>JAJHZJ010000220.1:255278-2839857 GCA_023548195.1 Bettongia penicillata ogilbyi
AGATCATAAGCAAAATAGGGAAACATGGAAAAATGTCTATCAAATCTATGAATATGAGGAAATATTTCAAACAAACAATGCAAAATTAATACAGTATCAAGGAAATGAAAATGGATAAATTCAATTCCATAATTTTTATAAGTTTTAACAAAAATCTAATAAAGCTAACATAAGGAAGGAAAAAATATTTGGAGTATGTTTCTTATGTCTAAGATATATACACATACACACATATGGAGAACTGATTGAAATTTATATGAAAAAAAATACTTGTTTCCAAATGGATAAATGGTCTAAGGACATAAGCAGACTGTTCTGAAGGGAAGAAGGCTAGGTTATGGACGAACAAATTCTCATATCACTACATATCACTAATATCACTACATAGCACTACATATCTCTAAATAGAGAAATGAAAATTAAAGGAATTCTGAGGTTCCATCTCGCAACTATCAGTGGCAAAAGAAGGAAAATGATAAATACCAGAGGGGATGTGGATAATCAGACACATGTATGCAGTGTTGGTGGATGTGCCAACAGGTACAGTTATTCTGAAAAGCAATTAGGGATTATATACTAAAAGTTAACTACAAAGTACGTACCCTTGGACACAGTTATAGGCTGCTAGAATTATATATAAAATGGGTTTAAAGAGAAGAAAATGGCCTGTATGTACAAAAATATTTACAGCAATTCTTTTTTTGGCTGCCAAAGATCTGAATATTAGTGAATGGTATATCAATTGAAGAATGACTAAATAAAATGAGGTATATGAATGGAATGGAGCACTATTGAGGTATAGGAAATATAAAATTTCATAAAGACCATGAAAAGCCTTGTCTGAAGTGGTGTAGAGTAAAATAAGCAGATGCAGAATAAAAACTTATAATGACATCAGTATTAGAAACAGAAGCAATTTACAGCACTTTTATAAACTAAGAAAGAATTAAATAAGCAGGATGAGAGCAATTTATGCTATAACAGGAAGGTAAAAACAAACTATTTTGAAGGCTTCAAGAACGTGTGTAATAAATAGGAAATGATTGAACGTGATTGGCATGAGGTAAAATATATAGGTTTATAGCAGATTTCTTCTGTAGCAGGATTTGTTCTAAATATTTACATTATTAAAAATGAAAAGGGGAAATACACAACTAATGAAAATAAATTTAAAGTAATTTTAAGGAAACATTTTGTCCAATTGTATGCCAATAAATTCAACAAGTTAAGTGAAATGGAAAAATAGTTCCAAAAAAATGTAAATTGTCTAAATCAGCAAAAGAGGAAATGAAATATCTAAATAGATCTAATTTAGAAAAATGATTTGAACAGGTCATAAATGAGCTTTCTAAAAGGAAATACTAAGATCAGAGTAGAATCTACAAATAACGCTAAATTTGACGCAAGATATTTAAAAGATGAACTAATTCCAATAATATGTAAATTATTTACAATAATAGGTAAAGAAGGAAATCCTGCCAAATTCTTTTTATGAAATAAATGTTATAGATATCTAAACCTCAAAAAAGAAAAACAGAAAATTATGACCAATTTCATTAATCAACATGGATATAAAAGTCCTAAATAAAATACTAGCAAAAACTTACAGAATATTTTTAAAAATTATACATTTTAATCAAGTGGGATTTATACCAGAAATTAAAGAATAGGTTAATATAAGGGAAGTTATTAGCATAATTAACTACATCAATAATAAAAGTTTTAAAAATCATACAATTATTCTCCCAGTCATCCAGTTTGAAATATCAGAAACATCTTTGATTCTTCTGTCTCTCATCCTTTCTATCTAACTAGTTGTTAAGTTCTGTCAATTGCATCTCCACAGTGTGTCTGCTCCACTAAGAGACCATTCTTGTATTAATGCCTCACCTCTTCTCACCAAGGCTATTTTAAAATAACCTTTTAATTGGTCTCCCCAATTTCGATCATCTTCCTTGAATCCATCTTTTACACTCTAACTTGAGTAATAACCCCATTTTAAAAATTCTGAACTCAATAAATATCAACTAAAATGATCATTTCCAAATACTCATTAGAACAGAGAGGTTGTACATGAATATGAATCTCTACAATGTATAACTTGATTGTAGTTTTTTTAATGTAATAAATTTATCATTGCTTTTGAAAAAAAACATATGATTATAGGAATAGATACAGAAAAAGGTTTTGATAAAGTTCAAAACTTGTTTTTATTAAAATATTTGAAAATATTGGTGTAAATGGATTTTCCCTTAAAATCATGAAAGCAAATGTTAAAACTATCAACAAGCATTATTTGTAATGGGAATAAACTACCAACCTTCTCAATAGCATCGATGTAAAATAAAGGTGCCTGCTGTCACCAATATTATCCAATATTAATTGGAAATTCTAACAATAACAACAGGAGAAGAAAAAATCGAATCAGAATAGGGAATAAGGTAATAAAACTATCTCTTTTTTGCAGATAATATGATGTTATTCTTGGGAAATCCCAAAGAATCAGGTAAAAAGTTAGTGAAAACAATAATTTTAGCAAAATGACATGATATAAAGTAAATCCACATAATCAGTATTCCTATATATCATAAATGAAACCCTGAAAGAAGAGATAGTGAAATTTTAGATATTTAAAATAACTCTACAGAATATAAAATATCTAGGTGTAAATGTTCCAAAACAAAAACTACATAAAAATTATTTTAAAAAACCTCTTTATGGAAATAAATCAGATTTAAGTATTTGAGGAACTATTTAGTGTTCATGAGTAGGCAGGGGAAATATAATAAAAAATAATATTCCCAAACTAATTTTTATATTCAATGCTATGCCAATTAAATTATTTTAAATAACTGAATTAAAAGAAATAACAACAAAATTCACTTGAAAAAACAAAAAGTCACTAATATTAAAGGAAATGATAAAAAAAGTAAAAGAAGGAGATTTAGAAATATCAAAACTTAAACTTTATTATAAGGTGATAAAGTAATAATCGAAGTTATCTTGTACTAGATAAGAAACTGTTGATACTCATGAAGTTGTTACAGAATCTGTAGGCCTGGTTGATCAATGTCAAACTGAAATGGAAAGCAGTAAATTATCTGATACAGTCAACAATTTAGAAAGTCATTTGCATATAAAATTAAATAAAAATATTATCTATAAATCAAATTAGAACTGTTTGCCTAAATTATCTATATAAGTAGCTCCCACACGCTATGTCCACATATTATCCTCACATTTCATGAAAGTAATGCAAGTTAATCAACACCACTCTTATTTATCCATTAGTTTTTTGTTCTCTTCCCATTTTCATCACAGACAAGACTTGAATTTTCCATTAAAATATAGCTTCAAAAGAATGCATAAGGCAAATTCAGGAGAAAAAACTCAACCATTATGGCTAATGAAAGAGATAATTTTATATGAATGATTGTGTCCTCACTAATATTTACATTAGGAATTCAAGAAGAATTAACAGAAAAAAATGCACCATCAGATGGCATATTAAGCACCTGCAGCAATGTGAAAAAAAATCAAAACAAACAAAAATAAAATAAACATACCATGAAACATTTAGACCTAAGAATTACTACAAACAATTTGAACAAAAAAAAAGTTGTCTAAGAGATATAGAGGATTATGGTTGGGACTCCATGTATGAGTACCAAAAATAGTTGCAAAGAATCTTGGCTATGAATAGAAATGCACTCATTTATCAACCTCAGGTGCAGTTTGGGACAGAACATCATAAATTATTCAAATATCTAAAGAAACATACGTGAGAATATAACAAAAGCAGGGATATGGAAAAATAACAAGGAATTAAAAGAAATTGAGGAGAGTGCTAGATTATAGGATAAAATACAAATTGTACTGCACAGCAAATAGACATCATTATTAAGGGTATTACAAGGGCATAAAGAGATTTGGATAAGAAAATTTCTTGAGCATAGGCAGGATTAATTATTTACCATTTGGGCAGAACCAAAATGATGGAGTAGAAGCAGAGATCTGCTTGAGCTCTTCCCACAAACCACTCGAACAAACCTGTAAGAAATGACTCTCAACAAATTGTAGAGCAACAGAAGTGACAAAGTGACAGACTGAAGCAAATTTCTACCCTATGAAAACTTGGAGGGTCAAGAGGAAGGGCCTATCACATTGGACTGGGAGCAGAGTGCAGCTCAATGTGGGCTTCACCAGCATGTACAGAGCCAGAGCAAATGTTAGGGGTGAGAACTGCTAGCACTTGCATCTGTTTCCAAACTTCTCAATCCAAAAGCCAAAGACAGCTTCAAAGGCAGTGGGAAGGGTCTCTCATCTGGCTGAAAGGGAAGCTTGTTCTAGGCACAACCATACCTCTAGCCCTGATCTTAGCTCCAGAACAGAGACAGACACTGCCTGAAGCTTCAGTTGCTTCTAGAAACTTCCATTTAACAAAGAGCTCAAAAGTCAAGTAATTGACTGACAAAATGAGCAAATGGTGAGGATGTGGGGGAGAGAATCAGACTATCAATTATTACTTCCTCAGTGATAATGTATTTTTTTTATATCTGTATAGATATAAGGAAAATCAAAATATACAATCAGAAGAAAACAACAAAGTCAAACCTTGTAGATCCAAAGCTTTTTAGGCAATGGGAGAGCTCAAAAAGGATTTTGAAAGTCAAGTAAGAGAAGGAGAGGAAAAATTTGGACGGGAAATGAAAGTGATGCAAGAAAATCATGAAAAATCCGTCAATAGCTTGCTAAAGGAGACCCCCAAAATGCTGAAGAAAATAACATCTTTAAAATTATGGTAATCCAAATGGCAAAAGAGGTCCAAAAGGCCAATTAGGAGAATAATGCCTTACAAAGCAAAATGGGTTAGATGGAAAAAGAGGTCCAAAACATCACTAAAAAAATAATTTCTTTAAAATTAGAATGAAGTAAGTGGAAGAAATTGACTTTATTAGAAATCAAGAAATTATAAAATGAAACCAAAGTAATGAAAAAATAGAAGACAATGTGAAGTATCTCACAGGAAACACCACTGACTTGGAAAATGGATCCAGGAGAGATAATCCAATCTAGTAATTATTGTACTTTTTGAAAGTCATGATCAGAAAAATAACCTAGACATCATCATTCAAGGAATTATCATAGAAAATTGCCCTGAAATTCTAAGGTTGGAAGGTAAAATAGAAATGGAAAGAATCCACCAAATTATCTCCCGAAAGTGATCAAAAAAGGAAAACTCCTAGGAATATTGTAGTCAAATTCCAGATTTCCCAAGTCAAGGAGAAAATATTGAGAACAGCCAGAAAGAAGCAATTCCAATATTGTGGAAACACAATCAGGATAACACAAGATCTAGCAGCTTCTGTGTTAAGGCATTGAAGGGATTGAATTATGATATTCCAGAGGTAAAAGGAGCTAGAATTAAACCCAGTGATCACCTATATAGAAAAAAATTGAGTAAAATACTTCACAGAAAAAAAAAAAAAGAATTTAATTAAATAGAGGACTTCCAAGGATTCTTATTGAAAAGACCAGGGCTGATCAGAAAATTTGATTTTCAAATACAAGAATCAAAAGAAGCATGAAAAGATAAACAAGAGATAACAAAGTACTTAACTGATGTTGAACTGTTTACCTTCCTAAAAGGAGAGAGGATATTTGTAACTCATGAGACCTTCCTCAGTATTAGAGTAGTTGGAGAAAATATATTTATGTGTGTATATGTGTTTGTGTGTGTACATATACGTGCATGTGTGTATAATAAGTATGTATGTATACATATATACATACATATATGTGCATATGTGTATGTATATAAGTGTAAGTGTGTGTGTGTGTGTGTGTGGAGAGAGAGAGAGAGAGACAGAGACAGAGAGAGACAGAGACAGAGAGACAGAGAGAGACAGAGACAGAGAGAGAGACAGAGACAGAAAGAGACAGAGAGAGACAGAGACTGAGACAGAGGGCACAAGTGAGCTGAATACAAAAGGATGGTATCTAAAATATAAAATTAAGTGTTGCCAGGAATGTGCTGAGAGAATGAGAAAGGGCAAGATAGAATTGTATGAATCATCTGACATAAAAGAGGCAACAAAGAACTTTTACAATACAAAGGAAGAGGGAGGAGCTGAGAGGGAATTAAGCAGTGTTCTTTTCATTAGATTTGACTTCAGGAGAGAATAATATACATAATTGGGGGGATAGAGGTAAGAGAACTGGGACAATAGAAGGGATTGCAGACTGGGGCAATGGGTAAAGGAAGCAAACACTTTTGTAGAGGGACAGATAAAAGGAGAGAAAAGAATAAATGGAAGGTAGAACAGGATAGAGGGAAATATAATTAGTCTTTCACATGAGTGTTATGAAAGTGTATGGCAAGACAACACATATATAACCTTTGCCAAATTTCTTGCCTTCTCAGTGAAGGTGAGTAGGGAGGGGAAAGAGAAAACGTGGAACTGAAAGCTTAAAAAAATGAATGTCAGAATTTGTTGTTACATGCAACTAGGAAATAAGATATATAGGCATGAAGTATAGAAATCTATCTTGCTCTACAGGAAAATAGAAGGGAAGAGGATAAGGTGGGGTGGGGGAGGTGTTAGAAGGGAGAGGAGATTGGAAGAAAGGTTAATAAAAATCCACACTGACCTAGGGAGGGGGAAAAGGGGAGATGGGCAGAAAATTTGAAATTTGCAATTTTGTAAAAGTGAATCTTAAAAACTGAAAATAAATTTAATTAGAAGAAAGAGAACAAGTAGTTTTTAAGTTATGGAGCCAGAATGAGTTATCCATGATATAATATCCTCCTCCCTTCCCACTTCCCCAACCCTGACTTTTTAACGATGAAGAAACTGTGTCCAAAAACAGTTAAGGAAGTTTCCCAAGGTTACTTACCTAGTAAGTGACAGCTGCCAAATCACATGCTTTCTCTGCTATATCATGCTGATTTCCCCTTGTATAATTCATTCACAGAAAACATAAAAATGTTGCTTCTAGTCCTACTTCTGCCTATAAAAATTTGAGGTCTAGTTTGAATTCTACCAATTCCTAGCTAAGTAACTTTTACTTCACTGTTGAACTTCTGCCAGCCTTGTTTTCATTATTTGTAATTTTAATTTGACAACCAGAGTTACCCCAAATGTAATCAACTTAAACATTTTTAAAATCACATTTATCCATAAAACTATCCTAATTTTTAAGGACATTGGAAATCAATAATATGCATTGTTTTGCTTTGTGTTTTTCTAACCACATAGTTTATTTCCTAATCAACACCCAAACAAATTTATAATGTGCATTTTCATTCAGACAATTATTTCAGTGGCTATTAATACAAAGAAAGTATTCATTATTTAACTATAACAATGACGAAAAATGCAAACAATAATATTTAATAATAACGATAGCTTGCACCAAGATTCTATGGCTTTTGCATAATAACTCTATCAACATGTTTTCCTACATGGCTGTATGTATATTTACTTCTCCATCATGCTCCTTGAGTCTTTCCATCCTGCAAGATCACACCAACCCCTTGACTTATACCTCCCTGTAGTCCTCTGTCCTGGGGTCCTTCTCTTCTGCTAACTGAGAATTCATTGCAAGACCACTATTCAAGAAGGAGGTTCAGACAAGCTATCCCTTTCCAATTTTTCTTATTCCTCTGGATTTCTTTATTACACCTGTTCCTTCACTTTCCCTCCATTTATTCCTGCTTTTCAACTTCTTTGTGCATGTTGTCTTACTCCTCAGGAATGGTAAGTTTACTGAGAATAGGAACTAGCTACCTTTTTTTCCACTTTCTTTGTATCAGCAGTTTATTATATTACCTCTACATAGTAGATGTATAATAAATATTTATTGACTGAGTGACTGTAGTCATTTTCCATGTCATTCTTTTGGCTCTGTTTTCTACACTTTGTATCACTTCATAGAATTCTTGCCAAATATCTTTGAATTTTATACACTTCTCAACCCTAAGAGTATAGTGATATTCTATTTCATTCATATGCTATGTTTTTTTGAATCATTCCCCATTTATCACACAGATTTTTTTTTTGACTACCAGCTAATTCTGGAAGGTTTGTGACTGAACAGGCAAAATCATTTTTTTGTAAATGTAATTTCAAACTCATTAAATCTTTGTGTCAAATAATATATTGATAAAGTGTAGCCAGGAGCCTTGGGCAGCTTATATCTTGAGGTCATGCATCATGCCCATGATTTCTCTTGGGTCCTATCACTGCCAGATGTTATACCATCACTACCACCAATGGCAGTCTGAGGCCGAGAACAGAATGATTTTGAAAAGTACCAGTAAAACACCCCTATTCTCATGTAATACAACCTTAAAAATACCTAAAACTTACAAAGCCCATAACTACTTATGAAAAGAGTATGAAAAAGAGAGCGGAGCCAAGATGGCAGACTGAAAGTATGGACTTACCTGAGCTATTCCACAAATTCCTTCAGATACCTCCAAAAAGTGATTCTGAACAAATTCTAGTGTGATAGAATCCACTAGGAAACAGAGTGTAGCACATTTACAGCCCAAGAGAGCCCAGAAGTTTGACTGGAAAGATCTGTTACACTGGGCTGGGGGTGGGGTGGTGGGAAACTGTAGGCTGCACCAATGCAGACTCTGCCATAGTGGAGTAGGAGTGACTCCAGGCAGACTGAATCATTAGTGACATTATTGATTCCCAAATTTCTCAGCACAAGACAGGAATCTAGTGGAGCTGGGTGAGAGAGAATTGTAGAGCTCACAGCAGGAGTAGAAGCTACTCATGGAGCTACCAGTCCACAGACTAAATGTTTGAAAATCACCTACTCAAACTTTCAGGAGTCAAAATGGTAGAGCAAAATGTAAGTGCACTCTCCCCCCCTTTGACCTTAAAAAACCAGAGAATATTGCACTAGGAAAAATCCTGGAAGAGGTACAGCATTCTTTTAGCTCAGGAGACTTAAGAAATTGATGGAAAAATGTGCCTCTTGCTGTGGCTGAAGACAACCAAAGCAGACTCAGAAGTAACTGTGCAAGCCCCACCTCAGCAGATCAGCAGGAGATCCTGAGCCCCATGGGGGTAGAACCTATCAGTGCCAACACCAGGACACCAGGTGTGTCTTAGCACAGCCATGGCAATTGGACAGACAACAGCAAAGAAGGGGTTCATCAGGGGGTGACCCTGCCTCTGCTCCAGTGCAGAACCAGGGGAGATGGAGACCTTCAGCAGCCAGACCACCCATCCACCATACCTCATGTCAGAAATTTCAGTGCAATTCCGGGGAAACTCAAGAAGACTTTACCTGGCCTCTGCCTTGGCACACACCAGACAACTCAGCATCAGACAAACTGCAGTGTAATTTAGCTTTTACTTGAAAGAATCAGAGGCCACATCACACAAAGTCAATAGCCAGTCCCCTAGCTCCCAGCACAAGAAATATGGGACAGAGCTCCCTGTGCTACAGAAAAAGAGATCTGCTCTAAAACCAGGAAAAAGGCAATCACCATGAGAAAGAAGCAAATATGAGAAAAGAAAAGAATATGGAATCTTATTACAAGGACAGGGAAAATCAAATACAAATTCAGAAGAGGATAACATTGCTATTGTATCCCCATCTGAAACCTCAGATGGGAATACGAACTGGTCTAAAGCCCAGAAAGCATTCTTGGAAGAGCTCAAGAAGGATTTTAAAAGTCAAATTAGAGAGGTAGAAGAAAAATTGACCAATGATTTTAAAAATACAATTGACAAAATGAGAGAAAAAAGAAAAAGAATTCACTGAAGAGAACAGTTCCTCAAAAGACCAAATGGATAAGAAGGTAAAAACCTAACTGGAGAAAATAATTCCTTAGAAGAAAAAATTGGACACATGGAAAAGAAGGGGAAAAAGTTAACTGAAGAAAACAATTCATTAAAAATTAGAATTGGGCAAGTAGAATTGAATGACTCTGTAAGATATCAAAAATCAGTTAAACAAAATCTAATGCATGAAAAAGAAAAAAAAAATCTCACTGGAAAAAACAACTGACCTGGAAAATATATCCAGGAGAGAAAAATCTAAGAATCATTGATCTGCAAGAAAGCAATGATGTAAAAAAGAATCTGGTCAGAATCTTCCAAGAAATCAAGGAAAAGAGGCCCAAAGTCCTAAATCCAGTGGGTAAAATAGTCATCAAAAGAATCCACTGAACATATCCGGAAAAAGATCTCAAATTGGAAATGCCAAGGAAAATTGTAGTCAACTTCTAGAACTATGAGGTCCAGGAGACAGTACTGCAAGCAGTCAAAAAGAAACAACTCACATATTGAGAAACCAAAGTTGGGAGCACACAGAACCTTGCAACTTCTACATTAAAACATCAGAGGGATTGGAATATGATTTTTCATAAGGCAAAGTAGCTTGGACTCCAAACAAGGATCCACTACCCTCAAAAGTGAACATAAACTTTGAGGCAAGGAAATGGACATTCAGGGACATAAAGGATTTCCAAAACTTCCTGATTAAAAGGCTAGAGCTCAATTGATAATTTGATCTTCAAATACAAGGCTCAAGAGACGCATAAAAAGGTAAACAGGAAAAAAAGAAAAAAACTTGCTATTCAGTACGGGAAAACTCTTTACATCACTATATGATAGGATGATACTTTCTAATCTTGAGAACTGTATATTTATTTTAAAATAATATTAGTTTATTATTTATGTGTCATTGTCATTTAAAAATAAATATATAGAATTCTTGGGTGTAAATTAACTGATATGATGGTAAGAAAACTAATTAAGGCATGTGAAAGAGGAAGAGGAAAGGAAGAGGTAGGAAAGGGTAAACTACATCACATGAAGAGGCACAAAAACATGTTATAGTAGAGGGAAAGAAGGGAGTGAGATGAGCATTGTTTGAGCTTTGCTCCCTCACATTTTGTTAAAGGAAGGAATAACATACTCACTTAAGAATTGAAATCTAACTTTCCCTACATGGAGTAGGAGGAGAAAGAGGAAAGAAAAAGGAAGAGTGGTTAGAATTGAGGGAAGAAGAAGTAAGGGAAAAAGGAAAGAAAAGGAAGTGGAACTGATAAAAGGGAAGAGGTGGTCAAAAGTAAAACTCTTTTGAGGGGAAGGGAGAAAGGAGAAATGAAAGCATAAGCAGAAGAGGAAATAAGATGGCGAGAAAGACACAGATAATAATCATAACCGTGAATGTGAATGGAATGAAATCTCCTATAAAATGGAGATAGTAGAATGGATTAAAAACAATAATCCTACAATATGTTGTTTACAAAAAACACATCTGAGAAAGGGGAAAACACAAAAATAAAAAGTGAAAGGATGAAGAAGAATAAATTATGTTTCACCCAGTTAAAAAAAAAAACAAAAAAACAAACGAGAAATAAAAAACAAAGTTTTGCAGGGCTATCAATCCTAATCACAGATAAAGCAAAAGCAAAAATAGATCTAATCAAATAAGAGAAGGAGGCAAACTATATCCTACTAAAAATGCACCGTAGACAACGATATAATACCATTATTAAACACATATGCACCAAGTAACATAGTATCCACAATCTTAAAGGAAAAAGGTAAGGAAGTGACAGGAAGAAATAAACAGCTAAAATGTACAGGGGGAACTAAAACTCCCCCTCTCTGAACGTGATAAATCCAACCTCAAAATAAAAAAGAAAGAGGTTAAGTGGGAGAATAGAATTCTAGAAAATGTAGATATGATAGTCCTCTGGAGAAAATTGAATGGGGATAGAAAGGAACACACTTTTTTCTCAGAGGTGCATGGAGCACATACAAAAATTGACCGTGTACTAGGGCATAAAACCCTCACAATCCAGTGCAGAAAGGCAAAAATAGTCATCCTTTTCAGATCATGATAAAATAAAAGTTACATGTAATAAAGGCCATGGAAAGATGGACCAAAAGATAATTGGAAATTAAATATTCTATTCCTAAAAATGAGTGTCAAACAACTTATCATAGAAACAATCAATAACTTCATTTAAAAAATGTCAAAAATGTGATAATTTGCCAAAATTTATGGGATGCAGTGAAAGCAGTTCTTAGGGGAAATTTTGTATCTCTGAGTGCTTATATGAAAAAAATAAAGAGATCAAAGAATTGGGCATGCACCTGAAGAAAAAAAAAAAAACCTAGAAAAAGAATAAATTGAATATCCCCAATTAAATACCAAACTAGAAAAACTGAAAACCAAAGAAGATTAATAAAATTAAAAGTAAGAAAATGATTGAACTAATAAATAAAGCTAAGAATTAGTTTTATGGAAAAAGACAATAAAATTGGTAAATCTTTGGTTGATTTGATTTTTAAAAATGAAATAAGAAAACTAAACTACCAGTACCAAAAATGAAAAAGGATGAATTCACTTCCAATGAAGAGGAAATTAAAATAATAATTAGAAATTATTTTGTCCAATTCTGTGCCCATAAATTTGACAATTTTAGAGAAATGGATGAATATTTATGAAAATATTAATTACCCAGATTTACAGAAGAGGAAGAAATATTCTTGAATAATCCCATCTCAGAAAAAGAAATTGAAAAAGTCACCTATGAACACTCTAGGGGAAAAAAAACTCTGAGGCCAGATGAATTTACAAGTGAATTTTGTCAAATATTTGAAGAACAGTTAATTCCATATTATATGTTCTATAATATTCCATAATATTATGTAGACTCTTTGGGAAAATTGATGAGGCTGGTATCCTACCAAATTCTTTTTTATGATATAAATACAGTGCTGATACCTAAACTAGGAAGAATCAAAACAGAGAAAGAAAACTATAGATCAATTTCCCTAATGAATATAAACACAGAAATTTCAAATAAGATACTAGTGAAAAGATTATAGCAACTTATCACAAGAATAATACACTTTGATCAGGGAGGTTTGATCAGGAATGCAGAGCCGGTTCAATATTAGGAAAACTATCAGCATCATTGATCATATCAACAACAAAACTAACAGAATCCATAGGATTATCTCAATAGTTGCAGAAAAATCTAGGAAAGACTCATTCCTACTGAAAATATTGGGGAGCATAGGAATAAATGTAGCCTCTCTTAAAATGATAAGTAGCATCTCCCTAAAACCATCAGCAAACACTCTATGTAATGGGGATAAACTAGATGCATTTCCAATAAGGTCAGGAGGGGAAAAAGGATGTCCATTGTCATCACTGTTACTCAAAATGGTATTAGAAATGTCAGCTTAAGCAAGAAGAGAAAAAAAAAAAGAAATTGAAGGAATTAGAATAGGCAAAGCAGCAACTAACCTATCAACTCTTCACAGATAATATGATAATATACTTAGAGAATCGAGTGAAAACATTAGAAATAACAAAATATTTAGCAAAGGTGCAGGATATAAATAAACCCATACAAACCACCTGCATTTCTATGCATTACTAAGAAAGTCCAAAAGCAAGAAATTGAAAGAGAAATCCCATTTAAAGTTACTGTCAATACTATAAAATAGTTGTGAGTCTATATGCCAAGACAAATCCAGGGACTATATTAACACAATTACAAAACATTTTTGCAGAAATAAAGTTAGATCTAAATAATTAAAAGAAAATCAGTTGCTTATGAGTAGGCACAGCTAATATAATAAAAAATACTATTCTGTCTAAATGAATTTACTTGTTCAGTGCCATACCAATCAAACAACCAAAAAGCTATTTTAAAAAACTACAAAAAAAATAACATCACCCTTTATTTAGAAGAACAAAAGATCCAGAATATCAAAGGAATTAATGAAAAGAAATGCTATAGAAGGTGGTCTAGCCACAGTACATCTTAAATTGTCTTATAAAGCAGCAATCATCAAAAACACTTGGTATTTCCAAAGAAATAGAGAGGTAAATCAATGGAATATGTGACGTGCACAAGACATAGAGTTCAAGTATCATAGCAGTCTACTGTTTGATAAACTCAAGGAGCCCAGCTTCTGAGATAAGAACTCACTCTCTGAGAAAACTGCTCAGGAAACTGGATAATAGCATGGGGAAAACTAAGCATAGAACACTGCCTGACATCGTAGACAATAATAAAGTCCAAATATGACCTAGTACATGATCTAGGTATAAAGACTGATTCTATAAATAAATTAGAGGAGCAAGAGATATTTTATTTGTCAGATCTATGGAGAATGGAGAAATTTACAACCAAACAAGAGGTAGAGAACATTATGAGATGCAAAATGGATAATTTTGATTACATTAAGTTGAAAAGATTTTCCACAAACAAACCCAATGAAACCAAGATTAGAGAAAAGTGGAAAACTAGGGAACAATTTTTACTACTAGTGTCTCTGATAAAGGCCTCATTTCTAAAATATATAAAGAGCTGAGTCAAATTTACATGAATGCAAGTCATTCCCAAATTGATAAATGGTCAAAGGACATCAACAGACAATTTTCAGAGGAGGAAATTAAACTACCTATAGTTATATGAAAAAATGCTCTAAATCATTATTGATTAGAGAGATGCAAATCAAAACAACTCCAAGATATCATACCACACCTATCAGACTGGCAAATATGAGAAAACATGAAGATGATAAATATTGGAGAAGATGTGGAAGAATTGGAACACCAATTCATTGTTGATGGAACTATGAACTGATCCAACCATTCTGGAAAGCAATGTGAGATTGTGCCCAAAAGGTTACAAAAATGTGTATTCCCTTTGACCCAGGAGTATACTTTAGGGTTTTATCCCAAAGAAGTCATAAAAATAAGAAAAGGTCATACATTTAAAAAAAAATATATATTTATAGCAGTTCTTTGTGTGGAGGCCAAGCACTGGAAATGGAGGGAACGCCCATCAATAGTGAAATGACTGAACAAGTTCTGGTATATGAATGGAATGGAAAATTATTGAGCCATAAGAAATGACAAACAAGAGGACTTCAGAAAACTGAGGAACAACTTTTATGAGCTATTGCCACGTGAAGGGAGTAAAACGAGGAGAACAGTACACAACAGTATACACAGCAACAGCCCATGGTATATGATGTCTGATTTTGATAGAATTAGAGTCATTCTCAGCAAAGGCAAGGACTTAAAACATTTCCAAAGGACGCGCAAGGCAAAATGCCTTCCACATCCAGAGAAAGAACTATGGAGTCAGAATGCAGAGAGAAGCAGACTATTTTCTCCTTTGATAGGTTTTGTTTTTCTCATAGTTTCTCCCCTTCTCCATAATTCTTCCATGAAACATTACTAATGTGAAAATGTGTATAATAGGAATGTATGTGTTGGGTTCTTATAAGATTACATGCTGTCTTGGGGAGGGTGGGAGGAGGAAGGGGGAGAAAAATTAAAACTTATGGAAGTGGGAGGCTCAGATTCAATCCAACTCAGACTCTGTCTAGCTGGGATTCTATCTGGCCAGCTTGTGAGTACAAGCGTTACAAATGCTTAGGCTCCTTAAGAGCCAACACAATTTAGTGAATCTTTAATAAACTTTGTTTTCTTTGACTTTAAGAAGGCTTGAATCGAATTCATTAGAGCACGACCCGGACTGTCGGTATTTTGGGGTCCCCTATCACCCCTCAACCTCGTTATTTATGGTTCGCTGACAGGGAAAGCTGCTAATCTCAAATTCTTCTGCTAAAAGTGGAAGATATGTAAGCCTCCCCCTCCCTCTATCCCCTACTTGCTCTCCAAGTACCTTGGAAGTGTATTTTTGGACCTGGCTTCAGGTCCCAGTATCAGGCAAAATCTCTGAACTTTCTGGGCACTACAGAGTTAGAGACTCAGGTTGTCGGTCCGTTGGTTAGGCAGCAGACCTAGGAATTCTCTGGATTTCCTGGGTGCAATAACTTGCTGGGCGATAGAGTTGGAGACTCAGTTTGTCAGTCCAGAGGCCGTGCTTGAGGCTGTGGACCTGGGCATACCCTCCAAAGCACAATTCTCTGAACTTTCTGGGCACTAGAAGGTTAGAGAAACATCAGTTAAGTTAATTCTCTGGATTTCCTGGGAGCAAGGAAATCAGGGAAAACTTGGTTATTTTTGTCCTCTTTTTTTTTTTTTCTCTCTCAAAGCTTACTTCCATGTCCTCCTTTAAGGAGGCAGGGGGACTACCCCCCACACACAAAAAAAGTGGATCAAAATTAATCAATCCCAAGGAATTCTCCTTTGGGCTGCCTTTTACAAAACTGGAAAAAAATTAACTTCTCTAAAGACCTGAGGGAAATATAGTCAGTCTTACACAACATGACTACTATCGAAGTCATTTGCAAAACTACACAGATATGGCCTATATTGAATTGCTTGCCTTCCCAAAGGGAATAGGTGGGGAGGGAGGGATGAAGAGAAGTTGGAACCCAAAGTTTAAGGAACAAGTGTTGAGTATTTTTCTTGCTAGTAGGAAATAAGAAATACAGGCAATGGGGAATGGAAAGTTATCTGGCCCTACAGGACAAAAGAGAAGATGGGGACAAGGGAAGGGAGGGATGATAGAAGAGAGGGCAGATTGGTGATAGGGGAAATTAGAATGCTCAGTGTATTGGGGTGGGAGAAGGGGACAAATGGGGAGAAAATTTGGAACCCAAAATTTTGTGAAAATGAATGTAAAAAGTTAAATAAATAAATTTAAGAAAATAAAAAAAAAAAAACTTATGGAAGTGAATGTTGGAAACTGAAAACAAATAAATTAGTAAATTGGGATGGGGGGAAGCAAAAGAGTATTAAAAAGCCAAAAGTTTGGAACAATATCTCCATGCCTATCCCAGGTGAGCAGGATCCAACTTTACTGTAAAGTTCAAAGTCAAGAAACAGACTAGAAAAATGAGCAAATAACAACTTAAGAGAAACTGACAATGAAAAGCTATCATGGTGATAGGATAGATCAAGACAAATACTCAGAAGAAGATAGTGATATGAAAAGAACCACATGCAAAGACTCAAAGAAAAATTCCCAAAGAACAGAAACTCAACACAAAATCCTGAAAGTGCTACAGAAAAGAGCAGAATAAAAATAGTTTAAAAATCAAAAAGAGGTTTTAGAGGAAAAAATGGCGAAATAAATATGAACAATGTGAGAAAACTATGAGAAGGGAATTTACAGCTTGTTAAAAGAGGTGCACATAGATACACAAAATACTGAAATATCACTTAAAAAGACAACATTGGTCACATTATAAAAGATGCTGAAAATGCCACTCCCTACACTTAAAAATTAAGAACAAAATCAATTACAAACAAGTGTACTCACACAAAACAAAATTTAGCATTAGCCATGTTCAAAAAGAAATACATGGTAAGCAGCTTTCTTGACTTAATTTTTCTCTAATATTCATGATGTTTTATCAAAAATCTTCTGGTTTTCTTGTTGTTCATTACACTGACTTGAATTCTCAAGTAAAGATTGTTTGTCTTTACAATAATTTTATTATTGTATAAATTATTATCCTGGGTCTCCTTAATTTTCTTTGCATCACTTCATACTAATCTTCCCAGAATTATTTGAAATCATCCCTTTTTTCATTTCTTATAAAATACAGTATTCCACCACATTCATGAATAATATATATTCTTCAGTCATTCTCTAATTGATGGGTACTCTCTCAGCTTCCAGTTCTTTGCCACCACAAAAACAGGTGCCATATTTTTCTACATGTATTATTTTCCTCTTTGATCTCAGACTTAGTAGTAGTGGTATTTGCTCGATCAAAGAGATGCAGTTTGTACATTTTTTTTTTAATTTTGTTGGGTTTTTTTATACCTCTTTAGCACGTCATTTTCTTTTTCCCACCTCCTTCCGTCTCTCTCTCTCTCTCTCTCTCTCTCTCTCTCTCTCTCTCTCTCTCTCTCTCTCTCTCTCTCTCTCTCTCTCTCTCTCTTTCTCTCTCTCTCTCTCTCTGTCTCTTCTTTTACCAGCTTTGTCAATCTGATGGATGTGAGGTGAAACTTTAGAGTTACATTCAATTTACATTTACATTTCCCAACCCATTACTGGTGATTTGGAACTTCTTTATATTTATGGATACTGATAGCTTGTGTTTCTTCCTCTGAAAACTGCCTATTTAGATCCTTTGACCCTCATATATCTCTAATTTGGGTAGGTGAAAAGTAGACATTACAGATCATGAAAGTAGACATTTGTACAAAACAATTACTAGAGTACATATATTATAGTTGAGCCCAAATTATAAGGAAATGCTACTGGTACTTTTAGTAATTAAATGGCTCAGTTGAAATACAAAGCAAATCTTCTATAATAGAGCAGTTTTATGCTATTGTGAGCCACTGAGGCACCAAAGTATTCTAGGCCCTTGTCTACATTACTAATTTATTGCAATGCTTTATTTCCCCTATTTGGCTATTTCCTTCTCAAAGCCTCAGGTGTTTTGTTTATGGTTTGTTTCTTGTTTTTTTTTTCCCTGTTGGAAAATGAGCAAAGATATTAAATCTCAAGTTTATTAAAATATGCTCAATAGGTTATTACTATAAAGGGAACAAAAGTTTGGATTCACTAAGCTTTAAGGTCCTCACTTTGTTTGGTAACATCAACCACCTTCACCTGATCCCTGAGGGAAGCTACTCTAGCAATGCAAACAGTGCTTGTAACATTGATCCAAATTTAGAAAGCTTAGATTCAAGGCAAATATATTTTGCTGAAATACCAAAAGCTTGTCATCCATGGACTTATTTTCTGCTTAAATCCTTACATGTAGACTATTTATGAGAGTACTTTCCTTACGTACTAGAATATTTAAGCTCTCCATTAGAAACGTCTGAAATAACCATAAGCTACAGAGAGGAGATCTAAAAGGCATTATTTTACAGATCCAGCCAACAACATTTTTACTCAATTTACCCAATTTCAAACAGTTATCTAAATCTAGATATGGCACAATTATACATTGCAATTACGGCAGAATTAGATAAAAACTTGGTACCAGGTTGACCAGATCTCAGTTATTAAGAACAAGCAGTTGAGGATAGCACCTTATTCATTTATTTCCTCTTCCTCAAGTGGATTTCAAATTGTTTCATTATGATGACTTTTCTCAATCATTTCCAACAAGGAATATACCTCAATATTAGCATCCAGAACATTTTTCATACTGTTTGCCTTCTCATTTGCTAGATCTACAACTGCCCATACCTGTAGGGTATCCAACTGAAAATTTTCTCCATCTGATAGCTGAGGATTGTTACAAATAAAACACCTATGATTTACTCTATGTCCTTTGCTCAAATCATAATCAATTCAAAATTCAAAGAAATCAACCCAACCTCCCATACCCAATCCATTTGTTACAGTTTATTTTTGTAAATTAATACACATATAATTATCATTATATTCGTTGCATGTGTATACTGAAATGTTGAGGTAAGTGGTAAACAAGAAGGATCTGCTGTGCCCTTGAAACTGACCTCTGAATACCCAGGAGTAAGATCAAAAGCCACAAAGTATATGACCATCCTTGTTATTTAGTGTCTTTTTGTCTACAATATTCCAATAAAATTGTGAAAAGATATAGCCATGAATTTAAGAAGAAAAAAAACCAATCTCCACATGTGTTGTAGTTTTGTTGGGAGGTGAGAGATGATGTAACAATATCAGGAATGTTATGAGGACATTCAGGAATTCTTTTCCATCTTTATACTCTGGGATGATGAAACTGGAAAGCTCTGGGGGAGAATGCAAAACCAGGGATCCTTGTCTGATGATCACATTTTAAAATATGGAGATCTGTGGTACTTATTTAAACAACCCATCTTCAAGCAAATTGATGTCACAGCAACAAATGGACTCCTCTTCAACTGGCGGACATTCTGTAGGAAATATTCAATCCCTTTCAACAATAAAACTGCAGTAGGTTTTCTGTTCTGTTGAGTTCATTTTTTATTTTGGTGTTAAGAACAGTTGAGTGGTCAAAGCCTTTAAAGCTAAGGTAAAATCTTGACTTTTCTTCACATGTAATCTTTCGGTTAATTTATTTAGTCTAGTACATGTACTAAAGATATAATCAGATCCTATGTAAACGCTTGGAATTAGCTTCTTTTCACAGCTTCACTTGGTACATATAACATCCTAATGATCATGTGGCACTTCTGTCTGCATTTCCTTTTTAATAATTTTGACATAAAATTCATGAACTGTTATTTTTGTTTCTTATGTATTCACTAGGACCCAGAGTAGTTCCTGTCAGGTCAATACTGCTCCTTTCAGCTTCAATCATACAGCCTCATGGTCATTTTCTTGGGCAGAGCATCCTCAAGGTAAATTTGTGACAGAATCATGATAAAGTAAATGGAAAGTGGAAGGTGTATTCAGTAATGGGACATTATAGCAAAAAGGTGGAGGATGGCTTATCTACCTGAAGTTGCCAACTCCTTTGAAATACAATCCTCTAGCTCCTCCAGCAGTGCTAATGCTCCATTATTAGACTTCATGGCCCTGATGGCAGCTTGCTCCATACAGTCTCTCTCTCCAGCTGCCTATCCTGCCTCAGCCCATGTCAAAAGGATATCTCTATCTCTATCTCTATCTCTATCTCTATCTCTATCTCTATCTCTATCTCTATCTCTATCTATTTATCTATCTATCTATCTATTTAGAGAGAGAGAGAGAGAGAGAGAGAGAGAGAGAGAGAGAGAGAGAGAGAGAGAGGGCTACAGATAATATGTAACTATTTATTTACAACAGTGTTGGTGAAGAATTGTAAGTTAAAGGGATGCCTATCAATTGTGAAATGACTAAACAAGTCATGTATATGTATGATGGAATACTTTTGTGCTATAAGAAATGGTGAACAATATGATTTCAGTAAATCTGGGAAAACATATATGAACTGATGCAAAGCAAAGTTGGTAGATGAGGAGATTGTTGCGTAAAATAACAACAATATTTTAACCGTGATCAACTGTGAACTATTTATCTGTTCTAATCAGTACAATGATCTGTGACACTCCCATAGGATTCATTATGAAAAAATGTTGTCCACCTGCAGAGACAGAACTAATGTGCAGTTTGAGAAATATTTTTGTTCACTTTTCTTTTCTTGCCTTTTTTTGCAGCCTTGTTAATATGGGTGGAAAAATCCATTCTTTTTTCTCATAAAATTTTTTTCTACTTTCCATTCTCAATTCATATTAGTCTGAATAAACTCCTAATCTATTTTTCTTTAAATTTTTTATAGATATTCATCAATTCTAGGTGATTTTGTAAGGAGTTTATCTCTCTCTTACCATCCATACAACATTTTTCTTCTTGACCTGTGAACTCTGGAGTTTGTAAGCCACATTTCTGGGTATGTTATACAATAGACAACTTTTCAATTGTATATGGATTTTAATTGACTTGCACATGTCAAGATGGACCCAATACCTTTATGAAGTCCTTAAAATGTGATATGTAAATGTTTGTGTTTTGTTGTTATCGTTTTTTTTTTGTTTTGTTTTTAGCCAAGATTGTTTGTTGTCATTATTAACTTTTGTTTCATTTTTTTTTTTTGGAGGGGGGATGGGTTGCTAAGAAGTGAATGGTCTTTAGGTTATCTTTCTAAACTAATTTAGATTCATTTTACCTTACCATTCTCATATTTTCTTATAATTCTTTCCTTTGAATTTGAGCTAATATTTTATTATTAAATTTTATATTTAACTTTTCTAAATGATTATTTCTTTTCTAAGGTTATCTGATATGTTTCCCAAGACAAAGTATTTCCTTTTGAGTTTTTCATTAAGAGTTCTGTATGTGAGGTGGACATTACTTTAAGTAAGATGCATTTTGGTGTAAATAAGGTGAATTGTAGATTTAATTATTTCTTAGAGTTCAGTATCCCAGGATCCATAGTCATAACAGTCATTTGTTCCCAGGTATTCACTATAAGTTCTCATGATTATGATTCAAAACATCTCCAGCACATTTATGCAGCTCTATTTAATGATAAATAATATTGCAAATGCACAGTGAGATACAGGGATGATGTGATGTAAACTTGTGAAGTTAATGCTGGCAATATGCCTTCTTTATCTGTTGCCCTATAAAGCAGGTGGGCATTGCTTGAAGGGGAAGAAAATTTTGGGGTTTGAATGAAAACCTGAAATGCTGTGTATGGCTTGATCAGCCTCAGTCAGGGTTGGGGGTAATCTGTGTTTGCCTCCATCAAGGATTGAGGGCATTTAGAGGAATGCATAAGTTGTGCCAGTCTCAATTGACCCCTTCGAGATATAGGAGTAGTTGACACCCCTTCTCGCTGGCCCCTGCTAAAAGGGTGATTAGGGAATGTTGGAGGAGTTGTTCTGCCATTATCAGCAACATCTTCTGAGAAAACTAGACTGGGATAAAGTAAAATTATTAACACCTTCTTAGCACCTTTCCTGTCTGACCAGATCAGACAGTAAGCCTGTGTTTGCAGCCCTCCTGTGTGCAGTGTTTATCTGTTTTACAAGATCTGATTCCATTCCTTGTCTCTTCTTTTATATCTTTTATTAGACCTCCTACTCACTCTCAGGTTTTTTAATGATCATTAATTTCTCCTTTCTAAAATAGCTATTACCACATTGTTTCTCTTCCATTATTTTATTCTGCAGAATGTGTTAACTGGAATATGCATTTTGTTTATTTTTTATCCCTATAATCTTCCTGCTGTTCTTTTCCCCTTCCCTCTCCAGTCCTTCTTGGGATATTTCTTGTACTTCTATTACCAGTTTTTGACTGGTTTTGTTGTTGTCATTTCTTTGGCATGTTTTAGGTGTTGGAAAGTAACAAGTCATTGGTTATATACAACCTTTCATATGACAGAAGTTTGAGTATAACATTGATGTTCTATTTTAGGATTAATTAACAGTTTTTATGTTCTGTGAACATAATATCCTTTTAAATATCAAATAAGTTTTTACTCTTTCAATTAAAAGTAATGTGATTCTTCTAGATGTAAATTCTGAAAGCCAAGGTATAATAAAAGTCTTAAGAACTAGGTGCTTCAGCTAAAGTCACATAGTCAGTTCTGGCTCTGCTGTGTTCATGATAAATAAGATAAGGGTGCAGGCTTCATGGCACTATGCCTATTTGCTGCTCTAGCCTTATGAGATTATTTACAAAATTCAAAACATACCACCTTTGAAAAATGGTGGCAAATGTTTTAGATTAGGGCTTTCCAAAGTTGCCAATATTGTTTTTATTGTTTGGAGTGTTAATGAAATAGCTTGTTGATTATTAACACTAGTTGAACTAAATAAATGCTCTTCGTTACCCTGCTTAATGTCAGCTTTGCCAAAATTGCATTCACATTCTGAAGCAAGCCCTAAAACAGATCATATATTTCTTAATGGCAAAAAGTAATTCTTGCTAATTATAATATCTGCTGTTTAGATCATTAGATCTAAATATTTCTTTTTTTATTTTATTTAAATATTTAATTTATTCTTTTTCAGTTTTCAGCATTCACTTCCCTAAGTTTAAAATTGTTCTTCCCTTCCTTTCCCCATCCCTTTCCAATCTAGCATGCAATCCAATATAGGCTCTACATACACATTCCTGTTATGCACATTTTCATATTAGTCATATTGCATAGATGAATTATAATTAATTGGAGAAAACATGAGAAAGAAAACAAATCAAAAGAGCAAAGAGTCTACTTGACTCTGAAATTCACTTCTATAGTTCTTTCTGTGGATATGGATGGCATTTTTCATCATGACTTCTTGGAAAAGTTCAGATCCTTGCATTTCTGAGAAGGGCTAAGTCTATCAAAATCAGTTCTCACACACTGTGGTTATTTTTACACACAGTGTTCTCCTGGCTCTGCTCGCCTCGCTCAGCATCATTCCATATAACTCTTTGCAAGTTATTCTGAAGTCTATCTGTCATCATTTCTTATAACACAATAGTATACCATTATACTCATATACCATAACTTGTTCAGCCATTCCCCAATTGATGGGCATCTCCTGGATTTGCAATTCTTGGCTACCACAAAAAAAAAGCTGTTATTAATATTTTTAGACATGTAGGTCCATTTTACGTTTTTATGATCTTTTTGCGATACAGTCCTAGAAGCAATATTGTTGGGTCAAAGGGTATGCACATTTTCATAGCCCTTTGGGCAAAGTTCCAAATTGCTCTCCTGGATATAAATATTTCTACAGAAATCTTGCATACATACATACATACATACATACACATACATACACACATACACATACATATATATGAACATGTATACGTGTATATGAGCGTGTATGTGCATACATGGATGTGTGCATGCATATGTGCATGTGTATATATGTATACATATAGATGTATATGTATACATGTTATGTGTGTGTATTTGTGTGTGGGTATGTGTGTGTGTTTAATGGTTCATGAAAGCTTTGTCCATCATGATAGAGTGGGAAAAGAATTGAACTTGAATTTGGAAAACATGGTTTTGATTCTTCAATCATCACATGCTTAATCTCTTTGAGATCATAAGTCATACTTACCTCACAGATAGTGCTTTTGGGCAGTGACCTGATCATGATCAATACTAAGAACCAGACACTCCTCTGTTGATCACAGATTTTACATGTTATATCCAAAACCAGAAGGAATCAAGGAGAAATAGCAAGGTCTCTATAATGGTCAGAGAACTAAATGCCTATATGCCCTAGCTCTATTACTTCTTTTTATCTGTACTTTTCCAATTCATCCATGTGTTTAACTTATATGAATTTATCCAGTTAAACTTACATTTCCACCTAAATCCATTGAGAAACTCTGATCTATTCCTTGTAAGCTGCTCCAGTCAAACCAATAATGTGAACATGACATAAAGGCACGATGATAGAAGTATAGCTTAATTATATATAATTATTTCATCATGACCAATGAATGAGAATGGATAATATGAAATATATTAAAAATAACTTCTGTATAACCTTTGTGCAGCTAGGTGACATAGTGGATAGAGTGCCAGGTTTAGAGACAGGAAGATTTATATTCCTGAGTTCTAAAATACTCTCAGACTTTGTGACCCTGGGTAAGTCATTTAACCCTGTTTGCTTCAATTTTTTCATTTGTAAAATACAGTAAAGAAGGAAATGGTAAACTCTTCCAGTATCTTTGCCAAAGAAGCACCAAATGGGGTTTTTGAAGAATCAGACATGACTGAAAAAGACTCAACAATAACAAGACTTCATGTACTTAACTTCTCTTCCACCTAGGCAAAAGTAAAATAGCCAAATAAATAGTTTAAGAGAAGATACATTTTGGGTGCTTGGATTGAAGACATGACATTTTTCAGCTTCAGTGGTTGAAGAAGTGCTCTTCACTGGCAGATCCCTTGCTGTCCCGGTATTAGTCTCAGTGGGTTATCCATAGTGATGCTGCTCTACTCCCTCTTTTCCCTTCTTATTAATAAGTACAAAAAGTTCCAGTCCCCACAGCCCAGGTCTCCAAGTGATATCCACTGGCCAGGGTAAACAAGAAAAACACCATATACAAACACACACAAGCTTCCTATTGTCATCAAATCACATTACCCTCTCTCCTTGGTTGGTCTTTTTTAATGTTTGCACACTGTTTTTCCAAACTTTGTCTCTTTTGATATTTTTCCTAGGCAAGGGAATCTTGGTATGTATGCTCATCTTCAGAAAATGCTTCCCTACTACACATTATTCACTGTTGAAGGAATAATGAAGTGGTTACATCTACATGTTAGCAATTTTTATTATTATTGTCATTATTTTTATTAATATACTATCCCTAGAAATACTAAATGTGATAGGTACTATGTATTCTAACCATAATATTATATTTATATACATATATACAACATGTATATATATACATGTTGTATATATGTGCATGTGTGTAATTTTATAACTATGATGTTAGATCTATGTATATATATTTATAAAATATATGTTATCTTTATAATATTACCAAAGCTATACCTATCCATACTTGACTCATTCCTCTGATTTTTATTATTTTCAGAGAAACAGATAATCACCTAATTAAGAAATTAATTAATCAGCTAGGTAAGTTAGCATATCAGCCATGAAGTAGTAAACTTTCCTGAGAGTCAGTGTTCACTGATCACTACTACCAATATAAACTTCTGAGTTTGTGGGTAGCACTTCTAGTGCATTCTGTATAGATGTGAAGATATATCATCTTGGCATGCTCAAAAATTACCAAAATGGAAAAAAAAAAAGATTTTCACTTAATTTCCAAGTTCTCATCTATATATCTGGTATTTTCTTTTTATTATTCATGACTGAGTAATCTTATTGTTAAGACTTATACAACTTATATAAGACTTATACAAATGATTTAAAAATGTATTTGTGTGATTTACTCAGATTCTATACATTTTGCTACTGCCTATTAAAGTCATGTGTAGAAATTTCACGGAAGACATTGAGGTCAGTACGTGCCAAGTTACATTCGGCAAGTACTAGGAGGAATAGGAATTAGGAGAGTTTCAGAGGCTGTCATTGCCTCAATCAATCACAATATAGATTGAGAGTTTTAGAGCAATGGCCAATTTTATCCAGCCTCTTTTATCTTCCTTCTTGGAACTGAATGTTTCCCAACTATCCCAACTGGATGGATGGATGGCCAACACAATTCTCCAGGTTTAAATGCAGCTTTTCTTTTGCTCTTCCCTGTAACAGCAAGGACACAGATACACAGAACAACCTGCTGTACAAGTCCTTAGATCTGCTTTTCTAAAAGGAAAGCAACTTTTGAGGGGTCAACAATATACTTTCCTCAAGTGAGGAAATATCATTCACTTACTTCAAGTGAAAAAGTCAGCACCCTGAACGTCAGAGAAAATACAAAGAGATAAATAAAGACCAGCAGACAGGGCTTCCAACTATCTGACCATAAGCAAGACATATATCAGAGTTCAACAGACAGGATTCAACTGTCTGACTATTACATACATTCATATTTACCAGAGAGAGAAGCACCAACATCTGGGTTTTCAAAGCCAAGGGGCTCCTTAGAAGCTACCCAGAGTCTCATCTGGTCAAATAAACACTCCAAATGAGTAAGTTTTAAAATAAAACCTCATCTCAGAGCATATATACACTTTTCAGAGTCAGTCAGTATAAAGACCATTGAGAACCAGTGCCTCATTAGAAATTAATAAGAGGTTTGGGCCTTCCTACAAAACAAATCTCTCCTAATCAAGCTTCTCATAATGGGCAGGCCCATAAATGGGTGGGGATGATCTTAAACTCTCATTAACATAATTAACATTACACTCCCCTCTTAGTTTATTATAGATGATAACTGAGAGGCTGAAACTTCATGGTTTTCTCATCTTAATAGAGTTGCCAGTCTCCTAGAAACTTCTTTTGCCCCGGTTTTATGAAAGAAAAAGTCTTCACTCATTAATGAGGGCATATAGCCATTACCCTCCAAGTCACTGGAAGGAACTGTATGCAGTGGTGGACAAGGGTATCTTTCTCCTGACAAAGCTTTCAAACACAGCCCACTTTTGCAAACCTATATTCAAAATTTTGCCCTACCTTCTGATCTCTGGTGAGAACTCATCCTGGTATAGACTTTATGGCCAGTGGAGGAATTTGATTGTCAACATAAATATTACTATATCTTTCTTTCTTTTTGGTGAGGCAATTAGGGTTAAGTGACTTGTTCAGGGACACAAAGCTAGTGAGTGTCAAGTGTCAGACTGGATTTGAACTCAAGTCTTCCTAATTTCAGTGCAGTGTTTTATTCACTGTGCCCCTACCTGCCCCTATACATTTCTGTAGGAATTCCAGAATGGAAAAAAATCAAAACAAAAAACAACTGTGTAGTACTAGGATAATGTACCACATTTAGATGCCATGAAAACAGAAATACTCTACAATCAGAGGCCATTGCAGCCTCTGAAACTTTCTTGTTTATCTAAATATTGCTAAAAGTAGATTGTCAGGGTTTGAATCTCCAATGCCTTTCATTAAATTTCTATTCATGATTTTGAATAGACATTGGTCAAAAGGTACAGAATCAGACCAAATTACATCACTATTAAGAAAAATAAAAGCTATACTGATACTTAAGCAATGCTGGTAAATGAAATTATTGCCTTCTAACTATTATTCCTGAATCCTCTTTCTCTGCTGTCGAATAAACATGCTCCTGACCATGCAATTCCCTTGATCAAGAATTTTCAATGGTTCCGTATTGCCCCTATGATAAAAATAAAATTCCCTTGCCTGGCATTTAAATCCATCATAGTCTAACTCCAAAATATCTTTCCAGATTGATCTTATATTACTTTGGATTACATTTCAATCAAAATGCTCTACTTATTTTTCTCCCCAGACAACATTTCATCTCTGGAAAAAAAAAATCAAGCATATGCTGTTACCCATTCCTGGAATATCTTTTCCTTTTCTCCAATTCCTGTATTTCCTAACTTCTTTAAAAACATAGCTCAGGTGCTACCTCCAACAGGAAACCTTTCTTGACCTCCTCTACTTGTAACTATTAGTGCTCTCCTCACTCTTTAAAATTAATTATACTGGCTATACATTTTGTATAAAATGTGTACTTATATGTTACCTTCCAATAAAAATAACAATAACATCTAGGCATTTATATACCTCTTTTAAGTTCTCCAAAGCACTTTAAATTTGCTATCTTATTTGCTCCTCACAATAACCCTGGGAGACATATGCTGCTAAAATCCTCATTTACTCTCAGATTGGAAACAAAAGAGAAACTAGTATTAGGGACTCTGAAGAAGACAACATAAAAAATAAGCTGATATTGGAATTAAGGAATATTACTGTTTCTAGACAGTGCATGATTGATAGTCATTTTGCTTCTCTATTTATAACAAAACAATAGACTTCGGCAGAAGCAAGATGCTTAATTATAAGTACAAAGATCCTTTTCAGAAAACCTATTAAGGGAAATATCCATATGAACAAAATAGATTAGATAAGGCCTGCCAAAAGAAAGAAGGATATACAGTATGAACTTCTTATGGGTTTATCCTCTCAATTCTCATTAATTCTCAAGTCTCTCCTAAGAAAGACTGTGAAGGCTTGACAGTTGGAGAGACATGATACTGAGGGCTGGACTTACAGTCAGGGGTAATCTTTTCACAAATGTGTAGGACGGACAAACACCCCAAAAAATGCCAAAGTCAGGGTTCGAGTACAGAAAGGGTTTTTTATTCTTTTTTTTTGAAAAAAAGGGCACAGTCCCCAGGTGCTCAAGTAGCAGTAGTCTGGGAAGTGGATTTGCTGGCCTGGAGAAATAGATTTTTATAGCCCTAGGCAAGTCCCCTAACCCTGTCCTTATGCATTTCCTCATTGGGTGAGTACTTGGAGAGGTACAATTTTGCCCAGATTTAGCAGTGGAAAAACTAGGAAGCAGGGAAGGTCACCATCCAGGCTGATGTGGATTTTGGGACATGGGAACTTAACCAGGAGCTACTGAGACTTAAGATGATGTGCAGAAGCTCAATGAAAGGGGAAAGTCCTTCCCGTCTTCTACTGAGGAAATTACACTATAGGCCATCTTCCACACAAACATGTCCTACCTATGTGTTCATTAGACAATCATACTCCCATAGGCTTAGTTTTCTCAGTCAGTTGCCACTTAGGCTACCTTTAGGAACACATTTCATAAATATCCTAGTACTACATGCATCCTTTAAAAAATACCATAACACTCATTTCGATTTACACTGATAAGAGTATAAAAATTATAACAACTCCCATTGTAATATATTATATCTTACTAACTTGATATCTATTGTGATGGATCCAATAAGAGAAAGCAGATTGATATAATAGATAGGAAGTAGTCATGGTCAAGAAGACAGGGATACAAGTCTCATCTCTAACACACCATATCTCTGTGCCCCTGAGCTTATCACTAAACTGAAGCCTATACTTCCCATGGGTGACTTGTGGACTGCCAAAGGATTTCAATTTACTGAAGCTTATGTAAAAGCTGACAAATCTTTTGGCAGTCACTGGGTTGTACATTGTGTGGTCCTGGGCTAGAGCAATAGATTTCAAATCAGGAAATCCTTAGGTCAAATACTGCTTCCATCAGTTATTAATTCTCATGCTGTAGGAAATAAATATCTTGCTCAGTATGGAAAATACTCAATAGAAATTTATTTTCACCAAATTAATATATGAAATAGAAACAGAATCATAGATTAAATTAATTGATATTAAATTTACTGATATTGTGACTTGACCCTGGGCAAATCATTTGTCTGCCTCTCTGTCTTCATTTATAAAAAGAGGATAATGATTGCACCATCCTGTCAAGGTTGCTGTGATAAAATGAGATAATATTTGTGAAGTGCTTTCCAAACTGAAAACTGTGATATGAATGCTAGCTATTTTGACTTTTATTTAAGCATCTCCATGTGGCAGAAAATTCTCTACAACTCTAAAGTTCAGAGAAAGTAACAATATGTCACCAGAACTTCCCTATATTGTAGACGTGACAAGTCTAATAAAGGAAAAAAATCTCAAAATTAATCTCACCGATAATAAATACATACCTGCTCATGTAGTTTTAAAATTATATTTGACTTTGCACTTTATAAAGAGATTTTTTGCAGTGGCAAAAAACTGGAAGTTGTGGGGATGTTGGTCAATTAGGGAATGGCTGAACAAATTGTGATATATAATTTTAATATAATATTGCTGTGCTATAAGAAATGATGTTCCCAAAGACAGTAGAAAAACATGAATAGACTTGCATGAAATAATGAAGAGTGAAATGAGCCAGAACCAAAAGAATATGGTATCAAAAACCAGCAACTTTGTTTTTGTGGAGCAACTTTGAATGACTGAGTCATTTTAACTATTATAAATACCCAAATTAACTACAAAGGACCTATGGAGGAAGACACTATCGAAATCCACAGAAAGAACTGATAAACAGAAGTAAGCATGCATACCTACTTATTTGTGTCTAATAGAATACTTAATGTGCATAACAGATTTGCAGTTTCATATGCAATCATCCTTTTTTGTTTGTTTTTAATTCTATTATTTTATAGAAATGCTTGTTTTATGTCAGGTTCAGAAGAAAATGTTAAAAAAAAGAAGCAAAAAATTAAATAAAGAACAAAGAAATTATTACTAAACTCAGGTGAAACACAGTATGATAGATATGGAATTACTATCAGAGTCAGAAGACAGGACTTGGACTCAGAAGAACAGTAGTGAGAGAAACATCAGCTGTGTGACCCTGGACAAGTCATTTAAGTCTTGGTGTCCCAGGCATCTCATTTAATAATAACAACACAGTTATCACTGTGCACTTTTATAGGGATTTCCTTCATGGGAGAGGTCCACACACCAAACAAAGAAATCAGAAGTCCAGGCATCAAAAACTCCTATAGGGAGTTCTCCTATAGCTTTTCTGACAATGAATTTTGTCTTTTTTCCAAAAAGGATTTATTTTTTTGTTCATTGGTTGGTTCTTGAATATACTTGCTTTGCTTACATAGGCCCCATCACGGAAAAGGTTAAAAAAATAATTAAACTTAGTAAGTACTCAAGGGTGAACATTTGTCAGTCACTATATGTTGTGCACCTGTGAGTGAGTTATTGCTTATTTATTCACAGCAGCCTGAGATAGAATCTTCTCCTTGAATTATGGCTACACAACCTCTAAAAATTCTAATTATTTTTGCTATTTGTTCAACCTAAAGTGGAAAAGGGCAAGCAGTTGGGAGGAGGAGGGGGTGAGGGACTCAAAACTCAAAGCTACTGACAAAGATCTCTGCATTTTATTTTGGCATAAAAGATGAAAGATGTATTCTGTCTATGAAATTCCCCAAAAAACTTCATGTCAATTAGATATTCTTAATTTTTAAAAATCAATAAATCTAATATCAATGAAGCTATGATTCAGTTTGTACTTCATACGTTAACTGAGTAGAAATAAGATAACTTTCCACAAAGCATTTGTTGGATTAAATAACATAATTATTTCCTATGGCATATCTGCTTAGTAATGCACAACCACAGTGGTTCTGATTGGTATTGAACATACATTTCAATATGATTTACTACACCCTTTCATTGGCGATGAATTGTGGCAACCCATAGAGTGCTCTATATTGCCTGGTTTATTTCAAGGACTTTATGTCATAGTGAACTAAATAAAAGCCGGTGAGGACATGCCAAAGTGTGGAGGGAATGACATGAAGTTTTGAAAAACTATAGTCCTCAATTTGTATCAGTCAAATGATGGCTAAAATTATCATTAATTAATGATTTTTGGAAAAGTACTTTAATAAATCTACATATGCATTTATGTATATCTGTATGTACAGATACATATATGTGTGTACACATGCACATGTATATATGTATACACATATTATATATACATATATGAGAGAGAGAGAGAGTTAGAGATAGATATATAGACATGCAGATATATAAATAAACCTGGTCAGTTAGGTGGTGCTGTAAATAAAGTTCTGGGTATCAAGTCAGGAAGACTCATCTTCCTGAGTTCAATTCTACAATCAGATATTTACTAGATTGGTGAACCTAGACAAGTCACTTAACCCTGTTGTCCTTAGTTCCTCATCTGTAAAATGAATTGGAGAAGGAAATGACAAACCACTCCAGTACCTACCAAGAAAACCCCAAATGGGATCAGGAACAGTCTACATGACTGAATTTACTAAACAACAATAACAATATAAATACATACACATTTAAATGTGCATGTGTGTGTATGTATTCACACATATGTGTACATGCATATGTTTTTATACATGTTTGTGTTTATCTATGTATGTAGATCCTCCCAAATTATTTTTTTTTCAATTTTTTAATGTAAATCTACCAGTCTAGGAATGGAATCTACCTAGAGGCACAATGGCCTAGGAGACCACAACTGTCAAAAGGCATTAGGAAGCAGGGAAAATAATTAAAATCAATTCATTTCAACTCAATAAGCACTAATTAAGATTTCTATTACCTAACTAAAAGTCACTTTCCTAAATATTAGAATTCTATTCTCTCCTTTGATCCTGTCCCTACCCAAGTGTTGACTTCAAATTGCTCCCTCCTCCCATTGCCCTCCCTTCCATCATCCCCCCCACCTTGCTTATCTCCTTCTCCCCCACTTTCCTGTATTGTAAGATAGGTTTTCATACCAAAATGAGTGTGCATTTTACTCTTTCCTTTACTCAAATGTGATGAGACTAAACTTCACGTATTTTTCCTCAGCTCTCCTCTTTTTCCCTCCACTAAAAAGTCTCCTGCTTGCCTCTTCTATGAGAGATAATTTGCCTCATTCCATTTTTCCCTCTTTCCTCCCAATACATTTCTCTCTCACAGCTTAACTTCATTTTTTTAAGATGTGACCCCATCCTATTCAATTCACTCTGTGATCTCTGTCTCTGTGTGTGCGTTCATGTGTGTATGTGTGTGAGTGTGCACATGTGTACGTGTGTGTGCGTATGTGTGTGTGTGTATGTGTGTAATCCTACCAACTACCCAGACACTGAAAAGTTTCAAGAGTTACAAATATTGTCTTTCCATGTAGGAATGTAAACAGTTCAACTTTAGTAAGTACCTGATGACTTCTCTTTGCTGTTTACTTTTTCATGCTTCTTCTCATTCTTGTGTTTGAAAGTCAAATTTTCTTTTCAGCTCTGGTCTTTTCATCAAGAATACTTGAAAGTCCTCTGTTTTATTGAAAGACCATATTTTCCTCTGAAGTGTTATACTCAGTTTTGCTGGGTAGGTGATTTTTGGTTTTAGTCCTAGTTCCTCTGACTTCTGGAATATCCTATTCCATGCCCCTCGATCCCTTAAAGTAGAAGCTCTTAGATCTTGTGTTATCCTGATTATATTTCCACAATACTGGAATTGTTCCTTTCTAGCTGCTTGCAATATTTTCTCCTTGACCTGGGAATTCTGGAATTTGGCCACAATGTTCCTAGGAGTTTCTCTTTTTGGATCTCTTTCAGGCAGTGATCAGTGGACTCCTTCAATACTTATTTTGCCCTCTGGTTCTAGAATCTCAGGGTAGTTTTCCTTGACAATTTCATGAAAGAGGATGTCTAGGCTCTTTTTTGGATCATGGCTTTCAGGTAGTCCCATAGTTTTTAAATCGTCTCTCCTGGATATGTTTTCCAGGTCAGTTGTTTTTCCCATGAGATATTTAACATTCTTTTCCATTTTTTTCATTCTTTTGGTTTTGTTTAGTGATTTCTTGGTTTCTCAGAAAGTCATTAGCCTCCATCTGTTCCATTCTAATCTTGAGAGAACTATTTTCTTCAGTGAGCTTTTGCACCTCTTTTTCCATTTGGCTAATTTTGCTTTTGAAAGCATTCTTCTCCTCATTGGCTTTTTGAACCTCTTTTGCCAATTGAGTGAGCCTATTTTTCAAGGTGTTATTTTCTTCAGCATTTTTTTGGGTCTCCTTTAGCAAGGTATTGACCCGTTTTTCATGCTTTTCTTGCATCTCTCTCATTTCTCTTCCCAGTTTTTCCTCCACCTGTCTAACTTGATTTTCAAAATTATTTTTGAGCTCTTCCATGGCCTGAGCCCATTGAATATCTATTTCAGTTGTTTGGGATATAGAAGCCTTGACTTCTATGCCTTTCCCTGATGGTAAGCATTGTTCTTCCTCATCAGAAAGGAAAATAGGAAACATCTGTTCACCAAGAAAGTAACCTTCTATGGTCTTATTTTTCTTCCTTTTTCTAGGCATTTTCCCAGCCAGTTACTTGACTTCTGAGATTCCTCTCCACCCCTGCCTAGATCTACCCAGCTGATGCTTGGGGTCTGAGATTCAAATGCTGCTCCCCAGACTCAGGGCTTTCAGTGGTAGGTGTGACTGTTATTCAATGTGAGCTTAAGTTCTGGTGCTGGGGTGGGGGCAGGGCCACCTCCCAGCCTCAGTTCCCTCAGGGGGTTTATGCAGAGATCTTCAGTAATGGCCCTGAGCTCCTGCCTCCTCCGGGAGCTCCTGTCTGCTGCCTCCCCCTCCGCTTCCTCCTCAGGGGGTCTGAGCCACGGAGACACCCTACTACCCTCTTAGCCAGTCCAGAAGGCTATCTCACTGACCTGTAGTGCCTGTGGGTGGAGGGACACTCATGGCTGCCGCAGATTCCGTTCTGGAAGCCTGCTCGGATCTGCTCCTCTGGGACCACACTTCCAGGGCAGGGACTCCGCTCCACATCTGGTGCGTGTCAGACCTTTGGGGTCAGTTTTTCAGGGCTCTCTGGAGCAGAAATCTCCTCCACTCTGCTGCTGCGTGGCTTCCACTGCTCCAGAACCCATTGGGAGTTCTTTCCATAGGTAATTGATGGACTGTGAGTTTAGAGCTTGCATATGTGAGTCTTTCTACTCCGCCATCTTGGCTCCTCCCCCCAATAATAGACTTCTACAGATTAAAAAACATATTTTCTGTCCTAACAATTTTAAGTCTTGGAATGAGATAAGAACTACTTAGAAGTTCTTTTTTATTTGTTTGTCTTGTTTAGTTTAGTTTTTAACTCACACATAGGTCTTTATGCCAGGGGATTCACAAGGGAGTAGAGGGAATTTGTCAACAGAAAAAAAAAAAAAAAGAAATAAATGTGTAGCATGCATTAACTGAACAAAAAGATATATTTCTCTAGGAACTTTACTAAAGCATACTATAAACGTATACACAAAAAGCATACTATATACATATACATATATACGTGTATGTGTGTACGTAAATTCAAATACAAAAATGCATATATATATATACATATATTTATATACACAAACTATAAATGTGGCTTACAGGTGAAAATTTCACTTCTGCAAAGAAACTTTCCATTAAAACTCTGATGGAGAGAATAGTTTCTGGCTGAGAATAATAGAGACAATGGTAACACGAAGGAAAAGATTAGCAAGTTCCTGTGTGTCTTTGGATATTTTTTCAGTGTTATAGGGCTCTCACATAATTGAGCAGGGCCTGGTGTGGTCATGACCTTCCTTAAACTGAATAATAAGTAAATCAATATTTGGTGCTTACATCATGAAACTCTAAGGGCCATGACTGCCGGGGCAGGGGTGGGTAGGTCAGCATTTTTAATATAATAGGAAAGATAATATATAAATATATATGTTACAATTAGTAATTGAATGGGGGAAAGAGCTGCTTTAGACAAAATTATATAACAGATTGGAATATAAAAACATCATTTTCAGATATAACATTTAAATTATTGGCAATGCAAACATGTTAGGGTGGACAAATACAAACTATTTTCTTAAGAATGAATCAACAAAACTTAAAAACTAATGGATGGGGGCAGTAAAGGAGAGAGGGGTCAAGAGTACATCCCAATGTCTAATTACAGGTAAGGCAAGGGGAGAATTGAAAGCATAGAAAAAGTAATGAGTTGCATGAATGGAGAAGAATGGTCACTGTAGAAGAAAAATCAAACTCAGGAAGAGGGAAGTAAAGAATGAGTCAGAAGGAGAAGAGAACTTAATCTAATCCATGTCATGTAAGTGAAAACTTTAGAATTGAAATTAAATACAAATAACTATTTCCTAATTATTATGATTATTAATCATTAGAATGTTAGGAGATTTGTAAGAAGTGTTTTTAATAAAACTTAAATATATATTTATATATAGATATATAAATATATATGTATATATACATGTTTTTCATATATATACATATATATATCAAACTAAGTGCAAAATTATGAAGTGTAAGCTCTCAGTATGTTACAATGGAAAGACTCTCTCTGAAGATAGAAGATCTGAGTTCTATTCCTACCTTTTCAATGTACACCTTGGATAAATCACTAACTTTACTTTGGCCTTAGTTTCCTCAAATGGAAATAATGGAATAGGATTAGGTGGCCTGTGAAATCACTATCTAAAACAGCTTTCTTATTCAAGGAAGACACTTTTCCATTTCGTTCACCGTTTTGGCAACTTCCTTCCCTAAAATATCCTATCCCTCAATTCTGTTATGGTCTAAGAATAGTGAACTCTCCTATGCAATTGCAGAGTGATAGGTTATCATTGTAATATCAACAGCTTTTGGAATTCCTATCAGGCTCCAAAATATCAACACTTAATTGGGACTGCAAGTAAGCCCACTCCTTAAAATATGAGTACTGAAGAATATGGAGTGAAGGTGGAATATTTCATCTAGCTCTTCAGCAAAGACTGAACATTGCTTCCATATTGTAAGTGCTTAGTAAATATTGATCAATTGATCGATTATTGTAGCTTTATATAGCTTTTTGAGAAACAGGAGACTTAAGTTTTCATTTCAGTTGTACCATTATTTAGCATCATCGGCCTGGTATATTACATGGCCACCCTGAATCTTAATTTTTTCATTCATAAAATGAAGGATATGAATTTATAGATGCTTCAAGAGATTAGTCATATGAGTAATCATTTCCACCACAGGTACAGAGTGAAATCCACTATTCTCTTTTTATGCTATATATTTCTTCACTTGTCTTCCATAAAATCTTTGACATGTAGATCAGAAGTGCTAAACTCCTGGTGTATGAGGCATGCACACTAGGACCTGGAGTAGGGCCCCAAGCAGATAAGAATGAAACTGGGAAATGTTTAACAAATGATAAAAATGCAATGCAATGTATATACTGCAAATTTGTGGTTTTCTGCATCAATAGGCAGCTACAGAGATCAGTTTCTATTTGACTTTCATGCCACTGATGAGGAAGATTTATCTAATATGTTGGAGGAATATGATTTATTCCTAATATTATTTATCTAATATGTTTTATGTATTTCATCATTTTTATGCCAGTGGAACTTTTAATTTATTCATCTTTTATCCCTTGCTGTCATTATCTGATTAGCCTTTTTTTCTGTACATAAAGGTCTTTGACTAGTACTTTATATAGTGTAAAACTCTGTGATCATCATAAGAGTCATCTGAGATAGATATTTTCATCACCCTCATTATATAGATAAGAGAACTGAACCTAAGCGAGATTCAGTGATTTGCTTTGGGTCATAAAACTTTTAAGGTAGGATTAAGATAGGATTCAAACTCAGGTATTCCTTCCTCCAAGTACTTAACTCCATCTATTATCCCACCTAGAAGCTGACATATTATAGTGTATCTACCATGAGTTTATCCATTGCCTGTTTTAGGCTTTTCAGTTTTGATTCTGCAACGGTCTTACATAATTCAAAATCACATAGAATTACTATTTAAAACTTTGTATTAATAAAATGGGTTTAAAGATGTGTAAGGATTTTGACATGACTGAAACTGCTACACAATATATTTGAACCCAACTAAAAACAAACAGACAGTCTTTCTTCTAAGTTTTGAAACTTCTGATCTAGTTGTTTTTTTTTTTTAATTTTCCTACATCTCACCAAAAAAAAGCCCTTGAAGTAAACTGAGTAATACAGAAACCTGTGAATCTCTGGGATGAGATTGACTCTTCCAACAGTCATTTGGCAAGAAATAAATAGAAACAAAAAAAAAAAGACTTTTATAACCCTGATAGCTATGTTTTGTCTCAGTCAATTAAACAACATATAGTTCACCACAATTTATGATCAGCTGCTAGTTACTTTGCCAAAAACTTTTCTATTGAGCCACCTTATATTCTTACTAGCCAAAAGTTATTAGAAGAATGTATGACAAGCATAAGTTCATGGAAACTGGTCTAAAATGTCCAGTTCCCTATAGGTAAAGCAAAAGTAAAGTGGTTAGGTAAAAATGATGCAACCAGTAATCAATTAAACCTTCCTGTAATTGTAAAATCTTGTTTCATTTTTTTTTTATTTTTTATTAAAAAATTTATTTATTTAACTTTTTACATTCACTTACACAAAATTTTGGGTTCCAAATTTTCTCCCCACTTGTCCTCTCCCCCCCAATACACCAAGCATTCTAATTTCCCCTGTCACCAATCTTCCCTCTCTTCTATCATCCCTCCCTTCTCTTGTCTCCATCTTCTCTTTTATCCTATAGGGCCAGATGACTTTCTATTCCCCTTAAACTCTATTTCTTATTTCCTAGTAGCAAGAACAATACTAAACAGTTGTTCCTAAAACTTTGAGTTCCTACTTTCCCTATCTCTCCCTCCCCACCCATTCCCTTTGGGAAGGCAGGCAATTCAATATAGGCCCTATCTGTGTAGTTTTGCAAATGACTTCAATAATAGTCATGTTGTGTAAGACTAACTGTATTTCCCTCCATCCTATTCTGCCCCCCATTGCTTCTATTCTCTCTTTTAATCCTGTCCCGCCCCGAGTGTTGACTTCAAATTGCTCCCTCCTCCCATTGCCCTCCCTTCCATCATCCCCCCCCACCTTGCTTATCTCCTTCTCCCCCACTTTCCTGTATTGTAAGATAGGTTTTCATACCAAAAGGAGTGTGCATTTTATTCTTTCCTTTAGTCGAATGTGATGAGACTAAACTTCATTTTTTTCTCTCAGCTCTCCTCTTTTCCCCTCCACTCAAAAGTCTCCTGCTTGCCTCTTCTATGAGAGATAATTTGCCCCATTCCATTTCTCCCTCTCTCCTCCCAATACATTTCTCTCTCACAACTTAACTTCATTATTTTTAAGATGTGATCCCATCCTATTCAATTCACTCTGTGCTCTCTGTCTCTGTGTGTGCGTGCATGTGTGTATGTGTGTGAGTGTGCACATGTGTACGTGTGTGTGCGTATGTGTGTGTGTATGTGTGTAATCCTACCAACTACCCAGACACTGAAAAGTTTCAAGAGTTACAAATATTGTCTTTCCACGTAGGAATGTAAACAGTTCAACTTTAGTAAGTACCTGATGACTTCTCTTTGCTGTTTACTTTTTCATGCTTCCTCTCATTCTTGTGTTTGAAAGTCAAATTTTCTTTTTAGCTCTGGTCATTTCATCAAGAATGCTTGAAAGTCCTCTATTTCATTGAAAGACCATTTTTTCCCCCGAAGTACTATTCTCAGTTTTGCTGGATAGGTGATTCCTAGTTTTAGCCCTTGTTCCTTTGACTTCTGGAATATCCTGTTCCACACCCATCAATCCCTTAATGTAGAAGCTGCTAGATCTTGTGTTATCCTGATTTTATTTCCACAATACTGGAGTTGTTTCTTTCTAGCTGCTTGCAATATTTTCTCCTTGACCTGGGAATTCTGGAATTTGGCCACAATGTTCCTAGGAGTTTCTCTTTTTGGATCTCTTTCAGGCAGTGATCAGTGGATTCCTTCAATACTTATTTTGCCCTCTGGTTCTAGAATATCAGGGCAGTTTTCCTTGACAATTTCATGAAAGAGGATGTCTAGGCTCTTTTTTCGATCATGGCTTTCAGGTAGTCCCATAGTTTTTAAATTGTCTCTCCTGGATCTGTTTTCCAGGTCAGTTGTTTTTCCCATGAGATATTTCACATTATCTTCCATTTTTTCATTCTTTTGGTTTTGTTTGGTGATTTCTTGGTTTCTCAGAAAGTCATTAGACTCCATCTCTTCCATTCTAATTTTGAGAGAACTATTTTCTTCAGTGAGCTTTTGAACCTCTTTTTCCTTTTGGTTAATTCTGCTTTTGAAAGCATTCCTCTCCTCATCCCTGAAGCCTGCTCGGATCTGCTCCTCTTGGTGCCATGTGGCCAGGGCAGTGCTGGGCTCTGCTCTGGGTCTGGTGTGCAACGAACCTTTGGTGTCAGTTTTTCAGGGCTCTCTGGAACAGAAATCTCCTCCACTCCGTTGTTGTGTGGCTTCCTCTGCTCCTGAATTTGTTGGGAGTTCCTCTTTACAGGTAATTTATGGGCTGTGGGTTCAGAGCTAGCATATGTGAATCATTCTACTCCACCATCTTGTCTCCTCCCCCCCCAAAAAATCTTGTTTCTTAGGTATAATGTTCCAGTTACAATTACATGGTCAGTATTCAATTGCAATTGAACTAGACACTTTTAAACTAGGAATATTTCTCTGTGTGCACTCTTCTTTTTCTACAGACAATTCAGTTATTTTAAATCCTATGTACTTTTTTGTAATCTAACATCAAAGTAGGTTACAGAGTATTTGTTTTGCTCAAGGCTTTAAAATCAAAGGATAACATGTATATTTTTTAAAAGTTTATCTTTTGTCCACAAAGTTTTTTTTTAATTTAATTATACTATTTGTTTTCAGTTTTCAATAATCACTTCCTTCCGTAAGTCTTAAATTTGAAATGGAGTTATAGAGAAGTAGGTAGTCATCCCTTCACAACAGCAGTAATAATATTGATATGTTTCTTTTTATTCTCTATCCCTTAGCAAGATGTGAAAATGTGTGGAACTGAGGCAGTGAAAGACTGCAGGGGAGGTGGATGTTGAGAAATCCCTTATCCTTACTTGTTTTCTATTTTTTAAATAGATTATTTATTTTTCACATGCTTTTCCTTGTAAGTTTTGAGTCCTTAACTCATTTCCTCCTTCTCACACCAAGTCTCTTAATTATCTGTTTGACTTAATCCACTGAATAAAAAATGGCACACTATTCCAGTACTTTTCACTCCATTATTTTTGTCAAAACAATAACAACAACACCATGTAGGATTATGAGTCAGAAATAACTTACAACAACAACCAAAATCGTATGCCAAAACTTATCTAGCACTTCCCCAATTGATGAATACCACTGTAATTTCCAATTCTTTGCCATCACAAAAAGAGTTGCTATGAATATTTTTGTACATATAGATTCTTTTCCCTTTTCTTTAATCTCTTTGAGATACAGACTTAATATTGGTAGATCAAAGGACACAAGCACTTTCATGCCCCTCTGGGCCTCATTCCAAATTATTCTCCAAATGGATTGGGTAAGTTCACAGGTCCAACAACAGTTCATTAGTGCACCTAATTGTCCCTCATCTTCTCCAGCATTTCTTATTTTTGATAGTTGTGAGATGGTACGTCAGAAGTGTTTTAATTTCCATTTCTCTTACCAATAGTTTTAGAGAATTTTTTTTCATATGACTATAGATAGCTTTGATTTCTTCTTCTGAAAAGTGCCTGTTCATGTCATTTGACCATTTATCAATTAAGGAACAGCTCTTAGTTTTATAAATTTGACTCAGTTCTAAATCAGTATATATTTGAATAAAAGTCTGGTAAGGCTTTATGCAGTGAATAGAGTTTTAGGACTAGAGACAGGGAGACCTGAGTTCAAATAGAGGCACCCTAGAAAAGTCACTTAACTCATTTTCCTTATTTCACTGGAAAAAGAAATGGCAGACACTATGGTATCTTTGCCACAAAACCCTATGGACAGTATTTGTGTGCTATGGTTCACAGAGGTACAGAGTCAAACATGACTGTATAATTGAACAACAACATATATTGGAGAAACAAAGTTTTTTTCTGGGAAATATGCTGTAATTATTTTTTGATATAACTTTATTATCTATAATACTTTTAGCAAAATGTAATTTCACTGACTATCTCCTTTAAGTAGGTCTTTTTCCTTTTGTTTTCTCTGAGATCAAAATTGCTACCTCTTCCTTTTTTTTATTTTTTTAGATTCTGATTCATTGCTTTATTTTTACTCTATATGTGTTTTTCTGTTTCAAATGTGCCTTTTGTAAACAATATATTGCTGAATTCTAGTTTTTAATCCATTCTATCTGCTTCCATGTTCTGTGTGATCTCATTCCGTTCACATTCACAACTATTTCATCCCAATATCACATTTCTTCCTCTCTCTCTCTCTCTCTCTCTCTCTCTCTCTCTCTCTCTCTCTCTCTCTCTCTCTCTCTCTCTCTCTCTCTCTCTCTCTTTTTCTCTCTCCTCAAAAATCTATTTTTCTCCTACCAAGTGCCTTCCTTAATCCACCTCTAATTTATCATCAGTCCATCTCCTTTTTAATTCCTTACACTATTTTCCTATTGACATATAGCCTTCCTTCTATGAACTAATTCTAATATAAGTGAGGCTCAAGTATTGCCTGCCACCCCCAATTTTCCTATCCATTATAGAACTTCTGCCTTGCATGCTTTCTTATGTGAGAAAATTTTCTTTTTTTTACTTCTCCTTGCCCCTTTCTTCCAGCACATCCCTCTTCCTCCCCCTTTCTTTTTTTTGAGATCATTCTAGCGCAGGTGACTCGCATTCATGCCTTCCATTTCAAATTCTTTTAACAATCTTAATGATTATGAAGTTCCTAGGAGTTACATATAACATCTTCCCATATAGGAATGTAAATAATTTAAGTTTATTGAGTCCTTTATGATCACTCTTTCATGTTCCCCTTTCTATGCTTCTCTTCAGTCTTAATGTCATATTTTTTTTTGGCTTTTTTTCACTAGGAATACTTAAAAGTACTCTTACTTAACTATTTTTTTCATCTCAAGGATTGTATTTAATTGGTTTTTTTTTGTTTGTTTGTTTGTTTTTCTGGGTAGGTGATTCTTGTTTGTAATCCTAGCTCCTTCACCTTCCAGAACATTATATTCTGAGCCCTCCACTCTTTCAGTGTGGAAGTTGCTAAATCTTCTTTGATTCTGACTGTGGTTCCACAGTATTTGACCTGTTTCTTTCTGGTTGCCTATAATATTTTCTCCTTGACCTAGGAGCTCTAGTATTTGGCTGTAGTGTTCCTGGAAACTTTCATTTTGGTCTGTCTTTCAATAGGTGATCAGTGGATTCTTTTAATTTCTATGATACCTTCTGGATCTAAGACATTGGAACAGTTTTCCTTGATAATCAATCGCTTGAAATATACCTAGGCTCTTTCATGGATCATCACTTTTATTCTCAAATCATCTCTCCTTAATCTTTTTTCCAGGTAATTTGTTTTTCTGATAGGATATTTGATGTTCTTCCTTTTTTTTCTTTTCCTTACTTTTATTCCTTCTTGATTGCTCATTAAATTAATAGCTTCCACTTGCTCAATTATAATTTTTAAAAAATAATTTTCTTCAATGACATTTTGTGGGCTACCTCCTCCTCTGAATTAGGCCAGTTCTACTTTCTAAGGAATTCTTTGCTTCAGTGACTTTTTGTACTATCTTTTCCATTTAGCCTGTTCTCTTTAAAAAAATTCTTTTTTCAATTTTTGTGTTTTTTTTTTTTAAATCATTAGCCCAATTCTGCTTTTTAATGTGTTATTTTCTTCAGGATTTTGTGCCTCTTTTACTCAGTTCTCTTTTTTTCTATTTTTTATCACTATCTTTTTTCCCCCAGTTTTGCCTCTAGAACTTATCTTACTCTTTATCTCTTCTGGGAATTTTTGTTTGCTATAGGTCAAATTGGCATTTTTCTTTGATGGTTTTTATAGCTCTTTTTAGTCTTTTGTCTTCCTCTGGTTTTGTGTCTTGGTCTTCCTTGCCACCATAGTAGCTTTTTGTGATTAATTTGTTGTTATTGCTGTCATTGTTGTTTTCTTATTTTTCAAGCCTATTTCTTGTCTTTGAACTTTATGTATAATTTTGGTTCTGCTCATCTGAGGGTGGAGAAGCACTGTCTCAAACTTCAGGTTTTTTGTGCTTTTGTTTTCAGATAGTTTTGAGAGTTTGCCAATTTCTGTTGCTTCCCAGATGTTCTGATTCTGAAAGAAATAAGGTCACTATTTTTTTTGGTCTGTGCTCTGGTCTTTACAAAGAAAGAGTCCTTGGGCCCTACAGTTGTATACACCAGCACTCCTCTCTTCTTTGGTATTGTGACCAGGGTCCCTCCTACCTTATATATTATTAGCAGCATTCCTCCCCACTCTGAAGCTTTGATCTAGAATTGCACATTTGGCAATAGATTTGCCGATCAGCACCAGCTGGATTCAACACTAACCAAAGTTCCTCTGATAAGTATCTTATGCATCTATGAATATTATAGTGTGATTATTAACACCTCATGAGAAAGACCAGAATCCTATGTACAAAGTTTATTTAGGACCTGAGATTCTGACTGATACCAGACAAATCCAAGTTTTCAACTAGTCTGGGCTACTGTGAAATGTGTGCCTTATGGTGGGCACAATGAAATCAAAGTTTGGGTAAGGTAAAATCAAATTCCACTAATATTTTTAGTATATCCCCCTTAAGATGTCCTTATTTGTATCTAAGGGTCCCTTTTCCTATCAAGACCAAGTTTGTGGCAAGTATTCTTATATAAGCAGCATGGATATTAAGGAAAAGAATCATGAATTAAGTCTGTCAATAAATACTGATTTATTAATTCCTTAATAGGTACCAAACACTATGGAAGAAAGCACTGAACATACAAAGCAAATGCAAAAAATTATAACAGCAAGCCCCTAGCACTCCAAGGATGGCTGCTAGCACAGCTTCTTTGATCTGCTTTTCTTAAAGGAAAGGAAATTTTTAAAGGGGTCCACAATCTACGTTAATTACATTCACTAGTTAAGGGGAAAGGTTAGTGCTGTGAATGTGGAGAAAATACACACAGAAAATTCAAGCAGAGAAAATAACATAAAGACCAACAGACAGGGCTCTGACTGCCTGAATCAAAGTAATATTGCTATATGCTTTACATACTTCTCTGTATCAAGAGACCCTATCAAGGCTGAGCAGTTAGGAGATCTGAACATATGGTTACTCAGAATTTCAACGTGGGAATCACAAGGTCCTTCTTGGAAGATTAAAATAACCATTGTCATTGTTTCACAGAGTATATGAGAGTCTACAAAGGTGTAAACAACCCCCAAAAAAGACAGAGATATGCAAGTTATGAGGGGCTTTGAATGCCAAATAAAGGATTTTATATTTGATCTTGGAACTTATAGGGAGCCACTGGATTTGACTGAATAGCAGGATAATATGGTCACCCTGTACTTTAGGAAGATCAATTTGACAGCCAAGTGTACTGGAGTAAAGATGGACTTGGGGTAGGGAAAGAAACCAGTAGAATATTTCAATACTCTAGATGTGAGGTGATTAGAGCTTGCATCAGGGTGATAGCAGTGTCAAAGGAGAGAAAGGGACACATATGTGATAAATGTTACAAAGGTACTGAAATTTTTAGTACTGCCAATAAAGAGAAAATTAAGAAATTTGCTCTCTATTTGCAATTCTTTTCTTCTTCATTTCAAAAATAACATGTTGATCTAAATGCATGTGCAATCTATTCCTGAATTCATATGTCCATTACAAAAATAGGCTTTATGAAAACTCACTTCAAATATACTCCCAGATTTTATATTAATAATGAAGATTAATCCTGATTTGAAATTGAAATTAAGGAGTAACTTGAGTTGGCTATCGGGTGAAGAAAATGCTCACAGTTACTACATCTGAAAATGCATTTTGAAATGGATTTAGTTTTTGTTTTTCTTTCATCATAAAATAATAGGTATTTCTGCTGAATTAAAAAATGGTATGAATGGAGTCAGGGGGAGGGTTTTAGTGATCATATTTAATTTAAAAGAAAAATATAGCATAGATTTCTATAATCAAAGTAAATGGTGTCACAATTTCATATTGGAAGATTATTTCAATTTCTAATTAAGGACACCCTTCTAAAGCTGTTATATTCAAAATATTTGCATCCTCAAAGCAGCTTGTTCAGACTCACAATATTATTGTTTCAGTGTTCTACTTATACTTCTAACAACCTTGCTCCTTAAGTCTGTCATTGTCACTCATGCTCCCTAAAGAGTATTTTTTTTTCAGTGACTGATTGACTCACTAACTTGCCACTCCTGTTCACCTTCTGTTTTATATTCTTTTCCCTGTCAATCTGTTATTGCTCATTTTCCTCCATTGCTTAGAAAATATTGTTGATATTCTCTCTTAGAGTACAATATTCACTGTGCTAATGACATATCTCTTAACCATTCATCCACAGAATTCTCTCTCTCTCTCTCTCTCTATATATATATAGATAGATAGATAGATAGATAGATAGATAGATAGATAGATAGATAGATAGATAGATATAGATATAGATATAGACTCACATAGTAGTTTTGAGGAAGGTGGGGACAAATTCAATGAAAATAATCTGAAGTTGCATCTAAATGATTAGATTTCTACTTGAAAGAAACATTGTATTATATAATTGCACTATTTCTGTTATGTTCAAGAAAATTTCTGTAATTAACTGACAAAATGAGAGCATGACTTGGCATAAAATCAGTTAGTGCAAATCTTTTGCAAAGGTAAGACAAAAACAGTTCACATACTGTAGAAGAGTAAAACATTATTCAGTAACCTAAGACTGCACAATCATAAAGCTTATGATTTTCAGCAAAACACAATGCAAGGGCTGACCATGTTTCTGAGAGTGACTTATGTTGCTGCTGTACTGTAAGTCTAACTTTAGATGGATTCACTGAATGACTTTGGCAGCCAGGTGTGTTATTTCTGATTTTGATAAGTTTATGCCAAAATACATTAGCTCTGGAAGAAGTGTCTTTTTAAAACAAATTGTTATGAGTCTATCTTTCAGTATACATACAAAGAGGCAAAAGCCCTATGTACCAGTCTATGGGTGATTCATCTGAAAGATAAATAAACTTCCATGGTGGCTTATGAGCAGTCTCAAAAAGCTGTTCTATATTCCTATTATATCCTTTTGTGAGAATTTACTTATTTAGGACTTTAAATGAAACCCAGACCTTCCATGATATTGATGGAAAATGTCCAAATTTTTTTCTGAAAATGTGCACATTTTAAAATAGGGAAGGGTTGAGGGTAGTAGGGATAAAACAAATAAAGAATAACTAAAGTCAACAGTTGAAAGAAAGAACCATCCATCCCTTTCAACATACCCGTTTAAAAATGATTATGAATACAGTCTGCTATTCTTAGATCATACTTGGCAACCACATTTACATTGTGATTTAAAAGGTTCTGGGTCACTAGAGCAGAAATGGAATCATTCTGTACTAGAATAGAGAGAGATAGAAGGGGCAGAGTAATAAAAGAAATCAGTGGGAGCAAGAAAGTTCTAAGATTAGTAGGGCAGGGCTTAACGTTTCACTGGGAAGAAACCAACAGGGAAAGGTTGGATACCAGCAAGAAAGGAAGGACTGATGGTGTATCCTATATATTTTAGGACTAAGAGGTAGTTTGTGTAGAGGACAATAAAAAATTATTACTCTTTCTAAACTACAAGCAATTCTTAGAAATACAGCACGAAAATAAGAGCTCATTCCTCTTTAAAAAAACAGATTTTAAGTTTAGCACTGTGAGGTGACATAGTATGTAGGTGATATCAGTAAATATTTTCTTGCCTTTATAACAACTTTTTGTTTGTATAATAGGAAAACAATGTGCACTATTATGATTAAGGCCCAGTATATTCTTATTATTTACATATGGTGATTGAACAGAAATTTTACACATATACCATATGTGAGTTGTCAATTTTCAAAGAATAAAATGACCACAGATGATTCAACTAAAACCAATATAGTTTAAAATATCATAGTTCGTAGTCAGCTTCAGGTTCTAGCCATGACTCAAGGTCATTATTATGAAAGCAAAATGTGATTCCGCTGTAGTTATAGGGCAATGTTCTATAAAAGAGAGGTCTGCGTTTTCTAGGACCGTTTCACCTGTCCATATATTTCCCATTCTCAAATGTCAACTCCAGGTTTCACCTCTTCTGTGAGACCTTTTCAGTGAATTCAAATTTCATTCTGGATATGAAATTTTTCTTGATCCTTCAAGATGTTAATGCTTCACTCCCTCTCCCCTTGAAAATTGCCTCATACTTATTTTGTACTTATTTTATGTAGAAAAGGCAGTTTGCAAAATGGATAGCGTTGACCCGGAACCAGGAAGACTTGACTTCAAGTCCTATTGCTGACACATGCTGACTATGACTCTGGGGAAGTTCATCCAAGCTCTCAATGCTTCAGGCAACTCTCTAAGTCTCTAGTGTCAAAAACAAAAAGTTGCAGAGAAAAAAAAAAAAAACAAAAACAGAATTTGCTTTGGTAGGGAATTTCCTCAAGATGGAATTCCTTATGTGAAAGAAATTACAGATCAAGTCCTTATGATCTATTCCATACATACTTATATTGCACATCCTATTTTCCCCTGTAGAATCTAAGCTCCTTGAACTGAAGTACGTTGCATTTTTGTCTATTTCCTCAGTGCTTTGTATAGTATGCCTTACATCATTACTACTCAATAAATGCTAGCTAATTGATTGACTTAAGCCCCATACTGAATTCTGTCTTCTATAAGGCTTTTTTGAATGTTTATATTATTAAGTATCATACAATGAACATACTGTAATAAAATGTCATGATCTCTAATAATTTCATGCATGTTAGTTCTTCACTGTTTTCTTCACTTCAAGTCTTCTTGTTTTCTTCACTAAAATATAGATTGTGGTGTCTTACCTTGCTTTCTTACTTTCCAAAGCTGTTTTCACTATGCTAATCACATAGAATATGTTGACTAGTTAATGTAGTTCAATTTACATGCCTTCTGAAGACATGTAAAGCAGGCTCACTGTGAACAACAACTTTTATGTATGAGCCAGAGGACAGATCATCTGAATCATCAAAAGGTGAAAATCAGTGACCTGAAATTCTTGATGACAGTTCCCTACTTACCTCAGCTAAGTGTTTGCAAATTGCTGTTCTTCCCTTCAGGAATAATCCCTTATAAACGACCTATCATCTCAGTAAGAGGCAAAATGAAAGCTTTTTCACGATTGCCTTACTCCATGGTCACTTTATTTTGCCTGCCTGCCTTACTCAGAATTTTTTTATTTCATATCCCTTTAGCTAAGCTTTAATTATTTTCTCTTGGCTTCAGATGTGCTTTTTACATTTCTACATCCAAAGACAAAGCCAAACACAGAGTAGCAACATTTTAAATTGGCTAATAGACATATTTGTGCGTTCTGCTTGGGTAGACTTATAAAGCTGGCTTTTTCTTTAAGGCTCTTCAGATGATTTTCAATTTGACTGTACTGTTCACTGCCCCAGGTGGCCTATTTAGACCCTACTTTGCATTTTCACTAGCAGGGACAGAGTTGCTTTTTTGTTTTAATATGCTTTGAATCTATTTATATATTTTTAAATCTTTCTAAATATGTATTATTTATTTGCTTTTTTTCTTTACAAACTGCTCTGCATTTTAATTTTTTTTTTTATTCATCATACCTTTCATTTCCCTGGGTTACCAATACTTTCCACCAAAATTGCTTACTTAATAGAGCCCAGTAACTTAATGCAAGTTGTTCTTTATCTTCTGCTTTTTCAGATGTAAAAGTGAAGCAAACGTGCCCCTCTACCCCCAAAAAAACCCACAAAAAACAGAGGAAGGGCAGGGTTTGTCCAAGGTGAGAAATAAGAGAGAAAAACCTAATGCATTATTTTGCTTTTCACTTTTAATTTTTCTCTTTTTATTGATCCCCTCACCCCTTTTCTTTAAGATTTAATCTGGATTAGATTACCTGGCTTTTACTTCATTTTTAGACATTTATGTAAAAATCATTTTCTCCTCACTTTTTCCCTTCTTTCCTCCCCAGGTGAGTATGTCCAATTGCCCAGCGGAGGTTGATCTCTTGAAAGCCTTTTACTCTACTTCTCCCCAGCCCCCACTGAGTAGCCATTATCACTGCAGAAAATTTAGGAACCTAGAAAGATAACTTGGGTTGGAAATGAAGGAGGAAAGCTGAAAAATGTTGATTAATTCAGATGCAAGTGCATATTTTACAAAAACAATGAAAAACTTTGATAATTTAACCAAATAAATTGATATGCTCATAAAAACAATTTCATTTGAATAGTTGTATTTTCAATTTTTTTCATTCTTCAAGAAAATTGTGGTTATGCCTTAGTCTATATCAAATATAATAAAACCAAATGGAACCAAAAGAATGTGGTCATTCCAATGACTTTAAATGATTTTGCACCAACAGAAAACCCATGTTGTCAGGGGTAACAAATCCTATGCACTGAATTTGTTGACAGATATATTTTATTTTTAAAGGGAAAATATGTGACATTGACCTTGACATGGAGGATCTGAGTTCAAATCCAATCTCAGACATCTGTTGGCCATGCGACCCTGTGCAAATCATTTAACTTAAATTGCCTCCATATAGAGGGAACAATACTTGTATGTGTCATTCTCACTGATATTCCTAATTTTGTGCTTTAGTCTGGTTTTGGGAAGTGAAACCACACTTTTCAGGAATTGAATCAACAAATACACAAAAGTATCTGGATAGTTTTTCAGGCAACTGGAGGGTCTATCAATGTTAGAACATTGTAAAGTTTCATCCTGTGATGAACAAAGAGAGCTGAATGTTCCAGAGTAGGGTGAACAGATCTGAGAGAGACAGTGTTGTTAGAATGTTGTATTTGAACTTAGGAAGGCCTGAGTTCACATCTGACTTGAAAGACTTATTAGCTGTGTGATCCTGGATAAGTCACGTCTTGTTAACCGTTTTGTCCTCATGTAAAAATATGGATAGCAATAGCACCTGTTAGAATTGTTGTGAGGATCAATTGACTATGTGTACAGAACATTCTGAAAATTTTAAAGAGTTGAATGAGAATGTAAGTTGTTTTATTATTTTAATACTCATAGCATGAGTAGGTCCAATAAGGGTAAACATGAAAGTTGAAAAAATTCCTTTGGGGTTAGAACCTGAATTCAAGAATGTTCATCATTCTCTCTAGTAGTCCCTGTATGTCACTCCTCTCCAGAGTGAAGAGAGTGATGCAACTGTCTGACTTCATCACTAATCCATCATCAGTATATAGACATATCCTACTTATACATGCTACATGTTAAAAATTCTACACATTTTAGCTAGTTTTTGAGTTGTTGGTCAAATTCTGGGAACTTTATTAAACTATGTCTAAGATTCTATCTACACAGGCATAGCAGGATATACTGATATGACTGGTGGAAACCAGCCTGATAATTGAGATCAAGTCATTCTTTAACCAATATATGCACATTTTCCCCCATTTCAATAGTAAAGTGATATGAATCAGTACGCTTTATTCATTTTGCTTTGTTTTGTCAAATATTTATGGCATAATTTATATCTGTATGCATATTCATATATTTAAAGTTATCTATTTCAGTTTTTTAGTGTGTAGTTGGCCTAAATGAGAGATATATTAGATGATAATTTCAATTTGATTAGATTCAACAAAGAAAGTCTTTAAGCACCTTCCCTGTGCCAGGAAATGTGCTAGTGATGAAGATGTAATGATTATTTTTTGAAGAATATAGTTTCCTCGTCTCAAGTAACTTATATTCTACTCATGAGAATATGATATGTACAAAAGTGGGTATCAAGGGATGGGGGCAAGGGTGACATGACAAAAATTCTCTGTTGGAATTTGAAGAGGGAAAGCATAAATTTCAGCTTAAAAAAATAGGGGAATACCGCATGAAGAAGGTGGAACTTGGGTGAAGAGAAATATTTTAAGAGGTAATGGTGAGTAGATAGCACATTTCAGGCAACAAAAATAGTTTATAGGAGCCAAGCTGAACCTATTTATCACCACATTTTCATCATGAAGAAAGAAAGGGTTAAAACAAATGATAGAAGGAAGGAAGGAAGGAGGGAAGAAGGGAGGAGGGAAAAAGAAAAAGAAGGAAGGTAGGAAGGAAATTCAAGGCCCTACACACTCACTGAGGATTTCAGTCTGTGAGTCACCACATTCTACCATGTTGACAAGACAAGTTTATTCAAGATAGGTGATAGACAATTGTGGTTGATTATCTTTTCTTTAAAATGACTAAGTAAACCTCATTTTGTTAACTATTGAAATATATCTCTCATTTTATTCCAATTGTGAACTGATCAGACTTAGGAAGAAGTTAGATCTGAAAGAATAAAAGAGTAAGAAAATAGATTAGATAATTATTTGAACAATATAGAATCTTCACAAAATATTGCGACACAGAAAATAGCAAATCCCTTCTAAAAAGTAGAGATATTAAAAACACACACTTTAGTAAACAAAATTAATGATTGTAGGGAATATGAGGAGTGCAATTGCCCTAAATGATAGCTTAATAATGATGTAGATTGGCCAATAGGAACTCATTTCTCAGAGTATTAATAAATATCTCTACCAGCTGCCAACTCATGTGGTGGGATTGGTGAAAGTGGTTATGAAAAGGCATGATGCTACATATCAGAGCTGCCCTATCCCTTACAGACAATGTCTCATATAGAATTATTCTATGCGTAATCCCTGTAAGCTTACTATGTGGTGAAGAAAGCCTTTAAAGTGGCTGTCTAGGCAGAACAGACAGCATACTAAAAACTCCAAGGGAGAGACTACATATTCTTTTCTTCCCTGGTTGTGACAAAAGCAAGTATTTCTGTAAACTTCTAAGTTGGGAGACATCCTACTGACCTGGATCAATATGTGACCTTTGATGCATGATGTTCTTTTCTTTCTATCCTACTTCTGTTTTTTTTTTTTTTTTCTTTCCTGAACTTAGATGAATGAGTATCAAAAATGGAACAAGTTGACTGGAACATTATATACTTTCAAAAGTTAGAAGATCAACCAGAGGTGCAATGGCCAAATCTAGGAAAGAATCAAGCCCTGGAAGTAGCCTAATTAACATATCTCAGAAGTGAAATAGATGAACAGCTTAGATGTCATGTCCAATAAGCAAAGGAGCAACTTGTCCATCAGATAAGCTGTGCCTGCAAGTGGAAATTTAAGCGGTGAAAATGTGTTGTAGCTACTAGTTTAAGTTTGAATTTGTCCTCCCCAGGACACTAAGAGCTATGTAGAAGGAGAGGGTCCTTTTAGTTTTAATAGTGGCTGTACTTTGGTTCTTATCTATATCTTTTCCATAAATGTTCCTTCGTAAAAATTACTTGAATTTTAATTGGTTACCAATGATAGTGAGGAGATATCAATTTATTAGATAATATTGGGATGCTAATGACCAGATGGGATTTCAGTATCTGTAACACTGAATGAATCCCACAGTCTGGCAGTACTAGCCCTGGAAATCTGAAGAGAGATGTAGCAGTATCCTTACTCTGGTTATAGAATTTATCAGTGCAATTAAGATTGAGTATAAGGCCAGAGCATATAACTAATGGGTCAAAGAACAAGTCACCAAAAAGAGATAACTACAAGTATGTGAAAGAGACTGCTAATTATAAGTACAACAAAATTAGGACACAAATTAAGTAGTTCTCAGAAATGGGAGAAATATATGTGTGAATAAATATTTATGTTAATATGTATACATATATATATGTAATACACAGAAATGTGAAAGTGTGTACTAATCTGAAAATTAATAAGAATAGCAAACTGAGAAAACAGTTTAAAAAAATAGAAGTTCAACAATTAAATATATAGAAAAAGGAACTAGAGAAGTAACTGGTACAAAGGAAAAACAGGAATGACAAAGATAATTGTTAGATTGTTCTTTGAAAAGATAAACCAGAAATTTAAAGATCTCCAGTTGTTATATTTTTTGAAAGAGAGAGAAACATCAAAGGCCCAGAAGAAGGGGGAAAGGGGGTGAAAATTCAAAGCAGACAGAATATTTAAAAGAATTTTCAGAATTTTTGTGTACACACATATGTGTTAACAAAAGTAAGGATATAGAGTTAGTGGATTATTTTCTAAAAAAATTTTTTTAAAAATCTAACAGAATAAATCAAAGATATTTTATATGTCTCAATGTTAAAAAGTAAAATTGAATAATGTGTACAGAAACTAAGAAAGTGACAAAATTCTCTTCTACATGTATTCACAAGTGAATTATACCATAGTCTAAACAGTAATTAATATCTATACTCTGTAAATTATACTCAATAATTGAGAAAGTACAAATTTTTTTTTCTGAAACAACTGTAGTCTTAATATATAAACCAATTAGGGATAAATAAAAACAACTACATACTAATGCCATTAAGAGATATCAACGTGAAAATATGAATCAAATAGAAAATATATATTTGTGTATCCATATATATATATTTATATATATATATGTATATATCCATAGTGAGTTCTTACTCAAGAAGCTGAGTGACATAATATTCTTTACATAAATATAAGAATTCAATATTTGAAGAAACATTCATTCATTGGCAATTGTTGGACTTTGTTAATACTACTAAAAATAATTTACATAGTGCTATAAGAATGAAACTGCCAAAGGTTTATTTAATATGCTGGACAACACTCAGGACCATTCCTTGGGAGTGTCATTCCTAAACTGGAACAAAATAAGGCATTTATCATTCATCCATTGGTTTATAAAGGGTTTACTTGATTGTAACAAGGAAAGGATATATTTACCCAAGATATAGTATTGATTTAACTGAGCACAATGTCCAGATCTGAGTAATGCTCTTTGTATGTGATATAAAGCCTCAGCCAAGCACTCCAGGACCCTATGTCATGATTATTTTGTACTCAAATGAAGCTGAAGCAAATAGCTGAAGCAAAAAAAAAGAAAAGAAAAGAAAGAAAGAATTCAGTAGATTCCCAGCAATTGAAGGATGGCTAAGTAAGTTGTATTGTGTCAATTTAATGGACTATTACTCTACAATAAGCAATAATAAAGAATGAGAAAAGCATGAGAAGGTCTGTATGAACTGATGCCTATTGATATTACTTGAGTAGCACAATAATGTGTACAATGTCTAAAGCCACTGGGTAACTCCATGGAAGAGTAATGATGTGGAGTGTCAAATATTCTTTTTTGATACAGTGCACTAGTCAATATACATTGTGTGTGTGTGTGTGTGCTTCCCCTTTGCTGAAAGGCAAGTCTCATTGGATAGGAGAAGTGGAGTGGACTTTATTCATAAAGGACTGATGAAAAAAAAAACCTTATTTAAAATTTAATGAAAGAGAAAGAACAAAATCCCATTGAACTTATAATAATACTCTAAATAGAAAGGGATCCTGGACTAAGATACAAGGTTGTATGACCTTAGAAAGATCATTTCCTTTCTCTTTGACTCTGGCTATGACTCCTTTACTAAATTGGAACAAAACTCTTAGGAGACAGGAGAATTTTCTTAACCATTTCTTTTTTATAATCAATATCTAGTGATCATAGTACATTTTGCACAGAAGTCGCTCAAAATATTTTTTGATGAACAATTCAAGCAAATACACATTTTAATAGAGACTATGGTAAGGAGAAATTAACAGTATATCATATTGTACTATTGGGAATGATTTGAAAGAATTAGTACATGGACTTTTGATGAAAAGCAACAAGGCACTTTAGAATTAAGGATTCTATTAGAAAGCTAGTCTTGTGGTAGATCAGTCATAGTCACATCCTTGAGGGTAGGAAGGAGAAGTCTCCTCTCTATCATCTTGATGAGAGGAAATCATTTTAACCTTTAAAAGCTGAGAAATTTGGACTGCCCATCAGTAGTGATAGAAATATACGCAGAACATTAATGGTTAATTGCATTGGAAGGTGTCTGTTTTGGGAGTGCATATAAATTTGAATAATAGAGGAAAAGAACCCTGAGGACATCATAAATGTCCTGGCCCTTTGGATTCAGAAGGTATCTACTCAATCTGTGGCAACAGGATAGATATTATGCCTTCAAAATATAATCCTTGTCTCCCACTTTCTGATACGTGAACATTTGTTATATTTGTGATCTCTTCAATGTGGTCATTACATTCACTAGTTCAGTTTGCAACATCTTTCAGCTTTTTCATCCTATACAACTTTTTTTGATTTCCTTTTTAAATACACTTTGAAGAAAGGTCCAAATTATGTATTGGGTATTTTCATATAGTTCTTCTGGGCTATATTTTATTTGTTGAATAAATATAGTATAATTAAAATATTAAAAATGAAATATATCTGGTATTCTATGTAAAATATGCCTGTATAATAAATGTAAGGTAATTTATTATTATTATTATTATATAGGATGGATTCCAATAGAGAGCAAGTTCTCCATCAATTATGCCTTAACCTTTTTACTCACATAGTTCTAGATCAGTAAGTATAATTACTTCATTTCTTTATAGCTCTGCAACCAGTTAGAGGATTTTTCATGATCACAAGCCCCTCAACGACACAGAAGCAAACATAGTCACTTGAAATGAAATCAATTGATTAATATCTATGTTTGGCTCAAGAACTGATTCCTCATAGGCTAGTTGATCTCTTACATATTAATGAAAAGATCATGAAATAATGTTATCTCAGTAACACATTATTAAAGAAATCATGGAAAGAAATGCAATGTGAAATATATTTTTAAAGGAAAGCAGGACTTTATTCTTGAAAATTAAATATTTGTTGACTTTTTAATACTCAAGAAATGATAGTCATAATGAAATCTTATATTTTCTATGTGTTTGAGTGTGTAAATGTAAAAGATGCTCTGGCATTTTATTTTCTGGAGCCCACTTGTTTCTTTTTTATCTCCAGGACAATTTCAATATTTGTGCAGATTATTCTCCAAAAAGGTTTGATAGTGTGACATTTAAAAATTTTGAGAGACAGCTTCTGATTAAATAATCATTTAATTAATAACATTAGCATTTTATTAGTAAATGAAGTCAATGGCACTCTCAAATACCAAAGACCCCTCATGGTAGTGGACTCACAGTATATATGCCCTTGGAAGAGTGGGTTGTCCTAAGTGTGGCAATCAACATTTATTGGTGCATAATTAATGAGAGAATGAGCATTACAGTGAGAAGTGGGTTCACTCCAGTGAGGGACTGAGAGAGTGACATTATATCACCCTGAGACAAAGAGACTATCTCTACACCCAAAGGCTCAGGAGGAGAAAGTAAGACTGGTGACCTTGAACAGCCCTCCTTCAGTCAAATCAAAGTCAACTGCATTTCACTGGTCATGTTCCTCTTTGAAAAAGAGGACAAACACAACCTGTGAGTAGAATAAGCTGCCTGAATGGGAATCCAGCTATTTGGGTAACTCAGCTCTCCCTCTTCTTCTCGTTCTCCTCTCCAAAAGGGATAAATTTCCAGTTAACTTGTGGTTTACCAACTAGATTTCTTTCTTCCTTCCTTCCTTCCTTCCTTCCTTCCTTCCTTCCTTCCTTCCTTCCTTCCTTCTTTCTTTCCTTCCTTCCTTCCTTCCTTCCTTCCTTCCTTCCTTCTTTCTTTCCTTCCTTCCTTTTTTCCCCTCTGCCCCTGCCAGTTTACTCTGAAGCTCATACATTTCATCAAAATAGGTCCCCTGTATTTTGGGCTCCCCTGGCTCTGAGTGAATTTAGAGTGAATGTCAGTGCTAACTTTCTCTTTGGAACAGCAACCCTGAGAGTTTTCCCTTCCCAGCTGGATTGCATTTTTTTTTTAATTAAATTGGCCAACCCTTAACTCACTTCTTACAGAGGCAAGGCATATTCCCTGAATGGGTATTATCTCATTTTAAATGAGTACCTGAAAGGGCCTTAGCCTATCCTGTACCATTTCCAGTCAACCTGATAAATATCTGGTCCCTGGATTCAGATGACTCAGGAGGAGAAAGTGAGGCTGGTGACCTTGCACAGCTCTCCCTCACTCAAATCAAAGTCATCTGCAAGTCAGGTCATCATTTCCCTGATGTTATGGTCTCCTATGAAAAAGAAGGACAAATATAACAACATTTCAACAGCCAGAGAACTCCCGGTCTAGTGCAGTCTAGACAAAGGATCTACCTCCGCCCAAACTTGTTTGAGTGGAACACAATGGGCAAGAATTCAACTTAAATTAGATTCCCTCTAAAGTTTGGTGGGGTCTGACCTGAGGAAAGAGTTTAACCTTCAGAGACTGAGCTTTGAAACTTTAGGAAAAGGGGAAACTGCGGATCTCTCCAAATCATAGGTTATTAATCAACATTTCTCTCAATAGAGATATTGGCCAAAAATTATTATTTCTCTCTCTCTTTTTTTGATGGGGTGTATAATCACGCTACTTTTTCTTTCCAAGCATGTGGTATTCTTTCTGAGCACGTGGTATTCTTTCCTCTTTCATTTATCTTAAGAATCGTTTCCTCAGCACCTAACAACTATGCTGCCTCCTGTACAGACTTTTATATATGCTTAGTCTTCTCCAAGCTATTGATCTATATATTGTTTCCCTTCTTCACTTTCTTAAGTGTCCATTCCACTTTCTAATACTGTGAATTGGAGTTAGGATATGAGAGTCTAATTGCATTGGAACTTTGGTCATTGATGAAGAACTTTTACTTATTTATTTTTTGCTATAGTAACATTTATGTGTCTTTTTTGTTTGTTTGTTTTCTAAATTAAAGAACACTATGATTGACTTACAATATTTGGAGGGGAAAAGTATTCTAGAGCTAAAGATTATCCAACATCTCTGGAGTATTCATTTACCAAATGTTTTATGTATTCTGAATGATAATAAATATGTAATGTTGGGACAATGTGTAACACTAGCTTCATGGCATTTATACTCTATGGAAGATACAAAAAAACTTTAGAATATGAACTCAGTATATTCTCACTTTTCTAGGACATTCAAATAGTATAAGTTCAAATGACATAACAAAACCTTGCCTTATTCATTGTGAACATTTGATAAATAGGTATTGGAAAAATAGATGGATGAATGAATAAGAGAAATAACTGCAACCTTATTTAAATGAACATAACTGATTGATTTTGTCATCTTCTTTAATACAAGTGTCAGAGCCTTGTGGGCAGGGACCAACATTTCTTACTTAGGCTTTGGATCTTTTCAAGAGCCTAATACAGCCCCTATACTATGGCTATGCACAAAATATCTGATATATACTGTATATGTGTTTCTGTGTTTATTACTCATTGATGTCTCTCTCATGATAGTATTCTGACTTTGAGGTGGGAATGATTAATATCAAATCAGTTATACAGTTATTAATTGACATATTCTATCTTCCCAGAATTGTAGATAGGAAAGGGTAGTTATGGGGTAAGTAGGCTTCCTCTAGGTCTTTATAAGCAGCTTTTGACTGGAGACATGCCTTTATTCTGATGAAGCCTAGTTTGTTTACTGTTCAATAGTGTCCAAGATATTGGCATAAAAATAAAATGAGAATCCAAGTATCTTTCTCACAGTGTCTATATGTGCCATTTTTCTTGGTCATAGTCTTTATCAATTTGACTAGGCAAACAGGAAGGGAAGACAGAAGACTTTATAGTGGTCCTATTCTTACAGACAAGTAATAGATGAGGCAATGCTACTTGGACCTTAGCATATGTAGTATTTATTCATAAAAATTCTTATAGTTATGGTGATAAATGTAGCCCTCATCTTATACTCTGAAAACACCAGTTTATTTGAGTATGAATTATATCATTTTATATAATTATATCAATTGATATATAATTGATATATATATCAAATGATATATAATTATATCAATTATATAATTTTAATAAATTATGTCTTTTGCAACACCCCAAACTTTTTCCAACTGAACACCTATTGGTGTGTGTGTGTGTGTGTGTGTGTGTGTGTGTGTGAGAGAGAGAGAGAGAGAGAGAGAGAGAGAGAGAGATAAAAGGATTTGTCTAAGAAGAAGATACTACCCATATATTAAAGTTGTCAGTCACTTTCAATCGTGGGTCATTTACTCAAATGATGAACATTCCATGTGTTACCAAGGAAGTCCCGGAGTAGGACTTCTGTCCTTCTGGCTCTGACAGCTTGCAATTGCTGTGCTTCAGTCTAATTATGAGTCGCAAGTGTTTGATCTGAAACATATAGATCTTGAATAATTGGTGTCAGCATTTTGCTTTCGCTACTGAAGCATCACGGATTAAATGTCTGCATCTAGCCTGCACTTAGTGTTAACACTGGAATAAAAATCTGATAAGGCAATAGAAAATATTGCTGTAGAGGATATAATAAACAATAATACTGCAATACAGCAAACTTGTAGCCATTAGGAAAAGTAAATGCATTTTATATCTCTCCTGTACCTAAAATTCTTGCCATCATTCCCTTTAGATGTTAACAGATAATGTTTACAGACATTTTCAAAAAGTCATTTTGTAACATTTCCTTATTATACTCAGATAAAACCTTAAATATTTTAGCTAAATCCATGAGTATAACATACAGGTGATGCTGCTCTCAGCAGTTCTACAGTGGAATAAAATGTGTATGGAATAGCAATTTCCATGACATGAATCGGTAATCTAAGCTCTTCAGGAGTAAGCTTACAATGAATGAAAGAGACACGTTTTACAGTTATCACAATATGTATGTTCACTTGTATTGGTGTATATTTGAAACTGATATGTCTTCAAACTACTGATTATATTCCATTTGCATTCAAACTGTGCAGACGTCACCCTGCACATGGCATACTACCATATTCTGCTGTTATTACCTGTAGGAGGAGCTTATGTTTGTATAATGTTCGTCAGCTTTCTCTTTGAAATATTTTGACAACTGTGTGAGATCGCATAAGAAGGGAATGAAGGAAAGAATTCCAAGTGCAGGGGTGGTATAGTATCTTAAACACAAATTAAAGTTTTTATAGTATGTATTATGAAGACAGAGAGAGAGTGAGAGAGGGATTATATGTATGATATGATAAGACATAGTTTCCACAAATAAAGAATTATCCTATGTTTCTATAAAGTATTATCCTCTTCATGTTACAATGGAACAAGAAGACACTTGCTCTAAATACCTATTTGTTCTTTTAATTTTTATCCATTGTAGTGACACTCAAATAATAGTATGTTAAAAATTCAGGGGACATGTCAGGAGTTTACACTTGAATGGTAATTTGACTCTGAAAAATACAAGAAAATATGTAGGAAACATATTTTTCTCCCCATTTCTCTGGTATATTGTGGTTCAGGGAAGTTAACAGACTTGCCCAAAGTCAAAGGTAGACACTCATAGGACTGTAAATTTGTAACTGGAAAGAAATTTAACAGATTATCTCCACTAACCTCTTCATTTTGTAAATAAGGACACTAAAGGTCAGGGAGGTTTAATTACTTACTAATAGTTCAGTGGCAGGACAATGATTTGAACCCAGGTCATCTGATCTTTCTACTGTAATACATCAGCTCACCAATTCAGATCTTTTCTCTTTAGATTGACTGTTTAGTCCTCTGTATCAACTTGCCTCCCTACAAACAATACTCAACAGGTAACGATGTTTTCTAAATTAGATGGTCTTCCCCAAAATAATTTACTGGAAGAGGTTTATGCCATTATGTCTGATAAATGATTTTTTTTAATAAAGAGATTTTTCTGTGACAGGATAATAAATAAGAGGAATAAAAGAACATTATAAAACCTTATGCATTGCCTCTCTGTTTATAAGATTCTCCAATTGTTGAAAGTTTGTCTTAGTTATAAACTCCTACCTCACAGCAAAAATGAAAACTATTATTTTTCAGTCTGACATAAAACCTTTTGGAAATGTATCATTTTTTTAGTTTGTTGAATATCAGTAGTTTATTTTTAATATACAATGTAGAGAAGTTGCATTTTGACAAGATAAAATGTCATATTTACAACATTTTACATGCTAATGATTGGAAATTAGTATTATTTTTGGTATATTTAACATAATTTGTTCCTTGACACAATTACTGTCAAGTTCTGAAAATTTGTCTTCACATCCTAGAGATAGGCAGAACACTTTTTAAGTATATTTGCAATTTTAAGTTACTTTTTCAATAGACCTACAAGAGAACATGAAAGAGATTAGTCCTCTCGCTCTGAAAGTATTGGTCATTGGTCCTCATTTCATTTTTGGCTTGCTCTGTGATTTGGAAAAGGACAACCCAGGACAACTATAAGAGAGAATAGATATTAGTTATTTCAAGAGAAAACAAACAAGAAGAGGAAATGGACAAACAGGAAGCTTTGAAGGTTTTATTATTCTAGGTGCATTTGAATGGCTAAGTTACAAATTAGTCAAATGACCTTGGATATTTTGCTCAATTCTGAAGATGCTTGGTGATGTTCCCCATGACCAGTTTTTCTCCATCTCTTTTCCTTAGGTAACATACTTCAATCAATCTTCTGAACTAGCTGATAATTTGGCACAAGATGTATGTATAACTGATGAGCTAACTTAAAGGAGACGTGGATAGTCAAGAGACTAGTTATAAACCACTACCTAAATCATTGTTTTAGTTGCAATTTAAAGGCATTTAATGGGTCATTTTATGTTTTGGCAACTCAACTCTTATTTCATTTCATTATTTTACTTATTTGAATCAAATAAACATTTAGTTGAGACCTCTTCCAAGCTTAACTTTTGCAAAGTTTGCTTTTGAACTAATGTCACCAACTTGAAGAAAAATTAAATTGCTAAATCATTCACTCTTGATAACTGAGTTTTCATGGAAATAAGGAAAATAATTTACAGCTCTAAAAGTGTAAGTGACTACAATTCTAATCAATTTACCTTTTCAAACTGTGTAAAGGTTTGGACCTATAGATCAGTGGATAATTACAGGTAATGGGGATCACATTAGGAAAAGCAAAGTGAAGACAATCACAAATATGATTTTTGAGGTAATAAAAGGATAGAGGGTAAGAGAGAATCATTGCATGGAAATGGAGAGAATTTAGACCTGGGACTAGCAAAGAATGGACATTAAACCAAGGATTTAAGATGTGCCATCTGTGTGTCCATAATTCCACCCCCAGCTATGATAAGATGTAATTTATTCACTTGTAAAATAGGGATACTGACTGAGAAAACACCTGTCAGAGGATTTTCTTGTATCTAATTAGTGTATTCTCTTTCTCTGTCTCTCTCATGAACATACATGTACATACATATACATATATATGTGCATATACCCATATATATATATATATATATATTATATATATACAGACACAGAGACAGACATATATATAGGCATAGCCATATTTAAAGACCACATGGTATGATACATTGAGCAATGGACTTAGAGTCCATGAGACCTGATGGGATTCTGCCTTCTAACTCAGCTGTGAATTTACCATGTCACTTTGGGCAAGTCATTAAATTTGTATGAGGTTTAGTTTCTGCAAAATTAAAATATAATAAGAAATACTTTGCAGACTTGTGAGGATCAAAATAAATCATGATTTTTAATATTTTGTAGACTTATAGCATGATGGACATATAAACTCTTACTGTATTATATTATAGTATTGGTATTTTGTGTTGATAGATGATAGATGTAGTAGTAGTATTGTTATTTTGTCTTGATAGATGATAGATGAAAAATAATAAATAAGAGATAATAAAACTTTGGGGGAAGGTTTTAGGTATCTAGCCCTTCTCTTTGTTCTCTGATTCTACTCTATATTATCTTTGTCAAAAACCTCAAATGAAGTTAACCAGATGATGCTTTTATGGAAACTTCATCTATATGGATCAGATTTGAACTCACACAGCAAAGGCCCATGGTACTGTCACCTTCCGGTTACTGAGTGTTTGGTTGTTGTCCATTCTTGAAGATAACCAAAATAAAATCACTATATTAGAGTAGAGTTACAATGACTGTGGCTGATTAGAACAATATGAGCTTGGAATGTTTTACCACAGCTCAGGCAAAAAGAGTCCATGTGAACATTTGGAGTGGGTTCTCTAGATTTGCACATCTCACATTTCTTTTGAGCTATTTCAATTCTGCTTTGCTCATAAAGCACAGGTCCTACTCTGATGAGTTCACATCACCCAAGGAAGTACTGTTCTAGTGTCTCCCATGTCACACAATCAATTCTAAAGTTCTTAAGAGAGACCTTGAGTATGTCCTTGTATCACTTCTTCTGACCAAAATGTGAGTGTCTGCCCTGTGCAAGTTATTCTTCTCTTTAATGTAGTTTCAGGTCTAATTAATATTTTGGCTGACATATGACATTCTTGATACCTACAGAACTCTCATTCTACTATGACCTCCATATATTTTTCCAGTCATGAGATCATAGAATTACAATTCAAACAGATCTAAGAATTCAGTTAATCCAACTCTCTCATTTTACAAACGAGTAAAATAATCACAGAAAAGGTAGGTGATGACGAAGGTCATGAAAGTAATAATCAGGTCCTTGGACACTAAATCCAATACTCTTTGCACTATTTCATGAGATGAAATGTTTTTGATATATCTCCCCATATTCTGTGAAGATAATTTACAGAAGTGCAAGATTTAATTTTGTTTTGTTTTGTTTTTTGGACAGGACCTAAGACTTTATTTGTACAGAGAATTTCCAAAGAGAAAATTTTTTTTAACCAACTTAAGTCCACAACTGCTGTGAAACATAAAGTCCTAGAGAATTACCTCAGGCTCATAGAAATCATGTGACTCACCTAAGATCATTCTGCCTGTAAGACTCAAGGAATAAATTCAGAATTTTAATTCTAAAGATGGTTTTCTAGAAGCATCTAAGTAGTGAAATGGCTACTGTCTGTACTAGAGGACTGTACTTTAAATTCAGCCTGAGACAGTCACTAGCCATATGATCCTGGGCAAGTCACTAAACCACTAAACCCACCAAAACACTAAACTACTGTTTGCTGCAGCTTCTTCAGTTATAAAATTTGGATAATAATGTTAACCCAGGTCTACTGTAATAATAAAAGACAAAATAATGCAATATGCTTAGCAGCATCGATCACAGTAAATGGAATATGAATTTTACCTAATGTGGTTATTATAGTGTTACATAAAGTTAGGCATTGCTGTTACTATTATTTTCATTCTATTCACCAAACATACTACTTGTCCATTATACATTTATGACTACTAAATTCATCCTCATACATTCATCCCAATTCCCTGGCTTACTGAGATTATCAGTGCTAGTGAACTTTCCTAGATGTCTGTCATTTACAAATTTGATGCGATGTCCTCTAAGCCTTTATCTAAATCTTTGAAGAGATAACTATGTCCAAGCCAAGCACAGAGTACAGAAGCCTTCCACAGGAAACCCTGCAAATTGATGCTGATCCTCATTCGTGATGACAAAGTTTTGTGTCCATCTAGTTGTACTCCCTTTTAGTGCACTCCTCTCCATATTATACATAAGAAGAGCAGAAGAGATTTTGTCAAATATTTTATTAAACTATAGATTAAGTACAAGAAGTCCATTCTCCCAAATTACCAGTCAACTAGTCACACCAGAAGAGAAAATTAAATTAATCTGATATTACCATTCTTGATGAAGCCATGCTGAGTCTTTGAAATCATCACAACCTTTTCTGGATGCTCAAATAGCACCCTTTTAATAATATATTCTAAAATTTTGTCAGTTAACAAAGTCATTTTATTTTCATGCACTTTGCATTCTCCATCCCTTCTGCTTTTCTGAAAACTGATATATTTCTTATCTAGTTTGGATTTCAGCAGTATTTTAGAGATCACAGTGTCCCTTCAATCATAACCATCAATTCTTTCAAAACCCTGAGTTCTGATTCATTTGGACCTGGTGGCTTTGACTCATCAAGGTCTTCTACATTCATTAAGTGGGGAGTGCTGAACAAGTTCTGACATATGATTGCCATGGAATACTACTATAAGAAATGATGAACTCAGTGTTTTTAGAGAAACATGGAAAAACTTGCAGAAAATTATGAACAGAAAATGAACAGAACCAAGAGAACATTGAATAGAGCAACACCAATTTAAGAATAATTGATAAAATTGATAAAATAAAATATTCTGACTATGAGAAATAACCAATTTAATTAAAAAGAGCATCTAGGTGCTTTTATTTTTCTTCTAAACTTTTGGATATTCAATCACTATTAGAATTTCTGGTTTTTTTTCTTAACAATGCAAAGTTTACACATCCTAGACCTCAAAGAATATAATGAGTCTTCATTATATCTTCATTCATTATATAATTATAATTATAATTTCATGGAGGTAAATGTTGCCAGACATTTATTTCTAAGTCCAAAGCAACTAGTTAACAGTGGACAAGAAGACATGGTACTATATTATACTATACAAATATCAGTATAGCAAGGCAAATACTAGGGGGAAAATAGCAAAAAGAAATTATAAAATCTTAAGCCTATTTCAAAATTTTGGCTCTATCCCTAAATTATAGTCCTTTAGCATTGTTTCACTTTGCCACTTTTGTCTCAGTCTCATTTCTTTGTTAACACTCTGTCACTAAAAACATCCCAAATTACTGCATTTCTTTTCTCTCTGATTTTAATTAGAGATAGTATTATATATTACTTTATTTAAGATTGTCAGAGGACTTTACACGTGTAACCTCAATTCATCCTAAAGAACCCTGTGAGGTAGGTGCTAATATAAGCATTTTTCAAATGAGGAAATTGCACTTGAAAGTATTTAAATGACATATGTATGTCACATAGTACAACAATATGTCTGAGGTAGGAGTTGAAATCAAGTTGCACAATCTCCACTGTGCCACATAGCAGTCAGGTGTTTAGCAAAATGCACAAATCCAAATTATTCCTTAGAAAATAACAAACCAGGGGCAGATCTAAATTAATGGCAAGAGCTATTCTAACCACATGCATCCCCAACCCCCCAAAATATGAAAAGTTACAACTGTGTGAAAAAGGGGGAGGGAAGAAAATATGGTAGGACTGAAAGTTTATGTCTTAAATGCTTTTTCTTTGTTTTGGGGAAGATGATCTCTTAAGACCCTAAGGAGACACATTGTCTAAGAGTATCTGAGAATATTTAAGAGGAAACTAATGTATCTTTTGGCATGGTGAAAGCACTATAACTATTTACTTTGAGCAGTGATCTCCCAGAAAATTCAGAGTAAGTTTCTGGAATGAATCTTGCTTCACTTACTTAATTCTATGGAGAAATAATAATAAGTATTGAACATGACAGAAAGTACATGTAGGGTAGCTATAGACATAATTTTGTTTATCGTGTGTTTACTGAGATTTTGAGTCCTGTTGACTTCAAGCTCCTCAAAAGACATAAAACAGAGTGAACTTAAAAGTAAATACCTTACAGTTTAAAAATACCTTCTTCACAAGAATTTTATCATCTTCATTTTTCAGATGTGAAAATGGAAGCAAATCTAAATTTCCCAGATTAACCGAAGAAGTTGAATACTTAAATAACCCCATCTCAGAAAAAAATAAATTAGAGTCATCAGTGAACTTGTTAGGAAAAAATCTCCAGGGTAAGATGGGTTTACAAGTGAATTCTATCAAACATTTAAAGAACAGATAATTCCAATACTATATAGACTACTTAGGAAAATTTGTGAAGGAGTCCTGTGAAATTCTTTTTATGATACAAATATAGTTCTGATACCTAAACCAGGAAGAGTCAAAACAGAGAAAGAAAATTATAGACCAATTTCTCTAATGAATATAGATTCAAAAATTTCAAATAAGATATTAGTAAAAAGAATATAGTAAGCTGTCATGAGAATAATACATTACAATCAAGGAAAATTCATACCAGGAATGCAGGACTTGTTCAATATTTGGAAAACTATCCACATTATTGATCATATCAACAACAAAGTAACAAGCAACTATATGATTATCTCAATAGATGCAGGAAAAGCTTTTGAAAAAAAGACAACATCCATTCCTATTGAAAACACTGAAGTGCATAGGAATAAATGGAGCCTTCTATAAAACAATAAGCAGTATCTACCTACAACCATCAACAAGCATTATATGTAATGAGGATAAGATAGATGCATATCCAATAAGATCAGTAGTGAAACAAGGATGTTCATTATCACCACTGTACCACCAATGAGGTACTAGAAATGTTAACTTTAGCAATAAGAGAAGACAAAGAAATTAAAAGAATTAGAATAGACAAAGAAGAAACAAAGTTACCACTGTTTGCAGATGATATGATGATATACTTAGAGAGTCCCAGAAAATCAAGCAAAAAAATTACTTGAAATAACAAACAACATTTGGCAAAGTGACATGTTACAAAACAAACCCTGATAAATCATCTGCATTTCTACATCAAGGGAACTAATGAAAAGAAATGCTAGGGACAGTGTCGTAGCTCTACCAGATCTCAGATTGCATTATAAAGTAGCAATTATCTAAACCAATTGGTACTGACTAAAAAAATAGAGAAGTAAACCAGTGGAATAGGTTAGGGACTCAAGACAGCAGTAAACGAATATAAAAATCTACCAGTTGATAAACCCAAGGACCCCTGCTTCTGACATAAGAACACACTGTTTGACAAAAATTGCTGGGAAAGCTGGATAACAGTGTAGTGGAAACTGGGTTTACACCAATGTATGAAACCATAAACAAGAATAAAGTCCAAATGGATACATGATCTAGGTATAAAGACTGACACTATAAGCAAATTAGAGGAGCAAGGAATAATGTATTTGTCAGATTTATGGAGAATGGACAAATTTTTGACCAAAGAAGAGATAAAGAACGTTAGGAAGTGCAAAATGGATAATTTTGGTTGCATTAAATTCAAAATATTTTGCATAAACAAACACAATGCAACTAAGATTAGGAGGAAAGCAGAAAACTTGGAAAGACTTTTTTCAACAAGTGTCTGTGATAAAGGCCTCATTTTCTAAAATATATAGAGAACTGAGCCAAATGTACCAGAATATGTCATTCCCCAATTTATAAATGATCAAAGGCTATGACCAGGCAGTTTTCAGAGGAAGAAATTAAAGCTATCTATCATCATATGGAAAAATGCTCTAAATCACTATTGATTAGAGAGATGCAAATCAAAATAATTCTGAAGTTCCACATCATACATATCTCATTGACATACATGATAGAACAGGGAGATGATAAATTTTGGAGCAAATGTGGGGGAGTTGGAACACAAATTCTTTGTTGGTGGGACTATGAGCTGAACCAAGCATTCTGGAGAGCAATTTGGAACTGCCCAAAGGGCTACAAAAATGTGCATACCCTTTGATACAGCTATGTTGCTTCTATGACTGTATCCCAAATAGTTCATAAAAATGAGAAAGTGTCTCACATGTACAAAAATATTCATAGCAACTCTCTTTATGGTGGTCAAGAACTGGAAACTGAGGGGATGCTTATCAATTGGGGAATGGCTGAATAAGTTATGGTATAGTAAGGTAATGGAATACTATGATGCTATAAAAAATAATAAAAAGGAAGGCTTCAAAGAGGCCTGGAAAGACTTATATGAACTGATGTTGAGTGAAAAGAGCACAAGCAGGAGAACTTTGTACACAGCAACAACCACAGTGTACGAGGAATTCTTCTGGTAGACTAAACCCTTCACAGCAGTGCAAGGACCTAAAAAATTTCCAATGGACTCTTGAGGCAAAATGCCTCCCATAACCAGAGAAGTAACTGTGGAATTGGATCACAGAATGAAGCAGACCATTTTCTCTTGTGTTATGCTTTGACTTTTTTCTCATAGTTTCTCCCATTCACTTTAATTCTTCTATGTAACAGAACTTAGGTGAAAATGTATTTAATAAGAATGTATGTGTAGAACCTATATAAGATGGCACATCAACTTGGGGAGAGAGAGAGGAGTGGGGTGGAAATCAAAGATATATGGAAGTGATTGTAGAAAACTAAAAAATACATTAATTTAAAAAATGGAAGGAGAGAGAGAGAGAGAGAGAGAGGAGAGAAAGAGAGAGAGAGAGAGGAGAGAGAGAGAGAGAGAGAGAGAGAGAGAGAGAATAATTGATTTGCCACAGGTCAGAAAATGATAAATCATAAGATCAGACCTGGGGCTTCAGGGAATCAGCAGTTCCAATCTGAGGTCCAGAGAAGTTAAATGGTTTACCAAGGGTGACAAAATTTGGAAGTTGCAGAGGCTAGGTTCTTACCTAAGTCTTCAATTCATCAACGACAATTTCTTAATTGCAACCATGTGCCAAGTATTTTGCCAATTACTGGAAAAAATAAAAGGGAAATACTCCCTGCCTTCAAGGAATTTACACTCCATTTGGGGAGGCAGCATGTTGGCACATGCAAAATAAATACAACATAGTTTATTGGTGGAGTGGAGCAGTGGTGCACCAATAAATGTTTAGATATACACACTCACACATTCAAAGCACACTTTTAATTCTAATCTACATTACCAACATTTTCTCCCTCATTGCTTTAAGTTGAGATAACCAACAAAAAATAAATCAAGAAATTTCTCCTGATTTGCAGCATTTAACCATCTGAGGTATAAATCCTTGGAACTGGAAATTTTACAAGGGACTTTTAGTCTCCCAAGGCAGCATAATCTGACTCCCATAAAATAGTAAGATGACAGATGACTAGCAGCTAGAGGTTAAGGATTGCAACACACATACACACATAAACTCACTCTCTCTCTGTCTCTCTCTCTCTCTCTCTCTCTCTCTCTCTCTCTCTCTCTCTCTCTCTCTCTCTCTCTCCTCAAAAATTCCAAACTATGTTAGACACATTGTCCCATTTAAAATTCTCAATAATCTCATGAGGAGGTATTATGACAATTTCACAAATGAGGAAACTCAGGTTCAGAGGAGCTGAGCAACTTGTCCTGATTACATAACCAGTAAGTATCAGAGGCCAGATTTGAACTCAGTTCTTCCTTGCTCAAGATCCAAAACTCTCTTTCTCTGTCTTTGTCCATATAAAGACATATAGTAAGTCTAACTCTATATATGTATATGTGCATACATACCTTGGATATATAGTTATTTTTAATGAAAATGAATAAATGAACATATTGTGAATTGTTACATTTTGAGGAGAAAATCAATATCATAACTAGTCATTTCTACACAACAACAAACTCAAAATAGTTCTCTGTATAATACTTTTTTCTTAATACCATTCGATATAACCTTTGTTTTATAACTGATGATATACATCTAAATCAATACTTCTGTTAACTGTGCTTCTTATTTTGATGTTTGCTTCTATCAAAAATGTCATCATATTCCTTTTCTACAAGAACTAAAAATACAGCTAGAAAGAAAGGATTTTCTTTCTTTGAGTTTATGATCCATCTGGATTTCCCTTAATAAATGGTGATTAGAATGGGCAGATAATTCTATCTCAGGAGCTTACAAAGGTTTCATGAAGTTGGTGCTGGAAAATTAATACTTCTAAGACCATTTTCCCTATAGCATAGATTTAAACATACAATCCCTGCAATGTGTTTGTATTCGTACTAATAAATACTAATTTTTCAGATATTCATATTGCTCTATTTTATAGAGACTATCATTGCAAAAGCCCTATGACATAGGTACTGCAAAAAAATTTTTAATGAGAAAGAAACTTGATCAAATATTTTGGAAGTTAAAATGCCATATTCATAGTCACACATAACTGCTAGATACTGAATCTAAACTTAGACCCAGCTCTTCTCATATTAGTTCTTTTGACTATGCCAAAGAGATAATAAATTTATATTCTCTAAAAGAATAAAATAACTTTAAATATCAATGGACAGGTACATTTGTTAACATTAATCCCTTTGTTGCTCCTTTGTTCCAGAGACCTTTCAGGGATCCCTATATTGTTCCACATCCCCTTCATTGAGCCTCGATCTAGGCTGCTTGCCTATGATTTCTTTGCTGCTGAGATTTTTCAAAGTTGCCTTATAGTGGACCAAGATTCATAGTATAATCTTGAGGGGCCAAGATGTCCCAAGTCACACCTTGTCATCTGTGTTTCAGAAAAATAACTATGGCTGCCTCTCTCTTTTACTCCATGGTTTTCTTAGGTGCTCTTGAGGACTTTTCTAAAATCAGAATCATTCCAAATGCCAGGTCCTGCCATCTGTCTGCATTATCCTACACTTTTGCCAGCTCTTGCCTGCTAGGAAACAGCCTATCTGCTATAATTTTGAAGCAGTGACTTGAAAAATGCTATCACTTCCTGCCCTCAAGTAACCTCTCTTCATCCACTGATACTCTGTATGAACTAGCTACTTAATGGTTAGCATATTCAAACCTTGCCATACTTTCCCTGTCTCAGTTATTCTGAACCCCATCCCCAACTACCTATTACACTCAAATAAAAATAGCTAGAATTTATAGCACTTTAAGATTTACAAAGCACTTTAGATATATTATCTCATTTGATACTCACAATAACCATGTGAGGTAGGTGTGATTATTATCCAAGGTTTATAGATGAGGAAGTAACCAGAGGTATAGTAACTTGCCCAGGGTCACATAACTAATAAATACCTGAGGTTATAGTTGAATTTAGGGCTTCCTGACTCCAGGTCAGGACTCCAATACAACTAACTGCCTCAGATATATTCCTTCTGACAGAATTTCTTGTACCTCCCACTCTGCTCCTTAATAAACAGTTTCATTGTAACATTTTTCTTTTCTCTCTCCTTTCATTTCATCGCTGTTGCTGAGTCCAAGTTCTCTGCTAATAACAGAGTATCACTGTGCACCTTTTCCAGTACTGTTTGTAGTTTTACTTGGACCCCTCATTATTCATAGTAAATGACTGCAATATTCCTTATATTCCATTACCATTCATATAAGGCAGGAGAAGTTGGGAAGGAGTTGTTGGAAAGGAGAGAGATTGTCAGCCAGGTACCAAAGGTTTTGAAGGAAGGAGAGTGATCTGAGGCCAACAGCAGCTATCAGAATCATTATTGGGTGTTAAAATCAAAATGAATGAAACTGAAGGAGGAAGGGAATAGTAAGTAATGATGGTAGAGTAAGAATCTGGAAATGGTTCTAATACAGAGACATATCAAAGATATCTGTGATGAAGATATGAGAAGGAAAAATCTTTATCAAGGATGTCTACATATTATTATTAAAAATGTTGTTGAAATGAGACAATAAGGATATGAACTGGTGGGTGTTGATTTTTAATGCAATGCAATATTCACAGCACCTACATCGACCATGAATATTCCGGCAAAATTCTGAATCATGAAACACCACAGACTATCAACATGGAAGGCAGAACCAGAACATTTATTCAGACACCAGGAAGTCAAATCCATCATAGTAACCAAGAAATCGACACACAACAACAGTGCAGAAGACAAAACCATCCCCAAGCCTTCCCATGCTTGGCTTCCCACAAACTAACCCCATTAAACAAATCACAAGCAAGTTTCCCTTAAACAAAATCACAAAAAAACTCTTTCACTCAGGCTACCCAGGAGCCTGCAACCTTTCCCAGCTATGACTGCTCTCAAAGCTAACTTCCTCTCTGCTCTATTCTAGCTCTGCTTCTTCCTGCTTCACCCATTCAACAAACTCCACCCACCACAGGCTCCCTATGACTCAGACTCATGTAACTCAGGCTACCATGTGACGCAGGCAGGTTACATGGGCCTAGTAATGAATATGAAAATAATTTTCATTTAAATTACCATTACACATGCCTACCTGTTTTGATTCGCTTTTTTTTAATATCTTGGTGTTCCTTCTTTCTTTCTGACATATTGAGAATAAATTCTTCAATGTTTTCATAATTGTGCCACTTCTTATACAGACCTCCACTGTGTGTTCTTATGTAAACCAGTCATTCTTCTCATTTTTATTTCCTTCAATGCTGCTTCTAGACCTTCAGGAAGCAAATCTTAGAACTTGATGTTGCGGCACCAATGAGATCTCTCCATTTTACTGGACAGTGAAAGAATTTGCTGGAACACAATAATATTTTTTCTAAAGCTAGCACACATTCCTTTATGGGGTTTTTGGTTTTTTGTGTTTTGTTTTTTGTTTCTTTTCAACTTCACTTTGTCATAAATTATAGGGGGAAGGCAGCAGTACAATCATGTTGTTATTCATTTCTCTTCTATAAGTTTCATTATTACTAATTAAGAAAGAAAGCATCAAATAAGAGTCAAAAAGTTTACCCATCTTACTTTTAAACTTATTACTCTTTCAAAAATTGGTGTCACTGCCGGAGCCAAGATGGCGGAGTAGAAAGACGCACATTTACGAGCTCCAACCCACAGCCCATAGAATTAATGTAAAAAGAGATCCACATAAATTTTGGATCACTAAAAGGTGTGCAGAACCAGAGTGGAAGAGATTTCTGTGCCAGAGAGCCCTGGAGACCCGTCCCCAGGGTCCGTCGCATCCCGGAAAGTGGACCCCACCCCCAGGGCTGCCCTGGCCGCGGCCCCAGAGAAGCTGACCTGAAGCAGGCTTCAGGGACGGAAGCTCCAGCAGCCGAGAAAGTTCCTCTGCCCACAGAAGCTACAGGTCAGTGAGAGAGACGGCTGGCTGGAGGAGGGGAGCGGAGTGTCTCCGTGACTCGGGCCCCCTCGAGAGGAAGTGGCGGCAGCAGAGATGAGGACAGGAAGCGGCGGAGGCAGAGGCATGGGCGGCAGCGGAGGCAGCAGCGGTGGCGGCCACCCGGACTCCCTCAGCAGCAGGCAGGATCTTCATTACCGAAGGTCTCTGCATAAACAACCTGAGGGAGCTGAGCCTGCAAGATGGCCCTGCCCCACTCCGCTCTATTACTCAAGGCCTCTGTATAAAGCCCCTGAGGGAACTGAGCCTGAGAGGTGCCCCCCCCACCCGCTCCGTTCCTGAAGGTCTCTGCATAGAGCCCCTGAGGAGGCCAAGCCTGGGAGGCGGCCCTGCCCCCACCCCAGCACCAGAACTAAAGCTTGCTGCGGAAAGCCCATTTGAACCTCAGACCCAAGCACTAGCTGGGCAGATCTAGGCAGGGGTGGACAGGAATCTCAGAAGTCAAGTAAATGGCTGGGAAAATGCCTAGAAAAGGGAAGAAAAATAAGACTATAGAGAGTTTTTTCCAACAAATGCAAATGATCTCAACATTCGGATCTGATGACGAAGGCGTATTCTCGCCATCAGGGAAAGATGTGGAGGGTGGGGCCTCGGTACCCCAGACATGCCAGGGGGATGTCAGGTGGGCTCAGGCCTTGGAAGAGCTAAAAAAGGATTTTGAAAAGCAAGTTAGACAGGTGGAGGAAAAGCTGGGAAGAGAAATGAGAGAGATGCAAGAAAAATATGAAAAACAGGTCAATACCTTGGTTAAGGAGACCCAAAAAAATGCTGAAGAAAATAACACCTTGAAGACTAGGCTCCCTCAATTGGCAAAAGAGGTTCAAAAAGCCAATGAGGAGAAGAATGCTTTTAAAAGCAGAATGAGCCAAATGGAAAAAGAGGTTCAAAAGTTCACTGAAGATAATAGTTCTCTCAAAATTAGAATGGAACAGATGGAGGCTAATGACTTTACAAGAAACCAAGAAATCACGAAACAAAACCAAAAGAATGAAAAAATGGAAGAGAATGTGAAATATCTCATGGGAAAAACAACTGACCTGGAAAATAGATCCAGGAGAGACAATTTAAAAATTATGGGACTACCTGAAAGTCATGATCAAAAAAAGAGCCTAGACATCATCTTCCATGAAATTATCAAGGAAAACTGCCCTGACATTCTAGAACCAGAGGACAAAATAAGTATTGAAAGAATCCATCGATCACCACCTGAAAGAGATCCAAAAAGAGAAACTCCTAGGAACATTGTGGCCAAATTCTAGAACTCCCAGATCAAGGAGAAAATCTTGCAAGCAGCTAGAAAGAAACAATTCCAGTACTGTGGAAATACAATCAGGATAACTCAAGATCTAGCAGCTTCTACATTAAGGGATCGAAGAGTGTGGAATAGGATATTCCAGAAGTCAAAGGAACTAGGATTCAAACCAAGAATCACCTAGCCAGCAAAACTGAGTATAATATTTCAGGGGAAAATATGGTCTTTCAATGAAACAGAGGACTTTCAATCATTCTTGATGAAAAGACCAGAGCTGAAAAGAAAATTTGACTTCCAAACACAAGAATGAGAAGACACATGGAAAAGTAAACAGCAAAGAGAAGTCTTAAGGGACTTACCAGAAGTGAACTGTTTACATTTCTACATGGAAAGACAATATTTCTAACTCTTAAAACTTCTCAGTATCTGGGCAGTTGGTGGGACCACACACACACATACACGCATGCACGCACACACACATACACACATGCACACACACACAGAGACAGAGAGCACAGACTGAATTGAATAGGATGGGACCATAGCTTAAAAGAAATTAAGGTAAATGGTGAGAGAGAAATGTAGTGGGAGGAAAGAGGGTGAAACGGAATGGGGTAATTATATGTCATTTAAGAGGCAAGTAGGAGACTTTTTAGTGGAGGGATAAAGAGGAGAGCTGAGGAAAAAAAAAAAAAAACAAGAAGTTTACCCTCATCACATTTGACTAAAGGAAGGAATAAAATGCACACTCATTTTGGTATGAAAACCTATCTTACAGTATAGAAAAGTGGGGGAGAAGGAGATAAGCAAGGCGGGGGATGATGGAAGGGAGGGCAAAGGGAGGAGGGAGCAATTTGAAGTCAACACTTGGGGAGAGACAGGATCAAAAGACGGAAGAGAAACAATGAGGGGCAGAATAGGATGGAAGGTAATTCAGTTAGTCTTACACAACACGACTATCAGGGAAGTCATTTGCAAAATTACACAGATATGGCCTATATTGAATTGCCTGCCTTCCCAAAGGGAATGGGTGGGGAGGGAGGGATGGGGAGAATTTGGAACTCAAAGTTTTAGGAACAACTGTCTAGTACTGCTGTTGGTACTAGGAAAAAAGATATACAGTTAATGAGGAATAGAAAGTCATCTGGCCCTACAAGAGAAAAGAGAAGATGGAGACAAGAGAAGGGAGGGATGACAGAAGAGAGGGCAGATTGGAGATAGGGAAAATTAGATTGCTTGGGGTATTGGGGTGGGGGGAGGGGATAAAAGGGGAGAAAATTTGAAACCCAAAATTTTGTGAAAATGAATGTAAAAAGTTAAATAAAAAAAATAAAAAATTGGTGTCACTGATATACAAAACTAAGGTTTATTCATACCTGTATTTAATACTCTTTTCTACATTCATTTCATTAAGGTAAGCAATGTAATAGTGAAGACAAAATTAATGATGCATTACTCACTTATGGAAATAGTGAAAAGACTATGAAAATAGGCCTGTTAAAAGTGCAAAAATACAAAGCTCGAAGATTAAATAGTAAATTCTACAGGGAAGGCAGCCTTCATTTGTTTGATTGACTGTCTAATGTGAATTTTGATTCAGTTATGACTTGAACTGTGTCTCTGTCAGAGATTGGGAACAAAAATGTTGTGTTTTAAATACTAAGCTTGAAATTTATTATTTGATTCTGCATTTAAAAATAAGATCTACAAGCTCTATCTGGGAAAGAAAACAGAACATATAACATTTGTGAGCAATGTTAAGTCTCCGCATATTGAAAATGTGGATTCCAGTGGAGTTAAAAGGAATATTTTTCCAAAACTCAGAATAAGAAAATTAGTTTAACGAAAAGAAAAACTGTTCTATGACCCAAAGGACAAGAATAGTGATTCCTTAACACTTTTTACTGCCTATTAATGTCAGTGAAGACATTTTTCACTTAATTCCCTGTCAACTTTCAGGCATCATCTTTGAAACTGAGATACTAACTGGTTTAAGCAAAAGTCATGTTATTTAGTAAGGCAAATAAAAAGGAAATATTTGTCAACAAAATATATGAAGTGGATCTGGTAAATTTTTTTTAATCTAGAAAAATGAAAAGGATTGCCTATACTATTTTTATTTGGTTCTTGTTTATGTTTATGAATCATAGTAAATTGTAGATAATCTTAGCAATTATGTATATTTACTTTTTGGGGTATTCAGGAAGGACTAGCACCTCTATTAGGAGGACTTGCTGAGCCCTTTTTAGAGCCACATATCCACCATTATTGTCCACCTTCACCGAACTCTCATCTGTGGCTCCAGGAAGCTATAGCACGCAGAGCAGCCAAATCCTAGTAAACTATCTTGGCAGATAAGCCAAACCAGGCCAAGGGTAACCAGAAGTCCTCAAATCTGTTGATGAATTAATGAGGTGTCTACTTAATGAATTTAAAGGTTTACCCTACAGAGTAAATGTGAATAATGTGTTCCAATGGTCATGAAGGTGACTGAAGCAGGTACCAAGGAGCACTTAGAGCTTATTCAGGCATTGAAGATGCCAAGGTCATCCACTGCAACGTGGGCCATTGCCAATCATCTTGACTTTTGTCTTGCCACTGGATTTTGATAACTCGGGAAGATGACATGAGTGAGGATGATGGCTTTATGCAATTCTGACCCACAAATCAAATTCATGTGCAAGTCATCACCAATGATGTCATTGTTCCTCTTCAAAGTAATGAAGGAAGAACAACACACCATTACCATGCTACTTTGCCAATTGGAAAAACCTCCTCCACTTCTCTATTTGCATAAATTCAATCCATCATCTAAGGTGGTGCTCACATCCTACCTTCACATGACAATTTGTCTGATTATTTTATTCTATTTTGATTTCTTTCTGCTTGAGCTTTTATTTCATTTATTATACTGTAATTCATTGCTATGTAATTCCTATAAATATACTGACTTTCTCCAGTTAAAATGCAAGTAATGAATTCATGTCCTACATATGTAATTCTATAGAAAATGATGGACACATAGATGAGTAATTCATTTTTTTCAATTTGTAGGATCATAAATCAAAGTTAGAGAGCCCACATATACTAATCTATCATTTTGTCATTGTAGAGAACTAATCTTAGTAAACAAACAAACAAAAAAATTCCCAGTGAACATGTATATTTGCTTCTCCTAGAAAGCATGTAGTGCTAGATGAATTTACTAATTTATATTTTTGAAATGATGAAAGCATTGTGACAAAGTAGAAAAGGTCCTAGATTTAGTTTCAGAAGACCTGGGCTCAAAAAATGCCTGTGTCTTTTCATATGCTGGCTTTGTCATTATAAACTACTTTTACATTGGAAATTTCCCTGTGAGTCAGATCTGTTTTCTATTAAATGAGAGTTTCAATTAGATGAATCTTTAAGCTCTAAATTTTTTATGTTATATTAGATATGTGCTTCCTATGATTTACTTATAGATGAGTTTTAATTCTGGTAAATGGTGAATGCCCAAGTCTCACAAACAATCATGACTATAATTAATATATTTAAAGTTTTCATAGTGTTAGAGAGTATCCTCAGTCACATAGAGATTTAAGTAGTTTCACACTGTCATGTGGCTGATGTGTATCAAAGGCAGGAATTAAACACAGGTCTTCCTAACTCCATGGCCAGGCTTCTATTCACTTTGCCAAGTTGTATTTCACTTAAGCAATTACCATTTCATGTTCATTCTATCAATGAGAAAACAATACAGTAAAAAAAAAAATTCTTTTCATGGTTAAGGAAAGTGCCTTTTGACAAATATTCTTCATTTTTTTTCCAGTCCAGAGTCTGAAAACTGGAATGGCCTGAGTAAGGTGTGACCCAAAACAGGTTTAATTGATTGAATTGTTGGTTTAGCTAAATTTAAAATCAACAGAATGAAAAAAAAAAACTTTTTTGAGGCAATCTCTTAACAATACTCAGAAGGGTTATATTTCATCACTAAAATAAATAATAATGTAAGAAACAAAAAAAAATCAATAAATGCTTATTTTGAAAAAAATGGTATTACATTAACAATTCTCCAGAGAAAGTTTACTGTTTTTGCTTTGTTTTCCCCCTCAGTGTGAAATAAGGAGGAAAAACAATTGTGTAGTTACCAAATAGAGATCTAGTTTAAGTATGTGATACAAGATATTATTTGAAAAAAAAAAAACAAAACAGAAAGATGGCAGAATAAAGGTTTAGATGCACCTGAGCTCTCTCAAGTTCCTATCCAAACAATTTAAAAATATAAATCAAAATAAATTCTAGGGCAATAGAACCAACAAATAGATGGGGTAAAACAATGCTCTAAGCCAAGATATTTTAGAAGGTCAAGAGCAAAGGTGTATCTCAGAGTTGAAAATGGAATGCAGTCCAGTGGAGGTGGTGCTTTAACAAGCCAGCAAAAGCCATGGGGGTGATTGAATCTGTAGCAGTAGCATACAGAATCTTAGCCCCAAAACGATAGAGTGTCCAGACAACTGGTAAGAAGGATATTATAGAAGACACTTTACTAGCACTGAGTGAAGGATTCTATTGCATTGTCCATACAGGAATCTAGGTCATAGGTCCAGGTCTAAAAGTATCCCTAGCATACTGGGAACCTGCTCACATTTACAGGGCAGAAAAAAGTGCCTATTGTCACTGATACATAAGAGCGAGCAAAGACCAGGAGAGCAGTGATCACAAATATCCTTACATAATACTAGCTTGGAAGAACTGAAACTTCACCGATCCCCAGAATTAGCTCTGAAAAGACAGGCACAAAAATCTGAATGTTGGCACATTGGTCTTCCATGCCAGAAGAAGAGACTGACTTTAACATAAAACTACAAAAAAAAAAAAAAACAAGAAATGGGCTTTGAAAATCATCAGATAACAATTAAAAAAAAGAACATGAACCTAGAAAGATACTATACTGATAGGGAAAATCAAAACATGACTTAGATGAGGACACTGTCAAAACAGCTGCATGTACAGTTTCAAAGACAAAAGTATATTCGTGTCAGACCCAAAAAGAATTTCTGGAAGACTTCAAAAATTAACTTAAATAACAGAGGTAGAGGAAAACTAGGAAAATAAATGAGAATGGTGCAAGAAAATAATTTTTAAAAGTCAACAACTTAATAAAGCAAGCATAAAAAGGGGGGAAATCACTAAAGAAAGCAACTCCTGAAATAGTAGAGTTGACAAAATGGAAAAGAAAATGTAAAAGTTTACTGAAAAAAAATAATTCCTTGAAAATTAGAATTAGGCAAGTAGATTAAAATTCTTCAAGGGGGTAGAGGGCAATGGGCATCTTATGAAATAATGTACTTTAAAATATTTCTAATGAAAAGACCACAGCTGAACAAAATAAATAACTATGAAATATGACTTAAGAGAAGTGTAGAAAGGTAAGCAAGACAGACAAATCATAAAGAATCCAGTAAGGCTAAACTGTTTCTATTTCTACATGGAAAGATGATACTTATCATTGTTAAGGCAATTAGAAAGAGTATACCATAGAAAGCAGGCACAGGTGTGAGTTGACTGTGATGGAACAATAATATAAAAAAGGAGGGTAAGAAAGAAAGTATGGAAAATAGCAAGAAGGGAGAGGGAGAATGGGATAAATTAAGTCACAGAAAAGAGGGACAAGAGATTTTACAGTGGATGGGAAGATGTTCAGGATGAGCAATGCTTAAGCCTTACTCTCATCAGAATTGACTGAGTGAATAACACATGCATTCAGGTGGGTATAGAAATCTACCTTACCCTACAAGGAAGTAGGAGGGGTGAAAAATAAGAGAGGAGGATGGTGCTAACAGAAAGGAGGGCAGATTGGGTGATAGAGTAATGAGAAGTAATATATGGTGAAAGGAGAGAGAAAAGAGAATACAGAAGGGAAACTGAATAAAGAGAAATACTCAATAATAATAACTGTGAATGGGATTAACCAAAGTGGATTAAAAACCACATTCTAAAATAAGTTACAAGAAACACACTTAAGGCTGAGAGTAAATGAAAAGGACTGAAGGATAGTTTATTATGCTTCAGCTGAAGTTTTAAAAAAAGCATGGAGAGGAATCAAGATCTCAGACAAAGCAAAAGCAAAAATTGGTTTAAGTAGAAGAAAAAAAAATTACATCTTGCTGAAAAGATACTATAGATAATGAAGTAATATAAATACTAAATTTATGAATGGTACAGCATCTAAATTCATAAAGAAAATGTTGAATAAATTATAGGAGAAAATACACAAAAGAACTATACTTTCCTGTCTTAGAAACAGATAAATCTAACTTAAAAAAAGAAATAAGACAAATAGAATTTTAGAAAAGTTAGACTTGTTAGGTTTCTGGAGAAAGCTTCACAGGAACAGAAAAAAATAAACCTTTTTATGTAGTGATACATGGCACTCACATAAAAACAGACTATGTATTAAGCCATAAAAAGCCCTCAGTCAAATGCAGAACAGAAATATTAAGTACGTACTTTTCAAATCATAAGGCAATAATATTATTTTCAATACAGGGTTATAGCAACATGGATTATGATTAACTGGAAATGAAATAATTTAAAGAATGAATGGGTCAAAGAACAAACTATAGAAAAAATTAATAATTTCATTAAAGAGAAAGATAACAATGAGACAACAGATCAAAATTTATACCACACAGCCAAAGTAGAACATAGGAAAATGAAATATACTTCCACACATTTATATCAATGAAATAGAGAGAGAACAAATCAAGAAACTGGGCATACAGATAAACAAAAGCAAAAAAGAGAACAAAACTAGAAAAAGAACACATTAAAAATACCATATTAAAGTCCAAATTGGAAATTTTTAAAATCAAAAGAGATATTAATAAAGCAGAAAGTAAGAAAACTGTTGGACTAATGAATAAAACTAGGACTTGGTTTGATGGAGGTTGGGGGGTGGGGGTGGGGAACCACAACAAAGCAGATAAGCAATTGGTTGTTTTAATTTTTAAAAAGGTAAGGGGAAGAGGAACCAAGATGGCAGAGTAGAAAGACTCATGTATGCTAGCTCCGAATCCACAGCCCATAAATTTCCTGTAAAAAGAACTCCCCACACATTCTGGATCACTGAAAGCTGTGCAGAAACACAGTGGAAGAGATTTCCGTTCCAGAGAGCCCTGGAAAGCCGTCCCCAGGGGTCCGTCACACCCCGGAAAGTGGAGCCCACCCATGCGCTACCCTGGCCGCGTGGCCTGGGAGGAGGAGATCTGAGCAGGCTTCAGGGACGGAATCTCCGGCAGCTGCGAAGGTTCCTCTGCACACAGGCGCTCCAGGTCAGTGAGAGAGACGTCTAGGCTGGCTGAGAGGGGAGCGGGGTGTCTCCATGACTCAGGCCCCCTCGGGAGGCAGCGGCAGAGGGAGCAGCAGAGGGAGTGGCAGAGGCCAGGACTCCCAGAGCAGGCAGGAGCTCCATTACTGACTCCCCTGAGGGAACTGAGCCTGGGAGGTGGCCCTGCCCCCACACACTCCATTACTGAAGATCTCTGCATAAACCCCCTGAGGGAACTGAGCCTGGGAGGCGGCCCTGCCCCCACCTGAGCACCAGAACTTAAGCTCACATTGAATAGCAGCCCCACCCACTGCGGCAAGCAATGAGGCTGGGGAGCTGCGTTTGAATCTCAGACCCCAAGCACTAGCTGGGCAGACCAAGGCAAGGGTGGAGAGGAATCTCAGAAGTCAAGTAATTGGCTGGGAAAATGCCCAGAAAAAGGATGCAAAATAAGACCACAGAGAGCTACTTTCTTGGGGAAGAGATGTTCCTTCATCCTTTCATTTCTGATGAGAAAGTACAATGCTTGCCATCAGGGAAGGATGTGGAGGTTGGGGCCTCTCTATCCCAGACATCCGAGGTGGATGTCCGGTGGGCTCAGGCTGTGGAAGAGCTTAAAAAGGATTTTGAAAATCAAGTTAGACAGCTGGAGGAAAAACTGGGAAGAGAAATGAGAGAGATACAAGAAAAGCGTGAAAAACGGGCCAATACCTTGGAAAAGGAGACCCCAAAAAATTCTGAAGAAAATAACACCTTGAAAAATAGGCTCACACAATTGGCAAAAGAGGTTCAAAAAGCCAATGAGGAGAAGAATGCTTTCAAAAGCAGAATTAGCCAAAAGGAAAAAGAGGTTCAAAAGCTCACTGAAGAAAATCGTTCTCTCAAGATTAGAATGGAACAGATGGAGGCTAAAGACTTTCTGAGAAACCAAGAAATCATAAATCAAAACCAAAAGAATGAAAAAATGGAAGAGAATGTGAAATATCTCATGGGAAAAACAACTGACCTTGAAAATAGAGCCAGGAGAAACAATTTAAAAATTATGGGACTACCTGAAAGCCATGATCCAAAAAAGAGCCCAGAAATTATCTTTCATGAAATTATAAAGGAACACTGCCCTGAGATTCTAGAACCAGAGGGCAAAATAAGTATTGAAGGAATCCACTGATCGCTGCCTGAAAGAGAACCAAAAAGAGAAACTCCTAGGAACATTGTGGACACATTCCAGAGTTCCCAGGTCAAGAAGAAAATATTGCAAGCAGCTAGAAAGAAACAATTCCAGTATTGTGGAAATATAATCAGGATAACACAAGATCTAAGAGCTTCTACATTAAGGGATCGAAGGGCATGGAATAGGATATTCCAGAAGTCAAAGGAACTAGGACTCAAACCAAGAATCACCTACCCAGAAAAACTGAGTATAATACTTCAGGGGAAAATATGGTCTTTCAAGGAAATCGAGGACTTTCAAGCATTCTTGATGAAAAGACCAGAGCTGAAAAGAAAATTTGACTTTCAAACACAAGAATGAGAAGAAGCATGAAATAGTAAACAGCAAAGGGAAGTCATAAGGGACTTACGAAAGGTGAACTGTTTACATTCCTACATGGAAAGACAATATTTGTAACTTAAAACTTTTCAGTATCTGGGTAGTTAGTGGGACCACACACACATGTACATGCATGCACGCACACATACATACACACATGCATGCACACACAGAGACAGAGATAACAGAGTGAATTGAATAGGATGGGACCATATCTTAAAAGAAATTAAGGTAAATGGTGAGAGAGAAATGTAGTGGGAGGAGAGAGGGTGAAATGGAATGGGGTAAATTATACCTCATTCAAGAGGCAAGCAGGAGACTTTTTAGTGGAGGGAGAAAGGCGAGCTGAGAAAAAAACATGAAGTTTACCCTCATCACATTCGACTAAAGGAAGGAGTAAAATACACACTCATTTTGGTATGAAAACCTATCTTACAGTACAGAAAAATGGGACAGAAGGAGATAAGCAGGGAGGGAGGGATCATGGAAGTGAGGGCAATGGAAGAAGGGAGCAATTTGAAGTCAACAGTCGGGATGGGACAGGATCAAAAGACAGAATAGAAACAATGAGGGACAGGATAGGATGGAGGGAAATACAGTTAGTCTTACACAACACGACTATTATGGAAGTCATTTGCAAAACTACACAGATAGGGCCTATATTGAATTTCCTGGCTTCCCAAAGGGAACGGGTGGGGAGGGAGGGATGGGGAGAATTTGGAACTCAACGTTTTAGGAACTATTGTTGAGTACTTTTCTTGCTACTGGGAAATAAGAAATACAGTTAATGGGAAATAGAAAGTAATCTAGCCCTACAGGACAAAAGAGAAGACGGGGACAAGATAAGGGAGGTATCATAGAAGAGAGGGCAGATTGGTGATAGGGAAAATTAGAATTCTTGGTGCATTGGGGTGGGGAGAGCGGATAAATGGGGAGAAAATTTGGAACCCAAAATTTTGTGAAAATGAATGTAAAAAGTTAAATAGTTAAATAAATAAATTTATATTAAAAAAATAAATAAAAAGGTAAGGAAAACAAGTTACTTATATCCAAAATTTTTAAAATGATTAATTTAAATGAATTATTAGAAGCTATTTTTCCCAATTGTATGCCAGTAAATCTAACAGTCTAAGTGTAAAATACGAACATCCGCAAAATTATAAAGTACCCAGTTTAACAGAATAGGAAATTCTGTTAACTCAATCCCACTTACAAAAAAAAAAATTGCACAAGACATCAGGGAACTCCCTAAGGAAAAAACAAAACAAAAGAAGAAAAAAAAAAAAAAAACAGAATACACAGGACCAGATGAATTCGCATGTGAATTTTATCAAGCATTTAAAGAAAAACTAATTCCCATACCATACAAACTATTTGGAAAATTAGACAAAGAAAGAGTCCTACAAAATTCCTTTTACAACACAAATAAGGTGCTGATACCTGTACCAGAAAGGGTGAAAGCAGAGAAAGAAAACCATAAAGCAATTCCCAAACGAATGTTGTTGTGAAATTTCCAAATGAAATCCTAACAAGGGCATTGGTAGCAATTCATCAAAGAAAACATACATAATGACCAAGTGAGATATATACTAGGAATGTAGGACTGGTTCAATATGAGGGAAAATGTCAATATAATTTTCCATATCAATAATAAAAAAAAAATCATATTATTATCTCACTGAACTCAGAAAAAAAAGTACAACACATTCCTATTAAAAACACTAGAAGGTAAAGGAATTAAAGGAGCTTTACTTAAAATGATAAGTAATGTCTATCTAAAACCATCAGCAAGTATTGTTTTTATGGGTTTAAGCTAGAAGTCTTCCCAATAATATCAGGAGTGAAAAAAGGATGACTGTTATATGACACTGTTCTGGAAATGCTAGTTATTGCAACAAGAGAAGTAAAAGAAACTAAAGGAATTAGAATAGGCAATGAGGAAATAAAACTATCTTTGCAAATGGTGTGATGGTAAAGTATTGAATATAATCATATTGAATAACATATTTTGCTTTGTTTTCACTGCTTCCTTTATTGTGCTTCTCTTGAGTCTTTTGCTTGAAGACTGAATTTGCAGTTCAGTTATGGTCTTTAATTGAGAAAGTCTGGAAGTTCATATTTCAGTGAATGGTTTGGTTTTTTTTTTGTTTGTTTTGTTTGTTTTTTACCCTGAAATATTGTGCTCGATTTTTCTGGTAACTGATTCTTGGTTGTAATTCAAACTCCTTTGCCTTATGGAACATCAGCCTCCACTGTCTATTTTCATAAAGGTAAAGGGAATAAATTGTCCTGTGACAATTACAGGGGGGGGGCTCTCTCTTTGCCATTGCTGGCAAAATTCTTGCCAGAGTCCTCCTTAATAGGCTGATTTTTCACCTGAAAGATGGTCATATACCTGAAACCTAGTGTGGCTTCAGAAAGGACAGAAGAAAAGTCAATGTGGTGTTTGCTGCACGACAAGTTCAGGAGAAATGCCAAGAGTGGAAAGGAGGTCTGTACACAAAGTTTGTCAATCTGACCAAGGCCTTTGACTACTGGTAGTAGGGTTTATGGAAAATTATAGAAAGTCCATAAGATATCAGGAAAGAATGACTCTCAACAAATTCTAGTGCAATGAATGCCACAAAATGACAGACTGGAGGAGAGTTCCAGCCCAGGGTGACCTGGAATCCAACAGGAAAGGCCTGTTTCACTGGAAGCAGAGTGGAGCCCAGCTCAGCTTTGGCGACAGGGCACCAGGAGGAGCAGGGTCAGAGCAGGCCTCGGGGCAGAATCCCTAGTAGTAGTAGAGGTTTCCATATCCCTCAACCCACATGTGAAAAAGACACTTCAAAGGCCAGTGAGAGGGCTTTTTCACCTCCTGAAAAGGGAGTAAGGTCCTCCCTTAATACCAGCCCCAGGTAGTGCCAGCAGCAGCAGCAGAAGTAGCTGGCTGTGGCTGGGGGGAGGTGGCCATGGAAGATAGCAGTTAGTTTCCATTGTTGAAGCCTCAGTTTAAAGCCCCTGGGGGAATTGAGCAGCTGATCTTAATCTCACACTGAGTGATTGCCCACCCTTGCCTAAAATCCCTGGGGGAATTTAACAGGTGATCTGAATCTCAGTCAAGCACCAGACCAGGGGAAAAATTCTCTCCCTTGATTGTGCCACCTTAGAGGAAATGAGATCTTATGTGCCCCCAGAGTACAACCTACTCTTGACAAATAACTAGTAGGGAAAATGCCCAAAAAAGGAAAAAAAAATAAGACTACAGAAGGTTACTTTCTTGGTGAACAGATATTTTCTCCCATCTTTTTGGATGAGGAAGAACAGTGTTTGCAATCAGGGAAAGACATAAAAGTCAAGGCTGCTGCATCCAAACCCTCCAAAATATATATGCAATGGTCCCAGGTCATAGAAGAGCTCAAAAAGGATTTTGAAAAGCAAGGAAGAGAAAGGGAAGAAAAATTGGGAAGAGAAATGAGAGAGATGCAAGAAAATCATAAAAAGGGAGTAAACAGCTTGATAAAGGAGACTCAAAAAAGAATGGTGAAGAAAATAACTTTAAAAATAGGCTAGCACATTTGGCAAAAGACGTCCAAAAAGTCAATGAGGAGAAGAATGCTTTGAAAGGCAGAATTAGCCAAATAGAAAAGGAGGTTCAAAAATTCACTGAAGAAAATAGTTCTTTAAAAATTTGAATAGAACAGATGGAAGCTAATGATTTTGTGCAAAACCAAGAAATTACAAAACAAACACAAAAGAATGAAAAAATGGAAGAGAATGTGAAGTATCTAATTGGAAAAATAACTGACCTGGAAAACAGATCCATGAGAGGCAATTTAAAAATTATGGGACTCACTGAAAGCTATGATAAAAAAAAAAGAGCCTAGACACTATCTTTCATGAAATTATCAAGGAAAACTGCCCTGATATTCTAGAATCAGAGGGTAAAATAAATATTGAAAGAATCCACCCATCACCTCCTGAAAGAGATCTAAAAATAGAAACTTAGAAATACTGTAGCCAAATTCCAGAGTTCCCAGGTCAAGGAGAAAACATTAAAAGAAGCTAGAAAGAAACAATTCGAGTATTGTGGAAATTCAATCAGGATAACAGAAAATCTAACAGCTTCTACATTAAGTGATCAAAGGACTTCGAAAATGATATTCCAGAAGTCAAAGGAACTAGGATTAAAACCAAGAATTACCTACCCAGTAAAACTGAGTACAATACTTCAGAGGAAAATATGGTCATTCAATGAAATGGAGGACTTTCAAGCATTCTTAATGAAAAGATCAGAGCTGAAAAGAAAATTTGACTTTCAAACACAAGAGTCAAGAGAAGCATCAAAAGGTTAATAGGAAAGAGAAATCACAAGGGACTTACTAAAGTTGAACTGTTCACATTGTTACATGGAAAGATAATATTTGTAACTCCTGAAACTTTTCTCAATATCTGGGTAGGTGGAGAGAGAGAGAGAGAGAGAGAGAGAGAGAGAGAGAGAGAGAGAGAGAGAGAGCAAGGGGTAGTTAAATGAAAAGGGATTATATCTAAAAAAACCTAAAATTTAAAGGGTGAGAGATGAATATATTAGGAGGAGAAAAGGAGAAATCGAATGGAGCAAACTATCTCTCATAGAAGAGGCAAGAAAACCTTTTTCCAGTGGAGGGGAAAAGTTAAGCTTACTCTCATCACATTTGACTCAAGGAAGGAATAATATGCACATCCAATTTGATATGAAAATCTTTCTTACACTATAGGAAAATACGGGAGAAGAGGATAAGCAGGGTAAGAGGGATGATGGAAGGGAGAGTAAATGGGAGGAGGAAGCAATTAGAAATAAGCACTCTTAGGGAGGTATAAGGTCAAAAGAGGGAATAGATGAAATGGAGGGCAGGATAGGATGCAGGGAAATATAATTAGTCTTACACAACATGACTATTATGGAAGTCATTTGCAAAACTACACATATATGACCTATATTTACTTGTTTGCCTTCTCAGTGGAGATGGGTGGGGAGGGAGGAAGGAAGAGAAGTTGAAACTCAAAATTTTAGGAACAAATTTTGAGAACTGTTTTTGCTTACATCTGGGAAATAAGAAATACTTGGTATATGGGGTATTGAAATTTATCTTTCCCTACAGGACAAGAGAGAAGATGGGGATAAGGGAAGGAAGAGGTGTTAGAAGAGAGGGCACTTTGGTGGAAGGGGAAATCAGAATGCAAGGTGTTTTTGTGTGGGGATAGGGGAGAGATGGGGAGAAAGTTTGGAACTCAACATTTTGTGGAAATGAATGTCAAAAACTTAAATAAAAATGTCTATAAAAAAGAAAGAATATTATGATAAATTTTGGTTGCCCAGAGAAGTTCATCTCTATTGTACATCAATTTCATTATGGCATGTTTGCTTAGGATCTGGATAGTGAACAATGCTCTCGTGTCTTCCCAGTCACCAATGGAGTGAAACAGCCCTGTGTGCTTGTTCACATGCTCTTCAGCATGATGTTTTCAGTCATGTTGTCAAATGCTTTCAATAATGATGAACACGGCATCAAGGTCAACTACTACATTGATGGTAAGTTCTTCAATTTGAAAAGGCTACAAGCCAAGACCAAAGTGGAGCAAGTGTTGGTACATGATTTTCTGTTTGCAGATAATTGTACACTCAATGCAGCCACTGAAATGGAGATGCAGCAATTTATGAATCAAATCTCTGTTGCCTGTGCTAACTTTGGCCTAATAATAGACACCAAGAAAACACAGGTTCTCCATCTGCCACCATCACACCATCCATACCTGGAACCATTGGGTTACAGTGAATATAGAAGTTTTGAACACTGTGGAGAATTTAACTTACCTTGGTAGTGTACTTTCCAGGGATGTACACATTGACCAGGAGGTTGATACACATATTGCCAAACCTAGTTCAATGTTTGGGAGTCTCTGAAGAAAAATTTGAGGGAGACGAAGTATTAGACTGACTACCAAACTGAAGGTCTGCAGAGCCATTGTGCTGATCTCATTGATGTATACCTGTGAAACATGGACAGTCTACCAATGTCATGCCATGCAACTAAATCCCTTCCATTTAAACTGTCTTAGGAAGATTCTGAAGATTACCTAGAGGGATGAGGTACCAGACACTAAGGCCCTTGCTTGAATTAAACTGCCAAGCATTCAAACTATGCTTCAGAGAGTCCAATTCTTATGGGCTGGCCAGATTGTTCAAATGTAAAAGGTATCAGGGCAATTTTCTTTGACAATTTTTTGAAAGATGCTGATCAGGATACTTTTTTTTTAAATCATGGCTTTTAGGCAGTTTAATAATTATTAAATTGCCTTTCTTGGATCTATTTTTCAGGTCAGTTTTATGGCCAATGAGGTTATTTTACATTTTATTCTACTTTTATATTCTTTTGATTGTGATTGACTGATTCTTGATGTCTCATAGAGTCATTAGCTTTCACTTGCCCAATTCTAATTTTTGAGGAATTATTTTCTTGAGTTAGTTTTTGTACCTCCTTTTCTATTTCACCAATTCTTATTTTTAAGGATTTTTTTTCTGCTTCAGTAGATTTTTTTCCCCCTACAATTTGACTAATTCTGTTTTTTAAGGAGTTGTTTTCTTTTCTTCAGATATTTTTAGGGGAGGGAGTGTTCCTTTTCTAAGCTGATGACTTTGTTTCTCATGATTCTTTGTCATAACACTCATTTTTTTTTAAGATAGACCAGTTCCGTTTATTGATCTGAGCGTTAGGATTTATATAGACAGAACCTGCAAAGTTTACGTGACATTCTGCTCATCTTCTGTCCCAGTGATTAAATCAATCAGGGTGATTAAATCAGTCTTAAGCCTAGGAGCATTTATTTTACATAGCCCTTGTTTTCTGTAATTCTCTTGTCTCACAAAGACAACAACATCTGGAGGGCATGGAAAGCCATTCTGGATGATAATGAGCACAGTCTCAAAGAACACTTTCCCTGAAGGTCTATCCTGATCTCATCAACCGCACTCCACCCTGGCCCTCAATATCTCTTTTCTGAAACATATTGATTATATGACCCCTGGAAAATCATTTCATCTTACCAAAGGGTGCTCTTCTGGATTTCATCAATGATCTCCAGAATCTCATGATCCTGAAGGAGGAAATCAACCCTGAACGCATACATCCTCGATACCTCCTGTCCCTCAGGCCCATATTTCTCTCTCTCTTTGATCTTGGGTGGTCACTTATGAGCTCCTCCTAGATGTTCTATTTAAGAAGAGAGCCCAGGGTAGCGATCTCATTATTTCCAAGCTGGCTATAGTCTTCTGAACTTTAATCATACTCCATTTAGCTTCATTAGATGCTAACCTCCTTGTTTGCAGAGACTACCTTTTAATTTTCTTTATATCCCCAGCACTTAACTCAGGACCTGATACATAGTTATGTACTTAGTAAATGTTTACTGATGATTGATAACTTCTTTGATAACACTCATTTCTTTTCAAATTTTTCTTCTGCCTCTCTTATTTGATTTTTAAAATACTTTTTGAGTTTTTCAAGAAGAGATTTTATGCTTAAGACCAATTGGTGTCCTCTTTGAGGCTTCTTCACATATAGGCATTTTGACATTGTTGTCCTCTTCTCAATTTGTGTTCTGATTTTTCCTGTTTCCATAGCACCTTTCTATGGTCAGAGATCTTTTTGTTTGTTTTTGCTCAATTTCTGAACTATTTCATGACATTTAAAGTTGAGCTTTGGTCCTGGGGTACAAGGGACAGTGTCTCAAACATCATGTGCTGGGGTCCAGGGTCCTAGTCACTGACTTTCTGTGCCAGTGTCTCTGAGGCCAGCATCTTTCTCACTGAAATAGGCTCACTGGTCTAGTCATGCCTTCTGTGCCCATGGTTTCAGGACTGGCAGTTTGCATGTACTGGGTCTAGAAGACTAACAGCTTACCTCCTATTTCATCAGGCTGTTGAACTAGGACATAGGATCTCAGTTGCTGATCTGTGCTGTGACTGACAGCCTTACTCTGACTTGATCTGACATCTCGTGCACTGAGTTGCCATTCCCTTTTACCCAAGGTTCACAAATTTTGTCTGAAGTGCTTCTAAGTTATCTTAGAATGGAAAAAAAAAAATTTGGATGTGACGAGGGAGTGGTTCTGTCACATCAGAATTGGTTTTCAGACTTGATTTAGCATTATTTCTGAAGGAAATGGAAGAGACCTCAGGTTACCCTTTAACTTTTCTCCACCATCTTGGTTCTTCCTCTGGGAATCTTAGAGAATAAGCTAAAAACTAGTTGAAATAAATAACAACTTCAACAAAATTGCAGGATATAAAATAACACCTCTAAATCATCAGCATTTGTACATATTACCAGCAAAGCACAGCAGCAAGAGATTCCTTTTAAAATAACTGCAAACAACATAAAATACTTAGACTTCTACTTGCCAAGATAAATCCAGTAACTATAATAGCACAATTACAAAACACTTCTCAGACACATAAAGTCAGATTTAAACTGGAAAAATATATTATTTGCTTATTCACAGACTGCCAATATAATAAAAATGACAATACTACATAAATAAATTTTCTTATTCAGGTCATACCTATCAAACTTGCAAAAAAATATTTTATAAGACTACAAATGCTAATCACAAAATTCATCTGAAAGAACAAAAGGTCTAGAATACCAAAAGAATTAATGAAAAAAATGTTAAGGAATGTGACTCAGTATTAACAGATCTCAAACCATATTTCAAAGTGGTAATCAAAACAATCTGTTATTGAGAAATAGATTAGTGGATCAGTGGAATAGATTAGGTACACAATTTACAGCAGAAAAAATGACCACAGTTCCCTATTATTAGATAAACACAAAGATCCCAGCTTTTTAATACAAGAATTCAGACAAATTTGACAAAAACTGCTAGGAAAACAGAAAAGAAGCTTGACAAAGAAAAGAAAAAAGAAGAAAAGAAAAGAAAAGAAAAGAAAAGAAAAGAAAAGAAAAGAAAAGAAAAGAAAAGAAAAGAAAAGAAAAGAAAAGAAAGGAAAAGAAAGGAAAAGAGAAGAGAAGAAAGAAAAAGAAAACTACGTGTAAACCAAGATCTCATATTTTCTGCCAAAATGGGGTTAAAATGATTACATGATTTAGGCAAAAAAAAAAAAAAATGGTGTTATAATAAGTGAATTGGGGAGCATGGAAAATTTTACCTGCTAGACCTATTGATAAAGGAAGAATTAATGACAAAAGATAGAGGCATTATGGAATATGGAATGGACAATTTTAACACATAAAATTTAAAAGATTTTGCATAAACAAAACCAATGCAGTTAAAATTTCATGAAAAGTAGAAAACTGGGGGAAAAAGTTACAGGAACTTTCTCTGATAAAGGCTTCATTTCTAAAATATATAGAAAATTGTAGTGGGTAAAAGATAAAATAACTGAGTAAACCAAGATGTGAGTTTCTGAGCATATCAATTTATTAAGCAATGCATGCCAATCAAATAAGAAATTGGGACAAGGCCTCTTCAGCCTAGGCCCTGAATCCCAAACACAAGGGGAGACAGATTTTTATATGCTAAAAACAAGCAAAAAAAAAACAAAAACAAATGTAGGCTGTGATAGAAAATCAGGTAACCAGATTTCTAATTGGAAGACATATTACAGTCTTTCTGAGTTAAGAGGAGGAAGCAATGAGTTTCAAGAGTTAGGAAAGAGAAATGAAGGTGCAGTTCCCTGAAATCAGAAAACAAGCAACTACCTCCCACAAAACAACAGAAACAAAAAGAAGCAGAACAAGGAAACAGTAACTGATTTGGTCAGTACAGGGTCAGTTTTCAAATAAAACATATGAATTTCTTGATTGGCATAATCACGAGAAAACTCCTTCCATCAATTTTTGAATCTGAATTTCACTGGGTTTTTGGTCACCATAACCTATAAACTTAGGTAAGCGTCTCTCAGTAACAGATAGAGGTGGTCCAGGTTCTCAGCCATTCAGGGCTAGGTTCAAGTAATACAATAAAGTTTTCTCATAATTCCCATAATTGAATAGGACTTTCCCTCAACACAGCAATTTGAATAGATCCATAATTGAATAGAATGGGAACTGAACTAGAGCCAGAATTATATCACAAGATTGAGTCAGTATAGTTTACTCAATTCTCATAATTCCCTCAGAAATGAGTCAAATTTATAAGAACACAAGTCACTCTTCAATTGATATATGGCCAAAGGATATGAACTGCCAGTTTCAGAAGAACTAATCAAAGCTATCTATAGTTTCTAAATCACTATTTATTATTGTTTTTCATTAATTTTTTAGTCATGTTTCACTCTTGTGACCCAATTTGGGGTTTTTTTGGGAAAGATACTGGAGTGGTTTGTCATTCTCTTCTTCATCTCATTTTACAAATGATGAAACTGAAGCAAAAAGGTTAAGTGACCTGGCCAGGGTCTGTGTCTGTGGTGACATTTCAGCTCAGGAAAATGAGTCTTTCTGACTTCAGGCTGAGTACTCTATCCTCCGTGCCCCGTAAGTACCCCTGCTATAAATTAGAGACTTATACATTAAAACTCCGCTGAGGTACCAACACACACCTTTCAGATTAGCTGATATGACAGAAAAGGAAAATGGCAAATGTTAGAAGCAATGTGGAAATATTCCTACACTAATGTATTATTGGCGGTGTCGTGAACTGATACAACCATTCTGTAAGAGCAATTTGGAACTATACAACTGGGTACGTGTATTGGCACAGAAATACTGCTACTAGACCTATATCCCAAAGAGATGAAAAACAGAAGGAAAAGGACCTGCAGGTAGAAAATATTTGTAGCAGCTCTTTTTTTTTGCAGTGGCAAACAATCAAAAATTGAGGGTATGCCCATCCTGGGAATAACTACACAAGTTGTGGTATATGATTGTAATGGATTAAAATTGTGCTGTAAGAAATGAGCAGGATGCTTTCAGAAAAACCTGGGAAGATTTATATAAACAGATACAAAGTGAAATAAGCAGAGTCAGTATACCATTGTGCACAATAACAACAATATTTTATGATGATCAACTGCAAATAACTCAGCTATTTTCAAGAATATGATGATCCATGATAATTCCTAAGGACTTATGGTGAAAAATGCCATCCACCACCAGAGAAAGATTTGGTGGATTCTAAATGGAGACCAAAGCATGCATTTTTTAAACTTTATTTTTATTTTTGGGTTTTTTTTTTCTTTCAGAACATAGTGCCAAATATAGAAAAATGAATTGCATGACTGCACATGTATAATCTATTTCAAATTGCTTGCTTCTTGAGGAGTTGGGAAGAAAAGAAGGGCACAACTTGAATTTGAACAAAATTTTAAAGTGTTAAAATTGCTTTTACTTGCATTTTGAAAAGAATAAAAATTTTCACTTGTAAATGGTTTTTTTTTACCTCTGAGAACAACTGTATCCCAAATTTTCACAAATTTTTATAGTTATAATTATCATATTAGAAGACTCCAAAATGATATCTAGGTTTTGTTTTCTGTTGTATGTATGTGTGTGTGTTAGAGTTTTTGTTTTGTTTTCTTTTCTTCTTTTGTTTTATCTCAATGCTTTCAACCTGTAATCTTTGAGTCTGGAATCAACTTAGGTCATTTTTTTTCTTTTTTTGGGGGAGAGGCATCTAGGTGGAATAGTGGATAGAGTGCCAGGCTTGGAGACAGGCAGGCTCCTCTTCCTGAGTTCAAAGCTGGTCTCAGACACTTACTATATGTGACCTTAGATGAATCACTTAATACTGTTTGTTTCATTTTCCTCATTTGTAAAACATGATCTGGAGAATGAAATTGCTTGTATGTATAATTTGAAAAAAATCAAATATAAAAATTTTTACTCGCTAATAGATGAGTTTTAGTTCTAACAAAGAACTTAATCTCTAAGTTTCACAAATGTCGATACCCAAATTAACACGTTTAAAAATTTCAAAATGACATCTGGTGCTTTTATTTTTTGCTTCCAACCATCAATCTTTGCGTCCAGAGTTTAGTAAGATCTTTGCCTTTTTAAAAATAAAACATAAACTCTCCTATTTCAAAGTCCTGTCACTCTAATAAATGTACTAATTTTTTTTGTAAAATATTAGTTACTTATATGTTCCAACTCTGAAAATATTTTATGCCTTCTATATCTGGAGCACATTATATATCTTTTTTCCCCATCATTTTCCTATTTTAGGTGAGTTTTTTGGTTTTGTTTTTTCTTTTCTTTTGGAGGGGGGAAGGCAAGACAAGTGGGGATAAGTGGCTTGCTCAGGATCACATTTCTGATAAATGTCAAGTGTCTGAGGTCGAATTTGAACTCATGTACTGCTGACTCCAGGATCAGTGCTCTATTCACTGCACCCCCTGTATTCCTCTTAACTGAGTTTTACTGAAGAGACTATTAAATGCTTGCATTCTTGGAACTTAAACTTGCTGAAGCATAGTATGAGCTGATCTACTAGTGCTGGGATCATAAAGAGCCTGACAGGTTTAAACTTTTAGTGTGGATAATTGGAACTTGATTGTATTTTCCAGGTGTTTCTTTACTATGTGATAAAATATTAATCCTATAAACAGTTTTTCACATCTGTTATGAAACAGAACCACAAATGCCTTTGGGAATCTTCCTCTGAAGAGTAGATTGTAAGAGAGAAGAGCTCTCTCTGCCCCAGTGACTTCTGTGACCCCTTTCTAAAATAATAGTCTACTGCAGGAGACTGCTAACCACATTTCTATTATAACATTTTGTAGCCTATTACTGATTGAAAATATTCAATCTGGTAGAATTTGGACATATGATGGTAAAGCAGATCCTCTCATTTCTATATACAATCATTTGAGTTCTCTAAATTTTTGACCGTTTCATGATAATGTTTAAATCTCATTTCTAAAAGTTTAATTTCCATAAAAATCCTTTGAATCAGGTTATAAAAACAAAACTTGTGCAAATTACAGTATAGATCTGAAACAGTTATTCAGATACAGAGTATTTGAAGAAACACTCTCCTATTCAAGGAAAGTTATAGATGTATCACCTCTACCTTTATCAAATTCATGTGATACCACAGGATTTCAATTATAACCCATAGAAAATCATGTTTTCTATATGTGAGCTTTAAAATACCTGCTTTAGAGATTCCTTTCTCACAAAATGAGTCCAGATATATTTTCACAACATAGTTATCTAGTTCATTTGTTCCACATAGGTAGAATCCAAAAGTGTCAACATTTGACATTTCCCTATTACCCCTTTTACACTTTCAGGGTTTTTCAGGCATGAAACAAAAATGGCATTTATTTATAAAGTAAAAGATATGAAAAGGACTTGTACCTGAGTCCTTAGAGTCAAGAAGTCTTTCCTCCTTCTATAGTCACCCTCCCATACTTTCCATAATCCTATAAATTCCCTGTAACTTTCAGTGCTTTTTTGACTTGAACTCCATGATGAAAGATTTTCAGGGTTTCCTCCTAGAGGAGATAACTGCCCCCCCTACACACACACACACACACACACACACACACACACACACACACATTTCTCATAACCTATTACCATCAATTTACTTCTGGCATGTATCTACTCCTTTACATTCAGTGTTCCCCATTTCTTTAGACACTGTGTTAATTTGCTCCAAGGTGAAGTTTTTTCAAGCAGCAGACAAATTAGAACACTTACATCACTGAATAAATTAATAGTCTTAAATGTATTTTACCCTTTGCAGGACAGATAATTCCAGGCTATCTGAAATATCCTATCATTTTATATCCAGCTCCTCTAGTCCCTCCATATACAGCATTAGATTTCTCATATTTTCTAAAGATACTGTCTGAAACTTCCTTTGATCTACTTTGTATGTGTGTGTGTGTATATGTGTATGTGTGTGTATGCATATATATTATACATACATTATTGTTTAATACTTTTCCTCCTGGTAGAGTATTTATTCCTTGGCAACACGGCCTTTATTTTTACTCCCCAACATTTGGCACAGTACTTGACACAAAGTTAGGGCTGAATAAATAGCTGTTGACTTGACTGGCTTCTCATACTACTAAATCAAGTTCATATTTTCTTTTTCTGGCTAGCTTAGTATAAATCTCTCCTGTTTAAAATCCCTTACCATCCTCTACTGCCTGGTCAATGTACCTCCATTAATTGAGCACTACTATATGTTGTTTTGGAGAGTTTAAAAAGTTCTCCAAACCTTCACTTGTCTTTAACCTTCTACTATCTACCAGGGTGTCTAGGACAGGTTATGCAAATTTTGTTGGCTATTTTCCAAAGAAGAGAGAGTTCTGTGACAGTTCCCAGAAGAGGCATCTGTGATTAAGAAAAACCTAAACGGATAGGGAAGGTTCATGTCCCTGACATATATTGACATATAATACATGTATCTCATTGTGCTATGTGAAACCTAAAGTGGGTGCTATCCTTAATCATAGATTCCAGTTTTAAACCTGACTCCAATTAAACTCTACACTACTTGCTTATATAGATTTACTCTCAGAAATACTTCCTTTCTCTAAGCCATTTTATTAGTAGAAATTTCCCTTTTTTAATCAATAACATTGGAAGGGAGCAATGATCTAACCTAATCATTGCTATCTTTCTATAATTACTTTGGCTGCCTACCCAACTACCACCTAGAATGACCATGAAATATTAGCCATATTTGATGATTACTTCTCCTGAACGTTTTCCTTTTCAGACCACAACTGGAGCACTGTGCTTTGTTCTGGTTAGTATATTTTAGGGAAGGTATTGCCAAGCTAGAATACATTCAGAATAAGATGAACAACATTATGAGGGCCTTGACTGCTATGTCATTTAAGCATTGGTTGAAAGAAATGAGGTTATTTAGCCTGGTGAAGAGAAGACTTAGAAATCTATAATGAAGAAGAAGGGAAGAAATTTGTTCTGCTTGGATCCAGAGGATAGAACTAGGAATAGTCAGTGGGAGTAAGAAAGGAAGCATATTTTAGCAAGAAAAATGTTAATGATTAGGATTGTACAAAGGGCAGTTACTGATATCTGATGGTAATGAATTCTCCATTGTTTCAATAGAACCAGAAGATTCTTGCTATAATATGGATTAGTCGAGATAAAATTTAATGTCCCTTCCAAATCTGAGACTTCAAACTTATATGAAATTTGGAAAATTCCCTGGGATTTTTGGTTGATAAAATTCAGTGCTTGAGGTTGGAAATTATGCAGCTCTTCCAGGAGTGTCCTTGGTAAAGTTAAAATACCATTAAGGAGAATCATGAATTGGTCTGACAATGAGTATGGTGATCTGACTTTCTGAACTTTTCGTTGTTTGGCACTGGGGAAGCCAATGCTAAAATTTTATTAACCCACAACAAAAGACGAACTGTGGAGTGAGAGAGGGGACAGTGTATAGGAAAGCAGCAATAGTGATTACAATTCGATACAATGCTAAGAGAAAGAATGTACTCCCTCAAATAATCTGCCCCACAGCTTCACAGGTGCTGTGTTGACATAAAAAGTGTATCTTGCTGAGGGAAACCTGAGATTGTGTGAGACAGTAAGTTTATTCTACGTGGCTTAGACTAACAAAGACACATGACATAAAGAATTACCTCCTATCTGGGGTAGTGGTGCTCTTGAGAAAAACCTAGTTGTCTCATTCAAACCAAGATCTTGAGAGGTCTTCAGATAACAGTGACCTGCTAGACCTTGAAATATGTCTGACCTTTTTATATTCAGTTATAATCAGCCCCAAACCTCAGAGGGTTTCTGGAACACTCCGTTATACTTTCAAGCTAGTATCATTCATTGCCTGATTTGTACATGTGGCCCAGTTAAGATAAAAATGCCTAAATCATGGAGTGATTTTGAAGATTCCAAAAGTCCCCTCAAATTTAAGGATATGAGATGCCAGGCTCAAAAATAGCTACCAGGTGCTATTTTTCCTCTTCCAGTTGAAGGCTGACTAGAAAATCTGGAATGAACTCAACTGAACTTTTGGCAGTGTCTGAAGTAATTTGCTAATGTGATCAGCAACTGTTGAATGGCATGCCTCCTCCAAGCAAAAATGTGTATGGTCTCATAATAATAAGGTCAACCTGGACAATGATGACACATATTTTCATATATTTGACTGTTGGTTCTCAGCTTGTCATTTCTGCTTCTTAACTTCTCTCCATTTCAGTATTAAAAGTATCAGAAGTATTAAAAAAGTCTTGACCCTTATATTTCTCTATTATATAAATTCCTACACTATATTCTCAGTAAAAGCCATACACTGTCTAATCTTTTAGAAGTTTTTTTTTTTTCCTCTGAAGAACATATTTTAAAGGAACTTCTCTGACAGTATAAAGCATATTCATTATAAATCAATTAAAAATAATAAATTAAGTACTTCCTTTGTAAAACTCAGTATGTTAGGTGATAAAGATACTGAACAACAGCCCTGAAATAGTGCTTGGTCTTGAAGAGCGCACATCTCCAGGAGGATGTAACATGTATGTAGATAAGTATATGAAAGAATACATGCACACAACTGTACTAACACCTGGGAAGTATCTCACAGAGCAGGGTATTGTCTGAGCTTTGCATTGAAGAAAACTGGGCATTCTAGCAATTAGAAGTGAGGAAGTGTCAGTTGCCCATATAGAGAATGTGCCAAGCAAAAACAAAATGTCAGGGAATGGACTATTATGCGTTTGTCAAATAGACTGTGTTTTCCCAACTCTCTTATGTGTTGAAGGAGATTTTATCAGTGGTAAAATCACAGTAAATCCATATTTGTTTTACCTGGGCAATGAAAAAATTGCCCATGTTTGCTATTGCTTATTAAAAATGGGTCAAAATACCATAAATACCAGATATGAAAGAAATAAATATGGTATCTCACAGTGAAGTTGTAGGTGTATGATTTGTCCCCTCACACAAAGACTTTTCTTTTGCAGAGTGAACACCAGAAGTATCTAAAGGATAAAAAATTCTTTTAAATATTAAATCTGATCAAATATTTAGCTGAAATACCAAATAGCACATTTCCTGAAAGCATCAAAAAGATAATTTTGAGCTGAAAAAAATTAAGGCCAGCTCATTTTAAGTGGTCACTTTGATCATTAAAGAATTGTAGTATGAAATACGTAATAAGACAACTGATTTGAAAAGGATTCCATCTCCATGGCCTGCTTGAGTAAGTTAGATACAGAATTATTCCAAAATAGTTGAATCAATTGATGAATTACAATTGATGATTAGTTATTTAATATTTTGACAGGTTAAATTCCAATTAAACAAGATATAAAATAAAATGTTCTTCTAGCCCTTGTTCATTTTTAAACATATTTAAATAACTTTATAGAGTTAGAATATTAATTAGAAGCATGACCTTCAGACATTGAAAATAAGAATATAATTCAGAAACAGCTTTAAGAAAAAGAAAAGTAGCATGCTTGAATTCAAAGAGGAATTCAATGGAAGATCAATGAGTGGAAGTCACAAAGTGATAGGTTTTACATTAACATCAGGAAAAAAGCAACTTCCTAACAATTAAGAATTATTTTAAAAAAATAATGTAAGGAAGACTTTCATCTTAGACTGTGAATCTTTAGCACTTAGTGAGTCAGTCAGTCAGATGGTCACAAGCATTTATTAAGTGTTTATTCTATATCTGGCACTGCACTAAGTGCCAAGGCTACAAATTAAAAGAAAAGAAAGATAGGTTTCATATTTATAAGGAAATACAGCACATGGAAGAAGACAACATATTAAAGCTGAAAAGGAGGAGATGTTTGAAATGAATTTGGAAGGAATGTAGGGATTCTTAGGGATGGAGAAGAGTGAATGCAAATATAAAGTAGTGAGAAAAGGAGTGCTTCTTAAAGGAAATAACAAGAAGGACCCTAGAGCTGAAATACAGTACTCCTAGAAGGGAGTAATACTAATTAAGGCTAAAAAGCTAGGTGAGCATATATAACTATAATAAATGTAATTAAATATCAAATAGAAAATTCTATTTAATTCTGAAGGCAATAGGCAGTCATTGGAATTTATTTAATAGGTGAATGGATTGAAGAGATTTGCACTTCCAAAAAATCAGTTTAGCAGCTAAGTGAAGGATGGATTAGATAGGGTAAAGGATTGATGCAGACTAGGCCAAATGGTAAAAGAGGTACGCAGAACAAATAAGGAGAAAAATGTCTTAAAAAGTAGAATTGGACAAATGGAAAAAAGGCGCAAGGATTCACTAAAGACAAAAAGTAGAATTGGCAAAATGGAAAAAGAAGTTAAAAAGTTTACTGAAAAAAGTAATTCTTTGAAAATTAGACTTGAGGAAAAAGAATGAAAAAAATTGAAGACAACATGAAAGGTCTCATTGAAAAATACATCTAGGAGAAATTATCTGAAAATTATCACACAGTCTGCAAGCCACAATAAAAAAAGAGTATAGACATCATCATTCAAGAAACTATCAAAGAAAACTGTTCCAATATCTTAGATACAGAGAATAAAATAGAAATTGAATCAATCCACTCATCACCTCCTGAGAGAGATCCCCAAATGAAAACTCCCAGGAACATTATATAGTCAAATTCCAGAGCTCCCAGGTCCAGGAGAAACTACTGCAAACAGTCTCAAAGAAACAATTGAAATATGGTGAATCCACAGAGTAACCCAAGATGTAGCAGCTTTGGCATTAAAAGATCAGAAGTCTGGGCATATTCTGGGGGATAAAAGAGCTAGAATTATAACCAAGAATCACTCACTTAGCAAAACGGAGTACTCTGTGGAAGAATGATGATGTTCTTTGTTTTAAATCTAGGTTTAGGTTTGTGAAAAGAGAAGGAACAGAACAGGGCTGAAAAGAAAGTTTATTATACTATTATTAGTGTAATCCAGGTTGATCCGAGCATTCTCAGTTCTTCTAACATAGACGCACCCTCGAGGGGCTTTGAGAGCTTGTCTAATTTTCCAAAAATAAAATTACTTGTAACTCCCACCTCTTAGATAATGGTAGGTACCATTGGTTAGCTGCCTAACAATCTTTTTGTTTACTTTTAAATTGCTGAAAATCTATCAGTCATACTATTTTTTTGGCCACCCTTTATGTGCTTTTATCTACTGTATCTAGAGGATAAAGATCAAAGTTCATCCACAGCATGGATTTCATTGAACTTAATCAGGGAGAGGTAAAATATTTCCTTTGCTCCCTCTTTTACACTAGTTGTTCCAGGGAATGGGCCTGGAGGTGTTTATTTCTGTTATGTATTGTTTGTCTTTCTCAGTTTCAAGTGCCAGAGGTGATGTCTCTGGGACTAAGAGTTTGAGCCTTGATGACCTTGGAGTCAGGATTGTAGGAGGATGGTGCAGTGAGTCAGGCAGCCTAGCATGGAATTCTTAAGAAGACAGGGTGCCTGAGGCTTGAGCGCATAGAGGTTTTGGACTTGGACCTGGGATCTATGTAAATCAAGCTAAGCAGTGAATCTTGAATCTAATTTCTTTCCCCTCCTCAGAGACTAGAATGGTACAGAATGGAAAAAAGGATTATGCCTCTCTTTAGTTCTGGAAAAAAGTGCTTACCTATTTGTGATTATACTTTCTGAAGTAAATATTTCTATATAAAAATAATTTATCAATGGTTGATAGAAATGGAGTTCAGGGCACCTGCCCCCCCTACAACTGGTATAAAGCATCAATGGAGCGTAGAACCAGTGGTGAAGAATCTAGTTGTTCAGTTGTGTCAAACTCTTCATGAGCCTGTGTAGAGTTTTCTTGACAAAGATACTAGAGTGGTTTGCCATTTTCTTCTTCAGTAGATTAAGGTAAACAGAGGTTAAGTGATTTACCCAGAGTCACAAAGCTAAAAAAGTGTCTGATGTGGCATTTGAACTCAGGCTTTCCTGACTCCAAATCCAGCTCTCTATATAATAAACCATCTAACTGTCTCTAGAAAAAGCTGTTCTGACTCCCCTCCCCAATCCAATACTCTTAAGGGCAATGAAGAGCCCTGGGGGAAGAGCTGACTCTGACATACGGGCCTTCAGACTGTGGTCATCAGAGTATCCTACATTTCCTAATTATATTTTTTCCCATGCACATAATATCGTAGATAGAAGATCACTTTATTTTGCTAGCCTGAGGTCCTAAAAGTAACTACTCAAGGGAGACTTAAAAGGCTGTATGTACTGGTTGAAAGATAACCAGGAGCAGTTAGTCAATAACAGTCAACAGACATTTTCAAGCATTTACTATTATTTGTACTAAAGAGCTATACTAATCGCTGCAGATTCAGAGAACAGCAAAATAATCATGTGGGAAGGAATCACAAGTCCCCTATCGCAAGATCATTCCTACCAACTGTCTGGCAGCCCCATTACTCAGTAGAGCAAGTCCAAATCTCAGTTTTCTGAACTCTGGAATTTTATTTGAGACCATCTGATATGAAACATAAAAGGTCACATACAGGACACTGTTGCTAAGAAAATATGGTCTGTCACAGAAGGGAGAAGTGTCCATAAAGGACACATCAACCAAGCCAGATTACTTGTTGCTGTGATGATTATTATGACGTAACTCCAAGGGGGTTATATGGGACAACTAGGTGGTGGCACAGTAAGCAGTGCTCATCCTGGAGTCAGGAAGATATCTTCCTGAGTTCAAATCTGTCCTCAGACACTTACTAACTGTGTGACTCTAAGCAAGGCACTTAACTCTTTTTGCCTCAGTTTCTCATCAGTAAAAAAATGAACTGGGGAAGGGAATGGCAGACCACTCCAAGATCTTTGCTAAAAAAATCCCAAATGGGGTCATGAAGAGGAGGATATGACTAAAATGACTGAATACAATAAGGTGAGGGGAGCTATATATTGAAGTTTGTTCCCTTCTTTGGCTCCCATGTTATGCCTGTGATCAGTAGGCTTTCTATATTCATAAGGAGAGGTGGATTACTTCTTTTTTGGTGTTATTCTGAACAATGAGATGGGTACACAAATCAATAAATTTGCTATTACTAATTAGCAGGATGTGGACTCTATCAGACAAAGAGAAACAATGTACGCAGCACCATCCATCATCTTGAATAGGAGCTGGCTGAGCATGGGTGCCAATAAATCTGTTCTCAGTGTGAGTAAATAATTTATTTCTCCTGAGATGGCCTTAGGCTGAATGCCTTCAGAGTGGAGGCAGGGTGGTATAGGGTGACCTTATTTCTAAGAAAGAGTGGGTAACACTTAGCAAAGCTGGTTTCTGAGAAGGGACCTAATTGGGAAATAAAAGATTTGGATATGAGTATGTGATGGAAGGAGTAAATAGAGGTAATAACAAATATTGTGCACCTCCCATTAGATTGGGGCAGCTAGGTGACAAATGGATTGAGTGCTAGATCTGGAGTTAAAAAGATCTGAAATCACATTGTGCCTCAGATACTTACTAGATAGATATGTGACCCTGGGGGAAGTTAATTAGCCCTGTTTGCCTCAGTTTCCTCATCTGTAAAATGAACTAGAAAAGAAAATAGCAAACTACTCCAGTATCTTTGCCAAGAAAATCTGCCAAAAGGACTAAAAAAAAAAAGTCAGCCACAATTGAAACACCTGAAATGACTTCACAGCAACATCAGTCATATACAATTTTCTGTACAGTACAGCAAAAAGGGGACAACAGTGAATTAGAAAGAGAATGTCATGGAAACAATAAACATGAGTGTGGACAAATTTGAGGATATAAGACATAGGAGAGGATAGAAGAGCCTAGCGAAAATTTGGACATGACTGAATGACTGAACAAAAACAAAATATACATTATGGCAATGAAGTTGTATGAAATAACTCAAGGGTGGGGAACTTATACATGTGCACTTCTAGATCCTTGGGTATGGTTTTTTGAATGAATCCAAATTTTATAGAGCAACTTCTTCTATTTAAGGGGATTTTTTCTGTGAAGTTTGGATTCAGTCAGAGGGTTGCACTTGAGGACCTGGAGGGTCACCTATAGAGTCTACATCACAAGTTCCCCCCACTTGAAATAATTTTTATTTCTCAGTTGCTATGCTGCTTTCTATTGTACAATGATTTGAGAAAGTTCTTTTTTGGTTGTTTTTTTGTTTTGTTTTGCTTTGTTTTCATTTATAGGAAATATTGGGTAAGAAAAATCCTAGGCAGGCAAGGTAACCAACCTCTGTGAAACCTGGAGACTGAGGCTGGTGAATCCCTTGATCTCAGTGTTCTAAGGCATAGTAAGCTATAAATTAGTCTTTCAATAAGCACTTGTTAAGCACCTAGTATCAGACAAATACTGTGTTAAGTGCTTTAGGTACAAAAAAGGCAAAAAGACAAATCTTGCCCTCAAGAAGCTTCCAGTCTAAGTCCTTAAGTATCTCCACTAATGTTGGCACCATATGGAAAATACTCTGGAATGAGGAATCAACAGGCTTCCTAAGGGGGAGCAAACCAGCATAAATCAGAAAAAAATATCAAAGCTTTCTGTGACAATAAATTTTGGAACTGAAGCAAGAATGGTTATTGTATTTCCAACCTGGTTGAGCTAGGGAAACTCAATTAAAATATCCATATATATATATATATATATATATATATATATATATGTATATATATATATATATATGTATGTATGTATGTATGTATGTATCTTCGTTGTGTTATAGGAAGAGTGAGAAAATACCAGTATGACCTTATGCCCTTTAGTCAGTTTTCAAGAAATAACTTAACTACTTATATAATATATTTGAAATGATAACCTAATAAATGACTCTATTTTTATATTATTGGACGTATTTAGAAGCAGAGAGAGGAAAATATACCACTTCAGTATTTTAAGTATTTATTTAAACACCCAACAATTGCTAAGTGAAGGTGTATTTTGTTTTTTGCTTTTTCCTCCTCAATCACAATACATAGAAGCTCATGTAATTATATTGAGCTTATAAGGATATAAGGTTTGTCGAATCCAAGCCCCCTGGCTTTAGACATGAAGAAATAAGATCCAAATAGGGTGGCTAGCCCAAGATCATGCAACCTTGTAATGGCAGAGCTAGGATGAGAATCTGCTTTTGCTGATGCCCATCCCAGCACTCCTTCTGTTACACTATGCTGAGTGCATTATTTTGCCATATAAACACTCATCTTGTCTTCAGAAGTAGATTCTATACAAATTAGTCAGTGTCTGCTGAGATAAATGCCAATTTGAATCATCCCTTATAGAAATGAGAGCATTTTAGAATTTTTCTTACATATTGATAAGATCAAGGTCTTATATTTTTTTCGTAGTGAATCTACTGACATTACAAGTATCTCTACTGGCAGTTTGAGTCTTGGCTTGAATCTCCTAATAAAAGGTAAAGCAGAGTGATTTTAAAAGTCACTATTAGTATCAGTAACTATGAATCAACCCATACTAGAAAGAATGCATACTGGATCTTATCAATTTATCAAGGACATATGAATATTTATGGTGATATACTAAAAAAAAATATTAAAAGATTAAATAGACTACCTTTTCTGACTTATCTAGAACTTGAACTATTTCTCTTCTCACACTTTATTTTTTGGCCAATGTCATCCTTATTTACCAAACCCTGATCTCATTCTGTCTTCTCCTATCCCTATGAGTTTAATAATGTTTGTTTCCCTTCCTAAAATGAACTCTTTCACAATTCAACTTTGAGGCTCAAATCAATTACTATCATTACTTCTAAGGAAGTAATGGAATGTTCTCTGTAATCTTTCTTCTCTATATTCTCCTCTGAATTTGTCACATTCCATTTTTTAGTGTACTGGTTGGCATGTAATATTTTCACTGCAATTTAAATTACAGAGTAATACATTTGGAGCTTGTATGGACCCCATGCATCATTTATTCCAAACTCTATCCCCATTTTTTGTTTGTTTGTTTTGTTTTTTACAAATGAGTTAACCAAGATACAGTGACATTGAGTGGTATCCCTATCTTGAGACCTTTGAAAAAAGGGTATGTCTCTTAATCTATCATTATATTGTCTGTAACTAGGCAGTACACTGCACATAGCAGGCATCAGGCTAAAGAATTTAAATATATACTCTAGCCCATCCAAAAATAGTGAAAGTAAGTTTCAGCCCCATTCACCTCTTTCTATTCCTAAACTTCATCAAAATTCAATTTCATTTTATTTACTGAATTTATTATTAATTTATGAAATTATGAAATGGAGGCAGGCATATCCAACTCTTCAGGTACTCCCTTGGAAAAACCACAAGGGTGAAAATAGTAGGAAATGAGGCTTCAAACAAACTTTATTAGGACACAGAGACTGTAAAGGAAAACTATACAGAAAGTAGAGAGACAAGCAGTAAAATGGTGAAAAGAGGCAAACTGGGGTGAGGACAGAAGATTGTGTGGTTAAGGAAGTCAGGACACTATGAGGAATAGGATGGGGTGAGGGAGAAACAGAGAATATTCTCCACACAACCATGGATTAGAGGTGAGAGCATATGACAACACATGACCCAAAGGAGATGGAAGAGTGTTAGTGGGACATGTCTAAGTTGACGTGTTATCCACATCATCTGAAAGTTATTAACACCATTAGTGTTCTACTGATCTTAAGGAACTTGTCTGAGATTTGTTAATCATAGAACCCAAGAGATATGACAGCAAAACTTAGATGGCTTCCCCTGATTTAGAACATAGTACCAGGATGTGATTTTCGGTTAATGTGTACTACAATTTGTAAATTATGCTCCTTAGTTCTTTGGGGTGATTTTTATGTGACTCCCAGATTCTCTTTTGCAATCTTGCTTCCTTCTATTAACTTCATACTCACTACCTATAAATATACTTATTATACTGATTTGGGGAGTAGGGGTGGGGAGTGGTCTGGAGGATCTGAACAAGATAAAATGTTAATACATCTCCTCTGTTTTCAAGGATGTTTCAGAGGATGAGGTAAAGATATCTAATTAACAATGAGAAACTGCTAAATGTATATATAGGCTGAGAATTTCTTTCCTTTTATGCTGGAATCAGAGGATCCATCATTGTTTCCTATTTCACTACCCCATCATAGTTTCCACTGCTCACATCTTCTGCTCTCCATAATAACTCTTTCTAAGTGTTTTTTTTGTTTCTAAACTTGAGCCTTAACATCACTCTCAGTATCCTTCTCCTTATGAAACTAAACCCAAGAGCAATAAAAAACTGTGTTTTTTTATCCTCTTAAATCTTGTCATCAATATTTTTTATCCATTATTTCTAATGAAGTTTCATCTAATTAGGATATCTAAAAACTAAACCATCCTTTTATAGATATGCCTCTTGATTGCTGATAGTTCCTCGTCATGTTGACTTTCCTTTGCTAGTATCGTGATGCCATGCTAAATGGTCTACTGTTTTAGCATGTCCTTAAATTTTGCTTATAAACATTTCACCATGGTGCTCCTTATAGCAGTTCCTTGAATATCCCAGAGTCTTCTGCCATTATCTGAGCATACCTAGGAGGCCCAGAGTGTCACACAGAAAGTAGAATGCTAAAGATGAGATTATTTGTGACTGAAAGTCATTATTCCATTATTGTTATCATTGATGGAAAAACACTCGACTTATATTCAGAAAAACTGCATCCAAATCTTAATTCTCATGCTTAATATTTACAAAACTATGGTTAAGTCACCTTTCTTACCTGAGCCTCAGTTTTGTTATCTATAAGTTGGAAGTAGTAATACTTATACTATGTACTTCAAATTCTTGTTTTGAAGAAAGTGATTGGGAAGTCTTAAATGTGATCTACTGTCATATATATTTTGCTATGTAACTTATCTTAGTAAGAATATTTACTAATTACAAAACATTTTCCTCAACTCTGTGAGAAGTAGGTAGTAAAAGTATTACTACCATACCCATTTCAGAGATAAACAAGCCAATGCTCAGCTTAAATCCTCATGTAATCAGTACCAGAACTTGGATTGGAATCAGGTCTTCAGCTGATGTGTACTTCAGTGCTCTTTCTGTTACCTTTCTTCTTCTGAAATACTTTAAGTTTTTGTCTAGTGAATTTTATAGAAGTCTGGGACCTTTTTACTCCTCAAGTGCAGCCCTCATACCCACACCCAGTAATACATATTTTCAGTTCTTGGATTTTTTAAATTTTGTTCATTTTGCTTTATTTGTTTTGTTCACTTCCCATACACAACTCAAATATTACTTCCTGCTGCTTTCATTAGTTTCGGTTCGTCACTTGCCATTGTTGATGTTTAGTTGTCTGATGCTTTGTGCTCCTATGAACCGTAACAGACCAGGCTATTCTATCTTCCACTACGTCCCAAAGTCTGGCCTGATTCATGTTTTCAATGACACTACCTATACATCTCATCCTCTGCTGTTTTTCATTTTTCCTTTTGCCTTTGATCTTTCCTAACATCAGGGTCTTTTCTAATGACACTTGCCTTCTCATTATGTAATCAAAACACTTAAGATTTGACTTCCATATTTGATCTTACTGCGAATAGCATGAATACATTTCAGTGTTGACTAATATGTCCTTGCTGTCCAAGTGATTCTCAAAAGTCTTCTCTAGCACCATAACTTGGAAACACTAATTCCACAGCAGTCAGTTTTCCTTGAAATCCAACTCTCACAGTCATACGTTGCTACTAGAAAAAAAAAAAAAACATAACTTTGACTCCACAGATATTTTTTGGTAAGGTGATGTCTCTGCTCTTTAGTATTCAGTCAAGGTTTACTATAGCTTTCCTTCCAATGAGCAGGCATCTTTTAATTTTATGGCTGCAATTGCCATCTACAGTGATCTTGAGTTCAAGAATATAAAATCTGACAATGATTCCATTTTCCCTCCCTCTATTTTGGTGGAGAGTGATGGAACCAGTTTCCAAGATCTTAGTTTTTTTGACATTAAGCTTAAAGGTAGCTTTTTTACTTTTCTCCTCCCAGCTCATGAAGAAACTTCTTAATTTTTCTTCACTTTCTGTCCTCAGAATGGTATCATCTGAATGTCTGAGACTGTTGACATTTCTTCTCACAACATTAATTCTAGACCTTGATTCATTCAACTTGTCCTTTAGCATGATGTACTCAGCATATAAGTAAAGTAAATAAGGTGGCAATATATAGTCTTGTTGTACTCTTTTTTCCAATCTTAAAAGTCAGCTACTTGTTCCCTACTCTGTTCCAATAGTTGCTTCTTTTACAACATACAGATTCTTCAGAAGACAATTAAGCTAATCTGGTACTCCCATCTCTTTGATGATATGCAACACTTTGTCATGAACCATACAGCCAAAAGGTTTAATGTAGTAAAAGAAGTAAATTAGATGTGTTTTTTTTTCTAGAATCCTCTGGCTTTCTCCATAATCTAGAGAATATTGGCAATTTGGTTTCTCCTTCCTCTGCCTCTTCAAAAGCCGGACTACTTTTCTAGTAATTATTTATTCTCATGCTACTGAAGCCTAGCTTACAGAATCTTAAGCATCTTTGCTGACATGTGAAATGAGCCCAGTTGTTTGGTAATTTGAACATTCTTTGGCATTATCATTCTTTAGGATTGGGACAAAAATTGATCTTTTCCAATACAGTGGTCACCAGTGAGTTTTCCAAATGTATTGGCATAATGAGTGTTACTGGCTATTATACAAAATTCTGCATTCTTTTGGGTGTATCTTTCACTTTCTCCCTTCTCTTTCACTTTCCTTCTTTCCTCAGCCTATTTCTAAAGCCTCATCAAACAGTTGTTTTATTTTGATGCTCTTCTTTTTCTTTGGGATATTTTTTGGTTGTTGTCTTCTGTAAAATATTTCAAATCTCTTCATAGCATTTCGGGCACTCTATCAGATCTATTCCCTTAAGTCTATTCATGATTTACACTTTAAATTCATAAGGGATGTTATTTAGGTCATGCTTGTAGTTGGATTTTTTCACTACTTTTATCAAATTCACTGTGAATTTTGCAAAAAGAAGCCAATGATCTGAGCCACAGTCAGCTCCAAGTCTTATTTTAAATGTCTGTTTAGAGCTTTACTCCTTTAGCTGCAAAGTATATAATCAATTTGATTTCAATTTGACCATTTAGTGATATCCATGTGTAAAGTCACTTTTGATTTGTTGTAAGAATGTATGCTATGACCTATGAGTTATCTTGAAAAACCTTTACTCATCTCTGTCCTGCTTTGTTTTGTACTCCAAAGCCCAACTTGTCTATTATTCCAACTATCCTTTGATTTCCTACTTTAGCATTCCAATCCCATATGATGAATGCAACATCATTGGGGAGGGGCATCATTTCTAGAAGATATTGAAAATCTTCATAGAACTAATCTATTTTGGCCTCTTTGGCATCAGTGGTTGGAGCATACACTTGTTTTACTCTGATGTTGAATGGTTTACCTTGGATTTGAACAGATATCATTCCTGAGATGATACTCAGTATTGTTTTTCTCATCTCTATTGACTATGAGGTTTACTCAATTTCTTTTAAGTGATTTTTGCCTATAGTAGTATATGTAATGATCACCTGAATTAAATTCACCCATTCCTGTCCATTAAATTTCATTGACACCAAAGATGTCAATGTTGAATCTTTCCATCTCCTATTTGACCTCACCCAGCTTACTTTGGTTCATAGATCTTACACTGGAGGTTCCAATGCTCTATTGATCTTTACAGATCAGACTTTCATTCATCACTCAACACTAGACTAGAAAGCTCCCTTTCAGATTTGGTCTAGCCACTTCATTAGTACTAGACTTATTTGCATTTATCTTCCACTTTTATCCAGTAGTGTATTGGATACCTTTCAACCTGAAAGGCTCATCTTCTGATGTCATATCTTTTATTATTTTAATACTATCCACTGGGTTTCCTTGGCAAAGACACTGGAATGGTTTGCCATTACCTTCTCCAGTGGAACACTTTTGGTCAAAACTCTCCATTATGACCTGTTCACACTTTTATTAAACTATGCAAACCTCTCCAGCACAAGGCAGTGATCCAGGAGGAACAACTTCTCGTCTCACTCCCAAAATTTTCTGCTTTTAATTTGTTAAGGTCTGGGAAATCTTAAATGCATTTTTTAGAAAATAAGTTTATTTCCTTTGCTAAAATTATTACCTTTTATTATATCAATAACCAGATATTAAATTAGGATTGAGGTTTTCCCTTTTTATTTCCTCATTCATGGGCAGGCACTTGCAGGTCAATCAGTTTCTGAGAGACATTGCTGGTAGATGAGATTGCTTAGTCTTGTGTTGACCCCACCCAATAAAAAGCCCATACAGACATAATCTAGTCTCAGTGAATACTTGCCCTTATGAAATGAGCCCCTGTCCCTGAAACTCTTCCTTAGAGTTCAGGGTGACCCAGCTTAAGATGAAGAAAATCAAACAGTGGTCTGAGTAGAAAGTCCAGATTGTTGGAGGCAGCTGCCTCTCAGGATCAAGTTAAATTCTTAGCAGGAACTGAAGACTTTTGGCCTATCTCCTCATTAATATGTCCACCCACTTCTTAATTGTTCACCCGTCAGGATTGATTTTCACCTGTCAGAAGCACCTCCTTTTCCAAAGGTATATAAGCATTTAGGGATCTCTATGGTTTTGTTTTTGGTTTCTGAGAAAGACCACTGACCATCAATTTATTATCTGCTAGCCTCGTCTCATGCTAAAATCAATGGCATGAATTCCAGGGCTTAGAATTTGTGACATTTTTTGTTGCTTTTGTTGTTTCTGTTCAAAGTTCCTGGTTTTGTCTCTGGTCTAACTATCTGATATGATCTTAGACAAAAGTGATACTAACGTAAATTGTGAATATGATACTAGAAACAAAGAAAAGTTTCACCTGTTGTTAACTCTCAAGTTATATAATTTTCATTTTTGATACAAAAGAATTAGTTACTGTGCCATTCAAAGAGCAAGTTTAAAACTCAATCCAGAAATTTTGTATCTTCTCAATTGGAGGAGAGGAAAAAAGAAACACGAAACTGAGAAAGTAATTAGGGTAACAATAGAAACACACAAGATGTCTTTGCTTTGCCTAAACTGGCACTATTAGTCCTAGTTAGCAAGTGGGAAACCTTTATTTGAGTGTTATAGGAACAAATTAAACTTCCTTTCATAGGAGAACATTTCATCCTACTCCCATAGTATACCAAAATTAAATTGGTGTCCTTCTCTCCATTGGAACCCTAATGAAGTGTGAACAGTAGCAAATAAGTACCATGATGATAACTTGTTGCATAGTTTCATCTAAAATGCAGCTTATTATTTCAGCATTGTATAACATAATGGTAATGAATTACACTAATATCATTTTCTTCATCTAAAATAAAATCCCTAAGTATAAGAAATAGGTATAGAGATTCTCCCACTATAGTTATTGAAAATACAGGATTTCAACAGTTGGATATGTTTTCAAATGAATATTGCTTGACATCACTCATTACTTGTAAGATTGTTCTACTTATCTGTAGATCATAGATGTTTTATTTACCCACAGATCATAGGTGACGCTTCGCATTGACTTACTTCTTGTATGCAAATCCACTTCTAGACCCTCTGCCTGCATGGACAACAATAAGGATAACATCAAAGAGCTAGCATTCATGCAGTCCTGACACAGTGCTGAGCCTTCTACAAATATTGTCACATTTGGTTCTCGTAACAACCAAAGAAGCCTTCCATATTATTATTTATAGTTGGAGAAACTGAAAGAGAAAATGGTTAGTTACTCCCAGTAAACTTATCTCCTTCAACATTCAAGTCTTCCACATCAACTCTCATATTTCCACTAACACAGCTAATATTCTCTTTAGTTCCCTCATCACTTCTTACCTAGACTATTGCAGTAACTTTCATATTGATCTCCCTGCCTCCAATTTATGATCCTTCCAATATAGACATGTGACTCTCCTGTTCTAAAATACCCCAGCAGTTCCCCATTTCCAGTGAGGAGAAAAAATTCAATCCTCTCTTTAGCATTTGAATATCTTCATAATTTACCTCCTATTTATATTCACGTACTCTATGTTACAGCCAAACTGTCCTACTTAAAATTTGTTTAGCACAAGTCCCATCTCCCACATCTGTACCTTGACACACACGGTCCTCTATGCCAAAAATCCTTTTCTTCTTCACTTCTGCCTCAAAGAATCCTTTGATTCCTTCAATTCATAGTCAAGGGCCACTGTTTTTAAGACAACTTTCCTGATGACCCAATTCTCAGTTTTTGGTGTGCTCTCTTTAAAATTACTTTGTATTTTCCTTCTTGCAAATATTTTTGTACATTTATTTGTATATACTTTATTTCTTCTCAGTTTAATATAAACTCCTTGAGGAGAAGGACTATTTAAATTTTTTGTACTTCTAATGCCTAAACAGGGTCTGTATATAATATGAAATAAAAAAAGATGGGGGAGGTATTAAATTAAATTGAATTAGACTGGACCAACCAAATCTATTGCTCATGGTTGATTCTGATATGTACACACACGCAACACTTACACCATGTGCATTCACATTCACACTTTGATTATTTTGTACCTTCTTCATTTGAGAATGTGTGAAAACATAATGCAGGCTACTGATTGATTTGGAACTTCTGAGTGACAGAGTTGGTCCTTAGGGAAAATAGAGCTCCTTAAAAAGCAGCACGAAGTAATGGATAGAGCACTGAATTTGGGTTAAAGAAGATCAGGGTCTAAATCCTCAATAACTGTTTGATGCTGGACAAATCACTTATCCTCTCTGTTTCTCAGTTACTTCTTTTGTAAAAGGAGAGGGTTGAATTAAATGTCCTTGATGGTGCTTTGCAATTGTAAATCAATAAGTCTGTAGTCATATAATAGCCAAATTAATTTAGCCCATGAAACTACCCTGGAACCAAAGTAATATATATATATATATATATATATATATATATATATATATATATATATATATATATATATATATATATATATATATATATATATATTGTATCAATCAATCAAGAAAAAAATAATTAAAATATTTAACTTCAACACATCGATCAATCAACAAGCATTGACTAAACAACTGGCAGATACTGTCTTCAGCATTCAGGATTTAATCACAATTTTTATTGTCAGAGCTTATTTCAATATGCTGAATACCTTAATACCTTTTCCTTTAGTGGATGCTCCTTCTGGATTTTTTTTTCCTCTACTTATCTCCCATGTCTGAAGCATTCTCCTATCTCAACTTCACCTTTTGGGTTCCTTAGCTTCCTTCAAGTCTCAGCTGAAATCCCATCATTAAATTCATGATTCTTTTAAGAGTTTTCTTCTAAACAATGTTTCTCTATAGCAAAATAAACTAGTAAATGAACATTAAAAATAAAGGGAAGAAAATTCTAGTTTCTATTTCTTTTCTTGCTTTTTGGGTCAATTCAATAGAAAAAAAATTAATTCATTTATTCACCAAGTATTTATTGATTTCTAGTTTTGTGTAAGTTAAAATGCCAAGCACTAAGGGAGATGCAGAATAAATAACATATAGTCACTATACTGTCATTATATATCTACAAGTTACAGAATGCTACAGATCCCAAGGAACTGAAATTGGTGTTTACTTAAAGGGCAGTGGACAAGTATATGAGGAGTATGAACAAACTACAGGATGTATCAAGGAGGAGATTATGCAGAACTGATAAAAAGGATGCCATCAAAGAAATCTTTGGTCAAAATTGTGTATTGTTCAAAAAGAGAGAGCAAGAATTAAGTGATGGAAATCCTGCTTGTTTCCTTAGCAAGAGAAAATGCATTTTAAGAGAATGCAAAAAAGGCTCTCAGTACTGTGTGAATGGATGAACAGGAGAGAATTTTTGTGAGAATTTAGAGGAGATTTTGAGCACAATGGGTAGATGAGAATGGGTTATGATTCACATCACTTGAGAGAACTTTGATTTAGTGAGACCTCCAGAGAGCTTCTGGGATTAATGAACAAATTTTTGTAGAAATTGCCCATCCTTTTCCCATCACCCACTCTGAGTCTCAACAGCCTAGGAGTGGAGAAGATGGTTAGAAATATTTACCTGATTTCTATTTGCCCATCGGGTGCTTCCATTTGTTCTAGATTTCTTAAAAGGAGTTGCTTTGCTTTTCATTCTCTTATTATGAATATTTTAATTTCAATCATTAAGGTAGTTTAGATTTTATGGTTAATATGTACCTATTGTATATATGCATATAACTCCATATATAAATAGCTATCCAGGATGTGTATACACACATATGTATATACACATATGTATAGGTATATATACATATATGTTTGTGTACACATGTGTCTATGTATATGTATGTATATACACATACATAATTATATATACATATACACACAAATGTAGGTGTATAGAAAGAGAGGGTGAGAGAGAATAGACTGAATGAAACAAAAAATTCAGGCATAGCTCACAATTACCTAGATCAACAAGATCATGGACACAACAAATTAGAGCATTCAACTGGAATTTATTGGACACATGTCAGAGAGGGACAGGGATGGTGAAAATCATGATTTATTAGTGCTAGTTCAAGAAACAGGACACAACTTGAAGAAAAGATGATTCAGGGGAAACATGAAAATTCTTCATATTTAATAGGTTTTTGGGTCATCATTCCCTCTTTATTTTCCTCCTACTTTTTAATTTTTTTTTTAAATCTTTCTGTCTTTCCTTTTCTGGATCCTCCACTAGATCATGCCCTCTAATTGAAAGTGTTCCTTAGGGTTCTATCTTGGGCCCTCTACTCCCTCTATATTATTTTACTTCGTAATCTCATCAAATCTTAAGAATTATTACAATCTCGATGCCGATGCCTCTTCATCCTTCCCTAAACTCTCTGCTGTCCTTTAGTCTTGCACCTCCAACTGACGTTAAGACATCTGTATCTGGATGTCCAGTAGACATTTTAAGTTCAATATATCCAAAACAAAACCCAGTATCTTTGCCCCTAAACTCACTTTTCCTCCTACCTTTCCTATTACTGTAGAAGGCAGAATATTTTCCTTGTTTTTCAGTCTTACAATCTAGCACTTATCCCAGATTCCTCATTATTCCTTATCCCTCATAACCAAGGTAATGCAGAAGCCTACTGATTTCACCTTTGCATGATTACTTGAATATGTCCTCTGAAACTACCATCACTGAAATATAAGCTCTCATCACTTCATGCTTTGGTTATAGCATTAACCCAGCGATGGATAAGCCTGCCTCAAGCTTCTTCTCTCTCTCTCTTTCTCTCTCTCTCTCTCTCTCTCTCTCTCTCTCTCTCTCTCTCTCTCTCACACACACACACACACACACACACACACTTACACACTCAATAAACTCCAGTGATTTCTTGTTGCCCCTTGGAGCAAATATAAAATGCCCTATTTAGCATTCAAAGTCCCTTCATAAGCAATTACTATGTGAAACAAAATGAACTATCCAGTAACTTCCCAGAACTTGTTCAGTTCACATGACAGTTTATCCCTGGGCTTAGGGCACTTTTCAGTTTGCAATTAGGTTTTGCATAATATTTTCCTGAAAAAACTTGAAGTCCTTGAGATAAAGTTTGTTTGTTGTTTTTTTGTTTTTTTTTAACTTTCACTTAGTAAGTGCTTGTTGGTTGACTAACATTACCCACAGGTGGAATGGTCTGCCTTAGGTAGTAAATAGCACATTCTCTCAATAGGGACCTTCAAGTAAAGGCTGTTTGACCACCTGTGGTTGGTGGAAGGAATTCATGTTCTCTTCATATTCCCATTTTGAATAGATTTTCCCCAAAATCCTTTTTAATTCTGAGGTTCTGTGAATCTGTGAGATATAGAGACAAAAGGAAAGGACATTTCCAGAAGAGTGAATGAGTGGGAAAAAAGTTACAAAGGTTAAAAAAAGCACTATAAAGAGTGTATATATATATATATATATATATATATATATATATATATATATATATATATGTATGTATGTATATAAAACCCACTTTCAAAGAACTTAGAGTATATATGCAAAATGGTGTCAGATAAAGATAAGAAGTAGAATGACACTAATTTTTGGTGTAAATTAAGCACTGGGATGAGAACTTTGGATTTTATTCAGTAGGGATTGATGATCCCACCAAAACACTATGAAATTTGAAGAACATAAGCAGAGAAATGAAGGATACATTTGAAAATATGGAAAGGACTAGAGATAGAATTAGAAATCATTTGTGATGTTTATTACAAATGATGAAAGCCTGTGGTAGGGTGATAGCGCTTAATATCCTTCCTTTCTTCTCAAGTCTTATGCACAACCAGCCTGGGTCTGATCTTCACCTCTTATAGCTTAAATTAATTCTTTTCACACCTCCAATCTCTCCCACCCTCATTCATCTTCCACCCCACATTTTGAACCATCTTAATGAACTTCCATCTCATCTCAGCACTCTACCAGAAAAAGAAAAGGAAAAAAAGTGACTTTATCCTATCTACCAAATAAAGGGCTAACTGCTTATCAAGATATTTAACATTGTCAATGAAGTTCCAACTTACTTTTTCAGTTTTGTCAATATCTGTAAGCTGTGACCCAGCACCCCCAAGCTCTGGGCTGACAACAACTTTATTCATTGTTGAGGAATTCTCACAAAATTATCTTTGATTCATGGTATCACTCGTGATTTCTCAAAATTTCAGACTATATAAACATAATCTTTCTAGGAATCTACAGATGTGGTTAAAACAGTCCCTTACCTGTGTGCAGGTATCAAGGTACATACATGTACACACACACATGTGTATATATATGTAAATGTGTAAGTATATTCATATATTGTGTATGTGCATAGATACATCTATGCATGTATATGTATACATACGTATACATATATACATGCATATGTATGTATACATATATATCTATATGTAGAAGCGGATCCAATTCACTCTGCAGACAATGCAAGAGGCCCAAAAAGAGCCTCTAAACAATCAAGAGAAACCTATTTTTAAAGAGCATCACTTTCTTCCTCCACAGGGCTGTATTTCATCCTCCATACTCATGGCACACTCTGTTGGTAATCTCTTTGTCATGAACTTTCCCCTCTGCTTCTACTAAGTAATTAAATAGTATTCCAAATACATTATCAGTCAGTTAGTCAATAAATATTTAGTAAGCACCTACCATATTACCACCTTAATATTTGGAAACTTACAAAATGAATGTTTGTACTTGAGGTTATGAGAGCATCGTCTTCCTAGTAGCAGTGAACAGCTGTATCCATTTTGTTTTTAATTTTTAAAAATTCTAACTTTGAAATGAGAAAGCTAGGTAGAGAATTCTGGATTTATATCCAGGAAGACCTGAGTTCAAATCCCACCTAATTCACTTACTAGTCATATGACACTGGACAAGTCACTTAATCTCTTTCAGCCTCTGTTAACTCTTCTATATATATTGGGATAATAATAATATCTACTTCAGCTCAAGTGAGATGATGTATCTTAAGTACTCTGAAAACTTTGAATAATTAATCAAAACGTTAGTTACTATTTTTGTGACTATCCTATGCTGCTCCTCCTTATTTGTGGCCTTGTGTGTACTGCAAGATAAAGATACATTAATTCTACCACTCCTCAGAAAGATCATGTTAGAGATATCATTAATCCTGTGCTGTTTCTTGTTTCTGCCATCTTTGATTTCCTACCCTCTTCAGGGAATATAGTCTTCCCTCTACAAACTGAAAATTATGTCACTCCTCATATTTAGCTATTATCCTTAGTGCTCAGAAGTGACAGTTGCTTAGTCTATAGTCCCTGCCCATTCTTAGGTATCTCTGGATTTCATTATTATCTCCTTACAGATCTTCCTACTCTCCTTTATAAGTAAAAATTCCAAGCTGAGGCTAGAGTTGCCTAATCCATTTAAATCATGCCTGGATTTGTTCACTCACTCTTTTCCACTGACATGTGAATCTGTCTGCAAGCACACAGGATTGTAATATTTCTCACCATCCTCAAAGTCACAAAAGACAATATCTACAGCTAACAATAAACAAAATCCAAAGGTAGACCTCAATATTTTATTTCATTAACTTGTTCAGGTTCTCCTAGTCACATTCTTAATGCCTGATACTACTCAATTTCAAATCCCTTGATTTTTTTTAGTCAAACTCTATTAAGTGTCCTGCAACTTTTTCTTATCATTCCCCACATATATGTCTTGTTCATAATGGCACCCATCACTGTAATTATCCACCCTAGCAGACTCCATCCACTGAAATATCTTCAGGAACTAACTTAGGTATCAACTTGTCCATGAAATCTTCCATGAATCCCCTTCCTTAAATGAAAATTATGTCTCCCTATAATCATAGCTTTTATTTTTTTTTATGGAGCAATGAATTTACCTCATTCTCTTTAGTATTATAGTTATTTGTATACTTGTCTTTCTCCTCGAACAGGCTCCTCAATAATAAGTACTACAACATATTCTGTCTTTTTTTCTTCCTAGTACTTAGTACAATACCTTGCCAAAATAACAGGACTATCAAGTGCTATGAGGCATTCATAGATTTTGAGATATCAACAGCTATCTCTATTCTATGATGTGGCCACAGATAAAGACTAGTATATGTGTAAATAGATGAGCAAAACTGAGATAGCATCAAAAATAAAACTGCTTTTATACTTTTACTCTAGAGATGATTAAGAAAAATGGCTATTGTAGGTAGTCATTATGAATGATTTTAGAGATGCAATTTCCTGATGTTTATTTTAACTTTATTTGACAGTAATAGGCTTTCTTTGACATCCTAAATATAACCCAAATAATTCTTACAGTGGATTTGCAAAACAGCACATGTTTAGCAAGAATGTGAACAAGCATCCATAATAATGATTTCATTAAGAGAGACAAATTTGAACTTTACTAATTTTCCTTTCATAGATTTGATTTGCAAAAAGCACCTTGAAATTAAATATGTGAAAATTTGTATATTATACTATACAATATAGGTATGTGATGGAAATTTCTGAGTAGAAAAAAATGGCAAATGAAATATAAATCTACATATTCTAGAACTATTTAAAAGTACATCTCATCAAAACTAGCAATAACCCCTACTTTAAAGTAAATAATCGTGCCCTATTTATCTTTTTCTAAGTCTTCATTTTTAGTGTTTGAAGCTATCTTTTTAAAATAGTATTTCATTGATTTCCCCAATTATATGTCAAGATAGTTTTTGGCTTTCATTTTAACAGGATTTTGAGTTCTAATTTTTTCCCCTCCTTGCCACTCCTTTCTTTTTCCTAAAATTGTAGGAAAATTGATATAGGTTATAGATTTGCTCTCATGTAAATCATGTCTCCATTTTAGTCATAGTTGTAAAAGAAGAAATAAATCAAAAGGAAAGAAAGCACAAAAAGAGAAGAAACAGAATACTGTACATAATACCAGCAACATTGTGTGATGATTAACTATGAATGACTCTACTCTTCTCAGAAATATGATCTAAGACAAGTATAAAGAAGTCAAGAAGGAAAATGCTATCTATATCCAGACAAAGATTTGATGGACTCTGAATGTATATCAGAGAACATTTTTTTCACTCTATTCTTTTTGTGCTTTCTTTCCTTTTTCTAGGCTTTTTTCCCCTGAAATCTGCCTGTTCATCATTCCTTATTGCACAGTAGTGTTCCATACATTTTATATGCCACAGCTTGTTCAGCCATTCCCCAACTGATACGTATCCCCTCCTTTTCACCACTATTTTGTTTCTATCATATCCACCTGATTTGACATGTCCTTCCTTCTGTCAGTCTCCCCCAGTCTTACTCTTGACTTAATCTCCTTCCCTCCTACTGCCCTGTCAGGTAAGATAGATTTCTATTTTCAACTCGTTGTGTATATTACTCTTTCTTTGAGTCAAAAATGATGAGAGCAAAGTTGAAGAGGTGGCTGTCACCTACTCTTCCATGGTCTCATCCTCTGTAATGTCTTCCACACCTTTCCATTTGAAATATTTTATCCTTTTCTACTTCTTCCTTCCTTCTGCACCCAGTATAGTCCTCCTTCTCATCTCTTAATGCCATTCCCTTAAATTCACATTTTATCCATACTTTGTCTATGTGTGTTCCTTCTAGCTGTACAATTAGAGGTACAATTTTCAGAATTACAAATATATTTTACTATGTGGGCATGTAAACTGTTTCCATATCTGGAATCCCTTATGTTTTCTTTTCTCTTTTTACCTGTTTATGCTTTTCTGATATCAGAGACCAAATTTTTGTTTTAAGTTTAGTCTTCTTATGAAAGCTTGAAATCTTTCAATTTCATTGAATGATCATTTTCTTCCTTTGATATATTAGACTTAATTTAGTTAGGTATGTGATTCTTGGTTGGAGTCCTAGACCTTTTGCCTTCCAGAATACCATGTTCCATGAACTCTGATCATTTAATATTGGGAGTGCTAGGTCCTGTATAATCCTGATTGTGACTTTCCAATACTTGGTTTCTTTCTGGCCACTTGCAATACTTTTTTTTTTTCTTTGACCAGATAGTTCTGAAATTTGGCTGTAATATTTCTTGCATTTTAATTTTTGGGTATCTTTCCTGAGGTGTTTGGTGGATCCTTTCAATATCTATTTTGCCCTCTCATTCCAGGATAGGGGAGCAGATTTACTTGACAAATTTTCGAAAGATGCTGTCCAGGTCCTTCTTTTGATTATAGTTTTCATGTAATACAGTGGTTCTGATACTGTCTCTCCTGGATCTATTTTTCAGGTCAGTTGTTTTTCCCATTCTATTTTCTTCTATTTTATCATCCTTTTTAATTTGCTTGATTTTAGATGTCCCAGAGTCATTCACTTCCACTTGACTGATTTAACTTTTAAGGTTTGTTTTCCTCAATTAGCTTTACAACTTTTCCCCCCATTTGTCCAATGTACTTTTAAACATGTTGTTTTCTTCAGTGAATTTTTGAGTTTTTTTTCCAATTAGTCAATTCTTTTTTTAGTAGTTTTCCAAGATGTTGACTCTTCCCCTTCCCATAATTCTCTTGCAACGTTTGTTTTTCTTTCCCCAGTATTTCTTCTACCTCTCATATATGATTTTTAAGTTTCTTTTTGAACTCTACCATGAGTTCTTTCTGGGCTTGAGATGACTTCCCTGTTTTGTTTTTGTTTTTTTTTTTTTTTTGGGGGGGGTTGGCATTGTTGTCCCCTTCTGAGTTTGTGTTTTGATCCTCCTTATCACTGTAATAACTTTCTATGTTCATCTTTTTGGTCTTTTGCTCTTTTTTAAAACTTGAGTTCTGCTCCCAGGGTAGAAGAGGTACAGTCTTGTTGTGTCAAGTGCTCCAGACTTTGACTGCTTAACTGGTGCTACACTGATGTTGCCTTGAGGCCCATGGGTGACCCTTCTGTCTGATACTGTGCTAATGGGATGTGATAGTGAGTGGCTGGTACTGTTGGAGGCCTTAAATTTCTGAGAGCTTACCTGGTGCTAAGCAGTGGTCCTAGTTTTTGGTGTCTGACGTGTTGAGACTGGTAGGGTGTTTCTTCATTTCCCCAGGGAAACACTTTAGCAAGTGACAGTCTGACTGCTTGAGGTTGCCTGTTTTTCCAGGGCTAAGCTGAAACTTTTGGTGTTTCTCAGAGCTAGTATCTGCCCATTACCCTGGCTATGCTGAGGCACATGAGGGGTTCTAATGTTAGTGTTTGCCTGTTCCACTGCATGCGAGCTCAGAATATGGTGCTGCTTTACTGAGGTGGGGTCCAACCCTATTTTATGATCATTTGGAGGTGAAAATGGTAGAGATATGCTGATTTACTGCCATCTTGACTCCCAGAAGTCTGTGAATAGCTATTTGGGACTTTCTTAATGATTTGTGAAATATATGGAAATAGTATAAGGAATATGAATGAATGAAAAAATATGGCTTTTCTTCACTCATATTCCTTTGGCCTAAGTATTCTGAGGAACTGATAATGTTATCCATTCCTATTCTGAACTGGAAATTCCATAGTATAATCTATTGTATGGGTAGGGAATCTTTTTTATGTTGGAAGGCCACATTAATATTTAACTATAATCAAATAAAGCTGCATTTGAGAAACTTAAATTAGGTACTTAAAAATGTACATTATTTTTTAAAAGTCTAACTACTATGTACTTCACACTGTTACTTTTAATGTTAACTAACCTTTTAATGACTTTATTCTGTCTGATTTTTTTTTTTTATTTTTGCTGTTGTTGGAAAGTATTTGAATATTGGTTGCCGCATGGAGGTCCACATTTTCAGTTGTTTCTCTAGATGGGGGTACCAGTCACTTGTGACTTCAAGGGCATCTTGAATTGGTTTAAATAGGAGAATGTAGACTCTCAGCAGACAGTGGTTAAAAAGCAAGAAAGCATTTTTCAGGCATGTTGCCAAAGGCATGAGTATTCTGCTGTATTTTTTCATATTTCAATTTGATCTTTCTTAACATCAAATGACTTTAAAATGTCAGCTCCTGAGAGTTCAATCAATTCAATCTGTAATTCTTTAAGTGTCTAGCTGATATCAGCTAGGTGAGGCTGAAGTACTAGTTTGAATGTGATATCATGATTCTCAAAGTCAGTGAACCTTTCATTGTATTCTCCAATTAATAGGTCTGTAACAGCTGTAACAGCATAGTCTTCAGATGATTCACATATATAATCCTACCCATTTACATCCTTTCCTAACTGGGGAAAAGGTTCATCTGAATTTTTTTTTTTTAAAGAAGCATTTTCAATAAAGATTATTTTATCAAAATGCTTGGATGTTTTTTGCTATATATCATATGTAAACTTAGTTTTATCTTGTAAGGAAATTTTCAAATTGGGACAGTCTGAAAGGTCAGTGGGAAGGATTTATTGTTCATGGCTGTAAGAGCACAGAGTGCACAATGCACAAGTTGTACTAGTCCATTCCCCACAATGGACAGGCCTAGGAGGAAACCCCAGACAGTCTGAGGCAGTAACTGCACTGTAAAATCTTGAACATATCAGCCCAGAACAGAAGTCCAGCAGGAACCAAGCAAATAAGAGCCCAGTGCCACAGGTATTTCTAGCAGTTGCTCCTGAGACTAGAGGCCACAGATTAAATGTCTACAAGTCATGTACTTAAGCTTCCTGGAGCCAAGATGGTGGAGTGATCTGTAAATGCTCTACCACTTCCCTTCTTGACCTTGAAAGATCCATAGAATATTTCCCCAGGTAAAATCCTAAAACAGTGGGATCAGCTGAAGGGGCAAACAGTCTCTTAGCCTGTGAGGCTAGGAAAATTGCATAGTGGGAGTCCTTCTTGCTGTTGGTGAAAAGAACCAGTGCACAACCAGAGCTGTTCTCCTAGACAGTCCCACTTCAGCAAATCTTGGGGAGATCTTGAGCCCTGGTGAGTGGAACCCACAACCACCAACACCAGGACACCAGGCATGCCTCAGTACCCCAGGGTAATCTGGAAGACACTAGAGCAGATGGGATCACAAACCAGTGAGCTTGCCTATGCTCTACTTCAGCAGAGGAGACCTGCTGTAGCCAGACCACCCTTCCCCCATACTTAACACAATTAGCTCCTGAATAACTCCAAGAAACACAGAGAGACTTCACCTGGTCTCTACTGTCCAACACCAGCCAACTCAGCACTAGGTAAACATTTTAACTTCTAGCTGAAAGAACCAGAAGCCAAAACACACAAAGCCTCAAATTCAAGGCAAAAGAGCTGTGAGACAGAGCCCCCTGTGCCCCAGAAGCATAGATCTACTTTAAAAGCAAGAAAAATGGTGATCATGATGAGTAAGAAGCAAAGCAGAAAAGAAAACACCATAGAATTGCTCTGGGACAAGGACCAAAACAAAAATACCAAAGAGGTCAGCAATGAGACTGTACTCCCATCTGAAACCTGGACAATATTTTTCAAAAATTTATCAAAGAAAAATGCCCAGAAGTCCTTGATCCAGAGGGCAAAATAGTCATCAGAAGAATCCACCATTCAACTCATGAAAGGGACCCCAAACTAAAAACAGCAAAGAATATCATTGCCAAATTCAAGAACAAATTCAAATTCATTGCATTATGACCTTCTTACTACTTTCTTGTTTATTTTGAATTGAATAAGGTAGATATGATAGATCTCTGGAGAAAACTGAATGGAGATGGAAAGGAATACACCTTTTTCTCAGTGGTACATGGAACATATACAAAAACTGGTCATATACCAGGGCATAAAAACCTCACAATCCAATGCAGAAAGGCAGAAATATTCAATGTATCCTTCTCAGATCATAATGCAGTGAAAATTATATGTAATAAGAGGTCATATAAAAATAGAACAAAAATTAATTTGAAACTAAATAATTTACTTATAAGAATGAGTGGGTTAAACAACAAATCATAGAAACAATCAACAACTTAATTCAAGAGAATAACAATAATGAGACAACTTACCAAATTTTATGGGATGTTACAGAAGCAGTTCTTAGTGTAAAGTTTTATACCTTTAAATGTCTACATGAATAAAAAAGAGAAATAAGAGGTCAATGGATGGGGCATGCAGATGAAAAAGTTAGAAAAGAACAAATTGAAAATTTCCAAGTAAATATTAAATTAGCAATACTGAAAACCAAATGAGAATATAAAACTGAAATGAAGAAAACTATTGAACTGATAAATAAAACTGAGTTGGTTTTATGAAAAAAGTAACAAAATTGATAAAGTTTTGGTCAATTTGATTAAAAAAGAGAGAAGAAAACCAAATTACCAATATCAAAAATGAAAATGGTGCACTCTCCTCCAATGAGGAGGAAATTGAAACAATAGTTAGAAATTACTTTATTAAAAAATAAAAATTGCCCAGATTAACAGAAGAGGAAATAGAATACTTAAATAACTTCATCTCAGAAAAAGAAATTGAGCAAACCATCAATGAACTCCTTAGGAAAAAAAAAAAATTTGCAGGACCAGATGGATTTACAGTGAATTCTATCAAACATTTAAAGAACAGTTAATTCCAATACTATATAGACTATTTGGAGAAATTGCCAAAGAAGGAATCCTACCAAATTCTTATTATGATGCAAATATGGTTCTGATACCTAAACCAGAAAAAGCCAAAACAGAGAAAGAATATTGTAGACCAATTTATCTAATGAATATAGATGCAAAAATTTTAAATAAGATATTAGCAAAAAAGAGTTCGGCAACTTATCGTGAGAATAATACATTATCATCAGCTAGAATTTATACCAGGAATGCAGAGCTGGTTCAATATTAGGAAAACTGTTAGCATTACTGATCATATCAACAGCAAAACTAACAGAAACCACATGATTTTCTCAATAGGTGAAGAAAAAGCTTTTGAAAAAATACAACATTCATTTCTATTGAAAACACTGGAGAGCAAATGAATAAATGGAACTTTCCATAAAATAATAAACAGTATATACCTAAAACCTTCATTAAGCATTACATGCAATGGGGATAAACTAGATGCATTTCCAATAAGTTCAGGGGTGAAACAAAGATGTCCATTATCACCATTTTATTTATTATGGTACTTGAAATATTATCTGTAGCAATAAAAGAAAAAGAAATTAAAGGAGTTAGACAAAGTAGAAACCAAGTTATCACTCTTTGCAGATGATATGATGATATACTTAGAGAATCCCAGAGAATCAAGTAAAAATGTTCATGAAATAATAAACAACCTGGACAAAGTTGCAGGTTACAAAATAAACCTGGATAAATCATCTGCATTTCTATATATTACTAACAAAGCCCAACAGCAAGAGACAGAGAAAGAAATCCCACTTAAAGCTACAGTAGACATTATAAAATATCTGGGAGTCTACCTGCCAAAACAAACCCAAGGACTATATGAACAGAACTACAAGATACTTTTCGCATAAATTAAGTCAGATCTAAGTAGGTGGAAAAAAACACTAGTTGCTCATGGGTAGGCCAAGACAATAAAATGAAAATGACAATTCTACTTTAATTAATTTACTTATTTAGTGCCATACCAATCAAACTACCAGATTGTTACATTCTAGAGCTAAAAAGGATAATATCAAAATTCATCTGAAAGAACAAAATGTCCAGATTTTCAGGGGAACTAATGAAAAGAAATGCAAGGGAAGGTGGCCTAGCTCTACCAGATTTCAAATTGTATTATAAAGCAGCAGTCATCAAAACCACTCGGTACTTGATAGGATATAGAGGGGTGGGCCAGTGGTACAGATTAGGTACTCAAGACACACTACTCAATGAGTATAGCAATCTACTGTTTGATAAAGCCAAGGACCCCTGCTTCTGGGATAAGAACTCGCTTTTCAAAAAAAAAAAAAAATTGCTGAAAAATTGGATAACAGTGTGGCAGAAAATAAGCATAGACCAATGCCTGACAATGCACACAAGAATAAAATCCAAATGTGTACATGATTTAGGTATAAAGGTTGATTCTATAAAGAAATTTGTGGATCAAGGAATAGTTTATCAGATTTATGGAGAATGGAGAAATTTTTGACTGAACAACAGATAGAAAACATTGTGAAGTGCAAAATGTATAATTTTGATTACATTAAGCTGAAAAGTTTTTTTTACAAATAATCCCAATACAACCAAGACTAGGAGGGAAGCAGAAAACTGGGAAAGAATTTTTGTAGCTAGTGTCTGTGATAAAGGCCTCATTTCTAAAATATAGAGAGAACTGACTCAAATGCACAAGAATACAAGTCATTCTCCAATTAAATGGCCAAAGGATATGAACAGGCAGTTTTCAGAGGAAGCAATTAAAGCTATCTGTATTAATATGAAAAAATGCTCTAAATCACTATTGGTTAGAGAGATGCAAATCAAAACAGCTCTGAGGTACCACATCACACCTTTCAGTTTTGCTAACATGACAAAACAAAAAGATGATAAATGTTGGAGAAGATGTGGGAGAGTTAGAATACTAATTCATTGTTGGTGGATTTGTGAACTGATACAATCATTCTGGAGAACAATTAGGAACTGTACCAAGGGCTATAAAAATGTCCATACCCTTTGACCCACAATACCACTTCTAGGACTGTATCCCCAAGAGATCATAAAAATGGGAAAGTGTCCCACATGTACAAAAATACTTATAGCAGCTCTCTTTGTAGTGGCCAAGAACTGGAAATCAAGGGGATGCCTATCAATTAGGGAATGACTGAACAATTTGTGGTACATTAATTTAATGAAATACTCTTCTGCTATAAGAAATGATGAACAGAAAGACTTTAGAGAGGCCTGGAAAGACTTATGTGAACTGATGGTGAGTGAAAGGAGAGGAACGAGGAAAACTGTACACAGGAAGCACCACAGTGTGCAAAGATTTTTTTCTGGTAGACTTAGTCCTTCACAACAATGCAAGGACCTAAAAAATTCCCAATGATCTTTCGAGGCAAAATTCCTTCCACATCCACAGAAAGAACTGTGAAATTGAATCACAGAATGAAGCAGACCATTTTCTTTTGGTATATTTTGTTTTGTTTTATGGTTTCTCCCATTCTTTTTAATTCTTTTATTCAATATGAATATGGTGAAATTGTATTTAATGGGAATGTATGTTTAGAACTTATATAAGGTTGCAAACTGCCTTGGGGAGGGAGCTGGGAGGAAGGGAGAGGAGGGGGAGGGAGGAGAACAAGTGATTGCACAACACCGAAAACAAAATAATTATTAAAAAAATAAAAAAAATAGAAATAAAGAAATTTTCGAATTGTTTTGATTTGACATGATATCACACAGAAATGCAATATTCTTATGAAAATCTTTCAATAATTAACATTACTGATTCTGTTCTACATAAAATTTAACTATCTCTTCCCACAAAGAAAATTTTAGCTTACAACTGTCCCTGCCATAGCCAACACATTTTAGAATGATATGACAAATTCACATTGAATACATCCTTCAACTTTAACATGTTATGAGACTGATAATATTGTATTTGCATAAATATAATTAACAATACTTGTATTTTCTTGTACAGCATCATTTAAAATAGCCAGAGATGGACTTCCAGGACACAAGATGGTGGAATAAGCAGTTAGTCACTCTTGTCCTCTCTAATTGACCTTTAAAAACCCAGAAAATGCTGCCCCAGGAAAAATACTGAAACAGTGAAGGCAGCAGAAAGATGGGGTGCAGCGTCATTTTAGCTTCAGTGCTTTGGGGGATTAATAGGAAAGGTCCCTTTTGCTCTGGTTGAAGGGCACCAGCACAGGACAGGAGATAGCTCAGCTAGTAAGCAATAAGTTCCATCTCAGCAAAATGAAGGAGATCCTGAACCCCCAAGTGGTGGACCAGGCAAGTAACTACAGCAGGACTCCCCTGTACCTTGGCACAGTGAGGATATCCAGCAAATACCAGTGCCAAGAACCACCATGTACACAGACAGACAAGCATCCACCAGCAGCTGAAATTGCCCCGAGTGAGGAGGCAATCTCCAGTGACCAGAGCACCCTAACCCTACCCTCCACCCCAGTGAGCTTCAGTCTAATCCTGGGGAAACATAGAAAAACCTCACCCGGCCTTGGTACATACCAGTCACCAAAACTAGCATCAGTTCAGCACCAGGTAAGCTACCAGACCTCTACAGCCTTGGGCACCAGAATCCCCAGCACACAAAACCAGTAACCAGACCCCTAGGCCCTAACACAAAAAGTGTGAAAAAATGTCCCTTGTGCAGAGATTGTCTTTAAAGCCAAGAAAAACGCAAACATCATGAGCAAAATGCAACAAAGAAAAACAGTAACCATAGAGAATTATTATGGTGACAGGGAAGATCAAAACACAGATAAAGGGGATGACAACATTGTCAAAATAGCCACATCTGAAACCTCAGAGAAAAATATCTACTAGTCTCAAGCCCTTTTCATACAAATGAAGTCACATCTAGATAATTGCAAAAGCATAAGTTGCTCAAAGGTGAGCGGAGCTAATATAACAAGAGTGATACCTAAAGTGTATTTACTTATTTAGTGCCATACCAATCAAATTACCAAAAAAAAAATTTGTAGAGTTTTAATTAATTCCCTTGATATTCAGGATATTTTGTTCTAAAGATGAATCTTGTTATTTTTTTCTGGCTATAGAAAACAATAATTATATGATTTTTGAAAATTTTGCTCTTGATATGGTCAATTATGCCAATAGTTTTCCTGCTATTGAAGCACCCCTGCATAACTGGTATAAATCTCACATTTTCACACTGTATTATCTGTAATCTCTTGGTTAATATTTTATTTTAAATTTTTGCATCTATATTCATTAGGGAAACTGGTCTATGATTTTTTTCTGACTCTTCCTGGTTTTGATATCAACACCATATTTTTATCATAAAAAATATTTTGTAGGACTCCACCTATTTTTTTCCAAATAATTGATATAGTATTGGGATTAATAGTTCTCTACCTTCTCTAAATTCTTTAAGTGTAAGCATTTAGAGATATAAAATTTTCCCTAAGAATTGCTTTCACTGCATGCATAAGTTTCTTTATGTTGTCTCATTAAGGTTATTCTCTTATATGAAGCTATTGACTGTTTCTATAAATTGTTATCTGACCCACTTATTCTTTCAGATTAGATTTCCCTGAAAGATTATACTCAGTTTTGCTGGATGGTTGATTCTTGGCTCTAATCCAAGCTTCTTTGTCTTCTGGAAAATCACATTCCAGGACTTGTGATCCTTTAATGTAGAATCTGTGAATTCCTGTGTAATCCTGACGGTGCTTCCACAACATATAAATTGCTTCTTTCTGACTACTTGCAATATTTTCCCCTTGATCTGATAATTCTGGAATTTGACTGTCCTTGGAATTTTCATTTTTGGTGTCTCTTTCAGGAAGAGATCAGTAGACTCTTTTGAATATTTTACCCTCTGCTTCTAGGATGCCAGGGAAATTTTCCTAGACAATTTCTTTTTTAATTAATTAATTTAAGTTTAGTTTTCAAAATTCATTTCCACAAAATTTTGAGTTCCAAGTTTTCTCCTTGTCTCTCTGCTCCGCCACTCACCCTAAGATGACATGCATTCTGACCACCCCTCCCCCAGTCTGCCCTTCCTTCTGTCACCCCCACCTTACCCCTTCCCCCTTACTTTCCAAGTAGGTCAAGGTAGATTTCTGTAACCCTTTGCCTGTATATCTTATTTCTCAGTTGCATGCAAAAACAATTTTTAACATTTGCTCTTAAAATTTTAAATTCCAAATTCTCTCCCTTCTTCCTTCCCCATGCACTGTTATTGAGAAGGCAAGCAATTCAGCATAGGATATACAAGTGTAATTATGTAAAACATTTTCATAATACCTATGTTATGACCAATTCTGCTTTTTATTGTTCTTCTCTTCAATGATTTTTTGGATCTCTTTTGCCATTTTGGATAGTCTATTTTTTAAGGTATTATTTTCTTCAGTATTTCCTTTAGTCTCTTTAGCAAGTTTGACTCATTTTTCATGGTTTTATTGAATCACTCACATTTATCACTTATATTTCTCTTCCTCATATTTCCTCTACTTCTCTTACTTGATTTTCAAATTTTTTTTTGAGTTCTTCCATGGCCTGAGACCAATTCATATTTCTTTTGGAAGTTTTCAATGCGGGAGCTTTGATTTTGTTGTCTTCTAGTTGTTTATGTTTATCTTCTTTCTCACCAAAGCAAGATTCTATCACGTGAGGTGCTGTGCTTTTTTTTTTTTTTTACTCTGTTTGCTTTTCTTCCCAGCCAAATACTTGAGTTTTTAACTCTTTTTCAAGGTAGGGCTTTGCTTCCAATTGGGTTATGGGTTGGGAGTGGGTTTACTGTAAGGCTTCAGGGGGTTTTGTATCAGTTGCTCAATCCCTCTTCAATCAGTTGCACTCTCCCATGGGCCCAGAGCTTTGGAAGCTGCTGCTGCTGGTGGTGTTGGGGCTGCTGCTGCCACTAATCCCCTGCTTTGGGGACAGACCCCAGCCAGACTCTACTCCTCTTTCATCCAGGCCCCACAGAGTTTTATCACTGACATTCTGTGTTGCCTTTGGTATTTGTGTGTTGAGAACTCTGGAAACTGCCACAACTGCCAGTAATTCATTCCCATGAGGACTACTGTGTCCCTGCCTGCGTTGTCATGGCCCATACCTGACTGTGTGCTCTCAGCCCAGCGTGGCTACACTTCCTGTCCACCTTCCAGATTGTTTTGGGCTGTTGCTTTGTTTCACTCTGTCATTTTGTGGGTTCCGTAGCTCTAGAATTTGTTTAGTGTCATCTTTTACAAGCATTTGGAGGGATTTGGGGGAGAGCTCAAGAAAGTCCCTGCTTTTACTCCATCATCTTAGCTCTGCTCCTATAATTTATTGAAAGATGCTGTCCAGACTATTTTTCTGATCATGGTTTTCAGGTAGAACAATAATACTTACGTTATCTCTCCTGGATGTATTTTCCATGTCAGTTGTTTTTCCAGTGAAGTATTTTATATTTTCATCTTTTTTTTGTTCTTTTGATTTTGTTTCATTAATTCTTGATATTTCATAAGGTTATTAGTTTCCACTTGCCCAAACCTAATTTTAAATGAATTGTTTACTTCAGTTAGCTTTTGTACCTCCTTTTCCATTGGGCCAATCACATTTTTTAAGGAATTGTTTTCTACATTTAATTTTTGTCCTTTCTCTAAGTTGTTGACTCTCTCTTGCATTTTTTACCATTTCCCAGTTGTTCTTCTACCTCTCATGTTTGATTTTTAAAATTCATTTTGAACTCTTCCCAGAACACTTCTCAGGTTTGAGACAAGATCATATTCCCCTTTGAGGTTTCAGGTTTGGGTATGTTGACAATGCTGTCCTCTTCTGTTTATGTTTTGATCTTCACTGTCATCCTAATAATTCTCTATGGGAAGTATTCTTTTTTGATTTTTGCTAATTTTATTTTCCTATTTTGTGGTTTTTAAAGTTGAGCTCTCCTGCTAAAGCGCAGGGGGCACTGAATCAAGATTCCTCTGCTGTGGTTCAGGAGTCTGTTCACTGGAGCCTCTGGTGTCAGCTACTATAGGCTGTGGGTCTCTGGAAGCTCACCTGGTTCTGAACTAGCAACCTAGTGGTAATTTTTGGCATGCACTGAGGTCAGTTAGTGTTTTTCTGCACTTCTCTACTGCTGTGTTGAAGCATGAGGAGGTTTGGCCACAGGAAAATATCTGTTTTCCCTGGACTGCACTCTAGCATAGGAGATTCCACTGCTGGAAGGTGTCTGCCTGTACAGGCTTGTGCCAGCCCATGTGGTGGTTCTGGTGCACATGGTGGAGTGGACTGATTCTCTGGTTGTACTAAGGCACATGAGACAGTTCTGGTATTGGCATTTTCCCACTCCACCTCTCTGGGTCTCAGGATGTCCCCCCTTGGTTTATTAATGTGGAGCCTGCTGTGACTCATCCTATCTTGAACTGCTCTTATCTTTTACCTGAGTAATGCAGACCTTATTTACTGTTTCTCTGAGTCTACTGAATCAAAAGACTAGTTGACCCCATCTTTCCACAGCCTCAGCTGTTACATAATCTGTTCTTAGATGCTGTTTTATGGGTGTTCAGGGATGAGAATGGGAAAATGGGTGAGGGACAGAGATCTACTGTCTTACTTACTCTGCCATCCTGGTTCGTTGAAGGGTTCTTTTGATTGCTAAATTTCCTTATCCAAAAAAAAGACAGCTTGGAAAAGTACCATAATACTATAATGAAGAAATTAAAGGGTTAATTCATAAATTACTTGATTCACTAAACCAAAATGTAATTTATTACTATACATTTTATTTTATCCTGATGAATATACGAATAATTCCTTTATATTTTTAGATTTGATTTCATTTTTTAAAAAATTGTCTTATTGTATCCTTAGCTATCACTTGATTTGATGTTTCTGTTTTTTTCAATACCCACTAATAGAATTAGTCATACAAGGGTGTGGATTATATGCTGCCTTAATTAACATCTCAATAGAGAAAAAAAAACTGTGTCTCCAAATAGCTTAAAATAGCCATGAAAGTAGGATTCATCTGTTCTGTCAGATATGCCATTTGAAAATTCATTTGTTATAGTAAAATTTAATTAAGCACAGAGTATGAAAAATATGAAATGAGGGGGAAGATAAAAAGTATGAAGGTAAATTAGATATAAACTGCCTTTCTTCATACATTGGTATGGCATTTTAAACACAGTTTTGCTTGGTTTTATTGTTTTCAAGTTTGATGTTGCTATTAATGCCCTTTCTATTTTAGCTGAATAAATTCATCGAGCTTTAATCCTAAACTGCACATTTTTTGCATCAACTTTTTGTCAAGACTAGGAGCTATAGTCTATTAAATTTTGGTGAACCCAGTCTCTGATATTTGAGATAAAGGAAGGAGTAGATGGAGGGAAACATAGAGGAGGAAGAAAAGGAGGAGGAAGGATAATGTTGAAGTAGAAGGAAAAATTGAAGAGATTTTTAAAGCAAGTCACTGAATTTATTGACTAATTTAGACCTTAACTTGTAAACTTGGTTCATTAATACTCTATCTAGTAAGGAAAGATTTCTTCAGGGGTACATTTAGTTGGTATGGTTGTTTTCCATTCAGTGAATATTCATTAACCTGAAGCTATGTTTAGGGGACTGTGCTTGGTACACAATACATTCTATATTTTTTTCGGAGTCATCTCTGCTCTGCATTCTGTATAAGCACAATGATCCTTGTTTTCAAAGTAATTCCATAAGAAAAAAAAAGCTAAATAAATACTTAGAGGAAAGGGAAACAAATGCTTGCATTCATGCATGGGTCCTTACCCTACTTTTCCATTTGACAGAGACCACAGGGAGTGCCTTGAGGTGTGTGTTACTGTTCTACAGCCCTCCACCACCATGACTCAGTAAGTCTAGATCAAAATACAGCACCAAAAACATGACTCAAGATAATGTGTGAAAGTGTTACCAGTCAAAAGAACACTGGAGAACAAACAATGCAGCTCTCATTAAAATTCTTTTTAACGTGTATTTTGGTGAATTGAAACTGAAGGGATCTGTGAAAGGAAGATTTGAGCAATATGCAGAGTATATTATAAATGGGAAAAGAGTATGCAATAAACAGATATGAAAGAGGAACAATGAGTAAGAAGTTATAAAGTTAACAAGACAAAGGTAGATCCCCAAAGCCATTCCAATAGCAGCTCCATGATTGCAGAACTAGAATTTGTTCATTGATAATCATTTTTTTTCCTGAAGAGACAAAACTTATTCTGGTGTTTTCTACTTATTCAAGTCATGTGAAAGTATGTGTAAACATATATTCAAAGAAGGATGAAATCACCAGGTTTACCGTCACTGACATCCAAAAGCATGTGCTCATAAGGGACTGAGGTGTCATGTTTTCTGAAAATACATAGGCCCCTGCCCGACCCCTCTTAGCTTTTCTCTGACCTGCTCTTGAGTCAAATTAGAGAAGAAAAAAAAATCTAACTGGAAGGGAAAAACCCCCAGAACGACTAGCCTAAAGAGAAACAATTACTATTTACATTTACTCTGAGCCTAAAGAGCCCCCAAAATAGCCATTAAATGGTACTTGGGCAGACATTTTGTTGTCTAGTCTATGAACTCCAGAGTGAAATAGGTTTAAGGTTTGGTCTTTGAGAAAGAGAACTAGCCAGAAATCCCAATTTAACTAGGCAGTTTTCAGCCATCAAAATTCATCTTCTTTGGAGGCCAGAAGCAGAGGAAGAAACAGAGGAGCCAGTCAAGCTGAGTACCCAACTGGCTGGGTTCCCATTCAGGCAGCTTGGATTACTCACAGTTTATGCTTGTCTTTCCTTCTCAAAGAGACAATGGCATCAGGGAGATGATGGCATACCTTGCAGTTGACTTTAATTTGAGTGTGAGAGGGCTCTGTAAGGTCACCAGCCATACTTTCTCCTCCAGAGTCATCTGTGTCCAGTGGCCAGATATTCCTCAGGACTGGAGATGTCCCTATTGTGCTATAAGTGGATTTCAGAATAAAGGAAGGAAGGAAGGAAGGAAGGAAGGAAGGAAGGAAGGAAGGAAGGAAGGAAGGAAGGAAGGAAGGAAGGAAGGAAGGAAGGAAGGAAGGAAGAACTAGGAAGATGACAAATGCTGGAGAGGATGTGGGAGATTTGGAACACTAATTCATTGCTGGTGGAGCAGTGAGCTGACCCAACCATTCTGGAAAGCAATTTGAAACTATGCCTAAACGGTTACAAAAATATGCATACCCTTTGACCCAGCAATATCATTTCTGGGACTGTATCCTCAAGAGATCATAAAAATGGGAAAGGGTCCCACATCTGAAAAAATATTTATAGCAGGCCTCCTTTTGGTGGCCAAAAACTGGAAATGAATTGGGGAATGACTGAATAAATTATGGTATATGAATGCATTGGAATACTATTGTGCTGTAAGAAGTGATGAACAGGAAGACTTCAGAGAGGCCTGGAAAGACTTACATGATCTGATGCTGAGTGAAAGGAGCAGAACCAGGAGAGCTCTGTGCACAGCAATGACCACAGTGTGTGAGAGTTTTTTTCTTGTAGACTTGGAACTTCTTCATATGAATGGATGCTAAAAGCACTGGGTGGAACCAGATCATTGTACGCAGTAATGTCAAGAACATTTGACTTAGCTCTTCTCGGGCATATGATGATCTAAAATTATTCTAAAAAACATAATTGAAAATGCTATCTACATCCAGAAAAAGAACTATGGAATCTGAATCCAAATGGAAGTATATGATTTTCACATTTTTTAACATTTCTTCCTCTTGGTTTTTATATCCAGTTGAATTTTCAGTTTATTAGGACAATGTGACATGCAAATAATTATAGTAAAACACCTCCACCTGCCACAATTTATTCACTTTGCCCAGGACTTAAAATGGAGTTTGCCATCTTTGGAGTTAGTCATCTTTGATTTCCTTTTACCTCTGTCTACTCAGCAGCTGAGTTCTTCTATGTCTACATCCACAGTATCTCTTGCATTTTCTTTTCTTTATGTTCTTGTGGCTTCCACCTTAATTAAGTGATGCATACTTTTTCCCTGCAGATATACCTTACGCATGAGACAAAGAAAAAGAAGGACATCAGGCTGGGAGGGAATAATCACTCTGAAGCCAGGAGGATCCAGGCTACTTCTAAAGCAGGCCTATTCAATGAATGAGCATTGCCTCACCCTAAGTTAGTACCTGAAGAGTCCTTGACCTAAAGGGGGCAAGGTCTCCCAGCGCATGCTGGGTCATCTCCAGTCATCCTGATGAATCAGAGGACTCTGGAGGAGAAGTGAGAGTGATGACCTTGCACAGTCCTCCCTCATTCAAAACAAAGTCAAGTGCAAGTCATGTCATCATTTCTGTTAGTATATGCATATGTGAGGGTTCTGCAATGAAGGATGAACACAACAACATATATATTCCCTCTCTGCATATATATGTACACATATACATGCATACACACATATTCACACACAAATGCATGTATGTCTACATTCACATACACACATATATGTATACATGTGTGTATTCAAGTTATTATTAACATATCTTTTGTTCGTATTGGGTCCCAAAGTATTCTACCTTATATTACTACTTCCCAATGAAATCTTGGAGCATTTACATAGTAATTCAAGACCATCTTAAATGGAACATCATTCAATATACTTCTTTAAGATGAGGATGAGCCTTTTAAAACCATTATTTGAGACATGATTCTCCATCCATCATATTTTCTTAGTTTTTGGTGGAAAAAATCATGTGAATAAAAGCAATCTTTTGCTGAAGGGTCAAATGTACTCATTTACCTTGTCCATTGGCTTTATATTGTTTAGGAAAATTGACCCTACTTGATTTGGTCTTTTAGAATATTTTCAGATGACTTTCCAGTGACTTATACTCATTCATAAAATTCACTAGACTTTCTTAAATATGGTAAAAACCTTAAGTAAACTGTTTCCTTAGAGGAAGAGTTATTACATATTGGAGTTTGGTCAATAGCTAAATAATTACCTTGAGTTTGGTAATTGTTATGGAATTAGTTCTTCAGATACTGATAGATATATCAGATTCAACCCAACTAGATAAAAAAATTACAGATGATATCACACAAAATCCTACAGCAGAAGGTAGAAAATATATCATATCTGCTTCTTGGTGACTTGTATCTTTATCATTCTCATAAATTCTCACCAATGGTGACATTCTCTCAGGATCTGTTAAGGTATAGTTCCCCAGAATGCAACTTAGTGCCATGTTGTTTTGAAGTTTTGTACTTGTGTTTTACATATTTTTTTTTCTTAATAGTCTGTGAGCAATCACTTCTTGTTGCAGTCAGTAGAAATTATGTTAGCTGCCTCTGTCCTTCTTTCTACTTTGCTGCTTCTGATCTAGCATAACCTTGCCTTGCTAGGTGACTATTTTGAAGTAATTAGGGTCTGAAAAATACTTAGGGTCTTGAATAAAGCCTTGGAGCTTTGGAGAACAGATTATTTTTAACCTCTATTTTTACTGTTCCATAAAATTCTGTTGACTCTTTGGTTTATAGTTATATTCTGATGGACAAAATATCACAGCATTTCATGCCCATACATGTAAGTCATTTATCAACCTAATATAGTGAACTCTGCCTCCAACACAGAGCTTTATCAACTGTCATCTTAAAGCAATTCCCATTCTCTCTCTCTCTCTCTCTCTCTCTCTCTCTCTCTCTCTCTCTCCCACACACACACACACCCACACATGTGCTTATACACATAAATAATGGTATTGAAAGAGGAAGCATTTTCCTCTCTGCTTTCCTTATCCCAAATTATGTGATAACCATTTAAAACACTTTTCAGGGCTCTCATGCCACTACTATTTTCAGTCAGCTTTGAGAGCTAACAGTTTAACTAAGGAATGCTACTATATTTCAGTGATATTTTGCTGATTCAAGAATCATAGCAATAGCATCCTAAATAATGCATAGGTAGTAGATGAATTTGGAAGGGAAAAATCTGAGGCAACTCGAAGTAAGCTAAATAAAATAAGACCACAGATTTGGCAGCTTAGAAATTTTAAAAATGGCCTCTTAGTCTTGGTCTGTGATTATACATAGAGCCATGCATTTTCTTCCACGAGTTTCTGCCTATTCTGACATTCTCATCAAAATGGACTTTGCTATCATTTCACTAATGTCTCAAATGAAGAAATTCTAAGAAATTTTCAGCTAGTCTCCTATCTTCTGAATATACACTGATTATAATTTCACAGTATTTCTTCCTAGGGAAGTCAAGTATGTTAAAACACTTTGAAAGAAAAGATAAGTGTGAGTCAATTAATTTTAGTATTATCTTATACTTAACTTTTTCTTTGAAATTTTGAAGTCACTATCATGCTTATCCTTTTGTATTTAATTTCTTATGAAATATTTCTCATGTAATAAAAACTACTACTTTTGTCTTTAAAAAAATGAAATATAAGCTCAACTTATACAGGCTCACCAAATGTCTCTTTTAAGATAATTTTAGAAGCAAACAGGATGATGGGTTTATATGTACTTCATATGCATAGTTTTTCTCCCATAATTCAAGATAGCAGGTCATATATTGATGTGAATTTTGTCATCAGCAGCAGCAGCAACAGTATCATTATTTGATGCTGTCTAGTTCTCATCTTTTTTGTGTTCAGGTTCCGGGGACAAGTCTTTACTTTTCTATTACTGTTTTATATTAAATATGCTCTATATAACTAAATAAATAGTGAATATTACTTTTCTCTTTTTAGGTCATTGAAGGTTGACTCATTGTCTTCCTACATCCACCAAATCAGAAGGCTTCAGATTGGAAGCCTATATGGTTGAAAATGTTTTATGTTATTAGTGTACTAGGGAGTTGCATGGAAAGAGGCAGAGGTCAGTCAGGTCCTAGGAATAATGTGCCACTTTTTGGGGATAATAATTTTGTAAAGTTGAGGGCAACCAGATGAATGTTAGTTTTATCATATGTTTAACTATTGCTTTAATCTTGAGGAAAGTAGTTTCATTTGTTTGTTTGTTATTACATCAAATCTATATTTTCCTCTTTGCAATTTCTACCCATTGCTCCTAGTAAGAACCACTGAAGATAAGTAGAATACATCTAATGCCTATTGTAAATGACAAATCCTCAAATATTTGAAGTCAGCTATCATGCCCCCTGTAAGTTTTCACTTTTCCAGCCTGAATGTCCATGGTCCTTCATCTGTTTCTCATATAGCATGAATTTGAGGCCATTAAATTACCAGAATGCCCTTCTCTGGATACTCTTCAATTTACCAACATCCTTCCTAATGTATGGTGGCCAAAATTGAATACAATACCCTAGATGTGTTCAAACTAGGGTTGAGAATGGCAGGAGGTCACCTCCTGAGCCTGCCTAATATGACAACACAAGTTAAGATAGCATTAGCTTGCTTACTGTACTAACCACTAAAAATAAAGTCCAAAATTTCCAACCTCCTTTTCACGCTAATGAAATAGAGCATAAATGTAGACTTCTGATATTTATTATAAGCTTTCATCATTTTCTGATTTGTGCTTGTCACTAACGTTCATAAGAAGTATTAAATAAACTTGATTAGTTTTGGTATTATTGATATTTCAACCTCCAAATGATTAAAAATATCACTATGATTACATGATTTACCATTGATCAAATCACTCAATTGTTAATAAAATAATTATGAAGTTGATTACATGAGTGGCATGTAGAATTTTATGGTTGATGATTCTGAGAGTGCTTCTATGATGTTCTTCCTAAAAATATTTTCCCTGAGGCTCTTGATTCTACCTATATTTTTTGTCAGTTTATAGGCAACATGTTGCAATGGGAAGAGTACTTGTCTAAGAGTCAGAAGGTCTGTGTTTATATTTTAAGTAATAATGATTTTTTTACTTTGTGGCTGTATAAAAGACACACAGTCTCTTAGAGCCTTAGCTTCCTTTACACTTTAAGGCATTTAAAAATGTTTGAAATTAGGAAAGAACACTCATAGAAGCTGTTGTGAAGAAAACACTTTTTAAAAAATTGAGGAGTTATATAAACTCTATTTTCTTCATGGATATCATCATAGATACAGTGCTAGAGGGACCACATAGGCTACAAAATCCAATTTCTTCATGTTATACACAGTGATGATGATTAGAGTGGGAAGCATGGCATACTTAAGCTCACCAAGTAGCATAATTTGAACATAGGCCCTCTTATTTCAAAGCCAGATTTTTTTCTTCCACGATGCTATATAATATGGATGATGGTGATAGCCAAACCAGATAAGGATATATTTTTTCAAAGCAAAATTATCAGATTTTTGAGCAGAATATTCCTTTTAAGTTTAGCATCTGTGTCTGTGTTTATCCTTTATTCTTGAAGAGGACCGTGACATCAAGATGATGACATGACTTGCAGTTGATGCTGATTTGAGTGAGGGAGGGCTGTGTAAGGTCACCAGCCTCACTTACTTCTCTTGAACCATCCGAGTGCAGTGGCCTGATATTCGTCAGGATGACTGGAGTTGGCCCAGGATACAATGTGAGACCCTGGCCCTTTCAGGTTAAGGTCTTATTATACTCTCACTTTGAGTGAGATACACCCATTCAATGAGTAGACTTCTTTAAGTTACTCAAGGGGTGGTCCCTTTAATAAAAAATTTCAAAATGGAAGGGAAAGACCTTCAGGGTTCATGATAAAAGAGAAATAATTACTATTTAGTTATTACATTCACTCTGTTCTAGTGGGTGGGGACTTTGTGGACAGATTATGAGCTTGAGAGTGAATTGGGCTTAAAGCTTGATCTTTGAGCAAGAAATGTAGCCAGTAAACCCAAAGAGAAAGAGAGGTAACTTTTGTCCATGGAGTTTGCCTTCCTCTGGGTAGAACACAAGGAAAGGAGAGGGGATGAGAGGGGAGAGGAGAGAGGAGAGGAGGAGAGGAGAGGAGAGGAGAGGAGAGGAGAGGAGAGGAGAGGAGAGGAGAGGAGAGGAGAGGAGAGGAGAGGAGAGGAGAGGAGAGGAGAGGAGAGGAGAGGAGAGGAGAGGAGAGGAGAGGAGAGGAGAGAGGAGAGGAGAGGAGAGGAGAGGAGAGGAGAGGAGAGGAGAGGAGAGGAGAGGAGAGGAGAGGAGAGTAGAGGAGAGGAGAGGAGAGGAGAGGAGAGGAGAGGAGAGGAGAGGAGAGGAGATGGGGGAAAGGAGAGGAGGGGAGGGGAGGGAAGAGGATGACCTGAAATTTAGACCAAGGCAAAGAGGAGAGTCTTCCACAAGGGGGCCAAGATTATACTCTGAGCCACAATCCCTCATATCATTCAACCAACACTCTGCAGACAGGAGAAAGTTCAATGGTGGAAAAGCACAAGCAAAATTAGGCTAAAATGCCCCCAAAATATGGCCAGGTCACAATAGGTGAATGGTCAGCCCAAATCCACCCAGGATTCAGTCATTCACAGTAAGGGGAAAAAGGATTGGCTGTGGCAGAGAACAGAAATCTTTCCGCACACTGTGTGTCTGCCTAGAATAATGCCACTGCTTCCAAGGAAAGTGGCAGAGGAAGAAGAGGAAATTAAGAAATAGGCAAAGAGAAGGCGAATTCTCCAAGAGTGTCATCCAGGGGACAGGCCTTCACAGCAGGGAGACCTTCATTGCACTTTCAGTCACATTGCCTCAACCACTGTTGCCAGCACTGGTCACTGTTGCCAGCAACACTCTGAGAACTTAGACACTCTATTGATGGAAAAGGAGAGCTGACTTAGGCCAAAACATCCCCGAATCGTGTGCCCCATCACAAAAGGGGAATGTAAGGCCAAATCCATTCAGAATTCAATGATTCACAGTAGGGGGCCTAGAATGGGCTACAACAGAGAAAGTAGAACTCTATGCATTCACAGCAAGTCTGCTCAGGACAATATCACTGTTTACAGGGAAAGCAGTAGAGGCAAGAGAAGAACCTGAAATCTAGATCCAGGCAAAGATAAGGAGAATCTTCCACAAAATTCCATCCATGGGCCTCCACAGCAGGGGGATCAACATTATACTCTGAGCCAGAAACCCTCACATCAATCCACCAACACTCTTCAGACAGTAGAAAGTCCAATAGAGGAAAAGCACAGACAAAACTAGGCTAAAATACCCCTAATATATGCCCCACATCACAGTAGATAAATGGTCAGCCCAAATCTACCCAGGATTCTATCACTCACAGTAAGGGGTGTGAGCACTGACCCTGGCAGGGAGAGCAGAAAATTTCCTCCACACTCCATGTCTCCCTTAGACAATGCCACTGATTACACAGAAAGCAGAAGAGGCAGAAGGGACTGAAATTTAGAAATAGACAAATAGAAGAACTCTCTAAAAATTGTCATTCATGGGATAGGTCATCTCAGTGGGGCGGGGGGGGGGGGGGGGGTTCATTGCACTGTAAGCCAAATTCCCCCACCTCTATCCAACAACACTAAGAGAGCTTACAAAATCCAGTGGTGGAGAAGTAGAGCAGAATTAGGACAAAAATACCCCCAAAGTGTGGCTGAGGTCCTGGGACAACATTCAGCTCATTCTGCCAGAGCCGACCTTCACACTCCTTATTGTGAATGATTGAATTTTCGGTGGATTTGGGCTGACCATTTAGCTATTGTGACCATATTTGGGGGGCATTTTAGCCTAGTTTTGCCTGTGCTTTTCCTCCATTGAACTGTCTACTGTCTACAGAGTGTTGGTGGAATGATGTGAGGGATTCTGGCACACAATGTAAGGTAAGCCCCCCTGCTGTGAAGGCCTGTCACATGGATGAAATTTTGAGGAAGATTTTCCTAATCTTTGCCTGGGTCTGGATTTCAGATGATGCTTCTTCCTCTCCTGCTTTCCAGGGATGCAGTGGCATTGTCCTGAGCAGACTTGTTGTGAGTGGGTCGAGTTCTGCTATCTCTGCTACAGCCCATCCTTGGCCCAATTACTGTGAATGCTTGAATTCCAGGGAATTTGGCCTCTAAAGTTTAGTAAAGTTGGTAAAACCGACTGACAAAACCAAGAAAGAAGAAAGAGAACAAACATTTATTAAACTCCTACTAAGTGTTAGATATTATGCTAAGAAGTTTACAAAGTTCTTTCATTTGATCCTAAGAACCCTGGGAAGTAGCTGTTATTATTTTTGCCTTTTTAGAGTTGAGAAAAGTGAAGTAGATAGGAGTTAAATGGTTTGACCAAGGTCACATAGCTAATAATTGTCTAAGGCTAGATATGAATTCAGGTCTCCCTGTCTCTGGGCATAGCAGTCTATCTACTGTACCACCTAGATATTTTCCTACAACAGAGATTAGTTATTCCTGAAAGATTATAAAATTCTGACTGACTTCTTGCCTTCTTTTATGGAGCTTTCCTGGTCACCAAAAGGCATAAAAGTCCCACTCACATGGACTTGGTTCTTTTCTGACTTGGTGGATTTCTGAAGACCAGAGCAATTGCCTTACCCTGCCCTGCTGACCTTATAAGTTTCCATATGGAGACGAAGGAGATAGGCCACTTCTAAATAATATAAACTCTTTTGCACCCTTGTTTCATGTCCTTGTTCTATTAGGGCAAATTAAAACTTTATGTTAATTGTTCAACATCTTTGAAGTACTTCCTTTAATCCTCATATCAAAACTGAATAGGATCCTAGCATTAAACCTGCCCCTAACATTTGACATAGTTAGGAACTGAGATAAAACCACACATTCTCTTGACTCACAGAACAGTTGAGTTGGGGGAAACAGTGCTATAATTAAGGAAAATAGGGTATTTGGATGACAGGACACTACATGGCTCCTTGTTGGGAGCTCTTCTAAACCTGTCAGAGTCTAGTATTCCTGGTTGTGGAGAGTTCTTCAGAAATTGAACTGCCAGTACATTAAAAATGAACTATCTCAGCATATTTTGCAACTAAAGATAGAGCTCTTAGGTTTCAGAAATTATATAATGGAAACCAAAAGACATGTAAGGGAGTTGCTTCCCATAAAGGTGAAAGGATCCCTTTTGATGGAGATGGTGACTGATAGGCCAGGAACCTACCTTATGGACTGTCTCTGACCTAAAGTTTCTCACCATGCTGACTGTGAGAAAGGAGAAGGAGAAAGTGAGAAAGGTTTCTTCTGCTCTGAAGGAGCAAGTGGCTTGTGAGTGGACATTTTTCTATCTGGGACCTAGAGTGGCTGCAGAAGTTCAAAGAGAAATCTGATGAAATGTTGGAGCAAAGGTTCTTGAGGGCATAGAATAATGGACTCCTTGATGAGAACCACACTGCAGAAAAATTCCAACTGCTGTAGGATTTGTCTGATGACATGCTTTTATAGAATCAATAAGATTTATCAGAGCTTCCAGTGGAGAATACTCTCTGTCTCTTTTTGAGGGGCAGAACAGTTACAAAGATGTAAAGAAGAATTCTCAGTTGAAGCCAGCTCTCAGGCCCAGTGGATAGCACACTGGGTCTGGAATCAGGAATGACAAGTTCAAATCTAACTTTAGACACTGACTAGCTCTGTGTTTTGGCCAAGTCATCCAAGGAAAGACTCTGTTCGCCTCACTTTCCTCATATGAAAAATATGAATAATAATAATACCTACATCCCATGTTTGTTATGAGGATCAGATGAGATAATATTTACAAAGCATTTAGTTCAGTACCTAATGCACATAGGTGCTATATAAATGCAATGCAATTGTTAACATCATCATTATTAGATGGGTATTTTCAGGAGATATAAAGTTCCTAAAGAAAAAAAAAATGAGCTGGAGAGATTAGATTTATGTGCCTGCTCCCATGGGTTACAACAAAAGCCCTATGCCCAGCCTCAATGATATTTACATCCTGCCATCTTGGTACAGTCCCATCATAATGGTTTCAGATTATTAATTATTGGTCTCCCCATCTACACAACTATATAGCTTTAGGGAGATATTTGAATAGGACATTTGTAACTTGGGAAAAAATTGCTCTGTGTAAAGAGACCCTCTGGGAATAGAGAGAAAAGTCACAAAGTTCACCATCCTGCTAGGTATGAAAAGGGCAATGATACTCTCTAAGAGGGAATGAGAGGCATGTGTTTGGTGAGGGGGGGTGCAGAAACAGGTGCAGGAGAAAGTCTGACAAAGTAATTTTTTATTGCTCTTTTATTATACAAAATATTCTAATAATTGACATGGTGCAAGAACTCATCCTATATAAGTTAGCTGGTTCTTTCTGCCTTTGGGACTGTTACAGTGGTGTATCTGCTCATCATAAACATAAGTGTACTGAAGAAATTTAACACATGTTATGTTCTATATGTTTGTTTTTATTATAATTACTTTGGGGGACATTCTTCTTTATGGTGATTTTACTTTACTTTTTTTTTTTCATTTTTTGCATGACCAAATTTCTCTCATAATATAGGTCTACGGTAAATAACCTAATTGGCCACAATTCTTTTCCCAAAATGTCGTATTTATTATATGATGCCTCCCCCTCTCCCAGCACAATCAGATAACCTAAGGTCCTATTGTTTTTTTTGTTTTTTTAAACAGAGTGTGCTGATAAGGTAGGAGATCTATGTGGTAAAAATAAACTGGTAACAAAGAACCAAACATAAAATAAAGTGCTCTGATATAACATTCAGCCTTAATATAAATGATTTGTCTCTCCAAATTTTACCCCATCACAAGAAGAAAGCCATCTAAGTACTAGATAATAAGGTTTGGGAACATCTATCTCTCCCTTTTATTGCAGAAGAAATCTAGGAAAGCATTGTTTAAATAATTCTAAGAATAATGATAAATCACAAAAGCGATTGTCTCTGTAATGAAAATAGTAACCTTCTAAATATAGGTTGCAGAGAAACCAATATACTTGATACACACAGAGAAGCAGTATAAACATGTGAATAGTCACCAGCAATTTAAAACTTTTTAAAGACAATACAAAATGCTTTTTTAAACATAAGCACATATTTAGTGACCTAAATGTGATGAAATTCATAGTTGCAGAGAAGTGAAGTACTTTGGTACTGTTGTGGTAAATTATCTTCCTTTGAGAACAATGAAACTGCTTCTGAACTTTTCTCACTAATGTTTTGGTACCAGTTGAACATTTTAATTTTTTTTTATTAACAAGTTGATGTTTCTTCCTCTATATTTAAGTAATGATCAGAGGTCTATTCATTGCATATAAATCAGTGAATCTTATATTATAATGCTGCTTCAGAGGAGAACGTATGTGCAAATCAAGCCTGCTACTGTATTTTGCATTAACCACACTGGAAACGACAAGTCACTGGATCAAGTGATAGAAAATTATCGTTTTTTCTTTTAATCCTTTAAATGCTGAAGTGAATGAACAAGTGAACTTTTTTTTCGGCTGCCTTGATGATTTTTGTTCTTTTTTGGTGGGTTGTTGTATGACTTCAAGTAACTTAGGTGCTTCCTTATTAGAAATAAAATAAATAAAAAAGCCAACTTGTAGCTAATGACACTTTTTTAAAAATTTGCACACTATTACATGATTCTCTTCATTTAAATTGCATGCATTTTTTTTTTTTACTAAATAAAATCTAGAATTGCATATTCTGTGGTGTCCTGGTGAGGGCAGCAAAACCTTCAGCATTCATATTTTAATGAGACAAGTCCTCTTCTATGTGGAATGCAGGCTTCTCACACTACAGTTTCCCTAACTAGAAAAAAATAGCTTCCAGTCTAGAACTGTCCGTTCAAAGTATAGCAGATGCACTTTGTTTATCTGAACAATCAATGACTCATCTTTTCTGATCATAAATAGCAATGGGTGTGGATTATTTCTTTTTCAAAAAAAATCTTCAGGAAAATTTGACTTAGAACTTAGGGTTAGTTGGTTAAATTGTGTTTCCAATTTTCAAAAAAGCAAACAAAAGAAAAACTCATGCAAGTTAAGTAAAGTCTTGCGTAATAACATTGCGAAGGACAAAGAAACTGTAATAAGAAAAGTATCTACATATTATATACTTAAGAGATGGAAATGCTGTGTGATAATGAGTGACAATATTTTTACTTGCTGAGGATTTTGTGTATCTAAGTATATTTTAAATATCTCACTTGACTATACTTAAATGTGCAATGATCTATTATGATATGCAAAAAATGCTCCAAGAACAAAAAAAAAAAAGTCTAAGAATGTATGTACCTGAGGTTTTTCAGGGCGTAAGGGGATTTGGGTTATATTATTTAAGAAATCTGGATGTGGAAAAATTAATGAATGCACTAATTTGCTCAAGTGGTTCCATCTAATTCTCACCAAGTCACTTTTGTTAAAAAAAAAAAAAAATGTAACCTCAATGCTGGGTTTGAATCACAGTTCCAACACTTAGTATCTTTTGAATATGGATAAGTCAAGTAATCTATCTGAATTAGTTTCTATATCTATAAAATAAAGGAAATCTTTAAAATTCCTGATGGATCTATATCTATGTTCTTAAGAATGTAAATGTAATACTTAAAAAAAGAGCAAAAAACCCACCAGCATTTGTTAACGAGGTAGATAAAAGTGAATGCTAGGTAACAAGAAAACATTTTCTGCTCAAATGAGACAAACAAGTTTCGATGGAAGTCAGAGGAATCAGGAAAGACTTATGACATGAAATGCCAGATGAGGACAGGACAAGGAAGAGAATCGCAGTATGGGTTCATATAAGCAAGGGATCAATTTGAGAACATAAGGACACTTTCACTCATTATAAAATGGTGGAGTGTAAGGAAAAAAGAAAAATGAGACTTATACCTTATGAGGGCTGGAGGAGCAAGAAAGACCCTCAACTTTGCTTATGGTTGACTCCAAGGATTATAACTTAAGAAAAGCATTTACTATGAGTCAAACTTTTGTAACTATTTAACATTTTCAGGCCATGTGATGATATTTATGTACTCTAGAACAATATTTGGAGACCATTGGGATTAAAGATTTTTAAAATAGATATTTTTTCTACACAACTGAATATATTTCCATACTTAAAGTAATAAAATACATCAAAAGTGACTAGAACCCCATTTTGTGTCCTCATGTCTTACTTAGGTAATATCTTTTGTGCTCATAAAAAGAAATTTCAATGCATCTAAAAGAAATTGAAAATGATCTTGTTAATTCAAATAATAGAGATATGAACACAACTGTGGATCTATGCAGGTGAGAATAAGGGAAAAGGTCAGATTTCAACGTGTGTGTGTGTAGGTGTGTGTATAACTTATAAATGGTAAAGAAACTTCAATAGCAACCACTTAATATTCATATCTGTCCCTTGCTCTGAATTCCATTATGAATTAATCCAGAAAAATTGAGAACAAAGTGAATATATTTGAAATTTTGTATAGAGTAGTATTTGATTTTTAAGTTGCCATTTGTTAAGTATTTAGATTTGAAGTCAGAAAAAAATTCAACAACAATTCTTAGAAGGAATTTGATTTATTTTTGAAATTAAGTGCTCTGAAACTAAAATAAAATTTTATACTTTCAACTGTAGCCATGTCAGTCCCTACAAGTCAATGACATGTATTGAGTACCTGCTATGATTACTGGTAATAAACAACTGCTACTCACAGTTCTTCATATATATATATATGAAGCTGAATACATATTAAAGCAGCTTAAAAATCAATTAAAATCTTAAAATGAGATTCTACTTGTTTTCATGAGTATTCCTTACATAAAAGGTGAGAAGATTTTAAGTTTTATCTTGTTGCTCCAAAGTTATATGTTAACGGGAGGTAATGTGAGCAGTGAAATTGATTAGAGGAGGTGAAGACAAAAGCAAAAAGGTACTTGAGATCAACTGCAGAGTTTAAGTCTACCATCTTAGATGTAGCTACATTTCAAGTATGGAAATGGTTTTTGGGAATTGATCTGGACTTCCATGTTCTTTATTAATTTTCAGTAGGAATATTTCTTTTTACTAAAAAGAAGCTATACTTTTGTTAAAGTGGGAAAAAAAAACTTTAAATAAAATCACTCCATTGAGCACCAAAAAACTTAAATAAATATAGCTCCATTTGATTTTATTCCTACTTAAAAACATATTTCATAACAGCATATATTTTAAATAGGATGTTATTAATATATTGTAATTAAATCACATTTTTCATTATATTTTAATGTTTTACATTTCCAGAGAGAGACTGTCATCCATTGCAATTAAGAACACAAAAGTGTAGGAATGGGAAGGAAGAAGGACAGAATACTGGTAAAACTAAACAATACATTAAAAAAATGACAGTGCATGCAAGGTTCCATACTTAAAGTCTTGAACCTCTTCAAGAAGTCAGAGGAGATGCATTTTCTGTGTCTCTACTGGAAGGTTAAGTCTTATCATATTACTCTAACAGAATCCTGTTATTATGGATTTATTGTTATTATTATTTAAATTATTGTGGTGCTTAAGTATATTGGTTTCCTGATTTGTTTACTTCATCTTGGTTAACATTTATCATATCATGTTTCTCTTTCTTCATCTTATTCATAGATGTGTATAGTGCAGTTGGTTAATAATATTCATTTGCAATTTGTTCAATCATTCCTCAATCTATAGGCAACTACTTTGTTTCCAGATGTTTTTTTCTGCTATTAAAAATATTTCTATAATCACTATGTTGTATATGAAGCTTTCAGCATTGAATTCATTAGCATGTGAGCATAGTATTTTTAAAAAGCTTATCTTTTGATTCTAAACTCATAGAACCTTATGATGAAAGGACTAAGTTGAAAACCTTGCTATTGATAAATAGAATGAAGAGGAACTTATTGTGTAGGGGTTGGAACATCTTTTGTTTTCAGAAATCAGTTCAACAGATATTTGTTAAACATTTCCTTTTAGTAAAAGCACTGGGTGGTACAGAATGTATGGTATATATCTTTCCCCTCAAGAAGTTTACCACCTATTGGGAAAAACTATGAAATATAATAAAAAAAATTATAATTCAACACTTAAAGAGCAATTCAAAACAACAGAAGAAGAAATTTCAAAAGACAATGCATGCTTAATTGTCAGATCTGCAGTACAGTATTGCAAACGTTTAGAGAAGGAAGAAATCAATGCAGATTTTGGTGGTTAGGAAGAAGTTTAGGAAAAGTATCATAATTTGACTTGGATTTTGATATAGGGACAGAATTACAATAGAAATTGAGTAAGGATTGCATTTCAAATAGATTGTATTCCATGAACAAACAAACAAAAAGTATATTTGGGGAAATCATTCAAAATTAATTAAAATAAATTTACTAATTTTGTTTGGAGCCTAGTTGAGATACAGGAGTAATGGGAGATTATATGAGTAGATAGGTTAGTGCCACTTGTGTGAGGCCTGAATTGTCAAGTTGATGAGTCTGAACAACAGGAAGGAAGCCCATCCCCGCTTTTTGTTCAAAGGGCTGCTGATCAACGAAGTATTTTGTGAAGATTAATTTTGTAGATTTATCCAGTAAAGTGGAAGGTAAGAGTAAGAATGTCTAAAGGTAGGAACCCAGTAAGGCAGTCATTGTGGTTCACACATGGGCTTAAAAAGGTTATAAAAATGGTGGCAATGGGAAAGGAAAGAATTATATGAAAAAACGTTTTATTCTTGTCATTCCTAATGTAGTGCCTGGATATTTTAATGAAATAATTTAATTTGTCTCATTGCTTTGCATTGCAACATGATGTGATTCTCCTTTCCAAAATATTTTAAAATTAAATTCATTAAAGCAAATACCAGATGACAAGGAAAATGACAAGACATATACAACAGGCAGAAAAATGAATTGCACAGCATTTACTCTCTGAGTTTTACCAGGAGTAAGGAAGAAGTCTATATTTAAATGTTAATCAGTGTCCACTGGGATCTAAATGCTCATCCAAGTTATTTGATTAAATTCTACTGATTTTTATTTATGTTTCTTTCTGGTTTTGAAAATCCTGAACCTTAATTTAATTTTAATGAGATTAAATACTTTATAGTTTAGTATTCAGTACTTGGATAATAAGTTCTATGCATATATATGTATGTTTTCAAATATATGTAGATAGCTATTTTCATTGTTCCTATCTTTCTTGTTCTTTTGACCATTCTTCCTTAGCTCTGTCAAACTGAAGATGAATGTACTTATCTGTAGATAATTAAACAAAGGTGTATCATATCAAAACACATTTTAAAATTAAATGGAAAAGATCATGTGAATAATAATATTTCATCTATAGTATTTATTAGGCAAATGGTCTTTTGACAGTCACTTCACTTCTGTGTATATCAGCTTATTTATCTCTGTAAATGAAGAAATGGAACTAAACTATCTCACAATCAAACATGGGCTCAAAATTTCTTTTTAATCCACAAAACGCCCCATAAAAATTTGAATATACGTTGCCCCTCACATTATTCATGCATATCTTTGAATCAGATAATTCATACAGAAATGGATATAGTCATATGTCTAACAGAAACATAGAAATGAAAATATTGATCAATAAAGTCTCTTTAGTACTACTGTTTAAGGATGGTTTACTTTTTTTTAGTTTTACAAATGTTATTTTTTCAATGATACAAATGACCTCAACTGAATGACCATGGAATGTAAGTAATGAATAAAAGATTCAAATTTGGGGGAATGTTTATCTGTTATAATAAAAAATGATCAGAATGTTGATGAATCTGTAAGTTATTCTGCATCTATATAATTCCAAGTTGATTTTATCATATCCTTGAATGAAACCAAAGACATCCTTTCTATCCTTTGATTGTGAAAGATGACAACCTTGGATATAAGCAAATTATATATCCTTTGTAGACTTTCTACTTCAAGTAGAGCAGAAACAAACATTATTTAAACATAAAAAATTAAAACTTTGTAGTTAAATAGTAGCACAGAGGAGAGATAGCAATGTCATTGTGATGAAAACTTCTAAACTATACTGCTAGTCGTTAGTTTCATTTGGGTAGACACTTTAAGACAAAATAAAAACAAAACAAACAAAAATCCTCAAGATTACTAATTATTGACCAAATATTATAGAGAGCTACAACTTCTCAAATTAAGCTAGTAATTTGTTTCTAATGAAATAAAATAGAAAATATCATAATTCCACCTGTGGTTATTGAATCTTATTCACTGTGACCAATCCAACTGGTACATTGTGGCAGAAAAAATTCCAAATGTAGAGCCAGAAGATCTGAGTTTAAATAATTGCTCTACTACTTAAGAGTGACATGACATAATGCCAATGTGATATTCACAGCATCTACAACAGTCATGAATATGCCAGGGCAATTCTGAATCATGAAATACAAAAAACTCTCCACATGGAAGAGAGAACCAAAACATTTATTCAGACGCCAGAAAGGCAAATCCCAACACCATAAAGGCAAATCCATCATAGTAGCAAAGATATTCATCATAGTAACCAAGAAGTCTATACACATTATCAGGGCTTCCCACAAACAAACACTCATGAACCTAGCTATCTGCCTTTCTCTATTCCTCAGTTCTGACTGCCCTGACCAAATTCCTCACAGCTCTGCTCTAACTTCCCCTCTTCCTGTTCCCCCTTTCCTACCCCACCCCTCACTGTTCTTTGTGACTTGACTTATGTGACTCATGCTTCTTTGTGACCCAAGTGGGTCACATAGGCCTATTAGTGAATGGGAAAGATCTTCCCATTTAAATTACCATTGCATGTTACATACAGCTCCAAGATCTTTCCTTTCATTACCTAGGTTGCTGGGGCAACTGATATCAATAGAACTGTAACAGGGATCACACAAAATAAGCATATAAAACAATATCTTAGGTTGGAACTTGAGCACAAGTACCCTATCATTCCCTCCTTGAATGAATGGGGCCCAAAATACCAGGGTTTGAATGAAGGTCTCTTCTTCCATAGCTACTTTCTACTGAAATTGGATGTGAGCTGTTTCTGCCCCAAGAAGTCCCATTTGAGGGGTCACTTCTTTAGTTGGCATCTGGAGCTTGGTAGACCCCATGTCTAGGGGTGACACATCACAGTTGTGGACATAAGGTGCCATATGGTTTAAGTAGTCAGGCATCTACAGGTGGAGGGTACTAAGCCTGCACAAAACAAATCTGGCAAACAAGTTTAACAGATAAAAAGCCAAAAAGAAACAAGGAAACAATAATTAGAAACAGAGTAGATATAGGGTCAGCTGTGCTTCTGGAGTCCATGACCCTAGCATCATAGCCTCATTCATGGTAGAATACATGAATTAAAGGTGCAATTTGGTTATTATCCTAGGAATAAACAATATTTGAGGTATTATTTTTCCTGTGTGCTATAATTTCTGCAGCCTTTGGAACATCATCTGGCTTCCACATTACTCATATTTTAATTCCCAACTTTATTCCTTCAGTAGAACTCAATCCTTCAGTTCCTCTGCTAGTTATTTCAAAAGGAGGGTCAGTTTCAAGAAGGGGTATTGTTTCACAAGTAATAATAATCACTTGAACTATTCTATCATTTTTACAAAACTGTATGGGTTCTTCACCTAAATTTTCGATTGTCACAATAATTTCTCCTTGATAATCAGAATCTATCACTACAGCCAATGCTTGTATTCTTCTAGCTGATAATCCTGATTTAGGTAATATCTGTGCAAAATGATTTTTAGGAACTCTCATACATATTTTGATGGAGATTTTTTTTTCTTATTTTTTTTTCTACCCCACCTAAAGTCCTCTAAACAATGTAATTTATGCCCTGCTGAATCTGGTGTCCTTGGATACGGTGCTAGGACACCTAGCCTCACAGTCCACTACTCAATATTTGGGATCTTATGCACTTGTTGTTTTCTAATTTGCAGATTTGGAGTCATCATTCTGGCTAGAGGTGTACTTCCTCCCAATGGTCTAATTATTCAAATTACATAAAGCAGTGAACAAATTATCTTTCCAATGTTGATAAGAATTATTAGAATTTAACTTCCTTAACTGTTCTTTCAATAATCTATTGTGTATTAAACAATATAGAATGGATGTATAATATTCCATATTATTCACAAACATCTGGGTTAATGGAAAGAATGAATGGATTCCTAAATGACTGACCATTTGATAGCCCATTTGCTAGGACAACATTATCAGTTGGTGTCCAGGAGGGACGATATGTTGAGTAGCAATTTTTGTTGATCAGTCAGTAAGTACATTATACTTACATTCTGGTATGCTGAAGGCCATGTGATCATCTACATGAAAATGCGCCAAATTTGTAAACATGTCCCACGGACCTTCCCATAATTATTTACCCTAGATGTGTTTGCCATGAATTTTCCAATTTTGAATTTTCTACATGGGCATCCATGTAGCTAACCCATTAGCTACTGCCCATGAATCACTGAATATATGACAATGTTCTCTTTGTTCTGTTTTGATAGCTTAATATACTGCCATAAGTTCAGCATATAGAGTACTTCCACCTATTCCAGGACTTTCCAAAGTCCACCTAGTGTATGGATTATGTGGTATTGCTTTCCAATGCCTTTTGTGACCCAAATATTTTGCTGCCCCATCAGTAAACTATGCATGTCTCTTTTGTTCTTCAGTTAATTCATAATATCCCCGCCCCATTCCAATTTACTAAGTACTATATCAACTGTTGCTTTGGTTCGGGAGGATATATCATTTCCCTCAGTATCCAGGTTTGCTATAGATTCATGTAAAGCAGAAACTCCACTTTTGCCTGTTTTAGATGGATTTTGAATATACCATTTCTGTATAATTTTGCTAGCCACTTGTGCATGTTCAATTCTATGAGACACAGGGATACTCCTTACTGAGGTCATATTGGGATTTCACGTCATGGCCCAAAGTCATTTGTTCAGTGTCTACTAAATCCCAATAGGCAGCTAATAACCACTTTTCAAAAAGAGTGTATTGAAATCCAGATGAATGGAATTTCCTAGACCAAAATCCTAAGGGTATATTTTGCCTTTGTTATTTCTGCCATAAACTCTAGTTTCCATATCCATCCTGTACAGTGTAAATTCCATCATACCACTTTGCATAGGCCACAAATTTATGGCCAATTGTACAGCAGTCTTTGCTTCTTCAAAAGCTTCACTGTGCTCAAGTCAACAGCCATATTTGTATTTTTTACTAGTAATTTTATTGAAGGGTTTCAAAATTTGTCCTACTTGTGGTATTGATACCACCAATATCCAAATAATCCTATGAACTTTTGGGCCTCTTTCTTATTGGTGGGATAAGAAAATCCTGAATCTTTTGTTGGGCTTGTGGGAGAATCTCTTGCAGCCCCTTATTCCACTGTATACCCCAAAATTTTACCATTTGAACAGGCCCTTGAATCTTTGCAGGGTTAATTTTCCATCCTTTACTTTTTATATATACAATTAAAAGTGTCAAGCTCTTTCCACTTCTTTTACATTTTTTTTCTTGTATCATAATGTCATATATGTAGTGGGCAAGCTGTACACCAGGTAGCTCTAATTCATCTACATGTTCAGCCACAACCTTATGACAAATAATGGGGCTATGCAAATATCTTTGTGGCAAGAGCGTAAAAATATATTGTCGACCTTGTCAAATGAAAGTAAATTGTTCCTATTATTTCAAATGTATTGGGACGGTAAAGAAATCAATAACTGCATACCAAGTCACACCATATTTCTGGATTCTTTCTATTAAGGTAATGGTTTCTGGAAAAGTTGCATACACGGGACAAGTTACCTTATTCAGTTGTCTATAATCTACTGTCATCTTCCATGTCCCATCTGATATCTCCCCTCAGGTTGATTTAAAGTCATACTTCTCAATATGACTAATCAAATGATGTATTCATGAATTATCATGCTATATTCTTTCTTAGGTAATTGTTCAATTTTCATCATTAGTTTGATTAGATTGACTGATATTTCATCCTCTCCCAGTCCTGTGATGGTCATAAGGGTTCAACGTTTAACTTATCAGGATTTACATAGAAAAGGGACACCTCTACCCCAGTATTTATTAATGCCCTAGTTACAGTATTTGATCCATTTTTTTCCAAAATATATTCAAATATATATGGGTTCTGTAATCCCAACTTTGTATTTCTTAATCTGAGCTGGGGCTTGGGCAATTTCCTATTCTCCCTGAAGGTGTGACAAACTTGGATACAATGTTTCAGGAGGATCTGTAGAGGCAGTTCTTATTTCCCTGCTCAGCCTAATATGAAGCCCCTTTTCTCAATACTTTTTGAATAGTTCATTAGTTGGAATGCCATCTATTCTTCCAAAATCTACCCCTCCTCTCAATGAAGTAGTAAACAATTCTTGTCATCAAACAACTGTATTTTTGAATCTGTTGGTATCTATTCTTCTCTCTTGAGGAAACTTTTCTTTTTCTTTTTTTACTGATTCTCACTATCCAAGATACTGATAATTCTCCCATCCTTTGGGTGAACTTACTCAAAATATATTTGACCTGCTGAGTAAAATCCTCAATTCCCTCCTCAAATACTGTGTGGCCCACCTGATTCTCTTGCTGTATTGGGCAAACTTCAACCTCCTTATTTAACTTTGTTTCATTCTCCTTCCATTTATCCTGCTGGCAGGTGGTTGGGCACAAATTAAGCCCAGTCTGTGTAAAGTTAACTAACAATATGGTTTTCTTCTATCACCTGAGACTTTCTAACTTGTTCTTCTAAAGGAGAGTTTGAACATTACAGCATAAAAAGCTTCTCATGCAAACCGGCCAACTCCCTTTCCATCTGAGATTTCTCTTCCAAAAACTTCTCTTTGCTTTTACAAATAAGGTGATAACTTGCTAGCAAGGCACAGACTTTCCTACATATCCCAAGTAGTTCTTTTCCTGGTTATATTGTTATTCTTTGCAAACATCTTTTTAAATCTCTGGGTCCCTCCTTCTGCAACCTTGCTTCCCAGTTTTCACAGAACCCTCTGCTTTTAGCCCATTCTCTTGTCAGGGAGGAATAAGGTAAATCCCCCCATGATAGGATACTCATTTCTTTCATTAAAGCTATTCTGTCTCTAAATAGAGGTCTGATATTTTACGATCACATCCTCATTGCCATTTGTAGCGCCAATGCTATATTCACAGCACCTATGACAGCCATGAATATGCTGGTGCAATTCTGAATCAGACAACAGACTCTCCACATGGAAGACAGAACCAAACCATTTATTCAGATACTAGAAAGGCCAATCCCAACAAAATAAGCTCAGTTCCATCACAGTAACAAAGATAGCCATCATAGTGACCAAGAAGTCTATACACATTATCAAGTCTTCCCACAAACACTCATGAGCCTAGCTGTCTGCCTTTCTCTCTCCCTCAGTTCTGACTGCTCTGACCAAATTCCTCTCAGCTCTGCTCTAGCTCTGCTTCTTCCTGTTCCACCCTTCCTGCTCCACCCTTTCCCCTTCCATGTGATTTGATTAATGTGACTCAGGCTTCCTTGTGACCCAGGAAGGTCACATGGATTTTCCCATTTAAATTACCATTATATAGGAACAAAATAAAAATTATGGTTCTAGAGCTCCAAGTAAACTCAGAGGCCATCGAGTTTAATGATCAGGACACAAAAGACCAAAAAGATTAAGTGATTTGTATAAAAGGTAGAATATGAACCCAAGTCCTTTGACTTCAGAGGTTTTACTTTTTAGTAAATGACTTCTAATGCCCCTTCTAGCTACAGATCTATGATTTTCTTATCCTATGGTGGAAAACAAGTAAACTAGCCTTTCACTAATCTAAATCTCTGATATCCATTTATGAAGTTACTATTTCATTGAAAAGACAGTTAGGTGACACAGTGGATAGAGGTCTGGGTCTTGAGTCAAGAAGACCAAAGTTTAAATATGCCCTCAGAAACTCATTATCTGTTTTGACAATGGACAAACCTCATAAGTGCTATTTGCTTCAGTTTCCTGAATTATAATGCCACAGAACTGAACTGAACTGTGATATCTGCTACAATATTATCATCTAACTCAGAAAGGATTGTTGTGAGGGTCAAATGAGATAACATTTGTAAAATGCTTAGCACATCTCTAGGAACAAAGTAGATGATTAATAAATGCTTGCTCCCTTCTTCTTTTCCCTCCACTAGCAAAACTTATGAATTGTCAGTCTTAAAAGGTCAGTGTACTGCTTAAAAGTGTGTAACTCTCTGATTTCTAATAATTTGTTGACTCTGTTTTGTAGAGAAGGGAATTTTTATTTCAAATATGAAATTCATAAATGCATACATATATATACATCCCTGTATATGTTGTATGTATGTATATATATATATATATATATATATACGTATGTATGTATGTATGCATGCACAGTCATATATCAGGTATAGCATGCTGAATTACCTTTGATTTTAAGGAAATATGACTTAACTTATATGAATACTCCTTTAAGGGAAGCTGATTGTAACCCTTCTGAAAATCCATACTTTTGAACTGTTGTTACCTTAAAAAAATGAAATAACTTTCCTCATCTGATCCTTAGCCTTCTGGTGAGGAACATTCCTATAATTACTTAGGATGGTCCTCACATGTGACCTTAGAGTTCATTACTAGGACTGTACTATAGTAAGAAAAAAAGTATTTTGATTTCAAAGCCCAGTGCTTAGTCCAGTGTATTTGTAATTTCTTAGTGATTTTAAAATATATATATATATATTGTTGATAGCTTTCAGGAACCCATTGTCACCTCTAAAACCTCAGACAGCATCTTGTTAGGACTTCAGTACCACAAGTTAATGAATCTTTTTTGGGGGAAATGGAAATTTCTTCTTCAGACATCACAAATCAAGTGATACATAACTAAAATATGGGGAAGAAACAATAGCTGTTGTTGAAAATTCCTAGAATCATTTTGAGAAAGCAACATAAAATGAAACTGATAATGCTCTACAGGATAGTTATTTGAGTTATATTTTTTCCAAATTTTTCAAATATTCCAAAACATTTTTTAGCTATTTAGGAAATAAAAATATTATATATTTGCCACATGCCTATTTGTATGGAGGATTTTAACTTATATATCTGTATCTATCTATCTATCCATCTATACACACACACACACACACACACACACACACACACACTGTGTGTGTATGTGGGTATAACTAGTTAATTTAATAATAAAATTTCAATATAGGATTGCCTATGTTATAAGATTAAAAATCTTACTTCCAGGACATTTGAAACAGCTAATGTATGTTAAATTCAATTTAAGGCAGAAAAAGTTAATTTTGCTTAATTTGTACTACATGTATACAAATGAAATAATGCATTGATTTGCCCTATGGGCTTAAATTCTCCTTGAGTCACTTGCATTAAAAAAAAAAATATCTAAGGTTAATGATGAGTATGAAACACAGTAAGGGTGCAATTCTTTCTTTAAAATATTAAAGAAAAAATATCTTTGGGGTAAATTAATTTTGAAATGTTATTCTAATTGTTTTAATATTTTAAGTCTTGGCACTTAAATGTAAATACTAAAATTATGGAACTTTCATCTATGTTAAATAAATCAAACCTTTTAGAATTTTTGTCTGAACTAAGTATCTGATAAAGTCTTTACTGATCTTTGAAACTGCTTGGAAAAATAAGTAAATGATGTTGTCTCAGGGTCTATTTGAAAGAAAAGATTGCTTACAGGAGGAAATGCATTTTATTATTTGTAGAAATAATATATAGTATGTTTATAATGATTTACAGTTTTAAAAGATTTTTTCCTTCTTGTAGCCACTTGACATAAGTATTACAAATATTCGTATTTCTGTTTCACAAGTAAATCTTAGAGACTATCAATAAGATTTCTAAGGTCACACAACCAGGCAAACTCAACTTTGCTGAGTCCAAGTTACATTCTGAGTCTTCTGCGTACATTACCTTACTATTCTCAAATGCTTCTAGGCATTTGACGATATGTGACCTAAACTTCTAATCTTCATGAAATAATTTCGCATGAATAATGTATAAAACTATGATATGACAATAGGAAATGGCCTATTTATTTTCATCTTGTTTCATATGATGCTATTAATATTAAAATCCTCACTTATTAAATTAGCATCTGGAGGTAAACATAAAAAAAATCCATAAACTACTTTTCCTGAAAACTTTTTGATCATGTTCACTATGAATTGATCAACGCTCTTTGCAAAACATATCACTTATGAATGCTTAATGGAAATATACAAAAAAATGATCTTTAAATAGGAATGGTCAGATAGGAATGACTAAAAATGATCCTTGAAAGCAAAGTAAAAAATCAATATAGTTCAATTAAATTCAATTGCAATTAATCTGAAAGCAACAAATGTCCTATTTGTTCTTCAAAACATTTGATGCAATCCAAGTGGAGATTTAAGCTGTTCAAACTGTAAATTGGTTAAATGATTTCATTTATTTTACATTTTTAATAAGAATAAGAATAGCTTGTATTTAAATAGTTCCTACTACTTACTATTCTTTATTATCATTTTATTCTAAAATTATAGCTTAGCCTTTTCCCCAACTGGAATGTAAATTATTATTGATACAATTTGGGAACTGTAAAAAATATAAGAGTATGTGACTCATAAATCACTTAGGTCTTCAGCTTAACAAAGATATTGCAGAAGGTATACAATAAACATGTAGAAAATATTTATTTTTCATCCATCTTGAATGACTTATTATTTAAATGATTTAAATGACTGCTGTTTTAATTTTTCCTTTAATTTATTCTCTGATTCTTCATCTGGGGATGGAAATGACCTTCAATTCTCACTATGTTAGATATAACAATCACCATAACCTTATTTTTTAACTGGCCTGTTTAAATTTCTTTATTCTAAAATTTAAAACAGTTTTCACTTCCTTTGCCTTTTTCACTTGTCTGTAATTCAGTTACTTGAAAGCAACATTTCTAGAAAGGGCAAAATAATACATACACACACACACACATGAAGGTACAAGTAAAAAAAAAAGACTTTTCTATAAGTCAGAGCTTGCCTATTCAAACAAAATGAAAGATTTGTCTGTTTCATAGTTAGAAGCATTAATATCTCTCTTATGAGAGGAGGCATGAGCATGTAAAATAGGCCTCACAATCTTTGTTTTTCTTAAGAGATTAGTCACTTTGGAAGGTAGAGTACAAACAGGAGCTTTTGTAAGACTGAACAGAAGTTTATTTATTGGCACAGGCTTCTTTAGCAAGAGGAAAATGGGAGAAGAAAGAAAATATATAGGGGTGCTTGATTTTCAAAATTCAGCCTTGGGTAATAGGGAAATAATATTTAATGACTATTTTTGCACTTGTGATCATATTTGTTCATACCAGTTTAACAGGGCTCCTCTACCTGCTCTCTATTCAGGAATTGAGATCCATTTCTCTGCCATGTAATGTCAATTAGATCTTCTGCACTCATTAATAGTCCTCAAATATCTTTTTTTTTTTATTTCTATTGAGATACTTGGTCAGAGGGTACTGCCCTCCAGCTCTGAAAAGTGTATAAATATGCTGAGGTGAGGTTTTGCTTTGGGGTTTAGTTTTGGGAAGAATGTTTGTGTGCCATATGAGATTCTGGGAAGCTGCTAAGGAGCTCCCAGCTTTGAAAATGTAGATGTTGGTGCTCCTCTCTCTGGTAATTATGTAAGTATTGCTTATAGTCAGACAATTGGAAGCCCTGTCTGTTGATCTTTGTTTCTCTGTTTCTATTTGCTCTGACATTCAGGGTGCTGACTTTTCCCGCTGAGCCAAGTGAATGATATACATGCTTGATTGTTGTGATTGCTGACCCTTCAAAAGTTGCTTGCCTTTTAGAAAGTCAAATCTAAGAATCTGTAAAGCAAGCCCTTCTGTTGATTCTGGGGTCCTTGCCTACATCTTTCCATATTATATGCTATCATTGAAACTTACAAGGGAAAAAATACTATGAGATTTATTTATTACATTTCTCAAGCACCTTTCCTCCTCAGATCCCACTCACTGTAAATAGGAAGTAAAAGACTGCTGTGCTTTCCTGCATGAGCCTCCATCTTCTTTGGATTTTGAGAAGGATAGTTGAATGGTTTCTGGATCTCATGTGAATGGAGATGATGGTCCCATTTTATAGGAATATGTGTGGTCCAAGACCTGTTGTTGAGTGAAGGTGTAATTTCAGGAGGAAGGTGCAGGAAAATACTAACAACTGCAGGAGGACCAATGAGAGGAAGCTCTAAAAAACTGACAAAGACTTCAACTACTGGAGTAAGAAGAAGAGCTCCAAGAAGTCCTGGATAGGTGCCAGTTTAATTCCAGAGTCTATGGCTCATTCATTTTCCTTTTGTTTTCCTCTGGCAGCCTAGGATCTTCTCCATTTCACATTAAGCTTGAACTCATTTACAATCCATTTGCTGAAGCATTTTTCTGCATCTTGTAGCTTGTAACCTGAATGAAAGCATACTCTTGTCTCTGTTACTGTTAACATCCAATTTCCATCAAACTGGTAAAATTCATTTCCAAGATCAGTCTTACTGATTGAATCTCCCAGGCTACCGACATAAAGTATAGTAATAGTCTTATCATCTGGTGGATCTAGAGATGGCATTATTGAAGACCATTTTAGAAGTTTATCTACCACACCATCATTAATACCATAGCAGAGATCTTTGATGTTAGATCATCAGGTCTGTAGACTTCCCCCCTGAATGAATATATACATGAAATAGAATATGAAAAATAACACAGAACAGGAACAAATCCTATAAGTCCATTTATCAGATCCAGGGTAAAAGAGAAGAAGAGCAAGGGAGGAGGTTCTTTCCCTTCACTCTGGTTCAGGTCATGGTGCCTGTGCTTTATATAAACTGTAATCTTCACCTTCTAGACACAGCAGAGAGGAACTTGCAAGGAAAAAAAAAGCATTAACTAGAAAGAACAATTGTCCTAGTCTGACCACTTTTAAAGCAGCATCCTCTTTCAATTACATAGCCCATTAAAGGCTACATGCACTGTTTGGTTGCAAATACAACATGCCTTAAAGTTGCATGTACAGATAAACCCCCTGGTACTTACATATAAATAGAGTATAAATTAACATAGGATAATATCTATGCAAATAACTGAGAAATCATATTGACCCTACATACCACCACAGTAATTTCTACTTTTGTTAGAGGTACTCCATTATCTGAACTCATTAAAAAAATTAGAATTTTAAAATTGAACAATTACCCATATAATAATGTATATTTAAGAGTGTGAATTTTCCTAACTAGATTATAAATCCTTGATGTTTGTTTTATACTTTTAAACTTGGGGAGCTAGGTGGTGCAGTGGATAGAGCACCGGTGCAGGACTCAGGAGGATATGAGTTCAAATTTCACCTCAGACACTTGGCACTCACTAGCTGTGTGATCTTGGGTAAGTCACTTAAATCCAATTGTCTCATCCTGGGTCATCTTCAGTCATCCTGATGAATAGTTGGTCACTGGATTCAGATGGCTCTGGAGAAGTGAGGCTGGTGATCTGCACAGCCCTCCCTCATTCAAAACAAAGTCATGTCATGTGCAAGTCATGTCATTATTTCTCTGATGGCATGATCTTCTTCAGCAATGAAGGATGAACATACATACTTTTAAATCTGTTGGAAAAATATAGCTATTTATTGGTGTAGTGCCCATGCAATATTCATAGTGCTTACATTGGCCATAAATATCCTGGTGCAATTCTGAATTGCTAAATAAAATAGACTCTTCACCTGGAAGACAGAACGAAAATGGTTATTCAGACACCAGAAAGCTACATCACAACACCAGAAAGCCAAATCCATCACAACAACAAAAATATATAAAACAATAACAATGTAGAGGGCACCATCCCCAAGCCTTCCCCCTACTAGGCTTCCCACAAACTAACTCCCTTAAACAAATCACAAACAGGCTTTCATCACAGCCAGCTGCAGGCTTGCCTGGGTCCTTCAGTTCTAGCTGCTCTCAATGATTTCCTCTCAGTTCTGCTCTGCTCTCCACCCCTTCCTGTTCCAGCTGACTTAGATTCATGTGACTCATGCTTCCATGTGACCCAAACAGGTCACAAGGACCGAGTAATGAATGAGAAAGATCTTCCTATTTAAATGGCCATTACAATTGGCCATGTATTATGTTCCCAACAACGTTCAACAAATATTTAATAGTTCTGATTTGATTTAAATTTAGAAATTGATTAAACCTTTATTATCTTCTAGTTATCAGGATTTCTATTTTTTGCACTTTAAAATACATCTATGATGTTAGACTTCTGGACTACTTGTTACCTAAATGAATGGGGGAAATTACTATTTTTAAATAAAATATTGTGGAAATAAGTCTAATTGCATGTCTTTCATTATCTTTAGGCATATATGATCAAATATCCCCCACAAAAATTAAAGATATTTCCATTTGCCTTTGGAGATATGATAAAAACCTGTTTCACTAACTCCTTCCTTGTAGTGTAAGAAGAAGTATTTGTGAGCCACTCTTCCATTTAGAAGCAACTTGCTTCTTTCCTCCGGTTTTAGTTTTAGCAATAACATCAGGCCTAACACAAACCAGATGCCACAACAGTATATTTACCAACTAGACACAGGACCAGGATATCACATTTGGAAAGTTAATAGAAGAATTAAATATATGTTTGGACTAAAAACTGTGATTCTGTCCAGAACAGAGAAGGTAGAAGAATAAGTATATCTATCTATCTATCTATCTATCTATCTATCTATCTATCTATCTATCTATCTATCTATATCTATGTATAGATATACCATACACAGATATAGACAGATATATTATATCTTTCATTATTTCATAAAAATATCATCACTAAATGACTAATGTACTGTTAATGAGGCTTTACATGCTCAGATTTCTTTTGAAAAAAGACTATCATTGTCATATGCAAGACTGTGTGTATGTGTATGTGTGTGTGTGTGTGTTTGAATATGACTCTGGAACATGTCACTGTTAAGAAATTTATGTCAATAAATAAGGTTTACATAAGGTTTTTAAATTATTAAAAAATACATTTAGGATACTAAAATAATATATTTACATTATACATCATTGATGTACTAATTACAAATCATTATCTCTACATTAAAGCCTATGAATATAGATAAACAACATTAAATGAGTTTCACCAATCTGGAGTAGAAGTGGAGATTTGGTGGTATATAAATTATATACACACAATACATATACACATATATGATTATATATATATATTATATGTTTTTGTGTATATATATGTATGTGCATATATGTGTGTATATATATATACCTACATATATATGTATACTTAAATTGAATTCACATTTTTCACTATCATATAATCTCAGTACATAAAGGATTCTTACATCCTACAACAAGCAAACATGTACATTTATAAGATTTTATAGATGAATAAAATATCTTTTATGAGACTATATAGTTTGAGATCTTTGAAAGAACTGAATAGCTTCCTAAACATAATTATAGGGATATAATGTCTTCCTGTAATTCAATTATAGACCTAGATTATTGTCCACATGTAGTTCTCTTTCAGAACATATATCTTTTTTTAAGTGTTTAATATATAATTTATTTATTTTTCAGTACTTTCCATTCACTTCCACAAGAATCTAAATTCAAAATTATCTCCTCATCACCCCTCACCCCCCCCCACCCCAGGACAGCATGCACCCCATCAACCCCTTCCTCCAGTCTGTCCTCCTTTCTATTACCCACCCTTCATCTATCCCCCTTCCCCTCTATTTTCCAGTAGGGCAAAACATATTTCTATACTCCATTGCCTACACAGCATAATTTTCAGTTGCATGCTAAAACAATTTTTAATATTCATTCTCAAAATTTTGAGTCCCATATCAAAATATATATCTTAAAAATGAGTCATAGCCTGGGCTATTTTTAATTGAGGTTCGTACAATAATTGTGATTTTTGAAATACCTTGTTTGATCTTGTAGTTAAAATGATAGGACTTCAATATGGAATCACTTATGCTGAATGTTCCTTATGTCCATAATACAAATAAGCAATAATAGAAATTTGTATTTTTTACACCTTTTTTACTTTTCCATTGTTCTGACCCATTCTAATTCTGTATGAAGCAATTAAAATACTACAGCTCCTGACTGGATGGGACTACTGACTGACTGTATCCAGGAAAACCACAATTATACTTGGAATCTCCCATTGTTAACTCAAAATTTCATGCTATTTCCAATAAGGAAATACTTTCCCACCTGAGACTTGAATAGATATGTCCCTTGGAGAATTTCTCTACTACATCTGGATCTGATTAGGAATACTCTTTCCAACCTGGGGCATAAATTGTACTCAGCCATACCCATTTTTAAAATAGAAAACTTCCATACTCAGATCACACTGTGAGTATGTACTCCTACTGACATTTTTGCTGCCCTACAGGTCTCCCTTTAGTTGACTGAGTTTCCTTACATCTGTGGAGCATGTCTAAACCTATTGTCATATAGTTTATGTGTATATGCTATTTTTTGTCTGCTTGATGCATGATACAATAATCAATTTCATGTTTCTTCTAGATTTGCTTCTACCAATTTTCTGTGAATCAATTAACAAATATCCTTTCTCTAACCCAAGACATAAGGCCAAATATAGTACCTGATTAGATTGATCTTTAAAATTTCCATGAATTTCTTAAAGTAGGCATTGTAAGATTTTGAACTTTTGGATTTGGTTACTACTTTGTAAACTAGAAAGAGGAACATTTTTAAGTTCTTGTTACCAGTAAGGATTTTTCTTTTCTACCTTTTATTTAAGGTATATTATATAACAACGACAACAGCAACATCAACACATATCTTCCTAAATGACATGCTGGGTCTTAATGTTACTGATACTACAAATTAAATATGTAATCAAAGTTGTGTGTACAATGTTTAGAATATAATTACTTGGCTCACAATAACACTTAATAAATGCTTGATGATTAATCAATATAAGAAGAAAAGTCATTTTTAAGACCCAAAATGCCCATTTACATTATAAACTATTAATAAACTTATTACAACTAATATTTATCTATTTACTATCACAATTCTGGCTGAACTTCCTGTCGTTCAACCCTTTCCAACATACCATATGACCTCAGTTAACCTATGTACTCAGAAGTAATGAAGTTAAACATTTTAAATGAATTTTCTATTATTCATATCCCTCACTCATTTATAAGGAGGAGAAGGAAGAAGATGATGAACAAAAGAAACAAAATAGTTATCCTCTGCAGAAAATTGTCTTCTACTTTTAGATATGGTTTTTCAAATTAATAGTTGTAAAATGATCTGACCTGAGCTTCAAATATTGATGACATAATTTTATCTATAAGAATATAAAATCAAATTAATGGAACTGTGAAGTAGGTTGATGAAGTACATTTCTCATAGATCAATAAAATGTAGTTTTGTTTGGTAGGCAATTTATGGTAGGGGGAAGGCCTATTATAATTTTAATAAATTTCTTTTAAGCTTTTTAATCATCTATTGTGTTAAATACCTTAATATTTCTTTGCTAGGATAATACTTAAGGGATAAAAAAGTCAGAATCATGGCAATATTCTCCTACCTTCTAAACATATGAGTATAATTTATTTATAGCACCTTCTTTTGTATTATGGTTGTTATCATAAAAAGGAGGTAACAGAATCCCAATGAATTATTTGTTTTGTGAAATGTGGTATCTGGAAGTATTCTGACCTCTGTGTCAAAATCAACATCTAGTGATGGAGTGCTAATGTGATATTCATAGTGCCTACAACATATTGCCAGCACCATTTTGAATCATGAAATATAACAGATTCTCCCCAAGGAAGTCAGAACTAAAACATTTATTCAATCAGAAAAAAAAAAAAAAAAAAAAAAACAAATTCCAACACCAGAAAGCCAAATCCATCATAGTAACAAAGAAATCAATACATGATAACAATGCAGCGGGCAACACAATCCCCAAGATTTTGCTCTGCTAGGTTTTGCACAAACCATCTCACTTAAACAAAGTCACAAACAAGCTTTCCAGTCATGCTAGTTGCCTCCTCTTTCTTTCCCAGCTCTAACTGCTCCCTGTCTAACTTCCTCCCAACTGTGTTCCAGCTTCACCTTTCATGCTTTTCTTATTTCACCTTTGATGCTCCATTCCTTCCTGTTCCACCCATTCATCAAAGTCCTCGCACCAGAGTTTTCTTGTGAGTCAAGCTTCCATGTGACTCAAGCAGGTCATGCAGGCCTATTAATGAATGGGAAAGATCTTCCCATATAAATTACCATTACATTCTTTAAATTACCATTAAAGTGACTTTACATTGGTTCTTTGGTTAATAAATAACCTTGCAATATGGAAGATAAAATACATAAAACAACATAACTAATGCATGAAAATTTAAAAAAAATATATTTGATATATGTTTGTATATATACCCACACACATATGTGTACATATATATGAATATATATATATATATATATACTTTTTTCTAAAGCTATTTAATAAGTCCATTGCATATTTTTCTAGAGAAAGCGAGTTTCCAGACACTTTCAAATATTTAAACATTTCCATTATCTGGCTACAAAAACTGAATAATATGCTTTTTTTCTGCCCTGAACATTACAGTGTTTGAGCTTTATTTATTTGCATTTTTAAAATTAATTCATTTATTTTTAATTTTCCACACTCACTTCCACAAGATTTTGAGTTCTAAATTTTCTCTCCATCTTTCCCCTCCACTTGCCCCAATACTATGCATTCTGATTACCCCTTCCCCAAATCTGCCCTCCCTTCTATCACACCTTTCCCTTCTCTCATACCCTTCCCATTTATTTTCCTGCAGGGCAGAAACATTTCTATAACTAATTGCTTGTATGTCTTATGTCCAAGTTGAATGTAAAAACAATTTTTAACATTCTTTTTTTAAAAAAATTGAGTTCCAACTTTTCTCCTTTCCTCTCTCCCCATCCATCCCCACTGACTGAGAAAGGAAGCAATTTGATGTAGGTTTTAGATGGCTAGTCATGCAAAATACTTCCAAAACAGTCATGTTGGGAAAGACTAACTATATTTCCCTCCATCCTCTCCTGCCTGTGATTTATTCTATTCTCTCTTCAGACCCTGATCCTCCTCAAAAGTATTTATCTCTAAGTACTCCCTCCTCTAATTTGCCTTTCCTTCTATCATACCCTGAATACCCACTTATTCCCTTCCCCCTACTTTCCTTTAGTGTCAGATAAGATTTTCATATCAAATTGAGTATGCATGTTATTCCTTCCTTAAGCCAAATGTGATGAGAGTAAGGTTCGCTCTTTCCCTCTCACCTTCCCCTTTCCACTCCATTGAAAAAGCTTTTTCTTGCTTCTTTTATGTGAGATAATTTACCCCATTCATAATTTACCTCTCTTTCTCCTTCTTCCAATATATTCCTCTTTCATCCTTTAATTTTATTTTTTATATATCATTCCTTCATATTCAACTCATCCTGTATCCTCTCTCTATATTTATGTAATCCCTCCAACTACCCTAATATTGAGAAAAGTCTCAAGAGTCAAAAATATAGTCTTTCCGTGTAGGAATAAAAACAGTTCAACTTTAGTAAATCCCTTATGACTTCTCTTTCCTGTTAACCTTTTTATGTTACTTTTGATTCTTGTGTTTAAAGGTAAATTTTCTACTCAACTCTGGCCTTTTCATCAAAAATGCTTGAAAGTCCTCTATTTCATTGAATAATCATTTTGCCCTGAAGGATTATACTCTGTTTTGCTCTGTAGCTAATTCTTGATTTTAATCCTAGCTCCTTTGACCTGTGGAATATCGTATTTTAAGTCCTCTTATCCCTTAAGGTAGAAGCTGTTATATCTTATGTTATCCTGATTGTATTTCCATAGTAGTCAAATTGTTTCTTTCTGGATGCTTGCAATATTTTTTCCTTGACTTGAGAGCTCTGGAATTTTGCTACAATATTTGTAGGAGTTTTCCTTGATGATCTCTTTTAGGATGCTATTACTGGATTCTTCTAATATCTACTTTACCCTCTGCTTCTAGAATGTTAAGGCAGTTTTTCTTAAAAATTTCTTGAAAGATGATGTCTAGAATCATTTTTCATCATGGTTTTCAGGTAGTCTAATAATTTTTAAATGTTCTCTCCTGCATATACTTTCCAGTACAGTTATCTTTTTTTCCAATGAGATATTTCACATTGTTTGCTATTTTCTTCATTCCTTTGGTTTTATTTCATTTTTTTTTATTTTTTCATAAACTCATTACCTTACATCTCACCTATTCTAATCTTTATGGAATCATTTTCTTCAATCAACTTTTAGACCTCCACTTACATCTGGCCAATGCTCTTTTTAAGGCATTGTTCTCCTCATTGACTTTTGGATCTCTTTTGCCATTTGGTTTAGTCTATTTTTAAGATTATTTTCTTCAGCATTTTTGAGTCACCTTCAGCAAGCAGTTGAATCATTTTTTATGGTTTTCTTGCTCTCATTTCATTTTCTAATTTTTGCTCTACTTCTTTTACTTGATTTTCAAAATCCTTTTGAGGTCTTCCATAGCCTGAGACCAATTCATACTTTTCTTGCAGGCTTTGAATATAGGAGCTTTGACTTTTGTCATTTTCTTCTGTTTATATATTTTGGTCTTCCTTGTCACCAAAGTGAGATTCTATAGCGTGATTCTTTTTTCTGGATTTTGCTCATTTCCCCAACCATTTACTTGATTTTTTACTTTTTTGTCAAGGTTCTCTGCTTCCAGTGGGGGTGGGGGTGTACACAATATGTGGACCTAGAGCTCCAGAAACAGCCACTGCCTCTGCCCCTACTGCTGCTGCCATAGGCTCCTCCAATCCCTCTACATTCCTGGTGGTGGAGTCAGATCACTCTAGTCTTTCATACAGGTCTGAAAGGTTTTTTTTCACTGGCCTTCCAATTTGTCCTTAATGTTTTTGGGTTGTAACATCTGGAAACTGTCACAGGTGCCAGAGATTGAGTCCCCTTGAGGCCTACTCAGGCTCCATTTGTGATGGTTGCCCCAGTCAGAAACAGAAAACTGGGAAAGAATCTTTACAAGCAATGTCTCTGATAAAGGCCTCATTTCTAAAATATGTAGAGAACTGAGTCAAGTTGATGAGAATACAAGTCATTCTCCAGTTGATAAATGGTCAGAGAATATGAATAGGTAGTTTTCAAAGGAAGAAATTAAATCTATCTATAGTCATATAAAAATCTTCTAAATCACCATTGATTGGAGTAATGTAAATCCAACAACTGTGAGGTACCACATCACACATATCAGATTTGTTTACATGATAAAATAGGAAAATGAAAAATGCTGGGGAAAGATGTGCGAAAATTGAAATACTAATGCATTGTTGGTGGAGTTGTGAACTCATTCAATCATTCTTGAGAGCAATTTGGAACTATGCCCAAAGGCCTATGAAAATGTTCATGCCCTTTGACCCAGCAATATCACTTCCAGGTCTGTATCCCAAAGAGATGGTACAATTGGTAAAAGGACCAATTTTGTACAAAAGTTCTTACAGTAGCTCTTTTTTTTGTGGTGGCAAATAATTGGAAATTGAGAAGATGATCATCAGTTGGGGAATGGCTGAATAAGTTGTGGTATTTGAATGTAATGAGGTATATTCCATTATGTTGTAAGAAACAATGAGCAGGCAAACTTCAAAAAAACCTGGAAAAACTTGAAAGAACTAATGCTGAGTGAAGTAAGCAGAACCAAAAGAACACTGTACGTAGTAATAGTAACTAATTGACTACTGACTAATTTTGAACAACTTATTTATTCTTAGTACTACAAGGATTCAAGACAACTTGAAAGGACTCATGATGAAAAATACTGTCCACATCCAGAAAAAAGAACTTTGAAATCCAAATGCAGAGAAGCATAGTATTTGCTCTCTCTCTTTGCTTTCTTTGTTTTTGTGTGTTATTCTTTCTCCTGGTTTCTCCCTTTGACTCATTCTTCTTTAAAACATGACTAATGTGAAAATAGGTTCAATATTAACGCATACGTAGAACCTGTATCAATTTACATGCTGTCTTGGGGTAGGTGGAGAAGAGAAATTTTGAACTCAAAATTTTATGGTAGTGAATGCTTCAAAATAAATAAATTTTAAAAAAGAAAAGAAGGTACCTGGCTTGAAGATATGATGAATAAGTCCAAAAGAATATAGCTAGACAGTTGGACTATGCACCCACCACATTTAAATATGTTCTTATGTTTAATTCAAATGAGTAAACATATAAAGTTTTCCTCCATAAAATTAATAAATTGACAGCTTTTAAAGATGACACCACTCACAAGCTTACTTACGAAGGTAATAATTCACAGCAAATCTCATTTTCCTAGACAGAAGTTTAGATTTGGATATCATTTTGCCTAAAAGATTTTTTAAAATAGCATTTCATGTTTTTCTCAATTATGTCAAGACAATCTAGAGCATTCGTTTTTACAAAATTTTAAGTTTCAAACTTTTCTCCCTCCTTCCTTCTTCTCTCTTCTGAAAATGGTAGGCAATTTGATACAGGTTATAGATGTTCTATTATTAAAACATATTTTCATATTCATCACAGTTATTAAGAAGAAACAGATTAAAAGGTTAAAAAGAAGAAAACAGGAAAGAACTAAAATAAGTGAAAAAATATGCTTCTTTATGCATTCAGAGTCCATTTGTTCTTTATCTGAATGTAGATAATATTTTCTTTTGCTAAGTAGTTTGTACTTTTCTTGGATTATTTTCTTGCTGAAAAGAGCTGAGTCAGTCATAGTTGATTATCACACAATATTGCTGATACTGTATAGAATGGTTTCCTGGTTCTGCTCATTTCACTTTGCATCAGTTTGTGCAAGTCTTTCCAGGTTTTTCTGAAATCTTCCTTTTCATAATTTCTTATTGTATAATTATATTCCATTACATTCATGTATCAGAGCTTGTTAAGCCATTCCACAAGATGCATATCCCTTCAATTTCCATTATTTTGCCACCACAAAAAGACTACTATAAATTTTTATGCATGTGTTCTTTTCCCTCTTTTAAAATCTCTTTGGGATACAGAACTAACAGTGATATCACTCAATTAAAGGCTATGCACAATTTGGTTGCCCTTTGAGCATAGTTTCAAATTGCTCTCCAGAATGGTTGGGTAAGTTCACAACTCCACCAAGGGTGCATTAGTGTCCCAATTTTCCCACGTCCTCTCCAATATTTATCAGTTTTCTTTTCTGTCACATTAGCCAATCTGATAGGTGTGAGGTAGTATCTCAGAGCTGTTTTCACCTGCATTTCTCTAATCAGAAATGAGTTAGAGCAGTTCTTTTTATGACTATGGATAGCTTTGATTTTTTCATCTGAAAGCTGCCTGTTCCTATCCTTTAACCATTTATCAATTGGAGAATGACTTGTATTCTTACAAAGTTGACTCAGTTCTCTATATTTTTAAGAAATGAGTCCTTTATCAGAAACACTTTCTGTAAAGATTGTTTTCCAGTTTTCTGCTTTTCTCCTAATATTGGTTGTATTGGTTTGGTTTTTACAAAAGCTTTTTATTTTCATATACTCAAAGCTATGTATTTTATATTTCATAATGCCTATCACTTACTTAACTTATCCTCTAATAATTTGGATGCTATACTATTCGGTGTATATGTGTGTGTGTGTTTGTGTGTGCATATGTGTGTATGTTTGTGTATATTTTATATATGTATATATATATATATATGTATATATGCACATTATATATGTGTGTATGTATATTTCTTAGTATTGATATTGCTTCATCACCTATGGTGCCTCTTAGCAAACTTGTCTGAGATCATGATTGGTATCCCAGATTTTTTTTCATCTGAAGCATAATAGATTCTGCTACAGCCCCTTACCTTTATTCTGTGTATGTCTCTATGCTTCAAATGGATTTCTTGTAAATAACATAATGTAGAATTCTGGTTTTTGATCTACTCTACTATATGATTCCATTTTATGAGAGAGTTCATCCCATTCACATTCACTGCTATGGTTACTAACTGTGTGTTTTGCTCCATCCTTTTCTTCCTCCTCTTGATCCTTTCTCTCCTTTCACACTTTTCCTCAACAGTGCTTTACTTCTGTCTGCCACTTCTTCAGATCTCCCCTTTATCCTGTTAGCTGACCACCCCCTCACTTAATTCTTTCCCTGCTACTGGGGGTAAGATACATTTCTATATACAATTGCTTGTGTATATTATTCCTTCGTTGAGCCAATACTGATTAGTCAAATTGAAGCAATCCCAGTGACCCAGCCTCCCATCTTGACCTCCATTGTAATAGGTCTTGTACACTCTCTTCATGTGAAATAATTTACCTCGTTCTACTTCTTCTTTCTTTCTGCACCAAAATTTACCTTACACTCATAACCTCTGTGTTTGCTCCTTCTAGCTATACTATTAGTGGTACGTTTAAAAAATGATTAAAGCTATCTTCTTCCCTTTTAGGGATGCAAACAGCTTAGCTCTATTGAAGCCCTTATATTTTCTTTTTTTTTTTCTTTATACCTGTTCATGCTTCTCTTGGGTCTTTGATATTGGAGATAAAATTTTTGGTTTAATTCTGGGCTTCTCCTCATGAGAACTTGAAATTCTTTTATTTCATTGAATAATCATTTTCACCCCTTGATGTATTATGCTTAATTTTGTTATAAGTAATTCTTGATTGTAGTCCTAGTTTCTTTGCCCTCCAGAATATCATGTTCATGACCTCTAATCTTTTATGTTGCAGAAGCTAAGTCTTGTGTAATTCTGATTTCAGTTCCCTCATAATTTAAATGGGGGTTTTTTTGGTCACTAACAGTATTTTTTCCTTGACCTCGTAGTTCTGATATTTGGCAATGATGTTTCTTGAAATTTTGATTTTGGGATCTCTTTCTGAGGCAATTTTTGTAGCCTTTTAACACCTATTTCCCCCTCTTGTTCTAGGATACCAGGGTTGTTTTACAGGTACTCCTTTTCATGTATCCATTGATTCTGATATTGTCTCTCCTGGATCCATTTTCCAGATCAATTGTTTTTCCCATGAGGTATTCTATTTTTTTTCCATTTTTTTTGAATTTGTTTGATTGATTCAATGATGCATTTGGAATCTTTCTCAGCAAAATTCTGAGAGGTCAACACTTGGTAAATATTATTTAGTTCCATCATCTGGAGTGCCCTTTGTCTATGGCTCTCATTCATCAAAACAGAAGTGCAGGTGTTTTTTTTTTTTTATTTAGTTAATTGTTGTGTTTTTTTTTTTGTTAGGAGTCCATTTTCTCTGAGATTTTCCAAATTGGTGAATGAGTGAAGAAAAACATAATGTTCCCTCATCTATCCTGAGCTGTGATCCTTCTAAGCTCAAATAGGTTGAGAGACAGAGAGAGATAGAGACAGAGAGAGAGAGACAGAGAGACAGAGACAGAGACAGAGAGACAGAGAGACAGAGACAGAGAGACAGAGAGAGAGAGAGAGGAGGAGGAGGAGGAGGAGGAGGAAAACTCCTAGTTTTAGTGTTATCCTTCCTGTCACCCATCCTGAAGTCAAAATAGTGTCTTCTTGGCACATACAATATATGATTCTGTTTAAGCAGGAGATATCCCTTACTTCTAACTAGTATTTCTTACTAAGATTTCTTTTTATTCCAACTCTTTACCCTGTAGTCTTTTCAAATTCATGTTTTCCCCAAAACATGATATTTTAAGCAAACAGAAAATGCTACCAATATTACTCACAATTTGTGTTCTACATTTCTTTCTTTTTAAATATAAATAGATCATCACAGAAGAGAATTTGGAAAGAGGTGAACTTTTGGGAATTCCAAACATTAAGAAGTAAGGACATAATGTGGATTGCCAGACTGCAGATTCATTAAGATTTGAATTAAGAAGCCAATAAACCATACTTCTAATATAGATCCTCAAGTCTTTCCTGTCCATCCTTCACTGAATGTGGCATTATACATTCTCAGTTAGGTGAAATTGGCCCTTCTCTGTACTGGATAATCAGGGTTCCAGTTCTGGATGCATGCATCCAGATAATTGACCCAAGTGAGGTTAATCTTCAGTAGTCTTAGTTCAGTATTTCTTGAATACATTTGTAACCATGTCAAGGAGATGATGCAACTGGTTATTTACTTACAAGCATTTGCAAACCCTCAGAATGATGAAGAAACTTTAAGTCATCAATAATCCCAGGATTCCTCCCTTTTTTCTTCTTTTCCTGCCCCAATGTAATATATTTGGTCTGCAATCAAATACATAAAAATGCGTTGCATTTCGAATCACAGTCATTAAAAACGTTAAGAGAATATCAGTGGAAAAGAATAGCTATTGATGGTCAAAACCAGTGAAACCTCCTACAAAGTAGGCGTAATTAGTAGCCTGAATCAGTTATTGTGCAGTCAAATCCTCCTTCCCCCTACCCTCAGATTACCATGCATATATACATATGCATATATTTATAATCTATAATTCAATACGTGATGATTCAAAGTTATAAAGAAAATGCTTCCAAAAGAAAAAAAAATAGCACTAAATATTGTAGTACTGCAGGAAAGGAAGAAATGCATTTAAAGCAACGATGAAAATGGCGTGCAGTATAATTACCTGAAATTGCTATTCGCTTGACACCCTGACACTAATTTTATTCAAGCCATTGGGAAATAAAATTTTAAAAGCATTCCTTTCCGAACGTCAGAGCTTGGGTAGGTGGGTGGGTGGGGAGTTTAGGGGATAGGGAGGGTGGAGGCAGAAAGGAAAGGGTAAACTTTCCAGTATCCAAAAAAGGAAAAAAAAAATTAAACAGTCCATTTAGGATAAACGCCTATATAGATCGACAGCCTTTAATGCCAACATTTTTAACGCTTGCCCTGTACGTAGATTGATTTTTTTTTCCTCCAGCATTCCCTCAGCAGATGAATTTTTGCTACTGCAGATCAGCAGAGGGTGTCAGATCTTTCAGAGTGCACCAGGCTGGAACAAGCAGAGCTTCTTAGTAACTCTCTTTTTCCCCTCCCCACTCTCGCTCTTTCTCCCTTCTTCTCTCTCAACCCCCCTACCCCCTTTCTGAGTAATTCAGAAAGAGCAGAAGAAAGAGAAGCAAAACAAGGGAGGAAGAAGCGCTAGTTAGGGAGAAGAGAGGGGAACCCGAGAAAAGAACAGAACACGAGAAGAGGGGGAAGGATGGACAACCACAAAACGCAGCAATTGCGGAAATTTTGCAGCGCCATTGGCTCGGCAGCTGTTCCTTAGGCTGGGGCGTGATTTCAGCACCAAGGGGAACTGGACAGCACCCAGAGGGGACTCCTAGGCAGAGAGCAAGAGCAGCAGGAGCCGCTGCAGCAGCAGCTACAGCATTCAGCATCAGCATCAGCAGCCGGAAACCCTGCTTTGTAACAGAAAAGGCAAGGTCAGTCCGAGGCATAGCCATGCACAGTCAGTTCGCCTGTACTATGCTGCACTCAGCCTTCTGGTGTGTCTAACATGCACTTGCTTCCAATTCCTAGCATTGTTACCATTCAGATTAGTGAAGACAACTAGCAGAGATTCGACAGTTACGGGTTTTATTTATTTATTTTTTTAACTACTTTTGGTGGTATCAAAGGGGAGGGAGGGAGGATTTTTTCTTTTTTTTTTTCTTTTTTTTCTTTCTTTCTTTTTCTTTTTCTTTTTCTTTTTTTTTTTGCGTGCCTTGCACAACGTGCCTGGATAGTTTGTGGATTTAATTATTGACTGGCGTCTGGACCGTTGCAGTGTGCGGGGGGAGGAGGGAGGAAAGAATCCACCCCCCCCAAAAGAAAGCTTTTTTTTTTCCTTCTTCCTTGGGTTCGGACACTGAAGTGGTAAATGAACTTGAACTGTGTCTGTGGCGAACAGGATGATTGCTGTTACTTTGTTATGAGATCGGGGATGAATCGTTCAGTTTAAAAATGCTGCTTTGGATTCTGTTGCTGGAGACGTCTCTTTGTTTTGCCGCTGGAAACATTACAGGGGACGTTTGCAAAGAGAAGATCTGTTCCTGCAACGAGATAGAAGGGGACCTGCATGTAGACTGTGAGAAAAAGGGTTTTACGAGTCTGCAGCATTTCACTGCCCCGACTTCCCAGTTTTACCATTTATTTTTGCATGGAAATTCCCTTACGCGACTTTTTCCTAATGAGTTCGCTAACTTTTATAATGCGGTTAGTTTGCACATGGAAAACAACGGCTTGCATGAAATTGTTCCCGGGGCTTTTCTGGGGCTGCAGCTGGTGAAGAGACTCCACATCAACAACAACAAGATTAAATCTTTCCGAGAACAGACTTTCCTGGGGTTGGACGATTTGGAATACCTCCAGGCTGATTTTAATTTATTACGAGATATTGACCCGGGAGCATTTCGGGACTTAAACAAGCTGGAGGTACTCATTTTAAATGACAACCTCATCAGCACCTTACCTGCCAACGTGTTCCAATATGTTCCCATCACCCACCTCGACCTTCGGGGAAACAGACTTAAAACACTGCCTTATGAGGAGGTCTTGGAGCAGATCCCAGGCATTGCTGAAATCTTGTTAGAGGATAACCCCTGGGACTGCACTTGTGATCTGTTGTCTCTGAAGGAATGGCTAGAAAACATCCCCAAAAACGCACTTATTGGACGTGTGGTCTGCGAAGCCCCCACTAGACTGCAGGGCAAAGATCTTAATGAGACCTCCGAACAAGATCTATGTCCTTTGAAAAACCGAGTGGATTCTAGTCTCGCAGCCCCCCCTGCCCAGGAGGAGACCTGTGCTCCTGGCCCCATTCCAACTCCCTTTAAGATTAACGGCCAAGAAGATCCTGCCACTCCGGGGGCTGCTCCAAATGGAGGTACAAAGATTCCAGTCAACTGGCAAATCAAAATCAGACCTACTGCGGCGGTTTCGGCTATCAATGCCAAAAACAAGCCTCCGGGCAGAAGAATGCCCTGTCCGGAGATATGCAGCTGTGACCAGATCCCCGACTCGGGTCTAAAGGTGAATTGCAATGACCGAAACGTGAGCAGTTTGGCTGACTTGAAGCCCAAGCCCTCCAACGTACAGGAGCTATTTTTGAGAGACAACAAGATCCACACCATTAGGAAATCTCACTTTTTGGATTATCGGAATCTTAATCTGTTGGATCTAGGAAACAATAATATTGCAACTGTGGAGAACAACACCTTCAAGAACCTTTTGGACCTAAGATGGCTATACATGGATAGCAACTATTTGGACACCCTGTCCCGAGAGAAATTCACCGGGCTCCTGAACCTTGAGTACCTGAATGTGGAGTTTAACGAGATTCAGCTGATCCTCCCCGGTACCTTCAATGCTATGCCCAAACTGAGGATACTCATTCTCAACAACAACTTGCTGAGATCCCTGCCTGTCGACGTGTTTGCTGGGGTCTCACTCTCTAAACTAAGTCTCCACAATAACTATTTCTTGTACCTCCCTGTAGCTGGGGTACTGGATCAGTTAACCTCCATCATACAGATAGATCTGCATGGCAACCCCTGGGAGTGCTCTTGCACGATTGTGCCTTTCAAACAATGGGCAGAGCGCCTGGGTCCTGAAGTGATCATGAGTGATCTGAAATGCGAATCCCCAGAAGACTTCTTCAAAGCAGATTTCATGTTCCTCTCCAATGACGTGATGTGCCCCCAGCTGTATGCAAAGATCTCGCCTACGTTAACTTCACACAGTAAAAACAGCACTGGGTTGGCGGAGACAGGGACCCATTCCAATTCCTACCTAGAGACCAGCAGGGTCTCCATTTCGGTGCTGGTCCCGGGACTCCTGCTGGTGTTTGTCACCTCTGCCTTCACAGTAGTTGGCATGCTCGTGTTTATCCTGAGGAACCGAAAGCGGTCAAAGAGAAGGGATGCCAACTCATCTGCATCTGAAATCAATTCCTTACAGACAGTCTGTGATTCTTCTTACTGGCACAATGGACCTTACAATGCAGATGGAGCCCATAGAGTTTATGACTGTGGCTCTCACTCCCTTTCAGACTAAGAACCCGGGCAAAGGGTGGGGGAGGGGAGGTGGGGCGCTTTTCCACAAGTTTCGCAGCTAGCAACCCAGTGGTTAAGGAAACCTTGACCCGAGTGCTTGTCTGCTCGCCCACGCCAAAGCGTGAGTGGCATCAATCAATCAAACAACTCTCCTAGGAGAAGAGGGTTCTGGCTCCTCAGCTCTCTTCCGGGAAAGCCAAACAGGGAGAAGACTGTGGCATGACTGGAGGATTCGAAGCCAGCTCGCTAACTCTAAACCCCCTTTGAGAGACAGCCAAGCTGGAGCAGCGCTTCTTACATCTGACTATGCCCTTAGTGAGTCTTGGAGACTAAAAAGAGGGCAGAGGACACACTTGGCCAAACTCTTATAGGGCGAGCGATTGTTATTGTCCTATACATATATGTATAAATATTCCTACGTCTATATATATATATAGATAGATATCTATTTTTTCCCCTGTGGATTAGCCCCGTGAGGAGGGGGACGTGATGGCCTCCCTGCTGACACTTCAGGGAAGGGAAGTTGCACGAAGGCATGAATGTAATGTAAATAAATGACTCGGATTCCGAACAAAAAGTGCTGCATGGCTCGCATGGATACAACGCACCCCAGGGACGCTCCCCCTCCCATTCAACCGGAGACAGCGTCTAATTCACACCATCCACCCTCTTACCTGATAAGTCCCATCGTATCAAACTTTCTATAAACAAAATACAGTATAATCTAAAAGTGCCATTTCGCCATTTTTTTTTGTGATGATAGGCAGTACAGAGAGGTACATTTACTGTGAAAAAGTGTACAGATTTTATTTAAGACATTTGCATGGATAGTCAGTTCATTTTATGAGTTTAAAATTTTACTTTCTTTGGAGAGGTTTTTCGGGGTTATTTTGGTATTTTTTTTTTGTTATTTTTCTATAAGTATCCAATAATGCCTTCCATCTGAATGTAAAATTAGTACCCTTGATTTCTATTATGATATCAGTGTAAACATTCAAAAAATAATTCCGAGGCAGTTAAGCATGACCAATTAATGTCACTCTAGTGCTTAGGCTGCAATCTTAATGGTAGCAATTCTGTGCTGGTGTAAATCTTATATTAAGGAGAAAAAACAGAATCGAGGAAGCACGTGAAACTTACTAATTCTATCCGAGGATTTTATAATGGCATATTTTTTCAGTATTAAAGTGAAAATGTTTTCAACTCTGGGTCCTTATATTTTTCCAGCTTCATTATTGCAAGTGGCTGCTATGGTATGTGTTGGCAGGGATGGGGGAGGTGAGGGAAGGGGGTGGATCCCTTCTCTGGCTACATTAAGGCAGGTTCTCTAATCTCCTTACTTAACCACCTACCCCTTTGTGTCTTGTTGTTGCCCTATAACTTCCCAAAATGTGTAAATCATCTAGTTTCCCTTCTTTCAATCTACTCCCCACCCCGCACCCCTGTCTTCCCCCCTAATGCGGCAGTGAATCCCTTTATTAATGCTGGAACTCCCTCGCTGCTGCTTCTGCTGGTGCTGCACACACTGCAGATATATTAGGGATGTTAGTGGAAATTTGATTTAATTGACTCAGCCTAGATCGGTCTCATTAAACAGAGTGGAGATTTCATTGGTCAGCACTCCTTGCTGAAACGCAGCAGCCTTAATGACTGGCAGTTGAGATGCTGCTGGCGATTTGACTTTAACAGCTGCTGGAAATGGTAAAACTAATTAGAGAAGGGAATCCCACCCCCCTCATAACTGCACCTAAAAATTGGTAAAGAAAACACACGTCTTAACTCTGATCGTTCACGTTAAAGAGGTTTTCTCTTTGATCATTTGGCTTTCTGGAAGTAGCCCCTTAATTAACAGGAAAAGCATTAAAGTGCTCAAAGCAATGCAGCTCCAATCTTAACACTGTTCTTGGCTTTCTTATGGCAAAGTCCATTTGTATAGCAGGGACTAACAAAACTTCAAATACAGAATGGGTCTGCATTACAGAACATGCACACCCTTGAGAAGTATAATAAGAAAGCACAGATCACAGACTTAGAGGGAAAATAAGTGACAGAAATCTAAATCGAATAGAAAAGATTCTCCGAAATCTTAGGAACAGAGCATTCATCTACAAATCATTTTCTAAAGGAGTGTCATTTCCCAGAACAGTTCTGCAGGTTGTTATTTAGTATATATAGTTATTTGGTTTACATAGCATTTTAAAAATAAACATATTTTCCATTATTAAGTGCAATTGTTGCCAAAGCCATTTTTCATTTTCTCCTTCAATTGATTTTGGTGTGAATTGTTCATTTTGATAGCATATTCAATGTGAGTGGAATTACTATCTACTAGCAACAAAGGTCATGGATTTTTCTTTCTGGAGATCATTATGTCTTTTAAGTGAATATACAACAGACTTCTTTCTCTGGATGTAAAGTAGTAGAATATATATATATATATATATATATATATATATATATATATATATATATATATATATCTTTTGCAATATTTTAAGAGCCAAGTAAAACGAAAATCTTATAAGAAGCAGGGCCACTAGCAGAAGGTGACAGATACTACCTCAATGATAGGTATTGGGTGAGAAATATTTGTTCCTAAAGAAACACATTAGTCTAGACTGATACTTAAGTTTCTATTTCTGAAGAGTTGATAAAAGGCTATGAATTTCCCTCGACTTTATTCATGGTATGGTATGAATTTTTTTCAAGTCTATGGGTGGTACAATACAATTTAAGGGGTCAGATGAGGAAATATTAGGTGACTAATTTGCTTTGTTAATGTCTATACTTGTACCTGATAAACCTCTAATGACACCTGTCATTTATAAAATGATGATCAGAGGGTAATTACAACATTCTAATGATATGAAAGGGTCTATGAAGGTTTTATGCAGCTTATAGATCAGACGTATGTTGATCACTATATAGATGCAGTGTGCTTTAAAGGATAAATTACTTTTGGGTTTATTCATTCAGAGAGTAAATATAATGGTCATCTAAAACTTGGTTTGTCTCTGTCAGGGGTTGTATCTAAGAAAAATAATGCATGTAATTTAGAGCAACAAAGATTTATGGATTGCAGCAATTTATGAATTTTAGACATGTAAAGACAATGAAACCAAATTAACTAGATATTGATTCTGATAAAATTAGCATTTCCAGGGTGCTTTAACAAATAAGAAAACATGAAAAAATACATGCAGAGAAACAGAATGAGTAATGCTCAAATATATCTAATGTCTGACTATAGAACATTTATTATTTAGACAGCCAATGTTTTATTCATTTTGATAAAGTATCTCTGTCTTAATAATATATATTCTATTTGAAGGATACATTATAGTGCATTTCCCTTATATCACTTTGATTTAGATTTGCTTAATCTACTGTTTTGGGTTTTTTTGTTTTGTTTTGGGGGGGTCTTTTTTTAACTTTAAAGGATCTGTATAACTGTAGGTGTCACTTGCAGTGTGTGAAGTATGTTGCTTCCAGTTGAATCACTCTTCAATTCATCAAAGCAAAAGAGATTTCATTTGTGCAGAATGGAAAAGGGAGAAAGAGAGAGATAGCTTGTTTAGTTCAGTTGTTTTAAAAGAAGTAGCTGTACTGTTGTTGTATCTAAGAATATCTTAGAATTTAAGTAGTTGCCATAGAAATTTATTGTTTAACCATTTTACATCTTTATGAAGCAGGTAGCTATAAAATTTGATTTAAGAGTAACATTTATATATATATATGTATGTTCACACACATGTGTATGTATGTGCATATGTTCATATGTATGTGTGTGTATATATATGTATGTATGTATGTATTTTTTCCCTCAAAAGAAAAGATAGCAAACTGTGCATCAGATAAGTATCTGGACAGAATTGTTCTATTTTTAAATATTAATTTAAAATCAATCACATTAGTGATTCCAAGGATAGTGTGTTTGGTTTTGGGTTATGCCACTTTGTTAATAAATGTTTTCTTATTTGGGTAGAGTTCTCAGTGAATTTCTTGGGTGTGAGGAAAGGTCCAAGAGGACAAAGGAAGTATCTATAAGGTATCTGATGGTTTCCAAGTCATGTTCCCTGCTAGCTCTTTTAGAAATAGCCATCCCTGTGTGTGTGCATGAAAGCTTGGGTAATGACAATATGATAGGAATGTTTGAATGTGTTAATGGTTTAATTATGGTATTGATTTGAATTTTCATCCATTTTTTCATTCAAAGGTGAATATTATTCAAATCATCATAAGTTATTGTTTATTTTAAAGATTATTACCTGATATCAACAAATACACCAAATTGTATGCATTCTCATGCTTAAGCTGCGAGTTGCCTTAATGTGGTACATAAGCCATATAAAAGTGGATAAGCATTGACAGATTTGGGATAATTGCCTGAGATTATATTGCACCTATAGACATATCAAAGATAGAGATCATTTAAGCAACTAACACAGAACAACCTACCCTTTGTCCTTACTACTCAACAGCTTGGGGAAATGCCATCATATTGTCCCATACTTACAATGTTTATAAAGAGAATAACCCTAAAGGCTGATTCCCTATTGAGGCTTCATGTTACTTAGACTTGAGTGCCGTGCTACCCTCCATAGTGACCTATCAATGATATTTTCATTAAATTTCAAATATCTTCAATATTTTAGAAAATAAAATTATGGTCACAAGTGTTTTAGGTTTCAAACTAAAATGCATGTGAAGTAATTATATAAATTAACTAAAATAAGCCCTTTGACCTCAATTAACTGATTCTTTTAGTTTACAAATTGTGTTTTGAATTTAATTAATAGGTAATAATTGAATTTATTTCTTATTTCACTTTATTTTGCAAGTCTTTGTGCAATTAGAAAATAACATATTTTTTAAAAGAACTCCCCAAAATGGAAACAATTTTTATCTGTATCTGACAAAATCAAACCTAGAGTCTAAGAATATCCAGGTCATAATTTATTTGTTCATTCATCAAATATTTTTGAGTGCCTACTACGTGTAAAGTGTTGTGCTTATGGGAAATGAAGATGACTAAGACTTTGTCTCTGTATTTAAGACTTTGACATTATGGTAAAGAAGATATTGCATATAAGCAGATAACTATAATTCAAGCTAGAATAAGTTATGTCACATGGACTGTGTTTAAAAGTATCCTTTAAAGATCTTTAGTGTGATTGACTTCTGACCCCTCAACAATGTTTTGTTTTGTTTTGTTTAAATACATTACATTTATGGCACATTCATGGGCCGAATGAATGGAAACTTTTAGGATAGTTCAAAATAGCAGATGAACCATTTTTATATCTGTTTTATACTGCCCTTTTAACATAGTGACTGACTTGATTTTGATCTAAAAAAACTCTGCTCCAATGGATACTTAACAAAGTGAACATAAAGCCCATGATTTTCTTACCTCATTGTCAGGTATGAATTCCAGGATAGTTGATCAGTTGTATTTAAATATTCCTAAAACAGACAACTAATTCAATGGCAAAATCAACTAAACCAGTTGTTTGAACTTCTGTCCATATGCCAACAGGTAGTTGAAAGAATTGTTCAATTTTTTTTCACTTTCAACCAGCTGTGATACAATGTGACATATCCAATATGAACTTTGAATATGAACAATTTTATGCATGTGATAATTGTTTGTTATATAAACAAACACATTTATATTTCAATGAACAAAATACCTAAGCCTTCTGAAAAGAAAGGTTGATTAATGGTAAAACATGGTGTTATTCCTACAATTTATATCTAAAAGAGGTAAATTGGAACATAGGATTTTTTTTTGCTATTTCTTTATAGAATTTATAGGGACATTTTTGTTTACATATATTCTAGCAAATATTCTATAATGTTATAAATTTTGTTTAAATTTCTTATTTTACAAAATTGAATCTTTAATTTTTTTTTACTTGATATCTCATTGTTTATAAATCTTCTGAATATTATGGAAATATTCAGTCATAAAGCAGATATCTCTAAACATCTGGAACTCAGAAATCTAGAATGAATGGAGATGCAATTTGTGCTTCTCTGACTCATGCTTTCTTCCTTTTCATTTTTTTTCTTGGTGGAAAGGATAATATTGCATCATATTGGAGAAAAAAACACTATAGACATAAATGATAAAAATTGAATTCTTAACATCAAAAGTGCAAGGATGTCTTTGTTTTTGAGTAGTCTGGGAAAGAAATTGAAAGCTGTTCTGTAATTAATCATTGCATCTAGCAATTTTTATTATACAATTTGGCATATGAAGATTTTTCTCACCTCTTAATAGTGTTTGATTTGATTTCTTAATGATGCCTATACTGTAAGAGCAGTTCAGCAGTATGGTAGAAATAATATTGGCTTGAATATCTTTTACTTGCTAGTTTTATGAACTTGTAGAGTCACTTAACTCTCTGAGCCCATTTTCAGATCTGTAAAATGGTTGCTAAAAATACCAAATAACAGCAACAACAGCAACAACAAAAGAAAACTGGCATCATATATCTTACACAAAGTACAATGAGATAATGTATAAGTAACTGTAAAGTATAATAGAGTAAATTCTACTGCAATGGTATTTTGATTGATATTTTAAAATATATTCTTTAAGAGAAGAGATTTACTCTAGAAAATTAGTTTATCATGAGGTTGGTATATAGGTTTGTGACAAAGTTGATATATTCAAATAAGATCCACCTTTTTGTTTGTATGTTTTAGTTTGTTGCCTTTGTCTTTGAGTCATTTTATTTTCTCATTTTTATGGTATATGGATAATGCTTAAGGATAATCTGATTCTATTGTTGATCCGTTGTTGTTGTTAGAATCAACTTCTAAAATTTTGATATAAACAAAGCAAATGAATGCACATGCCTATGATTTTAATGAGATAAATTTAATGAAAAATAATCTTAACTCATCCAAAATCATCTGCTTTGTAATTCAGGCAAAGACCTACGGTGGTATGAAAGCAATTATTCCTGATGTGATAATGTCTATCACATTGACTTTATTCCACCTTCTTTTAATAATACTTACACATTTGATTGAATTAATCCTTTAACTTATCAATACAATGCTAGTCAAGTCCTTTTACCTCCCTGTGGCTTTTCTTATCTTTCAAAGTAAAATTGGACTAAATAATCAGTAAGGCCCGTTTCAGCACTAAATCCCATGATTCAATCCTCATAGATACCATGGGATAAAGTTGGTACAGATTGATCCTCAATTAATCCCATAGCTTTCTGATTGAATCAAAGTACTGCTTAGTTACAGAATACTCTGGGATGAGAGTATTCAGCTGAATTTTCATTCAATAAACATCCTACACTGTGTTTCATCAGCAAATTTCTGATTGGCTGAAATTTTTGTTTTTTCCCCAGAACAATGGTCAGTTATCTAACAATAAAATTTCCTGTCACAGATGGTATTTGGTATAAATGGGCATTAAGACCTAACAAGCATCATATTGAGGGAGAATATTGTATCTTATGGGTGGATATTATGGGGAACAAGATTAGAAGCCAAGAACTAACAGCTGGAAATGGCAATCATCCAAAAGAAGTAAATTGCATGCAATGGAATGTCATAATTGTAACACAAAATGTATAAGTTTAAATCAGCAAAAAGTCACCACAATGTGTTTGGGGGCATCATTTGCATGGGAATATCAATGAAAGCTAGCCAGGAAAGTGTGCTTTCTTTTTTAGAAAAATTTTGTACAGGATATTATGAATTCAATATTTATTCAAGGTTGACTAATGTGGTACCTACCAAATGTTCATTCCTTCAAACTCAATTTTTACACATAAGGAAAATTAAATGAACAAATAAAATCTAAATTGCACAATTACCTTTACAGGATGTAAGCTTTTCAGTTCAGGGTATACTAGACTGATCTCATATGACAATCTGTGTTTATAGTGGATTTTACATATTGATTGGCTGCTATTTTGGAGTTGTAACAGTTCTGACAAGACCCCTAGGAGCCACTATTAGTGGGTTTTTTGATTAAAATATGGACAATATGACTGTGCCTAAGGAGTCAGTAAAATGTAATCACAAAGACTAACCATATATTTACTCTATGTTATTGTCATTTCATAAACTGGGCCTCTGGGATCAACTAATTTAAATGAGTTCATTTTTAAATAATGATTTCAGTAAAATGGTTAAAATTATTCTTACTGTATACAGCATCAAATAATCAGTATGCCTAGATTCTTTTACTTTTCAATTCATTGTTCTAGTATAGTATAGAAACAGCCTAAGTATGAAAAGTGAAGTTTAAATAAAGACCATAGAAGAGAGAATTATGACTGAAATCTGGCTATTACAGTGGATAATTTACACACAAAAAAGACAATTTAACCTGAAAGATCTGTGGATGTGTATTGGAGGATACATATTTTCCTTTTTTAGAGATTCTAACATGCACACACACACACACACACACACACACACACACCTATACATATGTATAGGTGTGTGTGTGTGTGTGCAATATAAATTTTTATATATAGCATATATATAATATGTGTTAGATATATTTCTGTCATATGCATATAGAGATATTTATATCATATAGGTGTATGATAGATATATTTCTATCATAATTTATATATATGTATTATATGTATTTATATTATATCCATATCCTATATTTTAAAGGTCTATCTCTGTATATATGTGTATGTATGTGTGTAATATCTATGTGTATGTGATATTCCATATCTATTTATATGTATATGTGGCATATAACATATAATTACCATTTCTGTTGAGGCTAAGAAAAGGAAAATCATTTATCAAGTGTTCACATTATATTACCTATTTGTGGTGGTGAATTTTACCTTCTGTGAATATAATTTTTTAACATTTAATATTACTTAGCTTTTCAGGGCAGCTGATATTGAAAAACATAGTTTTATTGTTTTCACCCAATTTTTTGAAACAATGGAAAAATGTGTTCTGTGCAACTGTAGTAGCATTTTATTGGAGACTAGGTGTCAACAATTTTAATTACACTTCCTTTCCTAGAAATTTTTTAGAAATAAGTAAATGATATCATCTGTCCTAAAAGTACTTCCTTAATATAATATAAAATGTCCAGGTTGAATTGTTTTTGAATTTTTGAATTCTAGTATCAATTTTGGGCTAAAAATCTAATGTAAAGCTACTGAACTTTCCCAATAGTCCCAAATACTTGGAGTAGGAAGAACCACCAGGCAATTTTCTTTTAATATTATACTTTTCACATTTAAGGAATTTAAAGAAGCTTGCCATAGTGGGTATGAATGAAAATAAGCCACAATCAATGAGATTAATTATGGAAATATCATGGCATTTTGTGGAGTGGAAACTGTATCAGTGAAGCAGGAAAACTTGAACAATCAGCTGTACAGAAGGAAAAGCAAAGGACAAAGTATAATGTTTTTTTTTCTTAGAAAATTAGCTAAAAATAAATACTTTTTCCCACTATTTTTTTTCTTGCAATCAAAGCATTAATCTTGCTATCTTTTGTGCAACCAAATATCACAGATAATAAGCTTTTCTGAGTAAGAAACATGATGAAAAACACTCATATACAGTTATATGTGTGTTATTTTTTGAAAGAGTAATTCCAACCATGCATGTAATTCAAATTCCCATCACTGTCTAATCCTAGCAATAATTGAACTTAATCTTTTAAGTAAATTTGATTGCTTTTCATTTTATTTTAATACTTTAATTAAAATACTTTTTTTTAGAAACTATCCAAGGGTAGTCTCATCAAATCATAGGATACTAGGTTGCTTGGCTATTCTCTGTGTACTGGTGATACCACATTAGCATAGATGATTTATCAAAGGAAACCTGTAAGGTAGAACTAGACCTTTTTCCTTTAGCTAAAAAAAGCATCCGAAAACATTTTATATTGCAGTTGTCTGTAGTGCTGTGGAGCTAATATTGCATCAGTAAGAAGATCATGAAAAAGTACCTATTGCCTTTGAAGAATTCAAGGCATTATATATGAGCAAATGACATTCTAGAATATTGAAAGAATTGGTTAAAGAGATTGTTGAGAAACTGTCAAAGGACTTTAAATTTTATGGAGTCTATAGAAGATGGCACAAGAATGGAAAAGGGCAAATATTCTGATTTGCAACAAAGAGAACTAAAGACAAGGGGCCAGAGATAAGCAAATGAGCACAAATTTTTGGAATGTGAAATTCTAGGCAAGGAACTGGTAAGAGCAAAGAGCCAGTATTTCTTCATAAAGAACCGGCCAAGATCAATTAATCTTTCTTTCATTTTTTACAAGGTTATCAGAATTGTAGATTAAGGAAATGTATTTTATACAGTTTACCTAGATTTCAGCAACTCCACAGTTGTTCATGCTATTGTTTGGAGCCAGAGATGTAGTAGCCCAAAGTCCTACATTATTTTGTCCTTGTTACATCATGAAAAGAGCATCGTTTTTAGTTCTGGGCACCGTATTTTAAGAACAACCTCGATATTGGTGAGAGCATTTATAGGGCTAGTAGGGCTATATTGGAGCTTGCTTCTACTAATGCATGGGAACCAATTGTCAATTGTTCAATGTGGACATTTATAGAGCAGAAATTAGCAAATGTTACATACCAGGGCTTGATTTATTGTTTTGTTGATTGTTTTGGCTTAAGAAAGTGAAAAAGAAAATGATAATAATGCAAATTGAACATTAGATTATGTTGGGCATACAATTCCCCCCAGAAAGCCAGATGTTCAACATTTACCAGTATGCCTCAGGTGACCCAAATCCTGAATATCCTTGAGATTATGTTTCATGTTTGAATCAAGTGGATATATTTACTTTTTTTTTTATCTAGAGATGGATAGCTTTTTTCATCATAAGTCCTTTGAAGCTATGATTGATCATTATACAGATCAGTGTTACTAAGCCTTTCATAGTTGGTTGTTTTCACAATATTACTATTACTGAGTAAATTGTTCTCCTGGCTCTAATAACTGCACTTTTGTTGTTCAGTCTTTTCAGTTGTGTCTCACACTTCATGACGTCTATCTTTGCATTTTCTTTGCAAAGATACTGGAGTGGTTTGCCATTTCCTTCTCCAACTGATTTTACAGAGCAAACTGCAAAGCAAACTGAACTGAACTAAACTGAAGGAAACTGGGTTAAGTGACTTCCCCAAGGTCACATAGCTCGTAAGTCTCTGAGGTCAAACTAAGAATGGAAATCTATCCATCGCACCACCTAGCTGTCACATACACACAAATACAAAAACACATATTATATACATATATATGTGTATGTGCATATGTATATATAATGTATATATGTATGTGTGTATATATAATATATACTATATATAATATGTCTAAAAATTCTATACACATATCTATATACTCATTTATTCCACTAAGAATGAGAAGGGGTTAATAGATTCTTGGTAGAATCTGCTCACAAAGCAAAGACCTTTTTGATAACATTGAAGCAGAATGTTGAACAATTATATTTTGATATTCAACTTTAGAATTAGCTGTCTAAATTGCATTGTTTCTTTAAAGGGTTAATGTATCTTTTAGTTCTCTTTGGTAGGGCAGGGTGGTAAGGACTAATAGCCAGTAAAGAAAGGTCACTTGGAGAAGTGAAATTTGAAGTGAGCTTTGCAAGGCATAAAGAATCCATGTTGTTGACTTGACTGAAAAGATGTAAGAGACAACTTAGAAAAATCCATGGAGACAGGAGATAGAGTAGTACATATATACAAATAGGTGGATTTTGCTGTAGTATAAAAGAAGTAATGCATAATCATCCTTGAATGACAGGTGAAGAAAGATTATGAATGCCAAACTGGAAAAAAAAATATATATATATATATATATTTATTCTTTTATCCTTATTTTATCGGTTTCATCCTTTATCATTTTATCCTTAAATATGTGTTTACTTAAAGGTAACAAACTTCTTGATCAGAGGGCAACATAGTCATACCTCTGATTTGGAAATTGTAATTTGGCTAGTTTATGGAAGTAGGCTAGAAGAGGGGATACAATGATACTTATTTGGAGACTGTTACAGATAAGAGACTGTATTATGAAGAAAGATAAATGGGTGGAAGGTACAGGAGACAGATTTTAACTTGACGTAAGGAATCAATAGCCAGTAGGGAGCTATCTTAGCTTAATTATCACAATGATGAAATTACAGGCCCAGAATAAAAAATATATATTATTTAAACATGAGATGAACTGCTTTGAGAGTAGATAAACATGGTAGTGGTTCTACTAGCCTTTGATATCTCTAGTAGGGGCTGAAAAAACATGAGGCATAGATGTTGAATAGAATATTTCTCCAGGCACATATTGTGCAAGAGGTCATTTTATGTCCCTTAAAAATCAAAGAAATTGCAAATAATTCAATGTATTGTGTCAGAATATAACATAGCATGTATTCTGCCCTATCATATTTAATTGCTGCTATTTCCATGTTACTAGTATTCTCCTTAACCTTCCTACAAACAGAATCTAGTCTTTCTTCAACCTAAGGAAGAACAGGCTGTCATGGTAGTATGCTAGTGTGACTAGTGTTTTTACCTGGCATTGAAAGAATTATTTTCCAATGGGTAATTAGAATGACTTTGCTTTGCTTAGCTGTGCCACTTGCAATTAGTCTAATTTAACAGTGGAAATTTTACAATAGATTAGAATTTAAAAATTTCTCTCTCTCCCTGTCTTTCTCTCTGTCTCTCTGTCTTTGTGTGCTTGTGTGTCTGTCTGTCTGTCTCTGTTTCTCTGTCTTTGTCTCTCTGTGTATACATATATACATACAATATATTCTATGTATATATTTTGTACATATATATGTACACACATATATCCACATATCATCTGTTCTCTCTCTCTTTCTGTCTTTTTTTAAATTAAGTTAAATTTTTATTTGACTTTTGAACAGTCCAGCAACTGTCAATGGGGAAAAACATGCTCTAGTAACCAAAAAGCCATTCATAAAAAAAAATGGATAGGAAGTCAGTGGACTGGTGTTCTAATCCTAGCTCTGCTACTGTGATTCCTGACCTTAGGCAAGTCATTTTATTAATCTTGCATCTGTAATATGAAGATATTAGTCATTAAGCATTAATTAAACATGTACTACATACCAGACACTGTGGTATGTGCTAGGATTACAATGAAAAGCAAAAACATGGTCCGGAGACAATGTAGAAAGAACTATATACATACAAAATATATACAGGGTAGACGGAAGATAACCTCAGAGTGAAAAGTGCTAGTACTAGGAAATACTTGAAAATCCTTCTTATAGAAAATAGGACTTTAGCAGAGATTTGAAAGAAGACAGGGAAACCAAGAAGATGAAGAGAGAACAGACATCAATCAATTCCAGGGTAGAGAACGTATAGTGAAAATGTCAGAGCTAGGATTAGAAGTAACTAGCTTTTGTGAAAAACAGTTAGGAATCTTTTGCCACTGGATTGTAGAGTATATGGAGAGAGTAAAAACCAAATGGTATTTTTATATTTGATCCTGGTGAAATTAGGGAGATACTTTAGTTTAATGAAGTCTGTGTGGAGGTGCTGACATAGTTAGACCTGCACTTTAGAAAGATCATTTTGGCAGCTCAGTGAAGGATGGACTGAAATGAGGAGAGACTAGAAGCAGGAAGGCCAAACCAGAGGGTTGTTATAAGAGTCCAGTAGTTAGGTGATGGGCAATTCCACCAGGATAGTGATAGTGTCAGAAGAGAGAAAGTAGCATGAGATTAGATAGCCTCCTCAGTCATTCTTTAATTAGTTCTATGGCTCTGAGCCCTTAATCTTTTTGTTTGTATGCAATGTTATGTTTTTATAGAGACTCAAAACAAAATGTGTATTTTTTTTATTGTTATAGATTTAAGATTATTGGATCTATGGTTTATCTAAGATCTATAATTAGAAGAGATCACAGAAGTGACCTAGTTCAACTCTTTTATTTTATAGATAGGAAACTGAGACCCAGGAAAGTTAGGTGACTTGCCCAAAGTTATATAGGTAATTGTAGTAGTAGTAGTAGCAGTAGCAGCAGCAGTAATAGCAGCTATATATCTATTTTGCATTTCTATAATGCTTAAAGGTTTTTAAAACTGATTTACAAAATTTATCTCATCTTATACCCATGGCAACCTTTGGGAATTGGTTTTATTATCCCATTTTACGGATGAAGAAATGGAGTCATACAGAAATTATAACTTGCCCAGAACACTTCTATTATGTGTTCTGAGACTGTATTTTCTTTCTGAATTCATGTTTAATGCTCTATCTTCTTATCTTCATCAATGCTATTTATACTATATTTAGAATACAAAATAGCTTCATATATTAATATGTTACTTTATTTTCTTCTAGAAAAGTCAATTGGTTCTTATTTGATCAAATGGTTGAAACATTCAGCATGATCCTACAAAAATAAAAAAAGTTTATATTTCTTTTTATAAATGATATTCATTCATGGTCACTAAGTATAGACTTTAAAAAAAAATCAGAATTCCATGAGAGTTAATAATATGAAAATATGTTTCTCTTCACCTCAATTATTTACATCAACTATTTAGGTTAATCTGGGTCTCATCTATGTGATGATATGGATAAACCTTAAACTGTGCTGATTGCAGTCATCTATGCCTATTCATTTATATTCCATGAATTCACCAGATCCACCCAGTGTTTGAGGACTTTCCTCTAGACCTTTTGACATTGTATGGGTATCAAAGTTTCACGAAGACTCTCTGTTGTTTCTCTTTTTCTTCTTCTACTTGACTTTCTCCCCCCAGTCATGTCTGCCTAGTGATTTTTTCATTGCAATGTGCTTCAGGCAGCTAGCAACCACTTTGTACCTCTCCCCATTGCCCTTTGAATGATTTTAAACTTTAATTCTTCTTTGTATTCCTTAGTTTGAAATGATAAAAAAATGATGAGGTCAAGTCTAAGACTTTCTCAAATTGTTTTCCTAACGTGTTTTTATTTTGTAAAACAAGGGAAAGTAATTATTGACAATTAACCATGATGTACTCTCTCTCTCTCTCTCTCTCTCTCTCTCTCTCTCTCTCTCTCTCTCTCTCTCTCTCTCTCTCTCTCTCTCTTTCTCCCTCTTTCTCCCCGCTACACACACATACACACACACACACACACACATACATCCACACACACATATCCGCTCTACCGATACAAAAGATAACATTTTAAAATTAACTTTGAGTAACTCCAGCTTACTTAGTGTAACTAAAATGTAGCACTAAAGAAAAAAGGGAAAGATAGTGTTGTACTGCTGAAATAATTGGACATTTACACTTTGAAGATTTGTCTAGGTATCCTTTGAAAGTATTCACTCCTCACTGAATGTAGTCAAGCAAAATTACTAAGTCTAAGTTACGTGCCTTGTTGTTATAGTTTAGAAACTTAGAACGGGATTTGTGTGAATGAACAGTAATTCACTGTTTTAAGATACCCAGCTAATAATGGTTTGACATCATGGGAAGTAGCTTGGTTTGCTTTATGAATCTAGCTTAATTCTGGGCACAGACTCTAACAATGGTACTCTTTGATGCTCAGTTTGTCTATAACACGAGTGAATTTTATTAACAGAAACATGATTGAATGCCTGTGATGCGACAAACAACTACTTAATTTTCATTGAATAATTTGTTGTGGAATATATGTCAGTATAGCAAGGACTTATGATTTTGGCTATTATACTTTACTCGTTGTAATCTAGGACAAGTGAAATAACTAATTTCTTTTTATTTCAGTTTTCTCCTTTATAAAATGAGGGGTTTGGACTTTATGACTTCTAAAATCTTTCGAAATCTAAATCTATGTTCTTATGGTCCTAAGCAATTAAGACTGATAAGTGGCTCTAAGTAAGAGAGAACTCATTTTGCTACAAGCCCATTAATTAGTATATGTGTGTGTGTGTTTGTATATGTGTTTCCATTTTTCTGTTGCTATACAAGCATAAAGCCTAGCAACTGCTTAAGTATCACGCAACTAAATTTTAGTTTGGGACTTGGATGCCTTAAAAAAAGCAGAAGCAATTTGTAAGAAATCCTTGATAAGAACATATCTTAGTTCATCCCAACTTTTTCAAAACTTGACATGTATATCTACAAACGTGAAAGAGATCTATGATAAAGAAATTTGAAAATTGTAACAAGATCTTCCAAAGTTTGTTGCAAAATACCAGCAAGCCTGTTGTACTAATTCAGCAATGACCAAATTTACTTTTTGAAATTAAGCTGCATTTCTTTGTGTAATCTGAAGCATTTCACAAAGAGCTTGAAAGGGCTTTATATACCATCTAGTTAAATCCTTTCATTTATAGCTGAGGAATCTAAGTTGCAGAGATTCTAAGTGGCTTGCCCAATACTACAAAGGTAAACAAGAGGCAGAATTCAAACCCAGGTCCTCAGATTCCTTTTCTCTGGCTCACATGGTATATTTGAACTTCCAATAATTTATTTTAGAGGCTTGGAATTTTACCTTGGATAGTGTGATAAGACCAACTAATATTCAAAGCCTACAGTTTGTTTTATCCTAGATTTTAAAAGACAAATCTGCTTTATTCATTTCAGACTATATATTTATGTTGAGTTGTATAGTTGAAAGGGCCTTGGACTTGGAATTAGGAGAGAACAGAATTTAAATCTTCATTCTGACACTTTGTAATCAAGGTCAATGCATTTAATGTTCCTGAGCACTTGTTTCCTAATCTGTAAAATGGGATAATTATACCTGCGAGGATTTAACTAGCAGGATTGTTTTGAGAATTGAAATAATATATTCAAAGTACTTTGCAAAGTTTAAAATGTTTTTAAGATTATACTTATTAATATATTATTAGTGGTATTAATTAATTATTAGCAATTGATTAGTAATTATTAGTGTAATTTCCCCCTCTGGGCAAATAAATAATCACCAACTGTATGATTTCACATTATGATATATTTGTAAATTCCTGTGAGGTCTTTGTGGAATCTCACCCTTCTTTCCCTTTTTCCTTGCCTCCCACTGCAACCTCTGCCATTTAAAATATTATCAAAAACAGGAAATAGGCAGGGAAGTATATGCATGGTAAGGACTTCTTTAACAGCTGCTGTAAGACAAAGCTAGAGATTGCATGGCCTTTACTCTTTGTGGTCTGTGCAAGGGAGAAGGAATGAGATATCTGGGAGCTAACTTACTCTTTTTTTTTTTTTTATTTTGCTTTCTCAAACTGTATAATATTGTAAGGAGTGTCACTGAAATTAGGTTAGGTGAGATAGTATATCTTATTGTCTCTCTGTTGTAAATCCAACCAGCCCCTTGTTTTTCCACCGAAATAATGGGATTTTTTGTGACTTTAAGATAAAATGCTATTCTTCAGTCTTATTAGTTTGAACAGTATCGCAATACCTAGACACAGTAGGTATATTTCCTGCCTTAAGGGAGTGTGGATGTGCATGCATGCATGTGTGTACTTTGGGGTGTGTGTGTGTGTGTGTGTGTGTGTGTGTGTGTGTGTGAGACAGAGAGAGACAGACAGACAGAGAGAGAGAGACAGAGAGAGAGACAGAGAGAGATGGAAAAAGAGAAGGGAAGAGGAAGAGGAAGGGAATCTATTTTTTCTTCTCTGCTAAGCAGGGCAAATAGCTACTGCTTTAAAAAGACAGGTTAAATTAAGAAACTTGTCAGAATTATTTATAATTGCTTATTCAAATGAGTACTAAAATAGTATTACTTGGATTCATTTGGACAATTAAAAAGGTACCGGTCCTTCTTTACCTTCTTTACCACAGTTCATATTAGTAAGAGCTCCAGACTTTGCTCAAATAACTTCTTAAAACAAGTTGAATTTGAAATATAATTGTGATCATAAATGTACTCATAGTTCTAGAGTTATAGTTTAGCGACCTAGAGTCCATCAAATTCAACCAGGAAATATACACAGTTTCTGGGGGTCCTCTCTTTCACTAATTCTAGTTTGAAACAAGGAAAGTCATGTTCTATTAGGGAGGAAAAAGAGGACCCAAGTGAGTATGAGGTTGAAAGATTGTAAGAGAAGCTGTCAACGTGATAAAAGATTTCCACATGTTGGAAATATATGAGAGGAAATGTCATAAAGAAGTCTCCAACAATCTTGGTGTTTAGATAGGGTACATAAATGTTCTTAATAGCTTGACCTGAGAAGTAAAAATGGGCATGTTTCAGATTTATATCATACACTTCTCCTATGTCTAAATGTCCACTTAAAGATAAAATATGTTGCTTTTGATTAGATGCTTAATTTTAGTAAATATAAATGAAACAATAATCCAAAGGATAAATTAATTGAGAATCTTTTATCTAAGTAGTGAATAAAACTAGTGAATAAGTACTTTCATATATAAAGATCACATGTTTTGGTGAGATACACAGTACTATAGTGTAAAGATGACCTATTTTCATAACAAAAAAAAACCTAATTCAACAATAGTACTATTCTCTGAAATTTCTATAGAGTTTCAGATCAGAAGCCTAATAAGGGTGAGGACACCAGGTTTTTGGCAACACCTGTGTCAACACCAGAGTATACAGTTTCTTCTCAGTTGAGAATACTTCTTCCCTGTGCTGGCAAAAGAACTATTGTTCAAATAATTCACATCTTGCAGAGACCACTGTCTCCATATTTCTTTGATTTGTAAAATAGAATAAGGAATGGAATTTATTTCCCATTCCATCTCTCAGTCCAACCTCCAGGATGATTTTAAAGTAGTGTGCCTCTCTTGACCTGTCTTTCTACTCAGTCTCTCAGGGATATAAATGAATATTGTGGGGAACTGGATAAATCTTCATCTTTGTGTAGCTACACTGGCAGTTAGAGTGTGTCCTATCTCATTGCCTAATGCCATTATCATCACTGCTGTCCTCTGTTCCACTTTTGACTCCTTCTCCTTCCCTGCCTCCCAAATAAATAATTCATATTTATGGCTCTACTTCAGGCTAAAGATTGATGCATTCACTTTGGTCAATTTGAAATGTTGCTTATAACAAAAATGGAAGAAATGTTCATTTTTTAAAGTTTCCAAAGTGTAATGACATATGGGCATCCTTCTGAAAGTATACTTAGCCTTCATCAACAATATTTATTGAGTGTCCATGAGAGTATGGTGTTGAACTTAGCATTCATTTATATTTAATTTCCATTTACATTCAACCAGATTTTCCCCACTATATAGAAATCTTCTCCTTGTCCCATGGAATACCTTCCCACCAACTAATGCCATCTTTACAACATGATAAATTCACCTAATTTAAAAGTAAAATATTTTATCACATCTTTTTTTTATTTCCATACACTTTTAATCAAATCAGCTTGACCTTGTGTGTATGTGTGGGTTTGCGTGTTGTTCTTTTGCCTTTCTTTGTATTCTCAGTTCTAAGCAGTCACACAGAGTAAGTGCTTAATAAATGATTGTTGACTGACTGACTGACTGACTGAGTTGGTTACTTTTTTTTCTCTTACTCCACCATTTACCATGTTATAGAGTGAGTGACATTCAAAAACACCCTAGGTTGTAGAGAAAGTAAATTATTGTTGTCACTTTTCACCATAGCAAATCTCTAAGTGATTAACTCACTTCATAGGAATAAATTTTAGCTCATAATTTGGCCTAAATGTTAGCACATAGAACCAGGAACCAGGAGTAAGGAATTTTTTTTGATATGTTTGGCAATGATTCCTTTGTTAACTACTGAATGTTTACTTAATTTTTTTGAATTCCTGGTTAGTGCAATGGTAAAAATGGCAATACAAATAATTGTATACCTTATAAAAATTCCTCTGATAATAATTTGATAATTTATCCAATTTAGGTTTTTGTAAAAGTATGTCCCAAATCTCATAATCTTAGAAGAAACTTCAGATGCCATCTAGTCAAACCCATCGCTTTCCTGTCCAAAACACTCCTGATAAATGGCCTTAATCTGTCATTTGAGGTAAATCATTCCATTAGTGCATCATCTATTTATTCAATATTAAGTCAGTTCTAATTATGAATAAAAAGAATCAACATTTATACAATCCTATGAATTTGTGGATTTCTGTATACATGATCTTGTTTGATCCACACTATAGGTCTGTGAGCTAAGTACTACAGTTATTTTTATCATGTTCCAATAGGTAGGGAAACTAGAAAAGTCCATAGATCTTTTCACAGCTACATACCAAGAATGTCAGAGGCTAGATTTGAACTTTTGGCCATCTTCTGGGTTGTCAGTACCCTTCTTGAAATGTACTCAGAACTAAACACAAAAATCCATTTGTAGCTTACCTAGAAGAAAGTTCAGTGGGATCTTCCTTGTTCTAGGCCCTGTTCTTTTTAATATATCTTAGTACTGTAATATATTTTTTTTTCACTGCGGTATCATACTGAAGTAAACTAAAAACTCTATGCCTTTTTTGCTAACTGCTATAAAGTCAAATCAGTATATATTTACACAATCTATAAAAGCTCCTTTGAATTTCATCTTTTTTGATTGATGCAGTTGCCTGAAATTTCTAAAGCATTTGTGAATTACAGCCTATTAAAATATGTTTGAATTATGATCCTATCCCTTATGTATTTATTAGCTTTCATGGTTATCAGAAGATCTGAAAAGCATGCTTTCTATGACTTCATTCAAATCACTGATAAACCTTGGAATAGATGTATCCAAGGGCACATTGTTCTCAGGAAACTAGGCTCCTATTTTTTTCTCCTTTTTTCCCTTTTGTCTTCACTTCTCATTTCCTTGCTTTCTGTTTTAAAGATATAAAGTACTGTAGTGTCATGTGAAAGAACAGTATTTGTCAAAATACTTGTCAAAATTTTAAAAATATTTCTTATAGGAAAATATGTGTATCAATTACTAAAAGGATATGCCTTGAGTTTTTGGTATTTTACATGCTATAATAAATAATCTAAAAGTAGCACATACTAACTACACCTGAGTAGAAATGTGGAAGTAAAACTCCAGGTCTTAACAGAGTAGCATTTTGCCAACATCTGTCAGTGGCAGGGATGATTTTGTTCTTTTTTTTTTAAATTTTATTTTTGACTCAAACACCAGAACACAAATATGGAATAGACGAAAAAAGAAGCAAAAATAGATCATAATCTTAAATATTGGAACTAAAATACAAAGTTAAAAGGGAAAAAAAGGAAGCATGTCATGTCTGTTACAGAACATAAGAGAGGGCTCAAATTATGTAACAGTAAATTTTCATTTCAAGAAAACCTTGATGATAAATACTTGAATTGAAAATTGTCCATCTTTTCTTTGTTTCTTTGTGAGTCTTTTGTTCTCTGCTGTCTACTCTTTCACTTTGTTCTTTTTCCCCTTCTGCACTCCCCAGAAGGCCACAATAAAGTTTAGATATGTTTCTCTCTATCTACAGATATATACATACTCACATATAGACATATACTTTCCCAAGCATATTCTACTCCTGATTTTTGATCTTCTTTCTATGTTTGAATATTTCTCTTGTTTGCTATGCCTCCTAACTCCTCTTCTTAACTTCTACCAACTATCTTGCCCTCCTATTACTTGCTTACCCTACTCCCTGGATCCCTCCCCTATCCTCCCATTCTCATAAATCTAAACACCTTTCTAAACTCACTTTTACCTATTCTCCCCGCTTCCCCTCTAAATATCCCTCCCTCATTCTCTCCCCACCCCTATTCCCCTACCTTTTATTTCTTCTGAATTTAGAAGACTTTTATACTCGTCTAAATATAAATGTATTTTTCCATCTTAAACCCATTCCCAATGAAAGTAGGTTACCAGAACTACCAGTCATTCTCCCCCATATAATTCCTCTGTATTGATTCTTCCTCTTGCACCTCATTTGCATAAAATAATTATTATCTGTTCCTAAATGGCTTTACTTTTTAAATTCAGTTCAACCCAGGTTTTCCCCAGTCTTTCTTGTGAGCTATTCAATTATTAATACGAATCTTAGACATACATTTTACATTACACACACATGTAGTGGGTATACATATAAAGTAACAATTGAAACTATCTTTATGAATCCCTTATAATCAGTCTTTGGTATGTACTTTATATTTCTCTTGATTCTTGTATGTCAAATCTTCTATTAAATTCAGGATTTTTTTTAAAGTCTTAAAAATCTGAGTTTATCAAACGTCCGTTTTTTTTTTTCATTCAGGATAATACTTAACATTGCAGGGTATGATATTTTCAGCTGAAACCCCAGTTCTTTTGCCCTTTGATTTATTATGTTCCAAGACCAGCAGTCCTTTTATGCCTCTGCTACTAGGTCTTGTGTAAGTCTAATTATGGCACCATCATATTTAAATTGTTTTAATCTTCATGCTTTTAGTATTTTATCCTTGAGCTGAGGGGATTCAGAATTTGATTGATATGAGTTTTCCTCATAGGATCTCTTTTAAGTGATGATAGATGGATTTTTTTCTATTTCTACTCCCCACTCCCCACATTGTTCTAATGCTTCAGGACAATTTTGTTTATTAATTTTTTGTATTATTTTATCAAGATTCTTTTTTTGTCACATTTTTCAGCTAGTCTGGTTTTGTTTATATTTTCTCTTCTTGATCTATTTTCTAAATCTGTTGGTTTTTTATGTTTCATTTTCTCTTCTCTTTTTTCATTATTTATATTTTGGTAAATTATTTCTTGATCTCTTATAATTTCTCTGGTTTCACTTTGTCCAATTCTAATTTTCAAGGTGTCATCTTCTTCCTTAAGATTCCGAGTTTCCTTTTTGAATTGGTTGACTTTCCTTTCATAACCTTGTTTCTCTTGGATTATTCTTGTTTTTTTCTTTAGTTTTTCCTCCATCTCTCTCATTTGGTTTTTAAATTCTTTTTAAAGATGCTCTAAGAATTCTTTTTTGGCAGGTGACCATTAGACATTACTCTTTAGAGGTTTCTTTACTTCAATATCTTCCTCTAAAGATGAACCTTGGTCATCTGTATTCCCATAATAGTTTTCCAAGGACGGATTCTTTCTCTTTGCAGTGCATTTTTTTGGGTTCATAGCTTAATTTTTATAATCAACTCTAGGCCCGGGGTATGGGAAATGGTGCTTCTAGCACAAGATCTTCAGTTCTCCCCTTCTGCCTGGAATGAAAGCCAAATCTCCAACCTCAAGTAAATACTCGCATCCAAGGGTATTCAATCCCACTGCTTCTGCACTTATGGGTCATGCACTGGATCTTTCTTGTCCCAGCTGCTCTTGGCAGCACAGCTTGGTCTGCTGTTCCTTATCAGTAGAGGTTTCCTCAATCTTCCTGGGCTAAAATGACTACCTTTCCCCCCATGCCCCACTACCTGGGGGTAAAAGTTCCTGCTTCTGGGCCAATGCAGTTTCTCAAACCAACTAATCCCAGGGCTTGCTGCTTGTTTAAGTGACTTGCTTCTTGTTGTTAAACAGATCCCTAGCCTGGAGGAGGTGTTCACTTTTCATACTTAACAATCCTCATCCTGGAATTTTTCTTCCAATCTTCTCACATTGTCACAGGAAGATCCGGGTTGTGCCTCTGCTCTTATTTATCTCCACCTACACTTTCTTTGTCCTAAGGTGCTATTTTAACTCTTTTGTGGGGGAAAATCTTGAGAGCTTGGAATGTTCCGACCTACTCTGCCATCTTCCTAGAATCCTTTTGGGATGGATTTCTACCAGTTTCATTTTTACTAGAGACATTGAAGCAAACAGAATGAGTCCTTGCAAGATATGACGTGGATTTTTGGTCATTAAGTCAGTTCAAAACAGCCATAAAGCCATGTCTGAGCACAATTTGGAGTGTGTATACATCCATCCATACATACATACACACCTACATACATACATACAAATATACACATACACACATGCATATGTATTAGAGGTAAAAAAAAAAAGAGGTGCCTCTTAAAGAATAAGAAATCCCAACCAAACTTTTAAAAACAATTTTTTAAAGCAATATGAATGATAAATTTTAACACAATAGTTTTTCACATATGGAGCAAAAGATCAGAAATTTATTTTCAAGTAATTTTGGTGCTATTTTCTGTCAAGCCAACAATGTTCTTTCTTGTTAAGCAATGCAAAAGACAGCATCCTACCATGAATAGAACACTGGTCTCTGAGGCAGGCAGATCTGGAGCCAAGGCTTGCCTATGATGCATATTATTGGCTGGGTAACTTGCAAACACCTTAAAACTCTCTAAGACTAGAGATGTTAGATATTTTACTGATCTCTATCTATGAAGGGACTGGCCACACCTGGAGTTTCTTATATGAATGAAATTCCTAGTCCAAGAAAAAAAAAAGACCTCTTTTTTGAACAGGCTAGCAAGTCCTAAATTTCAGGAGCTCTTATGACTTTCAAATAATAACTAATACAAATCTACCTATTAATAATTCTACTTAAATTCATACATAACTATAATCATAAATCTGAAAAGGATCTTAGAGAAAGTGTAAGCCTTTTCACTTTGTACAGGAGGAAGCTAAAGAACCAGACGACAGAGTGTAGAGTCATGGAGTCTGGAAGACCTGTGCTCAAATGTGGGCGGAGACACAAGTTGTGTGAGGCAAGTCTCTTAACTGCTGTTTGCTTCAGTTTCCTCATCTGTAAAATGGGGACAAAAATAACACTAGGAGTGTTATGATGTTCAAATGAGCAAATAATTGTAAAGTACTTAACACAGTGTCTGGCACACTGTAAATGCTATATAAATCTTAACTATTTTATTATTATGTAACTCACTAAAGGTCACTTAGAAGATAACAGAGCTGAGTCTTCTCTCACAGCTTTTCTTACTTAAAGGTCACTGTTAACACACTGTTGGGATGGAATATTATTTTTATGTGACATAGAAAACAAGTGATATGATTATATTTCTTTCCTGTGCTAGTGACATTAAATGTGTTCTCCAAATTGCATAGAGACTTATCTCTGCTCAGCTATTCTTAACTGTCAACAGGAATAAAAAAAACAAAATGGAGCAGCTGATAGAAAGACATGTATCAGAAAACAATATTTTCCAAAGTGCCTCAGTGACAAAAACCATTAAATCAGAACAGCTTTATTCCATGCCTATAGACAAATGGACAGATGGACATAGCAACCTGCTATGTTGGAGCTATGATTTTCTCAGTAAGGGTATACCCTCCACTGATGCTATTGGAAATTCTCCTTATCTCGTCCTTCGTGGTTTTTGCTCATTTCACTACCTGATAATTCAGTTAATAGACACACTGCTGCAAAGTACTGCTAAAAAACAAAACTGTGAATAATGTGTGACTGCTGTGGTTGTGCATCAACAAATCTACATAGTAGAGCAGAAGGGATTTAAATCCTATTTTTTGATACTTATTAGCTGTGAGACAGAGCAAGTCACTTCATTTCTATGACGTTGTTTCCTCTTATGGAAAAAGGACCATACTTTCACTACAGAGCTAACAGGATTTTGTGTGGAATAGAACACTTTTTAAAGGTGCTGTAGAAATACAGATATTATTATTGATTTTCTTATCAATATAATGCTCATCATATATTTTTTTTATTTAATTCTGACCAGGACAAAATAACTCCCTTCAAAACATGCAATTTCTTCCATGATAACCATATATTTCTTAGATTATATAGCCCCAGTCTAAGTTGTGATACAAGCCACTTTATTCAGCCAAAACTACTCTCAAAGAATAGTCATCCTTAGCAATACATGAGTGAAAGTTTCCTTATGAATCACGAATCCTACACAAAAGGCACAGCCTGCTAGCTTGTCCTAGATATGTTTCCTCCAAAGCTCAAAGTTAACTGTTCATTCTAAGTTGAGTATTTGTGCAGAGGGAATGATGACCTGGTTTCATTTCTACTAAGCCTTGTACGTAATTAATCTATATTCATAAAGTCATGTCTCCATTCAACACCACCTTACTGTTTCTTCTCACTTCATATTTACTTTTCTGAAGGCAAAATGTGTGCATAAGTGTGAGTTAATTTCTCTTAGACCTGACAATAATTTCTCAGTGATTTAGGATTCATTTTGATTTGGCCTTTCTACAAGTTAATCCTAAACTAGAACCTTCCATTTTTCCTAAATCTTTCTCTGAGGAAACTTCTGATACCTTAGCTGATTTTATTCTGCAGTAATGTTAAAATAAGCACCTTTCTTGCATTTAAGCCAATTTATACATTTGTGACAGAATTGGTGGCTGACTGAAGCCATAATTATAGTAACAATTTATCATAGTTGCAAGGCTTGATGTCTGGGTCAGGCTATCCCAGAAGAAAAAGAATATAATATTTCCGTCATGTCCTGTAACATAATTTGATTTTTTTTTTTGCACTATTTCTAGGTTGTGTGTGAGTAAGGAGGCAGAGATGTTAGAGATTTTTGGACTTGGATAAAGCAGGATGGAGAGTTGGTTCCACTTAGTTGTGACCATTGAGACAATGACACACCCATAGGGTTATGCCATCACTTCTCTTCAAATGTCACTATCCTGAAAATAATCCCAATTATCCCACTCAAATTATGACTCTGAAGGGAAGAATATTGTTTCAGCACTTCTATGAAAAGAATAAAGTTCTAAGACTTGATGGAATTTAATATGGAAGAGAAAAAATCCTTCAACTCCTGAAAAATCTTTTGTGCCGTGATCATCAGAATTTACCCAGCTTAAACAAGGGAATTAGGTTGCATGGCCATTTTCATGCCTACAACTATATTGAAATATGTCAAATTAAGTATTTTAGTCTCTTTTCAATTAATACAGCTAGTTATATAGAAAAGTATTTTAAAAAACAGTTAAGAGAGCTGTGTTAACCAAAATTATCATTCATTTGATGCCAGTAATAGTAATAGTTAAACATTTATATAAGGCTTTAGGGTTTGTGAAACATTTCAAAATATCATTTTATTTTCTTTTAACAACAATCTTGTGAGGTAGGAGCTATTACTATATTTTTGAGATGCAACCACTGAAGCTGAGATATCAAGAGATTTGTCCAGGGTCATACAACACAGGTGTGACAGAGCAGATTTGAATACATGTCTTCCTGACTCCAAGCCCAGCATTCCCCAAGGTCAATAAGTAAGATTATACATGGTACCAGAAGTGTCTCTATTTTAAAATGTAACATCTCAATTCTTATAAATTTATTTAAGTATTCTCACTTGCAAAAGTATTTTACCCAGAAAAATGAATTGTTTTTCTATGCTATCAATCAAAATCAGCTTAGAAGAATATAAACTTCATGGTGATAGATTTGCTTGATGATGTTGAGAACTTTGTATTCTAACAAAGTATATATATATATATATATATATATATATATATATATATATATATATGCACACATACACATGTACACACACACGCACACACACACATACACACACACACACACACACACATATATATATATATATATATATATATATATATATATATATATATATATGTAGTTCTTTGGGCTATTTAAAACATCTTAATTAATTTAACCTACTTTCAGACTAATGAGAAATGCATGCATCTGTGTAGTGAAGACGTGTTTGTTATTATACACAATTAGCAATGTTAAGCAATTTGTTTTTACAGTGTGTACTAATGACTCTAATATTCTATTTATTTTTATTCTAGTGGGAAATTTTTTTCCAATAGTATTTTCTTATTCATTGATTTTTTCTTTCTTTTTTAGCAAGATGGGTTGAAAAACTGAAGTTTTTCACTATATACTTTTTAATGATTTTTATTTTTTGTGATAGTATGTGTGGATAAAATAATTCCAAGTAATTTTCTACGACATTTGAAAAAGATATTGATATAAAATATGAAGTTATTTTTTTATAATTTTTGACTCAAGAAATTATAGCTTTTTCTATTATATCATACCATCCATTATGCTGTTTTAATTATGTATCATTAATAAATTATAGCTGCTGGGTGAAGAATGAAGAATTATTTCATACCTTTCAAAAAATATGGTCAAGGAAGGTCATTACATCATCAGATTGGAGATTTTGAGATGAAATGGATACTAGTTACTATCTGGTGTAGCCTTGTTTTAGAAATGAGGAAAGTTAGGCCCAGAAAAGTTAAATGACTTGTGCAAGGTCCCCCAGGTAGTAGGCCTGGAATTTGAACCTAGTACCTCTGACTCTAATGCCACATTAGTATGTGCATTTTTTTTAACTTCATGAAGGAACATCATTGTTTTAGGAACCCTTGTAAACACTTCCCAAAAAAACACACCCAGAAAACAAATGTTTATTTATATGAGGGCTGAGAGTATTTTTGTTTATTAGATTATTTAAAATTTGATGAAAAAAGGGCATATGTGGACAGTGCAAAAATATTTTGGAGATGTAGGTATAGGAACCAGTGGAAAAAAGTTGGTTTTCCTGATTGCAAATAAGGTGACTAGTCAAAGTGAAATTTGTAGTAAAGGTGTCTTGAAAATGATGGAGATTTGGTTAAGAAGGTCAAATACATCAATTTTCCCCAATTCTTACTACATGATAGGGTCACATTTCTCTGACAAAACCTTTCACATCACTTCCCTTGTGCAATAGTAATATGCGATAATGGTAAAGCCTATTCATGGTCACTGTGCATTTCTACACTGTCCTTTGAGTGGCATATAAGCCTAATTCTTCACAGCACGTTACATTATATGATTTGAAGCTATATAGCACCTTTGTTTTAAAAAAAAAGTTTGTTTAAAAACGAGTCTTTATTTCAGAAGGAATATTAGTATTATTTTTCTAAAGTACTTCAGAATTTGCCAGTCAATCAAGCTTACCTGCTTCCTAATAAATCATGGGACCAACTAATTAGTGTTGGTCCAAGTGTTATATACTAAGGGACCAGCTGTGTGGATGATGTATCCCACTGTATATCAAAGTCTAGACAGCAGATATTCTATATCTATTTTTTTCTTTTACTATATGGACAATCAGACCAAATTCTTTTGAATGATTATGGTTGTCTTTGAAGAGGCTTTGCAAAGTTGCTGGCCTGATGCAAAAAACAAGAAATCATCTGCAAACAGGAATTTTACATTTTATAGGAAAGCCCTATTTCATTTGAAATCGGAACTGGGTCCTTTCCAATAAAATGGTAAATATTTTTGTTGAACATATGGCTTCCTATTTTATGACTCAATGGATATTAAAAATTAGAAGGTCATTGATCAAAACTATATATGTCTTTGTATCTTTCAAGGAATATTGTAAGATTTAGCATATGGAAGATAACTAGCATTTAAGATCATATTTCCATCCACCAAATTACATACTACTAATGTTTAACAAATAGCACAGTGGGTTCTTGTATTCTTTGCCCCTTTCAGTTAGTTATGGGATTATAAATATATGGCCTGGCATAAAATATCATTTGCCAATACTTGTTTCATCCCTTTTATTCCTCCATTGCTTTATAATCATGAGTTAATAGGATGGTATTTTAGTTCTAAAGAGATCTGCAATTTTGTTGCTGTGGTTACTACCTCAATTGACACAGATCATCACCCCTCTAGGGTGATCTTTAAGAACTGCTAAGGGAGGGGGAAAATCATCCTGTAGCCATACTAGTGATGGGTTTCTCAGAACCGATCCCCAACAATAAATGGAATCCTCTTCATTAGTCTGGACTTGAATTTTGGTAAGATCTGGCAGAGTTCTAGTTCCACCTTCACTGCTTTTGAGAACTAGGAATCATGTCTCAAAATTATGAGGTATCAAAGTAGGACTTTGGTAAAGTATTAGAATGAATGGCTTACTTTAATCAATATGGAAGCCTGATTCCAAGAAATACATATGCTCTATAAAGATTAGCTCCCAAGGGATAAAAGTTTTTGTCATGGTAGCCTGTAATGTGTATGTTCATATAAATATATAGGCAAAATGAAGTACTCATAATTGTGATTTGGAGTTCGAAGAGTTGAAAGTACCTTTTTATTAGATTTAAGAATGTCTCTGTACTCTTGCCCTTTTTCCTGTAGAAAGTAAAATATACAAAGCAATAATCATGGGTAGCTATTACCCAGAAAAGTCTTTTATAAAGAAACTTGTCTAAGAGATTGTCTAGGGAGTCAAATTAGTAGCTACAGAGCAGTCCTACTGGTTGTGGTCATTTGATAAGGGATAACTAAAGAAAAGCAATCTTTGTAATGCAGAGGAACAGTTATCAATCAATCAGGCAATCAGTGAATCCACAGGCAGCCTGAGAGATCAACAAAGTCACAGTATTGGTAGCTGCCTTGAAGGCACCTAAGTCATACCTATTTTCCTTATGTATTTATAATCAAAATGCCTGGCCAGTTTTAGACTTTCAAAATATTAACTAGAAAATGCAGGGACTCTGAGCTTTAAGCTTTCTAAATAAATGCAGTATAATTGCAGGAGAAGATTGTTGTAAGTCTCCATACCTAGGATATTCACTTTAGCTAAACATTGAAATTACTCTGTTTTGTTGAAGTACTGTGCAGGAAAGAAAACACTTAAAGGAATTTTGCAAAATCTTTTAAATTTAATCCATTTCATTGACCAATTACCATTTGGATTCATCATTTCCAACTATTCATTGGAAATAAGTGGATCCACACAATAGTAATTCAAAACCCTTTCTTTGGGACTCCTCCTTAGTGATCAAGATGAACCCCAGACTTTTACTTTCCAGCTTCTTTATCATGTAAGTTTGTCTATATGAATGCTTGAGGACAAACACTGAAGATGATTTTTCTTGGTATTTATAGCACTTAGTACAATAGCTAGTACTTAATTCTTAATGCATGCTTCTTGAATGATTGGCTGGTTGATTCATTTGATCAATCCAAAGTACACTTCAATTCATGCCAATAAGAAAATGATGATTTTGTGAGACTATTGAAAAAACACTTTTCTAAATCATATTCTAGTGACCTAAGCATGTATTTTACCTTCAGCAGAAGTCCACATGTGTAGACTAGATTCAGATTTTTCTCCTTCTAATTGGATCATTCTTCCTTTTCCAACTCTGATTATCAACCCAATCTCTTGTAATATTGACTTTTGTATGTCGTCTACAATAAATACATATTTTCTAATGGAATATACTTTACACGTTAAGCTTCCTTTGGGCCCCAGGTGACAAAGTATTATCTTAAGAAGTAATATAAGGTTTTTCCTCTCCCAAAAATATTTAAGAGAGCATATTTCTCTCATAATATAAAGAAAAAAAATCAGTCCCAATATTCTATGTGTTTACTCATGATTAGGATAAAATTCATTTCTTCTACTATTTCATCATGCAATTAATGATTGATATTCATTGTGTCTACTTGTAGTTATGACCCATTGCATTTTTTCTTTCTAAATTGGATTCTTTTCAGTGAGTCAATCAATCAATAATGATTAATTAATTGTCCAATAAATGCCAAATGCAGAGTTGGTGCTCAAGATACAAATACAAATAATGAAACTACCTTTTTTCTAAAAGAACTTACATTATAATGTTGGAGACAAAAGTAGGCATGAAGCCATGCATATTGATTTGGTCATACTTAGAGTGCCCTTTAGAGCACTGGTCTTTCAGGCATCTGGACACCTGAAAGAGATAAAGTCTGTATTTCACCCTGATATTAATTATAACTAGAAAGTGATGTAGGAATTCCTAGAATAGGCTCCATGGCTTATTCTCCTTTTTTTTTGAGAGAGACATAGTATTTCTTTTCAAATGAAATAAATTTTATTCTTTAAATTGTAACATCCCCTGAAAGTCAGAAATACAATCATATTGGTATCACTCATCTGAAGATTTTAAAATTCTGTTTTCTACTCCACAATCTAAGTTATTTACATGTTATAAATGCATCACATAACCTCAGAGACAGAACAGAAATCAATATACCACACTCCTATTTCCTGGTAGCTTGACTGAACTACCAACACACATCCTCTATGGTTTCCCAGGAAATTCTAACTGTATTTTATGATTCATTTTTTAATCAATGCATATTTCATGTGATATTATGTCAAAAGACTTTTGAAAGCCAATATAACAAGTCTGCCACATCCATGCCTTGTCGATATGTTAGAAAATCAGAAGAAAAAAAAAACAGCTAAAATTGTTATCTGGGATATTTTTACTCACTCTTGAGTTGATTTATAAATTTGTATTTTCATGGAATCTCTGGGGTTTGGAAGCTAAGATAATTGGTCTTCAAATTTTTAATAGCTTCTATGTGTTCCTTTTTCCCCACTCATCTGTCATCTCATAGGTCCTCCAAAAGTCTTGAAATGTCATAATTAATAGCTCTCAAATTTCATTAGGCAGTCATTAAGCTTTCTAGGATGAATTTCATAAGTCTGAAGTTATTTCATGTATCTATCCTTACTTTTGCTAATTAAATCATATCTTAGCTTTCTTTGGATCTGTAAATTTGACAAAGGATAATTACAGAGAGTTATTCTCACACTTTATATATACCATACCTAATTTGGCTAAATTCTGAAGTCACAATGTAGTATTCCTCTGTTAAATTTCATTGGCATTATGTAAGTTGAATATCATATTTTTTTTTCTAAATTTAGTGAGGAATGAGTAACCCATTGCTTAAGTTAATGAATACTTTATTTTCAGCAATGTAATGTATGACCAAGAGAAACCCTTGGCAAACAAATTTTGCAATGGGTGCCTTCAGCCTCTCTTGTTTTACTCTCTATCGTAGTCTTTCTTTACACTATCGTCTTTTTACATGTTCAGTGCACTCTTTTCTTCTAACTTCCCAGAATTTACTCCAGATAATTTGCTTGCTGCTATCTGATCTTTGTTCTCAAAGAGGACCATGACATCAAAGAGGTGTAATGGCAAGTAAAATAGGATCTTTTGCTGTTTTTCTTTTAGTATAATGCCTCTATTTGACTGTGATTAAGGAGGATCTTTCCCACCCATAGTCAGGCCTGAGAAGATCTGTAGAAAATTCCATGCCTATTGTTAATGAGGCACTGATTCTCAAGGGATGAGATGCCCTCTGACTTTAAAAGGTGTATAAAGACTCTGTGGTGTGGTTTTATTTTGGAGCTTACTGACTAGAAGTGTTTGGTTGGCCAGAGAAGGATGCTTGGAAGCAGCTTCAAGGAGCCTTTCCACCTCACTTTGAAAACCCAGATGTTAGTGCTTCCCTCTCTGGTAACTATGGTCAGACAGTTGGGGTCCAATTGTCTGCTGAATTCAGGCAGAGGAAGCCATGTTTGTTGATCTTTAATTTCTCTGTATTTCTTTGAAGTTTTCTCTATTTTCATTGAAGTGCTGACTCCCTTGAACTAGCTGAATGATACATGGGCTTGATTAAAGTGATTCTTAACCCCTCAAAAATTGCCTTTCCTTTTATGAATGCAGGTCTAAGAACCTGTGACAGCAGGCCAACCTGTGTATGCTGGTGTGCTTATTGTTACAGGAGGTGGTACCACATGGAAGTGAATTGGATTTAAGCAAAGGAGGACTATAAAAAGTCACCAGCCTCACTTTCTGCTCTGGAGTCATCTGGGTCAAGATTTATGCCAGGGCAACTGGAGACAGCTCACAAAGTAGTGGGGGACTTTGGTTTTTTTCAAAGTAATATCTTTTAAAAGGTCTGAGTTTGACTGAAGCAATGCTCATTCAGTGATTAAGGCTTAATAAGAAGTGAGGCAAAGAATGGTTTCTTTAAAAAATTAGAAGATCTGGAAGGGGAAGATCATCAGGGTTTCTGGCCCAAATAGAAACAGTAACTATTTACATTCATGCTGAGTCAATCAGGGCCCAAACAGTGACCAAGTAGAACTGAGTCTGGACCTTAGAGTTGGCCAATCAATGAAAGCCAGAGTGATATGATGTTAAGACTGGCCCTTAAAGGAAAAAACAAAGAAAAAAAATTCATAGATTATAATTTACATTTTTTTTTTTTGGGCAGAGCACCTGCAGGTAAGGGTCTGATACCCTATACAGCCAGGAAAGAAAGAAAAAAAAGAAGGAAGGAAGGAAGGAAGGAAGGAAGGAAGGAAGGAAGGAAGGAAGGAAGGAAGGAAGGAAGGAAGGAAAGAAGGAAGGAAGGAAGGAGGGAAGGAAGGAAGGAGGGAAGGAAGGAAGGAAGGAAGGAAGGAAGGAAGGAAGGAAGGAAGGAAGGAAGGAAGGAAGGAAGGAAGGAAGGAAGGAAGGAGGGAAGGAAGGAAGGAAAGAAAACCGACCAAGAAGGCTCATGGATGTTGCCTCCATCAAACTGAGACCTGTTAAAGACCTTAGCTTGAAAAAGCCAAAGTCCCCCACTACATCCTGGGCCATCTCCAGGTGGCCTGATCTGTATCTGGACACTAGACTCAGAGCAGAAAGTGAAGCTAGAGACTTTACACAGCCCCTCCCTCATTTAAATCCAATTCACTCAAGGGAAAAGAGTTGATAACCGCTGATTTCTATCACTCTGCAATTCAAACAATTATTACTTCTACTAAAGATATCATTTGCATTTTAATTGTTAGCTCTAGTTGCAGAATTGCAGATTTTGCCTGGGTTTAATGAATTCAGTAATCAGGTGAGGAAGGTATTTGAAGTGCAGTGTCTTTTGGAATAACATCAGAAAAATTGTCTATTAAGTTTACCACAGAAAATTATTGTGTATACTCTTCATTCTGTATTCAATTCTAGGAAGGGAAAATTTGGGCTTTTGTTTTCCTTAATGGAAACTGGGAGAATCACACATGACAGATATTCTGTGGAATAGACAGCTGTAGCTCTTTACTCATGAGGGAATGATGAGAAGTACAGTTTTGTTTTGGTTTCCCCCTTCATATTGAAGGAAAGACTAAAGGATAATGGAAGGTGGAAGATATACTAGAGAAAGAATTCTGGGTACTTTTGAGACCTACAAAGATCAGAGGGGTCTGGAAATGTAAATGTGCATCAGCAATGAGCCAATTACAAATGAAGTGTGCTGCTTCCCTGAACTGAATATAATCATGAGTAGTGAGAATTTTGTTTGACTCTGACAGGTTTAAGGAATGATCTGACTTGACAGAATTTTGCTGGTGCACTGACTACCTGATGCTCTACTATTGGGAACTGACAAATTTATCTTCTCTCCTCTTTTATCCCTTCTCCTTCCTTATTCCTGATTGGAGAACTGCCATCTCTTTCCTTTGGGAATTCCCTGTTCTCTTTAAACTATATTTGCTATCTCCTTTTAAAATGGGTTTTTGTTTACCCAAAAAGATAAGCTAATTTTTGTGTTCCAAGTGTCTGCTGTAAAGGAGTAGACTACAGATTAGTTGTTCAGTTGTTTCAGTTATATGGAACTCTTTGTGCCTTCATTTGGGGTCTTCTTGTCAAAGATACTGAAGTGATTTTTCATTTCCTTCTCCATATCATTTTACTGATGAGGAAACTAAAGGAAACAGGGTTAAGTGATTTGTCCAGGGTCACACAGCTAGTAAGTATCTGAAGGCGGATTTGATCTCTTGGATTTGAGTCTTCCTGACTTTAGGCCTGCTAATTGCCCCAGCTAGACTGCAAGGGGAAAGAATAAAAGAGAATCTATGAAATCTACTGTGCTAGACTTAGTCATGCACCCATTAACATGAGACTTTCTCTGGAGACAAAAATAAGAGCTTCATAGATTTATTTTTAATGTCACCTTTATTTTGGTAGAAAGCTATATCAAAATGATGGTGTTGGCACTAATGTCACAGGACCTGAGTTCAAACTCCAGTTCTTTTATTTACTTGTGTCTTTGAGCAAGTCACATGGCTTTGAGTGCCTCCATTTACTTATTTGTAAAATGATGGAGCTGAATTAGATTGTTTCTAAAAGCCCTTTTATTTAAATACATGCCTTTAATTGTGAAAAGAACGTATTAAAAAAAACCCCATAGTTTTAAATATGTGTGAATAAAATACAAAGCATGAATATCTCATCTAGGAAGCAGAATTGCTCTACACATTTGCATTTTCTCATTTGAAGCTAAATCAACTGATTGCTTCAATGATACTTCTAATATAATTTTGCCACTTCAATTAAAAGTGATCCTCCCTTAGTAATTTCAAGAATCAAATCCTTTATTTTTCTTTCATTTTTTTTTGACAACAAAAAGATCAAAATCCATTTAGGTAGTTAAATACTTGTAAATACATTAGACTTTCAGAGAAGGTGGACATTATTACTTAAATCTGCTTAAATGGGATTGTCACTCAGAATTATATATGGAACATCTAAAGAACAGAAATTCAGGTCAAGGATGGAGTAAAAAAAATTATTATTGAAATAAGCAGAACATCAAAAATGAGACAATAAGAACAGCATTCTCTTTCTATTCCTCTCCATTGGCTTGCACGGCTCAGGTTGAGTATCACTTCTCCTAAACAAAAAACAGATGGTAGGGAGGATTTTCGATGCTATTGCTGTTACCATAAACAGTCGGTTAGGTCCCTTTGGCAAAAGACATCTTGAGTGCGTCACACACTGCTAGATATTCATAAAATCATACACTAGACCTGATAGGAACTATAGAGGTTTAATGCCCAACTTTTTAATATATGAGGAAACTGAGACCAAAGAAGTTAATTTGTCCAAGGTCACATGGACAAATTAAGTGGCAGTGCCAGGATTTGAATCCATATCTTTGGTTCCAGAGTTCTGGCTCTTTTCACTGTGGACTATTATTTCTGTCCTGTAAAAGGATACACAAAATAAGCTAAATACCAGCTAAACTGTTACTCCCCATTTCAAAAGATTAAAAAAAAAAAAAAACAGTGTTCTCCTAATAGAAAGAAGGTCAGAAAGGAAAACAGAAACAGGCACTAAAAGGATATTGTAAGTTTTGGATAGAATAGCACAGATCATTCTTTTTGCTGCTAGGAGGAAGAGGACATGAGAGAGGACAGGAAGATAAAAAGTGTTTCCTTGAGTACAGAGGGGAAATTGCCTCTGCTTTGGCCCTTCTCTTTTTTTCTCTGAGTCAACCAATTTCTCAGCCATATATTTCACTTAATCAGCTGCTTGCATGACCTTCGCCATGCTCTGAATGTGCATAGAGACACTCATAATTTTGCAGGTCAGGTGGGCCATGTACTTTTCTTAAGTCCATTAGACAATTATATGGTGATTTAAAATCATTCAAATGCACTAGAGGAAGCATTACTTAGAGTAAAATGCTAAAGAGAAACAGATAAAGTGTAGAGATCTAAAAAGGTGATATATTATGAATATCATCTGATAGATTTATTGGAAGAAGAAAATTTCTAGGGAGTTGGAAGTCTATCATATGATCTGGGAGAAATTATTCCATGGTAGAGATTAGTATAGATGAAATTCAGAATGTGTAAATGAGAGAAAGAAAATGAATTAGCATAAAAATTGAGTAGAGTGAAAGGATTAAGGAAATCAGACAGGAGAGGACCAAGTTTAAAATAATGAAGAGAAAAAAGTTCATAATGAAATACTAAGTTTGATGCACACATTTAAACAGAGTCATAATAGGTGGAGAAAATTGTCTCCTAGTGACTACAATATTGAAGATATTAGGACTTGAAAGCAGAAAGTCGCCAAATGTGAGAGCTAGAAGAGACAAAAGAACTCATCTAGTCCAACATCCTAATTTTGTAGATGAGAAAATAAGGTCTGAAGATGAAAGACTTTAACCAAGATTATATGTCTTATATAGTGGCACACTTAGGAATCAAACCAGGACTTCTGGCTCTAAGTCCAATATTCTTTTCACTATACCTTACTATCCAAGGATTAATTAAAGGAAAAAAAGGAATATTTATCCTAAAGAAAAGAAGATTAAGATTCCAAAAATGTGAAAGATTATCATTCACAAAAGAAAGCATACTTTAAAAAAAAATCTGACAAGGCAAAACTAATACTTGGTAGAAAATAATAATTTTTCATCTTCCTAAATTGAAACTTGTAAACAACCCTAAAACAGAATAAATAGGTTGCTTCAAATGAAACTGAGTTCTCCATCTGTGAGTGTCTTCAACTGGAGGCTGAATGATTAATTTTCAGAGATATTATAATGTGGATTTGTAGTCAGGTATGGTTTGAAATTACAAAAAAAAATGTTGTATGATGTTTCTGAACATTAAATTCTCATCAATAAAAATGGACATGGACTTCTTTGGCAATCTAGAGAATCATATAGAGGACTTCTCAGAATAAGGCTTTCAGATAATTCAAGGAAATGCTAAGTATAAAAATGTGTGTGTGTGTATGAATAGATAGACAGATAGATATTCCCCTTTGAGTTTATGGATTTCTCTGAAATTTATTCAGTATATCTGCTCTATACAAGAAACACTTGAACAAGAAAATTTTTTTTTACCTCTTAGCAATGAAACAGATTTAATATTAAAATTGTCTATTTCTATGAAAAAAATATTACATTTTTTTAGGTTGGGATCTATCAATTTCAAAATGAAGAGCTTCTATTTCCCAAAGGATTAGAGCTTTGTATACAATCCCTGAAAATTGCACACTTTCTACACTGTGCTCTGAAGACCTAGTTGGAGTTGAAGAATTCAGTTTAAATAGTGGTAATGTACCATCTTCTTTATAGCTGTGAAACTTGGACTCTCTATAGACACTGATGTCATAAGTGATTGAATTGTTTCATGAGTACTACCAAGAAGCCAAACTTAAAACTAAGTGACAAATCAAAATTGTCAGCAATGGAGCCCAAAACTCATCCATTCCACTGATATTGGAATGATGATTTCTGCAGAAAAATTTCCCTGTTCAAGCCTTGTATTCCAGATGAATGACAGTGAGTCTAAGCAACCAAAGTGAATCATATACTAGAAAAAAAATTCAACCTTAGAATGTGTCCTTAATGTCTAAGACACATAAAGATGACACACCCAGTCCCAATGATTCAGCATGGTTATGGAGTGCCTGGAACTAATTCAAATATGTAAAAAGTGATCTTAGATTAGATGGGAAGAGGAATGTTGTTATTGAGTGGAGTGGAATATATACTAACAGTACCAGATCATAGTAGCAACTGCTCTGTTTTGTTTTGTTTTGTTTTTTCATTCAGAGGAAAATCTATTCATGTGTGTAGTGTCAAAAGGAAGGCTATTGCACAGGAGCTTTTTCCAGTAAAGGTTAACACATTTAGGAAATGTCACCAGCAGTGCTTTAAATACAGAGGATACTATATATTGAAAATGAGGTCATTTAGCCTTGTTCATTGAGGTGGCACTAGGAATGACTACATGGAAATACAGAAAGAACAAATTGACTACATTTCAGCAATAATTTTCAGGCAATAAAATTTATAAGGCTATGGAATCACTTCTGCAAAAGTAATAGGAGACAAACTCCTATAATCACTTAAAGCTAGACACGAGCAAAAATAGACAAAGACTAAAGTAGCACATTGGAGGGGAAAAAAAGTAGAAACATTAAAAAGAATATTTTCCCAAATTGCAAAAAATATCAACAACACCAATTTTTCAGACTTTTCTCTCAAACTGAGATATGAGTAAATGTTAATATAGCTGTTTTGCATTTTTCTTTGACTATTATTTTATTTGGCCATCTTTGGAGGGTATATGAAGGGTGGAGAGGATATGTGTATGTTGTAATTAGCTAGAGACCAATATAATGAATTGTCTTTTCTTTTCTATTTCTTTAATCAATCATTATCCTAAACTAACATATGCTCTGCTCAGGTTTGCATTGTTCTTTGTAATAGTCTAACATAGTTTAATTCATTCACCAACAATAAAGCTCATTAGAAAGAAGAGGCTACTGGAGGTAGTGTAACTCGGGGTAAGTTGGTAGTGAACTTTCCTTCTTTGCCAAGGCACCTGTCTTCTGCCATGCACAGATAAGAATTCTGAAGCAGTATTATGTAATCACAGTGGTCTAGATTCTCAACCCTGGGGCATGGGAAGTAATTGCACCAAATAATATGAAAACATCAGAAATGCAGCCTGTAGGGTTGTCTACACTGAGATCTTCATTTTGTCTAACTAAATGAAAATTCCTTAAATTTTTTGAGATGACTTTAAATAATATTTAAGAGCGTAATATAAGAAAATAATGGTTGAGGTGTTACTGAAAATGCACTGTCTAAGCAGAGAAACAGCCTGCAAGCCTTTGGACTTCCAAGGGTGACCATCTGGCAATGCCCTGTTGTAAAAAAAAAAAAAAAAAAAAAAAAAATCAGCAAATAGTGGAGAGCAGGAGCTACTGTTTCTTGAAAAGCCTGGTGATCTTGACATTCAAGGTCACATGGCAATTATTGATATTGATGTATTCTTGAAAAAAACAAACAAACACATTTCCCTCTTTCACTTTGCAAATCCACAAGCATACCTATTGTGCCTGCTGAATGATTAAGAGACACATAAGTACCACTGATATATTAGCTTAAACTAAAATGAGTACAATAGGCAAAATTATGTCCAACCTGAGCTAGTTGTTTTATTGTATTTTGCTTTTAAAAGTCATCAAAGCAAAGATCTCAAACTTTAAAACATGCTACTAAGTCGTTTTGTTTTTGGAACTATTAAATTCCAGTTAATGTTAGTTTATATTTCTATTATAGTATACTATAGTAAACTATGTTCTTCTCAATTTACAGATAAGGAGAAAGTAAAGACTTGCGCATGGGTGCATTGGATATATTAAGAAGGTGCACTCATGTCCCAGTACATACACACACACACACGCACACACATGGATGTATGCACATATCCACACATGTGTGAATATTCATATAAATATTTGTGTATCAGAGACAGACAATATAAGTTTAATTAATAAAAAGTTGACTTTGACATCAGGAAAACATGGGTTTAAATTTTGCTCCCGAAACATGTAAGCTATGGGGTGGTGGGAAAGTCACTTAACCCTGTAGGTACCAGGGACACCTCCTTAAAACACATATATTCTTATATTTATGTATTTGTAGACATAGACCGAGACCTCTATCTATCCATCTATCTATCTATCTATCTATCTATCTATCTATCTATCTATCTATCTACCTATCACTCTCTCTCTATATATATGCATACATGTAAACATGTATGCATACATACATGTGTATGTTTATTTTCTGTTCTAGACTTGTGATTTCAACAATGTAGAGAACTGCCTGCATAGAAGCTCCCCTCATTTATATTGAACGGCAAGTTTTCCGTACCTTGTAGTTTAAACTCATGTCTTTCTGATGCCATCTCTTTATTCATCAAACTTATATTGTTTAACTTGTTGAATTTATTTTCTTAAATAATTCTCAGAATTTAGAATTAATCTAATTACTGGGAGATATGAATACCAAATCAAATATTTCTATTAGACATAAAGAGGATATTGACAATTTCAAACGTAAAGTAAGAAATCATATTTGTATTTTTTGATAGCAGAAATATTAATTTTAAGAGAGGTTCATGATGAGATTGATCCCATACATACAATAGGCATTCCTCATTCTACTTTTTCTAGAAGGACATTACAATAAGAAAAAGATTTTATAATAGTGCATGTTTTTATTTTTTAAAGTCATATGACTATATACCTAAGTACATATTCCTTCTAAATTTGTTATTTGCAGTTTTAATGTATTTACTTCAAAAATTTTACATCATCTTTCAGGTAAATTCCATAAAGAATGCTGAAATGTTCAGGAAAAAAATGCATGTAATTTATTGATCCAGCAATTCTCAATTCTATCTTCTCAATTATCCATCAATATTATGATATATTTTGAATGCTATTATAAAATGAGTAAATTATTCCCACTGTACAGATAAAAAACAAATATTAAATGGTTATGTGTCATCTAAGATCACAAGAACAATATGATGGACAAACTGAAACTACAGTTTTGAGAAGTAAAGCTTCCATTGTACTGTGATGTCTCTTCCATTATTGATAACGAATTCTTTCACGATGGCATGTGTTCATTTGAGCCAGATGGAAGGTAACTAAAAGCTTCAGTTCAGAAAAAATTAAACTTGATGCAGTAATAGGTGCAAATAACGTGCAAATCTTTGTGCTATTCTGCCAATAATAATAAATACTGCCCTTTTTTGCATTCTTGGAGATGAAGTCAGAGAGCAGAGACCAAGTCCGAGCTCATCCTTCATGGCTATTTTAAGTAGGTTACAGGGGCAGCTAGGTGGTGCAGTGGATAGAGCACCAGTGCATAAGTCAGGAGGATCTGAGTTCAAATCTCACCTCAGACACTTAACACTCACTACCTGTGTGACCTTGGACAAGTCACTTAACCCCAATTGCCTCATCCTAGACCTTCTCCAGTCATCCTGATGAATATCTGGTCACTGGATTTAGATGGCTCTGGAGGAGAAGTGAGGCTGGTGACCTGCACAGCCCTCCCTCATTCAAAACAAAGTCAAGTGCAAGTCATGTCATTATTTCTCTGATGACATGGTCTTCTTTGGCAACAAAGGACGAACACACACACACACATACATACACACATACAAAAGTAGAATGCAAGGCACACATTTTTTTTTAAAGCTATCTGTTCAATTCTGTAATGCTACCAAAGTCGGTGTGACCTTATTGATGTTATTTAGGAATTAATCATCACATTAATGGAAAGGCAAACAGTTATATCACTCTTTCCCAATATCCATCAGGTTAATACTCCAATTTTTAAGATCTTTTCCTATAACTTTTTTGCTAAAAGTCAGAATAAAATAATTAAGAAAAGTTGTTCTTCATCATTCCCACCTTAAAATATGTCAAATGATTTGTTCATAGGAGTAGGAAAATGATGGAAACTTTAGTGCCACCAAATATACCATAAAATATTAAAAATCAGCCATAAATTTTAGTACACAAATGAGAACACTGTGACCTAAAGTGGGCAAGTGATTAGTTTAAGTTCATCCAGCATGCTAATTGCAAAGCCAGACTTTGATCTTTGGTTTGTAGACTAAAAGGCAGTTAGATGGTATGGTGGATAGAGTGCTGGATCTGAAGTCAGAAAGACAGCTTTGTGAATTCAAATCTGCCCTGAGACATTTATTTGCTGCGCAAACTTGGGCAAGTTGCTTAACCTTGCTTGCCCTAGTTCCTCAACTGTAAAATGAACTGGAGAAAGAAATGGCAAATCACTCATTATCTTTGCCAAGAAACCCCTAAATGGGGTCTTGAAGTATCTGACACCACTGAAATGACTGAACTGTAGTAATCTGAACCAAAAGGTCAGTGTTTATTCCACTTACTCCAATTCTTTGCTAACTTTCTCTGACTTTCAACATGCTTATGAAATCTAGAGGCAAGCTAGTTATCCATCCTTGTCATAAAAACTAAATGCTTACATATTTATGATTTAAAAACTTTAATGAAATATTCATATTTATGAGAAAAATTTATGATTATTCTCCTGACCCCATTATAGTAGTGATGCCTCCAAAGAGTGGATGGTACTTGGCTAAGATTAGATGAACTCCAAGTCATTTTATTATTCCCAGGGGATTAAGATCCAGGAATTCAGGAAGAAATAATGTCTAAAACTTCCCAAGCTCAAAGAAGTAAACTTAAAGAAACTCCCAAAGGAGGCATGCAATCAATAGAAGAAAGCAACAGTTTTTCATCTTCTTATTTTTCATAGAGTACGATTACCATGTAGTCAAGCCAAGCAAATATGTCTTAGGATGGATGTGTCCTTTGGAAATGTGCTTAAAGTGAAAATGTAGAGATATTGCTACACTTAGTGCTCAAAAAATGCTACTATATTCTTGCACCTGTGTTCAAAAAATATTTTAAATTTCCACACACTATGAATTCACAAGAAAACAGTACAGCAGCAGGGATAAAAACACAGAATTACAGAATTTTACAGTTGAAAGAGACCTTAGCCTTTATCTATTAAAATCTAGAGCCAAAAGTAATCCCCATTAAAATCTCCTAACACATAAGCATTTAGTCTGTGTTTGAAGACATTAAATGAGTGGTAATGCATATTTCTTGAAGCAGCCCATTCCATTCATTTAACACTAATTGTTAGTAATTTTTCTTCACATCAAAAGTTACTTCTTTGCAATTTCTACTAAGTGTTTTTGGTTTTGTCCTTTGGCACCAAAAAGAACAAGTCCAATTCCTTTTCCAGGAGATGAGTTTTTAAATACTCAACTCTGCTATGTGTTTCCCAAATCTTCTCTTTAAACTATGCTATGTGTTTCTCAAATCTTCTCTTTAAACTAAACATCCTCACCTAGGTCCTTTAAATTATTCTCCTGTAACATGAAATCAATTCTGTTCACTATTCTGCTTGTCCTCTGTTAAAGATTCTCTGGTTGATCAATGCTCTTCCTACACCATGACACCAAAACTAAAAATAATACGTTATAAATCTTCTTGTCAAGACAAAGTAGAAAGATATTGCTTCCTTATCCCTAGAAATTATGTTTTTAAATGCAGACCAAATTATATCATATTATTGGGCTATCATATCAGTGTTTCTTTTGTTGAACTTAAAATCCATTCAAGCACCTAGATCATTTCCAATTAAACTACTGTCCCAACATGCCTCATCTATCTTTACTTGGGAAATACTTGGAAAAGTAAGATTTAAATTTATTCCTATTAAACTTCATTTTATTAGAATTTAGCTGAATGTTCTATCCTTTGAAGATCTTGTTTGATTCTCCCTGTGTCATCTGTATTAGTGCTCCCTCCTATTATTTTTTTCATTTGAAAATTTACTCTGCTTAGATTGTTGAGAGCTAAGGGTTCCTTTACTTCCATTATACAAATTCTAGTAAAAGCAACGAGAATTAGAAAGTAATCAAAGATCAGGACTCAGAGAACAATTGAGCTAGATAACATAGAGTAGACTTGATGAAAAAGTAAAGTGTCCTATCTCCAAAATGCTTCCCTTACTTATTGGACAAGGTAAAGTTGATATAGATATGAAGGATAAATGTAGAATGGACTTAGATAAATACCTGTCATTTTCTTATTGAAGGGTTACTTTTAGCTTGTGATCATGAGTAGGAAGAGACATAAAGGGAAAAGTCCTGCTCCACCAGCAGTCTTGGCATGAACAACCACATTTAGTAAAGGAGAGTTTAAGTATAGCAATTTAGCTAATTGAAAGGTTCCTACAGCAAGTAATCTGCTTCATTCTTACTTCTGATGCTTCAAGCCTCAAAGCAACAGGAGTACCTGAGATAGTAGGTAAAAACTATTTAGGCCATGGCTGTATCTCAACAGCTTTGGGGGCTTCAGATGGGAGGAGAATGGTAAAGATAACTATTCTGCTAGACTGATGTCTATATAAATATACCAACTGGTATGAGGAGATAAGTACATTATAAATATTACATATAATAATAGGTTTCCAGAAATGCATATATTAAAAATGTTGCATATGCACATAATTTTCATTTCTGTATACTAATAATACACTCATATATAAATATGTATTATTCATATGTATATGAATAACAAAAGGAAACGATATACTTTAAATTTCAATGACACTATATGGTTTCTGATGTGATTTCACTTATACTAACTAGTTTAATTTGATCCTTCCAAGAATTGTGTATGGTAAATATGACAGTTATTCTCCCCATATTTAATTATGGTTAACTAAAATCAAGAGCTCTTAAAATCTTTTTCTTTGGAATTTTTCTTCACTTCACAAAATATTTGTTTTCTCTACCTCTTACTTTCCACCCTATCCCCACTAGAAAAAGAAAATCACTGTAAGAAATATGTATATTCAAGAAAAATAAATTCCAACGTAGGCCATACATAAAAATTATATGAAAAAATTTGTCTAATATCACATAGGAAATGGATAGAGCAGCTAGGTGGTGCTGTCCATAAAGTGTCAAACATGAAGTCAGGAGAAATCCTGAGTTCAAATATGGTTTCCAACTCTTACTAGCTGCAGGACCCTGGGCAAGTCACTTAATTCTGTTTACGTAAGTTACTCATCTGTAAAATGATCAGGAAAAAGAAAAGGCAAACCCTCCAGTATCTTTGCCAAGAAAGTCTAAATGGGGTCACAAGTACTCAGAAATGACTGAAATGGATGGCAAAGCTTGAAAAGCAAGTAAGTTCATCTGGTCACAGGTGAAAAACATAATTTACTCTACCATATTGCCTATTAGTCATGGATATCTTTGCTCCTTTCCCCCCAGCAAAAAAGGAAGGAAAAAGTCTATCAATCTGTTTTAATTCTTGCTTAAAATATAATCAAAGAAAATATTCTCAAAATTGTAATCAAATTAATTTTAGAAAAATAAAAACCTTCAGAAAATGACTCAGATTCACACTATTGCATTCCTTATATTGTTAAGGGACTCTAATGTTGCAAGGCACTGTCTAGATATTAGCAATACAGGAAATGATGCAACACAGTCCATATTCTTGAGCAGCTCACAGTTGTACAGGGAATAAACAAAGATACAAGTAAATATGAATCAGAATAAGATGAGTGCAAAGAAAAAATGATATAAAATTAGAATTAAATGATATCACTTTATTTCAGAGGAGGAAGTTCAGAGCAAATAGGGAGGATATGATACCTGAGTCAGAGTTTTTAAGGAAGCAGAGTAATTCAACAGATGTCCTTCCATTTCTGGCAGGGCTCTGATGCTATTAATTAAAAATAAATAAGTTAAAGCCAAATTCTGTAGGGTCTTGAATCCCAAGATTAGTAGTTCATTTGCCTTTTGATATTTGGAAGCTAGTGAATTTGTTTGATCAGATTCATGATAAAAACCATGCATTAAAATGGTTAATCAGTGGTATCAAACTCATAAAAATAGGGATCATGAAACAGGCCTGGCATACTGATGTAGAAAATCATATATTAATGTTTGTTATTTTTAAATTTGTTTAAAATTTTCCAATTATATTTAAACTTTGTTCCTCACATGGGTTAGACACATCTGATGTAAAAAAAACAAAAAGAAACAAAGAAAAAAGTTGATGAGGAGAGAGACAAACTCTTACAAGTTGTTTAGTATTATCTAATCCAACCATATCATTATCTAGCTGGTGGAAACTACCTTGAATCTCAATGCCAAGCCTCCTTTATGAAACCTGACACTCCAAATATTTCATAATGCATGGTTAACTACGTGTCAAGTAGTAAAGAGGCTTGCATTTTATATTGATTTGTCATTCCTGGAGAATAATTAATGGGGATTAAAAACTAAAAATGTTGGGGGACTGTAACTAAGACTGAATTCAAAGGAATGCTATTGTCCCATAAGAATAAGGAATGTAAGGAATACTGAAGGACAGAATGATGTCATTTAGTGCTTGAACTTTTTCCAGATTACTTTTTTATTGCCTTTTATATTGCCTGGCACCCTCCTCTCCTTCAGAGTGACACTTTTCTCAGGATTATCATTTTAGGAAGGACCTCAGTCATGTTTCACATCACTTAATCCTGTATCCTCTTCTTTCACTTCATCTATCTCATGATCTCCACCTAGGTAAATCACCCTCCTCCTCACTTTTCAGTTCTTCTTTCTATGCCATCCTCCCTATTATGTTCTTTGAGAGCAGAGACTTTCTTGTTTGCTTAAAACTGTATTCACAATGCCTAGTACAATGTAATCACAGAGAGGTTAATAATGTTCTATCATGTCTCTATCTCTCTATCACCATCTTGTAATGAATGAAAACAAAACAAAACAAAACAAAAATCTTTTAGAGCTATGTTGGTGATAAAAAAGAATATCAAATAAGGTTTAGGTTTATTGCTTGTAATGAATGCAATTATAATGAGAAATAGTGAATAGAAGGCAGAAATAATTCAACTCCTTTTTGCTTCTGTTTTCTCTAATAACAAAAATCCTGATTTAGAAAGGTGGAATTTAACTAGTATTTACGTAATTAAAACCTAGTACATATAAGCAGATGATGAGTGGACTTGCTAATTTCAGCGACTTCTAGGCTCTAGGCAAGACAAACCATGTGCAAAAGAATTGAAAGAATACAGAAGATGTGATTTTTGAGCTATTTTCAGCAAACATTAAAAAATCAAGAATAATGGAAGAAATGTGAATAGACTGGAGATGAGAAGATACTAAATAAGATGCATACACATATGCATATATGTATGTTTTTATATACTTAAATTTGAGATACCTAGTGTTTTTCACAAGGGGAGTGAACTCTCCCCACTGGTATCTACCCTTATCAGACCACTTATGGAATATTATATAAAGGTCTAGATACTACAATTTCCAAAGTAGATTGACAAGATAGAGCATGTCAAGAGGAAGGAGAATTGGATGTTCTAGACAATGACATTAAGTGGATCACTTCAAAAATATTTAGATTTTTTAACTCAGCAAAATAATAGGGAACATTTAATAGACATGTACAAGGATTTGAAGTGCTGCCACATAAAAGAGGTATATAAGTTATCCAAAAAGTAAGAAGTAGAAATAATGTTTGGAAGATTCAGAGAAAACCTTGTAAGGAAATTATCTTATCTGTTTGAAAAATGGAATGTATTTTCTTATGGTTATTGAGTTCTCACAGTGCAGCCTTCATAAAGGGTTTAGAGGAACACTTTTCAGGAATTTTGTGAAGAGGATTTCTGCACAGATGTGTATGGCATGCATACTAGATGGTCTGTCAAGATGACTTCCTTTACTAGCCTGGCAATTCAAAGAATAGTATGCTAATAGATATTTTATGCACTTCAAAGGCTCATTTGAAAAAGTGCCAATGTACTTGTTAAGATGGAAAGGTGAGGTGTGGTTGAAAGAAGTCATGTGACAGCAACCAAAAATGGTACATTAATGAATCCCTCTCAACCCAAAGGAAGCATTCAAATGGAGTTGTGCCAGGAGTTGTCTGGTAGAATCACCAATTTTGCTTAGCATATTTTTGATTAGTATATTAGTAACTTGAACAAAATTATAGATGGTATATGTCACATTTTGAACTAACCAGAAGCTGAGGGGAATAGCAGATTCAGATCTCAGAATTGGCTCAAATCTAATAAACTTAAGTTTGATTGCCCAGGTATGAAATGGTAGAAATGTAACTAGACAACATTGAATTTGTAAAAGTCTTGGCATTTTTAGTGGGTTGTAAGTACATTAGAGTTCAAGAGTGTAACATAAAAAATGCTACTGTAATTTTTCTCTTCTTTCTTTGTTGTCTTTTTTTTTCTCCTCTTTCTTCTTCAATTTTTACCTGCTCCATTTCTGACCTAGACTGGTTTGTTATCCCTTGGGCAATTTTGTGTCCTCACATCTCAAAGGCTCACCAAACTAATGCCAGTTTTAAGCCAGTGCTGCTCAACCCTCCTGTCCTCAAATGGTCTGTTTCAACATCTCCAGTAACTAAAGTAATAGGTGTTTATAATAGCCCAACTAGTGTACTCTTAGGCTGAATATTCCTGTATATTGATTAGGAATCAGGGGATTGTTATTCTTCTGTGTTCCTTCATAGCTCAAGACCATATGAAGTACAATATACAATTTTGAAGGTCTAACTTTAGGAAAGGTGCTAAACAAAAGTGAATTCAGAGGAAGGCAATTAAAATAGAGAAGGGACTTAGGATCACCTCAATGGTATAGTTATGATAGGGGGAATGAGACTTAGGGGTAACATCAAGTTATCATCAAACATTTCAAAGCTATATTACAAAAGTGGAATTAGAATGGTTTTACTTAATCCAGGAGCACACAACTAGGAGCAATGGGTACTGATTGCAGAGAGGCAGATTTTGGCTCAGTGACAGAAAGCCTTAATAATGAGGGAGGTTGAAACAAAATAGTCTGCCTCAAAAAAGAAGTGAGCTGCCTATCAGTTGAGGTCTAATTAGAGATTAGATGCCAACTTTTCTGGGTTTAGTTCTCACTGCCTCTCTATTTACTCTTTGTTTTAATGTTACATTATTGTAATAGGAGGAGTATGAATTCATTGTGGTTGTCAGTAGCCTGGGATTTGCGTGCTTAACAAAGGGACAATTCTAAAGTGGATACATCCTGTAGCTTGGGATAAAAAGGGTAGCATAGAATGTGAGTAGCTCTTTATGTTCTTGTCTAAAGCCACACTCATTCATTAGCAATTGTTTTGGGCCTTGATTGTAGCATCTGAGATGTTCCAAGGAAGTGAAGTTGAGGTGCAAATTAGGATAAAAAACTTAACCTGTGCTTCTTGTCTATCATTGTTTCTGTCCAGGATGAATTTGGATTTATATCGGTAGTCTGCAGAATACAATAGACTGTACAAAAATCAGTAGTAGGCTGAATTTTGGCGCTTCAAGTCTATTTCTCCCACATCTGTTAGGGAACACAGTGGTACTGGTGATCTGATTGCCACTTCATGACCTTTCTCCTCTCATCCTTTTGTTCCTTTTGGAGGGGGGGCAAAGTTTATTGTGTTTGAAACTGAGATTTCACCATTTGTTTGTATGTGACCATTTACTCAGAACAGGTTATATCCCACATTGTTTGAAATTTCTACCTTATCTGGTTCTTTGTGTGGGTTTATACTCAGATACCAGGACAACAAAATCAAATCTTATCCTTCCCTTCTTGGGAGACCAGGGGGGACTTCTGGGGAGGAGATATTGATACTGTCTTTTCTGTCTATCAAAGAATGTGGTTTAAGTTAGGAAATTTCCTGAGCTTGCAAGATTGCAAGGGGGTGCAGCCACTAATTTGTGGCTTCAGACTATAATAATTTGTTTATCTGAAAATGTAACACAAAATTTCCCTAGTCTTTGCTATCAAGGAAAGACAGAGAATGAGACAAATATTTTCTCTTTGAAGATTTGAAGACATTTGAAAACTGAGCTAGAAGGCTATTTTCTTTTGCTTTTAATTTTACGTTGCTCCTGTTTTAAAATTCAGTACTAAGAAATTTTGATTTTACAAAACAGAAATATAAGCTGATAAGGTCAAGGGAAATAGGACAAGAGAGAAAAGGAGTCAATGTATTATGATAGCACATGACTTACATTTTATATAAAAATGGAAATTTCTTACTTTTAAAATGTATATTTGAATAATATACTTAGTAAAGAAAATCTAAACTAATGCTCTGCTGTTATGAGAGAGAAAAAAGTCAAATGATTGTTTCCTCCAAATCACATAGAGAATGTCCAATATAGTACCAATTTAAGGATGCATTTTCTAAAACAAGAAAGGATGTTTTAGAAAAAGGAGAGGTTCAAAATACATTTATATGTCTGGATCTGCTTAAAAGGTCAAGATAAGAATTCATTAATTGTTTAAAAGGTTCATCATACACTTTTATTTAGCTTTCTCCCTGAAAATGAACTGTGGCATCTCAATTCCAAACTGTTCTAAAGGACAAATGATTTTCTTTTTAATATTCCTTTGAGTTAACTTGGTATTGTGGGTTGCACTGATCCCTGAGAAATGAACAAAAAAGAAAGAAAAAGAAAAAGAATACAATCACCACTATCTGGATCATTTAGTATTAAAATGACATATTAAATAAATTTCATGTGTGGTGTTGGTTCACCTCACATATCCTATATTACTCATAGGAGACTTTTTATTATAATTATATATGGTAATTATCTCAAAATAAGCCATAGATATCTATGATTTTCTGGTTATTCATATCTCCTCTATCTCGAAGTCAGGTACACAAAAGATGAAATAAAGGATGCTGTTGCTGGGGACAGGGTTAAGTCATGGGTGGGAATGAGTGGGGTGAATTTGGGCAGTGCATATAGCCTTTATGTTTAATTTGAGTACCAGAGTGAATTTTCTAGTATTATATTACCTATATCAGCTGTCTTCAAAGCTTAAAGTAATAAGGTAATTGCAAACTCTGTACATCACATCGACTTTAATGATCACATTTGTGTTGGGGGAAAAGTACATTTTTGGAGAAAGAAGGTTGTAGAAGGAAAGAGATCATCCCAAAAGCAAATCTTAATGGCAATTACACAAATGAAAAATTGAGACGAGTCAGTTACAATGTTACAACATTATTTCCTGTTCCCAGTTGGCCATTATATCTTAGATTCACAAGTACATAAGATGGCATCTGCCTATGATTAAACCTCAGATCAGTTGGAAAGAGAAATTAGTACTAGTATTTTGTGGCATGTTGCTAATGCATTAATTATTTGCTTCCATTGTTATTCCTCTGAGAATTTAGGAAATGGTGGCCAACACAATGCAATTAGAATAAGGGGGATACCACTTAGCATGTTTAAAAATGTGCCAGGTAATATCACTAAAATAAGTCCTTGGCCATTTGGTGTCTCAGTGATTTCAGGAACAACAAAATTTCAGTTCTGCAAGTTATATATCTTCAAGTTCACAAGCATTCCTCTCTTTCTCACCTATTTGGCTTATTACCAGAAGGGAACCCACAACTGTTACTGGTATTTATTTTAAGAAAGTCTCTTGTCTACTCTCACTTTTTTTTTTTTGCAGTCAGATGATTCTGTTTTCACAAAGATGAAAAGATGAGCGTGACATGTTCATGCTTTTGTGAAATTTTGTTCTTCAGCAATAATTTTAAAATCAGAGAGATTTCATAGCTAGGAAAATGTGGCGAAAAGAAATTATCTTACCTAAAATAAATTCATAAGGATATTCTGTCTTATACATATGTAGAACAAGTTTAATCAGAAAAAGTGTTTTAATTGCCATTAATTCTCATATATTTACAATTATCTTTAAAACAAATTTAGTAGGTGATATAAACCTCTGAAAATACTCAATAGTGGATTCACAAAAAATCATAACATAAATCTTTCAGATATTTGGAATATTTTATACATTTATTAATATATCCCATGCTATCATATGCATGTATGTATGTATGTGTTTATATGCTTGCATACATATCTATCTATCTATATCTTGCAAATAATTGCATGAGAAACAATCCAGAATTTAATTTTTATAAAGTGAACTTCCAGATAATGTATTAGTTGTCTGTCTTTCTTTTTTCTCTGGCTAGCTGATGTCATTTTTGTTGCGACTAATTTGTGCATTTAGAAATTTATATTAATGTTTAGGATGCAAAAGCTACTTTAATCATATGAAAGATAACATTCTTATACCTGTCTTTGGTTGAAAAGCCCTTCCAAGATTGCTATAGTTAAATATTCGAAACCTGTATTTAATTAGATTATAAAAATACCCTCCCTCAAAATGTGTTGTGTAAAATAGTTTATTGCAATGATACTTACTTATAGATTTGACTAGAGAGAAGAGCCTTTGTATTCTTTCTTTTGGGGTTTGCAATGATATCCCTCTCCTCCAAAAAAGATGACCAACCTCTTTGTATTAATTTTATTTTTCCTTTTCAAGTGGTTGTGCCTGTTCTAAAAAAAATAGAACCAGATCGCCTTCTAAACATTCTCCCTCATAGGAAAATTCTGCATAAGAGTGTGGGGATAGGGGAAGGATGAGAATGTGCTATCATTAGTGGTTATAGTTATTCCATTTTTGGGGGGGAAAGGCTTTTAGTCATTTAGTAGTTCGGTAGAATCTAAGTCAGCAAGAGCTTGACTTTGTGATGGAATTTGCCCAAGAAGATGGCTTCATGTCTGACTAGCAAATGTGAGGCAGCTGATCATTTTACAAGTTTCTATCAAATATTTTTAAGGGAAGAAGATGTTGTCTCTGTCAAGTTTGTTCTGAATCCTGAGCATGTCCATTACTAAGGGGGAAATTATTGCTTCATTTCTATAGAGAATAATTGCTAAAAAGCCTTTGCAGTTACTTTATTGCATAAAATGGTATGTTTTATAGCAGATAATAGCTTTTTTAGGTAATTTAGTATTTGTCTCTATTGCAACAACAAAGAGTCACAAAGCATTTTGCAGCATTCTGGCACCTGCACAAGGCTGTGACTTATGAATATGCTAATGAGTCTGCAACCAGAACTGGCACTGGTTCAGTACTTGCATACAATTAGTGTTCGTTCAGGCAACCATCAGTACTGTGATACCAAGTTTAGGAAGCAATATTTAAATTAATGAATGAAATGTAAAATCTTTTTATTTAAATAATTTTTTTTTCCTTTCTTTACGTTCTACAACTATTTGGTTTAAAGAAATTTTACTCACTTAAAGTTATTTTTGCAGTAAAATATCTGGGAAACTTGATAGAGCTGTAAAACCCTTCTTTTGTACAATCACGTTTCATCCTATCCCAGGCAAGAGCATGTTTACTAGCTCTGTAAATAATGTCTAAAATGTTCTGCCTTCTTTGTGAAAGAAAACCTGCTTGCCAGAAATCATGTTCCCAAGAATATAGATTAAAAAAAAAAAAATTCTATTACTCTGTGTAACATTTGGTCACATCACCTCCCAGTCTTGAAGGAAGTTTTGATTGAAAACTTGAACCATCTCCAGATTACATTATGGCTTCCAATGTCTGTGGGGTTTCTGCTTCACAAACAAACAATCCTTGCCGTGGCAATGGTTGTAAAATCTTCTAAGTTATGGCTCACTTTTGGAAGGCTTTCCTATACTTAAAGGCATATAAATATTCACAAGTGTACTACACTGTGTGTGATTCCCATTAAAACACTGAGTTTAAAGATGTCTCAGGAACAGCTTAAAAAATGCCTGCCTGAAGCAAAGTCATTTTATTCAGATAGCTTGTGTTTTATTGTCTGGTATGTTGTCACTGAACTCTACTGATAACAGAGTTTTGTGAACTTTGTTTTTCTTTCTTTTCCCCATTTTTGTGTTAATGAAGTTAGTCTCTCTAGAAACTCAGTTTATATTTTTCTAATTCATTTTTGAAAATATCACTATCCCCTCCATAGAGAGCAATAAATATAGCAACAAGGAATATTTACTTCCCAATTTTTTTTTCTACCTGCCCTAAACACAGGCATCATTATGTGGAGAATTTAAAGGAAGAACATTCCTATGACTTGTAGACTGATAAGCTTTCATTTGGCTCTTTTGAAAAAGCTAGACTCACTACATTTTTTAGAGAGGGGTTCGTCTAAAATAAATTTGTTTTCAGTACCTAAGACAGAAAAATGAATCTTATATCGATAAGGATTCAAAGTTCTTACCATTTATTACCTTGATATTTGCAGGCAGTGGGAGGATAGAGAGGTGGTGCAGTGGGTAGAGCACCAAGACTGAAGTCAAGAAGACTCATCTTCCTGAGTTCAGATATGGCCTCAGACACTTAACTTACTAGCTACATGACCCTGGCAAGTTACTTAACACATGCCTCAGTTCCTCATCTGTAAAATGAGCTGAAGAAGAATATGGCAAACTATCCTAGTATCTTTGCCAAAAAAAATCCTAAATGGGATCAAGGAGAGTGAGGCATAAGTGAAATGACCGAACAACAAACAGGAAGATGGTTTTCTTTGGAACTATGTAATAATATCAGTTCATCATGAAAGACTTCTCTGGGTTATTGACTCTAGAGCTATATTAGAACCTCTGAGATTGTTAAACCCTAATTCAGGGCATTCCAAAGGAAGCCACAGACATCATGGGGTGTTCAACCGTGGATCCTAAGATTCTAGTCCCCTTCAGTCTACTGAGCAAACTGCAACAGTTGTTCTTTAATGCATGTGATAAGAGGCCCTCAACTCTAAGGGCTGCGTTGTGTGTATATACACACCTGTGTGTTCACAGAAAACAAAAGGGAGTCATACACTTACTGTAGTGCACATTAGAAATAAGTTGACTCTTCTTTGTAACCTTTCTATACATGTTGAGATAAAAACAAATAATATATTTTTTAAGTATATACCAATTCCAGAGGCAGGTAATTGAAAGAGATGAACCTGTTAGCATAGGAAAGAGTCTTGCTTCATTAATTACTTTGACATTATCATTTTAGTCAAACCGAGTACTTGGAAGTGAAGAGGTGATTTAAACTAATGATAATATGTGCTTAACATGTACTTTTCTAAGTTTTTTTGTGTGCTTTCAATCTTCACATTTGCAACTGATTATTTTCACATAATGATGTAATAGAAGGAGCCATTTACACTTGACAAGGCTCAAATCCACGGATTCATTGAAGCTAGATTTTTTTTTTTTTTTTGCGACAAAGGTTGCTAGACTGTCAGATCAGAAGAAAAGAATAGTTAACATAACATAGTGGAAAGGAACATTTGATTTGTAATCAAAGGTAAACTCTCACTACCTAAATGACTTTGAGCAAATCATGTCAACTTTCTGGACTCAAGTTTTCTTATCGATAAACTGACAGGCTGGGATAAATGAAATGTAAGTTACTTTTCACATCTACATTCTGGAAATTCTAGAAATCAACCGATCATTAAAAATTGTCTATTAAGTGCACATTATGTCCCAGAGACTATACTTGACACTGTGTCCACTTGTAAAAAGAAGCAGCTAGGTGGCTCAGTGGAGAGACTGTTGAGCCTGAAATTAGGAAGATTTGATTTAAAATTCAGCCTCAGATACTTCTTAGTTGTGTGATCCTGAGCAAATCACTCTTTTTTTTTTTTATTGGGAATCCTCACCCGTAATCATTTTTAAAAGGAAAATTACATGTTATATATGCCATAAATATTCTTTTTCCCAAAAATTCATTAACTTGTTTTCAGTTTTCAATGATAATTTCCATATTTTAAGTTTTCTCCCCCTCTTTCTCCTCTCCCTCCCCAAGATGACATGCAATCTTATATCAGCTCTACACATAGATTCTAATTAAACACATTTGCACATTAGCCATGTTACACAGAAAAATTAAAACAAATGGGAGAAACCATGGAAAAAACAAAATAAAACATAATAAAAGAGAAAAAGTCTACTTCATTCTACATTCTGGTTCCATAGTTCTTTCTCTGGATGTGAATAGTATTTTACATTATGAGTCCTTTGGAAATGTTTTAGGTCTTTGAGTAAGTCACTCTTAACTTCTGTTTGCCTTAACTCACTGGAGGAGGTATAGCACCAGAGGGATATTCACAGCACCTACAGAGGCCATCAATATTCTGGTGCAATTCTGAATCAGGAACTATAACAGACTGTCCACCTGGAAGACAGAACCAAAACATATATTCAGACACCAGAAAGTCAAATCTAAACACAACAGCAATGTAAAAACCACCAGTACCAAGCCTTATCCTTGCTAGGCTTCCCACAAACAGGTTTCCCTTAAATAAAATGCTATTCTCACATTCACAGCCAGTATCCTTGCCTGCATCCTTCAGTTCTGACTGCTTTCATGACTAACTTCCTCTCAACTCTGCTCTAGCTGTGCCTCTTCCTGTTATACCCTTCTTGTCCCATGCATTCAGCAAACTCCTTCCACCACAGGCTCCATGTGACTCAGACTTCCACATGACCCAGTCATATAACATGGGCCGATTAAGGAATGAGAAAGATCTCTCCATTTGAATTACCATTGCAAAAAGTAATGACAAATTTCAGTATCTTAGCACAGAAAATGCCGTGGACAGAATGGTCTATGCAGTCACAAAGAAATGGATGTTATTGAATGATTAAATAATAGCAACACACATTTAAGTATATATTTTAAACAAATAAAATGCATTTTGGTGAGGAAGGTCCTATAAGTAGCTAGGGGAATAATAAACTACCTCATGTAGGAGGTAACATCAAAAACTTTAAAGGAAATTAGAAATTTTGAGAGGTGGAGGGAAGCAAGTAATACATTCTAGGCACATCTGTGCCATTGTGTTGCACAAATATGGGAAATAAATATCATGGGTAAGTTGCAAGAAAGACAGTTTTTGTAGGTTTTAGAGTTCTGATGGGTAAATAACATATAATAAGGAGTGAAAAATAATGTATAAAAAGGAAAATTGGAACCAACTTTAAGAACTGAAAACGACAAACATGAGAATGAATATATGATCCTAGAGATACTAGAGAGCCACTGAAGTTTACTAAGCAAAGAAGTGATATCATAAGTCTTTCACTTTAGAAATAATTATTTTGACAAAATATGTGAAGGATATAATGGAGAGTGGTAGAACATAAGTCAGGAAGAACAATTAAAAGGCTAAGAGTCAAAATGTTTAGAAGTGTCTGAACCAGAGGTTCCCAAAGTGGGTGATCCTGCCCCCTGGGGGGCACTGGAATAATCTTGGGGGTAGTAGTTGCTTTGGGTGCAATTGGAGGGGCATTGAATAAAAATGAAGGGGTGATGGAAGTATAAGGAAAGAAGGGAAGACAATTTTAAAGAATCATTTGTACGTGTTTCATCTATAGTGTAACAGAGTTAAAGTCATAATGATTATATTATTTTCCAAATAACCATGCAAAATGCAACTTATAATTGGTCAGTGGTCAAGTCTGCTGACAGGTTTTAACAAACAAGTGTTGGTGGAGCATATTGCACATTTGTTGGGAGGTCCAGCATGCATTGACAGGAATATGTGCGTTTAATGACTTGTTTATAATATGATATTATAAAGTTACATGACACAACATTGTATCATCAAAATTTTAATGCAAAATTACAATAAATTATTAAATATGAGATGTGATATATATATATATATGATGCAAATTTCAAGAAAAAATTAAAGGGCTAAATAAAGCAGATTTTCAGTGGAGCACTGAGTAATTTTCTTACTTAAAAGGGGACAGCAGGCCAAATAAATTTGTGGACCTCTGAACTAAAGTAGTGTCTATATGAGTAAGCAGGATGTATGTAACAAATATTGTAAAGGTAAAATTGACAAGATTTTAACTGGCATACGTGAGAAGTGAGGGAGAATTGAGGTGACTAGAGTTTTCAGCCTCACAGAGGGAGTAAACCCAGTGTAAGGACATGATGAAGTTCCATGGCCAAATGGAAAAGGACCAGATGGCTATCCTGGCCACCCTCCTTAAGTGAAGAATCTGAGAGGAACTCTCCGTTTCTCTTCACCTTCCATCCTTTCCAATCAGAGTGAGAGAAGAACCTCAGAGACAGAGGGGTTAATGATGACACATTTTCTGTCTGGAAATGATAACTTATAGGGACTGACAAAGTTACTAAGATAGCATAGAGTGAAAAGAGAAAAGGGCTCAAAATAGAGGCTTAACTTAAATCCACAGTTCAGTTTTGATATATAGATGACGATTCAGTGAAGGAGACTGGGAAGAGATGACGAGACAAAGAGAGTACAGCGTCTTGAAAGCTCAAAGAGGAAAGTGTGTTCAGGATAAAAGGATACTGTGCGTCAAATACTACAGCATTGATTTAAAAAATAAAGACTGAAGATCAGGGAAAAGACCATTGCTAATTGACAACTGAAATATCACTAATGACTTCAGAGAGTGATGTTTTAGAAAGTAAGACACTACATTTCAAGAAACTGAGGAATAAATGAGAAGTGGAGGCAATGAAAGTAAACAATTTTTCTTAGGAATTTAGTAGAGAAAAGGAATTGAAATGTAGAACAATTATCTTTCAAGGACAGTGGAGAAAAGTAAAACTATAAGGATGTGAGGGACAAGAACACTTTTTTAATGCAAATCCAGCCAATAGAGATTGAAGAGTGGAAAAAAGGAAGAGACAGATGGAGTTAGAACAAGTATACAAGTACAGGGCCTCACCTTGGTAAAGAGAATTTTTTTTTTAACTGATATTGGAGTAAAGGAGAAGAAAATGAGGGATGATGGCACAGAATCATGATATGTAGAAGAAGACAGAACAGAAAGCTCACAGTAAATAGCATCCTCTCCTTAGTAAAGTATTAGGTGATAACCTCTGATGAAATGGTTAGTAGAGGGGACAATGTTGGAAGTTTCACGAGATAGAAAGTCTGAAAAAACTGCTATGAGGAAATGAGACAGGGAGTCATTTAGGGAGGACTAGAATATTTGTCATTCTTTGAGGGCCCACTTGAGATTACATAGCATAAACTGGTAGAAGATCCATTCAGTAAGGGTATTACACTTTCTCTAGCATTCTTTAGCAACAACACTGAGTATGAGTAGAGGTGGCATGTGGTAAAAGCAATCCAGATTTGGGACTTGGCAAAATGTGAAGAATGATAGGACAAGGCAATGAGAGACTAGAGGTTAGCGTAGCATTGAATTGACTAACTGAACAGTAAAAATTAAAAGGAGAAATGTGAGGTCATAACAGGGGGGTGGTAACCTGGGACATTACTGAGTCATAGAGGGACTAAGAGTACAATGGAGACAAAATGGTTTTCAAAAGAACAAGATATAGGAAGAGATGAGATGATATTGGTCATGGTTAGATAGAAACATTTTAGAATGTTTGATCATAAAAGTAGAACACAATTGTGAAAATAATGCTGTGATCATATGTAGTAGAAATAGAGTAAAGAAGTAGGTCTTAAGAGTAGAATATAATTATAAATTTGGAGTCCAGGTGTTTCAGGGAATGACAAAAAGTATGGTAAAGACAGGTGCAGAGGTGGAGGTTGGAGAGAAAGACTGTGAGCCAAGCACTAAACTCCTTAAGAAAGAAGGGGGACAAATAGATAACTGCAGCTAGGATCAGTTTATAACAATAACAACATATATGTGGGTGTATATATATATATGTATATACACATGCATATATATATATTGTTTATTATGTACTAGGCACTGTGCTAAGTGCTTTATAGTTATTATCTCATTTGATTTTCACACATACACACACACTGTAATATGTGCTGTCATTATCCTCATTTTACAGATGAGAAAACTGAAGAAAAAAAGGATTAAATTGATTTTCCAGGTTCATGCAACTGGTATCTGAGTCCAGGTTTGAACTCAGGTCTTTCTGACTCCAGGTTTAGCTAGCATTCTGTTGACAGCAACAACTAGCTGCTTCTGGTGCTATATATCTGGATTGGGTTTATATCTGTATCTTAAGAGGGATAATGGCATGGGGGAAAATGTCTCCAGAGAAGGGTGACATATGCGGAGTGATTGAATGAGATGAAGATGAACACAGGAATAAACCAAAGTTAATCAAAATATATGATAGGATGAGCTTTGTGAGGCTTTGACAGTCTCTCTACTAGACTATAAATTCTATAATGAGCCATGGTTTTATCTAACTTTTATATCTCCCTCAGTGTCTTCAATAGAGAGCTCATCACATAGTATTTGCCTCATAGATAACATATAGACTGTTTGATCAACTGATGGGATGACAAGACATTTGCTATCTAAGTACAGGATGAGGAAGACATAGTTGGGTGTGCTAAGAGACTTGAAGCTCAGTGTCAAACAATAGTGTGACAACGTAGCTAAAAAGTCTAATTTAATCTTAAACTACAAATAAAATATTCATAACAAAGGAGGTTCTATACTTCTCCTTGTTTAGAGCATATCCAGCATATTTTGCCAGTTCTAGACACTGAATTTTAAGAAGGGTAATGACAAGCTGGATGGTATCTTGAAGAGGATGAAGGAAAAAGGGAGGGAATTTGAAACCATGGTATAGGAAACTGATTGAAGGAACTGAAGATATTTAGTATATAAAAGTAAAGACTTAGGAAATATGAGGACAGGGACTCTGTCCTGGTCATGTTTCTTATCACAAGTACACAAATGCACACACAGACACACACACATACAAAGTGCCTAGTATATTACTTACTTATCACAAGTAAAGTATTTGTTGAATGAAAGAATGCAAGGGAAGAAAATGAAAAAAAAGGCAGCTAAAGTGATTTCCCTTAGAATCCTGATTCAAGGGATGGTGTTAAAATAGTGAGACCAGGAAAGATGAGACAGAAGACTAATTACATGTGACTATTTAGAAAATGCAAAAGGAAACAACAGAAAGAAAGAGCACAAGATATTCATTTTTTGAGGACAAGTGAATCTTTCCAGAGAAGAGCATGTTTCTTTCACTGGCTCTCTAGATTTATATAATCTCATTTTCTCTCTAAACTTATTGTTTACATGATACCAAAGAGGAAAAATTACTTATGTGATTCAACATGTTGAAACAAAGTAGGAAAAAATCCTCAGATATAGTGGGAAAAAAGATTTGGAACAAAATAAAAGAGATTTATAGAAAACATGATTGGCCTTGAGTCCCTTTCAACTATTAAAGCATATAATAAGCAATTGATGCCCTCAGAAAATATTCACTTTTTGTATTCAGTGATGAAAACTTTCTCCTCTACTCACTAAGTCACTGAGATGTTAATATGTAAACTTATCTTTATGCTTAAACGGTAAGGATTTATGGTAGCTTTTGGCATGAAGAGAGTTCACCACATACAGGAGAATTGCAAAACAAAACAAAACAAAAAGATAAGGGAAAAGTTGATTTGATACAGAGAAAGTCAACCTCATAAAAATAATAATAATCCTTCCTTATCCCCTACAAGAGGCAGATAATTTGTATCAACCTGAAACTTCTGAGAAGAGTTTTCAGGGAATGAAAAATGATAGATCAAAAACATTAATAGATTCCATTTATATAATACTTTGAATTTTACAAAACTTTCAGATACCATAAAATTTGAAGTTGCAAGTGTCTTTGGAGGTCATCTACTCAAACAGTCATTTTATAGAGCAGCAAACTAAGTTTTGATAACAAGTAATTCATCCAATGATTCACACATTAGTTTAACTCTAATTTCAATATTCTTTCAATCATACCAAATTACTCATAACAGGACTCCGAGGTAGACAAGAGAAACATTATTATGTTCATTTTATTGGTGAGGAAACTGAGACTCAGAGCATGTAACTGACTTGCCCACTTTCAATTAACTATTATATGTTGGAGCTGGGAGACAAAAATTCAGTTGTTTGAACCTCAAAGCTGCAATTCTTTCTAGTGTAGCAAACTGATTAATATTTACTTGGTAGTATATGTCTAATGATATTAACTCAGACTCCTAGAGTGTTAGAAATAGGGATATCTAAGTATTTCATGGCAGATTCTTTCCTTTCAGCTTAGCAAAATGGATAGATTTCTCGTTTTGGATCCAGGATACCATGGGATCAGTTTGCACCTCTGATACAGGTCTTATTACCCTGAATAAATTGTATAATCTCTCAGTGCCTCAGAAAACTTTCTGAGATTATAACTTGAAGAACAGTAATTTAATTACTTTGCTAGAGGAATTTTTCCTGGCCTAGAATTCCCTGTTTCAATGAAATCATAGGCATACCAAAACATATATAATAAATGGAAAATTGAGATGAAGAGAAACTAAGGAAGTAACTTGCCTTAGACTACATATCTGGCCAATTCTTGCTCTGTTCTATTCTTCTGTCTTGGAATTTAAGTTAATTACTTGGAAAATTCAAGCAATTTTATTATAGTTACAGAAAATAACATGCAAATTCTGTCATATGGGAAATACTATTAGTGTCTGATTTCAAAACATGGAAATGTCTACTTTATAAATAAAAGATGTAGACTTGCTTCCCCAACCCTATCCCCATCTCCCAGGGGTATGCTGGTCAGACAATTCAATTAACATCAACAGACATTAAGTTCAAACCTACCAGAAGGATTCAAACATAGTAGGTTAATGGAATTAAAAAAAAACCCAACACAGTTTCAACAACAGATTTCTTAAACCAACCTTCTTCCTTCCTTCTTCTCTTAGCTCCAATTCCAGGCAAATAGTAAATCAGAAGCAAATGAGTTTATTGCAATGATTGAACTTGAAAAAAACTAAGACAATGCTACAAAAGATGTGTACAAGACAGCAATATCATATATTGCTGATATGGTGAAGTAAGCAGCTTTCCTTCACAGGATCAAATACAGGGACTTCATCCGAACAACAAAAATATTTTCTGGATGACTGTCCACAGGAGCAGGAACCCATGCATACATCAATGTTAGCAAAACTAATTCTTGTGGCTCACCACAGGCTGGTCAGGGAGACTGAAGCTCAATTGATCGATCCTTCATTGATCCAGAGAAAATACTAGGGAGCTGGAAGGCAAATTGTTTTTGCTGATAAGAAAGAGAAATGATGAAAGAAATATTCATTGACACAAATATGCAAATTATTAAATTTAAATATCTTATTTCAGACTGCCAAAAGTTGGTCAGAAGCAATAAACAAACTCTGGAAAACGGATGCCCTAGTTTTTCAGTAGTGGTTTGCATAATCCACATGTATTAATTTAACTGTATAATTAACTGCATTCACTCTCAATTGCAGTTATTTAATTGAGATAAACTTGCTGGGAATCACTTATCCAGAGTATGTGTTGAGCAGGTGCTTAGTTCCCACTGATTTAAGATTTCATTTATGTTAGATAATTGGTAAATTTGTGTTGTTTATTGTTTTTGTTTTGATCAAAAATCTTAGCAACACCCTGGCTATGAAATGGATGTTATTTAACCTACATGGCTATCGGGCTACAGACGGACCTGAGTTATTTTTCTAGATTCTACAACATTACCATGAAAACCATCATCTTTATATTTAAATCAAAAAATACAAAACTCCTGATGGGGAAAGTATACTACCCTATATGTTTAGGATATGCAAAGGTATCATAACCAGTAATATTAAAACTGTGACCTAACTTTTCTTTGTGGGAGAACCTGGTGAAATTATCTTAGTCGTTTCATAGTGCTTCTACATTAACATAGACAATTTAAGATCTGTCTCAGTAATAATGAGTCACACTTATAGAATTTTAAGAGCATTCTACATATTAATAGTTTTCAAATGTTATCAGGTCTTATTTTTCCTCTTGTTTTTTCTCTCTATCCTTTTTTGATCTGTAGTTTGGAGTTATATGGATATTGACAGTGATATAAGTAACACAAGAGAAGCAAATTGCCAACATTGCTCACATTCTCCCACTTAGTTATGAAATCCTAGAACAGGAACCTCCCTTTTTCTTACTTAAACTTTAATGAAAAAGAAAAATTGAAAATTAAAAAAAAACAACTCTTAACTAAACACTCTACCTAAAATGGTCTTTTTTTTTTCTGCTAAATTATTTCTCAATTGAATTGTCATTTGTGAGGTCATAAACAAATTCTTCTCTTTCTAGGTGTAGTGATTATATGATGTTAAATGAATTTAAAAAAAATTATTCTCCTTCAAAAAAATTGCTAACACAGTATATTTGTATCAGTTACTTTTAAGGAAATGATTATAATACAGAAGAAAAATTTCATATAAGTTCTTTGATACTTTTTCATGTTTTCACTCCCTACCCCCACCTTCCATCTTTTGTAATTTTAAATTTTTAATAAACAAAATTCTATCTTGTCTCATCTCCTCTGTATCTCTCTATAACTGATAAAAAAAGAAGAAAAAATGCCTTCTTATAAACATATATAGTCAAGGAAAACAACGATATTGGCCATGTCCAAAAACTTATGGCTTAATCTGTACTTAATAACTTCTCTGTTGTTGCTATTGTTGGTCCTTTGTTTTCAGAGAGGATCAATGATATCACAGCTAATGTCTTGACTTGCCCATGGATTGTATTTAAGTGAGGCAGAGAGGAGCAAAAGTCATCAGTCTCTCCTTCTCTCCCAGTGTCATTGAACCTTAGTGGCAGGACAAAAGTCAAGATGACTGGCATTGACCTGGGATGTAGTGGATGACCTTGGCATCACTGATGTCTGACAAACTTTAAGTGCTCCACAACATCTATTTCAATAGTCTTCATGTTCATGGAACAATTTTTCCCCATTCCAGGAGAAATCTTCAAATGCTTGGGGTAGACATTCCCCTAATTCGCCAATGGATTTGAGGCCTTTTGGTTACCCTCAGCCTGGTTTAGCCCATCTGTTGAGATGGTATTTCTAGCATATGGTCACTGTGCATGCTAGAGTTTCTTGAAACCTCAGGTGAACATTGACACCAAAGGTATCATCAAAGGTGGATGAGTAGCCCTGAAAATGGTTTGACAAGCTCTCACACCAGAGCTGCTTGTCCTCCTGGTAAAACTCATACACTTCTCTATCAAGGGATAGGCCCCAGATTTCATTATGAGTCCTTTGAAATGTTGATTGGAAATTGTATTGGTTAGTTTTCATAAGACTTTCAAAACTGTTTGTCTTTCTAGTATTGTCACTGTACTAATATTTCTCTATGTTCTGCTCACCTCCTTCTGCATCAATTTGTGCAAGTCTTCCCAGATTTCTCCAACACCATCTCTTATAGCACAAAATTATTCGATAACATTTAAATAAGATAATTCATTCAATTATTCCTCAGTTTTCTATTCCATTTTGAATTCTTTGCCAGTTCCAAAAAGATCCCCTATAAATATTTTTAGACATCCTTAGTTATACTTTGTTTTACTCGAAACTATTCCTTCGACTCTACTGTCCCTTTTATTCTTTCCTCTTAGTTCTCTTATCCCTCCTTTTTATTTGTTGAGTGAAATATGTTATTGTACCCAGTTGTGCATGTATGTTTTCCCTCCATTGACCAGTTCACATGAAAGAGTTCATATTTCACCCACTCTTGCTTTCCTTCCTCCATGGTTATTTAGAGTTCTACTTTTGCATTCCAATTCAGGGGGACAATTTTACCCATCTTCCCTCTGCCCCTCACAACATATTCTTCTTTCCATTACTTTGCACTCTTCTAAGATGAACAACTTGAACAACAATTAGATCCTCTGTCTGATTGGACTGCATGGTAACGAGATTTGGAGGGAATGCATGTGTCATCTCTACATATTAGAATTTAAACACTTTATCTTGGTTGGTCCCTTATGTTTATATTTGTGTTTCTCTTGATTCGTATTTGAACTTTAAGATTTCTATTCAACTATATTCTTTTCATCATGAATGATTGGAAGTCCTTTATATTATTTAAGATATAATCCTTTCCCCTCCTCTCACTCCCCACGTCCCAAGCCCAGTAGAATTATACTTCGTTAGGCTGGGTAAATTATTCTTGTTCTCAAGCCTGTATCTTTTGCCTTCTGCATGATCATATCTCAAGCTATCTACTCCTTTATAAATGTGGCTTCTAAATTGTGTATGATAGTGACAGTGGCACACAGTCTGTGGCTATATTTTTTTACATGGGACATCTGTATTTCAGTTGTAATGTTCCTGAATATTTATTTTGGGGTTTCATTAGCTTTAGTTTGGCACATTCTAATCATCAGTTTTCTTTTGTTTTGTTTTTGCTTAGGTGAGGTTTTGTGTCTCTTATGCCAAATTGTTCATTCCCTTTCCAAGTTGTTCCTCCTTGACTCTTGCTTGTTTATTTTTCTATTTGTTTACCTATTTGCCTACTTATTTGGGAGGCATTTGGGGTTAAGTGACTTGTTCATGATCACACAGCTAGTATCTGAGAACAGATTTGAACTCAGGTGCTCCTGACTTTGGACAGAAAGAACATTATATCAACTGTCAGGTTAATTGAAATGTCTTATCACTAGTATATTTTTCCTCTCTACCATCATTGTGATATGTTTCTTGAGCTCATCATCATCACCCTCTCTCTAGCACTTTCTGGCCACAAATTTGTTTAAATTTCTCCCTCTATTGATCTTCTCACCCCATCTCCATAATTCTTTTTTTAAATTTCCCCACAATAAAGTGTTTTCCTTCACTCTTACCCCTTATCCTTTACTTGTCCTCCTTCTATTGAAAAATACATACCTATCAAGACTTATATTTCAGTCATGGATCTCACCACTCCCTTTCTCAATAACTGTGCATAGAGATCAGCATTATGTTACTTTTAAACTGAGTAAAAGGAATATACATACATACATACATATATACATATGTAACACACACATGAGTGAGTAGTTTCTTAGAAAGCAATTCACTTTTGACATATTTGGTTTCTCAGGATTTTATATTTCAGATATCTAAGAATTAATCAATAGACCAGAAGACATTAACCCAGCATTAAACATGAGATATTATTGATTGACTTTCTAGGTGAAAAGAGAGAAGGAAAGGCCACCAGGATTTTCAGTTTTCTGCCTACATTAGGTCAGCATTATTTCACTGCTCACCATTGAAACCACTTGAAGACTTGCCAGCCAATATTCACCCACATAGCAAGAGCAAGGAAGAATACCTGTCCTACTTTCATTCCAGGACAAGCTCAAATAACTGGTTAAAGCAGTGAGCTAGAAAATAACTAGATTTCTCCAACCTGAAGAACAATCATCTTAGGATCATAAGGTTCATTTTGTAGATTTTGTAGATTTATGGAAACTATCCAAAATTTCTTAAAATAAAGTATAAAAAAATAGTTCATTTCATTCTAAGCAGAAGGCTGCCTTGCTTCATTTCCTTGGGTACGTCAAAAGTACGTTTTTTAGAAAAAAAAAATTTCTTATGTTAGGATATTTTAAAAAAATGAGATTCTTAAAGTTACCATTATTATTTATTTTTATCAGATATATTTATATTTTTTTTGGGAAAAGAGGAAATACATAGAAAGTCTTAATATAGAACAAGTTGAAATTGAACTAAAATTCTGTGATAATCACATAGATTCAGCTTCACTGTGAGTAAAAATGTATCCCCTATTTACATAGTGCTCAGTATATCCCTGTCACCAACAACAAATATATAATCCTTCCCTTTCAATATCAGTATAACAGTCTACTGTACTATAGAATTACATGTAAATAATTATAAAAATAAATACAATACTGAAAACATAGGATTGTTTGTATAGGTGTGTCTATGTACTAAAGACTGTCATGTTTAACCCAAGACTATCATTGAAAGCCATAACTTCCTAGTATATATGTATATATATATATATATATGTATATGAGTGTGTGTGAATGTGTGCATGTGCATATGTGTGTACATATGTATAGTGTGTAGACATACATGTGTGTTTATATATGTGAGTATAAGTGTGTACACATGTGTATATATGTTTATGTGTGTGCCTGCATGTTCACACAAATATACTTATTTGGTATTAAGGACCAGGGAGAAAAAAGGGATCAACCTCTGAAAAGAAATAATGAGAAATCAACATTGATTTGTGTTTTAAGAACTATTTTTTTTGATTATAGGAAATAGTTCTTCTATGATGCCAATATTAATGTTTTGGACTGAGAAAATCATTTAAACATTAGTTGCCTCAATTTCCTTAACTGTACAATATGGATAACAGTAGAAGTTACTTCTCAGGACTGTTGTGAGGATCAAATGAAATATGTCTTTAAAAAGTTCTTAACAGGGTCTAGCACACTGTAGGTACTATATAGATATTTATTACCTTCCCTTTCTCTCCCTTGCATTCCTGTGGAACCACAAGGCTTAGTCTCTGGCTTGTGGTCTCAGTTAATAGTTTCAGAAAATATCATTTCCTCAGATTCATCAGATTTTTGAGCTAGGTAACATCTTAAAGATAGTGAGCTTTTGCAATTCAGTATGTAGCATTTTAACCGGCTTCATTTCCCAATCTAGTTATGGAAGTTTGAGATATTAGCTCTGGTTTTCTGGTAGAATCTCATTTTGCATAGTTGCATCCTACTCGTTTAAGTTCCTCTGGCACTTTCAATTGAATAAAGATAATTTCCATTTTCTGCTTTTAAGTATTACATGAGGTTACTAGTAGTGGTATAGGGTTACAAAGCTACTGTTTTACCAAAGGGAAGAGTGAATATTTGTAAGGGACAATGTGACCCATGTGTATGCTTTACAATTTGTTTGTAAAGCACTTGGGGGATCTTTTGAAATGAAAAGGGCAATATAATTTCAAATATTATTATTTTACAGGAATTTCAATTTAGTAAATGTACCACTAATGTAAACTTTCCTGGTGCAGTAACTTTTTATATGCTTTGTTTTCTTTGATAGCATTGGGAAATTGACTTCATAAGATCCAAATTTTAATTCTGCCTGTCAAAACAGCAGAAAATAGTCTAAAGCAAATAAAAATAGTAAGACAGCCAAAATGAAGAATGAATAAGTACACAAGTGCATTAATACAATCCAATTATAATGTAAAATAAGTGAAAATATGTTTCCCTTTGCAGTAACCTTACTATGTAAATTACTGAATTATTCCATTAGGTTATAGTTATAGAAGGCAACCTTAAAAATCTGTCCTCTCGACATAGAGGATAGAACACTGGACTTGGAGTCAAGACAACCTTGATTTGAATTCATTCTAACACACTTACTAAAAATGTTACCTTGGAAAATCATTTAACCTTTCATTGTCCTTAGGTGTAAACTTGGGAAATAGTATTAAATACCTTTCAAGGTTCTTTTCAACTCCAAGTATAAAATCTATGAAGCAAACAATTGATACTTAATGAATTTCTGTTTGTTCTCTGAAGAAGCATATCTTCTTGAAGAATCTTGCACTTGAAGAATCTTGAAGAATCAAAACATGATGAGCACAAATGAAGAACTTCTTAATGAGTATTTCTAAAATTAAGAAGATTAATTGAAAGTAGAATTAAGCATAATTGTTTTTTTTCTTACTAAACCTTCAGAGGGCTTATTGGGGTGATAGGAAAGATAGTTGTGAGTAGAGAATGATGGGAATGGGAATAATGTTCCAATTTTTAGTGACTTACAGGCATGGATTAATGGGAATCAATTTCCCTAAGAAAATTGTCACTGCCCATTTTTGCGATAACATGGAAAGTTTGTTATACATGTATGTGAAATTAACTAGGGTTCTAGTTCTGTACCTCAATAGCTATATGATAATCAGAAAGTCATTTTTTCAGGGTTTATTTCTCCCTTTGCAAAATTCATGGGTCATATTAGATGATAGTAAAAGTTTTTTCATCTCAAAATTATTTGCTTTTATTACAGTGCTCATTGAGAAATAATTTTGGTAATTGCACAGTTTTTCAGAACAAGAGCATTAGTATATATTTGTTTATAAGACATATAAGTTAAAATGAAATGAAAGGCTGCATATAAATACAAAGATTTGAAATAATTTGCATTCTTATTTTTTTAAAGTCAACTATTAAGTATCTGTACTTTTGAATCTAAGAGGTTGCATGGATAACTGCCAAATGCAATTATATTTAATTTGGGGATGTGTATTCATATTCACTTTTTTTAAATAGGGGTTGTTGACATTCTGAAACTTCAGAGCACTTAAGGCAAGTAATTAATTAATTGCTTCAGTAGATCTATGATCTCAACAAAGTGAGCATTACTCTCAATGGTATTGATCACAATCAATTCATGGTCCCTTCTTATGAGTCTCTTTTCCATGTCCTCCAATACATTAGCCACTAAAATATCTATTCTAAGTTAAAAAAAAAAGCTACACGGATACTATGGCATATAGGACTACACATTTCAATAGTAGCACTTTTTTCCCCTGTATAATCTCGTTATAAAATAACACTATTGCATGCAAATGATTATTGATATTATGTAGTTGCTTATATATTCTCACTACAGTACACATTTCCCTACTGTTCTGGGAAAAGCAGGCATTATTGAACTTCCTTTTACCCCCAAAGTCCCATCAACTGTGAGTTATTTTAATTTTTAAAATTTGTTTTCAGTTTTCAATATTCACTTCCTTAAAGTTTTGAATTTCAAATTTTCTTCCTATCTCCTTCCTACCCCCACCACAGGTCAGTTTGTATTCTGATTACGCTTTCCTCCAATCTGCTTTCTCTTCTATCATCCCAAACCCCCTTATCTTCTTCCCTTTCATTTTCCTGTAGATAGATTTCTCTACACATTTTCTATATATGCTATTACCTAGTAGCATATATAAACAGCTCTTAACATTCATTTTTAAAACTTTAAGTTCCACATTTTCTCCCTTCCACCCTCCCCATCCATCTTCATTGAGAAGGCAAGCAATTTGGTATAGGTTATACATGTATAGTCATGCAAAACACTCCTGTAACAGTCTTGGTGTGAAAGAGTAACTGTATTTCCCTCCATCATGTCTTGCCCCCCATTTATTCTATTCTCTCCTTTGACCTGTCCCTCTACCAAAGTGTTTGCTTCCATTTACTGATTTCCTCCAATCTGTCATGCCTTTCTATTATCCCCTCCCCCCTCTTATCCCCTTCCCCCATGCTTTCCAGTAGGGTAAGATAAATTTCCATATTCAATTGAATGTGTATGTTATTCCCTTCTGATGCCAAATTCAGTGAAAGGAAGGTTCACTTATTCTCTCTTATCTTCTGCTTATTCCCCTCCATTGTAAAAGCTCTTTTTTGTCTCTTTTAAGTGAGATAATTTGCCACATTCTACCTTTCCTTTTCTGTTTTTACTGGTACATTCCTCTAAACATTTAATTTTATTTTTATATTTCATCCCTTCATATTCAACTCACCTTGTACCCTGTCTGTCTTTCCATACATATACATACACATATACATATTTAAACATACATACAAATGTATGAATCTATGTGTGTACACACACATCCATATATGTGTATGTATGTATAATATATATGTATATACATAGACACACATATACATATTCCCTCCAACTATAAATATCATCTTTCCATGTAGGAATGTAAACAGTTCAACTTCAATAAGTCCCTTATGGTTTCTCTTTCCTTTTTATCTTTTCATCCTTTTCTTGATTCCTGTATTTAAAACTTTATTTTTTCAACAAAAGGGCTTTGAAGTCCTCTATTTCATTGAAGTTCCATTTATTCCCTTGAATTATGATACTCAGTTTTCCTGGGTAGGTGATTCTTGGTTCTAATTCTAGCTCCTTTGACCTTTGGAATATCATATTCCAAGCCCTCCAATCCTTAATGTAGAAGCTGCTACATCTTGTGTTATCATGATTGTGTTTCCACAATACTTGGATTGTTTCTTTCTGACTGCTTTTAATATTTTCTCCTTGACTTAGGAACTCTGGAATTTGACTAAAATATTCCTAGGAGTTTTTCTTTTGGGATCTCTTTCAGGGGGTAATTGGTTGATTCTTTCCATTTCTATTTTACTGTCTGGTTCTAGAATATCTGAGCAATTCTCCTTGATAATATTTTGAAAGATGATGTCTAGCATACTTTTGTTTTATCATGGCTTTCAGGTAATCCAACATTTTAAGATTATCTGTCCTTGATCAATTGTCCAGGTCAGTTGTTTTTCCATTGAGATACTTCATATTGTCTTCCATTTTTTTTCATACTTTTGGTTTTGTTTTAAAATTTCTTGATTTTTTTATAATGTCATTAGCTTCCATTGGCTTCATTCTAATTTTTAAGGAGTTATTTTCTTCAGTGAGCTTTTGAACCTCCATTTCCATTTCACCCATTCTCCTTTTTAAAGCATTCTTCTCCTCACTGGCTTTTTGGACCTTTTTTGCCATTTGGGTAAGTTTAATTTTAAACCTGTTATTTTCTTCAGAATATAGCAAACTGTAAGTTCATTTTTCATGATTCTCCTACATCATTCTCATTTCTTTTCCCAGTTTTTTGTCTACTTCTCTTACTTGGTTTTCAAAATCCTTTTTGAGCTCTTCCATGGCCTGAGACAAAATAATACTTTTCTTGGAGGCTTTGAATGTAAGGTCTTTGTCTTTGTTGTCTTCTGGCTGTATCTTTTGATCTTCTTTGTCAACAATGATGTAGGAAAATACCTATTCACTGAGAAAGTAAGAATATACAGTTTATTTCTTGTCCCTGTTTGTCCATTCTCCTAGCTAACTACTTGACTTTTGAGCTCTTTATTAAGTGTAGGGCCCCAAAAGCAGTCTCTGTTTCAGTGATGGCTGCCACTGCCCTGGAACTGGGGCTGGGGCTAGGGCTGGGCCTAAGGCTGAATTTGGGGCCAGACAATGATCCCCTCCCAGTCAGGTGATAGACCATTTCCTCTGACCTTTGAAGGTGTTTTTGATGTTCGTGGGTTGAGAAGTTTGCAAATCCCAGCAGTTGCCAGCAATTTATTCCCCTAAGGCCTGCTCCTGCTCTGTGTATGCCCATGTAGAACTGCTCTCCACTCCCACTCTGATGCAATGTACTTTTCCTGTCAATCTTCCAGATTGTCTTGAGCTGTAAGTTTGCATCAATCTTTCCTTTTTTGGTCCATGTTGCTCTAGAATTTAATTAGAGTTATTTTTTACAGGTTTTTGGAGTAGTTTTGGGGGAGAGCTCTGGCAGATTTCTACTTCTCCTCTGTCATTTTGACTCTCCCCCAGCCCCAAACTTTCTTAATAGAAATTTTCAATGAATGCTACCCATTTAGCACCATCAAAAGAATATTGATGTTAAAAATAGGTTTTTGATTCAGTAAGAAATAGGAAACATGCTACAGTTTTCCAAAGGGAGTCTACCCTATTCTCATCATCCTGTTAATTGTTGACTTTGCTCATTGTCCATCTGCAATAACTCTCCAAGATATGTATTCTTTTAGACTAGTTCTTTCAGTGCATTCAATCAAACTTCATGTCAGAGTTTATGTAATTGACATTCTTCATTAATTTTTCTGTACTCTGAAGATGGTAAAACTGCACCTTTTTAAGTAAATGGAAATCTCATTCAGGAGGTTTTGTTGTGTTCCTTGATGTTATCAACATGATGATAACTACCAACAAGATTTACTGAGTACATCATTCTTTACAGCAACAAAAACAGCAACAATAGCTAACATTTATATTGTGTTTACTACCTAAGCACTTTACAATTATCATCTCATTTGGTGCTTATAATAACCCTGCGTTGTAGGTGCCATTATTACTTCATTTTTATAACTGAAGAAACTGAAGCAGACAGTGGTTAAATGACTTGCCCAAGGTCACAGAACTAGTAAGTGTTCAAGGTCAGAATTGGATTCAAGTCTTCTTGTTTCCAGGCAAAATGCATTACAGTGGCAAATAAATTGGGGTTGTATGCTTCATTTTATATTGATAATTGTGGCTTGACAAATAATGTTAACGTTGTTGTTGGCATACCTGTAGGAAAATATGTGAGGCTCTAAGAAACCTCTTTCTTTTCTTTCTTCATGTAATTTTTATAAGATTGCCTCAGGTGTAATTGTCTGCTATGTCCTAAGTATTGTTATTCTTCTGTTGTCCATAGCCAGATTTCTTCTTGTAAGTCCCTATGTCTGCCACCAATCTATGACCGTCTTTTCATCTCTGAAAAGATAATTACTTATGTCTCCACCTTTATCTATAGTCCCTCCTTCTCTCATTAGCCCATTTGTACCACCCTCAAAGGATCCTTCAGTTGCTAAATGGACATTTTATTGTACTTCCAACATTTGGAAGGCCAGAAAGTCATAACTAATAAGTGCTATCTCCAGGTACTCATTCATCTAAGAACTGGAACGAATAAACATAAAAGAAATAGAGGCACTGTATATTCATGGACACACGGTGGTGGGGTGGGAGGTAAAGCAGTCACTTCTCCACTAAGCAATACATGGAAGTTTTTTCCTTGTTTACCACAAGGAAGGAAGGGACAGCTAGGTGGTGCAGTGGATAAAGCACCAGTGCAGCAGTCGAGGACCTGTGTTCAAATCTCACCTCAGACACTTGACACTCACCAGCTATACAGCCTTGGACAAGTCACTTAACTCCAATTACCTCATCCTGGGTCATCTCCAGTCATCCTGATGAATATCTGGTCACTGGATTCAGATGGTTCTGGAGGAGAAGTGAGGCTGGTGACCTGCATAGCCCTCCCTCACTCAAAGCAAAGTGAAGTGCAAGTCATGTCATTATTTCTCTGATGGCATGGTCTTCTTCAACAACAAAGGATGAGCACACATAGCAGGAAGGAAAATCACAGAAAGGCTGAGGGACAGATCATATCTTTCTATGTGAACTTGGTTTATACTTATCACCTTCTACATCATCAAGTCTTCTGGATACTCAACCAACTAGAAATCTTTTCATTGCTTCACAGTATCAGCACTATAGTTGCTCACAGATTAAAAGAAGCTGCAGATCTCATTTTACATAAGACCTAAAGATTAAATAGTTTGCATGCTATTTACAACCCATTAGGAAGAGAAAAATCTAACATTGCAATAATTTAGGCCATCATTGGCCAGTATATACTGTTACAATACACATTAAATTTTCATGTATGATCTTACCATATGTAGAGGTAAGGAGAGTCTGAATTTTATTTTAAAAATTAAAATTTAAAAATAGTTAATAAATAAACACATTAGGATCTTGTATTGTTTAACATTTTTAGTTATGTAACTATTTATATGGGATCTTAACTTGTGATATTTTCTCAATTACCTTGTATAGATTTATAGATGGTTCAGATAAAGATTCTATAGAGAAGACAAGGTAGGCATAGGGTTTAAAAATTATTGCTATCTTGTGGATCACATCTTTATTAAGTAGCAATTTTGCTGATAGTTTGTATTTTTTTTTCTAATTCACTATTTTAGATATCTTTAGAATTGCAGAATTCCCTTAAAACTATGCCTCCCTTACTTGTGATTTCTTCTGTTTATATTATATGATTAATCTGCTATTTTCATTTTGTTTTCTTTATTGTTATTTCCATTTTCCATTATAAAATAAAATGGACTTTGGTTTTATAGTCCAGATGTGATGATTCCACTCTCACTGATGAATAAAATTTGCTTTTTAAAAATTTGACCAAACTTTTTAATTTTCCCATCTGTTTGTTTTCCTTCCAGTTTCATTTTGAAAATGTTAGATTTTCTGCAACTGATTTTCTCTAGCACTTCTTATTTTTATGAAATTATAACACTCATAAACTTCCAGAATTCTCCATAGGGGTTTGGAAAAAATATTTTATATTCTAAGCTAGTGTTTTATCTGCCATATATCATTGTATGAAGAGATTATTTACACTTTGCCTCCCATTTGTAACAATTACTTTCCATTGATTAAATTTATTTATTAAATGGCAGTTAATTATGTTTATGCCAGTTTCTATGAATTTTTTCCATTTTATAACAGCAGTATCTTGTTTGAATAGTTTGGATTAATGGTGTTCTACTGCTATATCATAAATGCTTCCTATATGTATCTCTGAATTTAATTTGCTATTGCTTGATAATCATAAAGGAATTATCAGATCACACACAGAGCTAATCAGCATCCATAGCTATGATACTCAATCACTTACTGGCCTTCAAGAAATAGTTGAACTCATTTTTTATATCATGTTCAACACTTTTATGTCATGTATACTTGATAAGGGTACTGTGAAATATACGTGTAAGTCTATATGGAATTTAAAAAAAATTTAATACTGACTCATATCCACCAAAAATAGTTTTTCCTATTCTCCTCTATGCTAATCTTTGTATTGATGTTGCAAAATATTACTGCATTTTTATGTTGATTTAATTTGGAGGGTTTTACCAACATCCTCATAGAATTTTCCAATGTCTTAATTTTTGGCAACAGATATTGAAAGATGAACTGCAATTACATTCACGATGGTCTCACTGCTTGTTAAAATGAGACTGCAGACTCATTGCATACTGTAAATCAAAATGATCAAATGACTAATGGAATGATATTTTCGTTGACTATGGAAAACTTATGAAATGAAATTCATTAATTCCTTTATTTGTGTCTCAGTGAAAATTGTGTACCATCTATTTATCACCAATTGCCTTATATTTTCTGATTTTTGGAAAGTGAAGGTACAGATTTACATGACTCAGTTCCCCTAATAGAATGTCAACTAATTGGCTGTTGCACAGCAATGATATTAAAACACAAGTAGTTAAAATGATATTATTTAATATCCAGAAAATGTTATTTTTAACACCCTTACCCCATTTTCCACCATTCTGCCATTGTTAATACAGAAGGAAAATTCAGGACTGCTGAAGACTTTCATTTTTCTTTATTTCTTTGATTTCCTTTGCCAAAGAATTCAGTAATAGTGGCAAAGGAAAAAAAAAAGTTTGTCTCTATGATCAGTTGGGTGAGATATTCCACTTTTTACTATTATTGTTTAATCATATTATAAAGACATGATGGAGTATGTCTGGAAGTTTCCTATGTTAGTACAATATGCTCAACTAAATCCATTTTTCTCAGCTTCCCGTTCTATGCCATAGAATAATATATTAAGACTGACAGAAAACACAATTTTCAGCAGTTCGCTTCCTCTCTTTCAGTAAGCTTTAATTTTATACATCCTGTTTAATCTCCTAGAAAGCCTTTTCTATGATCACCTCTATTTTCTCACCTCCCAGTTGTGAAATGTATCTCACTCCCTTGCCTTTAATTATAGCTTTTGACTAAAACAATTTTCTCCAAGGTTACCAGTAACTTTATTTTATTTTTTGCTATTAAATTCAATTGCCTTTTCTCAATTCTCTTTCTGCCTGGCTTATTTCTAGTGTTTTCTTGAACTTTAACTCTTCTTAGATAACTTTCTCATTCTATCTACCTAGGGTTGTTGAGTGGATAAAGTCAGATATTTGTAAAATGTATAACTCACTCAGGCTCTCATAGATTGGATAACAATAGGTCCCTGCCCAAGTGCTATTTAGTGATTAATTTTTGGACCCTCTTGGCTCAGAGTGAATATAAAAAAGCAATTGTTTCTCTTTTGGCCAGCAACCCTGAGGGTCTTCTCCCAGTTCGATTTGTTTTTTATTTGTTTGTTTGTTTTTTAAATTAAAGGGTTTATTCTGCCTCAAGGTGAGAACTCAGAAACACTGTACTTAGAAAGGCCAAGATCTCCCACTGAATCCTGGGTCATTTCCAGTCATCCTAATCCATGCCTGGCCACTGGACCCATATGACTTTGAGAAGAGAAAGTGAGGCTGGTGACTTTCCACAGCCCTCCCTCACTCAAATCCAATTCAATTGCAAATCAGATCATCATGTCCTGGAAATCATGATCCTCTTGGAGAACTAAGGACAAACATAACAACAACAACCAAGAGGAAGGTACACTCCATGCCCCAAAGCTGCCTTTTTTTCATCTGGGTTTACTGGCTACATTTCTTGCTCAAAGATCAAGGCTTAAATCTAATTCACTTCGGAGCTCTAAGACTGGACAACAAGTCCCCACTCACCTAGCATCTAATGAATGTAATTACTAAATAGAAATTATTTTCTTGTACCTAGGAATGCTAAGGGTATTCCCCCCCAGTTTTTTTTTTTAATTTTTTTACTAAAGGGACCATCCCTTGAGTAACTACTTAAAGAAGCCTATTTGTTGAATGAGTGTATCTCACTCAATGTGAGAATGTGAAAAGATAGATAGATAGATAGATAGATAGATAGATAGATAGATAGATAGATAGATATACTATAAATTGAAGATGATAGAAAGGCCAAAAGTACTAATTTTATGAAAAGTTGGTTTGTCATGATACTGTCCTCAAATTCCTGAATAAGATTTATTCTTGTTCTAATCTAAGTGCTTTTACTTTAGAATTTCTTCTTCTTCTTCTTCTTCTTCTTCTTCTTCTTCTTCTTCTTCTTCTTCTTCTTCTTCTTCTTCTTCTTCTTCTTCTTCTTCTTCTTCTTCTTTTATGGATTCATGTAGGGGGTGAATTCTTTTTTTTTTAATATAAATTTATTTATTTAAATTTTACATTCATTTTCACAAAATTTTGGGTTCCAAATTTTCTCTCCATTTGTCCCCTTCCCCCACCCCAATACACCAAGCATTCTAATTTCCCCTATCACCAATATGCCCTCTCCTCTATCACCCCTCCCTTACCTTGTCCCCATCTTGTCTTTTGTCCTGTACAGCCAGATAACTTTCTATTCCCCATTACCTGGACTTCGTATTTCCTAGTAGCAAGAACAATACTCAACAGTTGTTCCTAAAACTTTGAGTTCCAACTTCTCTTCATCCCTCCCTCCCCACCCATTCCCTTTGGGAAGGTAGGCAATTCAATATAGGCCATATCTGTGTAGTTTTGAAAATGACTTCGATAATAGTTGTGTTGTGTAAGACTAACTATATTTCCCTCCATCTTATTCTGCCCCCCATTGTTTCTGTTCTGTCTTTTGGTCCTGTCCCTCCCCGAGGGTTGACTTCAAATTGCTCCCTTCTCCCATTGCCCTCCCTTCCATCATCCCCCCCTACCCTGCTTATCTCCTTCTCCCCCACTTTCCTGTATTGTAAGATAGGTTTTCATACCAAAATGAGTGTGAATTTTATTCCTTCCTTTCGTCGAATGTGATGAGAGTAAACTTCATGTTTTTTTCCTCAGCTCTCCTCTTTTTCCCTCCACTAAAAAGTCTCCTGCTTGCCTCTTCTGTGAGAGATAATTTGCCCCATTCCATTTCACCCTCTCTCCTCCCAATACATTTCTCTTATACATTTACCTTAAATTTTTTAAGATATGATCCCATCCAATTGAATTCACTCTGTGCTCTCTGTCTCTGTGTGTGCATGTGTGTATGTGTGTGTGCACACGTGTACGTGTGTGTGCATGTGTGTGTGTCTATGTGTGTGTATGTGTGTTTGTAATTCCACCAACTACCCAGATCCTGAAAAGTTTCAAGAGTTACAAATATTGTCTTTCCATGTAGGAATGTAAACAGTTCAACTTTGGTAAGTCCCTTATGACTTCTCTTTGCTGTTTACTTTTTCATGCTTCTTTTCATTATTGTGTTTGAAAGTCAAATTTTCATTTCGGCTCTGGTCTTTTCATCAAGAATGCTTGAAAGTCCTCAATTTCTTTGAAAGACCATTTTTTCCCCTGAAGTATTATACTCAGTTTTGCTAGGTAGGTGATTTCTTAGTTTTAGTCTTAGATCCTTTGACTTCTGGAATATCCTATTCCACACCCTTCAATCCCTTGATGTAGAAGCTGTGGGATCTTCTGTTATCCTGATTGTATTTCCACAATACTGGAATTGTTTCTTTCTAGCTGCTTGCAATATTTTCTCCTTGACCTGGGAATTCTGGAATTTGGACCCAGTATTCCTAGGAGTTTCTCTTTTTGGATCTCTTTCAGGCAGTGATTGATGGATTCCTTCAATATTTATTTTGCCCTCTGTTTCTAGAATCTCAGGGCAGTTTTCCTTCATAATTTCATGATAGATGATGTCTAGGCTCTTGTTTTGATCATGGCTTTCAGGTAGTCCCATAATTTTTAAATTATCTCTCCTGGATCTATTTTTCAGGTCAGTTGTTTTTCCCACGAGATATTTCACATTCTCTTCCATTTTTTCATTCTTTTGGTTTTGTTTGGTGATTTCTTGGTTTCTCAGAAAGTCATTAGTCTCCATCTGTTCCATTCTAATTTTGAGAGAACGATTTTCTTCGGTGAACTTTTGAACCTCTTTTTCCATTTGACTAATTTTTACTTTTGAAAGCATTCTTCTCCTCATTGGCTTTTTGAACCTCTTTTGCCAATTGAATGAGCCTATTTTTCAAGGTGTTATTTCCTTCAGCATTTTTTTGGGTCTCCTTTAGCAAGGTATTGACCCGTTTTTCATGCTTTTCTTGCATCTCTTTCATTTCTCTTCCCAGTTTTTCCTCCACCTGTCTAACTTGATTTTCAAAATCCTTTTTGAGCTCTTCAATGGCCTGAGCCCATTGGATATCTATTTCAGTTATTTGTGATATAGAGGCCTTGACTTCTATGTCTTTCCCTGATGGTAAGCATTATTCTTCCTCATCAGAAAGAAAAGGAGGAAACATCTGTTCACCAAGAAAGTAACCTTCTATGGTCTTATTTTTTTTCCCTTTTCTTGGCATTTTACCAGCCAGTTACTTGATTTCTGAGATTCCTCTCCACCCCCACCTCACTAGTGCTTGGAGCCTGAGATTGAAATGCTGCTTCCCAACCTCAGGGCTTTCAGCGAGGGGAGGGGCTACTATTCAGTGAGAGATTAAGTACTGCTGCTCAAGTGGGGGCAGAGCTGCCTCCTAGGCTCAGTTCTGTCAGGGGGTTTATTTGGATATCTTCAGTAATGGCCCTGAGCTCCTGCCTGCCTCTTCCTCCCTAGGGGGCCTGAGTTATGGAGACACCCCATTCCCCTCTGGGCCAGCCCAGAAGTCTCTCTCACTGACCTGTAGTGCCTGTGGGTAGAGGGACCCTCGTGGCCACTGGAGATTCCATCCCTGAAGCCTGCTCAGATCTGCTCCTCTGGGGCCGCACTGCCAGGGCTGGGCTCCGCTCCGCATCCGGTGCATGACGGACCTTTGGCGTCAGTTTTTCAGGGCTCTGTGGAAGAGAAATGTCCTCCACTCTGCTGATGCATGGCTTCCACTGCTCCAGATCCCATTGGGAGTTCTTTCCATAGGTAATTTATGGGCTGTGGGTTCGGAGCTCATATATGTGACTCTTTCTCCTCCGCCATCTTGGCTCCTCCCCTCTAGAATTTCTTATATCCTTGTATTTTTTCATTGATTTCGCAAGGAATCAGTACTGATTTTTTGAACCTTTCCAAGGGAAGAATTTCTTGATTGTTATTTATATTACTGCACTACAATGCATCTAAGACACTGCTTCTTAACACAGAACCACAGTCCTCCAGATGGAACAAAGATGTAAATTGAAGACTATTGAGTACAATATCTTCTTCAGAATGAAAATTTCACACACACACACACACACACACACACATACATATACATAGATAGACACAGACAACTCTATCTATATCTATCTCTCTGCCGACAAAATGACGGAGTAATTCTTTCTATTCAGTGGTGACAATAATTTCTATAATTACTTCTAACACTCTTTGTTCCATTGTACTGAGTATTTTCTTTTGCTCAAATGAGATAGGCTAAATAAAGTGTTTATAAACCTTAAAAAAAAGTTCTATAAATGTGACCTATAGTCACTATCACCATCATGGTTTTATCTTTTCTTTTATAAGGTTTAGATAGAAATAGTCATGGGACAAGTTGCTATCCAACTTATTTAGTTATATTTTATGTTTCATAAATTTTTACACAGGTGAATAACATGACCCTATTTAGTAATCAGATACATATATTAGAACACAAAATTGCAGATTTACTGAAAGAATATCCAGTAAAACTTCAAAGCAGACAAGAGGGATAACCTTTCCATCCTATTGCCTCAGGATCTTGATTTCCCCTACTATGTTTTTTTTTATGAAAGATTTCTTTTTTCTTCTTCCTTCTCCTCCTAATCCTTCTTCTTGAAGATTTATGTATTAATATTTACTGAATACATTAATTCACATGAAATATGAATATACATAAAGTAAAATATAAGCTTGCCTTTAATGGGTATTCTTCTGAAAGGGAAGACAATGGACAAATAGGAGTACTGACTTGGGCAGGTGCTTTTGTCTAGAAATGATTAAAGCCATAGGGTCATACTTTGACATTATCATTTAGAAGTGAAGTGTGGCTGGGCTTTATTGAAATAGTGTTCTAAGAGAGCTAGTTATCAGTCACTGGAATGGGGTTGGGATGGAAGTTTGTTCAGGTCTCTGGTGTGGGTGGTCAGGCAATTTATCAAGAAGGCTATAGAGGATATTGTCAGAGAAGTTGTGGTTATAACGTTTATGTCAATATTATTATTATCTCTTGTGGGGCACTTTTTCTGAGGAGAATTCTATATGCTTTTCTGTATATTACAAATGGATATTAGATGCCAGAGAGATACAGGAATCAGAAATATGACATGATTTTCAAATAAACCTTATACAGTTGGATATTTATAAGTATTCAGGTTTAAATAAATTCATCCAGACTTGTTGAATTCTCACAGGGCTTGAATAAGATGATAGTTAAAAATTGTATTCTTTCTTATGAGGTAGCGTTACTAGGCCTTACTATGTTCTTTGAAACTCTTCTAGACCTTAACATCTGACCTGTATTTACACCATTCCATACCCAAATGTAGGTGTCTAACATAGTGACATAATTTAAGGATACTTTACTTGAATTTTACCCTCTCAATGCATCTTAAGTATTTCTGACTCATTCTATCCACTATATCTGACGTGTGTGTGTGTGTGTGTATGTATGTGTGTGTATCTTCCAGTTAAATTATGAGTTGAGATGAGAGATTGTCTCAATTTTTCTATTTGTATTCCAAACTGGTAGCAAAGTGCTTGTCATATGATAAGTGCCTAATAATTTTTTTTAATGCTTTTTCCTTTCATTCATTCAATCAGGCTATAGATGGCCATTGCAAGAGCATACAGAGGTTGAATCTAGACAGATAAGGGAAGCAAAAGAAAATTGAAAGGAGAGATTTCTAAACTGAATTAGTTAATCTTGAAGCAAGGAGTGATATAGAGGACAATTGTTTTTAAGAAATAAACCTAGTTAAGGAAAGGAATACTTTGTAATCTAAGAATCAGAGAAGTTACTGAGTGAATCAGATAGCTTCACATAACGTCATGTCCAATAAGGTGTTAAATCAAGTACAGAATGTATTGTCTCAGTTTAGCACTGGAAGCAACTATTCAACAAAAAACTGTTTTTATCAAATACATTTTATGGACACCTACTCAGAGAGAAAGAAGGAATGGAAGTTTATAGTGCAGGGTTGAGAATTACTCTGCATATTTTTTTCCTGATTTATATGCCTCCTTGGCAGGTTTCTGTGTATTCCCACTTTTTTTCATCCTATAGATAATGATTACATTAGTGGATGAGTGTGACTTAAGTTTTTGTATATATCATGATCTATTTATTACTTATTCATTTGCTTTAATATAGGAGTGGTTATACTATTATTTTCATTTCTTTTGCTTTATTGTGATATGAATGGTTACTTGCTATAAGTGCCTGGTGGTATAAACAGAAACATATTGGTGAGGGCTCAAATGGTGAAAAGGTAAGTGGGCAGATGGGTACTGGTAAATGTTTAACAACTAGATCTCCTCTCCCAAAAAAGTATAAATGATGCACTTTAAAGTTAAATCCTCATCATTAACATTTTCTCCATCACTGTTTTGAAGTCTAGGGTATAATCAACAAAGCAATTGAGGGCTGATCTGTGTTATTTGCCAATTTTTGAGGTATAAATGGTCACAATGAAAGTTTATTAGTTGGCTTTCTCCAAACTAATAGTAATAATAATAGCCACTATTTACGTGTGCTGGGCAGCATGCAGAGTTCTTTGTAATTATTATCTCATTTGATATTTACAACAACCCAAAGAAGTAGGTGTTACTATTATTATGGCCATCTATCATACCAAAATCACTATTTTGATGTTGAGGAAACTGAGACAAATAGAAGTCAAGAGTCTTACCCAAGATCAAATGACTAGAAAGTATGTAGGGTTGGATTTGAACTCAGTACTTTCCTGACCTCAGGTCCAGCACTTTTCCACTTTGCTTCCTAACTGCTTCAAAGTAACTCACTCTCCTCCCACAAGGAGGGGAAGTAGATTCTATCACAACAGAGATACCTTACTGCACTGAGAAAATCTGAGTATAACTGAGTGGCCGTGGTCATTCTTTGTGAACCTAACAGTGTGTGGGCAGGTTGGAGTGAATTATACATGTTAGAGTGTCAGTTGGTATCCCTATTCCTAAGGGAGAAATCTAAGGTATCTCTTATACAATCAACATTCAACAATTGTTATTATCTTTTCCTTTTTGAAATTGACGTAAATATGTAGAGAAAGCATGATCTCATTGTGCTTATTGTTTCTAATTTATGAAAGCAAAATCATTTTGGTCTGAAAGTGCAAAATACCGTCTTAAAACCTCTTTTCTATAAGACATCTCATTTCCTTCCATCAAAACCAGCAAAGATTCTTTGAAAGACATTACAACAGAAATCATCATGTTCAACAACCCCTTAATATTAAATATCTGGAAAGAATTTATATGCTTAAGATACATGGTGACCAAAGGTGTTCATCTCTGTGATGGAGACAGTACAATCTAACAAGACTCTTAAGTGGATGGTCAGGTCCTTTGCTGTTCTTGTTTTACTGATGACACTGTGTGTTGATTGCATCAAGACCTGGAAAATCTCTCGGCTTCCTGAAATAGAGTTACATCTACATAAGAGATATCACTCTAATAGCCCACACAGGAAAGCCTTCGTAGATGAAAACTACCTGTCACCCAAACTAGGACTTACTTAAATGTGTAACCTTTATAGTTTATCCTTCAGAATTTTCATTTCAGAAAGACCATTGTATAAATATTTGGGCCCAGATTTTAACAGGGGCAAAAAGTACTGCATTGTTGTTAGAAAACTGCAAACTTATTTTGATAAATCAATAAATACTTGTTGGTCGTCTACTACTATGTGCCAGAAACTTGGGAAGTAAATTGAAAAGATAATAAATTAATATTCTCAGATAGCTAACATGACCAAGAAATTTCCTATGGAAAATAAGACCAATCTTTTTAAAATAATGGCATTTTTCTTTCTGAATGATGTTTCTCAATGACATTGAGATATGAAATATAACAATCTCTAAAGAATTATAAAAGTATTTCACATGAAGTATAATAAAGAGGAACATTGTAGGGGAAAATAGGCAGGCAACATATAATCAATGAGGAAATTCTACTTCTATCATGAAAAGGTTTTATAAAAATAAAGAAGGTGCCATCAAAGGAATGTACGAGAGGAACAGAATATCAGCTAGTTTGGAGAAAGGGTGAGGCATGACAGGTGAATAGAAAACATGCTACACTAGAACTTTCATGATGTTATGGGAAAGCAAGGGAAGCATCCAATATTTGGAGTGGACTACTTTTAATGTACTTGTAGCAAACCAAAGGATGAGTAGGAATAGAAGAATTGTGATCTGCATCATTGGGGGAAATTCTAAAACCAATGTCATCATAGATACATTTGAACATTTGAGTAATAATGAAGTATTTTTCTCTTTGTTGAAGACTATATGCTTAAATGTGATTTCCCAGAGATCTTGTGCTACACACCAGATTATATTGTACACTTGTTTTAAAATTGTGATTTTAGAATATATTGCTGACCCCCTCTTTAGGTTAAAATAATTGCTCCCAGGGTCCTTTGCCATTTGGGTGGAGAGGAATGCATTGAAAGGAAACTAGAGCCATGTAAATTTATTTTTTCTTACCAAGAATTCACCAGAGCCAATTTCCCTCAGACTATCCCTACTAAAATGGAGTCAACTAATATGTTTATGTCCTATAAAACATATCTCTTTACTGATTCAATGGTTATATTTGATAAGAAGGCACAACTTTCTAGAGTCCTATTTCATTCTTTTACCACCACAAATTTACCCAGTTTCCTGCCCCATTATTTGAATGGACTCCTTCTTCATCTTTGCTTTTCTTTTATCAGGCTCCAGCTTAGTTATGTCCTATGTAAAACCTTCCTTAACACTGTCCATCTTACCTTTATTACCTCTGTTCCTTCTTCTACTATTGAATAGATCTCAATTTTTCCTAAGTCAAATATCTGAATATTTCTTTTGACTCTAAATATGTTATATTTGTGTACAGGTTGTATGTTCTCCAATTCCTTCCCTCACCCCAACAGATTATAAGTGTTTGAAAACAGAGATTATTTATCTTTTTCCTCTTTAGCAATTATTTTAGTGACAAGTATATAATAGGTATTCAGTAAAGGTTTCTTGAAATGTATTGAATTCAGGAGATGATATGCCAGAGGGCATTATGGTGAGGAGTTAGTTCCAGTTGTACGCCAAAGTGCTTTCTAAGATAGTTTTTGTACTTAATACTTTTGCTGCAATACACTTGTCAATTTGAAAGATACTTATCCTAAGTTCATTTTCTGATGCTTGACACAACATGTCCCCTCCTCTTTCTATTCCATATACTCCCCTTCTCTTAATAGAAGGGAGTTATTCAGTGTTCTGATTTAATAGGGCATTCTTTTTCAGCCTTTGCTACCAATTGTCTTCCCTCAGCATAAGAAAACAGAGGGTCATAAAGTTAGCATTAAATTTAAATCAAAGGAGTGTATGTAATCTACTCAAGGATAATTAAGAATCAAATATTCTCAAAAACATAGATATCATCATTCACTTCAATTTTGTGATATAAGGACATAACCCTGACTTAATTTTTATAGCTTCTCATTAAGATACATCTTTAGTAATTTAGGGACTCATGAAAGTCATTGTTTCAAGATAACATTTGAAATAAGGTGGCAATTAAGTTGGTTTAATTTCTAGAATAAAGTGGATCTTACTAAAAGATGTCTAGGTTCTCCAAACAAACAAACTTCTAGTCATGAGCTACTATGAGAATATTTGCATTAATGCGTTATGTTATAGTACAGCTCTAATAGCAATTTCCCTGGCTTGTCCATGTGTAAAATGTCTGCCACTGACAAATACATCTGGTTGTCCTACACTTATGATTTGGTAGACCTTGAAATGGTTTGAATGGAGTCAGCTATTAAATACCAAATTACAATTTTCTTCTCATACATAAATGGATGCATAATTCAAAGTGCTGTTTCTGCAGGGCTGTGCCCTGAGCAGCATGACTCTTCAAAGTTCTTCAAAGGCTGCAATATAAATATGTGTAGTGAAAAGAATACTGTTGGTTTCAGAGGATTTAGGTTCAAGTCCTGCTTCTTCTACTTCTGATATATACTTGGACAAATCAATGTATCCTTTTGGGTCTCATTGTCCTCATCTGTAAATCAAAGTAGACTAGGTGATCTTTTAAGGCTTCTTCCTAAAAAACAGTGAGGGGTTCTAGGGTGTGGTGTCTTACTCCTGTAATCACTGCTAGTGGGGTGGGGGACTGAGGATGATGAGTCACTTGAGTTATAGTAGGGACAAAATAGAGAGTTCACCCCTAAGGAGAAGTGAACCAGCCCAGCTTGGAAAAAGGGCCACATCAAAGCTTCTGTGCATATCACCACTGAGATCCGGTCAGTGAATGCTACTACATTTTTCAAGCCTGGAAGCAAGACACAGTCTCAAAAGAAAAATCTATCTTTCCATCTCTCTGTAAAGGGTTAAATATTGAGTCTGAAGAATGGTTGCATGTACTGTGATTAGTCAGACTCAGGATGAAAGAAAGGAGAGGTGATTATGTATGAACAGCTCTTATGTAAAGGATAATGACTAGCATTTCATATTTTTTTAAACTAAGGTTGAATAAATATATGGAGCCAATACCCTGCATGAAGGATTTAGGCAACCTATAATAAAAATTTTCCTGATATTTAGATTTATTCAACTTTTGAATAAATTTTATGAATGATTATTTCAGTTTTTCCTAGTTTGAGTAAAGAATATGAATTTTTATATGATGATATTCTCTCTGAAAATTCCTTCCAGGCCTCAATTTTTATGTTCCTCTAAAGACACTTCCCTTCCCCCAACAACTTTTTTGTATCTGAGCTGATTTCTTCTTTAGGGTTGCAATTCTTAATGTATTATAATATTGGATGTTATGAAAGAAGAAAAAGCTGCAATTCAACATACATGCTCTTTTTATAATGTATATTTATATTTTACATTTATAATGCAAAGTAGTATTGACCTACTTTCTCTATTTTTAAAATAACTTGGCCATTTTGATCTATTTAATTCTTGTTTCTGCTAGACAGAACAGTATCCGTACTAAATGGAAATCCATTAGCACACTCATTTTTTCTTATTTCACATACATTTGCATATATTACAATACAGGGGAAATATGTGCTTGACTTTTTTTCTTTGAAAATGGTTTACCATTTCAATAGTGATATGTGGCAAGCTGATAAAAGTGACAGCTTCTACATCTTCTTGAGTTTCAACTATGATGTAGCTCATTACATTAGCACAAAGAAAGCAGGCAATAAATTACCAAAGTGTATCCAGGCATGGCTGCAGATTTGACAAAGCCTACCCAGTAGAAGATATATCATTCCAGAAAGGTCCTGTGTACTGAAGGGACAAGCTTCACTGAAATTAAATTCCCAAAATAGAGGCACTCCATTTCTAACTGTTCATATCTGATACAAAAAGGTAGTGTGCAGAGCAAGGAGCTGTTAGACAGGCTTAGTTCTGCCATAATCAGTGTTTTTAATTTCTTTCTCATGAATTTAGTCAATAGGCAGGAGCAGAGTATAAATAAGTAAGCATTCCATGCTTTTTCAGCCTATGGAAGCATTTTCAAACACTTTATATTTTATGTATTTAGTTTGTGGAAGTACAGACTAAGTAGAGATGAAATTAGTGGAAAATTAAAGTCTAAAATATGCATAGAAAAGAATCTTTTGATCTACCATCACTTCATAAATTCTAGGAAGAGAAATAATGAATTACTATACTGAATTTGAAAAGGTTTACTGATAGGCACATGTATGTATATATGTATGCATCCGTATCATCACATATTTCAGAGTATTCTTTTTAGTTATAAATTTAAAAAAAGCCTGGTTTATATAATGACTTAGGGAAAAGGGAAAATGATCTTTTTATTTTTTAAACATCATGTCTAAATTTTGTGATCTCAGCTCTGAAAGAAATACTGCAGTCACAGAGGGGAAAGAACATGTTAAAAGGTATAAATAACAAGATCATTTTTGGTCTCAGTCCTTTGAGAAGGAGGTGAAAAACAAGAACTGACAATTTACATGTGATGACCATTCAGAATATTAATTAACTTTAGAAAGAATATTCTTTCATCAAATCATTCAAATCACTCATAGTCAATATTGTCCTGAAGAATGATGCAAGGTGTTATTGTTCAGGCCTTAGATAGCCCAAGATTTTAGAGGAGTTTAGCTGTACTAGTTCCTGCTGGGCAGGACAAGCACATTGAAATGGTAATTATCGATTGATGTGTGTGTGTGTGTGTGTGTGTGTGTGAGGAAGAGAGAGAGAGAGAGAAGGAGAGACAGAGACAGAGGGAGACAGAGAGAGAGAGAGAGAGAGAGAGAGAGAGAGAGAGAGAGAGAGCGAGAGAGAGAGAGAGAGAGAGAGAGAGAGAGAGAGAGAGAGAGAGAGAGAGAGAGAGAGAGAGAGATTGCTTAGTGGAGTATTTTCTTAATTGTCTGTTAAAATCTTAATTTTTGGATGTTACTCATTTTTAAAGTATGTTGACAAATTTCATCGATTCTGAAGTTTAATCATTTAGGTTGTGGAAAAGAACACAGTTGATACAAAATAGTTTAAAATATAGTTATTCCACTTTGGAGGGGAGAGTTCACTTTTTTATTAATTTAAGATTTCATCACACACACACACACACAAATTTTGTGGAATAAAACGTAAAGCTTGTTTTTGAGTGGTGTTGTTCAGTTGTTTTTCAGTTACTTCCAACTCTTTGTGACCTCGTTTGGGGTTTTCTTGGCAGATACTGGAGTGTTTGGGACTTTCTTTTCCAGCTCATTTTGTAGATGAGGAAACTGAGGCAAATTTGGTTAAGTGCCCAGAGTTACACAGCCAATAAGTGGCTGAAGCTGATTTTGAAATCAGAAAGATGAGTCTTTCTGACTCTTGAAGCTGGATAGTCTATCCACTGAACCGCCAAGCTGCCCTATCTTGAGGTGACTAAAATTGAAATCTCTTTGTGAACAATTGTTTCTAATTATGAGCATGTTTAAAGATTGTTTCTATTATATCCTTAACCCACAACATTAAAGTTTACTATTTAAACTTCATTTTTTTCACACACATGTATGTATTTATGTGTAACTAGGTGTCACAGTGGATAGAGCATTGGGCCTAGAATCTGGAGTTAGAGGAATTTATCTTCTTGAGTTCATATCTGGCCTCCAACTTTTTTTTTTTGAGGGGGATAAGTGACTTGTTCAAGGTCACACAGCTAATCAGGGTCAAGTGTCCAAGGCTGGATTTGAACTGAGGTCCTCCTGACTCCAGGTTGGTAATCTATTCACCATGACAGGTGAATTTCCTCAGACCTCAGACTTCTTACTAGTTATGTGACCCTGGGCAAGTCACTTAACCTCGTTTGCCTCAGTTTTAGCGTCTGAAAAAGGAGCTGGAAGAGGAAATGGCAAATCACTCCAATATCTTTGCCAAAAAAAACCCTAAATGTGATTACAAAGAGTCAGGCATGATTGAAAATGACTGAACTGAACCCTCTCTACTAATGCAGATTGGCAACTCTTCTAGAAGTTATATGTTTAAAAATTCACCTAATTGAGAGGTTCAGTGTTATTCAGCCAGTATATGTCAGATTTAGGACTTGAACTTGGGTGTTCCTAACTCCAAGGCAAGTTAATGTCCCATTCTCCCTATAATAATTAAATAGAGGTTTACAATGACAAAGCACTCAGGCATGCATTTTTTTCATTTGATGCCAACAACATTTCTATGAATTAATGAGCACAGATATTCCATTAAGAAAGTAAAGGTTCAGAGGATTTAACTGACTTGATCAAGGTCACCTAGCTGGCAAATAACATGTGCAGGGTTAGGAGTCAGATGTTCTGACTACATGTTTCCTGAGTCATGACATTGTGCCTCACAGAGAGACAGAGAGATAGATATAGATATTTGAATATATATGTGCACATATATAACATATGTAAGGATATATATATACACACATACACATATACAAACACAAATAAATATAGAATTATACAGAAGATATTGGGGCAAAGGCTAGAATGAGACAAAGTTCTATAGGAAAATTTGAGATCATTTTTGTACTGGAAAAATTATGAGAATGCCCATGGATGAAGAGAAGGATTTTAAATAGCAGAAGTGATAAGGAAATGAATTCTAAATGTTGATCAGGGCTTAGAGGAATGAATGGAGGTGAGAAAGTACAAGATAAGATAAGTTAACAGTTTATAGTCCAATATGAGTGAAATGTACAGTTCATACAAAGGAACAAAAGGAAATTATGCTGCAAAAATAGGGCAAGACAAGACCGTGGAACAGGTTATATAGTAAGCTGAAAAGTGATTTTTATGTAATATTAGAGAATCATTAAAGGAGTTTGAGTAGGGCAGTAGCATGGTCAGTCCTGTGTCTGAGAACTAGAGATGATCATCACTGATGTTGGTCCCTACTAAGGAAAAACTGAACAAAACAAATTATTAAAAAACAAAAAAAGAAACAAAAACAGGCACAACAGCCTTCCTTCCTATTTTGAAAGGATGTTGGACATAGTGTGGTCTAACTCTCTCATTTTACAGTTGAGCAAACTCAAAGTGGACTTGTGACAGTGACAAAGAAGACAACCAAAATACCCACAGATTTAGAGCTTCTAATTTTGTTGTATTTGAACTAAACAGTCACTGAACCCTTGTCCAACTATTTTCTGTGTATTATTGTCAAGTGAACTCCAAAAGCTAATCATAATTAAAGAAATATTTTGAATAACATGCTTTTGACATATCTTTAAGTGTTGTTAGGTTGACAAAGCATTTTCCTCATATTGACAACACTAGGTAGTCAATGAGGGAAAAGTGTTTACTTATTATTTTCCCATTTTACAAATGAGAAAGCTGAAACTCAGAGAGGTTCAACAATTTTCCCAAGATCACACAATGAGGACCTAGAACTTGAACTTCTTTGGGCTCCAATTTCATTGTTCTTTCCTTTGCTTTTGAAAGCCTACCACTAGTTACCTTGAGTTATTGGTTGCCAGCATTGATTTTTCATTTATATTACTAAATACAGCAATGCAAGTTGCTCAATGGCCAAAGACAGGGAAATGTTCTCTCTTTGAAACTCTGCCACATCAAGGGATAAAGAATGTGGTATTTTCTTTGGGAAAAAAAAGGAGTCTGAACATATTAGACAAAGGATTCAGGTAAACCATTTGCCAGTATCTTCATGGGCAGCCTGTGTTTCAGGCTTCTGAAGAAAAAAGTGGAGCTAAATGGAGAGAGAGGTTGCATGTGATAGTGGAAAGAACATTGAACTTGGAGTTAGAAAGCATTATTGTGACAGGAATAGTTGAGCAAGTCATTTGATCTCTCCAAGGATCAGTTTACTTTTCTGTGAAATGGATGTTAGAACAAGTGAACATAATACACAATTTGTGGGGAGTTTTTGGGTATTAAATGAAAGAAATAATGTTTATAAAGCATAATATTGAAAAAGCTTGAACTCACTGTAAGACTATTATTTTTAAGTCAACAGTCAGCAAATATTTGAATGTCTGCTATTATAAAGTTTCCCAGATATGTGGCCCCTCAGCATTCTACTCATTTTTTCTCTTGGCTAAATAGTGAAGTGGCAGGTAGAAAATTTTCTCCTTATTAAGCTTTACTTGAATACTAAAATGTTTGTGTTATCCAGACACCAATTACATTGTCCTTCAGTCCAAACATTAATCACCAATACACTTTGAATATATTCATTGAGTTGGCTCTTTGTGTTAAAAGAGCATTTAGTCATTTGAATGCCTAAAAAGAAACCTTTATTAAACTCTTTTTTTCTAGATCCATGAGAATGAACATTTTCTCCCTTCTAACCTATTGCTTATTATAACTGCCTTGCTATTTCATGTTTCATATTACTGGGAACACACAACCTTGCAATAGCAATCTCTCCCTCATTTTCTATTTATTCTCTATCTCAGTGCTAAGATTCCAAGGTCAGCACTTGGCTCACCTTGTAGGCAATGATGAAGAGTTGAAGTGAAAAAAAAAAAACAGCTCTAAGAGAAGCTCAATACTTTCTGTAACAATGGCATCAAAATACCTTACATAACAAGCATGCTATTCTGAACTGGCAATTTCAAGCCTGATAGCAATAGTATAGCAGAGTCTTAGATAAACAAGGAAAACAGTAAAATAGTACAAATGTTATCTGATGGGAGGTACAGGGGGAAGAAATACATATATTCTAATGTTCAATGTCTTTCCTCCTGCTGATTTATACATTTATGGAGACACATAAGCTTTTTCACTTACTGCTATGACAATGCTCTAATTAATATTAAAAAGTTTTTGCTCCTTTCTAGCTTAGTACTGTCCAGAGATTGTGTGTATATGTAGAGTGCTGGGAGAACATGGAAAAGTCATACAAATTGTAGTTATAGTTTTAGAGACAAGCAATGTTATGATAGATTTTAAAATACATGTAAATATGATATTCATATAGCTCAACTTTAAATGTTAAAAAACTAATTGCCCATGCCAACAAACCAAATAATAATGATTTATTGAAAGACAGCAGAATTTGAGTCATATAAATTAGTGTCTTTTTGGATTATGAAATAGAAACTGTTTTGCAAGTATTTCTAGGAAATAAGCCAACTAGAATATGCTAAGCTCTTTAAAAATTAGTAGGTCTATGTTATCTGTAATCAGCATCATTACATTTGAGAAAATAATGAGGGTGAATAATAAAGAAAATAATAGGGATATTTTGGGTGGTAGATAAAGATATTGCTGTTAATGTAGTAACAAGAAAATTTATTTTTAGGAAGCAAAATGACCCAACAGAATTTTAAGTTTTGTGTTCCTTTCAAGAGGCTTTCTATATTTGCCATTCCATAAATGATTCCCTGGGAACGCAAAAAGTTGCCCTCCCCAAGACTCCAACTGAGGTACAAGTAGAAATTGTCTGCTCTAGGAATGCTATCATGACTTTAATGCAACTTTGCATATACTTTTTCACAAGTCATGAAGCCTGCAACAATTATTTTTGGCTTCAAGACATTGCACTACCTATAATTATATTTATCAGTGACACTTCTTTTCCCAGGACAACCCCATCATTTTACTACTACTGGTCAAGAGAGTTGAAAAAATACATCTGAAAATTTTTCCACAAATATAATTTTTATTGATGAATGCTAAACTAGATAGAATCATGAAGGAGAAACAGAGTGTATTAAATTTGTTTTAGGCACAGAGCCCAAATTTAATTGCCTCTAGTGCCTGATATTTCTCTTCTCCCTTCATCTATCTCCCTTCACCACATTCTGTTAGGCATTTGACATCTGAATGGATGTTTAATCTCATGGTCACTGTAATTAAAATTTTCATTTTATTTTTTTGATCCAAATATATATATTACCACACTATCTGAAAAAGGGAAGTAATCTTTCCTGGTATTTTTATTTATGTCATATTCATAAATTAATACATGTAGTGGACATTTGTAAAATACTTGTAAGTTTTACAGAGGGCTTTATATAAACACTCTCTCCTTTGGACTACACATATGAGGTAGCTGAGACACAGTTAGCTCAACATATGGCATGAGCTACCAGCACAAAAAGACAGTGGGAGTACCCTCCCCTCCTTAGCCTCCATTGCTCAGTTCCTACTAGATTCTGAATGTTTCCTTCTGGCTGGATGGTGACTACCTCATAGAATCCTTTACCAAAGGTAATTAATCACCCTGAACCACTATGACCGTTACATCCTCCAAAACGTTCTTACCTATGATTGATGGACAACATTGTTATTCACACCACTTGGATAAGCAGAGATTTATCAAGTATAATTTTACAATAAGATGGTAGACCACTTTGCCTTACCAGCTCTCCTACCATTGCTCTATAAGTCCACTGGACCTTGGAATCCCTTGTTCTACCATTCCCTATGGAGACCTGAAATTGTCATCTGCTCTGTCATTGACTGAATGAATCACTGGACTCCTCTATCTATCTTGCATCAGAATCTTTTTATATATGTTCTCACCCCTTATAAGAAGGTAAGCTCTTGAAAGCAGGGGCTCTCTCATTTTTCAGTTTATAGCACAGTCTTTGATAAATGATTTTCTAATCCACTGAGATTAAGTGATTTACTCCATAGCTAGTAAGTGTTAAGTAATTTGACCAGAGTCACACAACTGGTCAGTATTAAGTGTCTGAGGCCAGTTTTGAACTCAGGTCCTCCTGACTCCAGAGCCAGTGCTCTATCTATTGGGCTACCTCAATGATTCCTTTTCTCCTTTTCTTAAACATTCAAAAATGATTTTTAGTCATCATTTGTATGTAAAGTGTAGTATTAGATGTTAAGAGAAATAATAGTTTCCATAATAATTTGATCAATTTGTATAGTTGTGTATTGTTATCCATATCTATCTATCTGTCTATATATCTATAGAAAACATAAGACAATGTGATAGAATGGCTAGAGTTCTAGTCAGGAGGATCTGAGTTCAATACCACTTTTGACACATTACCAGTGAGACTTATTTAGCACTGACTTCTATGTTATCAGGCAACTCCTTATGACTTACTTATTATGTCATAGACTAATTGTGTCAAACCACAGTAGGAACAGGGGAAACATTCTCGTTCTGAAGGCGCAACTAAATGCTTCCTTAAGTAAGATGCTTCTTGAAAAAAATCATAAAATTGCTATTCCTTTATTTCATTTTTTCCTTCTATTTCACTGTCCTCTTGCCATCTTTCTTCTAGTTTTCTTAACAAACAGAGTAAAGGAATAAAAAAGAACAACAGATTAAATGAAACTGGGAAAAGTGTAAAAAGTATTAAAAATATTTTGGATGGTTTGGTCCTTAAGAGAGATGATACTTGTCAGTTTGGCATCTCTCAAGACCTTTCAAAAGAAGACATGCTGTAATGTGCTAGAGGCCATTAAATAAAATAATAGATTCAGAACATGAAAAATCTGCTAGTGAGTAAAGTAGCAGTAAAATAATGATTGTCACCAAGGAATTGAGTTCATGAAGTTCATGGAGGTTATACATTCATTTTTATGGGATTTGGGAGGAATATTCTCAGTACCACAAATAGAGTTTACATCACCTAATATGGTCTAATTTTGCTTTAATGATAGACAAATGTAACTTCATGTTCAGTGTCATGAGTTAGCTTTAGAATTTAAATAACAACAGCACAATTCAGAAAGATAAGCTTCCTAATTTGCTGTCAAGATGGTTTGGGCAAAGATATAAAACAAGTAGATAATGTAGTTAATCATTCCTTTTCACAGAGGACCAGTCACAAGGGTGGTATCTTGAATTGCTCATCAATGGGATTTAAGAAAGGCAGAACTGTGCAAATTCATCAGCCCCACATCCTTTTCTTAGATCATCAAATTTCAGGGGCAAGACGAAAGTCAAAATGACTGGTGATAGCCCAGGATGCAGCAGATGATCTTGGTTGGCATCTTCAATGTCTGACCAAGCTTTAAGAACTCCACATAGCCTGCTTTAGCTGCCTTTCATGGTTGTTGGAACAAATTCTTCTCATTTACCCATACTACTTATAAAAATCTTCACTTGTTTGTGGTAGACATTCCCTTAACTCATCAACAGGTATGAAGCCCATCAGTGAACCTCAATCTGGTTTAGCCCATTTTCCAAGATACTTAACTAGAATGTAGCCACTGAGCATGCTACAACTTCTTGGAGTCAAAGGTAAAAGAGGACCCCAAAGGTGGATGAACAGCCCTAAATAGGGCTCTACACCTCTCACACAAGAGGTGCTAGTCCTCCTTGAATATCTCATACACCTCAAGTAAATAATAGATATGGTGATAAAATATAAGTACTGAAGTCTTCCTACAATGGACCTTTAGCAAAACTTTGACTAACTACATCTAATGTAATTCCTCCAATATTCATTACTAGATTCTTCATCAAGAAATTAAATGAGGAGATATTTAGCAAATTTTTATTTTGTTCCTGAGTCAGTATATTCAGAACACAAGCTCCTTTGCCTTCTATGTCTATACAGCCATACCATAATTGATGCTAATATGATAATCACAAGGCACTGAGATATCATCTGGAAAATTTGAAAGATTTGTTGTTTCCATGGTAAAGCTTGAACAAATGCATTTTAGAAAGATTTTAAAGCAAGTATTGAAACTAAAAGTTTTTTGATTAAGTTAACCAGGCAAGTCAGTCAAAACACAATATTCCCCAAACAGAGATAGAGATTTTATGATAAAAAATAAGTGACTTCATTATCCTTATGCTGTTTTACTCCAAAACATTCAGTTTTGGAATAAGACACTACACTAATTTAATTGTGTGTGCTTCTCAAGCAAATATTCAACAAACATTTATTAAGTGGTAGTTATCTTCAAGGCAGCCTTTGCACCGGGGATATCAAAGACAAAACATAGAAACTCTTGCCTACAAGTTTGAGAATACAATGTGATAAAAGATAAATAAATACAAGGCAATTTTAGGGAAGAGCACTATGATATTAAGGAGAAAAATACTTCCCCTGTTAAGGACTCTCGAGCCAAACCTTTAACTAAGAAGTAAATGTAATTTTGCTGAGGTCTTTAAAAAATGTAATTCTTTTCAAAACAAATTAGAGATACAAAGAAAAAATAAAAAGGGTAAAGTTCGATTTTTCTTTATTGGCCTACATTATATATAGCTACACACTTGTAAGGACAGGCCCTGAAGGCTTTGATATATTTTAAAAACCTTTAGCTTTTATAATGGACTGATACCTTTTTGGAAAATGCAGAATAGTATATATCTCTAGACTTTACTCTGGTGACTGAAGCACTATAGTCAGACTGGATTTCTCAGCGACTAATAAGCTTTAATCAACTCTTTCCAGATAAGGCAACAACTATATGAGGTTGAGGAGAATGGTTTAATAATATTTTTGTCTATGGCAAGCACTTAAAGAAAATACTGTAGAATGAATTAATTTTTACCCTTGACATAGTCTGCATGCCCAAGACACCATATCAAACAATTACCTCTATGTTATTCTTTTATTGTCACATCAGTGCACATCATTTTTCCTCATCTCCTTTAGAGTATGGTGCTTCCTTTAGCAAGTTTAATATCAATCATGAATGTTAATGACCTTGGATAAATATACTTATTATCCTAATTAAAATGAATATAGATTTTAGAAAACAGAAGAATCTTTAAGAATAAACTTTAAGCAATTATTCAGCATTTGAAACAATAAAATGCTTAATAGGTAATTGAAAACTAAAACTAGCGAGGAGAAGAAAGGAGTACCTAGCTCTCATCTAAAAATTCATTTTACCAAGATTGGATGAACTAAGTCTCTGGATATTGAAAGGCGTGACAGGTATTATTTCTGAGCTTCTGTCAGAATGCTCTTTGAAAAAATTAAGGCAAATAGGAGCCGTGCTGCAGGACTGGAGACAGGTAAATGTCTCAATTTTCCAAAAGTGAAAGAAGTGAATTCTTGGATTTTTCATACTATAGGTTGCAGAGGTTGACATTTCTTATCAGAATTCTAGAAGGCATTATTAGTGTCATTATTGGTGAGTGTCATTATTTAGAAAGGAAAAATTTTTCTTAGATTGAACCTAAGTTCATCAAGGACAGGTTATGAAAGACTAAACTCAAATCATTTTTTTGACTGCAAAATCTGAGAAATATCACAAACATAGCAAAGCATTTAGCAAAGCCTCTCATACTTTCATTGTAGAAAATATAGACTAGATGAAATGCACTCAGATATATTCAAAACTGATTGAATTGTTTGGCTGAGGACTAATCATTTATGAAACTATTTCAAACTGGAAATGGGTCTCTGCTGGAGTGCTCCAAGTATTTGTCCTTTGAGTTATTATTTTTTTTTTTGTTTAAAATTTGTATCCATGACTTTGGTTCCTCAAATAACTTGACTATCAAATGTCTTACTGAAATTGTTGTTTAGTCGTGTCCAACAATTTGTGATCTTTTTGGGGTTTTCTTAGCTCTGATATTGGAGTGGTGTGCCATTTTTCCCCAGCTCATTTTACAGATGAGAAACTGAGGCAAACAAGTTAATGTGACTTACCTAGGGTCACGCAGGGATCAACTATCTGAGGCTGGATTTGAACTCATGAAGATTAGTCTTCCTGACTCTGAGCCCAGTGTTCTATCCACTAAGCCACCTAGCTGCCCTTCCTAAAATGCAGGTAAACCATGGCTTTGATATTCTCCTGATTTCTTCCATAGTGTTTGTTACCTCACCAGTGTACTACTTGACTTTGATTTGGAAAGGCGAAGGTCACCTACCGCATCCCGAGGCATTGCCAGTCACCCTGACTTACGCCTTGTCACTGGGCTTTGATCACTGGAGGAGAGAGTGAGGATGATAACTCCTTTCACCTCTGCCTCATTTAAATCCAACTCAGGAGTAAGTCAAGACATCATCCTTGTGATGTATTATTTATTTTTATTTTATTCTCTTTAAGAATGAAAGATGAACAATAATACTTGTTTTAACATACATTTCTTTTTTAAAAAATCACTCAATGACCAATTATTAAGCACCTATCATAAACCAGTTATTGTACTTGTTATTAGAGATACAAAGAAAAAAAGCATATTACCTCTAGACATCTAGCTACACATTGAAGGAGCAGCATTCACCATGGGAGGATTACATATACAGAAAATTAAATACAAAATATGTGAAAAATTAACTCAAAGCAATTTTCTAAAGGGTTTCACTAGCATTTCTGTCAAGCAACTTAATCTCCATTTCAGTACTCTTGTCTTAGTCTTCTGCAGTTCTTGATAATAGGGAACTCTTTCTCTAGACTCTGGAAATGCCTTCTCTAGACTCTGGAAATGCATTTGGTTTCTCTCTTGTATCATGGCTTAGACAGCACCATTTTGTGGCCAAGTATGCTTACTCAAATGGGTGAGATGACATTTTTCATTTTCAGCATTGAAAAGTCCCTTCTTAGAAGGTGTAATGCTCTAAAACTCCTCTTCATCAGTCACCCAACCCCTTTCCTTTATGAAGATCAATTCCCTTTTGGCTTTCTAAACACATTTTTGGTCAATTTGATATTATTTCTTATTTTCCAAGATCTGAAAAATATATGACATATTATACATGTATGTATGCATATGTATACAATATACATATATAATATATTACATTTTATATGACATTATATTACTGATTCATTCACTCAGTCATTCAATGCTGTAACTAAATCTCTGCTCTGTGCAGCATGTTGAATGTCTCCTACCTTTAGGAAGGATCCCATTCCCACACGACTTAGACAAATAGCACCTGCTTCTTGCTTGTAGTTCACAGTAGAGCTTATTTCACTTGAACATCAGACTACTGTTTGGGATATGTCTCTATTTTACCGTCTTACTGAAGTACTACTGATTCTATTTGTCAGTGCATTACAATTGGTGCTCATGAAATTGATGAGAATATAGACAGGACCCAAGCAATTCCAAATTTCATGAGCTTATTTTATGACAATTTGTGTTTCTTGTTAAACTCATTTGATATATGGAAGTTGGAAATGCAAACATGTCAAGGGAGTGATTTTCTTAACTTTATAAAATTTTACAAAAAATACCCGAAGTAGTTTCTTAACTCAAGATAAAAATATATGTTTTTAGAGGTACATCTATCGACTGAAATGAGAGAAACCTGTGCCATTCTCCACACTTAGTTTGTTATAGATTATGAAGACATATGCCCAATATACTTTTCCTGCTAACTTTTAAAAGACGCATTTGACTTTCTGCATTTTCATTTCTAATTGGTCTGTGAATCAGAGGCCTATTGGATAGCACAGGTAGCAGAAATCATTTAAACATTTTAATTGCATATGCAAGTAAAAATTTTCTTCATGTTGATTTTCTACCAACCAAGTTGGGATCTGAAATTTTTTTAGCCTATTTTTATAAATAAGTTCTATTGTATTATTTTTCCTCTCATAATTCTATGCAGTTTATTTTCTGCATTTAAAATCATTATTCCTGAGAGGGGGTCCTAAAGCTTTACCAATCTGTATCGAGGGGTTCATGACACACACAAAAAAGCTTACAAACTCTTACACTATAGTAAGTGATATGAGTGACTTAAATGAACCAGAGTTCTGGTAACTGAAACATTCAATGGATTATTTTATTACCTGTCTTGCAACCAGGGAATATTGTAGACCTTATAGTTCATTAAGAGTAAGTTAACATTAAGGAATAAATGAGGACACACAATAAATAGACTTAATATAAAATACCTTTAGCTGTGTGTTAAACAGTTTTGTTTTATTTCCATAGAATTATTCCCTTCCCAAGGAATACTTATATCCCAGGGATGTAACTTAAAAATTTGCCTCTTCCTGTCCATTGCCATTCTTCCTTTCATAAATCAGTGTAATAAGGTAAGGTTATTCCCCATATATTGCATAAGAGTGAAATTGTGTACCACTCAAAGGCAGGCAGAATAGAAATCTCTAGCATTTCCTCCCACTACCTGACTCCAAGGCAGAATTTAATTCTTGCCAAGAAGGAAAGCAGGAGGTTGGGGTCAGAAGCTTGACCACTCTGTTCTTCTGAAATACAGGAAGTATTGCTTTAGAACTGCATCTACTTCCTTAAATATTCTTAGTCTAGCATATGAAGTTTTCAAATTCAAGCTAAACTCTTAATTGTTACTTCTTAATGGGGAAAGGAAGATCCAAAATTTTATATCCAAAGCTTGACTCCCTCCCTACCAAATGCCAGTTCCAAAATAAACATACATAGCAAATAGCAAAGAATCTCATTTGTCCAGTTAAGAGAAATCGGAGAAAATATACATAGAATATATCTGTGTGTGTATGTATATGTGTATATGTATGTACTTCTATATATGTATCTGTATGTATGTGTGTACACACACGTTGGACTATATGTGTGTATGCATGCATGCATGCATGTATATATGAGACGATATAGAGGAGAGGAGCTCCCCCATTGGGAGCAAGATAATGCAACTTCCCTGCCTAGTCTTCTTTGCTTTTTAGTATATTTAGCAATCCTCTTGCATAAGTATGCTCAGTAGCCTCCTGTTGAAAACCCTAGAAACAAAATCTCTCTGGTATTGCCTTTGTCTTAACTATTTTTTTTCTCTTCTGGATAAGTATTAGGTGTTCACTATATGATGTTTCTGAAGGTGGGTGTGAAAAGGTATTCATCCCTTCTGAAATATGGCAACTGCCTCTTCAGACAGAGAGAATGAGTTTATTTAAAATATTTCTACTACTATTGTCAAAATGAACTTAGCTGCACTCTTACAGGAAGTAGAGTTTTGCTGTTGTAATTCAGCGCTGGGATTTTGTAATTATGGTGAACTCCTTCCACATATTCACATCAACAACTAAGCTGTAACTTACTATTTTAAAAGAATTGTCTGGATCACTAAAGAAGTAAGAAGTTAAATGAATCATCTCTATTCACAAAGTTTGTTAATGTCAAAGGTCAGATTTGAATCTAGGTTTTCCCGATTCCTAGGCCTATTGTATAACGACAACCTCTCCAAAAAATGCTATTTTTAAAATGACAAAGGAAATTATTACAAAAATATGGTTAGTTTATCTTGTCTGCTTTTCATAATACTGATATAATAGGGTAATTCAGGCACAATGCTGAATTTTAGGACAATTATTTAGCAATAACAATGGGAATAATGCTCAAACTAATTGCCTCTATGGAAAGATAATTTTGAAAGGTCTAATAAAATTCTTGAGAGCATAAAGTTTGGAAAAATTAGATCAGATACTATTTTAACTGGATATTAAAATAGGTGGAACAATGAACACCTATAATAGCTGAGTCATCTCAGACATCATTGTACCAGGACTTCTTAAACTATGGTTCGTGAATTGATTTTTTTTAATATTGCTAAAGCTGCATCTCAAAAAAATTGATTTCCTTTATATGTGTTTTATGTATTTTAAAAATAATGTTCTGAGAAAGGGTCCTTGGAGACTGCCAAGGGGTTGATGATATTCTAGAAAGGTTATGAAGCCCTGTCATGTAGGCTATTTTAGAACTATCCAGATAAGTATTATTAGGCAACGTAATCATGTAAAGGAAGTCTGAAATAATTTTTTTAAATGAGACGTGATAAACTATCCCCTGTCTCTAAATGAATGACCTCATAACATTCTAGTTTCTTTATTCCTTACTCCTTTGTAAAATGGTCTACAAAAAGCCTGGGTAATTTAGCTTTGTTTTCATTCTCTACTTAATAATAAAAACAGTAATAGCAACAATAACAATAGCTAATATTTACATTGCAATTTAGAGTTAGCAAAGAACTTTATCTACTGTCATCTCATCTTCACTATAACTCTGGAAGATAGATGATATTTTGTTATCATTCTCATTTTACTGATGAAAGACGTCATATAATTGTCAGCTTTATGTAATGTCCTGTATTCAGGCATAGAAATTATTTTTCTTTTTTTTTCTTATTGGACCTAAAACTTCACTACTATAGGGAACTGCCAGTAACAAAATTCCTACCTATAGAGATCTGCTATTTTACTGCAAATAATATTCTTAGAGAATTACCTGGCATACCAAGAGGTCAAGTGACTAGTTCAGAATCACTCAGTCAGAAGAGGCTGAAATTGAGAGGTGATCTTCCTTATATTCAGGATTGCCTTTTATAGTATAGAGGCTGTGCATGGGATTAGTCACAGTCTTTGACAGTTGTGTTTTATTTACTATCAAATATTAGACCACTTTGAAACTTTAAATTCCTTTTCAGAAATATGGGAATCAATAATGCCCTTCATTCCTGCTTTATGGGAAGAAAATGGGATAATTTTTAAGAAAGTGCTTTTTAAAGTGAAAAGTGTTTTATAAATCTAAGCTCATATAAATGCAACACACTATAAACATGTTTAAATTTATTTAAAACCATCTAATTACCCTTTCCTTCTCTTATAAAATATGATCATTGTTGGGTTAAAATCCTCATATATTGATTTTAAGTAAAATGTGTTCATATTATCTTAGTTCCTATTGTGACTTCAAATCTATTAGAAGTTGGGGATATATTTATTTATATTATATATGTATATATATATAATATATATAATATATGAATATATTATATTTACCAAGAAGTTCCAATAGCCTTCCTGAAAGCAAAGCATGGATAAAAAACATGTAACCAAGACCCTAAATTCACAAGTTTGTTTGTATTTCTTTTATGCTCATTATTAGCCTTTGCTTTTATTATATTATCTTTGTGGAAACCTGTGCTACCATGGCTGAGAAAATATTTAGAAATAGTCATATTTAAATCACAGAATTTTCTCTTCCCAAGTAGAACTTGTTCTTATATCTCTCAGAGGTATCAAAGAAAGATTTTTAAAGCCTAAACACCATTAAGTCTTACATTTAAACACAATATTTTCTTGATTCTATTATTTTGGGCATGTCATTTTATTGATGTGATTAACTCTGAGTAAGGAAATTATTTCACTTATCACTTCCTGTAAAGATTGCCACATTCTCTGAAAGTTAAGAGTTTGAGTCTCCCTATTCCATGCATTAAAACAAAATAAGGGCATTGATGAGTCATATTCCAGAATATGAAGATGTTTCAACTTCTTGATTAGCCCTAAATAATTTAACACATTTTTCAAAGGTTGTCTAAACATTATATATAAACATATATATGTATATGTATTGCCCATGTTTATATAGGTGTATATGTACACCTAGACACATAACCACGTAAGCCTATATCTATTCTCTTAAGAAATGTACATAAAGATTTGTATATATATATATATATATATATATACACACATATCTACATATGAATACACATACATTTGTGAGGCACTGAAGAATATAATACATATGCATATATTTGTTTCGTATAGGTAGCTTGATAGATATGCATAACACTATATGTACATATACATATATACATATGTGTGTAGGAATACACATGCATACAAATACATATACATGCATATACACAAAGACATTCCTAAGTAGCTAAGCTGTGTAGTGGATAGAACACTGGATGTAGAGTCAGAAAGACAGGACTTCAATCTCTTTCAGAAATGGACTAGATGTGTGATCCTTGGCAAGTCATAACCTCTATATGATTTAGTTTTATTATATATAAAATGGAAATAATAGTAGCAACTACTTCCCAGGGTTCTTGTGGCAAACAAATAAAATAACACTTTGCTAAAAACAGCTACCTTCTGGGATTGCTGAGGATAAAATGATTTACAGACTTTAAAGGTTCAAAGACATTATAGTTATTACATGTTTATATATGTGCGTATAATATATATGCATATGCAAATATGATTATCCATGTATATGTGCACATGTGTGTATGTATATATGTGTGCACATATATGCATATTTTATGCATGTATGTTTATATATGTGCATATATACATGCATATTTAGGTTTCCAACCCTTCTGCAACTATATTTTAAGTTTTTTCAGAATAAAGAAGGAAGAGAAAGGCCAGACAAGATGGAAAGAGAAAGAATAGAGAGATGAGGAGAGATTTTCCTCATTTAACTGGGCAAGAGTTAGCAGAAAAGGGAAGTAGCAAAGGTTTAAAGCAGAAGTGTGCAAGTGCCAGACAGGGAAAAGGAAAAACAATTTCCTTGAGGAAGAGGTAAGGAGATAGGAGAGAGTCCTCAAGCTAATCACCAGGTATTTTTAAAGATGCAGAATAGTTTATTTTCAGCCTGCAATAGGTTGGCTGCAGTAGGAATATGAAAAGGAGGGGAAAGCAATAAATGACCTTAAACACCCTTGAACATATCTCTCTGAATCTTCTGAACTCCCATATTACACATTCCCTTTTCATTTCTTTAACAGAACTTAGCACGTTTTAATTATGTGGAGGTCTTATCTATAACACTAGAAGATTCTTCAGTATGAGAACTCTTTCGATTCCTCATTGAATATGTTATGTTTCATGTCACAGTGCCTTTACCTGCCCTTACTAAGAATTCAATAAATATTGAATAGATGGATACAAAATTGTTTGAACTATGCATCCTACCATTTGTGAATGTAAGGCATTCTTTCTTTTATTTTCTTTTTAAAAAACTTTAAAATAAAAAAAAAAATAAAGAACAATAGTTCTTAGATACGTTTTCTTCCAAATTGAGTTATACCCAGGAGAACAAAAAGAGGATTCCATATGAATCTGTGGCTCTCCATTTCACATTGCTAGAGTAAAAAATGAAAATATATCATACAATATGCCACACCACCCCCTACCCTACTAAACTATGCTGTACTATAGAGTACAGATAACAACACAAAATGACATAATACATATATTTTATTATGCATACTATAATATATTATGTATATAATACCATTTTATGTAACTTTTAAAGTTTGCTTTTCTATGGTTCCTTCTGTGCTTCCTTCTGCCACTTTTTTGTACATTAAGAAAAGAAATGATAGAATGCCCTTCTTTTTAGCTCCACTATTGCTAAATGGCTAATGATACTTTTCCTCTGAACTGCCCACCACTAATCCAATTCGCTGACAGAAAGGAAAAAAAATTATAATAACAAATGTAATCAAGCAAAATTAAGCCACACCATAGCCTTGTTCATGCGTGTGTATGTATGTGTATGCATATATAGACATACATATATATTTCTGCCTGCATCCTTCTCTTTCAGTAAGTAGATAACATGTTTCATCACTAATCCTCTGGAGACATGGTTGGTCAATGCATTGATGACCGTTCTCAAATATTTCAAAGGTTTTTTCTTCAGCGAGTTGTGTCCTTGTGTAAATTGCTTTCCTGGTTCTAGTCATTTCAATACACCCAGTATTTTCAGAAATATCTCAGTGGTCAGTGTAGATGGTACAATAATATTCCACTCTACTTTTATGTTATAATTTGTCTAGCCATTTCCCAATTGTCTAAGAGGCAATCTAAGACATCCTCATAGATTATCATTTCTTTCCTTTTTTCAACCTTTTATTCTCCCCTTCAGGGTCAAGAAATTCGTTTTCATTCTTATCCCTCTCTGGTAATTTTCCCCTCTTAATTCTGCATCCCCCTCATTTTACTCCCTGTTGAATTTGATATATTTCTGCAACAAACTGTGTGTGTGTGTGTGTCCCAGTTCTCTTTAAGGCATTTTAGATTAAAGTGGACTCATCAGATTACTGCTTTCTCTACTCCTTCCTATAATTTTGCTGTATGCTCCATATGAGAAATGGCAAGCTCCATCCATTTCTGTCTCATTTCTATGTTAGTACTAAATATCATCCTATAATGTGGTCCTATTTTTATAATAAATTTATCATTCTGTGTTTCTCTGGACTCTTGTACTTGTATTTCAAAGTTCTTACTTACCTGCAATCTTTTCATTAGAAATTTTTGAAAGACTTTTATTCCATTAAAGATCCATTTTCTAGCTTTAAAGGTAATTTTCAGCCTTTCAGTGTAAGTTATAAATGGTTTGTTTTAGAACATTGTATTCCAAATTATCCTCTGATTTCTTCATAGAAGATACTAGGTTTTATATTATTCCTATCATCATGTTTTTTTCTGGATGCTTGCAGTATTTTTACTATGACATAGAAGCACTAAATTTTTGCTATTGCATTTTTGGGACTTTCAGAAATGTTAGGTTATTCTTTAAGTAATTAATTTGCATTTAAGTTCTAATAGATCTGGGCAACTTTCATTCATGACTTCTTTAATGTATCAAAGTTTGTTTTTATTATTGTTGTGTTTTGTTTTCAGGAAGTTCAATTGATTCTTAAATTCTCTCTCCTTGAATTGTTTTCCAAGTCATTTAAAAATACTATCTTGTATTTGTTTCTGTTTTTTAAAAAATGTTTTTTTCTAATAATTCATGTTTATCCAATGGATTCATTGATTTCTATTTTGTCCATCCTTAGTTCCAGAAAATCCATACCTTATAACTATTTTTCTATGTTACTTATCCTCCTTTCAATTCTTTCCACCAGGGTTTTTATTACATTATTTTTGAATAGTCTTGCTTCATTTCTTTAACATATTTATGTAGTCCTTGTGGAAACACATTTTTTTTTCTATATCTGCTTACAATTGGTGTGTAGCTAATTTATACTTTTTTTATATTTGTGCTTTTCCTTCCCTTATTTCCAGTTTTTGTCCATGAATTGAGACTTTTTATCAAGTCATATGTTCACTCCCTACTACATTTTTGGTGGAGTGAACATTTGGTTTTAATATTCAACATTTTATTTTTCTCAAATTACATATAAAAACAATTTTTAACATTCAATTTTAAAATTTTGAGTTCTAAATTGTGTCCATTCCTCCCTGCTATCCCAACCTCCATTGAGAAAACTGTAATTCAATATAGGTTATACATATGTAGTCATGCAAAACATTTCCATAATAATCATTTTGTGAGAGACACCATAGACCAAAAACAAAACAAAACACCTCAAGAAAAACAAAGAAAGCAAAAAAAATAAAAGGATTGCTTTCTTTGTATTCAGACACTAGCAGTTCTTTTTTCAGACACTAGCAGTATTTTTCATCATATAAACTTCAGAATTATCTTGAATCATTGTATTGCTGAGAGTAGCTAAAATCATTCAGTTGATCATCTTACAATACTGCTCTTATTTTGTACACAATACATTTTGTTTTGCATCAGCCCAGGTAAGATTTTTCCAGGTTTTTCTGAGAGCATCCTACTCACTTTTTATAGCACAATAGTATTCTATCATAATCAAATAACAAAATTTGTTTAGCCATTCCACAATTGATAGACATCCTCTCAATTTCCAGTTCTTTGTCACCATTAAAGAGCTGCTATAAATATTTTTGTGTATATAAGGTCCTTTTTCTTTTCACTTTTTATCTCTTTTGAAATATAGACCTAGTAGTGATATTGCTATGGTATGCATAATTTTATAATCCTTTAGACATAGTTCCAAATTGCTCTATGGCATGGGTGAATCAGTTCACGACTCCACCAACACTGTATTAATGTCTCATTTTTCCCACATCCCTTCCACCATTTGTTGCTTTCTTTTTCTGTCCCAATAACCAATCTAATGGGTATGAGACAGTACCTCAGAATTGTTTTAATTTGCATTTCTCCAATCAGTAGTGAATTAGAATTTTTTCATATGGCTATAAATAGCTCTCATTATATCATCTGATAACCAGTCATATATTTTGATCATGAATAAATTGGAGAATGGCTCTTAATTTTTTAAATTTGACTTAGTTCTCTACATGTTTGAGAAATGAGGTCTTATCAGAGAAGCTTGCTTCAAAATTGTTTCCACAGTTATGATTGCTAACTGTATTTCCCTCCATCTTATCCCCTTGCCTGTTTATTTTATTCTTTCTCTTTTCATCCTCAAATGTGCTAGTAAAGAGATCTCTTTAATCTTCTTCTGACCAGTTATTCGACCCTCTTAACCTCTGTGAGCAGAGAACTCTGGAAACTACTACTGCTCCTGCTGATTTAGTGACTACCACGGCTTGCTCCTGGTTAGCTGGGTCTGGATCTGGGTTGGGGCTGGACTGAGCTGAGCTGGCCTGGTCTAGGCTGTGCTCCACTCTGTAACAGTAAGCAGCCCAACAAAAACAGGGGACCTGCTATCGCAGTTTCTTAGATCTGCACTCATAAAAAGAAAGGCAACTTTTGAGCAATTAACAATCACTTTAATCAAGCACATGTCAGCACACTGAACTTCAGAGAAAATACAGAGAAATCAAAAAGTCAACAGACATGCTTCCAAAATATCTGACCATTAACATACGTGCATCTTTACCAGAGAGGGAGCATCTGGGTTTTTCAAAGGAGAAAGGGTGTGGGGGGGAGCTCCTTAGCATCTTCCCAAAGGTTCATCTGACCACACCAACACTTCCAGTCAGTAAGCCCCAAAGTAAAACCTCACCCTCAGAGTATTTATACACTTTTTTAGAGGCAAATGGCATAACCCTTTGTGTCAGGGCCTCAATAGAAAAAAACAAAAGGGACTTGGGACCCTCCTACAAAACAGTTCCCCCGATCAACCTTCCCACAATAGAGATGCCCATCAATGAGTGGGAAAGATCCTTCTGAATGATATCATTCAATAAGAGGCACTTTTAGTAAAACAACAACAACAAAAAAAAAACATCAAAAGATCTTAATTTGATTGTCATTACATACACTTTCCCAGGTGACACTGACTTTTTCTGCTAATCTTGTAAATTGTCTTTGGCATCCATGGTCTGGGAGGTCTGAAAACTGCCACTGCTGCCGCTGATTAATTGCCCCAATGCCTGCTCCTGGTTTGCTTAGGGCTGGTCTGTGAGGAGCTGTTCTCTACTGGCACACCCTGTGCTGGACTGTCTTCCTTCCTCACCCTGGTACAACAGACCTTTCCTGCTGACCTTCTAAGTTGTCTTGGGCTAGAAAAGTGTTTCACTCCATTTTTTTGCGTGTGTTTTCTGCCATCCTGGAATTTGTTTAGTCATTATTTAAAAGCATTTGGAGGGGATTGGTGAGAGAGCTCAGGTGAGTCCCTGCCTTTACTCCACCATCTTGGTTCTGCCCTCCCTAGAATGAACATTGCTTTGTCTTTTCCTGATTCTTTTGTGTTCCTGGATTGATTGTCATTTCTGTGATTTTTGTCCCTAGTGATACTTGAGTTTCCTACTGCTGAATGTTTCAGTTTTTTTTTTTTTTCTTTTTTTTCTGGAATCTCAGGAAACAGTGTTAGGAGTCTCAGAGCACTTGGCCTGGGTTTTCATGCCTATTGTTCCTGAGCTTCCAATGCCCTTACTTTGGGTTCTTCTGACAACATTGTGATTATCTTAAGGGGGACCTCTGTTCTTATTGTCTCAGATACAGAACATTGTAGTCTCCATGTTTCAGGTTTCTAGTACTGCTGGTTGATGCTAGCTCTTGTTCTATTTGGTAGATAATTTGGGGGAGTGTTGGAAGAAGGCGTTTCCGCTTGCATTTGTGCTGCTATCTGACTTTTGTGTTTAGTTCTCAAGTGGAAGATGTCTTTCTAGTTTTTCAACGGATTTATTGGAGAATTAAAGGACCTGTCTTCTGTTAAGGCAGCCATCTTGGAGTATGGGACATTTTTAAAGACTTGTACTTTAAGAATCTCTGTCTCTGTCTCCCTGTCTCTCTCTCTCTATCACACACACACAGAAATACACACATATATATCCTATGTATGTAAAAAAAGTTAACAGAATGAAGACATGTCTATCAGCAAATTATCCTATGACTTCTCACAGATTCTCCTACCTCAAAACAGGAACTTTTCTTCCCTACTTTGGTTGAGAAAATTAAAATTCTTTTTTCTGTCAAGTTAGAGTTTCCTCTGAAGCTCTGTTTGGAAAATTGACAGTTTATTAATTTAAATAAGATTCTGGAGCCATCCAGAGAATGTTCATCCATTAAATACATAGTAGTCTGCTGGGAAATAATGATTATAATTCACAGATGAATTTTTCAAATTATAAGGAATTATATTACTGAAAATTTTACTTTCTCCATATCCTTTTTAATTATTTATTTTAGCATTCTTTTTTTTAAAGTTCGAGTTCCAAGTTCTCTCCTTCTCCCTCATCCCCTCCTTGACCTGCAGAGAAGACAAGAACTATGATAGCAATTAGACTTGTGAAATCATGCAAAACATATTTCCATATTAACCATATTTCAAAAAGTCCCGAGGAAAATAAAGTGAGAAATTTATACTTCAATTTGCACTCAAAGTTTGTCAGTTCTCACTTTCATTATATCTTAACGGTAGATATTAATGATTATAAGAGTAAAAAATAATTTCATAAGTAAATTACTTTATTTAATAATAAAATTAGAAGCATGATTCTAATGGACAAATCTTCTAACAATTGATATTCTTCATTGACAGCCTTTACCTTTACCATCCTACCATGGATAGAATGTTTAACAGTCCATCTGCATACATTTTCTCTCATGTAAATCTGGAACTATTAAAAGGCAAATAAATATACAGGCATATATGCATATAAATGTATATGTATACATACATATATGTAAAATTTTGTTAGAAATTAAGTAGGCAGTTTGATTTATGTATTTATCTTAACAATAATAGGCATTTTTTTCCGTTACCACATTTTTTTCTTTCTTTTTCATTCTATGCTTCTTAATTTTGTTATAGTAGCAGCTTTCCTCCTTAAATATTTCCTTTAGAAAGTCTATCTTTGTATTTCATTATTCCTCAGTATGTTTGCTAGTCAAATAGCAGATACTATTTGTTTACCTTTATCTTAGTGTTCAATTTAAGAATATTCTCCTAAATCAGAGAATAACTGATGCTATAATGAAAAGATAGAAGACATCTAAACACACGCAGTAATGTTAGCTAGCCACATGCCACACTAGGCATTACATATTTGATAGTTCCAGAAATATTCATCATCTGTATATACTTTTAGTCAGAAATAGTTCCAAATACAGTAGGAAAGAATTCAAGACTAGGATGACAAGAAAGATCTAACTATTTTGTTTGTACAAATGATATTTTGTATTCATATAACCACTTTATTATTTTACTTTCTCACTAAATATGGGGTATTAGCTTCAGATTAAGTGTAATAACTTGCATAATTGGAGGATTTTCTAATAATCATATAGTCCTTTGTTTGTCACAGGAAAATGAGTATATAATATAAAGGAATGTTAAATTCTCCAAAGCTATTTTATCTTCTACTTACAAGCATAAAGTCAACAGATACAATTATGAAGTACAATTATGTGAAGGCTTGAAACATTGCATTTTATCTCTCTCTGTAATGGCATTTAAGCATTGAAAGAAAGCCCCTTTAATTCATAGTACATATGGGAGAGTGAATTTGGCATTGATAGTGAGGTTATTTCTTTTAAAAATTATTTATTATTTACTTATTTTTAACATTCTTTTCTTCATAAATTTGAATTCCAGCTTCTTGTCTCCCTTCCAAACTTTCCTCATCCACTGAGAAGGCAAACAATATGAGATCCATGACATATGTGAAATCATGCAAAACATATGTCCATATTAGCCATATCACAAAAAAAGAAAGTGAGAAAATTATACCTCAATCTTCACTCAGTATGCATCCACATTCTGTCTGGTGAGAGGAATTGTTTTTTTATGGTTAGTCCTTTAGAATTGTCTTGAATCACTGTACTGGAATATGCAAGTTTTTTTTTTTTTTTTTTACAACTATTTTTATAGTTGATCATCATTATGCTATTACCGTGCAAAATAATTTCACTTAATATTGCATCACTTCATGTAAGTACTACAATATTTTTTTTCCTGAAGCTATTTCTCTCATCATTTCTTATAGTATGAAATATTCCATTTCAATAACATGTTGCAATTTTTCAGCCATTCCCAAATTGATGACTATCTCTCCAAGTTCCAATTCTTTGCCACCACAAAACAAGAATTGCTATAAATACATTTTTGTACATATATGTTATTTTCCTTTATTTGAGTTTTTTGGAGATAAAGATCTAGTAGTGATACTAATGGATCAAAGAGTATACACCATTTTATAGCCCTTTGGGCATAGTTCTAGATCTTTCTACAGAAAGGCTGGAGCAGTTCACTGTCCCACCAACAATTCGTTAGCGCATCTATTTTCCTTCATCCCCTCCAATATTTGTCATTTCTGATAGGTATGAAGTAGCAACTCAGAATTGTTTTGTTCTGCCTTTTTCTAATTAGCAGTTATTTAGAGCATTTTTATATGACTATAGATATCTTTGATTTCTTCTTTTGAAAATAGCATATTTCTGTTATTTGATTATTTATCAGAGAATGGTTTTTAATATTTTTTTGTAAATTTGACTCAGTTCCCTATATGTTTGAAAAATAAGGCCTTTATCAGAGAAACACTGTAAAAATTTCGATATTACTTCATTATATGTGATATCTTTCAGCAAAATGTAGTTACTCTATTTATCTCTTTCAATTAGACATATTTTTGCTTTAGCTTTGTCTGAGATCAAGATTGGCATCCCTGCCCTCTTCACTTCAGTCTAATAAGACTCTATTCTTGTCTTTCATTTCAGCTCTGTGCATGGTTTTCTGTCCTAAACATGCATGCTTTAGCCAAGATATTGTTGGATTCTGGTTTTCGATTTGTTATGCTATCCACTTCAATTCAATGAATTAGCTTATTCCATTCATATATATTGTTATGATCACTAACTGAGCATTTCCCTTACTGTCTATGTACTGAAAGCTCCCAAAGCTACTGCTGTTAGTACTGCCACAGCCACCTCCAAGGCTCAACACTGGTACTCCTGCCATGCCCTAAATCTGTGTTCACCGCACTGTTACAGACCTCTCTTGCAGACCTCATAAATTGTCTTAAGATGGAAAAGTGCTTTCTTCTTAACTTTTGCTGGCTATGTCACTCCAGAATTTGACTTGAGTGTTTATTTTTAAATTGTTTAGAGGGGAATGTTTTGGGAGTTCAAATGGGTCCCAGACTATGTATTCCACATTCTTGGTAGATAGTGATTTTTATAAAGGAAATGAAATACTGCAGGGGCTTATGTGTTAGACACATCTTGGATTTAATTTATTCAAAAAATATATTTTGTTCTCTCTTTGTGGACCTACACTCTCAGTAACCTTTGGGGAACACAAATCTAAAATAAGCACACTTAAGGCTAGTATAAATCTTTATAAGCCATTGAATCAGCTAACTAAATCTCAGAAATTATTGGATTACACCAAATTTATGGGTTTCTGTCTATCATTTGACTACTTACACTAATGGGAAGTTACTTTTGTCACTAGGAGATTAATTCTTTGTTGATTTGATTAACTTCCTCTTAGAAGGATGGCCTAAATTAGCTATCAACATAGGAGGTGATAAGAGGTACTTTCCCAAACAAATGAACAGAGAACCCTTCTTTACCTCTATCATTTTCAGTCATGGTGTAGAAAGTCTTGAGGAGGTAACTACATCTATCAATTCAGATTCAAACTTGCTCTCCAAGTTGTAGTATTAGAAAGTTGTCTTAAGCACCAAGAAGTTGAGTAAGCACCAAGGACAGGCAACCAGTATGTGTCAAACGCAGAATCTGAGCTCAGATCTTTCTGATCATAAGTCTGGTTAACTCTCTAGTCAATAGGCAACATTGCCTCCCTGATTCAAATATATGTTACATAAAATGGTCAGTTTGAAAAAATCCGATCTTTCCCTACTTTTCCCTGGAGTAAATTTTTTTTGTCTCATTCGGGGGAAGATAATTTTTTTTTTTAATTCTCATCTTTGTGAGTCTATATTTAATGAGAAAATATGTTAATTTGTCTTAGAATTCTGTGATTCCCTTTCTCTCCCAACTCTTACTTTTCTCTCAGTATATAGGAATCTACTCTCCTAGAACGCAGTACTCAAGATTGGGAAAATATGGGTATTTTTCTTCTTTGAATATATCTGGATTTGAATGAATCTTTCAGGTAGGGAGCACCTGATAAAAGCGTCATAACTGAAGACAGCTTTTAATGAAACTTCATTCAAATTTCATCTCTTGTTTTTATCCATGAGACCTTGAGCAAGTTATTTAAACTCTCTGAGTCTTAGTTTCCACATCTTTAGGATGAGGTTAGACTGTGTGGCCTCTAAGGTTTCTTCCATTTCTCAAGTTATGACTTAATGATTCTATAAATCTTACCTCTTTCACATTCTAGTTGTATTTGAACTTGACGTGTGACCATAAACAAGTTATTGAAGTACTGTGGGACTCAGTCTGCACATTTATGAAATGAGAAGGTTGGAGTAGATGACCTTTATAGTTTGTTTTCCAACTTCAAACTTTTAATCACTTAAAACATGATTAAGATTTGGATAAAGCCAGAAGGGCTAAGAAGGTAGTTATTGAGAACCAAGTTCAGAAAGATAAATTTGACCTTATAAAATCTCTAATCACAAATCACTCAAGGTGTCCTTCCTCAGGATGGTTTGATATGTTTCTGTGTGATACTCTCATTTCGGAAGGAGAGAAGCAGAATATGTAGAGAATATGGAAGAAAGACCAGGAAACTGCAACAATTGTCCAATAAAAATACTGTGAAGAATGCATAAATTCAGAAATGAAATAGGTTGGAGAGATAATCTAAAAAATGCATGTAGGAATTATTAAAATGAAAGGAAAAAAGCCATATTGGGTAAAAGGAGAAACAAAGAAGTGAGATAGGACCTGTGCTTGGGATGGATGGAATGGTCATAACTGACAAGAGAGAGAAAGCTGATCCACTAAATTTCTTTTTCTTTTTTTTTTTTGCTTTCTCTGCAAAAGAGAATGGCCATTATAATAAAAATGACAGAATAAAAAAGACTCATAGGGAAGAAGAGTGTACCTAACTGCCTTTGATGAATTCAAGACACCTAGACTAGATGACTGACATCTTCATGTCCTATAAGAACTGGCACATGTCATTTTTGAATCTACCAGCTATATGTGGAAAGATCATAGAACATAGGAGTTTCCATAAGTTTTCAGAAGGGCAAATGTACAAATTTTCCAAAAAAAAATAGAAGGGGGATAGAGTCCATAAAATAATGCTAGTGATCTTGACAATGATTTATGGGATAATTCCAGAATGGGTTGTTAGCTGAATCATGTGCAAAGATCTAGAGAGAATGGTTACAGAGAGACAGCATGGCTCCATCAACAATAGGTAATATTTGTCTCAGAACATTCTATGTTTTGACAGGACTACTAAACTAGTAGATGGGGAAAAACTAGATGCTACCAAAGTTTTTGATAAAGTACCTTTATATTATCCTTCTATAGAAGGTAGAGAAATAAAACAGTAATAAGATCACAGAGATTTAGCTCTGGTTGAATTTCTGGACAGAAAAAAAGAATACTAGTTTTCAGTAGTTTAATGTAAATGTGGCAGGAGATCTCCTTTGCAGTACCCAAGAGATCTGTATTTTTTAATTAATAATTTGAATAAAAGTGTATAGAATGTGTTCCTTGCATTTCTAAATGACAGCTTCTAGGGATAGCTAACACATGGAATAAGATAATTTCTGAAATGATCTTTACAGGCTAGAACATTGGGCTGAGTCTAGAAAGAAGAGATTCAGTAAGGCCAAATATGCAGAGTTGCATTTGTGTACAAAAAATAAATTTCACAAGTATAATATGGGGGAAGACATAATTATGCAGCATTCATTATATTTTGTTTCTGAAAAAAATGTAGGGGTTTTAGTAAACTGCAAACTCACTGTGACTTAGAAGCATGATGTAAAAATCAAAAAAAGCTAATGTGATTTTTGGCTTCATCTGTGAGTATCTATATCTATCTATCTATCTACCTACATGTATATATGTATATACATATATACACGGCTTCCAAGAATAAGGAGATGAAAATCTCACTGTACTCTGCTCTTGTCAGAATTCATCTTTCATCGTCTTTAGTTTTAGTCACCCCACTCTAAAAAGGATATTGATAACCTGCAAACAGCTTTAAGGAGAGTAATCAGACAGGTAAAGAACTTTGATATGAAATTTAGTTTAGCTTGGAAAAGGGAAGGCTCATAGTAATTATCTAAAAATATTTGAAAAACTGTCTTATCAAGTAAATGATACACTTCTCTTTCACCACAGGAGGCAGGAACAGCAACAATGAATAAAAGCTGAAAAGAGCCACATTTAGTTTTTGTAGTAGGTGGAAAGTGGGCTAGAAATTTTCTTGTAAAAACATTTTTTAGCATCTAGACTTCATCAGTTCCTTCTCTGGAGATGGATATAGTTTTTCATCTAAAGTCCTTCGGAATTTTCTTGAATTATTGTGTTGCTAAGACTTAAGTCATTCACAGTTGATTATCAAGTAATATTGCTGTTACTGTGTACAACATTCTTCTGGTCCTGCTCATTTCACTTTGCATCATTTCATGTAAGTCTCCCTAGGCTTATATGAAAGTATCTTACTCATCATTTCTTATAGCACAATATTATTGCATCACATTAATATATCACAACTTATTTAACCATTCCCCAATGTATGGGCATCCTCTTAATTTCCAATCCTCTGTCACAACAAAAAGAGCTTGTGTGTGTGTGTGTGTGTGTGTGTGTGTGTGCGTGTGTGTGTGTGTGCGTGCAGTATCTATAGGCCCTTTTTTTTTCTTTTTTATGTTTTTGGGGTACAGCCCTATTTGCCAAGTCAAAGGGTTTTACAGTTTTATAACCCTTGGAACATAGTCTCAAATTGATCTCCAGAATGGTTGGATGAATTCACAACTCTACCAACTGTGAATTAGTGTCTTAATTTTCCCACATCCCCTCCAACATTTGTCACTTTCCTTTTCTGTCATATTGGCTAATCTTATAGGTGCCTGGTGGTAAGTTATAGTTGTTTTAATTTATATTATTTTAATCAATAATGATTTAGAGCATTGTATATGACTATAGTTTTGATTTATTCATCTGAAAACTTTCTGTTCATATCCATAACCAGTTATCATTTCAGGGAATGAATTGTGCCATAAATTTTTCTTAGTTTTCTATATATTTGAGAAATAAAGCCTTTATCAGAGAAACTTGATGTAAAATATTTTCCCAGTTTTCTTCCTTCCTTTTAATTGAACTGTATTGATTTTGTTCACGTAAAAACTTCTTTAAAAAGCTTAATGCAGTCAACATCTTCCATTTTACATTCCATAATATTCTCTATCTCTTGCTTGGTCATACATCCTTTCCTTATCTATAAAACTTACAGGTAAACTATTCCAATTCCCTAGACACAGGTCTATATCTACTTTCTCTCAAATCACTTTCTGTTTTTCCCAAGAGTTTTTGTCAAACAGTGAGTTCTTGTTGCTAAAACTCATATCTTTGGATTTGTTAAACACTAGATTATTCTATGGTAACCAGATTGCTCAAGTTCTTTATTAATAATAGATTAAGCATTATATACCTAATCTATTTCACTGATCCATTACTCTATTTCAAAGCCAGCATCAAATTGTTTTGATGACTGCCATTTTGTAAAACAGTTTGAGATCTGATAAGACTAGGCTACTTTCATTCATTGAAACTTTCCTAACAATTAAATCTTTCCAGATATGAAATGGACTGCCTCAAGAGATTTTTCTACTCTGCAGGTGATCAGAAAGATGCTGCACAATTACTTTCCTGGTATATTAAATGAATATTACTTTTCTGTATAGGCTAAACTGAGTATTGAAGTTGCTTCCACTTCTCAAATACTGCAGTCATCTAAGGAGTCTATTTGTGAAACCCATATCATTTAAAAAATGAGGAAATAATAAGTTTTTATAAAGTGTAGGGCAATAATCATAGGTATTGAGTACACAAAAGTAGAAGGAAAGAAAAATACTTATAGCCTAATGTTGGAATAGAACTAGTAAACCAAAAAGTATGAAAGGAGATTGAATATGAAAAGAATGAGAGAGAGACACAATCTAACTGTACTGAGAAATGTGACATGGCAGAGACATCTTTCACCTGAATGCATCCAGAGAGGCTTTATATGTGAGGTTTGCCTTGAAAGAAAAGAATTTTCGCAAGTAAACATGTGGAAGGAGCATATTCTTGCTAAGGGGGATGGTCTACCTAAATGAGTGAAATTAGGGCACCACAGAATGAGATCAAGAAACTCATTTTACCCTTGAACTTCACACATTGGATACACCCCCTCTCTCTGTGATCTCTCCTCATTGTCTAGTTCCTTCCGTTCCTTCCAGGCTAATGGAGGAGCCTCAATTTTAAGCAAAATACTAGGCCAATGAGTCATCATTTCTCTCTGGGAAAAAAGGAAATTACTAAGAAAGGGAAAGAAGAAAGGAAGAAAAGGAAGAAAGAAGGAAGGAGGAAGGAAGGCAGCAAGTGTGGGAGGGAGGAAGGAAACAAGTATTTATTAATTTTCTGCCACTTGCTAAGATCTTTACAAATATTTCATTTCATCCTTACAACATTCTGGGAGGTAGGTAACATTGTTATTCCCATTTTACAGTTGAAGAAACTGAGATAAACAAGAAGTTAAATGTTGTGCATCTGATCACACAGCATTTAAATATTTGAGGTTGGATTTGAACTCAGGTTTTTCTGACTTCAAGCCTAGCACTCTATTGACTGTGCCAGCCTCAGTATGCATGCCTGACTCTCAAGAATTTCTTTACCATCCCGTAGAGACATCTTTACCCTGGCAACTTACTCCACCTGTGTATTTGACATATTACAAATCTTTCCATCCCCCACATTTTCTCTTTGTGATTAACCAGTTCTTCCCAGTACTGCCATAGATGCACAGGTCAGCTATGGCATTATCCTTCTCGAGACTGCACTCACTCCTAACTATCTGGACTTTCTCTATCATGCTCCTTGTATAAGATGTCTTCATCTATTCCTCTTCCTCCTTTATAACTTTTTTATATTTTTTTATGCATTATTTTTCCCCATGAGAATATAAGCTCTTTGAGGGAAAAGACTTTCTTTCTTACTGTCTAGATTTGTATTACCTGCACTTAGTACACTCCTTGGCACAGAGTATGCACCAGGCTTAAAGAATGCTTCCTGAATTTATTTGATTAGTAGACCAAGGAATAGTAAGTCATTGTCTAACTAGAAGGGAAAGTGAAGTAATTTGGGAATGGTGAATTAAGGTTAGGATTTTATATTTCAGCTGGACTATGGAGAGGTTGAATGCTAAGTTAAGGGCACATCCAGAGACAAATCCTGGAGCCAAGTACTCATTTCCCTCATTTGTCAAATAAAAGAAATGGAAGCAATTTCTAAAGTCCTTTCCAATCCTGCCATTTCATAATGCTATGCATTTCAGTAAACTGACTTCAAAGTGACCCCCAAAATTATTTCATTTTAATTTAATTAATGGCAGTAATGAAAATGAAAATTTAATGCTTTCATTAAATAACCCTTCAAGTTCATTAGGGGGGAAATTTATTTATTCTTCATTGGTTGCTCATATATGTTCTCAGAATTTTCAGACTCCCAGAGATGAAGTCCTATTTTGTCAAAATAGCACAAGACAAATCAGCATTCTAATACTCTTTCAGATGATGATAGATACAAAACAAATTTAGTTATCCCTTTTCTGGCTATTTATGTTTTCAGCTGTGTTATTTCAGTTCCAAAAGAAAAAAAATACTACATAATAAAAATATAAATGAGACATTACACATACATATATGTATATGTGGTTTCATATATATACACATATATTTAACTTGTGAGAAAGATGAACAGTGAAAGCAAAGAAAAGCAAAGAGGCTTAGGACATTCAGTTTGGCACATTAACAGAAATGAAAAGAGCCCCCCAAAGTTCAGGAGAATTTTGGCTATTTATATCTGACTCTGTACCAAATGAAAGTTATCTTAGTTTAAAGACTACTTTTTTTTTTAATATCTCCCAATTAACGTCTTTCTTCAATTTTGCAGATATCAATAAGGAAAACTGAGAAGTAGTAATGTTCACCAAAGAATATAGACACAGGTCATTTTAAAAGTAAAGAATTCATCACTGTAAACATAAAAAAAAAATAAAAAATCATTGACATTGTGTTTGATATTTTTCCACTTTCAAACTACTTTTTTCATAGTTAGCACCATTTTCCTTGCCCTAACTCAAGAAAGTGTGAATTGGCTGACACCTTAGTGTAACTGATGAACTTGACCTTCTGTCTATAGAAATTTCTATGCTATTTTAAAATTTCTGCTAAGTGTATTTCATCAACATATGCCAGTATTTCACCCATAAATGCTGCAGCTTCTGAAGTCTTGGAAAACAAAGGAATTCAGGAAAATATAAATGTTCATGTATTTATAGCAAGTAGAGAAAAACACAAAGAGAAGGTCAATTTAGGCCTTTGTTCTCTCAATCCATCTGCTTAAAACTCAGTCAAATTTTCTGAACTGTTTCTCTTCTCTTTGCTTTCACTGTTCATCTATCTCATAAATTAAATATAAATGTATATATAAACTATATATATACATGTATATGTATAGATGTATACACACACACACACACACACATATATATATATATATATATATATATATATATATATATATGAGAGACAGAGAAAGAGACAGAGTGAGAGAGAGACACAGAGAGAGAGAGATTATGATTAGAGGTAGCCTGAAAAAGAGATTCACTTTAAAAGATATGGATATCTCCATTGAAGTAATCAAATATGAAGATAAGATCTTTCTTGATTTTGCCTTTGAAGATATCATCATAAAGTGGTTATAATCATCCCACTGATAACCTACGGATGATTCACAACTGAGTCACAATTTTAGTAAGTTAGGATTAATACACACTGGTGTTGAAGGTCGGGTCTATAAAAGAAGTTTGAAAAAACAAGTTTTAAGAGCTAAATCAAAATACAACCATATCCAAATACAGAGATAGTTGGATGAGGACCCTGAAAGGTATAGCATTCTCATCTGTGTATTCTTCCTTCCCCAACTAGAGAATTTTTAGACTGAGAAACAGTCACTTCTCAGTCCCAGAGATGTCAGTTATGGAGAGGCAATAACAGAATGGTTGAGCAGTTCCTGGAAAGAAGAACCACATGACCCCAGGAGACTTGGAGCAGCCTGGGTACAGTGGTACAGTGACAGAAACACCTGCAGAAGGGGCTAAGGTTATAAGGTGCTTTTCTTATCAATGTTGAGACCCTTAAAGGAATAAAGAGGTGATATAGTCTTTGTACTCTATCTGATCAGATTATAACAGAAATATTATGTTCAGTACTGAGGAGAAAACCACTCCAGTACCTTTGCCAAAATGGAGTCATAAAGAGGAGGATGTGACTGAAATGACTGAGTAACAATAACTGAGTAGCAGAAGTTAGGAAGTTATGCTGATAAACTGGATAGCATCCAAAGGAGGACATCTGAGATTGTGAAGGTCACTGAGCTCATGTTGTGTGGGAACTGTTTGAAGGCACTGTGCATCTTTAGCTTAATAGAGTTAAGTTCCACCATGAAGAAATTGTATTAAGATTAGTATTTTAGGTCTTAGTCAGCAAACCTTTTTTTTAAGCACTTACTATATGCCGGGCATTGTATCAAGGATACAAAGAAAAGTAAAAATATAGGGCTTACTCTCAAGAAACTCACATTCCAATATTGGGGAAAAATGCTTATGTACGTAGAAGATATACACAATGTAAATGCAAGACAGTCATAAAGCAATGAACAGGGAAGTTCCACCAAAGATAGAATTTGAGTACTCTAAAAGTAGGCACAGAAAGCTAGGAGTCAGAAGCAGAAAAGGAGAGCATTCCAAGCATAGGGTGTGGCCAGGGCAAATGCACAGAGTCAGAAAATACAGAAGTAGGTGCAAGGTACAGGAAATTGGTAAGTATAGTTGGATTACAGAATGTGTGAAGGGGAATAGAGCAAAAGGATTGGAAAGTTACGAGGAAATACAGTTGCTTTATTTTCAAAAGATTTTATATATAGTTCTGGGGATAATATAGAGAACACTGATGTTTATTGAGGAGGGATATGACTTGTTCAGACCCATGCTTTAGGAAGATCACCGTCAGCTAAAAGAAGAAGAGATTTGCATCAAGGAAGTCAATCAAAAGGCTATTTCAGTGGTCCATAGGAGAGAAAATGAGAGAGTATTAAAGGGTCATGATGATGTGAGTGGACAGAAGGGGAAATATACAAATATCAACAGAATACAAGTAACCAAAATGAAAACATATATATGTATGCTTAGAGGGAGGAAGGAATCAAGGATGATGCCAAGTTTCTGAGCCTGGGTGACTAGGACAGTGGTACTACTAGAAATAATATGAAAGTTGGTAAGAGAGGAGAGAATTTGGGAGAAAAATATATTAAATTTGTGATTTAGTCATGTAGAATTTAAAATGACCATGGGACTTTGGGGTCAATTTGAGATGTCCAAAAGGCAGGCAGTGCAAGACAAACTCAAGGGAGAGATTTAGGCTAGTTATGTAAACCTGGGAACTAGCTTCATTAATATGGTAATTGAATCCATTGAAATTAATAGTGTAGGGAAAAAGAGAAAAGGATCAATGAGAGAATCATAGGGAACAACTGTGGTTACTGTCTGTAACCTGGATGAAGATCTCATATGTGATATTGTGAAGGAGTGGTTAGATTGATAGAAGGAAAACCAAGAAAGATCAGTGTCAGGAAAAACTAAATAGGAGAAAGTATCAAAGAGGAGTAGTCTAATGACAATGTTAAAGACTGCAAAGAGGTCCAGATGGATGAGAATTGGGGAAAAAATGTCTATTAGATTTGGAAACTTATAGAATGCAAAATGAGGAGCAATGCATTTCAATTTCATAAAGTCAAAATTGGGTTTGGCATCAAGAAAAACGTCCTAATGTTTAGAGCTGTCCAAACACAACCCTAAAAATACAAATGTGGATGGAGTCATCATACTGGGCAGCCTCTGAAGCATTCCTTTTAGTTGGAAGTAAGCCTTCTTTCTGGGATGTGGATTGGAGTAAGTTGACAATGAAATTTTTTCAAACTCTAAAATTTTGTGATTCTGCCATTTGTATAGTTTTAGAACAACTTTGTTAGGAAGTGGAAGGGATGGTATAGGTTATCTATTCTAAACTTTCATTTTACCGATGATGAAATGGAGGCTCAGAAAAGTCAAGTCCACAGCTGCGTAGAGAGTAAATAAGAGTGTTTGTTTCAGAGTTCACTTCTAACTCCATATTTAATACTTTCCCCTGTAAAACTACAAAGTGAAGAAAATCAAGGAGGCATTTTCTTGACATGGATGAATTTTTTCTGAGTTCACATACTTTCCCAAAATATTTTGATGGTAGGCAAACATTAGACAGTTTCTGCTTAGAAATGGTGAAACTCCAGATTCAAAATGTTAATTAATAATTAAAATTATCTGTCATATTTCACACAGTGAGAAAGGATTTCACTCCATTATTTTCTGAGAATATCACAAGGTAGGTATTGTTACAGTGAATATCAAAGTCTTGTCCAGATTATAATCATTATTTGTAATCAAATTTTCTGGTATTGGAAGTTTGAGGTAAGATGACTAAGAAATTTCCTTGTTACATGGAATTTTCATTGAGAGTCAAGGAGTCTTGACTTGAAAATTTCCAACACAGATTCATGAGTAAGTCTCTTTTTCCCTTTTGCATCTTCAAATGTCCCTCTTCCAGTGTATTATCTGTCTGCCCCTCTCCTGTGATAGCAAAAGGGCTAAGAGCATTATTCTCATCTCCACCTGTTGACTCAAAACTAACTGCTCATTGTAACAAGATGAACAATGATAAAATGAAGTAGGAAATACTATGAAAAGTAGGAAGAAAGAAAGTACTTCTTATACTATTGAAATAACTTAAGTTTGAACTTAATCATTTCCAAAGCTCTTTCATAAGTTATAGCAAATGGAAGGGGTGTCAAAGGACTGGGCTGAGTCATTAAGTCAAGCATTAAATATTAAGCACCCAGGATACTCCAGGCATAGTATAAATGAAACAAACAAGCAAACTAAACAATCCTCATTGTTATGAACTTTGAATTCTGTTAGGACACAAAATGTGACTATGTAAGTCTATAGTAAATAAATATATTCAGAATACATACAAGGCAATTATGGAGGGAAAGTACTCAGAGTGCAGGAGATCAGGATGGTATGCTTTGTATAAGTGTTGCTTGAATTATGTCTTGAAGCAATTGAAAGATTCTAAGATGTTGACATAAGGAACAGATTTTCAAAAAAAGGAACAAAGTGACATCTACAATCTATAGGCAGGCCGATTACTGACAAAATTTTAGAGCATATTATTAAACAGATCGTTTGAAAGTGAACATGGAAATAAATTTTGCACAAAAAACTAAAGCATTGAAGGCCACAGATGTAATCAAGGGAGCCCAGTAATCATTAATTTAGGGGAGAACACATCTAAGAGAAATGACCCTGATATTCATGACCTTACACATTTATAGATAAGTATGCCTAATAGCTAGCGTTTAAAAGCTCTTTAAGGTTTGCAAAGGGCTTTACAAATGTTGATTCCTTTGGTCTTTACAACTCTTAGTTTCTAAGTGCTGAAATTGTTATTATTTCCATTTTACAGATAAAAATATTGAGACTGAGATGGGGGGATGGGGTGAGGAGAGGGTGATAATGTGATTTGCGAGGGCTACAAAGCAGAACTTGAACTATATTCTTTCTAATTCCAAGTCCAACATTATCAACTGTATCATCTAGCCATGCTATAAAGGCATCTATAGAACATGCAATATTTGTTGAACTAAAGATCTTAGTACAAAATTAATTCATTGTTTTACATGTCACTGACACTTCTTGCAATGTGTTGACTACAATACAATATAATATAAATATCAGTAACCTGAGACAAAAGTGGACAACTGTTTGAGCGGAGGGGCCATATTGAGAATATCAAGATAGAATTGGGCAAATCTCTCTGCCTCCCAGGTGATTAAGGCAGAGATTTAGTGAAATTTGGGGGCCTGGTTGAGGTGGGAGTTGAGGCATGTTTGAAGTATTCCCCTTCTAATCTTCAGTTAAGTAGATTTGCCCCAGGATTCATTTCAATTAAGAGCAGGTTATCTATACTGAAGGGGATGGGAGTGGGTTGGTACTTCAGAAGGATCTAGACCTTCAGCATCATATTGCATAAGTTCCATTCTATATTCCTTCTATTTCCCTGACACTTGAATAAAAATATCACTTTTTCCATATTTGTAATGTCCTCCACCATAAATTGTCTTTTCTGACATTCCAGAGTTGTTGAAATATTCCACCTCCTCTCCAAAGCCTTTACTGACAAACTACATGCAAAAGTGATGATTTCTCAAGTCTGTTCAATTATGCAAAGCTCTGAACTCTAGCTGAATTTATCAATGTTCAAAATATATTTACTCTTTTGTCTACTTCAGTGCCCTCTAACTGATCTTGACTTTTCAAAAGCTATACTACTGTAACATCATCTCTGGAAGTTCCAACAAAACTGGAATTTCTTTGAGTACATTCCCACATGCAAACTGTGTCTCCTGTGCAAAGACTAGTTTAGTTAAGAATTTAGTAGACTAACCACCAGCTTAGGTTACTATGGCAATTGATTTTTTTATGTATATAATATGTATATTTTATAGATTAGTTTAATATTTCAATGATCTCTATTTCTCTATGTACTTTTTCTACACCTAGTAACCATTTATTCTTCAACTGTACCCTACATGAGGAGCAAGGTTTATTTTGACCTTATGTTTTGTATAGAAGTGTTTCTTTCATTTTTTTTTAAGTAACTAAAATCTATTTTCTCTCCTTCCAACTTCCTCCCCCTGTTGAAAAAAGAAAAATAAAGCCTTTACAAGACATGTTCATAGACAAACAAAATAAATTCTTGCATTAGCCATAACCTTAAATACCTATCTTATTCAGCATCTTGAGTCCATCATCTCATCTGGAAGTAGATAACATTCTTCATTATTGATCCTTTAGAAACATGGTTGTGGCATTTTTAAATGTATAGAAGTGTTTTACACAGGTTTAGATTTAAATCCTTCACTGAAATATAAGAATAGGGCCTCTAAGTAATATAATGCTTGGTTTCTAGAAGGTGGTGATAACAAGTGCTGAAGCTCTGGTAGATCTTGCCCAAAATGGAAAAGCTTACAATATGCACCAGTACATCTGTTATCTGAACATAAGCCTTGCAAAGTTGGGAAGCTTCATCTCTAACTTTTCTGAAAGATTGAACAAAGTTGGCAGTGGACATTCACAAATGATCCATCAATAGAGTGTCTATGATCAACATGAGTCAAAGGCATACCAACACTGATGAAATTGAATTTTCTTTAAGGATGAAAGTAAGTGGACTTAAGAATGGTTTGGTGATGACTAATACATTTGTATTCTTTTCATTTCTTTACATTTCTAGTACAAGGCTGCAACTTTTAAATTTATATTAATAGATACTTAAATTAAAATTATGGTATTTGATGGATGCATTACAGTGTCATCAGTTTGGTAATTATATATATATATATATGTGTACATATATATATATATATATATATATATATATATATGCAATTTATCTTCCATGATTAACTTTTTGAAAAAAATATTGGCCATGTTTTATTGTATAGATATTTATCAATATTTTTAAAATTATGAATAATTTATTATGACTGAAATTATGGATCACAGGGATTTTTATTGTTTCATAAGCAATCCTTTTTCTTTGTAGTCTTTAAAAACTATTTTTATAAATTCATTCTTCCTTGTTTATGATTATCTAAAATGACTGATGTCTTAATAGTCATGTTTTCCTAACTTTTTTTTCCTGTCATGGGCAATCAATCATATCAAACAGTTAAGTATGTTCAACTCAGTACTATACATGGGTATTCTGGCCAACAGGATGGAAAACTGGCTGTGAAGATGGATAACCGGGATTTCCAAAGCAGATCGTAGGACAATTCTGGAAGCAACAGGAAAGAGACTCCCTTTCTTACACCAGAACCTCTGAAGTAATGAGCAACCTAGCCCAGTTTCTATGCTGTCTTCACCAAGGAAAAGGCTTGGGAGGCCTACTGTTTTGGGACAGGACCCAATCTCTTTATTTCTCCTCTCACCCTTTCCCCATAAATAAGATATCTCTACTTGTCCTTAGAGCTATGTCTGAGTGTAATTTGTCTTGGGATATTTGCTGACATAATAATATAGAGGCATGCCACTGTAACTTTGCTTTTGTTTGGTGTTGTGTGTGTGTGTGTTTTAAGACTGCTCTGTGCTTGGGGATTTTGTTTTTCGGGAAGAAGATTATTAAGAATTTGTCCTCTTCATCTGCATGTTTAAATTGAAAGTAATTTAAAAAAATTAAAAAAAAAACCCCTGTTAATTGGAAGCACAAATAATATACCAGAAAATATCAATCGTGGAACAATAAAGGTTTTCTTTTTTATTTGGTTTTATCTGTAAGACATTCATCAAACTTCAAATATCATCTGATTCTTTTTCCCAGAATGCTTTATTGTTCCAGTAGACATAAAAAGCGAGAAATTAAGGTATGTCACTATGCTTTTAGCAACCCCTGCTATCAACTAATAGCAAAAATGAACAAGCAAATATATATAAATATGTATACATATATATTTCTTTTCCTGACTTCATGTCATAATGATCCTGTTTATGGTTGGTCCATAAGAATTTGTGGTCAATGTATTAATTTTACCCCCTAAATACTAGCAACAGAGGGCAAGTAGATTGTGTATTGGATAAAGTTCTGGGCCTGCAGTCAGGAAGACCTGAGTTCAAACCAAGTCTCAGACACTTAATAGCTTTGTGACCCTGGGAAAGTCCCTTAACCCTGTTTGTCTCAGTTCCACATTTATAAAAAGAACTGGAAAAGGAAATTGCAAGTCCTTCCAGTTTCTTTGCCAAGAAAACCCCAATTGGGGTCACAAAGGGTTGAAAGTGACTGAAAAACAACTGAATAACCAAAAAAGAAAAGTTAGCAAAGATGAACAGGACATGGTTGATGTCCTCACATACCCTTTGTAGGAGGAATTATACCTGGTAAATTTTATATTGACTTCCTGTCTTTCATCAATCTTCTTTACATTTTAGTAAATTACAGAATTGTATAATGTAGTCTTGGAGGAGAAAGAGTATGCATTTTTGAAGATGCAATAGAAAATAGGGAATAATAATACATGTTTAGATAAATCCATATACAAACACATGCCTACTTGCAAAATAGAGCAATTTGAAAAAAAAGAGAGAGAAAGAAAAGGGTTTTTGATTTCACTCCAACATCTACATATAACCACAGGCTCTTAAGTGCATAGAGTATTCTATGTCCCTTGCAAATGTATCACAAACTGCCATTCTTGCCTATTAACGTAGAGAACAACATCACTGTGCTTTTGGACACTAGAAGGATGTTAGAAATCTTCATACCGGCTAAAGATACTGTACAGTATGTTCAACAAAGGCAAGCAAAGAAAATGTGAGGTCTGAAAACTGTGGCTGTGGGCCAGCCAGGCTCATCAACAAGTAGCTCATTTTAGCAGGCTGGACAAAACACCTCTTTCATGGAAGAACAGTATGTCACTATCCCCTCCCCCTTCTCTCCCTTAAAAATCCTATCCACGTCATTTGCACTGACTTCATGAGCTTCACGATGAAACTGTGATGAATGCTGGCAAGCATTTTGTATTATTTCTATGAATAGCCAGGACAAGAGGCTAATTAGTGTACTGCCAGTGTTTTAGCTGCTAAGTTGCAAAGTGTCATCCTTGCTCACAAAAACCTCAACTTCCAAACTGTCAGCTCTGTCATGGATGTCACCACTTTGGGTATTAATCTGAAATGAAACTGAAAAGCCTATGTAGTCATGCTTTCATTTTCTCAGTACTCAGGCCAAATTAAAATTTGAACATGGAGATTTTACTAAGTTGCTGAAATATAGCATTTTGGTTTCCATGTGCCTTATAGATATCCAACTAATACAGTGCTTTTGATGAACAATGCTGTGCTATTCAGAGAAAGGAAAAGGCTAACTGAAACATGACAGCCTAACATGACATCTCAAATCTTTGATAGAAATGGAAAAAATAAACTTCAAGTCCTTCATTTTCGATTTCCTACAAGTAGAGAAAACTAAGAGATTGAAGAAACCCAAGAGGCCATCTCAACTAACATCTTTGTTTTACAGATATGTGAATGGAGGCCTCAAGAGGAGAAATATTTTGTCTAAAGGCCTAAAACACAGTTGAGAACCCGTGTCTGGTCCAAGACTTTTTACACTAATGCTCTAGTTACTCATTTCTTTGCTGTGTTTATTGTGATGAATTCCTGCTGTGGTGTCATTTATTTGATGAGTCTGTAATAAACATTTATTGATGATAATGAATTATCAACATAGTATACAAACAGAAGAAGACATATTTGAATATGTTAAAATAATTATTGGTAATAAACAATTTAGAATTTTGTGAATTTATATTATCTGATAATTATAAAAGACTGTGATTAAAAGGTTATTCTGGAACACCATTTATATATAAAGTTATTTTCAGTCATGTTTTCCTCTTATCTTGAATACTATTAAGCATTACTTTGCAGGAAGTATTTTCATCAAAACATAAGACTTTGAGGTAATTTCACAGGTCGTCTAATCCATATCTCTGCTGCTAGGAATAATGGAAGTCGTTTAAAAGAGGTGAGTATCACTTTTTTTTGTTTAATAAAGAGCCTTTCATCAAAATTACTAGTAACTTTATTCAGTGTATATAAGCCTTCAGAAATTTAAGTTTTACAACTTCCTGTAAGTTACCATCCATTTTCTTTCATATGTACTTAGCAGAGGTAGAGAAAAATGTTCATTGTCTATTATGTGTAAGTCAGATTAAACAAACACAAAATTTTCTGCATAGAACTATGAAAAGATGATGTGGTCAAAGGCTTTGAGTAAAGTCCTGTGGATTATTATGATGGGACTTGACCTGCAATAGCTTTTAGTATCATTTTTAGTATCATTTAAACTACCAACATCTGAAAAAAACCAGTGAAGTAAATGATGCATTTAATCTGATCTTTAAGGCTCATTGAGATGGAAAATTCATATATATATATATATATATATATATATATATATATATATATGTGTGTGTGTGTGTGTGTGTGTGTGTGTGTGTGTGTGTGTACATATAGATAATAAAATTAAGATTTCATGATCCACTAAGGAGAATTTCTTTTTCCTTCTTTCTTTCTCTTTTTTTCTTTTCAGTGGATGGGAGGAGGTGAAAGAGATAAAAGTGAATGTTTAAGACTTGAAAAAAAATAAAAAATTTTAAAAAGACACAACATATAGCTGCCAAGGAAGATTCTACTTGGGAATCTCTAGCTGACACATCATTGCATCATTTCAGAACATTTCCAATGCTTTCCAGTTGAATGTGGCATTTGGAAGAAAATTCCTGTTCTGTCTGTAGAAAATAGATTGCAAATGAACACACTTTTCCATAGGCTTCCTAACACAAGTGTCTGTCAAACTTGACTTCAGAGTGGTAATGGTACTAAGTCAGAAATTTGTAACTGCTGTTGCTTTTGATTATATATAGCCAGGAAAATCTAAATGTTTTATCCAGTAAAAATGTAATTTCTTGCTCACTTTTACCTCAAAAATACTAAAGTCACTTGGTTTGTTTAACCTCAGACCTTGTTTCACCATAATCAAATTTAATTTGCTATCATTGCACAGAAATACACATACAAATACGTATATAAAATGCATGAGTCATAGACTTAATTATGCATAGTCTCTGTGTATTGTGTGTCTAAGTGTTGCATATTAATGCCTCTCATAGTTGTTTACATAACAGTTTATTTTTCAGGGCTCCTAGGAATACCTGTCTGCCATATTTTCTTTCCACTGGTTGTAGCTATGTTCTTCAAATCAGCACCCAAAATTGACTGAATTCCTCTTCAAAACAACAGTTATTCAAGCATATGAAGACAACTGTCCATTCCTCATTGCCTCAAATCTTCTGTGTGACAGTAACAAATTATAAGACACATTAGTCACAATAAGTCAGTATATACATTGTATATGCATGCATATAGGTATATGTACATACATGCATATATCCATTAGACATACATAGACACACATATATTTGTATGTGTATATAGTGTTTGTGTTTTATATATACAGAGATGTAGGCGTATATGTGTGTATACATGTACACATACATATCACAAATACTGGATGACTCTTTTAATCAAATTATAGTTTAGAAGAGGTTCCAAGGACTGCAATTAATCTCAATACAGTTAGAGAAACATATGTTGGGCCCATATACTATAACCAGTACATAGAATACAGAGATTGGAAAGATTTCTCAAGGTGCCTAAATTCTAATAGCAAGTAAATAATCTGGATCTTGATAAGTAAAACATGAGGGAGAATGAGATGGAGCAAAGAAGAGATATAGACAATTGTTTAAGAAAAATATGAGTGAGAAAAAACACCTTTAGTTTGGGTAGCAAAGAGTGGGGAGAAATCAGGGAAGGGTACAGAGAGGATGTGACTTAGAGGTAGAACTTCCAACCATTCAATTCAGCAAATATTTAATGCCTACTCTGAGCAAAGACAGTGTGTTATGTACTTATAAAAAAACACAAAAATCAAAACACCCTTCCCTTCAAGGATCCTTTGTTCTACTGATAGAATATAATAAACTTAGAGATAAATATACAGAAGATAATTTGGGGAGGAAGTGAGAACAAATATCTGGAAGACTGGACTTTCTGGAGGAGCTAGCATCTGAACTGAATTTTGGGGATATTATATATATATAATATATATATATATATACATATATTATATATATATGACAGGATGAATATTTATAATATATTTATATAGTTGAATTTGGAGGATATTTGGGGATCTTTCATACATACACATATGCACATATATACATATACATACAGACAGATAGATGGATAGATAGGTGATAGCTAGATACATAGAATGATGGATGGATGGATTCTAAGAGCTAAATTGTAGAGAAACGGCAATCCTTTTCTTTCATTCTCTCTTTCTTTCTCAATTTGTTTCTCCCTTTAGCTAGTGGCTCCTTCTCTGCACCCTTAAAATACTTCTCTCTCTTCCCAAACTAAAACAAAAGTTTCAGTTGTCATACTTGTTATCCCCTTTGCTATTGCCATCTGTTTCTATTGCTTTTTACTGTGAAATACCTAGTAGGAATAGTTTACTCTTGGGCCAAATCTGCTATCAAATCCAGCACTCAACTGAGGCTGAGACTTCACAAATGCTATTAGCTGCTAAATATCATGGTGTCTTCTTATTATTGATTTTCATATAGCTTCTAGTGTTCCTTTTTCTGTGATTCTTTTTCCCCTCCCTCCTGAAATTCCCACTTTGATAGGTTCTTATGGACATTAACCTTGCCTTATCTTGAGCCCTTCTTTTGGAACAGAGTGGGCTCTTTGTGAACAGAAACTTTTTCATTGTGTGGCCGCAATCACATTAGTTACATCAGTTCAATGTTTGACACATAAGCACTTAATATAGCTTATTCATTGATTCCTGAATTCATCTTTCTACCTCAATGAGTGATTCATTTCAGTCTCCTTTCCTGGTTGATTACTCAGCCTTTCTCTAAGCATGGGTGTCTTACAAGTTTCAGTTCTGGATAGCATTCTTTTCTTTCTAAATTCTCTTCTTTGATGATAACCTTGCCTAAAGTATGAATTATTTTTTCTACATCAAGAGACTCCCACATCCAGCTTTAATCTGTCTCAAACTCTAATTCAAGGGTTCTAAGACCTTTTTGTAGTCTTGTGAACTCTATGTTCCCTTATTGGCAATAACATTTTTAAATGCATAAAATAAAATACATAGAAATACTAAGGAAACTTATTATATCGAAGAAAATGACTTTTTAAATGTCCAAATTCACAACCACCCTGAAATTTACCTACAAAATCCTTGGGAGTATTTGACTATGGGTTAACAAGCCCTGTTCAAAATAAGATACATTGCCCTCCTTCGCTTTGTCTCCCTGAGCACATGCATCCTTCTGTCTGTTCTCCACACTTTCTTTTTATGAAGGGTCTAGATATAGATATCCTAATACAGGGTCTATGTTTTCATGATGATAAGTATGAATTATGTAACTTGGACCATTCTTTGAAATTTCTCAATTCAGCTTTCCATTTAGTCTATGTTAGTATTTATCTACTGTGCAACTTAGATCACGATGTGTACTGTGAATTTAATGGGAAGATCGCTAGATCACTTGGACTCAGAGATCTTGTGTTCCGATCCTAAACTTTCTAACTACTACTTTTGTGAGTTTAGGCAATTCACATAACCACTCTATCTAATAATCCTTGTGTGTAAAATGAAAAGATTGAATAATAGTCCTTTATCCTATGATCCTATCATTTCCCTTGATTCAGACAATATATGTCTTTTGAGAAATCTAAAGACTTTACTAACTTTTTAGTAGCCATGCCACACATTGATTTATGTTAAATTTTTGGTCAGCTAAGACCTTCAGTTGTTTTTTATATGAACTTTCATTAAACTAGTTCATGTAATTTTGTAGTTACTTTAAACAAATTCCAAACCTTTATATTTATACATATCACACTTCATCTTGTTCCTTTTAAATTATTTTTCTATTCTATTAATATATATTTTAATTTAAATATCTTTGGGCATGATTGTTTAATCATTTAGCAATTTATTAACTCCACATTTCTTCAGTTTGTCTCCAACAGTATCATGTTGAAAGCCTTACTGAAATCAAGATATGCTATATCTACAGAAATTGAGTCCAACTTTCTTTTTTTAAGTGTAAAGATCCTGTTTAATGTTGAAAAATGGTGAGTACCACCATATGTATTATCAGTATTGGTTGACTGATAAAAAAATATATTATGACACTAAGCAACTATGAATTCAGTAATGGTTTAAAATGAAATTGAATTTTCTTCAGAACAGTATGCATCACTAAGGCAATATTCACAGCACTGGTGGTGACTATGAATACCCCTTTGTAGTTTTCAATCACAAAGTATGACAGAGTCTCCATATAGAAGGCAGAAGGACAACATTCATTTAGACACCAGAAAGCCAAATTCATCATAGTAGCCAATAAGTCTATACACATTAGCACTGAACTTCTCCCTTCCCTGTCCTATCGCAGGGTCCTTCCCACAAACAAACAAACACTCTCCAGCCTAGCTGTCTGCTTGCCTATTTCCTTCCCAGCTCTGACTAGCCTGACCAACTTCCTCCCAGCTCTGTTCCACCTTTCCAGTTCCACTTGTTCAGCAAACTCCTCCCACTACATGTGACTCAGGGTTCCATGTGATTTAAGCAGGTCACATGAGTCTATTAATGAATGAGAAAGATTTTCCCATTTAAATTACCATTACACAGCATTAACATGTACTTTAAAAATAACAACTATATGATATGAGGTATTATTCAGTCTACAGAAGGCATGTGTAATTATTATGCTGAATCATAATACACATCTTGTCACTAAATAAAGATCAAAATGGCAATGTTTTGTGTACTTATAGTTTTGTAGATCCCTTGTAATAACTTAGCAGCCACTCTATTCTATGAACAGCTGATTAGTAGTTATTAGTCTGCAACAGGGGTGGGGAACCTGTAGTCTTGAGGTCTTCATGTATGTTTTGACCCAGTCCAAGTTTTACAGAACAAATTCTTTTATTAAGGATTTATATATTAGGATTTATATATTAAGGATTTATATATACATATATATATATATATAAGAATTTATTTATATGAATATATGAAGTTTGGATTTAATCAAAGGGCTGTACTTGAGGACCTAGAAGACCACATGCAGCTTTGAGGTCACAGATTTCCCTGCCCCTGGTCTATGCTATTCCCCAGATTCATTAGAACTTACACATAATAAATCCAAAATGTAACAAATATTTATGAAAGTAAATGCTCTGTGTAAAGCATTATTTCAAATTTAATGGGAAATGTAAATGGACATAGGTCCTATAGACAAAACAAATAATAAAATTAGGGAGATAGAGCAATAATATAAACAGACAATTAGTTATATTGAGAGATAGCTAGATGGTTCAATGGATAAAATGTCAGATTGACATCAACATGCTAGAAAGACTGTAGTTTTAACTTTGTCTTCAAGACTTACTAGTTTTTGTGAAAATTGAACAAATCATCTCACCTCTTTCAGACTCAATTTCCTCTTCTGTAAGATGGTGTTAACTCCTTTCTCACAAGGTAGTTGTAAAGATTAAGTAACGTGTAAAGTGGTTTTAATTCATAAAATATTATGTAAATGCTAGCTATTATTGATAAAATTATTATAGTAGTACCTGAATCACAAAGTTGTTATGAGAATAAAATGAGATAATGTATGTAAAATGCTGTGAAAAGCTTGAAGTGCTATATAAGTGTTATATATTAAATTATTAGCTTTATAAAAGGATCATAGGTTTTCCACTCCACAAAGAAACTGATATACATGACAACTGAAATGTGCCAATGTCAAATGCTAAAAGAAGTTACAGAAAGAATGCTACCTTTAAATCTCCTTCTAGATTTAGTAACTCAGAATGACTTTAAAAAAGGAAGTAAAGTGTTAGGTGCATCTTGAATGATAAATTAGGTTTTAGAGAGGCAGAGGAAGAGCACTTCAGACAAAGGTAATGACACGTGAAAAGATATATAAGGTTATTTAGAGATGGAGGGTAACTTCACAAGATCATCTAGTCAAAATCTCACATTTTATAGGGGAGAAAACTAGGTCACAGAAAAATTAAGTGATTTTCCAAACACAGAGTAAGTAGTAGAGACAAGATTTGGCCCCTAGAGAGTATATACTCTAAATGCGGCACTCCACCTATATCACACTGTAACTTTTTTTATTATTGTAATATGGTGACAGTGTTATAGAACATAAGATTCATGGGCTGCATGCAGACAATAATACTCCTGTGTGACTTGAAGTAAAGTAAAATGTAATTCAGAAACATTTAATGAAGCAATTGAAAGTACAATAAAGCATAGATACTATATTTTAAAATTGAGTTAATATGTGGCCCACCAAGGTCCTTATGTATTGTTCAGTAAAGTTTTCTGGCCTCTGTTTCTATTTGAGTTTGATAACACTAGTGTATAATATGTCTTCAGAGGAGAAAGAGTAGACACATTTGCCTGGAAGAAAAAGTTTATCTTGGTCTAGTAAGCTGTAAAGCAAGAGAGTTAGCTTTGAGACAATTTTTTGACAAGGCTAGGAGATTTAGATTTTATCTTACAAGTAACAGAGAACTATTGAAAACTTCTGAGCAAGAATGACATGATGAAAAAAGTATTTAGAAAAATCTAACAATAGACTAAAGGACAGCTGAGCAGTAGAAGACTACAGAGAAAATATGATTAGATACAGGACTTTCAATAAGCCAGGTATAATAAGGGTGTAGACATGGATAGTTGGGAAAAAATGCATCTGAAAAAAAAAATATGACAATGGAAGAATGTCCTAGATAGATAAGACTAGTGTCCTCACAAAGGAAGAGCAGGACTTAATACTCCACCTAAGGTCATGCAAGTAGTGATGTGTATTAAGAGTTGCTTGTGTGAAATTATATCCATCGTTTTCTATCTCCTGTCTACTACTTTGTCTCTGTATTTGTCTCTGTCTGTCTGTATATTTTTTATCCCTGCTCCCTCTTTTCCTCCCTATTTCCAGTCTTCCTCCCCTTTTTCTTTCCCCCTCCCAATTACTTATTTTTTTCTGTTCCTTACATACAAGTTCAGATTTCTCATATATTGTAAGAAAAATACGCAACACACACATACACACACACACTCACATACAAACTCTCTAGTCAAAAGAAAGTCACTATCTGAAATTATCATTCTTTACCCCCTTTCTGTTTTCCTACTTAACTTCCAGAAAGAGCATCACTTGTGCATTGCTTCCACTTTACTAATCACTGCTCAAGAACCTGCAGTTCAGTTTCTGTAACTAGTGAAATTGCTTCCTCTCAGATGTCTCTCATCTAAATTATTGCAAACCTACAACTGGGCTCCTTACTTATGATTTTGCCTCAAAAATCAATTTTTAAAAACACAATAACCAGATTAATTTGCCTAATCCACTGATTATGTCACCCCTTCCCCATAATAAAAGCAAAACAAAACAATTAAAGAAAAAATCATTTCATGTGTTTCTTTGTTTTTCGAATAAACTGTTCTCTTTCCCTTCGTATTTAAGGTGCTCTAGAATCTTATTCTAAACCTACTTAACCATGCTATTCTCCTTCACATAGTTTATTCAATAGATAAAAGGGAATTATTTGCTTTATCCCAATTTTGCTCTGCCTTCTGTATTCATGCACATGCGGTTTCTTTTCCCCAAGCCTGGAATATAATTTCTCAATGTCTTTGCCTGTCAAAATATTTCATTTTTTCCTTCCTCAAGATCTGGACAAAGAAATGCTATCTTCTGTGTGGTCTTCCTTGATCTGTTTTAATGAAAGTGACCTTTCTCTTCACAAATTTTCTTGTTTAATTTTACCTCATAACATGCTTGTGGATATGTTATATTTCCCCTCCTGAATTGTGGAGTATTTGAGGACAGGAATATTTTTTTTTCATCTTTTATTCTGAGTATTTCAGTGCCTCAAATATACCACACACATGATATATACATATATGGTCAATAGTGGTGGGTCTTGCAGACAATTACAATGAATAAGGACCAAGAAAAGTCTATTAGATTTGGCAGTTTGACTCTGCTGACCTTGGAGATCAGAGTGATGATCTAATAGAACTGTAAAGTTATATGTTCCTCTTCCATTTAATGAAAGTAATCAATATTGTTTAGAATCCTTATGAATCAGCTAGCAGTGTTCTTCTAGAATAAAAATGCCAGAGCTTTGATATATAGAAGGTACAAAAAGAATTCAAAGAATAGCACTAAGATCACTGGCTATGAATCATTTATCTTTTCAAATCATTTGATCCATGTGGGAGTCTTAAGCACTGAAAACTTCTACATAACATTGTATGTCTAAGTGATAATGGTAATATTAAAGGGATAGTAAAGGGATAACAATAGTAGTAATAGCTATTATTTTATAGGTGCTTTTCAAATTGCCCTCAGTTAGGGTAATGTTGTGTTTCTAGTAACTATGTTATTTCTCTCTGTTTTCTTAATCTGGAATTCCCATTTTAAGAATAAAATTTAATGCACAGTTCCTCTGAGGAAGATGTTTAAGCTTTAAACTCCAAATTATCACTATCTTATCAGAAATGATGTTTAATGAACTGCTAAGTTCATTAATTTCTTGCAACACCCCAACAAATGAAGCAATATTGATGAAAATGTTGAAATAATCTTGATATCTTTCCTATTTATATATGGATTAGTTGAGCTGAATGGTCACTCCCTACACCTAGATCCCATTTTTCAATTGAGTGGTAGGAAAAACACCATTCAATTTCTTTAACGGCTCAGGAACATGTAACTTTACAATTCTATTAAAGCATCACTCTCCTCTCCAAAGTCAGCAGATCTATTTCACTCAATAACCATTTTGTGAGATCACAAACACATGCAAGGGATGGAACACTATAGCATCAACTCATCTCAGCAACATCAGGAAAAGCCTAGAAAGAAAATTTAAAATTTCATACACATTTGTTAATGATATATTTTGCCTACACAGTCCTCTACTTGACTTCAGATTCCCTCCTTAAAAATAGTTGCTAAGTACAGCACTGCATTATAATCTGGTATAATTTTTGAGATTTATGGTGATGTATACAAGTTAGTTTATTTTTTTTAATAGGTAGTCCTTGAACTCTTCCTTACCCAGAGTCTAGTCATATGTTGACATGGAGACATCTCTGTTTAAGTTTTATTATGCCCAATTTACAAATAAAGAAACTGGGAATCAGTTTTTCTGGTCTTGAGACCCATGGCCACATAATCAGAAAGTATAAGGGATGTAATGTGAACTCAGGCCTTCTGATGGTAAATCTTGGGTGCTTTTCATTTATTATGTTTATTTTTTCTCCTTTTAAGTCTATTGATTTCTTATCTTGATAGAGCTGAGGAATAGAGGTGAGACTAAAAGAATTCTGCAGAGGGGAAGGATTAAGTGTCAACTAGACTTTGGTATGAATAGATTTGTTTATAGAAAGTTAAATCAAAGGAGGAAGGCTTATTAAATTACTTGACTTTATTCATGGGTCTGGGGAAATAGTTTTTTTTTTTCTTTGACAGAATGATATTGATGACGACAGTGACAGTGAAGGCGAGGACAAGGGCAAGGATCACACTCACTATGGCAATGATAACATCAATAATGGTGGTATCGACTAGGACCATGAGGAGGAGGAAGAGGAGAACATAAAGATTGTTACTGTTTAGAGGTTTTGTACTCTCAAGGCTGATTCTACTACAGAATACTAACTTTTTGTCCTTGACACTTTTTTCTTGTCATATTCAGTTGGGATACATTTATCCTAGTCATATTACCTCCCTATAGCTTTTAGGGACTTAACTTGGTCATGAAGTTTCCATATACCCTGCAAGAATAGTATCTGGCCACTGAGCCATCAGAACTTCTGTTTGTTTTTGTTATGTTTTGTCTTTCCACTTCTTTTTTTATCACCTCTCCTCAGAACTGTGCCTGACATAGAGTGCTTACTAAATGCTTCCTGAGTGACATCACTTCTTTGTTACATTGGAAAATAAAATAATGTACTTGGCTTAGGTAAATACCAAAAAATTCCCCAGCTTCTCTGAAATTAATCTTCTTTCACAGAAAACTCTATAGACAGCTCTCTAGTGTTGGAGGACTTGAGGAAAGGAAGCTGTGACTCTTGGTAAAATATCGTCCATGCTTATATTGAGCACCTACTCTAGAACTTAGCTTGGAAATGAGAGAGAGGGGATGCAAAAGAATAACTTGAATAAATTATAAGATAAGAAGATCAGAAAACTAAAGCTGTACAGGACTTCAGAGATCATTTTGGCTAATATCTTCCTTTTATAAGTGATGGAACTTGGACCTAATAAGATTACACAAGTAATAGACTTCAGAGGTGGAAACCAAGATGCAAATTGTTAACTGTCTGTAAGTATAAAGCATGAGTAAATGAGTAAAAGTATTGTAAATAGAAACCAGGTCTCAAGATTTATTACTCAGGTTCTAGTTTCAGTTAAGACAATGTCTGTGACCCTGGGCAAGTCACATAACTTTTCAGTGCTCAGGCAAGTCTGTAAGCATTGCTGATCTGCATTAGTAAAAAGGGATCTTTGTTTCTCTCTCTCTCTCTCTCTCTCTCTCTCTCTCTCTCTCTCTCTCTCTCTCTCTCTCTCTCTCATCTCCCTACACCTCTTAATTTTATGGATCCTCCTTACCTTTTTTAAAAATGAAATAAGAGGGAGAAGATATAAGAATTGAAGATACAAAGACAAAATTTTAAAATATATATATATAATTTTCTCAAGTAATTTACATTCTACTATGAAGATATAACACAATATGTAAACAGATAAATATATTCATTATAATACAGAGAAAACCTTCCACCAATGGAATCTACAAAGGATTCCCAAAAGAAGGAAAATATTTTACTTTCTTCAAAGTAGGAAAACAATACTTTCTAAAGTAAACATTGCATTAGGAAATGAGTGAACAGAAATGACAAGGACTGTCAATCTTAATTGTTATATATATACATACATATATCCTCACATACAAGCATGGACATATATATATGAAACACAGCTACAGAATATGTAATAGTATACAATAATATTTAATAAATTTAATATGTATTAATGAATGTATTTATGTGTATATATATGTATATATACACATATATATATGCTTATACATATACATATACATATATACACACATATATTTCAGGAACTCATGAAAAGGAAACTTCCTCTATCAATCCACAAATCCAGATCAGCAACTGTTTTGTAAATTACAGTCTCACAGTGTTGACTAAGGCACTGTGAGTTTAAGTAACTTGCTCAGAGTTACACAGCCAGTGCATGTTTGAGGTTGTATTCAAACTTATTTTTTCCAAACACAAGGACATGCCATCTATCTACCATGAAGGCATCTATATCTTTAGATGACATAGATATTTTTTGTACATGAACTCTATTATCATTTCCTGTTACTGAAAAGAATGCAACTTGAACAATGACTTTGGCCTTAATCTTTGCTTCAAAAAAACATCTTGACATTTTGGACAATGGTTCTGGACTATATTTTGCCATTAGTCTACAACTAGGACATTTAATTCTAATTCATATTTCAAAGTGCCCTAAAAATGTTGCTCTCTTCACCTTGTTCATATTTTTAGGGCACTTAGAAATATGTCTCTGATTTGGTTCACCATTTTATTGCTACTAGACTCAACTGTTGTTACCCAGTGTCCATGTGTTATAAACAAGCTACAGTGTTGTTGGACTCAATGATATATGAAACAACTTATAGAGCCTAAAATGAATTTAATATAACTTTCATTCTAACCATAAGACTAGAGTGAAGTTGGTTTTGCTATGCCTGGGTACTACAAACAACCCTGGTATTAATATCATTTGGATGTTTCCTTCCTGTTCTTCACAAACCAAAATAAAAACCAAAACCTTATAGAATTAAAAGGAAATTAGTCAAACTTTTACTTTTCCTCCATTTTCTCTATCATTCTTAGGAGAAATTTCTATACAAAGCAAGGAATTATTTCAGTTCAATTTACAGAGCAGTTATATGCTTAATAAGGATCAATTACAGGATAACAGTAAAAAAAGGAATATCAGGTAGATGTCCCTTTGAAAGTATTTTTTATGCAAACTTTTAATTAAATGAGCAATGGTAACAAATTGTAGATGCATGGCAGCTCCTCAGTAGCTATTTCACTTGCTATTGAAAATTAATTTTCAGACAAATTCACCTGTTTATTCAAAGAATTTGATAAATTTAACTTCAAGAATATCATCTCAAAACATTTTTCTCATGTCTACCATAGTCATTAATAGAATTCTTTTGAGACTATTTATCTGTACATTTGCCCCTGACACGTTTCTTTTTATTTCTACTCTTTTATTTCTGAGTCTTCTGAGTTTTTGGTGGAGTCTAGCATCTTGATCATAATGTCCCTCCGTGGCTGATGAAAATAGAAATAACCTTTGATTTTATTTGTATAGTGGACTTCTGGGTAATGAAAATCCCTGTATCCATTTAATTTCACTTATAATCTTGGAGAGTGTGAAGAAGTTAAAGTGACTTGATCACATGATCACATGATCAGTGGATGTTAGAGACCAGAATTCAACTAATGTCATCTTGTTTTTGAGTCTTACTCTTTCTATGCCATTGGTCTCAAAAGAAAGAGTGCATTTAAAAAATATAAAGATGCCATTTCTTCAATCTTAGGGTACATATATTTTAGGTATCAATGAGAATAATAACTATACTTAGACTCACACTTTAATACACCAAGTATGTGTGATTTCATCAGTATGAATAGCCTGGAATGCAGTAGGAACTGAAATAAATAGTAGCTACCACACCTTTTGCATTTAAACATTTTAAAAGTACTTTACATATTCATTTGATCCTTATTATGATATTAAAATCCATATAATGATCTTATAAAGTAGGTGCTTTTCTTATTCCCATTTTACAGTTGAGGAAACTGAGACTGAGAAAGGAATTGAATTCAAGTTTTCCTGACCTCCAAATCCAGCACACTGCATACTATGTCACAAACATATTTGCTCATTAATTGACCATGAATTGAAGTTGCAGATAAGGGGTTGAATATTTTGCACAGAAGTTTCTTCACCAGATGTTCCCCATACAATAGTGTTAGAATCACAGGTTTAGTTAAAACCACCAACAACGAAAAATGTAACCCCAGACAGAGTTGTGGAGCACAGGAATCCATTTCTATTTTTTTTTTTTTTTGCCTCTCAGAAGCAAAGAAGAGTTGTAAGGCAAATATTCATACACTACACCAAATGGACTGACAAGAATGCCAGAATTTCTTCTCTATTCTCTCCTAACTCCACCTTTCATTCAAAGGCACCATAGCTACAACTAACTCTTTCTTCTAAGGGAAATATAATTGCCCTGAGTCAAAGGTTTTAAGGAAACATTTGGCAGAATTATCAGATCATTCACAAGACTCAACTGTGACCAGATTTTTCCAAGGGAGGTTTTGTAACCTCTCATGCCAGAACTGTAGGGCCCCAGCAAAAATAGACTATGAAATTTAAAACCAAAACAAGCAAACAAAATATCAGTCATTCACCTCCCATCCCCAACAGACATGTAGCACAAATATCTTAATTAAAAAAAAAACAAAGAAGATGAGGAGAAAGAAGAAGGAAGAGGAGGAGGAGGAGCAGAAGAAGAAGGTTTAAAAACTGACATCCATGGGGGAGTAGAATAATAGGTGGTTTTTCCTTCCAGATCCACTTACACAGATAGAGATAGGAAATAGAAAGGAGAGAAAAATGCTTCAGTCACAGGAAGATATTGTTTTCCAATCCCTCAAATACCATTCTTCCCTCTTTTGCCTGGGCAAACTGGTAGGAGAGGATGGGAAGGGACTAGAAGTGCCAGGATGACTGGCTGTCATAAATAATTCACAACATTTTTCCTTTAGATTTTCAGTAAAAGACAGGTGATAGAAAGACAGGTGTGTGTGTATGTGTGTGTGTGGGGGTGTGTGTGTGTGTGTGTGTGTGTGTGTGTGTGTGGTCTGTAGTTTCCATAGTATCTAGGACAGAGGAAAACAAAGGGCACAGGAAAAACTTGATTAGTAATGCAAATTGGAAGTTAATATTCCTCTGGAGAAAGCTTCTCTGTCATTTATTCAAGAATGCAAAACTTCTTCATTTTAAAGAAAAGCATCATTGAAAAGGGTTAAATTTTGCTAATGTCAATGATAAATGTGACTGGTTGATTTAAATAGTATTAATACTGCAATGACTACATAGAAACAAAGTCCTTGGAGGATCATGCAGCATATTTAAAGAGAAGAAAAATAGTAGAATATGTTTTTCCTCCTTTTTAGAGGTCTTTGGAGTATTAATTTACATAGGAGAGAAATTTGTCATTGCTGGCCTTATAATGAAAAATTGAAACAAAAATGTAGAATCACTTTGTAGTAAAATTCCTGGTCAGAGAGATGTTAGAAAGACTTGCCTTTTTCAAGTCCATTGGACTGAGTAGACATTCTGCGTGTAAGTAGGACTGAGAATCAAAATATCTGTATCTTAACAAGTCGAAACACATGAAGAAAAGGTTTCATATTCCTCAATAAAACTGTTGTTTTCTCTTTTACTGTTAAGAAAGACAGCTGGCCTTTCTTGTGCAAACAGATGTGTGAATATATTTGAATACACATACATACATATATGTGTTTATATATGTTCAAATATATACATATATAATTTTTTCAAGGAAGATGAGCTCTGTACCTGTGTATAGAACTGTCATATAGCATATTACAGAAAATTCAAGTGATATCAAACTGAAAAGTGCAGAAGAAGCAAAAACTCTTTCTGTGATCAAAGGACTGGTATCACTAAAGAAATTCACCAAGGCAGATATATACCTGACAGTAATTTTCTAGGCATTTGATTTTATTTTAAGCACTAAACAAGAGACTTCTCTCCATATTGAAGACATCAGCTGAATTTAATGGTGAAAAATTACTCAGTCTTGTTTATTTATTTTTTCTGTGTTTGTCTGTTTAAACATAGGCAGGCACTAAACAAAACCATGTAGATATTGGTCCAGAATATGTAGTTTAGGACTAGCAAAAGTGTCCTGAACCACAGGTAAATGTTCTGTAGTATGAATACTTCCCTTCACTGTCCTCCAGGTAGTACAGGAGAGCTGTAGGGTATAATATATAGAAGGTACAGCTGTGGAGTAGAAAGATCACTGGATTTGAAGAAATAAGACAGATCCAAATTCCACCTCTAAATTAATATTACCTATGTGACACAGAGGAAGACACTTAAACTTGATGAGAATCTGTTTCATCCTTAGTAAAATTAAAAGAACAAATCAGATACTTCTCTGATTCACTTTATCTCTAGATTTTTAATCTTATAAATTTATAAAGTGAGGTTAGATTAAAATTCTTTCCATTATGCAATTTTTGATTCTATTTCTGATAGAAGTCAGCATTGCAATCCTTTCTATTTATATACTTCATAATAAAGCAATATTATTATGTTAATCATGAAATAATTAATTCACCAATAGATTGATTGAATACATTATCTGAAAATCACAAGCTGAGCTCTGCAATTTTTATTTAACAACAGATCTAGAATAGATTTTTCTCAAGCAAACAGAAAGATTGCATATATATGCATCTGCATATGGATATGCATGTAAACATAGGTATATAATATATGCCAATCTTTACCTATGCATAAGCATGCCTGTACATGTTTATATGCAATAGATATGACCTATATATTTTGTGTGCTAGTACTTATATAGTACACAATATGCAATACATTATAACATGACATTTATGTTAGCATTTTTATATATGTAATAAATATACATGTCTGCATAGGTAAAAATATGAATATGTATATATGAGCATATATATCCTTTTATTTGTACCTCATATACTCATCACACTATACTTCGCATCCTATTTATCTGGCTCTGTATTGTATGTATGTATACATACATAGACATACATACTCATGCGCATATGTACACATAGGTAAATAGGATGCAAAGAGCAGTGTGATAAGTATATAGAAAAAGCACAACTAACGAGCTATGTGACTTCACACATCACTTCTGGCTATTTAGGAAAGGTGGAGAAAAACTGGTCCTGTGAAGATGGTCCTAGTTCCATCTGTCACATGACTTTGACTTTAGCTGTAGATCAGAAGCAGAAAGAATCCTTGTCCCAACTGGGGTTATCAAAAGAAGGCACTGTGGTGTTCAGAGGAGTTTAAGTGAACTGTTATTTGACATGAGCTAACCCTGACTTTGGGAAATTGGCTTGAAGAAATATGCAAATAAAGTTGGCTCTATCATGCTTCACTTGAAATTGCAATATCAGTGAGAGTTAAGGGTCAGCCCACCAAAAGAGTAATTGCCCAGTTAAAATGAAATGGAAGAATTTCGTAAAGCTGTATAGCACTGGAGCATAAAAACCCATTAAGACAAAGCTCCTAGAAGAATTCAGTATTCCCAGGATCAACACTGGTTGAAAACCAACAGTCTTTTTAAAATGAATCCACTTTAGCAACCTTAGGCAGAGATTGTGAGGAAGGATCTCATTGTATTGAAATGGTTAATAAATGTGGCCTCATGCTGACATTAGGAGTCAATAACAAAAGCTCTTCTGGTTGCTTTCTAAATCAGGTCAAAAGTAATAACCAAGGTAGCTTCCTTTGGGGTAGATTTATACTATTGCATTGCAGTTTTATTTTCATAAATTGTCATAGAGTAGGTATTATGTAATGGCCAGGCAATGCATGACAATGAAATTTTTCATTTTGCATTGATAGGGAGTGATAGAATTCATGAATAATTTAACCATTCATTTAGGGTCCCTCAACAGAGTACTCATAAGTCCACTATGAGATATATGAATATAATTAGTTTCATTATATATTTGTCATTAGTCATTCATTTTTAAATATGGTAAAAACAACAGCAACAACATCATTGATTCTTATAAATTAAAAGTACTATATATCTATCAGAAGCTTGTAATATGAATTAACCAGTGATAGGAAAAATATGTTGATTTTTTAAAAAATGTTATAATTAGCTAGCTAAAATAATCAATTAATAAGCACTTCTTAGGCACACCCTATGTGCCAGGAACTATACTAAGCAATCCTATTCTTCTATGGAACTGTTGACAAAATACAAATTAATTTGGGGTAAATGGAGAAGGAAAATCTAAAAGCTGTTTAAAAAATAGCCCAATACACATAAAATTTATTTGCATTAAAAGTTATAAATAAGCAAATATGAGCAAAAAGAACCCAGAAGCTGCCTCATGTATGCCAAAATAAGCCATCATTCTTCAACTATAAAATTTCTACAGTTCTAAAATTCTTGATGAAAAACTAAAAGTGAAGGCAAGTCTCCCACTTATCTCTAAAATAAATGGAATCCTCTTATATTTAGCTTGTTTTCCAAGAAGAGATGAATAGATAAATTTTATAATGTAACCTACAGAGGGAAGAGAATAGACCTGGAGGAAGAGGGGAATGAATTTACATGGATGACAGAATTTAATCCTGAACTTCAATGGTGTTTTCTCACTTTCATTTGACTAGAGAAAAATTATCTGGAATCTACAGGCCTAATGTGATATGTGCAGTCAGTATTTCCCTGCAGTTCACCTGCCTCCTCTATCCCTGGGCTAATTACAAGACCATGGTTCCATCGGCTATTCAGCTTAACTATATTTATGGGTTCTGCTCTATGAGCTGCATTGGAAATGTAGATAGTTAATTATTTAGTACCTATATAAATTTATTTTGCTTGTATAAACTCACATCTTCCAAACACCTGCTGCTAGGTTGCGTTATGTAAACCCAACTACACTGCAATCATGGGAAAACTGTGTAAAGCTTTCTACATACTTTTTAATCCAACTTCTTCCTGCAGCTATGAAGTCACATCCAAAAATGGAATGGAAGGACAAGTTTTATGGAGGACAGAATCCATTTCAATGGCAGTAATTTTCGTAGCATCATTTATACATACACACACACACACACACACACACACACACACACACACATATATATATATATATAAACATTTTACTTTATTACTATGAATTATTTCAGTATATATGCATATCAGTAAGCACCCCAAAATACATAGAGGGGCCTACTATCACAGGTTCTTTGATCTACATTCATAAAATGAAAGCAACTTTCAGTGGGTTAGCAATCACTTTAATCAAGCACATGTATCATTCCTTTTACCAAGTATATATATCATTCAGTTAGCTCAGGGAGTCAACACACCAAACTTTGAAGAAAATACAGAGAAATTAAAGATCAACAGACATGGCTTCCTCTGCCTGAATTCAACAGAGAGTTGGACTCCACCTGCCTGACTATAGTTACCAGAGAGGGAAACACAACATCTGGCTTCTCAAAGCTGGGTGGGGTAGGCAGCGCTCCTTAGTGGTTTCTCAGAGTCCTCATCTGGCCAACCAAAACTTCCAGGCAGTTAGCCCCAAAGTAATCAGCAGACATGGCTTCCTCAGCCTGACCACAGTTGAACAGACAGATGCAGCTGTCTGACCAGTTACAGGGAAAGAGCAGAATGACATCTGGGTTCTCAAAGCCAGGAGGCTCTCTAGGGGCTTCCCGGACTCCTCCTCTGGTATTCAAACCTTATTACAAAAACTAAGCCCCAAAGTAAAACCTCAACTCAGAGTATTTATACCTTTTTTAGAGCCAGAGGATATCACAAACCTTTGACCCAGTCTGTCAATAGAAAAAACAAAAGATACTTGGGACCCTCCAACAAAACAACTCCTCTAATAAAGCTTCCCACAATGGTCAGGTCCATCAATGGGTGGGAAAGGTCTTTAACCACTTTAAAATAATTAACAATACAAATACATATACTGTTTCTAGTTAAAGGAACTCTTGTTTCTGTACTATACTCCTTGTAAAGAGTCTGGATTGATTAAGGCAAGATTCAGTCAGAGGCACTTGATTGTTCTAAAACAAAAAGAGCAAAAAATCCTATTTTGATTGCCGTCCCACTATGTAGCTATAATGCAATTATATATGCATGTGTGTATGTAGAAATGTATACACATAAATTACATATATATAAATATTCATGGATACAACAATAATTAGGTCACAAAGTTTATATATATACATATATATTTAAAACATATACATATATATTATAGAATATTTGTATATTTCTTTACGATGAAAAAGGTCATAAAGTAATTAAACTCAGATACAAATTTGTGGCAGATTCAAGACACTTGACATTAAAATGAAAATGACTTCAAATTCTATCATGCAAGTTAGGACATTTTGATATTGTGATGAGTTATAGGGGATTGTGTCACTTGACAATGATTTTACTCTCTTGTTTGAAAACTGTGCTTAACACTTTACAGCAACAGAGGCTTTGGTGGGGCTAAGCACTACGGGTAATTTAGTCAATGGATCAAAAATGTTACTTGTATCAGCCATCATTCCTGCAGAGCTACATTTTAGGTGGGTAATACCTTCAATTTGTTCATATAATATGGACTTCAATGGACCTTAGCAGAATTCATTCCTCAGAGATATAGGTTCCTAATCGTGGCAAACAGTAGAAACAAATAATCTTTCTCATGGTAATATACAGAATTCCAATGGAAACAAGGTAAACTAAGATATGTAACTGAAGTCTAACATGGCATCAGGTAAAAATCCTATAAAATAGCATTGAAACAATTATGGTATCTTCAGCATGTGGCTCTAAAGCAAACAAGTAGAAGTAGTGATGATGGATCCCTAGGCTTAAAAGTATCTATTGATTATTTTTTGAAAGATCAATTCCTTTATTATTAAAGATCCAAGGCAACAATGACTACTAAGTTTAAAGCCTTCATCAATATGGTACTGTGAAAACAAAATGGGTCGGATGCTCACTCCACCTAATACTACCTTTAATGTCACCTTTGGCTAGTTCTTTCAGCTCTCTGAATATCAGTTTCCTCATCCGTAAAACTAATTCCTGTGCTTTCCAATTCTACCATGCATATGATTCCACCATTCCTGCCACTGGAAGTGAAGTTGTGAGCAAAGAAGCACTCTTACGTGGAATCTGAACCCTATCTCACAATATAAGTAATGGATCCCTCCAATTATTTAAACCTTTTTACACTTAATCATTGGCTAATATATACTTTTGCGTTTGATGATTAACAATTATTTATACTGAAATAAAACTAGTGGATATATTCATAGTGCTTTTAAATTTGAAAAGTGCTGTGTACACGGATCACATTTATTTCTCACAGCAACCCTGGAAGGTAAATATTTCAGGCATTATTAACTTTATTTTATAAATTGAAAAAACTCAAGTGGAGAAAAGTGTAGTGACTCCCTTATGGTCACAGAGTTAGAATGCAACAGAGGCAGGATTCCATTTCCAATACGCGTTCCGCAACACCAAGTTAATTCAGTGGAGCAAATGTACTATTTGTGGCTTTCCCCATTACAGCAAAGCTTTGGTTCAGGTAAAAAAAAAAAGATCCATGAATAATTCATTCTATTATGGAAAAAAATGCCTAAAGGTAGCCACTAAAAATAGACAATATTCTACGTGGTCTTCTCCCAGCACCTGGATGACAGAGTGACGGTGTGTCTTTTTACATAAAAAATGAATATTATAATGCAAAAAGAAGCAAAAGTTACATAGGCAAAGAAGATCCAAAGTTCAATATAATATATGCTGGGGGATTAATTACCAACACATATGTGACCTCAGGTCTAGCTAAGCATCTGATTGTTTTTAACACAAATATAGCTGTATATGCATACATGCACACACATGTGTACATATACACACATGCATGCATATATGTATGTATGCACAGACAAATGTACATAAGATATATACAATATGCATAGTACATAAATGCACACATGCACATAGATATATACATAAACATCTCTGCATATATGTAAATGCAATGCAGGCATACACAAAAAATTGTAATAATGAGAGAATGGGTTAGATGGTCTAAGAGGGGCTTCTACAATCAGTCTCTGTAATTCTATAATAAAAATATGTAAAATTGCAAAGGAAACATTGCAAAGAGAAACATTAATATATATTTCTATTCACATATAAATAAATAGTATATTTAATATGGCTATCAACTGTTACCAGTATCAAAGAGGATTATAACACTTTAATTCATATAGACAAGGATGAACAACAGGCAAAGGACAATGGAACAAATGAGCTACTTGTGAGAGTTTCCCTAGAATATTAACTCTCTGTAGAATTTAAGTGTGGCAAAATTATGTGGTTCCAGGCTTTTTTTTATTTTTTTAAATTTCATTTTCTAATAGATTGAATTGTATTAAAAAAGGAACAATTAGGGATCATCAGTGGGCAAAAAGTATTTAAAAACAACAGATTTAAGAAGATTTTTTAATCTAAGAGAAGGAAAATCATTGAATTATTATTCTATGGATTAAATCTCACAATAACTATAAATGATCCACTGATGTTTTTGGAGGTATCACACATTTTATGCACATTTCTTCTCTGCTCACAGTTACCAAAGTTGTAATACATCTCTAGTTCCCTTCTATCTCTCAAATAGAATCCACTCCCACCTTGGCTGAAAGTGAGTAAGAAAAAAAGAGTTCTTTAATGTCACAACAATCAAAGTAGAGAAAACCAACAGGAAGTGAGGAAATTAGATATTTGGATGTGATTAGAGCCTGGTCTCGCCTTAGAAAGGGTAAAAAAAGTTTCCATTAAATGTAGATGTAAGAGGAAGCAAGAAGGGATTTATAATGGGTTTCTTGGAAAGGTTAGGAGCTTCATTACAACACCTTCTCCAAGCAGATGTTCAACTTTCCAAGAGGTGGGATCAATTAGTATTAGAAGAAAATTCATAACTAAATTAGAGTTAGGAAGGGAGCACAGATCCTGAAGGAGGATATTATAATCTTAGGAGATGTGAGTGGTTATGATAATGGCAGGGGTGAGCACCTGTGAACACCCATGAATAATTACATAGACACAGTACTTCTTGCACTCTTCATAAACTGATTAATTGGAAGGGGAAGTTACAAGTGAAGGTCACACCAATATATATATATATATATATATATATATATATATATATATATATATATATATGAACACACACACAAGAAAAAATATAGCAAAGAGAACTCCAATTTACTATTCTAGAAACTCTACTTTTCACAAAGCAGAGAGAGAGAAAATCTATAGGCGTAACAGCAGAAGAAAATAACAGAATCTCTTAGAAAAGTTATGATCTGTTAGAAAAGATATGATCAAAAGAATGATAATTGAAATAAGATGTTGGATCACATAGTTACCTGAGCAGGGAAAGGGAGAGTCAAAGGTAAATGTGAGTGTGTGAGTGAATGGGTCTGTGTGTGTGCTCAAGCACATGCACATTTAATCTGTGAATGTGTAGTGGGATGCAAAAGTGGGAAAGATAATATGGTAATGATAATAACTAGTATAGATAAGAGAGACAGACAGAGATGTACAAAGAGTGGAGGGAAGAAAAAAAGGAAGGAAGGAAGAAAAGGAGGGAGGGAAAGTGACAGAAGCTAATATTGGTATCGTCAATGAGATTAGCTAAAATATAAATTGCAGAAACAGCTAACATGTGAATGAGATTGACAAGAATGAGGCAACATGGCAGGATTTGGAGGTGGCAGTTAAAGCAGTAGTAAAGAATGGCTATTTCGCTGAACCTATACATTTAGAAAATCGAAAAATAGATTAATTGTACATGGAATCAAAATAAAAGAATAGGGAAAATAGAAATTTTCAAATAAGCACAAAATTAACTTTAAAAAGAGAAAATAAGTGCTAAAGAACTATAGACATGACAAAAGTAAAATTTGATTCTGGCTTTTAGTCCTTATTTGACTTCTTGGAAGTCACTTAACCTCTGTGGACATTAGCTTCATCCTTTGCAAAATGAGGGACTTGGAGGGAATGGATGCTAGAGTGCATTCTAGCTATAAGTCTAGCTATAAGTATACTATTCTTGTATTGATAATATCACAACATTTCTGTTAACTTGATAAACAAAGAGGAAATTGAAATTGTCATAAGTACATATTAGAAATTAATTTTCATTATTATATTCTCATTAAAAATCTTGAAGGAAATTATGATTACCTATGAAAATATCAAAATTCATAAAACAGAAAAAATTTTTAAAGTTCATCTCAAAAAGTTAAATTGAACAAGAATTAAAGGAAATTTCAGAGAAAGCAAAAGAAGTAGGGGCAAGTAAAGACATATTGGCAAGTAAATTCTATCAAATTATAGGGAACATTTAAATCCTGTCATTCCAAAAATATTCAAAATCATTTATAAGAAAGCACTTTGCTAACTTCATTTATAAGAAAAAATATTATCTCCTCACCATATCAAAGAAGTAAAATAGAAAATAAAATAATATAGATAAATATCAACAATGAATATTGACTCAAAATTTGAATAAAATTCTACCAGAAAAACTATAGCAATGTATTAAAATTTTTTCACTGTGCTCAAATTGGGTTTTATAATGGGCTATAATGACAGTTAATATAAAGAAATAAATCAACATAATTATATTAATAAAAATTTAAACTGCATTGTTGCATCAATATACACTTCTATAAAATATACTATTAATTTATCCTAAAAATGAAAAAGTATAGGCATAGGGGAAAAAAAATGATAAAAGTACATGCCTAAAACCAAAAACTATCTTCAATCTAAGTATGGAACAATGGAAGCTTTTCCAACAAATATTGGAGGAAAACAAGGATAACCCTTTTGTCAAATATCATTCGACATAGTTCTAGACAAAAGAATGAATTAAAAATATTGACATTAGCAAATAGGAGAGGAAATTATCTCCATGTAAAGGCAATGTAATAATTTATTAAATAAACAACAGACACCACAAAGAACTCAGTTGAGATAACAGCCTCAGTAAAATGAATTTATAGTGACACAATACATCCATATTATCAATATTTTTATAACAAAAATACAAGAGGATAGAATAATTGCATTTTGTAATTACAAAGTAAATAAAATATCTGAGAATATCTACCAAGAAATTATGAAGATTTACATAAGTACAGTAACAAAATATTTTTTCAGAGAAATGAAGGGAGACCAATAACTGGAGGAATATCCATCACTCATAATTTTGTTGTACCAGTTTAATAAAAATCATGACTCTATTTAAATTAATTGACATATATTTAATACTATTCTAATGAATCTATCAAGGGATTACTGTATTGCACTAGAAAATAACATTATTAATTTAAAGAAACAAAAGTTTGAAAAGCATAAGGGAAATGAAAAAGAAATTAGGAATGAAGTGAGGATTGACATGTCATATTTCAAGCTACATATGACTATAATTATCAAATCTATTTGGCACTCGCTAAAAAATAGGAAATTTTGTAAGTGGTACCATGTGGATAGTGACAATCAGAGACTATAAATCTCAGTAACCCCATGTTCGACAAATGCAAGAATGTAAATTACTTGGATAAGGATTTTTCATAAACCAACTTAATTAATACTATCACTACCCTTTCATTCTGTTCTTTTGATATTACTTTTTTGAATGAAATTAAAATACATTTATTTAACATTTTTTAAATAACATCTTGATAGGCAATGTGGCAAGGTGATCAAAAAGATAGCCAGGAAATCAGCAAAATCTGGACTCAAATTTGGACTCTCATCTCATCTCATCTAAGATACTGTGTGACACTGGGTAAGTCACTTAAACTGTAAATTCTTTAAGCATCTCTCTAATTCTATTAATTGTGAAGATTATATTGCCCAGCATCACTATAGAATATTTCTTTACCTGTGAGTTTCCAGTGCCAATGACATGAAAGATCTAGTTCCTATCCTTATTCTTAAATATTATCAGAACCCCTGCCCACCATTTAAGGTTGTCAAGATTTCTTTGCATCCTGCTTTTTACATTCAATTTGTTAATTATTCCTCTGAGCTTTATGTAATTTGCAAAATTAGTAACTATGACAACTATGACTTCATTTAATTTATTGATAGAAATATTGAGCAATACATAGTCAAGGAGAGATAAGAAAGACTTCCCTCCAAATTGACATATATTAGTCATCTATTTTTGGGCATAGTCAACCAAATATCAACTCACTGAATGGTATTATAATCATTCTACAAAGATAACATCAAATACTTTGCCAAATGCCAATCTGAAATCTAGTTATAATATGCCTGTATCATTCTCTTAGGCAATTAGTTTTTTTAAAAAATGAATCTGGCCAGTTGTTTTTTTTTTTTTTTTTAATCAATCTGCATTAGATCCTTCTAATCACTTCTTCAGTTTCTAAGCTTTTGCAAAACAAAAAACATGACATTTATTAATGTGTTCCAATTAACTGATCTTTATTTGGAAGTATTCATTTTATTTTAAAATATTGTAGAAGTATTTGTCCATATCCAGTCCAACATTACATCTCCTATGTTCTCAAACATCAAGTTCTATAGTCATAGACAGAAGTTCAATCACTATCAAGACATGTAATTTTTCCTGATGAAGAGAATTTGAGTCCTAAAATGTAAATTGTTCTCTTCTCAAGTACCAAACTGTTTTGGGTTTCCAAATAACATAATAACTGTTTCGGGTTTCCAAATAATATAAATTTTTAGTAGTTACTATTTTCTTCTTTCTAGTTCTATCTCTTTGAAAAACTCCTGAAATTACATGGTTCTCAATTAGCCTTTCACACTTAACAGAGCTGATCCTTTCCTTGTTTTCCTTTTCCTCCCAAAGTAGCTTTTAAGTATGTTTTAGTTCTCTTGAACATGCTGTAAAATTTTCAGCTATTGCTGAACTTTAGAAGTCATTGGGACAATATTCTTCTAAGTGCAATGGGGTGCTGGTGAGCATAAACTTGTATGCTTAGTAAATATAAACCCTCATATGAAAAATCCTGCAGAGCCTGCTTCCTGAGAAGCAGGATTATGTGTAATAGAAGAGGCTGTGAGATTTTCCAAACAGACATGCTGAAATTGGTTCAAACATTCAAAAGACATTAATCATTCAGAAGTCTTCTTATGATTTAGTCTGACTTCTTCCTGCCTATCTACATTATGGTTAGAGAAAAGAGTGAATGCAGTAAGGGCATCATTTTCTTCCCATGTAAGGCCAAAATGCACCTAAGAATTATGGGCCTCGGAAATTTGCTTGTTGTAATATATATTTGTTCCCACTTTTTTTAATATAAATTTATTTAACTTTTTACATTCATTTTCACAAAATTTTGGGTTCCAAATTTTCCCCCTTTTATTCCCTCTCCCCACCCCAATACACCGAGCATTCTAATTTTCCCTATCACCAATCTGCCTTCTCTTTTGTCCTGTAGGGGCAGATGACTTTCTATTCCCCATTAACTGTATTCCTTATTTCCTAGTAGCAAGAACAGTACTAAACAGTTCTTCCTAAAACTTTGAGTTCCAAATTCTCCCCATCCCTCCCTCCCCACGCGTTCCCTTTGGGAAGGCAGGCAATTCAATATAGGCCATATCTGTGTAGTTTTGCAAATGACTTCCATAATGGTCATGTTGTGTAAGACCAGCTATATTTCCCTCCATCCTATCCTGCCTCCGATTGTTTCTATTCTGTTTTTTGATCCTGTCCCTCCTCAAGTGTTGATTTCAAATTGCTGCCTTCTCCCATTGCCCTTCCTTCCATCATACCTCCCTCCCTGCTTATCTCCTTCTCCCCCACTTTCCTGTATTGTGAGATAGGTTTTCCTGTATTGTAAGATAGGTTGAGTGTACATTTTATTCCTTCCTTTAGTCGAATGTGATGAGGGTAAACTTCATGTTTTTTTCTCAGCTCTCCTCTTTTTCCCTCCACTAAAAAGTCTCCTACTTACCTCTTGAATGAGATATAATTTACCCCATTCCATTTCACCCTCTCTCCTCCCAATACATTTCTCTCTCACCGTTTATCTTAATTTCTTTTAATATATGGTCCCATCCTATTCAATTCACTCTGTGCTCTCTGTCTCTGTATGTGTGTGCATTTATGTATGTGTATGCATGCTCACACATGTACATGCGTGTTAGTATGTGTGTGTATGTGTGGGTGTGGTCCCACCAACTACCCGGATATTGAAAAGTTTTAAGAGTTACAAATATTGTCTTTCCATGTAGGAATGTGAACAATTCACCTCTGACAAGTCCCTTATGACTTCTCTTTGCTGTTTACTTTTTCACGCTTCTTCTCATTCTTGTGTTTGAAAGTCAAATTTTCTTTTCAGCTCTGGTCTTTTCAACAAGAATGCTTGAAAGTCCTGAATTTCATTGAAAGACCATTTTTTCCCTTGAAGTATTATACTCAGTTTTGCTGGGTAGGTGATTCTTGGTTTGAGTCCTAGTTCCTTTGACTTCTGGAATATACTATTCCACGCCCTTTGATCCCTTAATGTAAAAGCTGCAGGATCTTGTGTTATCCTGGTTGTATTTCCACAATACTGGAATTGTTTCTTTCTAGCTGCTTGCAATATTTTCTCCTTAACCTGGGAATTATGGAATTTGGCCACAATGTTCCTAGGAGTTTCTCTTTTTGGTTCTCTTTCAGGTGGTGATCAATGGATTCCTTCAATACTTATTTTGCCCTCTGTTTCTAGAATATCAGCACAGTTTTCCTTGATAATTTCATGGAAGATGATGTCTAGGCTATTTTTTTGGTCATGGCTTTCAGGTAGTCCCATAACTTTTAAATTATCTCTCCTGGATCTATTTTCCAGGTCAGTTGTTTTTCCCATGAGGTATTTCACATTCTCTTCCATTTTTTCATTCATTTGGTTTTGTTTTGTGATTTCTTGGTTTCTCAGACAGTCATTAGCCTCCATCTATTCCATTCTAATTTTGAGAGAACTATTTTCTTCAGTGAGCTTTTGAACCTCTTTCCATTTAGCTAATTCTGCTTTTGAAAGCATTCTTCTCCTCACTGGCTTTTTGAACCTCTTTTGCCAATTGAATGAGCCTATTTTTCAAGGTGTTATTTTCTTCAGCATTTTTTTGGCTCTCCTTTACCAAGCTATTGACTCCTTTTTCATGCTTTTCTTGCATCTCTCTCATTTCTCTTCCCAGTTTTTCCTCCACCTGTCTAACTTGATTTTCAAAATCCTTTTTGAGCTCTTCCATGGCCTGAGCCCATCGGACATCCATCTGGGATGTCTGGGATACAGACGCCCGACCTCCAAATCTTTCCCTGATGGTAAGAATTGTTCCTCATCATCAGAAATGGAAGGCGGGAACATCTGTCCCCCAAGAAAATAGCTTTCTATGATCTCATTTTTCTTCCCTTTTCTGGGCATTTTCCCAGCCAGTTACTTGACTTCTGAGATTCCTGTCCACCCCTGCCTAGATCCGCCCAGCTAGTGCTTGGGGTCTGAGATTCAAATGCTGCTCCCCAGCCTCAGGGCTTTCCGTGGCAGGCACAGCTGCTATTCAACGTGAGCTTAAGTTCTGGTGCTCAGGTGAGGGCAGGGTTGCCTCCCAGGCTCAGTTCCCTCAGGGGGTTTATGAGAAGACTTTCAACAATGGAGCTCCTGTCTGCTTGGGGAGTCCCGGACGCTGCTGCCTCTGCCGCTCCTTCTGCTGCTGACTCCCAAGGGGGCCTGAGTCACAGAGACCCCGTTTCCCTCTAAGCCAGCCCAGAAATCTCTCTCACTGACCTGGAGCGTCTGTGGGCTGAAGGACCTTCGCGGCTGCCAGAGATTCCGTCCCTGAAGCCTGCTCGAATCTGCTCCTCTCTGTGCAGCATGGCCAGGGCAGCACAGGGGTGGTTTCCCCCGTCTGGTGCATGAAGAACCCCTGGGGACGGCTTTCCAGGGCTCTCAGGAACAGAAATCTCCTCCGCTGGGTTGCTGCGCAGCTTGCACTGGTCCAGAATTTGTGGGGAGTTCTTTTTACAGAAAATGTATGGACTGTGGGTTCAGAGCTAGCATAAGTGAATCTTTCTACTCCACCATCTTGGCTCCTCCCCCCTTTTCCCACTTCTATATATCTGATAGTAGAGATGGTGACATGGTGAGTTTCAAAAGGACAAGAAAGTGAACAACCAAGAGGCCTTGCAGTGGAATAGATGCTGGGTTGTGCAAACATTTGGTTGAAAATCTAGGCCCTGAAAGACTTGATTCAAGTCATCAGTAGCTGAGGAGGAAACTAAGCTGCATTTGAATTTGAACTTAGTGGGACCAATGATGTGTAGAAATTATATTAAATTAGAGCCTATTCTTTCTAAAAAATTAAAGTGATATGAGGAGATTATTCCTTCCACACACACAAAAAAAATTGGGGAAAATAATGTTTATTCCTGCTTTTGCTGTATATTTGAAATAATTTTGCCTTTAAAAGTTAATAAATATTAATGGGTTAAATTGGAGAGAAACACTAGAATGAGAGTTTGAGTCAATAGCATTAAAGAAAGATGTGCCCAATCCCTCAACTATACTCCTGGAACACTTGAAAGAGTCATGTAACCAGCCTCACTCAAGGAAAATGAGGCAAAGGTATTTGCTACACAGGAATTTGCTACATTTCTATATTTTCCTCTACAGCCTGCATTTCTTTTCTCATCCTTATGTGTACTAATATTGCTAGTAAATGTTTCATAACAGTAATCTCTTAAATGCTCACCTTTTCTTCCTGGTAAATAAAAATAAGGTCCAGAATAACTGCACTCTTGGTTACTTCCTTCACCTTTTAAGAGATTAAATGACCAAGAATACAAGTCAAAAATTCTTTTTCTGCTCTATATCAGAGAGAGAGAGACAGACAGACAGACAGAGAGACAGAGAGAGAGACAGAGACAGAGACAGACAGATAGAGAGACAGAGAGAGAGAGACAGAGATCCCAAGTAAAGTTCCAGGTGGTTAAAGTTGCCTACCTTAACAATGCCCTGCCTCTAGATCATTTATGTGATTTGGGTCCAAAATTCCTCATCCATTTTCTGTAGTTTACTTGCCAGTCTATAGTGTGTCCCTACACCTCATTTTATAGCTCTATAATCCTCTTCAATCTCGTCTAATGCTTTCTACCATGTCCCTATCCTATGTCAAGCATACTTTGCTCCAATACTGATTAGTCACTGTTCCCATGTGTTTGTCTAGTACTTTCCTTGCCTATTGTCTTTGTTCAAAGAAGATCATATGCTTATAATTTCCTCCTTTTTTCGTTGTCTGTTTTATTTCAATTTTCAGCTATAATTGCACTATCTCTGTGAAGATTTTCTTACTCCCCACCTTGAAAGCAATCTCTTCTCCCTTCAGTATTTTATTTGTGTCTCCCTTGTGCATTTATCTGTCATTCATATATCATTTCATTTTTATACTCAAATCATTTCTTAGTACCTCCCTCAACAACATTTCATAGAAGATTCCATTGTAACAAATTCATATAGTTAAGGAAAACTTCATGAACTAACCAGATCAGATGGCAGATGAACCAGCTTCTGCATTCTCTACACCTTTATTTCTCCTATCAGGACATTCCTTCTTGGACCTACATTTAGGGGAAGTTCCCAGGCCAGTCATGATCCATGAAGGTTCTTGGTTGGCTTACCTTGTGGTATAACACTCAACCATAGAAATCCCTCAGTAATTTTCTTGTCCATGTCTGAGTCATGTCTTGAAACTAATTTTCATGACTCTAAACTGGCATTTTAATATCTAAACTATGCTGCCTCTTGTCTTACTCATAGTAGGTGTTTAATGAATATCTACTTATTCAATGAACTCTCACTTGTCTTTAACACATTTATCCTCTTTACACAGAAATGATTAACAAAGTGGTGGAAAACACCCTGGAGTAATAGTGTAGAGGCTTAGTATTACCTTAGGTATTACATGTGTGACTTGTGTGAGTCACTTAATTCTCTGGCTTTACAAATTAAAATGATTAAACCAGATAATCTCTGTCTCAAAGATTATCTGATTTCAAAGGAAGATGAGAGTCAATAAATCTTATGAGAAATTTAATTGTGTAATGTTTCTCATATTCTCATATATAGTCTCCATCAGTCATCAAAAGTCCTGATTCTACTTCCTTCTGAGGATAAGTCTGTTGTTATTTTTAATGAACAGGTTCCTTTGCACCTCAATGGGAGCCTGGGAGAAAATGGGAAGGAAAAACCACTACTTGCTCTCTACAAAACTACCAAGTGTATAGTGTTATTGTATTATTCCTTCCCAATATCATGGCTATCCTCAACCTCATCAAACACTGCCTGTTAAGGGATATTGTTTAAATAGTACATATTTAAGAACTTTGGTAATAAGTCTTTTGGTAGATGAGAGTAAATATTAATTACATGTTAACTTCATGAAATTATGCAATTTACAAAACAATTTTTTCAGTACTTCCTCATTCCTGTATTTATGACTTAGATACCAAAAGAGTCATTATTTTAAAGATGCTAGCAGGTTTCAGGATACAATTCAATTGATTTCTCTTTGCATCATTTCCCTTGCCAATATCCAACTTCCATGGTGGGGGTATGAAGGTGTTTGGCTGAAAGGGAAAGTCAGCTATTTTATCTTTCTCTTGTCCACCACCCTTTCATGGATAGAGCCACTCTTTCCTAGATGGTTCATTGAGGTGACCCCCTTGGTTATACTTCTATTCCCCCCATAGCTTGAGATCAAAACTCATTCTTTAAATCTAAAATTTAAAATTTAAATTTTTTTCTACTTGGAGAGAAAAATAACAAGAACTTTGTCATGAGGTCAATGACTTCGAAAGAAGCCACTGCAGCTGTCTACTGGCCCCTCTCACTCGAATATTGATAGCTCAGTCTGTGTCTAAAAATCTTTTTTGGTCTAGACTCACTTAATGTTAGCTTTGAGGGAATTTATAGGAGCATATGTTAATACTTTGTTGTTGTTGTGGTTCAACATGAGTTTCTACCCAATGAAAAATTCAGGTGATTAAAAGAGCTTTCTGATATCTCTTTGGGAGGACAATTATAGCCATCTAATACACTGCTAAAACAAATAAACAAACTCAAGGGCACATACATACCTCACCAAAATCACCAGCACCACCAGACATTCTCAATATTTGAAGTCCATTTTTTTAAATAGATTTTTTTGTTTGTTTATTCCACTTAATAGCATTTTTTCCAATTATATGTAAAGATAGTTTTCAACATTCACTTTCATAAGATTTTGAGTTACAATTTTTTCTTTTCCCCTTCCTCTCCAAGATATCAAGCAATCTGATATGTCATATATGTGCAATCGTATTAAACAATTTCCACATTATTTCCACATGTTGTGTAAAAAGAATCATAAAGGTAAAACAATGAGAAAAATAGGGCAAGAAAATAATATGCTTTAATCTGCGTTTGGATTCCATAGTTCTGCTTCTGAATGTGTATGGCATTTTCTATCATGGGTGTTTTGATATCGTCTTAGATTATGATATTGCTGAGAAGAGTTAAATCTATCAAAGCTGATCATCAGAAAATGTTTCTGTTCCTGTGTACAGTCTTCTTCTGGCTGTGCTCACTTCACCCAGCATGAGTTCATGTAAGTCTTTATTTTTTTTTATCTGCCTTCTCATCATTTCTTACAGCACAGTAGTGTTCCATTAGGTTAATATACCACAACTTATTCAGTCATTCCACAACTGATAGGCATCCCCTCAATTTCCAATTCTTTGCCACCACAAAAAGAACTACTATAAATATTTTTTGTACATGTAGTTCCTCTTCCTTATTTTATGATCTCTTTGGGATATAGACCTAGTGGTGATATTGCTGGATCAAAGGGTAGGCACAGTTTTATGATCTTTGGGGCATATTTCCAAATTTCTCTCCAGAATTGTTTGATCAGTTCAGACTTGGACCAAAAAGTATTAGTGTTCCAATTTTCCCACATCTTCTCCAACATTTATCATTTTCATCTTTTGTCATCTCAGTGAATCTGATAGATGGGATGTGGAACCTCAGAGTTGTTTTGATATACATGTCTCTAATCAATAACGATTTAAGTTAGTTTTCCATATGATTATAGATACCTTTAATCTCTTCCTCTGAAAACATCCTTTTCATAGCCTTTGTGCATTCATCAATTGGGGAATTAATTCTTGTAAAGAATTGTAAAGTATTGTAAATTGTAAAGTATTCTTGTAAAGTATTCTTGCAAAGTATTCTTGTAAATTCTACCCAGTTCTCTATGTATTTTAGAAATGAGACCTTTATCAGAAAGATTGACAGTAAAAATTGTTTCCCAGTTTTCTACTTTCTTTCTAATCTTTGTTTCAGTGACTTTATTTGTGCAAAAACTTTTAATTGAATGTAGTTAAAATTACCCATTTTGCATGTAATAATGTTCTCTATCTTTTGTTTTATCATAAATTCTTCCCTTCTCCATAGACCTTACTCTAGCAAGCATTATTCCTTGCCCTCCTAAATTGTTGATGATATCACCTTTTATATCTAAATCATGTACCCATTTTGACCTTATCTTGGTATAAGGTATAAGATGTTGGTCTATGCCTCATTTCTATCACACTATTTTCCAATTTTCCCAATAAGATGGTGAGTTCTTATCCCAGAAGCTGCAGTCCAGTATAGTCATTGACTTCCATGTCTTCTGTACATAACCTATTATCCACTATGGTGTAGGGTGTGCTCAGGGAGGTGTGATGACTGCTGAGTCCATTTTGGGGCTCTTTCCACCTTTGGTGTCCACCTGTTCCGCCTAATTCTCACCTGCGGGTCCAAGAAGCTGCAGCATGTGCAGTGGCCACATCCCAGTAAACCGTTTTAGCAGACAGGCCAAACCAGGTTGAGGATAACCAAAGGTTCTCAAACCCATTGGTGAGTTGGGGGGCGGGGTGTCTACCCCATGAATATGAAGACTTCCTGTGGTGGAATGGGCAGATGAAAACAATTTGTTCCAATGACCATGAAGGAAGCCGAAGCAGGAGACATAGAGTACTTAGAGTTTACTTAGACACCAGAGATGCCAAGGACATCCACTCCATTCTGAGCCATCACCAGTCATCTTGACTGTCCTGCCACTGGACTATCATGACTTTGGAGGACAGAGTGAGGTTGATGACTTCGTGCAACCCTGCCTCACTTAAACCCAACTTAAGCACAAATCAAAAGATATCACCCATACCATTTCACTATTACGCCTCAAAGTCCTGTGGCAACAGGCAAATGAAGAAGCAGCAGGTGTGGATACACTGGTTGCTGTAGTCACAACCTTGCACACAGGCATCCCAGGCTATAGGATCATTTCTCACTGGAAGCAGCAGTGATACTCGGCAGCACTGTGGGTGTCTGAGCAGCCTTTTAAGAATCACACTGCTCATCTCCTGGTGTGAGAAAGGGGGTAGAAAATGTGCCCCAAATATTGTCTGCTTATCTAACCCTGACCTGATTACTGCACCAGACAGGGAATCCCAGTATGCAATAGAAACACAAAAAAATAAACAAAATGTACAAAAAAGATTTGCAAAGATGATTCCACTCACCATTGGCACATGGAATGTGCGCACACTAATAGACAACACAAAATCCAGTAGACCTGAAAGAACTGCTCTTGTTACAAGATGCCTGTTCAGGCATCTCATCCAAATAGCAGCCCTGAGTGGAACAAGGTTGGCCAATGAAGACAAGTTTACTGAAGTTGGAGCTGGATACACCTTTTTCTGGAGTGGGCACAGTGAAGGGGAGCATCTTGAAGCTGGTATGGGTTTTGCAATCAAAACTAATCTAATCAGCAAGCTGGTATGCCTGCCAAAAGGAGTAAATGACAGGCTCATGATAATGTGATTGCCACTCACAGGAAAATGCCATGCTATCATCCTCATTGTATATGCTCCCTCAATGACAAACCCTGGTGAAGTCAAAGAAAAATTTTATGAAGACATAGAGACCCTTATCATCAACATGCCAAAAGACTTGTGCATCGCATGACCTTCTCATCACTAACACTGTCTTCCATTTATCTAAACGCAATAAAACTTCATGAATATACCATCGCAGCAAACATTGGCACGTAATAGACTATGTTATTGTAAGGAGAAGAGACAGAAAAGATGTGTCAAAGGCAATGTGTGGTGCAGAGTGCTGGACTGATCATAGATTTAACCTTTCCAAGCCAAGTATTCACATTCAGCAAAAGCACCATCCCCAAGGCAAAATGACTACCAGAAGAATTAATGTCAACAAATTACAGCTCTTCTTTGAGTGTGAACAGTTTACTTCTGACTTGGAGGGAAAGTTGAGCCAATATATAGTTGTCAGCAACAGTGGAGCAGAAAAGAAGTGGGCAGCTCTCAGAGATTTGGTGTACAGCACTGCATTTGTTCATCTGGGTCAGAACACTTGCAAACACCAAGACTAGTTTGATGAAAATGATGAGGAAATTCAGAAGCTGCTAAATGAAAAATGTAAACTCCACAGGATTTACCAGCAGGATAGTTCATCCACCTCTAAGAAGGCAGCATTTAATTCCATAAATAACAAAGGTCAAGCAAAGCTTAGAGAGATGCAGGATTCCTGGCTCAGTAAGAATACAGATGAAATTCAGTTTTATGCTGATAGTAACAATCCAAAGTGCTTTTATGAGTCCCTTAAAGCTCTTTATGGAAAATTGTTTCGCTCTATCTTTTTAGAGATTCTGTCAGTCCATATTCTGTTTAGAGGCTTGATTAAATGTTGGTTCTGAGGGAAACTGGAGACAGTTCAGGCAATTTCCTGGCTTTTCTCTTCCATCTTGACTCCATCTTCCAATTATTTGTTTCTTTTAAAAATACATCAATTATAGAAAGTGAAAAGACCCATGCAAAGAAGTAAAGAATGTTATTATTTCAGGAGGAGAATCAGAGTTACATTAGAAACTTGGAAGGTCATTGTAATTCTGTGAAAAGCAGGACTCTTACAAATCTCTTGCCAGTGAGGCTTGTTCTTAGTTCTGGACCCTCTTTTCTCTCTTATCTGCCACTCAACTCTCATTGAAACTCCTAAATGAAGAGGCACGAGTTAGGATATTCTTGCTCCTCTTTCTTCTATACAGTATTGGAGCTGCAATTTTTCTAATTGTAATGGCAATGATCTCATGCCTTCATCAACCATTACTTGGTCTTGCATATCCTCTGTTTCTCACACGATCTCAGCTCCTGCTCCTAGTATTAGAACTCAGTGACCAATTTCTCTTCCATCCTGCTATACTGTCTTTTGAATCTATCTATCCCAGCTTCAGTAAAATTTCTTAGCTTAAAAGGGTTATATTTAAAATTAGGTGATTGCCATATGCCACTTTTACATCATGGACCCAACTAATTATCTTTTGATATTCATAGAATTTTCAGAATGATGTCTTAAAAAACATAATTAAAGGAAATACTAAATTTCAGTTAAAGATCAGTAGAAATAAAAGTCCATTTTCTCCATCCAGTCTCATGCAGCCCTCTGAAATTCAACTGTACATCACTTTGGGACCAGAGATTAAGAACTCTTGCTGCAGATAATTTCTAAGATTCGTTCCAATTCTAAATCTATGCTCTTACCTATTGATCCAAGGGAAAAACATCATATTTCTTTCTGAAAAGGAGTTTGGGCCAATTTCCTTTCCTTTTCTACCTCTTTTTTAAACATATCCTCTTTATTCTTTTTTTATTTTTGTTTTTTTAACAGTTTTATTCATTTATTTTTAGATTTTGACATTCATTTCCACAAAATTTTGAGTTCCAATATTTCTCCTCATCTTTCCCCTCCCTCTACCCCATAAGACCTTGCATTCTGATTGCCCCTTCCCTCAGTGTGCTGTCTCTTCTATCACACCCCACCCTTCCCTTATCCCTATCTTCTCTCTACCCCATTACCAGCATTTCTTATTTCCCAGTTATATGCAATAACAATTCTCAACATTTGTTTCGAATATTTTGAATTCCAACTTCTCTCCCTTCCTCCCTCCCTACCCATCCCCACTGAGAAGGCAAGCAACTCAATATAGGCTATATATATGTTGTTTTGCAAAAGACTTCCATAAAAGTCATGTTGTGTAATACTAACTATATTGCCCTCCATTTTACCCTGTCCCCCATTTTTATTTTGTATTCTCTCATTTGATCTTGTCCCTTACCAAAAGTGTTTTTATTTCTAGCTACTTCCTTCTCCCATCTGCCCTCCCTTCTATTTACCCCCTCACCCCACTTGTCCCATTGTCCCCTACTTTCCTGTAGTGTAAGATAGCTTTTCATACCAAATTTAGTGAGCATGTTATTCTCTCTTTAAGCCCCTCTCACTTCCTCCTTTTTCTCCTCCATTGAAAATGAATTTTTTCTTATCTTTTTTATGAGTGATAGTCTGTCCCATTCCATTTATCCCTTTCTTCTCCCAATATTTTCCTCTCTCACCCCTTAATTTTATTTACTTTTTATGGATATCATCTCTTCTGATTCAATTCAACCTGTACTCTGTCTATGTGTGTGTGTGTGTGTGTGTGTGTGTGTGTGTGTGTGTGTGTAATGCCTCCACCTACCCAAATGCTGAGAAAAGTCTCAAGAGTTACAAGTATTATCTTTCCAGGTAGGAATGTAAACAGTTCAGCTTTAGAAAGTCCTTTATGATTTTTCTTTCCTGTTTATGATTTCATTCATTGTTACAAAGTAAAAAATTTGAAGGTAGGTCATCTGTCATTTTCAGAACAGTCAGGATAACTATTTGTGATAACAAACTTCTCTAACTTAGTACAGCATATGCCTTTGAAGCTAGCGGCAGGATTTTTTTGGGAGGGGAGGAGGGAGAAGAGCATACAGGACAGATATATAGGAATAGGAGGAATCTTTACTGTAATCACCTTGATGATATATGTGTGGGTGTGTGTGTGCGTGTGTGTGTATATCCATATTTATCTATTTATATACACATATATATGTATGTATAGGTAGGTAAACTCCTCATAAAACATTTTGAATTTGATCAAATTGTTTCTCTTTAAAAACCAATATGCAATCTATTCAGAATCTTCTATAGTCTTTGTGCTTTGATTGCTTTAATGATCACCCTGAATATCTTATTAAGACAATTTGCTCTCTAGGATAAGGTTTCTTTTCTGAAATGGCCTAGATACCTAATGTGATAATGAAGATAACATTTCCAACTGGTTACTATAATCTTAGACCTCAGAGCCAGAAAAAAACTAGATTCTATTTGTGATACATAATGGTTTGGTGACCTTCAGTAAGTCAACAAATCTCTCAGTGCTCCATATAACTCTCCAAGACTCTGAGTTACAAAGAATGTGCTGACTTGTATTGGTAGAAGGAGTTAACTCATCTAGGAGTTCCTTATATCATGAAATTCAGTCTGTAGCCCTTATATTTTAATTCTCAAATATTTCCTTCCATTTTTATTAGAATTTTAACTACTTATCTCATATGAGTGCATATTAGACAGAAATGCAGACATACATATGTATATATGTATGTATGTGTGTATACATATATATGCATACATATATATATGCATACATACATATATATATATATATATATATATATATATATATATATATATTTTATCAGGGGCAACTAGGTGATGAAGTTAGAAGGGTTCATTTTCCTAAGTTCAAATCTAGCCTCAAATAATTACTATCTATGTGACTCTGAGCAAGCCACTTAACCCCAGTTTAGTACCTCTGCCAAGGAAACCCCATATGAGGTCATGAAGAGTTGGAAACAATTGAAAAATGACTAAACAAATTTTTATGACAATATTACATTCCTTCCTATGGAGATTTTTAAAAGGTATAATAGTTCTCCTTGAACAAATCCTATACTTCATCAACTTCCTAGAAAATTATTGAACTTGAAATGACATCAATAAAGCTTTCAAGAAAAATAAAAATGAAGTCTACTTGCATAAAGGAAAAACAAACAAACAAACAAACTTGCAACTCTACGGAGAGTAGATTGCATGAAATGCATACAAATGCATAGTAAGTTAAACTAAGTAATGGACATAGATTAGTTTCTTAAAAATCAAGGGACCAGGATCAGAATCTTCTTACAACTCTGTCTCTTAGTTTCTGTCTCTCTCTCACTTTCTGAGTGTGTGTGTGTGTGTGTGTGTGTGTGAGAGAGAGAGAGAGAGAGAGAGAGAGAGAGAGAGAGAGAGAAAGAGAGGGAGGGAGGGACAGAGAGAGAGGGACAGAGAGAGAGAGAGAGAGAGAGAGAGAGAGAGAGAGAGAGAGAGAGAGAATGTCTATACTGTTCATTTAATTCTTTCCTTTGTTAATCTAATGCATTATTGAATTTTGGTAGAAAATGAAATACATTTCTATTTTAATACAGTGAATGTTGAAGCTGATTGGAAAATTTATCTCCTAGCTGACGACATGTACTCAGTGTCTGAAAGGGAAAAATACATTAGAAAAAAAATAAGATATGGTTTTGTAAATAGTTCTAACACCAGTCAATAGTACTTTTCCTGAAATTTTGATCGAAATAATTTACTTTCTATGATAAGATGATCATCACATTGTTACATTACAAAGCGCTGACTGAATTTCTTACAACTTCCAAAGGGACATACACATTCATTCATTCATTCATTCATTCATTCATTCATTCATTCATTCATTCATTCATTAATTCATTCATTCATCACCATTTCAGGCCCTTCAGTTACCAAAATTAACTATCCTGTGCTTCTCCATCATTTTATAACTATTTCACATATTAGTTCTTTGATGATTAATATTTTTATGAGGTCACTTATACAGTTGAAACTCAGTAATTCTTTTACTGCTTTTAAACAACAAGCTATTCATATTGGTACCTAAGATATGTCCCTTCTGCCTTCCTTCTTGGAATGAGAATGTGGGAAATTCTAAACATATTAGCACTTTTTAAAATTTCCAATGTTCCTCATGTAGATGGAAGAAATATAACTTGTCTTTTCAGACTTAGCATGTCAGAGATATCAGAATAATTCTGAAAAGATAAATGCTCACATAATAATAGTTAGCATGTATGTCATAATTCAAGGATTTGCAAAGTGTTTTGCATGTATAAATTTATTCTTACAACAATCCTGAGAGGTAGGTGTTATTAATATACTTATTTTACAAATAAGGAGACTAAAACAGAGGATAAGTCACTTTTCTGTGATCACATAGGTAGCAGATATTTGAGGAGAATTTGAATTCAGGTGTTCCTGACTCTACAGTCAACACTCTAGCCACTGCACCTCCTAGCTATCTTAAATAAAGATGAAAGTTAGGTTCCCATCATGTTATTTCTGGACAATAAACTGACACTTAAATTAGATACAGTCATGTCCCTAGACATTCTGTTCCATCTAATGCAAATCTGCTTATTTTACATTGTTCTTTTCATCCCTAAAAGCTTGAAATATTTCTGATGCAATTTGAGTTTCGGCTTACTTTTACTTATTAATTTACTATTATTTATCATTACTCAATCACTCTAAATTTCAATAATTTTTATTATATAATATAATAACTTCATTAAAATGAAAAGTTGAAGAGAGAATCAAGAAACACTGTCATATTACCCGATTTTGTAAAGTACATGTAGTTAGATCAGCAACAAAAAAAGATACAAAATATACATCTTTGTGCATACATACAAAACGTACTACTAAAGTATGCTAGTAAGAATAAAATACCTACATGATATGTCAGCAAGTTTAAATGTTAGCATTTAGAAGTTTAAATGTTAGCATTTAGATTTGCTCTGAGACTACTGTATTGATTCTAAGGTTATTTTCAGTTTTATAATCTCCTCAAACTATAAGGTGGTACCAGAATACTTAAGAGCACTAATTGGTTGAAACCAATGGATAATACATTTATCATTTTTTTAAATTGATAATGAAAATAATGTCTTGTACTGAAGATGAACCCATCTACAATCACAAAATGAAGTGGATGATTGAGAAAATAATTTGGCCTTGGTAGAGGACACTAAAGAAAATCTGGAGACTGTTCAATGTTATGTAATTCATACTCTTTCAGTTGCATTAAATCTATATGATTAAATTAGGTACTTTATTACCAATAATTACAATAAACCAAAATGGTTTTATTGCTCCTCTCATTTCCTTTTTCCTCTTTGTCAGTCCCTCTGTGTCCTTCTTGCAAATGTGGGTTTCATCTTTTTGAAAAATCTATTAATGTGATAAAATATTAAACCAGTACTACATTCCATCTCTGAAATTTGATCATTTTTAAGAGTCATCTCTAATGCTTGGAACACTCTCCTTCTTTGTCTCTGTCTCCTAGCTTCCCTGGACTTCTTTAAGTCTCAGGTTAATTCTTACTTTTTTGAAGCCTTTCCTAGGCCTTATTAAACTTAGTATCATTCTTCTGAAAATACTATCAATTGAACATATATACATATATGCATGTTTGGATATGTGTGTACATGTATATGTAACATGCATGTGTGAATATGCGTATATATGTATATATAATTTGTATATAATTATATATGTATGTGTGTATATAGTGTGTACACAATTGTTTGCATGCTATCTCTTCCATTAAACTATGGATTCCATGAGGGCAAGGACTACCTTTTGTTTCTCCTTATGTCCCTAGTGCATAACACAGTGCCTCGAATGCAGTAGATGTGTAATAAATGTTAGTTGACTTACTGGCTAACATTTCTACAGCTTTTTAATGTTTAATGAGGTCTTACAACCTTTAAGGAAGGCATAATGAGGTTAGTACAATGTAGTATACTGTACCAACAGTAGTCATGTTAGCACAAAGAGAACAATAAGAATTCTGGTCAGAGTGCTTCAGTAAGCAGCCCAACATTACAAAGCTAGAGTCTGAGGCTAAATTCACATCCAGATTTCTTAGTCCCAAATCCAGAATGTAAAGTCAATGCGATACCCACAGGAACAATTATGGATATGCATGCGTATTTCCAGAGGAAATTCACAAAATAATCTCTCTTCCTCAAAGATGAAACCAAGATATTTATTCAGATACCAGAAAGCCAATTCCACTATGATTACAATGAATTTTATACACAATACCAATACAGGGAGCATCACCATCCCCAAGCCTTTGCTCAGTTAGGTCTCCCCACAAACTCTTCTAGGCAAAATTCTACCCTTTCTTACTCATGCTAGCTGCTCCGCCTCAGCTCTGCTTCTCTCTCTCTTAGCTCAGCCTCCCTCTCTCTCAGCACTACCCTTCTGTAATAGTAATTTAAACGGAAAAATCTTTCATATTAATTAATAGGCCCATATGATCTGCTTAAATCACCTGGAAGCCTGGGTAACGTGGTAGGAGGAACTTACTGAAGAAGCAGAACAAGAAGGGTGGAGTAGAACCAGGAGGAAGTGAGTGAGTAGGGTCAGGTCAGAGGGGAAAGAATGCAGGCCAACTGACACATTGTGACAGTTGATGGTGAGAAGGCCCTGGTTGGGGAAGGGAAGGTTTGAGAATGGCTTTGCCCTCTGCTGTGATCATGTTTATTAACTTCTTGGTCACATGACAAATTTTGCTTTCTGGTTCTGGGATTCGGCTTTCTGGTATTTAAATAAATGTTTTGCTTCTGCCTTCCATATGAAGAGTGTTTTATATTTTGCAATTGAGAACTATGCTATCATATTCATAGTCACCACCAGTGCTGTGAATATTTCTCTGGAAATATACCTTCCTGTTCCATCCTGTTAGAGGAGCTTCTCCCAGCATTCCAAGTGATTCAGGCTTCAATGAGACTGTGTGCTGGGCCAAAATCAAAATAGGTCACATGTGCCTATTAAGGGACAGGGAATATCTTCAAATTCCCTTAATATTAAGCAGAATTGTTTCAATTATATCGTGCTTATACTCATGTTGCCTTATTTAATAACCCAGATTGGCATAGATATAGAATGATCATTCCACTCATTACTCTTTGTGTGTGTGTGTGTGTGTGTGTGTGTGTGTGTGTGTGTGTGTGTGTGTGTACACAGTTGGGGTTAAATGACTTGCCTTGGGTCACACAGCTAGAATTTGAACTCAGGTCCTCCTGACTACAGGGTCAGTGTTCTATCCACTGTCCTTCCCCTGATTACTTTTAAGAATCATGACTGATTAGCATAAGCAAAAGTTATAGGTCAAATATATCAAGTATTTAAATATATTCATTGGTAACATTCACATTTGGTACATAATTTCTCAACTCTACTTTGCTTGTGTAGATTCCACATCATTCATTGCTCTCTCTAATAAGAATTGTTTTATGAGGAAAGATAATAAAATGTTGATGAATTATACCTGACCTTTTCCTTTATTGTAATCAAGCTGCTTTATTTATATAGAAATGTTTTTCATAATTTATGTTAATTATTTATCTTTTCCTAAAATTTTTCTTCACATTATTTCACTGAGGCTTATCAAAAATGTCAGTATCTATTACTATGTTATTAAAATCAGGGGAAATTCAAAAGGGAAGGTATATCCACTAGAAGTTATCTTTACATTTTTTCCCCACTGGTAGTCAATGTACTAGAATGAATTAGTAACTGAATGTAAAATAGCACCTAGTAGCCACTTTTGCTCAAAGAAGTGTGACATCAAGAAAATCAAAGCGCATTCATATATGTAGCATGTGTGTATTTAATGGACCCAAAGAGGTCGTAGTATCATCCTGATTTTTTTAATGACAGTGATGGAAAAGTAAATAATCTTCTTGGGAGGGAAAAAGAGTATGCTCTAACTTAAAAAGCACATTACTGCAGGTTAAATGATTTTTTTTTATGTTTGTAGACATTTTGTGGATCACAAGTTGACTGTCATAATCCACCATGTCCAACTTATGTTATCCTCTGTTGTTTATAGGGAAGGTATGTTTACCTATCTGCCCATAAACATTACAGACTAAAATAAGTCTAACCTTTTAAATTGGAATACATGTGCAATAAAATAGGCATTTTTATAGCTATGTGCCAGTTTTCATTTCATTTCTTCCCACAAAAATGAATCAAACATTAAAAACCATTACTATAAACAAATGTCAGATGGAACAAAAATATTATCCCTTTTGAGTGCCAGTTCTGCCAGAAATGTGGTCATAACTCTATATCAAAAGTATTAAATGACTTAGACATCTCCCATTACATAAATATATTATTCCATCAATGAAGTGCTGCTTAGTGTTACTCTTCTTGTGCAGATTTTTAGAGATTAGTTTCTTTTTAGGCAATGAGTGAAATAAATGAATGTTTAATACTCTTCTATTTGGACTTTATATTTGATCTCATGATAAATAACACAAAGATAGCACAGAAAGACATCATGTTAAATTTGACACAATCCAGTAAACAGATATTAAACCCATTTGAGGATAGAGACTCTTTTTGTTTTCTTTATACAACACTAGTGATATTAAGTGTCTATTTTAGGTGTAATAGTAAATGATTTTTTTTTCTTAGATTTTCTTTTTTTCTTTTCTTAGAAGCCTAACTGGCTTCTCTTTATATTTGATTTTTTTTTTTTTTTTTGTAGCTTTAGCCATAGAAAGGTGTTGAAAAGCCACATAGTTCAGCTCCATTATTTCACATTTGATGAAACTGAGGTTCAGAGTTTAAATGTTTTACCCATTGCCATATACATCTGAGTATATGGCATAATAATGATTGGAATCTAGGTCTCTTGACTCAAAAATCTATCACTGTATGCCATCACATTTTCTCCTTTCATTTGGTTTCATCACTCTTTTTTTCCTAAGCTTATGTTAACTCAGTAATGCTACATATTTTTTTTCTTTCCATCTTATGCTATATAGTGAACATTTTCCAATAAAAGTAGACTGGTAAAGAAAATCTATATTACAGACGTGTTTCTGCCTGCAGCCTATATTGCAGGTGCAAAAAAATGAAACATCATTGTTCTAAGTGGCTTCTTTTTCTGAGAAATATGTAATTGGGACAATCTGTATAAATAATGTATATTTGGCTGGAGTCTCCATATTGCCACAGTTTAAATGTGTTCTTTCAGCTGCATTTGAATATGCACTTGAAAAAATATATGTACAGTGTTGTAGATAAACAAAAACACAACTGCTTTTCAATAAAAACTCTAATTAATCCCAAAGCACCTGACTTACTAAAATGTTCATATTTACACTTCTCAGCTTGCATTTTTAAGAGAGCAGTTTAAATACAATATTTCTTTGGAAACAATATTTATCCATTGGATGTAGGGTTGGGGAAGGAAACAGTCTTTGGTATATAAGTTCACATTAGATAATTTCATTCCCTAGCTGTCCTAGAATTTTTTTTTTCTTTCACTTTTATGACCTTGCTTTCAAATGTCCAGTGTGAAGCCATTGCTGCTGAAGTTGTGAACTCATACAACCACTCTGGAAAGCAATTTGGGACTATGTCTAAAGGGCAATCAGTTTGTGCATACCCTCTGATCCAGCAATGCCACTGTTAGGTCTGTATCTCAAAGAAATCATAGAAAAGGGAAAAGGATTTACATGTACAAAAATATTCATGGCAGCTCTTTTTTTTGTGGAAGCAAAGAACTGGAAATTAAGGGGATGCTGAAAATAAATTGAGAAATGGTGGAACAAGTTGTGGCATATGAATGTAATGGAATAATATTATGCTATAAAAGGCAATGAGCAGGTGGATTTCAGGAAAAGAGAAAATAACATGGAGAGACTTATGTGAAACGATACTGAGTGAAGTGAGCAGAACCAGGAAAATATTGTACACAGTAACAGCAACATTCCACATCCAGAAAAAGAGCTGTGGAGTCTAAATGCAAATGAAAGCATACTATTTTCACTTTTTTGTGACTTTTCCCTTTTATTCTGTTTCTTCTTTCACATGACTAATGTGGAAATATGTTTACATAATCACACATGCATAGTCTATATTAGATTGCTTGCCATTTTAGGGAGAGAAGATAAAAAGGAAGGGAGAAAAAATTTGAAACTCAAAATCTTATAAAAATGAATGTTAAAAGTATTTTTACATGTAATTAAAAAATGATATTTACCAAAACAAAAGAAACAACTAAATAAATAAATAAATAGACAAATGTATAAACAAATAAATAAAGAACCAAGCGTAATATAACAGAACAGCACTGAATTTCATTGAACTGAAAGCACTATTTCAGTCCAACCCATGTACTGCCACTTTCTACCTCTGCGATCTTGAGTTAGATAATTCCTTGCTCTAAATTACAGATTCTCAGATTATGAAAAAGAAGCTCTTAGTTATGGGGAGAAATTAAACAGTACATCTTTTGGTTAAAAAGAATAATTAAAGACATCTCATAATGTAATCTCACAATAAAATGTAAGGGATGACATTTCCACCTTCAAAAATTTTAGTATATCAACTCAATTCAATCCAACTTAACAAGCATCAACTATGAACACATCACGGTGGTAGATGCCAGGAATATCAGCGAAAGCACAAACAAGTCCTTACCCTTGAATAACCTAGATACTGACAGAGGAGCATTATTTTGGAGTATGCAAGAGGCAGTTTATAATATGATCATTAAATTTTCACTATTATTATTTATACCGCAGAAATTGGCAAACACTACCAGTCTGCTTTATAGTTTTGTTGATTGTCTAGACTTAGAGATATGGAATATATATTAATACAGCAGATTAAATTTAATAGCTTGTAATGGGAACATTATCCTTCCCCCAATCTGGTTGGTAGACATTGGTTTAACAACATTTGATTGTTATTGGTATACCCCTGTCCTTATTCTAACCCATACTCACATTGATCAGTCAGGTTGAGTTCTAAGAAATATATTAGCTACTCTCCAACTCAGATTTCAGGGCAGCACTCCTACAGGGCTGTAGTAGTATCTATTTTTAATGCTATTGACTGAAGACTCCATTATGGTGTGTCTACTCCAATATCAATCATCAGTTAAAATAAATATCTACCTTTCATCATAAATATACTCTTATGATTACTGACTCGGTATTTTTTAACCAATTAACATCAGTTAGGTTTATAAAATAATATTTTTGAGATGATTATAGTAAAAACAGACACTACACATATCCATCCCTGTCTTACACACTCCTGGGGACAGATTCTCCCATATACTACACAAATCTGTAGGGAGATTGGGCTGAAACTTAAAACAGTAGCTATAAGGCATTTGCCCCCACTATAATCACTTCCAAACGCAATATAATCTCAGCAACTGATGGTCAGGGTAACTCAGGGTTTCCCTTCTCACTGTCTCAGCTTGCCAAAAAATCCATTACGAACTTCTCCTGGACTCTTGGTACCATTGCTTATCTTACCTTTTGAAGCTTACAAAGCTTGAAGTTGTCTCCAATAATTCTTTATATAAAGGAATGTGTGAGATGGGGGGAATGGGGTTGAAGCTAGAGGTCAGCAAGTAAGAAATGGTTCCCACCCCATTGAGAATCTTGATGGAGACTCATTCAACAGGGATCCCTCACTTGTCTGTGAACTTAGTGGAACTAATGGTATGTCTGAATCTATTCTCCCTAGAAATTGAGGTATAGGGAAAGGTGGGCCCTAAGGTATTTTGGAGAAGTGTTCTTGGTTTCTATTCTTGCTATAAATTTGAAGTAAATGTGTACTTTGTGGCAGCTAGTCTATGTTAATTGGTTAAATAAAACTGGGATATTAATCAGTGTCAGTTAACAGGAGTTTGCATCAATATCATTAGAGCAGAATCCCCAACAACCACTCAACAGTGATGGGGAGATTTAGATACCTTCATGGAAAGTGAAACCAGAGCTTAATCCATAGGAAAGCATAAATACAACAGAAGCAACACTAGAATCATGTGTTCATGGGCCACATTGGCAGTGGCACAAGTAGAAAGATAAAGGCTGGAGTTTCTGCACCTCATCAAGGACTTCCTGCTTGTCTTGCCTATTCCTTAGAACAAAGGCAAGTAGGAAAGAGAAGGACACTTGCTTTGGCCAGTTAATGTCCTCTGAGTGCAGCACAGTTCAGGATCAACAGTCTATCAAAACTCCACATGCTGTAGCCAATAGCCATTTACTAGTCATTAACCACACTCATTACAGATACTGTATATACCATGCAAAGTATATACATCCTCATAAGGGCTGGGGCCCAGTGCTTCTTAAACTTTTTTCCACTTTTGACCACTTCATTATTTCTTAAACCATGAATTAAAACCACAGTTTAAGAAGCTAGGGCAAATCTCTCTCTCTCTCACTCTTTCTCTCTCTCTCTCTCTCTCTCTCTCTCTCTCTCTCTCTCTCTCTCTCTCTCTCTCTCTCTTTGAAAACAAATGAGCAAACAATCACAGAGGTCATGCAATTTCTGTTAACTCTAAAAATACCAAAGAGCTAGCAAAGGTTATAACAATCACAGTTAATTCTGAAAATTAAAATAAAAACAAATTAAAAGAGAAGAGCCTAACACTGGTCATAGGGGGGAAAAACTTTCTTTACTGGAGTAAGGAAACTAGATACGTGTTCTGGGGACTCCTCTGTTACCAAGGACACCCACTTTAGGGTGTACAGATCTCAATACATATGCTAGTGACCTTGACAATGAGGGGTAACAGCAACAATGAGACAAGTATAGCAAGGCTTTATTACCAGCATGTGGGTACTGCAGATCCTTGTCCAAGCTCAGAGAGACCAACTGTGCTGGTGTGAAACCGTTCTGGGATCTTGTTGTGATTGAGTTCTTCTAGAGGGTAAGTGTGAAGGATTGTTGTTAAACCAAACTCGGGGCATAGCTTGCTTGCTGGGCTTTAGCTCTGGAAAATAGGGTGTCTCCTAATAGTGAGAAGGGAGGAGTGGTCTTGGCATGGGGATTCTGATTATTTCTTCCTTTTTCCCAAAGGGAAGGGATCTGAAAGAACCCCTCCCATTCTGGTCAATAAAGTAGAGACAAGTATAAGCCAAGATACTACAAGAGGCCAATTGGACCAGGACGAGATGTTGAGTTGAGGCTGTTACCTTATATTGGTGAGCTTGGGGATTAGGGTGGCAGATCTAACAGTTTGTTAGCCCTTCCCTAAGCAAAGATGGTATGGTATTTTTAGCCCAGAGGGTCAGTTCTTTGGGGGATATTTATAGAGGGAAGTGTGTCCCAGGAACCACTGAGAAACTCCCAAAAGGGACTCAATAAGGACCTTAGTGTTGAGCATATAACAAAAGGGAAGAGAAAAAAAACAAAAACAAGTACACAAACAAACTAAAACAAAAACCTAGGACAGTATATTAAACCCTAGTCCAGAATCTTGGGAAAATTTTCTCATTTGAATGTCACCTGCTTCTGGGTACATACTTGACCAACTTGAGGTCCCTGAAGAATTCTGCCATTCGCTCAGAAGTGGGGGCTGTCTTCATATGATCCAGAAGTCCACCCCTACAAGTCTGACAGCTGTAGAAGTAGTCAGAAAGACCTGGTAGGGGTCCTTAGAAACAATGGTTGCAGATTTGTAAAGTGTAAATGAGAGTAAAATGAAATACAGGCCAAAACCAGATTGTGGAAAACTTTAGGTGGTTAATAAAGAACTTGAATTTTTTCCTAGCTTCAGGGTTGTGATATTATTGGCTGTTTGTGGAGTATAGGTCACAGAGGGGAGATAATGAAATCTGGAAGCTCAAATTGGAGATTATTTTAATAATCTAAATGAGGAGTGATGAAGGCTTGAAGTAGTTTAATTAAGTAAAAGGAAGAATACAAATGCAAGACAGGCAGTGACAGAAAAATCAGCATTATAGAGTAGTTGATGGAGTAGGTGAGGATGAGTTTCTGAACATGAGGGTGTTGGGGCCCTTAAGGTACAGGGAAGTTAAAAGGATAGCTGGTTTCTGAGGGGAAAAGATAATGGGTTCTATTTTGGAGATGGTTACTATGTTTGGGAATGTCTAAATGGAGATGCCCAGGATATGAGATACCACAATAAAAAAGATAAGGAATACACACAAATAGAAAGGAAGATAGATAGATAGATAGATAGATAGATAGATAGATAGATAGATAGACAGATAGATAGAGGATGGATAGATAAACAGATAGATAGAGATATCTGTTTATCTACATATACACTTGGGAATTAAAAGCATAAAAGGTGATCATTTTATTGAAAAGAATTAACGAGATGTTTAAGAGATATCATGGAGGGAGAGAGAGAGAGAGAGAGAGAGAGAGAGAGAGAGAGAGAGAGAGAGAGAGAGAGAGAGAGAGAGAGAGAGAGAGAAGAAGAAGAAAGATGAAGAGGAGGAAAAGAGCTAAACTAAGAGTATATGCATACTCAAGACACAGTAGGCAATGAATATAGCAATTCCCTGTTTGATAAACCCAAGGACCCCAGCTTCTGGGATAAGAACTCACTGTTCAACAAAAATTGCTGAGAAAAGTGGATAACAGTGTGGCAGAAACTAGGCACAGACCCATGCCTGACACCCTACACAAGAGTGATGTCAAATGGATACACGATCTGGGTATAAAGATTGATATCATGGACAAACTGGAGGAGCAAGGGATAGTGTATTTATTAGATTTATGGAGAAGGGAACAATTTTTGACGAAAGAAAAGATAGAAAGTATTATGAAGTGCAATACAGATAATTTTGATTACATTAAACTGAAAAGTTTTTGCACAGCCAAACCCAATGCAACCAAAATTCAGAGGGATGTAGTATATTGGGGAAAAAAATATAGCTAATCTCGGGGATAAAGGCCTCATTTCTAGAATATATAGGGAACTGAGTCAAATCTACAACAATACAAGTGATTCCCCAATTGATAAATGGTCAAAGGATATGAACAAGCAATTTTCAGAAGAAGAAATTAAAGATATCTATCATCATATGAAAAAATGCTCTAAATCACTTTTGATTAGAGAGATGCAAATCAGAACAACCCTGAGGTACCACATCACACCAATTAGATTGGCAAACATGACAGAACAGGAAAATAATAAATGTTAGAAAGGACGTGGGAGAGTTGGAACACTAATTCATTGTTGGTAGAGCTGTGAGCTCATCCAACCATTCTGGAGAGCGGTTTGGACCTATGCCCAAAGGGCGACAAAAATGTGCATACCCTTTGACCCAGCAATATTGTTTCTAGGACTATATCCTCAAGAGATCATAAAAATGGGAAAGGGTTCCACATGTACAAAAATATTTATAGCAGCACTCTTCATAGTGGTCAAACACTGGAAATCAAGGGGATGCCCATCAATTGGGGAGTGGCTGAATAAATTATGGTATATGGATATAATGGAGTACTATTGCACCATAAGAAATGATGAACAAGAAGACTTCAGAGAGGCCTGGAAAGACTTATATGTGAGTGAAAGGAGCAGAACCAGGAGAACTCTGTGTACAGCAACGACCACAGGGTGCTAAAGTTTTTTCTAGTAGACTTGGATCTTCGTAGGGATGCAAGGCCATTAAAAAAGAAAAAAATTCCCAATGGTCTTCTAAGGCAAAATGTCTTCCTCATTCAGAGAAAGAACTATGAAATTTAATCGCAGAACATAACAGATCATTTGTGTGTGTGTGTGTATTATGTTTTGGTTTGTTATATGATTTCTCCCATTTATTTTAGTTCATCTACTCAGCATGACTATAAAGAAAATGTATTCAATAGGAATATATGTGTAGATCCTATATAGAATTGTGTGCCATCTTGGGGAGGGAGGGAGGTGATGGGGGATAGGTAGGGGGAAAAAGTCTAAGTTTTTATGGTAGTGATTGTATACATTAAAAATAAATAAAATGAATTAAAAAAAAGAAGTATATGCAGGGACATGTTGGAGAAAGTTCAAACCTGCTCCTGAGGATCAATTGTAAAATTTTCAGTGTGAACATTTATTCCTTGGAAATCAGCAAATGATGCAAATCAGGATTTGATTTATTGCTTGATTGAGTGTATAAGACTTTAAAAGTCATGAAGAAATTGTTAATATTGTAAATTAATACTAGAACTGTGTACTTAGAGAGCCAGTTATTGAACATTTAGCAGCACACCACTGGTGCATATCCAAACTTGAGGACAGAATCTGGATAATGAACTGGCAAGGGAAGTTATGAAGGATTAGTCCAAAATATAGAAGAAGAGCTAGGAGAAATCAATGTCATGTAAAACAAAGAGAGATTGCCCAGAAGATGTGTGATAGGAGTAAAAAGAAGTTATTTGGATTTATTGGTCTTTAGTTGATAGCTAATCTTGGAGACAGCAGTTTCTATGGAAAGGTGCTATCAGAAACCAGACTTCAAGAGTCTGAGAAGAAAGTGAGAAGTGAGACAGTGGAGGCAGGGAGAATAGAAGGCATTTTCAGAAGTTTCATGTGATAAAAGGGCAAACATAACATCATGACTTCAGAAGATATCCAGGATAAGTGAAGGTTTGTAAGGATACTTCATTTGAAGTCAGAGAACTTTAGAGCTAGGTTCAAGCTCTGGCTTATTACCTGTACCAATCTGTGCAAGTAATTTATCACCCCTTGCATGCACACACACACACACACACACACACACACACACATATGCACACCTTGGACCTCAGTTTTACCATCTATAAAATGAGGGAGTTTAAGTGTCCTTGAGACCCTACATGTATGACCTTAAGATAGGGGATATCATGATAGGGTAGTCAACAAAGAAAGAATCCATATACAAGGAGGGAATAAAGAACAGAGAAAGAATCCCAAGGGAGTTACCCCACAAAGGAAGCATGGGGAAATGGGATAAAGGAATGGGAAGGAAAATGGCCACATTTTTTTTCTTACAAAGACTGAAGCAAAAGAAGATTTATTGAAAATAATTAAGTAGCTTAAAATCTTGGCACTTGTATTGGGTAAGTCTTGTTTTGATTAATGCTCTGCATTCTTCAGCAGTTTTATAATAGTCCACATTTACATAGCTCTTTAAGATTTACAAAATACTTTTTCTTCAACCAAGTGAATCAAATACCATAAGTATCTTTAGTATGGGGATTTTACAAAAAGAGAAAGAGAAGCTTTGGAAGGGTTAAGCAACTGGCATGTTGTCAGTTAGCTAACACATGTCAGAGGTAAGATTCAATCCAAAAATCTGCTTCTATCTTCCTGCTTTCAAAAAGATTGATTTCTTTAAAATTTCCCCTTGCCAGCTCATTCAAAAGCTGAAAGACAAATAGAAGTCTCTACAGCATCACCTCTAAATAGAGTGAACCAGTGCTCTCATCGCTTACTAGTTATCTGTGCCTGGATTCTCCAGCTCCTTTTGTTCTTTAATATAAAGGTGATACCTGGAACTTGCCTGTCAAGGTTGCCTGCCAGCCGCTTTCCCAGACTGCATATGATCCTTTTATCTCAGGGAGGAAGTTTGACAGCTGAGGCGAATCCTTCCCTGTCAGGTAATTCATTGCTTTCACTTAGGAACATAACCTATAAAGACCCAGGAGAAATGGAAAATAGACCTTAATGTAGATCTAATATTTTTAAGAAGACAAATGATCAACCGCTTTTGCCTCCTTCAGAAATCTGAGCAATAGAAAAATCAGTCTCTGAATATTACATAAAGGATGCAGTGTACCAAAGTTAATTCAAACAAGTAAGAAAAAAGGCAAGGAGGTGAAGGAAAATTTTCTCTTAACCACTGACAAAATAACAGGTCTTTAGAATGTACCATCTATCCTTAGTTTCTGTTCTCAGGGCTGAGTATCTGTGTCTTTAACTCATTCAAATTAATACTGATGACAGTCAAGAATAAGATACCTAAAGAAGAAGAAATGTCAGAATGTAATTATAATGTTGGACTGAGAGCATTAGGCACTGAAAATGTCAGTTTCCATGAGAAGATGTATACTGTGATGATTTTGAAAAAACAAAAATGGTTTTCAAGACTCAAATTTTAGTTAACGGAATAAAGATTATTCAGATTTGATATTTAAATATCAAGGGCAAATTAGATATATTATTGTTGTAATTTAGGCTCTCTAATACAAATTTTACATACACTAACACATTATATATATTATCATACTTAAACAATTCCTTGTAAATAAAAGAGAAATCTATATATGATCAATCTATAAAGAACAAATCGATGTGTAACAGAAGATATTTCACATTGTGGTATAAAACCTACATAGGAGACAATTCTATTCTGCAATCCCATAACTTCTGGGATACCACTGATTTTAAGTTTGTCTTTTTCTCATGTTTATTTTTTTATAATATACTCTCCCCCACTTTGTTTAAACCTTCAGTTTTCCAGATTTGACAACACTTTCGATTTGTAATTGTAATAGAATTGAACGGACAATATAATGGATCTATAGTAGAACTATGACCCCATTTCCATTTGGAATTTTGCTTTTTTTTTTGCTATGAGAATTTCATATTATTCAATTGCTATTCAAATTTTAAAAAGTAAGACAATATTCAAGTATTCTAAGAATCCCTTTAAAATAGCACAGTTCTTAAAATTAAACTTAGCTACTATATTATAAACTTTCTAATATTTCCTGATTGGCTTAGTAGTGAACTAATCTTTTCTTTAATTATTCTTTTAAAATGTTTGACCATTTTTGACAATATTACTTTTTAGCATATTTAGCTAAGGATATATTGCAGTTTCCTAGAGTCAAAAAAGTAAGGGGAAAAGATAAGATTACTTTTTTTCAGAGAGAATGTTTGTCAGAAGCTGTAGTCAAGTTATAGCAGGGTAGGAACTTTGGGGGAGGATGGTAAATCAGGGTGTTGGTACCTTCAAGATATCCTCTATAATTATGTTGCTTGGTACTTAATTGAACTCCCATACCTTAAAAATAATGTTGATAAATCAACAAATGTTGCTTAGAGGAAACTGTCCAGAAGCAAACCACTGGGCTCTTTCCATGTTCCTGTCCTAGATAACACTTTAAAAAAAAATAATCAACTTGAATGAAGATATGCTGGGCAAATGTATAACATTTGTAAATAACATAAAATTGAGAAAGATACTTATATTGAAGCATAATTTTTTTTTTCTAAGATCTCAGGCAACATGAGATAAATATAAGTTTCTGCAAATGGCTTCCAAATTTACATCAAACATGCACAAGAAGGAGAATTGGATAAGCAAAAGTTCATGTGAAAAAGATTCAAGGGCTTTAGTTGATTGCAAGTCAATGTGAACAAACAGCATATGACTGCAGCCCGAGATATTAACGATGGTAGCTTAATGGTGGAGTGAATAAAGTTCTGGGTCTGAAGTGAGGAATAGGTGAGTTCAAATCCAGCTTTGGGTACTTTCTGTGACTTTGGGCAAGTCATTTAACCTGTTTCCTCAACTGTAAAATGGGAATAATAGCAACACCTACCTGCTCCCTTCTCCCCCCAGGGTTTTGGTGAAGATCAAAGGAGATAATTATAAAGTGCTTAGCATGGTGACTGCCACGTAATAAGTACTAGAGTAATCTACTTTATATTAAATTTATATTACTATTATTATTGCAATCTTATGCAAATGATTCTGCAATCTCATTTATGTAGGTACTCCCACCTGAGATTTATACTGCAGCCCAAAACGTTCGACTTTTGTCTTTCTTTTATAGGTTTGCCATAGAGTGACCATAAAACATGCTTGAACCTTTCCTTACTTTTTCTTGAGAGCAAGGATCAAAAAGAACTACATAGAATCTTCCCTTGTATCTCACTCTCACTATTTCACTGCCTGTATTTCTTTTCGCTCATATGTTTCTCTCATGACATCACTTATACGACTTTTCTTGTACAAAGTCTGTTTATGATGTGTTAGAATGCAGCCAATCCATAGTGTGAACCTATTCATTTCATTTTCATTGTAGTTTTGCTTCCTAGGAGACTATAGCATAATAAAATATGCAAACATATAACAACCCAGGAAAAATTTTAGCTATAAAATGATGTGCTTTTTTTCAGGAACAAATGTTGAGTTATTAAAATAACTGCAATTTCACAAATTCAAATCAGCTTACTTTTTTCTTCTTCAGTTTTCAACATATTGTTCATTTGCAGTGTCTATTCAAACTCTCCCTCTCTCACTCCCTGCCTGTCTTTCTCACTTCTTTCCATCTCTCTGTGTCTCTCTCTCCCTCTCCCTCTTTTCTATCACCTTTATTGATACTACTTTAGAATGTATTAATGTGAATACAGTATGCAAAACAAGGAAGGGATTAAACCAAAAGAATCTCCATTTGTCTAACCGCAAGTAAAATATGTTTAATTTTAGATAGCACATTTTAAGGGGTTATAAACACCATCACCACCACCAACAAAAACAACAACAGAACAACTAGAATTTGTCCAAGGGGAGGAAAAGGAAGAAATTTTAAAAAGCTTAGAAAATCAAACCATATTATTGTTCAATTGCGTTCAATACTTCATAACTCCACTCAGAATTTTGTTGGCAAAGATAATGAAGTAGTTTACTTTTCCTTCTCTAGCTAATTTTATAGATGAGGGAACTGAGGTGAATAGGGATAAGTGACTTGACCAGGATCACACAGTTATTAAGTGTCTTAGGTCAGATTTGAACTCATGAAAATGAGTCTTCCTGTTTTCAGTGCTGTATCAACTATCCTACCAAGAATAATAGAAATAGTTAAAGGATATTTTTGTGGAACAGCAGGCGGTGCTAGTATTGGAGTGGGAGAGGGTGAGGGTTGACATAATTATTTTATGATATTTGAAGGACTGACTTGTGAAAAAAGGGCTATAGTTATTCTTAATTATTCCCAGACAGCAGAACTAGGACAAGAAGTCAGTGATATTTATATATTCCCTTTTGCTAAGCCAAATAATTATTACTAATTAGAACTCCACCCCAAATCATAATTATATTTGATATTTGTATAGCACATTTAGATTTACAGCCCACTTTGCATACATTATCTTATTTCATCTCCAAAAAGGACTCTGTGAGAATAGATATTAACAGTATCAGTGCTTATGTAGACAAGGAAAATGAGGTTCATTGAGTTTATATGACTTTCATATTGTTATCAATAGGACAGATTCAAACCCAGTGTTCTCCTTGCTCTGAATCGAATGTTCTTTCTACTGCACGTGATTGCCCCTAAATTTGAACAGTATACTTTGTGAAGTAGTGAATTAGTTGTCTCCAAGAGTATTTAGCTTCCAATGTCACTTATAAGGAATCTTATAAAAATGATTTTTGAATGAGGTTGGAGATGGGCCTACATAATTTCCAACTCTAAAACTATGATTTAATTATAAAATTTTTGCTTTGGTTTTATTGTTCATCATTTTTCAAGTCATGTCCAACTCTTCATGAATCCATTTGGGGATTTCTTGGCAAAGATACTGGAGTTGTTTTCCATTTCCTTCTCTAGGTCAATTTACAGATGAGGAACTGAGGCAAACAAATTTAAGCGATTTGCCCAAATTCACATAGCTAATAACTGTGTAAGGCTAGATTTGAACTTGGGTTTTTTGGATTTCAGTCCTGGTGTTCTATCTATTGCTATCTAGCTATTTGGGTAAAGAATGTTTGAGATAAACCTGCTCCTAGGTCTCATAAAATAAAAGGAACAATGTGAAATGCTAGATGACTCTAGATAGCTAGTTGTTTATTTAGACTTTACAAAAAGCTACTTAAATGTGTGGTATATGAGTAAACAAATTGGACTTGGAATCAGAAGGCATGACATTGAATCCTTGAAAACTGGTCCTACTCTAAATTGGAGATTCAAATAAATGGTCTTTGAAGTCACTTCAGACTCTAAATATATGATCTTATGATTCTATGAAGTCAATTTACCCCTCTGAGTCCTCATTTTTCTCATTTGAAAATGAAAGGATTGGACTAGATGACCTCTAAGTTATGATCACAATAAACCTCATGAGATTTAACTACTGTGTGTCATTAGTTTTCTAATTACACAACTATGTAGCAGTTTTTATAATGGGTTATGTAAAAAGGTCACTAAAATAAAAGTCAGCATAGCATAGAGGAAAGGAGATTGGAGTTGAACTTAGGATTCTCTGATTTGAAGTCTTCTTTCTGAAACATACTAGATACATAATTTTAAGAAAGTCAACATCTTAGTGTCCATGAAATTGTCAAAGACATTAAACTATAGATGAATCATGCATTTTCATTGATGGAGAGAGTATCCATGTTCTGTGTTCCTTACTGTAATGAACTGCCTCTCTACCTAGGCTGCAATATTGTTCAAATGCTGTATGGAAGGTATATATTGGGAAAGATAGAAATGCCCCTCTGTAGGACCAATGCAATATTCACAGCAGCACAATTTTGAATTGTGAAGTACAACAGACTCTCCACCTAGAAGACAGAACCAAAACATTTATTTAGACACCAGAAAGCCAAATTCCTCATTGTAACAAAAATATGTATACAGTAACAATATAGAGACCAGCACCATCTCCAAGCCTTCCCCCTGCAAGGTTTGTCACAAACCAGCTCCATGAAACAAAATCACAAACAAGCTCTTTCACTAAGACTAGCCAGCAGCCTGCATCCTTCCTAGCTCTGACTGCTGTCTGACCAACTTTTCTCTCAACTCTGCTCTAGCTCCCCTGCTTCCTGTTATACCCTTCCTTTTCCATGCATTCAGCAAGCTCCTCCAATCACAGGCTCAGACTTCCATGTGACCCAGGCAGGTCACATGGGCCTACTAATGAATGGGAAAGATCTCTTCATTTAAATTACCATTGCACTGCCCCCCGGCCGAAAAAAAGGACAAATGACATTTTGTGGACAGAGATTGTGAATCACTGAAATTTTCATGATCCTTGTTCAAGACCAGCTGCATGTCAGCCTGGAGACCCATGAATTTCACTTAGAGTGGCTTATGGTAATGTTCATTATACATAACTTTTATAAAATGAACTTTTTAAAGGAGATCAGTAATTTTAAAAGACACGGGCAAAGTCTTTTGAGAAATAAATCACTAAAAGTTGATTATTCGAACATATTGTATCCCATTGTTATTGATTCATTCATAAGTTAATATTTATAAAACTCAATTGCTTAAATTAAAAACAAAGGTAAATTACATAATACTTCATTAATTTGGACATAATTTATTTAGAATACCTGAGCATTTGACTTAGGTTGTGAGATGTTGCAGAGTTCAAATTTGAATTGCTTGTATAATGATTCATTAAAAATGGACAACTTACTAATGTAAAGAAATATGTTTTCCTCATAATGAAAAAGGAAGGTCAAGTGTTTTTAATTCCAAAAATGTAAAATACATAATAGACGATGCCTAAACTGTAAAAATAAGATAGACAATTTGATTCAATGATCATTTGTATATGTTGGAATGATACTGAATTAAGCTGTATAAGGTGACCATTGAAATTAATGAAGGAAAATAAAGTTTAGAGTTCCTTTCTCAAGCAGTATAGACTAGGTTAAGTTCTTAATCAAATGAGAATGGCAAAATTGCCACCTATTCATATATGTTTGTATGTAATTGATTATATTGTTTCAAAATATGAGCAGGTGCCTTTCACCTTTCCAAAGATTTCTTAGAGAAGATAATTCTGACTAAAGGCTTTCTGTCAATCATTCAATCAATTTATCAATGTAGATTTATACAGCTTCTGTTACTTTCAAAACTGCATTACAGGCATTTGGGGGTCTGGGGGATGTATACACCTTTAGTGTAATCAGATCTTCTCCACCATGCCAAGTTATTAGGTTATTGTTTATACTTTTCACTTTTTATTTAGCTATCTAGCACCCTACACACGTACATAATGTCTTGCAGGGCTAAATAAACTACCCTGTTAAGACTCGACTATCTTCAAATACATCCACTAGTCTTCTCCTCTCACACACAGAGAAAAGCAACAGGACACTAGTTCAATGCAGAAGCAGACTAAAGGAATAATTAAGAGTTATTTTGTGACTTAAAACTCAATGATCTTAAGTCAGGTACTGTATTCATACAGGACACAATCTTAATCCTTCAGTGGAATGCCCACTAAATGCGTAGTTTCATGCAGAATGAATCTTACACTAGTAATGGATACTGTGTGAACTGATTAAAATTATTTGAATTGTTATTTAGAATGTAGAATGTCCAAATTGCAATGTCATTATAAAATATTTTTTACAAAGATGTAAAAGGACATTTCAAATTGAGAAAGAAAAAAAAATAATTGGAGTGTTCAGTCATGCATGGAAGCAAATGGAACAGATTGATTATAAGCTTCAAAGTAGTTTATAGAAGTGGTAATAAAAGAAAAAAAACACAAATAGTTAAGCAAGTGCCTTTTGCTATAACAAAGGATTTTAATTTTATTTTAAAAAGTAAATTAAAAATATAAATAATATCTAGTTGAAAGCTAACACACACACACACACACACAATGGAATGGACCATGATTCTAGCTGGTGCCCACTTAATAGGTGAAAAACATTTAGGAAATGATTGGACTAATTCACCATTTCTTATAAGTATAAATTCATTACTAAAACATTTTTCTCTCTCCTCTCCTGTCTTTTTTCCCTCCTCTTCTCTTCAAAGGAATACAAACTATTAATAACCATAAAAGAAACTTCTGTATCACTATGTAGACCCCTGCTACCAAAACCATTGTCAAGGGACTTTCTTTATTGCTATAGGCAAAGAACCTGCCCTGTACAAGAAGCAGGGTGGAGTTGGTGATAAGTGAGACAATGTAAAATTTTAACAGTCTTTCTTTAGGGACCTTGCAAGGGAGACTTTTCTCTGAGCATCTAGCTGCCTTCTAGCATCCAGAGATAGATGGAAGAGGCCAACACCATTCAAGTTGTTGAAAGAAAAGATTCTGAGAACAGGGACATGATGAACACTGCCAGCTCTAGTGATAGGCTATCTATCAGAAAGTCCTAATTCACAGAAAATTTCTCTGTATATGTAACTTGAATTTTCATCTCTGAGCCTTCTCCCCAGGTCTTTCTTCTGTTATTGAACAGAATAAATTGCATCCTCCCTCTACACTGAACCTACATTATATGAACCTGATATTTCTGTGTACCACATCTATCAATTGCCTTGTATATTTTTCACTTGCCAAATGCCTTTAGTTTTCCTAATTTCCAGGACTATAGAGAGAATCAAATCAAATAACACCTAAGAAAGTGTTGGACTCTTTGTTTTTTTACTTATTGTTTTGTTAAATTTATTTATTTTCAGTTTTCAACATTCACTTCCACAAAATTTTGAATTTCAAAATTTCTGTACATCTTCCCCTTCCCCCTGCCCCTGGAAAATGTGTATTCTGATTACCCTTTCCTTGAATCTCCCCTCCCTTCTATAACCCCACCACCACCCCTGCATGTTATCCCTTTCCTTTATATTTTTCTGTAGGGCAAGATAGATTTCTATACCACATTGCATATATATAAACAATAAGCAATATGTATATGTAAGCTATATAAGAAGTTTTATATATATGTATATATGTATATATATGTATATATATATATATATATATATAATTTCCTAGTTGCATGTAAAAACAATTTTTAAGATTTGTTTTTAAAGCTTTGAGTTCCACATTCTCTCCTTTCCTCCCTCCCCACCCACCCCCAATTCAATATAGATTATACGTGTGTAGTCATGCAAAACACTTCCATAAGTCATGTTGTGAAAGACTATATGTCCTGCATCATGTCCCACCCTACCTTTGTTGTATTCTCTCCTTTGATATATCCCTTTACCAAAGTGTATTCTATTATCTCCCTCTCTCAACTCCTTCCCCCATGCTTTCCTATAAGATAAGATAAGCTTCCATAGCTGATTGAGAATGAATGTTATTCCTACCAGAAGCCAAATCTGATGAAAGTAAGGCTCGCTTATCCACTCTTACCTTCACTTTCCTCTCCATGGCTAAAGCTCTTTCTTGTCTGTTTTATGTGAGGTGATTTACTTTATCTTTATCTCACTTTATCTTTCTCCTCATACATTCCTCTCAACACTTAATTTTACTTTTGACATAGCATCCCTTCACATTCAGCTCATCCTGTGCCCTCTGTCTCTGTCTCTGAACACACACAAACACACACACACACACACACAAACACACACACATTCCCTCCAACTATCTTAATACTGAGAAAGGTCACATGAGTTACAAATATCAACTTTAGTAAGTTCCTTATGGTTTATCTTCCCTGTTTTCTTGCATCTCTTTATTTTTGTATTTGAAAGTCAAATTTTCTATTTCATCGAATAACCATTTTTTCCCCTGAAAGATTATACTCAGTCTTGTTGGGTAGGTGATGCCTAATTTTAATCATAGCTCCTCTGACCTCTGAAATATCGTATCCCAAATCTTCCAATCACTTGCTATAGAAGCTGCTAAATCTTGTGTTATCCTGATTGTATTTCAATAACACTGGAATTATTTCATTCTGGATGCTTGCAGTATTTTATCCTTCATCTGGGAACCCTGGAATTTGACTACAGTATTCCTAGGAATTTTTCTTTTTCGTACTGTTTCAGGAGTTGATTAGTAGATTTTTTTCAATATCTGTTTACCCTCTGACTTTAGAATATAAGGGCAGTTCTCTTTGATAATTTCTTGAAGGATGATATCAAGGCTGTTTTTTTTGATCATGGCTTTCATGTAGGGCAATAATTTTTAAATCATTCCTCCTGAATCCATTTTCCAGGTCAGTGGTTTTTCCAATGAAGTATTTCACAATATCTTCTATTTTTTCATTCTCTTGGTACTGTTTTTTTAATTTCTTGATTTCTCATAAAGTCATTAACTTACATTTCCTCCATTCTAATTTTTAAGGAATTATTTTCTTTGGAGAGCTTTTGGACCTCTTTGTTCCATTTTGTCCATAGTGCTTTTTAAGGCATTCTTCTCCTTACTTCTCCTTACTTTTTGTCTTTTGTCTTTTGGGTTAGTCTAATTTTAAGGTGATTTTTCTTCAGCATTTTTTTGGGGGGTTTCCTTTAGCAAGCTATCGATTCATTTTTCATGATTTTCTTGTATCATTCTCATTTTTCTCCCTCTTTTTCCTCTACTTCTCTTACTTGATACTCAAAATACTTTTTGAGTTCTTTCTTGGCCTGAGACCAATTTATATTTTTCTTGGAGGCTTTTGATGTAGGAAATTTGACTTTGCTTCCTTCTGGTTGTATGTTTTGATCTTTGTCACCAAAATAAGATTCTATAGTCTGACTTTTTTTCCTCTGTTTTCTCATGTTCCTAGACAAATACTTGAATTTCTAACTCTTTGCAAGATAGGAATCTGCTTCCAGTGAGGATAGGGGTAAGGGTAGATGTACTGTCCTAGACTTCAATGGGTTTGTATCAGCTGATTAATTCCCCATCTGTGGACCCAGATCTCTAGAAGTTGCTGCTGTTGCTGCTGCTGCAGGTACTGTATCTTCCTTTACTCTGGGGCCTGGGTTGTACCACAGTAGGACCATACCCCTCCCCAATTCAGGTCCCAGAGAGTATTCCCACTGACTTTCTATGCTATCTTTGGTGTTTGTGGGTTGAGAATTCTGGAAGGCACCACAGCTGCCAGTGATTCAGTCCTTGATGCCTACTCTGGTCCCGTCTGTGCTGGTGCAGCCTGCACTGGACTATGCTCCACTCCACTCCCAGTCCAGTGTGATAGATACTTCCTGTAGACCTTCCAGACTGCCTTCAGCTGGTGGTTTGCTTCACTCTGTCATTCTGCAACCCCAGAATTTGTTTAGAGTCATTTATACAGGTATTTGTAGGGATTTGGGGAGAGAGTTCTAGAAGGTCCCTGCTTTTTCTCTGCCATATTGGTCCCCCTACCCTCCAATTTTATTTTTTGAGGCTTTAGATGCTAGAGTTTTGACTTTGTCTTCCTCTAGTTGTATGTTTTGATCTTCCTCATTATGAATGACATAAGAAAATACCTTTTCTCTAAGAAACTAAAAATCTATAATCTAAAATCTGTTGTTTTTCTCCCCATTTGCTCATTTTCCTAGCCGATTACTTGACTTTTAAGTTCTTTGTTAATTGGAGGGCTCCAAAAGCAGCCTCCACTTCAGCAGTGACTGCCACTGCCTTGGGGCTTAAGCCTGGATTGGGGTTGTGGCTGGGGCTATGTCTGGGGCTGAGGCTAGACCATGCTCCCCTCTTACCCAGGTGAGAGATACTTCCCACTGACCTTCAAAGCTGTCTTTGACCTTCAAGGGTTGAAAAGTCTGCAAACTATAGGAGCTGCCAGCAATTCAGTCCCATAAAGTCAGCTCCAGCTCTGTCCAGGGTGGCATGGCCCACACTGAACTGCAATCTTATCCCAACCTGAGTGTGATTGATCCTTCCTATTGACCTTCCAAAATGTCTTGGATGGGAAATTTGCTTCTGTCTGTCATTTTGTGGGTTTTGCTGCTCTAGAATTTATTTAGAATAATTTTTCACGGATTTTTTTTAAGGGGTTTGCAGGGAGAGCTCTAGCAGGTCCCTGCTTCTATTCCACTATCTTGGCTCTGCCCAAGTGTTGGATACTTTTGCTTACATCTATAATCTCTACCACTAGGGAAGTCTAAAGTTGGTGTATTGCTTGTGTTTCAAGTTCTGAGTTATAGTAGGGCTAAAAGTAATCTCTGCACTGAGTTCAACATTAAAATGGTGAACCTTTGGGAACATATCTTTTTCTCTGTGTCTGTGTCTCTATCTCTGGCTGTCTCTAGTTCTATGCTTCTCTCTCTCTCTCTCTCTCTCTCTCTCTCTCTCTCTCTCTCTCTCTCTCTCTCTCTCTCTCTCCCTCCTTCCCTCCCTCCCTCTAATTCCCTCATTTGAGGAAGATTAAGCCATAGTCACACTGTGTTCTGGTATGACAAGACCAACACCATTGCCACATGGCCAGCTCATCCTCCCTGCTGAACTGATGTTGATGCATAGAAACCCCTAGTTTTATTTTAGATTGCATAATTTTATAGATTTTATAGATTGCATTTCCATTAAGAAAAGCAGGTTATAATTTATTTTGATGCCTTCTGACTTTATTTCAGGCTTAATTCTATGGAACTCTATTTTTTTATGGTGAATTTAGGGTACAGTTCAGTTTGTAAATAATCCCTTAGTGTCCTGAAATAACAATGACTCCTGGAAAGATCATCAATTTACTCATGCCTATCATTAAACTTTAAGTATCTACAGCATGTGGTCAGATATAACACAGAGTGGTCAAAAGAACACTGAACTGGAACCAGAAGACCTGTGCCAAAAGGCAGTCCTACTGAATTTTTGTGTCATAAAATCTCCAGGCCTGCAATGTAAACAAAGTTTGGATTGGATGATTATAGGATCCTCTCTAACACTAAATTTCTTTGAAATACAATCTTTTGTGATGGCTTTTATTTACACTGATTCACACACACACATATGTGTGTGAGTGCCTAATATAGAATTTAGATCTATCAAATACATATATTCCGTATGATACGTATGTATATACACACATATGCATATACATGTATACATTTGACATATCACTTAACTATAAAATAAGTATATGTGTATGTGTGGTATGTATGTATGATGTATGTATATGCATGAGTATATGTGCATGTTATAAGATTAGACCTGGTGGTCTTGACAACATCAGGAGGGATTCTCCTTAAGGGAGGCTATACTCAGGTAAAAATACTAACAACTCTGTGTGTGTGTGTGTGTGTGTCTGTGTCTGTGTTTGTGTGTGTTTACATGGCTGTGCCAAAAAACAATGTTGTCAGTTACCAGCTTATTTTTCTTTCTAAGATGGAAACTTCCCATATCCCCTGTGTGACCTGAATCCTGACACACAAAACACCTAGCTCCAGGGAAAGCCACCCAAAATCAGAGTATGATAGCCCTACTCTCAGAAAGGCACTTGGAGTACCCCCTTCCAGCTGAATGGACCCATGTTTCTGTGCTCCCCAACACCGAAGTGACCTTATGTGAGTTATACTCTATGTTAATATGCATGCCTAAGATGTATATCTGTTCCCTTTTCTCTCTGCCTTTTTCCTCTTCCCCTTTTCTTTCAATAAAGCTTTCATTGAACTGATTCTCATTGTTTTACACATAATTCTCAGAATCTGAACTCACTAAGGGGTTGTTTTCCCCCACATCTCCAACTGGCTGATGATCCTTTCTTTAATCATAAACCTGAGGCACAGATTCAACCTGTTGATAGATGCATCTATGATGTGGGAGCCTAGTACTTCGAGGCTAGTCATGGAAATTAAGGATTAACAGGGGATCCCTACATCCTCCAAGGTATATACATACATACATATGCATATATGTGTATACACACTTTAATACTAATTAATATTTATCATAAAATTTTACTTCTACAAAAGATCACCTAATGCGAAAGTATTTCATATTTGAGGAAATACACATATACATATATATGTATATATTAGTAAATGTGAAGTTTACAATTTATTATGAACTATGTATCACTTAAATGTAATATAGATGTATATTCGTTATATATAATAAATAATAGTATATAATGTTCATAATAAAAACAATGTCAGATTTTGAAAAGAAGACCTTGTAAATCATTTAATCCAGTTTATTTTATAATTTTGGAACTATATCTACATATTTACACAGGTATGTACATAATATACACATAAATATGAATCTATATCTATATATAGATAGATATGTAGATGTAGATATATAGATATGTGTTTATATATTCACACATAACCTGTGACTAAGGACTCTTCTAACTATTGGGAAAATGTAAATTCTAACAATTATATATGATTCAACAAAACAAAAATTTGTGGTTCTATCTATCATTTTTTCTACAGTGGAGTGCCATACATATATACCAACATGTGTGTTTGTGCTTCTAGTGATGAGGATCTTCAAAATTAGAAGGATCATTCCTGGGAAGACAGACATAACCCATCATTTGGCTGTACTCTAAGCCTTTTCAGCTTAGCAGACCTGTCAATACTTGTGTTCTATAGTCATCACCTTCAGGCAATTGGGGCTATCTTCTCATAGCGACAATTCATAAAAGGAGAAATTTCGGAATATCTATAATGGATAACTGTCCAAAATAAAATGTATCATTATATTTAAATAAATATCTGTATATACGCAGATGATTTTATCATATACTACTTATAGAATTTTACTCCCTTTAATAGAAAGAACATTCAAGAATATTTCCTATATTTGCTTAGATCTTTAATATGATGCACTTTTTCTTTCTGCTATTATAATTATTGCACCCACCTTCAGAATACTTCTCACTTCACAAAATCTTCTGAATAAGATCAATTACCATTCAAAATAATTTGGCTAAAGAATCCACAAATAAAAAATGAAGTGCATGAAAAATGCTAGTACTATACTAATACTATGCAATAAAAGAACTTATATTATACAAAATCATCTACTTACTTCATTTTTGGAATTTTATGGGCTAAAATATGCCTTTTCTATCAGTATTGAGACCTTGAATATATATGTTTTTTTAGAGAGAATGCATATCTATATGTGATATTCAGAATTAATTTTGGAAAAAGAAGTTGTGCATTGTAAGAAGCCAGTTCACTTACAGTGGATGGTGATCTTGCATTAATTGACGTAAGTGGAATCTACTGCTTGAATAGAAATAGAATATAACAACACAGGTGAATTACGTTACTTGTAAAAAAGTCCAATTCCTCACTTGCTTTTTCAGAACTCATCACAAACATATGACATTAAGGAACATGAATAGTATTTATTTAGCAAAACAGAAAAAATAATCAATCACAGAAAAATCTTTCATATAAATAATAGTTTCATGCCCATTATAGCAATCTAAAATTTATGAATGCAGACTTATCTCATCCTTCACAAATCAAAAGGTTAACCAATTCTTTCATCATTACCATGATTTTTAAAAGTGAAAATTTAAAAGTTTTGAGCAAGGATATTTGAAGATTCTCTAGGGATTCTTTTGGATAATGATACTATTTTCAGATTCTCATTGATGAAGTTTAATTTCTGGACTATTTTTCTGATTGTAAATGACCCTATATTAAGTGAAAGAAATTGAGGAATTGTTTTTGGTGTGTTTTCTATGCTCAGATTTGGGAGTAAATTTCTTTGGGTTTGGGGGCTAATTTCTTTTGATATTGATGCCAATATGTGTATACACATGCACACAGTATATATAGGTATGTAAATATATGTATATGTGTGTGTATATGCATACATGTACATACACTGCACATATGTGTCCATAAACACCAAAAGTGGCATGAGTATAATAGGTAAAACATTGTGGGAAGTAATATAAGTCAAATTAAATTTGAGAGGCATATGTGTGTATGGATGTATGTACGTGTATGTATGTGCTTGTATGTGTGCATGTGCACGTGTGTGCATGTTCACATGTGTGTGTGTGTGTGTAGCTAGGTGAGATACTGTTCAAGAGCCTGTTGATTAGGTACCTGAGACTGGTATATCTCTTAAGTCAGGGCATTCTGTGCTGCAAAAAGGCTAAAGCTGATCTACTGTTTTAGCCGGAACCACCCCAACATACATGGGGGTCTACTATCACAGATTCTTAGATTTACACTCACAAAAGGAAAGCAATTTTCAAGGGGTTAACAATCACTTTAATCAAGCACATGGATCAATCCTTTAACCAAGCGCATATATCATTCACCTAATTCACAGGAGTCAGCACCTTAAAATTTAAAGAAAACAAAGAGAAATCAAAAGAGTCAATAGAGATGGCTTGCTCTACCTGAGCATAATTCAATAGACTGGTACAACTGTCTGACCATAGCAGAGAGAGCAGTAGGACATCTGGGTTCTCAAAGCCAGGGGGCTCCTTAGTGGCTTCCCAGAGTGCTCATCTGACACTCAATCCTTCTTGCAAAAACTAAGCTCCAAACTAAAACCTCAACTCAGAATATTTAAACCTTTTTTAGAGCCAGAGGGCATCACAACTCTTTGATTCATTGCCTTAAAAAATAAATAAATAAATAAACGAACAAACAAATAAATAAATACATACATACATACATATATGGATAGATAAATAAATAAATAAAAATAAAGGGTACTTGGGACTAAAGGGTAGGAAACTACAAAACAACTCCCCTAATCAAGCTTACTACAATGTACAAGGCCCATCAATGAGTGGGAATGGATTTTTAATCACACTAAAATAATTAACAGTACAAATACATACACTGTTTCTAGTTAAAGAAACTCTTGTTTCTGTACTTTACTCCTTGTAAAGATTCTTGATTGATAAAGGCGAGATTAAATCAGAGGCACTTGAACATACTAAAATAAAAAAGGAAACAATCCTATTTTGATTGCTATCACAACTGCCTAAAGTGAGTCTGGAACCAAAATGATAAACTCTAAAGAACAAAAGGCCACCACATTGCATAAGGAGGCAAAATACAGGAAGGCAGGGAGACAGGAAAGAAAGAAGGAAAAGATTCGGTTTCATAGCAAGTAGTGTTGCTGTCCCTTGTCATATTCTGCAGGCTGTATATTCACTCAAACATGCAAACCAAAAGATTTTTGTACTATGAAGTCATGGGAACTTGGTATTTTTTTGGTATTGAAAAAGGAAACAAAACATAAAACTTATAGGAAAGAGTTTAACAGATATCAAAAAGTTCTTTTAAACATAACTGCTAAAAACTTTTCATTTGAAATTATGGAAGGTGAAAATTAACAATGAAATAAAGTTAATAATGTGTCTCTTCCATGATTTTCATTAAAAACCTGACATTTATTTTATCAATTGTCATTTACCTTAGCTCCATTCAAAGAAATAATAGGAAGACCATAATTTATAATAAAATAAATATAGTGATGAGATCAATATTAAATTTATAATGAAAGTCAGAAGTAGAGTTTACATAAGGAGAAAGAAAAATAAAAGTGGTTAGGATGAAAAGAAACATTTAGAGAGGAAAGACTCTGCCAAGTCAATTCATTTGTTGTGTTACTGTGTTCATAAAGGAATCACAAAAATGATCCATTCAGCAAATGATATTTCAATAGTAAATATTAAAGGACCTAAGGAAATTCAAATTTAATTCTATATTATTCAATAAAGGTCAGTGTGAAGAAGGAAAAATGATAAAACATCAGATGGTCAGAATTTTCAACACTGTCCTCATCAGAAAAGGTCAACATAAAATTATTTTACTCTTGTTCTTGAGAAGATAAAAGTTTAAGAATCTTCTTGTTTCATCTACTTCAAGGAAAATAGACTTCATATCAAAAATAACATTAAGCTTTGTAGAATGAAATTTCTTCCAGATCTTTAACATGCAGGATGAGCAGCTAAACACATTAGGGAACCTGTGAAAATTTCTCTGAAAAGAAATTAAAGGTAATGTATTTCCTTTTCTTTTTAAATAAATTGTATTGTAAGTCAGCTGTAAAAAGCAAAAAGATGATTAGAGGGCAACTACTCCAGTTGAACGTTAATAATTAATCTCTGTGTACCTGCTGTGAGCTCTCAACTTCAAAGGCAATATATCTCTTTTTTTTTGTTCTATAAGTGCTATAAAATTTTCATTAAACATTTTTAAGCTTTTCAGGGTACTGACCACTGGTTCTTTACAACCAAATTATTGTAAGATACTGAATGTTGTTTGCTTTAAATACATTTAAACTATCCTAGTCATCATTGTAGTATTCTAAAAACTACAGTAAAATTCTGTTGTTTTAAATGTTTTTTATTATATTTCTTTAAGCATTGTTTTTGAAATGTTTAAGATTTGATATGTAGGAGTAGGCTACAGGTAACATATTACAAATGAATTGCCTGATAAACAAGTGACATAAAAGGTAACATCAAAAAGCTATATGACCAGAAACAAAAGATGATTTGGTCATGTGGCAAGAGCAAGGAATGTCTACATGTGGTCTGATCAAGTCAAAACACAGTATAATTTACCTCTTCCTAGATTAGAAAGGAGAGACAGAGACAGAAACAGAGAGAGAAAGAGACAGAGACATAGACCAGAGAGAGAGAGAGAGAGAGAGAGAGAGAGAGAGAGAGAGAGAGGGAGGGAGAGAGAGAGAGGAGGGGAGAAGAAGGGAGGGGAGGGGAGGGAAAAGAGAAAGATAAACAGAGACACAGAAATACAGGAATATACCATGAGAGACAGAGACACAGAGACAGAGAAAGGGGCAGAAAGACAGTGACAGAGACACAGAGACAGAGAAAGGGGCAGAAAGACAGTGACAGAGACAGAGAGTCAGACAGACAGAGGGCTAGCTTCCAGGAGGAAGACCTGGGTTTAACTATCTCTGACACAAACTGGCTGTGTGAGCCTGGGCAAGTTAATCAGAAAGCTCGCTAGACAATTCTTTAAGAATGCAGTTTTCATAATCTGAGAGTACAATTTTTAATCTAACAAAATCTAGATTATAAGAGAAATGCTTTTCTAATAACATGGGCAATGAGGTTGTTAAGTAAAACAAAGATTTTTGGAACCATCTAATCATAAATTCTAATCAAGCCTGTGTAAAGTCTTCTGTATAGTAGAATTCCTACTGAGTAGTCATGGAGTTTCTAAAGAAGGAACTTGTGATGAGAATTTGAAAATATATAAAAATGATCTCTTGTAATTGACTTTTGCACCAGGAAAAATTTAAAATTCGAGAGTGAGTTCTGGTAAATTTTTGATTAGTGAAACTTGACATCTGAGGTAAAAGCTCTTGGGACTGTGATGAACTAGGATTTGAGTTATCTGATGGATCATAAAAATCCATCAATAATCAATAATCCACCATGTGAGAGAAATACCACAAGCTACTCAGAGAAAACGTGACCTTACAGGTGGAGATCTTCCTCTGGAACACCTGAGAGGACAGTTCTAACCTCTGCCTAGGATGGGGTCCTCCTGGTTCAGTTTCCCTATTGTATTCCTTTTAAAAGGATTGTTTCCCACCTGAGCATTGCTGAATCTGAGGTGGAATTGATATTATATGATTACAGAATGTGATATTTTATCTATTCATGCCCTTGCTTTTCCTTTTCATGGCAAATTTCTGTAATCAAAGCAAGTGGTCAATCTGAATGGGAGTTATTCTATTATCCCAGTTGGATAAATTAGTACTCCTGCATAACTATGTGAAAGATTAAATCCCTGGAAGGAAACATTCTTTCTGAATGACATGAAAATAATTAGACAAAGGGAAAAGAAGTTTGTGAAATGAATGTACAAACACAATGTTGAATCCTTATCCAATAGACTAAGGCTGAGATACAACTGAACTACTACATGAAAGTGTGTGTTTAAGATCTTGGCTATTCAGCCTAAGATTATATTCCTTTTTATACCCTTAAATGACTTAGTAAAAGGATATTTGGCCTAGTCATCTGCTGTTAGTAGATATACGTCTATATGGAATAAAGTTTTTAAAAGTTTTAAAATGATGTTAAAATAATTGGGTATTGGTACAACTGATTAAGGGACCTACCTGTTATTCTATTAATTACTGAAACTAGATCAGAAACATTTTCAGTTTGAGGAAAAGAACTTCAGTACAGTTTTGTTAGAGGGAGGTAATGTGGAATGTTTTTGTATTAATGGAAAAGTCAACTTCATTCAAAGTTTGTTGCTATTGTGGAATTAATACCTGTTTATACTGTGTGTTCTATGTGCTGTGGTACAAATATGTTCTATTATAAGCAATTTATCTCTATGCATTGTTTTGGAATTAATTACTTATGGATCCTCCCAAGTCTTTTATGGTAACCATGGAGTAAAAGTTGGTCTCTTATAAGTAAATTCTTTTATGTAACTATTAAGCTCAAGGGTAGAAAGCTTCCACCTGCAAAGTGTTGTTACTTATATTTACATGCATAGAGTTGGGTCCTCAATAGCATCTGATCATCCTAAAGGAATTGGAATCAGAGTGGGAACTTTTGAGAAAATAACAAGATCAGAAAATCCTGTATGTCAAAAGGAAATAATAAAATCATGGGGTTCTTGCTTGCTTTGTTTTTCCTCTTTTCTGACATCACTTTTAATGCTCCTTTTATTTGAGGCCTGCCTATTGAACTCTTTCTCAGATTTGCGTCTCCTAGACTATCCTGTCCACCTGCAGATGGTCATGCAACAAGGACACCTGTTCTTCACTCTCCTCCCCGTCCCTTGACCCTGCTTCAGCCTCATTTACTCTCCTCCATCTCCCTCAACCCCCAAGGCAGGCACAGTGCCTTTGTCCTTCTCCCAAAAGTATTTGGGTGGATGGTGAAGCAGACAGCAGCACTGAGGCAGAGAAGCAAGTGGATGTGATATGTGAGATAAGATGTGGACTAGTGACTAGTCAGAAAAGTGATGAAAGAAGACTATGCATTGAAACCCCTCACCCTGGAGACTTGTGTTCTGGACCCACCTTGAACAACTTCTGTTCCCAGCCCACCTGATTCCTGATCGCACCCTATACCAAGGGTTAGGCTTGCTTCCTCAGCACTGGAAGTCTAGTGCCTTAATTCAAATAGAGGACTCCGTGGGGTGGGCAGAGCACATGATTGCTGGGTGTGTAATCATCATTCTTAGGATACTAGCTTACTCCCCATAGCTCTCCCCCTATTTCCTAAAGATCCTGCACAGAATTTTTCATTTGAGCACTCACAGGGTATTTCAGGCAGCCTCTTGGACGTAAGACATCCACTCCAGCCTGAAATCTCTCCCTACTTCCTCCTGGGGGTCGTGGTTTTTCCCCCTTCTTTCCTCTCACTGGGATCCCCTTATTGGTCATTTTACTCCATCTTACACTGGTTCCGTGCTTGTTTAACCTCCTGGTTTGATTTGGGTCTTCTCATCCACAGCAACTTTTAGGGCACCAACCCCTGTCCTTGATGAATCCCAGTGCTTTGCCTCTCTCCACCCTGACTCAGTTGGCACTGCACTCTGCACCCCACACTGATCACCCCCTCCCAACCTATTCTGTCCCTTGAAGTGGACTCTTCACCCCTGTTCACAGCAAGCAGCTTCTGAAGACAATGACTTTCACCTTTTTTCCTCGAAAGAATTATCCTACCTAGTGGTTAAGTGGGGAAATGATGTGATTAGGAACAGTGCCCTAAGAGTTAAAATAATATTGATTGACTTTGTCAAGCCCTTGGTGCCCTGAAGGCTCCCCTTACCACAACTTCCCCTTATCCCGGACCATATAATTCCCTGTCTCCACCCCTCATCATGAGGAATGGAATTTCGTTATCTTGTGTCATTCATAGTCCTCTCCTTGCTCCATTCATAGTCCTCACCCTATGACTTTGTCTTGTAAGACTTCTTTATCTTGCACTCCCACAAAGAAACCCTATAATCATCCTTTCTAAGTCTGGTCCTTTTCCTATACCTTTGCCTTTGTTTAGCTCCTTACTAAATCTCCAGCCTGCTGCTTTTGCATCAATAAAGTTCCCAGTGGCTACAGAGAAGGTCTGTAATTCATTCACATTTTGAACCAGCCCTCCCATCTCTCTCTTCAACAGAATGGCTCCAGGAATTAGAAGACAAGATTATCTCTATTTTGATGTACAGAGTAACTGAAGTTTGGAGATTACATCACCAATCCAAACACATATAATGAGCTGTCCTCAGAAAAATATCAGGGAGTTCAATTTAATTGATTTCAACAAACATTTATTGAGCACTTACTATGTGCAAGACCCTGTTTACAAAGTCTTTTGAACAAATTGAATTGAACTGAACCAGGATCGCCAGAGAACTCTCTGGCCCCATGTCTCTGGTTCTTGACTGACTCATTTCTGAGCAACTCAAGGCTCTTTCATCTGAGTAGGCACATAATTTGTAGGTGGTCAAGGGAGTCCAAAGAATATCCTACCCTTTATCCCTTTCCTGCTACTTCTTGTTCTGAATTAGGAAGTGGTGACCTATTTACTTCTCTTTTATCCACTCCCTCACCACCAGGATTTGAACCTGGAAGAAGCATCCACAATGCCACCAGACATTGACTCCAGACATTACATCGCCATTAATGATGAGCTATAAAATAATAAATCTCTTACCTTTGTTTGGAGTCATAGCTGAGCAGAGGGGCACCCTGGGACAACTAGGTAATGCAGTGGATAGAGTGCCTGGCCTGAAGTTGGGAAAATGAGTCTTCCTGAGATACTAGCTGTGTAACCTTGGACAAGTCACTTAATCCAGCTTGCCTCAGTTTCCTCATCTGTAAAATGAGTTGGAGAAGAAAATGGCAAATCATTCCAGTACCATTGCCAAAAAAGAAAAAATAAAATCCAAATGGGGTCACAAAGGAAAAAAAAGAATGTAATTTTCATAACTCTTACTCTTCTATATTGGTAGAGGAATTTCTCCCTTGGGCTCACCCTTCACAGATAAAAAGACAGTGAGATAATTCTGGGCAAAAAAATGCATATATTAATGTAGCCTAAGCATAATATTTTGATTGGCATTTCATACTATACATTCATATTGTTCTTGAAGTCTTGGTCTTCCACTCTATTTTTTGAGTTTCTTTTTTGAAACCTAGTATGGGGTTTTATTTTATTCAGACTATTTTTCATTTTATTAGATCTAACCCATTATTAAAAACTGTCAAAATCTTTTAAGATCCTGATCTGTTATTAGATATATTAATTGTCCCTTCTAGTTTTGTATTATTTGCATATATGTATGTTTTGTTTATCTTATTACTAAACATGGGTAAGAAAAACAAAAGGATCAAAAACCAATCTCTGAGGGTACTTGCTTCAGATCTTTTAGGTTTACATGAATCTATTAATCATCAAACTTTGCATGTATTCAATCAGTTCTGAATTTACCTAATTGTACTGTGATAACATACATTATAACTTTGCACACATGTACAAAGATATAATGAAACATTGTGACAAATCCTTTACTTAAATCCAGGCATATTATGTGTGCAACATTCTTATTTTCCATTATTCTATTTGTCCCATCAAAAACAGAAAATGAGGTCAAACTAGTTTATCGTTTTGGCTCTTGGTGACCGTTTTTAGCCTCCTCCAAATGCTTACCAATCATTGCTTTGATCATACATTATTGAGTATCAGCCTTTAATATAAATATTTTACTTTCTTCCCTTTTTGAAAAACAGATAAAATTTGCCCTTCACTAGTCCTCTTTTCTTTATTTTCTCAATTTGTTTTTTGATAGATCACTGACAAGAGATTAGTAGTAGCATCTACAAGTTCTACATAATATGAAAAAGTTCTGGGCTTTATAGTTTGAATACATTGGAGCAGTTAGGTGCTCCCTTACTATCTTCTATCTTATCTTGATTTTCATTTACCTAGTACCAATTTTTGTTCTATATTTTGCTATTCGTAGATAATTTTTTCCCTTTTATAGGACAGAAAGAAAATAGGAATTGATTAGTTAGGTCTTTTCTCAATTTCCTATTATCTAGATTCCATTTACCATGAGCGTTTTTATCCTTTCTTTCATCTTATTTTTGTCCCCAGAAGAGCAAAAAATGTTCTTTATGTTGTCTTTTATATTCTTTGCCAGCCTTCCCAGATTCTTGCCTTTAGTATTCGTGACACTTCTTACAGCAAGGTGGCTCTTTTCCTCTTCATCTTTAGTCACCACTTACCTTTTATTAAATCTACTTTCTATATCTTTATCCTCACAACTACATCTATTTTTATCTATAGATATATGGTGCCCTTATATGTGAGTGCATATATGAATATATGCTGCATACACAGATATATATGGATGTATATATTTATACATGTATCAGGGATAATGATAGCATCTACATCACAAAGATGTTGTATGAGTCAAATGAACTTTCATTTGCAAACAACTTTTCAAACATTAAAGTTCTATATACATGCTACCTATTAATATTGATGTCTATTTCCTTGTAAACTTACTTTCTCTGCAGAATGTCAAGCCATAGTACCTTAACCGAACTGCTGCACTAAATTTTTTAGGCAGTATTATACAGTGGATAGAGAGCTGGATATGGAATTAAGAATTCCAGGGTTCAAATCACATTCTATTCCTTTGATTTTGAACAAGTCATGTAATTCCATGAGTATACATTTCCTCATGTGTAAAGCAACAGTGTTGAATTAAATGGTTTAAAAGTTCCCTTTTGATTTAAATCTATGATCTTATCATCTTTTTCATTAATTCTCCCTAACCTTGTAGATACATCAGACTATAACTTGCTTATCCCTCTGTATCATCAGAAACTCTAATGTTCCCACTATTTTTCCTTTAGTAATCAGTTCATACATACTGATAATAGTCGGATCTAGAATACCAATTTTTCTCATTTTTCCTTTAGCCCATAAAAGTGGAATTATCATCAAAACAAGTCAACAATTTATCATCTGCTATACTTTTAACAAAGAGAGATCTAGCTGTATCCCAATTCTTCCAAACTTGCACAGGAATACCCAAAATCCACTGTAATATTTTTTCCAGACAAAACCATTTTTGAAGACTCATATGATAGAGACAAAATTGTCTCAGAAATGTTAAGATCTGGAAACATCATCAGGGATGAGTTATATTTACATAAGAAAAAAACCATTTAAAAAGTAGTTCTATTCACATGTTTTTAACAGTTTCAGCAGGGAGTAAGATACCCCACCTGCCACTTTAAAAACAAAGCAGGGAATAGTGCCAATAACAAAGAAATAGAAAAAAATACTTTCATTCTGGTTGGCAAAGACAATATTCAGTACAAATAACCAATAAATTAAAGGAAAAAGCAGGTCAGTGTGTGTGTGTGTGTGTGTGTGTGTGTGTGTGTGTGTGTGTGTGTGTGTGTGTGTTTAGGGCGAATGAATGTGTGGAGGAGAAAGGGGAATGAAGGCAGGATGATATTGACCGAGTAAACTCCATATTATTCATGTGATTATTGAATTTCAAAATTTGGAGGGACATTGGTTATCTTCTTATCAAATTTCTTCTCTTTAGAGATGAGAACACTGAATCCTAGGGACTGGAAAGGACTTCCCTTATTTCTTTTAAATAATGATTGATATATCACATGTTTGAATCCAGATTTTTCACATTAATTATTGCATTCTTTATACCACACCACATTTGGGTTTTTTTGTTGGTTTTTAGAGGAATATTTCTCATTGTGGTCCATGAAACCCCAAAGTTTTACAAGACCGATTCAGGGCTCCATGAGTTTGAAAATAGTTTTAAGATAATGCTGACATTATTTGTGTATTAAAATTTTCCTCCATTTTCCAACTTTATGTCTGTCAGAAACCAAATGTTCATATACTTCAATAAAAACAACATATTACAGCAGCCTGAATGGAGAGACATGTTAATTTGTCTTCTATTAAATTAGACATTAAAGAAATTCCAAAAACAAATATGTAAAACTGCCAATGTTCTATTTTTTTTTCTTTTGGAAAATAAGGTTATTACTTCACAAAATATTACTTCTGCTAACATGCAATATGTTAATTCTTATTTTAAATTAGCATTTAAAGAATTATTATTTAAAAGTTCTAATATTATGGTATATATCTATAATATTCCAATAAAGAAAAGGTCCTTGTGTTGTTCAGTAATTCTTAGGAACATAATAGATTTCAGAGATTAAAAAAAAAACAAAACAAGAACCAAACCTTTAGAATCATTTTTGTTTTGATAACAGTTAGAAAACAAAAAAAAGCCCTACTTTCTCTGAGAATAATACAATTTCCCTCTGTCCTTGCTTTTCACTTAATCAAACTTTTTTTTTCAATCTGCAAAAATTCATCATCTCTGCCTCTCTCTCCACCTGAGATTAAAAAACAAACAACTCTTGTTACAAACATGTATAGTCAAGCAAAACATATTTCTACATTGACCATGTCCAAAACATATTCTTGCTTGTTCCTCTGACAAGTTGTGACATTTGACCCCACTCTGCAGGATAGAGTAAGGAAGAAATAATCAGTCACAGAGCCTTAGTCCATCCAACTGCCCACCTTTTGTACTGTTTTCATCCTGATCTTATATGCCACCCCCAATAGCTATAACTCTTTTATTCTCTGCCTAATTCTTTTTCCATATACCAGTGTCACTCAGGCTGGACCAAATATAGGAATTTGCTAGTTTCCCCAAGGGACAGACCCTTTTATGATCCTAACCCCAGCCTCTGTGCCTTGGTCCTATCCCTTTGTTGTTTACTTGTACCTCTTCTTGCTAACAACTGCCATTATAGCATGTTCTGCTCGCTGGCTGGGGCATGTTTTCTACTCTTTTTCCCTATACCTCTCTGAAGTTGACTATGGACCTCCATAACCACCCTACTTCAGTAGTTATATCAAGTCTGAAGGTCCTGGTTTCTCTCAAGGGGTCACCCTATTGGCTAAAGAGTCCTAGTACCAGTAAAGAAAGAAAAAGTTCTTTAGAGTACATGGGAATATTTTTTTCTTCCTAGGAGGTTATGGGCACAGAAGTGAGAGTTGTAGCTTTGCTGGACCTCTGAGGAATTAGAGTCTAAACTTTTCTGCTAACTCAGGTGGAGTTTGGAGACAGCCTGTAGGAGTTAAAGGTAGGAATGCTTGAAATATCTGAAAATTTGCTGGGTGGGCAAAAACGTGTTATTCTCACATTCACCACCACATCATAGTTACTTATATTTTGCTTCCAGGGAACATCAGCTTAACAGAAAGCACCATGACATATACAGAGGGTCCTGTTATCACAGGTTCTTAGATCTGCATTTCTAAAAGGAAAGGCAAATTTTGAGGAGTCAACAATAACTTTAATCAAGCACATGTATCATTCACTTAGTTCAGGGCAAAAAGTCAGTACCTTGAACTTCAGAGAAAATACAGAGAAATCAAAATCAACAGATAGGCTTCTAACTGTCTGACACACATCACAGTTCAACAGATAACTGTCTGACCATTCATACATAGTTACCAGACAGAGAATCACTGATATCTGCATTTTCAAAACCATGGGGATCCTTAAGTGGCTATCTGGCCAAAAACACTTCCAATCAGTAAGCCCCAAAGTAAAACATCACCTCAGAATACTTACACATTTTTCAGAGTCAGAGAGCAGGACAGTTCTTAAGAACCAGTGCCTCATTAAAAAAATTAACAAAAAGTATGGGCCTTCCTACGAATCTTCCCTAATCCAACTCCTCTTCCCACTAACAATCAAAATTATATTAACAATAAGCAAAAATACATTATCAATGCAATCAGATAACTTGGAAACAGCATGCATCTAGAATCAGACAAATTGTGTTTAAATCCTAATATTGCCACTTTCTCCCCATATGACTTTGGGCAAGTTAATACTTCTTTAGATTTGACTCTTCATCTATAAAATGAAGCAATTGGACTAATTGACTTCAAAAGTGTTCTCTGACTTTAAAGTTGTGATCAGTTATGATCTATCTATACCCCTAAACTCCCTGAAAGCAGAGACTTTAGATTTTCATCTTTGTTTCTCCAGTGTCATCGACTTTAATTGAATTTCATACAATTTCATCTCTCTGTCTTGCCTCACCCTCCCAAATGAGAACTTTGCTTCAAATCTCACTGAAAGAATTGAGGCCATTTGCCAAGATCTCTTTCCTATAATCTCCTTTGATGTCATTCAAATATTTTCCACCACTGTCTCCTCCTATAACCCAGTCTGATTTGAAGTAGTGACTTTTTTGCTTTCTAACACTAACCTCTCGATATACACAAATTAGCCCATTGCATCCTATTTTTCTTCGGTAGATTGCTTCCTTCCATCATCTCTACACTTTCAATAATTTTCAATTCATTCTTCTTTACTGGTTGCTTTCAAATGGCCTACAGACAAACCTATATCTCCTTCAACCTCAAAAATCTCTCAATTGATCCAGTCATTCCCACAAACTAGCTCTTGTTTTATTTCTTTTCTTACTTTTGTGGCTAAATGCCCTAAAACAGGTATCCTTGTAATTCTGCCATGTGGTTTCTGAATTTATATTGAAAATCCCATTTTAACTTCTTCCACAGCAACCAATTATCTTTAATTACTAAACCTAATGACCTTTTCTCAGTACTCATCCCTCTTAACCTCTCTGTAGTCTCTGACATTGTCAATAATCCATTTCTCCTTCATACAATCTTCTCTTTAACTTCTCATGACATTACTCTTTCTTGGTTCTCCTCCTACCTCCTGAATTACTTCTCAAACTCCCTTACTAGATCTTTATCCAGATCATGTCCACAGACATTGGATGTCCCACAGGACTCTGTCCATATCCTCTTCTCTCTTTCATTTAGTAATCTCATGGATTATCTTTGATAATGACTCTAAACCTGATTTATCTTCTGACTGTCATATCAGTCTTACATCTCCCACTGCCTATTGGATATATTGTAATGAGTGCTATATAGACATCTGAAAATCAGTATGTCCAACACTCAATTTACCACTGCCCTCACATACACTCCCCTATTGCTACTTATTTTGTTAGTTCCAAAGACACTACAGTCTTCCTGACATCCTTAATTCCCTATTCTTTCTCACTTCCCATATCCAGTCTGTGGCCAGGTTCTCATGATCCTGTACGGATATATCTCTCATATATTTCTTCTTTTCTCTCCTCTGGTATTGTCACTATTCTGGTGCTGGCTCTCATCAACTCATGCCTAGAGGTTTGCAATAAGTTGATTGTTCTTTCTGACTTGTCTTTCCACACTTCATCCTACCTATCACTCTGCTGTAAGTACGATCTTCCTAAAACCCTGCACTTGGACCATATCATCCTCTATTTAACAAACTTTAAGGGCTCTCTCTCACCTCGAGGATTAAATATAAAATCATCTGGCATTCAAAACTTTTCTTAACCTGGACCCTTTCAATTTTTCTTACACTGTTCTTCCCTGCCCCTGTCCCTCCCCCAATCCCTGCTTCCCACCTATTTTGTTATCATTCACCTCCTTGCCTTACTTAATATAAGACATTCAGTTTTCTGACTGAGTATTGTCACTGTCTGTCTTCCATCCCTAAAATTGTCTTATATATTATCCCTATCTCCTGGTATCTTTTTTTTTCAAGCCCCAGTTAAAATCCTATCTAATAAAGCCTATCCCAACGTCCCATTTTACTAGGGCCTTCCCTCTGTTGATTATCTCTATTTTACCCTCTATATATCTTGTTTATAAACAGTTGTCTGAATGCTGTCTTTTTCATTAGATTACGAGCTAGTTGAGAGCAGGCATTATTTTTGTTTTTTGTTTTATATTGCTAGCACTAAACACATAGTAGATGCCTAATAAAAGCTTATTGAGTGAATAAACTAAAGACTAGAATGATTATAAACAAGTAAAGAGTTAAAATAAATTTTAACAATTGATAATATGGACAACTGGGGCCAGGTATGTATGCATTCGATTCCCATCCCTCTCAATACCCAGCCTAGTGTTTTGTATGTAATAAGTGTTCAATAAACATTGAATAATGAATGTTTTTAATTGTTAAGTTGATAACTGGTTACTCCATTCCTTTTTAATAACTCTATAAATAGTATATATTATCCTTCATAGCATCCCTTCATAAAATAAAATTAACTAATTGACATTGTTTTAAAAACAATTTTATTTTCTACAGAAAAGTGGCACTCAAATTCCTTCAACTCTTTTTGCCTCAGCTTTCTCATCTGTAAAATGGAGATAACAATATGTTGTGAGGATCAAATGACAAAATAATTGAAAGTGCTTAGCACAGTACCTGGCATACAGTTTCACTTTAGAAATATTAGCTGTTGCTATCCTCCCCATCATCATCATTATCATCATCTCAATTTTTCCCACCTGGAAAATGGCAGAGGTAAATGGCCTATGTTACTTATGCAGCCTTAATCTTTCTGCTGACCTTGAGTCTTACATCTCCAACTGTCAGTTAGACATCTAAAACTGTGTATTCCATTGACATCCGAAAAATGTTTTAAACTGAACTCATTTCTCTCCCAAAAGCCTTACCTCCTCCTAACATACCTAGGATATAGCCATCTTCATAGTCACTCAGACTCTCAAAAGCATCATACTTGACTCCTCATCCTTTCTTATCACCCCCCTGCTCATGGCTATTCCGCTGCCAAGGTCCGTTGATTTTGCCTTCATATCACCTCTAAGAAATGCTCCCTTCTCTCCTCTGATGCTGTCACCTCTCTAGTGGATGTCCTCAACACATCAAACCTGGATTATTGCAAATGGCGCACTAGTAGCTCTCCCTGCTACAAGTGTAGCATCACTTCAGTGCATCTTCTGCTGCCAAATTGATACTCCTAAAGCACAAGCCTGATCCCACTCCCATTCAATAATCTTCAGTGACTTCCCATCAGGATCAAATATGAAATACTCTATTTGACATTCACACATCTACCCACTTCTCCATTCTTCTTATACCTAATACCTTCACCCCCTTTATTCTTAGACCCAATTACAATGATCATTTTATTCATCTGAAAAGATAGTGTATCTCTTGAGTACAAGCATTTTCACTGATTGTCACCCATAACTGAAATGTTCTTTGTCCTCATCATCACCTGATTTCCCTTTCTTTCAGGTTCAGCTGAAATCTCACCTTTGACAGCTAACATTTCCAGATTTCCCTTTAATTCTAGTTCCTTCTCACTCTTATGATATCCAATTTTTCCTGTATATATTTGTGCGCAATTTACATTTTATGTCTCCAATTAAATTGTGAGTATTTTGAAATGAGGGAATCTTTTTTGCTTTTCTTTGTATCCCTAGTATTTAGCACAGTGCTTGCCACATAGTAGGTGCTTAATAAGTGTTTATTGGGATAACTAACGACAACACCATGTACCTAGTGTCAGTGGACAAAATTGTAGAAAGTTCCTGAGAGGAAATAATCAGTCTGTTGAGCAGGGGTTCTTATCCTGGAGTCCGTGGCTCTCCAAAAGAACCATAGATAGATTTCATTGTATCTGTGACCTTGGATGGGGGGGAGGGAAATATATATATATATATATATATATATCATATGTGCATATATACACACATATATGTACACATATGTATAAAATGCTTCTATATAAATATATTTATTTTTACTAACTCTAATTGAAATTTAGCATTCTCTTCAATTATTTAAAAAAAAAAAAACTTTCTGAGAAGTAATTACCAGACCTAATTTGACCTCCAAAGGGCTCCATGATATACACCAAAAGCTTAAGAATACCCACTCTCCAGGGTATATCTTATAATTTATATCTTTTTTTTAAGAAGGTGAATGTCACAGTAAACTTTGGTAAATGAACTGAGGGGATGATAAAATATTCTTAAAGAACTATAAATTTATATGTCTAAGTGAAAATGGTAAGTTCTGTTTTATTCATGGTTGTTTTATTTATTTGCTTGTTATCTTGGCAAGAATGAAAAGCAAAAGAAAATAGGGAAAAAATTATTTTCCAAACTAAAAATATTTCCACTTTCCCAATAATTGAGTCTATAACAGTGGCACCCATACCAGGGATGGATACCAAGCAAATATAATTTTCATCATCCAGCATTCAATGTGTATACATAATGGTACACCCCAAAACTGTAGAAATATTAATACATGAGTATAAATACATAAATATCTTTATTTTTACTAACTCTTCAATTATACTAGTCTTTGTAAGACACTTCTCAAGTCAACAACATATAAGAGGGTTTGATTTTCAAAAGCCATTTTTAGAAACAAAAAAGGAAGATGAATTGGAATATGAGATAGGGTAAAAACAGTAAGAATATCATTGCAGTCAGTGAGGCATGATGTGATTTAAGCCAATATATAGACATAGTAATGCCACTTTTTGCATAGGATGAAACAGGAAATGAACTGTGCTAGTCACGTCAGATTGTAGTCTGAGGTGAGGAGACAGAATCAAACATCTTTTATTATCACCACGTTAACTATGAGGGGCAAATGGAAAGCTATGAAATCAATTATTTTTATGTGTAGTCATAAAGTATTGAATAACATGCCGACCTTTCCTGCTTTATAGCATGTGGATTACATTTGTAAACGGCTGACACTTGCAGTATGTCCTATTTCTACCTCTCTCTTTGTGTGTAAGGGCAATGGCTTTCAAAAGTACCAAAATCATGGGAAAAGTTGATGAAACACTTTGTAAAATTTGATTGTAAAGTTCTATCTTACATATTTCTTGATGGAAAATAGTATTTTCCACATAGTAGGCCCTTAATAAATTATTATCAATCATTATAATAATAGATCATAACAAATCAATTGAATAGGCTGAAATGAAAATGCTTTCTTTTTATTTTCTTTGTCAGTATTCAAACTTCAAAGAATTCCAAAGCAGTTTTGAAAGTGAATTACAGCTCTTCTTAAAGAAATAAACAGTTGTTACACCAATTATTCAGAATCAAGAGAATGCCAATACTGATATAAATGGAAGGATAGTGCTATTTAAGAATAGTTCCTTGGGAAAGTAAGGGAAAGGACAGTGCAAGCATAGAAAGAGTGATTTATGAGCTGAAGACATAAAAAACCGAAACTATGATGACATACGGAGAATTTTAAAAAAAGGAAAATACAAACCAAAGAAATCTTCTTTCCAAGGTTAACGATACCATTATCAGAATTAAGTGCAATAAACTGAAGAACAAGAAGCAAGAAGAACTGTAAATTGTATCATGTAATAAATCACAATAATTTTCTCTTCTCTGAGGCATCAGATGTGCCTCACTTAAAGACAAATAATTTTCCAAAAATCCATACAGATCAACCAAATAAATTCTTTCAAAAAGTACTTAACTCACAAAATGATTCTTTAATTTATAAACTAATGCAGTATAATTCTTTTTTTAATTTTTAAATTTTTTTAAATTTTTCTTTTTTTCTTTTATAAATTTATTTATTAAACTTTTTACATTCATCTTCACAAAATTTTGGATTCCAAATTTTCTCCCCTTTTATCCCCTCCCCCCCACCCCAATACACCGAGCACTCTAATTTCCCCTATCACCAGTCTTCCCTCTCTTCTATCATCCCTCCCTTCCCTTGACCCCATCTTCTCTTTTGTCCTGTAGGGCCAGATAACTTTAGTATAATTCTTAATAACATATTTGGTTCAACTATTAGTGTGTAGCCATTAGAAGGAAGCTCTGCATGAAAATAAACCCATTTTCAGTTATTTTACCTGAACTCAGTTTTCAAAAATTTTATGCTTTTACTGAAATATCCCCCATGCTCTTATTTTGACTCCTATGGAAGGCATAATACTTTTATTTTTGCTGGTGTTGAGATTGAAATTCATCCCTGTCTAGGAAAATGACTTTATGTCACTTTCATTTATATTATTATCATCAATATAACAGAAAGACATCATGAGAAAAAAAACAAGAGATATCATGTGCCAGGCAGGTCAAACCTCTTCCATCACCTCTGTATAACCTCCCACTCACATCAAAATAGTTTAAGACCCTCTTCCCAATACCCTTGGCAATAGCAGAATCCTTCCTGTTCAGGGTTCACACTGATCACTTTGGGGAAAGGATCCACACTCTTCACCAACACTGACACTGACACCAACTCCTAACCAACTGTCATGAACGATTATGTAAACCCAATAGTTCATGAAGTGTCAGCGCTCTCCAGCCCACTACTCCCACTTCTAGCCTTGCCCCGCAACCATCATACAGGAAAGAAAACCTAATAAATGCTAGTAAGCAACTATTTCTACAGGTACCAAAGCCATGATAAGTCAACAATTACTGAAGATAAGGAAAAGAAAGTTTCATTACTGAAATATTTGGTATTGTCAAATGTTTCAATATTAGAAACAAATATGATTTTATTAGAAAAACATAAGGTTAAAGAACATCCATTACCTTTTACTTTACTGCTGAACTTTGAAGACTATGGGATAAAACTGTTGACTGAAATCTCTTAAATGCATTGCCTCTATTTTCTCCTCTTATCCCATCCCCCCATTAGAAAGTGAGTTCCTTAAGAAAGTTAACTTTTCTGTTTGTATGCCCAGAATTTATCAGAGTACTTTGCACATGGCAAGTGCTTAATATTGTTTTTCATGTATCCATTCATCCAACGATCTTCTAGCTTGTTGATGACCTAACTTAATGTATTACTGACTTCTTGCATATCATCTTTTTCTTGTCTCTGATGCCCAGGCACCCCAATTACTATTCCTAACTACTTGAAATTGGCAGCTTAGTTGCAACATAGATTGATCAAATAGAAAGATTACTAGACCTAGAATCACAAGGCTTGCTTTCAAGTCCTAGTTAAGTCATTTATTAACTGTTTCACTTTGAAAAAATAATTTTTTCACTCTGAAACTCAGATTACTCATATCTACCATTTCCTCATATATAAAATTAGATTTTTGAAATAGATGTTATCTAAGACTACTTTTGTCTCCAAAACCTATGAATCTCATAGTAAGGGCAGCTCCTTTAATACTATATTAAACCAAATTTTAATAAGCATCTATCTAACAAAAAAATGCTAAGTCAAGTAAAGTAGGTGAACTACTTGAAGGTCCAAAATGTGGATTATATTCAGGTGTAGAGGCAGATCAGCTCTATAATATAAGTTTCTTGAAGGTAGAGAATGGTTGCTTTTTGTCTTTGTATCTGCTGGCCTTATTACAGTGCTCTGACTGTGACAGGAACCTAATAAATATGTATTGAATTTTTTATTGTCTTCCTCACTGTCATCCTTTTTGACCCTCTGAAGCAATACAGAACAAGCTCCCCCAGTTTACCATGACTTGAAGTAATAAACACAATATATATTGCATGTAATTTATTTGCCCTTAAATAATTGTATAAATATTCTATTCATGAAAATACATCAGAGCTATGCTGGATCCAGTCACTTTGGGTGATAATGATGAAAGCCATGTTATGTGATTTACATTAGCTGATGAAGTAAAGATGGTTAATATGTATGACTACAATATTAATTTGAGAAACAAGCTATCATAGAATATTTGGGAGATTGCTCTTACAAACTTGTACTTACCTATCTTTTTATTTGAGGTTATTGAATGACATTGCAAAGTACAACATTCAACTGAAAAAATGCATAAAACTTCCTTTTTAATATGAAGAACTGAAATGGTGAACAACATTTTGTATAAATATAGTAGCTTCTATTTACCCCCAAAGCTTGTGAATTAGAATGGAATTTCTTCTATTCTAACTCTGAAATACTCTGAATCTATGGATTCTGTGTTTCTAATGAAAGCTGAGTAGATAAGCTATTTTCAATTAGTTTTGTATTTTGAGAAAGCCATTCTGCATAGTTCAAGTTTACATGGGTATCAAATAATTTATTTCAAAAGGGAAACACAAGTAATTTATATAAGTGAATATGCCTGAATGTTCATCTCATACAAATTCAAATATTATGAGATTATGTTTCTAATTTAAAAAAAAGCCTTAGCTACAAAATAAGTATTCACATTCACATTTGTCAAATTTCACATTTTGCGAGATACATAGAGATATCTTATAAAGTTATAAATATCGTGGAATTTTATGAAGATATAGAAGCAACAGTGTCTGAGAGCATAAATTCATGCATATTTTTGCCCCTGTTATTCAGTTGTTTAAGTTATGTCTGATACTTTGTGATCTCATTTGGTGTTTGCTTGGCAAAGATATTGGAGTGGTTTGCCATTTCTTTCTTCAACTAATTTTACAAATGACAAAACTGAGGCAAACAAAGTTAAGTAACTTGCCCAGAGTTACATAACTAGTAAATGTTTAGGCCATATTTGAACTCAGGAAGTAAGTGTTCCTGCCTTCAGTCCTGGAACTCTATGTACTGTGTTACCTAGCTGTCCTAAATGCATGTATATGTGCATGCAAATACACACATATGCATACATGCACAGGTGACCCCAATGGATAATGCTATGAAAAGTATCTGATTATATCAGTTCCTATCACACTCCAGGCAGGAGATCTAAATCTCATCAGGACCCCAAATGTTTCCACATAGTCCCTTTTCCTTCCTCATGTCAGAGGTCTTATAACTAAATATCCACATTTAGTTTAGCCAAGATAAAATAAAATGGGCCTCTGGTCCCTTTTGTTGTTTTCTCTGCTCTTTATGATATTTGAAAAAGACAAAAAGTAGTCTTACTACAATAACAGTAACTCAGAGTTCTCCATAAAATTCCAAACATTCACATAAATTGACTCTCTCTCTCTCTAATATTTAGGTGACTCCAGCAAATCCTTGACCTTTCTATATTTCAGGCAAAAAAAATATTCAGACAATATTTAGGTTTAAAAAAAGGAGCAGATTATACTATAGTACCTGTTGGTGGAAAGTCACAGACAAGAAAAGTTTGAGGAAAGGAAAATCTTTTCTGGGAACTTCTTTCCATACTTGAAGAGGTAAATAGAACTGAAACTTTCAGCCTCAGTCGTCTGTTTGGAGATGCTTGCAACCACCCAGCTGTCTACTTCATTCTCTCTGTTCTCTGTTGTAGCTCATATCTTTGTTTTGGTTCCCTGTTGCCCCTGTGCTACTGTTTCTTTCTAACTCATCTCAGTGAATTCTGGGTGGATCTGGAGCCTTCAAATCTCCAGTCCTTCCTCTCAATTTGCTCTCTCAAAAGGTGTGTGTGTGTGTGTGTGTGTGTGTGTGTGTGTACACTACTGGGTAGGACTTAATTCCCTTCAGGCTCAAATATTGTCAGGGTTCTCCCAGAATTCCAGTCAGATCTCAAAACCCTATAAAACATACATCCGTACATAAGCTAACTAACCATTTAATGGGACCAATTAATCACAGCATGGAAAAAATATGTCATACGTAAAGATTTGAGAGATCTTAATATAATTTTAATGGTCTGAAATAAATCTAACACTCAGATTTATTTAGATGTACATTCACATTCTATCTGAGAGTACTGCATGATTAAATACCACAACCTCTCTCAGATTCCACATCCCTTTTTTCAGTCACAGAAATTATTTATAGTATTATCTCCTGAAAACTATTCTTACTCAGCTTGTCCTGAAACTCATGGGCACAGGGGACATTCCATACTATCCTCAAACCCCTCAAGTTTTGTTCATTCTGTAACTATTATGATGATTCATCCAAGAACCATTCTAAGATGCCCCTTCTGAAATTCCCGGATCATGACATTAAAAAGCAGTGACAGTTAGCCTGAAGGCATGCAGCTGCTGTCTTCCTCCTTCTGTTAATGTGAACATTATGAACTATACACATCATCCATTTTCCTTGACTTTAAAATAATGCTTAGAGTGAAGGGAAACTTCTTTCAATATCATTGAACAGCCTACACTCAGACCCCCAACACTAGGATATTTAAGAAGTCAGAAATAATGTGAGCATGGCATAAGTGGAAGTGTAAGATATTTGCCTGCATATAACCATGTTTTCTTGACTTTAAGTATGCATCAAGATTAGAGGGAAAATATAGTTTAAACTTAATGACAAACATATGCACATACATGTATGTATGCATGTGTGTATGTATAGGAAAAATTCTTCAAATAAAAAGAGATTTATAAAATTACAATGTCTTTAAACAAAGCTTCTGACCACCAAGAGATAACATATATTACTATCTACTCCATTCAAAAAAATAATTCCCAGAAATACAGAAAAAACCCAGAGGAATTCAATAGAAAAAAGAAGAATTCAGGTTGGTGAATACTATTTGCATTCAGGCATGATCGGCACCTAGGCTAATACTTCTTGCTTTCCTGAAAGTGCCTTCAATTTCACTTTTAATGGAAATGCATGCTTCTTGTCAGAATTAGGACAAGTCATTTCACATTTTCAAAACCAGCTTAAAATAGTGTTTTTCCCCATATATAGAGTTCTATTTTAGGTTCATTTGAATAGTTTTGTATCATGGTTGAGACTGATAATAAAATGCTATTCACTTATTCTATTATTTATTGATGATATGCATTTTCTAGAAAAAAAATAATTATTGAAAAATGTTGGCTTCTCATTTACCAAAGGAGATTTTTTTTAACTTTATGAAAGCATTAATATATCAACAGGGTAATTTGAAAATAAAATATTGCTGTGTGAAGGTATATTTCATTTCATTCTTCACAATTTCATATGAGATAAAAATTTGAGGTAAAGTATTGTTTTAGAATTGAAGTTCTTGTTTTGAAACTAGAAATACAACCCAGTATTTCATAGATAATTGATTATATTTATAAAGACCATATTTCCAAACTAAAAATCAGGACACAGAGTCTGACAAATACTATTTCTTTCACAAGACTCATTAAAAGCACCCTTAGAAAAAAAGTTGGGATTGTCCCAGAAAATGTGAAGTATTTGTCCTGTTTTAATTCCTGAGGCATTTGTGCATGAATTTTATAGTACATTTTCCTTAATTTAAAAATCTAAGTGCATTATTTTAAAAGGAAATGGGATCATTCAGTTCTCATGCTATCTTTGAAATGTCTTAGATGTATGATTTGGAGGTAGTGGGATGAACTCGATGATTTTTGAAAGGAAACCTATGTACCTGATTCTGTTTTATCTGAAAATGTCTTTGTGGGTGTTCTTTTAGAAATTTTCATTTGACACACTTATCTCTCTACCTAGAATATAGGGAATGACTGACGAAGAATATTAAAGTCTTGTATTATCACTTTTCACTCCTCACTAGTGAAACAAATAATACAGGAACAGCCTATAGAAAAAAGGAGTGCAAGAAGATTTGTAGACATGAAATCATCTTAAAGAACTTAGGAAATTGCAACTCCTACATCATATATCTACAATTTGATGGGGCTATAAATAGTCTCTAGTTCATTTTATGGGTGACAAAACTGAGGCCTAGAGAGATTAAGTGACTTTTCAAGTACAACACAGTAAACTCTGATTCATCTGACTCCAAGCCCTTTCCTCTCTGCTTCATTTTCTGTATATTTAACCAAGATGCCAGGACAAATCAATGTTAGGAATTTGTTGTCCCAAGAGTGACAGAAAAAAGATATGCAGTAGAAAGAAGGGAATATGACATTACTAATTTGAAGCTGATACACTCAATTTTTTCCATTCATTTTTTTAAGTTTTGAATTCCAAATTTTCTCCCTGTAGTCCTTTCCCATTGAGAAAGCAAGGAATATTATATCAATTTTATTTTTATATTAGGATAGGAAATAATTTATTTTATAGCACAGAAAATTTTAAAATGACTCACAGACCCTATAATTAGATACCAAAAACATTTGAAGTACTTAACAGGAACACACAAAAAGATATACAAAACTCTTAAAAGGACTCACAGTAATTCCCCTCAAAATTAGTGTAACTTGAGTTTGCCATCATCTAACCTTACAGTGAATTCCACTCCTCCCACAGGGTACTATATAATCTTTGTCAGGTGTATAGGTTGAAGCTCATTCCCAATCCAAATATACTCTGACACTATTGCATAGAAAAACTTCCTTTCCAATTTGAAATAGCTATTATCAGTTCGTAGGGAGAGAAGGCCACTTGCATTCACAGGCTCCACCCCACCTTCACCAGTGATGGACACTGGTACATTTCTGAATAAGAAAAAGATTAAAATGGGAAATGAGTAAGAATTTTCTCTTGTTTTACTTTACAGTTTGGTAAAATGGGGCCATTACTCTTACTATAATGTGGCCTTCTAAGTCTTTTGTTTTTTCAACCTAATAGTATTTTTTTTCAATTGCAACGTTAAGATAGTTTTCACTATTCTCTTTCATAATATTTTGACTGCCAAATTTTTCTCCCTCCATCCATCCTTCCCCAAGACAGTAAAAAAATCTGTATAGGCTATACATGTAAAATCAATTAAATGTATTTCCACATTTGTCAAGTTGGGAAAGAAGAATCAGAAGAAAAGGGGAAAAAAAAAACTATGAGAAAGGAAAAACAAAAAAAAAAGTGAAGATAGTATGTTTCAATATGCATTCAGAGTTATTGCAAGTCTAATATTCCATCATGAGTCTTTTGGAATTGTCTTGGGTTATTCTACTGCTAAGAGGCAAATCTGTAATAGTTGATCATTGCACAGTGTTGCTGTTTCTGTGTACAGTGTTTTCCTGGTTTTGTTCACTTCTTCACTCATTATCAGTCCATGTAAGTCTTGCCAGATTTTACTGAAATCCACCTGCTCTTCATTTCTTATAGCAGAGTATTATTCCCTTATATTCATATTCATATACCACAACTTGTTAAATCATTCCCAAATTGATGGCCATGTCTCAATGTCCAATTCTTTGCCACCACAAAAAAAAGGGCTATAAATATTTTTGTTCATAAGGGTCTTTTTCCATTTTTTATGATCTCTTTGGGACACACATATAGTAGTGCTATTACTGAACCATGCACAGTACTATAACCATTTGGGTCTAATTCCAAATTGCTCTCCAGAATTGTTGGATCAATTCACGACACCAGCTACAATGCCTTAGTATTCCAGTTTTCCGATATCTTCTACAAGACTTATAATTTTTCTTATCTGTCATATTAGTTTACCTGATAGGTATGAGATGGTCCCTCAGAATTGTTTTAATTTGCATTTTTCCAATCAATGGTGATTTAAAGTATTTTTATATGACTATAGATTGCTTTAATTTCTTCATCTGAAAACTGCCTGTTCTTTTGATTATTTATGATATCAGTTTTACATGAGAAATCATGCAAAATAAATTTTCATTTCAATTTTGTTGCAAAAAATGAAAGGAAGAAGAATAATAAGGTGAAAAAATGCTTTAATTTGCCTTTAGAATTAAAACATTCTCTTTTTTGGAACTGGATAGTATTTTTCATCTAAAGTTTAAAGGTAATAGTTATATTTATTATGTTTATAATTTGTTTTTATTCATCATACAAATAAATATATATTAGTAAATAAAAGCTTGGTCTAGTTATTTGGAGCATTTTTTCATATGTTTACTGATAATTCTGATTTCTTTTTCTGAAAAGTGCAGTTCATATATACTTTAACAACTTATTAATTGGGGAATGGTTCTTATTTTATAAATTTGGCCCAGTTTCTTATATATTTGAGAAATGAGACCTTTATCAGAGAAACTAACTCTGAATTTCTTTCCTCAGTTTTTTGCTTTCTTCTATTTTTTGACTGCATTCTTTTTACTTGTACACAATGTTTTTAATTTTATGTAATCCAAATTATTCATTTTACCTCTTGTCATGTACTCTATCTCTTCTTTTCTCACAAGATCCTTCCTTATCCAAAGACCTAACAGGTAATCCCCCAATGCTTCTAAAATTTCTTTTTGATATTACTTTTTATGCCTTAATCACATACCCATTTTGGTCTTATGTTTGTATAGGGTGTCAAATAGTTTCTATCAAACTGCTTTCTAGTTTCCCCTGCAGGTTATATTGAGTAGGTTGGATCTTTGGAGTTTATCAGACATGATGTTACTATAATCATTTACTTCTATATATTGTATATCTAATCTTCTCCATTGAACAACTAATCCATATCTTATTAACTTATGCACACTAGATCTCTTCTGTTAGGGAAAAACTGTCACAAGTAGTAGAAAAGTCAGTATAATACGCTATTCTTTTAATACTCATTTTTAGATAGAAAGATCAAGAACTGAGAGAAAAAGCTAATGGTTTAAAAACAGGAAAAAAATTTGGAAGACTTAAAATAAGATATTTTAAAAGAGACCAATTAATAGAAATTTTTTTCTAAAAAAAATTCTTTCCATAATATTAAGTCACTAAAAAGAATTTCTTCTGATAAACATGGTAGGAAGAATTCTACCTTCAATATGTTTTTCATAAATAACTTTATAATTTACCACTAGCATAATAATGAAGATAATCATTAACAATTAGATGACAGAGTGTAAAATAATTCATAATATAATAAATTTTTAAATAGACATTAAAATATTTGTGTATTATCCATCTTTCTATTTAATTTATGAATATATATATATAAATTCTTATTTCTTAATTTTTCCTTATAGTAATGTATAAACATATTCTTATATTTTTACAAAGGCTATCCAAGGCTAAAATTTCCAGTTTATTACTTACTGAAAGATACCTTTAGAAATAATATTATGCTAACCCTGTTGTAACAGATAAATGAGCCACAAGTGCTAATCAATCTCAAGAATCTATGCCTTGAAAATTTAACTTAATTTGCAAAGTAACACCATGAAATAATTATTTGGAGGTAAGGCTCAACATTATTCTCTGTCCTTCCAAGAACCTTTAAGTATGACTGGTCTCACAATTTTCATAACTATAGTGAAAATTAGACACTCTTTGGGGAAAAAATTCTTATTTTTGCCACTAAAAACCTACATTTAGCAAAGATTACATAATTTATCCTCATAATCCATGAGTATGGAAAAGGGGGAAAAAAGATGTGAAGGAACTTTGGATTTGATCACTTTCCATTACAGGTTGGCGTGTCTGTTTTTGTTCCTTGGGAAATAACTGAAATTTACTCTGGACCGTTGCTAAAAGGCATGGACAACCAGAAGCTCCTGAGACCCAGTGGCTTTTGTGGTTGAACATTCTCTTCAGCAAAGGGCTAAACAAGTATCCTTCCTCATGGAGACAAATCATGCATGTCCAGTTCCATGGAGAGCATTCCGATACAATTCCACTCTTACAGAATAATCTCCCTCAATGGGAATGTAAGTTCCTTTAGGAGAGGCATAGAGTCTTATCTAATCATTTCATCTCATTCATTGCTTCCCATTAAAGTGTGTTCAATGTTTGCTGAAGAGGAAGATATGGAAGAGAATTTGCTTTGGAAACCTTTCCTCAACATCTATATTGCTGACCATATTTCAATAACTGAGTTGTTATTTTTTATTTGTTTATTTTTGGCTCTTAGAAAGTGTATCTACTACTCTACCCCAATCCGTTTCCAATTTGATTGAGTTCAGCAACTGCTTCAAGCTTTTTTCTGCTTAGTTTCTTCTCTCCTACCATACCTCCAAATCCCATTAGAGCAGATGAATTAGTTTCTTATTTTGCTAAAATAAACTAGCTATGAATGCTTTCATCTTTCAACTTATTCCACTATTCAAATAACATAAAATAAAGATTTTGAAAGGTAAAGAGGAGAAAAGAATACATTCTAGATATGGATGACTGTTTATGCAAGTGCACAAAGGAGTGATAAAGAATGTTGAGATCTGGGAATAGTTTGTAATCAAGGTTAAGTGAAATATAAAGCATATGAAGGGAAATGATATGAAAGAAGGATATAAAGGTAAGTTGGAAGCCAAACTCTGGCTAGCTCCTTATGTAAGTTCATTTAAAGAATTCTAATAAGTAAAGTATGATTTCATTTATATATTCAATTTGGTTAAATATGGAATTAGTAGGTTGGAAAATGGTAGGATAAATATTAACTTTTGATTTTATTTTTATTGAACTATTTGTTTGGTGATAAATATTACAGGCTATCATTTGCATTCTCTCTGTTATCACTCGTTCTAGCTATATCTGCTTGTATGTGCCATCTGCCTCTTTACACACATCTAGGTATACTCTTTCCAAAAATACTTCATGTAGAAATGAAAAACCTACTATGATTTCAGATAAGTTCATAGGATCATAGATGTAGAAGTACAAGAGATTTTTAGTGATCATCTAGTCTTAGTCCCTTATTTTCTAAATTAAGTAATTCAAAATCAAAGTGTTTAAATAACCTAAGTCACACAATTAAGTAGCAGAATAGTAATTTGAAGCCAGATTTTCTGACTCCTAATCATAAACTCTTTCCAGTCTAAAGCTTTTTATTAGTCTGTTATTATCATGCTTTCATATATATATTCCACGGTCTTCCTCAGATCAAGTCTCCATGTTTGTAATGTTAATAATGTTAATGAGTTAAAGATCTTCCCCACCATTTAATGGGCATGCCCATCAAGGGAAGTTTGATTTGGGGAGGCCCACAACTTTTACTAATTTTCTAATGAAGCATTAGTTTTCAAAGGCTGTGATGCCTTCTGGTTCTGAAAGGTGTATATACACTCTGAGGTGAGGTTTTGTTTTGGGATTTACTCATTGGAAGTGTTTGTTTGGCCAGACAAGACCCTGGGTAGCCACTAAGGAGTTTTCCACCACCCTAGCTTTGAAAACTCAGATGTTGATGCTTCTTTCTCTGGTAACTATGTATGTAAAGACCAGAGAGTTGGATCTACCTATTAATGTATATTATTTGATATCAGTATTGCTTATGGTTAGACAGTTGGAATTCCTGTCTGTTGACCATTTTTTTCTCTATTTATATTTTCTCTGAAGTTCAGAGTGCTAACTTTTTCCCCTGAACTAAGTGAATAACATATATGTTTGATTAAAGTAGGTTGATGACCCCTCAAAAGTTGTTTTCCTCTTAGAAAAGCAGATCTAAAAACTTATACAGTAAGCCCTCCTGTGTTTCCTGGGGTCCTTGCAGTTACAATGATCAAAAGCATTTCTGTAATACCCCCAAAGTTGATCTACATCTCTTGTGTGTCTGTTTTCTCTTCCCTTTCTTCCCCATGTCTACCTCTCTCTCAACTTCTCTTGCACATATACAAACACCATTCACAGTATCCTTCCCCTTAAACTGAATCCCCCTCTTAGTACACTGTTCTCCATGTCATACATTGAGAATCTGAGGCTCCCAAATGGTCTCTTGGAGCTACCTCCATTACTACCTCTTCACTGACATCTTTGTTTCTAACAAAAGCCTAGCTTCAGGAACTCTGAGTGGTTAACATTGAACAAAGCCCCCTTGTTATCTGTGACTGACTCTATATTACATGGACACCAAGCATCATTCATTGTCTGTCATCAGCATCCTCCCATTCCCCTTTCTTTTAGTTATATAGTTGACCTCATTTCTGAGATGGCAATCTGATGGTTTACTGGATGAATATAACAATGTAAATAGGTCAAGGTTCCTTGAAAGGCAATCTTAGGGTTATCACTCAGTCCCAGTTTCAAAGACTATTTTTGGTTTTTTTACTTGACTTCATTTAGATAGGGTAGCACATATGCTCCCTGTTTGATGTGCAGCTTTGATACTGAAATATCAAAAGGATACAAAAAGATCTTCCAAAATTCTTTTTCAAAATGTTTTTAAATCTCTGTAATTTAGCTACTCTTCTCCAACAAATGAAATTGCCATGCCAGAACAGTAATTTTAAGTTATATATATATACACACATAAATATATACGCATGTGTATATATGCATATATACATATATGTATATGCATGTGTATGTATGTGTAGGCATGTATATACACACACTATACACACATATACACATAAACTTTCACACATATATACATATATGCACATAAACAAACATATACATATATATGCACACATATATATATATATATATATATATATGTGTGCATATATATGTATAAATGGTTCTCAGCATTGGGCATATGCACTTATAACAAGAAGATGTGGTAGAGACTTCCAGGGACATAGTCAAGTCTGGCAGAGTACAGGAACACTCAGCAGACTTCTTCCAACATTCTCCTCTAAACAACTTGAAAATAACACTTTAAATTAAAATCTCCAGTGACAACACCAACCAAAGGTCAGTGTAAGACATTTCTCATTCCATGACAACTTAAGAGGTCAGAAGAAGTCTGTAATATAGGGGTGGAACCTGGTGCTGAAGTCATAGGGTGCAGCATTAGTAGTAAAACTAGGTGGTGAAGACAGGAGCAGCAACATCTTCTGGAACTCATGACTGTTTTCCTTGATAATTTCTTGAATGATGATGTCTGTGCTCTTTTTTTGATCATGGATTTCAGGCAGTGGAACAATTTTAAAATTATCTCTCCTGGATCTATTTTCCAGGTCAGTTGTTTTCCTAATGAGAATATGTCACATTGTCTTCTATTTTTTTCATTCCTCTGAATTTGTTTTATAATTTCTTCATTTCTCATAGAGTTCTCAGCTCCCATTTACTCCATTCTAATTTTTAAGAAATTGTTTTCTTCACTAAACTTTTATAGCTCTTTTTTCATTTGGCTAAATCTAGTTTTTAAGGCATTCTTCTCTCATTGTTTTTTTGATATTAATTTTCCATTTGGTCGTCTATTTTTTAAGTTGTTATTTTCTTCACTATTTTTGAGGGTGTACTTTAGCAATCTCTTGATTCATTTTTAATGACTTTCCTGCATTACTCTCATCTCCCTTAGCAATTTTTCCTCTTCTCTTACGTAATTTTCAAAATACTTTTCCACAGCCTACAACCAATTCATATTTTTCTCCAAGTTTTTGGATGTAGAAGCTTTGATTTTGTTGTCTTCTTCTGAGTGTATATTTTGATCTTCCTTGTCACCAAGGGAATTTTTATAGTCTGTTTTCCCATTGTTTGCTCATTTTCCTGACCTATTACTTGACTTTTTAACTCTTTGTCAAGGTATGGCTCTGCTTCCAGGGTGGAGGTCATATGGACTCAAGCTTCAGGGGTTTGGGGCAGCTGTTTTCAGAGATACTTCTAGGGTCCAGTAATTTTAAGCTCTTCCAAGGTGGTATGATCTAAAGAGAAAATTTTACTCCTCTCCTGACCTCTGCTCTGCTCTATGAGTGAACACAAGCATTCTTTTCTTCCCTGGAATGGTGAGCAGGGGAATGCTTTCCACTCTTTCACAGACTCTGCTATTTCAGTGTACATCCTCACCCAAAGACTGCCATACAAGATTGTGACCCAGATGCAAATATGAGCAAAGCAACAAAGTCTTGCTTCAGTGCCAGCAAACAAACCCCTGTAATCTCCTTTGACCAGTTGTTTGATTCACTTACTGTCTGTGGGCTGAGAGCTCCAGAAGTCACCACCACTGCTGTTACCACCTATGCTGCTGATGCAGTCACTTCCATGACCTGCTCCTGGTTTACTGGACCTGAGATTGTGCTTGGGCCTGGACTAGACTGTACTCCTCTCTCAGCTAGGTCTGACAGACCTTTTCTACTGACCTTCCTAGTTGTCTGTGCTTTTGGGCACTGAGATCTGGAAACAACAGCTACCAGTGTTTCAGTCACCTGAGGCCTATTCCATGTTTGCTGAGGCCTAGTCTGTGCAGGCACAGCCTGTGCTAGGCTACACTCCTCTCTCAGCCTGTTCCAGCAGATCTTTCCTGTTGACCTTCCAAGTTGTCTTGGACTGGAAGTTTTTTTGCTCTTTTTTGTGGATTTTGCTGCTCTAGAATTTGTTTGAAACACATATAAATCACTGAAATTTTTCTCAAAATATTATGTAATATCTTTTTAAAATCATTTGCAAGCATTATCTGTAACTGGGATAAATTTGAAACTTCCTGAATAAGATCAAGGGTTAAGTAAAGCTATCCATTATCACTGTTATTACTCAATATCATATTGGAAACTATAGATATAATAATAAGACAAGAAAAATACATTAGTGGAACACAAATAAGCAATGAGGAAACAAAACTATCACTCTTTGGACATAATGTAAATGTATATTTAGAAAACCCTAGAAATTGAAATTTACAATACCTAGTTGAAACAAATTCCATTTAAGATAAATGCAGACAATTTGTAACACTTAGGGGTCTACCTACCAAGACAAACCTAGGAACTATGTGAATGCAATTACATAACACAACATACGCAAATAATTTTTTTCTTCTTCAAAGAATTGGAGAAATAACAATTGCTTATGGGTGGACTGAACCAATATAATAAAAAAAGACTATTCTATCTAAATTTATTTACTTACTCAGTGTCAGGCCAATCAAACCACTAAAAAATTATTTTATGGAGGTAGAAAAGTAACAATTCTTCTGGAAGAACAAAACATCAAGGAAATCAATGAAAAAAAAATGTGAAGGAAGAGGGACTAGCCGTACAATATCTCCCCCACCAACTTTATTAATCTATTTCTTTTGAGTTTTCAGCAATCACTTCCAAAAGTCTTGAAATTTCTCCCCCTTCCTCCTCTCTCCTTTCACAAAAGAACATGCAGTCTTATAGGGTCTCCACACATGCATTCCTATTAAATAAATTTATACACCAGTTATGTTGCATAGAAGAATGTAGTAAGTGGGAAAAATCATGAGAAAAGCAAAACAACACAATGAAACACAGAAAAAAAGAAAATAATCTGCTTCATTCTGCATTCTGACTCCGTATTTTTTCTCTGGATGTGTGTGGCACGTTGCATCATGAGACCCTTGGAAACATTTTAGGTCCTTGAATTGCTGATAAGGACTAAGTATGTCAAAATCAATCCTTGCACACTATGGCTGTTACTGTGTATAGTGTTCTCCTGGTTCTACTCACTTCACTGAACATCAGTTCATGTAAATCTTTCCATGTTTTTTCCAAAGTTGGGTGATTCATCATTTTTTATAGCACAATAGTATTCCAATACATTTATATACCACAACTTGTTAGGCATTCCCTCAATTTCCAGCTCTTGACCACCCATAAAAAGAGCTTCTATAAATGCTTTCATACATGTGGGTCCTTCTCACATCTTTATGGTCTCTGAGAAACAGCCATAGAAGTGATATTGCTGGATGAAAGTGTATGTATATTTTTATAGCCCTTTGGTCATAGTTACAAATTGCTCTCCAGAATGGTTGGATCACCTCACAGGTGCACCAACAATGAACTAGTTCTTTCCCACATCTCCAACATTTACCATTTTCCTGTTTAGTAATATTAGCCAAACTGCTAGGTATGATATGGTACCTCAGAGTTGTTTTGATTTGCATCTGTACAATCAATAGTGATTTAGAGCATTTTGTCATATGACTTAATATAACTTGAATTTTTTTCCTCTGAAAACTATATATTCATATGTTTTGACCATTTATCAATTGGGGAATGATTGTATTCTTGTAAACTTGATTCAGTTCTCTCTCTCTCTCTCTCTCTCTCTCTCTCTCTCTCTCTCTCTCTCTCTTTCTCTCTCTCTCTCTCTCTGTCTCTGTCTCTCTCTCCATATATATATTAGAAATGAGATCTTTGTCAGAGACAGTGCCTCTGAAAATTCCCAGTTTTCTGCTTCCCTCCTAATATTGGTTGCATTGGCTTTGTGTGAAAAGTTTTCAATTTAATGTTATCAAAATTATTCATTTTAAATTTCATAATATTCTCTATTTTTGGTTTGATCACAAATTCCTCCATTCTCCATAATTCTGTCAGATAAACTATTCCCTGTTGCCCTAATTTCTTCATAGTATCAGCATTTATACCTGGGTCATGTGTCCATTTGCACTTTATTCTGGTGTTGGGTGTCAGATGTTGGTCTCTGTCCCATTCGTGCTACTGCTTTTTTCCAATTTTCCTAGAAGGTTTTGTCAGACAGTGAGTTCTTATCTCAGAAGCTGGGATCCTTAGGTTTATCAAACAGTAGACTGCTATATTCATTGACTACTGTGTCTTGTGTACCTAACTTATTCCATTGATCTACCCCTCTATTTCTTAGCCTGTACAAAGTGATTTTTATGATTGCTGCTTTATAATATAAGGCCACCTTCCCTACCATTTTTTTTCATTAATTACCTTGAAATTCTGAAACTTTGTTCTTCCGGGTGAATTTTGATGCTATTTTTCTTTTCTTTCTTTATTTTAAATTTTCACCATTCATTTCCACAAAATTTTCAGTTCCAATTTTTTCCCATCTCTCCTCTCCCACCACCCCAAAATGCCTTGCATTCTGATTATCCTTTCCACCAAAGTGCCCACCCTTCTAATACCTCTCCCTTCTCTTATTCCCATCTTCTCTCTTGTCCTGTAGGGCAAGATAAATTTCTATACCCCTTTACCTATATTTCTTATTTCCCAGTTGTACACAAAAAGAATTCTCAACATTTGTTCCTAAAACTTTGAGTTCCAACTTGTCTTCCTTCCTCCCTCACCACTCATCCCCACTGAGAAAGCAAGCAATTCAATATAGGCTATATATGTGTAGTTTTGCAAATCCACAATAATCATGTTGTGTAAGACTAACTATATTTCCCTCCATCCTATCTTGCCTCCCATTTCTTCTATTCTTTCTTTTGACGTTGTCCCCCCAAGAGTGTTTACTTCTAATTGCTCCCTCTTCTCATTTGCTCTCCCCTCCATCATCACCCACACCTTGCTTATCCCCTTCTCCCCTACTTTCCTGTAGTGTAAGATAGGTTTTCATACCAATTTGTGTGTGCATGTTGTTTCTTCCTTGAGCCAAATGTGATGGGAGTAAGCTTCACTTTTTCCCTCTCACCTCTCCCTTTTCCCTCTCTACTGGAAAAGCTTTTTCTTGTCTCTTCTATGAGAGATAATTTGCCCCATTCTATTTCTCTGTTTCTCCTCCCAATCTATTACCCTCTCATCCCTTAATTTTATTTTTTTTAGATATGATCCCTTCCTATTTAACTCACCCTGTGCTCTCTGTGTCTCTCTCTCTCTGTGTGTCTCTGTTTCTGTCTCTCTCTCTCTCTCTCTCTCTCTCTCTCTCTCTCTCTCTCTCTCTCTATATATATATATATATATATATATATATATATATATATATGGTAGATAGATAGATATGTATATGCATATATTTTATATATGCTTATACATATGTATATGTGTAGGTGTATGTCTGTGTGTGTGTGTGTGTGTGTGTGTGTGTGTGTGTGTGTGTGTGTAGTCCCCTCCAAATCTCCAGACACTGAGAAAAGTTTCAAGAGTTACAAATATTATCTTTCTATGCAGGAATGTAAACAGTTCAACTTCAGTAAGTTTCTTGCGATTTCTCTTTCTTCTTTGCTTTTTCATGCTTCCCTTGATTTTTATGTTTGGAAGTCAAATTTTCTTTTCAGCTCTAGTCTCTACATCAAGAATGCTTGAGATTCCTCTATTTCATTGAATGACCACTTTCTTTCCCTGAAGAATTATACTCAGTTTTGCTGGATAGGTGATTCCTGATTTTAATCATAGTTCCTTTGACTTCTGTAATATCATACTCCAGGCCCTTTGATCTCTTAATGTAGAAGCTGCTAGATCTTGTATTACCCTGATTGTATTTCCACAATACTCGAATTGTTTCTTTTTAACTGCTTGCAGTATTTTCTGCTTGACCTGAGAACTCTGGAATTTACCTGCAATGTTCCTAGGAGTTTCTCTTTTTGGATCTCTTTGAGTAGGTGATCTGTGGATTCTTTCAAAGTTTATTTTTCTCTCTGGTTCTATATTATTAGGGCAGTTTTCCTTGATTATTTTGTGAAAGATGATATCTAGCCCCTTTTTTTGATCATGGTTTTCAGGTAGTCCCATAATTTTTAAATTGTCTCACCTGGATCGATTTTCCAGGTCAGTTGTTTTTCCAATGAAATATTTCACATTATCTTCCATTTTTTCTTTCCTGTGGTTTTGTTTTGTAATATCTTGGTTTCTCATGAAGTCATTAGCTTCCATCTGTTCCATTCTAATTTTTAAAGAACTATTTTCTTCGGTGAGCTTTTGAACCTCCTTTTCTGTTTGGCTAATTCTGCTTTTGAAAGCATTCTTCTTCTCATTGGCTTTTTGGACATCATTTGCCAATGGGGTTAACCTATTTTTAAAGGCGTTATTTTCTTCAGCACTTTGTTTAATCGCATTTAGCAAACTGTTGACTTGCTTTTCATGATTTTCTTGCATCTCTCTCATTTCTCTTCCCAATTTTTCCTTCACCTGTCTTGCTTGATTTTCAAATTTTTTTTTTTGAGTTTTTCCATGGCCTGTGCCCGTTGCATATTTATTGTGAAGGTTGTGGATACAGAAGACTTGACTTTTATGTCTTTACTTGGTGGTATGTATTATTCTTCCTCATTCTGAAAGGGTAGCAGAGACTACCTGTTCACCAAGAAATTAACCGTCTATAGTCTTAACTATTTTTCCCTTTTTTGAGCATTTTCCCAACTAGGTACTGGACTTTTGGGTCCTTCGTTAAGAGTAGCATATACTCTGGGATCCTGTAAGTTCTCCATTACTCCAAGGTGGTATAATCAAGGAAGAGGAGTTTGCTCCCTGGCCTGCCTCTGAACTGAGTTTCAGATCAGCTGCTCAATTCCTCCTGGGGCTTTATCAAATAATGGAAGCCAGTCACTGCCTGCCTGGCCACTGTAGCTGGGGCTTGTTGCTGCTACTGCCACCCTGGACTGCTGCCTGGAGCTGAGGCTAGGGGAGAACCATACTTCCTTGTCCCAGAGGTAAAAAATCTCTCTCACTGACCTTTGAAGCTGCCTTTGGGTTGAGGGATCTGCTAATGGCTGCTGCTTCTGGGGATTCTGCCCCCAATGTCTGCTCAGGTCCTCCTCCTAGTGTTGTGCTGCCAAGACTGAACAGGGCTCTGCTATGCATCCAGGTGCTACAGAACTTTCCCTTGGCCTTCCAGGTCACCCTGGGCTGTAAATCTCCTACACTCTGTCATTCTGTGGCTTCTGCTGCTCTAGAATTTGTTGAGAGTCTTTCTTTACAGATATTTTATGGGCTGTGGGGTAAAAGCTTGAGTATATGCATCTTTCTACCCTGCCATCTTCTGATATTATTTTTCTAACTGTTTAAAATTTTTTTTTAGTTTGATTGGTATGGCATGAATAAATAAATTAATTTAGGGAGAATTTTCATTATATTAGCTCATCCTATCCACAAGTAACTGTCGCTTTTCCCATAATTTAGATCTGACTTTATTTGTGTGAAAAGTATTTTATAATTGTGTTTATATAGTCTCTGTGTTTGTTTTGGCAGGTAGACTCCCAAATACTTTGCAATGTCTGCAGTAACTTTATATGGAATGAATCCTTCTGTACCTTGCTGTTGGGAGTTGTTGGTAATACATAGAAATGCAGATGATTCATGTTGGTTTATTATATATCCTGCAACTTTGATGAAGTTGTTTATCATTTTAAGTTGCTTTTTACTTGATTCTCTAGGATTTTCTAAGTGCACCATCATATCATCTCCAAAGAGTGATAGCTTAGTTTTTTCTTTGACTCTTCTAATTTCATCAATGTATTTTTCTTCTTTTATTGCTGAAGTCATCATTTCTAGCAATATATTGAACAATGGTAGGGTTAATGTTTCACCTTTGGTTTTCTTTTTTCACCCCCAGTCTTGTTGGAAATGCATTTAGGTTATCCTTATTACATATATTACTTGCTGATGATTTTTGATAGATGCTACTTACCATTTTAAGGAAAGCTCCATTCATTCTTAAACTCTCCAATGTTTTCAGTGGCAATGACTATTATATTTTTTCAGAAGCCTTTTCTGCATATATTGAAATAATCTTATGGGTTCTGTTAGTTTTGTTGCTGACATGATCAATTATGCTGATAGTTTTCCAAATATTGAACCAGCCCTGCATTCCTAGTATAAATCCTATTTGATCAAAGTGTTTTATTCTAGTGATAATTTGCTATAATCCTTTGGCTAATATCTTATTTAAAATTTTTGCATCTATATTCACTAGAAATTGGCCTATACATTTTTTTCTATTTTGTCTCTTCTCAGCTGAGGTATCAGTAATATGTTTTTACCATTAAAAAATAAAATTGGTAAAACTCTTTCACCAGTCTTCCCAAATACCCTATATAGTGTTGGAATCGATTGTTCCTTAACTGTTTGCTAGAATTCTTTTGTAAATCAATCTGGACCTAGAGATATCTTCTAGGGAGTTCATTGATGGCTTATTCAATTTTTTTTTTTGAGATGAGTGTATTAAATATTTTATTTCCTTGTCCATTAATCTAGGCAATTTATATTTTTTGTAAATATTCATCCACTTCACTAAGACTATGAAAATTATGGGAATGCAATTGGGCAAAATAATTTCTAATTACTATTTTAATGTCCACTGCATTGATTGTGAATTCCTTATATTCATTTTTGATACTGCTACTTTGGTTTTCTTTCTTTTTCTTAATAAAATTAACCAAAGTTTGTCAGTTCTATTGTGTTTTTCATAAAACTAGCTCTTAATTTTATTTATTAGATCAATAGTTTTCTTAATTTCAATTTTATTAATCTCTCCTTTGGTTTTTGGTATTTCTAATTTGGTATTTAATTGGAGATTTTCACGTTGTTCTTTTTCAAGCTTTTTCAGTTGCATGCCCAATTTATTGATCTCCTCTTTCTCTATTTTATTCATGTAAACATTTGGAGATATAAAACTTCACCTAAGAACTGTTTTCACTGTGTCCCATAAGTTTTTGTACGTTGTCTCATAATTGTCATTCTCTCAAATGAAGCTTTTGATTGTTTCTATGATTTGTTGTTTGATTCACTCATTCTTCAGGGTTAGATTATTTAGTTTCCAATTAATTTTTGGTGTATCTCTACATGGCCCTTTATGATGTATAATTTTTATTGCATTATGATGTGAAAAGGATGCATTTACTATTTCTGCATTTCTATACTGGATGGTGAGGTTTTTATTGCCCTAATATATGGCCAATTTTTGTGTACATACAATGTACCACTGAGAAAAAAATGTATATTCCTTTCTATGCTCATTCAATTTTCTCCAGAGGTCTATCATTTCTACCTTTTCCAAAATTCTATTAAGCTCCTTAACCTCTTTATTTTGACTTTAAATTTATCAAGTTCAGAGAAGGGGAGGTTGAGGTCCCCCTTTAGTACTGTTTTGCCATCTGGTTCTTACTATAATTCCCTTAACTTCTCCTTTAAGAATTTGGATGCCATACCACATTGTTTATACATGTTTAGTAATGATATTACTTCATTGACTATGGTGCCTTTTAGCAGGATATAATTTCCTTCCTTATATCTTTTCCTTCAATCTATTTTTGCTTTTGCTTGGTCTGAGTTTGGAATTGTTAGCCCTGCTTTTTTTTTTTTTTTTTTGCACTTCAGCTGAAGCATAATATATTCTACTCCAGCCTTTTTCCCTTTACCCTATGTGTATCCTCCTGTTGCAATTGAGTTTATTTTAAACAACACACTGTATTCTTATGGTTTTTAATCTATTCTGATATCCATCTCTGTTTTATAAGAGAGTTCATCCCATTCACATCCTCCATTATGATTGATATATGTGCCTTTCTCTCTGTCTTATCTCTCCATTTTTGCTTTTATTTCTCCCTTCTCCCTTCCCTTCCTAAAAAGCAGTCTGTTTTTGACCACTTCCTCCCTCAATTTTCCCTCCATTCTATCACTCCTCTCTTTTCTTTCCCTTTCCCCCTCCTACTGCCTGTAGTGTAAGTGATATTTCAATACTTAGCAGAGTGTGTTATTTCCACCTTGAACCTAATATGATGGGAGTAAGGCTCAAACAATGCTCACCTCCCTCCCTTCTTTCCCTCTGCTATAATATGTTTTTTTTGCCTTTTCATGGGATGTAATTTTACCATTTTCTGCCTCCTCCTTTTCTCTCCTTCCATTACAGTACCTTTGCACCTCTTAATTAGGTTTTTATCATCACATCTGTTAATTTTTCTCCACACCCTCAGTCTATGTGTATCCCTGTCAAACCTTGTAATAAATATGCCATTCTCAAGATTAGTACATATCATCCTCCCAAAGAGGGATGTAAACAATTTGTCCTTATTGAATATAAGACTTTCCCCCCACCCCTATTTACCTTTTTATGCCCCTCTTTCGTCTGGTATTTGGAGAATAAATTTTCTATTGAGTTCTGGCTTTTTCATCAGGAAGTTTTTGAAGTTCCTTGTTTCATTGAATACTCATCTCCTTGCCTGAAAAATTATGTTCACTTTTGCTGAGTAAGTGATCCTTGGTTATGCTCCAAGCTTCTTTCATTATGGAATATCTAATGTCAATTCCTTCAATATTTTAGTGTAGAAACTGCCAGGTCCTGTGTGATCCTGACTGTTTTTCCACCATATTTGAATTTTCTTTCTGTCTGCTTGCACTATTTTCTCCTTGACCTGATAACTCCAGAGTTTGGCAACAATATTCCTTGGAATTGGGATCTCTTTTAGGAGATGATTGGTAGTATTTTGATGATTATTTTACCCTCTGCTTCTAGGATGATATTGATTATATGATGATTTCTTGGAAGATACTGTTCAGACTCTTTTGTTCATCATGACTTCCTGGTAGACCAATAATTCTTAGAATCTAAGAATCTATCTCTCCTGGATCTCTTTTCCAATGAGATATTTCACATTTTCTTCCATCTTTTTTCATTCTGTAGATTTTATTTGATTCTTGATGCCTCATAGAATCATTAGCTTATCCTTGTCCAATTCTAATTTTTAAGAAATCGTTTCCTTCAGTTACCTTTTGTATCTCCTCATCCATTTCGCCAATTTTACTTTTTAAGGAGTTGTTTTTCAAATTATGCTTTGTACTTCTGTATCCATTTGACCAATTTTGCTTTTTAAAGATTTGTTTTATTCAGTAATTTTTCTCTTCCATGTTTCCCATATAGTTTTTCAAATAACCTCTCTCATTTGGCTTTTAAAATTATCCTTGAGATCTTCCAAAAATGCTTTTTCGGCTTGAGACTAGTTCGTATTCCTTTTTGAGGTTTCACATGTGGGTATAGTGTCAATACTGCACTTTGAATTCACATTTTATTCTTTCCTTTTCTCATAGTAAGATTCTTATGGTCTTTGTTTTTCTAGTTTACTTCTTGTTAATTGTGATTGTCTTTTCCCTGGTATTTAAAGTGGATCTCTGATTCAGGGAAATGGGGGCTCTATCCCACGTGTCTTGTGCTTGTGTTATGGGCCTGATAACTAGCTTTGTGTCCTGTGGCCTCTGGTTCTGTCATCTAGAAACTTACTCAGCTTATTTGCTGCACAACTGGAGCTAACAGATGTGTGCCAGGTGAAGTCTTTCTGGGTCTCCCCAGGGTTACATTTAAGTTGGTGGTCTGAAGTGTGAGGGAGGGATGATCTGACCACTGGAGTTGTCTGTGACTACATGAGAGCACAGCTTCTGGTGGATAATTGTCCATGCTTATTTCTACTGATTCTCTGGTTGTGCAAATGTATGCCTGGTGTCCTGGTGTTGCAGATTCTCAGCTCCACATCCTCAGACTCAGGTCTCCTGCTGGTGTGCTGACACAGGGCTTACTGCATGCCTCTGGGCCTGCCCTGGTCCCCTTTAGCCACAGTAGGAGGGAACCTTCCCTCTGATCTTCTTAGGCTCTGAGATAGAAGACCTGAGATAGAAGTACCCCTTCTGCTGGCTCCACCATTCTAGGATTTTTCCTGGGCAGTATGCTTTGAGTGCTTCAAAGTCAATAAGGAGGGGATGAGAACATTTCAGGTTTACTCTGCCATCTTGGCTCTCAGAAGTTCAAGGAAGTAGCAGTACCACATTTCAAATTATTGTTGTGTTCATCCTTTGTTTTCAAAGGAGACCGTGACATTAGAGAAATGATGACATGACTTGTGAGGGAAGGCTGTGCAGGTCACCAACCTCATCTTCTCCTCCTGAGCAATCTGGATGCAGTGACCAGATATCATCAGGATGACCACATTTCAAACTATATTGCAAAGTGGAAAAGGGCCTATTTGGAGAGAGAGAGAGAGAGAGAGAGAGAGAGAGAGAGAGAGAGAGAGAGAGAGAGAGAGAGAGAGAGAGAGAGAGAGAGAATATTAATAGAAGTCATTTTTTATGGTGGACAAGGATTAGAAATTAAGAGAATGTACATCAACTGAGGAATAAATGAAGAAACTGTGGTATGTGCTTGTGATAAAATGCTACTGTGCTACAAAAGTAACTAACATGATGGTTTTGCAAAAACTTGGGAAGACTTGCATGAATTCATGCAAAGTGAAGTTAGTAGAACCAAGAGATTATTGTATACAGTAATAGCAATAATATAAAGATAATCACCTGTGAAAGACAACTACCATTTATCCATTTACAGAGAGAGAATTGATGAACTCCAAGTTCTGACTGAAATAGACTTTTTAAACTTTCTTTATTTTTCTATGGGTTGTGTTTTGTGTGTGTGTGTGTGTGTGTGTGTGTGTGTGTGTGTCTGTGTCTGTGTGCATGCACTTGTGTATGCAGTCTTTTGTGACCTGGATAATATGGAAATATCTTTTGCATGACTTAAAATATATAATCAATATCAAATTGCTTGGTTTCTCAGTATATGGGAGAGTGGCAAGAAGAAAGAAGAGGTTTGAATTCAAAATTTAAATAAAACATTTTAAAAAAGAAAAGATAGTTATTAGACATTGAACTAAGTTTTAAACTGAGAAAGAGAAGATAAAACTTGATTCCCATTTGGAAAAAATATAACTTGTTTATAATCCTTCCAAGCCAAAGTTTGATGCAAAACTCTCCCTTTGGTTCTTATATTCTCACAATAGTATTATGTGATAATATTGTGGAAAGAGGTGAGCTTGTCATGAATAATCTCTAGACTCAAAAAATGCTTGGAAGATGTAGCAAAACACATATTCAACATATCATCAAGAACTGGAAAAATGGATGACATTATCCTGACGTATAAATGAAAGAGAAAAGATGGAGAGCCCTCATGCTTGACTGACATGACACAGATATTAAACAAAGTGGAGAAAGTGCTTTAGTTAATTCTGTGGATTCTCTTCAAAGGATTTATGGAAAACTACAGACAAAAATCTTAAAGAATGACTAAGTCATGAAGTATTGTAATCTGAAGCAGCGGAAGTGATTCTAAATTACTGATTTCATCACAAATTCAAGCAACTGAGCAGGAAGGACAAATTAAAGAACGAAGTCCTTGCATATGGAATGTTGTAGAGTTTGTTCTGCATTGGTGAATCAAAGATCATTCCACTTATTCCAAGGCTTGGCTCCACAGATATCTTTTAGATTTCTTTTAGTAATAGGTGTGAGGGGCCGCCATCAGACCTCCTGGGTGGATAGGTGATGGCCGGGAGTCTATACCCACCCTAACTGGCGGTCACGCGCTTGGCCCGTGACTTCCTCATTTTGGGCGCAAGGAAGGCTCGTGGACAAGGTATGGCATCGCCTTCGGGGAGGTACTGAAGGGGCTCCACACCAATCATGATGGGACATGACCAACTATGACCTTAGAAGGCAAAGTGTTGAGAGATGACCCGATCTTAAGACCCAATGCAGACGCAGGGCTAGAACCCGGAAAGGATAAGGAATATAAGGCAACGCCCTAGGGGGCTCGGGGGGACTGGACTGATGTGAACTGCTGAATAAACACCCGCTTTGCTCTACCACCCTGGCTCGTGCTTGGTTTCCGCCCGAACTCCGATCCCCGGGGACGGGGTCCAGCGACATCTGAAGCTGCGTGAGGCAGAGTGAGGGGTTACTACCCACCGGGAGGGTCGATCGGGGACTTTCGCCCGTGACAAATAGGCAAAGAATGGCTCTGATTCAATTTAAAATTACGCTTTTTCTAAAGGCAAGAGCCTAGCATAAACAGACAATCTTGTAAATGATTTCATGAATCATTGAAAAAGTGTCATAGATTTGTCAGTTGATTGGATTCTACAATAGCAAAAAAAAAGTTGTTTTTTTAAATCAGCATAAATATAAATAAATTTTAATAGAAACTGTTTGAAAAAGCTATTTAAATATAAACAAATTATTTTTAGCTTACTTATTCATTTCCATTTTTCTCCTCCAGATTTAAGAAGTTATGGGGGGAAAATATATAGTACAATCCTGTTTTTAATAACTAGGAACAGTTCCATTGGGAAAAGATATTCATTGTATGTAAACATATACATATACATCCACAAATATCTACACACACACACAAAATAAAAAAAAAAATATTTATTTATTTTCAATTTTCAACATTCATTTTCACAAGATTTTGAGTTCCAAATCTTCTCCCCATATCTCCCCTCCTCCTACCCCAAGATGATATACATTCTTATTACCCTCCCTTCTATCATCTCCATTTCCCCTTCTCCCTTACTATTTTGTAGGTCATGATAGAATTCTATAACCCATTACCTTTATATCTTATTTTTCCATGGCATGTAAAATCAACCTTTAACATTTCTTTAAAAATTTTGAGTTCCAAATTCTCTCTTTTCTTCCCTCCCCACACACACTTATTAATAAGGCAAGCAATTCCACATAGGTTATATATGTGTAGTTATGCAAAAAACTTCCCTAATAGTCATGTTGTGAAACATTAATAATATTTTCCTCCATCCCCGGATTATTCTATTTTTCTCCTTTGATCCTGCCCCTTTTTCAAAATTGTTTCCTTGTGACTATCCCCTCCCTCAGTCTACCCTCCCTTCTTTCACACCCCAATCCTCTTCCCCTTACTTTCCTATAAGTTGATACACAATTGAGTGTGTATGTAATTTCCTCCTTAAGTCTCATCCAATGAACGTGAGGTTCACTCATTCCCTCTCACCTTCCCCTTCTTCTTCTCCATTGTAAAAGCTTTTTTTTGTCTCTTCTGATAATCTACCCCATTCTATCTCTCCCCTCTTCTGTCAATATATTCTTCTTTCACTCCTTACTTTTATTTTCTAGATATCATCCCATAATATGCAATGCACTCTATGGTGTGTGTGTGTGTGTGTGTGTGTGTGTGTGTGTGTGTGTTTACTTTTTCAGGCTTCTCTTGAGTCTTGTATTTGAAAGTTAAATTTTCTATTCAGCTCTGTTTTTTTCACGAAGAATTCTTGAAATTCTTATATTTCATTGAATATCCATTTTTCCCCTGAAGGATTACACTCAGTTTTGTTGGGTGATTCTTGGTTTTAATCCTAGCTCCTGGGACTTCTGGAATATGATATTGCAAGTCCTTCTATTGCTTAAAGTAGAAGCTTCTAGATCTTGTATTATCTTGATCGTATTTCCACAATACTCAAATTGTTTTTATCTGGTTGCTTGCAATGTATTTTCCTTGTTCTGAGAACTCAAGAACTTATCTGCAATATATCTAGGAAATTTCCTTTAGGAATATCTATTGAGAGGCTACTAGTGGATTCTTTAAATATCTACTTTTCCCTCTTGTTCTAAAATATGAGAGTAGCTTTCCTTGATAATTTCTTTCATTTTTTTTCTGGATATATAAATTTATTTACTTAACTTTTTTTTTTACATTCATTTTCACAAAATTTTGGGTTCCAAAAGTTTTCCCTATTTGTCCCCTCCCATCACCCCAATACACCAAGTATTCTAATTTCCCCTATCACCAATCTTCCCTCTCTTCTATCATCCCTCCCTTCCCTTGTCCCCATCTTCTCTTTTGTCCTGTAGGGACAGATGACTTTCTATTCCACATTAACTGTATTTCTTATTTCCTAGTAGCAAGAAAAATACTCAACTGTTGCTCCTAAAACTTTGAGTTCCAACTTCTCCCCATCCCTCCCATCCCATTCATTCCCTTTGGAAAGGCAGGCAATTCAATATGGGCCATATCTGTGTAGTTTTGCAAATGACTTCGATAATAGTCATGTTGTGTAAGACTAACTGTATTTCCCTCCATCCTATCCTGTCCCCCATTGTTTCTATTCTCTCTTTTGATCTTGTCCCTCCCTGAGTGGTGACTTCATGTTGCTCCCTTCTCCCATTGCCCTCCCTTCCATCATCCCCCTCCCCACCCCGCTTATCTCCTTCTCCCCCACTTTCCTGTATTGTAAGATAGGTTTTCATACCAAAAAGAGGGTGCATTTTATTCCTTCCTTTACTCGAATGGGATGAGAGTAAATGTCATGTTTTTTTCCTCAGCTCTCCTCTTTTTCCCTCCACTAAAAAGTCTCGTGCTTGATTCTTCTGTGAGAGATAATTTGCCCCATTCCATTTCACCTTCTCTCCTCCCCATACATTTCTCTTATACATTTACCTTAATTTTTTTAAAGATATGATCTCATCCTATTAAATTCACTCTGTGCGTAAGTGCATGTGTGTGTGTGTGTGTGCGCACATGTACGTGTGTGTGTGTGTATGTGTGTGTGTAATTCCACCAACTACCCAGATACTGAAAAGTTTTAAGAGTTACAAATATTGTCTTTCCATGTAGGAATGTAAACAGTTCAACTTTGGTAACTCCCTCATGACTTCTCTTTGCTGTTTACTTTTTCATGCTTCTTTTCATTCTTGTGTTTGAAAGTCAAATTTCCTTTTCAGCTCTGGTCTTTTCATCAAGAATGCTTGAAAGTCATCTATTTCATTGAAAGACCATATTTTCTCCTGAAGTATTATACTCAGTTTTACTGGGTAGGTGATTCTTGGTTTTAGTCCTAGATCCTTTGACTTCTGGCATATCCTGTTCCACGCCCTTCAGTCCCTTAATATAAAAGCTGCTAGATCTTGTGTTATCCTAATTGTATTTCCACAATACTGGAACCATTTCTTTCTAGCTGCTTGCAATATTTTCTCCTTGACCTGGGAATTCTGGAATTTGGGCACAATATTCCTAGGAGTTTCTCTTTTTGGATCTCTTTCAGGTGGTGATCGATGGATTCTTTCAATACTTATTTTGCCCTCTGTTTCTAGAATCTCAGGGCAGTTTTCCTTCATAATTTCATGAAAGATGATGTCTAGACTCTTTTTTGGATCATAGCTTTCAGGTATTCCCATAATTTTTAAATTTTCTCTCCTGGATCTATTTTCCAGGTCAGTTGTTTTTCCAATGAGATATTTCACATTCTCTTCCATTTTTTCATTCTTTTGGTTTTTTTGGTGATTTCTTGGTTTCTCAGAAAGTCATTAGTCTCCATCTGTTCCATTCTAATTTTGAGAGAACTGTTTTCTTCAGTGAGCTTTTGAGCCTCTTTTTCCATTTGGCTAATTCTGCTTTTGAAAGCATTCTTCTCCTCATTGGCTTTTTGAACTTCTTTTGCCAATTGGCAGCCTATTTTTCAAGGTGTTATTTTCTTCAGCATTTTTTTGGGTCTCCTTTAGCAAGGTATTGACCCATTTTTCATGCTTTTCTTGCATCTCTCTCATTTCTCTTTCCAGTTTTTCCTCCACCTGTCTAACTTGATTTTCACAATCCTTTTTGAGCTCTTCCATGGCCTGAGCCCATTGGATATCTATTTTGGATGTTTGGGATACAGAGGCCTTGACTTCTATGTCTTTCCCTGATGGTAAGCATTGTTCTTCCTCATCAGAAAGGAAAGGAGGAAACATGTGTTCACCAAGATAGTAACCTTCTATCGTCTTGTATTTTTTCCCTTTTCTGGGCATTATCCCAGCCAGTTACTTGACTTCTGAGATTCCTCTCCACCCCCACCTCACCAGTGCTTGAGGTCTGAGATTCAAATGTTGCTCTTCAGCCTCAGGGCTTTCAGCAGGGGGAGGGGCTTCTATTCAGTGAGAGATTAAGTACTGCTGCTCAGGTGGGGGCATGGCCTCCTCCCAGGCTCAGGTCCCTCAGGGAGTTTATGCAGAGATCTTCAGTAATGGCCCTGACCTCCTGCCTGCTCTGGGAGCCCCTGTCCACCGCCTCCCCCATCACTTCCTCCTGTGGGGTCCCGAGCCATGGAGACACCCTGCTCCCCTCTCGGCCAGTCCAGAAGGCTTTCTCACTGACCTGTAGAGCCTGTGGATGGAGGGACCTTTGTGACCTCCGGAGATTCTGTCTCTGAAGCCTGCTCAGATCTGCTCCTCCAGGGCTACACTGCCAGGGCAGGGGCACCACTCTGCCTGGTGCCCGAGGGACCTTTGGGGTCAGTTTTTCAGGGCTGTCTGTAATAGAAATCTCCTCCATTCTTCTGTTGCGCAGCTTCAACTACCCCAGAACATGTTGGGAGTTCTTTCCATAGGTAATTTATGGGCTATGGGTTCGGAGCTGGCATGTGAGTCTTTCTACTCCACCATCTTGGCTCCTCCCCCTTTCCTTGATAATTTCTCAAAAGATGATGTCTAGGCTCTTTTTTTTTTTAAATCATAGCTTTCAAGGAGTTCAATAATTTTAAAATTCTCTCTCCTAGATCTACTTTTTTAGGTCAGTGGTTTTTGCAATGAGATATTTCAAATTTTCTTCAACTTTTTTTCATTCTTTTGTTTTGTTTTATAATTTCTTGATTTCTTGTGAAGTCATTACTTTCCATTTACTCCATTCTCATTCTGAAGACATTATTTTCTTCAGTAAACGTATGGACCTCCTTTTTCATCTGGCTAATTCTGCTTTTTAAGACATTCTTCTCCTCTTTGGTTTTTTGAACCCCCTTTGCCAGTTGAGTTAGTATATTTTTAAAGGTGTAATTTTCTTCAGCATTTTTTAGGGTCTCCTTTAGCAAGTTGTGAGCTCATTTTTCATGATTTTCTGGCATCACTCTCATTTCTCTCCTCAATTTTTCCTCTACTTCTCCTACTTGATTTTCAAAATCCTTTTTGAGCTCTTCCATGATCTGTAACCAATTTATATTTTTCCTGGAGGCTTTTCCTGTGGGAACTTTGACTTCCTTGTCTCCTTATTGTATGTTTTGATCTTCTTTGTCACTAAAGTAAGATTCTGTAGTCTGAGGTTTTTTGTTTGTTTGTTTTATTTTGTTTTTAAGTTGTCTGTTCATCTTCCTAGCAAAATACTTTTTACCTTTTTTTTCCAGGTAGGACTCTGTTTCCAGTGGGGGTATGAGTGTGAGTGGGATGAGTGTACTGTCCCAAGCTTGAATGGTTTTGTGTCAGCTGCTCAATCCCCTACTGTCTGTGGGCTCAGAGCTCCAGAACCAGCATCTGCTGCTGTTGCTGCTGCCACCACTGCTGCTGCTCTTGCTACTGCCAATGTTGCTGCTCTCCACAGCTGCTTCCTCCCCCACCATGGGACGGGGACTGAACCACAACTAGAACCTACTAAGACTTGGGTCTCTTTTACCCAGGTCCCAAAGAGTTTTCCCACTGACCTTCTAGACAATCTTTGGGGTTTGTAGGTAGAGAAGTCTAAAAACTGCCACAACTGCCAGCGACTCAGTCCCCTGAAGCCTGCTCTGGGTGGCGTGGCCCACTGCCAGATTATGTTCCATTCTCAGCCTGGTGTGATATACTCTTTCTGTCAACTTCTCAGGTTGTTTTGGACTGGAGATTTGTTTCACTCCGTTATTTTGTGGGTTCCTTATCTCTAGAATTTGTTTAGAGTGATTTTTTCTTTTACAGCTCTTTGTTAGAGTTTGGGGAGAGAGCTCAAATAAGTCATTACTTTTACTCTACCAATTCATTCTATATTTTAAAAGAATGTATCAACCCTCAAGGGAAAAAATATGCTAAAATGGTATTATTTCTTTTTTCTTTTATTTTTCTATACTCAATGATGTATACCTTACCTTCATGAAACAGAACTATTGAAAACATAGATAATCTCGTCTATTTTTCTTTGACCTACATAGATTTTTTTGCTTGTTGTAGGTAAGTTCATTTCCTGAAGAAATGTAACGAATAATTAAACAATGATTTTGTGAGGTAAAGAGGTAAATATGTGGATAGTAATAAAAAAGAGGAAAATTAAGAACGAATTCTTGTTGATGGTTTATTCTGGTTGTTAGTAGAATTCCCAGGGTCAATGAAACAGGCCACATAGACTGAGAAACTTGTTCTTATAAATCAATTCTTCAGAGTACCCTATGTAAATTCTCTAGGGAATTCAACAACTTTCTCCAGCAATCCTCTTCAGCAATTCTTGACATAATAATTAAATCTTAACCCTGTAGCAGAAAAACTTGGAATTTTCAGAAGAATGTCATCAGTCAGGTCTGACTATAGATGGTAACTGCTGACTTATGTAGCATTGTTTTCAGAGTTCCATGCTTGTTACTTGAGAGAAGCTACTAGATTTAAAGATATGGATATAAGGAAGGTAGATCATGACAATGATCTACCTTGTTATTCACATGTAGGATCTCAACAGATGTTCTTAACTAATTACACATGGATATGCTGCTATATCACAGAAACATATCTAAAGTTGTTGAAAAAAATACTAACATTTCAGAAAAAGAAGCATTATAACAATGGGCAAAAATAAGGAAGGTAAAATCCATCATAGCACCTTCCCTAACATGTATAATTGTATTATATAACGTGCCAACTTGTTACTTTCATAATTTAAAGCACATAAGAACCAATAGTGAACTAATTTAATTTTAAAATAATAGCAGGGTTTTTTTTCCCCCTCTTTCTTAAAGCTTTATTGCCTTTGTGGACAGAGCTTTTGATTAACAGAAAGGTTTGTTCAAGAAAATGTTTATTGGAACATGAGATGAGGAAGAGAAAGAGGAGATAAGCATTTATATACTGCTTTAATGTTTGCACAACAATTTACATATATTATTCATTTTTATCACAACAGCAACCCTGGGAGTTTATGTTTTTATTATTGTTATCTTACAGATGATGAAAGTGAAGCAAACAGAAATTAAGTGACTGGGCCAGAATCACAGTTAGTAAATATCAGTTGGATTTGAACTCAGGTCTTTCTGAATCCACTGGCAATCATCTATCTACCGACACATATCTGCATGCAAAATTGGTACGTAACTCCCAAATATCCACAATTAATAACATTTTTGGTCTTAAGGTATTAAAACATTCATTCTTGGAAAGAAATACATTCTTAAAACAACTAAAATTCCTTTATACTGAGGATTTTTTCCAGATTTCTCAAGGATACATTTTCTATTATGGGAAAAAAAATGCTGTAAGTCACAAAAAATTCAGAATGATTATGAGAACTTAAGATAGTGAAAAATTGAAGCTCATCTGGTATTTTTCCGATCCAAAAGATAAGAAGCAGATCTCTAAATTCAGGTTGAATGTCTGTTCCCAGCATCCCTCCTCCCCCCACCCTCTCAATATTTCTTCCATTTTTGTGCATTGTAATTGCCCTCACACATCCCTCTGCTTTTTTCCTGTAAGCACTAAATCATGGAATGTCTTCTTCCCTGCCTTTTCTACCTGTCTATTCTTTGAAGCCCAGTTTGAGCCCTACCTCCATCATAAAGCCTTCCCTGACCACCTCTGAATTTCTACTGTACTCAAAGCTTATTCTCCTCTTACAGGCTTTGTGTTACAGCTAATCCCCTGTATTTTTACATGTATTTGTATTATCCCCAAGTAGAATGTAAGCTGCTTGAAATCAAGGACTAAGTTTAGCACTTTTTTGCATCTTCCATCAGAGTGAAGTCCTTTCTTCCCCCCACATACCGATCATGCAATAGTTACAAAATAAATTAATTTTATGTGAATAGGAAGAGTCTTGGAATATAATAAAATTTATGATTATGGACTGTGTCAAGTTACATATTTCCACTGGAAAAAAATAATATGCAGTGTTTTAATCTCATAAAATTTTTCTCCAGGAAGAGCAAAATGTCAGGACAGCTAGACTCAGTGAATGTGTGTCTGGACCTGAGTATGGAAGACCTGAGTTCAAATCTGGCTTCAGGAATTTAGCAGATGTATTTTTCTGGGCAAGGCACTTAAATTCTTAGTTATTATCATGCAATCTGGATCTGATAAATATGATTTTTTAATGTACAACAAGAAAATATAGACTGAAAGTTTACAGCTTGAATTCAGAGTTCAGATTGAAAGGTGATGCTTGTTAATAAAGTAACATGATAGATGGAGAATAAATATGACAAGGAAGAGGTTGTTACATTATTTTAAGATACTAGCATCCTGAATTCAAAATCAAATGAGAAGAAACTTGGCACAGTAATTAACGATCAAGCAGTATCATTGTAAATGACAACTTTGCAAACTTTAAAAGGATTGTAGCAGACCTGGAAAGTAGTCTAACAAAACTCATTTATAAAGAAGCACAAGGCCCATCACATAAGGCAGAAATAGAAAACAAAAAATCAAATAGCATTTCTTCACAAAAAAAGAAGGAAAAGAATTGATGGGCATTCTTGAAGCACATGATAAATGGGTCTGAAACCCATAAAAATCCTTTTGGAACAAGGAGACATCACTTCACTATAAATAGTGAAGGCTAAAAACAGGAATAAACCACTAGACTTGCTGAACAAAACTGAAAGTAGTTTGTCTTGAGATGTGACTTATGAAATGTCCAAGATCTCAGAATGGAATCAAAAGGCATGACATTAATGATTTTTCAATGAAATCAACCTACAACAGGTAGACAATGTAGTGTAGAATAAATAGATAAGATATGTGGATTTATTTATGACCACTGAGGGGCTTTTGATGCAATTAAGGACCAAGTAACTTCCATTAAAATTATAGAAGATTTAACTTTAAGGCCCACAGGTAGTGATCCAGGTAGTTTATGAAAGGAAATGTTAGGAACTGCAACTCTCTCCCTCTCTCTCTGTCTATCTCTCTCTGTCTCTGTCTCTCTCTGTCTGTCTCTCTTTCTGTCTCTCTCTCTCTGTCTCTCTGTCTTGTTTCTCTCTTTCGTTCTCCCCACCCTCTGTCCCTAATGTGCCTCTGCCATGTGTCACTTTCTCCCACCCCCTCACATATATCAGCAAAATAGATACAGCTATATCTATATACTCACATGGATAGAGAACTCTGAGTAAATGAGAGGGTTTGAATATGTTATGTATGTATGTATATATATGCATGTATAGATACATATGCTATATGTGTATATGCATGCATTTGCATGCCAACATGTATATACATACATACATATATGCATGCATGCATATGTGTGTGCATATATATATATACATTTGCATGCCAACATGTATATACATACATACATATATGCATGCATGCATATGTGTGTGCATATATATATATATATATATATATATATATATATATATATATCTTAAGGTAGTGTTTTAGAGGTTTAAAAAAGTCCCTAATATAAATTCCTTACAGTACAGAGAAGAGAGCTGACCTTAGAGTCAGGAAGAGCTGTGTTCAAGTTTTAAGTTTGAGTGATCCTGAGAAAGTCACCTAACATCTCAAAGCTCATAGCAACATTGTAAGACTATATTGAAGAAATGGGAATTTTCTATACCAATGAATCCAATGAAATCACAAATCTAATTCATGCCTTCACAAAGCAGCTACTAGGAATCAAAAGTTGTTTTGTGAATGTCACAGAGCTAGTAAACTACAGTATACCATCAGAGACAGAATTTAAACCTAAGCTTTCTTAACTTGGAGTCCAACTTGCTATTTTCCCTGTCCCAGTTGATAACTCAAAGGTCACCTCTTTATTAAGTCAAATTCCTAGCTTGAGCATGAATAGAAAGGGGTGGAAAATAAAAAGAAAAAATTCCCAGCCCCATCACAAACAAAGAACTTTAGGCTCAGACACATTAACTGACTTGCTCAAGGTTATACCACTAGAAAATAGCAAAGCTAGGACTAAAACTACAGTTTGCTGACTCTTCATGTATCTCCCTTTCCATCAATTCACTGTAGCTAATTACCATCTTTTATTTCTTCCCTTTGAAAATTATATAAGATTATATAATTAATTTTGTTGTCCTCTATACAAAACAATAATAAGAAATTGATTAAATTGCTTTTCATGTTCATAATTGTGAAAGGCAAATGTTCCTTTAAAAGAAATTCCATTCTTATACAGAACTAGGTTCATTATTGACTTAATTTATGGCTTACAATTAAGGTATAAAGTACAGGTTCACATTTCTATTTGTTCCCTGGAAGAAGTCATTACTTTCAGAAACTATCATTAAGAGAGTGTTTCTCACTGTATGTGATTTTATTTGCTTGCTTGTAACCAGTAAAGCAAGACATATATGATGGAATGGTGGTTATAAGCCTTTTTATTTATTTATTTTTTGTATTGTAATTCAGAATACTATATCCCATTTATTGAATAGTCACCTAAACTAGCTGAAGCATTCAGTTGTGGCAGAATCTGGTTTATTGCAGCAGCTATCATTAACCAGGACAAGTTGTCAATCTAAACAGCCAGGCCAGTCAGTTCAGAAGATTGACTTATTTCTACAGCACTTTGATGTTAGGAATCAGTCAACAAGGATTTGTTGAGTGTCTAGACATCAGCAGAACACACTTTCTGGTGCTGTAGAAAGAAACCTAAAGAAATAAATGGCAAATTCCTTATCTATCACTTTTGAGGAACTTAAAATCTGGGGAGATCAAATGGGAACATTTAGGCACTTAATAATATTAACAAATCACATCATATAATGGAAAATTATATCATACAATATAGACAGGTGAGTGTTGGGGACAGGCTAAATCAAGTTAGTGGGGAAAGGCTTCCTGAAGAAGGTGAATTAGAAAATATGTTCTAAAAGAGTTTAAGGTGTTAATGGAAACATAATGAGGAAAAGTCACTTGGAAGTTATCCACAGTGATGATGTAGAAAAGTTCTATATCTAGATGAAAAGGAGTAATCACAAGAAAATTACATATTTTAACACTAAGTAAAAAATATAAACTAAAAATTGCTTATGTAGTTATTTATACACAGATAAAGTGTCTTTGGCATTTTTTGAAATTTCTTCACATATTTTTACTCCTTCCATCTTCTATGGTCAGTATTGGCCCCTTCATTAGACCATTCCCCTTTTCCCCTTTATATTTCTCTCTGCTGAGAATAACTTTGAACATATGTTCTTCTAAAATCTTTACTCACTGTCAAGTTTTATTTTGTTACAGTAACAGAATCACAGGATCTCATATTAGCAAGAAAACGTTGCTTTAAAATATATAGGAACTTGCTCTATGGAATTCTTGGGAAGAGTAATTCAGCCTCTTTTTAAAATCTTGCAGCGATATGGAAGCCACTAAGCCCTTCCTTTCTCCCTCCATGTGCTGATTTTGTATTTTTGTTTTAAAAAGTGCAATTATTGGCACGTGTATTATTACCTCACTAGTCTAAAGTCTTATAAGTGTAAGGATCTTGTAATTTACTGTTGCCCTCAGCCCTCTTCATCTAATGAAACTATGTAACTCAGAGACCCTTGTTCGTCTACATTACAGTTCAAGATGACAGATGTAGAAATGGAAGAGACCTTAAAGATCTCTAGCTCTCATTTTATAGATGAGGAAACTGAAGTTCAGAAAAGTTAAGTAACTGGGTCAGGGAGAGAAACATGATAAATGTCTGAGGTGAGATTTTTGACCTTTAAGTCCAGCTGCCTGCACTATTGCACCAGACCCCTTGCTCCTTTCCAAATGTAATGATTAATTTTTACTTATCAATGTCCAAAATCTGGGTCTGAACTCCAATCTCTATGCCAGATAATATTCCTTTTTGGATTTTTCTAATTGTTAGGAAATTTCCCATCTTCAATAAGAGATCCTTACTACAACCACCTTAGATAACTTAGAGTAGCTTGTAAAATCTAAGAAAAAGGAATATAACCTAAAGTTAGTTAAACCACTGAACGAGGAATTCATTAATTTAAAAGAAAATCATTGTATAAAGCCAACTTGTTTGCCAAGGAGACCATATGTTTGGCTAAGGTCTTCACTATTTCTTTGGATAACCTCCTTGTCATCTAGTCCCCCATTTTGTATCCTGAGTGTTATTTTGAACTCTTTAATCTCATTCACCTCTAATATTCAATTGTCTGCTGAGATCTACTGATTTTACCCACCCCTCATCTCTCTCTCCACACACACATACACACATGCATATATATATATATATATATATATATATATATATATATATATATATACTATATGTACATATATACACATTTATGCATGTGTATACATATCTCTGTGTATGGCTTTTCCCCTGTGATTGAAACGTTGCATTTGCTGTTGAATTCTTAGAAAATTCTTTGACGACCGGTTGGGGAAACCTTTACTTCCTCAGACCTCAAATAGTATTTGTCTTCTGCCTTCTTAATTAAGTCATCTCTTTGGTCTATATTTGTAATCTCCTTAGTGTAAGGGACTTCCAGTGAATAAACTGCTTCCTAAATAATATTGATGACCCTCTTACTCTTGACAATATTAAAGTTGCACAGGAAATTGAGAGCTTAAGTGTCACATAACCTATATATGTCAGAGGAAAGACTTGATAAAGCATCTTCTAAATTACTGCACTTCCTTTCAAATTGGCATCTTTTCTTCAAGAATTCCTTATCTTGAATTATTACTGCCCAGACAGACTGATATGCCTAATACACCAGTCTGACTCCAGCTCCAAAAACACCCCTTTTAGCTTTAGAACCAGAGGTACTCCTACACCAAGAAACTTAGAAAACATTCCTTAATTTTGACATGGTATCAACACATGAAATCTTTTTCATAACTAAAATCCAGATATTTTCCATATGTTCTATTGTATGCTAATGTCAGACCACAACTGGTAGGTGGTCAAGTTAATTGTTTACAATTTGTAGACTCTCTTTTATTCTCTCTCTCTCTCTCTCTCTCTCTCTCTCTCTCTCTCTCTCTCTCTCTCTCTCTCTGTCTCTCTCTCTGTCTCTCTCTCAGAAATTTGGGACTGTGTTGTTGTCAATTATATCTTCTTTCCTTTTGGTACCAGAGGATATGAGAATCAGGTGATATGCTTTCATCTGGTCTTCTCTTATTTGTACTCAACTGACATGATCCTGTATCTTAGAAATCTCACACCTTGAGAATTTAACATGTTGTAGATAGCTCTAATGAGCAGCAACTGTACTCTGTTAACACTAGGAAAAACTGAACAATCAATGAGAAGTATATATTTGGGCCAAAGGGACATTCATGCCAAATAATTCTTGTATCTCCATAGGCTTCTGGTTCAATGATTTCGACAGAATATACACTTAATAACTGGTTGATGAATTATTAATATTGTGTTTTGAAGGTGGAACAGCAAACCATCAACATGCTCAACCCATTTTTAAGCCTATATACCAGAAAAGTCACAAGAGTAGCAACATTTACAAAGAGACCCTCTTTGGGGAGATTATAATAACTTGCTTTGGTATGGTGCTATATAGTTCATAAAGTGATTTCCTCAGCAATAATACTGGTAACTAGATAATGCAAGTGCCATCTCTACTGATGAGGAGCCTGAGACTCAGAGAAGTTAAATGACTTGCACACAATCACATGGCAAATGAGAGCAGAATGACTTGAACCCATCTATGGAATGTTCTGACTCCAAGTCATAACTGTTCCAAAAAAAGAATTAAGTAAAACATTTCCCCTAACAAGTTCAGAGGGTTAATTTCTGTATTTTTCACAGCATGAATGAATCAGGAAAATTTTGAATTATATTGGAAAATGCTTAATGCATTCAAGAAATCTCTAGAAACACAAGTTACAATAACTATACAAAATAACTGGGTTTTTTTCTAAGATGGTTGCCAGTTGCCAATAATAATAAAAATGAAAAAAAAATTCCTTGTTCAGAAAACACAGTAATACACTGACTTTGCTAGAAACCAGAAGGTGAAGTAATTCACCCAGTTAAAACTACAACAGCAACATAACTTACAAGGTAAGAACTTGCTTAGGGATTTATCCATGGTATTGACCTGTGGAATCTCCTGGCTTCTGTAAGCTACTTCACTCAGGAAAATTAATTTCATGGTTGCCTACTCTGGTAAACTCCTGACTTAAGGGCTTCAAAATATTTAGGGATGGTCAGAGGAATGTCACAAAAGCAACTGACACAGTCAAGCAAGAGTTGTCAAAGTCAACAGAATGTTTTCTTTCATTGTTTTCAGCTTACATAGAAACTCAAGGGATCCCTATCTCAACTCTCTTTGGCAAACTGAATCCCCTGGATGGTAACTATCTAGATTGCCTGTTCAATCTCTAGAAATACCTTGAAGATCAGTGGGATGTCTCTTCCAGTGCCATTTTCTTTAGTTCCCATTCCTTTGTACTTTTCCAATATAATAGTAATACTTAATATCTCCTTTGTTTCATTTATTGATCCAGTGAGTAGTATACCAATATCATCTAACTAAATATGAATTACTTTTTAAAAATGAATGTTTATTGAGAAAATATATGAGGAACAGAAGTTCAAACACATCCTCCATAATAAAAGAGGACAGACCCCCCTCTTTTACCTTTACAAGTGCTACAAAGCACTCAGCACAACGGGTGCACTTTCAAACGAAGTGCCACTGGATAAGTTAATCTTTTGCTGCCAGACTGTATTTAGCCTGGGCAATTAATTCATGGCTGAACTGGCTCTCACAGATCATTCACTCTTGTGAATTGTACTGAAGTTTACTTGATACAGTTGCTAGCAACCTCTGGTATGGGGTTTGGTTCTTAGACCTCTCAAGGCTAATCCTTCTGACCTTTCTAGACTCACAAGAATATAACCATTTCTCAATCATCTTTTCACTTTAGAAAATTAAAAACAATAAATGAATAGAGACAATGAACTAAGTTGCAAAGTATTCACAGTTATGGGTGGCCAAGGTTAGAAAGATAGGCAGTTTACTACAGAAGGCCACTGCTGATACTACTGCATCCTTTATCACCTGTTTATATATAGTCCTTAATTTAATCTCTACCAAGAAAAAGACTAATTAGATTGGATCATTTTTTTTTTAAATTCACACTCAGTTCAACCTCACCATTCACTGAGGCACAATGATGATATTAGATATTCTGGAATGGAAAGAGATAAGAACCAAGATTAAGGAAAGTTATGACTTTGTATACCACCTCATATACTTACTATCTCTGTGTAACCATGGGCAAGTCATTTAAATCTCTAAACCTCCCTTGCTGGTCTATAAAATGCGGTTAAGAACACAACTCCTACGCGACCACTCTCAAAACTTTGTTGTAAGTATCAAAGGACATAATGAATGCCAAGTTCCAAGCAAACCTTTAAGTGATTGTTTTGTTTGTTTGTTTTCAGAGAGTTACCACCCTAAGAATGAAGGTGGGGTTTGCTCACCAATAACAAAGAAAAAATTCTAGAGGTGGAGAGGGATGAGATTACCAAAGCAGATCTCACTGGCCAAGAAGATTATTTCTAAGGATAGAGCCTTAAGCAATACATACATTAAATCATCAAATAGAAAGATATATCTATATGATTTATTTGAAGAAGTGTGGAAATGATGGGTGAGAAATTTTGAGGCATCTCCCTCTTTTTTATATTTTAAAAGGAAAAGGGGCTTTCTACCGTATTTAAAGAAAACCATTTCTCTATTTTAAAAAAATGTTAATAATGAGGGATTTAGATAATTTGTTCCAGACTAGGTAAGTATTAGTGTTAAATCTAAAGTACTTTTTCTTTCCTATGCCAAAGCAATGGTCTTTAACATGGTCAGTATACACATATGTGTGTGTGTGTATATATATATACATAGTTATATATAGTTATATTTATAATTACAGGAAATAATTATGATGAAATAAATATAGGTGATATTTCAAATATATTCAGAAAAAAACATTATCTGACTACAATTAAAAAAGAATTAGAATCTGTTCTTTAGAAAATAAGTTTTCAAATACTTAACTCTATGAGTAGATGAAGTCAAAATTTATGACTTATAAATAAGATGAAAATAAGAAAAAAAAGTTAAGAGTCATGGTAAAGAGATTAATTTGGTAGCTAGTTGGCTTTAGATTGCTAGGTCTGGACTTCATCCTGAGCTGAAATCTAACTTCAGACACTTAGCAGCTATGTGACCATGGGCAAGTCATTTATGTATGCTTCCATTCTTAAACTGTAAAATGTGAACTGGAGAAGGAAATGTAAAACAACTCCAGTTCTAAAGAAAACCCAAATGGGGTTACAAAGAGTCAAATACAAATGAAACAACTGCACAACGATAGGTAGATTACTGGACATAGAGCAAGAAGATCCAAGTTCAAATATGACCTCAGCAACTTATTAGTTATGATACCTGGGGAAGTGATTTAACCCCTGTCTGTCTCAGTTTTGTTATCAGTACAAAAAAAGAAGTTAATAAAAAGCACTCACCTTGCCAGGGCTAATGTGAATTAAAAAAAAATGGTAATATTATAAATCATTTTGCAATTCTTAGAATTTATGTAAATGTAGCCATTATTATTGTTTTTATTATGGTTTTTATGTTTTCTTCTTCATGCTCAACCAAATACCTACAGGGAAGAACATAACTGTAGACAAAGAAATTGGTGCATTAGATGCAATTATTTACTAAAAACATAATTTGGTTTTGTGAAAGGAGTATTGAAGAAGGAAAGACAACATAGAGATGAGTACTTTTACCCCTGATTCCTAACGCAAGTCAGAAATAAATTATGAATAGCTACTAGGCTTGATTCTATGAAAGGTTTATTTCTGAATTCTAAGACAGAGTGACCCTTTATTAAATAACAAGAACATACTACCGGTCCCTCATTATGTTTCCTAATTAATATAATTACCTCTAAATCAACTCTTTAAAATCAAAGAACCAATGAAGCAAACTTTGAATTTAGAATTCAAGGCCCATGGTTTGAATCTCAGCTCTGGTAACTATTGGGTAAGTGATCTTTAGCAGGTAACTTAATCTCTAGACCTGGGATTCTTGATCTTTAAAAAGAAAGGGTTGGAATAGATTATCTCTAAGGCCTCTCTCAGTTCTGAATCTATGCTACATTTAAACTATTTTTTGCAGTAGCATTTAAAGTATGTTTGGGCTAGCTGTTCAGATGCTTCACACTAATGAGGAGAAACTGTCTCATTTCTGTATTAATTAGTATAGTGCCTTGGTTATATCCGCCTTCGAAGGCCTTTCTGAACATTTTGTCTGGGCCTTTAATGTTCAGGGAAATGTTCTACATTGTAATAATGTCTGGGTTTCAAAGGCTGGCTGGCATAGACTACTGCATAACCATTTTCTGCCCAAAACTTTTTTAGCAAAGTATAATTACTAGATATGATAGTTCTTGATTTCAGTGTTATAGTCTCCTCCCTGAATATTCCCTTGCTTTTCTTGGTAAAACTTTCTCCATGATTTAATCCAGGGGACCACTGTCAAGTAGGTAGAGAAATATGACATAATTAGGTGGATGACCCCAGAGTCACAAACACATGATTTTAAATCTTCCTTCTGATATTTACTTACTGGAAACAGGGGCAAGTCACTAAAATTTTGCTTGAGTCTATTTCATCATGTAGGGATAATAGAGGGATCATCTGTCATATAAGGATAATATTTATAGTAGTTATTTCACAGTATTGCTATGAAGTTCAAAGAAGATTATAAAGGTGCTTTGAATACTTATTATCTTTTTAGGGCCAAATATGTGTCCATGATTTCTTCCCATTTAGCAATTGCTTGACTGTCACTGATGGAGTCTACAATCAAAATGACCCACTAAACTTTAGTTATTCTATTACTCTGTTCCTTTCTAGAGACTGTTCTTTATACCTCAAGTGTACTCCTTACCTTTATCTTTTTGAATCCCAAGTAGCTTTTAGTGCTCAGCTCATATATTAAATCCAATTTACCCATGAATCAAAAGATAAAAGAAAAAAGGACTTTTTATGGAAGGACTTTCCTAATCTCCTTATTTGTTATTGTCTCTACTTAGATTACCATGTATATAGTTACCTATTGACAGTCTTCATTCTCCCAGTAGAATATAAGCTCCTTGAGGGCAGGCATTTCTTTTACTCTACAACACCAGTGAGTAGAAGTGTGCTGTGTATACCCAATGTGGTAAAAATTCTTATTTAATTCTATTCTTGAAAAAAAGAAGAAAAAGTTTGGGCTTTTCCCTCTCCAACTCCCACATTCATGTGCCAGAAATATTTGGTTTTGAGGTGAAACCACCAACACCACCAAAGGACTACTTTTCACGATTAGAACGACAACCAAGAAATTAGCAGTAAGAAAACAAACACACTTAAAACAAAAAGATATTAAATAATTATAGGTGTTTTATATCAAAAAAAGGTCTCTATCACTTACTTAATCTAATAGAAAAATCAATTTTATGTTGAGTTTTCTATGCCTGTTTTTGATTTATCAGTCCAAAGCATTCCACTGCCATGGAAAATTTCTGGTTAGACTCCATGTAACTGGATTTAAACATTAAATATCCTTATTTAGTAAAATTCCATTTTTAAGGAATTCAAATAGACTAGACCTTAAAAGGCAGAATTTAATTATGAAAAACAATACTCTTTTAAAGATGATGACATTTCATTTGGAAGTACAGTCCAACTACCACAAAATCATATACTTATAGTTTCTGCAAAGAAATTGTTTATAAAATGATATAATAAATATAAATTGAGCAAATGTATGTACTCTTTCCTTGAATAACAGAAAGAGATAGAATTCATCTTATCTGAACCGTCTTTTTTTTCCAAAAGAACTCAAGTTTGTATACAATTTCCAGGCCAACTTAATAATGGTTATTGAAGTTTAATGAAGTACTTTGAAATTTACAAAGAGCTTTCCCTAGTATGTTGGTGAATTCCAGACATATTAACACATATTTATCATGCCTCTTTTCAGTGCAAGACATCTTTATGCAACTTCTGTAACACTTTAAATCTCTTCCTCTCTCTCTTTCTTTCACTTTCTCTGCCTTCTTCCTCTCCTCCCTCCCATGTCAACAGCAGCATTTTGGCATCTGAATGAACTGAGATATAAAAAAAAATGCACAAACACAGTAATACAACAATAGATCCAACTTCTTTGCTCCACAAAGGTAGAGATTATAGCTTTAAAGTTAATCAAAAGGTGGTATAAAAGAGATCATTTAAATATAAAGTAAATTCATTGTTTTGTTTTATTTTATTTTTACCAGACAGATACTTAAAGAAAACAATTTGCATCTTTTTCCTTATAAAAATATCCTGACTTAACTGAAGCTGGGTCTCTGAAGACCCACTGGTGAATATTTAAGTCTAATTATTTTATAAGGATTTAGGGTGACAGTCTTAGTTTTCCGTGTTATAAAGAGGGAAATCCTCTTGTTCATAGCCATAACTTCATCAAGAAAAATTATAGTATTTCCTGATAAAGACTCTGTAAAGAAGCAATGGTTTTGAAGTATTTTAAGAAAGTGCGGCATTTGGTCCCTTTTCCATAATCATAAGATCATAAGTTTAGGGCTGGAAAGGGGTTTTGCACTTTTAGATCTAGCCCTCTCTTTCTATAGGTAAAGGAACCGAAGTCCAGAGAGGTTAAATGACTTGCCCTGTTTTCAGGGCAGTCGTGTTTTCACGATTTAGAAATATTTGAGTCAGGATTCAAATTCAAGTCTTCTTGATTGCCTCTCTGAGCTTTTCTCTCTATTGCTTTATGTTTTCTTCTTTATATGGATCCATATTTGTCAATCTGTTTCTCTCCTCAATTTCTCCTTTCCCTTCTTTACTATCACATCTTCCTTCCTGAACTAATACTGCTGTATTATCATTTCTATATTAGAACTCTCTCTTTATATTATTCTTTGGTTTATTCTCTAGGAATGTGTCCCCAGTGAAAAATTTACTTCATTGTTATAAATTGAGGGGTTAGAGTCCAAGGCTAGTGTGTAGAAAACCTATTTAACCCATAGTTATTTATTTTATATGTGCTATTAACTGTTTTATGTATTGACTATGTTATTAAAGCATGTATATTATTAATATACAATTGTATATTATATTATATGTTAGACATTTTATTATTAATGATGTATTAATAGCATTACTAAAACATAAATCTAATTAAAAGATATTGGGGGGCAAGAGGTTATATGGTACAGAAAAGAGAATTCAAGAACAACGTCCTTCCTTTTTTGTGTTAGACACATAGATTGTGTCTAGTATGCTGGCATACTCAAAGAGAATATTCCCACAGGACAATCCATTTCTCCTCATGGCCAGAACTAGTGGGAATACGTCCTCTGAGTGTGTTCACAGAGTCCCTAGGCTCTTTGTTTCTACATGGGGATAGGCACACTTTGAAAATACTCAAAGTGACACTAGTCTTTGGCGTTCTTCCATCTGTTTTTTTTTTTTTTTCTGAATCTTGAATCCTGTTAATTTCTCTTAACTTTGCTTTTCCCTAGTCCTGAGTCCTTACACTGCTCAAAATGTTACATGTGTTGTAACAACTGTGTTTTTAAAAATCCTTAGTAACAGAGATAAACCATCAATTGCTGAAATTTCAGGGAATATTACAAAATGAGTTAAAATATTTGGAGAAATGACAATATTTTTAAACTGAGAAGCCAAAAGCAATCAGGTAGAATTTTCCTCTGGGGTAAGCTTTCTACAATTATTCCTTCTTTTCACAATCATTTCCCTTCCCCTAATTCTAAACTCATGAGTCCTTTGTCGTTGTCGTCATCATCATCATCATCATCAATCTTATAGCAGTAGTTGTGGTGATTATGAAAGTTGAGAGTAGATGAAAAACAGAAAGGAAAAGAAGGGGTAAGGCTTGTTGACTACTTGTGATAGGCAATGCTTGGAAATTATGAATTGCCTGTATTTATCTTGGTAATGTGTTCCAATGTTTAATTATAGATAATGCTAACCTTTGCTTATGTTAAGGCTTCCTGTTGTTCTATACTTTGATGAAATAGGGAATAATAAATAAAATTTTTTATTACATTATCATTTCCTGGTCATTTGTTTTTAACCTTTTTAGGAAAACCATGACTCCTACTGAGCAGCAAGAGAAATGGGATCCTTCCAAGAATGAGGGCATTAGGGCAGCATTTAACAAGACCCAGAAAGTTGAAGCTGCCAACAAATGAATAGGAAACCAAAAACCAGGTGTCTTTTTCCAATTCCCAACCCACCAACCCCTAGTTGTTAAGAACAGGTGTGAGCCCTAGAACAGCAGGGGAGTCAGCAGCAGGTAAATGGGGGTTATATAGAGTTGAAAAGCAAAAATGAAAAATAAGCAGAAAAGATGACAGCTGCTTCAAACTGGTGTTTCCTTTGTTGAAAATTCATGATGTGTCTTCCATTCTATAGAGAAAAATGCTGAGACTGACATATGATCTAAAAATGAATAGGAAAAATAAATACGAGAAAAGAGACATTATAAGAATTGCAAGGAAGATCATCATTGTAATAAATACCTTTTTTATAAAAAAAATCATGTTTCTATGCTATTATTTTACAAGTCATTTAATTATAATACTGGAGAAGACAATAAAAGTTTGTTTAGTCCAGTTCTTTTATTTCATTTGTTTTATTCCTTTGGTTCTCCTAATAGAGAACATATACATTGCTACTAAAATCCATTCTAGGATAGGTGCATTTTATGGAGTATTCAAATTGTCTCTGAAGGGGACAGCCTGTCTGTCAAAAGCAGAACAAAAAATAAGCACCTGCATATTTAGATATGAGTTGATTTCTATGCAGTCTTTATGCTTTTTTTTTTGTATAAAATCAGAGAGTTGTTTTATTTTCTTTCCTTTTTGAAAATTTTACTTCTGATTATCTAAACATTTTCCTTAGGCATTAAAATGACCTTTAAGAAAGTTTAATTTTGTAAATTCAGAACTCAAGTGCCAGCTTATTCTTTTTGCATTCCTTTCTGGCAATTAGAACAATCTATAATTGGGAGCAGTTGTTGCTTGGGTGTTGCCTTATAGTTTAGTCTGCTGTAACTATGTAAGAAGAAGCTAAATGAGAGGGTAATTTACTTTCATCTTACTTACATTTGTATGTATATGTGTATGTCTACACACACACACACACACACACACACACCTATATATTTATGTCCTCTATATTTTCTACAAATACTTGGCCATCATTATTTTTATTTGTGATTTGTATTTTCTACATTTTCCCAATCCATATTTACAACATCATATGTTGCTCTATATTTAATATAGATACAATATATAGAGAAATTTATATATATATATTTATATCTGTGTATATAGACATATGTAAAGATGTGTGTATATGTGTGTGGTATGTGTATATGTACATATACATACAGATAATGTTGGAAATATGGATGGAAAAATATGTTGAAAAATATTGATGAAATATAAAAAATAATGGAGGAGAGAGATAGAGCCAAGATGGCAGAGTAAAAGCAGGGATTTGCTAGAGCTCTCTTCCCAAACCCAGTCAAATACCTGTAAAAATGACTCTAAACAAATTCTAGTGCTGCAGAACCCACAGAATGACAGTGTGAAGCAAATCTTCAGCTCGAGACAGGCTGGAAGGTTCATGAGAAGCATCTGTCACACTGGGCTGGGAGCAGAGTGCAGTCCAGCATGGGCTGTGCTGGCACAGACAGGATCTGAGCATGCCAGGGTAGAGGTGGGATTGAGGGTGGAGGATCTGAATCACTGGTACCTGGGGCAGTTTTCAGACTTCTGGACCTTAAGATTCCAAGGACAAATTGGAAAATCAGTAGGAAAAAAATGTGTTGGAGAGAGAGAGGAGAGTGGTCTAGCCACAGCCCCAGTGTGATAGAGGGGGCAGAGGAGCCTACTGCACGTACAGCAGCAGCAGGGGCAGTGACAACTGCTGTTTCTGGAGCTCTGGGTCCACATATTGTGAGGGAATTGAGCTGGTGACAGTACATCCTCCCACCCCACCCCCCCAGTGGAAGAAGACAAAGAGTTTGAGAAAGAGTTCAGAACTCAAATAATTGGCTGGGAAGATGAAAAAAATAGGAAAACAATTCAGCCTATAGAATCTTACTTTGGTGACAAGGAAGATTGAAGCATACAACCCGAAGGAGACTGTGAACAAAGTCAAAGCTCCTGCTTCCAAAGACTCCAGGAAAAATATGAATTAGTCTCAGCAATGGAAGAGCACAAAAAGACTTTGAATATCAAGGAAGAGAAGTAGAGGAAACATTGGGAAGAGAAATGGGAATGATGCAAGAAAATCATGAAAAATGAGTCAACTGCTCACTAAAACTACCCAAGAAATTAGTACCTAAAAAATGGACTAGCTCAAATGGCAAAAGAGAACCAAAAAGCCAATGAGGGGAAGAATGTCTTAAAAAGCAGAATTGACCAAAGGAAAAGGAGGTCCAAAAGCTCATTGAAGAAAATAATGCCTTAAAATTTAGAATACAATAGATGGAAGCTAATGACCTTATGAAAAATCAAGAAATTATAAAACTAAACCAAAAGAATGAAAAAAATAGAAGATGATGTGAAATATCTCATTGGAAAACCAACTGACCTGGAAAATAGATCCAGCAGAAACAGTTTAAAAATTATTGGACTATATGAAAGCCATGATCAAAAAATGAGCTTAGATAGCATATTTCAAGAAATTATCTAGAAAATACTGCCCTGATATTCTAGAACCAAAGGGTAAAATAGATATTCAAAGAATCCACCAATTGCCTCCTGAAAGGCATCCATAAAGGAAAACTCCTCAGAATATTGTAGACAAATTCCAAAGCTCTTAGGTCAAGGAGAAAATATTGCAAGCAGTCAGAAAGATACAATTCAAGTATTCTGGAAACACAATCAGCTTAACACAAGATCTAGCAGCTTCTACATTTAGGGGTCATGGGGCTTGGAATATGATATTCCAGAGGTCAAAAGAGCTAGGATTAAAACCAAGAATCACCTACCTAGAAAAATTGAGTATAATACTTCAGGAGAAAAATGGTCATTCAGTGAAATAGAGAACTTTCAAGCATTTTTATTGAAAAGACTGGAGTTGTATAGAAAATTTGACTCTCAAATACAAGAATCAAGAGAAGCATGAAAAAGTAAACAGTAAAGAGAAATCATAAGGGATTTACTAAAGTTGAACTGTGTACATTCCTACATGGAAAAATAATCTTGTAGCTCTTGACTTTTTGTAACTTAGTATTAGGGTATTTGGAGAGATTATCTATCTATCTATCTATCTATCTATCTATCTATCTATTCTCTATCTATCTATCTATGTAGACAGAGGATACAGGGTGAGTTGAATATGAAGTAATGATATCTAAAACAATAAAATTAAGTGGTGATAGAAATATATTGGGAGAATGAGAGAGAAATAGAATCAGGTAAATTATCTTCTATAAGAGAGGCAAGAGGAACTTTTCCAATATAGGGGAAGAGGGGGAAGGTGAAAGGGAAAGAATGAACCTTAATTTCATCAGATTTGGCTGAAGGAGGGAATGACATGCACACTAAATTGAGTATGAAAATCTATCTTACTCTACAGAAAAGTAGAGTGGAAGGCATAATGGGGTGACAAGATGTTAGAAGGGAGGGCAAATATAAGGAGGGGGTAATAAGAAGTAAAACTCTTGAGCAGGGACAGGGTCCAAAGAGAGAATAGAATAAATGGGTAGCAGGATAAGATGGAGGGAAATATAGTTACTCTTTCACAATATGACTGCTATGGAAGTGTTTTGTATGACTACCCATGTATAACATAATGAATTGCTTGTCTTCTCAATGGGTTTGAATGAGTAGGGAGGAATAGAGAGAAATTGAAACTCAAAGTTTTAAAAATGAATGTTTAAAATGTTTTTACATGCAACTGGGAAATAAAACATTCAGGCAATGGGTTATAGAAATCTATATTGCCTTAGAATAAAGTAGAGGTGAAGGGGATAAGAGAAGGCTATAATAGAATTGAGAGCAGATTAGGGGCAGGGGTAATCAGAATGTATGCTGCCTTGGGGTGTGCTGAGGGGAGGGATGGGAAGAAAACTTGGAACTCAAAATCTTATGGAAGTAAATTTTGAAAAGTTAAAATAAATAAGCAAATCAATTAATAGAAATAGTGTAAAAATGATTGAGGCATCATAAAAGACTTACACCTATATATTATGAATATTTTATTTTTAAAATAATTGTAATGTGCTAAGTATACCAAATATTACAGGTAGGCAATAATACAACTCCACAAATTGAAATTGGTTGTATTTTAGCAGATAGGAAATGACATGACTGATATTGATATCATTTTTTGACTCATCTGTTGTTGTATAGATTGACCACTGTTTTGCTAGATAAAAGCTAGAAATTTATATATAACTGGAAGATATTATACAAATGAGACAAAGATATGACATGCAATAAACACAATTACAAGAATAAAAAATAAATTAAACCTGAAAGAAGGAATAGAGGTTGGAGAAAGAACATTGACACTCACTTCCCCATAGAGGAAGAAGGAAGTTGAAACTCAAAAATGAAACAAGTTTCAGTGCAATATTCACAGTGCCTGCAGTGGTTATGAATATGCCAGCACAGTTCTGAATCATAAAATGTAAAAGACTCTCCAGTTGTAGCCCCTGGCATGACACGTAGTTCTCTTGGGCATCTAGAGAAACCACCTTCCATGGTATCTTACAAATTACTCCTTCCCTTCTTCTACAATTCCAAGTTAACAAATGGAAACATGTATTTGGTATTCTCTTTCCTAGTGGAGATAGTATACTTTCCACACATCTCAATCAATCAATCAATATTTATTAATTTCTTTGTTGTGGTTGAGTCATGCCTGACTCTTCATGACCCTGTGGAATATACTGTTCATGGGGTTCTATTAGCAAAGGTTTAAAAGTGGTTTTTAACTTTCTTCTCCAGTGGATTACGGAAAATAGGTTAAGTGACTTGTCCAGGGTCACAGAGTTAGTGAGTATCTGAGGCCAGATATAAACTCAGGTCTTCCTGATTCCAGGCCAAGGCCTCTATCCCCTGAACCACCTAGCTGACTGCTAGGCAAACAGAGGTTAAATAACTTGCTCAGGGTCACATAGGTAGCAAGTATCTGAGGATAGATTCGAACTTGGGTCTTCCCGACTCCAAATCCAAGACTCTATGCACTGATCAATCTTGCTGCCTCTTTATTACATGCCTACTAAGTTCCAATGGGTCTCTAGGACCCATGAAATTCTAGAGGTTCAGGGGAACTCCTCATCCTCTTCCTTAAGATTTTTTTGGTTTGCTGTCATTTGCTTGAAGGAACTTGGCAGTTTATTAAAATTGTACAAAAGTTAGCAGCATCACCATACGATTGGTTGAACTGGGAGTTATTGCAACCTTTCTGGCAAACAATATAGAGTTTTATAAACAAAAGAGCTAAACTATTTATATCCTTTGACACAATGCAACAGAAACACCAAACAGGGTAAAAATTAGTAAGAAATGTCCTTTCCATGTCAAAATATAGAAGCAATTTTGTGGTGGAAAAGATACTGGAAACCAAATGAATATCCATTATTAGGATATATAAATTTATTGGAATGTTATTTTGTTCTAAGAAAATATGAATGCAAAGAATATGAGATTTTCAGAGAAAAAAATGGAAGCCTCAAGCTAAAATAGAATGAAGAAATTAGATTCAGAAGCATATAGAAAACACACACACACACGTGTATGTGTGAGTGTGTGTAGGCATATATGTGTATATAGAGAAAGACAGAGGTAGAGAAAGAGAGTAGATCAATGATTGAGGAGGTGAGCAAACAAATGTGAATTTATTAAGTCCTTTTGTGTACCAGCCACTATACTAAGTAGTAGGAATACCAATGCAATATAATAAAAGTCCCAGACTTCTATGAACTTATATTCTCATGGGAGAGGCAAAAAAAAATGGCAATTGGAAAAAGAAGGGGAATTCACACACAGCAGCATGGTTTGCAGATGACTGGGAAGTAAATTAGAGATCTGAATCCTTTTACTCACTTATTTTAAGGATGAAGTCCAAGTGTCCAGGAAGGAGAGGGTGGTGATGATGGCAACCTTGTGTGGCTATAAAAGATGGAAATTATGTCAACACTAAAAGGCAGGATAAGTAAAACTAAAACCAATGACCATTCTTGTTTCTAGAGGAGAGATGATGTAATACATCTTCTTTTGGTATGTGACTGGGAATCTAAAAAGTGACTAATATTAAATGGACTGTCATGCATAGTTGCAGTATTGGTCAGTTTTGTTTAACTGTTTGTGTGTGTGTGTGTGTGTGTGTGGGTGGGTGTGGGTGTGGGTATGTGGGTATGTGTTTCTTAAAGGTCATATAAACTCCTTGTGGGCAGGGATTTCTTTTCATTTGGCTTTGTGTTTCCAGTGTCAAGTATACTCTTTGACATAATTTAAGTATTTAGAATTTTTATAGGAAAATAGTATGCATTAAAATTATTAAAAAGAGATAGAAACTAGAAATGTGATTTCATTGGGGAAAAAAAAAACAAACTCCCAATGTGATAAAACTCCCTGTCCCCTTAGACCGTAGTATGATCTCTACCACTTATAGTTTTGGAATGCTTTCTAGAGGACTGATAGTTTCTGTTACTTGCCCAGTTTCACAATACCAGTAAGTGCCACAAAAGAGATTTGAGCCAAAGTTTGAGGCAGTCAACTATGCCATATAACTCCCTTCCATTAACAAACTGTTAGTACAATAGTTAGATGAAATATAGTTAGATGAAAGGTAGATAGACAGCAATAGAAAGATAGATAGATAGATAGATAGATAGATAGATAGATAGATAGATAGATAGATAGATAGGTAGATAGATAGATAGATAGATAGGTAAAGTAGACAGATAGACAGAAAGTCAGAAAGGTAAGCAGATTGATAGTTATATATGTAAGACCATTCCCCAAAAATTTAAGACAAGGAAAAACCCTGTTCAAAAACTACCTACTGAAATGAATTTCAATTTCCTTGCTTTCCAAGATTTTCCTGTTGTTTTCCATATTTTCAATTCAGTTATTTTTCTCTTTGGTCCAACTCTTTGTAACCCCATTTGGGGTTTTCTTTGCAAAATACTGGAGTGTTTTAACATTTCCTTCTCCAGATCATTTTACAGATTGAGGAGCTGAGGCAAACAGGGTTAAGTGACTTGCCCAGGGTCGCACAACTAGTAAATGTTGGAGGCCAGATTTGAATTCATGAAGGTGAGTCTTACTGAATCTAGGCCTGACATTTTATCATCTGCACCACCTAGTTGCCCTTGTCTTCCATATAAATTCCTTCAATTAATATTTGGCATTAAAGATTTAGAAATGGAAAGGACTTTAGAGATCATTAAATTCCATTCCTCTTGTTTAACAGATAAAGAAAGGAAATCCAAATGGGTGTTGCCTCAGACAAACTGAGCCCTGGGAAAGATCTTAGCTTACAAAGGTCAAGATATCCCTCTGCATCCAGGGTCATTGTCATTTGTCCTGACCTACGTCTTGCCACTGGACTCCAAATAACTCTGGAGGAGAGAGTGAGCCTAATGACTTCGCACAGCTCTGCCTCACTAAAATCCAATTCACTTGCAAGGCAAAACATCACTCTTCTGAAGACATTAGTCCTTTTCAAGAACAAATTATGAACGATAATTTGTGAGTAGTGGTAGCTGTCCCACAGGGGACCCACCTGGCCAGTTCCAGTTGGGTAATGCTGCTACTTCCTTCCTCCCTCCCTCCCTTCCCTCCTTCTCCTTTTCCATCTCTCCTTCTGTCCACATGGGGAATCGTACCCTTATATGTGGGTACTCTGCCCAAAGGAACATAGATTTTGATTGCTCATACTTCACAAGATACCTTGGAATTTGAGAACTAGTTTTGTTTTTTTTTTCTTTTTTCCATCGCTACTTATTTATTCTATCATTTCCTTTTAAACTTGGACAATTAACTCTTGTGTCTCATGTAGTGTTCATTTATGACTTCTTGAAATATAGCTCTGGAAAACCAGGCTTTGAAAAAGCCTATTTGGATTCAGTATAGCAACTTCACTATGTCTTTAAACCCAAATCACTCTGGTTCTCACTGATGGGCCAATGGGTCCCAGACCAAGTCTCACTTGCTCATTGTTGGAATTTTGATGACTCAGAGTAAGTGTACATAGCAATTGTTTCTGTTCTGGCCAGAAACACAGAGAATCTTATCCTTCCAGAATGATTCTTTTAAGACAAAATAGACCATCTTTTGCCTAAGTTCTTACCTACTCTTTAATTCCTGAACAGGCATTGTCTCAGACAAACTGAGACCTGGGAATAACCTTATCTTAAAAAGGCCAAGCTCTCTCACTGTATCTGGGGCCACTGACAATCATCCTGACCTATGTCTTGCCACTGGACTTTGAATGATTTTGGAGGAGTGAGGCTGATGACCTTGCACAGTCCTGTCTCACTTAACTCTTATTTACTTTCAAGTCAAGACCTGACTTTCGTAAGTAATTGGTCCTCTTTGAGAAGGAAGGAAAAACAACAATACCAACAGTATCATATAGTTAGTAAGCATCTGAGTAAGGAATTGAGGCCAGGTTTTTCTGACTATAGAGCCGATGCCCCATGCTGCTCCTGCTAAAGTCCCTGTGATTTTCTAAACTGCATCTGTATTGAAATATGGACTTCCAGCATTTGAAATGCTTCATATGAGAGTTTTCCTGGTTATTTAATAAATATTAAGGACACTTTTAAAGGTGTATTCTTCCAAAAAAGGAAAGGAACTATGTGTATCAAAGAGAGAATTAAAAACATGAGTATAATGCCCTTCATGTTAAACTGGGCATCCTTGGAAAGGAGGAAAAAAAAATGGAAGGAGATGGGAACTGTAACATTGTCTTTCCAGAAAGTATAATAAGAACTGCACATAGATCCAAGAGATTTCATTCATATGTAGAAAGAAGGAAAACAAAATTTAAAAAAAAGAAGGAAAAAGGACACTAGGAGTAACTAACCAGACTCCCAAGAAAACCACTTGAAAGACCCAGTGTTAAATTGTCTGACTTCAGTATCAAGATTGAAGAGATAGGAAGAATCACTGTAATAAAGACAATACAGCAGCCCGGGGAGCTTTAAGTAAGATATAACTTGGAGATCAGATGCTCCCTGTGGCAAGATAGCCACCATTGGCCATTGCACCTTCCTAAAAGATACCATAATGGAAAGCAAGACCATATAAAATTATAAGATAGACCCAATTTGAGAGGCCTTCTTTGACCCAGATAATTCATTAGAATGACCTAGCTTCAGTTCATGCATATAAATCAAATGCTAATCAAAAATTATTATATGTAGATATAAAAATACACAATCCCATGTGACATGGAAACACATCTTTACAGTAACTTTTTTGGCAAAAGTAGGCCAGCCAGCTATGACCTAGTACATAAACAGATTGCTCACATCTCTGATTAACATCTCTGATTAACATCAAAGCCCAAAGCAGGGTCCAGTCCACCTAGCTTGAGTGTGTTACTGACAGCTTCTTTTTCAATTGGTGTGTAGTCAAAGACTAGGGCTGAAGGCTGCTGATAGAGTGATACTGTGACCCACTTATTCTTTGAAGAGTTCAACGGGAACTCCCACTTAAGGGACCTGTTTGATAGAAATGAAAAACACTTTTCAATCCTGATCTACCTTTTAGCCAAAAAATCATTTTAAAGAATGGTGGTCTAATGGAATTCTGTTTAATATCCTATTGCATCTTCATTCAGTATTTTTTCAATGAATTATCATTTGGATCATATGCGTGAACAGAAACTGGTTCATTCCTCTGGGGCAAGGACTCTTCATTTAGTGGTTGACTTAGAAGGTGTTATTGTTTTTTCTTAGCTGACAACATTCAATTGCAAATATGATGAATTGTATAGAACTATAACTACTTAAACCAGCCTTAGTAGTTAAAGGTGAGTTTCATGTTTATAGGATTTAGAGCTCAAGTACACTATAGAGAAAATTGAATGTAACCCTCCATTTCATGATTAAGGAATGAAATAAACAGCAAAGCAGGATGTGAAGCCTGGTTCCCTGACAACAAATGGCACCTTAAGAGATATAGGATTTCTGTGATCCATTTCACTTCTTCCCCTTCTACCCTCTTCCTCCAAACTAAAGTGTATCCCAAGTAAATGAACTAATTTCACCGTAAACTTTAGGTTTAAAATTATTTTATAATATAAACTCCTTTACATTCTGCAGTTGTTTCTGGGTAGATTGTTTTGTCTTTGAATCGTATTGCCTAGTACATATTGGGTACTGAATAAATAGATAATGGATTCACTTAATAGTTGTGGCATAAAGGATTTCCTTTCTTTTGTTGATATTACATTCTTTTAGCTTCAGTACCCTTAAATCTCAAAATATTATTTTTCCCCCATTGGACAACCTAGTAGGCTGGTGCCAACTCCTATATACAATCTTTCCTATACAAAAATTACATCAAAGTATAGCTAAATCTATGGACATAATATATTCAATCACAAATTAATTTTAATATTACAAAGTATAACAAACTCCCATACTTAATATTTATTCAATGCATGGTAATCTCAATGACCAGTCTTTATAGAGATATAATGACCACATTTCTCTATTCTCAAATAGTACATTTGGTCAGATAAAAAACATTCACTTTAAAAAGTCTTATGCAAAGTACATTTTATTTCATTGAAAGAAGTACTTTTTTGATGAATCTACAATATGAGATTATCTTCTGCAATAATCTAGTAATGCTACACTTAAAACTTTCCCTTCTCTCATTGTATCTTTCAAATCAGCTGTTTCCATTGGTGCATTAGAACTTGCATACTTTCCCATCAACTGTATTTTGTCTCCATCTCTGGACAAAAAAACAATAGAACTTAATCCAACTCATTACAAAGTTCAAAAGAATTTAAGCAAAAAGTTTAGTGAGATGAAAGCATACACAATCATAGTAACATTTTTTAGACTGATTGCAATTCTAAAATTTTCATCCCTGCAAATTTCCTTAGTGGTTATAAACTGTAAAATTTTAGTCCAGTAACCCATTGGCTTGAACATAGCTTTTGCTTAATTAAATGCTTAGAAATTTTGCCCAAACCTCCAACTGGATATCCCTGTGAATTAATAGAGAAGCATGGAAGAAATATATGATCTTTTCCATGTACTTGAGAGAGTCAAGGAGGAATTTTCTTATGGGAGAGTTTGGTTTCTTACCTAATGATGTAGGCATAACTTTCAATAAATTCTAACTCGCAAATCCCTATTGGGAGAATGCCATCTGCTTTGGTGTGTTATCTCAGAATATATTTTTTCTTTTGAGAAGGCAAACTCAAAGTGTTTCATGTTTTAGGTATTCATTAATATGTACTTTTAAGTCTTAATTTTTAAGTATTTCTTTTGTGGTAAAAGAAATCAAAACTGTTCTATACTTCATTTTCATAACTTGTATATTAAATTACTTTATCTATAAAGGGTTCTATTAATCCCTTTAGGCAATACTCTAGCCATCAGAAATTGGTTTTGTTCTATTGATGCAGCTAACATGAAAGAAGATGAGTTGACATCTATTTTGCTCATGCATTCTATGCCCCATTTGGCTTTTCCATCTTACTTAAAGATGAGATGTTACATGTAATTTCACTCTTGTAAGAATATTTTCTTTTAGAATGTTTTTCTATTTTATCTCAAGTGCTTAAACAGTTTTTTTTTTCATATGGTAAGTTAATAATATTTTTACTTCATTCTTTATCCTCATAAAGCAAAAATTTTTAATTTTATTTTATTTTGTATAATGAATACCTTTTGGCATTTTGATGAAACCTATAGGCTCCTCAAAATACTGTTTTAAAGTAATATTACAAAGAATTGGCATAGTGACATATTTTTCCTATCCAAGGTTACAGACTTTGAAATCTGTCCATAACTCCTTTGGGATTTATAAATCCTAGGTTTAGAAATTATGAGACTGATGACTGTTTATCACTTGATATCATATGCTAATTTTTTAAACAACTCTCAACTTATTCTATTTCTGCTTGACTTCAGAAGGAAAACAAATGAACAGTAGAGTGACAGTGTTTAGATGGGAATGGAAGCATATCTGTGGAGAAAAAATCTGAATTGAAAAGTATGGGATGATGGCTGATAAAGCCAGAAAAATGGGGGAAAATGAGAGAAGATCATGGGAGTCATATAAAGTTGAGGAGAAAATCCTAGAAACAGAAATATTTTCCCCTACTCCTGATACAAAGCAAATGAAGGAAACAACTTTCCACTATTCCTTATACAAACCAAATAAATAAATTCAGTGTGACTGTTATTACTTAATTCTTGTTAGTTATATCCCCATGTCTAAAAATTTGTATGTAACCACATAACAAAAAGACATGAAGAAATTAATCAAATCATTTGTAGAGGTAAGAAAGAGAATACACAGACTAAACAAGTATTTGGCAATTTTTCATTAACATTTGGATGTTAGATTCAAACAGTCTATTGTGATAAAGTTATATGTGAAAGTGGCTAAGACTGAGTCACATAGAATATATGTACCACAGGTTCCTTTTTTTGCTTTGTCTTGATCTGGAACTTGATTTCTCCTGTGAAGGAAACTTCCAGTTTAGAAACTTGATCCACCTGATACAGAGTACATCCCCTCTATAATTTCTAATTCCAGAGAATTTCCTCAAAACCAAGAGGTTAGGGGAATTATTAATGTTCAAACAATTAGTATGTGTCAGAGGCAGGACTAGAACCCAGATCATCCTTACTCTGAGGCTAGAATTCTGTCATTCTGATACTCTGACATTCACTATTATACACCTGTGATCTTATAGGAAACTAGACCTATTATTTTATAAGATCATAGATTTAGAGCTGAAAGGACCTTAGAGGTCATCTAGTCTGCACCCCTCCCCCCTCATTTTATAGATGAAGAAATTGAGTCCTCAGTCATTTGAAGCAGGATTTGATCCCAGGTCTTTGTGACTCTTAAGTCAAGCACTGTATTCACTATACCATGCTGCCTCAAAACAGGGAAACTTCCAGATAAGAAAACTTCAGCTACAAGTGCACATTTTCTTGGTCTCTGAAACTTTGTCCAATTTCTACTCTGAAAATTGTTAGCTGGATAACTCTGAGTAAGTAATGACTTCATGTAATGTTAATCAGAGTTAAAAGATCTTCCCCACCCATTAATAAGCAACAGATATCTTTTGTTAATTTCTTATGAGGCACTGGTTCACTAGCATCATGCCCCCCATCTTTGAAAAGTATATATGTACTCTGAGGTGAGGTTTTACTTTGGAGTTTACTCTTTGGAAGAAGTTTCATGTGCCAGATGAGACTCTGGGTAGCCATTAAGAAGGTCCCCAACTTTGAAAATCCAGATGTTGGTGCTTCTCTCTCTGGAAACTATGTATGTATGTAATGGTCAGACAGTTGATCTGTCTGTGATTTATGTATTGCTTATGGTCAAACAGTTAGAACTCCTGTCTGTTGGTCTTTATTTCTCTCCTGGTATTTTCTCTGTTGATGAATGGAATTAAAGTAGGTTGGTGAACACTCATAAATTGCTTTCCTTTTAGAAAAGCAGATTTAAGAACCTGTACAACAGGAGTTCCTGTGTATGGCCTGGTACTTGCTCCTACAAAAAGTTTCAAACAGCACTGATAGGTTAAGTGGCCTACAACTCTTCTACTCACTGAACCAAGTTCTGTTCTCTAAGGGTCAAACTAAAAAAAAAAAATCATATTCCTCCCATACATCACATCTGTTTAAATAGTTTAAAATAGGTATCGTCTCCTCTCTGCCCTCTCTTAGAGACATCCTTCAACTGATTCTCATATGTCATAGATTCAAAGTTCATGAGGACTAGGCTTCAGTCATCACTACTGACCATTTAGGTGATTAAAATTAAATGTGCATTTTACATCTTGTTGGACAGGGAATAAAAGAGGAATAGATGCCAATAATCAGAACACACCAAGAGACACTTTGCTGTGCACAACAATAGACCTGAGAATATGTAATAGCCACACAGCCATTCAATTTTTTTGGCACAGAATTCTCTTTCAATGATCTATTTGGTATTTAATCACCATGTTGTAAATTGCTACAGATCATTAAACAACATGTATCTAATAGAGTCATCCAGGTCAATAGAAGGTGGCAATGGTCAGCTCCATAAAATTCTTCAGAAAGCAGTGATTTCTGCCTGTAGGACAAAATGAGTATCATATGTAAAGCAGACTATATTCATAGTCACCACTGAGTAACCACACTGGTTGCATGGATCTTTTTATTCCACCAATAAAAATGAATGGCTTTCTTCTCCCCAGTGCCTAAATCACTCCCAGTAGCAAGCCATTTAGGGAGGCAAATTAACTCACTCTCTGTGGTACTATTTGATGCACTGAAGCAGCAATGTTATATGAAGAGATATAGAGGAAAGAGCAAGGGCAAGCAAATGAATCAATGATAAAACAATGGGGTGGAAAGGAAAATAAAAGCCAAAGCATTACCTATGACAAAAACCATTCCTGGCAGAAATCTAAGTGAATTGGTAATAATTACAGTTGCATTGACAAATAATAATGATAGTAGTCATTGATAAAGGGCTTTAAGATTTGCAAAGTGCTTATTTACATCTCAAGTCTCCCAATAACCTTATTAAATAGGTGCTTTTAATAATATTATCCACATAATCCTCCCAATGAGACTGCTACACCCCCCTCACCCTCCAGAAATCATAACTTGAAAGAGCTAAGCCATTCTACTTTGGAATCCCCACTCACTCAGGGAATACACTCTCCTAGCATGTGAAAACAAATGATTCTCTCTAGCAATTCCGTATCCTTATCATGTTTAACCCTATCCATACTGTTGCCTTTAACTATTCCTTTAGCCTTCCGTATCAGCTTCATTTCTTTTTCTTCTTCTCCCATAAATCAAATGAACACTACTACTGACCAGGAATGTAACAGCAATTTAAATTGGAAGATCTTTCCCATCCATTAGACCTATATTGCCTGCCTGGGTCACATGGAAGTCCAAGTCACATGGAGCTTGTGATGGGAAGAGTTTGATGAACAGATGGAGTAGGAAGGAGTGGAGCAGAAAGTGAGTCAGACCAGTCAGAGCTGGGAAAGAGAGAGCAGGCAGCAACTAGCATGAGTGGGAGAACTTGTTTATTTTTACTTATTTTTATTTTTTTAAGGTAGCTGGCTTGTGGGAAGCCTGACAAAAGGAAGCTTGGGAATGGTTGTAAGCCCAGCATTGTTATTGTGTACAGATTTCTTTGTTGCTGTGATGAAATTGGTTTTCTGCTGTAGAGATTTGGATTTCTGGTGTTTGAATAAATATTTTAGTTCTGTCTTCCATGTGGAGAGTGTTATATTTTGCGATTCAGTACTGTCCTGGCATATTCATAGCCACCATAGGCACTGTGAATATCACATTGCCCCATGAAAGGGTGTGTCCATTAACTACTCTGTGTCTTCCCTCACTACCCTTAAGATTTATCAGAACAAAATCTTCTTCCCTAGTCACTTTTTTTCTATATGCATGGTTTCTCCTATAAGTAATTGAGATTGTATCTCCTTTGTATTTGTGGAATCAGTGCTTAGCTTGGTACCTGGACTACAGTAAGCATCCAATAAAAGTTTTTCATTCTTTGAACAGATGGAGAAACTTAGGTTCACAAATGTCAAGTTACTTTTCTGGAATTAAATAGCTATCAATTTTCAGGGACAGGAAATGAACCCAGATCTTCCTGATTACGACTCTAATACCTTATCTTCTACTTCGCACTTCTGCCTATGTTACAAAAGGATTTCTGTCCTAGCAGGAAAAAGCTGAAATAAATATAGCTTATTCTATTATGACAAATTTAGATAAGATTCACCCTTGGTCTACAAATTAAAGAACAAAAACCACAATTTTGTGAATATATCCATACCAAATGAGTAGTAGATTTAGACCCTGCCTTCTGGATAACTTCATCCAATAGGTTAAATTCAAAGGAGAGTAAATCGAAGGCCACAGATAATAGATGGTTTACTCAAAACGAAGCAAATTTATGAAACACTGGGATTAGAGTCTAAACCTATGTCTCTCAATCTTGGACTATTTATTATTTCATAATATTTCTCTCATATATTGCTAGGGGTGAAACCTATTCTGTTTGCCTTCTTTCTTTTAATAACAAAATACTATCTTTTTCAGTTTTTAAATCAGTCTTTGCTTCTGCCCCTTTAACTGTCAGAAACAGGGTTTAAATATGCAATTTAGTAGCATATAGAGTACTACTAACCCACTGGCCCCATATGGATATTTGTTCTCAATTAATGAAACAGATGTACCTCATATTTGGAAAATAAAATTTACTTTTTTCTTTGAAAATATTACCTCATACTATTTTAAAAATACCTTGAGTAATTTTCTTTTAAAATATTACCTGTTTAATTACCTGTTACTATATGTCTATGAATGTAATAAAAAAAATGTCCATGAATGTAAATAAGCAGCTCATCAAGTGGTAACTTTTTTTTCCCTTTTGCTATTTTTTGTTCCATGTTCATAATCAGCTTAGCCAGAAAATAACAGAGGCTTGAACAAACCATCTGTTATCTGGATGTGGTTCCTGACTGCCTGGCAGCTTTTCGTTCACCACTTCATGGCCACCCAAAATCATGAACATTTTGTCTGTCATGAGCTTAAGTGGTGATGAATCCCCATCCAGACTGTCACTCTACAAAATCTTTCTATTTGCTGTTGAAACCTCTCTTGGCTTGGTTGTAGGGGATGAGAGAAACAGAATAAGAGGAGAGAGGAAAGGCCAAGGAATCAGCACAGAGATGTAACTTTAAAAAAACCAAGGTTGTAAATAGACAGAGTCATAAGCAGTATTTTATGACACTTGGAGCAAATTTTAGGAAACATTACGTCTTCATTTTTGTAACACAAATTCAATTTAGGGGACAGGAAGAGACCCTTACACATGAAGCCTTTTTAGGAGAGAGACACTGGGGGTTGTGGGTAGAGACACCAGGACATTTAGAAGATATTATCAAGGGGGCAACTGCTAACAAGAGAATAGAGCTGGTATATGGGGTGTCCAGGGAAGACAAGAACCTCTGCTGTGTGGGTTTGCTTAGCCCTTTTCAAGGCTGCTTGTGCAGTGACCATACCCTGGTAAAAACAAAGTACATGGGCTAACCCATGCTTAGGGCTGCAGGCCTCAAACCTGTCAGTGAATTAGGGTCATGTGTACCCCAAGCATATGAAAAACCACCCCCCTCCCCACCTCTGCCGCCCACAGAATGGGCAGATGAGAATAATTTGTGTCAAAATCCATGAAAGCAGCTGAAACAGGTGCTGTGAAGCATTTACGTCAGACATTACGTATCATCTGCTGCGTACCCAGTCCTCTACAGTCAACTTGACTCTGTTTTGCCACTGGACTTCAGTGAGGAAGAGAGGGAAGCTCATGACTTTATGCAATTCTGCCTTCTCTTAAATCCTATTCAAACTCTAGTTAAGACATCACCCAATGATGTTATTGGTCCTCTTTGAAAATGAAGGACAAACAAGAAACAGTAGAGTCTACTAGAAAAGAGAAAAGCTTATGGAAGAGAGGGCCATTAGGAACAGGATTGGGGTTGGGTGAGGTAGGAAGCATATAGACCAGGTATCCTTAAATTGAATTGACTTCAGGGGATCATTGAATTTGGAAAGGAAAAAAAAATATTTATTTTTATTAACCTTCCATTTAACTAAAATTATTCAGAAAAGAGGTCAATAGGCCCCACCAGATTACCAAAGGGATCCATGACAAATGGCTGATTAAGTTTATCTGATTACATTATATTTTCACTAGTTATTTTTGTTTACTAAGTGATATGCTCAGCAGTCTCTAAATTCAAGTCTTTTGAAATGAAATCCCAATCACTTCACCCTAACTATATATCTGGGTAATATAAATTATTTCAATGAGGCTTCTATATTTTAACTGACCTGCAAGATAATCTTTCCCTCTCTCAACTTTTGCCCTTTCATTTTTACCTTAGTTCCTGCAAAGGTTTGAAATGTGTACAAATCACTAATTCTGCTGCTACTTCTGGTTGTATAAAAAGCTATCATAAATAATTTTTGTATCATGATTGTAAATACCAAATATACTCCTTTACAAGGAAAATTTTTTATGTTGTATTAGGCAAACTTTCACTGACAATTATAATATTTTATAAATTTAAAAGGGTTTTGCAATTTGGGTTATAGTGTACACAATTGTGTGCTCTATTAAGTTGTCCAGTACAAGCAGAGTCGTGATATCATTCTTTAAGGAATTTCTGATTTCATTCATGTGGGTTCTTCTTTTACTAAAATAGATCACAATCTCACTACACTTTTTAATTCTGTGTGATCCATATCTATCCTTTCCCATAAATCTTCTATTGCAGCTGCTGCCGACTAGGCAAAAGGCCTTCTTTTTCTTCTTTTAGCGCAGTGGAAACACGAAAGCCCCATCCTGCTTTGTTTTGTTTTTTTTCATCTTTCATTCTATCTTTCATTCTACCTATCTACCTATCTATCTATATAGCTAGATAATTTCAGTTTTTAAAGGATAATGTTTATACAATTTCCTACTCAATGTTCATCACTGACAATGTGTTGCAGCAGGAGGCAAATCTTTCTATTGTATTGGGAATCACTTATTTTAATTTTGAAATATTCATTTTCTAGAATTCAAAGGCATAGAGTACTACTAAAAGAATATTGGTGTTAAAGAGATGAGGTTTTCGTAACAATGGACAGTCAGGGAAAAATAAATGCACTGTTTTCCTAAATGACAGGCTTGGTTCCTTGTCCATTTTCAGTACTATTTCAAGGTACCCATACTGATGAGCTAATTTAATGAGCCACCCATACACCTGCAGGCCATACCTGCAATGATTTCCAGTGTGAATGGATAGACCAATCTCCTTAATATTTTTCTTAGGAAAACTAGTTTTACATGAAGAAATATGTCTGGAGCTTTTATTCAATTAATTGAATATCATCTGTGAAAATGAGCAAATAGAAAATCTTACTACAGATAGGAAACAGTTCTTTTAAATTGGACATGAAAAAGAAACATTTTCCATGAAAGGTACATGCCTTTGGTGAACATATATCTCTTGTTTAACACCATGATTGATAAGACATACTGAAAGAAATGAACACAGTTATCTCTGTAGTCACATCTGTCATGGAATCTTATGCGATTTTGTCGCAATTGTGAAAAAAGCTTTTTCTAAGGACAGATTTCAAGAATGCATTTTGTTTTACCTAGTCAAATAATTTTTTAAAATAGATGAATTATAAATAACACTTCCATCATATATTCCCTTCACCTTTCTATAACTTCTATGAATGAAAAAAAGGTGGCATCTTTCCCAATATTCTCTTAAACTACCTGTTCCCTTGATGAGTTTTTTTTTTTAATAGAAGATTTCCTCAATATGTGCATATAGGTCATAATAATAAAGGTTTTGTAGAGATGAGAAATCAGTCAACTGGGCATATGATCAGTTACTACTGAAAGTTAGTATTTAGCTTAGAAAAAAAGCCAGAAAAAATTTTCTTGACTATATACATATGATTAACCAGGAATATGGTTAGGTAAATTTCTTTAACTTAGCTTTTGTTTGCTTAGATAGTGTGCACAAAGCATACTGTGTCTCCTCAAATGCTATAAGGGACCAAACCCACAAAGCTCTGTGGGGTCTGAGTGTTTCTAAAATAAGTCTAATGTTATGGGGTCTCCGATTTGGAATTAAATAGGGAACCACACAGATTTTCTCTTTCTAAGTTAAGGAATTTCTGGTTGATATGTAAATCTCAGTAGCTTTCAAATATAATTCTAAAAATAGAAGTAAGTGTGATGACACTATTTAGCTAGAAATGTGTCTGCTCTGTGTTCCAGAGAGCTTGGCTTCTAACCAAGGTTCTAAAAGAAACGTAGATATGACTCATGGAAAAAACAATATGTGTTTTCTTTTTGTTTTTCACTCTGAAAATTATATTACCCCTTCCATGGAGCTATGGATTATCCCACTCATCCTCTGATGAAGAAGAAATAATGCATCACCTAAGTAATGCTGCTGAAGCTAACAGTTAGAAACAAAATACTTCCACAAACATATGCAATGGACAACACTGATAAAAGATAAAGAACAATGGTAAGCAATATGAAACTAATGGAGAGAAATACCCAAAATAGATCATGTAGCAAAGGAGACAAATAGGAAGACAGACCTGATTGAAGAAGCTTAATAGCATCACCAGAAGAAAACAGCTGTAAATCACTAATGGCATGAATTTTCCCTTCCATATGTGTGCCTAGGATATGTGTTGTCTATGTGTTTTCTCATCCAGAAATATTCCCTATCTGTGTCAATTCTCATCATATTTAAAAGACTGTGTATGCAGGCTCATTGGGGAGAGATTTTGTTGCCTCTTTTCTTACTATTCCTAATCACATTTGTTTTGAAAAAAAAATGTGACTTCTGATGGACTGGAAAAAAAAGGCAAGTACATTTATTGTGGTATGTGAGCTACAGTTCTAGTGGATTAGGATTCACTTGAGTACCTTAAATCTAGAATAATCTATGCTATTACTTTAGTACAGTAATGGTCTCATTCAGTCATTTGAGTGATTTTTCCCAAACATCACATATATCTGAGTTTTTGATGTTTAGTGAAAACACTAACTATGATCTCTCCACCTTTTTTTCAGAAATTTTTCATCTTTAAGATGTCTTCAAAAGTCATGTCTATGTACTTTAAGTTAGCATCAGATTCATTCTTTATTAAGGTTCAGCTATTCTTCTTAACTTTAGTAAGAATGTTGCATCTTCATGTACTTACTTAGGTATAGAGGTAGAAGACTCCAAACTCAATATTACTGATGCCATACTCATACATTCCTACAAAAATATTGAAACATCTTCCTCATTTCATATATTTTTGCTTATTTTTTCCTTAGTGTCATTTACTAATGCCACCAGGACCTATCTCATACAAAGCTCTCTGGTGGTTTTCTTGGTTTATGAGGTAATATGAATGATTTTACAAAATAATCTTCTATAGTATTTTTTGCAAATAAATATGTGCTCTGAACTGACATTTTCCTTGGATGTCTGTCTCTCTACTGACCTTGGATGTTATATGTTAGCTTTGCTAAGGCAGTTTCTCAGCACTTTTCTCCTCATAGTAGTAATGACTGCTTTTCATTAGTAAATTCTCTAAAAATTGATAGTAGTTGAGGATGACATTTACTTGTTGCAATCTCCCATTTTGAAGATTTTATAGCTTGCTTAAAAAAAACGGTTTGAACTTTTGTACTTAATAACACCTTATCTTTAGTCTTTTAATTCATTGCTCAGTTTGATAATTCCCTTAACCAAATAGTTGTATCGTCATCAATAGCCATTTTATTAAAGTGTTTAATGTATGGGGGGCAATATTTAAATACTGGAGATATATATACATATCAAAACAAAGTCCTCAACCTCAAGAAATGCAAATTCTAATGGGAGAATACATACAAGATACATATAGTATAAATTTAATATAATATTAGAGAGCAGGTTCAATGGGGGAAAACAAGAAAGACCTCTTGTAAAAGGTATGATTTAAGTTTACTCTTGAAGGAAGGCAGGAGAACAAGTCAGAAAGGAAAGCATTGCAGGTATGGCAGACAACAGTGAAAACTCATTAAACTGGGAGATGAAATGTTGTGTGAAAGGAACATTAACAAAGAAAATGTATATAGACTGCAAAATATCCAGATGAGAATAATGTGGAAGAGCCAAGATAGTGGAGTAAAGTCAGGGACTGGCCTGAGCTCTCCCCCAAACCTTGAATACCTTTAAATACTTTTAACAAGTGAACATAAATTCTACAGGAGTAGAACACACAAAAATATGGAGTGAAACAAATTTCCAACCCAATACAACATAAAGGGTGAGCAGGAAAGGTCTGTTGCGCAACGTGTGTGAGAGGAGCATATTTCTGCACAGACTTCACCAGTCCATTTACCAAACCAGCAGACCAATAGATCTTGGGAGCCAGTGAATCAGCAGTGGCAGTGGCAATGGCAGCGGCTCCTTCTGGAGCTCTCAGCCCACGGATAGGAAAAGGGTTAAAAAATTGGTCAGATGGAGATTACAGATATCTATTTGCTAGCACTGAGTCAGGACTCTGTTACTTTCTCCATACTTGGATCTGGATCACAGTGCTGAATGACAGTCCCAGTGCAAAGAGGAGCACTAGCACAGCACAATTTGTGGTCATAGGGGAGTAGGAAACTTCATCACAGTTCTAGAACAGAAATCAGCACTTGAAGTCACTCACATATGAGAGCACAGACCAGGAGAGTGGTAAACACCTCTGCTTAGATCATACTAACTTGGAAGAACTGAAAACACAGTCCCTAGAAGTATCTCTGAAAATAGCTGCAAAAAGCCACCTAAAGTTTGCAATAGTTTACCTTCCACCCTAGAAGTAGAACCCTACCTTAACAAGGAGTTAAAAAGTCAAGTAATAGGTGGAGAAATGGGCAAACAATGAAGAAAAATCTGAGTATATTACTATGGTGACAAGGAAGATCAAAACACATCCTCAGAAGAAGACAACAAAGTCAGAGTTCCTACATTCAAAACCTCCAAGAAAATCAGAAGTTGGTCTCAAGCCATGGAAGAGATCAAAAGCGATTTTAAAAATCAAATAAGAGAAGTGGAAAAAGAATTGGAAAGAGAAATGAGAGTTTTACAATAAAATGATGAAAACAAATCAACAAGTTTGTAAAGGAGATCAAGAAAGTACTGAAGAAAATATCACCTTCAAAAACAGGTTAAGTCAAATGAAAAAAAGGTCCAAAAATCCAATGAAGGAAAGAATTCCTTAAAAATTAGAATTGAGCAAATAGAATCTAATGACTTCATGAGAAATCAAGAAACAATAAAATAAAACCAAAAGAACAAAAACATAGAAGACAATGTGAGATATATCATTGGAAAAACAACTGACCTGGAAATTAGATTCTGGAGATATAGTTTAAAATTATTGGACTACCTGAAAGCCATGATAAAAAAAAAAAAAAGACCTTAGACATCATCTTTCAAAAAATCATCAAGGAAAGCTACTTTGATATTCTAAAACCATAAGTTAAAATTGAAACTGCAAGAATTCAATGACCATCTCCTGAAAGAGATCCCCAAGTGAAAATTTCAAGGAATATTGTATCCAAATTCCAAAATTTCCAAGCCAAGGAGAAAATATTGCAAGCAGCCAGAAATAAATAATTTCAGTATAATGGAGCCACAATCTGGATAACACAAAAGTTAGCAGTTTCTACGTTAAAGACTCTCAGGCCCAGGAATGATATTACAGAGATCAAAGGAGCCAGGATTACAATAAAAAAATGGCCTGCCCAGAAAAACTGAGTATAAGTCTTCAAGGGGGAAAAAGTATATTCAGTGAGATAGAGGAATTTCAAGAAATCTTGAGAAAAAAACAGAGATGAATAAAATTTAAGTTTCAAATACAAAACTCAAGAGAAGTATAAAAAGGTAAATAGGAAAGAGAAAACATAGGAGATTTATTAAAGTTAAACTATTTATACTTCTACATGGGAAAATTATATTTGTAACTCCTAAAACCCTTCTCATTATTAGTGTAGTTAGAATATGTATGGACAAAGGACATGGGTAAAAGTTGAATATGAAAGGATGATATTTAAAAAATTAAAATAAGGAGTAAGGGAGCAATGTACTGGAAAGAAGAGAAAAGGAGAGGTAGAATGGGGTAAATTATCTCACATTAAAGAGGCAAGAAAATGTTTTTAGAGTAGTGAAAGAGGGGGAGAGGTGAGGAAGAGTGAGTGAACCTTACTCTCATCAGAATTGACTCAAAAAGGGAATAACACACAGACCCAGTTAGGTATAGAAATATGTCTTACCCTACAGGAAAGTAGGGGCAATGGGATAAGAGAAGGTGAAGTGACAGAAGGGTGGGCAGATTGGTTGTGGGGGTAGTCAGAAACACAACACTTTTGAGGAGGGACATGGTTAGAGGAGAAACAGAATAGAATAAATGTAGAGAGAGTACAGAATAAGAAATGTAGTTATCAATAATAACTGTGAAAAAAATTCAAGGAATTTTCTCTCATAAAGTCCTTTTTCCTCAAATATGTAGAGAATGGAGTCAAATGGGCAAATATTAGAGCCATTCCCCAACGAATAAATGATTAGAAGATGATTCTCAGTTCTCATTTGAAGTAATCAAAGGTATCTATAACAATATAAAAAAAATACTTCAATTCACTACTGATTAGAGAAATGCCAATTAAAATCATTTGAGACTCCACCTGATACCAATTAGATTGACTAATAGGATACAAAAGGAAAATGTTGGAGGGGATATGGGGAAAATGAGACATTAATACATTATTGGTGGAATTGTGAACTGGTTCAACCACTCTGTAGAACAATTTAGAACTATGCCCAAAAGGCTACAAAACCATGGATATCCTTTCACCTAGCAATACCATTATTAGATCTGTATGCAAAAAGAAATTAAAAACAAAAAGGAAAAGGAATTGTATGTACAAAAATATAGCAACTCTTTTCTGGGGGCAAATAATAAAAAATTGAAGGGATACCTATCAATTGAGGTATGGCTGAACTAATTCTGCTGTGCGATTATGACAGAATAATGTAATATAGGAAATGATGAGGATGCTCTCAGAGAAATCTAGAAAGACTTGTATGAGTAGATACAAAGTAAAATATATTGTTTACAAAGCAAAAACAATAATGTTGGATGATCAGCTGTGAATGATTTAGTGATAGAAAGAACTGGTGGTGATCTGAATGCATATGGAAATATTTTTTTAAACATTCTTTAGGTTTCTTCATGTTTTTCTTTTTTGGTCTGTTGTCTTTTGCAATATGACTAGTATTTTGCATCACCACACATGTATAACCTACATTTAATTACTTACCTTTTCAATGAGGGGAGTTGGAAAGGGAGGGTAAGAATTTGGAAATGAGTTTTAAAAATGATTGTAAAAGATTGTTTTTACATGGAGTTGGGGGAAGATAAAATACTAAATAAATTTTTAACAAAAGAAAAAAAGAACAAAGTGTAAGAAACTTAGAAAAGTAGGAAGGGGCCAGTTTACAAAAAGCTTTAGAAGCCCAGCAAAATACTGTATACTTAATAGTCGATATGATAGGGAGATATTAGAGTTTGTTGAATAAACAAGTGACATAACCAGACCTGATTTTTAGGAACATCTTGATGGTAGCTGAGGAGTATGGATTAGAGTAGAAAAAGACTTAGGGGAAGAAGATCAATTAGAAGACTATTCCAGTAATCTAGGTGAGTGGTGACAAGAGCTTGCACCATAGTGATTGTTGAATAGAGAGTAGAGTTCTGAAGATCAAAAAGACAGGACTGAACAGCAGACTGAAAATATAAGATAAGTGCAAGTGAGGAGTTGAAGATAACCCCAAGATTGTGAGTTTGAATGACTGGAAGGATATCTATGATGTCAAAAATAATAGATAAATATAGAAAAGAAGAGCTTTGAGGAGAAGGTAGTGGGTTCTATTTAAACACAGATAAAACTGAAATGATTATTTCTGTAAATGGTCACTGCTTGTATATTGATATGGTTAATTATGTATGGTTTTGCATGTGATATTAATGGGCATTTGCTATATATTTCTTTGGTCATTTGAAAATAGATCCCAAATGAGAAGGCTGTTTCTATTTTGTTTTTAGACTTGATAAGAGCAATTATTAAAATCTTAATTTTTGTTAAAGCGAAATATTTTAGCACATGCAGTTTAACCAACATTACACTTGCTACATATTGCTTCTATGAATTTTGCCTTTTTCCTTCTTTGGTCTTGTATTTTAAAAGTAATTTTTTTATCATTCTCTATGTCCACTTTCAAGTTGAAGTCCTAATGATTAGCACAAATTGATTAAATTTTCATGGTTTTGTCATGTATTTATTAGAACTTTTCTATTTCTTCATCTGCTGCCATGGTTAATGTTAGGCATGGCACAGACAGACAGGGTTTGAGTTAGAGATATAAATAAAATAAGACATTCATAGATTTTCTCATGGTTAACAAAATTCAGTTTGGATAACCATAGCAAGGAATGCTATTAAAAGCAAGGAAATTGTATTTAGCAAGGATACAAGATCAGTTCCTTTTAGTAGAGCTTTTTATTTGATTTTACTTGATAGATTGAAACTTTCTTTGGCCCATATTTTTTTTAAAGTTATCCCTATACCACTTTTTGTTGGAGACACTTTCATACTCCCTATGTTCTATACAAGATGATCCACCAGGCTGTTAAACCATCTTTGAGACACCTGTGCTTCATGAAACCCAACCGTGGATCCTTGAAACAGAGTCTTAATGAGTTTTGATACAAAAGATCCAGGGCATGAACAGTCAATAAATCTTCTCTCAAACTTCTCCCCTTTGGTATCTTAAATTATTCCTTCTAATTATACTTATTGCCTGACTCATCATCCTTTAAACAAAAGTTGTGTTTACTATAAAAACTCGCAATTTCCATTAACTAACGATATAGAGAGACTAAGTATGGATGATATACTTACAAATGGGTATTTGATTTCCTCAGTGTAAGAATTCCTTCCACTGGTGCATATTGAAAGCTAATTTGCTCATCATGTCCCTCATAAGTGACTTCCCAGAGGTCATTTTTTCTTCATTAAGTCAAGGTTAAACTGACTGTGTCATGTATACTGGAGTCTCTATTACAATATAATTAGAATATTACCTTCTTGCTTCTGGGTGTTTATTATTCTGCATGTACCACTACACTTTCATAGCTGATTTTGCAGTGGTTGCCAGGGTAGTTTTACAATCAGGACGTTGTGAAATTGAAGTTGTTCTTTGAAACTGATGGTTGACATAACATCTACTATGATTGCTTTTAAACTATATACTTTACAGCCCAATGTTCCTTTACAGCCCAATGTTCTCTCTCTCTCTCTCTCTCTCTCTCTCTCTCTCTCTCTCTCTCTCTCTCTCTCAGTGTGTGTGTGTGTGTGTGTGTGTGTGTGTGTGTGTGTGTATGTGTGTGGTGAATGTGACTGGTCTTGATTTTGAAAACAAAATGTCACTTACCATCAAAATACAAACTAAAAAAGCTAAGATGAATTTTTAAAGTAACAAACATTCCTATGCTTAAACAAAGTGAAAAGACAATTTCTATTTTATTTAAAATTAGATTTGCTGAGTAATTATTAAAATTAGTATTAAAATCCCATTGTTATGGAAGCAAATTATTTCAACATTCTAAAGTTTAAGCAACATTACATTTTCTTCAGCTCTGAAGTTCCTAACTTCAGCACTTTGGAACAGGAAGAAAGATAATCCTTTGTATAAGATGAGGTCCATATAAATCCAGATTAATTACTAAGGATCTATAAAGGAAGATACTATTTGCATCCAGAGAAAGAATTGATGCATAGAAGTATATATAGAATGGTTTTACAGACACACACACACATATGTGGGGGGAGAAAAAATGTACAAAGTGTTATATAAATATTATATATTTTAAAGGAATAGCAAGTTGTACATAATAGATTTTCAGTTTCATATGCAATCATCTTTCTTATCTATTTTACTATGTTATGAAAATCCTTGTTTTATTTCTTAAGTTGAGAATAAATAAAATAAAATATCTAGCCCACTATTATGCCAAGATCATTCCAAAATAGAGGAAAATAAAGAGAAAATGGAGGTGTATCACTGTCTTACAAATTATCAATTTCATGATTGGTAATGGAGCCACACCATTTTAACCCTATTACTTCAGTCTCTGAAGCTGAAGTGACACTTAAGAAGATGCAGTCAGGTAAAGTGGCTGAGTCAGATAAACCATCCATTTAGGTAACCAATGCTAATGGAACCATAATCTAGAAATCAATTGGATAGGGAACATCTTTCAAGATATTAAAGGGATATGAAAATATAAAAGGAAGAAAAAAATAAACATTATACACCAAAGATATACAGAGGACACCATCAATTGATATCTGATGTGCCTATTTTCTTATCTTTCTGATACATTTATGAAACTAATTTACACAAGTATGAAGGATATCATTCCTACAAATATGAGAAGATACATGTTTTCATATATAATACTGAACAGAGCACATATTTAGAAGCACAGAATTGACTGAAAGATGCAGATAATAAGCGTATCTTTGTGCTCATTGTTTGTTGATTGCAAAGACTCTCGTGCTACAACGAGACTCTTTCGCACACTTTAAGGTCATTCATGGATCCTTAAGCATTTCAACAACCAAAATAAATATTAATAAAGATTGCATTCAAGATATCAGAATAAAATAGCAAAGATTTATGTGTATAAGACAGCAAAGAAGTTCCACAGTACAATGGAAGATAACTTATAAAAATCTAGAAGAGAGATTCTTTGTAGATGGCATAGTCTTCCAGACGTTCCTATTTGTAAACAATGTTCAACAGATTGACCCAGAGCAGTAACATTACAGGTTTTCTCAATGAAAGTCATTGTTATTCAAGAGAGATCAATTTTACAACTCATACAAAAACAATCAAGTAATTTTTTTTTAAAAAATATCTACTTGCCCAAACAAAGGCCGATATATTTAATTAGCACATCAGAGCTGCTCTCTAGGATAGTGAGTGAAGATGGACATTGAGTTTGGCCCACAACTGAAGTGGGGAAAGAAAGAAGGTTCAATTTTGTTTCCTAAATTGTTTATTTCTTTCAATGATCAAAAGTTGTCACTTGCATTACAAAGTCATATTTTTATCTGGCTATATCTCCTGAAATAGTTGTGATATTGGAAGACAACATATTTGAAAAATCAATATTGGACAAGTTCCAAAGGGTAATGGAGGCTTAAATGGTGAACATAAATAGATTGCAGTGTATTTACAATGATTATCTAGATAAAGTAAGTGCTATATTGGATTTGGGGGAAGAGGTAAGCAGCCCTATGATTTCATTTGTGTAGGTAATGCTTAGTTAGAAGGAAATAAGACTCTGTCCACAAATTTTGATCTCAAACTTATGCACTTATAGACTCCCTTAGGGCAAGAGAAGTCTAATGTGCCCCTGTTCACCTAAGGAGAGAGGGAAAAATATATTTATTTAGTGTGAAATATGTCAGGTACTGTGCTCAGCACTTTACAAATATGTCATTTCATTCTTACAACCCAGGTAGCTAGATATTTTTATTTTCATTTTGTAGTTGAGGAAACTGAGAGTGTTTAAGTGGTTTTTCCATGGTCACACAGCTAGAAAGTTTCTAAGGTGATATTTGAACTCAAATTTTCCTGAGTGCATGCTCAGCATCCTACCCATAGTGCTACCTAGCTGTCACACATGTAAGAGGCAGGACTCCACCCCAGATCTTACTGATTCCAAGGCTAGCTTACAGTATAACAAGCCAAGTTCTGTCCAATAGCCTATAAGGAATCCCAGCAAAGAAATGTATATGAAGAAAATAAGGACAACTAGTCATGGAGAGAGAAGGAAGGATAATAAATATACTACACCTGGGAAAAGACTGCACTAGTGGTACCTTGCACACAGTAGATTACTATTTTTTTAATTGAAATTGAATTGAATAGTAAAGACTGAAGAGGAAGACTTCTAGCATTTTGAATGGTCACTAAATGGAAATATACAAAAACGTGTTCAAGAAAAACAAATGATTTTTTTTTCTTTTTTAAATATAAATTTATGTCTTTAACTTTTTACAAACATTTTCACAAAATTTTGGGTTCCAAATTTTCTCCCCATTTATCCCTTCCTCCCACCCCAATACACGGAGCATTCTAATTTTCCCTACCACCAATCTGCCCTCTCTTCTATCATACCTCCCTTCTCTTGTCCCCATCTTCTCTTTTGTCCTGTAGGGCCAGATGACTTTCTATTCCCCATTAATTGTATTTTTTATTTCCTAGTAGCAAGAACAATACTCAACAGTTGTTCCTAAAACTTTGAGCTCCAACTTCTCCCCATTCCTCCCTCCCCTCCCATTCCCTTTGGGAAGGCTGACAATTCAATATAAGCCATATCTGTGTAGTTTTGCAAATCACTTCGATAACAGTCGTATTGTGTAACACTAACTGTATTTCCTTCCATCCTATTCTGCCCCCCATTGTTTCTAATTCTCTCTTTTGATCCTGTCCCTCCCTGAATGTTGACTTCAAATTGCTCCCTTTTCCCATTGCCCTCCCTTCCATCATACCTCCCTCCTTGCTTATCTCCTTCTCCCCCACTTTCCTGTACTGTAAGATAGGTTTTCATACCAAAATGAGTGTGCATTTTATTCCTTCCTTTAGTCAAATGTGATGAGGGTAAACTTCATGTTTTTTTCTCAGCTCTCCTCTTTTTCCCTCCACTAAAAGGCTCCTGCTTGCCTCTTGAATGAGATATAATTTACCCCATTCCATTTCACCCTCTCTCCTCCCACTACATTTCTCTCTCACCATTTACCTTAATTTCTTTTAAGATATGGTCCCATCCTATTCAATTCACTCTGTGCTCTCTGTCTCTGTGTGTGCATGCTTGTGTGTATGTGTGTGTGCGTGCACACATATACATGTGTGTGTGTGCGTGTGTGTGTATGTGTGTACGTTTGTGTGTGGTCCCACCAGCTACCCAGATACTGAAACGTTTTAAGAGTTACAAATATTGTCTTTCCATGTAGGAATGTAAACAGTTCACCTTTGGTAAGTCCCTTATGACTTCTCTTTGCTGTTTACTATTTCATGCTTCTTCTCATTCTTGTGTTTGAAAGTCAAATTTTCTTTTCAGCTCTGGTCTTTTCATCAAGAATGCTTGAAAGTCCTCAATTTCATTGAAAGACCATATTTTCCCCTGAAGTATTATACTCAGTTTTGCTGGGTAGGTGATTCTTGGTTTGAGTCCTAGTTCCTTTGACTTCTGGAATATCCTATTGCACGCCCTTCAATCCCTTAATGTAGAAGCTGCTAGATCTTGTGTTATCCTGATTTTATTTCCACAATACTGGAATTGTTTCTTTCTAGCTGCTTGCAATATTTTCTCCTTGATCTGGGAGTTCTGGAATTTGGCCACAATGTTCCTAGGAGTTTCTCTTTTTGGATCTCTTTCAGGCGGTGATCGATGGATTCCTTCAATACTTATTTTGCCCTCTGGTTCTAGATCTCAGGGCAGTTTTCCTTGATAATTTCATGAAAGATGATGTCTAGGCTCTTTTTTTGATCATGGCTTTCAGGTATTTCCATAATTTTTAAATTGCCTCTCCTGGATCTATTTTCCAGGTCAGTTGTTTTTCCAACGAGATATTTCACATTCTCTTCCATTTTTTCATTCTTTTGGTTTTGTTTTTGTGATTTCTTGGTTTCTCAGAAAGACATCAGACTCCATCTGTTCCATCCTAATCTTGAGAGAACTATTTACTTCAGTGAGCTTTTGAGCCTCTTTTTCCATTTGGCTAATTTTGCTTTTGAAAGCATTCGTCTCCTCATTGGCTTTTTGAACCTCTTTTGCCAATTGAGTGAGCCTATTTTTCAAGGTGTTATTTTCTTCAGCATTTTTTGGGGTCTCCTTTACCAAGGTATTGACCTATTTTTCATGCTTTTCTTGCATCTCTCTCATTTCTCTTCCCAGTTTTTTCTCCACCTGTCTAACTTGATTTTCAAAATCCTTTTTGAGCTCTTCCATGGCCTGAGGCCAGCAGACATCCACCTCAGATGTCTGGGATAGAGAGGCCCCGACCTCCACGTCTTTCCCTGATGGCAAGCATTGTACTTCTTCATCAGAAATGAAAGGAGGAAGGAACATCTCTTCCCCAAGAAAGTAGGTCTCTACGGTCTTATTTTTCTTCCTTTTTCTGGGCATTTTTCCAGCCAGTTACTTGACTTCTGAGATTCCTCTCCACCCCCGCCTAGATTTTCCCAGCTAGTGCTTGGGGTCTTAGATTCAAATGCTGCTTCCCAGCCTCAGGGCTTTCTGCGGTTGGAGTGGCTGCTATTCCATGTGAGCTTAAGTTCTGGTGCTGAGGTGGGGGCAGAGCCGCCTCCCAGGCTCAGTCCCCTCAGGGGCTTTATGCAGAGACCTTTGGTAATGGAGCTCCTGTCTGCTTGGGGAGTCCTGGGCCGCTGCTGCCTCTGCCACTGCCTGTCCGGCTGCCTCCGCTGCTGCTTCTGCCACTGCCTCTGCCACTGCCTCCTGAGGGGGTCTGAGCTACAGAGACACCCTGCTCCCCTCTCAACCTGCCCAGAATTCTCTCTCACTGACCTGTAGTGCCTATGGGTGGAGGGACCTTCATGGCCACCAGAGATTCCCTTCCTGAAGCCTGCTCGGATCTGCTCCTCTGAGGCCATGCAGCCAGGGCAGCTCAGGGGTGGGCTCTGCTGTCCAGAGCATGACAGACCCCTGTGGATGGCTTTCCAGGGCTCTCTCAAATGGAAATCTCTTCCACTGCATTGGTACGTGGCTTGAAGTACTCCAGAATTTGTGGGAAGTTCTTTTTACAGGAAATTTATGGGCTGTGGATTCGGAGCTAGCATACCTGAGTCTTTCTACTCCACCATTTTGGCTACTCCCCTCAAGAATAACAAATGATAACATTTGTGGAGGTTATATAGAATTTCTCAATGAAGAAATACAACATTGATGAAGCTACAGACTCACCGAAATATTTATAAGCATGTTAGAGTGTGTTTAGTCTCCTAACAGACCCATTCTGTGAACACTATTTCATATTTAAGGCACAATCACAATATAACAGGCAATGAGTAAAACCAGGACAAATTATATGATTGGAGATTGTATGAAATTAGGAAGATTATTTCCCCTCAATTTTCCATGAGAAAAACTAGTATATTTTGTTATAATATCAATAATTAAGAATAAGAGGTTGCCTCAAAGGTATGAATCTGTTTCATTCATTTAAGACATTGAGATTATCAAAATTTAATGTTTTTTCTGTAATTTAAAGTTCATTGCTAAAAATATCATTAGCAAAGCAGATTTTCTGTTTTGACTTAATTCTTAGTACACCATTGTCTCAAGAAAAATGACAGTTTATGGAAAATTAAAGCAAAAGAATAGCAAATCTTTCTCAGTGTAAACATGATTACAGATGAACATCACAAATTAGAAATAAACAAAGAATGATTAACTGACTACAATGTGACTGTATTTCATTATTTGCAGGGCAAATTAAATAAAGTATACAAAAATTAAAACCAATATTTAACAAAAAAATGACAAAGTTAGTGAAAACCATTGTCTCATTTAAATGCCTAGTGTAGATATTCTATAACATTTTCTTTCCCAGCCTGTTCCATGACAAGAAAACTAACTTCTAGGGATTTTGTGATAATGTCAATTGAATTTGACTCTACATGCATTAGAAATTAACTCTAGACACATTTCTATCAATCCCTTCTTTAAAAGAAGTAAGTCCCCAGAAGGTCTAGACCTTCTTAGTAAAATATGCATATGATTAAATAATATTAATATTTTATGATATAATTAGTTCACATCTAAAATAGTCATATATTCAACAGGATTTATTGATTCTTAGGACTAATTAGCAGATTAGAAATTTGGTGCACAATACAGTAGGTGATACAAATCAGATGTGGGTTCTTGTTCTTCCTCTCCCACTAACTGATTGTGCCAGGTTAAATACATCCCTTTATGTTCATGAGTCACAACTTCATCTATAAAATGAAGAATTAGGAATGTAAGAGTAGGAGGTTTCTAGGGTCCTTTAAATTTTTAGTATTTTTTCAAAAAAAAAAAATGACCCTTTCCTGTTAGTGAGGGTTGAGAGGAATTTTAGCTCTTTCAGGTCACTAAGGTATTATTTGATACACTGTAGAAGGTTTGTATTTTCACTGCCACAGGAGGCCATGAAATAGTACCTTAATGGCTTACAAGAGGCAATACTATTCCTTAAGCACCTATTTTCCCAGCAGGGAAGGAAGCAAACATGGAGAGACTCCACATCAAAATAACAAAAACATATGACAAAATAACACAAACAACAAAATAACAAAGGAAGTGCCATTGTTTTAATCAATGAAGATTTAATCAGTTCAGAACTCTGCTCTCTCTATTATTCAGTCTGTTTACAAGCACATTCCACAAATGCCTGAATCTTTATAGCACAAGACAATTTCTTGGTTGACTAACAACTTTAAAATATAGGTGTAGCCACCAGCACCAAGGTTTAAATGAAGGTGGCTTTTTTCTACCTGACATATAAACTCTGTTATATGATAGAATGTGATTCAGGGTAAGCGTGTACATTTCTATTTATAGAGAATTCTCAAAATACTGTCAGAACATTTTACATGGTTGACATATCATGAGCATATTTCTATCCCAAAGGGCCAACATAAACATTCCCTTTTAGGAGGCTTTAATTGAGTCACAGAGAATTTGCTTTCTCTGTTCCAAAAATGATATCTTAATAAGGAACATGCAGCAACAGTCAATTCTGTGGCCTTTATATTTGGATATATTATGCATAATAAAATAATGACACACAGTCAAAGAACTCGAGTGCCTATAAAATGATTTACTCCATACCTTCATTTCTATGAGTAAGGAAAGTGAGAATCATGGATGCTAAATGACTCACCCAGGTAGTAGGGGACATTTCATGAAGTGTGTGTGTGTGTGTGTGTGTGTGTATGTGAGTGAGTTCTATGTTCACGTATGTGAGGATGGGGTGAAGATTGATATGAGTAGGATATGGCCATCATTTTGCCCACAGGTTAAAAAATTATATATGCAGCCAGGAAATGAGTAAAAAAAGGATAACATTTTCAGTGAAATGACCAAAACCAGGAGAACAACTCATAACTCATATAGTAACGTTGTAAGGATAAACAACTTTAAAATTCTTAAGAAACATGATCAGTGCAATGATCAACTTTGATTATAGAAGATGAATAAAGGATATTGTCTCTCTCCTGACAGAAGGTGGTGGACACAAGGTGCAGAATGAGACATGGAATGTGTGAGAATTTATTTTGCTTGACTATGAATATTTATTCCAAGAGATTTGTTAACTTCCTGTAATGATAATTATGTTAAAGAGAGTTAAAGATTTTCCCCACTCCATTAATGGATCTTCCCATTCAGGAAAGCTTGATTAGGGGAAATTTATCTTGTAGGAAGGCCCATATCTTATTTTAATTTCAAATGAGGCACTGGATCTCAAAGCCTGTGGTACCCTCTGGCTCTGAAAAGTGTACTTATCCTCTAAGGTGAGTTTTTTGGGGCTTACTCATTGGAAATGTTTCTTTGGTCATAGGAGCCCCCCAGTTTTGAGAACCCATATGTTGGTGCTTCTCTCTCTGGTAACTATATGTGTATGTAATGATCAGACAGTTGTATCTGTCTGTTGATTTGTGACGTATCTATTGCTTATGGTGAGGCACCTGGAAGCTCTCTCTATTGGTCTTTATTTCTCAGTATTTTCTCTAAAGTTTAGGGTGCTGACTTGACTTTTTCCCCTGAACTAAGTGAATGATATATGTGCTTAATAAAAGTAGATTGTTGACCTCTTAAAAGTTGCTTTCCTTTTAGAGATACACATAGAAGAACCTGTATAGCAAACCCTCCTGTGTATGATGGAGTCCTTGATGTTACACTTCCATGGAATGGTTATTAAATGAAAAAAAATAAGAAAGCTAACTTTAGGAAGGGTACTTAGTATAGTACCCTTAGTAAGTCCCACAAAAAGATTTTATAGGTGTATATGAAAAGCACGCACAGGTTGAGATTTCTGCTTTTAGAAAGATTACCCATATCAGTGAGATCACAGATTCATCACATTTATATTCTATATAAATTTTGTAAAGTAAAATTTATCAAAAGTTTTAAAACATTCTTTTTGAAGTATAGATGTATTGAAAAATTCCAGCATAAGCACATTTTCTAGCATTATCCAAAGAAAAAGTATATCAAGAAATAAACATATTCTAGTAATCAAAAATATGTATTCTTTAATGGAAAAGAATAACTTTCTAGGTTTTAGGAGTAACATAGATGGAAGAGTATCATAAAATTTAGAACTAGATAAAACCTTAGAGATCACCTATTCCATACTCTCATTTTCCTTATGTGAAAACTAATAAAAAAAATAGATTAAATGGTTATTCAGAGTGCCACACAAATTGAAAGTCACACATTCAGAATTTGAATCCAAGTACTCAGACATAAAATCATATATTCTTTCCATTTAACCTAATCACTTTACTCTGGTGACATGCTCACTGGGCAATCTGTATAACTTGGTTTCTCAGGGACTTAGATATTACAAAATGCATAATTCTCTAGAAAGCATACAATTTAAATCACTAGAAAAACACATCAAATAACAGAATTTAGAGCCAAAAGGACTATAATCCACATCACTCATTTTATAGATAACAAAACTAAGTCTCAGAAATGTGAGGCAAAGTGGTCAAGGTCACATAGCTAATAAGTAAGAAAGTACAGATTTTAACCCAGGTCTTCTGATTATAAACCACCTCACGATTCTTTTTGCTCCCCCTCCAGTATAAATTGTTGAGTTGGCATTCTGGTTTCTAAATAAGTCTCTTGTGAGTTTGGTCAGCATAAATCAATTCCCTTTTGCTTGATCAGAAAATAGAGTTTCTGAACCTGAAAAGCTGCCAGCCAGACTTTGACCTCACTGAAGAACAATCAGTATTAGTGGAGAAGATGCACTGCAGTCACAAAAGCATAGCATAGGAAACAGTATAAAGCATAGAAATAATGACAGCATAGTGACATACCTGTAGGCTATTCCATTCCCAAGGGGCTGACGATATCTTGCAGGCCTTACAAAGGTGATTTTTTTCAGGATCCACTAGCCTGTACTGTCAATGAGTATTTGTAATTTTAGAAAACAGACCATGGAAATTCTAAACATGTTCTAAGCAAAGGCTATTATTATTTCTGATGTTTATTGTTTGTATTGTGGGTGTTGTTAACTAGCATTCATATGTACTTTAAAAGTTTGTAAAAGGCTTTATATAGTTCATCTCCTTTTGATCTTCCTTTTTGAGAGAAAGAAGGTGTTCCTTAATGTTCCCTTTCAGGGCTGCTGAAGTGTGGTTCCTTTAATAAGGTCCTTTGCTTCCTTCCTATGATTGTTTCTTTTACTTTCTGAGAGAATGTACCTGGATGAACTAGATTTCTTACCTCTGTTTCCCTTGGGAGGAGAAATTCCAAATGGCACCATCTGGCATGTGTCTAGAGTTATAGTAGGCGATGGATTAGAGACCAGAGTAATGATGATAAATAGGGGAATATGTCAGTGACTAAAAGGAAAATAAAACAAAACAAAATATTCCCAAGCCTCAGATTCAAGCAACTTCTGTGATGAATCCATTAAAAATAGTTTTATTGATATATTTTACTTTTTATTACCATAACTTTGAGATATTTTCTTTCCTTCTCTCCTAATCAGAGAGCAATTCTTTATATAAATTTTGTATTATAGTGAATATAATGTTGGACCTTGAAGCAGAAATACCTGATTTCAAATGAAACCTTTGGGGTTTATCATTGTTCTGGCCCTGAGGGATTCCCCGTTAAACACCTCAGTTTCCTCATCCATAAAAAGGGGATAATAGTAGTCCTTATCTCTCAGGTTTGCTGTCAGGATAAAAAGAGATAATATTTGTAAAGTACTTTGTGAACATTTAAGAACTATACGAACATTATTATTAAATTGAATATATGCATAAATATATATGTATATACTCATAGACAAATGTGTATGCATGTAAAAATGTATATATCTGTACCTAGGGAAAAAAATATAGAAGTTCAGCAAAACTAGCCAGTTCATCAACAAAATTTTATGGTATATGTAATATTCCATACCCAGAAAACCCACTTCTACAAAGAAAGGAGAGAAGTGTATTTTTAATATCCGGTTTCTGGGGCCAACATTGATCATTGGTATCATATAATAATCAGTTTTTTGTTTCTCTGCTGTTATTTCCATTTGCAATGTTCTAGAAATTGAGCATAATGTTTTCCTGATTTTGCTTATGATTCTGCATCAATTTATGCCATTCCATACTTCTACTGAATTATACAGTTTCTTTTATATCAGTACTATTTTATTATATCATGAATCATAAATCTATTTTTAACATTTTCTTTCTACATATTATATACATTTTGTTAAATATGTCCCAATTGCATGCAAAATTTCAGCATTTTTTTTTTAAATTTTGAGTTCCACATTGTTCTCTTCTTATACCGTAACTGTTGCTTGAGAAAGGAAGCAATTTGATATCCATTATATATGTGAAGTCATGCAAAGCATATTTGCATATTAGCCATGTTGCAAAAGAAAACACACAATAAAAAAAAGAAGAAACATAAATTAAGTGCGTTTCAATCTGTTTTCATGGGACATGTGTTCTTTCTCTTGAGATGGATAGCAGTTTTTTCATAGGTTCTTTGGAATTGTCTTGGTTGGTTGCCTTGATCACAATAGCTAAGTTTTTTTATAGTTGGTCATCTGCACAACATTGCTGTTTTTGTGTACAGTGTTATCCTGCTTTTTCCTCATTTCACTCTGCGTTGGTTTATATATGACTTCTCAGGTTTTTCTGAAATCAGCTTGCTTAATTTTTTTTTTGTAGCAAAATAATATTCCATCAAAATCATAAACCACAACTTGTTTGGAAGGCACCAAATTTATCTCCTTTGTAGATACCACTTGTTTTTTGTTTTACTTAGTACTTATTGTTGTAAGAAAGGCTCCACTCATTCTGATGCAAATAGGAATGGGTATTGTATTTTGTCAAACCCTTTTTCTTTATATGTTGATATGTTTGTGCAATTTGTTTTGTTTTTGTTATTGAAATACTCAATTATGCTTATAAATTTCCCAATATTGAAGAATAAATATTGCATGGCTTCAATGTATGATTTTTGTTCTACATTGTTGTAATCTCCTTCCTAGTATTTTATTTAAAATGTTTGCATTGATATTAGTGAAGTTAGGAGATAGTTTTCTTTGTTTTTATTCTCTTTAGTTTACCTATAAAAATCACATGTATATAAAATAATTTGTTACTTTATTTATTTTTTCCAGACTTTATTTTTTTTCCTATATAATTTGGTTATTAATTGTTCCTTAAATATTTGGTAGATTTCTCTTGTAAATACATATGACCTTAGCTATTTTTGTTTCTTTATTTTAATTAGGAGGCTCAATTATGACTTGTTCAATTTCTTTTTCTAAGATAAGTATTTAAGTATTCCATTTCCTCTTCTGTTACTCTGATAAGTTTATAGTTTATGTAAATATTCATCCTTTTCACTTAGATTGCTAGTTTTACTATTATAATTGAGGAAAACAACTCCATACATATATAGATAGATAGATAGATAGATAGATAGATAGATAGATAGATAGATATAGATATAAATTTCATCTTTATTGGTGGTGTATTCATACTTTTTTTTGATATTGGTAATATGGCAAATTAACTAATGTCTTATCTATTTTATAACTTCCGAAAAACCAACTCCTTGTTTTATTTTTTTGTTCAAAGTTTTTTTTTTTTTAACCTTTATTTTTATCAATCTCTCATTTGCTTTTCAAAATTTCCATTTTGGTATTGGAGGATTTTTTATATTTTCTCTTCTAGATTCTTTTAGTTGCATGCCCAATTCACATAACTGTTCTTTCTTTTGTTATTATAATTTGTTAGTGAATACATTTGAGATATGAAATTTCCCCTAAGTACTGTTTTGGCTGCATCCCAAAAAATCTTGGGATGTTGCCACATTGTTATAATTTCCTTGAATTAAATTATTGGTTATTTCTATGATTTGTACAGGCAACTATATAGCATAGTGGATAAAGTACTAGGTTTGGAATCAGGAAGATATATGCTTGAATTCAGCCTAAGACGTTTACTAGCTATATAAAGCTGGGCCACTCACTTAATTCTATTTACCTCAGTTTTCTCATTTGTAGTAATCTGGAAAAGGAAAAGGCAAACTACTTCATTATTTTTTATAAGAAAATCTCAAAAGGGATCATGGAGAGTTGGTCATGACTGAAAACAACTGAAAACATGATTTGTTCTCTGACCCAGTTATTCTTTAGATTTAGCTTATTTAGTTTCTAATTAATTTTTAATCTATGCTTCCATAGACCTTTATTGAATGTTCTTTTATTGCTTTATGTTCTTAAAGTGGTGTGTTTGATATTTCTTTTCATTTGCTTGATAAATTTTTATACTTTAAAGCATGATCTGAATTTGTTCTGGTGTCTTGTATAGCTGAGAAAAAGTTCACTCCTTTCTGTTTCTATTCAGTATTTTTTTTCCCAGAAGTCTATCAAATCTAACTTTTCTAAGATTCTATTTGTCTCTTTAATTTCTTTTTCTTATTTATTATGTGTTTATTTTTATCTTGCTCTGAGAGAGGAAAATTTTAGTTTCTATCTTGCTTGTGTGATTTTTCTGTCTATTTTCTACTATAATTTGTTTAACTTTTCCTTTAAGAATTTGAATGCTATGACATTTTTGCATATAAGTTTTCTATTGATATTACTTTATTATCTGTGTTGTCTTTTATTCAGATACCGTTTCCATGCTTATCCATTTTAATTACATCTATTTTTTCTTTTGCTTTGTCTGAGATCATGATTGCTAATTTTTTCTTACTTCAGGTGAAGCTCAAACCCCTTATTTTTACTCTCTGTGCGTCTCTCTGTTTCACGTGGAATTCTTGTCAAAAATATATTGTTGAATTCTGGTTTCTAGTTCATTCTGCTATAAGCTTCCATTTTGTGGTGAGTTCATCCCATTTACATTCACAGTTACTATCCTTGACTGTGAATCTATTTTCATTCTGTTTTCTTCCCTTTATCCTTCTCTTTCTCTCTTTGTCCTGTCCCTCTTAAAGTCTATTTTGCTTCTTCCCACTGACTTCTTTCATTTGTCATCCCTTTTATCTCCCTTCTTTTCTTTTGTCTCAAGCCACTCCAACTTTTCTAATGATAGGCTAGTTCTTTATTACAATTGTGTATGTACATATTTTTACCTTCATTGAACCAATTTTCTTTAATAACAAGCAAATCAATTCATCTAATCGAGTAGAAATAAGATTTCTACAAATTAGAATATAACAAAAATACATAAAATTAATTAGTTTGTAATTTTTTGTATATTTTATTTTTCCTATTACATAAAAAACACATTTTAACATTCACTTAAAATATGTGTTGAGTTCCAAATTATTTCCCTACCTCTCTGCTTGAAAACAAGCAATTTGATGTGGATTATACTGTGTAATCATGAAAAATATACCATGTTGCCATGTTGAAAAAGAAAATGCAGACCATAAAAAAAATGCAAAAATATAGTTTGAAAAAAAAGGACTACTTTAGTCTGCATTCAGACTCCATCAATTCTTTCTCTGGAGGTGGATAGGTTTGAACCAATTTAGATGTGAATAATGTTTGTTGTTGCCCACCTTCAGCATTTTTTTCCATCCAGTGTAAAAGCTCTTTCTTTTTATTTTATGTGAGAAAATTTTTCCTATTCTCTCTCTCTCTCTCTCTCTCTCTCTCTCTCTCTCTCTCTCTCTCTCTCTCTCTCTTTCTCTCTCGCTTCCCCTTTATCCCAAAGCAGATGACTTTCACACAAATTCATTCTTTTTTACATCATCCCAACACAATCTACTAACTCCCATACATGGGATTTTATACAGAATCCTTCTTACTTCTCTAATAATTATAGTCATTATAAGTTACATATATTGCCTTTCCACACTGAAAGTTAAAGAATTTAGCTGTATAGAGTCTTTATAATTTTTCTTTCATGTTTACCTTTCTAAGTCTTCCTTGAATCTTGCATTTGGAAGGCAGATTTTTCTATTTATCTCTGTATTTTCATCAGGAATGCATGAAAGTCTTCTATTTCACTAAATATCTTTTTTTTTCCCTTGAAGGATTATACCAAGTCTTGATGGGCATTCCGGTTTTAAATTCAGTTCTTCCACCTTCTGGAATATCATAATCCAAGCCCCCTTTTCCCCTTAATATGCAGTTTATAAAGTTTTGCATGACCCTCACTATACCTCCATGGTATTTTAATAGTTTATTTCTGGTAACTTAAAGCATTTTCTCTATGACCTGTGAACCCTGGAATTTGGGTATAAAATTCTTTAGAGTTTTCATTTAGTTGAACTCTTTCAGATGGAGACTGATGAATTCTTTTGATTTCTATTTTCCCCTTTGGTTCTAGGATATAAGGGCGATTTTCCTTCACGATTTCTTGAAAACTTCTAAGATCTTTCTTTTTCATCATGGCTTTCAGGAAACATAATAATTCTTAAATTATCTGTCCTCAATCTAGTTTCCAGGTCAGTTGTTTATCTGATGAGATATGTTCAATTTTTTTTAATCTTTTGACTTTGCTTTATTATTTCTTGACATCTCATGGAATTCTTCTTCACTCATTCAGTTGTGTCTGACTTTTTGTGAGCTTATTTGGGGTTTTGTTGGCAAAGATACTGTAGACATTTCTACTTCTTTCTCAAGTGGACTAAGGCAAACAGAGTTTAGGTAACTTGCTCAGGGTTACACAGTTAGTAACTGTCAGAGACCAGATTTAAACTTCAGTCTTCCTAACTCTAGGCATAGTACTCTATGCTTTGAGCCCTTTAGGTGTCTAGATATTTTTTAGTCAATTCTATTTTCTTAAGGAAGTATTATTTTTAAGTGAGTTTTGGTATCTCTTTTTTTTTTTTCCATTTGGCCAAGTCCATTTTTTAAAGTGTTATCTTCATCAGTATTTTTTGTATGTCTTTTGGCAAACTTGCTTTTTTTTTTCCATAATTTTCATCCTTTTCTTCTCTTTCTTTACAAATTTTCCCCTCTACCACTTATTTGATTTTGAAAATCATTTTTGGATATTCTAGGATTTCTTGTTGGGCTTGTGTTCAGGGTACATTTCCTTCTTTTTTTTTTTTTTTTTTTTGAGGGATTGCTGGAAGATGTTTTGACTCAATTATCTTCTTCTGAGTTTGTGCTTTGATCTTTCCTGTGACAATAGTAGATTTGTATGATGGTTTTCTTTTTGTCATTGTTGTTTGCTCATTTTTTCCTACACTATTTCTTGATTTTGATTTTAAATTAGGGCTCTGTATCCTACATGGGGGGGTGGAGCACAGTTCCAACTTTCAGACCTTTTTTGCACTGCTATTTTCTGAGCTAAATTGGGGGAGAAGGGGTGTGAAAATTTTTGGTAGTATGATCTAGGAATTGGTATGGTAAGTGCTATCCTGGTCTGTATTATGATGTTTACCCAGGAGAGCTCTCTGATCCCTTGATATTTTAATTGATACTGTTCCTCATGGGGTTGATCCCTTGAACCAGAAGGAATATTGCTCCTCAGTGGCTCTGATCCCCTGTGACCAAAAGCAATAATGTTCCACAAATCTCCTGCTTCCTCTTAATCAAAACTATTCCTCTATATCCTTGAACTATGAACCAGAGGTAAGTATAGAACCAGAGGTGAGGAATCTGTGGCTTAGAGGCCACATGTGGCCCTCTTGGTCCTCAAGTGCAACCCTTTGACTGAATCCAAACTTCACAGAACAAATTCTCACGATAAAAAGGTTTGTTCTGTAAAAGTTGCACTCAATCAAAAGGCTGTGCCCAAGGACCTATAAGGCCACATGTGGCCTCAAGGGCACAGGTTCCCTACCCCTGAAAAGACAAAAAGTTTGCCAAATAACCTCCAGTCCTAGGTCCACTGTTATCAAAATGGTTCTTTTTAACCTCTTTCTGATCATTTTCCAGGTCCCTCCATCATCTTTGGCTTTAGAGTTCCTGAAGCTGGTGCTGCTTATCACAACACTACCTAGTCCTACCACTAGTGTTTCATCTAGGTGGCTCCCATGACATGAATATCTGTTTTTAACCTCCTGAGATATTTTGGGCTGGAAGAATGCTTTATTTTGAAATTTTATTGTCCCTGACACTCTAGAATTTGATTTGAAGTATTGTTTTAAAGTTGTGTGGAGGGGAACATGGGGAGAGCTTGCCTGAGTGTTTTCTCTACTTAACCATTTCTGAAAATTTTTTCATCATTCTCCTATCAATGGGAATCTACTTTGTTTCAAGTTTCTCATTACTAAAAAAGGCATAAGTACAAATATTGTAATTTTGTATATTTTTCTTCTGGTCTTTGACATTCTAGGGGCATATGCCTAGGAGTGAAATCTCTGGGTCAAAGGTGTTGTGATTCTCAGTTCTGGGTCTTTCCACCTAATCATGCTGGAACAGTGCACTTATCTTTCCTTATTCCTACAAATTTGGCTAATATCATCAATTATCAGGGTGTCAAATTAAAAATGAGAGTTATTCATTTTTCTCAGTATTAATGATTTGGAACAATGTTTCTAATGCCTAATACATTGCAAATTTTCTTTGGAGAGTTACCTGTTTAAATCTTTTACTTATTCACTTCTTGTTTAAGAGATATATGTTCATTCACTGGGTGTACTGGAGACAATTTATTTAGGCTTAGAGATCTTTAAAAGGAGGCTAGATGACCACTTTCCAAATATGTTATAGTAGGGATACTTTTTCATGTATATAGCTTGGACTTGGTGAATTCTAAGGAATTTCTAATATTAAAATTCTAAGATTCTAAGAACACTTTAAGCACATTTAGTGAAAGAAGACTTCTTTTTTCTTGTGACCCCAACTCCTATCATAGTGCCTTATACATTGCAGTCACTTCATAACTGAAGGTAGAATTGAATTGAAGCTTGAACTTCTCTCTGGATCTACCCATTGGCCTTGAACTCTTTGCATGTTGTTAATTTTGCATGTCCTTTGGCAATTTTATATTCCCTTTAAACCCTCTGATTTACCCCAGGATAATATTAGCTCCTTGATTTCAGGAATGATTTTCACTTTAGTGTGTCTGCTGCCAAGCACATAGGAAATACTAAGTAATCATTTGATGAGTCATTGAATCATGAACACCAATAAGTTACAAAAGGATTTAAAATATAATTGGATTCATATAGCAGCTTTTCAGGAATACATTTAGTACTGGATGCATGGTAGATTGTCATTGAAATCTGCCTGTTATTCACTAGTCATAGCACATGTTGACAACATCCATATTATCTCATTCTTTAGGTTGTAGTCAAGATTGTTAGAATCTCTGAGTTTGAAGAGACCTAAGATCTAATTCAATGCAACCAAATGTGAATAGGAATTTGTTCAACAGCAAAACTATCAAGCGATTATCAACTGCCTGCCTGAAGATTTTCTATAATTAGGAATCTATTATTGAAGTAGTCTATTTAATTTTTAGGCTACTCTGATTTTCTTTTAAATTATGATGATATTGATTCAAAATTGAGCTCTAATAGTTATCTACTGAGTGTTCCTAATTCTTTATGAAGTCGAACCAAATAAATCTAACCATTTTCCATATAACATTCATTCAAGATCTTAAAGACAGCTATCATACCTTCTTCATCCTTTAAGTTTTCTCTCCAGTCTAAAGATTCTAATTTTTCCAGCAGATGAGCCTATGCCATGGTTTTGAGTTCTTTCACAGTACTGGATATCCTCTTTTATAAGTATTCCAGAATGATGATGTGTTTCTTCAAGATTTTAAGCTTCTTGATTTCATTTGTGTTCTTATACTTTCTATCAATAAAATTGAAATCTTCTTTTTTGATAGGTGGTTTTCATTTGGTGTCATAGTCATTCACACAAAAATGTTTATCTTATTAGCCTTCTACCCTGTGTATGAATAGTAGCTTGCAGGGTTTCTCTTGGAAAAGTTATCCATGTCTATCATTGTACCTTTAATCTTGTTGGTATGGATAACCAGAGCTTGATCTACACTAGTTTTACATTTACAATTCTACTTCTATGACATGATGATGTAAAAGGAAATAATATCCATATTAGAAACTTAATGGTGAAAGTTAACCTTTAAAGTATAATTATTAAGTAGTATGTTTAATATTATGTGATTATCATTTTAAAAGCAAAAAGTAAGTGATTGCACCAACACCAATATTGAAAATCAAAATATGCATTTCAAAAGTACTAGAAGTTTCTCAACAAATGCATATGTAAAGCAAGGAGTTCCTCTTTTCTTGCTCTTATTGAACTTAATTCCAGTAGAATCATGCATACAAGTTCCAGCAGTAGCAATGAAAAGGAAATAAATTGATAACATAGCATTACCAGATGAGAGTACAGACAAAATTACCCATTTGTATAAATACCATGTAGGTATACTTACAAATGTCATAGGAACTACCAATAGAATCAATCTAAATGATTTGGTAAACTATCATGATATAAAATAAAGCAATAAAGTCATCAATATTTCTAAATCTTCCACAAGAAGAAAAACCAGGGGGAAATGAGAGAAAGAAATATCCTATTCAAAATAATGATAAAAATCACAAAATATCTGGAATTAAACTTACCAACATACAGTATGAACTTAGACTAATACTATTCAAATATGTTTTTAACAGAAAAAGGAAAACTGAGATGGAATTATGATTATACCTCATAGAGTAAGGCAAAATAATAAAAATGATGGCTGGGTGCTAGACTTGTGGTTTCCTTGGTAAGGAGAATTTATCGATGAGGAAATACCCCCTACTAAATGATTTTGGCACCTTCTCTGCAACTTATATTTCTACAGGGATGCCTAGAACACTAAGAGGTTGAAAGATTAAACACTAGGATCACACTAGCATATCTATCTGTCTGTCTATATATCGATCTATCTATTCATATAGCTATGTATCAAAGCCAACGGTTGAAACTAGGTCTTCTTAATCCTAAGCCTGGCTCTTCAATCCCCACACTACACTAATTCTCAAAAAAAAAAAAAAAAAAAAAGAATAACACTACTTATAATAATTTACATATTTAGAACCACAGTTGCTATAGTACCAAGAAATGACTTTATATGAATATAGATAAAACAGACATAAATTTGCAGAAAAAATCTAGGACAATAAGAACTTAATCGAAAAATAGTGTAATGAAAGGACAATGGTATCATCAGATCTCAACGTATATTGCAAGGACAGTAATAAGCTTATTGCATATTAGTTAATAAAATAAGCAAAAATCTGAAAGAATTTAACTTAACTAGCCAATTTCAATAAATTCCAAAATAAAGTATTTGAGAAGGAACTTCTTATATTAGGAAAAAATACAACCAGAAAACAGTTTGGGAGAAAATGCCTTTAAATAAAATTTTTCTTATTGTTCAGTGGTTCAGCATGTATTACTTTTCCTTACCCCATGGGCCCTAGCATCCTCCAGTATCTTGTGAAGTTTGTCCAGGTTCATGTTGATTGTTTCCATGATATGATATTTCCTTCTCATTCTTTGTCATGCTCTTTTAATTTTGTCTTCAAACTTTCTCATCATCAGCACCTTTTCCAATGAGTTCCATCTTCTCATTATATGACCAAAGTATTTTGGCTTCTCCGCTTCCTTTATAGCTTCACTCTCAGAGTCATACATTGCTACTGGAAAAAAACATAGCTATACAGACCTTTGCTTGCAAGGTAATGTCTCTGATTTTTAGCATCCTGTCCAGATTTTCCACAGCTTTCCTTCTAAAGAGAAAGCACCTTTTAATTTCATGGTTGTAGTGATCTAGTGCCATGATCTTTGAGCCTAAGAATACAAAATATGATGCTGCTTACAATTCTTCTTCCTCTGTTTACCAGGAAATTAAGGGACCATTTGCTGAAATCTTGGGATTTGTTTTTATTACAAATTCCTCAGGGGACAAGATGATGTAGTATTCTTATCTCTTTGAGGAGTTCCCATATTTTGTTGTGATTCACACAGTCAGAAACTTGAATGTAACCAATGAAATAGAAGTAGCTTTTATTTTTGGAACTCCCTTACTTTCTTCATAATCCAGTGAATATTGGTAATTTGATCTCTAGTTCCTCCACCTCTTCAAAAACCAGCCTACTCTTCTGGTAATTCTCATTTTGTATATTGTTAAAACCTAGTTTGCAGAATCTTAAGCATACACTTGCTTGTGTGTAAAATGAGCACATTTGCTTGGTTATCTGAACATTCCTTGGCAGTGCCTTTCTTTAGTATTGGGACATAAACTGATTTTTTTCCAATCCATTGGACCCTGTTGTGCTTTTCAAATTTGCTGTCATATTGATTGAGCATACCACTTTAACAGCATCATGTTTCAGAGCTTTAAATAGATCAGCTGAGATTCCCTCACTTCCACTAGTCTTAATATTAGCAAATTTTTTTTCTTTGAGATAATGAAAAAAATGAGATAATATATCAAAATGTATGATAGGTATCAAAAACAATCCTTAATGGAAAACTTATCCCTACAGAATTTCACTGGCAAAAGAGATGATTGAATGGACATACACACACACACACACACACACACACATACACATGCAAAACAAAATTCTAACAAACTGCCCAATTTAAAAAGAAAACAAGCACTTAAATACAAATTGTAAAAATCAAAGAACAATTTAACAAAATTGAAAGCAAAAAGAATAAAACAAAATATTGACTTAATAAAGCAAGGGATATTTTTTGATAAAGTAAAATACTGACTATCTACTAGCATGCCAGTGCTTTGCAAAAGTTATATCTGAAATCAAAAGGAACTATGAATTCTGACCCTAATGCTTCTAAGATATTACTATAAATGACTCACCTGAATTCCATGAGCTTCAGTTTTATTATTTATGGAACCTATATACAATGTGTGTATTACCAAACTTGCTTAGGCATTTAGATATTATATAAATTCAGGTTCACAACATGTTATGGGGCAATGATGTTATGAGGCAATCAATACTCACAAGAAAAATCATTGGCTATGTAACCACAGATATGCTGTAATATCAATGACCATTTTTATTGTAAGCAAAACCTTCCTTGACCTTTAAGAATAAATAGTCCCAAATACTGGGAGGAAAGAAAGAGAAGAGCGGAAGCATTGAGATGCTAATAGATATGATATTTAATTTCATGGTATATATGTTATATAAATGGACCATTTTATGTGTATGTGTGTAGATGTTCATTCTCCTCAATGAATTTGAAGGGCCATGTGGTTACTACGTTTTTCAGTAGCAAATAAATGGTAAACTTTTGTAGTATAATAAATTGGCATTATAATATTCTGCTTATAACCTCTAATACCTTTATGGATTTTAGGTGAAAATTTTATTCCTATGCAAATTAATAGATTTCTCATTTACTCTCTTTTTAAAATGTCAGAATGGTAGACCAAAGGATTAAAGTGCCTCTTTCTCTGTCTCTCTCTCTCTCTTTCCCCTTCTCCCTCTATCCAAATTAAAAGACTTCCTTGACCCTTATTTCCCAGATACGAGCCTAATTCTTTCCTTCCCTTGCCTATAAGATCACAAGAAAAATGTCAACTTCTTAAAATCTGCCTCTCCACAGAAACTGTTATTTAGAAGATGACTATTGATCTCCTGATTATAAAATCAGAACCCTCCACTTGATATTCAAGTAGTAAACGAGATCTACAGTAACCACTTAGAAAAATCTGGTTGGACTCATTTGAAATGAGTGGCACGTCAAATGTTCTCTGCTTTGTAAATACATCATATACTCACACCTCTTTGACTTTGTTCAGGCTACTTCTTTTAACTTGAATGAATCCCCTTCCCCTGTCTCTCCAACTAGGCTGATATCCTATCCATCTTTTAAAATGTTGCCTCCACTAGGAAGGGATGATCCTAGTTGATAATAATCTTACTTGTTCACACATCACTGTTTCAAATAAATTATCACTTATTTTCTAATATTGCTTATTTAAATAATGGGTTTCTATCCAGGCAAAAATAATCTCTTTGATTGGAGAGAAAGTACTTTCAATAAAGTTTGTATCAAAACTAGGACCTAGCACCATGTTTTGCACCTAATCCATTTTGTGTTGTGTTATATTAAATTTTATTATTCCATGTCACTCAAAGAAAAATAGAATATTAGATTAGGAAGGAATATTGCAGACTATGGTGAGCAGTCCCTAAAGTCATATTGAGCTCAAAGTAATTTTATTGTGAGAACACTTTGGGATTTAAAATATGTTGACAGAACCTATGAAGAAACTCAGTTTTAGGGATATGAAACAGAGACAATTAGAAATTGGGAAATTTTTTAAAGAAAGTACAACTTTCTGAAAATAAAATATTACATACTATTTTAATGCATGCAATTATTGCTTAGTATTAAGGGGAAATATTACTAGGACTTTTGTTACAAGGTCATTAGTTATACTCAATAGAACATGAGGATTTTGTGGAATGGACAGTTTGGTAGATGCTAATCCAGAGAACTCGAAGACAACAGTTATCATTTTAAGGTAAATAAACACCTTATTTTTAAAATAAGGCAAATAGTTGATATGTGTCTGTAAAGGGAATTTGTATATAGTCACTTTTCCACAAAGATAAAATCATAGGTTGAAAATGGAGGGAGGAATTTGTCAAAATAAAACTTTGCAAACCTCTAATAATTGTTAGCAAATGCTTGAAGGATAATTGCCATTCACTTCCCTTTCCTCTAACATACACGCATACATATAAATATAGATACATTTCTATAACACCGAACATTGTTATTTTCTTCCTTTACCACCCTTCAAAGAGAAAATTCATTGTCCAACTTCATATGGTCTCAATATTCCAAATAGTTGCAGCAGCTTCTATTAGCATGAACCATAAATGGCAGTGGGTTGCTTTGGCATTGAGTTTTCCAGGACATATTATTTCATTACCCTTGGGTATTCTATGGTTCTGATGCAAAGCTCTTGTAATCCTAACTTCTTTTCCTAATCATCTAATCTTTAATTAGATTCTTATCCTAACAATTTAGCTACATCTTTTATCTAGAACAACCTTTTGATTGTTTTAACAAAGTCCAGGGAGAATTATATTTCCTGTAGTTTTTCCTTTCAAAATCTTTTCTTCTCACTAGGCAGAAGAAAAAGGAAACACTGAGAGAGAGAGAGAGAGAGAGAGAGAGAGACAGAGAGAGACAGAGAGACAGAGAGACACAGAGACAGAGAGAGACAGAGACACAGAGAGAGACACAGAGACACAGAGATAGACACAGACACAGAGAAATACGAAGGTGACAAAACAGTAAAAAGAAAAGATAAAGAAAGAAAAAAATAAAAGCAGAAGAAAGTGGAATGGGACAGAAAAAGGGAAATGGGACAAAAATAAGAAAACAGAAAAATAAAGGATAGGAAAAACAAAGAAACACAGAAGAAAGCAAGAAAAAGAAAAAAGGGAGGCAGAGAAGAAGTAAGAGAAAGGAGACTTAAATCTTTGACTTTTTTGTCTATTAAGTTGCCATTTGAAATATAGAGTGAATGAGAATTTATGTTTTTCTGAAAGATCAGCCAAAATTTACACACATACACACACATTCATATACATACACATGTATGTATGTATGTATATGTGTGATGCATGTAAGTATATGTGTGTATTAACGTATGTGTATGCAGAGAGAGAGGAAAAGTAGAAAAGAGAAGAAGAATTTCTTGGTCCTAAATTCTTAGTTATTGAGTATATCCTGGCTATGTGATTATACAGTTAAGATAAGACATCCCTTAAATTAGATGGCTTGACAGCTCACTAGATAGACTAGTGGTCTTGCAGTCAGGAAGACGTGGGTTCAAATCTGACCTCAGACACTCTGTAATTGTGTGAACCTGTGCAATTGACTTATTCTTTGTTTGCCTTAATCCACTGGAGAAGGAAATGGATAAACTACTCAAGTACTTTTGCGAAGAAATCCCTATGTACATTACGGCCCATGAGGTTATGAAAAGTCAGACAAATAACAACATTCCTTACTCTGCTTCAACTTTTCAAGCTGAAATTATAGTCCTTGGAGTAAAACTATGTGTTCAAAAGCCAATATTATTGGCATATCTTTCTTTGCTGAGTTCCATACTCGAAATACTCTTCCTAACCTTTTGTTTGTTTTAATCAAAGCACAACACTTTTACAAGTCAAGAAAGAATAACAAATCACATTTTGTAGGGAATTCATTTTCTCTACTGTATTAACCAAAGAAGCCCTGAGGAAACTCAAATCTTCTTAGTCAATCTTCTAAAGAAAGTCCTATAATAAAGGATGAAAGACCTTTTATTCTGAGGATTGGGATTTGTAATATCAACTTGTCACCAATTCCCCAGGTATTCCATCATAGTTTGAGTCAGTACCAATCTAGAATTTTGCCCTGTACCCCAAGTCCAAAATCTCTTTTTGTTTCCCTTCAATTCCTGGTCGTACTTGACCTAGTTAAGAACTCTATAAAAACCAACTGACCTTAAATTATTTGGGGATTTTAATTCTATCCAAGAGCACAGCCATCTCTTTCCATGCCTTCTGATACACTGAGTATCACCGCAATCTCTTAGAAATTTCAGTTTCCTTTAAGATTCAACACAGGCATCAACTTCTACATTAAACCTTTCCTGTTGTAAAGCCGTTATTACATTAAATCCACCCATTGTAACTAGTTTCTTCCCCATCCCCTCTAATCTCTCCTCAAAATGTCATCTTTCCATTTAGAAAGTTAGGTGACACTGAGTAGAGTTACAAAGCAGGAAAACCTAGATTTTAAATCTGACAGAAAATTACAAGCTATATGATACTGGGGAAAGGAGAACCTCGCATTGCCTCAGATTTTTCATCTGTAAAATTCAACTGTGATAATAACACCTGTATGAGAGTATGTTAACAAGAATAAATTAGTCCACATATAGGTAAAGTGTTTTGTGAAACCTGGAAGCGCTATTTAAATTCTATGTATTTTTTTTCTTCAGTAAGACTTCTTTGTTCACCTTTCTCTCTTACTACTCCTGTCTTGTGCTTTCTTTCATTTTGTGATGTTCTGCCTCCAAGCACACCAATTTTCCCTCTGGAAACATTTGCTACAACACGGCACTGGAACTAATTCTTCGGTAACCTTGGCAATTTTACTTCCCAAGTCTCAGATTAGGGAGCATCTCCTTTCTTCTCCACAACACCAAGACTCTGACTAAGACCCACCCACCCAACTTCATGCCCCTAAAACTTTTACCCTGGCAATATAATTGACAAATAAGGGAGATTGCTGCGTTTCTTTCTATTGTACTCTAAATTTCAAATCTCATTCAGATTACAGTAAAATACATGTATATGTAATCTGTGCATGTTTTTCGATCAACACTTGCCCTTCTAGTGTGAATGATTAATTTTGACTTAACTAATTTAAGTGGAGTATTGATGTTTTATAGATTGAATGTACTTAAGTATAACAAATTTGTATCTATGAAAATACACACATATATAACATATAACAGAAATATTATACTTTACACTTGTGCTACATTTCTGGTCTTGGACAAAGCACTTAATCTGCATTAGTTTCTTATTCTGTAAATTGAGGGTAATATCACCTACTATATATATATATGAATTTTGTGAGTTTTACATGTTGGCTGTGATAGAGATTCAAATGCACAAATGCATAAAATATACACTCATTGATACAAACACATAAATATACTAGATATTAATGTGTGAATGAACAATGTATGTGTACATAAACACATACATAATACATATACATATATATCTACTCTTATTGAGATTTCTTAAGACAGATAAAGTAGATGCTGAGAACAACCTTAACTAGGGACTAAGGTGGTGGTTCTTTGAATAAAGAGAGTCCACAGTTGTAAGAAACATTATATAGAGAAAAATTACTTCTTTCTTAAAGTTTTTTTTTTTTAGTTAGATTGACTAAAAAAATATAATCTTCTATTTAATTGATACCTATATTTTTATGGGTACAAGGGAGATTGTTTTTTATTCAAAATGATATTTGAAGGACTGCCAGTGATAATATCTAGTTCGTTTTCCCTATATAGTCATAAAAATAAAGAAGTTGTTTGGTCAAAACAACTTAAATTTTATGAGTGAAATTCTTATTTTTGTTTTCCTTGCTAGACATGTTTGATATTTCCATTAATTGTTCCTCAAGTGAAACGGTATTTCAGAATGTGTCAGGACAAATCTAGATTCATCCATACTAGACATTCCTAGGTCCATTTACTAAAAGCAAACTAAGTCTATCTGAATTTTAACATATAAGTCGTGCATTTATTGTTTCATCTAGGTCCTAATTAGCAAGAATCATGAATTTTATGAAGTAGTCATATAGTTAGAATTACACAATACATACAAACACTCACATATGTATGTGTACATATATACATATATATGTTTGTGTATATAAATGTATTTGAGATATATGTACACATATCTATATGTGTGTGTATGTGCTTATGTGACTTGAACTATTGTCAGATCCCAGGTGAACATAAGACACTCCATCTGTCAGGACAGATTCAGTCCTGGGAGTCACATATAAAAATGTTTATGGATAATACACTATCTGATGTTATCCTTGAGTTCTTATGTTCCTTCCTCTATACCTAATCCACACAGTTTTGTTTTCTATATATGCATATATGTGTGTGTCTATGTATGCATGTATATATGTATGTATGTATCTATCTATCTATCTATCTGTGTATCTATCTATATCTATCATGTATCTATCTAATATATGGAAAATCATGGCAAAATTTCATTGTTTAGAGAAGTTAATCTGTATCGCATGCTAGTTCCAGGATATCATGTTTGTTTGCTTTCTAGATTATGGACAATTTTCTTGCACTTTCCCAGTCACCAGTGGAGTGATGCAGAGATATGTACTTGCTCCCATGCTTTAAAAAAAAATAAAACATCTCCAAGGTTTTACTTTACACACATCAAATAGTAAAAGATGAGAAGTAATGGAAACAGTGGATGCGGGAGCTCCCATGCATTTTTACTGGGGTTGTTTTCAGCAATGTTGTCAGATACCTTCAACGAGGATGAAAATGTCAGCAATGTCAGCTACCACACTTATGATAAATTATTTTACTTGAAAAAGCTACAAGCAAATACTAATACAGAGTGAGAGTTCATGTGTGACTTTCTGTTCACAAGATTATTATGCATTCAATGCAACCTCTCAGACTAAGATGCAACAGAGTATGGACTGATTCTCTACTGCTTATGCAAATTTTTGCCTGACAATCAACACTAAGAAAACAGAGATTTTCCTGTCAACCCCACACCATCCGTAGATAGAACCATTGGTTACAACAAATGGAGAGATTTTGATTGCTGTGGATAAATACTTTCCAGGGATGTACATACAGATAATGAGCTTCACACACACACACACACACACACACACACACACACACACACACTGCCAGAAGTACTTTAGTGTATGGGAGACTGTGAAGGAAAGTGTGTGAGAGAAGAGGTTATTAGGCTGCCTATCAAACTGAAGGTCTACAGAGCCACTGTGCTGACCTCAGTGTTGTATTTCTGTGAAACCCAGATGGTATACCAGTGCCATGCCAGGAAACTGAATTGCTACCATTTGAATTGTCTTAGAAGATTTTGAAGATTACTTGGCAAGATAAAGTACCTACCAGACATTGTGGTCCTTTCTCAAACTAAACTGACAGTACAACTCTGATGGACTAGCCATGTTATTCAAATATTAAGAATACATTTGCCTAAAAGACTTACAAAATTCACACAGGGCAAGCACTCACATAGAGATCAGAAAAAGCAATACAAGAACACTATGAAAGTCTCTCTGGAGAAATATGGAATTTATACACACTGACACAGGACTGCCCATAATGAGGCCCCCACATTAAGGAACAGAGGTGCAGAAGCTCATATAAAACATAAGATGCACAAATTTAGAGACATCTTCATTTCAAATGTTCATATGTACTATTTTTGCCTGACCCATGATAGTGCGTTCTGAATTAATATTTGTCTGATCAGCCACAGTTGGATGCACTTTACCTTGACCTCAGACTAATGAAGTTAGGTTGATTATCCTCAAAAATGAAGGACAACCAACCAATTAAGCAACCCTCTGATAGAGATAAAGATATAGAAAATAGATCTGATGCCAGAGATGAGAAAAACAGAGAGAGAGAGAGAGAGAGAGAGAGCATGTCAGTGGTCTATCTGATGCCCTACCACATATGAAGTAAAGTTTATTATCCTTTTCTTAAAGTTAAATGGTAATGGCAATCAGATATCATTTTGTTTTCCCCAGCCTTGTGTCATAGGAAGTAGTATGGAGTAGTGATTAGTGAGGTGGATTTGGAAGCTGGTTCAACAAAGATCTGGTTCCAGCCCCTTCTTGAATATATAGTAGTCAGTCATATGACTTTGGGAATGTCTTACTCATCTCCAAATTTTCGAGGCAATTCTTAAAGGCCATCAGTTGTATAGAAGTTGTTAACTTGCTTTGGCATATGAAGTTTTCTCAATGGCAAGTTCCTTATACTAATTATACTAATTAAAACAGGCTCTATACCTATAGGACATATAATACCTTTCAGTATATTCTATAGTTCACTCAAACAGAAACACTCTCTGCCTTCTAGAAATGCACTGGAATGCTCCAATCTGTGCCTTTATTCATGATTTCCATTTATGTGGAATGATGCCGTAGCCAAATACAACAGTCATGGTAATGTGTTCCCAGATACACACTGTTATTAAGGAACTTTTAACTTCAATTTATCATTTTATTATGCACAGCTTAAATAAACTTATCATGTATTCTTTTGTTTTCTTTATTCATTAAGGAATATGTTTATAGAATAATTCTGAAGCAAATTATAAATCAAAGTTAGATTTACAAACGTACATGGGGGTAATGTAATATAATGGATAGAGTTCAGGACTTGGGACCAGGAGGACTTGGGTGGAAATCCTACCTTTCATTCTTATAGCTGTTTGTTGGCTTTGTCTTTATTACCGTTGCCTAGATCATTTTTTTTTTTTAATCTGTATAAGGAGTTCCAGGAGAGGGAATCCCCTCCATGAACTCAGCTCTGTGAAAATACTCAACTTAAAATATTATAATTTCAGGAGGAGCTAAAGGTTAACTAATTTGCCCAGAGGCCACCCAGCCAATATGCTAGAGGCTGAACTTGAACCCAGGTTAACTAATTTTGAAATGTCTTCTATCACACTGCTCCTTGTTGCTTCTTCTGACTAAAAATACTTCAACTGATTGTTCCAGCAGGTCTGTATAATCACTTTAGGTAAAACAGCATGAAGCATGTAGCTCATCCCCAGCTATGTAGAATGTTTCTGCTGTTTCTGTGGTAACAAAGCAAACGACCACCATACAGTTTCCTTCATTTCTCCTCTTATTCCACAACCATTCATTTAGCTAGCCAAATATGCCTCTTAAAATTAAATTTCCTTGAAATGCCCACAGGCCTAAATTTAGCAGCAAACTGATTTTAAAAGACACTTTCGGTTTTAAAAAAAAATCCCAAAGCACAGCCATGTTTTCGCATATAGAGAAAAGATATTCTGTTGATTGTTTTGATTGCTATAAAAGATGGCTTAGTTTGTCTCTCTATGACTATTCTTGCTTTCCTAACAGCTCTGAGTTTTCAGCATTATTTTTTATAGCCACAGAAAAGAAAGACATACATTCAAATAAAGAGAATATTTGAAGGAGTTGAAACTGGCAAGAGGCTCAAGTGGAATTATAAATCATAGAAGGGAGAAAATAAAAACAGTTTACCAAGGAAAAGAGGCTGTTGCAAATAAGTAAGAAAAAAATCCCACAATAAAAAGGTTATTTTAAAAATAAATAGGATGAAGAGTGGTTTTTATTTTTAGCCTAAAATACTATGTCAAACAATGTGGAAACAACTTTTAAGACTATGCTAATATTTCAGAGTGGAACTTTTAAAATAGCATTATTTGACTTCTAAATTGATAAGTATTTCTTAAGCTATAGGTATTGTGAGAATGTATCATTAAAAAATACAAGTACTTTATGAAAATCTATCTTGAGGAAAGGTTTATTAGTTTACACTCATTAATGGAGAGTAATGCATTTCACTGGCCTTTGTATTTTGGAGTTACAGAAATTAGAGTAAAAAAATTTAAAGGTCAATATCCATGAAAAACATTATGTCTATCTCTGTGTTCCTGCCGCTGCCTCTCTCTTTCTCTGCTTCTGTTTATCTGTCTCTGTACCTATTTCTCTTTCTGTGTGTATGTAAGTGTTTCTCTGACCCCTACTCAAGACAAACTTCCAGGTGATTTAAAAGACACATAATCCTGGGAGTAATATGAAATAGAAGAAATAAAGCTGAGAAAGAGAAAACACTTTAAATTAAGGTACTGAAATGCAAACCCTTATAATGTATTAGCCTAATTCTCTAAGACCCCAATCTTAGGAATAGTTTACACAGTGAAAATAGAGATAAATCTAAAGATAACTAAATGCAAATCTAATGAAATTTATTTCAGGGAAGAAATAGAATGGCGTTTGTGCTGCTATAAATCTCATTTACCACTTTAACAATCATTACCATATGTGATGACACTAAACTCTGGTAACCTAATGCATCCAAACTGTTTCTGTATTGTGTGAAATGCTTCCGGATACAAAGTCCTTTATAACCCAGAGCTTGAAGTGCTAGTATTTGACTATCCCAATTATCTCCATTTTCCCTAGACATAGAAATAATTTTTAAAAGATAATTTGACTTCCAGAACCAACCACATTTATATACATATATATATGTACATGTTTAAATTTAAACATATGTACACACACACACATATATATATATATATATATTCATTCATTTTATGTTGTGTTATCAATTTATATTATCCCCCAACTCTACTGAAACTGTTTTAATTTAGCACGACACTGTTAGTCTGCATTCTTCATCCTGGTTGGAGGGAATATATGCATTTGTAAACGTCCAGGTGTTTTTACTGAACTCCAAACTTAGAAATGATAGATATATAATTGCATGTCACAAATTCAGAATTCCCATACAATATTTAATAATCTAAGAATTAGCAAGAATAATTGGACTGTATTTGTTTATGTGGATATTATGCCTTCACTTTAATACAAAATATTTCCATAAGAACTTAAGCCCTTCTGCAACTTCATTCCCTCATGAATGTATTTCTGGGTAATCCTACCCATAGATTTCAACGAAGTATCACTTTAACTCCAATGTCTCCCTGTTATCCCTGGGATCAAATGCAAAATCCTCTGGCTTTTAAATCCTTTATAATGTTTCTTCTTCCTCCCTTTCCAATCTTTCTATACCTTACTTCCCTCTAATTACTCTGTCTAGTGACACTGGCCTCCTTGATGTTCTTCCCAGAGGATATTACATTGCTGGACTTGAAGCATTTTCACAGGGTTTTTCTCATACCCAGAATTCCTTCCCACTTCATTTCCATCTCCTTTAGTCATTTTCTTTTCCTTTCGAAGGTAAAAAAAAAAAAAAACAGAAACAAAAAACCTCCTTGCAGAAGCCTTTTCTGATTTCCCTTAATGATAGTGCCTTCCTTCTAAGATTATCTCCAACTGTTCCATACATTTCTTATTCTCTAATTTGTTTGGAATGAAACACATCACATTTTTCCCATGTATCCAGTTGGATCTTATTTTGCTATGTGGTACAACATATTGTTCTAAACCTAATTTTTAATCACTATATTTTCCAGTTTTCCAAGCAGTTTTTTTAATTTAGTATTAAATTCTTCCCCAATTACATGAAAACAATTTTACCCCTTGTTTTCACACTTTCAGTTCCACGTTCTCTTCTTTCCCCACTTCCTACCCCTACTCCCACTGAGAAGTCAAACAATTTGAAATAGGCCATACATGTGTAGTGATGCAAAACACTGTCATAATAGTCAAGTTGTGAAAGAAAACACAGACAAAATAAAGTCACTCCCCAACTGATAGACAACCCCATAGTTTCAAATTCTTTGACCCCAGGAGAGAGCTGCTACAAATATTTTTGAATATATAGGTCTCCATTTTTTATTTCTTTTTGGATACAGATCTGGAAGAGGTATTACTAGTTCACAAGGTTTATAGTCCTTTGGGCATAATTCCAAATTTCTCTACAGAATGGTTGGATTACAGCTCCACCAATAGTGCATTAATGTCTCATTTTCCCCACATCTCCTCTAACATCTGCCCTTTACTTTTGCTGTTCTATTAGGCAATCTAACAGATATGATGAGGTAGTACTTCAGATAAGTTTTAATTTGCATTTCTCTAATCAGTAGTAAATTAGAGTATTTTTTTCATATTGTAATAGATAGCTTTGATTAGTATCTGAGAACTGATCATATCTTTTGATTATGTATCAACTGGGGAATGACTCTCATTTTTATAAGTTTGACTCAGTTCTCTATATGTTTGAAAAATGAAGCCTCCATCAGAGAAACTTGCTTCAATTTTTTTTCCACAGTTACCAATGCTAACTATATTTCTCCCATCCTATTCTTCCCTGTCTCTTCTAATCTGTCTTTGTTTTCACTCTGTCTCTCTCCAAAAGTGTTTTTCTTCTAATTATCCCCTCCCCCAATATGCCATTTCTTCAGTTACCTCCCCTGTTATACCCTTCCCCACCCACCACTTTCCTATAGGTAAGCTAGATTTTTGTAGCCAAATAAGGGTGTATGTTATTTCTTCTTTGAGGCAGTTCTGATGAGAGTACAGTTCACTCATTCACTCTCATCCCCCCTCCACACCACTAGAAAACTTTTTCTTTCCTCTTTTTTTTGGAGTTATAATTATTTTTAATATTTAATACAAAACATTAGCACTGATTTTCTTGTACACACATTGCTTTACATGACAAACAAAAACAGGCAACACACCAGGAGGATGTCATGACTCCTCCATCCTGCACTCTGCCCCACCTCAGTCCTCCCCCCCACGTTGGCCTCCAGAACACACAGATCCACAGTGACTCTAGTCACCCCTACTCTTGTTGCACTGGGTCTGCTTGAGAGTCTCCACCAACAATTCTCAATGAATGGTCAGGAGCAGAATCCTGCTGACTTTAGCTTCCCCAGGAAAAGCCAAGGAATCCTTTGACTGACAACAGCTCAGCAATGAGGATGGAGTAGCCAGGGATGGGGCAGGGAGGGGTGGGGGGTGGGGGCATCACTACATTTTTGCATTTCCTTGTATCAGAGGAAAAGCCCTCGTATCAGTGTGGAGGGCAGATCTGAGAGACAGACGCCTCTAGAGAGGTAGTGGGGAGGATTCTGTCCATAGTGTTCAGATGGTTCAACATGCCCCTCCAAAACCCAGAACAAACAAAAATATTTCAAATAATCAACAGTCTGCAAACAGTTGAATCGGAAACTTTTCCCTCACAAACACAATCAGATGCAGCGGATTTTCTCTACATCATTCCAGGGAGGGGAGGTAGGGCACCCCCCTGCATCCCTCCAGACTGCGCCATGTTGGGACCAAGGAATATCTGCAGATGCTGTAGCTGCTGCTGCTCCATCTGAAGTTTCTGTATTTCAAAGGCAATGGGAAAAAACAAGGACCATGAACGAGGTAGTCCTGATTCACAAAGCTGCCCTGGAAAACCTGTACATTTTCTGAGTCACTGTGAGGGAGAGGTCAAAGGTGGATCCCGAGGCAGACTGCAGGCTTTCTGGGGACATCTCCATGAGGTCCCACAGTCTCTTGGCCAAGTTCTCATTGAACTTGTCATCATTGTCATCTTCCAGCTCCTCCTCGACCTTCACAGCCTTGCTCTTCTGCAGCAACTTGTGTGCTGGTGGTGATGCAGCAAAGCTGGCTACCAAGGCAAGACAAGGTGGAGATCATGGCTATAGAGGGCACTGGAAGCTGAAGTTTACTCTTTTATGTAAGATAAGTAATCCCTTTCTACCTCTTGCTTTCTCTTTCTCCCAAGACATTCTTCTCTTACCCCTTAATTTTATTTTTTAGATGTAATCCCCTCATGTTCACCTTATACCTGTGTCCTCTGTTTATATATGCTCCTTCTAACTACTGTAATAATGAGAAAGGCCTTATAACTTATAAGTTACAAATATCATCTTCCTAAGGAAGAATGTAAACAGTTTAACTCTAATAAGTTGCTTATGATTTCTCTTTCATGTTTACCTTTGTGTGCTTCTCTTGAGTCTTGTATTTGGAAGTCAAATTTTCTATTCAACTGTGTTTTCTCAAAAATGCTTGAAATTCTCCTATCTCATTGAATGCCCATTTTTTTACTTCATAGACAATATTTGCTTTCATTGTGTAGGTGATTCTTGGTTTTAAACCTACTTCCTTTGCCCTCTGGGCTATCTTCTCTCAAGTTCTCTGATCCTTTAATGCAGAAACTGTTAAATCTTGTGTTGTCCTGATTGTTGCTCACTATACTTGAAATGTTTCTTTCTGGCTGCTTACAATATTTCCTCCTTGACCTGAGAATTCTGGAATTTGGCTAAAGTATTCCTGGCAGTTTTTATTTTGAGATCTGTTTCAGGAGATGATCCCTGGATTCTTCTGATTTCTAATTGTTTGTACTCGGTGTTCAGGTAGTCCAATAACTACTAAATTATCTCTCAGGTGTTTCTATTTGTTTGTTTATTTTATTTTATACCTGAAATAAATATATCTGAAATTCAGATGCTTCACATTGCCTTCTATTTTTTTCATTCTTTTGGCTTTGTTTTATTATTTCTTGAATTTTCATAAAGGCATTAGCTTTCATTTTCTCCATTCTAATTTTAAGGAACTATTTTCTTCACATAGCTTTTTTGACCTCCTTTTCCATTTGGTCAGTTCTGTATTTTAAAGCATTCTTCTCCTCATTGGATTTTTGTGCCTCTCTTACCATTTGGCTTAATCTGTTTTTTTAAAGTGTTATTTCCTTCAGCATTTATTTTTTGCTCATTTTTCATGATTTTCTTGCATCACTCTCCCATTTCTCTTCCCAATTTTTCCTAGTTGTCTTACTTGATTTTCAAAATTCTTTTCAAGCGTATCCATGGCCAGACAAGAATTTATTCTTTGTGTTTTTTTTTTTTCCCAAGAGAGCCTTTGGATGTTGTTGGAGCTTTGATTTTCTTATTATTGTGTGTTTTGACTTCCTTGTCACTGTTGTAACTTTCTATTCCGAGAATTTTTATTTTGAATTATTTGCTCATTTTCCCAGTTTATTACTTGACTTTTTAATTCTTTGTTTAGGTAGGGCTCTGCTTCCAGGGTGGAGGGCAAATCATCTTAAGCTTCAGGATTTCTCAGAGTTACTTCTAGGGACTTGTAAGTTTTCAGTTCTTCTAAGATGATGTGATCTAAGGGGAGGTATTTACTACTCTCAACCTGTATTCTGGTCTGTGAGGGACCAAAAGCACTCTTTTCTACCCTGGAACTGTGAGGAGGATCTCTGCTCCACTGTGACTGCAAGCCCTGAGACTACTATCCAGGATTACAATTCAGATCCCAGTATAGGAAAAGCACTAGAGTACTTCCTCAGTGCTAGCAAAAAGATCCGTATGTTGTGTTAATCAGAGAGTTAAAGATCTTCCCCACCCATTGATGAGCCTACCCATTAAGGGAAGCTTGATTAAGGGAGGCCCACACCTTTTGTTAATTTCTAATGCAATGGTTCTAATGCAATGGTTTTGAAGTCCTCTGGCTCTGAAAAGTTTATATATACTCTGAGGTGAGGTTTTGTTTTAGGGATTACTCATTAGAAGTGTTTGTTTGGTCAGATGATACTCTAGACAGCCATTAAGGGTCCTCCTGGCTTTGAAAACCCAGATGTTGGTGCTTCTCTCTCTGGTAACTATGTATTTATAGTCAGACAGTTGGATTTGTGATGTATGTATTGCTTACTGTCAAACAATTAGAAGCCCTGTCTGTTGATTTATCTTTGTTTCTCTGTATTTTCTTGGAAGTTCATGGTGCTGACTTTTTCCCTTGAACTAAGTGAATAATATATGTATTTGATTAAAGTGATTATTGACTCCTCAAAAGTTGCTTTCCTTTTAGAAAAGCAGATCTAAGAACCTGTACAGCAGGCCCTCCTGCATATGTTGGAGTCCTTGCTGATATACCATGCAATGTCCTTCTGATCAGTTTTTGGATGCTCTTACCAACTCTGGGATGAAAGCTCTGAGCAGCTGTTGCCAGTGCCTCTACTGCTGATTCAGAGGCTCCCAAGTTTTATTCCTGGTTTGCTAGGGCTAGGGGCTTCCACTCTAACCTTCTAACCTTTGTAATTGTCTTTGGCAACTGTGGCCTGAGAGATCTAGAAACCACCACCGCTATTATTGATTCAGTCCCCCTGAGGTTTGTTCTGAGTTTGGTGGAACATGACTTATTCTGGTGTGACCCGTACTGGACTGTGCTCTTCTCTCACCATGGTGCAACAGACCTTTCCTGCCTATCTGCCAAGTTCACTCCATCTTTTTTATGTGTTCTACTACTCTAGACTTTGTTTACAGTCATGTTTAAAGGTATTTGGAAGGCTTTATAGGAGAGTTCAGGCTAGTCAGTGCCTTTACTCCACCACCTAAATTTTCTAATTGATCCTAAAGATCATAGGGAGCCTCTGGAGTTTAGATAGCAGAGTGAAAATGCAAGTAGTTTTTTTTTTTTTAAACTGAAAATTTCTTACCCTGCTAGTTAGAATATCTGCTAAATTTATCTTTCACTTTCATGTTGTTATATTCCCAAATCAGTAGCATTCTTTTATATCTTTATTGAAACTTACTACCGTAGATTCCAGTTTTTGGTGCTAATAATATTTTTCATTGTTGTTCAGGCCATAAATTTATCTCCTGTTGTCTTAGGCTATAGAACCATTTAAATGTTTTATCTCTTCTGCATAATTCCTATATTGGAGAGTTTTGAGAGATTGTGAATATTGGAGATTCATTAATCTCATTAATCCACTAATCTCATTAATCACAGGAACTAGTTTGTCTTAATGATAATTCCCTTTGGGGGGAATTTTGTTTTAGCAAGTGAAAAATTACTGAGAAAAAAAGATTATATTTCCAATAGCAAAATTTCATGTATCAAAGAGCAGGGAAATATGGTAATCATTTTGCTAATGATAATTTTAGCTTGCATGAATATCTTTTTGTGGGGAGGGAGGTCTTCATGACATACTGGTGATATGTTATCCTCCATGCTTAGAAGACTATCTCTGTTTTTTGTTGCTTGTCCTTGATTTTTGAAGAGGACTAGTGACATTGTGGATGGTATCTTGACTTGAGTTTGAATTGGATTTAAGTGAATGAGATTGCGCAAAATGATCAGCCTCACTGTCTCTTGCAGAGATGTCAAAATTGAATGACAAGACAAAAGTCGAGATAAATGACAATGGCCTGGGATGCAATGGACAGTCTGGTTATCTTTGATGTTTGACTAAACTCTAAGTCCTCTGTATCATATGCTTCTGTTGTCTTCATGGCCCATTGGAACAAATTTTCTCAGTCTCACATTCTACAGAGAAAGTATTTACGTGCTTATGCTAAGCACCCTCCAACTGACAATGGGTTTAAGTTCCATACATCAGTTATCTTCATCCTAGTTTATCCTATCAGCCAAGGGTGTGGCCACTGTACATGCTACAGCTTCTTGGAGCCACAGGTTGAATGCCAGCTAGGCACTAAATGTGGATGAGCAGCCCTGAAAAGTACTTGGCAAGCCCTCATACCAGAAGTACTAGTCTTTCTTGAATATGCCAAAGACATTAAAACAATAACAACATCAAGCCTTCAGTCATTCATATATATCCAATAAATATTTATTAAAAACATGTAATGCATTAGAGTCTCTCTGGAGATAATGCTCAGGTGTGCCTTACTTGCACATTGAGGGATCAAGAATCAAAGGCAGTTTTCCCTTAAGCTTTCTATGTACAACTATCTATATGGTTGAAAAAATTCAACTCATCTGAAATCATTTTTCATTGATATTTTGAAAATAAATGATGGCATTTAGGATTTTATTTCTATTTTCATATCAGTTAAAAGACCTACAGATGAACACACACTTAAACTCTAGTTTAAATATCACTTTCCTATGTAACTGCAGTTGAATAGCAGTTGCTTTGTTTAGGTACATGCATTTGAAACTGACCTCTTTCCTCAATACTAATCCTTTTGTCTTGATTTAACCTCTCTCCTTATGAACAATCAATTGGTTTCATTTTGTACATTTGGAAATAGCACTGATGAAACAGACATTTTTGCCTCAGTTCCTCCTACTCCTCATCTTTCTATTTTGAAGAAAGGAGTATATTTAGTGAAGTTTTCCTCCTGGGTCAATGATTAGGCTAATTCTTTCTCCATCTAAATTTAGGCCTCTCAATCTCATTTTCCCCTCCCCCAAATGAGCATACATTTGTCTCTCAATACCAGCATTGTTAAATGTTTCATTTCATTCCAACACTATATTTATCCCAGGCTTTCTCTATACCTCGAACTTAGAGTAGATTATTTTTAGAATAACAATGAAGGGTTGAAATGTGTTATTTCTAAATTTACCCTTGCAGCATTTTTCAAGAATAATAGAACTTACTGCCTCTCTATTATCTAGTTATATTCATTATTATAATACTGCAACAGTAGGTGAAGTTTATACATGCTTAAAATTGTTCTTACATAAAATTTCGCAATCAGCAATTTCAAATTGTAAAAGTCCCATTTGAGAATTGCAGTCTAACCGAGTTAACCTAGTTATATTAAGTATCAGTCTTTTGGGAGGAGATCACAGAAAGAGGGGAACATTGTTACTTAAATAATCCAATGTAGAAAGTATCCTAGTATCCTGATTATTAAAATGTGTCATCTCATTTCTATCATTAATGCATTTATTATTTGCTTATAAGTTGGTTTTTGTCCTTCATTTTTGAAGAGGACCAAAATGACATTACTATGACAAAGTGAAGTTTCAGTGTATCTGACTGTGACTGATCAGACCAATACAAGTGTGCAATGCTATGCCACAGGTTAGGCACAGATAGTCCACAGGAATATTAGGGGTAGACACTCTAAATTTGTGTATCCTATGTTTACTTTGTGCTATCTCAGTTCTTCTTTGCTCAAAGATCACAGCACCTTTTCTTATATGGGCATGCCATGCTGAGTAGTCCTGTGCCAGTGTCTCCCATGTTCAAATAGTCAAATCCAAAGTCCTTGAGAGATACCTTGAGAGTCATAGTCAAATCCAAAGTCCTTGAGAGATACCTTGAGAGGTATCTCAAGCGATACAAGCGATACCTTGTATCGCTTCTTCTGACCACCATGTGATTGCCTGCCTCATGTAAGTTCTGCATAAAATAGTCTTTTTGGGAAGCATATATTTTGTATTCAATCTCTTAATTCCAAGTTTTCTAATTCCTTTTTCCCCCAATCCAGTCTCCAAATGATTGAACCAGTAAGAAGAGTAACACTATCCTTCTGGTTATTTAAAGAACTCTTAAAATGTGGTAGAGTCAGGTTATAAGAAAAGACTTTTTGAGTAAGACTCAAAATAAATACAAACTTCACAAGATGCAAGATTTGAATTACTGGAAATTTCCTTAAATTTGTCTCTATTTCAGGTCTACTAATTAAATTCTATTAATGCATTAAATGTTCATTTTATGAAAAAAAAGATATACAAAATTGTAAAGGGTTAAGGAATAGTTCTAGATTTGAAATCAGGAGTCTTGATTTGAAAATTTGTCCCCAGAATTTAATAGCTAGAGAACAATGGGGAAGTAAGGTAATTTGTGTAGGTTTAAGTCTCTGCATCTATTAAATGAAAGACTGAGAATAGGTAGTAATTTCTTTTAGCTCTAATATTTTATGATTCCATGGAAATTGAAGGAAGGCTACATGGTAGAAGTTATAAATAAGCTATACTTTGGAATGAAAGGATTTTCAACAGTTGCAGACAGAAATAAGAAAGCAATCTCATCCAAAAATTCAAGAAGATAGTATCAAAGGCAAGAAGATACGACATAGCAAGATAAGAATGAGCAATTCTATGACATCTGGTTTGGCTAGAAGGTAGAGTGGGGTTATGTAACATAAGATTGGAAAGTAAATCATAACCAGAATATAAAAGTCTTGAATGTTAGGATGATATATGAATGAAGGAATAAGTAAGGAGTCATGGAAGATTACACAGTAGAAATGTGGCATGATTACAGCTACATATTATGAACTTTACACTGAAAATTTTTTGAGAAATTAAATGGAGAACATGAAAGTTCCTTTGTGAGAATATAATAATTATCTACATGTAAGATGAGGAAGATCTAAAACAAGTTGCATTGGAATGGAAAAAAAGGGGGTGCATTTGAGAATTTGAGAGATATCATTGATCAAAGTCAAGATTTGACCTAATTTCATGATTTCCAATCTAGCGATCTATTTATTTTCCCATGATGCCTTTCAAGTAACCAAGTAATTAATGTAGATGGAGGAAAATCTGTATGACTAAGGTAACAACGGAGCAAGAAATAGGAGATAGAAGGAGATAAACTCATGGTACAGAAAAAAAAACATGAACACAGATAAATACAGATTCATTACAGGCACGGAAGACATGGGATAGGATTATGTCAAGGACAAGTGATATTCACTATTAGCAAGGAAAAGTCAACATTTTATTATAAGATCAGAAGCAAGAAAGAAGAATAAGGTAGAGTAGGTGAACTTAAGAATTCAGGTATACTATCTTTAATAAGGGTAGAATAATACCAATACTACACACTTGCAAGGTTGATTTTAAAAACCAAAAGTGATAATATAGAGGAAACAATTTTGCAATCGTAAAATGCTACTTTCCTTTTAGCTATTTAGCTACTTTTAGCTATTTAGCTAATATAGTTATTTTATTATTAGCTATTTTATTGCAGTGGAATGTCTGTAGAGATATATGGAAGTTGAGTTTGGCATTTCACCAGAATTGCCATAGATGCAGACACCTGGTTTGTTATGTGCTATACCATAATTACCAGTAATAAGAGTTACAAATATTAATAGTAACTATTAATAATAGTTAATGAGTATTAAAAGAAATAATTACTTCTGTAACAACAGACCATTCCACATAGAAAATACTTTTTATTGCTACTGAAAGTAGTAGGGAAGAGTTGAAACAAAAGTGGATTTTCAAGCACATGACAAAATGAGATGAAAGGCAAGGAAATGACTTATTGAATCAAGCCACACATATGTAGTAAATACAGATTATGTGAAAGGCATTGAGTTATATATTAAAGGTACAGAGATATGGTTCAATTCAACAAATGTATTAATGTCCATTAGCTTCAAGTCTTTGTCTTGTGTGTGGGGCACACAAAGAAACACAACGAAAAACAACACATATCCTGCTCTCAAGAAGCTTAGATTCTACTCCATAAAAATATCAAAGTCTCTTCCCTTGGGAAGGTTTTACCCTAGTAGGTGAGTTATATGTGTGCACAAACATGATAAGTTTAAAATGATTGAATGACAAATTAAATTATGAAAGTTACTAAATGATTAAGTGTTTAGGGAAAGTTAAAAATGTGGTCTGAGAGGTTCAGCGAGGGTGAAATTGGAGAAGGTTTCATTGAGGATGTACTACTTCAAGGATTAAAAAAGAAGAGTAGGCAACCATAACTAGAGGAGATGGGGGATAATATCCAAGAAGATGTAGTAAAAGAATATCAGATTACAATGAATGATCTTTCTTTGTTATTATTGTTAGAGCACAAAATACAAGAATAAGTGTGCTATTAATTAAGGCCAAAGAAGTAGGATGGACTTAGATGGCAGAGGCCTTGAATACCAAATAAGAAATTTGAATCTCTATTCAGTAATTTATAGAAAATACATATAAAACACACACACACACACACACACACACACACACAGGCTCTTCTATAACAAACTTCAACTTCCTTGGCTTAATGAAAACTCTCCCGTAACTGCAGACATATAGGACCTGAATGTACCTCTTTTAAACATAAAGAATTAGTTACAAGGATGGCAGAAGGAGGTAGATCAAGAACTAATTTCCTATCGCTGTCTGAAATAACCAAAACCAGAGACTACAGTAAGAAGAATATATATTTTTATTAGGTGCCTACTGTACACCAGGTATTGTGCCAAGTACTTTACAAATATTATTTCTTATCACAACGTTCCTAAAAAGTAAATATTATTATAAATGTTTTACAATGGAGTGAATCTAAACCAGACAGATATTAAGTGACTTAACCCAAGGTCGCACAAGTAATAAACATCTGAGGTTGGATTTGTAATCAGATCTTGTAGACTCCAGGAACATCAATTTAAGCATTGTGCCACCTAGCTACCTTGTTAATTACCAAGTTCTCCCTGGAATTCAGAGTACTGACTGCATTTCTCCTCTTAACTCTGTGGGAAAGAGGCTAGTGCTATGGCTTCTTGGCCTTCTAGAATATGAATATGTGTATTTTACTCAATGAAATCACAGCCTACCTTATATACTATGGAAAAATTCCTTTCTATTTGTAGGTCACTAATAGTGTGTTTCACAGATGCACATAAAATTCAAGTGCTTAGTAAACACTTAAAAATAATCAAAATACTAGGAATTGAATAAAAAAATAAATAAGATCAATGTACTGACTATTCTTATCAAATTACTTATTAATTTTCCTCCTAACCCCAACCCCAGACAATAACAGGCAAGCTCCAATTTGAAAATTCATACATTCAATGCCACCCCAATCCCACATAGTTCTGTATCATTGCCTATTTCACACTTGCTGCTAAAAGGAAGTTTCTCTGGGGTTTTTCCTCATAGTAAAGCCCCAAAGAAAATCACTGTTCATGAAAATCACTGTCATTGCAGTGCAGGAATTCAATCTCTGCTCTTCCAACTTGACCATCTCCAATCCACAATAACACCCACTAGTCATGCACTTATTTACTTTGCATTATCCATTTTCACTAGGCAAGAGTGTTTGTGGAAGGGGGGGAAGGCTGTGTTCTCCTGTGGCAAATAAGCAGCCTCAGTTGTGTATTCTCTTCAGTTAGCAGTTGAAGAAGACTACAAAGTCAACATCCAATCATCTACTACTCACCATCCACTTTAAAACTTCCTTTACTATCTTCACTTCCATCTTCTAAATATCCCATGTTTTCACTTTTTTTCTTCCTTCAATCATTGAAAATACTCATAGGTTTGTAGGTAGGATACTGGCATTACACAAGAACATACATATAATATTTGAAATAATTTTTAATGAATGTTGTCTGGTCATATAATAACAAGAGGAAAACATGAAAATAGAATGTATTGATAATTATTGAAAAGAAAATTCCAGATTAAATAACACAGTAATGTCACTGAAAAAAACATCAAGTTTCCAAGCAAGAGAAAAAAGTACTATGAGCAGTCAGAAAGAATCAATATAGCAAGGAACGATAACCATGATAACAAACAAGTTAGAAGATATCACCATGGAGGAGTAGTCAGCATGGAATAAGAGATCCCAAAAAATAATAGACAAAGCTCAAGAGCCAAGAGTAATTAATTTATCCAGCAAAATAAGTATAATCCTTTAAAGGAAAAATGAATTTCCAACAAAATGGATTATTTTCAAATATTTCTAATAAAAAATGAGAAAGCTATTTTGAAATACAAGTTGACAAAAATTTTAAAAAGGATAATCAACCAGAAAAATAGTAAAAATAAAAAAGATAAGAGGATTTTATAGGATGAACTGTTTATATTTTAATAGATAAAAGTTATTAAAATGATTCTTTCAGAATACTCCCAATATAAGGGAAGCTGTCAATTGTGACAGAAGACCTAAAAATAGTTTTGATATATTTTGAAATATTGAATGAAACATTCAAAAGTGAGTGTTCAAGAGAGGATATATCCAGAGAAAATGGGAGAAAAGGTTGGGAAACTTATTAGCCTACTTAATCAGGTTGTTCAAGTAGAACTATATATAAACAAAGAAGGAATTAGAAGAACTGGAGTGACCTGAAATTCATTTTCGTTTGAACTGCTCAAAAAGTGCAGAATACACACAGAGAGTAGGAACACGATTAAACATGACTATAGATATAATAAGAAGAGGGAAAGAACACTTTAAAAGGAGACATTATTCTTAAGCTTTGAGGAGGGATAGAAAAGAAAAGAACAAAAGGGAAAAGATAATAATAAAACAAATGAGGAATATAGAGAGGAAATGTTTTAAAAGAATAGAGCGAAATAATTAACTACTTTGACTATGAAAGTGAATATGATGAATTCATGCATAAAATAGAAGAGAGTAGGAGAGTGGATTAGAAAATAAACTCCAATGATGTTATATTTACAGGAAAAAGTAGACATAGATTTAGTTAAAACTGATAAAGAAGGAAGCTACATTTTACTGAAAGGTTACATATATGATGACTTGAGTTTGAAACTAAACCTATATACGTGCAAGACCTGGCTTCTAAATTCTTAAAATTAAAAAAAAAATAATAAATGAATTGCAAATAGAAATAAGAAATAAAATTGTAATGATGGAAGAGCCATATTAATCCCACCCACCCTAGATAAATTCAATAAAAATTAAATAAGAGAAACCTTAAGATATGCATGCAATGATTAGTGAATGAAAATAAAAATAAGCATGTGTGCAAGCACAAAAAACAATGGTTCTTTTACAAATAATGATCTTGCTTTAGGACTAAACTTTTTCTTAAATGTAGAAAAGCAGAAATATTATACATATCTTTACTATGCAACAAAATCATGTTAAATAAAGGCAGATAAAGGTGTCTGCAAAAATGCAATAAAATGAAACGGAGAAAAAAATAGCTTAATTCTCAAGAATTGTTGAATGTAAAAATAGAAATTATAGACAATTTCATTAAACATTATGAAAACAAGGAGAGACCATTCCAAAATTGTAATGATGTAGCCACAGCTATATGAGTCCTTAGGCAAAAATGTAATTCTCCATTTTTTTAATAAAAAGATCAAATAGGTCAATAAATTGGTAACATAACCAAATATTCATAAAGCCAGAAAAAATTCAAAATGGAATTAAATACTATGATAAATTTTTTACAATTATAGAAAGGGATAGCAAAAGAATACAATAAATGAATTAAAAAATCAAAGTAGGAGGTATTTTGTTGATAAAACAATAGACAAAGCTTTAATTAATTTGAAAGAAAAGTGTAAAACAAATTAACAGTAACAGAATATTTAAAAGTAGAATTCACCACAAATGGAGAAAAAACAAAAGATATTACTATAGATATTTTTTTTTTCCAAACTACATGTCAAATAGAGTGACAACTTTAATTTCTTTGTTAGGATAAGGTAATCTAATAAAAATGACAAGTCATCTAAATAAATTTCTTATTCAAAGCTATCAAAACTATCAAAAGTTTGTATTATGTAACAGAGAAAATGGTAGTGAAATCCATATGAAGAAAAAAAGTTAGCAATCCCCAAGGATAATAACAAAAAATCAGATTGAATAGCAATTTGGTACTGGTTAAAAAAATAAAAAGAAAAAAAAAAGAAACGATCAGTAAAAACAGCCTAGGTAAAGAACACACAGAAGCATGTCTCTAATAGGCTGGTGTTTGATGAACACAAATATTCCATTTATTGGGTTTTGTAAAAACTCACTACCTAAGAAAAATAGTTCAGAAATTAGAAAGTTGTTTGGAAGAAATTACATTGAGCCCAATATTTCACACCTTACATAAAAATAAGCAACAGTTGATATGCGACTAAGAAATTTTTTTAAATCACATCTTAAACAAATTTGTTTAAGTATGGTAAGAATTACCTATTAAACCTACATTTGGGAGAAAAGAACATGACAAAAAGAATAAGAATAGCCATAAAAGATAAAATTGATAATTATATATATATGTATATGTATATATATATATATATATATTCTGTGCAATTTATATACATATACATCCACACACATACATATAGATATATGCATTAATTGAACAAATAGATCTAATTAAGCCAAGATTAAAAGGGGCAAAAAATCTGAGGAAAGTTTTACAACACATTTCTCTTGTAAGAGAGATTTCATTTCTAAGATCTATGAGGAACTAATTCAAAGGTATTTTAAGGTATTTAAAAGCAGTATACATTTTTCCTCTGAAATGTGCTATTCAGATACACTGAAGAGAAATCAAAGCCTTTAATTTCCATGTTCTTGAACTATATTGGTCAATTATGCTACACTGTGAGTCCTGTGTTTGGTTTTGTGTAGATATGACCATTATTTCATATTTTGGAAAGAAATTGAGAAATTCTAAATGTTCAATACTTGTTGGTATAAGATGAATGAGAACAGTTAATTTACCTTGCATGTTTTCTGTGCAATTTCTGAATTTTCAGGGTCATTGAGTTCTTTCTAAGATCTCATTTTTCTCAAAAGCTTATATTATGATTTATAATTTGGCTTCTTTCTACTAATAAAAGTTTATATATTTTGTAAAATCGTCATATTCTGGTTTCACAAATAATACTTCAATGGCAATATACAGTGAGGGAAAGCATGTGCCTATAATTCTTCTATATTTCTCTACAAGTAGAAGTATATTACTTAAGAGAAATGAAAATCAACAGAATAGACTTGAATACAATTAAATACCTTTATCATCACTATTGCAAAATCTTATCAGACAAAAGTTAACTATCATTTGTTCAAATGAAACTGTAAAATATTATGGTTAAATTAATTTTATCTATAAGAATGCTATAGAAATAGAACATTTTATTTATATATTGTTATAGAGCAGAACTGATTGTGCTTCTCCCTGTTGTTTTTCAGTTCAATTGTATCTGACTCTGTGACCTCATGGACCATATCATGCTAATACAGTCCGTAGGTTTCCTTGGCAAAGATACTGGAGCAGTTTGCCATTTACTTTTCTCGTGGATTAAAGTAAACAGATTGAATGACATGCTACTTGGCCTCAAATTTTTACTGTATAGAAACTTTTGTTTTTGAAACTCTGGAAAAATCTCTCAGATGAGTGAAAAGGAAGAGATTCTAGAGTCACTTGGAAAGTGCATTTTAGAGAATCAACTGAGGAAATCAGTTGCATGATGGGATCAGAGTTGGGCAGCATTGATGCCACATTCTATTTTTGTCTCTGTATTATTTGGTCAGATCAAATTCCAGAAGGTTACCACCATAGGTAGCATGCTTCATGCTGGCCAGGCTATCACTACCTCAGATTGAGATGAAGAGAAACAGAAAAATGTCCCCACCTCCTGTCCCTTCAGGTTAAAATAAAACAAACTGGGCAATGAAAAGGAAGGATAAAAGTCTGAAGACTGGGAGCACTTTTATATCTAAAGCCCAGCTTTTTCCTTATATAATGAAGTCAAGTACAAATTGAAGAATTTATGCCAATTACTTATATTGACTTTACAGTCTGTGGATTGGAGATTAAGGTTTTATGCAAATTTATTTAGCTATTTTAGTTCTTTCACTATCTAGCAAATGTGGGGGATGTGTACAGAGGACAATTGACCAATGAATTAATAATAAATAATGTATTCTCATAAAGGAATGGGAAATAATACATAACTGAAATCAGAATTGCATTAAAATGGGCATTAGATACTGTACATTTAATGAATTAGGCAAAAAGAGCAATATTAGAATATGTTGTATATTATTAAAAAATGTTGGGAATTATTTCATGTCCTTATCTTGCTTTCTAGAGACAAAAATACAATGGTAAACTTTAATCGTTAGAAAATTTTATAGAAGGGTTGTTTGTGTTTGTACATCATTCTATGTAATTCTATACAAATTTATTTGAATAAAAAAAGAAAATCATCCCATAAAGGTTTTCTTTAGCTGTTTCCCTATTATATTAATGAGATAAAATGAATAATGTGTGCCAACAAACATTTCCTTTTTTTGACATAGAAAAGTAAACATACTCTCAATCTTATGCTATTTGTATTGAATTTTAACTAGTTACCCATTTTTTTTTGCAAATGAAGTAAATTAAGACAAGATTAAAATAAAACAAAAATTTCTGCAGGAAAAAATTCTAAGTTTTTCAAAGAAGAATATAATTGTAGGTACATTCAAGTATCTAGTTACATAATTTTGCTCAATAATAGATATGTCCTGTTTTATTTCTAGCAAACTACATTTAATGATATTATGCTGTCTATAAAATATACTTTTGATGCTCTATTTTGTAGGCAGATAATTTTAGTTTTTAAGATCTGAAGTCTAGTCTTTGAGGATTAGGTCCCACACTGGAGTATGGATTGTCTGGCTTCTTGAATCTGTTCACTACTTTTACTTGAACTGACTCCTCACATACATGTCCATGCACTGTCTCCTCATACTGGAAAGCTTCCTTTTGCAAGTGCAGTGGAAGTGGTCCTACTCTCCTCCAACTTAGCTATGTGCCTCCCCAACTCTCAGAGGGAGACAGGCAGCATCAAATGCTCTCCAGTGGACCACTCTGCATAGGTACTATAGTAAGTATATGGAAATATAGTACGTATATTAAACATAATTTTAAAAAATTAAAGAAAAAGTGACAAATAGGAATAATTAATTGAAAGTTATGAAACATTAAAGTAAATTCTTCTAATGCAAAATATATTTTCATCTCTGTATTCAGGAAAAAAATATCTAGTCTACCATCTTTTGGTCACATGACCCAGAAGGGTTCTGTTCTTTTTTTAATAGTTCAAAGATTTTATTCTAATAGCTTTAATTACAGTGCTTGTCTTTCAAAATGAAAACTGAAAACAAGTATACAAAAGTCAATTACTAATTTTGTATTGAATGCAATAAGTATTTCCACAACATCAAATAAACCAGTTCAGTTTTTCCTGAGATAAGGTTTAACAGCTTCAGCTTCTTAAAAAAAGAAATCAAAATAGAAAAGATCTTTTTATTTTTCAAATGGCAAATCTGACCGTTGTAGTAATGAGACAAAATAAAGAACATATCACACATATACAGATGGAGAATTTGTTCCAAAATAGAATCAAATGGAATGGAATGAATCTCCAAGCTCTCATGCTCAATTTATTTGCTTTCAAAACCTAGACACCATAGAGAAATACCTGGTATTCTTGACTGTGTTTTTGAAATATCTCCAGCCATGCTTTGGGGCAAACATAGGATGTGCTTACTGGGGAAATGTTCACACTTCATCAAAATTGCAAGGCTGTTTTTTGTTGTCCAAATATGTCAGAAAGCTCTTCTCAATGTTTATAACCAGTCATAATTGTATCCCTCCTAACCATTATTCCAGTGCAATGTGGAGTGTGCTCTATACTTCTTTTTGTAAATAATTAATTATTTTTTTTTATTTTCAATTTGACTTTCAAAAAATTTTGTTTTGAATTTTCTTCTCTACCCTTTCCTCCCCCTCCCCAACATGGCATGCAATCTGATATAAGTTCCACTTGTACATTCATATTAAACCTATTTTCACATTACTCAGGATGGAAAGAAGAATTAGAACTAATGGGAAGAACCATGAGAAAGAAGAAATAAAACAAAGCAACAAAATGAAAGAGGAACAAACAGTATGCTTCAATCTGCATTCAGACTCTGAAGATCTTTCTCTGGATGTGGATAGCATTTTCAATGGTAAGCCTTTCAGATTTGTCTCAGATCCTTGAATTGCTGAGAAGACCTAAGTATATCAAGGTCAGTCATTGCACAATGAGACTGTTACTATATATGATATTCTCCTAGTTCTGCTCATTTCACTCACCATCACTTCATAGAAGTCTTTCAAGGTTTTTCTGAACTCCAACTGCTCATTATTTCTTATAGCACAATAGTATTCCATTACATTCATATATCCCAACTTGTTCATTCCCCTTTGAACAAATGGGGTTCAAACTCTTGGGGTAAGTGGTGAAGGTCTTTTCTTCCATGGCTACATCTGGCTGAGATTGGACGTAAAGCTATCTGTGCCACAAGAGGTCCCATTTGAGGTGCCTTTTCTTTAGATGGCATCTAAAGCTTGGTCGACATCTGCAGGTGAAGGGTATTAAGGGTATTAAGCTTGCTGAGAAAAAAATTTTGGCAAACAAGATGAACGGACAAAAAGCCAAAATGAAATAAGACAATAACAAGAAGCAGGATAGACAAGGTTAGCCATGATTCTGAAGTCCATGAATCCACTATTATAGTGTCATTCACTGTTGTTTACTGTTTCCTGATTTGCAGTTTTTGAGTCATCATTCTGGTTAGAGGCATACTTTCTTTAATCTGAGTTGGGGCCTGGCCAATTTCCTATTCTCCCCATAGGTGTGATGAACTTAGATATGATGTTTCAAGAGGACTTCTAGGGGCTAAGTTCTTATCTCTTTACTCAGCCTAACATCAAGCATCTTTCCTAAATACATTTTATGTAGTTGATTAGTTAGAATGTCATCTATTCTTGCAAAAATCTAGCCCTATTCTCAATAGAGGAGTAAAAATTCTTTTCTTTTCCATCTATTCTGACTTGGAACCCACTGAGTATTTACTCTTCTCTGTCGAGGAAATTTATGTTTTTCCCAGTCCCCTAAGTCACTTAACTATGAAATCTTGTTCAGCACCTCCAAAAGAGAGTGCCCTATTTCCCCATTATTAGATTAAAAGCTAGGTGCTTGAAAGCAGGAGGAACTATCTTCATTATCATATTCCAGTGAGAACTTTCTAAGGGTATATCAAAATATGCATCTAAGTTTCTGATTATTATGGCAGTGTTCATTACTTCATCCTTCAATTTTCTTATATGGCAGTGTTCATTACCTACTCCTTCAATTTTCTTATTTAGTCCCTAAGTGAATACCAGGGTCTATCTCCACTACATTACATAGAGTCAGTAGAATACTGCTTACTGCATCCTTCTACAGTCAAAGCTAACAGACTACTCTTATTTTTACCTCCCTGCATATTGTAATCTTTAAAGACTTGTGGTACAAAAGGATTCTGACTGATACCTCTAAATTTCAAGCAATCCACACCATCTACAGACACTCCTCCAGCTCCTTCATCACTAATTCTCATCATTCCACATATTAACAATTCCCACATCCTTTAGGGGAACCAAGTCAAAATAATCTGTGCCTTCCTTCTAAGTAAAATCTTCAATAATCTCCCAAAACAGTGGATTCCCTACTTGATTCTCTTCTTTTTGCCTTAGTATGGGATGAACTTCTGCCTCAGCACTCTCCACCTAAAATATTGTTTCATTTTTCAATTCTGACTTAGTTACATTTTCTTTTTCTTTTTTTTTTTTATTGTTTATTGTTCTGATGTACTGGCTCCTATATCAATAATGCCATGAATGTCTTGGTAGGTACCTTCTATGGGATTGTGTATTTCCTGCTTACTTTGATGTCCTCTGTGTTTGCTATCTATAGTATAATTAAAATTCAGATAGTATTGGAGAAGAGAGCATTCAACTCTTTCCATCTCATTGTATCATTCATATTGTACTGATATATTTTAATTATACTATACAGATATAAGTCTTAGGCAGCTAGAAGTCACAGTGCGTAGTTCACTGAATTTGGAGTCACTAATACTTATTTTCATGAGTTCAAATCTGGCCTCAGACACTAACTGTGTTATCCTGGGCAAAGGTAAGGTAAATTACTTAACCCCAAATGGGGTCACAAAGAGTTGGACAGAAATGAAAATAACTAAATAAAATATAAGGATTACATAATACTTACATCTAATCAAAAGTTGCTATCACCATCATCATTATCATCACCACTTCATTATCTGTCTTGATGGAATATAGATAGAAAAGTCCCAGTAATTAGACTGTTATTACTCTTTCATATTTACTACATTATAGAGCTTGGAGTAGGCAGATGAAATGGATGCCTTTTGTAATTGTACTATGCTATGAGAATGTTTGCTACTTTTCTGAGGATAGAGTTTTTTTATTAACTTTAGAATATCTAAGTAGATTATATGGGATGACATAGATGATATTCACATAACTCTTTTGTCACAGGGTTTTAATCTCTTCGAAGTCCCATCTCCATGTTTTGAAATCTTTTTCTCCAAAATACTTAGAGATTTTGAATACCTAATATGGCAGCACCTATTAAAAATTTTGTTCTTTGGCACTTAAAATTAAAGCTATATTCAGGCAGCTGTAGGCAACAGTTCTTTCTCTACTGACACTCCACTTCCATCACAGACTTCTTGAATTTTCTTTTTTTTTTTTTGAAATGAAAATTTATTTATTTAACGTTTTACATTCATTTTCACAAAATTTTGGGTTCCAAATTTTCTCCTCTTTTGTCCCCTCCCCCCACCCCAATACACCGAGCATTCTAATTTTCCCTATCACCAATCTGCCCTCCCTTCTATCATCCCTCCCTTCTCTTGTCCCCATCTTCTCTTTTGTCCTGTAGGGCCAGATGACTTTCTATTCCCCATTAATTGTATTTCATATTTCCTAGTAGCAAGAACAACACTAAACAGTTGTTCCTAAAACTTTAAGTTCCAAATTCTCCCCATCCCTCACTCCCCACCCATTCCCTTTGGCAAGGCAGGCAATTCAATATAGGCCCTATCTTTGTAGTTTTGCAAATGACTTCCATAATGGTCGTGTTGTGTAAGACTAACTGAATTACCTTCCATCCTATCCTGCCCCCCCATTGTTTCCATTCTGTCCTTTGATCCTGTCCCTCCCCAAGAAGGTTGACTTCAAATTGCTCCCTCCTCCCATTACCCTCCCTTCCCTCATCCCCCCCTTGCTTATCTCCTTCTCCCCCACTTTCCTGTATTGTAAGATAGGTTTTCATACCAAAATGAGTGTGCATTTTATTCCTTCCTTTAGTCAAATGTGATGAGGGTAAACTTGTTTTGTTTTTTTTTTTCTCAGCTCTCCTCTTTTTCCCTCCACTAAAATGTCTCCTGCTTGCCTCTTGAATGACATATAATTTACCCCATTCCATTTCACCATCTTTCCTCCCACGACATTTCTCTCTCACCATTTACCCTAATTTCTTTTAAGATATGGTCCCATCCTATTCAATTCACTCTGTGTTCTCTGCCTCTGTATGTGTGTGCATGTGTGTATGTGTGTGTGCATGCACACATGTACATGTGTGTGTGTGTATATGTGTGATCACACCAACTACCGAGATACTGAAAAGTTTTAAGAGTTACAAATATTGTCTTTCCATGTAGGAATATCAACAGTTCACCTTTGGTAAGTCCGTTAAGACTTCTCTTTGCTGTTTACTATTTCATGCTTCTTCTCATTCTTGTGTTTGAAAGTCAAATTTTCTTTTCAGCTCTGGTCTTTTCATCAAGAATGTTTGAAAGTCCTCTGTTTCATTGAAAGACTGTATTTTCCCCTGAAGTATTACACTCAGTTTTGCTGGGTAGGTGATTCTTGGTTTGAGTCCTAGTTCCTTTGACTTCTGGAATATCCTATTCCACACCCTTCAATCCCTTAATGTAGAAGCTGCTAGATCTTGAGTTATCCTGATTATATTTCCACAATACTGAAATTGTTTCTTTCTAGCTGCTTGCAAGATTTTCTCCTTGACCTGGGAGTTCTGGAATTTGGCCACAATGTTCCTAAGAGTTTCTGTTTTTGAATCTCTTTCAGGTTGTGATCGATGGATTCTTTCAATACTTACTTTGCCCTCTGGATGTAGAATGTCAGGGCAGTTTTCCTCAATAATTTCATGGAAGATGATGTCTAGGCTCTTTTTTTGATCATGACTTTCAGGTAGTCCCATAATTTTTAAATTGTCTCTCCTGGATCTATTTTCCAGGTCAGTTGTTTTTCCCATGAGATATTTCACATTCTCTTCCATTGTTTCATTCTTTTCGTTTTGTTTTGTGGTTTCTTGGTTTCTCAGAAAGCCATTAGACTCCATCTGTTCCATTCTAATTTTGAGAGAACTATTCTCTTCAGTGAGCTTTTGAACCTCTTTTTCCATTTGGCTAATTCTGCTTTTGAAAACATTCTTCTCCTCATTGGCTTTTTGAACCTCTTTTGCCAGTTGGGTGAGCCTATTTTTCAAGGTGTTATTTTCTTCAGCATTTTTTTGGGTCTCCTTTACCAAAGTATTGACCCGTTTTTCATACTTTTCTTGCATCTCTCTCATTTCTCTTCCCAGCTTTTCCTCCACCTGTCTAACTTGCTTTTCAAAATCCTTTTTGAGCTCTTCCAAGGCCTGAGCCTACCCGACATCCCCCTGGGATGTCTGGGATATAGAGGCCCCACCCTCCACATCTTTCCCTGATGTTAAGAATATTTCCTCGTCATCAGAATTGAAAGGCCGGAACATTTGCACCTGCTCAAAGAAGCTCTCTGTAGTCTTATTTTTCTTCCCTTTTCTGGGCATTTTCCCATCCAGTTACTTGACTTCTGAGATTCCTGTCCACCCCTGCCTAGATCCGCCCAGTTAGTGCTTGGGCTCTGAGATTCAAATGGGCTTTCTGAGGCGTCTGTGGCTGCTATTCAATGTGAGCTTAAGTTCTGGTGCTGGCGTGGGGACAGGGCCGCCTCCCAGGCTCAGCTCCCTCAGGGGGTTTATGCAGACACCTGAGCTTCTGCCTGCTGCTCAGGGAGTCCTAGGCTGCTACTATCTCTGCCACCACCCCTGCCTCTGTGGCTTCCTCCTGAGGGGGCCCGAGCTACGGAGACATCCCGCTCCCCTCTCGGCCAGCCCAGACGTCTCTCTCACTGACTTGGAGCACCTGTGGGTGGAGGGACCTTCCTGGCCGCCAGCGGTTCCGTCCCTGAAGCCTGCTCGAATCTGCTCCTCTCGGCCGCAGGGCCAGGGTGGCCCTGGGTGGGTTCTGCTTTCTGGGGTGCAACGGACACTGGGGACGGCTCTCCAGGGCTCTCTGGAACAGAAATCTCTTCCACTGTGTTTCTGCACACCTTGCAGTGATCCAGAATTTGTGGGGAGTTCCTCTTGTAGGAAATATATGGGCTGTGGGTTCGCAGCTAGCATATGTGAGTCTTTCTACTCCTCCATCTTGACTCCACCCCTGACTTAGTTACATTTTCCACCCATGCACTCTCCTGCAGTTATTGTCCTGGCAACTAGGCTGGATCTATACAAAGGTTATATATACACATCTTTTGCCAGAATTCTGTTTCTTCTTAGCTAAAAGAACAGTCCTTTCTTCCACTTGAGACCTCTGACTGCTCTTTAAAAGAAGGACATCAATGCTGAGAATTCCCATGCAAATTAGCTGGCTCTTTTTTCATCTGAATTCTTTTCCTTTAGCAGCTCATGTATGCTTTAATTCATAGTATGGTAATCTGTTAATAAAATCCAGACTTTCCTTTATACTTCTGCAAGCTCTTTCCCTGGTTTTATTGGTATTCCTTGCAAACACCTTTCCAGGTTTCTAAGTTCCTCCTCTTGTAACGTCCTTCCCAGTTTTCACATGGTCCAGTGCTTTTAGCCCATTCCTCTGCTAGGGAGGAATAGTGTAAATCCCCCCATCCCCACTGCCATTTGTAGTGCCAACGTGATATTCACAGCCACTACAAGTGGTCATCAATCGCAGTACAATTCTGCATCACAAAATAGTACAGATCCTCCATGTGGAAAACAGACCCAAAACATTTATTCAGACAACAGAAAGACAAATCCATCATAATCTATATACAGAAAAATGCAGAGGACAACACTATCCCCAAGTATTCCCCTGCTAGGCTTACCACAATCAAGTTCCATTAAATAAATCACAAGCAGGATTATTTAAATAAAATTCACTAATTACTAAACAAAATTACAAACAGGCTTGTTCACTCACATTAGTCAGCTGTCTGCTTGCCTACATCCTTCCTAATTTTGACTACACTCATGACTAACTTCCTCTCAGCTCTGCTCCAACTCCACCTCTTCCTGTTCCACTAGTTCAGCAAACTCCTCCTTCCACAGACTCATGTGACTCAGGCTTCCATCTGACTCAGACAGATCACATGGATATATTACTGAATGAGAAAGATCTCCCCATTTAACTTACCATTACAGCTCTGAAGATTTTTTGTTATGGGGTTCATTGATGGCTTGTTCAATTTCCTGTTTTCTGAAATGAAGTTATTTAAGTATTTTATTTCCTTTCATTTCAATCTGGGCAATTTATATTTTTTAAATATGCTTCTATTTCACTAGAATTGCCAAATTTATTCACAAAGAGTTGAGCAAAACAGTTACTAATTATTGTTTTGATTTCCTCTGCATTGGTGATAAATTTCATTTTTGATGTTGGTAATGGAGTTTTCTTTCTGTTTTTGTTTTTATTTTATTGCTTTTTTAATAAAACCAGATTTTAGTTCTATTTAATAGTTCAATAGTTTTCTTAACTTCAATTTCTCTAATCTCTCCTTTGCAAAATTTCAAATTTGATATTTAATTGGAAATTTTAATTTATTATTTTTTTAGCTTTTTGAATTGCATGCCCAATCCATTGATTGCTTCTTTCTGTATTTAAATCATGTAAACATTTAGAGATAAAAAACTTCCCCTAAGAACCATGTTCACTGCATCTCCTTCCCTCTTGACTACATTTTTGCATTTGATCATGGCTTAGTTCAATCTGTCCTACCTCCTCTCAGCCCTTTCTCTTAAAGCAAATAAAAACAATTGTGTGAAACTAGAAGAAATGAAGATGTGTTTGATGATGCCTGAAACATTTCACCTTTATAGTCACCTTCCAAATCAAATAAAAAGAAAGTGGTGCATTTTCACATTTTTCTCAGGTCAAAGTTACTCTGTATTTGACTTGATTCTATTGTTCTTTTCAATTATATTGTTGATAGCATTTTGTGTATCATTTTATTCCAATTTCCTAATTTTATGGATGAGGAAACTTAGGTAACATAGCACTGGAACTGAAATTAAAGAAGTGATCCTCAAATCCTGACTCTTCCATTTAGTCCCTGTGGAACCTCAGCAAGGTATTCAACCTGTCAGTGCCTCAAATTCCCTATTTATATTTTTTTTGTTTTTTTTTAATAAAAATTTATTTATTTAACTTTTTACATTCATTTTCACAAAATTTTGGGTTCCAAATTTTCTTCCCTTTTATCCCCTACCCCTACCCCAATACACCAAGCATTCTAATTTTCCCTATCACCAATCTATCATCCCTCCCTTCTCTTGTCCCCATCTTCTCTTTTGTCCTGTAGGTCCAGATGACTTTCTATTCCACATTGACTGTATTTCTTATTTCCTAGTAGCAAGAACAATACTAAACAGTTGTTCCTAAAACTTTGAGTTCCAAATTCTCCACATTCCTCCCTCCTCACCCATCCCCTTTGGGAAGGCAGGCAATTCAATATAGGCCATATCTGTGTAGTTTTGCAAATGACTTCGATAATAGCCCTGTTGTGTAAGATGAACTGTATTTCCCTCCACCCTATCCTGCACCCCATTGTTTATATTCTGCCTTTTGATCCTGTCCATCTCCGAATGTTGACTTCAAATTGTTCCCTCCTCTCATTGCCCTCCCTTCCATCATCGCCCCCCCCCCCTTGCTTATCTCCTTCTCCCCCACTTTCCTGTATTGTAAGATAGGTTTTCATACCAAAATGAGTGTGCATTTTATTTCTTCCTTTAGTCGAATATGATGAGGGTAAACTTCTTGTTTTTTTCTCAGCTCTCCTCTTTTTCCCTCCAAGAAAAAGGCTCCTGCTAGCCTCTTGAATGAGATATAGTTTACCCCATTCCATTTCACCCTCTCTCCTCCCACTACATTTCTCTCTCACCATTTACCTTAATTTCTTTTAAGATATGGTCCCATCCTATTCAATTCACTCTGTGCTCTCTGTCTCTGTATGTGTGTGCATGTGTGTATGTGTGTATGTGTGGTCCCACCAACTACCCAGATACTGAAAAGTTTTAAGAGTTACAAATATTGTCTTTCCATGTAGGAATGTAAACAGTTCACTTTTGGTAAGTCCCTTATGAATTCTCTTTGCTGTTTACTTTTTCATGCTTCTTCTCATTCTTGTGTTTGAAAGTCAAATTTTCTTTTCAGCTCTGATCTTTTCATCAAGAATGCTTGAAAGTCCTCTGTTTCATTGAAAGACCATATTTTCCCCTGAAGTATTATAAACAGTTTTGCTGGGTATGTGATTCTTGGTTTGAGTCCTAGATCCTTTGACTTCTGGAATATCCTATTCCATGCCCTTCGATCCCTTAATGTAGAAGCTGCTAGGTCTTGTGTTATCCTGATTGTATTTCCACAATACTGGAATTGTTTCTTTCTAGCTGCTTGCAATAATTTCTCCTTGACATGGGAATTCTGGAATTTGGCCACAATGTTCCTAGGAGTTTCTACTTTTGGATCTCTTTCAGTCAGTGATTAATGGATTCTATCAATACTTATTTTTCCCTCTGGTTGTAGAATATCAGGGCAGTTTTCCTCGATAATTTCATGGAAGTTATTATCTAGGATCTTTTTATGATCATTACTTCCATGTAGTCCCATGATTTTTAAATTGTGTTTCCTGGATCTATTTTCCATGTCAGTTGTTTTTCCCATGAGATCTTTCACATTCTCTTCCATTTTTTCATTCTTTTGCTTTTGTTTTGTGATTTCTTGGTTTCTCAGAAAGTCATTAGACTCCATCTGTTCCATTCTCATTTTGAGAGAACTATTATCTTCAGTGAGCTTTTGAACCTCTTTTTCCATTTGGCTAATTCTGCTTTTGAAAGCATTCTTCTCCTCATTGGCTTTTTGAACCTCTTTTGCCAATTGAGTGAGCCTATTTTTCAAAGTTTTATTTTCTTCAGCATTTTTTTGGGTCTCTTTTACCAAGGTATTGACCCATTTTTCATGCTTTTCTTGCATCTCTCTCATTTCTCTTCCCAGTTTATCCTCCACCTGTCTAACTTGATTTTCAATATCCTTTTTGAGCTCTTCCATGGCCTGAGCCCACTGGACATCCACCTGGGATGTCTGATATACAGAGGCCCCAACGTCCACGTCTTTCCCTGATGGTAAGAATTGTTCCTCGTCATCAGAATTGGATGGCGGGTACATCTGCACCCCCTCAAAGTAGCTCTCTATGGTCTTATTTTGCTTCCTTTTTCTGGGCATTTTCCTAGCCAGTTACTTGAGTTCTAAGATTCCTGTCCACCCCTGCCTAGATCCGCCCAGCTAGTGCTTGGGGTCTGAGATTCAAATGGGCTTTCTGTGGCAGGAGTGGCTGCTATTCAATGTAAGCTTAAGTTCTGGTGCTTAGGTGGGGGCAGGGCTGCCTCCCAGGTTCAGTTCCCTCAGAGACTTTATGCAGCGACCTTCAGTAATGGAGCAGGTGGGGGCAGGGCCGCTTCCCAGGCTCAGTTTCCTCAGGGGCTTTATGTAGAGACCTTTGGTAATGGAGCTTCTGCCTGCTCTAGGAGTCCTGGCCACCATTGCCTCTGCCACTGCCTCTGCCACTCCCTCCACCACTGCCTCCCAAGGGAGCCTGAGTCACAGAGACACCCCACTCCCCTCTCGGCCATCCCAGATGTCTCTCTCACTGACCTGCAGTGCCTGTGGGCGGAGGGACCTTCGCGGCTGCCATGATTCTGTCCCTGAAACCTGCTCGGATCTGCTCCTCTGGGGCTGTGGCCAGGGCAGCTCAGGGGTGGGCTCCACTTTCTGGGGCATGATGGACCCAGGGAACGACTCTCCAGTTCTCTCTGGAATGGAAATATTTGCCACTGTGTTTCTGCGCACCTTGCAGTGATCCAGAATTTGTGGGGAATTCTTCTTGCCAGGAATATATGGGCTGTGGGTTTGGAGCTAGCATATGTGAGTCTTTCTACTCCACCATCTTGGTTCCACCCCCCTTCCTCATTTATTTTTGTTGTAAATATCTCTTTATGCAAGTCATTTGATATAAAATGGTTAAAGAGAAATGAAGCAACAGTCACTTGCACTTGAGGGGTTGAGTGTGTAAAAAATTGGTTATTGTAAGATCTGATTAACAAAGATATACCTCTAAACCATTAAACATACCCCTAGAAACCTGAGGAAGTCATGTAGCAACCTGGCTCTGAAACAGTGGGTCACACTAGTTATAGAAATGGATTAATCAATCTACAACTGGAAGAAACTCCAGCAACCATCTTATCCAACACTCTCTTTTTATAGATGATGAAAATGAGTCCTGAGAAATTTGAATAACTAGATCAAGGTCGCTTACATAGCAAGTGTCAGAGGTGGGATGTTAACTCACATCTTGAAACTCCAAGAGTTGTTTCCAGTATCTGTAGATACTGTGACATTGGCAAACATACCGTCATTTTTTCAGTATTCATATAAGAATTTAGATGCTGCAGTTGAGCAGAAAATAGGCTGCATGTTAGCAATAGGTGATGGGAAACATTTCACAAGCTAACATGTTGTCATAGTAACCATATCACCCAACTATTGCCCCTAAACAGAATCCATTTCCTCAATTATTTAAACCATGGGATGCTGAGTGAAAGGGTTCTATGCAAAGATGATTTCCAAGGACTGGCTTATATGAAGTGGCACAAGAGAATTTGAATCCTAATGGGACAGTGCAATAAACACTTTGGTTAGATCTGACAAGGTTAGTCTGAGCTATTTTTCTCTCTTTTCCAACTTGCCTCTATTTTCTCACATGATAGTTTATTTTTTTTCTCAGTAAACTTATAGCTGGCAATGAATATGGAAATTTGATTCGATTTTGTTACATAGTTAATGGTTACCTTTGATAATTATTAAGTCAGAGAGTAAATAAAAAGATCAAATATTGGACCAGTAACATTAGATATATCTATTTTGAGATTCTAAAACAAAATACATTTTATACGAATTATTTTTTTATTTTTACTCTCAGTTTACAGAACACTAAATAGAATGAATAATTTTTTCAAAGAGAAGAACAGAAAGAGGATTGTACATGAAAGTGCATTATGTGCATCTTTCTTTTCATTTTAAGCAAAGTGTCATAGAAAAATACATATTTTCTTTTCTTAAAAAGTATTTAGCATTTTATCTTTCTCCTATTACATGAAAAAGATTTTTTAACATTTTTTTTTAAGACTTCCAGGTCAGGGGGCGGAGCCAAGATGGTGGAGTCAAGATAGCGGAATAGAAGGAAGCACGTTTATGAGCTCCGAAACCAAAGCCCATAGAATTAATGTAAAAAGAGTCCCCCATAACTTCTGGGTCAATACAAGGTGTGCAGAAACGGAGTGGAAGAGATTTCCGTTCCAGGGAGCCCTAGAGACCCGTCCCCAGGGACCGTCCCACTCCGGAAAGTGGAGCCCACCCGCAGCGCTGCCCTGGCCGTGGCCCCAGAGAAGCTGATCTGAGCAGGCTTCAGAGACGGAAGCTCTGGCAGCCGGGAAAGTCCCTCCGCCCACAGAAGCTACAGGTCAGTGAGAAAGAAAGCCGGGCTGAAGGAGAGGGGAAGCGGGGCATCTCCGTGACTCGGGCCCCCTCGGGAGGAAGCGGTGGTGGCAGGGACGGGGGCAGGAAGCAGCGGAGGCAGAGGTGTGGGCGGCGGCTGAAGCGGCAGCGGCCCAGGACTCAGGAATCCCCCAACAGCAGGCAGGATCTTCATTACGGAAGATTCCTGCATAAAACCTGAGGGATCTGAGCCTGGGAGATGGCCCTGTCCCCACCCCGCTCTATTACTGAAGGCTTCTGCTTAAAGCCCGTGAGGGAACTGAGCCTGGGAGGCAAGCCCCCCATCCCGCCCCCACCCGCTCCATTCCTGAAAGTCTCCACATAAAGGCCCTGAGGGATCTGAGCCTGGGAGGTGGCCCTGCCTCCACCCCAGCACCTGAACTAAAGCTCACTGATTGACAGCTGGCAGGAGGAAAGCCCATTTAAATCTCAGAGGCCAAGCACTAGCTAGGCGGATCCAGGTGGGGGTGGAAAGGAATCTTAGAAGTCAAGTAACTGGCTGGGAAAATGCCTAGAAAAGGGAAGAAAAATAAGACTTTAGAGAGTTTTTTCCAACAAATGCAAATGATCCCAACCTTCGGATCTGATGACGAGGACATATCCTTGCCATCAGGCAAAGACGTGGAGGGCGGGGCCTCAGTACCCCAGACACCCCAGGGGGGGTGGCAGGTGGGCTCAGGCCCGGGAAGAGCTCAAAAAGGATTTTGAAAAGCAAGTTAGACAGGTGGAGGAAAAACTGGGAAGAGAAATGTCAGAGATGCAAGAAAAGTATGAAAAACGGGTCAATACGTTGGTAAAGGAGACCCAAAAAAATGCTGAGGAAATTGACACCTTGAAAAATAGGCTCACTCAATTGGCAAAGGAGGTTCAAAAAGTCAATGAGGAGAAGAATGCTTTCAAAAGCAGAATGAGCCAAATGGAAAAAGAGGCTCAAAAGCTCACTGAATTTAATAGTTCTCTCAAAATTAGAATGGAACAGATGGAGTCTAATGACTTTCTGAGAAACCAAGAAATCACCAAACAAAACCAAAAGAACGAAAAAATGGAAGAGAATGTGAAATAAATCATGGGAAAAACAACTGACCTGGAAAATAGATCCAGGAGAGACAATTTAAAAATTATGGGACTACCTGAAAGTCATGATCAAAAAAAGAGCCTAGACATCATCTTCCATGAAATTATCAAGGAAAACTGCCCTGACATTCTAGAACCAGAGGACAAAATAAGTATTGAAAGAATCCATCGATCACCACCTGAAAGAGATCCAAAAAGAGAAACTCCTAGGAACATTGTGGCCAAATTCCAGAACTCCCAGCTCAAGGAAAAAATCTTGCAAGCAGCTAGAAAGAAACAATTCCAGTACTGTGGAAATACAATCAGGATAACCCAAGATCTAGCAGCTTCTACATTAAGGGATCGAAGGGCATGGAATAGGATATTCCAGAAGGCAAAGGAACTAGGACTCAAACCAAGAATCACCTACCCAGCTAAACTGAGTATAATACTTCAAGGGAAAATATGGTCTTTCAATGAAACAGAGGACTTTCAATCATTCTTAATGAAAAGACCAGAGCTGAAAAGAAAATTTGACTTTCAAACACAAGAATGAGAAGAAGCATGAAAAAGGAAACAGCAAAGAGAAGTCTTAAGGGACTTACCAGAAGTGAACTGTTTACATTCATACAGGGGAAGACAATATTTCTAACTCTTAAAACTTTTCAGTATCTGGGTAGTTGGTGGGATCACACATACACATGTACACGCATGCACACACATACAGAGATAGAGAGCACAGATTGAACTGAATAAGATGGGACCATACCTTAAAAGAAACTAAGGTAAATGGTGAGAGAGAAATGTAGCGGGAGGAAAGAGAGGGAAAGGGAAGGGGGTAACTATATGTCATTTAAGAGGCAGGTAGGAGTTTTTCTTAGTGGAGGGAAAAAGAGGAGAGCTGAGAAAAAAAAAAAAACAACAAGAAGTTTACCCTCATCACATTTGACTAAACTAAGGAGTGACATGCACACTCATTTTGGTATGAAAACCTATCTTACAGTATAAGAAAGTGGGGGAGAAGGAGATATTGCAAGGGGGGGGGATGATGGAAGGGAGGGCAAAGGGAGGAGGGAGCAATTTGAAGTCAACACTTGGGGAGGGACAGGATCAAGAGACAGAAGAGAAACAATGAGGGGCAGGTTAGGAGGGATGGTAATCCAGTTAGTCTTACACAACACGACTATCAGGGAGGTCATTTGCCAAACTACACAGATATGGCCTATATTGAATTGCCTGCCATCCCAAAGGGAATGGGTGGGGAGGGAGGGATAGGGAGAATTTGGAACTCAAAGTTTTAGGAACAACTGTTTAGTATTGTTGTTGCAACTAGGAAAGAAGACATACAGTTAATGAGGAATAGAAAGTCATCTGGCCCTACAGGAGAAAAGAGAAGATGGAGACAAGAGAAGGGAGGGATGACAGAAGAGAGGGCAGATTGGAGATAGGGAAAATTAGATTGCTTGGGGTATTGGGGTGGGGGGAGGGGATAAAAGGGGAGAAAATTTGGAACCCAAAAATTTGTGAAACTGAATGTAAAAAGTTAAATAAATAAATAAAATTAAAAGGAAAAAAAAAAGACTTCCAGGTCCAGGGGCTAAAGCCAAGATGGTGAAGTAGAAAGATGTGCCTATACTAGTTCACCCCCCACATCCCATAAAATACCTGTAAAAATGACCCTAAATACATTCTAGAGCAGCAGTAGGAACAAAACAACAGAGGGAAAGAGATTTCCAGCCCACTACAGTGTGGAAGGCCAATAGGAAAGGACTATCACACCAGACTTGGAGTGCAACCCACAAAGAACAGCCCACCCTTGGCCAAGTGGCTTGGCAGGGATAGGATTAGAGCAGACTTCAGGGGGTGGAATCCCCAGCAACATTTGCAGTTCCCAGATTACTCAACCCACAAAAGCCAAAGGAATCTTCAAATGTCAGTGAAGAGTGCTTTCACCAGGGTGAGAAGGGAATGAGATCTGACCCCTGCAGCCTGAGGGCAGCAGAAGTTGCTGCAGCACAGCATCCATTTTAGGAGCCCTCAACCTAAAGATCTTGGGGAATTTGCTTGACTGATGTGGATCTCATCCATGAGTGGCAACCCTGGGGTAAGGAAGAGCGCTGGCTGGTGTGGTGGAGCTGGCAGAGGCACTGGAGAGAAAGTTCTACTCAGAGATACTGGGCAGAAAAGCTTGCGGTGGCACTCAGACAAGAGTGCATGCCAGGAATTGAGTAAACTCCTTTGCATTGAGTGTACTATCTTGGAGGAACTGAGAACTTACAGATCCCAAGAGTATACACTCAATCTGACAAAGAAATCAAAAGTCAAACAACTAGTTGGGAAAATGCCCAAAATAGGGGAAAAATAGATTATAGAATGTTACTTTCTTGGTGAACAGGTATTTTCTTCCATAATTTCTAATAAGGAAGAATAATGCATACCATCAGAGGAAGACATAAAAGTCAAGGCTTCTACATCCCAAGCCTCCAAAATAAATATCTAATGGTCTCAGACCATGGAAGAGTTTCAAAAGGATTTTGAAAATTAAGTAAAAGAGGTCGAGGAAAAAATTGGGAAGAGAAATGAGAGCGCTGCAAGAAAATCATGAAAAGTGAGTCAACAGCTTGCTAAAGGAGACCCAAAAACATACTGAAGAAAATGATAGCTTTAAATATAGACTAACTCAGTTGACTAAAGAAGTACAAAAAGCCAATGATGAGAAGAATGCTTTAAAAAACAGAATTAGTCAAATGGAAAAGGAGGTTCAAAAGTTTAGTGAAGAAAATAGTTCTTTAAAAATTAGGACAGAGTAGATGGAAGTGAATGATTTTATGAGAAACTAACAAATTGCAAAGTAAGAAAAAGAATGAAAAAATTGAAGACAATGTTAAATATCTCACTGGAAAAGCAACTTACCTGGAAAATAGATCTAGGAGAGACAATTTAAAAATTATGAGACTACCTGAAAGCCATGATCAAAAAAAGAGTCTAAACATTATCTTTCATGTAATTATCAAGCAGAACTGCCCTGATATTCTAGAACCACAGGGTATATATATATATATATATATATATATAAAGAATCCACCAATCACCTTCTGAAAGAAATCAGAAAAGAGAAACTCCTAGGAATATTGTAACCAAATTCCAGAATTCCCAGGTCAAGAAGAAAATATTGCAAACAGACAGAAAGATACAATTCAAGTATCGTGGAATACAATCAGGATAATTCAATATCTAGCACCTTCTACATTAAGGGATTGAAAAGCTTAGAATGTGATATTCCAGAAATCAAAGGAACTAGGATTAAAACCAAGAATCATCTACCCAGCAAAACTGAGTGTAATACTTCAGAGGAAAAATGGTCATTTAATAGAAGAGAGGATTTTGGAAAATTTTTTGATGAGAAGACCAGAGCTGAATAGAAAATTTGACTTTTAATCACTAGAATCAAGAGAAGCATGAAAGGGCAAACAGAAAAGAGAAATCATAAGGGACTTACTAAAGTTGAACTGTTTACATTCCTAAATGGAAATATAACATTTGTAACTCTTGAGAGTTTTCTCAGTATTTGGGTAGTTGGTGGGATTATATACATATAGACAGAGGGCAGAGGATGAGTTGAATAGGAAAGGATGATATCTAAAAAATAATTAAGAGAGGAGAGAGGAATATATTGGGAGGAGAAAGGCAGAAAGGGAATGGGGCAAATTATCTTTCATAAAAGATGCAAAAAATGCTTTTTCAATGGAGGGGAAAACAGGGGAGGTTAGAGGAAAAAAGTGAAGCTTACTCTCATCACATTTGACTCAAGAAGGAAATAACATGCACACTCAAATTGGTATGAAAATCTATCTTACACTACAGGAAATTAGGGCAGAATGAGATAAGTTAGGTGTGGGGAGATGATGTAAGGGAGGGCAGATGGGAGGAGAGAGTAATTGGAAGTAAATACTTTTGGGGAAGGACAAGGTCAAAAGAGAGAATAGAATAAAGGAGGGGCAGAATAGGATGGAGGGAAGTATAGTGAGTCCATCATAACATGACTATTATGAAAATCCTTTGCATAACTAAACATGTATAGTCTATATTTACTGACTTACTTTCTCAGTGGAGATGAGTGGGGAGGGAAGAAGGGAGAGAAATTGTAACTCAAAATTTTAGGAGCAAATGTTGAGAATTATTTTTTGCATGCAACTGGAAAATTAGAAATAATGGGATATAGAAATCTATTTTGCCCTACAAGAAAAGAGAGAAGATAGGGATAAGGGAAGGGAGAGTTATGATAGAAGGGAGGGCAGATTTGGGGAAAGGGTAATCAGAATACATGGTGTCATAAGATGGGAGGAGGGAGAGATGATAAGAAAATTTCGAACTCAAAAGTCTTGTGGAGATGAATGCTAAAAGCTAGAAATAAATAAATAAACAAATAAACAAACAAACAAATAAATGAATGGATGGATGAATGAATGCATAAATAAACAGGTAAATAAATAAATAAATAGATAGATAAACAAACGAATGAATGAATGAATGAACAAATTAATTAATTAAGGAAGGGATCTTCCAGTTCCAAATTGTCTCCCTTCTTCCTTCCTGGCCATCCCAATTGAGAAGGCAAGCAATTTTATATAGATTCTACCTGTGTCGTCATGCAAAATATTTCCATATTAGCGATATTGTGAAAGAAAACAGACTCCTTCCCCCAAAATAAGCAACTTAAAAACGAAGTATAAAAAAGTATGCTTCAATCTGTATTCAGAAACCACTAATTCTTTTTCTGGGGATGGATAGCATCCTCCATCATAAGTTCTTCAGAGTTGTCTTGGATCACCATATTTCTGAGGATAACTAAGTCAATCACAGCTGATCATCTTGTAATATTGCTGTTACTTTATACATAGTACAGTTCATTTTGTATCAGCTCAAGTAATTCTTTCCATGTTGTTTTATTTTTTTCTGAAAACAACCTGTTTATCATTTCTTACAGTACAATAACATTTCATCAACATTTCATCACATACTACAAATTACAGAATGACTGATCAGTTCACAACTCCACCAACAGTATGTTAATGTTTCATTTTTTTCCACATAACCTCCAACATTTTTCATTTACCTTTTCTATTCTATTAGTCAATCTAAAAGTTATGAGATACTATCTCAGAATTATCTTAATTTGCATTTACCTGTCACTAGTGAGTTACAGTATTTTTTTCACATGACTTTAGGTACTTCACCTGCAAACTAATAATCATTTATCAATTAGGGAATAACTCTTAGTTTTATAAATTTGACTCAGTTCTCTACAGGTTTGAAAAATGAGACATTTGCCTCAAATATTTTTTTCACAGTTCCTATTGCTAACTGTATTTCTCTCCATTCTATCCCTCTGTTTATTCTGTTCTTTTTCTTCTCTCACCTTGTCCCTCCTCAAAAGTTTTGCTTCAGACTACCTCCTCCCGCAAACTGCCCTCCATTCTATCCCTGTGTCCCTTTATCTTATTTCCTAAAATTTTTACTTTCCTATTTGGTAATATAAATTTTTGTATCTAATTGAGTGTGTATGATATTTCATCTTTGAGGCAATTCTCATGAGAATAATGTTCACTTACTCTGGCTTATCTCCCTTTTCTTCCCCTTCACTGTAAAATTATTTTATTGCTTCCTTTATGTGAGATAATTTGCCCCATTCTTCCTTTTCCTTTTTCCCAGTCCATTCCTCTTTCACCCCTTAATTTAATTTTATTTTTTCACATATCTTCTTTTTATATTCATTTCATATGTGTGCCCTATGTCTAGGTGACATACTCCTTTAAACTTCCCTAATATTTAAAAAGTTCTTGTGAGCTACATGTATCATCTTCCCATGTAGGAATGTAAACATTTTAATCTTATTGACCCCCGTATGCTTTCTCTTTTTCTTTCCTGTTTACATTTTTTATACTTCTCTTGAGTCTTGTATTTGAAATTCAAACTTACTATTCAACTCTGGTCTACTATTTCATTCGTTCATTCAGGTTTGCTGGGTAGGTGATTCTTGGTTTTAATCCTAGCTCCTGTGTCCTCCAGAATACCATATCCCAAGCTGTCTAATCTTTTAAAGAAGAAGATGCTAAATATTGTGTTATCCTGACTTGATGATACTTGAATATACTCCATGGATGATACTCCATGATACTTGAATTGTTTCTTTCTGGCTGCCTGTGATATTTTCTCCTTGACATCTGAGCTCTGGAATTTGACTATAATATTCCAGGTATTTTTCATTTTGGGGTTGCTTTCAGAAGATAATTGATGGATTCTTTCAATTTTTATCTCACTGTATGGTTTTAGAATATCAGGGTAGTTTTCCTTGATAATTTCTTGAAAGATGGTGGGGATGATGGCTTTCAGATCGTCCAATAAATTTTCAATTTCTCTCCTGGATCTATTTTCCAGGCAGGGCCCCCTCCCAGGCTCAGTTCCCTCAGGGGGTTTATGTGGAGATCTTAAGTAATGGAGCGGAGGTCCTGCCTGCTCCAGGAGCCTGGGTCTGCTGCTGTCCCTGTCTTCGCAGCTGCCTCACAAGGGGGCCCGAGTCACAGAGACACCCTGCTCCCCTCTTGGCCAGTCCAGAAGTCTTTCTCACTGACCTGTAGTTCCTGTGTGTGGAGGGACCTTCCCAGATGTCAGAGGTTCCATCCCTGAAGCCTGCTTGGACCTGCTCCTCTCAGGGCCAGGGGACCAGGGCAGTGCAGGGGTGGGCTCCGCTCTCTGGACCCCTGGGGATGGCTTTCCAGGGCTCTCTGGAACGGAAATCTCCTCCACTGCGTTTCTGCGTGGCTTGCACTGCTCCAGAATTTGTGGGGAGTTCTTTTTACAGAAAATTTATGGACTGTGGGTTCGGAGCTAGCATACATGAGTCTTTCTACTCCACCATCTTGGCTCCTCCCCCCACTCCATGAATTCTACTTTTTAAGGCATTCTTCTCATTGACTTTTTTTTTTTTTACCTCTTTTACCATTTTGCTAGTCTGATTTTTAAAGCCTTCTTTCCTTTACTATTGTTTTGTGTCTTCTTTGCTAAGATTTCTTTTCTGTTGTTTGCTCATTTTCCCTGCCTATTACTTGGATTTTAACTCTTTGTTAAAGTAGGGCTCCTTTTCCATAGTAGAAGACACACTGTTCCAAGCTTTAGCAGTTTTGGGCAGCTCTTTTCAGAGATACTTCTAGAGACCTATAAGTTTTCAGTTATTCCAAGGTGATATGGTCTGAGGAGAGGTGTTCACTCCTCTCTTGCCCTGTACTCTAGACTGTGAGTGACTAAAAGCACTCTTTTCTGTCCTGGAATCATGATGGGATTCTCCACTCCACTATAGTCACAAACTTTGGTGTGCTAACACTCCTCTTTGCCCTGGTCCTGCTACCCAGGATTACAACTGGGATCAGAATATGGGCAAAAAAGCCAAGTCCTGGCTCAGTGTCAGCAATTTTTTTGTCTGAACTATTGTCTGACCCCCTTACAATCTGTAAACTGGGAATTCTGAAAGCAGTAGCTTCTGCTTTTGATTCAGACACTCCCAAGGTCTGCTCTTAGTTTTCTGGATCTAGGTCCAGGATGGCACAGTCAGCCTTGGACTGTGCTTTACTCTCATTCAGGTGTGACAAATGAACAGCTGGCTGAAGAAAATAATTTCTTAAAAAATAGAAATAAGCAAATCGTAACTAATGACTTTATGACTGGTTTTGCAAAAAAATCAGGACATTCAGTAATGCATAAAGTAGGAGGCTTATCATGGTGTGTTTTTTAGTTTCATAATGGAGGGAGAATTAAGGCCTAAAATAAAATACAGAGGAACAAGAATATAGGGAAGCAATTAGGAAAAGTTTTAAACAAATTGGTTGCTTGCCCTCAATTCTTTAGTCCACAGCAGTAGAGAATTAAAAAAAAAAAGATCATTGACGGACTTTCAGAATGACCACCTTTGAACTTGACACTGTGCTAAGAACTTTGTCACTAATGTTTACTGCAAGATACCATAGCCCTTGAGCAGATAGGTAGCACAGTTAATTAATCAATGGGCCTCAAATCAGGAAGATCTATGTTTAGATCTAGCCTCAAATACTTACTAACTGTGTGACCCTGGGCAAATCACCAGAGAAGGCACTGACTGTCTCACTTCCAAAATGAGCTGAACATGGAAATGGAAAAATAAGTTTAGTAACTTTGCCAAGAAAACCTCAAGGGGGTCATGAAGAGTTTGATACAACTGAAAAATACTGAGCTACAGAAATAAAAATCTTCCTTACAGTCAAAATCCTGTGTTGTACCCCATGGTTGTATACAGATTTGAAGAGCTCTAGCTTTGCTTAATTTGATTGTCTTTTTCCCTCCAATGTCATAGGCTGGTAGACCCTATCAGTAAGTAAAGTCATAAATTGGAAATTTTGGACCTGACATAAGGGGCAGAGAAGAATTTTCTGACTTGGGGAGTGGGAATAGGGAAGTTAAGAGATAGATCCCACATCTTGGTGTAAAACTAGGCAAAGAGAAGAATTGAACCCCTTTTGTCATCTCATTACCTTCCATCTGATGCAATACGTTTTGTGTTTACTTTGTCTAAAGTGCTGGAGATATAAAAACATGTTTCTACTTTCAAAGAATTTGTTACTAAAGGACACAACATTAAAAATAAATCAATATATATGATATAACCTGAGGAGAGATAGAAGATTAATGTGCAAGTGAATGAGGAAGGTTTCATATAGGCAGTAACACTTGTGCTAAAACTTTAAGGAAGTCAGGAATTATAACAGGCAAATAATAAGAAGGGAATGGAATGTAGGTCTAGGAAACAGGACATAGAATGCTAATTTTGGGAAATAACAAATAGGCAAGTTTGTCTGGAAAGGAGGGCATGTGTCCTAGATCTATGGAGTTAATTAAAAAGGTTTGTGTAAAGTGATCATTCTTTCTTTCCTGTTACCAAACTTTTATCAGCAAATGTTCTCTACATGGGTAGTTATGTGCTACTAAAAGAAGTAACCAAAACCCAATATATAAATCAAACATATGATAGAAAATGTTGTTGAAGAAAATAATAACTATTGGAGTGTCAAACAGACAGTGAATAAACAGAGAAAAAATAAAATCTGCCATACATTACTTGGATGATTCCACATAAAAAAAAAAAATGGACTTCTCCAGGATTTTTAAATTCCTGGTACTATGCTATCTTTTTACATTCAAAGTATCAGCACTTCTATCACTATCTAAGGACATGTCTTCAGCAGCAATTCATTCTGACCATTTATACTTATAGAGAGGAAAAATGTCTTAATCTCTGATGCTTCTTACCAGTAAATATTTTATTATCAGCCTTGAAGGGATAGAAATTCCAATTCCTCAGGATATATATGGTTAAACTCTCAAATATCTATATGTATATGTATCTCTCTCTCTCTCTCTATCTATCTATCTATATGTATGTATATAATAATTTGTTATTTGAGTAACATAGCCTTTACACACACTAAGGATTCTTGGTAGTTAGTAATGAAGGTGGCTACTATCTGCAGTGGGAAAACCTATAATGAGCTCTTTTTGTCTAATTAACTTGAAGTTGTCATAATTTTGGAGGAAACTGTTACCTTTAAGCAGGCAGATTTCTCAAAGTGTTAAATACACTGATAAAAGCTAACAAAAGTAAAGTCAAATGAAAAGAACCCAGGCTTTCTATGCATCACAACTATAAGAATAGGTCAAATTATTTTGTCATGATTTCATAGGAGACTTCAGATTTTGTTAATTATACACTGTTTTCATGAAAATGATGGCTATATATTTTAAAATTATTTTTACTAGGATATCTATACTAATTTAACATCAAATACAGCTAACAAAACCTTACATGTTACTGTATTTCTGAACACATCTCTCATCAGTGTTCACCAACAGTTATCAAGTATGCTTAAGCTCTGATTACCCTGGTATCACTTTTGCAGTGTGAAAATTTATTGATAGAAGAATTCTATGCAGGTAGCACCCAGATTTTCTTAGAATTCCAAATATGAAACTATAAAATTGGTATTATCTTTTGGCCCTTGAGGAGAAAACTAATAATTTCTTAGTAATTTTCTGCCATCTATTTTCTTAAAAGTTTTTGTCACCATTTTGATGATCTTTAAAAATAATTTCCATGTAACTGTTTAACCATATTCATTGTTTCTCCTTTTTGAAGTCCTGCAAATGCCTCATCTTTTATTTTAGCCTCACTTATTCTTGGAACTTTATGTTTTTAGATGAATAAGATCTGAACCATTTCTATCTGCAACCTTCAATTCTTTTTCATTAATTTTTTTTATGTGACGCAGTGTTAAGGATTTCTTTTTCAAAACAAATCAGTGGTTGGCTTATGATATTTTTATTTCTTGGAATCTATTCTTTCCTTCAAGACCAGAATTTTTAATGTAGTCTTTTTCTATTCCTCTTCACTTTGTCATTCACAAAATAGTAGTATTTGCACCACTGATTTTTAATTAAAATGAAAGTGATCACTGTCAGATATCTACTAATGAGAAAAGAATGATTTTCATAATTATTGATTCTTAACATATATTTCATATTTTGAGCACATCTTGGTTTGTTTTTGCAAGATATGCTAACTTTTTCATGCACAAGACAAAAAATGAAAATATTTTTGGAAATTAGTATCACAGTAATGATTTAATAATGACCAGAGGAAGGAAAGATTATTTCAAACAGGGACCACCACCTTGACAAGCTCTTATTTCATTAAAATACTTTTCATAATTTATAATGTAAGTCATGAGGTTCACCCTTAATCCTCAAAATTTCAAAGTTATGTTGACAAAGTGTAGCAAAGGTAGTTTTTCATCATGCATAGTTTTGTTTTTTGGTTTTTTTTTTTTTATTATACAAACTTGGTCTGATCACTGGTGGAAGATTTGACTATACTACACTATGAACAGAACTGGGAAGAATTACTGATGTATTTATTAAGCAAAATTTTCAATCTGTAGAATGATGTTTTTCTTCTTTCTGAAAATTAGAAACAACCAAAAGCTTATGATCAGATCAATGTATACTGCTAATAAAAAGACTAATAAAAACTGCAGTGCAATGTAGAGTACAAGCCTTATTCTGCTTTCCTCTTTTTCTTACTAACAAAATATATGTTTATATGTTTTCTAATCCAAATCAGTTTAAACTAAAAAATGTAGGGAGAAAAAAGACTATCTATGTATATTCCTCATCGTAGAAACTAGAAAGTAGCTACAGTGAAGGAAGGCTAATTATAGTTGAGATACCAAAATTTTATTGGAGACCAAATCCAAGAGAGGGTCTAGTACTGGAAGCAATGATGTATAATGTTTACGCACCTATGACCAAAGTTTGGTATTAAACAGGAAGTAGATGTTTTAATGCAAAAAGCAAATTTTATCTCATGGCTATAACTCAGAATTAGTGGGACCAAAAACACAACTCTAAGGTGATTGATAAAAGGGAAAAGGTAGCATTATACATTATAAAAGAGTTTTCATGTGAGGAAATCCAAGAATTTGAAAAAGGATGATAAAGAAAGATCAATGCATATAGAAATGGAAATGATTTTGTGAATGAAGTATATGCCTTAGATCACCTAGACGGAAAGAAAATATATGAGCAGTTTATGAGATAGATAATAAATTTGCCAAAGAAGTAAAACAGAGTAGTGATGATAGATTTCAATTATCCAGAATCTACTGGAACTCTAAATTTGCCAAAGAAGTAAAACAGAGTAGTGATGATAGATTTCAATTATCCAGAATCTACTGGAACTCTATGCCAGAAGCAGAGCAGTAAAAATCTTCTTACCTCAGTATATTAATCATTCTATCTACTTTATATGACAATGATAATTACTTTTCATTATGAATATCAAAACAAAAATGACTAAGAGCAAGAAAATACTAATAAAAGTAGATAGTCAGAGAAGTCATAGTTATTTTTAAAGGCTTCAGGACACATGACCCCGGTGGTACTATGTCCTCACCTTTTGAAAGAAATTGAAGAAGCAATTGCTGAGCCGATGGTCAATAGTATTTAAAATGTTATGAAAAAAAATCTAAAGTATGATAACATTGGAAATAGAATAATGTATCAATGAGAGAGAGAGAGAGAGAGAGAGAAAGAGAGAGAGAGAGAGAGAGAGAGAGAGAGAGAGAGAGAGAGAGAGAGAGAGAGAGAGAGAGAGAGAGAGAGAGAGAGAGAGGGAGAGGGAGAGGGAGAAAGAGAGAGAGAGGTTAAGTTTGCAAGCTGTAGGGCACTAAAAATTACTTCAGTTGCTGAGAAAATTCTATAATGAATTATATACCACTTGATGGTGAAAATTTAGATAGGGAAACAGTGATTACCAAGAGACAATAGGACTTTCACAGGAACAGGCCCTAACTACGTTAATTTTCTTCCTTCCTGCCTACCTGCCATCTTCTCCTTCTCCTTCTTCCTCTTCTTCTATTTCTTCTTCTCCTTCTTCTTCTTCTTCTCTCTCTGTCTCTCTGCCTCTGTCTCTGTCTCTCCATCTCTCTTTCTCTGTGGGCCTCTCTCTCAATATTATTTACCTAGTAGATGAGGGCAAAATGTAAATATAGTTTGCCTAGATCTCAGCAAATATTTTTTAATACACTATCTCAACCCATTCTGCCAGAGAAAATGCAAAAGTGTGGATAAGATGATAGAATAATATGGTTTTGATCATTTGCGTGGTTGGGAGGCTAAGCTCATTGCATAGTGTCAATTCTCCAGTGTCAACATGGATGTATGCTTACCCTTGAACTAGTTAACATTTTTTATCAGAGTACTCGTTAAAGCCATAAGTGGAATGCTCATCATATTTATATATGACATAAAACTGGGAAGAATAGATAAAACTATAGATAACAGAACAATGGATCAAAAAGAAATTGATACTCTGGAGTTTAGTGATGACTATAATGAGATGAAATTCAATGAAAATAAATAAGGACTTGCACTTATCTGCAAAAATTCAAGTGCATGATGGGATTGAGAAAAAGATAGACAGCAACAGTTTTTAAAAATCTGGTGGTTTCAGTGAAACAGTGGGAAGTAATTGAAAAGAATCAAATTTAGGTTTGATATTACAGAAAAACTTACCAATTGTTAAAGCTGTTGAAAAGTGGAATGGGCTAGCTAGAGAGATGCTGGGGTACCTCTACAGGTACCCAATTATTCTATTCATTATAGTATGAAATAATTTCATGGATTTTTTCATACTTAAATAAAGGAGTTTAATTCGAAGAATTAGATAACCATATAGATAATATCTAAGTTGCAGAGTAGAAAGAGATCTGGCCTTGTAGGCAGGCAGATCTGACTTTGAATAATGTCTCAGACACTGGTAAAGTTATTTACTTTTCTAAGACTCAGTTTACTAATCTGTAATGTAGGGATAATAAGAGCACTCATCTCACAAATTTATTATGAGAATAAAATGAAATAATCTTGTCAAACACTTTCCAAATCTTAAAATCTCACAAAAAAAATAGCTATTATAATTGGGTTGACTGATACAAAACAAACACACTGAGAATTTACTATTATCTGCAAAGAACAGAATACTGGGAAAAAAGCAGAATTTTTAAAAATCATGTTGTTACCAAATGCTCAGCACACAAAAGACATAGCATTTCCTCTCAAGAAACTCGAGAGTTTCTTAATTGACTATGGGTAAACAAGTCCCAGTTTAACCCAACACACAGAACATAAATTGATATTGCACATTATGTAAGAATAAGCCAACAACATTGCCTGATGTCCCTCATAACATCCTTATGATGATCTTAAAGCAAACCACACTTGATTTTTCTTCCATACTCTTGTGTTCATCCTTCATTGCTGAAGAACACCATGCCATCAGAGAAATTCATCAGAGAAATGATGACATGACTTGTACTTGACTTTGTTTTGAGTGAAGGAGGGCAGTGCAGGTCACCAGCCTCACTTCTCTTCCAGAGCCATCTGAATCTAGTGACTTGATATTCTTCAGGATGATTGGAGATGACACAGGATGCACTGGGAGACCTTGGGCCTTTAGGCCAAGATCTTTGCAGGCACTCACTAGGGTGAGGCAATGCCCATTCATTGAATAGACCTGTTTAAGAAGTATCTGGGGCAGGGCCCCTTCAATGAGGTCAAGAAAAAGAAAGACATCAGGCTGGGGGGGAAACAGTAACAGTTACTATTGATAATCACTCTAAAGCTAAGAGGGTCCAGAGGAGCCCTTAGGCAGGGGTCCATTGGAGTCCCAGTTTCAGATTGCAGTGGGTTGGGGAATTGAGAAGAGATACTAGGTTTTATTATTGAATTTGGGATTCTTATATGACACCCTGAAGATGTTCATGAAGTCTTGGAACACATTCAAGATTTTCACTGGTACAGATGTTGGTGACTAACATGAGAAGTGGGGAGGGCTATAATGGTCAATTTTATCATCATGACACCTGGAATGCCTAAGATTACTTTCAATAATCTTGAGAGTTTGATAATACAAATCTGGAACTTTGATAACATAAAGCTAGGTATGGCTGGAAACCGCAATGCTTAAAAGTGTAAAGACCTTGGAGTTATCTTCAGAGATTTGATCACTGAATGCATGGATAAAAGGTAAGTAAGACAAAACATGTTGAGAACAGAGATTTGGGGGCCAGCCATAGTTAGGAGGTGGATTCATGGACATTGATGTAGGAAATTTGATTGGCAAGGATTTCTTGGGCAAGTAGGAGGAGAGCCAGGAGAAAAAAGTGCCCATGAAGTTGAGGGAGGAGGGAGCATCCAGAAAGGAGGGATAGCCATCATTACCAGAACCTGAAAAGAGTTTAAGGAAGATAAAGACTGAGAAAAGTCTAAGAAATAAAGCACTGCAAAATTCTTAACAACAGTTTCAGAAGAGTTCTTAAATAGAAGCAGGTTCATTTGAGAGAATTTGGAAGCTTGAATACAAGCATGTAAAATGGTCAGTAGAAGAGGAAATGGAGTCAAGAACTACAGAAAAAAAAATAATAGCAGATTTTGTCTACAAAAAGAAGAGACAAGAGTTTCCCATTTTAAGTAATTATCCTTGCTAATTACATACCAATCAACCCATGTGTTGCCTATCTAAGGTTTGACAATGGAAGGAAGAAAGATCTGACAGCCTTCTTCACTCACTGACTTCTCCCTTCTTTAATACCTATTTGTATCCAGGATCAACCTAGGAACTCATCTGTTCATCTTCAAGTTACTGTTCGGTGAGAACTCACTTCAAGTCATGGGAACAGGACCTTACCTGTCAATTCAAACCTGTTTTGAATTGATATGGTTTCACTTCTTTGGACCCCAGACAGTTGCTACTTACAATCAGTGTAAAACAGCTAACTGTAACCATACATATCATTCAACAAGTTAAATACGTTTCTGCATCAATATTAGCAATTGTCTAACTCTTTGGTAGTAGATAGGTATATCCTATTAACCTTACAAATGTTTAGTGTCTTTCAATGCTTTCAACATAATAATACTTATTTTACTTAATTAAATACCTATTCTATATGGAACTACCAGACCAAAAAGATAATTGTGTTTTTTAAAAAATTTTCCCAAGTTAATTCTAAAGCAGATGGGCCATTCTTTTGTTTGACCTCAAATTTCTTAAATCATATATATATATATATATATATATATATATATATATATATATATATATATATATATATATATATATATGATTATGACCAGACTCATGGGTGGATTATATGTCAAGTATGGAAAGCATTCACCCACTGGGAGTAAGGAAAGAACTGCATTAAACTTCATCTCAGGTAGCAAGACCAGACCTCTCTCTCAGCCCATAATGTTTGCCTGTAATTGTGATTCCTTAGTTCTTCATTATTTTCCAGTCTTGTTCTACATTTCAGATGATTTTATTGATTAAATTGCATTACACGACTATAGAACCTGATTTCAGGAAAATCCCAAACCTAATCTTTTCCCATTTATAGTACACATGTAAAAAAAAAAAAACAGAAAGGTGAGTCAGCTCAATCCATGACTATAGATATTCTACTGTGTTTTTGGAAAATTCTTAAATATTGAGAATTGCCTGCTAATATATTATTTTCTGTGGCCCACACTATTCCTGGAAGAGGATGTGCAATTGTTCCAATTACATATATTTCAAGACACTTGAAAGCAGGAATCTTTTTTTTTTGCTTTGGCAGTAATTTTAGGAGATTATATCCAACAACTTATTGTCTCATAAGTCTCAGAGTAAAATGAAATAACTTTTGAATATAAAGCCTTCTCAGGTCACTTTGGACATATTTAATCTAAAATTGCAGTTAATTATACATTCCATTAATATGAGGGATTCTCTAAAGGCCATCTTAGAGAGGAAATGGTTACAATTCCATGTACCATATCAAGAGATATCCTCCTTCCCCAATCAAAATGACCCTGGGAGGAATATTATTTACATTTATAATGAATATTTCAATTGAGTGATAACTTTTTGTCTTAGCTTTGAACAAGGTTAGGCACGTTGTCATTGAACTAAAACTTGGGAATTCAATCCAAGTCCTTCTTTCCTTGGAGAAACATTTGGAAAATTATTAAAGAGAGAAGGAATAGTCAATCCGCAATCAAGCATTTATTAGTCACTCCTACACACAGTGTAGGAGTACTGTTCTAAGCTAGAGCTTAGAAAGGCAAAAATAAGGTCGTTGCCCCCCAAAAGGTTCTATTCTAATGGAGCAGACTATCTTTAAGCAGCTTGGTACCCACAAGAGGTATTACCATGCATATATACATATACGGAATGCATATGTATGCATACGTGTACATTTTCTATATGTGGATAAATAAGTAGATAAAGAAAGGGGGAAAAAGAGAAATAAGAGGGAAATAAAAAAAATGTAGGGAAGGAGAGGGTAAGGAAAAGGGAGTAGGAGACAGACAAATAGTTCAAATCTAGGGATCCTTGGTCTTTAGTCATGAGGTTCAGAATTAAGGAGGGGTGCTCAGGCCTCCAACAGGTATGAGTCCCTCCTTATTCCATATCTCAGAAGTCAAAATTGATTGGAATCTTTCAACTCTGTTCGTGAAAGCTAAGATTCATCATGAGGGACACTTACTTCTGTCAAAGCACAGGGGTCCCCTCTAGTGTCTTGAGAATCACAACACCAGACCCTGTTTGTTTCAATTCACAGAAGACCATAGGGTGTCTGGTTAGAAATTTAGTCCTAGGTCAGGGTATGTGAGAAAATTACGAAATCTAGAAGAGAGTACTTAAAGATACAGTCAGGTTAGTCATAGAAAACATCAATTTGCCAAATGGAATGAAATTGAAAGTAGAATTTTAATTATAAAAAGTTATGTTATATTTATAATATAATATAACAAAATAAAATATGTAATATAATACAATATTATATTATAAATTATATATTATAATATGCAATATCATATCACATATAATATAATTATAATATAATTATATAAAAAAATTCTTTAAGAAGCCCATTATGCTTACTGGGCTAATTTCTGTTCTAATCCTTCATAGAAGTTAGAGTAATTGGAGGTACAGAGTGATAGTTGCCATTTATTCAAACACTTCACAGAAGAGAATGGCTTGAGGTCTGAAGTGAAAGGCCTGAAGGGTTAAGGAACATAAAGGAAATGAGTCAGTGAAGGAAAACTAAAACAAGGGTGATTGTCAGGATACTGGATTCATTGATCTACCAGTTATATTAATAGGATGAGATTTCTTAACCTGAAGTCTGTGAACATGTTCTATTTTTTAAAATAGGTTATGATAACTGTATATAAATATAATTGGTTTCCTTTGTAATTACATATATTTTAAGCATTTTAAAACAATGTAAGAAAAAGTCCATAGTCTTCATTAGAGTAGTAAATGAATCACACACACATACACACACACACACACACACACACACACACACACACACACACGAACAAAAGATTTCAAATCCATTCCAAAATGAAGGATCAGAAATCAACATTCTAAGAAGTCAGCCTTGAATAGAGAGCAACCAGATCTGCTGACCTCTCCATACTCTTAATTATTGTGGGGTATATGAATCACCTTCACACATGAGCTAATTCTTTAGGCCTTTGAAGGTTATAACTTTTTCACAGAGGAGAAAAGGTTCTCAGAAGTACCTCCATGTCTCATACATGGTAGAGGTCTAGTGGAACTAAAGTGACTACAGACATGGAAAACGGAAGTGTTTTAAAAGTGACAAGGCAAGTGGGTTAGGGAGGAAGTTGGAGCACACTCAATATCCAAAGCAGAGGTATCTCTGAATCAAGTGGCATTTAGGGAATCTCAAGAAAATCCAAGTCTTCAAGTTTGTTTGTTTTTTTCAATACAATACAATATTTGTAAGAAGACTATCTTACGTCAGCTGCATACTTACTATTGAGATAATAATTATACAACTCCTCTCCAGAATATCCAGTCTGTAATCTTGATTCTTTTCTAATATTTAAAAGAAGAAGCTGCTTCCAAAGGCAGCTAGGGGTCACAATGAGAAACACTGGTCCTGGGGTCAAGAACAGTTGAATTGAAATCCAGCCTCAAAATACTTACTAGCTCTGTTACCCTGGACAAATCAATCTTAGTTTGCCTGTTTCCTCATCTAAAAAGAGGGGAGTAATAATTGCATCTACCTTGGAGTGTTGCTTTGAGAATTAAATAAGATAATACTTTTAAAGTGCTTAGAACAGTGCCTGACATATAATAGTTGTTATGTAAATAGTATTATTATATTACTATAAACATGTTTATTTTTAACATAGAGTAAGAAAAATACATAAAAAATCTAGAGTTGCCCCCTGATCTATCAATACATTTTTTTTTTAAGTTGATGCTTAAAAGTTCTAGGTACTATTTTCTATTTTCTAGTAGTCCAAGTACAAAGAATAAAACAATCCCTTCTTTTAAGGAACACATAGCTTAATAGGAAGTGTAAGTAGCTATATAAATAAAAACAGCATATTGAAGACACATAAATAGAAATATGTACAAGGTACTTAAATGGTAGGAGTCTAGAAGCTGTTGTTGGCAGGGTAGATCAAGAAAAACACCGTGTATTAGATAACCATGCTTGAGCTCCTACATAAGGAAGAAAGTCTATAATGTGGAGGTAAGGAGAGAATACATTCCAAACATGTACTATAGGGTTAGGAAATATACTGTTACTTATGAGGAAAAGTCCCATTTGACTGAATCTCAGAATGTTGCAAAGGGAATAACGTCCAAAGAAACTGGAAACACAGATTTGCAAGTGAAATGGTGCTTTGAGAAAAGATAACCTCTCAGTGCTTTAATTTTCTTAGCTGCAAAATGAAGGAACTGAGAAAATCTGTTATGATATGTCTACCCTTACTAGGAGGGAAGCCATTCTATTAAAATGTAATTTTCTATTTTACTTTTTATTCTAACATATGATTTTTTTTCTAATAGGGATTTTGAGGAAAAGTGCATTGCAAAGGTTGATGTGACATATTAATAAATGATGATTGACTTTCCTGAAGTCACACGGATTATGTGTCAGGGGCAGCATTAGAACTCACTTCTTTCTGACTCAAGATCCAATATTCTAGTGAATATTCAAGCCTTACTATGATTTCAGTGTGGAAGATTTGTAAAAGATGAAATTCACTCTGATTTTTCAGCAACAGTCCTCTTTTCTTTTTACATGTTAGCTCCTAGATATTACATTCATTATTAATTGACAATAAAATCACAAGTAGAATAATATGGTGTCATGGAAAATATGCTGAATTTGTAATCAGAAAATACAGTTTTTTATCCCACCACTGGCATTTGAACTTATGTGACTTTGGGGAAGTCTTTTATTTATCAAGGCATCAGTTATTAGTCTATAAAATTAGAGGGCAGAACTAGATGACCTCTTTGATCCCTTTTAGACCTAAGTCTATGATTCTACCTATCCCTTCCACATAGCAACTTTCCCCATCATTGTTTCAATCTATCACAGGTCAGCAAAAGAAATTAAATGACAGTTTTTTAGGAGTTTTATGGAAGTTGCAGGAGACACAAAAATTTTAGAAACTCAGAAATGCATATATGTATATGTATATATATATATATGTGTGTGTGTGTGTGTAGTATTATATAATGCCACAGAGGAAAAAAGTAAGGAAATCAGCAAAGCTAGAAGATTTCTTCTCTGATACAAAGGGAAGGTCAAAAAATTTTACCCCGATTTTCCAGCACTCTGTGATGTGGGAGGGATAATTGTATAAGTCCTCCTTGAGAAGTAGTGAGTATAATGAAAAAATGACCATTTTAGCCAATTGAACAAAATTCTAACCTGTGTTAACTGGTTAACATTGTGAAATGGACTTGAATATCCTCCACAGTAGATTTACATTGCATATTTTTAATTTAGTATTATAGAAGCCCAGTGGCTAGGCTTGTTCACTGCAGTAATCCTTAATATATTCCAAATTATCACAGTTAAGAAAAGAGTTTTAAAGCTGACATTATTATACAAAACCTGCTTGAAGTTACAAAAGATCTGCCTTGGTGTTTTAAAATTAGATAGTTTTAGAGTACATTTCTTCTCTTGGAAAAACTGAAACTAGTAACATAGTGTTTGAAAAGCCATTTTTTTTTTCAGATCTTATTTTGATGCACTGGTGTGGAGACTATACCAATAATTTCGTTGATTTAGAAACCTCCCATTTAAAGAATCTACCTGTAAGAATACACATTGTCACCTCCTCCATATCTTAGAAATTTGCCTGTTTTTTAGATAAGTGAAATGACTTACTGAAGGCCACACAAACAGTATGTGTCAAAGGCAGAATTAGAGGCATTTATGGCTATATGTATCAATCTCCTCTATGACTGGTTACTTTAGGGTTGAGACAGCTGATGCCATAGTGGATAGAGAACTGAGCCTAGAGTCAGGAAGACCTGAGTTCAGACTCAGAAACATGCTAGCTATGTGACCCTGGATAAATCACTTAAATCCGTTTACCTTAGTTTCCTCAGTTGCAGTAATGGGATAATAATAACACCTAATGTGGAGTATGGTTTTGAGGATCAGATGAGATCAGATCAGATTTATGGGGAAAACGTATTTAGAGTATTACCTAGTCAGCAATCCATAAACATTTATTGAGTGTCTATTATGTGTCATTCTACTATGGCACAGAGTAGAAGCTATATAAATACTTATTCTTTCCTTCTCCCCACTTATTACTTTTATATAACGACCCTGTTTCTGACTTTAGTATTACAGCCATTACAGCAGCATGGAACATTAGATATCTTGTCGACCCTTCTCATTTTCAGCACAAGAAACCAAGTCCCAGAGTGGTGTGATAACTTTTTTATAGTTTTCATACATATCTGAAGAAAAACAAAATCATCTAGTACTAACAAATTCAGGCTCCTGGGAATAACCTTTAAAAACTTATTTAGAGACAACAGGGAATGACAAAGATACAGCTTCATTACTGGACCTTTGCTAAATCTTTTTCCAGGTTGGTAGGATTAGTAAGAACTTACTTATGCTGTTGTAATATCTGAGAGACTGGAGTCACTTCTATCCGACCATTAAATATTTTTAAACATTAGAATACTTAGTTTTATCTCTAGGTTGTCACAGAGGGTGAGAACAAGCTTTGCTACATATTTTGGTGGGAATATTAAATGTCAAATAGTAGGTAAGTAATATATGTATATAACTGGAAACAGCAGTAGTTATTAGACTACTTAATATAACTATTTTTTGCATAATTTAAATTAGAAGCAAGCAACTGGAAAGGCCAATGAGCTGTAAAGGTTTACATATTATGATAAGTCCAAAGTGTTTACAAGATGGATTCTGGTTAATGTGAAAGAAAATCTTAACAAATTGGGTTAGATACCTCAAGGGTCGCTTTGTTTTTCGTGGCCTGATGAATTTTGGATTGCTGACTATTGAAACTGTCACTTTTATACTTGGTTTAGGAAATTGTCTTTTGTGCCATTTTAGCCAAAAACCTAAAACTCACATACTTAAAAGTATAGGAATTACCCTTATTCTAAATAAAAGGTTAGAAATGTTAATGGTACACAATCTATTTCAAAAGTAGCATAATTATGATTTTTTCTTTTCTATTCATTTTTAGAAATGTTAAAGCAAAAGATATGTGTGTTTATGTATAAAGTTAGAGAAAAAATAGAAAATATCTGTTAATCTCAATATATTCTTTCCTCCATACCTCAGGCAATATCAGGTGTCTAGGACAGAACAGTTTTAAAAGTTCGAATGAACACACACACAAACACACACACAAGCACAGGTGTGTATATGAGACTTTCTCCCTTTCTAATTTTCTTACATAATCCTACAAAATTTTCTCACTAAATCATCCTTTGGTCATGTCACGTATCTGCCTAAAACAAAATCAGTTAGTCTCAATTCAAAAAATAACATTTCCATAGTGATTTATATTTTCTAAAAAGCTTTCCTTACATTGACCAGTAAATTTTATCATTTTCATTCTGTAGATGAAGATGGAAGTCACAGAAGTGAAATAATTTTCCCATAGTCACAGTTAATAAATAATGGAAACCACACTGAGTCTAAACTCACCATCCTTTGCTAGGTCTTCCTTTTACTTGATCACACTGCCTTTAGAATCTTGGTTTTAACAATACATCAAATAATAGAATTTAGACTAACAGAGGATCTTGAATAATATTTAATCTAAAATTCTGATTTAAAATAACAAATCTAAAATTCAGAGGTTAAATGAATTTCATAAGACATCTCAGATAGTTCTATTGATAATAATAATAATGATATTATTTCTACATCTCTTTCATATCCTCCCTTTTTATAACTGACACAGCAGTCACTGTAAATCAAACTTTCATCACATTGCAATGAACTTCCAATTGCTCTCTTTGATTCATCTCTCCACTCTAATATATCTTTCACAATCCCCAAAAATTATTTTCTTAAATATTCAGGTCAGAAAGTGCTATTTTTCACTCCTTTCCCACCATCAATAAATACCGCTGTGTCTCTATTATGCCCAAAATCAAACGTGCCATGTAAATGTGTTTTCTTTCTCTATTTGACTGGAATTATCATTACCCAACGTTACTAACTCCCATATTCCATTTAAAAAAAAAGATATTCTCTGTAAACACTGAAATTCTCACATCATATTAAAACTTGAAGTTATCTTGGTGATCATATAGACATGGGGTTCTTAATCTTTTGTGAATTATGAATCATTTGAATAGGCTTGTGAAGACTATAGACATTTCAGAGAAATAAAGTTTTGGGGTCCTTACATTAAAAAATAGATTACAAAGGCAAACAATAATACTGAGACATGGTAGTCATTTTAAAAAAAATCTCAGAACTCATGTCAAAAAACCTTATTTCTAAGCTAATTCTTGTAATAATTGTAAGGTGACTTCCCAGATGAGGGAGCAGAGGAGTAAAAGAGGTACCAAGAGTATAAAACGTAATCAATTATGGAAAAATCATGTTTATTTCCACAAAAGAATGGAATTACCAAGCAAGAAAGCAACCTAAAATGCCTCTCATCATTTGAAAGGCTTGTATGCAAACGTCTGTTGGACATTGCAACAAGACTGCTTTTAGGTATTAGATATTTTACCTTCACTAAGTAAAGTGTGATCCATATCCAGCACCTTCAGGTGCTCCCTCTCTGTGAATTTAGTGTTTTGATGACCAAACACTGCTTAGTTAATTTGGGGTGTACTGGCTAATTTCTTTTTTAAAGACCAACTCTTAAACACAATCCACTCTGGATCTCATTGACTGAACAACAGTTAAGTCCTGCCCTGCCCAAGTGTCACTTAATGGTTATTTTTCAGGCTCTTCTAGTTCAGAGGGAATGCAATTTACAACTATTTCTCTTTTGGCCAGTAAACCTGGGGATCTTCCCCTCCCAGTTTTGTTTTGTTTTTTTTTTAATTAATGAATCCATCCTTTGACTCACTTCTTAGAGAAGCTTAAAAAAGCCCAGACCTCCTGAATCCTGGGCTGTCTTCTGCTGTCTTTTATCTGTATCTGGCCACTGGATCCAGATGGGACTTTACACAATCATCCCTCGATTAAATCAAAGTCAACTGCTTGTCATGCTATCATGTCCCTGATGTCATGGTCCTCTTCAAAAATAAAGGACAAACTCGAGTCTTTTCCTCTTAGGCAGTGCTACTGCAACTGCTCCAGTTAACAATAGTCTTTAAAAATAACCTCATTTTGATATCCAAGAGCATAAGATACCAGCTACTTTTTGAGTTCGCACAAAACCCTATACTAAAGAAAAAAAGATACATGTGGAAGATGGGGTCCAGGCAAGATGCAAGCATATCTAAGGAGCCATATGCTCACTGGACCAGACAGTGGTGGGGTAGGGCCAGAGGGAGGGTACCTCATCAATTCCCCAGTGTTTGGAGAGTTGTCTTTAAACCCTGAGACCAGCAAGAAAGAGGATCTTGAGAAGTAACAACTGCCTCTTTATTTTATCCATGGAGTTGTGCCTCAGCAAAGCCAGTTAAAGGCGTGGTCATGGCCAAGAGGAAACAGGCAAAGGATATCTGCACCTGCTTTGAAGTGAGTGAATTTGTGTTTAGGATCCCTCCATTACACATTCCTGAAATTGTTTTACTCTATTTAGACAAACCGTTTACAAAATGTTTTCAGTACAGCAACCTTGTAAATTAGGTAGTAGAAATATTAACTCCATAGCAAGGAGAAGTAAACTGAGGTCAGAAAAAGTAAAATGCTTCACCTAAGGTTATTATAGTAGTGCTTTACAGCAATTTGAACTGATTAACGTAGTCATTGTCTTACACTTATTTATTAAATGTCTACTGTGCAAAACGTACTCCAATGAGGATTTTAAGGGATACTAAGAATATGACAAAATATCTACCCACATTAGACAGACGTGGAATTTAGTCGTGCACACACATTACTCTAACTATTGTTACTCTAAAGTATTGTGGTTTTGTTTGTCCTTCATTCTCGAAGTGGACCATGAGGATGACATGGCTTGCAGTTGACTTTGATTTGAGTGAGGGAGGGCTGTGCAAGGTCATCAACCTCACTTTCTTCTCCTGAGCCATCAATACAAAGTATATGATGCCATTCAATAATAGAGGTAGAAAGTAATCTCCTAGTTTAGAGTTGTAAGATGTTTCTTTTGCGATTGATTCTGGTGGGGCAGGTGGAAATGGAAAGCAACTGTGAGAAAGTGTTCTATACTGTACTATTGAATCCTCACAATAATTTTGCAAAACAGGAAGACAGGTGTGATTACTGTGGTTTTCAAGATGAAGTAATTGGTTTTTAGAGAAGTGAAGTCACTTGTTCCAGATAACAGATTAATAAAATAGTGTTGAGCAGGACAAGAGAGGGCAAAAGTTTTATTTTTTTTAATTTTATTTATTTTTAGTTTTCAACATTGATTTCAACAGCATTTTAAGTTCCAGATTTTCACCCCATTTCTCCCTTCCCTCCCAGACCAAGGTTACCTGCATTCTGGTTACCCTTTCCTCCCCAGCTGACCACCCTTTTATCATTCTCCTACCCTTATCCCCTTCTCCTTTACTTTCTTAAAGGGCAAGATAGATTACTATACCCCATTGCCTATATGTATTATCTCCCAGTTGCATGTAAAAACATTTTTTTCTCATTTGTTTTTAAAACTTGAAGTTCCATATTTTTCCCTTCTTCCTACCCCACCCATTGAGAAGGCAAGTAATTCAATATAGGTTATACATGTTTAGTTATACAAACATTTCCATAATAGTCATGTTGTGAGAGAATATATTCCTTCAATCCTATCCCACCTCCTCAATTATTGTCTTGAGCTGGGGATTTGTTTCACTCTGTCACTTTGTGGGTTCTGTAGCTCTAGAATTTGTTTAGAGTCATTTTTTACAGGTATTTGGAGGGCTTTGGGGGAGGAAGTCATGGAAGTCCCTGCTTTTACTCCACCATCTTGGCTCTGCCTCTGAAAGGCAAAAGTTTTAAGAGTAAGATCGCTATACTACACAATGTACCTCCTGTGGGGTTCAATTAAAAAATTGTGCACTCTCAGAACTTCTAAGTCAAACTTTGATTCAGTTTTCTCACTAAATTTCTAAACTGATATAATGTCTGGCATGGATGATTGATTCAATAGCATATGAAGACTGTTATGTAGAGAAACAAATGAACTACTAATATCTGACTAAAAAGCAGGGAAAATTAATTGGTGTTTTTGAGGTGTTTGAACCACTGGATCAATACATATAATCCAAAAGATAACTCCCAAACATTTTTTTTTCAAGAAATAGAGCATAGATTATTTACTTTACCTAGTTGTGATCAGTGGACTCACTGGATATTTCCTAGGACTCAGTTTCATTTTGTTGTGTGAGAACCAGCTACTAAGACTAAATTGAGTAAATTGAAGCACCAAAGTTTCAAATAAAGCAGACAATAATATACCTTGTGGCTTGAGAAATCTTCTTTAATGGGGCTTAACTTTAACTGCCATATGCCCCATATTAAAAGCCACAGGGAAACCAATGAGACTCCTATTGTCCTTTTCCCTGAAATTATAATGTCAGTATTTTGCATGTCAGAGGAAGAATGTGGGGAAATGTTGGTTGTGTATTTCCTGTAAAGTAGAAAATGACGAGAAAAATATCCTTTAAACTTGCTTTCTACATAGTAGGGAACAATGAAAAGGGAAATCAGAATATTATTTGGGACAAAGTTAATTGACCACCTTTCTCAGATTTTATGCATCAGGTGTTATCTCTTGGCTTCCATCTATTCTTACTTGTGCCTTAGTATATTTACTTTTATATTTACTCAGCAATAAATAAACCTCAGAATGCTATTTTATTCAATTCTGAGATGAAACACTTAAAAGAAATAAAGTGCTCTAGTAATTTTAAGTCACTCTCCATAACACATGGCAATTTAAAATTATTGAAACATTTCATAAGTGTTTCAGTTTTGAAGTGATCAGGTTTTGGGAATTATGAGGAGTTATTTAACTTTATTGTTTTGCTTTAGATGTATTGGTCTCATTGTGAAAAAAAATGAGGGTAGTATTCTTCTATAAATCTAGATCAAAACTGTGTAAACTATGTTTAGTTAATATAATGGTCTCAATGAGATATATACTTATAAAAAGGTGGGAAAAAAGATGGGGGTAAAGATCATATAATTTGAGGGGATAGTATCTTCCTTGATATTAAAACCCTAGCATCATTTCATTTTAGTGTTGGTGTTAGATGCTACATGCTGTGATCCAGAAATTTGATAATCATTTTACCAATTTGTGTTTCTATTTATTTGATTATTATAAAAACTCATTGGATTCCCTCTATTTCTTGTTTCTCCTTTCTTTAATATCACAGTCCTTCCCCCACCCAAAGTTCTGTAGGTATTGTGCTCACCAGGTACATATTCCTTCATCTAAACTCTGAGGCAAAACAAGAAAGAATTCCATAAAGTTTTACATAATTCAGCAACAACAAAAAACAAGTATGAATTACTAATTTTCCAGATAATTGCAGCATTAACTATTAACATACAGCATTTTAAGGAATTGATAGAAATAATTTTTGTTCATATACCAAAATCAGATGACTTGTGGAGCAGCTCCCCAAATTTTTTTGTACTTTTGTCTTAGATGTAATTCTTAAAATCCTCACAAATGTTTCAGGAAAACATTTTCTAACAGATTTCCTGTAATTTAATTTTTAGAATTGAATTGAACTGTGTTCTCATAAGATTTTTGAACTGACTCAAACTGTGCCTTCGACAAACCATTCCTGTCTATTTTACCACTGTGATTCTTATTATTATCCCATGAGACTTCCACAGGAGATACATGTGGACCTAAAGATGAAAACAAGACAGATATTCCTAAATCACCAGTTTCTATGTAAATCCCAGATTCAGTCCAAAATGTGCAATTTTTCTGTAGTTAAGGTCCCCTCTATAGAAACAAAAGGGGAGACCATGAAAATTTCAGTGAAGCATCATGTCTACCTATCATCGTTTGTTTTTGCCACATGAGCACCACGTTTTCAGAATTAATTGATGACATCCTTTACATTTTTCTTTTGTGTTCCTCATTGATTATATGCTGCTGCCTGCCCATGTGCATCATGAATTTCTCCAGTGCCCTCTGTATTTTATTTTGTATTTATATATATATATAATGTAATATATGTAATATATATTGTAATATATGTAATAAAATATGTAATATATATGTTATTTCTTTGGAGGCATGGTTGTTCCATATCGCACTGCCTTAAGCAGTTGCCTTATAACAACACTGATAAAATGAGAGGTCTTTAGAATTACTCAGAATAACACATCTAATGAACATCAGAGACAAGATTTTAACTAGGATTTTCCTGTGCAAAGCAATCTTTGTGCTACCCTATCTAGTTGTATATATAACTCTCATAAAGATTTTTTATAAATAAAAGCAGTCATATATACCAATAATTATTGGTATTCTCTTAGTTACTCTTTAAAAAATTAGTAACAAGGTCTGAGATTTTTTTTTCTATACCACTTGTCAACTTGTGTTCTTTGAGTACCTTGTATATTGACCTCTCAATACCCTCACAATTGCATCACCTCCAGCACATATCATTAAGTATACTTGGTCAAATCTGATTGCTTTTCCCATCTTACTTGGTTCAATCTGACTGCTTTTCTCCTCTTTTTAGTGATAGTTCCATCTCTTCTATAATACATTAAGAAATGTGATGTTAGGGTACAAGTGGATACTTCTATGACATTAGATGGGAAAAAAAGTCTAGTGTAATGTAGTTCACAAATCTCTTCCAATTTTCTTCTACATATGATCATTCACTTTCCTCCTTTGCCTTTTGTACAAATTAAAACAACATTAACACAACAAATACATAAAAAGATGAGAAGGTTGTGTCTTTATGATGCCAAATAGATGAATGCAAAAATCAATTAACACCTAGAAATGTCTAGATATCTGCTCCTATTATATTTAGCTACATAACAAATTTTCTTCTCAGTATTTAGGACTGTATTGTTAGCTTAGAGAAATTCAAGATCACATGTAAATTGAATAAAATGCATTACTAATACTATATGAAAGTAAATCTATAATAATTTTATTTTACTGTGGTTGATGAAAATTACATTAAAAACACAATGTGAAAAAGAGTTCTGTGTAAACTAGACTGGAGAACTAGGTTGATTAGAGCAATATTGTGTATCTTTCTAATTGTTTGACCCAAGCTAAGTAACATATCTTTGCTTAAAGTTTTTTTTTTTTATTTTTTTATAATTTTGCTTATAAAATTAACAGAAAATGTTTTCTCTTTCACCTTATTTAGAGAAAAAGAGAAAGTAATTTATTTTTTAACAAATATTTGTGGTCAAGCAAAATGAATTCCCTTATTGGTCTAATCTCCAAAACATCTCATCCTACATCCAGACTCCACTGCCACTCTCTGTAAGGAATCCAATAACATATTTTTTTATCATTGGTCTGTTGTAATATTGGATAGCCCTTTCATTGATCAGAATTCTTATAGTTTTCTGAGTTGCTTGTTTTTATAGTGTTGTTAACATGTTGTAACAATTGCTCTTCTGGCTCTGGAGAATTTATCCCTCACCAAGGTAGATGTTTTCAGAATTGTTCAGTTTGATAATATTGATGTCATAATATAAATTGCTTTCAAAATTATTTCCGTGAAGGGCTGTTATTATTCTACAAATTTTTCTTCCTTTTTACTTCAATCTTTATCAGTGTAGTCAAACCTCCAATATTTTTCATTTTATAATATTGCTATGCTATAAATGTATTACTCATCTATAAATTGAGATCATATTATCCATGATATCTACCTAAAAGAATTGTGTAAATCAAATGAAATAATTTATGCTTTGAAAATTTTCGAAGTCATTTAAACTTCTATTATATTAAATTCTTTTAAACTGTGAATTCAAATACTTATAATATTCATGTTACAGGAAATCCCCAATACAAACTCCAAAACCTGCAGTCAGTCCATACATTCTCTGCCATAACATGATACTCCTCTGTAACCTACAAATTTGATAAGAGGTTTATTTCTAGGATGATTTATGCTAGGCTATGAAGAATGAGTAAAAACCAGAAAATCATGGAGAAAGTCAAAGTTCATTGTGTAGGGAAGAGTGTTAGTTCTATTTTAGTAGCTAAGCAGTTGTGTGGGCCATTTCAGTCTCAATCTCTCTGAATTTCTATTGCCTAGTATTTAAAAGGGGAATATTAATGTTTTACTAGCCTTAAGGTAGGAATTTGGTATAGAAGATTATTGAGTTCCTTTATCTCTAAAAGATCTTTAATAATTTGAAATATAATGCTATGGGCTTTCCTGAGAATAAACCTATCTACCATTTATTAAAATTGTTTCTATGGGAAAAAAAATTCTAAATTCTAATCAACTTTCCAATGAAATTGACAAACACAACCTCTTAGTAAATTCAACATTTTCTATAGGATCTAATTTCTCATGTTTTCTGCTAGTATATATTCTTCTTTAAATTGCTTCAGAATTTTGTACAAACATTTTCACCATATCAGTCACTTAATAAATCCTGATTGAATTACTCAGTGGGACATTTGAACAATAATCCTCATAGTCAATTACAATAACCCTATCAAAATAATTTAGTTTTAAAAAAAATTCCAATGGATTCTCTTTTTTGACAAAAAGGCAAAATAGCTACTGCAGAATGAATTATCCATACATGTAATAATGTTTCCATGTGTGGCTTTTTAGCCACAGGAGCCACAAATCTGATTTTCTTCAGTTAGGAAGAAATTTCACAAATTAAGAAGTTGAATAGAAAATATATGCTTTTCAAGATGCATATGCCTCAGGTAAACAGTAAAAGTCAAATCACAATGCTTGCATATTAATTAGAATCCTAGATTAATATTCAGAAGATTCCATTGTTTTACTATTAATTTTCTTAATGTGCTAAGCAAGTATGAAATATATATTGATGGAGTCAACATGTCACTACATAAACGTCTGATAATCATCACCCAAACCATTTATTAAGTACCTATCATGACTATTATCATAATACAAAAGTATATGAAGACTGCATATACATTGCCCAAGAATTTATCTTATAGTTTATTTGTATGGCACTGAATAAGTGAATTAATTAAGGTATAATTGTCATTTTTATTATATTAGCTTGGCATACCCACAAGCAACTGATGTTTTTCCACTTACTTAGATCTGACTTTATTTCTGTGAAAAGTGTTTTGTAATTGTTTTCGTGTTGTCCCTGGGTTTGTTTTGTCAAGTAGACTCCCAGATATTTATAGTGTCTACCGTAGTTTTAAATGGGATTTCTCTTTCTATCTCTTGCTATTGGGCTTTGTTAGCAATATAGAGAAATGAAGATGACTTATCTGAGTTTATTTTGTAACCTGCAACTTTGCAGGTTACAATTTTCTTTCTCTAACATTATTTTCATATCGAGTACAGTGTTATACAGTGTTATGGTGGAAGTTGATCATCAGTGTGTGTGTGTGTTTTCATCACAGAGCTAATTCACCTAAAATTCTGATACATATCTTATTGAAGCACGGCATTCCCTATATTATTCTAATTAATCTTTTCATATATTTTTGAGTGTTTATAATCACCCAGTATGATATCACGATGTCATATTTTGGTGAAGATATAAAAGCACCAGGTGTCCTTGATTAGTTAAAAGCAGCCTGGAGGTTACTCACCCTATGTCTAAATTAGATGAGGTGGCAACAGAGATAAGGGATCCTATAAATGTGAAGGCCTTACTCTCCTGTATGAATCAAGTTCAGCTTCATTCTCAGATCCCAGTACAGCTAAGGAAAAGGAGAAAAAAGAAGGAAGAACAAGGAGAAGGAGAAGCAAGAGAAGGAGATAAAGGAGAACAAGAAACAACCAGGACCCTGCACATATGCCTTCCTAATAAAACTTTCTTTTCCATAGCTTCAGGTTAATGTGTCAATAAACACTTCAGTATTCAATGAATCCATTTCAAAATACTAATATTCCAAACAAAAAAAGTATAATTTAGCAAAATAGATATTGTTAGCTTTCTAAATCTGTAAGATCATAGCTTTAGAGTCGAAATGAAAATTTTAGGTCATATAATTCAATTCTTTAATTTTACTAATAAGAACTTAAAGCTCAGTTATTAAATGACATACCCAAAGTCTTGCAGGGCAGTAAATAGCTGAGTAAGGATTTAAAGTGATGTCTATTTACTCTACTCATAGAATTGTCTTCTTTAACATATCTCCCTGACATTTAGTGTCACATTAATAAATATAGCATTTGTTATATTCTATAGTGCCTTAATACTATTATTCAGAGATGATAATACTGAAAAGAAATTTAAAGAATAAAATCATGCCCTTCTATCTTTGCCTGCTGTCTATTCATGGAAAGTATTGAAGTGTATTACAACTAATTCAAGTCAATTGCATATTAAATGGAAACATCAAAAAAGATATTGCAGTATGTATAAAAATAGTTGCAAATATTTTCTTTTGAGGAGAGATTGATGTAGTTCTCTCCTCTTTCAAAACAGAAACATCCAATTTGATTTTTCACAGAAATTATTTTCAAAATGAATTTAAGGCATTCAGTCCTGTAAGTTGGATAATTAGGATGAAATTTTGCAAAATATATATTGAATGCATTTTACTGTACTTAATAATAGCCATATATGTTTTTGTGTTTAGCAATGAGAGCACACATCCTATAAGTGACCAGGAGAGCACTCTTTATATCCATATTTTGTAGACAGGGTAACCATAGTTCATTGAGTACTTCTTTGCATTTAAAGAAGGTTTCCTAGTTACAGAAAATATTGCACAAAAATAAGCAAATTCCTTTTTATCATGAAGATTTTAGAAATGTCTAACCATGCAAAGTGAAGTGAGCATGGAACTGAGTTATTTATACAAGTATTTTTTTCCTTATTCTTCTGGAAACTGCTATATAACATGGGGAAAACAAGTGCTAATATTTGTTTTTTTTCTTTAATTGCCTATATAATCACACTATCAGCGGCCATATATTTGTTTAGAGAAATAAAACTCACTTAGTATTTTAATTCATCCATGATTTCTCCAGAGAGCATACACACAAATATACACACATTCAGAATAGTAAAAGTATTGAACATCTCCTGAATGAACATAAATATTTCTTTAGTTTAAATATTTAATATGTCAAATGTTGGTAAAGCATATACTACAACGGTGAATGTACATCGTCTTTACTAGCACCCATGACACACACACTAGTATACTGTGCTGCCTACTGAATTATAACTATATCTGAATACAGCTGCAGGAATAGCCCTAATCCCTGGCAAGAATTTTCCTGTAAACAAAAACTTGATGTTAGCTATTCTTCTACTGTCTCAAGTTGCCAACTAATCAGCATAATTATGCTGAAGTGAAAGGAAGCATAGGAGAAATTGTGGAAACTCTGAACTGTATCAAAAATGTCAAATTGTAATATCAACTCTGACATATTTTCAGGCAAATTCCTGTTGGAACAGTTTGAAGAAAATATCAGCTCGACAGAGACTCCTCCACAGCTTTCTGATAAAGAGGATTTCTTCAAATAAATGTTTCTTCACTTATCATTATCAGTGAGTCACAACGCCATCAAAAGAGAAGGCATGCTGGAATTATACTGTACATACTGAAATAGACAAGGTAGAAATAGATCCCAACAGAAAACCTACCAGGCAACAGAGAAATAGGCAGAAGATAAGGAAATGTTTCATTCCTGACTTTGCATTTAACTAATCATTGTATTTTAATGCTGTAAGAAAAGAAATAATGATAGTAGGAAGATGACTAATTTCTGATTGTTGAACTAAGTACCTGTTAATTAATAGACCTTGGGGCTTGTCTAGGAGAGGAAGGGCAGGTGAGGAATTGCTCTAGAAAATTTCCTTGCCTTTCTGGAAGGTTGAAATGCCCTTCAAATGGGACAATCCTATAACACACATAGAGACATTGCCATTCACTACTAGTAAGGAATTTTAGATGTATATGTTGTTGCTTGTCCTTTGTTTTCAAAGAGGATTAATAATACCATAGAGTGATGTCTTGACTTGTGTGTGAGTTGCACAAAGTCTCACTTTCTTCCAGAGTCATTGAGTTCCAACAGCAAGACAAAAGTCAAGGTGCCTAGTGACTGTAATATTAATAGAATAGGAAGATCTTTCTTGCACATTAATAGGCCTAACACATGGAACCTGCAATTGCATGGAGCCTATGGTCATCTGGAGCCTGGGTGGCATGGAGATCAGACTGAGGAGAGCTTGCCAGAGGGGGAGACAGAGCAGAGCAGAGAGAGAGAAACAAGCTGTGAGTGGGAGCTGATGATCCAAGGAGCAGAGAGAAAGAAGCAAACTACGAATGGGCAGAGGGAGGAATTTGTCTAGGGAAACTTGTTTTGCAGGGTGACCTGAAAGAAAGAAGGTTTGAGATGTTGGCACTGTCTGGATTAATGATAAGTACCCCATTAAATCTCACCCCCTGGTAGTCTAATGATGTCCCAAAGAAATGTGTTGGTTTTGCCTTTGACAAAGAGAGTTTGTTATATTTATCATAAAAATACACATTCTCATTCATAGCAACATCTATGGATATTGCTTTGGCTTTTCAAATGACTATGAGGATGGGATAGCAAAATATAAAGCCTCTACTTGGAGAAGTTTTATACTCTAAGGAAGGAAATGGGTATCCCAGGATGGGAGAATTTACTTTATTCTATTCCTTCCTGGCAAAGAATGGGTTTAAAGCACAAGATTTTGTGAATACTAGGAACCAAGGTCAGAGAGAGGAGAATCCAAAGATTTAGAAAAATGTTTGCAAGTTCCCCATATAACTGGGGAAAGAAATGGCAGGATTATGTAGAAGAGAATAGGCATTGTTGATAAGTTATTGTATTATGTGTAAAAATACAGACACATTGTTGGAGGAATAGGTTCAAGTGAAAAAGGAGTTAGCTGATTTGCATGAGAAGCTTTCTATGCTAAAGCATCAAAACTTCCTTTTAGAAGAACAAGATAGATAGTATCAGGTGGGAGCAGAAAAAACAGTGTTCAGTTTAGCTAAGAAAAAGAAGAAAAAAACTAACCAGAGGAAGGTGCATGCAACCCTTGTATGTCCAGGGCCTGATTGGAACCCAGACACCTGGGAGGAAGACACATGGGAGGAAAGTGAAACAAATTTAAATCAGGCAACCTCTGGAGTGCAGTCATTCATTTGTCCTATACTATGAAGGAAGCGGGAGAAAGGGTGGGGGGTGGGGAGAGGCAGGCAGTGTTTAAGGAAGTAACAGGATTTTACTCAGCAGGAGGTTACAGATATTTTAATTCTATTCACTCCCAAAATTGGAGAATCATGAGCATGTTGAGTGGTGAAAATCAGTGACAAAGGGATCAAAGGGACCAGAGGAGTATAGGTAGATAACATAGATTGTTTGAAATTTATAGATATTAGCTAGAATCCCTTTGTATAACAAACTTTTGGGGATTACCATATTTTTGTTAGCTGTAATTGATGAGGGATGCAATGAACATTATCCCACTGACTTTATGTGCCCAAGTACAGACAGAACCTGGTATTCACTAAGAGACTGTATAAGAAAGTTAAAGGAAGAGGTAACGAAAACTGCAATTATGATTGGAGATGCAGATGCCTATCACAGCACTTTCTTTACAGTTTCTCGTAGATGTATAATAGTGAAGACTGCTCCTCCTGCTTATACACATGTGATTCTGACTCTACTCCTTGGGGGAGTAGGACACCCTCTTTCAGAAGTCCTACATAAGATTTCAGTTAAGTGACTTAGGAGAGTAGGGAAAAGATAAATTTCCTTAAGAGAGAACAGAAAATAGATAGATTCAAAGTTGGAATAGATTAACAAGGAGAGAAATGCTTACTAGTTTAGTGAGAGGAGAGATAGAATATCAAAGAATAGATGGTATATAAGCTAACAAATTATTTAAGATGTACTGGGAAGAGGGGCCTTAATATTAGAAGGAATAGGGAAGTACACACTGTCCTTACAAACTCTCCTCAATCATTGCATCCTAATTTTCCACATCTGGAAGGAAAATAGATATTGGCTAAGCTCCAGCTCAGATTAAAGAAATACACAGATGGGATTACAGACTCATGTTAGTTTAACTACGTATTAGGGAAAATGTGGATCAGGCACTGTAACTAGGGCATTAACAGATACTGGAACAGAGTTCTCTCTTATATATGGAAACCCTGATAAATTTAAACATGGAACCCTTATTACCATCACAGGACTAGGAGAGGTTGAAATACCAGTCAGACAAGTTAAACCAATGATGAAAACTGGGCAATTACCTAAGAAATAATATACAGGGATAATTTTACCTGTTCCTGAGTGCATCATTGGGCTCGATATATTAAGAAGTATGACTTTAAGATTGCCTGAGGGGAGATACGTATTTGCAGTAAGGAAGATAGGAATTAATGCAGTTCTAATGGGTTCATGAACTCCAGAAGCATGGCTGACACTATCTTTACCCTGCTTCTGGTTATTATCTCCTTATTTTTTTGGGCCTCTGTTTGTTTAATCTATTTGTTAGATTTGTCTCTTTCAGGTTTAGTGCCCTCCACTTGTAGAGGACTGACTACTTAAGCTGGTTGTTACCCTCTATCCAAGACTATGATACATCAACCCTGGACCTGACATTGACCACGCTCCACATACTGGCTAAGGAACTGACTCCTCAAATGGGGCCTCATCAGGCAGGGTCAGTTCTATGTCCAATCTTAGCAAGACATAGTTTCAGAAGATGAGACCTTCACTTTTTACCCCAAGGGATTGTAGGTCCCATTTGTGATCTTCCCTGCCCATGAATAGGCCTAACACATGGAACTTGTTATCACATAGAGCCTTTGGTCACATGGTCACATGGAGCTCAGACTTGGAGGAGCTTGCTCAAGGAGGAGAGAGAGGGAGGGAAAAATAGAGAGGGGGGAGGGGGAGAGAGAGACAGAGAGAGAAAGAGAGAGAGAGAGAGAGAGAGTAGGCAGAGCATAGAGAGAGAAGTAAGCTGTGAGTGGGAGCAGATGGTCCAAGGAGCAAAGAGAGAGAGAAGCAAACTATGAGGGGGAAGAGGAAGAAATGTATCTAGGCTAACTTGTTTCTGTGGGGAGGCCTAGCAGAAAGAAGATTTAAGATGTCTACTCTCCCTAGATTAGTGATAAGTACCCTGTTAAATCTTACCTCCTGGTCATCTAATGATATCCTAAATAAATATTTTGGTTTTGCCTTCAAGGAAGAGAGTTTACTATATTTTGCATATTTACTTTAGAAAAATGCATACATATGCAATACCAGCTTCTATGGGTATTGCATTGGTGTTACAGTGATAGCCTAGGATGCAGTAGAGGACCTTGGAGTCCTTGATATCTTACCAAGCACACACCCCCAACTTCAGTTACATTTGTGGTCACTGGAAGCTATTGTTCCTATCTATCCATTATGGTCAGGCTAAGTCTTCACATACTTATGATAACTCCCCCACCCCAAATTCATCAACAGGTTTGAAGCCCTTCAGTTACCCTTAACCTTGTTCAGTCCATTGAACAAGATAGTCTATGTTTGTGTTACAGTTTCTTGGAGTCATAGATGAGAGTTGAGTACTAAGTAGATACCAAGGGTAGATTGGAAGCTCTAAAACATGCTTGGAAAACCCTCACACCACAGATATTGGTCTTCCCTGAACACAGTAAATAACCCAACTATATACATTTCCCAGCTCAGATTTGTCTCTCTTATTTCAAAAGTCCAACCTGTATCATTTCTATGGAATCATCTCTGACTATCTCAAAACACTGTCATCTCCTCAACCTGGGAACACATATGGACCTTGTTAAGAGCTCTCAATAATATAGTGCTTTGTAGTTTATAAAGTGCTTTCTCCAGATGATTATATGGTGATAGTGCAAATCATATTACCTGTATTTCAGAGGAGAAACTTAAAGATGGGAAAGGTAAAGTTACTTGGCCACAGTCATTTGGCTAAAAATGACACAAGGCAGTTTACAAACCCAAAACTTCTGACCCAAGGCCTCACATTATATTGTCATTTACTACCATGCCACTCAGTTTGGTTTTTTATAACAATATAATAGGCCCACCAATTTAGTGATAGAAAAAAATTGTCAACTAGTTCAACCACTTCATTTCACAAACCTAGATTTCCCAGGGTCAGTAAGGTAGAAAATAATAGATATGAGGTCCTCTGAATCCACATCTACCACTTTTCTCTATACAATACTGCCTTCAAATAATTCTTACACTTGAAGAATATCTTACAATTAAAAAATAGTTTAAGTCCTCATTCCCTTTAACCAGGTGTATTGCAATGATTTTTTTCTCTGTCTCTAGCACATACACTATACTACACACACACACACACTCACACACTTTAAATAATATAATTTTGATCCAGACCTGTGCCTTGATTAGTGGAAGATATTCCTAATGAAAGAACTTGCTATAACAAATATATATTCTTACTGATTTTGGAGAACAAGTAAGATTTGAAAAGTACATGTTAGAGATAGGAATAGAATCCAGGACATTCTGATTCCATGCAGGTTCTCTAGATCCTCAGCCATTCTGACATATATGATTTTTTTTTTACTCTGAATGTTTTTGAACTAACCTCATCCATGAGATTACAACCTATTTATGATTTAGTAGAGAAGTCGTAGGGGATTGCCTACAGGGTATTAAAGACTTTATCCAAGGTCACATGCATAATAACTGTCAGAGATGAGATCTGACACTGGATTTTCCAGACTCTGTGTCTACTATTTTACCCATGACTTAATGCTAATGCTTAAACTAGTTTATATGTATATGTATATATATACATTCGTACACATATACACAAAATGTGCAATGTATGAATATATGAATATATGCATCGATTTATTTGTTTACATATATGCCTGATTCCCCTAGAGAGACTGAATCCTTTTGAAGGCAGAGATATATTCTTACTGTTTCATATCCCCAGAAGCCTTTACAGCCACTTACATATAGCTGATGTGCTATGAAAGTTTGCTACCTCTTCTATTCTCCATGTTCCTGCTGGTGATTAAAATAAAATAATAACATATCAAATAGTTTTATTTAGTCAGAAATATACCTGAAAGAGCAAGTCATAATTTCAGGCAAGACTACTGATTTCTCAGTACTTTGCCTAGTTTGAGATGATGGTTGAAAGAGTGCAGCCACTCATTAAGTGGATCCAATGTTTGCAGAGTTCAAGTCAGAATGATATTTAGGACCAAAACATCTCATTTCCTTACAATGATGATGCAATAATATAGTTTGGGAGACACAGAAAAACTGATTGTAAGCCTTTTATCTTTCTAAAAAAAGAAATGGAGAGCTGATATACTTTTTTCAGCTTTTAAATTAGGAAATGAGTTATTCTATGTATGGCATTTAATCCTCAATAGTTCATTCATGTATTCATATATTACAAAAAGAAATGCTGTAAGGATCAAGAAAATATGACTAGAGAGATGGCAGAGTATTTTTCTGCAAACCTATGCCACTGGGGAAAAATATTTTAACACATGAAATATGGGCCAGATATAAAATTACTAAACCTGTATCTATAAAATTAGGCAGTATGTAAAAATTCTATAAATAGTAGTGAACAAGTGTAATATGTCCAGCTCCCACTCACTGTTCTCCTCTCTAACCCATACCACCTGCTGAATTCATTAATATAAAAAGGCTCATAGGTTTGTTCTTCTAGGTCTAGTTTTAAGTATCTCTGCCCAGTGATCAAATGATAGTGATTCACTGTGAACATCACACTTTACTGACAGGAAGCAAAAAACAAACAAAAAAAAGATTCTCCCTAATTACGAGTGAAAGAAGGTGAAGATAGTTTTTCTATGTCTTGAAAGTTATATTATAGCATCATCATTTGGAAGGTAACCACACATTTTGGTCCCATATGGTATCATTCTGATTAACATTATGCAAATATTAAATCTGGGTACAGTGTGTTCAATATGAGTTTGGAAGACTCTGCCACAGGTTGGGCATGGGGGTCCATTAGAACATTTGGGACAGAGATGTCTCTGGATGTTTCTTCTGTACTACTTCTGGTTCTACTTTGATCGTGGAATACAATGCCTTCTTTGATTCAGGGCAGTCCTAGACCAGCATTTCCCATGTCTCATAATCAATACTAAAGTTCTTTAGTGGGATCTTATGCATGTCCCAGTACCACTTCTTCTGACGTCTGTGGAGTACTTACGTTGTGCAAGTTCCCTGTAATATGGAAGTATATTTCGCATTACTTTATGTATATAGGCTATATAAAATTGCTTATCTTCTACAGAAGGGGGTAGGAAAATGAGGCAGGAAGAGAATTTTTAACTCAAAATTTTCAAAAATGAATGTCAAAAATGGTTTGTACATGTATTTGGAAAAAATTAAATATTAAAAAAATCATAGATTAAATGATATCCTATTTAATTGATTCCAATTTTCAATTATCATGTGTATTTTCAAATTATCAGAGACATTATAATCAAAGGATTTTCTTTTTTTCTTTTATTTTAAAGGAACCTTAACAATTTTAAGAAGAGACTCCCATTTTTATATTTAATTGTTTGCAATTCATCTCTTCCTAAACATTTAAACACTTTTGCAAGTCTTTTAGGAGATCCTGCAAGACCTAAATAACATCCCTGTTTTTTTGTAGCTAAAGGAAACCATGACCACCTCATGGCATGGTAAGAAAGGAGAATTACTTTATGTATAATGTGGGAGAAGTCTCCCACCTCCTTCTTTTCATCTGTGGGTGGAACCAATGGCCAGCCCTGAGGAAGGACCATGGTGTCCTTGTCTTTTCTCTTGCCAGCTACTTCCTTAGCTACAGAATAGTGATGCCAAGCTTTTCATGGAAAGGGAGAATAAGTCCCAGTGGGACTTACTTAGGGTGCACTTGACTTAAAATTTTCTTTTACTTTTCCTTAGGTCATTTACAACTGGCTGTTTTTCTGAAGCAACATTTAGATTTCCTTACTTGTAGAATTTTCTTGTATTCTCATAGTCAAAGGAATCAATTTGTCCTGTTAATCTTAGCCTAAGAATTAAAAGGCAAGCATTATAATATTGAATGTAACTAAAAAAAAAAAAACCATGGATTGTTATTGTCTTAAAAGAATAGCTCTCTTCAGAGTTCTTCTATCCTCTGAATTTAGTAACCTGACCAATTGTAGAAAGAGAAGCACTGAAATATCACCAGCTTCAACAGTATATCTGAATGACAGCCTAACTTCCATATATACATATCTGCATCATAGTCGCAGTTCATCACCCACAAAAATGATAACAATGTATGTCAGGAAAAGGCTTCCATATCTTTATTTCCTTGAGTATCAAATCAGTCTTTGATCTGTCAAATGGGAAGGAAAATTTCCCCAGGCTATGTGTCATATATGGCTTCATTTATATATGTAACCCATGCATGCTCATTAAAATTATAGTAGTCATTTGATGAATAGGCAAAGTGATAGTTCCACACTTAAAAAATAGTGATTTGCCTGGTTTTCTTAAGTCCATGTTTTTGGCAGATACTAAGTGATTACTGCCCCTGATGCAATTTTTGGAAGTCCCAGGTCATTTTCATATACTTTTCCAGACAAATAGCATATAAGAAATTGGTAGATAGCCTTTAGATATGATAAAGAAGAGAGCTTTCCATGCCCATAAATGTACAGCTTCCATTTGACATGATTCAACTTTATATAGGAATAGTACTTTTGGATGGGATGTTAAGTGACTCTGACACTGCAGTTCAACATTTAGTAAGCTCCACACCAGTGTAAGAGTTGGCATCCAGTGTACCATAAGATAGAGAGCTGCCCTAAGAGGAAGGAAGACCTGAGTTCAGGTTATGATGTGATCATACAATATACTTTACCATATAATGGTCATAGATTTTGTGCCATTTTTTTTTTTTTTGCAAAAAAGTGAGGTATGGCCATTATGTGAAGTTTTTTTTTTTTTTTTAATTTTGTGCAGGATTACTTAAAAATAATTTATTATAGTAGCTACCAATAAATGTCCAAAGGCAGAATCTGTCTTTATTTATTATTTTTGTTTTTCTCCTGAGAAAACAAATTGAAATAATAATCACAGGATTTAGAAGTAGAAATAAACCTTTGAGATCATATTGACCAAGAAATCTAAAGCATGAATAGGTTAGGTGATTTGCCCAAGATCACATAGAAAGTAGTAAATAATGGACCTGGGTTTTGAACCCAGGACTTCTGATTCTAAATTCATTGCTCCTTCAAAATTCCATGCTGCTTTTTTATTGTATGTTAAGTCTAAATGGTTAAATGAAAGTTTCATAAAATAAAGGAGTATTGCTTAAATACCTCTTAAATGAGATAAAAATACTGTAATGTATGAATTCTTTCATGTTTCCTAGGTATACTGGGCCTTTATATGACTTTAAATTTCTTCTGAATCTTGGACATAGAACATGCTTTTCTATTTAGGGAGTACTTTTCTAGCCCTAGAGATGATAGTCTTTAAAATGATAGTCTTGAGAAAAAAATATACTTCTGTTATGCTTCTACATATTCTGGGGTAATATGCAGTTTGTTTTTCATTAGAAGGAAAATACTAAAGTCACATATTTGACAGTAAAGTTAGAAGTTTGTAAAGGTTGGTGTCCATTTGTGAGCATTGCTAGCCATACATGATGTGGCCAGTTTTCCAAAGAGATTTTAAGAATGATGGTTCCCTGTGCAGTTTTGTGATAAAGACATCCATAGCTACACCTTCACTGAAAGTTTCACTTGAAACTAAAGGCCTATTTTGTGATATTTTAAACTTTTATGGATAAGGTTTTGATATTGTAAAGAAATTTAAATAATAAGGAAATCATGTAAAATATTTGCAATTATTTTTATTAATGTAAAGTTATTTTTTAAATGACTGCAAGGTGTTTTCTAAAATTATTAAGCATAACATGGAAAACAAAAAATGTCATTTGTTACTAAACTGTATTACTGACAGATGAACTGTATGGTTTAGCTAATGCCAGTAGATCCATGTCTTACCATATCATGTAAATTACTCATGGCAGCTTCACCTGCCCCCTGGTTCCCTTTTCACCTATTGCTCTTCATTGTGTTGAGTGATGATATTGAGTGATGATATTGTTGTTCTCTAAACTAACCACCTAAATCAGTTTTCAGAAATATACTGACAATGCATGCACACTGAGAATTCTAGGCTCCTGGCTCATAATGTGCAAGAGATAAATGAGTATCTATATGCCACTGTTGAATATATTGCTCCTCTGTTTCCCCCTTAATCTGTATGAGAAACAGAATTATATTAAACTACAATTATACAATGAAAGTTTATAAACCAGTTTTTGGACTGAAAAAAAAAAAAAACACCATTATGGGGTGGCAACAATTTTGTGGTGAATACAGGATGTTACATAATAGATGAAAGAACCTGGGCAATTCACTTAACAACTTATTGCTCTAGGTAATTATCTCAAAAAACTTAAATGATGCAGGGAACATAGTGATATACATTGGGAAAGTGGAATCTCATCATCTAGGAGTTTCCTATATCATTGTTATCATGGGTATAATCCTTATTCCTATCCTGATGAATAAGGTAATGTTTCAGGCACTGGGGACATCAAGGTGGGGAGAGTTGTCTGTTCTCAAAAATTAAATTTTCATGATGGGATATAACATGTAAACATATATATCTGTAAATGGCATTTTTTGGGAAAAAATATTATTAAAGGCTAAAGGATCCCCATAACAGGTGGCCCAAGAGTTGAAACTTTAAGGAAACTAGGTAGAGAGGAGAATAGAGTACATTCTTTTCTTGAGGGAAAACTTACATACAAAGGCATATTATGGAACGTTGAATTCTGGGAAGATCAAGTATGCCAGCTTGGTTGGAATGTAGAGTAGGAATAAATCATTGGAATAAAAAAAAAATAAGTCTGAGGAGGTTGTTTGGATTCAACATCTAAAGGATTTTTCATGACTAGTAGCTGAACATATAAATCAGTGACATCATCTGAATAATTTTGGTAAATAAATTCACAGAAGGAGAAGAAATCACCAATATAAAGGCTAATGAATTGTTGGTGGAGTTGTGAAGTGATCCATCCATTCTGTAGAGCATTTTGGAACTATGCTCAAAGTACTATAAAACTGTGCATACCCTTTGATCCAGCAATACCACTTCTAAGGCTGCATTCCAAAGAGAGTATAAAAGTGGGAAAATGACTCACATTTACAATAATATTTATAGAAGCTCTTTCTGTGGTGGCCAAGAATTAGAAGTTGAGAGGATGCCCATCAACTGGGGAAGGCTGAACAAGTTGTGGTATATTAATATAATGGAATACAATTGCTCCATAAGAAATGATGAGGAGGTGCACTTCATAAAAACCTGGAAAATTACATGAACTGTTGTTGAGTGAAGTGAGCAGAAGCAGGAGAGTATTGTACACAGTAACAACAATATTGTGCAATGACCAACTGTGATAGACTTAGCTCTTCTTAGCAATGCAAGAATTTATGACAATTCCAAAAGATTCATATGGAAAATACTTGTGTGTGTCCTTTGTTTTCTAAGAGGACCATGACATCAGCAAAATGATGACATGACTTGTAGCTGACTTTGATTTGGTGAGGGAAGGCTGAGCAAGGACATCAGTCTTACTTTCTCCTCCTGAGACATCTGGATCCAGTGATCAGATATTCATCAGGATGATTGGAGATGACTCAGATGCAATGAGAGACCCTTGCCCTTTTAGGCTAAGGCCTTTTCAGGTTCTCACTTAAAGTGAAGTAATGCCTATTCAGGGAATAGTCCTAGGGAGAGGGAGAGGAAAAACTGAGTTACCCAACTAACTGGACTATCCACATCCAGAAAAAAAAACAAAAACAAAAACAAAAACAAACTATGGAGTCTGAATACTGATCAAAGCATGCTATTTGCACTCTCTATTTTTGTTTGTTTGTTTCCTCTTTCTCATGGTTACTCCCATTGGTTCTAATTCTTCTTGAAAACACAATTAATGTGAAAATATCTTTAATAGTAATATATAGGTAGAACCTATATCAGATTGCATGTTGTCTTGGGGAGGGCAAAGTGAGGAGAAAGGGGAGAAAGTTTAAACTCAAAATCTTATAGAAGTGAATGTTGAAAACCAGAAATAAATAAATCAGTTTATTAAACATAAAATAAAATAAAGAACTCATCAGGGGAAAGTACCATGATATCCTAGAATCAGAGAATCAAATAGAAATGGAAAGAATTCACCTGTCACCTCCTAAAAGGCATCCCAAAATTAAAATTTCAAGGGATCTTTGAGCCAAATTTCAGAATTACTAAGTCAAGGAGAAAATATTGCAAAGCAGTCAGAAAGAAATAATTTAGAAATCATGAAACTACAGTCAGGATCACACAGGATTTAAGAGCTTCTACAGTAAAGAATCTGAGGGCTTGGAATATGATATTCTGGAAAGCAAAATAGTTTGAATTACAACCAAGAATTAACTATCTAGTAAAACAGAATAATTTTTCAGGGAAAAGATGGATTTTTCAATGAAATGTGGAATTTTTTGTTTTTCCTGATGAAAACAACTAGAGCTGAACAGAAAATTTGATCTTCAAATGCAAGATTCAAGAGAAGCTAAACAAGGTAAACATGAAAGAAAAACAAATGTTATTCCATTAGGTTAAACTGTTTATATCCCTACCTGGGAAGATGATTCTTTTAAATTTGGAGAAATAAATATTTACTATGTGTGTCAATCCATAGAATGGGTATACCTAGGCAGTGGGTGTGGCAATAAGTTGATCTTGATGTGATCATTAAAAAAAGAAATAATTGAAAGGTTAAAAAAAGGATTGTGCAGGAAGAAGAGGAAAAAGGGTGGTAGAATAGGGCAAATTGCATCATATGAAGAGCCACAAAGAGGAATTATAATATAGGGAAAGAAGGGAGGTCATTGTTTCTACCTTATTCTTATAGAATTTGGCTCAAAGAGAGAATAATATACACATTCAATACTTCCCTGCAGGGAAGTAGGAGGAAAAAGGAGAAAAGAAAGGGAAGGGGGTAATAGAAAAAAAAAGCAGAATGGAAGGATGAAGTAGTAGGGAGAAAGAAGGAAAAGGGGGTGTGATAGAAGGGAAGGCAGATTGAAGAATTCAGTGATTCAGTGATCAGAAGCAAAACATTGATAAGGAGGGAATGAATGAAAGAAGAAAGAAAAGTATAAACTAAAGGGAAAATATGTTGGAGAGAAAGACACAGTCAATTGTAAGTGTATATGTGTGTGGCAAGAACTCTCCCATAAAATGGAACTGGATAGCAGAGTGGATTAAAAAAAAACAAAACATTTTCCTGCAATGTTATTTGCAGCTATCCCATTTGAAACCATGAGAGATACACGAGTAAAAGTAAAAGGCTGAAGCAGAATAGATTATGCTTCAGCTGAATTGAAAAGAAAAGGCAGCGGTAGGAATCCTGATCTCAGGCAAAACAAAACATAACTAGATCAAATTAAAAGATATAAGGAAGGAAACTACATCTTGCTAAAAGGTACCATAGGTAATATTATTGCTAAACACAAACACCAAGTTGTAAAGCATCCGATTTTTAGAGAAGTTAAGTGAGTTACCGGAAGAAATAGCAAAACTATATACTAGTGGAGGGCCTCAGTCTCCTCCTGTCATAGCTAGATAAATCAAAATATAAAATAAACAAGAAAGAAGTTAAAGTGTTGAATAGATTTTTTAAAATTAGATAAAGAAAGACTTCTGGAGAAAACTGAATGAGGATAGAAAGGAATATGCCTTTTACTCAACAGTATGCATCACCTACGTAAAAACTGATCATGTATTAGGTCATAAAAAATCTCACAATGTAATACTGAAAATTTGAAATATTAAATACATCTTTTTTTAACATCAGGGTACAATAAAAATTACATTTAATAAAAGGGCATGGAAAGATAGACTAAAAACTAATTGGAAGCTAAATCATCTATTCCTAAATAATAAGTCAAGCAATAAATCATAAAAACAATCAATAACTTAACCAAATGTGACAACATATCTACATACCAAAATGCCAAAACTTGTTCTTAGGGGAAACTTTGTAATTCTAAATGCTTAAATGAATAATATAGAGAAAGTGGAAAAATAGCATCACTGAATAAGTAAATTAATTTACTTAGAATTATCATTTTTATTAAATATTGACCTACCAATGTGCAAATACTATTTTTCCAATTATTTAGATCTGACTTTATTTGTATGAAGTGTTTTGTTATTATGTTCATATAGTTTCTGGGTTTGCCTTTGTAAATAAACTCCCAGCTTCTGTGATAGGAGCTTACCATTTGACAAAAAAACTACTGTGGAAACTAGAAAACAGCATGGCAGAAATTAGACATAGGCCAAAATCTTACACTATATACCAAAATAAGGTCAAAATGTATACATGATTTAGACATAAAGGGTGATACCATAAGTAATTTAGGAGAGCAAGGAATAGATTACCTGTCATATCTATGGAGAAGGGGAAAATTCATGACCAAACAAGAGACAGAGACCATTATAAAATGCAAAATGAATAATTTCCATTACATTGAATTAACAAGTTTTTGCACAAAGTAAGAGTGATCATCAGATGGATTTTCTTTTCTTTATGTTAAATAAACACAGAAGAAGAGGATGCAGATATGTGGATAATGATAACATTTTTCTTTTTTATAGTCTGATTTGGAATTGCTTCTGTTTAATACACCTTAATACCATTGTGATTTTTTAAAAATATTTAAACGAGTACGGATAACTGAGATGTTTTTTTGGAATGCAACTGGGATGAAGACTGATTTTCTTTTAATCTTTAATTCATGTACTTTTTTATTTATTTAACTTTTTACATTAATTTTCACAAAATTTTGGGTTCCAAATTTTCTCCCCTTTTATCCCCTCCCCCCACTCCAATACACCGAGCAATCTAATTTTCCCTATCTCCAATCTGCCCTCTCTTCTGTCATTCCTCCCTTCTCTTGACCCCATCTTCTCTTTTGTCCTGCAGGGCCAGATGACTTTCTATTCCTCATTAACTGTATGTCTTATATCCTAGTAGCACAACAATACTAAACAGTTGTTCCTAGAACTTGAGTTCCAAATTCTCCCGATCCCTCCCTCCCCACCCATTCCCTTTGGGAAGGCAGGCAATTCAATATAGGCCCTATCTGTGTAGTTTTGCAAATGACTTCCATAATAGTCATGTTGTGTAAGACTAACTTCCATCCTATCCTGCCCCTCATTCTTTCTATTCTGTCTTTTGACCCTGTCCCTCCCTGAGTGTTGACTTCAAATTGCTCCCTCCTCCCATTGCCCTCCCTTCCATCACCCCCCCCTTTGCTTATCTCCTTCTTCCCCACTTTCCTGTACTGTAAGATAGGTTTTCATACCAAAATGAGTGTGCATTTTATTCCTTCCTTTAGTCAAATGTGATGAGGGTAACCTTCTTGTTTTTTTTTTTTTTCTCAGCTCTCCTCTTTTGCCCTCCACTAAAACGTCTCCTACTTGCCTCTTAAATGACATATAATTTACCCCATTTCATTTCACCCTCTTTCCTCCCACTACATTTCTCTCTCACCATTTACCTTAATTTATTTTAAGATATGGTCCTATTCAATTCACTCTATGCTCTCTGTCTCTGTATATGTGTGCATGTGTGTATGTGTGTGTGCGTGCATGCGTGTACATGTGTGTGTGTGAACCCACTAACTACCCAGATACTTAAAAGTTTTAAGAGTTACAAATATTGTCTTTCCATGTAGGAATGTAAAGAGTTCACTTTTGGTAAGTCCCTTCTGACTTCTCTTTGCTGTTTACTTTTTCATGCTTCTTCTCATTCTTGTGTTTGAAAGTCAAATTTTCTTTTCAGCTCTGGTCATTTCATCAAGAATGCTTGAAAGTCCTCTGTTTCATTGAAAGACCATATTTTCCCATGAAGTATTATACTCAGTTTTGCTGGTTAGGTGATTCTTGGTTTGAGTCCTAGTTCCTTTGACTTCTGGAATATCCTATTCCATGCCCTTCGATCCCTTAATGTAGAAGTTGCTAGATCTTGAGTTATCCTGATTGTATTTCCACAATACTGGAACTGTTTCTTTCTAGCTGCTTGCAATATTTTCTCCTTGACCTGGGAATTCTGGAATTTGGCCACAATGTTCCTAGGAGTTTCTCTTTTTGGATCTCTTTCAGGCAGTGATCAATGGATTCCTTCAATATTTATTTTACCCTGTGGTTCTAGAATATCAGGGCAGTTTTCCTTGATAATTTCATGAAAGATGATGTGTAGGCTCTTTTTTTGATCATGGCTTTCAGGTAGTCCCATAATTTTTAAATTTTCTCTCCTGGATCTATTTTCCTGGTCAGTTGTTTTTCCAATGAGATATTTCACATTATCTTCCATTTTTTCATTCTTCTGGTTTTGTTTTGTGATTTCTTGGTTTCTCAGAAAGCCATTAGACTCCATCTGTTCCATTCTAATTTTGAAAGAACTATTCCCTTCAATGAGTTTTTGAACCTCTTTTTCCATTTGGCTAATTCTGCTTTTGAAAGCATTCTCCTCATTGGCTTTTTGAACCTCTTTTGCCAGTTGAGTGAGCCTATTTTTCAAGGTGTTATTTTCTTCAGCATTTTTTTGGGTCTCCTTTAACAAGGTATTGACCTGTTTTTCATACTTTTCTTGCATCTCTCTCATTTCTCTTCCCAGTTCTTCCTCCACCTGTCTAACTTGATTTTCAATATCCTTTTTGAGCTCTTCCAAGGCCTGAGCCCACCCAACATCCCCCTGGGATGTCTGGGATACAGAGGCCCCACCCTCCACATCTTTCCCTGATGGCAAGAATATTTCCTCGTTATCAGAACCAAAAGGCGGGAACATTTGCACCTGCTCAAGAAGCTCTATATAGTCTCATTTTTCTTCCCTTTTCTGGGCATTTTCACAGCCAGTTACTTGAGTTCTGAGATTCCTGTTCACTCCTGCCTAGGTCCGCACAGCTAGTGCTTGAGGTCTGAGATTCAAATGGACTTTCCACGGCAGGCGCAGCTGCTATTCAATGTGAGCTTAAGTTCTGGTGCTGGGGTGGGGGCAGGGCAGCCTCCCAGGCTCAGCTCCCTCAGGGGGTTTATGCAGAGACATGAGCTTCTGCCTGCCTGCTTGGGGAGTCCAGGGGGCCGCCACGGCTGCCTCTGCGGCTTCCTCCCGAGGGGGCCCGAGCCATGGAGACACCCTACTCCCCTCTCGGCCAGCCCACACGTGTCTCTCACTGACCTGTAGCATCTGTGGGCAGTGGGACTTTCCTGGCTGCCAGAGATTCTGTTCCTGAAGCCTACTCGGATCTGCTCCTCTGGGGCCACCCTGCCAGGGCAGCGCAGGGGTGGACTCTGCTTTCCGGGGCAGGAAGGACCCTGGGGACAGCTCTCCAGGGCTCTCTGGAATGGAAATCTCTTCCGCTGTGTTTCTGCACACCTTGCAGTCATCCAGAACTTGTGGGGTGCTCTTCTTACATTAAATCCATGGGCTGTGGGTTCGGAGCTAGCATATGTGAGTCTTTCTACTCTGCCATCTTGACCTCAGCCCCTAATCCCTGTACTTGAAATTAGTCGATAAGACTGCTGTTTTACTAGTAATTTTCTTTTTTTCCAATCTTGATGAAATTGGTTTAGCATACTTCAGCTTGAACACAGGGGAGATGTTTATATTTTCTCAGAAATTAAACATATATTTGTTATAAGGTCATTTATTTTCACTAGTGAGTTTTAATTGAAGATAATTAATGTGAAAATTCTTACAATTACAGCAATTCAACAGTACAGTTGGCTACACAGGAGAAGCAGATTATTCATTCTTTCACTGTAAGTCTTCAAGCAAAAGCATTCAAGGATTATCATGCATTCAGTATGTTGTAAATACTGTAAATATTGATAAGTAATTTTTTTTTCAATTTTGGGCTGAAGTAGTTGACCAATGAAGTCCACTTTAATGCTAATAATCGGATAATATAGTATTATGAAGGTTATAGCATTATTGTAGTAGTATATTTTCCATATTTTAAATGAATTCTAGAATGATTCAGTGGCAGTTAGGTAGTAGAATGGATAGAGTATCTGGCCTGGATATAGGAAGACATATTTTCCTGAGTTCAAATCTGCCCTCCCAAACTTACTAGCTTTGTGATCCTTTACAAGTCATTTAAACCTGTTTGCCTCAGTTTCTCATCTGCAAAACAAGCTGGTGAAGGAAGTGACAAACCATTCCAGCATCTTTGCAAAAAGTTGCAAAGAGTTGGACATGACTAAACATGACCAAACATGACCGAACAACAAGAAAAATGGCTGTATATATATTTATATATGTGTGTGTGTGTGTATATATGCTGTGTCCAGTAAAGATCAACGCTAACTCTTATATAAAGAGTTTAATAGACATATGGTTGGAAACTGTATGATGATTTCTTTCCACCAAAATAATATATAAATACTAGCTTCTAATAAGTTAGGGATAGCTTGTAATCTGAGATCATGAAGGGAAAAGGCCCAGACAGAGGTGAGTGCAGGTTGGAAATTAGCTATTTTTAAAGTACTGAAGTCAAATTCTAAATGACTGAGCAGAGAGAAACCTAGTCACCATTTGGTGGAAGTTTTAAATTGGTGATGAAGTGAAATAAATTCCATTGGCTCATATAAGATCTAGTATCAAAGATGGATTTTTCTTCTTGGCTTTTAAAGTCTTTCATAACCTTGCTCCTTTCTACCTTTCAGTTTTCTTATGACTAACTCCCCTCCATGTACTTTGCTATTCTGTAACATTGGGCTTCTTGCTGTTTCCCACACAATCCACTCCATTTCTTGATACTGAGAGTTTTTACTGACTGTTTCTCATTTCTGAGTTCGAAGGTTGAATAAAAATCAAAATTCACTCAGAGCTAGGAGCCTAAAACTGAAAGGAAAGAGGGCAAGGGACTTCCTTCCACTCTTCTTTTTAGCCCTTGGAAACTGGAGGTGTTTTTGGTTTTGTCTCTGTTCTATTATATATTTCCATTTTAGTTTTACTTCCTGGAGATGATCTTCACAAGACTTGGGAATTTGAATTATGGCATCCTTGGAGTCAGGATTGCAGGCAGGATGGTGCAGCCAAACAGCCCATATGGTACTTGGACTTCACATCACCTTGCTACAATATTTACACCTATTGATCACAACCACTTTCTCACACCTCTATGGCCCTCACTCTTTAGTGGAGATTATTTCTTCCCTTAATTTAGTGGCATTGCTCTTTCCAGGTTCTCTTCTTTCTTGAGCATCACTCCTCAGTATAGTTTGCTACATGATCTGATCTCTTTCTGTGAATATTTCATTATTGTCATGTCCTGTTTCCTCTTTTATTTTCTGCACATTCTTTCACAGAGAGGTAAAATTCAATTATAACATTCAACTAAAATCTCTTTGCGTATGACTCCTACATTTCCATATTCAGCTTTTCTCTCCTCTTAAATAACATGCCAGAATTTTCAACTGCCTGCTAGATATTTCTCCTTATCTCTCCCATGGGCATCTCAAATAAGTCCAAAAGCAAACTTCCATTCCTCCAAGCTCATAAACTGAGTCCTCGTAGACTCTTCTCCCATAATTCTCAATATTCAATCAGTTGCAAGACTTGTCTGTTCTATCTCTTCAATATCTTTAATATTCATGCCTTTCCTTAACTCACATCACAATAACTCAAATGTCCTATTGTTGAGTGTGTGTGTGTGTGTGTGTACTCCTCTTTACCTTTCACCAAGGAGATTGCAAAAGCTTTTTAGCGTTCTCCCTGTATATATCTTCTCCCCTCTTCAATACATCTTCAGAACTACTATTAAATTGTTATTCCAGAAAGCATATTTGGCCACATCATTCTTCTACTCATGAAGGCTTAGTGCATCCTACTTTTATTTAGGAAAACATATAAAATCTGTTTGTCATTTCAAGTCATTCGTAATTTGTCTCCAGCCTATCTTTCCAGAATAATTACGAATTTCGCTCCTCACACACTACAGTCCAGTCAAATTGACTAGCTTACTGTTCCCTTATGCCAAATATTAAGCTTTAATGAAATGGTACATGATAGATGTTGTTCAGTTGTTTTTCAGTCAGGTCTGCTTCTTTGTTACCTCATTTAGGATTTTGTTGGCAAAGATATTAGTGTGGTTTGCTATTTTCTTCTCCAGCTCATTCTACAGATGAGGAAACTGGGGCAAATGGGTTAAGTGACTTGCCCAGAGTCATAGAGCTAGTAAGTGTCTGAGGCCAATTTGAACTCATAAAGGTAATTCTTCCTAACTCCAGGTCTGACATTCTATCCACTAAACCATCTATCTGCCATGTGATAGCATAAGAAAAAGAGATAATAAATGTTGAAACACTATACGAATGCAAATTAGGACGTCTTCCTCTACTTGTACTCTTTCTAATGCTTCTCCTATTATTACTACTGGTATTACTTCCCAACTTCATGCCCTTGCACATCAACCTTCAAGCTCAAAAATACTTTAAAAATGTTTTATCAACTTCTTTTTATCCCAATATATGATATAAGCCTCCTCAGGGTATATATATTTTCTCACTTTTTTTTTTATCCCCCATTCCTGATGTAGTGCCTGCTATACAATAGGCATGTAGTAAATGCCGTTAGATTGACTGAATGCAGTTATGATTCCTATTGCAAGATATAGTAAGTGAAATTTCTTGTAGAAGAGATTTATTCCATGAATTTGGTCAATAAAGGTTTATTAAATATCAATTCTGCAAAGAGCAGTGAAAGTCATTTCTAAGGATAAAAAGTTTAAACTAAACCGTCCCTATCCTGAGTGAATTTTGTGACTGGCAGAGAAGTACATAGAACACAAACAGATAAATATAATGATCATTATTATGTATCATTTATTAGAAAGTGGTAAAGCCAAGTACACATGCATGTATCAATTTAAGAGGAGTACTGTGGGAGCCCCTAAGAGACACTATTAGGATGCAAAATAAATTATGAAAAAATTCCAGTTATATTAGGGTCAATATGAGCTTATATTCATTAGCGTAATGTGAGGTGAATTAATGACAAATGTTATTCATCCATTCCAATAGGGGAGGGAGGTCAGAAAGAAAAGAAGGGAGGCAGAAAATGGGACATACACACAAAAAAAGAAAACCTATAAAGTAGATAGAACATTGATCATGCGAATTTCAATTACTGCAAAAATGACTCCTGTAACAGTTCAGGAATCACTAAACATTGATATATTCATTCTTGGAGAAAGCAGCAAAATAGTTTCATATACCATTTGTTTTGAAACAGAAAGAATAGTCATTCCTGGGTAGATGTTTGGCAAATAAAATGAGTAACACATAGGATAAATTATACACATGTACACATTTGATACATATTTATATACACACATAAAAGTTCATCACACCTTTTACATATATGTATATATCAATGCATATAATGCATTTATATATGTAAAGACCTCTTTTCTGAGCCCCAGACCTAGTTCTTTAATTGCCTAAAGGCCATATTTATCTCAGCAAACTAAATACTAACTCAATGTCCTGAGTTTGTTTTCTGAGTTTATTTTCCTTCCTGAATCATTTTTTTTTGCCTTCATCATTTTAGTCAGTAGCCCACATATACCATGTCTCTAATGTTCTAACTTAGGTCTATTTATTTAAAAAATTTTTAACTTAACAAATATATACAAGCAGGAACATGGATATATGCGAAGAAGAAGAAAATAGAATTTATATATGCAATACGAAGGTAGGAAATTTTCAGAATTTAAAGACTTGTATATGATACCTGCTTCTGATGCTTGTTAGCTTTATCACCTTGGACAAATTACTTCAGTACCCTGAGCCTCAGTTTCCACTTTTGTAAAATTAGGGGAAATGGATAGATGCCCTTTGAGATCTTTTCCAGTTGTAGACCTCTGATATTATTATCCATGAATTACCTCTGAAAAGAATTTACTAAATTCAATCAGATATCTCTAAAACAGGTCTACTCATTTGCATATGTGTCTGAAAATTTTTTCTTCTTATTTGCACTTAAAAATGCCGTATGGTCTTTTTGTTCTTTCCTTTATTATCACTACCTAGTACACTGCTACCTACAATTTTTCCCCCAAATCACTCCCTTCTTAGAAGCCTTCTGGAGCTATGATAGGTTAATTCATTGATCAAAGTTATTATGTTTCAAAGTTGTTTTCCTTTATATTATTAAAATTAATATGTAGACTTTTCTTTTACTTCTCCTTCCACTCTGTGTATCAAATCATAATACTCCATTTTTCTTTGATTATATCTCTATTTAATGGTTCAATAGTAAAAAAAATTTTGTTCACATGCCATATTTTTCCACTCAGTTATACCCTAAATGATTAGCAGCTACTTTGCTTCCATTTTTGTCACCATAGAAAGTGCCCCTAAAAATATATTTGTACACCTAAATCTCTTTCATCTCCTTTTGGTATATACAGCTAGTAGCATTGCCACTGTGTCAAAAGATAAACACAAATAGCAATTTTTTTCAGTAATATTTCCAAATTCCTTTTCGGCATGATTGGATGAGTTCATAGTTCCACCAACTACATATTAATGTAACTTTACTTCAAACAGCCCTTCCAACAATTTACATGTTTTTGGTCTTTTTTTTCTAACATTAAGTGTAAACTAGAATCACAGCATTATTTTAATTTGAACTTTATTGTTTTTTATCAATTTGGAGTATTTTTTTTTCTCATTTGCTGATAGCTTTCATTTCTTCTTTGGAAAGCAGCCTGATCATATGTTTCCATTATTTTTTTTTTATTTATGTTAAAGTACTTGTCACTTAGTAGTTTATATTATATTTATCTTTTTAATAGTTTCTCATTTTACTAGCTTGAAAGTTCCATGGGATATGTATCTAGACCTAGTTAATTCTATACCTCCACTTCAACCTAGCACTGAATTACTTGCCAAGTAGACCCTTAATTCTTTTTGAATGAATGAATATAACATTTGAAGTGGGTCTTGAAAGACAGTTGGGAATTTAAAAATGAGTACTTAATAAGATAAAAATAAGATTTAATAAGAAGATAAAAATGAGTATTTAATAAGAATCTAGGAATCATTAGGCCTCAAAGATTTCTCAGTATAAATACAAAATATTGTTAAAAATAAGTTGTGAAAATTTGTATAAATTAATTGTTAGTAAAATAATAAATCATAACATATATTATTATATATAATTACTTCCTTTTCCTCTCACTACTTCCATCTTTACATCTTTTTTTTATATACACACTTTCCCTTTAATTGTAGTTCAGAACCCCTGAAATCTATACCTCTGTAAAAGCCATTTGTGGTATTATCTTCCCTAATTTATGTGGTAAGCATGAATTGTATTCTAATCACATAGTGGCACAAATTTCGTATTTCTTATTTGAGGATGGTGAGGTAGTGGGAAATTCACTCACTAGAAATGTGAAAGCCTGGATTCTAACCCTGGATTTATCACTTTTTCAAGGTGTATAATATTAGAATTTATTTTCCCCCTTTGAAATTCAGTGTTCTTATTCATTAAATGGAGCTAATATTCCCTGACTACTTCCTAACACTGTTTTGATACTCAAATGAAGCAACATATTCCATAGTCAGAGTGAGCATGCCACTGTATCTATTAATTTTCATTTAGAAATATAATTCTTTCCCAGTTAATTATAATGTCAAGTGCTATCATTTATTTATTGTTCTTCATTTTGGAAAAATGCTTTTCCTATACTATCTCATTTGATACATACAACAGTTCAGTGGAGTAGGCTCTATTATAATCCCTATTTGACAGATAAGGAAACTAAGACTGAGAAAAACTGCATGATCTGCCTAAACCATCATGGGGTTTAGGCAAGCTGCAAGTTCATATTTCTTCCTGATCTAAATCCAGTGCTCTATCCATGAATTAAGCTATCTATGAGGTATATATTATATGTATATACACATATATACATATACATATCTATATATGTATACCTATGTGTGTTTATACATGTATATGTATACCTATATGTACATATAAATATAAAAATATATGCGTGTATATATCACATATATACAGACATATATGCATATGTATTTATATATAAAGAACTGTGTTAACCGATAAACCATAATTAGAAACAGGGTTTCACAGTCCTCTGCTTCAGTTAAAGTAATTTAGATTATGTTGAAACTTAATAATCTTAGGAAATTCACAAGAGTTTTCTTTCCTCATTAGCATAGTATACACAATTAAACTGAATGGTGGCCTGGTGTCACAGTATTTTTATTATCTGGGCAATGTTCATGACCCTATTCCTGGAGATATAAATTTCCTGAGTGGGTACCAATTTGTAGCACTGAACAATTTTATACTGTTCAGTCTTGAATTAGGAGAAAAGTACTGATGTGCAGGGCTAATAAGTCTTGGATAAATGTTTGTGACTTTTGTCAGTCTTGGTCTTACTCTTTTCTATATTCTACATTCTCCAGTGTATTCCTTTTTGATTTCTAGGTTGTTCACTGTCACTCTAGAAAGTGTACTCAGATGCTGACTTAGAAAAGTATGCCTTCTGGATCAAGACCTATACCAGTACATATGAAAACTTAGCAAGGTATCAAATATGCTCAAGGAAAACCTTCATGAGCTTGGAGTGTTCAACCAACTCAATGATATTTGCAGTTCACACCAAGCACAACTAAAAGAGTATCTTGATGAAATGAAAAAAAGGTACATTGCCAGTAGCTTTTTAAAATTTTGAACTCAGGAGAAGTCAGTGTTAGAAAGAAACATTAGGTAATTTCATGTTAATTACCATTTGAACATGTTTGTCTGTGGGGGGGTGGTGGATGTCAAACCATTTTCTGGCTAGTATCATACTTGACATGAACCTTAAATGGTAATTGCAAACTCTTAGTTATTACTATTATTTCCTGCATTGCAGTTGTCAATCAGCTTATATTTGTTCAAATAGAGTCATTCTCTTGCTCCTTCACAATTTCTTTACTGCCTTGAAAACTGTTCATATCCATTGATTGGAGTAGTAAGTCATTTTTGACACCTTGTTCTCTCTTTATCCAGGGACCAAATATAAGTTGCATTGTAGAAGACAAGAGATGAAGTTTAGCGCATATGGAAGACTCTAAAATTTCAAATCACTATGGAGGCTAGTCCTCCATTGAATTCTTAAAAACTATAATCCTACTAGGCAGCTCACCACTTGAATACTTCAATAAATAAAAAATGTGTTGTTTCACTGATGTAAGAACTACCTTTACGAATGATGATCACAAGGCTTCAAAAATAATTTCACTTTAGAGAGCTATTGTGGCCTAATAGTAACAATAAAACTTTTCAATCATTAATTCTCCCATGACTAAACTGATAGTGCCTCTCTCTTAACTTGATGAGACTTCTCAGGTAACAGATATACAGTCAAACCTATATTTGAAGATTTACCAGGTTGATGGAACAACCTGGTAAAGGAGGATGGTATGCACACTGCTTGTGATGTGCTCAGAAATCCCCAGAGTACACAAAGAAAGGGTTGAAAGCTCATTTCAGAGACAGGAAGAAAAGGGAGAATCTGGAAATCTGTATCACTTTCATAAGGATGCATATATTAAAAGAAGTTAATTGAAAAATGATAGGTGACAGGGATACCCAAATGAGACATAAGAATCCTAGACCTGCAAAGAGGAGACAGTGGATCTTGGTAAATAGGGTTAGGATAAGAAGTATATATAAGGATTTGTTGAGACCTAAAGGGTCATCTCATACTAAGAAGCAATCAATAATCTGTTGAACTGGAGAGGATTTTGAGAATGTTGGCAGAATAGGTCAGAAAAATTTCAGCTCTCCAAATTTCCTACCCACAAAATGATAGAACATTGCTTCAGAGCAGCAGAAATAAACATCTGGTAAAGCTGTGGTTATCCTAAAACAATCTGAGAAAATGACTGGAAAGAACTGACCTCCCGGTGAAAAACTAGGCTTGACTGAAGTGTAAACACATTCAGATCTACTTTGAAGAATTAACAAACTGGCAACAACTGGGTTGAGAGACAGGCCCAGTCTTAAATTTTTGGAGGAGTTAGTGGATGAGTAAGGGAAGACTGAAGAACTTTCAGAGGGACACCAAGCAGAGCTGCGCTGATCAGAAGCTTCACAAACTGTGGCTACATGGAGAAAGAACTAGCACACACCTAGTAAGTGCCAGAGCAGACAGTTGGAAAACCTGCTAACTGTGGGCCACTTGCATAAATCAGAGTCTCTGGTTTTAGTTCTGGGGCAGGAAGGACAGTTATAGTTTGCAGCCACCCAAGGGAGCACAGGGAAAGATCATTTGTAGGATAGAATGGTTGGGGGCCCTAGCTGTGGTTTAGGAGAGGAGAGGGGAGCTCCAAGTTGGGCCCTGAGAAAATCCTCAGAAAATAGCAATAAACAGGACCTGAGATTTGGGGCATATCTCAGGACTAGAACTTGATTACACTAATAGCTGCTAAAAATAAAATAAAAATTGGTAAGTAAAAGAGAAAGAACCCAATCTTAATAGTTACTATGGGAGTAGAGAAAATGTGAGTTCACATTCACAGGAAGATAATGAAGCTAAAAAAGTCACTCTTTTTTTCAGTGAGAAATGTAAAATGGTCCCAAGAACAAAAACAGTTCTTGAAATAACTTAAAAAGGACTGTTAAAATCAAATAAGAAAGGTGAAAGGAAAATTAGAAAAAAAAAATCCAAGAAAATAAGTAAATTAGGAAAAGAAAGTCAATCAAATGGAAATAGAGAATCAAATTTTTTTTTATTTTCTAAATTTATTTATTTAACTTTTTACATTCATTTTCACAAAATTTTGGGTTCCAAATTTTCTCCCCTTTTATCCTCTCCTCCCACCCCAATACACCGAGCATTCTAATTTTCCCTAAAACCAATCTGCCCTCTCTTCTATCATCCCTCCCTTCTCTTGCCCCCATCTTCTCTTTTGTCCTGTAGGGTCAGATGACTTTCTATTCCCCTTTAACTGTATTACTTATTTCCTAGTAGCAAGAACAATACTAAACAGTTGTTCCTAAAACTTTAAGTTCCAAATTCTCCCCCTCCCTCGCTCCCCACCCATTCCCTTTGGGAAGGCAGGCAATTCAATATAGGCCATATCTGTGTGGTTTTGCAAATGACTTCGATAATAGTCGTGTTGTGTAAGACTAACTGAATTACCCTCCATCCTATCCTGCCCCCCATTGTTTCCATTCTGTCCTTTGATCCTGTCCCTCCCCAAGAGGGTTGACTTCAAATTGCTCCCTCCTCCCATTGCCCTCCCTTCCATCATCCCCCCCACCCTGCTTATCTCCTTCTCCCCCACTTTCCTGTATTGTAAGATAGGTTTTCATACCAAAATGAGTGTGCATTTTATTCCTTCCCTTAGTCGAATGTGATGAAGGTAAACTATGTTTTTTTCTCAGCTCTCCTCTTTTTCCCTCCACTAAAAAGTCTCCTGCTTGCCTCTTGAATGAGATATAATTTACCCCATTCCATTTCACCCTCTTTCTTCCCACTGCATTTCTCTCTCACCGTTTACCTTAATTTCTTTTAAGATATGGTCCCATCCTATTCAATTCACTCTGTGCTCTCTGTCTCTGTATGTGTGCGCACACACACATGTACATGTGTGTGCATGTGTGTATATGTGTATGTGTGCGGTCTCACCAACTACCCTGACACTGAAAAGTTTTAAGAGTTACAAATATTGTCTTTCCATGTAGGAATGTAAACAGTTCACCTTTGGTAAGTCCCTAATGACTTGTTTATGCTGTTTACTTTTTTCATGCTTCTTCTCATTCTTGTGTTTGAAAATCAATTTTTCTTTTCAGCTCTGGTCTTTTCATCAAGAATGCCTGAAAGTCCTCTGTTTCATTGAAAGACCATATTTTCCCCTGAAGTATTATACTCAGTTTTGCTGGGTAGGTGATTCTTGGTTTGAGTCCTAGTACCTTTGACTTCTGGAATATCCTATTCCATGCCCTTCAGTCCCTTAATGTAGAAGCTGCTAAATCTTGTGTTATCCTGGTTGTATTTCCACAACACTGGAATTGTTTCTTTCTAACTGTTTGCAATATTTTCTCCTTGACCTGGGAATTCTGGAGTTTGGCCACAATGTTCCTAGGAGTTTCTCTTTTTGGATCTCTTTCAGGCAGTGATCAATGGATTCCTTCAATATTTATTTTACCCTGTGGTTCTAGAATATCAGGGCAGTTTTCCTTGATAATTTCATGAAAGATGAGGTATAGGCTCTTTTTTTGATTATGGCTTTCAGGTAGTCCCATAATTTTTAAATTGTCTCTCCTGGATCTATTTTCTAGGTCAGTTGTTTTTCCCATGAGATATTTCACATTCTCTTCTATTTTTTTCATTCTTTTGGTTTTGTTCTGTGATTTCCTGGTTTCTCAGAAAGTCATTAGCTTCTACCTGTTCCATTCTAATTTTGAGAGAACTATTTTCTTCAGTGAGCTTTTGAGCCTCTTTTTCCTTTTGGCTAATTCTGCTTTTGAAAGCATTCTTCTCATAGGCTTTTTGAACCTCTTTTGCCAATTGAGTGAGCCTATTTTTCAAGGTGTTATTTTCTTCAGCATTTTTTTGTTCTCCTTTACCAAGGTATTGACCTGTTTTTCATGCTTTTTTTGCATCTCTCTCATTTCTCTTCCCAGTTTTTCTTCCACCTGTCTAACTTGATTTTCAAAATCCTTTTTGAGCTCTTCCATGCCCTGAGCCCACTGGACATCCACCTCGGATGTTTGGGATACAGAGGCCCCGACCTCCTCGTCTTTCCCTGTTGGCAAGCATTGTACTTCCTTATCAGAAATGAAAGGAGGAAAAAACATCGGTTCCCCAAGAACGTAGCTTTCTATGGTCTTATTTTGCTTCCCTTTTCTGGGCATTTTCCCAGCCAGTTTCTTGACTTTTGAGATTCCTGTCCACCCCTACCTAGATCTTCCCAGCTAGTGCTTGGGGTCTGAGATTCAAATGCTACTCTCCAGCCTCAGGGTTTTCAGCAGTGGGCATGGCTGTTATTCAATGTGAGCTTAAGTTCTGGTGCTCAGGTGGGACCAGAGCCACCTCCCATGCTCAGTTCCCTCAGGGGGTTTATGTGGAGCCATTCTATAATGACCCGGAGCTCCTTTCTGCTCTGGGAGTCCCAGGCTGCCACTGCCACTGCCTCTGCCGCTGCCTCCAGAGGGGGCCTGAGTCACAGAGACACCCCGCTCCCCTCTCGGCCAGTCCAGAAGCCTCTCTCACTGACCTGTAGTGCCTGTGGACAGAGGGACCTTTGTGGCTGCCGGAGGTTCTCTCCCTGAAGCCTGCTCGGATCTGCTCCTCTCAGGGCCACATGGCCAGGGCAGCGCAGTGATGGGCTCCGTTGTCTGGTGCACAATGGATCTTTGGGGTCAGTTTTTCAGGGCTCTCTGGAATGGAAATCTCTTCTGCTGTGTTCCTGCATAGCTTGCACTGATGAAGAATTTGTGGGGAGTTCTTTTTACAGGAAATTTATGGGATGTGGGTTCGGAGCTAGCATAAGTGAGTCTTTCTACTCCGCCATCTTGGCTTCTCCTGCTGAGAATCAAAATCTTAAAAAAGAAAAGGATTTCTTGAAAACTAGAATTTGGGAAGGGCAATTTAATGAAGTCCTGACACATTAAGAAATCATACAGCAAAATCATAATTATAAAAAAGTGAGAATATAATATCTCATCCAAATTTTAAAAAGCATATCTGGATAAGAGATTGAGGATAAAAAATACAAAAATAGTTGGAATCTGAAAATTACAATAAAAAATAATATTGTCACAATATTACAAGAAATTATCAAAGAAAATTGTCCCCAAATTAGAGAACAAGAATGTAAATTAGGTGAGGAATGCAACACAGCCCAGCATGAGGAGCACAGTATAGAGTGCAGCCCAGCAGGGACTGCTGCCAGACCAGGGTGCAGGCCGGGGGGGAGGAAACTTGTCTCTCTTGATTGTGCCACCTTGGAGGAACTGACAACTTACAGATCCCCAGAGTATACCCACCTCTTGGCAAAGGACTCAAAAACCCAGCAACTGGCTGGAAAAATGCCCCAAAATGGGAGAAAAAATGACTATAGAAGGTTACATTCTTGGTGAACAGGTATTTTCTTCTATCCTTTTGAATGCAGAAGAACAAAGCATAACATCAGAGGAAGTCAAAGCTTAGGTGTCCAAAATAAATATGCAATGACCTCAGGCTGTGGAAGAGCTCAAAAAGAGTTTTAAAATTAGTTAAGAGAGGTTGAGGAAAAATTGTGAAGAGAAATTAGACTGATGCAAGAAAATCATGAAAAATGACTCAACCGCTTGATAAAGGAGATGCAGAAAAATGCCGAAGAAAATAACACCTTTAAAAATAGGCTAACTCACTTGGCAAAAGAGGTCCAAAAAGTCAACGAGAAGAAGGCTCTAAAAAGCAAAATTAGCAGAATGGAAAAGAAGATTCAAAAGCTCACTGAAGAAACTAGTTCTTTAAAAGTTAGAATGGAGCAGATGGAAGTTAATGACTATGAGAAATAACTCATAAAAGAGGTAGACAAAGTTTTTTCAGTGGAGAAGAAAAGGGAGGAGGTGAGAGGGAAAAAGTGAAGCTTATGCTCTTCACATCTGGCTTAAGGAGGGAATTATATGCTCCCTGAATTTGGTACAAAAATCTATCTTACACTACAGGAAAGTAGAGGAGAAGGGGGCAAGTGGGGTGGGGGGATAATAGAAGGGAGGGCAAATAGGAGGAGGGAGTAATTAGAAGCAAACACTTTTGGGGAGGGGCAAGGTCAAAAGAAAGAATAGAATAAATGGGGGACAGGATAGGATGGAGGGAAATATAGTTAGTTTTACACAACATGACTATTATGGAAATCTTTTACAAAACTACACATATACAGCCTATATTAAATTGCCTGCCTTCTCAGTGGTGATTGGGTGTAGAGGGAGGAAGGGAGAGAAGTTGGAATTCAAAGTATTAGGAACAAATGTTGAGAATTGTTTTCACATACAACTGGGAAATAAGAAATCCAAGTCATGGGGTATACAAATCTATCTTGCCCTGCAAGAAAAGAGAGAAGATGAGCATAAGGGAAGAGAGGAGGTGTGATAGAAGAGAGGGCATATTGATGGAAGGAGTAATCAGAATGCAAGATGTTGTGAGGTAGGGGAGATATGGGCAGAAAATTTGAAACTCAAAATTTTGTGGAAATGAATATTGAAAACTAAGAATAAAAAAATAAATGTTTAAGAAAGAATGCAGAGTAGAAATAGAAAAACTCCACCCATCAGCATCTGAAAGAAATCCCAGGAAGAATATTTTTAGGAATATCATAGTCAAGTCTGAAAGCTCCCAATTTAAGGAGAAAATAATAGAAGCATCAATAAAAAAATGAAATATCATGGAACTACAGTGAGGATTATGTAAGACCTAGCACAACTATGTTGAAGGACCATAGGTTTTGGAGTACTATATTCCACAGATTAAAAGGACTAGGGTTAGAAGCAAGGGTAATTTAGCCAGAAAAGTTAAATAAAATCTGTGATGAAAGACTTTCAGGTTTTGTGTCAAAATCCCAGAATTTAAGGGAAAATTTGACTTGCAACATCCAGGAGAATTATAAAGCAGACATTAAAGAACAATTATATGGGACTCAATAAGTGTTTACTTTATATATGTGAAAATATTAGCAGAATTCTTATGATAGTCATTGTTATTTGAGTAGTTTGAAAGAAAAGTGTGGACTGAAAAAAAAAGAAAACTTGGGAAGATAAAAAGGAGTCATTATCTCATACAAATGAAGCATAAAAGGAAAAACAATATATACAGAAGAAGCTAGTCAAGGGAAGGCAAGTAGTGCTGAAATGTTACTCTCATAAGGAATAGTTAAAAGAATGAGTTAAAAAGGGAAGAGTATGTGTGTATGTGTGTGTGTGTGTGTGTGTGTGTGTGTGATCTGTATCTGTGCCTGTGCTAGTATGTGTATGTGTCTGTGTATGCATATGTATATGCATTTATGTATAAAGGTCTTCTAAATTCAGAAAAAAATATTTTAGTAAACATAAAAATGAGAGAAACACAAAAATGAAAATACAGGTCAAGTATAGAATATAGTATTTTTTAAAAAGCAGAAATAGCAACCATGATCTCAAAGTTAAAGTTAAAATGGATTTAATAAAAAGTGAAAATAGAGGAAAAAATAGAGAAACTACACTGGCAGTAATATTATCTAATATTATTTTAGACCATTTAAAATACCTACACAGCATAAAATACCTGAGTGTGCATCTGCCAAACCAGACATAGGAGGTGTATTAACATAAATATAAAACAATTTTATATTAAGAAACTCATATCTAAATAACTGCAGTAATATTTATTGTTCATGAATAGGTAATGTCAATATAATTTTTAAAATGGCATTTTTTACCTAACTAATCTGTGTATTTAATATTATTCAAAATAAATTACTATTTTTTTTACTGAGTTAGAAGAAAAAGTAAGAAAATTCATTCGGAGAAACAAAAGATCAGGAGCTTCAAAGAAACCTGGAAAAGTAAAAGGAAGTGCATTCAGCTGTTTCAGACTTTAAACTATATCATGAGATAAGAGCATTGCTGAAGTGTAAATGGAATAACTTCAATTATTTCAATTAAAATTAATTTTTTTCATAAATAATTCCCATGGAGCAAAATAAATAGAAGAAATTCAGGAAATTAGGAGAAAAAACTTTCAGAGACACTATCTCAGGTAGGATGTGATCAGGTAAGAATATTACTGTGGTGTAGGAAATGATGGAAAGATTTGGTCTTATGAAGGAAGATACTATCCCTATGCAGAAAAACAGGTGATAGAAAGAAATAAACATAATACAGTCTTATATGTATGTGTATGAGCACATATATATATATATATATATATGCGTGTATGCATGTACACACATATATACTTATTCATGCACACATATACATATATATGTAAATCTTCTTTAGGGAAGGAGAGGAAAAATAAAGTAAAAGCTGTGCAACAAAAAAATAACAAAGAAGGTAAAGAAAAGTTGTGAAGTTATGAAAACAATGTGTATTGTTTATTATATATGTTTTCTTGAAATGGAAATTTATGGTTTTATATTGAAGCTTCTTATGGTCTGCTGTGTATGTGACAGTGCTACATTTTTCTTTTCTCATTTTGTATCTAAATTTTAAAAATATAAAAATCTATTGAAACATGCTGTCAGAGTGAACTAATGTGAGAAATGATAAAAATAATATCATAAGAGTGATTGGATTTTTTCTACTTGTTCATAGACTTTAGATCTGTAAGCAATAATTGAGATTTTCATGGTTCTGATTTTGACTAAATTTGAGCACAATTTTCCTAATGATTATATCTGTAACAAATTGAAATAAACTGTCTTGGTAGATTAGTGAAACCCTAATCACTAGAGGTCTTCAAGCAGAATTTGCTTATTTTGATGTTATTAAGGAATTTTTGCTTCCAACTTAAGGATTAAATATGATTACCTCTGATGTCACTTCCACATGAAACTGTCTGGGTCCATAACTGATTTTCAAGGAAGAAGAAGCACTGCACTTTAAATATATATCATTAAATATAATGAAAGGACCAATGCTAGGAGTTGCAAAAATGTTATATAAATAGCCAAAGAAAAATAAATGTAAAAAAAGGAAAAAAAAACTAATCTAAAAATGCACAGAAGTATTGATTTGGCTGATATTATAACAATCAAGGCTTAATATTGGTGGAAAGAAATTTGAAAAATACGAGCGAAATTGCATTTGTTAGTTCTCTTCAGTAATGATGCCTAAGTCTGGGAAAAAAAAATGCTAATTTTTTCCTTGTCAAAATGCACAGTACCATTACAAAATATATGAGTTGGTTATTCACATCATTTCTGATAAAGTCTTGGAAGGTATTATAAGATATAAAAAGAAGTTAATGTCTAAAATACTTCAGAAGATATCTCATTGGATTTTTGTGCGTATATATTTTGGTTATATTTTATAGGAAGTTAAGGTCATGTCTCACTAATTGGTTGGAATTCAGTGGTGCTTAAACTGCCAGAATGATCTAGAGAGGTGCAAGGGACATTGCATACTAGGATTTCTTTTAGACAGCACTTTCAAATGGTTCACATCAAAGGTTAACCTGCAATGTGGTGAAGTCATCTTAAGATAAGTGAAAGGCTGATGCAATGCATTGAATATTATCTGGGAATCTATTTCTAGCAAAAACAAAATCTTTCATAGACATGTATTAATCATTATCATCATCATGATCATCTTGCATTCATAAAGTGCCTACTCTGCGTTAGGTACTATGCTAAATGCTCTACAAACATCTCATTTGAACATTGTATTAGGTTCAATCAACTAGAGAGATACATGTTGTTAAGATTCTCATTTTACCACTGAGGAAATTGAGCCAAACCATGTCCAGCATAACAGAGTTAGTAAATGTCTGAACTTTGGTCTTCCTAACTACAGGATTAGTGCAATATACACTGCACCATCAGCTGCCCATAAACTTGATTTGAAAACAGTCAGAGTGATACACAGAATTGAGTATTGTACTTGGAGTAATGAAGACTGGATTTAAATCCTTTCTCTCATTTAAAATAGCTGTGTAAATTTTCTAATAAGGATTCTATAGTTGTATGCACATGCATTTTTTTGTATCTTAGTTTCAATATTGCTCAATTGGTAGCTCATTTTTTCCAGTTGTGTAAAGAGAAATAATCTGAATTTACTTACTGACTTAAAACACAAGTATAATTGAGATACATCCTTTGTCTTGAGTGAGATATTGGAGATTGGAAGGACCTTTACTATGCCAGAAAAAAAAATCTGGTTTTGAAAACATCTTGAAAATTTTTCCACCACAGGGATATTCAAACTTTTCCTGTGTGAACTTCAGAAAATGAAAGGCTCTAGCAACCTGAAAAATAAAATTATTTAAAATAAAACACGTTTTTATCCCATTTTTTATAGCTGTAATTTATTTTTCAGTCCTTGTTTTTTTTAAAAAGCATAAACGTGAGATTTTTAGAACTTAGTCAAAAGTTAAATAATATCTATGAATTTTGTAGCTTTTAAAAAAATAAATGCATCATGAAATCTAGAGCAAAGAACTGCTGAACTGGGCTCAGAAATGTGCAGTCTAAAGACCCTTGTCTGCACTTTCAAAGATGTTTCCAAAACAGAATTGTTGAAACCAAATCGTTAACTACAGTCAGTCATTTCTGTTTATAAGTGAGATTATTTTTTAAACTTATATTAGGAAAAAGAAATGGAGTCCATCCTGGAATACAACTTTCTGTAGTGATTAAGAGCACTACATATTTAAAACCCAAAGCAATTTCAAAAACTGATGAGTGTCAAAGTGCAAATATTTCATCTTTTGTTGTACCAGATCTGTAGGCGGAAGCAAGTCATGAAGATGTGGAAGGGAGTCAGAGATAGAAGACACAAGATGAAACTTAAAAAAAAAAAATAGTTCCCAGGCTTTGATGGAATAGAAGATCCAAAGCCAATAAATCATTCAGGGATCAAAAACTATGCAATACTAAACCAGTGTCGATAAAAGTCAGTGAGTCAAAAATCGCAAGTATTCAGACAATATAGTATAATCCACAGAATTTTGGTTCAGGAGGGCAGGGGTTTATAACACAGTTTTGCAATTTCTTAGCTTAGAGACCTTGGACAAATTATTTCATTTCATGCCATTGACTTCACTCCTCAATAAAATGGAAGAGGGAGAAGAATAACATTTATGCTACCTACTTTCTTGGTTGTTTTGGAGTTTTTTGAGCATTCCGTGAGATAATTGATGTATGCAAAGAAACATTCTAGAATATTGAGATAGAAAGATGGTGAAAGCTTCAATATATCAGAATTTAACTTCTCCCTCTGGCATATACTGCTTCCTGGCCATCAGTAACACCTCACCAGACACATAGTCTCCCAGTTATCAGGAAATTATCCAAGACTGTTTTCTTTGGAGCAACAAGTTGAGGATCTTCAATGATGGAATTTTCTGTAGCAATAAAATCGCTAGTTCTGAACCAATACAAAAAAAAACCCCAATAATACATTGTGATCTCAATGCATTTAGTCATTATTATTTTTATTATTCAACATTGTACAGTGGAAAGAGTACTGATATTGTATTCAGAAGACCTAGGTTGTAATCTCAGTTCTGCTGCTTAGTAGTAGCTAAGTACTGGCTGAGATATTTAGAGTATTAATTTTGTGTCATTTAATAGTAATTTACATTTGTAAATTTGTAGGAAGATTAGTACCTATATTTATTGGTAACTTAAGTACTAATTATGTAAACTTAATCAAGCCAATGAACCTAAATTCAAATTTATAAAATAGGGAAAATAATGAGTGAACTATCTACTTTTTAGGACTCTTGTGAGGAAGGCATTAGGTGAAATGCAAGGTTTTGGAGATATGTGATATTGTTGATGTGGTTGATAATATTCATTAATGAAAACAATATTAGGCAAAAATCATTGATTAAGACCAGAGGCGTCAAATATGGTGCCTGATATCTACATTGTTGCCCAAGTGCAGCCTGAATTAGACTGCAATTAAGAAACAATATCAAAATAAATAAAATACAACTGAATATAGATAATGTTAATATATGGTTTTCTAAGACAAAATGGCCATAAGGATCCACGTGTTAAGGCTAGTGGTCCCATTTCTATTTGTATTTGAAACCAATGGTTTTGATAATATTTCTATTTTGAAAATGTATAAGTACATTTGAATGTGTCTCAGAAAGAGATTCAAAACTTGTTAAACTTTCTTAAATATCACCTAGAAATCTTAATTTTGAAATAATTAAAGTGCTATACCATCTTATATGACCACCCCACTCATCTCTTCTAGTCTTTCCTCTTATTTCTGGTTAGGGCCAGCACTGCAAAAGCAATGAAAAAAATGGCTAAAGTTGTCCTTCACCCCTTTTTATTTTCAGGCATCTGGCCTGCAACTTTATGAAGTAAATATTATTATGGAATAACTATAATAAAATAATAAATGAGTCTTTATATAAAAAAGGCTAAAGTTCTGTTTAAGAGGTTATGACTCACATATTAGACATAAAATTGAAAAGATCATGATATAAAGGTCTACTTTAAAGCTGCTTTCAAATTTAGGGGACTTTCCATTAATAAGGTAATACCCTGTGACAAGGTTGTTTGGATGTTCATACAGTGCTTCGAATATGTAGATATTTGAGATTGCTCCGGTTGCATGATGCCAATTTGCCAACATGGAAATACTAGTGCTTATGTGAAACAGGCTTTGAGAAATTATAGCAAGTGAAGAGAGAAGGGAGGAAATTCATTACAGGTGTGAAAGATGGATTGAAAAATTATGTACTTATATGTGAGGTTAAGCTGAGATTAGAGAAGAATAAGAAAACAAATTTGGTAGACATATAGAATGAATAAAGCTGAGTAACATTAAAAGAAAAGAAAATAGATACTATATTGACATATATCTCCCACTCCCTTTACCTTTTAACAGTTCCAACTTAATGTGTTCCAACTGAACTCATCATACTCCTCAACAAATCTCTTTTTAGCCTCCAAACTTTCCAAATTCTCTTGAGTGCATGAACAATCAGTGGAGAAATGTCAGGGTATGAACTTTTTAATTTTATCCTTTAGAATATAAGAAATTACTCAAAGCTTTTGACAGGACAACCGTTCAGTATCTGATTGATGGATCGGGGAGTGGATAGAGCCAAGATAAGAAGAATGATTAAAATCCTAGTATAACAGTTAAAATAAAAGTTAATGAAGGTCAGAACCAGGGTAATAGCAATGGGAGTACCAAGAAGGAGACAAGGGAAGACAGTTTCAAGAGTTTTTGCAGAGGTGGAATAGATAGGCCTTAATACATAATTAAATGTATTCTGGTAAGTAAGGGAAAAATGGAAAAATTGTAGATAACTCTTAGGTTTTGAGTGGGGGTATCTAAGTGAATGTAAGTGAAACACTCAGAAATAGAAATGTTAGGAAGAAGAGTACAGGATTTTGTTTTGTTTTTTGGGGAAAAGAAGATTAGTTCAGAACATGACAATATAGGAACATTAGGACTATATTCAGGTAGAGATGACATCTTTTGTGGGGAGAAATATTTGAAGCTCTAGGAGGCTAATTTGCTTCGTAAGACAATCAGAGTTAAGTGACTTGCCAGGGTCACACAGCTAGTAAGAGTCAAGTGAGTAAGGTTGGATTTGAACTCACATTTTCCCACCTCTAAGGCCAATGCTCTATCAACTCTACTACCCAGTTTCTCCTCTGGGAAATTAATTTGGAGAGAATTTCCTCGTAGTTTACTAAAAGTGAACTACATAAATATGTTGGACCACATTTGTTGCTAAAGAAAACAAAATTCATAGCCAAAAAGTTGTTGGGAAATAAGTCATATTCAGATAATTGTGTTTATTCACCAATAATATCAATTACCAAATAAACTTGAAGGCAAAATTATTAGTTGGAAAATATGTGAGTATATTGGAGGGAGTTGTCATATTTATGAAGCACCTACTTCAGCATGCTGGAGCAGTAATCCAGAACATCATCAATGATTTAATCTTCTCCCTGGAAATGTATTCATAATGTTTCCCTCCTTCTTAGTCTGACTCTGCTACCTATTGAGTTTGTTATTATATATAGCTACATATTATCATCATTAAACTTTGTCTCCAATACAAAAACTGGCTCCTTCATCATGTGTAAACAATAAGAAGAGTGAGTTTATGTTTTTTTTTTTTTTTTTTTTTTTTGTGAGGGGAGTGTGAATTCTATCTCCCCAATTTGTGACCTATTACTCTTCTTATCTGGTAAGCCATTTAAGATCCCAGGGAAATGTGAAAATAACGCAAAAATGTTATCATTCCTTCATCAAATGCTTTCAAAACATCCATTATAACAGTGTCTTTCAAAAGGCCAGTTAGATTTTTGGCATGTCTTATCCATTCCTACCTTATTCATCCATGTCTTTCACATTCATTTTAATCCTGAGATAATTTTAGCTCAATTGAATATCTAAGTTGCACCTTTTTGAAAAAAAAAGTATTATTTATTCATTTTAAATATTCTTTTCTTTTTTAAATTTTGAGTTCCAATTTTTTTTTTCCGTGCTGCTACTCCTGTCCTATCCACTGAGAAGGTAAGCGAAATAATTTAAACATGTGAAAACACACAAAACATTTTCATATTGCAAAATAAATTAATAAATAAATGGAATAAAACATGTATAGTTCAGTTTGTAATCAGAACTCACCAGTCCTCTCTCTGGAGGTGAACAGCATTTTTTTTTTCATTGTGAGTCTTTTGAAATTGTCTTAGATCATTGTATTGATCAAAGCACTCAAGTCTTTCAGTTAAGATAAGCATTACAGCATGGCTGATTTCTGCGTGCAATGATCTCTCAGTTCTTCTCATTTCACTTTGCTTCAGTTCATATATGTTTTTCCATGTTTGCTTCTGAAACCGTGTCCTCATTATTTCTTATAGCACAGTGGTACTCTTCACAATCGTACGTCACAACTTGTTCAACCTTTCTCAAACTGATGAGCTTCCCTTCAATTTCCAATTCTTTGTTAACAAAAAAAAGAGCTGCTATAAATATTTGTACACAGATTCTTCCTTCCTTCCTTCCCTTCCTTCCTTCCTTCCTTCCTTCCTTCCTTCCTTCCTTCCTTCCTTCCTTCCTTCCTTCCTTCCTTCCTTCCTTCAATCCTTCCATCCTTCCATCCTTCCTTCCTTTATTTTTTGTCTTTCTTTCTTTAAATCTCTTCAAGGTATAGACCTACAGTGGTATTTCTGGGTCAAAACATAAGCACATCTTTATAGTCCTCTGAGCATGGTTTAAAATTATTCTCCAGAAAAATAGAACAGTTCTCAACTCCACCAAGAATTTATTTATTCACTCACTCCCCACCGTAAGCATTTTTCATTTCTGATAGGTGAAAGGTGGTACCTCAGAGATGTTGCAATTTGCATTGCTCATTAATAGTGATTTAGAGCATTTTTTCCATGACTGTAAATAGATTTGATTTCATCACTTGAAGACTACATATTTATATTCTTTGAATAATTTATTTATTAATTGAATTTGACTCAGTTCCCTGTATATTTGAGAAAATGGGCTTTTTACAGAGAAACTTGAAATACATTTTTAATATTACTTCATTGTTTATGGTATCTTTTAGTTAAATATGGTTCCCCTGATTACCTCTTTTAATTAGGTCTGATTTTGCCTTTGTTTTGTTTAAAGTCATGATTGCTATCCCTACCTTCTTTTTACTTCATGTGTAACATTTTAGATTTTGCTCCAGGCATGCACTTTAATTCTGTGTGGGTCTTTCTGTTTCAAATATATCTCTTTTCAACAATGCACTGTTAGATTCTGTTTATGGGTGAGCTCATAGCATTCTCAATCACAGCTATGATTACTAATCATTTACTTCCCTTCATCTAATATATTTCTCTTTATCTTCTTTGCTGTTTTTTTTAATCCTGTTGCCACTCAACAAGCTATTTTACTTGTTAATCATTGTCTCCCTTAATCTTCCCTCCCTTTTATAATGTTCCTGATATTTCTTACCACTTCTCCCTTCTGTTTCCCTATTGGGTAAGATAGATTTCTTTCCTGAGTTTGTATGTCTGTGTGTGTGTGTGTGTGTGTGTGCATGTATGTTTGAAATATATTTAGCCTTTGAAATAATCTGGGGAGAGTGAATTTTTAGCATTATCTCTTCCCCTCATCTTCCCTCCATGATAAAAGCTCTTCCTTGCACATCTCTTTTATATGAGAAATTTTCCCTCATTCAAATTCTCCCATGATATTCCTGTTTCTCTCTCTTTTACTTTTATTTTGTGGAGATCATCCCAACATAACCAACTCACATTCTTATCTTCTTTCTATATAGAATCCTTCTAACTACCCTAACAATGAAATTGTTAGAAGTCACAAGTATCATCTTCTTATGTAGGAATGCAAATACCTTACCATTATTTACTTCCTCATAATTACTCAAGTTCTTCAGAGCTGTGTTGGATCATTGTATTCCTGAGAATAGCTAAGTCATTCACAGTGGATCATAGTACAATATTACTATTATCTTATACAGAGCAAATTTTATTTTGTGCTAGCCCATGCAAGTATTTCCACCTTTTTTTTTGAGAGTATCCTATTCATCATTTCTAAACCACATTGATATTCCATCATAATCACATACCACAATTTGTTTATCCATTCCCCAATTGATGGACAAATTATCAAATTCTAATTCTTTACCTTGAGAAAAGAGCTGCTATAATTATTTTTGTACATATAGATCCTTTTCCTTTTAGATATTTATCTCTTTTGGGATACAGACCTAGTAGTGGTATTGCTAACTCAAAGATTATGCATGGTTTTATAATCCCATAGGGCATAGTTCAAAGTTGCTCTAAAGGATGAATTGTTCAATCAGTTCACAATTCCACAAATACTGCATTAATATCTCATTTTCCCTACAACCCTTGTATTTTCCATTTGTCATTTACAATTGTCACTTACCTTTTCAATCTTATTAACCAATCTAACCGTTATGAAGTAGTACCTCAGAATTGTTTTAATTTGAATTTATCCAATCATTAGTGATTTTTCTTGTAAAAACTAATCATATCTCTTGATCATTTATTGATTAGTGAATGTCTCTTATTTTTATATATTTATCTCTGATCTCTATGTTTGTGAAAGGAGACCTTTATCAGAGAAACTTGCTTCAATTTTTTTTTGACAGTTGCTATTACTCTCTTTCCCTCCATCCTTTCTTCCTATTTATTCTCTTCTCTCTGTCCTTTCACCCTGTCCCTCCACAAAAGTGTTTTGCTTCTGACTACCTGCTCCCTCGATATCCCTACCCTTCTATCACCCCCAGATTCTCCAGTTTCATTCCTTTGGATTTTTGTATAGGGTAAGATAGATTTGTAGACACAATTGAATACGCATGTTATTCCCTTTTTGAGACAATTCTGATGGTAACAAGGTTCATTCACTCCCACTGACCACCCCGCTCTTCCACTGTAAAAACTTTTCATCTTTTATTTGAGACAATCTACCACATTCTATCTCTCCCTTTGCTTTCTCCCAGTACATTCCTCTCTTACCCTTTATTTAATTTATAAATTTAATCCTTTTATAGTCAACTCACACTTGTATCCTCTATCTATATATACTTCTTCTAACTAGTCTAGCAATTAGAAAGGTATTATGAGCAACTGTTCCCATGGAAGAATGCAAACAGTTTAGTCTTATTAATTCCCTGATGATTTCCTTTTCCTTTTCAATTTTTTATGTTTCTCTTGATTCTTGCATTAGAAAGTCAAAATTTCAATTCAGCTCTAGTCTGTTCATCAAATAATGCTTAAAAGTCCTCTATCTCATTGAAAATCTATTTTTCCCTTTGAAAGATTATATACAGTGTTGCTATATAGGCGATTCTTGATAGTAATTCTAGGTCCTTTGCCCTCCAGAATGTTATATCCCAAGCCCATTTCATATGTAGGCTGCTAAGTCTTGTGTTATCCTCACTGTGAATCTACCCTATTTAGATTCTTTCTTTCTTGCTGCTTTAAATATTTTCTCTTTGACCTGGGAAATCTGGGATTTGGCTAAAATATTCCTGAGAACTTTCATTTTGCTATCTCTTTCAGGAAGTAATCAGTGGATTTTTTTCAGTTTCTATTATATTCACTTGTTATAGAATATTGAGATAGCTTTCCTTAATAATGGTTTAAATTTATTTATTTATTTTTAGTTTTCAATATTCATTTTTACAAGATACTGAGTTTCAGATTTTCTCCCCATCTCTCCCCACCTTCTACCCCTAAGATACCATGCATTCTGATTACCATTTCCCCAAATTTTCCCTCCCTTCTATCCTGCGCCTCCTTTCTCTAATCCTTTTCCCTTCTCGAATCTTTTTCCCATTCTTAATCCTTTTCCCTTCTGTTTTCTTGTAGGACAAGACAGATTTCTATACACCATTACTTGTATTTCTTATTTTCCAGTTGCATGCAAAAACAATTTTCAACATTCTTTTTTAAACTTTCAGTTCCAAAGTTTCTCTCCCTTCCTTCCTCCACATTCACTCCACTGAGAAGACAAACAATTCAACATAGGCTATACATGTGTAGCTATGCAAAACACTTCCATAATAGACATGTTGTGAAAGACTAACTATATTTCCCTACATCCTATCCTGTCCACCATTTATTCTATTCTCTATTTCGATTTTGTCCCTTCCCAAAAGGGTATACTTCTAGTTAATCCCTATTCCCATTTGCCCTCCCTTCTATCATTCCATGACACATCACTTATCCCCTTCTCCCCTACTTTCCTGTACTGTATGATAGATTTTCTTACTAAATTGAGTGTGCATGTTATTCCTTCCTTTAGCCAAATATGATGAGAGTAAGCTTCACTTTTTCCCTCTCACCTCTCCTCTTTTCCCTCCACTGAAAAAACTTTTTCTTGCATCTTATGATAGATAATTTACCCCATTCCATTTCTTCCCTTCTCCTCCTAATACATTCCTCTCTCACCCCTCAATTTCATTTTTTAAATATCATCCTGTCCTATTCAACTCACCCTGTTCCTTCTGTCTATATGCATATAATCCTTCCAAGTACTCAATTACTGAGAAAAGTCTCAAGAGTTACAAATAATATCTTTCCATGAAGGAATGTAAACAGTTCAGCTTTAGTAAGTCCCTCATGATTTCTCTTTCCTGTTTACCTTTTCATGCTTCTCTTAATTCTTGTGTTTAAAAGTCAGACTTTCTATTCATCTCTGGTCTTTTCATCAAGAGTGCTTGAAAGCCCTCTATTTCATTGAATGATCATTTTTTCCCTGAAGCATTATACTCAGTTTTGCTGGTTAGGTGATTCTTGGTTTTAATCCTAGTTTCTTTGAATTCTGAAATATCTTATTTCAAGCCCTTCAGTCCCTTAACACAGAAGCTGCTAGATCTTGTGTTATCCTGATTGTATTTCCACAATACTCAAATTGTTTCTTTCTGGCTGCCTTCAATAATTTCTCCTTTCCATGGGAACTCTGGAATTTCACTGTAATAATCCTAGGAGGTTTTCTCTTTGGATTCCTTTCAGGAGGTGATAGGTAGATTCTTTCAGTATTTATTTTACCCTCTGGTTCTAGAATATCAGGGCAGGTTTCCTTGATAATTTCATGGAAAATGATGTTTAGGCTCTTTTTTGATCATGACTTTCAGGTAGCCTCATAAATTTTAAATTATCACTCCCAGATCTATTTTCCAGGTCAGTTGTTTGTCCAATGAGTTATTCCACATTGTATGCTATTTTTTGCATTTTTTGGTTTCGTTTTATAATTTTTTGGTTTCTCATAAAATCATTAGCTTTCAACTGCTCCATTCTAATTTTACAGAGCTATTTTCTTCAGTTAACTTTTGAACCTTCTTTTCCATTTGGCTAATTCTGTTTTTAAAGCACTCTTCTCCTTATTGACTTTTTGGACATCTTTTGCCATTTGAGTTAGTCTATCTTTAATGATGTTATTTTCTTCAGCATTTTTTGAATGTCCTTTAGAAAGTTTTTGACTCACTTTCATGATTTTCTTGCATTGTTCGCATTTATTTTTCCAATTTTTCCTCAACCTCTCTTACTTGATTTTCAAAATCCTATTTGAGGTATTCCTAGGTCTGAGATGAGTGCATATTGTTTTGGAGGTTTTGGATGCAGAAACCTTGACATTTATGTCTTCCTCTGATGGTATGCTTTGTTCTTTCCCATCCGACAGGATGGAAGAACATTGTTGTTCACCAAGAAAGTAATCTTCCACAGTCTTTTTTTTCCCCTTTGGAGTCGTTTTCCTAGCCAGTTACTTTACTTTTGAGTACTTTGTCAAGTGGAGGATATACTCTAGGAACCTTTAAGTTCTCAGTTCCTCCAAGGTGGCACAATCAAGGGAGAGGAGTTTACTCCTCTTCCTGTCTGAATTCTGATCTGGAATAAACTTCAAGATTTACTGTCCTGGATCTGGGAGTAGAATTCACTCTGCAGAGGCTCCACCAGCTCCACCATACCAGTGCTCCTCCCCTCTCCAGGGTGGCCATTCAGGGCTGAGATCCAGATCAGTTGCTAAATTTTTCTGAGATCTTTAGGCCTAGGGCTCCAAAAGAGCATGCTGCTGCAGTTATTTCCACCCTGCTGAAGTTGGGGCTGAGGCCGGAACCTGTTTCCTTCTCATCCAGGTGAAAGAGCTTTCTCACTGAAATTTGAAGCTCTCTTTGGCATTGGTTGTTTGAGAATTCTGGAAAATGCAGCTGCTACCTGTGATTCCATGCTCTGAAGCCTGTTCCAATCCTGTCTGTGTGGTTAAGTTTAGACTGCACTCCTCTCTGAGTCTGGTATTATAAACCTTTACTGTCAGACTTCTAGACTATCTAATGCTGGAAATCTTTTTCACTCTCTTGTTTTGTACCTTCTACTGCTCTAGAATTTGTTTAGAGTCATTTTTACTGGTATTTTATGAACTGTGGGGGGATATCTTGAGCAGGTCCATCCTTCTACTCCAACATCTTGGCTCTACACCTCCCTCACATGTCATTTCCAAAGATCTTTGATAATTTTTTTAAAGATGATATCTAGTCAATTTTTACAATAACAGCTTTCAGATATATAATTATCTCTCTTAGATCTTTTTTTTTTCTTACTGGTCAGTAGTTTTTCAAATGAGATATTTCATGCTGTGTTCTATTTTGTTTTTTTGTTCTTTTGGTTCTATTTTACAATTTTTTTTGGTCTTAAAAACTATGTTTATATAATGTTTACTATGTGCCAGGCACTATTCTAAAGTCTTTATAATTATTACCTTTTTTGATCCTCAGAACAACTCATTGAATTAATAAACAATTTTGGCAACATTGTAGGTCACAAAAAAATCCCACACAAATCTTCTGCATTTCTATATATTACTAACAAAGCTCAACAGGAAGAGATAGAAAGAGAAATCTGATTTAAGGTGAAGATAGATACTATAAAATATTTGGAAGTCTACCTGCCAAAACAAATCCAAGGACTATATGAACACAATTACAAAACACTTTTCCCACAAATAAAGACAGATCTAAGTAAGTGGAAAAACATCATTTGCTCATAGGTGAGGCAAGTCAATATAATAAAAGTGGCAATTCTACCTAAAGGAATTTAGTTTTTCAGTGGGATGCCAATCAAACTGTCAGAAAATTATTTTGTATAGATAGAAAAAACTATAAAATTCATCTGGAAGAACAAAAGGTTCAGAATACCAAGGGAACTAATGAGAAGAAGGGAAAGTGCTCTAGCTCTACCAGATCTCAAATTGCATTATAAAGCAGCAATTATCAAAACTACTAGGTACTGGCTAAGAAACAGAAATATGGTGGAATAGGTTAGGTACCCAAGACACAGTAGTCAATGAATATAGCAATGACTGTGTGATAAACCCTTGGACCCCAGCTTCTGGGAAAAGAACTCATTGTTCAACAGAAATTGATGGGAAAACTGGATAACAGTATGGCAAAAGCTAGGCATAGATCAATGTCTGACACTGTACCCAAGAATAAATTCCATATAGGTATATGTTCTAGGAATAAAGACTGATACTATAAACAAATTAGTGGAGCAAGGAATAGTGTATTTATCAGATTTATGGAGAAGGGAAGAATTTTTGAGTAAACAAGAGATGGAAAACATTATGAAGTGCGAAATGGATAATTTTGATTACTTTAAATTGAAAAACTTTTGCACCAACAAATCTAATGCAACCAAGATCAGGAGGGAAGCAGAAAACTAGAAAAGAATTTTTGAAACTAGTGTCTGTGATAAAAGCCTCATTTCTAAAATATGTAGAGAACTCAGTTAAATGTACAAGAATACAAGTCATTCCCCAATTGATAAATGGTCAAAGGATATGAACAGGCAGTTTTCAGAGGAAGAAATCAAAACTATCTATAGTCATATGAAAAAAAATGCTCTATATCACTATTGATTAGAGAGATGCAAATCAAAGCAACCCTGAGATACCACATCACACTTATCAGATTGGCTAACATGACAAAACATGATGATGATAAATGTTGGAAAAATTGTGGGAGAGTTGGAACACTAATTCATTATTCATGGAACTGTGAGCTGATCTATCCATTCTGAAGAGCAATTTGAAACTATGCTCAAAGGGCTACAAAAATGTGCATGCCCTTTGACACAGCAATACTTCTTCTAGGATTGTATTCCCCAAGAGATCATAAAAATGTGAAAGGGTCACTTAAGTACAAAAATATTTATAGCAGCACTCTTTTTAGTGGCAAAAACTGGAAATCAAGGGGATGTCTATCAATTGGGGAATGGCTGAATAAATTGTGGTATAAGAATGTAATGGAATACTATTGTACTGTAAGAAATGATGAACAGAAAAACTTCATAGAGGCCTGGAAAGACTTATATGAATTGATGCTGAGGGGAAGGAGCAGAACTAGGAGAACTTTATACACAGCAACAACCACAGGGTGCAAGGAATTTTTTCTAGTACACTTAGATCTTCATTGTAGTGCAAGGACTTAAAATATTCCCTGTGGTCTCTGAAGGCAAAATGCCTTCCACATCCAGAGAAAGAACTGTGAAATTCAATTGCAGAATGTAGCATTTGCTACAATTGCAGAATGTAGATCATTTTCTTTTGTATCACATTTTAGTTTGTTTTATGTTTTCTTCCATTCATTTCAATTCTTCTATGCAACATGACTAAGGTGAAAATGAGTTTAACAAGTATGTATGTGTAGAACCTGTATAAAATTGTATGCTGACTTGAAGTGGGTTGGGGGAAGTAGGAGGAGGAAGGAGGAAAAAAATCTAAGTTATATGAAAGTGATTGTAGAACCCTGTAAAGAAATAAAATAACAACAAAATAAAAAAGAATGCAGGCCACTTGACACAGTCCAACTGACCCACAGAGACAGTTGATAATGACAGCCCTGGCTGAGGGAAGGGAGGTTTGAGAATGGCTTTACCCTCTACTGTGATCATGTTTATTAACTTCTTGGTCACCATGATGGGTTTTGCTTTCTGGTTCTAGGATTTGACTTTCTGGTGCTTGAATAAATGTTTTTCTTCAGTCTTTTCTGTAGAGAGACTTTTACATTTTGTGATTGAGAACTATGCTAGCCTATTCACAACCACCACCGCTGCTGTGAATATTGCCTTGGCAATACAATTTCTCATAAAGTTATTAACTATCATTTGCTCCCATTTAATTCAAAGTTGTGGACCTTCTTTTCCATTTGACCAGTTCTACTTTTTAAGTCATTCTTCTCTTCAACTGACTTTTTGGACCTCTTTTACCATTTAGCCTAGTCTGTTTTTTAAGGTGTAATTTTTTTTAGTATTATTTTGTCTACTTTACCAAGCTGTTGACTCATTTTTCATTGTTTTCTTACATTATTCTCATTTCACTTTCCTAATTTTTCACCTCTTAATTGATCCTTTTTGAGCTTTTTCATGGCCAGAAACCAATTTCCATTTTTCCCATTTTTCTTGGAAGTTTTGGGTGTAGGAATTTAACCTTTTTTTGTCTTTTTCTGTGTTTTCTTTTATCTTCCTTGTTCCCATGGTAACTTTCTATAGTCAGTTTCCCCCACCCCTTCATTGTTTGCTCATTTTCCTAGCCTATTATTTGACTTTAGCCTCTTTGTTCAAGTAGAACTCTGCTTCCAGGGTAGAGAGTGCACTGTCTCAAGGTTCAGGGGTTGTGTGCACCTGTTTATAGAGATATCTCTAGGGACCTACAAATTTCAGTTCTTCCAATGTAGTATGATATAAGGAGAGGTGTTTACTATTCTTGTGACTTATGCTCTGGACTGCGAGTGAGGAGAAGCATTCTTTTGTGTCCTGGAATTGTGAAGAGGTTCCCTCCTCTACTGTGGCTGCAAGCTCTGCTATGCCAGTGTTCCTCCTTGTTCTGGGACTGATATTCAGGACTGCAACCTGTGTCCAAGTATAGGCAAAGCAACAGAGTCCTATCTTGGTGCTAACAAAAAGACCCCTGTAATCTCCTTCTGACTGGTTGTTTGACCACTTTAGTGGTTGTGAACTGAAAGCTCTGGAAGCAGTTGCTGCCATTGCTGATTCAGTGACTACCAAGGTCTGGTTCTGGTTTGCAGCAGCTGAATCCATACTGGTGCAGCCTATGCTAGACTGCACTCCACTTTCACCCAGGTGTGATTGGTCTGTCCTGATGACCTTCTAAGTTCTCTTTGGCGTCTGTGGACTGAGAGGTCTGGAGAGCATGACTGCCGGCCGAGATTCATTCACCCTGAAGTCTGTTTTGAGTTTGCTGGCATCTGGTCTGTGCTGGTTTGGCCTGCACTGGACTGTGCTTCTCTAACCCTGGTGCAACAGATTTTTCCTGCCAACTTTCCAAGTTGTCTTGGGCAGGAAATTTCCTTCTTTCTGTGGGTTCTGCTATAGAATTTGTTTAGTCATTTTAAAAAAGATACTTGTAGGGGCTTGCAGGAGATCCCCAGCCAGTCTTTTCACAGGCATCTTGCTTCCTCCCCACCTCAATGTTATTTTTAATGCATTATTTTATATAAGATTTTTTATTTCTCCTTTACCATGATATTAATTTTCTCTTTCCCTTTTTTTTTGTAATTGTCTTGCATCACTCTCATTACTTGTTCCAGTTTTTCCAATTACCACTCATTTCTTTCTTTTAATCTTCTGGGATTCCTTGTTGAGCTTGTATCCACTTAGCTTTTTCTCTGAGACTTTTTTTTTCTAGCTGTTTTCACCTTATTGTCTTCTTCTGATTTTATGTTGCAATATATTATTTTTATTATTTTTTGTTCTCTTATAACTTCTCTGACTTTTCTTTGCCCAATTCTGATTTTCAAGGAGTTATTTTATTCCTTAAGATTCTCAATCTCTTTTTCTCTTTGGTTGACTTTCTTTTCTTAATCTTCTTGTTTTTCTTGATTGTTCTTATTTTTTTTTTAAATTTGTCCTCAATAGCTCTCATGTGATTTTTAAAATCTTTTTTAATGAATTCTTTTTGGACAGGTAACTGTTTGATGTTACTCTTTGGGATATAAAGGATTTCTTTGCTTCAATATCCTCCTCTGAATATAAACCCTGGTCTTCTCTATTCCCGTAGTAACTATGGTTAAATTCTTTCTCCTTTGCCTGTGCATTGTTTCTTTGTAATAGCTTGTTTTTTGTAATCACCTGTAGTCCTGGGGTATGAAGATTGTAATGCCTGTGTCCTCAGATCCTTCTCCCGACCTTGAACCCAAACCAAGACTTCCTGCCTCCTGTAAGTGCCCACAGTAAGCTGAGTCCTCATGAAGGCAGCCTCCCAGTCCAGCTAACTACGAGGCTTGCCACGTACTTATGTGGTCCCAGACCTGGAGGTTTTTAATCTTTACAGAGACCAAATCTTATCCTGGGATTTTTCTTCAGATCTTCTGCAACTGTCCCAGGAGGACCCTTGTCCTGCCTATTTTCTTGTTTAATTTTCACTTTTCTATTTTTGCCCTGAGTTGCTGTTTTATGTATTTAGTGAAAGAATATGTTTAGAGCTTAGAATTTTCTGACCTACTCCACCATCTTCCCAGAATCTTCTATGCAGTGAATTTTTAAAGAAAGATTTTAACCTTGGGCTGTTTTTGAAAGTAATTAAATACAACAAAATAGCACATTTTAACCATCTCTGTATATGCATTTTTCTTAGAAAACAACATACTTTTAGAAGTTACATTTATAAAAGAAAAATGTGTGAAGCATAGTACTTCATTATAAAATTAAATGTGTGACCAAATGTTTTTAAGAATAATTAAATATTATGATTGCAAATTCAAGAATAGGGAGTAACATTATCAAGTAATAAAATGCAGGATATAAAATACACAGGATTGGGAATTGAGAGATCTGAGCACATTTTTATGACTTCGTCACTATCAGACAGAGGGATGTTGGACACGTTACTTAACTGGACTTCAATCCCTTTATGTAAAAATGAGGAGGTTGGATAAAATAAAAACAAAAACAAAAACAAACAAAAGCTGAGGACATTCTAACTCTACAATTCAATAATTATGGGACAGAGAATGTTATAAATAGCTATTATATTGGAACATAAAATCAGTATGTGGAAAGATCTCAACTAACAAGAATATTAGGCAAAAGCAAGTAAGATTAAATTAAATAAGCATGAATGCACTATCTTACACATGGGTTTAAAAATAAATGTAACAAATGTGACTATATATTAGTTCACGTGAAAAATATCATGTATAGTAAGCTTAATGTGAGCCAACAGCCGTATTTTAGCCAAGAAAGTTTATATGATCTTAAGGTATATAGACAAAGAATCATAGCATTTTGGAAAATGGTGCAATAGACCTACTGTAAATCAGGCTTAATCAGGTTGCATCTGAAGGACTGTGTTTAGTTCTGGAGCTCTTATTTACTTCAAATATTGTTAAGTCAAAAAATATCTAGGATTGGTTGACAGAGCTTGAGATGTCTAGCATAAAGAAGCAAAGATTGGGGTGGAGATTGAGGGGGAGGTGTGTGAAGATTTTCAAATATTTGAAAAGCTGTCATATGGCATAGTGATTAGATATTTTCTTGCTTGGACTCAAAATACAGAACTAGGAATAATGGATAGATTGACAAAAAAGATTATATTTAGGTTTTATTGGAGGAAAAATAAAAATCCTATTAATTATTGCTGTCTAAAACTGAAATGGACTACCTTGGGAGGTAGTGAATTCCCCCAAGTGAAGACATTCAAAGAAAGTTTGCACAGACACCTGCCAAATTTGCCACAGAGAATTTACTTTTTCATGTGTGGATTGAATTTCAAGTCACTCAGATCACATTAAGCTCACAAATTCTATGATTTTGTGCCCAAATTGTGCTGAATTTTGGCATAGTAAAACAAGCTAAACAAACACTGTGCCTATTTTCTAGTAGCATCATTCTGAAACAAGTGATGCAGAAATGGATAGATATAAAAGCCATATCAATGACAGGAACATATTCTGAAGATTGGCCACTTAATATATCAAGGATTTGATGGTGATGTCAGGCACATTTACTTAAAATAATGCCAAATATTTTTTACTATGGTATTTTTCCCAGATACTTTGGAACATTCCAAGTCATTATGCTGGTGATTTAATTTCCTGATCTTTGGGAGTAGGCCATATTTCTGAGTTATGATATAACTTCAAGTTATCTATCATATGCCAGATTTTTGATGTGATGCTATTGTGATGGCATTCCCAAATGCCTGTGGGCATGCCAAAACTTTTAAGCTATATTTCAATTCCCAGATAACTAAAAATATGCCAGATTGTTAGACTATGATGTCATTTCTAGAAATACTCAGTTTATAAAAAAAAAATTACTTTGGAGAGGAACCACAAATGACCAGATGATTTTTTTCTTAATTGCACCTGAAAAGAGGAAAAATAAACAAACACAGTATGAATTTAATTCAAAATTTCATCTTAGAAAAAAAAAACAGTGAATAGTAGACACATCTTTAATATGGGGCACTTATGATGTTACATTTAATGTGACTCATTGAACAAGCTTTTCCCTTTTCTGATAATTATGGCATCTTTCAACATTGACTGTTGGGGTTGGCACTAGCAGTTATAGATAATCATCATATTACTTTTTCATTGAACTCATGAATATTCATCTATACAGGAAACCAGTGCAACCACATTTTGCAGCCACTTAATCTGTTTAAATGAATAGAGGTAAGGTGTTATTTGGTGGAAGAATCTTGGATTTAAAGTCAAAGGACCTGGTTTCAAATCTTGACTTATAAGGGACCAAGCAAGTGACTAACTTAACCCCTCTTCATCTGTTTTCTCATCTATAAAATGAGGGAGAGAGTGAATTAGATATCTTCAAATGTTCCTTTCCCTCTCTAATTCTATCATCTCAAAGTACTATTGTTCTATATGTTCTCTGGTACTGTGAATATGCCAAAAATTTTAATGATAATTCTAGCAGAGAAATGACAGAAGCCATTTTTAAGCTATGGAAAATAAAATGTGTTACCCCAAATTGCTATTTCAATTGCAGAAGCACTTATTTGGTCATATAACTTTTTGAAATTAAAATAAAAATTTCATTTACAGTATAGTTTGCTGCATATAGTAGCTAAAGTTGCAATATAAATTACAATGAAGCATCCTTTACTGGGCTCTTTGAAGCCACTATTCTTCCTACATATGTAATAGAGACTGGGTGGAATTGGGATATAGAACACAGAAAATATAGCATAAGGTCTCAGCCTAAAAAGGAAGTTTCTTGAGATATTTAGTTATGTTGGGAGTTAGCCATCTGCTTGGTCACTCATAAGCCAGGATTCGAAACATGTTCTTCTGACTTTAAATCCAGAATTCTTCTCCTACATAATTTCTTACCTCTATTCTTTTTTATACCTTTTCAAGAAGAATTCCAGACTTAAAAAATACTCAATGAATCTCAGTAAAGACTGAACTATAAAGGTGGTCATCTCATACACAGAGATACCTCCTCAACACTTGAATCTATCCCAGCCACTGTGTTTAGTGTTGGTACAAAAAGAGGCAAACAATAATCTCTGACCTCAAGGAGTTCAGTCTAATAGGAGTGATGGGGGGAATGACAATCATACAAATATGTACAAACAAACTATGAGTGGAATAAATAGAATACAGTTGAAAGGGGAAGGCATCGGAATTAAGAAGCATTGGGAAAGCCTCTTTTAGCAGGTGTGATTTTAATAGGCAACTGCAGGAAGCTAGTAAACAAAGAAGAATAGGGAGACAATTCTAGCCATGGAAGACAACCAGAGAGAATGCCTTGTGCTGAGAGTTGTGTGTCTTCTTCATGAAAGAGCAATGAGGGCAGTGTCATTAGATTAACAAGTACGGAGCAGGAAGTAAGGTGTAAGAGGACTAGAAAAGTAGGTGACATCTAGACCATAAAAGGTTTTAAATGAAAAATGATATTGTATTTGACCTTGAAAGTGATAGGGAATTTATTCAGTAGGGAGGTAACATAGACCTGTGTTTCAAGAAAATCACTGTCCAGGACAAATGGAGGACACATTGTCTTAGAGAATTTTGAGGCAGGCCAACCTACCAGGAAACTATTGCAATAATCTTAGGATGAGATAGTGAGGGCCTGCTTTGGAGAGAAGAGGATATATTTAGCATATGTTACAAAAGTGAAATGCACAAACATCGCCAACAGATTAGATGGGGTGATGGTGATTAGATAAGGGTATGAGTTGAGGATGACATCTAGGTTGTAAGCCTAACAGAGTGGGGAAATAACGTTGCCCTTGAGAGGAATAGGGAAGATAAAGGAAAAGAAAATTTAGTTTTAGAGATACCTTCTAGACATCCAATTTGAGGTGTCTGAAATTAAATTGGATGTAGAATGAGCTAAAGATAAAAGAACTTAATTTTTAATGTAAAAGAAGAAAAAAGGTACCAGGAAGAGAGTAATTGGGCAGAATAGTCAGTAAGTAGTCAATATACATCAATTAAATGCTTATCATATGCCAGACACTGTGCTGAGGTCCTGTTGATAGTTCCTAGGCTTAAGGCACTGACAATATAACAAAGGAATATAATACACAAAAGGAAAGGCAAAAGGAGAGAAGGGAAAAGATACCTAATTCATGGGTTTGATGCATATGATGAAAAAAAGTCACAAAGAAGAGCCAGGTAAGGAAGGAGAGATCTGAAATGAGCTTTCTGCTCACAAGTCTTAGAGTACCTAAACCTACTCCATTGCGATGAAGGATGGATGTGGGAGAACTGAGAAGGAAAGATAGTGGAGGTAGCTTTTATTGGGAGTAAGGTAAGGAATTATTAATCTCTAAAAGGACTGCTTTTCTATAGTGACATCTCTCACTAAGAATCAATGTTATGCAATGAAGAAATGTCACTTGAGATTTCAGTGAAAAAAATTGTAACTTCTTGGGAATCCCAAAAAGTATTTATACTTTTGTCTTTTCACAACAATAAACTCCTTAATTATTCTGAATTTAAATTATAGAAATAAAGAACATAAATGTGAAATATGGATTAAAAATAGAGCATAGATCAAATGTTTTAAAGGTGAAATTCCAGTGATGAAAAAATGAAAAGACAATTTTATGCACATCAAGGATAATGGTTCCAAACACTAGAATCTCTGGTAGGATGAGTCATACCACTATGATGAAACTGGAAAAAAAAAATGAGATGGATGACCATCAACTGTCTAGTACACTGGGTTAACAGGTGTTCTGCATATTGCAGGTTGGAAAAATGCCTCTCCCAAGTATCAAGATGTTTTCAGATTTAGCCAACCTCTGCTTGATGTAATTCATCAACCTGTCTCCTAACTCATTCTCTAGAATCCTGTTCTCCCAATTTTCCAGAAATGTAGGGGCATATTTAGATCTTATATTTCTCAAAAGAAAATTGGAAGTATCTTTCTCATGAATTAGCTCAAACTCCAATCCAAGTTAATAAAATACTACTTTTTTAATCAATTAAGGAAGCCTATTTCCTCCCCATTAGCTAATCTTATTTCTATGTAATTAAATATTATAATTAAGAATATATACCATAGACAAATTAAATCAAAGGCATAAGATATTTTTGTTGTGATATATCACACCCAGAGCTACCTCAGGCTCTCATTATAATATTAGATATGTTCTTTACTTGACTGACAACACTCTCATACAACGTTTTGTTTGTTTTTTTTTTTTTGAGGTAAAATTTGTTTAAAAATACCAGAGTGGTGGTGACTTCCTCTGCCTTGCACATTTTCAAGCAGAACTCTGATAGCCACAGTCGATTGAGTCACCCTGCCAATTCAGTCAAGCCTGAGAGGTAAGTACTATTATCTTCCATATTTTATAGGTAGAGTATAGTGGCCCTGATCACAGTTTCAGGGCAGAGAAGAGTGTTTGTGGTTAATTACAGACCAGAGCACAGGCCAGAAGAGCAGTGACCACACCTGTGCTTAGATCACACCACCTTGGAAAAACCAAAGTTTTGCTGATGCCCAGAACCAGCTCTGAAAAAAAAAGCACCTGAAAGGAATGTCTTCTTTGGAGGAGGGGATTGGGAAGATGACACCAAAGAATTCTGTTCTACCTCCTTTGCAGCCACACACAACTTTAGCCTCTAACTATATGTTGTTTCTTGCTCCACTTGGGGCACTCTATCCTTATATATGGGTGTTCTGTCTGTAGGGATATCATTTTGGTTATTTTTTTGTATGATATTTTGAGGTTCATGGACTGGATATATTTTTTTTCAAAGAACTGGGACAACTGCCTGTGCAGTTTTCATTTGTGATTTTTTGAAATATAGCTCCAAAAAAAATGGCTTCAAGAAATGGTTTTAAAGGAGTCCAGTGATTCATTGGATCAACGCATTGTGTTTCAAATAGAGTTTCTTGATTAAGGACTTCAGGCCAGAATCACTCCAGCTTTCCTTGATTGAACAATAATTTTCCCAGTTCTAGCTTAAGTGACTCATTGTTTAGGTTCTTCCCCTCCCAGAACTGTAATTTTAATACTTTTTTTTTCTTAAGGACCATGACTTAAACCCAAATCACTCTGGCTCTCATGATTGGCCAACAGTAGGTCCCAGCCCAAGCCCTATGTGGCCATTGTTTGAACTTTGATTGGCTTAGGGTGAAAGTAAATAGCAATTGTTTCTGTTTGTCCAAGAATCCACAAGGGACTTTTTCTCCCAGACTGATTTTTTTTAACTAGGTAAAGAGGCCACTCTCTTCCTCATTTCTTACCTAGCCTTAGTTTCTGAATATCCATTGCCATAGTCATACTGAGACTTATTAAAGTTTAAAAATTTTAAAAAGGCCAAGGTCTCCCACCGTATGCAGGTCTATCTCCAGTTAACCTAATCTATATCTTCAGATGGCATTGGAGGAGAAAATGAGGCTGGTAACTTTGCATAACCCTTCTTCACTTAAATCCAATTCACTTGAATGCCATGGCACCACCTCCCTAATATCATGGTCCTCTTCTAGGATGAAGGATAAACAACAGCAACAGTGAAAACAACAATTTTTATGGTGGTAAATAAGCCCATCTTTTGTCTTAATTCTTACTTAGCATTCAGTTATTGAATGCGTGTTGTCTCAGAGAAATAGGCCTGGGAAAGAATTTAATTTAGAAAAGCCAAAGTCCTTCACTCTACCCCAGGCCATCCCCAGTCTTCTTGACTTTTGACTTCTTGACACTGAACTTCTGTGCCTCTGGAGGAGAGACTGAGGCTGAGGACTGCACAACTGCCTCCCTTAAAGCTAATTCAAGCCCAAGACATCACCCACATGATGTCATTGATTCTCTTTGAGAATCAAAGATGAACAACAAGGGATGTGTGGCTAAAAAGAGACTAGAGTACTCTGGGCACACTCCAAATTCTGAACTGTTAGCTGTGTTAATTAGCACACCGAAGTTCTCATCCCTTGTCAGGACCCTTGTATAATTGTAGATGAGAGATATCTAGTCGGTCCTTGAATTTCCCCAGCCCCTCCTACATCCAAGTTTCCATTTATGGGTATGATTGATACCATCCTACTATCTGATCACTTTTCTTGTGTATATCCCATCTTATAATGTCTTTTTCCCTTTGAAAAGTCACTTTGGATCTTATGTCTTTATCCTGAAAGTTGTCCTCTCTTATAACTGAACCATCCCAACTTCTCCCACACTAATTTCTTTGTATCATAATGGAAAATCTAGAGAATTCTAAAAAAGTAAACCAAGCAAACAAAATGTATTATTTAATTGTCTAAAATGTACAAAGCATTGCAATAAACACCAGTGATACAAATATCACAAATGACATAGATGCTACAATTATGAAGGGCACAGTCCAAAGTATTTGGAGGATATGGAGGCAACATATGTGATATTTCTTAAGTGTTTTTTTCATAAAAATGTAATATTTTCAGAATCTGATCAGTGAGTTATCACATCATAGTCTGATTGCTACAGCATAATAAATCTACATCTCTTACTAGGTAGTATCATTCTTTCTATATTTAATCTCCATTGACCTCATATATCTCGTTTGTAAAATGAGAATCACCAGACTTTATGGTCTATAAAGTCACTTCTAACTCTAACACAATTATCCCATTACAGAAACAAAACTCAATGGTAGTCATGAAGGTGGTATCATATAATAATTTGATATTGAAATTGAATTATTTTGAAATTAGGCAATAAAGTTGTTAAGTTCAAGTTGAGATGTTAAGCATAAGTAATAGTCCTAATATAGGTGCGTATAATACATGATGGTGATGATGTATTGATATTTAACACTTCCCAGAAGAATTAATTTATAAAATGTTAGTAGCAGACACTTTATTATTTTTTTACGGAAAAAAAAAATTTGTGGACTAGTTCTTTTAAGAGATTTTTAAAGAGATTATGTACATTTTAAACCATTCTTCTCCTAGGATTCATACTGCTTCAGCTTTTGGAAAACAAGACTGAATGCAATGATATATGAAAAAAAAATCCAGTCCTTCTATTTTCTGATTTTTATAAGGAGCATGGGAAGGGAAAAAAAGGACACATTTACTGAAAAAAAAAATTACACCTATATTTATAGGATTAGAGTCAAAGACATAAAATTTCAAAGGTACATAGTCTTAGACATCTATTTTTTCTTCTTCAACATATATTTTTTTGTAATATGCAAAATTCTTCCATGCTCATACAATATTCTCTGCATGTCATTTATAAATGTTTGTATATCAACAGTATGTCAACTGTATTAAACTATATTTAGTTTAGACAAATTAATAGACAATTATTTAACATAAATTATGTGGTTCAATAGTAGTCTCAACCCATTGTATGAAGCAGTGTTACTGAAACTATTCTATTCTACATCTCTTTTGTATTTATCCTCCATCACCTGCCATTATTTTCATACTCTATTAGTGTTTGTGTGTGTGTCTGTGTGCCCATGAGTATAGACTGTTTGTTAATGAGTTGTTCAAGTAGCTCTCCAGGAAGGGATATGCCACACAATCTTTTACGTAGATTCTTCTGATTTCTCTTCAATGAAATAATTTCACTAGAATTTCATTCAATATCGAATTTAATTCAATTCTGCAAATATTTGCAGTCACCCATCTTTGGAAGAGTTCTCTTACAAAAATAGAGTTCTTTCAATCAAATCTATCATCAAATCCTTTGAAATTTTACTGAAATTTGTGATCCACATGAAGTTACCCTTGAATTTCCTCTGTCACAAAGTCACTGATGGAGTGGTCACTAGACCTCAATGTCTTTATCATCTCTATTTGAGCAAAGATTTATTTCCAGTTGACTAGGTTCTGAAAACCAGTACCTTTTAAAGCTCCCTCCATTTTAAATTATTATGAAAGGAAACAAAAAGTTTATTACTTTTTCTGGTTTTGTCAGAGAGAACTCTAGAAAGTATCCAAATAGTTGAAATTCTTCATTAATACTTTAGATTTGTGGCTTATTTCCAGATCTTGTTTAATTTTTCCTTTCAATGGATTATGTTTTATATATACACAACAAGTAGCTAACATAAATGACAGAGCACAAGACTTAGGAAACTCTGAGTTTGAATGCTGCCTCAAATATATACTAGCTATGTATCCCTAGGCAAAGTATTAATCTTCTTGGGGTCTCAGTTCCTCATCTTAAAATGAATGGATTGACCTTAATACCCTGTAAAGACTCCTAAAGTTCCAAAAGTATGGAATTTTTTCTTCACTTATTTTTAGCTGAATGTTCTTAATTAGGTCCCTGGATATCCTTGAATAATATGTGTATATGTTTGTATAGAAATATGTTTGGAATATGTATGTATGCATGAACGTATGTATGTATTTATAAAATGTGTGTATGTTTTTAAATACAAAGACAAAGATAGAAGTTCAAGTAGAACTATATGAAGAACATGTATGTATATGTATATATATATATACATACACATGGATATACATGTGTATATGTATGTATGAACACAAATACATGCATATTCTGCATATAATTCTATTTAAACATCTATCTCTCTATCAGTATTCTATATTGAATGTACTCTCATCCATGATGTCCCTTCATGAATATAAAAGTAAATTTTCTTCCTAACCCTCAGTTTCATCATCATTGCTATATTTCACTATGACTCCAGCCAAATACACTTTGTTTAGTCTTAGAAAAGAGTCAATTTCTTCTAGTCTTTAAGCCATAGTTCAGATATCCAAAATAACATTCTTAGATACCATTGTTTTATATAGATTTTTCACATTTGAATTATAACATTCTTTCATCAAGTTCCTACCTTCTGGCAGCATTACTAATGAAAATATTATTACTATTCCAGTGGCTTTCAATTTCTTTTCCTGGATTTCAATTTTTTTGTCAGTGTTTCTTAGTTTCCTTTGGTTGGTGTCATGTGTTCTGATCTCAATTTCCTGGAAAGATTAGTTGTTTTAAGGTGTTTGTGAGAAGTCTCTGGACACTTCTATCCTTGATATAGGTCCCAGGAAAAAACAGTATAAATCTCAATTACTTATGTCAGTTTGGAAAATAGCTACCTCAGTAATCTCCAGCACAGATTCAACATCACTACTTGCCTTTATGTCCTCTGACTACTATTGCATGATATGTCTACTAATGACAATTATAGATCTCCATTATCATTCCTCATGGAGCTGGTTTCTCTTAAGATAGTAGAGAAGAGATAATCTTTTTATGTAGGTCTAAGTGTTCAGTGATGCCTTATTTTTCACTGTTTATCTGTCTCAGATTCTCCCACTCTACCACCTCCCAACACAGGTTTGATTTTGCCATTTCAACAATACTTTCTTCATTTTTTGCTAGTATCTTTTCCCCCCTTTTTTCAAAGAAGTTTTCATATTTTTTGAGAACTTCAAGAAAAAATTTTTCCCTCTGGTCTTCATGATCTCCATCAAGTCAAATCATGTCAGACACTTTTGGGGACAAGGTTTATATAGTGGTGGATGAAATGAATACTATAGCTATTGTTTAAAAAAGATTTTGATGAAGTGTTTAATTAAATCTTTCTTGATAATACTAAAGAGATAACAGTCTTCACAAAGAGTTATACATTGAAAAAGAACTAAGGACATGATAGGTAAATGAATAATTTTTCATGTAGTACCCTGGCCCAGTCTGATCACATATGGAGTATTTGTGCCATATAGTATGAACAACATTGGCAAGCTGGTGAGTGTCCAGAGAAGTGTGATCAAGATGCTGAAGGAATTTTAGATAATGAAATCTGAGGATCAATTGAAAATATATTAGGGATGCTTTTCTTGGAGGAGAGAAAACAAAGAACATTTCTACAAGTATTTGAAAAACTGCCATATGTAGATAAAAAAAATAGAGTTGTTATACTTGACCCTAGAGTACAGAGATAAAAATAGTGGGTGGGAGTTTCAAAGAAGTAAATTTAGCCATATACACACTCAAGCATACACCATGTATGTGTATGTGTATGTATGTATTAGAAATATCCAAAAATAGAATAAGTTTCCACAGGAGGTAGTATGTTTGACTTCTCTGGGATGATGCAAAAAAAGTCTCATGACTATGTTTTGAGTAGGTTGTAGAAAGTATTCTTCAGACATGGTTGTGATCAGATGGCTACAGAGGTCACTTCCAATTATGTGATTGTATAATAAATTTAGGGATGAGGCAAATGTGCACTTGGTACCTGCATAGTTTTTCCAAGGTACTAGAAGACACATATCATTATGCTCTCACTGCAAACTACAAAAACTTTCTCTCTGTCTTACATATTAACCAGAATCAAGATCCTTATTCCTGGGGGGTGGAGTCAAGATGGCGGAGTAGAAAGACTCACTTATGCTAGCTCCGAACCCACAGCCCATGGATTTAATGTAAGAATTGCTCCCCACGAGTTCTGGATCACAGCAGGGTGTGCAGAAACACAGTGGAAGAGATTTCCGTTCCAGAGAGCCCTGGATAGCCGTCACCAGGGTCCATCACCCTGGAAAGCAGAGTCCACCCCAGCACTGCCCTGGCCGCGTGGCCGAGAGGGGCAGATCCGAGCAGGCTTCAGGGACGGAATCTCCGGTGGCCGGGAAGGTCCCTCTGCCCACAGAAGCTACAGGTCAGTGAGAGAGACATCTGGGCTGGCCGAGAGGGGAGCAGGGTGTCTCCGGGGCTCGGGCCCCCTCAGGAGGAAGCGGGGGAAGCAGAGGCGGGGGTGGCAGCAGAGGCAGCGGCGGTGGCCCAGGACTCCCCAAGCAGGCAGGATCTTCATCACTGAAAGTCTCTGCATAAACCACCTGAAGGAGCTGAGCCTGGGAGACGGCCCTGCCCCACCTACTCCATTACTGAAGGTTGCTGCATAAAGCCCCTGAGGGAACTGAGCCTGGGAGGTGGCCCTGCCCCCACCGCAGCACCAGAACTAAAGCTCACATTGAATAGCAGCGGTGCCTGCCACGGAAAGCCCATTTGAATCTCAGACCCCAAGTACTAGCTGGGCAGATCTAGGCGGGGATGGACAGGAATATCAGAAGTCAAGTAACTGGCTGGGAAAATGCCCAGAAAAGGGAAGAAAAATGAGACTATAGATAGCTTCTTTCAGCAGGTGCAAATGTTCCCGCCTTTTGGTTCTGATGACGAGGAAATATTCTTGCCATCAGGGAAAGATGTGGAGGGCAGGGCCTCTGCATACCAGACATCCCAGGGGGATTTCGGGTGGGCTCAGGCCTTGGAAGAGCTCAAAAAGAATTTTGAAAAGCAAGTTAGACAGGTGAAGGAAAAACTGGGAAGAGAAATGAGAGAGATGCAAGAAAAGTATGAAAAACGGGTCAATACCTTGGCAAAGGAGACCCAAAAAAATGCTGAAGAAAATAACACCTTGAAAAATAAGCTCACTCAATTGGCAAAAGAGGTTCAAAAAGCCAATGAGGAAAATAATGCTTTCAAAAGCAGAATTAGCCAAATGGAAAAAGAGGTTCAAAAGCTCACTGAAGGGAATAGTTCTCTCAAAATTAGAATGGAACAGATGGAATCTAATGGCTTTCTGAGAAACCAAGAAATCACAAAATAAAACCAAAAGAATGAAAAAATGGAAGATAATGTGAAATATCTCATGGGAAAAACAACTGACCTGGAAAATAGATCCAGGAGAGACAATTTAAAAATTATAGGACTACCTGAAAGTCATGATCAAAAAAAGAGCCTAGACATCATCTTCCATGAAATTATCAAGGAAAACTGCCCTGATATTCTAGAACCACAGGGTAAAATAAATATTGAAGGAATCCATTGATCACTGCCTGAAAGAGATCCAAAAAGAGAAACTCCTAGGAACATTGTGGCCAAATTCCAGAATTCCTAGGTCAAGGAGAAAATATTGCAAGCAGCTAGAAAGAAACAATTCCAGTATTGTGGAAATACAATCAGGATAACTCAAGATCTAGCAGCTTCTACATTAAGGGATCGAAGGATGTGGAATAGGATATTCCAGAAGTCAAAGGAACTAGGACTCAATCCAAGAGTCACCTACCCAGAAAAACTGAGTATAATACTTCAGGGGAAACTATGGTCTTTCAATGAAACAGAGGACTTTCAAGCATTCTTCTTGAAAAGACCAGAGCTGAAAAGAAAATTTGACTTTCAAACACAAGAATGAAAAGAAGCATGAAAAAGTAAACAGCAAAGAGAAGTCACAAGGGACTTACCAATAGTGAACTGTTTATATTCCTACATGGAAAGACAATATTTGTAACTCTTAAAACTTTTCAGTATCTGGGTAGTTGGTGGGATCACACACACACACATGTACATGCATGCAAGCACACACACGTACACACATGCATGCACATACAGAGAGAGAGCACAGAGTGAATTGAATAGGATGGGACCATATCTTAAAAGAAATTAAGGTAAATGGTGAGAGAGAAAGGTAGGGGGAGGAAAGAGGGTGAAATGGAATGGGGTAAATTATATGTCATTTACGAAGCAAGCAGGAGACTTTTTAGTGGAGGGAAAAAGAGGAGAGCTGAGAAAAAAAAAAAACCAAGAAGTTTACCCTCATCACATTTGACTGAAGGAAAGAATAAAATGCACACTCATTTTGGTATGAAGACCTATCTTGCAGTATGGGAAAGTGGGGGAGAAAAAGATAAGCAAGGGGCGGGGGGATGATGGAAGGGAGGGCAATGGGAAGAGGGAGCAATTTGAAGTCAACACTCAGGGAGGGACAGGATCAAAGGACAGAATGGAAACAATGGGGGGCAGGATAGGATGGAGGGTAATTCAGTTAGTCTTACACAACAGGACTATTATGGAAGTCATTTGCAAAACTACACAGATAGGGCCTATATTGAATTGCCTGCCTTCCCAAAGGGAATGGGTGAGGAGGGAGGGATGGGGAGAATTTGGAACTCAAGTTTTAGGAACAACTGTTTAGTATTGTTGTTGCTACTAGAAAATAAGACATAAAGTTAATGAGGAATAGAAAGTCATCTGGCCCTACAGGACCAAAAAGAAGATGGGGACAAGAGAAGGGAGGGATGACAGAAGAGAGGGCAGATTGGAGATAGGGAAAATTAGAATGCTCGGTGTATTGGGGTGGGGGGAGGGGATAAAAGGGGAGAAAATTTGGAACCCATAATTTTGTGAAAATGAATGTAAAAAGTTAAATAAATAAAAAAAATAAAGAAGATCCTTATTCCTTTGTCAATCTTTTAGTAACTCTAGTGTCAAAATCATGAAACTCTTTGAATTTTTTTTCTTTTTCAGCAATACCTGTTTACTCTGATAGGGTGTTCATTTACTCACAACTAAGAAATTTTCATTTAATTAGTTATTTTACTTATTAATTTTAATAGCTATTCATTAACTTTTTCTTCATTTATAGATGGGGGTAAGTAATTTACACTTTCCTGAAATTATTCTATTAGCACAGACCTATACAACCTGTGATCCACCAAAGGACTTTGAGTGGCTTGCAGAAAATATAGAAGAATGGACCATCCCAAATGTTTTGGTGTGTTTGCATGGGTCATAGATTGTGCAGGTCTGTCTTAGCAAAAGCAATACATTATTTTCAAGATTTGGAAGTTAGCTTTGATTCATGTCTTGACAAGCTTATTTTGATGTGATATACAATGCTAACTTTATTTTTTTAATCAAATATAAATAGTATTATGTGTATATAACCCAAATATTTCAGAGATGAGAATGATGCATGAAAAATTGGAAAAAGAAATGAAAGGGTTAGAAATAAGACACTAATGAGAACCAATAGTTCAGCAAAAGAAACATAATAACTTACTCAAGTAACACACATAGGCCAAAGGGAATTTAATGATTCCATTAGCCTACATGTGTCTATTTGTAGACTATATGATTGTGCATTTACAGCTGATTATAGAGGTGACTGACAAAGGAATTTAATAAATAACAGAAATAATTTTAGCAAAATAACAGGCTATAAATAAAATTCATAAAAATTGCCTGTTTCTGTATATTTCCAACAAAAAAAATACCACATAGAGGAAGAAAGAAAAAAGTGAACTTACTATAGCTACAGAAAGTTTAAAATACTTGGGTTTCTACCTATTCAGAAGTACACAAGAAACCGAAACAATTGTAGAGGTATTACATGCTCATCAAGACAATATATTAAAAGTAACATTGCTAACTATAAGTTTACTTATTTAAAACCATACCAATCAAGAAAGCAAAGACTTACTTTACAGAGTTAAAGAAAGAAATAAAATTTGTCTGAAAGAGCATATGGTCACAAATCTTAAGGAAAATTGTGAAAAAATGGGAAGGAAGGGGTCCTGGCTTTATCAGATTTAAAACTATACTACAAAGCATTAATTGTTATAATAATATGTTCATGACTACAAAATAGAAAGGTTAATAAGTGAAAGAAATTATTTGTACAACATTATGAAGCAAATAGCTCATAGTCAATTGTTATATAAACCAAAGATCTCAGCTACGAAGTTAAGGACAAAAAATATCTAAGAAATATAGAAAGGTATCTGGTAGTAGTAGGTTTAGGCTAACATGCCCTACCAGGATAAGCTTCAAATTTATATATGACATAGATAGAAAAGATCAGATTAGAGAAGCAAGGGAAAAACAAACAAACTTCCTCATCTATGTATAAAAAATGAGCCCCTTATCGAACCAGGAGAAGGGAGAAACAAAAAAAGGTGAAGTCAACTATTTGAATATATCAAATCATATACATTGTGTACAAACCAAAAACCATACAGCTAAGATTAAATGGACATATTTAATTTGATGAAAAATTTTTTGCAGTAAGTTTTTCTGATGGAGTTCTCGTTTCCCAGATCTATCTATCTATCTATCTATCTATCTATCTATCTATCTATCTATCTATCTATCATCTATCTATCTATCTATTTATCCATCAGTCTGTCTGTCCATCTATCTATATGATATATATATATGATATATATTTGAATCAGTTTCATATATATATATATTTGTAGAATATATAATTGTGCATTACAGTTGCTTATATATATATATGAAACTGATTCAAATTTATAAGAATGGGTCATTCTCTAATTGACAAATGGTCAAATAATATGAATAACCATTCTCAAGGAAATAAATCCAAGCTTTCTATAGCTAGATGGAAAAAGGCACATATCACTAATATTTAGAGAATTGAAATTTAAAGTAACTGTAAGGTTCCACTTTATATCTGTCAGATTAGCAAAACTGACAAAAAAAGGAAAGTAACAAATGCAAGTCTATTGTCAAAGAGTAATATTTACACGCTGTCAGTGAGGTTGTAAATTAATCCAATCATTTTTGAAAGCAATTTGGGTATATGGCCAAAAGTTACTAAAATTTTCATGCCTTTTTAACTCAGTGATACCACTACTAGTCCTTCATCACAAAGAGAAAAAAGGAAGAGAAAAGTTCCTGTATATAAAAATATTCTGACAATGTATCTGTTCAATTAGTTTAAATGGAAATAATTTGTTGAATTTCTGTGGCCATATGTTTTGATATTCAATGTTCAGTTGTAGTTAAAACATTTTGGAAAGAAAAGTAAGCAAGCATCATGAAGAACTAGCATAATTTTCTTTGTTTAATCAAGAACAACTTATAACAGATTAATCTTATTTCTTTTCTTTTTTTTTCTTTTTTGGCCAGGTTACTACAGGAAAAGATGAAAGAAATTTGCAGACAGCTCTACCTAGAGTTTACCAAGTTGTTTGATATAACGTTACAGTTTTCTGAACAATATGGGGATGTGGAAAGAGCTTTCCCATATTCCACATTGTTAATTTTTGTCTATACACATTCACTTTGGAACAAGATCATCCGTAGGCATTTTTTGTTTATGAGAATCCAGTTAAGTAAATGGATAAAAAAAAATAACCACTAAAAGTATATTTTTTTTTGCATGGATATTATTTCCCTCTGTGGTCTTAGAGCCCATAAATGGGACAATTGCTCCCGAATTTTAGTATGACCTTGCTTGATTATTTAACTCAGTTTATCTTTACTCATGAACTTTCCTGTTTTCTTTCTGCAGCTATCTAACAGCAGTAAGATATATTTTAATTAATTGAGCCATGGCTCCCATTTTAAATCATTCCATTCAAATAAATAATAACATTTTCAAGGGATGGAAGTAGTTATGGTGCAGGGGAGATACACTGATCAATTAATTGAAGCAGATTCCACTTACTCTGCTCTAAATGGACAGAAAATCTTATTGTACTGTGACAGTGACAAAACTTCTACCATATAATCAAAATGAAACCCAGGAGGCAACCAAAGTCAATGAAGCACAAGTAATTGCAAAAGAAGCCTGTTCAATCCTCTAAGTCCATGCAAGCTCTTTTCTCTCTGTGATGTCTGCCTTCACTGAAATGAGGGTGAATTGGCTCAGCATGCCCTCTTTGAGGCTGGTTAGCTCTCTTTGAAACTATTGACTGTAATTTAAATGGCTTTTTTTCTTTACTCTTTTTTTTTAATGGACCTTGAACCAAGCAGTAAAGGTTTCTTCAGGCATGCTTAGTCGAGTTACATAAATAAAATCACATGCATTATTTGAATTATATAAGAAAGGAAAGAAGAGAAGCAAAACAACAGAAACAAAAGAAGGGAAGGAGAGAGTCAAGTAGGAAAAAGAAGAAGGAAGGAAGCAATCAAGGAAGGCAAGCAGGCTTATTTTTTTTTTCCTTTGGTAGTTACTCATGTAATCAAAAACCTGAAATTTTATATAAAATGTGTATTTTCAAACTGTGGTATCATTTGAAAAATGAAAAATAAAGTAATTTCTGAGAAGATGGTGGAGTAGGTCAGAAAAGGCTCTCCAAATTTCCTCCTGAAAAAAGAACATAATAGTGGAGGGAATGTGGAACAGCAAATAAATAAAAGTCAGGGTTAAGCAGGTGTTATTCTCAGACAACTTGAGAAGCTTCCAGGAAAGACCAGATCACCAACTGCTAAGTGAAGTGCAAACATCTCCAGGCCTACTCTGCTGACTCAACAACCCTGGGGGCGGCTGAGGTTAGGGTTTCATCTTCCAGACAGTGTGAGGTTAGATGACTGAGTAGAAGGCATAAGGGCCTTCCACTTTTGAGGGATGCCAAGCATAGCTATCCTGACCAGAAGAATCCAGGCTGGGCTGCCACCGCCAGGGAGAAAGGGCTAGCACATACCTGATTAATTCAGTAGTAGAGGTGTGGGGAAACTGCTGACTTTGGGCGCTTTCAGGAGAGCAAAGTTCCTGGTTTCAGTTCTGGGGAAGAAAGGACAACAGTAATTGAACTAAGTGAATTCTTTGAGTAAGATCATTTCCAGTACAATGGGCCTTGGGGTCTCAGGCATGGCTTAGGAGTAGAGAGGAAAGCTGAAGGTTGAGCCCCAGGATAGACTTCAGAAAATAACAGTAAGAAGGATCTTAGGCATGTTGCATCATTCCCCACATCTCAGCATTAGAATATGATTAATAGCTTAAAAAAACTAGATAAATTAATAAATATGGGTAATCAAAGAAGAAAGAACCCAAACACAGATAGTTATTATGGGAATAGAGAACATCTGGGTTCATGCTCAAAGAAAAAAAGCCACTCCTTTTTAAGTGAGAAATATCAAAAGCTCCAAAACAAAAAAGGAGTTCTTGGAACAACTTAAAAAGCACTTTAAAAATCAAAGAAGAGGGAAATGGAGTGAAGATCTTAGAGTAAAAGAAGGGACATACCTCAGCTCTCTCCAAAACCCCTCCAAATACTTCAAATGACTCTAAACAAATTCTAGAGTGACAGAACGCACAAAAAGATGGAGTGAAAGAATTTCTAGCCTAAGACAACATTGTGTAAAATGGATAATTTTCATTCCTTCAAATTAAAAATCTTCTTGTAAAAATAAAACCTTTGCAGCCAAGAATAGAAGAGATGAAGAAAATTGAGGGAGGAAGTCTTTCATACTCAGTGTCTCAGACAGGATGTGATTGGGTTGGCATATTGCTGTGGTGTGGGAAATGATGAGTTGGTTAATTTAGGAAAAAAACATGGAAAGATTTGAACTGAGGAAAGAAGATGCCATCCACCTTCAGAGAAACAGATAACAAGTGAAATAAGCATAATATGGTTTTAAGTGTGTGTATGAATGCATATATGTAATATGTATACATGTGCATATTTGTAGATACCTATGTATATGTGTATATATAATTGTATTTGATTGTAGCCTTTGATTGCTTGATTGTGGGATAGGGAGGGGAAAAGTATTGCAAAAATTGCCCAGCAGAGAACAAAAGAAAAACTACAAGTAAACAAAGACTATCTGAGCTACTTTGAGAGCAATATGTAGTTTCTAAAATGAAGACTGATGAAATTGAAACTTCTTGTTTTATATAGAATCCTCTTATGTACTGCTGTGTATTTGGCAATATTTTACCTTCCCATGTTTGCATTTAAGTTTAAAATCACTAAAAAATTACAAAGAAAATGAACATTAAAAAGTCTGTATTTGTCCTTGCTATGCTAAAATGGTTTTAGCTTATTTTTTCTCTGTTTTTTAAAGAAATAAACTAGGTGACTGAATTCTATGAGTCATACCTGGAATGTATGTAATTTATTTAGCCAAAGCCACTGGTTTTTCTTGATTTAGATTTCATTGTGTTGGATTAAGGTAATTATTTCTCATTTCTTCCTTAGCCAAAGCTCAACCTCCAGTCATGTTCAGCCATGCCAAAAAAAAAAAAAAAAATCAATCAATTGATCAGCAACCATTTGTCAAGTGCCTTGTTTGTGTCATGCACTATGCTAGGTGTTGTATATACAATTACAAATAATCAAGTAGATTCTACTCTTAAGGAGCTGGCATTCTACTGGGGAAGAAAACATACTCATTAAAGTATGAATAATTCTTCTTTATTTACAAAAGTAGAGCTTTTCAAAGACCTCTAAAGAAAGTGATTGTTGGAAATTTTCCCAAAGATGTGGGGAATAAAGGGAAGAAAGTATGTAGGGGGTGTCATCCCATGGAGGAAGGAACATTCAGGCCCTGGACCAGACACATGAAACCTGGCTGTAAGTGAGAAGAACAAGACGTGGTTTGTGCAGATACAGAAATGTGAGAGCTGAACAGGGAAACAAACAGGCCAAGCACAGACATAGTATCTTCAGGATAGTGGACAGAGTAGAGTGAAGGTCTCAGGCCAAGCCCAGATCACATGCTGACTATGGCTGTGGTTGTCTTTCTTATGTGTGTTCTTCTGTTTCATTTGGAGGGGTTTTTGTAGGAGTGAAGTTGGAGGTGGTGGAGTGGAAATACCAAGTTGGGAGAATAATTCTATATAATAGAGTTAACACAGGTGTGAGGAAAATTACTATTTTCTTATATTAACCAATTTCAGATGGGGGACCCAAAGATGCTTTTTTTTGACTACCAACCAATTATCATTAAGTTAATTAATGAGAGTTTTTTTTTCTCTTTTTACTTCCATATTCAAAGCTGGTGAAGGACATACTGACAATAAGACTTTCTCCTCAATCTTAGGCAGGACTCCACTCAGTTAGGAGAGTTTATTTTTGGTTAAAGGTAAAGATCATCTAATTTAGGTGAATTCTAGCCCTTCGTTCTACAATTAAGTGATCTGGGTGCAAATAGATTCTTTTGTCTACATAACTGGAGGCAACTAAATTTCATCTAGTTAAGTCTTAGGCGGAAGGAGTCTAAGACTTTTCCCTACCTACTCATTTTCATTAATTTATTAATCATCCTTAGGGACACCTTCTTTTCCAAAGGTATTTAAACTTTCAAAAACCTTTGTTCAGGGGCTTTTGGCTATCAAGACAGAGCAGTGACAATCAATTTTTTTTTTTATTATAAGCTAACTTAATTAATAAATTTGATATTAATTACCCAGAAACTATCTCACAAATTTTCATTTCTCACAATGTTTTTTGAAATGTGGATTTCTTTCAGAATTCTTTCCATAAAGTTAAATGTGAAAAATGCAAGTTTACATAAAACAAGAACCATATATGCTAAATAATACAAAATAAAATAAAATAGCTATTGAGAAAGAATTCTTAACCAGTGGGGTGGAAGATTCAGGAACACATTTTGTTGATCTCATTGGTGAGGGATATAGAATTTCCCAATACAAAAGCATGAAGACAGGAGAGAGAGAGTGATTTGGATGGGTCACAAAGTATAAGATTTGGAATAAAATACAATGATAATAAAAACAAAAACTGGGACAAGATTGGAAGGAATTTTAAAAATACAACAGAAGAACTTATTTTTTATATTAGATGCAAGAGTTAATCATTGGAATTTACTGGCAAACTTTCTACCTGCTCAGATCTATACTGAAGGAGTATGATTTTGGAAACTGTTTGGAATGGATGGAAGTGGTGAGAGCTTTGAGACAAGGAGATCCATTAGAAGGCCATTTCAATAGTCAATGTCTGAGGTAATAAGAATCTGGTCCTAGGCAGGTGCAAGCAGGACACAGATGCCAGGGATGTTTTAGAGGTAGAGAAGGCATGCTCTGGTAATTAAATGATTACGGGATGCATGGAAGGATAAGTATTCAGTTCTCTTCTTCCTAGGACTTATTTTTCTATAGCCTGGTCATTTTCCTTAGTGTTGTTTATATATATTATTTTCCCTCTCTTCTCCTTTCTCTTGCTTGATCATCAATACTACGATTGCCTCTGGAAAGGACCTATAAATTAATGACTATTTTATTTTTCCACTCACCATCCCCATGATTTCTAGAGTAAAGTACTCTTCCCTGCCACACCCATCCCCCCCATAAGTTTTCCTTCTCAGCTTAGAATGCAAGTTACTTGAGCATAGGAACTGTCTTTCTTTTGTCTTTATATCACAAGCAGTTGGAAGAAGACTTAGGCTCAATAAATTTTTTATTAATTTAAGTGAATAGATATGACAACTAAATTCATTGGAAATTATGAAGACACTAAGAAACAGAATTACAGAAAGATAAAGGGAAGATGGCCCAGAATGGATCCTTAGGGGCATCCCTGTGTGTGTGTGTGTGTGTCTGTGTGTTTATGGGTAATATGGCTTAAGGGACATGGTAAATGAGTAGAGGTGAATTGATAAAAATGTATCACCATCCCAGGAAGAACTACTCAATTAATAGTATATTAATAGTTTAGTTTTAATGTAGACAATATCATTAGACAATAAAATTTTGGTATAAAACTAATAGCTATCAATCAGATAAACATTAAAAAATGAATGGCAAAATTTCAACCTAGACACTTAGATTTTAAAAAGGCAAAATCTAATAAATGAAAACTTTCTCAACAAGTCAAGGCAATACTTTTGCTTTCTGACCTAAAAGGCCTAAATAAAATCATTACACCTTTGGTCTGCCCTCGCACACTTCCTTTCACCCTCCTTATTTTCCTTTTCTTTTTCAAAAATAAAATGCCTGGGCTAAAGAATCAAGGACTTAGGTGTGATTAGAATGGATGATTTTCCTCTTGCTTTTTCATTGCTAATTTATTTGATTACAAAGGTTAATGTCATTTTCAAAATGTTGCCTCTTATTTTCCTTGTTTATTTCTTCACTAAAATTGTTTGCAATTTGAAAAAATAATACCTGTAAGGAAGCATCCCTAAAAATCTTTCCAGTTCTAAATCTGATATTATATTCCAATGATCTTATGAAATTATTATTGAATTTCCTTAACCTTTTAATAGATCACAAATCTAAGAGATGATGTGTTAATAGTTGAATGCAGTGCTCCCTCAATCATAGTTGCTAAAGAGGTTTTTATTTATTCAAAAATTACTTGAGATTATTTTTTTAAAGTTTACATAGAGTGATGCAATTTAAACAACAAATCACTACAGGAGAATTGTGTGAAGACTTCAGAATTTGGTTTGGATTATACAAAGTTGCGTAGGTGATGAAAAGTCTGCCTCTGTCTAAGCCATTTGAATTTATGAATTGAATAAGCCAAAGTGAATGAAGTTCAGTGAAGTACTTTTTATAAATGAAGTCACAGTCACATGGACTTAGAGTAATGATAATTTGATACAAAACAAATTTTTAATTTAAATCCATATGAGCAATCCTTCTGATAACAGATGCCAAAGGCATTATAACTTGTTGCATGATATATAAGGCATTGTAACTAGTAATATTCACAAGATGCTGTGGACAAAATTTCATTATTCTACTCCCAACTTGGTGATGTTTCTTTGTAGTGCAGTGTTCATCTTCAAGCAAGAGTTCATCATTGGGCTCTTAGTGAATAGATTAGCTCTTTGCATTATTGTTTGCACAGCGTTTTGCTATGCTGAATTTGTTCAGTATCACCGCATATGGCTTTCCCTATTTCCTTTTATGCTTTATATTATCCCCTTTGTAAAACACCATAATATTTATATTCCATTACATTGTCATGTTTTATTAATAATTTTTCAATTGTTTAACCTAAGGGTTGCTTCAATATAATTTTAGTGACAAGGATTAAAAGTGTAATTTCATAGTTATGGAAATTTTTTTTTACCATTCTTAGATAACTACCTAGATGACTGAGTGGTTAATTGATTTGTACAGATTCACATAGACAATATTTGTCATAGAGGGCACTTGAGTCCAGGTTTTTTGACTTTGCATTCTGGTTTTTATCCTCCATGTCACACTGTATCATTATAAATAAAAGAGATAGTTGATAGATATGTATATATGTATATGCATGTATATATATATATAAACACACATACACACATATATGTTTGTGTGTATGTGTGTGTATGTATATATACATATATGTTTTAATTTGTAATTGTGTCTTTTGAGTAGCTTTAGGAATTAAATATCTACAATTCAAGTCAAAGCTATTGTAAGTTTTGTGACTTATTAGACAAAATCGTATTGCTCTCCAAGATGTTTTCAAATATCTACAGTTTTACCTGCAATGATTTATAGTGCTTTCATTTACAAAAAAAAAAAAAGTCATTCTATTGGGTAAAATGCTGTCTTCAGGCTGCCTTGATTTGTATTTTACTGATTTTTAACAGTATTTCAGAATATGTTCATATATATTTAGCACAATAGTTATATTTGTGTGTTTGGCACCACTAAAGTTGTTGGTTCATAACCTGTGACCATGTCTTTCCTGGTGAATGTACATTTTGGGTCTTATAAATGTAAAAACTATTTTGTTTGCTTTTACATCTTCTTGGAAGGATATAACGAAATTGTTTCCTTCCTTTTATAAATTATGTTACACAATGATTAGGTGTATAGATATTTAAGACAGATCGTATCATTATCTCTTTTAGTGCTTCCTGATCTGAATTCAGCTTTGTACTAAATCATTAATTCTACTTCCATTTTTTGATTTGCTTTTCTCCCCTATACATCCCCCCCACACATACCCACAAACACACACACCAAACCAGAGTTCTTCTAGATATAATAAGGTTGGGGCTTGTCTTTGTTAAGGCTCTATGTATTCTTTTGGTTTGCTTATAGAAGACTAATTTCACAACCTTCAGTTGTTTGTTTTTAATGTTTTTCTGGAACAATATTAAAATTATTTAATTTTCCTAAATTTTGAAGATTGTTGTTTTATCTGTGATCCAGATCTCTCATTTGATTTCAAATATTTTGTAGCCATTAAGAATATCTCAACAATGTTTTGGGACTGCATTTCCAGTTTTTCTGAATTATGTGTAGTTCACTTTTCTTGAATTGCAATTCTACTTTTTGTCACTGCTAAGGAATTACTTTTTAATTGGATTATCTGTTGCATTATTTATTATATTTATTTATGTTTGCAACTTTTTTCACCATTTCATCAAATTCCCTTGTCTCAATTCTCACTTGTTATTTCCTTTTTTTTTTTTGTTCAGTCTCTTATTGCACATGGTCTTTGGTTTTCTTAGAATCACAAATTCTTGTGTATTATATTTCTTTTATTGACTGAGTTGAGGATATCTCTCAGAATATATTATGTTATTTCTTTCTCTATCTGTATCTTTCTCTCTTTCTATTTTCCTGTAGGGCAAGATAGATTTCTATACCCCATTGTCTGTACAATTTATTTCCCAGTTGCATGCAAAAGCAATTTTTAATATTCATTTTTAAAGCTTTGAGTTCCACATTCTTTTCCTTCCTCCTTCCCCAGGTACCCTCATTGAGAAAGCAAGTGTATAGGTTATATTTGTTTCGTCATACAAAGCACTTCCATAACAATCATATTGTGAAAGACTAACCACATTTCCCTCTGTCCTGTCCTGCCCTCCATTTATTCTATTTTCTCCCTTGACCTGTCCCCCATAATACTTTTTGCTTCTGATTACTCCTCTCAATCTACCATCCATTCTATTATAGTCCCTCTCCTATCCCCTTCCCTCCAGTCTTCCCATAGAGTAAGACAGATTTCTATACCCAATTGAATGTGTCTTATTCCTTCCTTAAACCAAATCCAAAGAGAGTAAGGTTCACTTCTTACCCTCTCATCTCCTGTCTCTTCCCCTCCATTATAAAATCTCTTTCTTGACTCTTTTATGGGAGAAACTTTCCTGCATTGTAATTCTCTGTTTCTCTTCCTCCCATTACATTCTCTTCAATACTTAATTTTATTTTTTAATCATCTTCCATTTATATTCAGCTTGCCCTGTGCCATGTGTGTGTTTTTGTCTGTGTATGTATATATCTACATATACACCCACATAAATACACACCCACATATATACATCTCAGGGTTGTCAATTTGGGTAATTGACAAGATGATGGTGCTCTATAAACAAGTAGGCAATTTGGGAAAAGTCAAGAGTTTGGAGAAGGGGATATAATGAACTCTATTTTGGTTATATTGAGTTTGAAATACATATGGAACATCCACTTGGATGATGTTAGCTTAAGAGGGAAGTAAGGATGAGTGAAGCTATTTTTTTCTTTTTAAATTTATTTATTTTTAATTTTCAACATTCATTTGCACAAGAATTTGAGTTCCAAATTTTCTCCCCAGCTGTCCCCTCTGCCAACTCCAAAACACCATATATTCTGATTATCTCTTCCTCAAATCTTCCCTCCCTTCAGTCACACCCCTCCCTTCCCTTATCCCCATCTTCTCTCTTTTCTTGTAGGGGAAGATAAATTTATATAACCTACTACCTGTATTTCTTATTTTCCAGTTCCATCTAAAAACAATTCTCAACATTCATTCCTAAAACTTTGAATTTCAAGTTCTCTCCCTTCCTTCCTCCCCGCCCATCCACATCGAGAAAGCAAGTAAACAAATGTAGGGTATATATGTTTAGTTTTGCAAAAGACTTTCATAATAGTCATGTTGTGAAAGACTAACTATATTTCCCTCCAACCTTTCCTGCACCCACTTATTATTTTCTCTCTTTTGCTCTTGTCCCTCCCCAAAAGTGTTTACTTCTATTTACTTCCCCCTCCCATTTACCCTCCCTTCTGTCATCCTCCCCCCACCCCACTTATCCCCTTCTCCCCTTTTTTCTAGTGCAAGATAGATTTTCATACCAAACTGAATGTGCAGGTTGTTCTCTCCTTGAGCCAAATGTGATAAATAAGCTTCACTTTTTGCTTCTTGCCTCCCCCATTTCCCCCTCCATTGAAAAAGCTTTTACTTGCTTCTTTTATGAAAGACAATTTGCCCCATTCCATTTCTCCCTTTCACCTCCCAATTTATTCCTCTCCCACATCTTAATTTTATTTTTTAGATATCATCCCTTCCTATTCAACTCACCCTGTGACCTCCATCTATACATACATGCATACATCTATATATATATATTTGTATGTGTGTGTGTGTGTGTGTGTGTATAATCCCTCCAACAACTCAAATACTGAGAAAAGTTTCAAGAGTTACAAATATTATCTTTCCATGTAGGAATGTAAACAGTTCAACTTTAGTAAGTCCCTTGTGATTTCTCTTTCCTATTTACCTTTTCATGCTTCTCTTGATTCTTATGTTTGAAAGACAAATTTTCTATTCAGCTCTAGTCTTTCATCAATTATACTCAAAAATCCTCTATTTCATTGAATGAGCATTTTTTTTCCCCTGAAGTGTTATACTCAGTTTTGCTGGGTGGATAGTTCTAATCTTAGTTCCTTTGCCCTTGTAACATCATATTCCAAGCCCTTAAATCCCTTAACAAAGAAGATGCAAAGTGTTGTGTTATTTTGATTGTGTTTTCACAATATGCAATTTTTTTTTTCCTTTCTGACTTCTTGTAATATTTTTCTCCTTGAACTGGGAAATTTGACTAAATAATTCCTAGGAGTTTTTCTTTTCAAATCTCTTTCAGAAAGTGATCAGTGGATTGATTCAATATTTATTTTGCCCTCTGATTCTAGAATATTAAGGCAGTTTTCCTTGACAATTTCATGAAGATTATGTCTAGGCTCTTTTTCTGATCATGGCTAATTTTTAAATAATTATTTTCTTCAGTGAGCTTTTGAATCTCCTTTTCCATTTGGCTAATTCTGCTTCTTCAAGCATTTTTCTCCTCATTGGCATTTTGGACCTCTTTTGCCATTTGAGTTAGTCTATTTTTAAAGGTGTTATTTTCTTTAACATTTTTTGGCGTCTCCTTTAACAAGGTTTTGGTACACTTTTCATGATTTTCTTGCATCACCCTGCTTTCTCTTCCCAACCTTTCCTCCACCACCTCTCTTGCTTGATTTTAAAAATCCTTTTTAAACTCTTCCATGGCCTGAAAAAATTGCATATTTATTTTGGACCTTTTGGATGCATAAGCCTTAATTTTAGGTCTTCCTCTGATGGTAAGCTTTGTTCCTCCTCATCTGAAATGATGGAAGAAAATGCCTGTTCACCAAGACATTAACCTTCTATATGCTTTGTTTTTTGTCCCCTTATTGTGGCATTTTTCCCAGCTGACTACTTGACTTTTGAATTCTTTGTCAAGACGATGGTATGTTCTAGGGACCTGTAGGTTCTCAGTTCCTCCAAAATGACACAGTCAAGGGTTGCTCTGTTCTGGGAGTAATCACAAGCTTTTCTGCCCAGGATCTGAGAGTAGAATCCCTTTTCAGAACCTCCACTAGCTCTACTACACCAGGACTCTTCTTCACTACAATGCTGCCACTCTGAATCACTTAGATTCAGATCAGGGACTCGATTCTCCCAGGGTCTTTGGAAAGAGGCCTCCAAATATAAACTCTGCCAATGCCTGGGGTCACCTGAGGCCAGGGCTAGAGCAGAACCCTGATTGCTTTTCACCCAGGTGAAAGAGCTTTCTCATTGACCTTTACAGCTGTCTTTGGCATTTGGGGTTGAGGAATCTGGGAAACATAGCCACTGCCTGTGATTCCACACGCTGAAGCCTGCTCTGGCCCTGTCCATGCCTCTCTGTGAGACCAAGGTTAGACTGAGCTCTACTCTGAACCTGATGCGATAGCCCTTTCCTGTCAGCCTTCCAAGCTGTCTTGGTCTGGAAAGATCTTTCACTCTATTGTTTTGTGATTTCTGCTGCTCTAGAATTTGTTTAGAATCATTTTTTACAGGTATTTTATGAACTGTGGGGGGAGAACTTCTGCAGGTCCATCCTTCTACTCAGCCATCTTGACTCTGCCCCCAAGGTAAGCTATTTTTATTTTCCCCTAAGGATGAAGAAGACAGTATATTGGCAGATTTCAGGGAGCCAGTTAGTAAATAAGGAGGAATTAATGAAAGTTTATGAAGGAAGGAGTAATTTTCTAGAAAAGATGGAAAGGGATATGATCAAGGGAAAAATAGAAGTTCTGGCCTTGAAAACAAGAAGAATAATCTCTTCCATAGACAGATAGCAGATATAAAGAAATTTTGAAATGTAATTGGGGACAAGAGAGAGCTTGATGGAGATCTCTACTTTTTTCTTGGACGTGTACATACATTTAATAATGAAACAATTCAATAGCAAAATCATAAGAGTAAAAAAGAAAGTAAAAGACATAAAAATCCATGAGTCACAAGTGTGGAAAAGAGTGACTGAGTGACCTAACCAAGATGCTACGGGGGCTGGATTGTGAAGATATATGATGAGGAGTGGGAGTATAGAAAATTTTTATTTGAAGATTGCATCATATTCTTTTAAATTATAGGACTGACTAGAAAAGTGTGTACTTATTTGCTTGCCAAGGAGGAGTCAAGCTTCCTACATAGGTCTGCATGGAATGAAAGTAAAGATACTGGAAATGGTGGAGGGAAGACAAATGAATATGGATCCTAAGAAGTAAAAAAAATGGAAATATGGAGCCCAGGATTAACCATGGGAAAACACTGGAATATAATTCTTAAAAGTACTTCCACAGCCTTGGGAAAAGACATACAATCAGGCTGTTCTACGTATTTTAAGTCAATCCGATTTATAGAGTACAACACTAAGCACTGTGAGGGAATTGGAAAGGAAGGAGAAGGACAAAAGCAAGAGAAGACATGGTCCATGCTCTCAAGGACACTCTATGTTGGGAAGATAGGTCCACCATTTAAATAACTGATGATATAGTTACAAAGAAACAAAAAAAGCAAAGTAACATAATACATAGTTTATGAAGGCTGACAAGACACTGAGTAATAGACATTAGAATTTGGTGGAGCTGACTTTGGGTCATATGCTAGAAGTTATTGTCAAACTTAATAATTTGAAGAAAATGGATTAACATGCAAAAAGGCAAAGAGATAAGAGAAAAAACAAGCGGAGGGGAGCAGGCAGATTTGTTTGATTAGATGATTTGTAGTGAAATGAGATTGGTCAGATAGTAAAGATTAGGTTGATTTAGGTTCTTCATTAGATATGGCCTCTAAAAGAACAAGAATAAAGATTACTTTCTTTAGGTCATACAAAGAGGAGGCCATTGACCTTTAGCTGTTAAGAAGTTCATTTACTTCTCTAAAATTAGAACCCAAGACATTAAAAATTAGAGATGGAAAGGAGTTGCTTACAGACAGAGACAATTTTCAATTATCTCTAAATGCTCTAGCAGAAGGAACCATGTGTTCCCTACAATGTTTCTGAAAAAGTAGCAAATGAAGAATCAAAGGGAAGGAAATAAAAATGCTACTGAAATCCCCAAATTGGCAAATCTATTCCCACATGGTATACCAAAACCTTACTCTTTTTTTTTATAATATAAATTTATTTATTTAACTTCTTACATTCATTTTCACAAAATTTCGGGTTCCAAATTTTCTCCCCATTTATCCCCTCTCCCCACCCCAATACACTGAGCATTCTAATTTTCCCTATCACCAATCTGCCCTCTCTTCTATCATCCCTCCCTTCTCTTGTCCCCATCTTCTGTTTTGTCCTGTAGGGACAGATGACTTTCTATTCCCCATTAACTGAATTTCTTATTTCCTAGTAGCAAGAACAATACTCAACAGTTATTCCTAAAACTTTGAGTTCCAAATTCTCCCCAGCCCTCCCTCCCCATCCATTCCTTTTGGGAAGGCAGGCAATTCAATAAAGGCCATATCTGTGTAGATTTGCAAATGACTTTGATAATAATCATATTGTGTAAGAGTAATTGTATTTCCCTCCATCCTATCCTGCCCCCATTGTTTCTATTCTGTCTTTTGATACTGTCCCTCCCCAAGAGTGTTGACTTAAAATTGCTCCCTCCTCCCATTGCCCTCCCTTCCATCATTCCCCCCACCCTGCTTATCTCCTTCTCCCCCACTTTCCTATATTGTAAGATAGGTTTTCATACCAAAATGAGTGTGCATTTTATTCCTTCCTTTAGTCAAATGTGATGAGGGTAAACTTCATATTTTTTTCTCAGCTCTCCTCTTCTTCCCTCCACTAAAAAGTCTCCTGCTTGCCTCTTGAATGAGATATAATTTACCCCATTCCATTTCACCCTCTCTCCTCCCACTACATTTCTCTCTCACCGTTTACCTTAATTTCTTTTAAGATATATCCCATCTTATTCAATTCACTCTGTGCTCTCTGTCTCTGTATGTGCGTGCATGTGTGTATGTGTGTGTGCATACATGCATGTACATGTGTGTATGTGTATGTGTGTGTGGTCCCACCAATTACCCAGATACTGAAAAGTTTTAAGAGTTACAAATATTGTCTTTCCATGTAGGAATGTAAACAGTTCACCTTTGGTAAGGCCCTTATGGCTTCTCTTTGCTGTTTACTTTTTCATACTTCTTCTCATTCTTGTGTTTGAAAGTCAAATTTTCTTTTCAGCTCTGGTCTTTTCATCAAGAATGCTTGAAAGTCCTCTGTTTCATTGAAAGACCATATTTTCCCCTGAAGTATTATACTCAGTTTTGCTGGGTAAGTGATTCTTGGTTTGAGTCCTAGTTCCTTTGACTTCTGGAATATCCTATTCCACACCCTTTGATCCCTTAATGTAGAAGCTGCTAGATCTTGTGTTATCCTGATTGTATTTCCACAATAATGGAATTGTTTCTTTCTAGCTGCTTGCAATATTTTCTCCTTGACCAGGGAATTCTGGAATTTGGCCACAATGTTCCTAGGAGTTTCTCTTTTTGAATCTCTTTCAGGCGGTGATCAATGGATTCCTTCAATACTTATTTTGCCCTCTGGTTCTAGAATATCATGGCAGTTTTCCTTGACAGTTTCATGGAAGATGATGTCTAGGCTCTTTTTTTGATCATGGCTTTCAGGGAGTCCCATAATTTTTAAATTGTCTCTCCTGTATCTATTTTCCAGGTCAGTTGTTTTTCCAGTGAGAACCGTCACATTACCTTCCATTTTTTCATTCTTTTTGTTTTGTTTTGTGATTTCTTGGTTTCTCAGAAAGTCATTAGACTCCATCTGTTCCATTCTAATTTTGAGAGAACTATTATCTTCAGTGAGCTTTTGGACCTCTTTTTCCATTTGGCTAATTCTGCTTTTGAAAGCATTCTTCTCCTCATTGGCTTTTTGAACCTCTTTTGCAAATTGGGTGAGCCTATTTTTCAAGGTGTTATTTTCTTCAGCATTTTTTGGGGTCTCCTTTAGCAAGGTATTGACTGTTTTTCATGCTTTTCTTGCATCTCTCTCATTTCTCCTCCCAGTTTTTCCTTCACCTGTCTAACTTGATTTTCAAAATCCTTTTTGAGCTCTTCCATGGCCTGAGCTCACCAGACATCCACCTTGGAAGTCTGGGATACAGAGGCAGGCCCCAACCTCCACATCTTTCCCTGATGGCAAGCATTGTACTTCCTCATCAGAAATGAAAGGCGGGAACATCTGTTCCCCAAGAAAGTAGCCTTCTATGGTCTTATTTTTTTCCCCTTTTCTGGGTATTTTCCCAGCCAGTTACTTGACTTCTGAGATTCCTCTCCACCCCCGCCTAGATCTGCCCAGCTAGTGCTTGGGGTCTGAGATTCAAATGCTGCTCCCCAGCCTCAGGGCTTTCAGCAGCAGGCATGGCTGTTATTCAATGTGAGCTTAAGTTCTGGTGCTCAGGTGGGGGCAGTGCCGCCTCCCAGGCTCAGTTCCCTCAGGGGGTTTATGAAGAGATGTTCAGTAATGGAGCGGAGCTCCTGTCTGCTCTGGGTGCCCCTGGCCACCACTGCCTCTGCTGCTTCCTCCTGAGGGGTCCTGAGTTATAGAGACACCCTGCTCCCCTCTCAGCCAGCCCAGAAGTGTCCCTCACTGACCTGTAGCTCCTGTGGGTGGAGGGACCTTTGTGGCCACTGGAGGTTCCATCCCTGAAGCCTGCTGGGATCTGCTCCTCTGGGGTCGTGGGGCCAGGGCAGGTGCGCTGTTAAGGGCACAATGGACCTTTTGGGTTGGTCTTTCAGGGTCTCTGGAACGGAAATCTCCTCCACTGCATTGCTGTGTGGCTTTCACTGTTCCAGAATTTGTGCAGAGTTCTTTTTTACAGAAAATTTATGGGCTGTGGGTTTGGAGGTACCATACGTGCTCCGTTTCTACTCCGCCATCTTGGCTCCTCCCCCCAAATCCTTACTCTTTGCCATGCTCACTCAGAAGGTCTCTGACACTTGTTGACATTTCATGATGGACAGCAAGGTTGTGCTAAAAGAAATCGTTGTTTACTTACCTTTGAACTCTAGTGAGTCTCAACCCTGCTCCAACAATTTAGAAATAAAAGTACGATTATGGGAGTTAAGATGGGAGAAGGAAGAGAGAGAAGTCTTAAGCTATAGGCAATGATCACTTCCCTAAAGAGGAATTGGTCAATTAAGGGCACAATTTATTTTCTAATTGAGTGAAAAGGCTGTATATAATACCTGAAGATGAGGCTTCCCCTGGCCAAAGCAGTCAGCCCCTCTTCCCTCAGTTTTGCTGCAGTAGGGGTCTGTTTTTTCAAGAAGGACCAGATACTGTGGCCAGAAACTCAGCAATACCTAGAGCTGTCAATTGCACCTCTATAATTCCTTTAATATGATCTGTGTCCTGATGATGCTGAGGCTAGTTGCTGAGATCTAATCTTTATAACATTTGTCTCATTGTTGTCATCAAATAAATACTACTGAATCTTCATATATATTTCTTTGGCTGTGTTAATAAATGTCTCTTCAACATTAGAGGTGTTTTTTGATTGAGGTCTCTATGAAGATAAGTCCATGCTCCTGAGCAAAATCCTCTCCTTTTTACATCCCATCAAGAATCTTGGTCACTCTTCTTTCTAATCAACATGATAACCATGTTAGAGCTGGAGTGCTGCTGGTAATCTTCTAGCCATGATGTCAGGTGGTTGAAGGTTTCATGTCTTGTAATGTCATACATCAGTATGGTTCCAGATGCTCAATCTTGTAGTAGGGTCTTTCACCATTAGAACAGAACTATTCTTGTCCAGCCATGTCCCAGATTTGTGGTTTGATTTATTTGCCATCAATGTTGATGATACAAGCCCTAAACTATACACCTACGTAGTGGCAATGTGATATTCACAGTACCTTCAGTGGCCATGAGTATCCCTGCACAATTGTGAATTGCAAAGTACTGGAGACTCTCCCCATGGAAGGCAGAACCAAAACATTTATTCAGACACTAGAAACCCAAATCCATCACAGCAACAAAAGTCTATTCACAATAACGATGCCAACAACAATACCATGCCCAAGCCTTCCCCTTGCTAGGCATTCCACAAATCAAGTCCATTGCACTCATCACAAGCAGGTCCCCTTAAACAAAATCACAAACAAACCCTTCACTCACTCTAGCCAGGAGCCTGCACGCTTCTTAGCTCTGACTATTCTCATAACTAACTTCCTTTCAGCTCTGCTCCACCTCTTACTCTTCCTGTTCTACCCATTCATCCAACTTCTCCCACCACAGGCTTCATGTGACTCAGACTCATGTAACTCAGGCTTCCATGTGACCCATGTAGGCTACATGGACCTATTAATGAAGAAGAAATATTTTTCACTTAAATTACCATTACACCCTATTGTGAGGTAATGGACAGAGAACCACTTGTCTGTAAATTGCAGAAGGAGACATGACTTGTCCACACCTGTATCCCCTATGATGATATACTTGAAGAGATAAGCATAGGTCATGGTACACACTACTGGTCCTTCCAACTTTTCTGGCTACCCAACTGTCCTCTCTTTCTCTAATTTTTAAAGTAAAATAAGAAGTAAGTTGGTTGGGCTGAGAGGAAAGGAGAAAGGATGGTAGGCAAATCTTCAGAGAAGAGGTTTAGAAAAGTGACTGTGTGTGAAAGGGGAAGTCCCATCAGTAATCAGATAGAAAAGTATTATAGTATTGTTCGGTGGTGAGAATAGACAGCCTAAATTTGTAGTGGACTTAGTCTAGCACAGTTGTGTGACTATTTTCACCACTATATAGAAGCATCGAAGTAGCAGAAAAGGCAATATGTCAGTGGATTCATTTATTTTATGGTTGCTGCTTTGTTAGTGTGTGTGTTTGTGTGTTCATGTGCACGTACATGTGTGTGTGTTTATACTGTGTTTTTAACCTATTTCAGTATTTCTTTTGTTTTTGGGTTGTTTTTTTTTTTTTGGTGTGTTGTACAAAGAACATAACTTCATAAGTTTACAACACTAAGGGTCCTTTACAGAGGAGCAAAATAAGACTAAGAGAAGGTCAAGAGACTTACTCAAGTACATCTAGGTTGCAGGTGTGTAACGGGAGTTAAAAATCTTCCCCACTGATTGATAGACCTTGGATGAAGCTATGGAGGGAGGCTTGTTTCCTATGAAGGCCCACACCTTTTGTTGATTGCTAATCAGGAACTGGGTCACCAGTAGTTGTGCCCTCTGGCTTTGAAAAGAGTATATATACTCTGAGGGGAGGTTTTGTTTGGGGCTTAGTTTTGAAAGAAGGTTTCTGTGTCAGATGAGACTCTGGGAAGTCATTAAGCAGCACCCCAAGCTTGGAAAACCTAGATGTTGGTGCTTCCCTCTCTGGTAACTTGCATGTGTGTATATAATAGTCAGACAATTGGAAGCCTGCCTGTTGTTTGCTTCTCTGTTTATATTTTCCATGCATGCTGAATGTAATTAAAGTGATTGTTGGCCCCTCAAAAGCTGTCTTTTATTTTATAAATGCAGATCTTAAAACTTGTGATAGGTCCCCCTGTGTATGCCAGAGGGCTTACTGATACAATATACTAAGCTGAAATTAAAAACAATGTCCTCTGTTTACTATACCAGCAAGCAAAATACTGCTTTCAAATTGTGGATCACTTTTTTTTTTTGCTACATAATCATGGATAAGTCTTTGTCAGAAACAAATTTAATAATGGCTGGTTGATGTTAGCTACTTGTATTGCATTTCAGAAAGCTGTTTTAATGTTAGGAGGAAAAGAAGGCCAATAAAATAAAAACATGAGGTAGAAATTGATCAACAATTACGGTTTACTTGATAAGACACATTCTGATAGTTAACAAAGTGTAGCATTGGGATACATTTTTGTGGACTGCCTTTTTTACTCTTCATGAAATACAATTTAGTCTGAGGTAATGAGGTTCTAGGAATTCTGCTCCTTATGTCCAGAAAAAATGCAGACCTACCTTTGGACTACTGGACAGCTTAAAGTTTTCCTTATTAGAGAAAATGAGACTCTACCTATCATCTATATCTATCTATATATATATCAGTTTATATATGTATATATACATACATACATATGTACACACATACACATACACTATATTGCTGGTCATTTCTCATTAATATTTTCTAAGTATGTTTATGTTGAGCTGTCAGTCTTATTTTCCTCATCTAAATTTACTTCTGAGAAACAAATGAAGTAACATATAAAATGTGTGTTTTTCAAACTTTAAGCATTTAAATATTTTTGCTATTATTATTAGTTAACCATATGAGGAGATATGTACTTATAAAATAACAATATCATCATTATTAGATTATGATTATTAGGAAACTAGATTCTTAATGTTATGAGGAAATTAGAGTATGATAATAAGGAAACAGTGTCTTAGGTAAAAGATTCAAGCTTCCCTTGACTAGGTATACACTGAGCAAAAATACATTTCCATTTCTGTCTGTCTATCTATCTATCTATCTATCTATCTATCTATCTATCTATCTATCTATCTATCTACCTATCCATCTATGGTGCATGTGTGTAAATAGATAGATCAATAGATAGATAAAGATATGTATGTATGTATGATTTTATCATATATATTATATTGAGACTATAAACTATACCCTCCATAGGGATAAAAGACAAAAATTTTTGTCATAATCCTAAAAGAATTTTGCTTCCTTGAAACCATTAATCTCATATTGCCAAGGAAGAGTTTTGGCTCCTCTTGCCTCTACCAGAATTGCTTTGAAATGCAGAGTGGGAAAAGTTTCCAAAACAGTATTTTTTTGGGCAAATGGACATAGAAAGCTGTTTCTTTCTCATCCAAACATGAAGAATTCACAATGTCTCTGTATTATTCTATTGTATAGCAACATTCATCCCAGTGGTATCTAATTTGAGAGTTACTAAAATGAAATACAAGTCTTTTTCTGTCAGTGGATGTAGAGACTCACAAAAACTAATAGGAATCAAATGGCCTGCTTCTGCAAATCTGATCCTGTTTCAGGGGAGATAACAAGGAGAATACTGACATCTGTGATGAAAGTCTAGTGCACAAAGAAACTCACAAGTGTGATTTATGGTAGCTGAGACTGTTATGGTTCCTGTCCTCATTCAGTCACACAACTGAGATTGGAAAACTATACTCTTCTCTTTAAAGTTTCTGGAGACAGAAATAAACAATGTAATTGTGTAAAAAAATAAAAGCAAAATAAAATCATATGGTAGGCATTTATATTTGAGAGGTGAAATGAGAAATCATTCATAAAAATCTCAAAAAGGATCAAGAATAGCCAAAATACATAAACACAAAAAGAAGAGATGCTGGGATGCCATCATTTTTATTCTTTGTACATTTAATTCACTGAAATAGGTCACAGTATCACTAGAATTGGGTATGAAAATAATTCACTTTTTAAACTTTCAGATAAATTAGATGATACACTAAATTATTCTTTCTCAAGATTAGTATGGAATCTGAGAAGATAAGCTTGGAGTTGACTGCCTAAGAAATAAAGTATAATAATTAAAGAAAATATTTGACATGGAAATGGAGGGAGTTGAGAGAAAAAAATGGACATTGAAGGAGAAAAGTGCAATTCATTCAAAGAGTATTTGTTAAGTGCCTACTATTTGAAGGCCACTTAATATGTGCTAAGGATACAAAGACAAAAATGAAGCAATCTCTGCACTCAAGGATCTTTATGGTCACTTAAACTATTTTATTTATGACTGCTAAGTGGGTAAATGGACAAAAAGGAGAAAAATAATATGAGATCACACTCATTTATGAGTTCTCTTAGTATATAGCAATCATCAACAATTATGAAAAATGAAAAATCTTTCATAAGAAAATAAGATGAGGAGGAACTTTATTGTTATCTGCATTTGTAAAATTCATATTCATGCATAAAGTATGGGAAATGATTATATTTTTGACTGCTATGGACTAGGACATGGACACTAATTAGAATTAAAAATAAAACGCCCAATTCCAGGGAAGAATGTACAATGTCTAACATGCATTGCTTCTTTCTCCTGATGAGTGAGAAAGATAAAGAGGAAAAACATAAAACTTCCATATGGGTTTCAAACCATAAAAAACAAGGGAAATTTCTAAGAATGAGCAGGGACAGCATAAGTCTTTATTGTTGGTGTCAAAACAAAATAAGGAGGTAACTTTGTTCTAAAACAACTGGAAAATGGTGACTGAATGGCAGCCCATGCATTGGTCATAGGTATGACTGGGTTGTCAGCTAATCACGTACTTCATTTAAGTTAAGCCAAATTAGGACCTATTCAACAATCTAATCATGTTGTTGACATTTTGCATCCATTCTAAACCATCTGTCTTAGGGACGTATTTTCCAAAGTGCTTAAGAAAGAAAAGAGGAAGATACTTTTACTCATTAACGAATGTGCACTGTTATTGCTTTCCTATTTTTCTAGTTCCAATTATTGTTTTTTAAAACTATTCTTTGTCTTGAGTCATTAGTATGATGGAAAATGAAACAGCTACACTTGAAATAGCCTCTAAAAATTTCCACATTCAAATTGAGTTCAAAAAGAGCAACATAAGATACATTACATTAACAGAAAAGCAACATTTGAACTCAAGGTCTCAAATATCTAGAATAAGTAGGACCTATGAGAAAATTAATTATTTAAAAAATAATAAATTTGAGGGCAGAAATTTATTAACATTGCATCATTTGTTGAACACTGAATATGAAAAAAGTTACCTGGAAAGAAAAATTGTCCAAATTAAAACATCTCCATCTTCGACTCCTCAATTCTTTCACTATATTCAGTCAGTCAATTAGCATTTATTAAGCAACTACCATGTGCCAAGTTCTCCCATTCCATGTACTGGAGATATAGAGAAAGGAAAAATATCCTAGTTCTCAGGGATCCCAAATCCTAATGGGAAAGACAAACATCCAAACAATTATGGACAGAACAAAAACATATATAAGGCAAATTGTGAGGGGAGGTAGTTCCACAGTTATGACAATAAGATTAAAGAAGCCTGAGAAAAGCTCTTTCCAGAAATGGGATTGTACCTGAGACATGAAGGAGGGTAGGGAAGTCAGGAGATAAAAAAGGAAAGAGTTAAAAGAATGAGGTAAAGAGGACTTGTGTCATTATTGTGCCAGTATTAGAAGGAAAGAGAAGGCACAATAAGGAGATATTACAAAAGCAAAAATTATAGAACTTAACAAAATATTAAATGGGGGAGGGGTGAGAAAAGAGTTGAGCATGAGACCTATGTTACGAGCCCAGGAAACTGAGAGGATGGAGGTACCCTCTTCAATAAAAGAGAAGTTTAGAAGAGGGAAGACTGAAGAAAAATAATGAAGTCTCCAATGAACATGTTAAAATCAATGGGCCTACAGCATATCTAGTTCACAAAGTCCAATAGGCAATTGGAGATGATGTAATGGTGCTTAGGAAAGGGGGTAGGGCTGGATAAAACATCATTTGCATAGAGATGATAATTAAATGTGTGGTGGTTGCTGAGATCACTAAGTTAAATAGTATATAAGGAAAAGACAGAGGATTCAGAACAGAACCTTAGTGTTAACTGTGTATCTAGAATAATATTCTTTGAAAAAGATATTTTGTCTCATAACACAAAAGACACAAAATTTTGGAAAAAAATGAATTTAAATTGTGTTATATATTTACAATGAAATATTAGTGTCATTCAAAATAAAATACGAGTTGCACTGACAATCAACTAAATTATGTAACTTCATTTCCTTTAAGCTCCTGAATAATTTTTAATTTAATACCCATTATTATTTTATAATTTAATTTTTACATGACTCTTAATGGGTCACTGTGAAGATAACTTGGGCCCCAGTGTAATAAAGTTACATAAGTGGAAGCAGGGGAGAATGGCAAGTTTTGTTTGGGATTATGAATCTGAATAAAGCCATATTCTTTTAATTTTTCTTTCTTATAAATAGTTAGACAGGGGTGAGGTTTTTCCTTTTTATATTCTTTGCATCTATAAAATAGAAAATAATTTATTATTTTGAAAAGCTGTAAAAATTGTTGTTATAATGTTTTCTAATTTTTCTTTGCCACACCTTTCTTCCACATTTCTCAAAAATCCTTGGCCTTTAAGGAATTCAGAAAACAGGAAATTCTTCTTACTTGAGTACCACAGAAAGAACAAATCTGTCAGTTATTACATAATGTATGTTTTAACCAAACTCTTTGGAGTAGGATTAAGCAATACTAGCAATACACACACACACACACATATGCATATATATGTGTGTGTGTGTATATATATGTATATATATATATATATATATATATATATATGTATTCATTATCTTTTAAAAAAAGAATTGGAAACAAAAGGTATGGTGATAAATTGCAGAATGGATGAGAAAATTATTTTAAAGCAATGGAATATTGTTTCGCAATAAGGAATAGCTGAGAGAATTGCTACAGTGACACTTAAAGTGAACTGATTAAGAATGAAATAAAAAAAGGACTAAAAATTCCTCATATAACAATATTGTATATACAAGCAACTTTAAAAGTTTTAACAACTGCAATCAATGTAATAACCAACTCTGAATTCCAGAGTACCTATATTGAAGTATGCTTATCTTTCCCTAACAGAAAAGTGGTGATAAACTAAAGTTACAAAATGAGACATAGATATTTAGTGTGACCAATGAGAGAATTTGTTTTCTTTGATTACATTAATTTGTTTCAATGGTTCAGTTTTAATTTTCTTTTTGTACTTACCATTTGGAAAGGGAATGAATAAAAAATTCTTAATTGAAAGTTATTTTTAAAAAGATAAAAGTAAATGAAAAATATTTAATATTAAAGCTATTGTGCAATGGCTCATCATTTTAACTGAATATTATTTAGTGCCATAGCTTTTTGTTTTAATTAGAGACAAGTGTTTCCAAATTCTCATTCATTACTTAACAAACTTAAAATCTTAATCCAGTTATATTGGATTACATCCAAAATTATTGAATTGTCAAATGTAATAAAAATAATGCTTTTGTAAGTTCTCGAATTGAGAAAAGGACTCTCAAATGGTGGGTATATTATTTATCTGTTTTGAGAACCTTAGAAATATTTCATGCATATCGTATCCCCGAACTAGTAAAAGAAAAGTCAACAACCATTTTTTGATTACCTATTATATATTACAGGCACTCTGCTAATTCTTTATTTGGTAAATTTAATATATTTTCAAAGCGAAATAGTCACTATAATGCTTCATAAGTATTTTGTTAGCATCACATAATTACATGCAGAGGTGATATAAGAAGCAATTTACTTTCACAAACATTTACTTTCTTTTTAAAATATTTTAATTTATTTTGTTGAATGTTTCCCAATTGCATATAAAAAATTAACATCCATTTTTTTTTAATTGTGTGCTCCTGATTGCTTTTTCTATTATTCTTCCAGTTTAACTTCCCAATATAAGTCTTCGCATATCTCCTCTATGCTAATTTTCAGAAATACAAAGAAGGGTCAACCTCTTCCCTCAAAAACAATAAAAGAGCTTTATTTCAATGGGCTCAGAGAATAGAGATACAACTTCAAACAATTATGTACAATATAGACTGGAAATAATAGTATAGTCACTATCATTAAGCTGGATTACAAAAAGTTTCTTTTAAAAGGTTGGATATTAGATGGGACTCAATAGAAATCAGGGAAGCTGTGAAAATTAGGAGACAGAGGAGAAGAGAAAGAATTCTAGAGATGGGGTGGATAACTAGTTCAAAGTTCATGGAACAGACATGTAAAATGCTATGAAAAAAACAGTAAGAAGGCAGGTTTCACTAGATCACAGAGTATATGGTTAGAGGGCAGGGAATGCTGGTAGGGTCAGAGTAAAGTACAAGAAGAATGGAAAATTTGAAAAGAGAATTGTTATGAAGGGCTTTAAATGACAAGCTGAGGATTTTATATTTAATTCCAGAGCTAATAGGTTGCTGTTACAGTTTATTGAATAGTTGGATGACAGAGTCAGAATTGTGGTTTAGGAAGGTGACAGATGAGTAAAAGACTGACTAAAGGGTGGGGAGAGAAGCTTGAGACAGGTAAAACAACCAGCAGATTATTGCATATTTGAGGTACAAAGTGATGGGGACCAACATCATTGCAATAGCAGTATGAAAAGAGAAAAGGAGGCCTATAATAAAGATGTTACAAAGATATAATTCCAATAGATTAGATGTGGTAAATAAGAGTGAGGCATTCAAGATAAGACTTAGGTTGTGAAACTGGAAAGATTGGGAAGATTATAGTTCCTTTGACAGTAATGAGGAATTTAAGAATAGGAGATTTTTGAGTTTAAAATATCTAAGGGAACCATCTTGAAACAGAATGTAAAAAGTGAAGGAAAAACAGCGTTCAACTCTTGTCAATCATCTAATTATTATATGGTATTATATCTCATTTGTTTACATAATTTCTGTTCCATAATCCTAGAGTTTCTATAATTTACTTGATGATATAACATTACCAAATCCTGCTCCAAAATTTTGTCAAAGTTACCACTCAGATGTTTGGACTGTTGTTTATCCTTTAGTAGAAAAGCAAAAAACAAACAAACAAACAAAAAACTTTGAAATTCTGACATGATCTGATACTTATTCCTTTTTTGGGGAAATAATCCTTCAACAATTGAGTAATGATTTTTGAGGAATATTTGATGCATAATTAAATTTTCCCCTTGCTATGTAATCAAAAGCAAATCATGATTTCACTTTTGAATTACAGGATTATATAGATATACATGTGTGTTTGAGTTGTTTGTATACATATGTTCACTGATACACACACACACACTATATATATATGTGTATATATATATATATATTATCTATATTCAAAATTCTGTTCAGGTTTAAAATTTTGTGATTTGATATTAAGATTTAACTAATTTGATTCTTTAGTATATAATGTAAATTCACTTCTCTTGATACCATATTCAATAAACTTTGAAGGATTCAGAGAGGCAAGGAGAATGCTAAATTTCCTGATATGGTCTAGAATAAATATACTCTCAGAATATGAGTGATAATTTTATGTGTAATTAGAATTATCAAAGTATATACAGTATAGAAAAACATGAAGAAAAGTGAGATCAAATAAAATTGCTTTCAATTATTACACTATTTTCTCCCTATATTGTCCCCAATTTCTGATAATAGCAGCCTGTGAGAGATGAGAAGTTTTCCAGGTAATATGGGCCATGACTTCAACTCACTTCTCTCTCCATTCTTTTGCTTTATTTCCCAAAGTAGATGCTTCAGTCCAAGATTTTATTTAGAAATTCAAGAAACACGTTCATATAACTTGGGTCTGCATGCCTTTTGACTTTCTTCTGCCTGTATCTTACAAACTGTTGTTTTTATTGATTTTCCCCAACTTCAAATTTGCTTTCTTACTCTCATTTACTTAGTATTTTTCTATATGCACCCTTTTAGTGAAATTCCTCATTCTAATTCTAGGTACAACACTCTTAGAGGGAATTGTAACAATGCCTGGTTAAGTTTGATGACACCTTGTCTTCAGGACGATGTAGGGAATTTTGAAATCAAGTCAGGAAAGTAGAAAAAGGTCATAAAATACAATTGAAAAGATAACATATAAATTTATTGCCTTAATCCCCCAGAGAACTATGACTAGGTTACAGAGATTATATCCACTTATGCTAATAAAAGTAAATTTATATTAAATGATTTCTTACGCTTCTTTCTAGAATATTAGTCAGCAATTAAACATTTATTAAGCTTCTACTAAGTGCTATTAACTTTATTCTTGTGATAGAAAAACATTTCAGCAGATGATTATCGTCATTTAATGAAGGAGATAACATGAAAATGATTATGTATGAACAAGTTATGTACAAGATAAATGGGAAATAATGAAGAGAGGTAAGGTACTACAATTCAGAGACTGGTGAAGTAAGTAGGTGGTGTAGTGGATAAAACCCTAGCTCTGAAACTGAGAACACCTGGCTTCAAATCTGGTCTCAGACACTTACTAGCTATGTAACTTTGGAAAGTCAATCCCAATTGCCTTTGGGGGGAAAGGAAGGATTGGAAAGCATTTCTGTAGAAAGTAGGATTTTTTAACTGAGAAATGAAAGAAATGAGGGAAACCATGAGGTAGAAATTAGGAAGAAACATGTTCCATTCATGAAGAAAAGTTAAGAAAAACTTTGGAAAGATGTGCACCAAAATATGAGTATGAATTAATGCATTATTGCTAGTTATTGTTATCAAATGAAATATAATTGCACTAAAAAAAGACAAATGTGGGAAACCTTGAGAAAAGTTACAAGACTTGTGTGAGTTAATGTAGGAAGAAAAAATACCCCAAAAGAACAATAGTCAAGATAAGTATAATATAAAAGAATGTAACACTAAAAGATAAGATGATTAATATTAAAAGTGATGACCAATTTGGTTCGATAACATTTTAAAACTTATTTTTACTACATCTTAAGAAATGGGTGATATGATAATAAAACTAGCACATTTTGAAGATGATATGATGATATACTTGGAAACTCCCAAAGATTTAACTAAAAAGTTATTTGAAACAATTAATAATTTTAGCAATGCAGCAAGATATAAAGTAAATCCAGATATATCACCAAGATTTCTATAGATCACCAACAAAACCCTGCAACAAGGAATAATAAGACATACCCCATTTAAAATAACTCTATACAGTATAAAATATCTGGAATTATACCTGTCAAAACAAACCCAAGAACTGTATGAACAAAATTACATACTAAATCAGTCTATATGGAAATAAAATCAGACTTAAGTAATTGGAGAAATGTTCAGTGTCCATGGTTAATTGGGCATGGTCAAAATAATGAAAATGACAATTTTCCCTGAATGAATTTATATATTCAATGCCATCCCAATTAAATACAAGAAAAAATGTTACTGATCTAGAAAAAAATAACAAAATTCATTTGGAAAGAACAAAATGTCAAGAATATCAAAGGAACTGATGAAAAAAATGTTAAGAAAGGAGATTTAGCAGTTACAGATCTTAAACTATATTCTAAAGCAATAATCAACAAAACTATTTGATACAGGCAAAGAAAAAGAATGGTAGATCAGTGAAACATGGAAGACATACAATTTAAACTAGCAAATTACTGTATTAACCCTGTGATTGACAAATATAAAGAAACGTTTTGGGGGCAAAAGTTACTTGTTTGGTAAAAATGATTGGGAAAGCTGGAAAAAAGTATAGCAAAAATTAGGCACAGACCAGTATCTTACACCATTTGCAAAGATAAGGTCAAATTGGTTACATGATCTAGATATAAAGGGAGTTATTTATTACAAGAAAATTAGAAGAATATAGAATATATTATCTATCAGACTTGTGGATAGATGACCAATCTATGAATAAACAGAAGGTAGTGACAAGTGTGAGGTGTAAAATGGATAATGTTGATTACATTAAATTAAAAAGAATTTCTACAAATAAAACAAATGTAGACAAGACCAGAAGGAAAATGGAGAATTGGGGAAAATCATAGACATTCTCAGATAAAGTTTGAATATCTCAAGTATATAAAGCATTTTTTTCCAATTTATAAAAATATAAGTAATTCATCAATGAATAAATGGTCAAAAGAAATAGTCAGGCAGTATTCTGATGAAGAAATCAAAATAATTTATAATCCTATAAAATATTCTACATCATTATTGATTAGAGAAATGAAATTTAAAGCAACCATGAGATATCATCTTACAACTATCAGATTGGCTAAAATGATTAAAGAGAAAAGCAGCAAATGTTGGAGTGGATGTGGAAAAACCAGGAAACTAATTCACTGTTGGTAGAAATGTGAACTAATCCAACTAGTTTGGAAAACAATCTGGAATTATGTCCAAAGAATTCTAAATTGCCTAAAACTTTGACCCAGCAATACTACTTGTAGACCTATTTCCCACAATGATTAAGGGAAAAGGAAAATAGCCTATGTACTTCTAAAATACTCATGGAACCTCCCTTTGTGGTGACAAAGAACAAGAAATTGCAGGAATGCCCATCAGTCGGGGAATGATCAAACAAGTGGCATAAGATCACTATTGAGTGCTGCTGTGTTACAAGAAATGGTGAGCTCAATGATCTTAGAAAAACAGATAGACTTGCCCGAAATAATGACGAGCAAAATGAGCAGAACCAAGAAAATGTTGTATTCAGTAACAGCAATATTGTTTAAAAAAAACTTTGAGCAACCAAGTCATTTTAACTATTATACATAGGCAAATTAACTATAAAAGACCTATGAAGGAAGAAACTATTTGCATGGAGAAAATTGATAAATAGGGATACATATATACATACATATATATGTGTATGTATATGTATATATATATACATATACATATGTGTGTGTGTATATATAAATATAATGTATACATGAATCAAAAGCCATTGCTCTTGCCATGTTGAGGCAAGTGCAGAGGGTCATCTCACTAAAAGAAGAATTAGGATTTGGCAGCCCTCTGAAAGTATGGGCAGCCTTTTAAGGACTACACAGCTCACCTCTTGATATGAAGAAAGGGCGAGAAAAGATGTCTTAAAAATTCTCTGCTTACCCAATATTAGACTGTCTATAGTGGCAGGTGGGGATCCCACAGTGCAACTGAAACATGTACACATACACACACACACACACACACACACACACACACACACACATACAATGTACAAAACCTCCTGCAAAGATTATTCCACTCATCATTGGTACATGAAATGTTTGCACACTTATAGACAACAGAAAATTCAGTAGACCTGAAAGACAAACAGTCCTTGTGAAATAACTCAGCAGGTATCACATCCAAATAGCAGCCCTAAGTGGAACAAAACTGGCAAATGAAGGGCCATTTCCCAAAGTTGGAGCTAGATACACATTTTTTCCTGGAGCGTCCCCATGAAGCTGGAATAGGTTTGCAATAACAGTTAATCTAGTCAATAAGTTTGTATGCCTACCAAAAAGATGAAATGATGGTCTCATGATAATGTGATTGCCACTAGGAAATGCTATGCCACGATCATCAATGTCTATGTTACTGCCAGATATACCCGCATAAAGTCAAAGAAAAGAATTATGAAGACTGGGAGACTTTCATCATCAGTGTACCAGGAAAGGATACTCTATATAATTCTGGGTAACTTTAGTGCTAGAGCTGGCACAGACTACCGGACATGTCGAGGGGTCCTTTGGAGGAATGGAGTGGGAAACAGCAACAGCAGTTGTCACTTTGTCCTGGACTTTTCTATCTCCTGAACTTCTTATCACCAACAGTGTTCTACTTACTTAAACACACACACACACACACAAATGTATGCACCCTCATAGCAAATATTGGCATTTAAAAGACCATGTCATTTTAAGAATTTAAGAGTGAAGAAGAAAATACATTATGCAGGGTGCTGAACTGATCATAGATTTATCCTCTCCAAGCTAAATATTAATACTCAAAAAAAGCAACAACTCCAAGGCAAGATGAGTAACAGAAGACTTAATGTCAACAGATTACAGCACTTCTGAGTGGGAACGGTTCCTTGCTCACTTGAAAAGAAAATTGAGTCAACACATTGTTGGCAACAGTGGAGCAGAAAAGGAGTACACAGTTTTCAAAGATTTGGTGTACAGCAGTGCATTTACCCATCAGGATAAGAATAATCAGAAACATCAAGACCAGTTTGACAAAAGTGATGGGGAAATTCAGAAGCTGCTAAGCGAAAAATGAGAACTTCACAGGGCTTACCAGCAGGATAATTCATGTCTCTCTAAGAAGGTAACATTTAACTCTATCAAAAGTAAAGCACTAGAAAAGCTTAAAGACTTATAGGATTTGGGGTTCAGTAAGAATGGAAATGAAATTCAATTTTATGATGACAGTAATAATCTGAAGCACTTTCATGATACCCTGAAGGCTCTTTATGGGCTAAAGACATATATCTATATCTATATATAGATATGTATACATACATATACACATATGTACATATGTAAATGTGTATTATATATGTATATGTGTAGGTGTATAAGCATATGTGTCTGTGTCTATGTATCTATGTGTATATATACACCTAAACATGTATCTATGTACGTGTGTGTGTGGTGTGTGTGTGTATATATATATATATATATATATATATATATATATATATATATATATATATATATATATATATATAGTCATTCATCTCCCTAGTTCTGATGAGGTCACATTGATTAGCAAGAAAGACATGATCCTAGAGAGGTGGACTGAACACTTCTATAGTGTTCTCAACAGATCATCATCTACCACAACTGAAGTAACTGTTTACCTCAGGTTGAAGTTAATCCTTCTCTAGACAAATTTCCAATAGAAGAACAGATTTTAAATGCCATTAGGTTCCTCTGCTGTGACAAAGCACCTGGTACTGATTTTATTCCAGCTGAGATTTACAAGATGAGGGATCTATTGCTTATACAAAAGCTAACTGAAGATTTCCAGATTATATGACAAGAAGAAATTATATGTCCCCCAGGAGAAATAAAGTTAAGGAAAATAGATTGTTTGGTCACAATCACAGGGGTGTCTGTCTCTTAGTTATCATTGCCAAGATTCTTGTCAGAGACCTGTTTAATAGACTGATTCTTCACCTGGAAGATGGTCCTCTAGCTGAGAATCAATGTGGTTTCAGAAAGGACTGAGGATCAGTTGCTATCATGTTTGCTACCTGACAATTCCAGGAGAAATTCCAGGAGCAGAACAGAGGTCTGTACACACTAATCACAATTCTGACTAAGGCCTTTGATAATGTGGCCTTATAGAAAATTACGTCAAAATTTGGTGGCCTGAAGAAGTTAATTAGTATTGTATGTCAATTTCATGATGACATGCTTGCCTGGCTTCTGAATAATAGATGATGCTCTAGCACTTTCCCAGACACCAGTGGAGTGAAATGAATCTCTGTTTTTCCTCTCATGCCTTTTGGCATGATGATCTCAGCAATGTTGTCAAATGTCTTCAATGAAGGAAAAAAAAGTCTTATTTTTGCCCTTTTTTGGGCATTTTCTCAGACTATAGAAAGTTACTTTCTTAGTGAAAAGGTATTTTCCTCCATCCATTCTGAGGAGGAAGAACAAAGCATACTTTTAGAGGAAGACATCAAAGTCAAGACTTCTTGATCCAAAACCTCCAAAATAAATTTGTAATGATTTCAGCCTATGGAAGACCTCAAAAGGGATTTTTAAAATCAAGTAAGAGAGGTGGAAGAAAAATTGGAAAGAGAAATGAGAGCAATGCAAGAAAATCATGAAAAGTGAGTCAGCAGTTTGTTAAAGGAGACTCAAAAAATGCTGAAGAAAATAACACCTTTAAAAATAGACTAACCCAAATGCTAAAGAAGTCCAAAAAGTCAATGGGGAGAAAAATGCTTTAAAAAGCAGAATTAGCCAAATGGAAAAGGAGGTTCAAAAGCTGACTGAAGAAAACAGTTCTTTAAAAGAACTTTGGAATTGATTACATGATACAGGAGACACTGGGACAGGACTACCCATCATGGCATGCTCTCATCAAAGATGGCCCTGTGCTCTATCAGCAAAGCAGAACTGAAGCAGCTCAAAAGACATGTGAGATGCATAAATTTAGAACATCTGCCTCAAATGTTCACATGGATTATTTGTGCCTGAGCTGTGGTAGAGAATTTTGAAATCACATGAGTCTCATCAGCTACAGTCAGACACACTATAATTTACCTTCAATATGATGATGTAATTTTGGTCCTCTTGGTGAATTAAGGACTTGAATAACCACAGTTTTCTTTATGAGATATGGGACTGTGGGGGATAAAAAAGAGAATATGCTGTAGTAGCAGTAGCAGTAGGATTTATAGGAAATGATTGTTGCTTGCAAAGTACAGTAAAAAGACATTTGGAAGAAAAAAATATATACATATGTAAGCATGTAGGTCTCTGTGTATGTCTGTGTATGTATATATATATATATATACATATATGTGTGTGCATGTATATGTGTGTGTATACATTTTAAAAGATACCTAAGTGACATATTGGATAATATCCTAAATTGAGAGTCAAGAACACCTGAATTCAAATTTGGCGTCAGACACATCCTAGCTCTGCGACCAGGTGTAATTTATCAAACCTCAATTTTCTTCACTTTCCTCATGTATGAATGAGGATAGTAATAGCTACATTCTAGCATCATTTTGAGGCTTAAATGAGCTAAGGTGTGCTAAACACTTTTAAAACTTTAAAGCTCTATACATTTTGCTATTACGATTAAATCAAATTTTACATTTTAGGTAAATTAGAAAAGTACTGTTAGCATGCAAAAATTATACTTACCCACTCACATTAGACTGATGACTATGCTTTGCAAAGAAGCAAATACTGAGCTTGGGGGTACAAATCTGGGTTTGAGTCATGGCTGACACAGTATGTAACTTATGACAAGACCATTAAACTCTTCATGAGACTCAGTTTAAACTGAAAAAATGATAACATGATCACAGTACTTCATGATGAGTGCGTTTTTACTGATCACCTAATCCTCCCAGTCCTTTCATTTTAAAGATAAGGATTTGAGACAAGAAGATAAATGAGTTATCTAAATACTTACAGCTTGGTAACTCATAAGTTGAATAGGTAGGTTTGGGACACAAATTTTCCAAGTAAAAATCCAATTCTCTTTCTCTTACATTATACTGTGTTACGATACTTTTCCTTGTTGACCTCATATGATTGTTTTCAGGAAAATATTTTGTAAAGTATAAAATCACAGAAATTTGAAAAATTCCACTTTTGATTTGGATATACTTCCCTATTAGCTGTGATGATTTCCTTCCATCTCTCATTTTCTGCTGATACATTTTTCTGGACTTACTTCCCTTATGATGAATATGCATTTGGGAATTCCTTTTCCAAGACTATATATGCATATAGTTTCTGATCATATAAAAAAAAATAGTCTGCCTCTATGAAAGAGGCCTCATCATCAGTGGCCTCAAATTAATTTGATTAACCAGCCATATGCAAAAATCTCACAGAATTAAATGCAATCCACTTGACATGCGTCATATTAAATGTATACAGTTCATAAACAAACCCCTTTAAAATGTTCATGAAACCTCAACCATTTTTTAGTGTCAGAAACCAGGGTATAGGATGATATGCAAAACATAATAGATTGAAAAGGAATAGTACAGTCACTGTTCTCAGATATTTCCACATGTCTCTCCCTGGATTTTATGGAAATAGCGCTGGCCCATTTAAGGACTGTTTGGGTTCTAAGAGGAAAGCAATATTAAAATCAATGTGGCATTTTACTGAGGCACATGTAAGCCAACTCTTTCAAACAGGCAAAATAAGCTTTTGTTATCTTCTCATAGAGTTCTGGCCGACAGATATTATGCCAATTGGAATTTATGCAGAATCATTACAGGCAAATCAGCCAAATTGAAGTTACAGTGGAGATAACCATTTCAAATTTCTTTTGAGGGTCAAAAAGAGTTAAGAGAACAATACCTCATAAATGGCTAGCTTTATTTTTAGAAGAATTTAAAATATGCAATTATACTTTTTTGGTTTTATTTTCACTTAGAAATGCTCTTTCAGTTTCTTATTTAAATTTTCTTACTCATCAGTGATGTGTTAAGAGGCTGTACTTTGGTCACTGTAGCAAATCTGATTATTAATTATACACATGTATTTATCTTTATAGAGGAAAGAGAATAAGCTCTTTTAGCATTAAAATTACATTGACCACACTGCATAAGGTTTTTTTGTAATATCTACAAAATGTTTTGCCATTTTTCTCAAATCTTCAGCCAACGAAAACACATATTATACTTTGTATAGGACTATGTGAGCAAATTCATTAATCTTGTTGATACATATATTGTCAATGAAAATCATTTATTTCCATTAAGTTTTTGAATGTGTGCTTAGACCTATATTGACCATAACTAAATAACACTGTAATTAAATTTCATAAATATATGGAGTTTTACATGAATTAATTAATCCATAGATTATTTTTAAAAAGCTATTATTAAGCATTTACTATATGTCAAGCACTTAGGATACAAAACACAAAATTACAGACCACCCCTGATCTTAAGGAGCTTAAATTGTAATAGCAGGGCACAAAAGTTCTAGGATATTGATGGCCAGGTATCATATATTGGTTCATAATATTACAGGGATTGTGAGTAAAAGTACAGTGAAGTAGGCTCACATTCCCTTTGAAGTATAAAGACAGTATCAATTTGATTATGACTTCAGACACAGAAAAATGGAAGAGAAGGTGGAGCATAGATACTAGTAATAAAATGTTTAAAGACGATGATTAGTAAATAAATGAAGTGGACATGGAGCCAACTTAGATATAGTGGACTACTTAATTGATAACTTGATTGAAGTCTCACTGAAAGGGAGATCCAGTGGTGCCAGTGACTTCTCAAGGACACTCAGGATGGAAAACCAGGGTTTAAATTCTCATCCAGGGCTTCTTCACCTGTCTTATATTGACTTTCACAGTGCTTCATGCATAATATATCTCATTTGATATTTACAACAGTTCTTCAAGGCAAATAAGTATTATAGTTCTCATTTTATAGATAAAGAAAATGAGGTTTAGTGAGGCCAAATCATTCATCCATAGTCAAAGAGCTAATATAGATTAAAATCAGGATCAAATGTAGGTAGGTCTTTCTTCACCTCATAGCTACTCTAGCACTTTCAACATGTTGTGTTTGTCCATCATTTTCAAAGACAACCATTACATCAGGAAAATGATGACATGACTTACAGTTGACTTTGATTTCAGTGAGGGAGAGCTTTGCAAGGTCACCAGCCTCACTTTCTCCTCCAGTCATCTGGGACCAGTGGCCAGATATTCATTAGGATGACTAGAGATGGTTCTCTTTGAAAACAAAGGACTAAAACAAACTTTTGAGTATACTGAGCTGCCTGAATAGGGGTCCAGTAAACTGGGTAACTCAACTAATCCCCCCCCCTCTCTTTCTCCCTCTCTCTCTCTCTCTGTCTCCCTCTCCTTCTCCTCCCCAAAGGAAGGTAAATTTTGATGGCCATAAGCTGCCCAGTTAACTTGGGGTTTACTGACTGATTTATTTCTTTCTTTTCCTTCTCTCCTTCCTTCCTTCCTTCCTTCCTTCCTTCCTTCCTTCCTTCCTTCCTTCCTTCCTTCCTTCCTTCCTTCCTTCCTTCCTTCCTTCCTTCCTTCCTTCCTTCCTTCCTTCCTTCCTTCCTTCCTTCCTTCTTCCTTTTACAAAAGCTTAAATCCAGGTCATTCTGAAGCTCATATATTGGACCACAATAGGTCCCTGCCCAAGCCCCACTTAATGGCTGTATTTTAGGCCCTCCTCCCATAGAGTGAATATCAGTGGTAATTGTTTCTCTTCAGAACACCAATCCCGAGAGTCTTCCTCTCTCAGCTTGAATTTTTTTTTTCTTTGCAATTAAAGGGGCCATCTCTTGATTCATTTCTTCAAGAAGCCTGTTTACTGAATGGTTGTTACGTTACTAAAAGTGAGAACCTAGAAAGGCCCTAACCTAAAATGGCTCATTGCATCCTGGTCCATCTCCAATCATCCTGATGAATATCTGGCTACTGAACCCAGATGACTCTGGAGGAGAAAGTGAGGCTGATGACCTTGAACAGCCCTCCCTCACTCTAATCAAAGTCAATTGCAAGTAATGTCATCATTTCTATGATGCTATGGTCCTCTTTGAAAACAACAAACAGAACAACAGCACTTCCCACTACTCACTTTATCTCTCAAAGTTAGCTAGAGTACTCTTTTATCTTGACATCTATAAAGTAGCACCTTTAATAATAGAAGTATAATCCAGATCCTGAATTCATTCTTTCAGCAAACATTAACTGCATATTAATTGGTTTTGCAAGCCTTTAGGGATCCAAAGGCAAAAAAAAATATCATTCTTGCCTTCAAAAAGTTTACAATTTCTAGAGGAGAGTGGGTGAGTTTGGAGAACAATACGTACGAAGAGAGAACAACATCAAATATAGACCAAAAGAATATGAAGTAATTGTTTTTGGGGGGGCATTATTTTTGTACATCCTTTATTTTCAAAGAGGACCAATGATACCACAGGAGATATCTTGATTTGAAGTGTGAACTGGATTTAAGTGAAGCAGGGTTCTATAAAAATTTTAACCTCACTCTCTCTTCTGGAGTCATCAAAGTTCAGGGACAGGACAAAAATTAAGAGAACTGGCAATGCCATAAGATGCAGTCAATGATCTTGGAGTCTTTGATATCTGACAAAGCTCTAAGCTCCCCATCATGCCTCCTTCAGTTGCTTTCATGGCCACTAAAGCTAATTATTCTCAAATCATTCTGTGCTACTGGGGGATGTCTTAATATGCTTGGGGTAGACATTCCCCTAACTCACTGATTGTTTTGAGACTTTTGGGCTACTTTCAACCTGGCTTAACCTTTCTGCTGAGACTATTTTACTGTGGTATGGCCACTTCACATGCTATAACTTCTATTGGGAAGGGGGTTTTAAAAGCGAAAGGGATTAGAAAAAGTCAAATTGTGAGGTGGCACTTGAATTGAGTGTTGGAGGGAGAGAGAGATTTTAAGAGTTGAGAGCATTTTCTAGAGAATGAGCACAGCCTGTGCTAGATCATGAAGGCAGGGAATGAAACATTGTGTGTGGTCAATAACATATGGGCTCATTTACTTGGCACATAGAATGTAGGAGTTGTGGAAATGTAAAATCAACCTGGAAAGATAGGTTAGAGGTATGATAAGAAAGACTTTAAAAATGTTATATAGATAAGCAAGTTGAGGAAGAAGTAGTTAATTTATCGAACAAGGGAGCAAGTGCATATCTGCACTTCACAAATGTTGAATTGTAAATCTATGGAAGAGCAATTGGAAAGGAGCATAACTGAAAGCATGGAGAACCATTTAGAATCTATAACAATATTCCCTGTCCCAAAATAGATGGTAGTTGACTTAGTGGAAAGAAGGGACAGAAATTCTACATCTTTTGGGGGTAAAATTGTTAAGAATTGGCAAATGAATACATTTAAGGAGTAAGAAAAAAATGAAGAGTCTAGGCCATGAACATGGGTGACCTTGCAGAGTGATAATGGTCTTGATAGAAACAGGAAAGGCAAGAGAAAAGATAGATTTGGAAAAAGGGATGATTGGTTCTGTTTTGGACATTTGTAGTGACTACAAGATCTCTTGAAGATGTCTCATAGGCAATAGAGGATGGAATAGGGACTGAAACTGTAGAAAAAGTTGAGTTTGGCATGTAGATCAGAGAGTCATCTGTATAGAGATGATAATTAAACCAGTGGGGACTGAGATCACAGAACGTTATGCAGATTAATATAAGAACAGAGCATAAGAGAAAACAGAACATCTTTAAATAACATCTCATCTTTATTATAGTCTCAATATACCATTGTGCCATATATTGATTTTTTTTTCATTGAAAGTGAGGATTATTTGAACCTTTGGATCCAGCTACTCTCAAATTTATGAATTTTATGTTAAAAGTCATTTTGTATGTAGATAGAAAGATAAATGTATTTCAATATAACTATATTCATTTTTAATCCTATGTATTTTATTTTGTTCATTTAAAAACACTGTTTTGAGAAGGTTTTCATAAATTTTGACAGACTGTATGTATAAAGGATCTCTGATATACAAAATAATTAAGAAAATCTGCTCTATATGGTGTTTGAGTTTACATACCACACAAACACATTTAACAAAAGATGAATCTAGGTTCAATATTAATTATTCCATCTCAAATACTTAACTCAAGTACTTAACATCATCAAACTCTATGAGTAATTGTATTACACTTCTCAGAATGTTAGGAAAATATCCACTTAACATAAGTCCATAGATTCATTGGAGGAACAGGAATAAAATGATCAAAATAAATACTCCTGCATAGGAAAGAAGGCAATATTTGTATGCCTGTTAAAACTCTAATAAATGTCCTCATCTACATATTTATTTCTATATAAAATAAAAAGAGGGTGGTGGTGGTAGAGGGTCTCTAAAATAGAACACCTTTCTGCCTGTTGAAAGATACATGCCAAACGTAATGTTTGTTTTTAGAACAGATAGACTGTTGGGGTTTTCATTAGTGTGTCATAGAGTATTTTAATGTATCTTGTTTCTACATAGCTATAAAGGTGAAATCATTTTATCATAAGGAGAGCAGATATTCTCCAATACTCCTAATGGAATTGTGGATACAGTGATAATGATACCACCTCTAGCCACATAGTTCACAACCTATCCTTGCAAATCTTTTGTGAGTTGTTAGTAGCCCCATAAATTGACCAGAGGGAATCTGCTATATGTTCTAGAACTCTTTCTCAAGTTCTCTGAAAAAGTTAGTGTCTATCAGTTCCTGTTCATGCTCATTGAATGACCAATCTACACTATTTTTGTTGTCAATTCCTTTAGAACAATATTTCTTACAATTCTTAATAGTTTGCATTATTTTGGGTGGGAGAGAAGTTTTGTATGTATCCTTTGGCCATTTCTGCTTTATGAAATGGTCCTTGACATTATATATTTGCAATTAGTTTCTAAAATATCTCAGATATCAATTGTTAATAGAGATATGTAATATAAAGAGGATTTTTTGCTCCTAATTGAATCCTTCTCATTCTAGCAGTGCCAATTGCATTTGTGTCAAAGCTTTTTAGTTTTAAGTTGTCAAAATTATCTGTTTTGGATTGTACAACTTCACTTATTCTATGTGTGATTAAGAATTTTGCCTGTCTATAGTTATGTGAGGTACTGCTTTCCATTTTTTAAATCTTGCTTTTAATGATATGACTGTTTATATTTAGATTAAATGTCCTTTGAGAATTTACTGTAGGTAACATCAAATATTGACCTAAACCTATTTCCTGCCAAACTCTCATGTTTACTTTTTAAATTTTTAACTTTTGTGCTCTTGATCAAAACATAGTGATTGTTGGATCACGCTGTTTCAATAGGTTCATTTTAATAGAGTTATATTCCAAAGGAAACTCTGGAAAAGGAATACTTTTTCGAACTGATTTTTCATTTTTTCCACCATAATATAAATAGAATCTAAGTTATAGACATTTGGATTGGTTTTGCTCTCGAGTTTAAAAATAACGGTTAAAATGCCAAAGAAGAAAACATTACTAACTCTTAGCTCTACCTCAGTTTCTTAAGTTCAGCATATCTCAATTGTGCTGTCTAGATTGCTTTTGAATAATTCAGAATTCACTATTAAACCAAGGATTAAGTCCACAAGGTGTCATATAATACCATGTGGTTTTAAAACACATAAGGAATGGATTAGGATATTTTAGAATTTCACTGAATTTGGCTCATGTATATGATTTGCAAAAGAGCAAAAATACACAGCAGTACTGTTCTTGTTTATAACTGTGAACTTCTCTTTCCATTTTTATTCTTTTAGAGCAAAGCTTTTTAAATGCACATTTCAGCATTTAGTGTGAAGTATGGTGGGACATGGAGCTTTGTTTACAAGTTCAGCACAAATTAACCTTTATTTTTAGTTTGGCCCAGAATAGTTGACTGAGTCCAAGAAGCTGTGTAGAAAAACAAAGGAAAGCTGACTGATTGCTGGCTGATTAAAAGCTTTTCTCTTCTCAACACACCATGTGTGAGCCTGTCATTCCTGGGAGATGGCCAGTACTGAAACATTTTTAGGACTGGGCTATATGACAAGATGGTATTTAATAGAACCTGTGTGATAAATCGAGTTCAGCTAAGAATAACCCTTAATATAGCATCATCATTATCTCTTAATATGCCTTTGCTAAGAATTCATTGGAAAACAGGTAAAGAAAGGCATATTTGTTATTCTTGTTCTTATAAAGCCATTTAGCCAGAATTTATATTATGAAAAGTATAGCTGATTCTATTTGTTCAAAGAACCAAACCCTAGGGGATATACAGACAAGAGTAGAAGTACCTACTAAACAAGAACTTTAGAAAATTACTGATCTTTCAGGTCTCATCAGACTCTAAATCCTATGAACCTATGACCTGTTTTAATATTCTTCATTGTGTTTCTCAACTCCCTTTGCTCATTTAAGCAGGGATGCATTCCCATATGTAGTGTAAAGCTAAGGCCACTACAGACAATGATTCTGAGTTTTTCTCCAAGGTTTTGTGCTGGGGTCATGATTTTTCTCTTCATCTTTAATTCGTTTACATCTATCTGCCAGTATCCATCTTTCATCAGGCTATAAGAATTCACTAACCAAGTAGAGGGATTGGGAGTGAAGAGGAAGGACCAAAAATTCTTTTTCTCCTTGTACAATCATAGCACTAAATCACAACTGAATTCTCTGATTGTTTAGATTTGTGAAGCTTCTGTCAAGTGAAAAATTTAATTTCACATACCTTATACTTTCCCATCCTTCTTGGATCAGTATTCTTTTAAAATATTTTCAAGTAAATAATTTTAAAAGCACCAGAGACTTCAGATATAAATGTCTAATCTTAAAAACATTGTATTTTCTATAGTGGGGAAAATATTAGCTCTTTAACACATAAGTAATATATTATTAACCCATACTACAAAAACTAGTCCTGTGAAAACTAATGTTAGTTCTCTCTGTTAAGTCTCCACCCCAATGTAGAAATGGAACAGCCTACTTACTAACAAGAGTAATACATGCAGTCTTTTAATGTTATATCTAGGAGTGGAACTTCTGTAGGCACAGACAGCCTCTCAGTACCTTGGTTGAGCTATCTCAGGGGATGCTTTTTTTTTCAGCAATCTTTGGGGAATGAGTGGAAATGGGAGACTAGGGAAATGACAGTTTTATTTACTATTTCCACTCACTTAAAAGTTGGTTCTCTAATGATTATCACTAGCTAAACACACAGGAAAGAATATGTTAACTTGTATCTTGTGTGGTTTTTGTCTGATAATATAAATCAAGTACGAATTCCACTACCCTCATATTGCATTAGAGTTACTTACATCAACTAGTCCATTTGTAATTCCCAGTGTTCCCCAGTTTTGGTATAGATTTTATCTGGGTAAATACTTAGTTTTATCTGGAGTAGTTTATCTTTCATTAGCCTATAGAGGCAAGGAACACATGGGTCTTGAAAGGAATCCAAACATGAAATAGATATACTCATCATATTAACACATAAAGACAGAAACATAGTGACAGCTTAGAATATCTCCCCCTGTTTCTGAAACATCAGGCTAGGCAGACTTCTATTCTACTAACCAGGTGTAGACACAAGCTGCAGCTGGATCATGGTATGTAATCTGAGGCCAACAGCCAAAACAGAAAGTGATCTAGAGGTATAGTCAGGTGAAGGAGAAAAAGGATAGTTGTATGTGGCTCATAACCCTCCACTGGGAGAGGGACAGTGGAAATTGCAAATGCAGTACTTGCTTGAGAGTTATATGATATTAATGATTGACTGTTGCAAAATTTAGTGCCCACTGTGTGGAGAGATTGGAGATTTTCATTAAAGAAAGGATCATACAATTATAGAAGAAAAGAATAAGGAAACGCTTTTCATCCCAAGTTTATGGCAGTCCTAAAGGCAAACACTAAAGCAAGATACTTAGGGGATTTTCTTTGCTGATTTGTTTTTTTTTTTTGTTGCTAAGTGTTGGAGACAGGAAGCATTTGAAAACGTATGTGTTATATGCTTTGACCTTGTGTTTTATATAACTTTGACCTTGAGGTTTAAACAATGCACACAAACTGAGTAGGAATGACCCTGAGGTGGGGAGGCTGAACAAGTGAGCGACATCTCTTAATTGATAGGTCTGCTCTTCTAAACAAAAGGTGTAAAATGTTAATCTAAGGCATGCAGGATTAGGTGATTTAGTCACTTGCCCAAAGTGTAATGTAGTTAGAGAAAATCAGGTCCCTAGAAAAAGTTTGGAAAAAGGCTGCAAATTCACAAAACTCTATCTCAGTAATAAAGTTTTATAACATTGCAAAAAGCTAAACATGTGATACTCTTTTACCTTTAAAACTAGGTGAGCTTTACTGGTCTACCTGTGTACTGACATCTTTCTTAGGTCATTTAACATAGAGTATAAAACAAAGTGTATTAAGAGATGCATGAAAATTTTAGTCAATATTTGATCAATTTACGCTTGTGTCAGGTGACAGTTGTAGAGTGGAAAGAGCACTGACTTTGGTATCAATAAAGTTGGACTCAAACACTGCCTCTCTCTCTTCCATATTGTGTGACTTTGGGTAATGTATTTATTATTATTAATGTATTTATTCTCTCAATTATTATTAATACATTTATTCTCTCAATAAGAAACTCAAAGGTCTCTACCTTTCATCTCTACCTTGATAATCCCATGACCCAAGAAAAGCTAAAATGAGAAAGAAATAAGCAGCAAAGAAATTAATATAATATCACTTCTCATGTTTATTTTAATGTTAACAATTTTGAGTAGATAATAATTTCCCATGGCCATTATACAGACCTACTCTCCTGTTTTGTTTTAGGTGCTTTCTTCTCCCCCTATGCTGTTTCACTGGTGATCTCAACAAATCCCATGGTTTCAATTATTATTTGTATATTGATGATTCTAAGATCTACTTATCCAGTGCTAAACTCTAGTCTAAATTCCATATTCCCATCTCTAACTGCCCCATAGGCATCTTAAACTCAACATATCCAAAAGTGAACACCTGTTACTGGCAATATTTTCACCACCCTATTCGTAGTCACTCAGGCTCACAACCTAGATATTTTCTCAATTCCCCGCCCCCCACCTCTCTCTTTCTCTCTCTCTCTCCTATATCCAATCAGTTTCCAAGTCTTGTTCATCAATATCTATAGCATTCCTTGTATATGTCTCCTTCTGTCTTCTGACACTGCTACTATCCTGATACAGGACCTCTTCATCTTATGCTTGAACTGTTGCAATAGCCTTCTTAATGGTCTCCTTACTCAAGTCTCAACTCAATCTGACCATTTGCCATTCAGCTATAAAATAAATCTTCCTAAAGTACAAATTTCATTATGCCATTCTTCCCTTACCTCATTAAATAAATTCCAGTAGTTCCCTATCACCTCCAGAATCAATTAAAACATTGTTTTCTTGTCACTTAAAACCTTTCAAAATGTTTTCCTGTCTTTCCATTCTAGTCTTCTTACAGGTTATTCCTCTTGATGTACTCTAGCATGCAGTGATATTGGCCTACCTTTGTTAATATTCCTCACAAAAGACACTTTATCTTTGGTCTGTGGAAATTTTTACTGGCTTTCTACCATGACTGGAATTTTCTCCCTCTTCATCATTGCCTCCTGTCTTCTGTGGCTTCCTCTAGATCCCAGTTAAATTTTCATCTTCTACAAGAAGTCTTCTTTTGATCTCTGTTAAAGCTAGTGCTTCCCCTTGGTTGATCAACTCCAATTTATCATGTATATATTTTGTTTGTCCAGAGTTGTTTACATGTTGTTTCTCCCATGAAAATGAAAAGTCCTAGAAATCAGATGCTGCCTTTTGCTTCTTTTTTGTATCTCCATCATTTAGCACAGGGTCGAGAATATGGTAGGTGTTTAACAAATGCGTACTGACTGACCTACTTAATTTCTGTTATAGATCACATTTTCTGGATTCAAAGAGATAATCATAAAGTGTTACTTACTATTTCTGAAGATAGTAAAGACATTTCTACAGCTATTTTCCCAAATGATTAATTTATTTTTGTCTTGGTTATTATTACTGGTTTTTTTGTATGCCCTTCACTCTCATTTATTGCTATTACATCAAAAGTTTTGCAAATATTCATTTTTTATAAATTTTATTTTAGACTCAAGGATCAGAGCACATATACAGAAGAGAGAAAAGAAACAAAAGCATATCATAAACTTAAATATGAAAATACAATACAAATTAAGGAGGAAAGAAAAAAGGATACTCTTTGCATAGCAGAATATAAGAGAGGATTCAAAACATATAACAATAAATTTTCATTTCAAGAAGCCTGTATAATAAAAAATATACATTGTGTTGAGCAGTGTCCATTTTTTATTTGCTTCCTTGTGAAGCATGCCATGCATATTTTTTTCCTTTGTTCTCCCCCTCCCAGAAGACTCCAATGAAGTTTAGATATGTTTCTTTACCACATACACATATATACATACATTTATAGACATATACTTTCCTAAATATATTCTACTCCTGATCTTTATTTTTATGTTTTTGCATATCTCTTGTTTCCTATGTTCCTACTTTCTCTACTTTAGTTCTACCCACTATCTTGCCCTCCTATTATTTGCCTACCCCCTTCCAAGGATCCCTCCCCTATCCTCCCATACCATAAATCTAAATATTCTTCCATACTCCCCTTTTACCTATTCCCTAATTCTTCCCCCTAAAGATCCCTCCCTTGTCCTCTCCCCCTCCCTATGCCCTTACCATTTTGTTTCTTCTGAATTTAGATGACTTTTATGCTCTTCTAAATATATATTTATTGTTCTCTCTTGAACCCATTCCCAAAGAAAGTAGGTTACCAGAACAACCAGTCCTCTTCCCCCATCTAATTCCTTTGAATAGATTCTTCCTATTGAAACTCATTTATGTAAAATAATTATTCTTTTTAGCTGTTCCTAAGTGGTTTTACTTTTTAAATTACATCATACTCAGGTTTACCTCAATTTTCTTATGAGCTGCCCAATTATTAATAGGAATCTTAGACATACATTTTACATATGTAAAAAGTAAGCAGTCTGTCCATAAGAATCCTTTATAAGTCAGTCTTTGGTATGTACCTTATAATTCTCTTGGTTCTTTTATGTTGAATCTTCTATTAAGTTCAGGAATTTGTTAAACAAAATCTTGAAAACCTGAGACATTAACAAATGTCCATTTTTTTCCATTCAGGATAATACTTAACTTTGCAGGGTATGATATTTTTGGCTGGAGCCTCAGTTCTTTTGCTCTTAGATACATTGTGTTTCAAGACCTCTGGTTCTTTAATGTCTCTGCTAATAGGTCTTGTATAATTCTAATTGTGGTATCATCATATTTAAATTGTTTTAATCTTGATGCTTTTAATATTTTATCATTGAGCTGGGGGTTTGGGAATCTTACTATGATATTCCTATGTGTTTTCCCAGTAGGATCTCCTTTTAATGATGATCAATGGATTTTTTTCTATTTTTACTTTCCCCTCCTTGTTCTAATGCTTCAAGAAAATTTTCTTTAATTATATCTTGGATTATTGTATCAATATTCATCTTGTGATCATGACTTTCAGTTAGTCTGATTATTTTTATATTTTCTCTTCTTGATCTGTTCTCCCTATTTGTTGTTTTTTCTTATAAAATGTTTCACTTTCTTTTCATTTTTTCATCTTTCATATTTTGATTAATTATTTCTTGATCTCTTATAGTTTTACTAGCTTCACTTTGCCCAATTCTACTTTTCATGGAATCATTTACTTCTTAAGCTTCTAGATCTTTTTTTCTAATTGCTTGACTTTCATTTCATAACCTTCTTGTTTTTCTTGGGTTAGTATTCTATTTTTTGGTTTTTCCTCCATCTCTGTCATTTTGTTTTTAAACTGTTTTTAAAAATTTTCTATGAGTTCTTTTTGAGTAGGTGATCATTTGACTTTACTCTTTGGGGGTTTCTTTACTTCAATATCTTCCTCTAAAGATGAACCCCTAATATTTCTATTCCTACAATAGCTTTCTTTGCTTGGATTCTTTCTTCTTTACTTGTGCAATTTTTGTAGTAATAGCTTAATTTTTGTCATCACCTCTTCAATATGGAAGTATGAGAGATTGTGCCCCAGATTTCCAGTTCTCCCTTCTAGCCTGGAACCAAAGCCAAACTTCCAACCTGCTATAAGTGCCCAAAGTCAAGGGCTTTCTACCCCACTGCTCTGTACTTACCTGCCGTGTTCTGGTTCCTTTTTGTCCCCTCTGCTCTTTGCAGCAAGGCTGGGTCTGGCGTTCCTTATTAGCAGAGGTTACCTCAATCTTCCCATGCTCAAAAGCCCAACTCCCCTCACTATTTGGCAGTAAAAGTTCCTGTAGCTGGGTATGCAGCCTCTCATACCAACTAACCCCAGGATTTGCCTCTTGTGGTTTAAGCAGTTGTTAAAATGGAACCTAACCTGAAGGTGTTTACTCTCCACAGGTCCTGGGATTTTTCTTCTGATTTTTCAAATTGTCCTAGGAAGATCCCAGTTGTGCCCCAATTCTTCTATCTTCACCCACACTTGGTTCTCCCTAAGTGCTAGTTTAAATTTTTTTTGGACAGAGGGGGAGGGATCGTGAGAGCTTGGAATTTTCTGACCTACTCCACTATATTCTCAGAATTCTCTCTGACAAATACTCAATTTTTGAGCAACATTTCATTATCTGGCCTCAAACACAATCTAACATTATTATTACATTTTCAACACAACCTTGTTGCTTTATTCAAATGATATGCCTTTATTGGACATTATGGGTACTACCAAGAATAAGTATTTTATTCACTTCAAATACTAACTAGATGTCAGATACTAAATTTCTCCTTCAATTATTCCATATATGTAAGGCTTTTTTATTTGAAATTATAAAATTCTTGAAGACATGTATCATATCATACTATGTTTTTGTACATGTTTAGCTCATAATGAAGAGTCAGCATGCATATGTGTATACATTATAATGACAGAACATTTGAAATTTATTAAATACCTTATTCAATAATAATTCTGTGAGTGATATTGTCATCTCATCACTCACACAGCTAGTATCAGACAAGGAAAAGGCTGAAGTTCAGTATACCAAATCCATTCATCTTTCCATTGTCATGCTGCGTTTTTGGTTACATATGTACAATTTTATTAAATATATTTCCACATTGTTCCTGTGGTGAAAGAAGAATCAGAATAAAAGGGAAAAAACACAAGAAAGAAAAAAAAAACAAAAGTGAAAATAGTATGCTTGCTCTGCATTTAGACTCCACAGTTCTTTCTCTGGATGTGGAAGAGCCAATTTTTCATCTTGAGGTTTTGGAATTGTCTTGAATTGTTTTATTGTAGAAAAGAGCCAAATTTATCATGGTTGATCATTGCACAGTATTTCTTTTATGTGTACAATGTTCTGCTGGTTCTGTTCACTTCACTAAACATCTGTTCATGTAAGAATTTCCAGGTTTTTCTGAAAACCCCTGCATATTATTTCTTATAACACAATAGTGTTCCATTACATGCATATGCAACAACTTATTGAGTCATTCCTCAAATGATAGACTTCTCAATTTCCAATTCTTGGCCACCACAAAAAGAGTTGCTATAAATATTTTTGTACATGTGGATCCTTTTCCCTTTTTTATGCTGTCTTTGGGATACAGATATAGTAGTGATATTGCTGGATCACAGCTTTATAATTCTTTGGGCATAGTTTCAAATTGCTCTTTAGAATGGTTGGATCAATTCATAACTCTACCTATTCCATCAGTGTTCCAATTTTCCCACCCTTCCCCTAACATTTATCATTTTCTTTGTTTATCATATTAGCCAATCTGATAAAAGTGAGGTGGTACCTTAGAGTTGTTTTAATTTGTATTTCTCTAATCAATAGCGATCTAGAGAAATTTTTTACATGACTGAAGATTACTTCAATTTCTTCCTCTTAAAACTTCTTGTACATGTCATTTAACCTTTTATCAGTTGTAGAATGACTTCATACTACTTCTTGATACATACCTTCCATGCACACAATTATATAGCACAACTGGTCAGCTTACAGTTGCTGCAACCAGACACATCAACTCTAAACTCTGGTTTTTCACTACCCTTCCATCACATGTGGAATGATTTGTCCATCAAATGAAACTCTTGATTTTTCTATCAAAGGAGTGTTCCTTTTTCCTTCTGAAGACTTTTCTTCAGAAGCATTACCTGTTAGTTCCTTCTTACAAATAATCTTCTATTTACTCTTTCTCTCTCATTGATACATAGTATTTGCATGTCATAGACCCCATTAGAGTGCACACTCCTTGAGAGCAGTGACCTTTTTTCTTCTCTTTATGTCTTCAGAGTTTAGCAAGATTTCTTGCATTTATTAAGTAGAAAAGAAATGCTTATTAACTCACTGACAGAGTTGAAATTCAATAGAAAGTTAGAAAATTAAAATTTTAATTTAATGGGAAGAGAAGAAACTTCCTATTCTTTTAAAAATATTCCAACTTTCAACTCTAGTGTTACTATTAAAATTTTACAGTATTTTAAAATATCCAACTGAATCCTCTACTTTGGAAGACCAGGTTGGCTGTCTAGTAGCTTTCATCAGGCATCCTTTCCTCAGATCAACAGCTGGTCCCTTTCTCTATTTGTGAATAAACAAGACCAGGAAAAGCTCTTCTGAGCCTACTGCTTCTACTGAGTATTCATCAAAGCATATTCTATGATGTTTTACAGCCAATACAAGGTAGAGTGCCAGCTGAGTCCAACCATTGAACTTAACCAGCTGTGATGGAACAAAATTGAGAAAGATAAATGAGAAGTTACTAAGGGTAGCTTTATACATCTGTACTAAATTCAGCTGAAAAAAATGGAGGTTAAATGGTTGATTCAGTGAAAATGCTTGGTGTTTCTTTTTATGATGCCAAATAATTGTTTTGACTTGTTCTTTTAGATTTAATGAGCACTCAAGTCAGTAAAATTGCTTAAAATTAATTTTATTTAAAGACAAGGCCTGTGTTTTATACTTTGCTTCCTTCTCCCGTCTTTGTATAATTTCATTTTCTGAATAAAGGGGAGTTATTTGCCAGTTCATTGTTTTGCCTTGTCATTTCCTTGTCACTTAATAAGAGACTGTAAAACTTAAAATAGGTACAATGAAAATGTGACAGAAAGAAGAGAATTTCTGTATCAAGCGAGTAGAAAAGTTCTTAACTTTGTGTGTGTGTGTATGTGTGGCATACATCCCTTTGGTACTAAATATGATAAAGCCTATGGACCCCTTCTTAGTATTAATATCTCAAAAAGCTTAAATATATATGATTATAGAGAAAATCAATACTGAAATATACTTATTAAAATATTCCTGAGTTTCAGGTTGATAATTTCTGTACAAGAGGAATCTTCTAAGTTGATGAAGTAATATACAAAATTAAAGAGTAAGAAAGTCAAATGAAGGAATCTTGCATTGCACCTCCCCCAAGTCCAAGTTAAGCAGAAACATGTCAGTCTATGTGACAGAAAAATTGTGAATAAATGAAGATAAACAGGGGACTAAGTGTACTATGAAAGGAAATGTGTTGTAGTCTAAAAGAGTATCAAATCTGGCACTAGAAGACCTGAATTTGAGAGCTGTATCCACTCCTACCTTGTGTAGTGCCACAGATAAACCACTGATGACACTGAACCTTCATTTGTAATGTCACCTTTTATGTAAAATGGTGGTAATACCTGTATTATCTGTCTCATAGGACTGGTATGACAACAGGTTCATTCTAAACCTTAAAATAATATATAAATATATATGTGGGGTTGTATGGGTGTAGGTGTGGGAGTGGGTATGTATCTGTGTGTGTGATGTGTATGCATGTATGTGTATGTATATGTATAGATGTGTATATATATTGTACATATGTGTGTATATGTATATGTATATATATGTGCTAGTTGATATTAATTCACTTGCCCGAATATTAATTTCCTGATCTTTAAAATTGGGATGATGATATTTAAACTATGTACTTTACAATATTTCTGTAAGGCAAACAGTGTCAACTGCAAAGTGAGTAAAAAAACGTGATTTTCCCCCAAACTGTTACTCAACTTATTGATTCCTTCAGGTTGAAACTGCTAAATTTCTGAACCATTAATTTAGCATTTTCTTCTAATCAGTTCCACCAAAAATTATAATTATAATATAGGTTAGAAAAAGCTCTATGTTTACTTTCAGGACATAAAGATAGAAGTTATGAAACTCCCAGGAAAATGACAAAGATGTTTAAAAATCATTGGTCACATTTCCCAACTCTCCTCAACTTGGGAAATTAAAAATAAGTGAATTATAAAAATCTCACAATCCTGCTATTGACGTTTAGAGGAAATAAATAGGACAAACATATATAACCTGAGGAACATTTATTGAGCAAAATAGAATCTGATGTGAAGTAGTAATATGGTAGCTGAATTAAATAGTGCTAACAGGTCATTGAGTGGAGTGAAAAAAGTGCTGGAATTATGTTGTAAATGTTAGCAAGTTTCTGGACAGTATCAATGCTTGAAATTCTGGGGTGAGGAGAAAAGCAACAAAGGATAGTAGTTATATGACTGCAGTTTTGACCTACAAGGACAGTTGTACTGAATATGTGTGAAATCTGGAGAGATGGCGTTATGTGTTGTGATACTCTTACCTCTGCCTGTCAGCTCAAGCTGTTATTTATTCCCCCTCAGTGGTCAGTGCTGCAGAGAAAGTAAGTACAAAGAATGTCTTTAGAAACATGAATATACTTGAACTAGATTAGAAGAAATGAGGGAGTTAACTAAGAGACTTAAATGGGGTTAATTGGGAGGGATGGTGTAATGAGTAAGAAAACTATTTTTTTTTTCCTGTCATCACTTTAAATGAAGTAAAAAGGGTATATAGATGAAAAGAGCTACACTAATCAAGATGAGATATGACCAAGCACAGAATAGCCTTAGCTGTGGGGATAATAAGAGAATGACAAATTGCAAAGTGGTGGAGATTCTGTTGTGTAAAATCTCAGAGGAAGAAAGCAAAAACATTATATTTGACTTGTTTAGTTACTGGGTGAATTGGGGTGGCCAGGAACTTTTTATTTCACATTTTAAATTATTTTCCTCCATTTCATTGAATTTGCTCTTGTTTTTGTTGTAAATTAGAATTCTGTTATTTGCTTGGTCTGGAGTCAGGAAGATCTGAATTTAAATTTCACCTCAGAGAGTTACTAGCTATGTACCCTAGGCTAGGCTGATAACCTAGGTTTGCATCAGTTTCCTTATCTGTAAAATGGATGAGATCACATGATATAATTATCATAAAATTCTCAGTACAAAGCTTGGCATATTATAAGTACTATACAAATGTTAGCTATTATTAATTTTAATATTGCTTGAACCAACTAATTCGTTGGCGCAGGGACATAAAGTCTATGCATTTTTATAAACAATCGATCAAGAAGTTTTTGTTAAGTACTTTGGTCCAGACACGGTGTTAAGCTGTAAAGATGCAAAAAAAGAGTCCTACTTTTCAGGAGCTCATATTCTAATAAGTAACTCACCACAGTAATACACTGGAGAAAAGGAAAGTAATTTCTGTAGCTATTGGTAGTGGTAGTGGGGGATGAGGAAGTAAATAAAGGGTTTTGAAAAAAGTGGCATTTGATCTGACACTTGATGGGAGCCAAGGGACTCAAGAGATGGAAGTAAGGAGGGGAAACATTCCAGTCAAGTGGGACTGCCAGTAAAAAAGTACTGAGTCTAGAAATGGAGTGTTTTGTGTAAAATGGAGTAGAAAGGGCAGTGTTGTTAGATCATAGCATGCATAAAAGGGAGAAGAGTGTATGAAACTAAGCAGGTAAGAAGACACTAGTTTAAGAAGTTTTAAATATCAAAAGACTTTTTTTTATGTTTGACACTGCAGGTAATAGTAAGTCACTCAAGTTTATTGGGTGGGGAAGGGTGACATTGTCAACCTTGAACTTTGGCAAAACACTTTGTGGCTGAGTGTAGTGAGGAGCAAAATGAGGCAGGGAGATGAACTATGAGTCTATCGTCACAATTCAGTTATGAAGTGATGAAAGTGGTAGTTGCGTGAGTGAACATTTCTGACGGATGCGAAAGGAGAAATTGTAAGATCCGACAACTAACTGGCTATAGAGAATGAGTGGTAGAGAGGGGTTGAGGATAATGGTTAGTTTAGAATCATAGGTAAATGAGAAGATGGAGATACCGTTGACAGTGATAGGGAAGTCAGGGAGAGTGGAGGATTTCAGAGAAAATATTAGCTGTGGTTTGGACATGGACATGTTCAGTTTGAAACGCCTATGAGCCTTCCAATTCTAGATCCCAAAAGGTAACTCATGATGAGAGATTTGAGCTCACTCAGGAAAGACATTAATTATCCTGATAGGGATGATAATTAAACCTATAGAGACTCATAAGACAACCAAATAAAATAGTTGGTAGAAGAGAAGAAGACTCAGAACAGAGACTCTGGAGATATCACAATTAGAGGATATAACCTGGACAGATAAAGATCTAAGGAGCTGTCAGACAAGTAGGGGGACAAGAGGAAAACTGAGTCACAAAAATATATAGAAGGGACTATATCTAGGTGAAGAAAGTGATCAATTGTGTTAAGTTGTCAAAAAAGAATAATGATTGAAAAAAGGCCTTTAGATTTTCAATTAAGTGATCGTTGGTGACTTCAAAGAGTTTCATTTGAACAGGATTCAAAAGCAAGATTGTTTTGGATTTGTAAGAGTGAGAAGAGTGTTCATGGAAGTAAGAAATGAAGATGCTTTCTCAAGCGGTTTAGTTGACAAGGGAAAGAGATATTTGATAAAAGTAAGCAAGGATGGCAAGATTAGGTGATAGACTAAACTGTTTTGATTTATTTTTTTCAATGGAAAAAATTGGAAGAGAAAAGAGTGAGGTTTTAGACCTGTAGGCAGGGCAGGAAAGGAATAAACATATTGAGAGAAATTGAAGATTAGTAATGGAGGATGATGGTCAAGTGGAGAAGGCAAGATGCAATTGATTTGAGAATATATGGAGAATATGTAGAATATATACCCTTTAGCAAGGGTAAAGGTCACTTCTTTGTTTGAAACAGTAGTGAAAATTGATGTATTAAGGGATGATGTCTGAGATATCTGGTGAAGCAGCATGGTAGAAAAGAGAGCTCTTGGAAAACAGCTTCAGTCCTTTCAGAAATATGTGGGATGATTTCCTCAGATGATTACTTAGGTACTCATTGTACTCATGTCTTTAGATGGTGAGACACAAGTAGAAATTATTCTTTGAATATGGGAGGATGACAATGGAATGGAATTGTCATTGCAGAAAGCAGAAAAACTTCTAGTTGTGCCAAGTAAAGGGACGATCTATCTCCCAGAGAATCTGAAAAGGAACATCCCATTTGTGTTTCAGGGAACAGTAGCCCTAGGAAAAGAAACAATGATTGTACTCTAGAAGTATTGACTCAGAATGACTTAACTTGGCAGTCTAATGGAGAAATACAGTCAAGCAGTAAGCTATTATGGACAGTGCTAGGTATCGGGTCTAGGAGACCTTAATTCAAATCTGATCTCAGACACATTATTGGTGTTGTCTCCAACCATTCTTTCCTTCCTTCCTTCCTTCTTTCCTTCCTTCCTTCCTTCCTTCCTTCCTTCCTTCCTTCCTTCCTTCCTTCCTTCCTTCCTTCCTTCCTTCCTTCCTTCCTTCCTTTCTTCCTTCCTTCCTTCTTTTTTCTTTACTTTCTCCATTTGTCTTTTCCTCTATATTAACATCTACCTTTTAAAATCCCTAGCTCCTTTCAAAATTCAGCTTAAGTGCTACATCCTACATGGACCCATTTCTGATCCCAAAAAAGTCCTTTTCTTTTCTTTCCCAACCTAGTTTACATTTACTTTGTATATGTTTGTGTATTTCCATACTGCTCCCTAACAGGAGGAGAATATAATATCATAGAGGTCAACTATTTTGTTTTTGTATTGCATATCCCCAGCACTAAGAACAGTGCCTGATGCAAAGTAAACCCTTGATAAATGCTTACGGAATTGAATTATTGAATTGATATATCTTAGAGTACATGGAAGTTCCTCTGTTCCCTGTTAAGATATCATCTGACCTAACACATTATTCATTGATTTCTCAGCATTAACATATTGATTGCTTTGAATAACTTGAAATGATTGATGTGTGGGTTTGCTTTCATGACATTAAAAAAAAATAACCTCCACAGTGCAAGAGATTTCTACTTACATGGCATGATTTAAGTTCAAGCTCAAGACCCGCTTTATGACCTTGCTTAATCTTAAACTAAAAAGATAAGAAATATTTAAACTTTGTTCTAAGAAGCGCTCTGAGACAGATATTGAGAAATGATAGAATCCATACTGCTTTATAATTTATCACTAAAGAAATCCAAGATACTTAGAGAAGTACTTTTTTTCTTGAATTTGGAAAATTCACCAAGTATTTGAAGTCTATTTTTCTTCCTTCCTTTCAGAAATCACATGAACATTAAAAATGCTCTCATTCAACAGATAATTTTTTTGCTCTAACTAAAATATCTGACTGAAATATTTTACACAAACAGCATTATGCTTTCTTATTGACTAATGGGCTATTGAGAGAAAAGGTTAGTCTGTTTCATTTTCCAGGAGAAAAGATCAAAATTCATTACATTATTTTAATGAGTAATGCCCTATCCTAATGTTACAGAAGTACATGTGCAGAATAAATAATTTGTTTGACATCATGCCTGTAGGTACTCTCTTAAAGGCTGCAGAAAAGCAGTGTTTCCAGGTTGATGAAAAGAACACACAGCATGACTCACATGTCTATGTCAATGGATTTTTTTTTTCCTTTCTGAAAAACACTTTAAGGAACAACACAAAAGCTGGTGCTGAGAATTTTCCTGAAGAATGACCTCATGCATTAATCGTTTCATGAGTTTCTATTGAAAGGAAAGCTAGGAATATTAGCATTGCAGATATTGTTCAACAATCAATGGGTGTTAGCAACTTTTGATTAAAAATATGAAACAGGAGGTCAAGTGGTCCAAATGTAATACAGCAAAGAAGAGATTACCGCATCTTCTGAATGTGCCAACTGCTTTGGTGTTTTATACAGGATTTGCATTTTTATTATCACAGAGTATGCCAATTTGCACAATGAGGTTGGCAAATATACTGACTTTTGATAGATGGCCAAATATTCAGAGGAATAGAAGACACCTGCTCTAATACTAGTTCTCTGATTGTTTAAATATTTATTTGCATTTCTGATCAAATTGTTTCCTTTCAAATGTTTAATAATTCTTAATATGAAGGTGTACAGAAGCAAAGTAAAACCTCATCCCCCATTCCACAATCTAAAGTCTGTTCTATTTGACTTCATGGGGCAAACGTATATCAAGAATATTGAGATAAGATATCATCTCTGACCTCAAAAAGCTTTTAGTCTAAGAGACTGGGTTAGATTTTGACACAGAATGTAGTAGATTTCAACACATGCTGTGATAATTACAAATTGACATTCAAAATAGTGAATGAAAACTCCTTTACAAAAGTGCCAACCAAGTGATATGTGAGAGCCCACAAAGTTGTGACTTCTTAGGGAAGGAGAAAGGATAGAATGGTAGTGGGCAAGTGTCAGAGTTGGGATTGGAAGATAGGGTCAGTGACTCTCTAGAGTTAATGCTCTAAGTCTATACCATCCTGACTCCTTATAATACCTCCTATTCATCAGTCCTTCTTGTGATCCACTTTACTATACTATATGGAATCTCTTAAAATAAGGATATATGATAGAAGTGAAATCTGATTTCCCCAAATATGTTTATTAACACCATCAAAAACTATTCCCACTGAAAGAGGTTCAGTGAAAACTGGTTCCAGAGATTACTTTGTTAATACAAGTGATGTGGTATTACTTACTAGTTTGTGACTTGGGCCTCTAGATGGATAGAGTGGAAGGTCTGGAGTCAGGAAAGCCTGGAGTCAGGAAGACTTGAATTCAAAGCTGCGTGTAGGCAGATATTAGCTGTGTAACACTGGGCAAGTCACTTAACCTCTGCCTTCCTCAGTTTCCTTATCTGTAAGTTGAGGATAATACTAGCAGCTACTTCAAAGAGTTGTTGGCTCATAGGGAGCACTATCTAAAACTAAACTATTACCCTGACTGGAGGGTCTTGATCCATCATTCTTAATTTATTCTTCATTGCCATTATGAATGAATATGTCAATAAGGATATAACTACTGCTTATATCGAATGTGCCAAATGCTTTAATATTTTGTATGCTTCAAGAATATGCTATTCCTCTAACTCATCATAGGATGGAATGTCAAATATTCTTTGTCAAATATTATACCTTGGTCAGAGGATTCAGAGAGTACTGGGTTCCATAATGTGATATTTATGTTCTAAAAGCAGTTTACATCATATTTGCTTCTAAAGAATGTATTTTCCAGAACCATAATTATTACCAATCAATCAGCAAATCTTTATAGATCAACATATATAGATAAATTACTGTCAATTTTTAGATATAATAGACTCCAAAAGCAAAAAAAAAATAGGTTTATGTTTAAGGTTGGAGGGGAAACGTGCTTTTCAACCACCCTCTGATTCAATTTAAGACCATTAGAAATCACTTCCTAGACTGTTATTTGTTGTGTTACAATTTCAAAGCTACCTAGTTATAGTGAAGTCATGCCATGATCAGAGTGTGAATTACTTAGTAATTTCTGAGGTTGATTATAGAAAAGGAATTAACCATTTCACAGTTAGAGGATTTAGAAAATAGCATGCAAAAAAGAAAAAAAATGAGATAAGTTCTGGACAACTTCTGAACTGCTTGTCCCTTTTGTCTAGGTTTTATTTCCATCATCATAACCTATTCCATGTAGCATATATCAGCATGTTAAACAATCTAGAATGGCTTTTAAGGAGAATTTGGCTCTTTTATACATGAATCATGTTGTTTTAGACCTTCCATTTCTCTTAACAAGATATTCTCCATCACAGAGAGCAGAAAAATGACTGTGGGAACATGGCATTTGTAAATAAAATCATAAAAAAACCACTAATTCTAAGTAAGGCAAGACAAAAAAATTAAATGGCCATACAAGAAATAAAATAAAACAATATATGACAATAATAAAAGTACATGTTCAAAGCAGAGAGAAAATAAAAGGTATTTGGAATCAGAACACCTGGGTTCACATTGAAGCTCTGTTATTCTCCGGATATTTGACCTCAGCAAAGACATTCTGTTGCTTTAGGTTTCCGTCACTATCCCATCTGTACAATGAAGAGCTTACTTGAGATGATATCTAAAAATATTTCTGATTCAAAAAGCAATGATGTGGTTTCAAATAAATGGCATAGTCAGTAAATAATATCAGCTCAAAAGAGGGAAAGATCATTAGTAGATGGAAATGATCTTAGAAACATGGATAATTAAATGGGATGTGAAAACTGTAAAATGTTCATAAATGAAGAAGAGACACAAAGACATTCTAGTTAGATGAAGGAATGAGCAAAGGTAAGAATATTTTTTATAAGAAGTTCAGCTCATGTACAAAGTAAGGAAAGTAGTTTAAGTGGAGTAGAAGGTCTCTGTAAAAGAATAGCAAGATGTAAGGCTATTAAAATAAGTCAAAGTTATATTGTGAATGACCTTGAATGTCTTAGTACTTCAAGGCTTAGTAGTCTGGGCATTAGTCATAGAAACTTTATAACACTGGGAGCAATAGAAGGTTTTTGAGCAGGGAACAGAGTTATGAAAGTGCTGTTTTGGGAAGATGAAGAAATATTAAAACATGAACTAGAAAAGTAGACATTGGGGAAAGCCAGGTCAGATAGAAGTTAGAATAGATGGGACTGAACATGAAAATTATTTAAACTATGGTGAAACACTGGAAATCTAAAATAAATAATAGACAGGAGAGGATATATGAAAGTACATTAGTGATAGTTCAAATTGATTTAATGAAAATATATTGAAACAAAGTTTTTTCTTTATCTCCACATTTCTATTACCTCCTTTCCTTTGTTATTGATCATATTTTTTTCTTTGAAACTCCTTTCTTCCCACTCCTACATTATTCTATAATATTCTCTCCACTTCTCCCATCATTTCTTTATACAGACAATAAAGACAAAGATAATAGCAAGTAGGCAACTAAATGATTCAGTGGATAGAGTGCCATCCCTAGAATAAGGACAATCTGACTTCAAATCCACCTTCAGATAAAATAGATGGGTTACCCTGAGCAAGATATTTAACTCCATTTGTCTCAGTTCTTTATCTGTAAAATGAACTAGAGAAGGAAATGAAGAACCAGTCTAGCATCATTGTCAAAGAAAACCCCAAATCATGGTGACAGAGTCAGACTGTTGAAATGACTCAACAGCAATTTTTATTTTCATTTTATGTCCCTTACATTATAAATCCATGCTCATTTCCTTCTATAATAAATCTGAGTAATTCCATGGTTATAATATGAATGAACTTTAGTCAGACATTTGAAAAAGTTTTTATGATATCCTTATTGACAAGATGAAGAAATGTCCCTTGGTTGATACTGCATTTAAATGTACATGTAAGTAGTTGAATACTTAGTGCCAAAAATGGTTTCTAGTGATCAGGTTCTGCTGATAACTTTTTAAAAGTCATAGATGGCTTGTAAATAAAATTTTAAGATGATAGAAAATCTACCATGTCTCTCCTCTGAAGATATCTCAGAAAATATCTGTGTCAAATTTTTTGGTTTTCTTTTTTCTCTAGAAGACTGTGTTTCATCCCCAAATTTTTCCAGTATCTGGATATTCTTTTTCAAATATTTTCATTCCCCACCTCCCAGGAAAAAAAATATATATTTAATTTTCCTAAATTTTAATGTTTTTAATTAAGTAAGCTTATTAAAATTACTGGTTGAATTCTCATGGTTTATTCCAGTTTTAGCATTTTATTTTGTATCACATGCTTATCATTTTTTGTACTTGAATACTCTTATCTTTTGCAAAGACTATTTATGTGGATAATACCTGCCACTTCTGATTACGTCTCTGTTTCTGATTAAATAGTAGTTTCTTCCTGAAGAAACTGAATATCTATTATCATTTCTTTAGTGTTTCACTTAATTATTTGATTGAGCTTTGATGAATTCTGAAGTTTTGAGTTTTGTCATTATTATTTAGTAAATTTTGAAGTTTGCTGTAGTATCTTTACCTTCACATATGATTTTGTCTTAACCTCTTTTGTTGCTAGATTGTCTTACTGTCCATTAAAACACCTGCATTCATTTAATGTTAATTTCTCCTCAATGAGCTTTTCTTATCTTCTTCAATTACTGTACTAGTAATTATTTTTTGCTATTGTTGCAAAAATCCTTCTTCATTTTTAACTTTAAAAATTAGCTTTTCAATTTACTTCACCCATTTTTACATATATAGTTCTTCCACTTCCAGAAAGACTTTTTTTAAACAAAGATTTAAATAAAAGAAAAACAGTTTAGAGAAAATAGACAAAACATTAATCAAGTACAATATTTTATACCACCTTCCATACCTATACCCCATTGTAACCCTTTCTATGCCTACAAATATGACACATACCCATATCTCTTTTAAGGGGTCAGGCTCTGACATAACTTTAGTGCATTATTTTTTTCCTTATCTTAATTATCTTTTCATTTACAGGGTTGTATTGATTGTGTATTTTATTATCCATCCAAGTTCTGATTACTTTGAAGTGAATCAATTCATATGTCTTCTGATGCCTTTTCATTGTATTCATCATTTTTGTTCTTTACATTGAAATAAAAGTTTGGATATTCATGAACTTTGTTTATGAATGAACTAAACTTCAAAATAAATTTAAATATATTAATTTCTTAATCAATTGTATTATATTTTACTTCTATTTCTTTAACCTCCCCAAAATGCATATTTTTTCAATTACTATGTCAGAGTATAAGTTTATCAGTGAAATATCTAGATCATATTTTAGCCAAGATTTTAACATAATTTCAAATTGCCTTTCCAGAATTGGAAGATCAACTAACAGTTCCAAAAACATTTGATTAAAAAGGTACTCCTCATGCCATATCCAACAATGATTATTCCTGCACATTCATTATTGATTTTTTGAGTACTGTGGTTAAACCTTGCCATTGTTTTGATTTGCTTTTCTCTTATTATTCATGATTTGAAGGCATTTTACATATATTAAAATGTTTTCAGTTTCTTATTTTGAAAAATGTTCTTATCTTTTGACTACCTATTTGGAGATGGATTTTTGTAATATATTTTTCTAATTATATATATGTAAATATATATGTATATGTGTGTTAAAATACCTATGTGTGTCTATATATATAGAGAGACATACATGTATGTATATAAGACCCAAATCAATGATTCTTAATGCAAAGACTGTTTCCCCAATTTATGACTTCCATTTTTATCCTAGTTGCTTCTTGTCTTAATTTTCCTTGTGGAAATTTTTAAACTTCATGTAATTTAAGTTATTTATTTATTTTGGGGCGTCATCTTTATCTCATTTCATCTTTTCAAGTTCAAGTGTTTGGCTCTTAATACATTTACATTTTCTTTTGATGTTGTTGTCTTCTTTTATATGATATTTTAAACATTTAGCTTTTTTTCAGAATTGTTCATCTTTTACTTCTTTGAGACATCATCCATTTTGCTTTCATTTTCTTCTCATTTGATAATTCTGTATCTTTAGAATTCTACTTCAACAATACTATTAAAAAAAACATTCCTTTGTTCTTAATTTCTTCTTTCATTAATATCATAGCTCTTTTGAATCATGAGTAAATTCTGTTCTGATAAATTCAGCTTAGTTTTGGTCTTTGGGGGTGAATTGGAGGAAAGATACAACCAAGTATTGTGACATTCCACCTGACTGTGACATTCCACCTGATTCCTCCTTCTGTTCTCCTTTTCCTCAATTGTCTAGGAAGAATTGGCATCTGTTGTTTTCACTTAATCCAGAGATAAGTATGCCAGAAAAGTCACAATAACCTTACAAATATGTTATCCTATGGTTAGATACACTCAAAATGTACCATATTACCTTCTTTCTTGTATTCCATCACATGACTGGGCAGAGTTAACTTCTACTACTTGTGTGATCAAGGTTTGTGGGAGTGTTTGATCAGTCATTGTATTCATATATCTCTACTGTATAATTGGTCTCTAACAAACTACTGAATTTGGTTTTGTCCTTGTTTAGTGTTTTCAAATTCCTGTAAGACTAATATTAGTCTTCAGAGTTTAGGAGTGAGAAGTTCCTGATAATTTTTGGGAATTGCTGAAGTATTAACATTCCGTAATCTTCAAATCATTTTTGTTTTCAAATAATGAGTGACTATAAAAATAGTGTATTTTTTCCTGTGAAATGGTTTTGCCTAAAATTTCAGATGTTTTCTATTAATACATATAACAATAACACCTGATTTATTATTATTATGAACAAATATATTATGAAAATATTTTAAAACATAACTAAATGTGAGTTCATTGATTAAATTTATTAACTTTTAAAAACACTTTCCAAGTTATGCATATTTTTACTCCTTTTTATGGATACCTTATAATTTCCAATACACAAAAAATGTTAAGTTTAATAACATTTAGAGTGAATTGAAGCTTATAGCAAATTTCCAAACACTGCTAACTGTTATTGAGTAGCTTAGAACACTGAGATATTCAAAATTACTAATAACAGTATATAAAAAAGCAGTAAAAGAATTGAGATTGCCAAATCTAAGGGCTTATTTTGCTTCTAAAATTTGCTATTTCTTAGAACACTCTCATAGGATTTGAATAAATTGTATTATCATTGCAAACTTGATAATTATTTTATCTGAAAGAATGATCCATTTTTAGCAGCAGACAAGTCTAAATAACATGGCAAGTTTGAAATGGGATTGATAACATTGTGAGTTTTTCCTGCATACTCCTGTCCTGAGGAAATGTCAACTCTAACCTTCAACTCAGTGTGTTAGCTTTTCCTACTCTGGCTTTCAACTTCATGTCAGTGAATTCTTTCAAAACTGTAATGTTTTTTGTGTTGATTGCTAACCTTTAATTCCTGTAGCAAAACTTCACAACTTCTTTTGTCCGTTTTCTTGACTGATTTTTCTTGGGATTCAGGATCCTGAAAAGTCTCTTTCCAAGGCAAGTTGATATAGAATTTCCTTGTGAAAATATTATATGCCATGGAATGTAGAGATTTGTAAGGTAGAGGGATAAGTGATTTTTTTTCTTAACATTAGAGATCATGTAAACTAATTAAAAACTTTTCTTTTAATTTTTTCAGAGATTCTGTTCTATGGATTTGAATGTTATTAATTGCTACATGTCAAATAATTTCTTTTAATGATGGTTTGGAGACTTGGGGTGTTGAAGAAAAAGTGTCATCCTGTTAATTTCCTAATGAAATGAGGAACCTTATAAACCTATTTTGGACTCCAAATGCTTTCTCTTATGAAAGCCAGATACTTTGGTATGGCAAACAAGAATCAAGAATATATTTTTTTCTAAGCATATGACTTGAATAAATGATTTGATGCAGAAGAAAGGAATAACAGTTCAAAATATGTAAGTATTTTAAGTTTCTCTCACTCAACCAATGAAAATATCTACCAAAATTATCTGTAAAATAAGCATAATAATAGCACCTATTTTACAGTTTCTTGTGAAGATTATGTAAGACAATATTTTAAATGTACTTTACCATCTTTAAAGTGCTATATACATGCTAATTATTAATATTGTATTTATTATTAATAATAAAACTTTGGGAAGAGCATCATGTTGGATTCTAGAATAAATAGTTTTGTTGGAATGCATGGAAATTGCTGTCAAACTTAAGGACAGGAAAACAATACAAATAACTAGAATAATTTTTAAGTGCATTGAAAAGTTGCAAAATAAAGTGCTTCATGAGATCTAAGGGCTTTACAAACATGATTCACAACAAACTGTGAAGTAGGTAAAAAAGGTATTACTACCCTTATTTTTAAAATAAATTTATAAGAGAAGAAAAAACTGAAGTAATTAGAATAAGCAGAGAGGAAACAAAACTTGCAAAACTTTGCAAATGATATGATGACATACTTAGAATACCCTAGAGAATTAACTATAAATCAGGTTGAAATAGTTAACAAGTTCAGGAAAGTTGCAGGATATAAAATAAATCCCCATAAACACCAGAATTTCTATTACCATCTAAGTCTGTCAGAAAAAACATAGAAAGAGGAATTCTATTTATATATATATATATATACACACACACACATATATTTATATATTCACATATACATGTAATATATACATATATACACACACATATGCACATACACACATACATATATATATATATATATATGTGTGTGTGTGTGTATACACACACACACACACGATACAAAGTACTTAGAAGTCTATCTGCCAAGGTAAACACAGGGGTTTTATGGTCACAACTTCAAAACAACTCACAAAAATGAATTCAGACTGAAATAATGGAAAATGTATCAATTACTTCATGGTTAGATTGACCATACATGAATAGACAGTTTTCAGTAGAAAAAAATAAAAGTTATTAACAGTCCCATGAAAAAAATGCTTTGAATCTCTATTAATTGAAGAAATGCAAATTGAAACAACTTCAAGATATCACCTAATGCCTATTAGATTGGCCAATATGACAAAAGAGGCCCTAAGACATGTGATGGATAAAGCACTAGCTCTGAAGTCAGGAAGAACTCAATTCAAATCTAACCTCACACACTGCATGAGCATGGGCAAGTCACTTAGCCCTGTTTGCTTCAGTGTTTGTATCTGTAAATTGATCTAGAAAAGAAAAAGGAAAACCATTCCTTTATTAAAAAAAAAAAACCTCAGATGGATTCCCAAGATATGTGATAATTGAAAATGACTGAAAAATAGTAATATGACAAAAAAGTAAAAGGACAGAAGTTGGAATGGATGAAGAAAAATCAAAGTATGAAGACACTGTTGTGGGAGTAGTGAACTGATCCAATTATTTTGGAGTGTAATTTTGAATTATCCCCAAAGGGCATAAAGCTGTGTATGCCCAAGAAATAGCACTACTATATCTTTATCCCAAAGAGATTTAAAAAAAAAGATAAAAAGGAATTTTATGCACAAAAATATTTATGGTACTTTTTTTGTGTGTATGTGTGTATGTTTATGTGCATGTGGTGTTAAAAATTGGAAATTGAGGGGATGCCAATCAACTGCAGAATCACTGAACCAGATATAATATATGATTGCGATATATGATTCTACTATTAGAAATGACAAGCTGGATTGTCTCAGAAAAACCTGTAAAGACTTGAATGAAATGATTCAAATTGAAGTAACCAGAACAAGGAGACCATTGTATGCAGTAATAGCAATATTGTAAAGTCATTGTAAATGACTCAGGTATGGTCAGCAACAGAAATACCCAAGACTATTCCAAAGGATTGATGATGAAAAATACTATCCACTTCTACAGAAATATGCAGACCAAAGAGTATTTTTTACTTTATTTTCTTGCTTTTTTGGGGGTGTCATCTTTTGCAACATGACTAACATAGATATATTTTTGCATGTATTTTTATATAATCCATCTTAATTTCCTTTGCCTTCTCACATCAGGGATATGAGAAGGAAAGAATTTAGAAATCAAAATTTAAACAAATACTAAAAATTGATTGCATGCAATTTACAATAAATACCAGAAAAGAAAAGAAAATAATTAATTTTTGAAATGGTGAAGTCTATTGTCCATTTTTAATAAAAATCAAACTTGAGACTCAATCCATGTCTTCTGTATTTAAAATCTTTTAGGGGAAGGCATTTGTTTTGCTTTCTTAGTTCATGATGCTGCTTCTTATAATGGTGTTATGTACACATTAGGAAAAAGATCTACATCTAGAGCTGAAAGGGACCTTGGAAGCCGTTTGCTTCAATTTTGTCATTATAGAGATGAGGAAAAAGAGACTGTCAACCTAAGCAATTATATCATAAATCAAAGAGACAGAAGAACAGGCATTTGAAGTCACATTCTCTGATGGCAAGCCTGTTGCTCATACAGTAGTAAGAAGCAAACTTTCCTATTTAATATTCCTGAGATTTAAATCTTGAAAAATATAAGACCATATTATCCCTGCAGAATAACCTTACTATTATTGGGACCGTATTAATTTTAATCAGTTATTTCATTTCTTTGTGATTCTATTTCATCATCTGTAAAATGAAACAGTTGAATTAGATGATTTCAAAATCTATTCCAAAAGAAGAGCCTATGATTTATGATTAAAGTGATAAGTGTATAACCAGATAGAGGGTACATTTTCAGCATAAGGTAAAAAATGATTTAAGTCTAATAAGACCTTTGTTATTTTTTTCCCACTGTAAAGTCAGTCACGATAGCACACAAGAGGACTGCTCCTATGAATAACTTCAAGACTAATCATGTTGTATAATGGACTCTCTATTTATTCAGCAACAAATTAACATCGTTCAATAAAGTATAGCATAACATTAATAACAACATCCTTAATCAATACCAAGCATCTAAGTAAAGTCCTTTTTCAAAATACTACCCCATTCACCCCTAAGTAAGAACAATCTTCATAATTGATAGCAAGTGCCCAAGTCCTGTTTCATCTTAACTTGAAGTTTACTTCCAAATTCCATGACTTTTCCTCTGTGGACTCACCACTCCTGACTCTAGCCTGGGTTCACGCATAGGCAGCTCTCTGCTCTGGCTCCATTTCTTAGCTCAGGGGGACAGCCTCTGGGACAACAAAACTCAACAGGACGACAATAATCCTAACAGACCACCAACTTCATCTCAATTCACTTCCAAAGTGCAGAGACTCCTTTTAACAGCTGAGTTCACTTTAACTGTTCTCCAAAGGGCCTAATCTCATTGTTATGTTCCTGCCCTAAGACTCAATTCACTTTCAAAGCTCCAAGTCTCCTTCAACAAGTCTCTGGCATCAGAAGTCTCCTTTCTCACCCCATAGTTTTCCCTGCTCACAGTTCTACCTGCTCAGAGATGTTTTCCCTGATCAGACATCTCCTGCTTTCTCAGATGCCTCCCCCTGGCTCTCTTCTTCTCAGTGCTGGCTCACCCATTCAGCAAAGGCTCTCTTCACTTCTGCTTTCTCACCACTGGATCTCTCTTTCCAAGCTGTTCTACCCAGTATCTTATTGACTAGAGCTCACATGTACATGTCTGATTGGTTGAAACTCAATCAAGAAAAACAGCAAAGACTGCTATACCTGCTTGTTCCCACTCAACTATTCTAGACTTATACTTGCATATAGTCTATAATTAATAAATGTTTTTAATTGATTGCTTAATGTTACAACATAGAATTAGCACTATTATGTGTGAATAATCATAGAATTTTGTGAAATTGTTAGCTTTTTGAAGGAATAGAGAATCATATATATATACATATTATATATATATATATATATATATAGAGAGAGAGAGAGAGAGAGAGAGACAGAGAGACAGAGAGAGACAGAGAGAGAATCTATGTTTAACAAGGTAGATATAATTAATAATGAAAACTATAAAAAAGTAATTGAAGGGTAAAAATACCACAATATATAGAAAAATAAGGGAAACATCACAAAGATGAAGTGGCTCTACCAAGGTCATACCACTAATAAATTACACATGGGGAATAAAACCCAGCTTGGCTTCAAAACCAATATTATGAGACTTGCCCAAGATACACAATTAGATATTGACAATGTCCAGATTTCTTACTCTACATCAGTTTTTTTTTTTTCCATTGCATTATGATAACTCTAACCAATGAAAAGTTACCTTTCCTCACATTTTAGCTAAGTTCTTTCAATTTCTGTTCATAATCCTAGGGCCCAAATAACTTTATATACAAATCAGAGGATAAAAATCTTTAAAGTACTTGATAGTGGTAATATTTTTAAAAGTTAACTATAACTTAATTTATGCAGTAGGACCATAGATACTCTATATTAATGTTATTTTTGGGAAATGAAATTTCAACATACCTAATTGTAGGTGCTTCCATTCATGACCTTAGATTTAGCTAAGATTTTTTTCTACCATTTTTTTCTTCATGTAAAAAATTTCAATCATGATGTTCTTATCATTTCTTAACACTAAATGCTCATTGCCGTGCCCTGAAATATGTATATATATATATATATATATATATATATATATATATATATATGACATATAGTACCCAACTCTGTGCTCTATGGATCAGTAAGCATATGGAGTATAGTCCTTGTCAGATGTTTGAGGGAAGTTAAGAATATCTGTCGCACCCAACACAGGGTGAGAGCAAAACGGTCATAGGCTTCCATACTTTGTTTGACATCTAAGTACATCAGTGTATTCTTCTGGGTTTCTAGAAACGTAGAAGTGTGTATGTCAATGCAAAAAAAACACTCAAAGAGTTATTATTTCATATTTTGTGTATGTGTGTGTGTGCATGAGTAAAAGATATGGGAACTGCCTTGTAGGGAACATCAAGGATTGACAATATAGGGAAATGTGGATGATTTCTATGTTTTCTTTTGTTTTAATATCCCATAATTTTGCTAAGTTTGCTAATTGTTTTTCCCTAAGTTTTTAGGTGATTCTCTAGGGTCTCTAAGTATAATTATGATATTATCTGAAAAGAGTGATAACTTTGTTTCCTAATGACTACTTTTATTTCTTTGATTTCTTTTTCTTATATTACTAAGCTAGCTAGCATTTCAAATAAGATATTGAATAATTTTGGTAATAATGAAAATCCTTACTTCCATTAGCATATTGGGAAGGCTTGTAGCCTATTTGTATGACAGATAATGCTTGCTCTTGGTTGTAGATTGATTTCTTTGCTTTTTTGTGTTTTTAATAGGAATATGTATTGTATTTTGTCAAAGGCTTTTTCTGTACATATTGATGTAATCATGCAAGTTTTGGCCTTTTTGTTTCACATATGGTCACTTATGCTGATAGTTTTTCTAATGTTGAACCAGACATATTCCTAGTATAAATTCAGCCAGTTCATAGTGTATGATCTTTGTGATATATTGCTATAATCTGCTTCTAGTATTCTATTTAAATATTGTTATTCATTAATGACTTTTCTCTATAGTTTTCTTTTCTTTTTTTTTTGATCTCCTTGATTTCCATAAAAGAAATTTGGTAGAAATTCTGCTTTCCAACTACTTTTTAAATAGTTTATGAAGTATTGAGATTGTTTCTTATATGTTTGGTAGAATTCATTTCTAAGTCCTTCTGGTAGTGAATTTTTCTTAGGGACATAATTGAGGGCTTGTTCAATTTCTTTTCTAACATAAGTTAATAGAGAGGAGGAGCCAAGATGGCAGAGTAGAAAGACACACACATATACAGGGTCTCCCCCCACAGCCCATAAAATACCTGTAGAGAGGGACTGTCAACAAATTTTGGAGCAGCAGAAGTGGAGAACAACAGAGTGGAGGAAATTTCCATCCCAGAGTGACCTGAAAGGCTCACAGGAAACATCTTTTGCACTGGACATGGAGCGGAGCTCAGCCTAGCCTTGGCCGCACAGTGTGGCTCACTAACAGCCCTTAGGGGTGGAATCTCCAGTCACGGGATTCCCAGTTCCAGCAGCAGCAGGTTCAAAGATCCCTCAACCCACAGACGTCAAAGGTCAGTGATGGGTCTTTTCCAGCTGGCCAGGAAGGGGAAGGGCCTTCGCATAGCTCTGGCAGCAGACAGCCACCTCAGAGGCTACATCGCAGGTGCAGCAACTGCCTACATTTTTGGAGCATAAAAACCCTGGGGTCACTGAGGAGCTGATTCTTGCCTCTGCCCTGTGTGGAGGCCCTGGGCAAGCTGGTCTTTGTCTCATACTGAATGGTGGCCCTGGTCATCCAGCGTATCTGAAAATCAGCCCCCCAATGCTAACTTGGGAACTGGAGGTTAGGTGGCTGTGGAGAGGTAACTGCTAAGATTCTGGACACAAAAATCCCTTGCTGCATCCAGACCAGCACACATTTGATCGTGTCACATTGGAGGAATTGAGATCTCACAGATGCCCAGAGTATACCCTACTCTTGACAAAGGACATAAAAGTCAAGTAATTGGTGGGGAAAATGCCCAAAAAAGGGGGAAAAAATAGGACTATAGAAGGTTAATTTCTTGGTCAACAGATATCTCCTCCCATCCTTTCAGATGAGGAAGAGCAATGCTTACCATCAGGGAAAGACATAAAAGTCAAGGCTTCTATATCCCAAACATCCCAAATAAATCTTCAATGGGCTCAGGCCATGGAAGAGCTCAAAAAGGATTATGAAAATCAAGTAAGAGAGGTAGAGGAAAAATTGGGAAGAGAAATGAGAGAGGTGCAATAGAAGCATGAAAAGCAGGTCAACACCTTACTAAAGGAAACCCAAAAAAGTGCTGAAGAAAATACTAGCTTTAAAAATAGGCTAACTCATTTGGAAAAAGAAGTTCAAAAAGCCAATGAGGAGAAGAATGCTTTCAAAGGCAGAATTAGCCAAATGGAAAAGGAAATTCAAGAGCTTACTGAAGAAAATAGTTCTTTCAAAATTAGAATGGAACAGATGGAGGCTAATGACTTTATGAGAAACCAAGAAATCACAAAACAAAACCAAAAGAATGACAAAAATGGAAGATAATATGAAATATCTCATTGGGAAAACAACTGACCTGGAAAATAGATCCAGGATAGACAATTTAAAAATTATGGGACTATCTGAAAGCCATGATCAAAAAAAGAGCCTAGACATCATCTTCAATAAAATTATCAAGGAAAACTGCCCTCATATTCTAGAACCAGAGGACAAAATAAGTATGCAGGGAATCCACTGATCACCACCTGAAAGAGACCCCAAAAAGAGAAACTCCTAGGAACATTGTGGCCAAATTCCAGAATTCCCAGGACAAGGAGAAAGTATTTTTTTGGTTTGTTTTATTTACTTCTATTTTTTCTTTATTTCCTGAGATCATAAACCTTTCTTTCTGCCCTCTTATGTTGTCTTAGGCTACAAGAATGTCTCACTCTGATGCTCTGTTGGCTCTGCCACTCCAGAGTTACATTTGCTGAACAGTTTTAAAGTTGTTTAGAGGCAAACATTAAGAGAGAGCTAAGTTGAATGCTTCAGTTGAATGCTTTTTTTACTCTGCACTGGAAACAGAAAAGTCTTTTTTTGTACTGTAAGTTGACTGAGTACTTAGCAAAAGGATATCAATAAGCTGGGCACCGCTATCTCTATACCATAAGATACAGTACCAAGCTGTAAAATTATCTCCTTCATGGCAATTTTTGGTGCATTACAATGTGAGGCATATTTGTGTCAGAAATTATAGAATTCTACCACTGGTATCTATGTGGGCAGCTAAGTGGCAGGGTGAATAGATTGCTATGACTGAAGTTAGGAAGACTCATGTTCTGAGTTCAAATCTGGACTGAGATGCTTACTAGCTGTGTGATGCTCAGCAAATGATTTAACCTTATTGGACTCAGTTTCTTATCAGTAAGATAAATTTGGAAAGGTAATTTTCTTTAGATGACCTTAGAACAACCAAATTTTGATATGGGCTAAACTTTTCTAATAAAAGTCTATAATCACATGAAAATTTAAACTGAACAAATTCAGATTTCTTTACAATTGTCATAACCATTTCTATGGCTTCTCTGTCTTGTACTGGTATTTATATGTTTCTCTTTTGATAACTTATGTCACTGATGAAGAAATGAATTTAGAGGGCCTTAAAATGTGTCTTCTTTGTGCTTGACATTTTTCATTTAGCTCATCCCCACCCTCTATGTATAGAGGTTTCCCTTGGATAAACTACTTTTGACTAAACACTGTACAGTAAACATGGATTAAAATTAAGTGCAAAAACAGTATATTTTAGTTCAATAATAGACATGTTTAGTTTGTAATCTTATCTTTTTTTGTGTTACCCATCTGTTACTTTTCACTCTAGTTGGTAGCTGATTTGTATTCAAAGTATGATCTTTATCTTCTGACTTTTGCATAGTCTTGATGAATCTCTTCAGTTTATCCCATTGATTTAATCCCTAAATATAAATCAATAGGTTAAAATAAATTTTCATCTCCCAATGAAAAAGCAAATTTATCAAAAATTTTTCTTATGCAATTGATATTCAATATCTATTGAAATTTCATATTTTTCTAGGAAATTTGAATATCTTCCAAAGTAGTCAAAAAATTCAAAAGGTTCTGACGGAATTTTTCCAAAGAAAATTTCCTATGGTGTGATATCATGTGGGAGGACTTTTTTTTAAATCAAGCAATTTCACTCAAGAAATTTTTTTCAGGCTCCCTACTGAATTTGATTCAAAGGTCACTGAGTCTTTTTTTAAATTCTTATTGAATTAAATTTTAATTTATTGGATAAAACAAGCATTTCTCCAACATAACATAACAAAAATTTGCATGAAATTGCAAATCTATTATGTGCAGCTTTTTATTCTGTTTAATTGTACAATAAAGTTATCATGTAAATTTATTTTTCCTTCCCTTTCTCCCCTAAAGAGGGCTACCATTAGACACACATACATATGTAAAATAATTCTAAAGACACTTCTCTTTATGAATAAATTTAAGTAAAATTAATGAATAAATATGTCTTAATGAGAATTAATAATGATGTAAAATTCTTCTATTAAAAATTTATGTGGTATAAACTATTGTTTTGCTTATTAGTCTCAGTTTTCATATCCCAGGGATATATTTAAGCAGCTTGTAATTTAATTCAGTTCAAGTTAAAGAAAGTCTTGTGAAACTTGTTCTATTACAGTGTGAAACTTTAATTCACAAGTTCACCAAGCTGTGGCCCTTTGTTCCTTTTGATACCATTTCTCTTCTTGTCCTATCACTTTAAGGCAAAGAAATTTGTCCCAAATCCAACTGAAAGGCTTTTATTACAAATAGTTCAACCTTTTTACACAAACTTTTGTTGTTACAGAGCAGCATAAAGAAACAATTTGGACTGGCATTTCTAGGTTTCAGCAGTTCTACGCTGTAGTTTTATGATGACTTCTAGAGATCATTTTCGTAGTATCCTCTCATTCTTTAGATTTGTTTTCCATTTATCTCAAATCACTGCTCTGCCTCCATTAGAGCACAGAGAGCATGTCCCTGTGGGGAAAACTTGCAAACTATTTTGAGCCATATAGATACAGCATTGATGTCCATCTCTATCCTACTACATTTCATTTGATGGTAGGCATGTGTCAAGGGTTGTTGTCTGTCATCACATTAGACTCTACTTCATATGGAAACATGGCAACTGTGCACAGTTTGTCAGGTATTGCCTAGTTCCAAACCAGAAACTCTGACTGGTGGTTCACATAGTCACATTCACTTCTATCCAGTTCTCTGTTAGCATATCAAGAGACATACTTTTTTCATGGGTCTTTTTTCAGTATTTTATGAGCCTTTCCAACAGGAGTAAATTGTATTAAGTGCTAAGGGAGATGTAAATTGATTACTATGCAGCACCAGCCAGGAAGGAGCTTACCATATAGTTGAAGAGTCAAGACACGTGAAAAATAACGTTGTGGGTTAAATGACAATACCAGGAACCAGGAGATGAAAGAAAGCATAGACCTTAAAAACATAGACCTTAAATTTTATTTTAGCCTCCTCATTTTACAGATGAGGAAACAAGATCATGAGACATAAAATGACAAATAAATGACATAGTTGATAAATGGAACAACTTCAGAAAAGAGAGAAATCACTGTAGGTTGAAGTGCTCAGAGAAAATTGAGACAAATTGCTAACTTTCCTTAGTGCTTGATGTAAGTTTTCTTCTGAGGAAGTAGCAGTAGTATGAGCATGAAAAATGTAGGTGCCACGCAATCAACAAACCCCAACACAGGTATTACGGTTAGTTTCTGCTCAAGATTTTCAAATGTTTTTTGGTAGGTTGAATGCTATCTATCTTTCCAGGAGTGTTCTCCATGACTGTTATTTCCTCTGAATCTCCCAGTAGAAGTGTATGCAGAGATTTTGCAATAGGGCGCTTGTGAACACACTGTTTCGAAACATCTGCATGCCCAAGAGAGCTGTAGGATTCTCTAGCAGTGTTGAAACTTGGATTTCCTCTCCTTTGGCCCCTCCACATCCTCTTCTTTTTCCTTTAGTATGTTAGTATTTGGGTCTATGTCATCTATTACTATAATTTTTCTGATATTGACTATTTTTTCACTGAGTCTCACTGAGTAATTCACTGAGTTTTCACTGATTGATTCTTTCTTTTCCTTGCCCATGTTGGGAAACCTGGTCTTTGATGCTTCTCAGTCCTTGGCTTAATGAATCAACATCATTTCTTATAAAATCATAGTTCTACATTTGGAAGTCATCTAACCTGACCCCCGTATTTTATAGATAGGAAAATCAAGTCTAAAGATTTATTCTTTCTCACTTGCTAAAAATTACACTGATATTGAGTGTCCAAGGTGTGATTTGAACATAGTTCTTTTGTTTCCCAAAATGGTTTCCTTTTTGCTGTACCATATTGCTTTCTTTAAAAAAAAAATTGTCTTCTTTATATTAATTTTCTGAACTCATGCTCGTCTCTAGAAAGCTTGCATCCTAGACACTGTTCACAAGATTAGATATATAACATATGATCAATCTTATGAGCATCGTTTAAGCTCTTGTCTTGGCATTCATTGGCATGACTCAGATTGTTGCTCTAAACCCATTCATACCATTTTAGAGTGTGTATACATTAATTTTCTGTTAACATAGTTCCATGGGGTTTCAATCAACATGAAAAATGTATCTAATGGGTAAATACTTTTGTTTTCAATTCAGTAAAATCTTTAATAAGTAAAATCAAAAGCTACTTTTAAAAGAAACAAGGAATTACTACCACACAATAGAGACCACACATGATAGCATATGTAGGTGACATAAGAGAAAAATCACTTACATATGCAAAGGTCCTAAACTCTGCTATGATTCGGACCCAGGAGTCTGATAATTTAATTGTGGTTTACTTGATGTATCAGAAGATGTGCCACTGGTTTAACAATTCTGAGTCTGTTTCATTACATGTAAAATGTTGATAGTAGTGATCATCATTTATAATATTATTATTTTTATTGTCAACCAAAGTTTTCAGAATTATCTTGAAAATCTACATAATACCAACACATATAGATTAAAACACGTGCATTAAATCATTTATTCTGATATTTTAAGAATATAATTATGCATGAGGGTAAATGTCCCAGTAGTAGCATAATTCTAGAAATAACGTAGAGGATGCTACCATATATTTGGGAGATGTTTAAAATTTTATATTCTTCCTGCTAATAACAGGACATTGTAGCTTACTAAATGTTTTCCTTTTAATTAAAAGGTAAAAATGTGTATATTTTATGGTATTCTTACTAGATTTTTTCAACAGATATTTACAAAGGTAACAGTAAGTAGAAGGGCTAGGGCTTAAACCTTGGTCTTCTTACTTCCTTAATCAACATTATTACTATTATAATAATGCACCTATGTACCTTTAAACACACACATATGTGTTATATATATATATATATATATATGTGTGTGTGTGTGTGTGTGTGTGTGTGTGTGTGTGTATTTATAAATAGCCTCAAGTAACCTACCCAAAGCATGTAATGATTTCTATAGGAAATTTCATTAAATTTTTCTAGTCTCATTTACATACTGTTTACTGAGAGTGAATATTCTATGATTTTGTTACCTTCTTGCCAGTAGCAGTAAATGTTATACATGCCCTTGGATGAGAAATCTATTAGCAAGACTGGACTTCTAGTGAGAGTTGATAGGTGAGGAAGGGAAGAACAGAAACTCCAAAGAGTGGTGGCTAAGAAATTTTGGTGTCTGGGTTCTCCAGCCTCATCGTCTGAATGAAAGTGTTAATATCTTGAACTGCTAAGGGAATAGGGAGCAGATGAGAGCACAAAACATTTATTGATCCCTTGATAGGGTATAGGCAGAAGTAAAGGACTCTTTAACAAATATATTATCTTTGGACATTCTAAAACCTAAGAGTCAAAAGGCAGCATTGGAGAAAAAAACTAATAGTTACTTGTAGGAACAAGAATACAAAAAAAAAAACAAAAAAAAACAAGATAAGGAATTAATTGCAAGCAACTTCAAAGTAAGTTTTGATGAGATTTGGACTTGATATCTGTTTAATAATAATAGTTTTATAAAAGTCAGATATAATTGAGAGAATCACAGAATGTTGGTTCTAAAAGAATCATAGAAATTATTCCCTTCATCTTATACATGGGAAAATACTTGATTTACTTTTGCCATTTATTTGAAAAGACTTTTTATTGTTTTGCTTTTACTGCACAACAAAGTACAGTTGCAAATGGTGGTAAGCACTTCACTAAACTACAAAAAAGAGTGGAGATAACTGTAGTTTCCAGAAGAGGTGCCTTTTCAATTCAATCCACATTCAGTGATGTAAATATCATACTTGTTTGAATTTTGATACTTGTTCCTTGTGGTAGGTTGCCTTGCTATTGTTTGGGCCTGAATTCATGGAATCATCTCAGACACTCTCAGGATGTATGTCCTTAGAAGGGCTCCTAAAGATGCAGTGCAGCCCAGGAAGTGCAGAACACATACAGTGCAGCCCAGGAAGCATGGAGCGCAACCAGACATGGCAGGGACAGGGCCCTGAAGGGACTTCATGGAGTCACTGGCAGCACCAATTCCCGGATTACTCAACCTACAAACAGCTTCAAAGGTCAGTGGGAGGACTTCTTCACCCAGGAGAGGGAAGTACAGTCTGGAGTAGTGGCCCTGGCAGACCTCCACCTAAAGCCCCTAGGGGAATTGAACCCTGAGTGGCAGCCCTAGGAGACTTCTGACTAAAGCTGCCGGGAAAATTGAGTCACTCATGTGAATCTCAGCCCTAAGCTCAGCTGCCTTGACAAAGAACTCAAAAGTCAAGTAACTGGCTGGGAAAATTCCCCCAAAAGGGAAAAAGGATAAGACAATAGAAGGGTGCTTTCTTGGTAAGCAGATATTTTCTTCCATCCTTTCTAATGAGGAGGAACAATTTAGGTCTTCAAAAGAAGACCTAAAAGTCAAGGCTTCTGCATGCAATACCTCCAAAATTAAATTTGCAATGTACTCAGACCATGGAGGAGCTCAAAAAGGATTTTGAAAATCAAGTAAGAGAGGTGGAAGACAAATTGGGAAGAGAAATGAAATCGATGCAAGAAAAACATGAAAAACAAGTCAACAGCTTGCTAAAGGAGACTCAAAAAATGCTGAAGAAATTAATACCTTAATAAATAGATTAACTATAAAAAATAGATTAACAGTAAAAGAGGCCCAGAAAGCCAATGAGGAGAAGAATGCTTTAAAAAGGAGAATTAGCCAAATGAAAACAGAGGTACAAAAGCTCACTGAAGAAAATAGTTCTTTGAAAATTAGAATGGAGCAGATGGAAGTTAACGACTTTATGACAAATCAAGATATTACAAAACAAAACCAAAAGAATGGGGAAAATACAAGATAATGTGAAATATTTCATTGGAAAAACAACTGACCTGGAAAATAGATCCAGGGGAGACAATTTAAAAATTGTGGAACTACCTGAAAGCCTTGATCAAAAAAGAACCTAGACATCATCTTTCATGAAATGACAAAGGAAAATTGCCCTGATATTCCAGAACCAGAGGGTAAAATAAACATTGAAAGAATCCACAGGCTAAATTCCACAGTTCCCATGTCAAGGAGAAAATATTGCAAGCAGCTAGAAAGAAATGATTTGAGTATTGTGGACATACAATAAGGATAACACGGGATCTGGCAACTTCTACATTAAGGGATCGAAGGGTTGGGAATATGATATTCTAGAAGTCAAAAGAACTAGCATTAAAACCAAGAATCACCTATGTAGAACAACTGCTTATAAAATGCTTCAGGGGAAAAAATGGTCATTCAATGAATATATACAGAGAAAAGGGAGGCAGTGAGAGGTAAAAAGAAAAGCTTACTCTTCACATTTGGCTTAAGGTGGGAATAATATGTTCACAATATGTTCACTCAATTTGGTATGAAAATCTATATTACACTACAGTAAAGTAGGGAAGAATGGGACAAGTGGCTTCAGTGGGATGATAGAAGGGAGGGCAAATGGGAGAAGGGAGTTATTAGAAGTAAACACTTATTGGAAGGGACAAGGTCAAAAGAGAAAATGGAATAAATGGGGGCAGGAGAGGATGGAGAGAAATACAGTTAGTCTTATACAACATGACTTTTATGGAATTCTTTTCCAAAACTACATACATACATACATACATACATACATACACATACATATATACATATGTATATGTATGTATATATGTATATGTGTGTATATATGTATATATGTATAAATATGTGTGCATGTTTGTACATACATATACATACACATATACAAATATATATTAGTGTATACATACATATATGCATACATCTAATTTAGGGTTCGATGGAATTTTTAAACATAAAATCTTTGTGGAGCAGAGTAATAATTGCTTGCCCTACAGTTAGCAGGACCTGACTTCAATTATCCTCTTTAACTTGATCTTTTTTCCCTTGGGCAAGTCACTTAACCTCCTTGATCCAGAACTTCCTCATACAGAAACTGAAAGTGTTATAACCAATGGCCTTTGAAGCCCCTACTATCTCTCCTTCTAAGATTTCTTGATTCTCTATAAAACAACAAGTATTACATTTTTAATTCCAAAGAAACTTTTTTAACAGAAATTTTTACAGTTTAGATAAATTAGTATTTATTTTATTGAAGTTTTGCTGTTTCTCTTACTGTTATTTTTATTGTTTTGACTTGATAATATACTGTGTTTCATTCATTGTTGGGAATACACTGTCTCTCTCTCCAAATATACTTATATGCATATATATATGTATATATGAACACATATAAATGGCTAATAAAAATTGGTTTAAAAGTTATATTGCACTTTTAATTTTTTTTCAAATGTATTCACTATTACAAATACTGAAGTTAAAGCATGCAATCATCTGATTGATTGCTTTGTCTATCCAGTGGGGAAGGGTGTGTGTGTGTGTGTGCGTGTGTAAATAAGCTACAGGTTTTGTAAACAGAGCAACAATAAAAAATATTTGATGATCTTTTTCATATGCAGAATAAGTTGGAATAATTAAAAGAATAATTAAAAATAAAAAGAGACATATGCACATTGATTTTGGAAAAATGCTAATTAGAAATATTTTAACATTTTAAAAAATATGTGAATCTGAAAAGTATGAAGGTTTATTCAGCAAGATTATGAAAATGGCAATCTAGTGACATTAACTTAGATAATGGGAGCATTTTATAGAGATCATGATATTTTTCATTTCCTTTTGACACCTGAAGGACAAAAATCCCATCAATGTAGTATGTCCTCAGATATTAGTCATAAAGGATATATTGTAGAAAAAGAAAAAATGAAATCTACATCTTAAAGACAAAGTATGAAAGAGCTAATCACTTTTTTTTTTTAATCTTCCCACTGAACGTGGAAAGACAGCTGCAGGATTCAGTTAAAATGTCAAATGCCTGTAAACGTTTTAAAAAACAACCTTAACAAAAGATTATTTTATTTTGTTCCCTTGAAATTTATTTTTTCAAATGCTTACTTCATTTATTTCACTTATTTGCGAGGGAACAATATACAAAAAATTGATTATTAATGGCTTCACAATTTTAAACAGCTGGGAAATTGATAGCTGCATTTTGATTGGTTTTACTATTCTAAAACATCATATTTCATAATCTATGAACTATTATTTAGTAATAGATTATAATATGTTTATTTTAAGCAAAAAGTTAGTATATTAATATGTGGTATCAAAAATATGTCGTTTTCTTTACTCTAACACTAATATATGTGAAATGCTTATGCCTGGAGCAGAAACTATGTGAGAATTCATCTGTTCAACATTTCCTATACTGCATTTTTCATATAGATGACAAAAAGATTTTCCTAAAGTGTTTAATTTTTCCTGACCATGTCATCCCCCTCAGTAAAATTCAATCCCTCCATGTTACCTCTAGAATGACATATAAAGTTGTCTTTATAGTATTTAAAACTTCACCATCCGATTCTTTTTTATTTTTCCAGTTTTTTATAGGTGACTCTTCTTCACTCACTTTAGTCATATATGTGTACATTAATTATTTAATCTAATTGTTGGAATGTAAAGTCCTCAAATGAATTATTTTAATTTTTACTTATCTCCAGGTCTAGAACAGTATTTATGTCACCTTGTGTTCAGTGCCAGACAGTTCTTCATGACCCCATTGGTGGTTTTTCTGGCAATGAGATTGAAATGTATTTCCTTCTTTAGCTAATTTTACAGTTGAGGAAACTGAGACAAACTGGATTAAGGGAGTTGTCTGGAGTCACACAGCTAGTGAATGTCTACAGTCAAATTTGATATCATGAAGATGAGTTGATCTGACTTTAGGTTTGGCACTTTATCCACTGTGCAACTAGTTGCCCCAAAGTATATACCCAATACCACATAGCAGACCCTTCACAAATACTTGCTGATTCTTATTATTAGATCCCAAATCATAATTTGTGTCATACAGCCAAACCGAGTATGTCTAAAATTATTTACTATTTCCTAGACATTTTCTAAGACAAGAGAAAATGAAACTTTTTAGTAAAAACAAAGAGCTCAAACGGAACTTTCTAAAGTAGGCATTAAAATTGCTTAATCAGTACTAAATTTCAAATTATATAAATAAAGGAAGCCTATGAATAGAAAAAAAATTGACATTACTGTGGATTTTATGAGTGACTGTGGATTTTATGGCATGGATTTGCATCAGTGAGAAATATCTTGTAACTATATGTGGACTATCCTTCATGACTTCATAGTTGCTTCGAGGTGGTCTAGTGTAGTGTTTGATTGGGTATCAGGAAGACATTGAGTTGCTTCTTACCGCACTTACTAGCTTTGAGACTCTGTCCTGACTTAATCTCTCCAAGCTTCAGCTTTCTTAATTTAAAGTGAGGAAAATAAAAGCACCTACTTTAAAGGATTGGATGAGGATCAAATGAATTATGCCAACTCCTTTGCAAATGTTAAAGCCTACCAAATAAAGGGCTAGCTAACAAGGCAGAGGTGAGAGAATACAAAAGGCTTTCATTTATATGGAGTTCAATTACCTGCATGATACACTTAATCAGGACTCCTAACAGTCTGTTATAGAAGTAATTTTAGAATTGCACCAGATTGAATTGGCTAGATAGCATTGGATGCTGCAGCTGGCCTTCCCTGAAAAGAAATAGACTATCATTGTAATTGATGCATACTCAGACCACTGGCTTCCTCGGTGATTCCTATAAGGTTATTTGAGGTTGATTTAAGGAAATGAATAGGGAAGCAGGAAAGGAGCTGCCTTTCTCTAATGTACTCAGAGAATAATCATTACTTAGCATACCTAGATGGATCAAAGCACTCCAGTGATACCTAATTTATCTGGGATTAGCAACATATGACACTAACTTCTTAAACAGAGTAGACTAAACATCGTTTAATATTTTCTTACTAATTCAATTACCATTTTGAATATGAATTGGTCCATTTTTGTACAATGCAACTTTTGAGATTTGTAGGGCAATTTGCAATAAAAATAAATAGAAACGACAATAATATTGTTAATCATGATAAATATTTTAAATACTCAAGGGTTATACAGCATTCTTTTCATAACAACTATTTCCATTTTACAGATAAGGAAACTAATATTCAAAGAAGTGAAATGACTTTCCCATGGTCACTGGGATAGAAAATTTCGGAATTAAGAGTAAAATCCATGACCTTTACTCTAACTCCAATCTTCTTTCCATCATACCTTAAAGAGTATCATAGAACAATGCTTTTCAAGTCCTTTTTAGGCTTTTAAAAATATCCTTAACTCTCTCTCTTTTTTCATTCGAATCTTTTGTTCAATATCTACTTGCCCACAGTAATATCCTTTCTCCTTTCTTTTTTTCTTTTTAATCCTTAAACTTTTGGTTTTATTGGTGTGGTTGGTTTTTACATTGCAGATAATTCCTACTTCTTGACAAATGTCTTGTAACAAAGGAAAGCTGTTACATAAAAGTAATAATACAGTAAATTCATCTGTAAAATTACACAAGTGTAACATCCCTAACCTCTCTCTTTTTAAGTGACACAAATCTATTTTCTCTACTTCATACTGAAACCCCATTAAATTACAATGTCTTCTTTTAGGTAAAAAATTTACATAGTTAAGTAAAACGAATTCTCGCAAAGGCTGTACATACATGCACGCATATATGTCTCTCTGTGTGTGTATATATATATATGTACATATGTGTATGTATATATAAATGTAAAGTGTCTATATTTATATGTATGTATGTCTCATTGGGCACCTTAGTCCATGGTCTTTCTAGTGGATATCATTTTTTAATTGTCAGATCTTTGAAATCATGAATGTATTGATTATGTCTCTCATGGTTTTTAAAACTATTTATTTTTACAGTATTGAGATCATATGGATTGTTCTTCTGTTTCTATTAATTTTGTTCTTTGCCTTTATCTCTTTCTCACCTTGTGAATATTTAGCATTTGCTTCTCAGAAATTGGCCATGAATAGAGGTCTTAGAGATACTTTGATCTTTTTGAAGTGAACACTTAGCATAATGCCTGGCATATAGAAGACATTTCATAAATGTGTGAATTGATTAATTAACTTCAACATATCATACAAATTTTAGTGGTTACTTTGATTATACTCATGCCTTTTTGTTTTCAATATTCAGCATGACTGAAATTGTTGGATAAGTAACTTTTTCATATGTGAGGTTGTTCTGAATATTGAGTAAAAGCTGTTCAATATGAGTGAGCTACACAGAGAGTTCCATACATAATTTTAATTTAGTATTCTCTATGACATTTGAGTTGACACTTCAAAATAAAATTAATATGAAACTTGCTGGAAATAACAGTCTACTCTGGTTGAGAACTGGAGTGAGGCTATAAAACCATGTCACTGATGCCAGGTTCTAAATGACTTAAGAGCTAAATTTTTACAAACACCTTACAGTGGAAACAAATGTTATGTTACACCATATCTGAAACTCATGTACCTCTGTGGAATTCTCCTATTTTTAGACTGAAGGTGCTGTTAAAAAACGGGACTTTAAAATAAGCCAATTCAGTATGTAACTCTGTTTTTTGTCAGCTCCTATTAAATAGTGAGATCAAGTTAGAAGCACTATCATTTTAATTACCAGAATTCATAGTGCTGATTTTAATGCTATCTCAGTAGAATATGTCTTAGATTTCAGGTGTGAAGGATTCTCTGGTATAGTATCGAATATTGTATGCAGGAATCACAGAGGAATTGAACTGGTGAGAGTTATAAAAGAAATAGAAAAAAGATTTGATTTCAGAAGAATAGTATCCCTTCACTAGCATCTAGATTTTTTCCAGGTGTAATTTATTCCCTTGATTTAAAATGAGAAATTGAGGTGACTGTTACGTCTTTTAATTTGAATTCGTCAGATTGGTGGGATGTGATGCTGAAATTCATAGGATAGTACTTTGGTTCTTTTTGGTTAATAAGTTGATCACTGCCTCTTAAGGTGAAATTATGGGATCAGGCAGTCACGAACACTTTCTGAATCCTTAATATACAAACCCACTCTGGAAGCATACTAAATAAAGAGAAAATAGCATCCTTGTCATTAAGGAGCTAACAATATGCAATTGGAAAAAAGGATTCACAGATGTGCAAATACAAACAATAGTAATTTAAAGAAACCATGGACACAAATGATTATAGTAAAAGTATATATTTAAATACTCAGGGATGAATAATGATTATTAGAGCTGAGTAGCAGGGAGAGGGATTAGAGCTGATTATGGCAGTGAAAGACTTTAGAGATTGATTGAAGATAGACTTTATTATTTTTTTTAATGGGCCATAGTGGACATCATCATAGCTTTACAAACTATAGTACTTGGTTTATGGTTCATGCTCTGACATGGCTTTTAACTCTGTTTGGTTCTCTTATTTGAAAATTGTTTCAGCGTCTTTGTAAACCTGTTACCTGGACACAAGCAAGCGTGTATTAAAATGACTTTCAAACAGCAACCAAATCCATTGTTTGTGTCCGTAGAGAACTACTGGAAGAAATTGACTTGAGTATTGGTCAGTTACACAAATCAACATATAATCCTGGTCTCAAAGTAGATCTGAGTAAAACATGTCATATACTGTAGCTACAATGTTAAAGAAAAAGTAGGAAGTATTAAAAGAAAGTATTTCACTATAGAAAAAGTAGGAATTTAATAGCAATACTACAAGTAAAATTTCATGCTAAGTTTGTGCCATTAGTATGAAAATGGATACAGGACCCTCTCATTTAAATTACATATTGCTCTTTCAATTTAAAAAGATAATACAACACACAAAATTTTTTCTAGTTACAGTGTGATATGACCATTAATCAGTGGATACACCTTTAGAAATGGCATGCTGCTAATTATTCAGATACCAAAAATTTTAAATGATTTGAAACTTTGACTCTCAATTAGAAGTTGGGATAGATTATTCGTATTGAAAAGGAAGCTTTCTGATATATTTGGCAATTCTTGTTTTGACTGATGGGATTAATGATGTGGGTAAATCCTTCAACTATACAGTTACTGACAATCCATAACTGCTAATCTTCTGAAATTCTTGTTCATATCTTCCTATACACCCTCTAAAGAAAATTTATTGAATTATCTTCCAGTCTTTTGTTTGATTTTTTAATATTTTGTGAGTACCAATATATTTATCATACTATCCATCTCTTATCATTTGATTTATCTTCTCTTATCATCATCTTATTAGACTGCTGGACAGAATCAGGAAGAATTGGATTCAAATCCTGCCTCATATGCTTATTTGTGTCTCTTCTAGTCTGGCTCTCAGTTTCACCATATACAAAATTACTTCCAACTCTAAATATATAACCTTAAAATTTTATGATACTACAATGTCTTCCACCTTGTAATTGTACATTTCCTTAATGATTTATTTTATGCCAATTCTTAAGTGCATATTGTTGATACTAATATACTGAAGGCTACTTAGGTTCACCACATATCTTTTTTGTGCCCTTTGGTCATCTTGATGCTTGGATTCCTCAAAGAGTATGGTTCTCCATAATTCACATCATCCATCCTACAGGAGAATGTTGAAGAATGAATGATTTAAGTGCTTACTATATGCAAAGTTCCATGCTAAGGTGTTGGGATGCAAGGAGAAAATTAAACAGTCCATGCTCTTAAGAAGTTTATATTCAAGTGGGAGAGATAAGCCACACAGACAATAGGTGAGACAAAACATAAGGGAGATTTCACCAGCAACTCAGCTAAAAAAATTCTATGGTCCTTAGATTGTAATGGTGGAATCGATATTAATGCCTCTTCTTCAACACAATTTTCATTGATAAAATCATGTCATTTATTATTTTGAACCACTCCATGTACAAAGACTTTGGTGACAAGAAATTCATTTTCTGAGATTTCAATAGATGTGTCTGTAACACCTATTGGAGTAGTTAGATTAGATCTCCAAAGCAATTGCTTCTTAGATTTATATAGCATGGTAATTTTGAGTCAGGAAGCAGATTGAAATTATTAGAAATGCAACAAATTCCCCAATTAATGCATACAGTTCCTCAAAGAATTGGAAAGCATTCATAATCCCACAAAGAATGTTCAAAATCACTAAAATGAAGGAGAAATGAAAATCTGAACAAACCTGTGGTTTCACCTGATAGCTACAAATTACCAAACATGACAAAAAACAGCAGTAATCAATGTTGGTAGAATGTGGGATAATAAACCCATTAATACATTGCTGACGGAGTTATGAAACATAACACCATTTAGAAAGCAATGTGGTGTTGTGCTAATAAAGTAACCAAAATGTCCATAACCTTTGAACCAGAGATTCCTTTAGTGGGTTTCTACTGCAAGGAAGCCAACAAGAAGAAAGTTCCATTATACATTGAAATGGTTACAGCAGCATTTTTTAAATGAAAGCCATGAATTGAAAAGAAAGTAAATGTTTATTGATTTGTGCATCGCTAAATACATTTTGGTTCAGGAATGTAATGGAGCATTCCTTTTCTATAAGACTTGATATATATGTAATTAATGAAATGAAACATGGAAACAATTTCATGAATTGATGGAGAGCAAAGTAAATAGAACCAGGAAAACAATGTATACAATGACCACAACAATAAAAATAGAAAGAACAAATACACATCTAAAATTAAAATTGAATAATCAAAATATAAAGATTAAGCAAAATTAAAATGAAACATGAAAAGACATGAAAAGACATTTCAAACCTACTCCTTGGTGGAGGTAGGGTCTCAACAGGTATTGTATTTGGTATGTGTTTTCAGACTGCTTCAATTAATTGATGTTTTTTCTGAATTTTTTCTCTTTTTTTTTTCTTTTGTGTACTTAAAATACTATTTGTTACATGGAAAGACTCTCTAGTATAGGGGGCATTCTAGGGAAAATGGAAAATAAATATATCAATAAAAACTTATTTAATAAAAAGAATGGAAATGCTGAAAATATCCTAAAGTCAGTTCATCTTTTTCTTTTCCTCCCACTCAACTGTAGTTGATAATTGTTAGTATTTGCAATGCTTGTTCTAGGCAAATATAAACTGATGGAAAAACTCAAGAGAGGGGCCACATAGTATGAAGAAAGGAGTACTTTGCATATTATTACAAGACTGGGTGGCCTTGTAACCATTGTTCAGTTATTTAACCTCTCTGTAATTAAGTCATTTGAGTAAAGCGTCATTTAAAGTCTGTGATGATCCTACACACCTAACCATATGACCAAGAACGCTTCTTAAATATGAATCATTATGGTGATTACTTTTGAGGAGTTATGGGGTATACAGGTACCATCTACCAATAGCATTTAGACAGCTTCCCCATTGATTTGGTTGGATATTATCTTATTTTATTTTTTTAAAACTGAGTATATATATTTCACCATTGCTGAAAATTCAGAGTCTATTTGAAGGCCTAATTTCTCTCTGATAAGCATGGAAACCTTTACCTTCTCCATTTCCAAACTGGATTGGTTAGCCCATCAACTTAGATAACAATGGCCTCTTCTTCAAGGCTCAACGTGTAGTATAGACACTTTATCAGCTCATCCACTGCAAAAGACTTACACTGAAAAGATCTAACAGTTTCATTTTCCTGATACTAGGGATCAGAGGCATACACCAATATGCCCAGTGAGCATAAATGTTTATAAGGAATCACATTGTATTTTGAACTCTATAAAACACAGCTGTCAGGAGAGTGGTAAACCCATTTGCCAAACACGTATCTGCCTGTTTCATTTTTTAAATCATGTTAATCTGTAAGCTTTTTGAACAAAGTTATCTCAGGGACTACATTTTCAAAGAATCAGATAAGATCATGACATAAGCAGGGAGGAAGGTCTTTTTTTAAGTAAGAATTTTAAATCCATATTTTCCTTTAATTCTATTTTTCACAATAAACAAGAAAAGATCCCTTCAGTTAATTGTGTGACTATGAATATGGGGTACTTATAGAAAGAAATCTACAAATATCTGACTGTTCTCTTGTTTTCTTTAAGAATAGTCCTGTACTAAATGGAAAGTTAATTAGAAGGAGCTTTAAAGATTATCTAGTCCCAAACTCCAATTTTTATAGCTGAGAAGTCCAACGATATGGAGGTACTTGGTGGCAAGAAGTGGTAATCACCTTTATTCTTTCACTATCTTATAGATTCAAAATCTTTTTTTTTTTAAATGGTAGTTTGGAACTTATAGTGGACTCTTACCATATTTATTCTTTCTTATAATTCCTGTTGATTTTGGTCTTTTCTCTAATGAGTTTGATGACTTGACCACATATAGACAGCTAATTTAGAAGGTACTTCTGTGTCAGAAATTAGGCATTTGTTCTTTTAAAATACTAGTCCAATTTATATTATGTATTCAATATTGATTACATTTAATGCTTTCCTGATAATTATTCCTGATAAATCAAGTCAAAATTTCAAGAACCTACTATGTACCACAAACATCAAGGCTTATGAATTGTCTATGGAGATATGTAGGACAGTGAATGTAATGCTGCACCCCGAGTCAGAAAGATGAGGCGTTAGACACTTATTAGCTGTGGGCCCTAGGAAAGTCATTTAACCTCATTTACCTCAGTTTCTTTAATTGAAAAGTGGAAATAATATTATTTGGCATTCCACTTGTTTGTAACCTGGGTCATTCTTAACTTTTCTGTCTTTTTATGCTTTATTCCCTTCAACATACTCTACAATGCAGTGATATATATGTACTTTCATTTCTTAAAATGGGACATTTTATTTCCCATTTCTGTGCCTTTGAAGTGGTTTTACCTCATACCTAGAATAATCCTCACTCTTACTGTCACCTCTTAACTTCCCGCACTTCTTTATGAATACCTCAAAATCTCAATTTCCCAGGAGTCCTTTCCCAGTTGCCAATATCTTCCTTTTTTAGATTACCTCTATTTACAGTATAAATCTGATATCTATCTAAATATTTATGTCTTTCCAGTTAGAATGTATACTCCTTGAGAGATGAGACTGTTGCTTTTGTATTTGTTTGTGGTTTGGTTCATGGTCTTTCGTTTATCACTGTGTGTGTCAGTACCTGGTCTTTTGTCTTTAATGAACACTTATTCAGTGACTGACTATATTTTTTTTTATTTTATTTTTTTTTAATGTTTTACAATCATTTCCTTAAAGTTAAGATTTTATCCCCCCCATCCTTCCCCCAGTACCCCCCACCCTCCCCATGACAGCATACAATTCTGTTTGGGTTCTACATATACTTTCCTATTGAGCACATTTTCACTATATTCATGCTATGTAGTCGAAATAAAATAAATGGAAGAAATCATATAACAAATCAACACATAATACACTGAAACCCACCCACACACAAACATGATCTGCTACATTCTGCAAATGACTTCCATATTTCTTTCTCTGAGTGTGGAAGGCATTTTGCCTTAGAAGACCGACATTAGGATTTTTTTTTTCTCAGTAAGTTCTTGTGCTATTACAAAGTTCCAAGTCTACCAGAAAAAACTCTTGCACACTGTGGTCATTGCTGTGCACAAAGTTCTCCTGGGTCTGCTCCTTTTGCTCAGCATCAGATCATATAAGTCCTTCCAGGCCTCCCTGAAGTCTTCTTGTTCACCATTTCTTATGGCACAATAGTACTCCATTACATTCATATACCATAATTTATTCAGCCATTCCCCAATTGATAGGCATCCCCTTGACTTCTAGTTTTTGGCTACCACAAAGAGTGCTGCTATAAATATTTTTGTACACGTGGGACCCTTTCCCGTTTTTATAACCTCTTGGGGATACAGTCCTAGTAGCGATATTTCTGGGTCAAAGGGTATGCACATTTTTGTAGCCCTTTGGGCATAGTTCCAAACCGTTCTCCAGAAGGGTTGGATGATCTCACAGCTCCACCAACAATGAATTAGTGTTCCAACTCTCCCACATCCTCTCCAGCATTTATCATTTTCTTGTTCTGTCATGTTTGCCAATCTTACAGGTGTGATGTGGTACCTCAGAGTTGTTTTGATTTGCATCTCTCTAATCAGTAGTGATTTAGAGCACGTTTTCATATGATTATAGATATCTTTGATTTCTTCCCCTGAAAATTGCTTGTTCATATCCTTTGACCATTTATCAATTGGGGAATGACTTGGATGGTTATATATTTGAGTCAGTTCTCTATATATTCTAGAAATGAGGCCTTAGCTTAGCTGTAAAAATTTTTTCCCAGTTTACTGCCTCCCTCCGAATTTTGGTTGCATTGGATTTGGTTGTGCAAAAACTTTTCAGTTTAAAGTAATAAAAATTATCCATCTTGCATTTCATAATGCTTTCTATCGTTTCTTTAGAAAAAAATTCTTCCCCTCTCCATAAATCTGATAAATACACTATACCTTGCTTCTCCAGTTTATTCATGGTATCAATCTTTATACCTAAATCATGTACCCATTTGGACTTTACTCTTGTGTACGGTGTCAGGTATGGGTCTATGCCTACTTTCTGCCACACAGTTAACCAGTTTTCCAAGCAATTTTTGTCAAACAATGAGTTCTTATCCCAGAAGCTGGGATCTTTGGGTTTATCAAACAGGAGATTGCTATATTCCTTGCCTACTGTGTCTTGAGTTCCAAGCCTATTCCATTTGTCTACCCCTCTGTTTCTTAGCCAATACCAAGTGGTTTTGATAATTGCTGCTTTATAATACAATTTGAGGTCTGGTAGTGCTAGGCCACCTTCCCAAGCATTTCTTTTCATTAGTCCCTTTGATATTCTGGACCTTTTGTTTTTCCAAATGAATTTTGATATGATGTTATCCAGCTCTAGAAAATAATTATCTGATAGTTTAATTGGTATGGCACTAAATAAGTAGATTAACTTAGGTAGAATTGTCATTTTTATTATATTAGCTCAGCCTACCCATGAACAACTGATGTTTTTCCACTTACTTAAATCTGACTTTATTTGTGCAAAAAGTGTCTTGTAATTGTGTTCATATAATCCCTGGGTTTGTTTTGGCAGGTAAACTCCTAAGTATTTTATAGTGTCTACTCTAGCTTTAAATGGGATTTCTCTTTCTATCTCTTGGAGTTGGACTTTGTTGCTAATATATAGGAATGCAGAAGATTTGTGTGGGTTTATTTTGTAACCTGCAACTTTGCCAAAGTTGTTTATTATTTCAAGTAGTTTTTTACTTGAATCTCTGGGATTCTCTAAATATATCATCATATCATCTGCAAAGAGTGATAACTTAGTTTCTTCTTTGACTATTTTTATTCCTTCAATTTCTTTATCTTGTCTAATTGCTACCGCTAACATTTCTAGTACCATATTGAATAATAATGGTGATAATGGGCATCGTTGTTTCACCCCTGACCTTATTGGAAATGCCTCTAGCTTATCTCCATTGCATATAATGCTTGCTGAAGGTTGTAGGTAGATGCTGCTTATTATTTTATGGAAAGTTCCCTTTATTCCTATGTTCTCTAGTGTTTTTAATAGGAATGGGTGTTGTATTTTGTCGAAAGCTTTTTCTGCATCAATTGAGTTAATCATGTGGTTTTTGTTGGTTTTGTTGTTGATATGATTGGTAATGCTAATAGTTTTCCTAATATTGAACCAGCCCTGCATTCCTGGTATGAAACCTACCTGATCGTAATGTATTATTCTCTTGATAAGATGCTGTATTCATTCTGCTAAAATCTTGTTGAAAATTTTTGCATCTGTATTCGTTAGAGAAATTGGTCTATAATTTTCTTTTTCTGTTTTGTCTCTTCCTGGCTTGGGTATCAAAACCATATTTGTATCATAGAAAGAATTTGGGAGTACTCCTTCTTCCCCAATTTTCCCAAATAGTCTATATAGTATTGGAATTAACTGTTCTTTAAAGGTTTGATAGAATTCACTTGTGAATCCATCTGGTCCTGGAGATTTTTTCCTAGGGAGTTCATTGATGGCTTGTTCAATTTCTTTTTCTGAGATGGGGTTGTTAAGTATTCAATTTCCTCTTCTGTTAATATGAGCAATTTTTATTTTTTAAAATATTCATCCATCTCATTTAGATTATCGAATTTGTGGGCATAAAATTGGGCAAAGTAATTTCTAATTATTGTTTTAATTTCCTCCTCATTGGAGGTGAGTTCACCACTTTCATTTTTAATATTAGTAATTTCATTTTCTTCTTTCTTTTTTTAATCAAATTGACCAAAGGTTTATTAATTTTATTAGTTTTTTCATAAAACCAACTATTGGTTTTATTTATGAATTCAATAGTTTTCTTAATTTCAATTTTATTAATCTCTCCTTTGGTTTTCAGTATTTCTAATTTGGTATTTTCTTGGGCATTTTCAATTTGTTTTTTTCTAGCTTTTTCAGCTGCATACCCAAGTCATTGATCTCCTCTTTCTCTATTTTATTTATGTAGGCATTCAAAGATATAAAACTTCCCCTAAGAACTGCTTTTGCAGTTTCCCATAAGATTTGGTAGGTTGTCTCATTATTGTCATTCTCTTGAATGAAGTTGTTAATTGTTTCTATGACTTCTTCTTTGACCCATTCCTTCTTTAGGATTAAATTATTTAGTTTCCAACTGATTTTTGCTTTATCTTTCCATGGCCTTTTATTACATATAAGTTTTATTGCATTATGATCTGAGAAGGATGCACTGATTATCTCTGCCTTTCTGCACTGGATTTTGAGATTTTTATGTCCTAGTACATGGTCAATTTTTGTAAATGTTCCATGTACTGCTGAAAAAAAGGTATATTCCTTTCTATTCCCACTCAATTTTCTCCAAAGATCTATCATATCTACCTTATCTAGAGTTTTAGTTACCTCCTTAACCTCTTTTTTGCTTATTTTGAGGTTAGATTTATCAAGTTCAGAAAGAGGGAGGTTGAGGTCCCCCACTAGTATAGTTTTGCTGTCAATTTCTTCCTTCAACTCCCTCAACCTCTCCTCTAAGAATCTGGATGCTATACCACTTGGAGCATACATGTTTAGTAAAGATATTGCTTCATTGTCTATGGTGCCTTTTAGCAGGATATAGTTTCCAACCTTATCCCTTTTGATTAGATCTATTTCTGCTTTTGCTTTGTCTGAGATTAGGATTGCTACTCCTGCCTTTCTTACATCAGCTGAAGCACAATATATTCTGCTCCATCCTTTAACCTTTATCCTATGTGTATCCCCCCATTTCAAATGTGTTTCTTGTAAGCAGCATATTGTTGGATTATGGCTTTTAATCCATTCTGCTATCCGTCTCCGTTTTATGGGAGAATTCATTCCATTCACATTCACAGTTATGATTACAATCTGTGTATTTCCCTCCATCTTCTTTCCAACAATTTGTGCTTTTATCTCTGCTGACTCCCTTCCCCTCCTCACTAGTATTCACTTTTCACCACCTCCTCTTGCCGCCTTCCCCTCTTTCTTTTAGCCCCCCTCCCTTTAACTCCCCTTTACTCTTATTGCTTCTTCCCTCCCTTTTGCCTCCCTCCCCTTTCTTCCCCCTTCCCCTCCCACTGCTTATAGAGCTAGTTAGGATTTTCTACTTAAGTTTATTGTTCCGTCCTTTAAACAAATCCGATGAGAGTACCTCTCACACAATGCTCATCTCCCTCCCTTCTTTCCCTCTACTATGATTTTGTACTTCTTCTTGTGATGTAATTTGCCATTTTCTGCTTCCTCCTTTTCACACCTCCTATTACACTCCCTTCTCATACTTAAATCACATTTTTTATCATGATATCATTTACTTCATACCCGTTCCCCCTATGCTTATCCCTTTTATATTTCTTAATAGACGCACAGTTCTCAAGATAAACAGATATCATCTTCCCTTATAGGGAGGTGAACAACTTGCCCTCATTGAGTAGCAAGTTTCCCCCCCCCCCACTGTTTACCTTTTTATGATTCTCTTGAGACCTGCATTTGGAGATCGAATTGTCTATTAAGTTCTGGCGTTTTGGTCAAGAAATGTTATGCTGAACTTTGCTGGGTAGTTGATCCTTGGTTGCAGTCCCAGCTCCTTTGCCTTATGGAATACTGGGTTCCAATTCTTTTGATCTTTTAATGTAGAAGCTGCAAGGTCCTGTGTAATCCTGATTGTATCTCCTTGATATTTAAATTGTTTCTTTCTGGTTGCTTGTAATATTTTCTCCTTCACTTGATAGCTCTGGAATTTGGCAACTATATTTCTTGGGGTTTTGAGTTTGGGATCCCTTTCAGGAGGGGAACGGTGGATTCTTTCGATGACTATTTTGCCCTCTGAATCTTGTACTTCTGGGCAGTTTTCCTTGATGATTTCATGGAAGATATTGTCCAGGCTCTTTTCTCCATCCTGGGTTTCTGGCAGGCCAATAATTCTTAAGTTTTCTCTTCTGGATCTATTTTCCAGGTCAGTTGTTTTTCCAATTAGATATTTTCCATTTTCTTCTATCTTTTCATTCTTTAGATTTTGTTTGACTGATTCTTGCTGTCTCATTGAGTCAATAGTTTCTCCTTGCCCAATTCTAATCTTCATCAAATTGTTTTCTTCTGTTAACTTTCGTATCTCTTTTTCCATCTGTCCAATTTTTCCTTTTAAGAAGCTATTTTCTCCAGTTAATTTTTGTACTTCCTTTTCCATTTGGCCTTTCAGGAATTTATTTTCTCCAGTTAATTTTTGAACTTCTTTTTCCATTTGTTCAATTTTCCTTTTCAAGGAGATGTTCTCATCAGTGAATTCTTTCTTAATAATTTTAAAATCATTGGCCAGTTTATCTTCTATTTCCTTCTTCAGCTGTTCCAGGAAAGCTGCTTGTACTTTCGAGTAGTTCATAGTCCCTTCTGAAGTCTCAGATGGAAGTACAGTCTCAGCTGTGACCTCTTTGGGGTTTGTGTTTTGGTCCTTATCCCCATAGAAAGATTCTATGGTTCTTTCTCCCCTCTGCTTTTTCCTGTTCATGATGTTGATTGAGTTTTGTGGCTTCTGGTTCTTTCAGTCAGAAGCTAGAGAACTTTTTGCTGAGCTGATGTGTGAAAAAGCTAAAAGCAGGTTTTTGTTTGGTGTTTCCCTGATCAGCCCTGGGTTTAGCTTGTTAAGTGTGGGAGGGGTGGTCTGGTCCCAGGAGATCTCCTCAGCTGAATTGAGGCAAACGCAAGCTCAGGAGCTGGTAATCCCAACTGCCCTATTGTCTTTCTGATTCCCCTGGACAGCTGAGGCATGCCTAGATGATAATGCGTGTTCCCACCCCTCCTGGGGCTCCTCTCCTGGCAGTGAGGCTTGCCTGGATCCTAGTGTGAGTTTTCTCTGCCCTGGGTCCTCTGTCCTTCAGGTTTGCCTCTGCCACCGTAAGAGGAATCCCCCTTAGCTATTTTCCTCGTCCCAGGTGTTATGAGGCTATTGGTCTCCTTCTCTTAATTCTACTGATGTGGGATTTTTCTGGGGAGATATTTTATGGTTCTTTCACGGTCATCAAGGGGGAAGGAGAGAGCATTTACTGATCACTCCGCCATCCTGGCTCCCGGAAGTTCAAATAAGTAACTTACCGAAGTTTGATCTTCGGGCTGAAGGTCTCAGGAGCTGCTGCGCTGATAATCTGGCGCTCCGTGGCTCTCACTGACTCGGTTGGGCTTGTCTCCCACCCCAGGTGCCGCTCCTCTGGTTCTGCCCGCCACTCAGGTTCCTCGGATCTCTTCTGCTCTGCTACGCTGGCCACGCTGCGCTGTGCACTGTGGGTTCACCCCCACGGAACAGATCCTTCCCGTGGACCTTCCAGTCCCACCTGAGCTCTGAATCCGGCACCGTCTGTCTCCCACTCGATTCCGCACCTCCAAAATTTGGTCAGATTCTCCTTTCAGAGGTACCTGGAGGAGTTTGTCCGAGAGCTTAGGTGAGTCGCTGCTCTCACTCCTCCATCTTGGCTCTGCCCCCCGTGACTGACTATATGTTAACTTGATTTGGAGGTTCTTCTCAAGTTACTGATAAAATGTCTATTTCTTTATCCTTTGAAATAGAAGTTGGTTTAAAAAAGTCCTCTTGTCTTTCTATTATCTTTGTAGGCTCTCTTTGTATTGTTATTAACAGAACAAAGAGAGATAATGTCATACCTCGAAACTTTATTTTTCTTTTTGTCTTTCACTTCACAATGGATCTAACTCCTTGCCTCTACAAGCACAACCTGTGAGGCATCCTTTCAGTTAGCTGCAACTCATTCAAACCATATGCTTTCAAGAATACTTAAATGTCATTATTGTTGTGGTAAATTTTCTCTAGCAATATAGGATTTTTTTCTGTCATCAGGCCAAAATTAAAATATTAAATGGTAACAATTATTTTAATGTTTTAGATTATCTAAAAATCTTATTTTAATATATTCTTTTGCTATTTCTATCAATCTTGGCTGGTACACAGAAAGTAGAGTTGGCTGAAAACAGCCCTGTATTTTTTAAAATTTTATTTCCTTATTTTTAATTTTCAATCAGCACTTCCATAAGCTATTGAGATCCAAATTTTCTCCTCATCTCTGACCTCCACCCACTCCAAGACAGCAAAAATTCTGATTGCTTCTTCATCACTCTGGCCTCCCTTCTATCACACCCCTCCCTTCTCTTAATCCCATCCCCTCTATTTTCTTGTAGGGCAAGACAGATTTCTATACCCCATTGTCTGTATATCTTATTTTCCCAGCTGCATGTATAAACAATTTTTAACATTTGTTTTTAAAACTGTGAGTTCCAACTACTCTCTCTTCCTCCTTCCCCACCCATTTCCACTGAGAAGGCAAGCGATTCAATATACATTATACATGTGTAGTTATGTAAAACACTTCCATAAGAGTCAAATTGTGAAAGACTAGTTATATTTCCCTCCATCCTATTCTACACTCCATTTATTGTATTCTCTGTTTTGACCCTATCCCTCCTCAAAAAGTGTTTACTTCTAATTATCCCCTCCTCTCATTTGCCCTCCCTTCTATCATCCTCTCACCACCTTGTTCATTCCTGCCCTCACTACTTTCCTGTAGTATAAGATAGATTTTCATACCAAATTGAGTATGCATGTCATTCCCTCCTTCATCTAAATGTAATGATAGCAAGGTTCTCTCTTTCCCTCTAATCTCCCCCCTTTCCTCCTCCACTGAAAAAGCTTTTTCTTACTTCTTTTATGTGAGATAATTTGACCCATTCTATTTCTCCCTTTCTCCTCCCAATATATTTCTCTCTCACCCCTTAATTTATTTTATTTAGATATCACCCCTATCTATTCAACTCACCCTGTGCCCTCTGTGTATATGAATATAATGCCTCCAACTTCTCTATAACTGACAAAAGTCTCAGGGGTTATGAATATGATCTTTCCATTCAGGAATGTAAACAATTCAACTTTATTAAGTTCCTCATGATTTTTCTTTTCTATTTACCTTTTCATGCTCCTCTTGATTCTTATGCTTGAAAGTCAAATTTTCTATTTTCTTGAAAGTCCTATATTTTATTTGAATGATCACTTTTTCTCCAGAAGAATTATATACCCAGTTTTGCTAGGTAGGTGATTTTTGGTTTTAATGCTAGCTCCTTGACCTCTGGAATATCATATTCCAAGTCTTCTGATAGCTTATTGTAGAAGTTGCTAGATCTTGTAGTTTATGCTGATTGCACTTTCACAGTACTCAAATTGTTTCATTCTGACTCATTGCAATATTTTCTCTTTGACCTGGAAGCTCTGGAATTTGCCTGCAATATTTCTAAGAGTTTTCTTTTGGGGCTCTTTCAGGAGGCATTTGGTCATTTCTTTGAATATCTATTTTACCTTCTGATTCTGCAATATCAGAGCAGTTTTCCTTGATAATTTCTTGAAAGATGATATCTAGGTTCTTTTTTATAATGGATTTCAGGTAATTTTTAATTTGTCTCAACTGGATATATTTCCAAGTCAGTTGTTTTTCCAATGAGACATTTCACTTTATCTGCTATTTTTTTCAGTCTTTTGGCTTTGTCTTATAATTTCTTGATCTTTCATGAAGTCATTAGCTTCCATCTTCTCCTTTCTAATTTTAAAGAATTCTTTTCTTCAGTGAGTTTTTGGACCTCCTTTTCCATCTGGCCAATTCTGTTTTTTAGGGCATTCATCTCCTCATTGGTTTTTTGAAATTCTTTTGCATTTTGCATTAGTATATTTTTAAAGTATTATTTCCTTCAGCATTTCTTTGAGTCTCCTTTAGCAAGCACTTGACTTATTTTTCATGATTTTCTTGCCTCACTCTCATTTCTCTTCCCAATTTTTGCTTTTCTCTTACTTGATTTTCAAAATCATTTTTGAGCTCTTTCATGGCCTGACACCAATTAATATTTTTTCTCAGACGATTTGACTTTCTTGTCTTCTGTTTCTATTTGGTGTTCTTTGTCACCAAAGTAAGATTCTATAATCTGATTCTTTTTCTGACTTTTGCTCCCTTTGACTTTTGATTTCTTTTTACTTAACTTTTGATTTCTTTGTCAAGGCAGTTCTCTGCTTCTAGTGGGGATGGTTGTGTACTGTCAGTCACTCTATCCCCCCACACTCTGTGGGCCTAGAACTCCAGAAACAGTCACTGCCATGGCCTTTACCACTGCCCCTGCCACTGCTACCCTAGGCTCTTCCTCATCAGGCTCCTCCAACCTCTTGATCCTCTGGGGCTGAGGCACCATCACCCTACTCTCTCACACAGGTTGCACAGGTTTTTTCCACAGACCTTCCAACCTGTCTTTGGCATTTTAGGGTCATGAAGTCTGGAAACCACCACAGGTGCCCACTATTTAGTCCCTTGAAGGCCTGCTCAAGTCCATTGCTCAAACTTGACTGTGCTGTGCTTCCAGCATGGCACAATAAACCCTTCTCATCAACCATCTAGGCTGTCTTAGGCTAAAGATTTGCTTCACTCTGTCATTTTGTGAGTTCTGCAGCTCCAGAATTTGTTTAGAGTCATTTTTACAGGTATTTGACTGGGTTTTTTGGGAGGGAAGTAGCAAATCTGTGCTACTGCTCCACCACCTTAACTCTGCTCCCCTAGTTCTGTATTTTTTCACTGTTTTTATTACACTCAAATATTTATTATCAAGTATTGGTCAACTTACTGATGATTAGCCTCTTCCTGAATAATTGAAATGGTTCTCAGACTGTGCTCACAAGGATACCTTTCTAATTTGCTAAACCCTGTCAGAACTGATTCTACATTAAGCATTGGATTTGAGATGCCAGGGGAACCTCTGAGACATGATTAACCATTGCCATATAGCTTTTGTGAAAGTAATACAGTGTATCCTGTAGTAGTTTAATCTTAAATGGGGAAAACTTTTCATATATATGAAGTCACCATACTTCAACATAAAATGCATTTGTTAAGCATTTAGGTGTGTAAGGTAATGTATGGGTTAGTGAAGCGATTTTATATCTGCATTGGAATATTGCCCATATATCTGGTATTAACCATGTTTATAATCTGCTTGCAGGGTATTACCTTTCCTTAAAAGGAAAAAATGCTCTTGGAGAGGGGAAGTTTTCAGAGTTAAGATGATAGGCAAAATGTTTTAGGGGTCTCTATGTAATTCATACTACAGTGAATGCTACTACATTCATACTACATATACTATATTGTTACTACTGTAGCTTGAATCACGCTACAATGAAAATGTTTTTAACAGTGCAAATTACACCCAATTCATATCATCTCCTCTCAGACAACTATTGTACATGTTCTATAAATATTACAAAGAAGAGTTCACTCAACATGGTAGAGTTGTTTTTCTAATTCTCTTGAAATTGTTTGGATATCAAAGGAATAATTTTCATTCCTTATCTCTCAACTTTTCCACATGTCACCTTTTACAATGACACATTCCTCTGATGTCACCATCTGATATCCATGTAACATTGCTAGAAAAATACCTTTTTAATGATTCTTTATTTTAGAAAGATGCTAGAAATTATTTAAAAAGTACTCAATTTCCCAAATGCAATCCAGCACACACTTCTTATGTACAGTATGGTATCCAGTTTATTGTCTATACAATGTTTGTCCAATAAACACATGATGAATACAGGAATTCTTATTCACCTAACTATATATAATAAGTTTGACAATAGACTTACTGCATCCACTTAGTTTCAGAAATGTGCATAATAAGGTTAAAAATCTTTTGAGTGATAAAGAATTTCATTTGGAAGTTCTGTAATGTTCCAAGATTTCATGAAATCAGCATTATGTTATATGAAAATGAGAGTATAGAGGACTTCACCATTTATAGGGAATCTCTCTCCCATTAGAAGTCAATTGCTAAATAAATGTCAGTCAAAGACTCAACTAGAATTTATATTGTGCTTTAAGGTTTGCAAAACATTTTTCAATTAACTCCAGTTATCCTTACAACAACCCTAGAAGGCAGATGCTATAATTTTGCCTATGTTAGAGATGAGGAAACAGACTGAGAGAAGTCAACTTGTCCATAGTCATATAGCTATTAGATGACTGAAATATTTTTTACTAACTAACTGAGAGAGTATAAGGGAAAGTCACAGCAAAAGGTAAATCATGAAATGAAATGAAAGGACTTTGAAGAAATACAATGGAATGTGGTTCTTATTCTTTACACAGTGAAAGATTAGCTTGGAAGTGCTAAAATCTAATGCTACTTATATATTAAACTTCTGTGTATCTTAAAAAACTAAGTTTTGTTTAGTAAATATAGATGACTCATGATATGGTTTAGTGTAGGTAGTTCCCACACTGGGAGCTTTGACCAAATCATAGATACTTTTTACTCAGGAAAGACTACTGTTTGTAGTTCAGGCTCATTTCATAAGACAAGGAATAAAAACTCATGCTTACTTTAGGATTCAATCCTATTTTGTCCAGAAATTAAGCTGTGAAGATGAAAAATGACAACATACAAATATCTAAATATCCTACATCTCAGGGGACATCTTTGGGGACTTGATGAAGTGACTTTTTAGAGTAGAAGATAAATTTATAGAAAAACTAAACAATCATTGACCCAGACTTAAGAAAAGCTTAGCTTCGGGCCTAGATATTCCTAGGTGTGGACTTAACCTATTGAACTCATCAGTGAGAGAACACTCCTGAAGAATTCTTGGAGAAAAGAAGGTAACGGCTGACCTGGACTATTAATTACCAAAAGGAGTTTTGCCTTTGAGAAAATGTCTTTCCAATTAACTTGATAATTAGTCCTCAGGAAATATCCTCAGAGTGGAAGAAATGATGAGGACAATGAAGATATAATTATGATAATTTTTGTATGATGCTTAAGATTCTTAAAAGTGACTTACACAATATGACCCTTACTTGAACATCATGACAATGTAGTTATGTGGAGCAACTAAAGCCTGGTATGAGCTAAGATCCAGGATGTAACTTCCCTAGTAGAATTTTGCTAAGGGACTAACTATAAAATGCTGAATGTTGGGAGTGAGAGGCGAATTAAAGAGAGTTATAGCATTTCATTACTTGGAAAACCATTAAAGGACATCTAGTTCAGCCCCCTTATTTCACAAATCATTAAACTGAGACTCAAGGAGGTAAGATGACCTGACTATTGTCACACAATTAAGTAAGGCAGAGCTGGGATTTGACTTATGTCTTTTGATTCCAAACCCGGTGTTCATCTACTACTCGATGTTTGCCTTATGTCTTTATAACTATAAAAGTGTCTAAAATTATGAAAACTCCAAATTTGTCCAGGAACAGTTAGAATATTAGCCCCCTGCCAGGCTGCCTACAGTGATGAAAATATTTTGAGAAATGAAACATGACTATCATAAGAAGAAAGGATTCTTTTGGATTTCTTAAGAAAGTTTAAAAAAGAAGGAAATTGGTGAAGTGGAAAATGAAACCCAATGATAATAAATTGTAAATGTAACTACCCACTAACCTAATGGTATATGTGATTTTATTTTATGAAATTATAAATATTCCAAATATTTACATCAATATGACAAAGAAACGTGTCATTTCACAAAAGTTGGCATTCCCTTCATAGATGAAGACTGCACACATATCAACATTTATCTCAAGATTTTCAAGACTTCATTGTTGTTTTTCAGTCAGCCAATCATGTCTTATTCTTTATGACCTCATTTAGGATTTCCTTTGCAAAGATATCATTTTTTTCTCCAGCTCATTTTACAGATAAGTAAATTGAAGTAAACAGGATTAAGTGACTTGCCATGCATATTTGGTCATATAGCTAATACTTGTCTGTGGTCAGATTTGAACTCATGAAGATGAGTCTTTTTGATTCTAGACCCAGCACTCTATCCACTTTGACACCTGGCTACCCTCATGACTTCAGATGATTTAGATTTAGAATGGGATCTAAGAAGTTATCTCCTCCAACCTTCTGATTTTTCAGACCACAGTTCAACACTGAATGCCAATCCTTTTCGTGATGAACTTATGCTAATAAATTTAGGCTACCTCTGAGAGATTTATTTATAACTGCAGTCTTCTCAGTTTTGCCCTTTCAGAATTTGATTTCCATCAACCAAAATCCAGGGTAGATTTCATTTACATAAGAAAGCATTAATATAGCCCAAATGATTTTTATCAGCTATTGCTAAAACTAAATGTTAGAATAATACAATTTGGAAGGAAATACTACAGTTCCAAATATATTGTTTATGAAAAATCCATATAAATATAATATATATATATATATATAATACGAAAATATTTCTGAATTTACTAGTTACACCATACTGTTAGCTAAGGAAACATAATGTTAGAAACTTTAAAAATAAGACATCAATGTTAGTCATCAACTTAGTTCTTAGAATGTGAATATATTAAAAATGCATGAAAAAGTTCTGCTTTGTGCTAAAATTGCTTTGTAGTCTAATGAAAATTAGGATGATGGATATGGGAGAAGAGATATTTTTAAAAGTGCAGGTATCTCAAGAAGTCTGTAGCCTTTGAATATTTTTAGAAGACTCATTGTAGTTTTGCTAAAGATGCTAGGTAGCACTTAGTTGAATATATTTATAAATTCCTGGGAATAACCATCTTCACATTAAAAATTACTGACATCTAATGCAATTATTCTCTATGTGGCCTGTAGAAGTCATTTATTACAAAGCAGAGTTTGGGAATATGATGTTGATAAATTGAGGTCAGTTAAAAATACCAAAATAGGGAAATGATTTTTTAAACATGATCATCCATGCCATTCTTTCTTCCAACTAGAATCATCTCAACATAATTACATTGGCAAATTTATTTATTTTTATCAGCTATACCTTTCTGTGTTTTTCAGTCATGTCTAATTCTTCATGACACCAAACTTGGGTTTTCTTGGCAATGATACTGGTATGGCTTGCCATTTCCTTCTCCAGCTTATTTTACAGATGAGGATACTGGGGTAAACAGGGTTAAGTGATTTGCCCAGAGTCAAATACCTAGTAAGTGTTTGAAGCTGGATTTGAACTTAGATCTTGTTGACTCCATGTCAATTGTTTTATCTACTGTGCCACTTAGCTGCTCACACTATGACTTTATCCTCTGACTACATACTGAAAGCATTTGCCATATCAGTGTACACTTTCTTCACTTCTATTTTATTTATTTACAGAGGACACAATCAGATAAAGGTAAAAAGAAAGTGTGAAATATTTATTGCTAAAGTAACCTTAAAATACACACAGAGGCATGTGTAATATATACTTTAAAGTCTATATGTATACTTCTATCTGTCCACTGTAGAAACATGTTCTGGTGTTTGTACTTCAGACATTCATAGTATCTTAGAATTTGAACTAGAAGGGACTTTGGGGGCAATCTAGTGAAAATAATTTATTTCTGGGGGCATTGCCAAGGTGGTGGAGGAGAAAGACACACATACACTAATTCTTCCCCCACAGCCCATAAAATGCCTGTAAAGAAAGACTCTCAAAAAATTCTAACGCAGCAGAATACACAGAACAACAGAGTGGAGGAGATTTCCAGTCCAGGATAATTTGAAAGGCTGACAGGAAAGGAATGCTGGACCAGACACTGAGAAGAGCCCAGCCCAGCCACCATGCTGAGAGGAGGACATAAGCAGATGTCAGGGCTGGAATCCCCAGCTGCAGTAGTGACAGATTGCAGATCCCTCAACCTACAAGCACCAAAGGTCAGTGAGATGGTTTTTTTAGCTGACCAAGAAGGGAGCAGGGTCTTCCAATAGCTCCAGCCTCAGTCAGCAACAATAGAGGCCATATCCCTCAGCAGCAGCTCCCACAGTATTTCGCATACATTTTTGAATCGTAAAGTCCTTGGGAAAACTAAGCAACTAATCCATAGCTCAGCCTTGTGTGGCAGCCCTGCCTCCACCTAATGCTTCTGGGGAAATTGAGCAGTTTTTCTTTATCTCACACTGAATAGGGGTTCTGCCCCTGACTGAAGGCCCTGGGAAAATTGAGCAGCTTATCTGAATCTCAGCCCCGAGTGCTGGCTTGGTGGAACTGGAGGAAAGGGTGTTGAGGAAAGGAAATTCTACTACTCAGATTCTGGGCACAATTCTGGACACAGATTCTTGTTGTGTATTGTTGTATTATATTCTTGTTGTATATATCAGCTTATCTGAAAATCAGCCCCCAGTGCTGACTTGGAAGAACTGGAGACCAGGTGGCTGTGGAGAGGTAACTACTAGGATTCATGGCACAAAAATCTCTCCCTACTCTCAGACCAGTGTACACACTTGATTGTGCCATCTTGGGAGGAACTGAGATCTTAAAGATTCCCAGAATACACCCTATTCTTGACAAAGGACGCAAAAGTCAAGTAATTGTTTAAGAAAATGGCAAAAAAAAAAAAAAAAAAAAAAGGGAAAACATAATACGACTATAGAAGGTTACTTTCTTGGTGAACAGATATCTTCTCCCATCCTTTCAGATGAGGAAGAGCAATGCTTACCACAGGGAAAGACATAAAAGTCAAGGCTTCTATATCCCAAACATCCAAAATGAATAGTCAATGCTCTCAGGCCATGGAAGAGTTCAAAAAGGATTTTGAAAATCAAGTAAGAGATGTGGAGGAAAAACTGGAAGGAGAAATGAGAGAGATGCAAGAAAAGCATGAAAAATGGGTCAACACCTTACTAAAGGAGACGCAACAAAAAGTTGAAGAAAATAACACCTTGAAAAATAGGCTAACTGAATTGGCAAAAGAGGTTCAAAAAGCCAATGAGGAAAAGAATGCTTTCAAAAGCAGAATTAGTCAAATGTAAAAGGAGGTTCAAAAACTCACGGAAGAAAATAGTTTTTTCAAAATTAGAATGGAACAGATAGAGGCTAATGACTTTATGAGAAACCAAGAAATCACAAAACAAAACCAAAAGAATGGAAGAAATAGAAGATAAGGTGAAATATCTCATTGGAAAAAGAACTGACCTGGAAAATAGATCCAGGAGAGATAATTTAAAAATTGTGGAACTACCTGAAAGTCATGACAAAAAAACGAGTCTAGACGTCATTTTTTATGAAATTATCAAGGAACACTGCTCTGATATTCTCGAACCAGGGGGCAAAATAAATATTGAAAGAATCCATCAATCACCTCCTGAAAGATATCCAAAAGGAGAAACTGCTAAGAACATTGTCGCCAAATTCCAGAGTTCCCAGATCAAGGAGAAAATATTGCAAGCAGCTAGAAAGAAACAATGAAAGTATTGTGGAAATACAATCAGGATAACACAAGATCTAGGAACTTCTACGTTAAGGGAGGAAAAGGCTTGGAATATGATATCCCAGAAGTGAAGGAAACTAGGACTAAAACCAAGAATCACCTACCCAGGAAAATTGAGTATAATACTTCAGGGGTAAAAAATGGTCTTCCAATGAAATAGAGGACTTTCAAGCATTCTTGATGAAAAGACCAGAACTGAAAAGAAAATTTGACTTTCAAATGCAGGAATCAAGAGAAGCATGAATAGGTAAACAGAAAAGAGATATCATCACGGACTTACTAAAGTTGAACTATTTGCAATCCTACATGGAAAGGTAATATTTGTAACTTTTGAAACTTTTCTCAGTATCTGGGTAGTTGGTGGGATCCTTTCCACAACTCCCTGGCCTCCAGTTCCACCAAGCCAGCACTGGGGGCTGAGATTCAGATAAACTGCTCAATTCTCCCAGGGCCTTTAGTCAGGGGCAGGGCCCCTAATTCAGTGTGAGATAAAGAAAAGCTACTCAATTCACCCAGGAGCATTAGGTGGAGGCAGGGCTGCCTCTCTCTCTCTCTCTCTCTCTCTCTCTCTCTCTCTCTCTCTCTCTCTCTCTCTCATGCACACACACACACACACACACACACAGAGTGAGACAGACAGAGAGCACAGAGTGAATTGAATAGGATGGGTTCATATCTTAAAAAATGAAATTAATCGATGAGAGAGAAATATATTGGGAGGAGAAAGGGAAAAATGGAATGGGGCAAATTATCTCTCATAAAAGAGGCAAGTAAATGGCTTTTCAGTGGAGGGAAAAAGTGGAGAGCTTAGAGAAAAAGCGTGAAGCTTACTCTCATCACATTCAACAAAAAGAAGGAATAAAATGCACACTTATTTTGGTATGAAAACCTATCTTACAATACAGGAAAGTGAGGGAGAAGGGGATAAGCTGGGTGGGGGGGATGATGCAAGGGAGGGTAGTAGGAGGAGGGAGTAATTAGAAGTCAACACTCTTGGGGAGGGACAGGGTCAAAAGAAAGTACAGGAGAAAAGAGGGGCAGGATAGCTTGGAGGAAAATATAGTTAGTCTTATACAACATAACTATTATGGAAGTCATTTGCAAAACTTCACAGATATGGCCCATATTGAATTGCTTGCCTTCCCAAAGGGAATGGGTGCGGAGGGAGGAAGGGAAAGAAGTTGAAACTCAAAGTTTTAGGAACACCTATTGAGTATTGTTCTTGCAACTAGGAAATAAGAAATACAGGTAATGAGGTATAGAAAGTTATCTTGTCCTACAGGACAAAAAGAAGATGGCGATAAAGGAAGGGAGGGATGTCAGAAGGCATGGCACATTGGTGATAGGCGTAATTAGAATTCTCGGCATTTTGGGGTGGGGGAGGGGAGAAATGGGGAGAAAATTTGCAACCCAAAATTTTGTGGAAATGAATGTTGAAAACTTAAATAAATTAATTACAAACATAAAAACTAAAAAGAAAAAAAAATGAAAGATGCAAGAAAAAAATTTTAAATGGAGGGAAAAAAGGGGAGGTGAGAGGAAAAAAGTGAAGCTTCATCTCATCACATTTGCTTGAAAGAAAGAAGAAAATGTACACACAGTTTGGTATGAGCAACTTTCTTACAATACAGGAAAGTGATGGAGAAGGGAATAAGCAGGACAGGGGGGGGTGAATCTTAGAAGGGAGGGCAATGGGAGGAGGGAACAATTTGAAGAGAACCCTCTTTGAAGTAAACCTGCAAGGTCAAAAGAGAATAGAAGAAATAGGGGGCAGGACAGGATGGAGGGAAATATAGGTAGTCTTACACAAAATGAGTATTATAGAAGTGATTTGCAAAGCAACATATAGAGAGCCTATATTTAATTGCTTGCCTTCTCAGTGGGGATGTTTGGGGAGGGAGGGAGGAAGAAAAGTTGGAACTCAAAATTTTAGGAACAAATGGTTTGTATTGTTCCTGCATACAACTGAGAAATAAAAAATACAGGTAATGGCGTATAGAAATTTATCTTTCTCTACAGAACAAAGAGAAGATGGGGATAAGGGAAGGGAGGGCAGATTGGTGGTGGGAGTAATTACAATGCTCATAATTTTGGGATAGGGGTAGGAGAGAGATGGGGAGAAAATTTGGAACTCAAAATTTTGTGGAAATAAATATTGAAAACTTAAAATAAATATTTTTTTAAAAAAGAAAATGATTAATTTCCAAATAGGTAAATTGAGGACTAGATAACAAAATTACCAAAATTACACAGATAGTAAGTGGAATCAGCAAGATTTGAACTCTGATCCTCTAACTTCAGATTCATTGCTCTTTGTGTATAACATGCAATGTCTCATTTTAAGGATTTTCCCAAATTGACCACATAGGTGACAAATTGCAGCTTCCCTGAGAGCTATAAATAATGCTTCCATTAACGTGTCATTTCAAGGTTTATAAATTGTTTTCTAGTTAGTAGATCTATGTTACTGACCCTGCACAAAGAAATTCACCTCTAGTAAGGTTAAATGACTTTACTGGTTGTACTCAGTATCAGAAGAGGGATGAAATTTTAGTTTTTCCAATTAAAGTCTAGTACTCTTTCTGTTATGTCAGACCTTGCCCCTCAGCAAATTGACTCAGCTAAATATGGTGTGCTCCTCACAATACACAGAAAACTGAAATATCTTTTCCCTAATGATATACTTTCAGGGAATGCTTTAATGAAAGTCTTTGTCAGGATGATCCAGTTCATTTCTGAAAAACTTATAGCTAATACTCACATACTCTCATTTACTCCTTCCCTTTTAGGGTAGAATCACTTGTTTATTGATAAAGAAGCCAGATTATGGAATAAGTACAGCCTCACATTTTAGATTGTAATTCTGTGCATATATGTATGAATACAGGAAGTTATTGTTCATGAAAAAATATGGAGTAATAATTTGGTATTTTAGTATCCTTTAGTATGGATCAGAAATCTTGTGTTCATAAAACTTTGAAATATATTTTGAGATAAGGATTTAGAGACAGTACAACATTAAATACATATTCATTATTGTCTGTTGTTCAGCCAAGTTCAGTTCTTCATGACTTCATGGACCATAGCACCCCAGACGAATAATATTCATGGTATTTGCTTGACAAAAGACTGGAGGAGTTTGCCATTTCCTTCTCCAATGGATCACCTTTTGTCAGAATTCTCTTTTATTATCCTACACAGCATAGATCATAGTTTCATTAAACTATGCAATTCCCAGTGCCAGTACAAGGCAGTGATCCAGGAGGGGTTGTTGATTGATTAGCATGGTTCAATTAGCATAATTGTGCTGAAATTTTGAGGTAGTGTTGGAGATAAGACTAATACCTCATATTGTGTAAGAGAGAGACATGAAGAAAACAAATATAAAAGAGGTTAGGATATAAAACCTATAAGACACATATATGCTGTCATCACACATACATAAACACAAATATCCACAAACTTCAGAAGCACTCAATCAAAGTACAGTTGAAAGAGAGAAGTATTCCTCCATAAAAAAGTGCTTTTTTTTCCTATGGTCTAACTAATTTTACTCTTCAAGAGAGAATCCTAAGTTGAAATCAGAAGTCAATTTCCCTATCAGAGAGTTTGCCCAGAATGTTCATCCTTTACTTTTACTATTCTTTAATTGTTGGAGAAGTCACTGGTCAGTCTATGACTTTCAATGATGAATGAGGAATTTGTGTTGACAATTTCAAGCTAATCATAGCACTAGACTGGTGATAGGGAATGGAATTGTTATTAGCTGTTAGATGTCACAATAGGTAGTAGCTTATCTCTGGTAGTAGGGATAGGTATGGAGCAGTAGCTACCAATTTGTCAATTAACTTTTTTCCATATGCCGTGTTTGGTACAACTGCTAGAAGTCCACGATTTATGAATTTCTGGCATCAGTTAAAATTGACTTATATGAAGCAATTGTTAAATTTTCTGTTTTAGCATATACAACTTAAAAATCAGCAAATGTTAGAAAATCAGAACTGATTTACTCTTTTTCTTTTTCTATCTAGATTTAAGAGCATAATGGATGAAGTTTTTAAATGAATATTAAATATAAAAGTTTGTTGTGCCTACATTAATTTGGGGGGAATTGGTAGAACCAATTTTTAGATATTTACCAACACATGACTGATTATTGATCTAGTCTTGTGAGATACCTGATAGATTATCTAATATAGCAGCTATATTGTATAGATGGAAAACACAACAAAGCAACAACAACAACACACACTAAGGCCCTCAAAGAGCTAAAACACCTTGCTGAAAATTATATACATGGAAAAGTAATGGAATATGAATTTGCCAGCTGTGTGACTTTGGGGAAGATACAACTTCTAATCTACTATTTTAATCTTGAAAATAAATACTGTGTGCTTCTTTCACTGGGATGGAAACTATTGTCATAAAGCACAACTGTAGGGAAAGAAAATACAAAATGAGCGTCTTTAAAGATTGGTAGAATTAGGAATTGGTGTGAATAATCAAGCAAAAATATTTATTAAGCACTTACTATGTTTCACGGATTATTCTCAGTTCTAGACATAAAAAGAAAAAGTAGATAAAGACATACAATGCCTGTTCTTAAAAATCTTACATTCTACAAGCATTGATAGCATACATGTATAAGAACAGACAAAATAAATATAGGTCAAAGGAATGCAAAATAAATATAATAATTAAATGGATGCAATCAAGGTGATATTAAGTTGGCATCAAGATAGTTCTTCAAGTAGACCTTGAAGGAAGTTAGAGATATCACAGGGCAGAGTTTAGAAAGGAATGTGTTACAAGTCTAGGAGATGATCAGTTAAATGCACAAAAGTTAGAGGTATAAATCTATGGATGGGGAAGACTTCCAAGGAGATGGAATAATAAGATATTAAAAAGAGAGTACTGCATCATGGACTACAAAGGTTAAAGTCAAATTGTAGAGGGATTAATAAGTTCCATATAACAGTTCATATTTTATACTAGAGTCAAGATAGAGAAAAAGGCAAATAGAAAAATAATAACAGGGAAAAATAGACAACAGAGACCATGTGGAGGATAGAGTTTCCAGTGAGAGGACATTATATGGCTAACAAACATGCAAAGGACACTGTTAAGGAATAATCAGTAAAGAAGAAAGGGAACCAAAAGGACAGTATCAGAAAGGAAAAAAAAAAGAAAAACTCAGAGAGGAGAGTGTATCTATGAGGAAAACGTGGTTAACGGTGTCAGATGTAGCAGAGAGGCTGGGAAGAATGAAGATCAAATACCAATAAACATTGGGACTATATTTTAGTATATAGAAATAAAATCTGGACATCTGATACCATAAGTAGAGTCAGATGTTCAACTTTAAAAGAATCATAAAATTGAAAAAACAGTAAATATATCAATGATAAACCACCTCCATCCCTATTCTCAAATCTACATAATTGAAATTTGAATCTATGAAATATACAGTATTAAACTCAGAACTTTAAATCTAATCACATTATAAATTTGTAATACATCAAGCAACGCTTATTTATGTGACACCAGATACCCAGTATATATTTGAAAAATAAGAGGAATAAAGCCTCTGAATTTATCAAATAAGTGTCAAAAGAGTCCAGGCACTAAAATATATGCAGTTTACTAAAAAAAGTAATTATGCCATCATTCTATTCATATAGTCTTTATGAAACTCTAAAAGTCTTATTCATGGTGTCTCCGATTGAGTGGAAAATGACCCTGTTTAAATACTTCTGTGTATCTTTGAGCTATATACATTGTAATTGCCCTGTGCTTCTTCATGTAGTGAAACTCTTTTCCATTGTCTTCTACAGATATTTTATAAGAATTAACCCAGAGACGTGGAGGATTTCTTCTAATGTTGCGGCAAATTTTTTCTGAGAGATATTTGATGCAAAGGTTTTCCATCCTCAGATAAAGAGGCACCCTAATCTTAACAGAACAGTTGACTTTTATCAAATTGGGTATCTAAAGAATAGAAAATATCTTTGGGATTAAAAGAAAATATAGTTGAAAGACGGCTATTCAAAGCCAATTTGTGGTTGTTCATTCAGCCATGTCTGACTTCATATTTTTAGCAAAAATATTGAAGTGCTTTGCCATTTCTTCATCCAACAGATTAAGGAAGAGAAAGGTTAAGCGATTTGCGTAGAGTCACACAGATTGTAAGTGTCTGAGGACAAGTTTGACCTCAGGTTTTCCTGACTCCAGACCCAGGGTTCTGTCCACTCAGCCACCTACTTGGCTTGAAACTGGCTAGGCCTCTGTAAATAACAAGTTATGATTTGAGGTTGAACCAGGTTTCCAAAGGTTCATTAATTTAGTAATCAAACTCTACTGAACCAAAGGATGATGTTCTATATCAATTAACATGTATTCTCCAATCTAAGTCATTGTCCAAAACTCTGCCTTAATTTAAGAGGTCCTTCAGAGCTAAAACTGGGAATAGATCACTATAAAATCAAAGGAATGGCAGTTCAAGAATGAGAGTATCTAGGCTGCGAAGTCAGATAATAAGAGTCTGTAAGGTGTAATGCAGGCTATAGTCTGGGACCCTTTCAGTGGACATTTAGTTTAGAAGGTATATTTAATATTTGAAACAAATGTATTACATTTTCCTAGTTTTTATTTCAAAGCCATAGAAATAATAATGATAATGTTGATGATGATAATGATAGAAGAAGAAGGAGGAGGAAGGAGTTCTAGTTTATACAATGCTTTAAGGTTTGCAAAGAGATTTACAAATATTATTTCATTTGGCCTTTATGACAGCCATGACATATTCTATTATTATCCTCATAGGATAATAGGAAAATTAGTCAGACAGGAGTTGTGATATCAGGGTCTCTGTGTTATTAGGTGTATATGGAGATTTGCACAGAAATTCATGACTCTTTTCAGAGCTCCTTCTGCTTAGCCTGATAAATTCAATCTGAGAGGCCTATCTACCCCACTACATTCCACATCTTAATTCTATGTTTCTCCTTTAAAGCAATGAATGTAGAAAGTAAACTTTATGATGCTGGGAAAACAAACAAACAATTTTACCACCAAGGGTAAATATAAGATTTTGAGGCAACAAACTAAAGAAATAGCTATTTCCATCATAGTTCTGCATTAACCATAGAAATTCAAAGCAGTTCACTTAGCAGTTTAAACTACATAAATGTTCCTGTGTTGTTTTACTTTGCGATCACCTATGTTTTTCAAACTTGACATTTTGTGGAGATATATTGCTACAATAATTCAAAACAATGAGCTCAATTGTTCTTCTCAGACAGCTCTGCAGTGAATCATCCTCACTTTATTTCTGGGTACCTTTTCCAGAAGTATCATCCTGCTATATCTATACAAGGTTACTCTTGCTGAGAGTGGATCAATCTCAGATGGATTCTTGTACTTCTGCCATGCACTCTACTTCATTTCTGGTGAGAATTGTTGGATTGTGATTTGTTTCTCCCATACTTGCCTAGAAGGCTCTTTTTAAAGATCTTCCACATGGTTAACTGGAAATTTTGTTTTCCGTAGTTATACAAACTTTGTTGGAGTGTTCATTGTGTGAAAGATATACTTATAAATGATCCCAATGGTTTTCTTGCCATCTTAGCTAGTTTTATATCTCTAGTTAGTAATTAAATATAACTCTATATGTGTATATATATAATGTGATTATTTGTGGATTTTTGGAGGTATGGACACCCCCACCAAGGAGATTTCCTGTTGTTCCTTTAATAAGCTTTCCAGCCCAGACCGAGACTTGTTCATGTTTCCAGTTTCTAGCTTCATAAATCTTCCTGCTTATATTTATCTACGGCTGATATACAGCATGTCTCAAATTTTCAGTCTATTAGGACCACACAAAACAGAATCAGCTTTCTATGATGAATCAGTTTCAGTATATTGAGCAGCCAGAACTTTAAAAACTGAAACCTGGAGTAACATTTCCTGTGCTACATTTTCTACCATGAAGAGTAAATTATAACCATATATGTCTAAGCTATACATCATTATACATTCATAGTATAACTTACAAATCAAAAGGTCTCATTCATATCACTCATAGGGTGAGCCCTGTTGGCTAGAGGTTAGTCAACCTAGCTACTATTGATTTACCATATCTTCCTCTATCTCATGCATTTAATATAGGCTCAAATTGAGTTAACATTATACTGAATACCTTCCAAAATCTTTCTCTCTTATCAGTAGGGGAAAAAGTGAGGCAAATACGCCACACAAAACATCTTGAACTCATGGAGAAAACAGGACTTCTATCAGAATGGAAAAGACATGAATTTGAAGACAGGAAAATGTAGGTAATTCATATTCTTTTTCTTTTAAAGTTGTAAAATGCTTCTATCAGTCTGATTTCAACATAACTTTCAGGAATGATAAGTTTTTTTTTTTTTTTTTAGAAAGATAATGCTTTTGTTCTTTAATCATTTCAATCATAGCAGGCAACTTTGATTTCATTTGGGGTTTTGTTGGAAAAGGTACAGGAATGGCTTGCTATTTCATTTTCCTACAGTTCTGCTTAATATTTTACTTTGTTTTTCAAATTTCATTCTTTCCTCCTTCTCTCTCTACCCTCCTACTTGAGCAGGCAAGCAATTTAATATAGGTTATACAAAGGCAGATATGCAAATCACATGTCCATATTACATGATATGGAAGAAAATACTGATCACAAAAAAAGAAAAGAAAAATAAAGTTTCATAAAGTATGCTTCAGTATGTATTCAGACTCTTCATCAGTTCTTTCTCTGAAAGTGGGTAGCATTTTTAGTCATAAGTCTTTAGGAACTTGGAGGAATATATTGGTGAGAATAGATAAATCATTTACAATTGACAGTTATACAATAGCATTACTGGGTACAATATACTCCTGGTTCTTTTTATTTCACTTTGTATCAGTTCATGTAAGTCCAAGCTTTTTTGATGCATACCTCTTATCCTTATTTTTTTCCTCTTAATAGCATTTTATGTTTTCCAATTACATGTAAAGACAGTTTTCAACATTTACTTTTATAAAATTTTGAATTCGAATTTATTTTTCCCTCTGTTTTCCTCTTCCCAAGAGGGCATAGAATCTGATATCAGTAACAGATCACACAGAGATGTGTGATCATATTACACATACTTCCACATTATTCATGTTGCAAAAGAAGAATTAGAATAAAAGAGAAAATATAAGAAAAAAAAGAAAAAATACTGTGCTTCAATCTGCATTCATACTCCATAGTTCCTTTGCAGCATGTGATAATATTTTCCATCTTGAGTCTTTGGATTTTTTCATCTTTTTTTCCTTTAGTATTTTATTTTTCCCCAGTTACATATAAGAAATAATTTTTAGCATTTGTTTTTTAAAACTTTAAATTCCAAATTTTCTCAGTTCCTTTGCCTTACAGAATATCATATTTCAACACCTTGGTTCTTTCCTGTAGAAGCTGTTAAATCTTGAATCATCCCAACTGTGGGTTCTTTCTGAATGCTTGCATTTTATTCTTGATGTGAGAACTCTGGAATTTAGGTATAAAATTCCTACTGGTAATCATTTTGGGATCTCTTTCAGAAGGTGATTGGTAGAAACTTTCAAATTTTATTTTATCCTCTGGTTGTAGAATATCAGGGCAGTTTTCCTTTATGCAGAGACCTTCAGAAATGTAGCGGGTGGAGGCGGGGCAGTCTCCCAGGCTCAGTTCCCTCAGGGGCTTTATGCAGAGACCTTCAGAAATAGAGCGGGTGGGGCAGGGCCGTCTCCCAGGCTCAGCTCCTTCAGGTGGTTTATGCAGAGACTTTCAGTAATGAAGATCCTGCCTGCTGCTGGGGGAGTCCTGGGCCACTGCAGCTGCACTGCTGCTGCCTCCGCCGCCGCCCCCGCCTCTGCCTCCGCTGCTTCCTCCCGAGGGGGCCCGAGTCACGGAGACACCCTGCTCCCCTCTCGGCCAGGTCAGCCATCTCTCTCACTGACCTGTAGAGTCTGTGGGCGGAGGGACCTTCCCGGCCACCGGAGCTTCCGTCCCTGAAGCCTGCTTGGATCACCTTCTCTGGGGCTGCGGCCAGGGCAGCGCTGGGGTGGGGTCCGCTTTCTGGAGCACGATGGACCCTGGGGACAGCTCTCCAGGACTCTCTGGAACAGAATATCTCTTCCACTGTGTTTCTGCACCCCTGCAGTGACCCAGAACTTCTGGGGAGCTCTTCTTACATTAACTCTATTGGCTGTGGGTTCGGAGCTCCTATACATGTGTCTTTCTACTCCGCCATCTTGACTTCACCCCCGCAGTTTTCCTTAATAATTGATTGAAAGATGGTCTAGGTTCTTTTTTTGATCATGGCTTTCACATAGTCCAAAAATTTTTAAATTCTCTGTCCTAGATCTATTTTCCATGTCAGTTGTTTTTCCAATGAGATATTTCACATTGTCTTCTATTTTTTTCATTGTTTTGGTTTTCTTTTATTGTTTCTTAATTTCTCATAGATTCAGTAGCTTTCATTTACTTCATTCTTATTTTGAAAGAATTATTTTATTCAGCGAGATGTTGGACCTTCTTTTCCATTTGGCCAATTGTGCCTCTTGAGGCATTCTTGTCCTCTTTGACATTTTGTACCTCTTTTATCATGTGGTTTAGTCATTTTTAAGGTATTATTTTCTTCAGTTTTTTTTGTGTCTGCTTTACCAAGCTATTAACTCATTTTTCATTATTTTTTTTGCATCACTCTCATTTCACTTCCCAATTATTCCTCTACTTCTCTATTTGGCTTTCAAAACCCTTTTTAACTCTTCCGTGGCCTTAGACCAATTCTTTTGTTTCTGGAGCCATTGTATGAAGGGTCTTTGACTTTTTTTGGCTTCTTCTGACCATATTTTATATTCCTTGTTGCCATAGTAACTTTCAATCATCAGAATTTTTTTTTTCATTTTTCCCCCATTGTTTGCTGATTTTCCCAAGTTATTAGTTGACTGTTAAGGGAGGGCTCTGCTTCTACCATGGAAAGCACACTGTCCCAACTTCAGTGCTTTTGCGAAGCAATTTTTTCCCAGAAATACTTTGAGGGACTTGTTAAGTTTTCAGTTCTTTCAAAGCAATATGATCTAAGGAGAGGTGTTTATTATTTTCCTGGCTTGTTCTCTGCCTTGTGAGTGACCACAAACCCTCTTTTTTTCTGTTCTGGTCCAATGAGGAGCATCTTCAATCCATTAATGCCACAAACCCTTCCAGCCTAGTGTTCTTTCTCACCCTGGGACTGCCACTAAGAATTGCAACCTCAGTCCAAGTATGGGCAAAGAAAGGGAGTCCTGCCTCAGTGCTAGCAAAGAGACTACCTGTAATCTTTTTCTGATTAATTGTTTGACTTGAAAAATTTTGGAAGATGTTGTCTGTTTTTGATAGTTTTCAGGTAAAGAAATTATTTTTCTTTGGTCTATTTCCCAGGTCAGTTTATTTTTTCAATGAGCTACGTCACATTGGCTTCTATTTTTGTGTGTGTGTGTGTGTGTGTGTGTGTGTGTTATTTTATTCATTCAGCATTTTGGGGGTCTCTTTTTAGCAAGCTGTTGGCTCTTTTTCATGATTTTCTTGCATTGCTCTCATTTCTATACCCCATTTTTTCTCCACCTCTCTTACTTGTTTTACAAAATAAATTTTGAACTCTTGGATGGTCCAAGACCATTTCATATCTTTTTTTGAGGCTTTTGATGTCGGAACCCTGCCCTTGATGTCTTCCATCAGTTGGATGTTTTGCTTTTCCTCTTGTTGCATGGTTTGAACTTTCTCACTGGATAGAATGGAAGAAAATGACTTTGCAACAAGAAACTAGCCTTCTATAGTCTTATTTTTTCCTCTTTGGGGGCATTTTCTCTGCCATTTACTTGACTTTTGAGTCCTTTGCAAATGGAAGGTATAATGCACCAGAGTTCAGACGTTTTGAGCACTTCTTGTCTAAGATATCTCTAGGGACCTGTAAGTCCTCAGTTCCTCCAAAGTAGCAGAGTTAAGGGAGACAGGGTTACTGCTATTCTGACCTGTCCTCTTTTCTTCCCTGGAACTGTGAGCAGGATTACCTCTCCACAGTTGCCACCAGTCCCATCATGCCAGCTCTCCTCCTCATCCCAGGACTGCCACTCAGGACTCAGACCGGTATCAGCTGCTCAATTCTCCTGCTATCTGTAGGCCGAGAGCTCCAGAATGGCCACAACTGAGGCAGTGACTGCCACAGACCAGGGGCTGGGCATGACTGGAATTGGCCATTGCTTCACCCTCATTCAGGTGAAAGAGTTTTCTCATTGACCTTTGAAGCTGTCTTTGATATTTGTAGGTTGAGAAATCTGGAAAATACAACTGCCTGTGATTTACTGCCCTGAAACCTGCTCCAGTCCCATCTGTGCACATGCTGTTCTGAGTTACATTCGAAGCCCACTGCAATAGACCCTTACTGTCAGACTTACAGGCTATGCTAAGATATGTGGGGGTTCTTGGTATTGGCAGTTGCCTGCTCATGGGTTCAGGATCTCCCACTTGTTTGCTGATATGACAAGCATAGATTTGCTGGGAAACCTCCCATCCTGGACTGTAATTCCCTTTTTCTTGAGTGACATGGAGTTTGTTTTTGCTTTTTTTTTGGCCCAGTGCTCTTAATCTCCTGGACAAAAACACTATTCCACCCAATCTTTCTTATGTCTTTATTCTTGTATGATCTTTTCTAGGGCACTCTTTCATAGTGCTTGGGGATAAGAATGGAAAGGATAGTGTGATCTATTGCTTACCCTGACATCCTTTTCTTCACAAATCTGAATCTCTGCTCATCTTTATAATACAGCAGAATGCAACCACAGTCATTTTGCACACTTTATTAGCCACTATCCAATTGATAGGTATCCCTTCAATTTCTGATTCTTTGGAAAATATATTTTTATAGGTATAGGTTCTTTGTTTTTTATGTCTTTCAGACATGAACCTAATTATGGCATTGCTGGATCAGAGGGATTTATAGCCCTTTTAGAATAGTTTCAAATTGCTCTACAGAATGATTGAATCATGTCACAATTCTACCAACAGTGCATTAACATATTGATTTCCCCATATGCCATGGTACATTTTTTTCTGTCATATTATACAATCAGATAGGTGTGGGATATTAGCTCAGAGTTATTTTAATTTGCATTTTTAATCAATATTGATTTATAGCATTTTTCCTCATGACTATCAATAGCATTGGTTACTTCACCTGAGATCTGCCTGTTCATATACTTTGAACATTTATAAATTGAGGAATAACTTTTTTTGTCTAAATTTGATTCAGTTCTCTTTATACTTGAGAAATGAAGGCTTTACCTGAGAAACTAACTGTATTTTTTCACAGTTTTGACTATTGTGCTTTTCCCTCCATCTTATTTCCTATGTTGTTTACCTTGATCTCTCTTTCCTTTTACCCTTTCCATCCTCAAAACTGATTTGCTTCTATCACCTCCCTGAGTGTCACATCCCTCCTATCAGCCCTACCCCTTTCTTAAATTCTTTCTCTCCTACTTTCCTGTAGGGTAAGATGGAGTCCTATATCAACACAGTGTGCTTGTTATTCCCTCATTGATCCCAATTTCAATGAGAATAAGGTTCAAGCATTGTATTCCACCTCCCTTATCTTCCCCTCCACTGTAAAAGTTCTTCTTGCTTCTTTTATGTGAGATTATTCATCCCATTCTTCCTCCCCATTTTCCTTTCTGCCAGTGTACTACTCTTCTTAACCCTTTATTGTATTTGTGTAGATGTCATCTCTCGTATTCAACTCATGCACATGCCCTCTTTCTATGTACACTTTTAAAAATTAATTTATTTATTTTAGCCTTCAACATTTATTTCCACAACTTTTTAATCCAAATTTTCTCCCCATCACTACCCTCCTCCCACCTCAAGATGGTGATGGAATGCATTCATATTACTCCTTCCTCGAGTGTGTCTTCTTGATATGATGTCATTCCCCCTTGTCAACCCATCTCCTTCACTTTCTTGTAGGACAAGACAGATTTCCATACCCTATTACCTGCACATCTTATTTCCCAATTTGTTGTAGAAAAATATTTAACATTTGTTTATAAAATTTTGAGTTTCAAATTCTCTCCTTTCTTCCTTACCTAATTTATAAAATTTGAAAAATTCTATTTTTAAAGAATTTTCCTAAGTGATTTTTAAAAGATCTTTTTTTTCTCATTTAACTACTTTTGCTTTTTAAGGAGTTCTTTTCAGTGAATTTTTGTGCCTCTTTTATCATTTGATCTATTGTGTGTTTCAAGATTTTATTTTCTTCAGCATTTTTGTGACTCATCAAAGTGTTGACTCTTTTTTCATGATTCTCTTGCATCTTTTCATAATTTTTTTTGCATCTCTCTTATTTTTCCCAGTTTTCTTCTACTGTTATTTGATTGTCAATATCATTTTTGAGCTATTCTAGGAATTCTTTTTGTGCCTGAGACTGATTCACCATTTTCTTTGAGTCTTTTGCTGGAGCAATTTTTGACTTGGTTGCCTTTTTCTGAGTTTCTGCTTTGATTTTCACTATCCACGCTAACTTTCTATGATCAGATTCTTTTTGTTGTTGCTATTTGCTAATTTTCCTAGCTTGTTTTTTTTCTTGACTTTTAACTTTATATGTTAAAGTTAGTTTCTACTCTCAAAATGTAGGTGGCACTTTCCAAAACTTCAAGGGTTTTCAGTTTGCCATTGTATTCAAAGATATTTATATTAATTTATTTTGGTGAGATCTGTAAGTTTTCACTTATTTTAATGTGTTATGACCTAAGGGAATATATTTTTTAAATTATTTCCCAGGTCTGTGCTCTAGTCTGTGAATCATCATAAGCACTATTTTCCAGTCTCCAGATGTGAGCAGGGTCTCTATGTCCCTGCTCAAGCATTTTTTTGTACTAGTGAGTCTTCTTGACCCTGGAACTAGAATCTAGAATTGCAACTTGAATGGGAAATGCCATGAATTCCTACCCCTAGTGCCAACAAGGGGACCACTATGATGTGCTTCTGACTAGTTGTTTGACTCCCTTAATCTCTGTGGGCTGAGATCTCTAGAATCCACTGCTGCAGATTCAGTTTCCCCCAGAGCTAGCTGTTGACTTGGTGAGGTGAAGCCTGTGGTGTACTGTATTTAATTCTTCCATCAGTGGGACAGACCTTTCCCACAGACTTCTAAGTAGTTTTGGACTAGAATATGATTTCATCCTATACATTTATGGGTTCTTCTGATCCAAAATTTGTTTCAAGGCATCATTTAAAGTTGTTTGGAAAATAATTTAGAAGAGCTCATGTGGGTCCCTTCCTTTTCTCTTGCCATCTTAAGTCTTCCCTCAAAATTTTAGAAATACAACAGTGCAAAGAGATATCCTAAACATTGAATGCAACTCTAAAATAATTTTGATAGGAGTGACAGGAAATAAATCATTAATTTTAACCGTATTTCTGGGAATTTTTCTCCTTACATTTACAAAGAAATTCTTATATGAATATACATTTTGACTCCCATTTCACCAATCCAATCTCAGTTCCTATCATTTTTCTTTTTTAGGAAAGGCTTGTTCCTGAACAGTATCTTCTCATTTACTCTGACTTTTTGAACCACTCCTCTCCCTGGAGAATTTCCCCCCAGGCTCAGGTATTCTGTAATATTTGGCACTCTTATCAAATGATAAATAAAAGTTGCATACAGGCAAATTATTTCATACACAGGTGTCAAATTCAAATAGAAATTTGTTCTTGCAGGTCATATATTGACTTAGAAAATCAAAAGTTAGCATTTTCATGTTTTATTGTATTTTTTCTTATTTTGTGAAAAATTTCCCCAATACCTTTTAATCTGATTCAGACCATACTCAATAATTTTATTGGGTATAACACTTTTAATTTGATATAAGTAAACTCATTTTAAAAATAAGAGCTTCTCCAAAGTGCCATTACTTGAGATAGATAGCTCCTGATCACTAGATGTCTTCAAGTGAATATTGAATTACCACTTTTGGGAAAAGGTGTGGATACTGTCCTGTTGAGTTACAGTAAAAAATTGATTAGATGACTCCTGTGATGCCATCTAGCCCTTTCATAATGTATTGCATATAAAATAAGAAGTCACATACTTTGACAGAAATTTTAACAATATTTAAATGGTGATGTTGAAAAATGACAAGGTTTAATTATTTAGGCTAGTCAATTATATGAAAAAAATTATTCTGTTAATATACTGCATAAATAATGTCATTATTATATGATATGATCCTCATGTATTGGACAGAGAGAGATAAAACACAGAACAAACCATATAGACTAGTGTCTTATGAAACATTGATCTAATATTGTAAGGACTGTGTAATAAGATACATATTGTAATGGGTTGCAAATATTGTACTATAGCACCAATGTGATATTCACAGTGCCTATGGTGGCCATGAATATACTGGTGCAATTCTGAATCACAAAATACAACAGATTCACCACATGGGAGACAGAACCAAAATATTTATTGAGATGCCAGAAGGTCAAATCCCAATACCATAAAGTGAGATCCATCATAGTAACAAAGAAATCTATACAAAATAACAATGCAGAGGGCAGTCCCATCCCCAGGCCTTCCCTCTATTAGACTTCCCACAAACCAGCTTCCTTAAACAAATCACAGACACCCTTAAACAAAATGACAAGCAAGCTCTCTCACTCACACTAGTCAGTTGCCTGCCTTTCTCTCTCTCCCCTCCCTCCCTTCTGACTGTTCTCATCAATTTCCTCTCATCTCTGTTCTAACCTCACCTCTCCTTGTTCCACTCTCAACTTCTTCCTGTTCCATGTGACTTGACTCATGTGACTCAGGTTTCCATGTAACTTAAGTAGGTCACATGCGTCTATCTATAGAAGGGAATGATCTTCTCATTAAGAGGCCAAATTGCATTAGCAATAAGCAAAAATTCATTGATTAATACACATACACAAACAAAAAAGAAAGCAATTAGGAAAAAAACAGTTGCAACTAAATGATATCTATGAAAGATAGTAGAGCTGCCATAACTAAAATCTAAGGTCATAGGACAGGACTGTATAATATTAGCAAATATTCAGGCTTAAAGAAATGATGTGAAATACTAGATTTCATCTTTAACTTGACAAAATTGACTTAGAAATGCAGACAACACAAATTCCATTGTGATTATTTTAGGTAATTTTGAAAACAACATATGTGTCTGCGCAGAACAAGATGTTGCCTGTATTATTTTTATAATAAGTTATCTACTATTCATTGATTAAGGTGATTCAGTATCTCTAGGGGATAATAACAGAAAGGACTTTGTTGAATGACTCTTTGACATTCAGTTTTCAGTGACAGTTAAAACACTTTGTATGTTTGTGAAAGTGCTCATCATTGTGGTGGAGGAGATACAGAATGGGGAAAAAGCTTAAGAAGTATTCACTATGGAAGGTAAAGTTTCTAATAAAATGTATTTAATGAAACAAAAATTTCCACTGAGTTTATATTCAGAGCTCACATCTTGATACAGTTATCAATGTGAATAAAAATGAGTAATGTGTACTGCAAACAGTAAAATATAGTTCTTTTTTGTTTTTGTTTCTGTTATTTTTTAGTGCAGCTTGCTGTCTAAGATAGTTAAAGAAGTGAGCTAGTGGAATTAACTTTTTATCTGTAAGCATGTATTATGTGTAATATTTTTATCATTAGACTAAACGGGCCAATGAAATCATCTCAGCACTTCAGTGCTCCCTCTGTGGAAGATTTATATTAAGGCATGGACAAGAATCATACAAGATGAGCAGGCATGGTGAAATTGTGGTATGGGCCAGGTGAGGGAATAATCATGTCATTGAGAACATTGATGTATAGATATGTCTAGACTTTTATCATAAATAGTGAAGTTTGTTATCACTAAAAAAAAAGAATTGTGTTTCAACAGCAGTCTTCCATTCCACTTTGTAAGCATTATTCAAACATATAATGCATTGTTTTAAGTGTTATTCAACCATGTAACAATTTATTTGCTGGTCAGTCAAAACACTCAGATCAGTTTGTAAATATAGAGTGTTTTCTTATTCTTCTGTCATCTCAGTATCCATTTTTTCCTCTACAAAATGAAAGAGCTGGGCCAGATAATCTCTACAGTCAAATGAACATACTATGCCTAATTATCTTAATTATGCCTATCTTTTAAAAATTTATTTATTTTTGGTTTTCAACATTGCTTTCCACAAGATTTGGAGTTCCAAATTTTCTCCCCATTACTCCCCTCCCACTCTTCCAAAATGTCACACCTTCTGATTACCCCTTACCCCAGTCTGCCCTCCACTTTAATGCCCATTTTTATCCCTTTCACCTTTACTTTCTTGAAGGGCAAGATAAATCTCTATCCATCATTGCCTGTATATCTTATATTCGAGTTGATTGTAAAAACAATTATTATTTAAAAAAAAAAATTTGACTTTCAAATTCTCTTCCTTCGTTCCTTCCCCATCTACCACCATTGAGAAGTCAAAAAATTCAATATAGGTTATACAAGTGTAGTTATGCAAAACACCTCCATATTAGTCATGTTGAAAAAGACTACTTCCCTCCATCCTATCTTGTGCCCCCATTATTCTATTTTCTCCTTTGATTCTGCCCCTTTTCTAAAGAGTTTGTTTCTGAATACTCACCACCCTCAATCTATTGTCCCTTCTATTCCCCCCATCCCCCTTCCCCTTAATTTCATGTAGGGTAAGATGCTAAATTGAGTGTGCATGTTACTCCCTCCTTAAACCAAATCCAATGAGAGTAAGGTTCACTCATTCCTTCTCACCGCCCCCTCTTCCCCTCCATTGAAAAAGTTTTCTTGCATCTTTTATGTGAGATGATTTACCCCATTCTTTATCTCCCTTTATCCTCCTCCCAATATATTCCTTTCTCACATGTTAATTTTCTTTTTTTAGATATCCTCCCTTCATTTATCTATCTATCTATCTATCTATCTATCTATCTATCTATCTATCTATCTGTCTGTCTGTCTGTCTGTCTGTCTGTCTGTCTGTCTGTCTGTCTGTCTGTCCGTCCGTCCGTCCGTCCGTCTGTCTGTCTATCTATCTATCTATCTTTCTACTTCCTTCAACTTCTCTAATATTGAGAAATGTTTCATGAGATACAAACATCATCTTTTCATGTAGGAATGTAAACAGTTCAACTTTAACAAGTTGTTTATGAATTCTCTTTCCTGTTTACATTTTCATGCTTCTCTTGATTCTTGTATTTGAAAGTCAAATTTTCTATTCAGATCTGTTTTTTTTTTTTTTTCATCAAGAATGCTTGGAAGTCCTCTCTTTCACTGAATGTATGTTTTTCCCCTGATGGATTATACTCAGTTATGCTGGGTAGGTGATTCTCAGATATCTGTCCTTTAGAGTATCATATTCCAAGACCTTTAACCCCTTAAACTAGTAGCTGTCATATTTTTGTGTTATCCTGAGTATATTTCCACAATACTTGAATTATTTATTTCTGGCTGCTTGAAATATTTTCTCCTTGATGTGGCAGCCTTGCAATTTGGCTACAATACTTCTAAGAGTTTTCCTTTTAGGATCTCTTGTCAGAGGTGATCGGCAAATTCTTTCCATTTCTATTTTACCTTCTGGTTATAGAAATAAGAGCAATTTTTCCTTGATCATTTTTTTTAAAAGATGATGTCAAGGATCTTTCTTTAGATCATGACTTTCAGGTAGTCCAATAATTTTTACATTATTTCTCCTACATCTATTTTCCAGGTGAGTGGTTTTCCCAATGATACATGTCACATCATTTTCTATTTCTTCTTTTTTTGCTTCCATTTTATAATTTCTTGATTTCTCATAAACTCATCAGCTAACATTTGCTCCATTCTAATTTTTAAGGAATTATTTTCTTCAGTGAGCTTTTGGACCTCCTTTTCCGTTTGGCCAGTTGTGCTTCTTAAGACATTCTTCTTCTCATTGCTTTTTTGAACTTCTTTTACTATTTGTGTTAATATATTTTTAAGGTGTTATTTTCTTCAGTATGTTTTATGATCTCCTTTAGCAAGCTCTTGACTTGTTTTTCATGATTTTCTTTCACCATTGTCATTTCTCTTCCTAGGTTTCCCTCTATGTCTTTTACTTGATTTTCAAAATCCTTTATGATCTCCTCTGAGGCCTATAACAAATTCATACCCTTCTTGGAGTCTTTTCATGCAGGAGCTGTGACTCTGCTTTCCTCCTCTGCTTGTATGTCCTGATCTTCCTAGTCACCATAATAAGATTCTATTTTCTCAGTTCTTTTAGAATGTTTACTCATCTTTCCAGACAAACACTTGTCTTTGTAGCTCTTTGTTAAGGATGGACTCTGCCTGAAGTGCAGGTGGGGATTGAGGTAGATCTCCTGTCCCAGGCATCCCCATTGAGTGTGAACCCAGACCTCTGAAAGCAGCCTCTGCTGCTGCAGTCGCTGACCACTGATGCTGACATGATCCCTAGTGCCCTGGTCCTGGGGTCAGACCTAGCTCAACATTGATGTTCTCTCACCCAGGTCCCACAGAGTTTTTCCACTGACCACTTTGGTGTCTATGGGTTAGGAAGTCTGGAAACCACCACAAGTGCCATTGATTCAGTTTCCCAAGATGTGTTCTGGACATTTTGTGCCAGTCTGATCCACCCTAGATTACACTCCATTTCTTGTCCAGTGTAAAAGACCATTCATATCAACTTTCCAAGTTTTCTTGGGCTGGGGATTTGTTTCACTGTCACTTCGTGGGGTCTGTAGCTCTCTAATTTTTTTAGAGTAATTTTTTACAGTTATTTGGAGAACGTTGTGGCATAGTTCAGGGAAATCTCTGCTTTTACTTTGCCATGTTGTCTCCACTCCCCAATTTTACCTATCATGATGAAAATAATTACTGTGAAAGTGACAGTATATTAAGGAAAAGTAGAGTTGAGAAAGGATGGCTTAAAGCCCTTTGCCATCTAACTCCAGAATACTTTGTTAGGCTCACTGCGCATTGCTCTCTTTAACCCATTTGCCAGTGCAGTCATTTTTTTTTTCATGTTATTCCTCATGTATTATATTCTCTTTTCTATTTCCATGGCTTTGCATGGACTTTTAAATCCAACCCCTTGCTGGTATGTCTCCTGCCATATACTTTAGTTAGACTTGGTTGTTTTGGGGCACTATGATAAATATTGCCAGTCTCTCATAGACTTGAAATCTCTTCTTCGTTCTTGAACTTCAAAAGCATATTTAAATACTCCCTTTTGTTATCCCTGAGTAATTTTATAAGGTGGGTTCTTGATGAAGAAGTTCTTTGAATCTCAATCTTTCACACAATTCTTGTTTTCCCTTCTCCTTCCCTCCCAATCCCAGTCTTATGTTAGCAATAACAGATGTTTAGTCACTGAATTTAAGAGCTTTCTAAGTCTCCAGAAATTCAAATTCATATATTATATCAAATACCTACTTTCTTAGTTCATTCCTTACTACAGCGGGAAAAAAAGAAAAGAAAAAAAGCCATTCTAACAAATATGCATACATAGGTAAAATAAATTTCTACATTTCTCATAACTCCCCTTTCAACTCTGATAAAAAAATAACAATGTATGTCTCATTCTTTATGTTTAGTTTATCATCTCTATTTCAGAAAATGAGTAGAATTCTTTATTACTGCTCCTCTAGAAGAGAAGCACCTTATTTTAGCCCATTTCTCTAATTTTCCAAGGTCACACAGGTAGTAAGTAGCAGAATTAGAATTTTAACCCAGATGATTTCACTTTAAATCCAGTACTCTCTATATAATACCATGACTAATATTTTTGTCTGTGAAAATTATTGTCTTTTGGTCAGATGTTGTTAGCCATTATAATGGCATAACACATAAATATATTTTCATTTTTCTCAGCATAGGAATGGAATGAAACACAAACATACCTGCAGTAGAGAAGGCCATGGTTGTCTACTGAATTTTGACTTCTCTTTTTAGAGAGGTAAGTATGAGTACAGACACTTAGATTAAAACACCTTAAATAAAGCACCAGCTACACTTCTCCCCTCACTATTTTAAAGAAAAGTATTCTAAAAAGAAGAGAGTTGTTGATTTTTATATTCTCTTGATGATTTTTATCATCCTGAAGTCTAAAAGTTTTTGTTTTCTGCCACTTCCCCCAGGTTGCTAAGAAATCCTTGACTTTATGTACCGCAATAAATGGTTCTTGGACAGCTGTTTATCAGGAAGATGCATTTTGCTCAAAGATAATTCAGGGGACTCAAACCAACAGGATATTGAGCTACTTTTCATGAATAACTATATTTGGAATTTGACAAAAACAAAACAAAACAAAACAAAAAAGTTTTCTTTAAAACATGCTACATAGACTGCTTTGACTGTTAGGCCATTAGATCCATTATTGTATCAATCAATATTTCTCTCTGAAATAGCCCTTTACCCCACACACTGATATGAGCTTAGGCAATTGTAACTAGTTGTCAAAATAGAATGGAAAGTTTGAAATGTTATTGGTGGTGCCTACATCTCCAAAAGAAGTAATTCAGCTTTAAGTGTAATTAGTGATAATGTGAGTCACAAAGGTAGGGGTAAGGTTATGGCAAGGAATGGAAGGTCTAGGCATCCAATAATTGGAAGCAGAAGCATTGACCCTAGAAGTAACTGCTTGGATATTATTTAATATCATTTATAAGTATCTTCTCTTAAGATTGAACAAATAATGAACTCTTGAACTTTTAAAAAATTAAAAAATATATATTTATTAAACATTAAAAAAAATATTTTGAATTTTTTTAAAAAATTTGAAAAATATTACTTGAAAGAGTGAAATATGAAGAACTTTCAGACACTAGCATTCCTTAGAAAAGCCAGGATAAAAAGACTGAAAATGACAGAAAAAAAGGAGAGATGGAGGAAGAAAGAGCATTTTCAAATTCAAAAGGGTCAGAGGTAACAACAGGCAAACTGTCAAAAAAAATCCTTTTCTAGTCTATGCCCCTTAATGGAATGTGACAATGATTTCTTTGAATTCTTCATTTTTTGTCAATAAGGATGTAATTTTTACTTCAATAGGGTGTCCAGCTAACCTTTCTACATTGAGTTTTCCAAACAACTCTCCATTTCACCTTAAGGTCAGGAAAAGAAAAGAAATCTTTGAGTTCATATGGTAGCTAAAGAAGGTCAGGCAAGCAATATATGCCAACAACTAATGGTACAATTAAATGACAATTCATTAAAAAAAATTCTTAGAGAAAGAAATTCTCCACACACACATGCACAAATACACACACATACATACACACAGAAATTGACACACATGCACACACACATGAGGGAATGGTGTAAGGGAAAGTGTAGAATACTAAACATGGAGTTCAAGGACCAGAGTTTTTAACATATACATCTAGTCTCTCAATCAACAAGCACTTATTTTGAATCTACTTTGGTAGATCACTTAAGTTTTCTACATCTCAGTTTCTTCAGGCTTAAAATTTCAGAATATGGGCTACATAACCTCATAAGCTCAAACTTAGATCAATCATTTTATGATTTTAAATGTCATTAAATATTAACAGATTCTTATGGAACTGAGATTATATATTTCCTTCCCTAAGGTTTAGTAAGTGTAGGAGAACTTTGTTTGAACAATTCTTCATTAATCTGTCACCTTCACAGGTAACTTTAGATAATTTATAGGAAACTCTTTGTCTTTTCTCTTAATAACTTGACAATGCAAATTATCACTTTAACTCATCCAGTGACTTTGAAACTTCATATGAACCACTTTACATAGAATGAATCAGAGGAAATATGTAGATAACATTGTTCAACATCTTTTAAAGCATCATACATCAAATCCATTTTGACTTACGTAACTTTTGCCACTCATCATTACTTTAATGTTTTCTTTATGCAAGACAGAAATTTTTGGTGCTTTCATACATCATAGAAAAGGAAATAGTGCCTGCAAAATAAATACATTTTTTACTAACCATATTTATGTTTTTAGTTTAGAGTCCTCATCATTAATTAGCTCTGTATATCATAGCAAGACAAATGATTAATTAAATATTGATTAATGGAAACAAGAATGGTTTCAAAGTATTAAAAAGGCTAATTAATGAAGGTTTACTTACTGACTGATGCTAAAAGAGAGGACTAAGAATATATATTAAAATGTATGGTATTATTTTTTGTGTCTTACTGTTTACTTGAATGTAACAAATCAAGGATCATATAGCAAGTATCAATTTATTTCCAGATACTATGCTAGGTCCTTGGCAGATAAATAAAAAGCAATTCACTTCATTCTCTCAAGGAATGTGCGTTCTTTGGGAAATGGGATAGAGAAAAATATAATACATTAATAGATTAAAAATAGAATAGTTGGAGGACAGTTAGAATCTGATGTTGGGGAAGAGGATGCTATTGTTGTTACTGAGTCATTTCAGTGGTGTCTTACTCTTTGTGACCATATTTGAGGTTCTCTTGGTAAAGACATTGGAGCAATTTGCCTTTTCATCTCCAGTTCATGTTATAGATGAGCAAACTGAGACGAACAGGATTAGATGACTCAGTTAGTGTCTGAAGTCAAATTTGAACTCCTGAAGATGAGTTTTCCTGATTCCAAGCCTAGTGCTCTACTTTATCACCTAGCTGTCCAAAGGGAGGGGAGGATAATGAAGGAGAAATAATGGGAAATCAGGAAAAAAAGGTTTCTTGAAGGCAAAGTTATTTAGATAAACCTTGAACGGCACTAGGGATTCTAAGAGGCAGAGTTAAAGAAGGAGAGCATTCCTAGACAGAAGAATTAAATGAGAGTGTCATATGTAGGTAACATTAAGGGGAACTGTTTGAATAGAAAATGGAGGGTGTAAGGGACATCAAGGTGAAACTCACCTTAACACCTGGACTCAGATTGTAAAAGACTTTAAATGAAAAATAGAAGATGTTTTAGTCTATCCTAGAGGTGATGGGAACCACTGCAGCTTATTGAAACATGGTAGTGACAAGGTCTAATTTCAGTCTTAGAAACATCAATTTGTCAGCTATGTGAAGGATATTTTGGAGAGAAAAATACCTGGAGGCACAGGGATCAGTTAGAAGGCTATTGTAAATTGCAGTTAAGAGATGAGGTAGGTTGATTCAGTTGTAATACTAACTTTTAATGAGCACTTTAAGGTTTTATATTGTCAATATATTTTTTGCTTAATTTAAAGATCTTTCCCACCCATTAGTAGACCCATGTGACCTGCTTATATCCCATGGAAACCCAGATTTGGTGGAGGCAATTGCTGAACAGGTGGAATAAGAAGGGGTTTAGTGGAGTTGGGAGGAAGTTGGTGAGAGCAATTAGGATGGAAGAGAGAGGAGACAGGCAGGCACAGTTAGTTTTGTGAGTGTTTCTTTGTGGGAAGGGCCTGGCAGGGCTGCTGGGGAGTGAGGGTGTGGCATGGGAGTGCATTGTCCCCTGCAGTGCTAATGTGTGTTGACTTCTTGGTTACTATGGTGGGTTTGGCTTTCTGGTGTTGAGGTTTGACTTTTTGGTGACAGAATAAATCTTTTAATTCTACCTTCTATATGAAAAGTCTGTTATACTTTGTGATTCAGAACTGTGTTGGCATATTCATAATCGCCATTGGTGCTGTGAATATTGCCTTGATGATACAGGTTTACAAAGACTTTCTGTATATTATTTCATTTTATTTCCATATAAACCCTATGTGGTAGGTGGTATTATTCTCCATATTTTACTGAGGAGGAAATCAAGACTGATAGAAAATTACTTGAATCACTTGTGCTGGATCACGTGTCTAGTTTCTATCTTAGGCAAGATATGTGCAGGTTTTGCTGATTCTAGTTTCATGACTTTAACAGCTAAACAATGTGGGATAGTAAGTCAATCAGTAAACAAATATTTATCAAGCTATGTACTAGAAACTATATTTGGTATTGGGGGAAAAAAAACATAAACAAAAAATATAGTCCCTGCTCCAGGGATATTTACAGGGCAATGCAAAGCAGAGTAAAGGAAACTCTTGCAAGAGATGTAGAGGATGAAAAATTAAAAAGATTTGGCAAGTAATGAAATATGGAAGGTAAGGGAGAGTGAAGAATAAAGTATGTCTCCTGAGTGGTGAAACTTGGTAGGTAGAAGAACATGGTGCTGTTGATAGGAATAGGAAAATTACTAGGAAGGTTGGGTTAAGGAAAAGAAATAATGGGTTTATTTGGAGTGTAAGATGTCTATAACACATCCAGGAGAAATTGTCTAGCACACTGTCAGAAAAGTGGGATTGAAACTCACAGAAGAGGTAGCGACTATCCATGTGCTTATTGACATCAATAAAGAGAAATGAATCCATGGGAATTGACGAGATGGCCATACTTCATAAGGGTAGGGAAACCCATCTTAACTAAACACTATCTCTTTGAGGTACTAGCATACTGCTGCACACAGAAGACACTTCATTATTGTTGAATGGGTGATATTAGAAACTATTTTAATAAGGAACATTCCCAATCTTTTCTTCAATAAATATTTCCCAAGTATGATTTGAGCTTCTTTTGAATCATAAAAAGTCAGGAAATACACATTTTTACTTTTTAAAAAATATTTTGAAACCATTTCTCTTTTTTTGTCTTCCTAATATGATATAATGTACTATACAAACTGATGGATTCTTTTTTAAAAAAAAAAATCGGTAAAATAAAATTTACAAATTGAACCTTCCTATTTGAGAAAAACTTGGAGGTGAAAGCATAGGATAAGCATTGTTTCCTTGTCTCCTTTTTGAAGCTCAGAAAAGAAAAACACCAAATTTTAAAGGTCTTCCCGAGGTGAGTGGGTGTCAGAATTAACTTAGTGTAGGCTCTGAGTTTCTTGATGATTTCTTTTTCTAAGTGTGCACTTACTTTTTCAAAGAACCAAACTTCTTTGACTGTAGTATCTATTATTTCTATGATAATCACCTTCAGATCTATCTGCAGTTTCGGTCTTTTACCTATTACTCTATCCTAAACTTCTAATCAGTTAATAAGTCACTTCAATTTGGATGTACTGTGCATATTATTGCTTTCATTACAACATGATATTAAAAAACATCTTTACAATTAAATGAAATTGCCTCCATATGCACCCAAAAGCAATACTTTTTCCAATTTTATATTTATCAAATAACTTATTTTTTCTTAGATAAAAATTTTCATGCAACATTTGATAATGTTTAAACCTTATGATTAAAATTCTCTCCTCTGATGGCTTCTGTGAAGATAAAACAAAATGCAGGGAAATAGGAGGTTTGTTCCAGAGCACAAAATTTGGAAGAGCCTAGCACCACTTTTCTATTGGGTAAAAATAAGTGGGGTTGGTATGTATTTATTAAGAATGATTTGATAAAATAGGAAGTCAACACATAATACTTTCTGACTCTAGTTGAAATATTCAGCCCCAATCCCTCTCCATATGATGATTTCCCCATGAGGGGTTAGGCAGTGTCCCATAGTTTTTTGTTCCAAGGTCCAACATTCTGCCTTTGACATCATCTCAATTGAATTAATTTTTTTTAACAGAGTAGATTAATAGTTGCTTTTCTTGAAAACTTTAGGGTTAATTAGTTATTCTTTGCATGCCCCAGCAGTATGATTGGGAGGATCAGGTATGCTAGTCAGCTACTTTTACTTATCAATCTTTCTTCAACATTTTCCTTGAAGCTTCGTCCTGATGCCTTAGTGTTATCTCTGTAAGGCTAAGTCTGAGGCACTTGACTCTTCTCCCAACAATATCCTAAAGTTCATCCATGGGTTTCAACTGTTGCCATTATGTAGAAAAATCACACATCTATGTGTAATAGGAATTTATATATTTAAATATATGTTCCTGAAATTGGATAAAAAAAATGCACATGTATAGGATGAAAAGATGACTGGGTAAGCCTCTGTAAACTTTATGAATGGGTCAGTGACTGCCAGTTTATGATTACTATGTTTATTATCTTATTCCACAAGTAGAAAGTCAGTGGAAACAAATCCCAAGGACTTGCTAGTATTTACATTGTCTGAATACACATCCAAAGCTGATGAAGTTCTTCTTTGTATACAATGGCAGGAATTATATTTCTTGGCAGTCTCCATAGCCATATAGTAACTATCTTGAGTTAATAAAACATATTTCATTTCCAAAAGAATAACAAAAATGTTTCTACTCTTTAATTGATATAGAAACATGTTTAGCATGGCCACTCATTATCTGAATCTGAGTTAATGGATTTTCCTTACAACTTTTCATTTAATTAATTTTATTTTTAATTTATGGAATGAACAATCATTTCTACAACATAGTATAACAAAAATACAATTGCACAAAAATTGAAAACCTATTATATGCAATTTGCAATTTCTTTTGCCGTATAAAATTCTCTTTTTTCCTTTTTTCTTCTCTCCTCCCTGCCTTAGAGATGACTACCATTAGACATACATACATACATATGCACACAAATATACGTACATACATAAATATGTGCATACACACATACACACATATATACACACTATATATATGTATCTATAATTACATATATATTTACTTTATAAATACTTCTATCTCTCTCTGAATGCAGATAGTGTCTTTCTTCATAGGTCCTTTGTAGTTAATTTCAGTATTTATAATAATCCAAATGAATTATTCACTCAAAGTTATTCTTAAACAGTATTGCTATTACTTTATAAAATCTTCTTTTAGTTCTGCTCATTTTCCTCTTCATAATTTCATTCAAGTCCATCCATTTTTTAGATCATCAAGCTTATCATTTCTTATAGCACAGTAATATTTCATCATAATCATATACCACAACTTTTTCGACCACTCCCTAGCTGATGAACTCCTTTGCTAATTTCCAGTTCTTTGCCACCATAAAGATAGCTGCTGCAAATATTTTAGAACATATGGTTTCTTTACCTTTTTCCCTAATCATGTTGAGAAATAGATCTAGTAGTGATTTCTGGGTCAAGGGGTATAGGTATTTTAATAACTCTTTGGATATAATTTAGTATTCCTCTCCAAAATGGTGGATCAGTTCACAACTCCACCAACAATGAATTAGTGTCCCAATTTTTCCACATTTTCCCCAAAATGTGTTGCTTTCCCCTAAAATTTTCTGAGCCAAGCTGATAGGTATAAAATTATATCTGTGTTGTTTTGATTTATATTTCTGAAATCAATGATGATTTTTTCACATGCCTATAAATTGTTTTGATTTCCTTCTCTGAAAATTGACTTTATATTCTTTGATTATTTATTCATTGAGGAATGAGTTAGACTTTTTTCTTAAAATTATCATTTGTCACTTTAGTCTTCATGATTTTCTTAGTTTAATGTAAAAATATAATTACTGTCACAATATTGGTCCCTTTTATTTTTCCATTAAGAGATCACAAGGGTTCTCCTTTGCCTATTGTAAATATTATTTTTCTATATTCCAAAGTTTAATCTTATAATAACTTTTGAATATTTTGAAATATAAAGTTTTATAAAATCCAGTCAATCTCTTCATTTCCCCACATATGCCATAAATGAACTAATTAGTATTTAAAAGAAAACATTACTGTATGCTATTTAGTGAAAATTGAAATAATAATATAATGAGTAAAACTTCTCCATTGAAAGGTATCTTGTATTCTCTTGTCTTTCCTGTCTCATTTCTTTTGTTCATGCTATGCTCCTTGTCTGAAGTGCCTCATGTTTCTGTTAAGTTAAATCCTACCCATTCATTGAGGTCTAAGTGAAATGTAGCCTCTTTTGCAAATCCCTATTTGGTGGTGCATTAAGCTTCTCCTTTTCTGACTCTTGTTTTACCATGGGACTTATTGCTTCATGTATATGTATATGTTTTATTTTATTAGTTTATAAACTTTTTGTGGGTTGCAGATGCTTTTATGTTTTTTTGGTACTACATAATCAAGTAAAGTTCTAGAAAAAATAGTTGATTTTCAAAATAAACTTTTTTGAAACAAAAGAGATTTTAATGGTCTAGGCTAATGTTAACTTCATTGTGATTATAATCATCATTAATATCATCAACATCATCATCATTTTCATTATCATTTTTAGGTACAACAAGATGGTTTATTTGCAAAACCTGTCAAGCAGTTTCTCAATTTAATGGTTCATTGGCAGAATATCATTCTTCTTTTTTTCTTTTATTAATTAATTTATTTAATTTTTTACATTCATTTTCGCAAAATTTTGGGTTCCAAATTTTCTCCCTATTTGTCCCTTCCCCTCATCCCAATACACCGAGCATTCTAATTGCCTCTATCACCAATCTCCCCTCTCTTCTCTCATCCCTCCCTTCCCTTGTCCCCATCTTCTCTTTTGTCCTGTAGGGCCAGATAACTTTCTATTCCCCATTACCTGTATTTCTTATTTCCTAGTAGCAAGACCAATACTCAACAGTTTTTCCTAAAACTTTGAGTTCCTACTTCTCCCTATCCCTCCCTCCCCACCCATTCCCTTTGGGGAGGCAGCCAATTCAACATAGGCCCTATCTGTGTAGTTTTGCAAATGACTTCCATAATACTCATGTTGTGAAAGACTAACTATATTTCCCTCCATCCTATCCTGACCCCTATTGCTTCCATTCTCTCTTTTGGTCCTGTCCCTCCCCAAGAGTGTTGACTTCAAATTGCTCCCTTCTCCCATTGCCCTCCCTTCCATCATCCCCCCCAACCTGCTTATCCCCTTCTCCCCCACTTTCCTGTATTGTAAGATAGGTTTTCATAACAAAATGAGTGTGCATTTTATTTCTTCCTTTAGTCGAATGTGATGAGAGTAAACTTCATGTTTTTCTCTCAGGTCTCCTCTTTTTCCCTCCACTAAAGTCTCCTACCTGCCTCTTCTATGAGAGATAATTTACCCCATTCCATTTCTCCCTCTCTCCTCCCAATACATTTCTCTCTCCTCACTTCATTTTTTAAAGATATGATCCCATCCTATTTAAATCACTCTGTGCTCTCTGTCTGTGTGTGCATGTGTGTGTGTGTGTGGGGGGGGGGGGTGTTTAATCCCATCGACTACCCAGATACAAAAGTTTCAAGAGTTAGAAATGTTGTCTTTCCATGTAGGAATGTAAACAGTTCAACTTTAGTAAGTCCCTTATGACTTCTCTTTGCTGTTTACCTTTTCATGCTTCAATTTGTTCTTGTGTTTGAAAGTCAAATTTCCTTTTCGGCTCTGGTCTTTGCATCAAGAATGCTTGAAAGTACTGGGCAGAGCCAAGATGGCAGAGTAGAAAGACACAGATATGCAGGTTATCCCCACACAGTCCATAAAATACCTGTATAGAGGGACTGTCAACAAATTCTGTAGCAGCAGAAGTGGAGAACAACAGAGTGGAGATGATTGCCAGCCAAAGGTGACCTGAAAGACCCAGGGGAAACTTCTGTTGCACAAGACACAGAGCAGACACCAGCCCAGCCTTGGCCATGCAGTGCAGTGCAGCTCTGGGAGGAGGACACTTCAGAGACAGAATTTCCCATTGCAAAATCCCCAGTCACAGCAGCAGTAGGTTTGCAGATCTCTCAACCCACAGGCACCAAAGGTCAGTGACAGGGTTTTTTTCAACTGGCCAGGAAGGGAAGAGGGCCTTCCCATAGCTCTGGCCTTAGGCAGTGGCCACAGAGGCCACATCCGGCAGGCGGCAGCAGTTCCCACAGCAGCTCCTACAACAGCCTGCATCCATTGTTGGATTGTACACTGAATGGCTGCCCTGCCCATGCAGCTTATCTGAAAATCAACCCCCAGTGCTGGTTTTGCACAACTAGAGGCCGGGTGGCTGTGGAGAGGAAACTGCTAATGTTTTGGGCACAAAAAGCTCTCTCTACTCCCAGACCAGTGTACACGCTGGATTGTGCCACCTTAGAGGAATTGAGATCTTACAGATTCCCAGAGTATACCCTACTCCTGAAAAAAAAAAAAAAAAGAATTATATTCAGTTTTGCTGGCTCGATAATTCTTGTTTGTAATCCCAACTCCTTTACCTTTTGGAATATCATATTTCAAGATGTCTATTGTTTTAAAATTGTAACTGCTAAAGAATGTGTGATCCTCACTATGGCTCCTCAAAATTTAAATAGTTTTTCTCTAGGTACTTGAATATGTTCTCTTTGACCTAAGCACTCACTCTATAATTTGCCTACTATATTCCTGTGAGTTTTCATTTTGGGATATCCTTCAGTAGGTGATTAATGAATTCCTTTAATTTCTCTTTTACCATTGGGATCTAAGATTTTAAGACATTTTTTTTATTTTGTAATTTCTTGAAATATATTGTCCCTCCTCTTTTTTTGTTTCTGACAAGTATTCCAGTAATACTTGTTTCTAAAGAATAAAGCTTGAGTAGAGTTCTGGGAACCAAGATGGCAGAGTAAGCAGTAAATTGCTACAACTCTACTATATTCACCTCCAAACAACCATAAAACAATACCCCAAAACAGATCCTGGCATATCAGAACAAACAAAAATATAGAATAAACAATTTATGAGTTTAAGGAAGCTAGGAGATTGGCAGGAAACATCTGTCTCACTTGGGTAAAAAAGAAACACAGTCCAAGACAGGGAATGTCCCAGGAAACCAGCAGCAACCTACATCTCAGAAACCTGAGGTAGATCCTGAGCCCTAGTGAGGTGGAGCAGAGAAACACCAATGTCATGTGTCTCAGCATAACAAGCAGAATAGCAGGCTTCATCTCTGAGAACCCCTATATGTTTCAGTGTAGCCCTGGGCAAACAGATGTTATTAGCAGCTAGAACAGGGAAACATAGAAACACCTCACTAGCATCCCAGCTTATCACCAGGTAACCCTTCAGGCACATAAGGCTTCCAGGAGCACTAGCCACTCCCCAACCTAAAACATTAAAACAATACCATGCACTAGCATTCACCATGGCCCTAAAGACAACATCAGTGCAGCAACAGATAAACAGGACCTGTAGGCCCTGGCACAAGAAGCCTGAAATAGTGCTCCTTCTACCCAGGGAAAAAAGCTCAAATTTAAAAGAAAGGAAAAGGTCACAAAAGATAGGTAAAAATAAACAAACAAACCAAAAAAAAGAAACAAGTAAAAAAATTTTAACCATAAAAATTTATGATGACATGGAAGACCAAGACATAAATTCAGAAGAGGACAAAAATTTCAAAACACTTCTGGGCAAATACCTAAGGAAAAAATGGGAAGTGGTTGCAAGCCCAGAAAGATTTTGTGGAAGAGGTCAAAAAGGATCTTTAACATCATACAGTAGTAGAAGAAAAATTTAGAAAAGAAATGAAAAAAGTCAACTCCTTGGAAAAAATGAAACAATTGCTTAAGAAAAAGAATTAGCCACATGGAAAAGGAGATACAAAAGTCCATTCAGGAAAATAACTCTTTAAAATGTGCAATTGGCCAAATAGAAAATGTGCAAAAGCTAACAGATATAAGCAACTTCTTAAAAGTTATAATTGGGCAAGGGGAAGCTAATAACTATGAGATATCAAGAATCAAACAAATTCAAAAGAATGAAAAGAAATAGGTGAAGGTGTAAAATATCACATGGTTATAACAACTGACCTGGAAAATATATCCAAAAGAGACAGTTTCAGAATCAGTTAACTACCAGAAAGCCATAATCAAAAAAAGTACCTCAACAGCACCTTTCAAGAAATTATCAAGGAAAACTACCCTGATATCCTGGAATCAGAGGGCAAAATAGGCATTGAAAGAATCCATCAGTCATCTCAGGAAAAGGTCTCAAAGTCAAAACTCCACAAAACATTTTAGCTAAGTTTCAAAACTATCAGGTCAAGGAAAAAAGTGCTACAAATGAACAGAAAGAAACAATCCAAATATCAGGATTACATGACTTGGCAGCTTCAGCATTAAAATATCAAAGGCCATGGAACATGATATTCTGGGAGGCAAAGAAGCTAGAACTACAGTCAAGAATCACTTACCTGGTGAAATTAAACATAATATATCTAGGGAAAAAATGGTCATTCAATGGAAATAGAAGGATTTCAAGCTTTCATAAGAAGACTAGAATTAAAGAAAGAAATTGATCTCCAATATCAAGACCTAATAGAAGCATAAACAGGTAAAAATGGAAAATAAAACATAAGGAATTAAATATCCTTAAACTGTTTATTTTTCTATGTGGGAAAATGATCCTTGTGATTATTAAAAATTGTACCATTAATGGTACAAATAGAAGGAATACACATAGAGGGTTTGGGTATAGCATGAATATGAGGAATGACATAAAATATAATTAATATAATTAAGGGATGGAAAGATGAGTACACTGAGTGGCCAAAGAAGGGATAGATGAAATGGAATGAATTATTTCACTTGAAGAGACACAAAAAACCCTATTATATTGGAGAGGAAAATGTTTGAATCTTATTCTCATCAGTATTGATGCAAAGAGGGAATAATATACACAGCTGACTATAGAAATCTTTCTTATCCATTAGGTAAGTTGGAGAAGAGGAGATAAAATAAATGTGGGAAGAAAACTAAGGGATGGTAGATTGCAGGAGAGAGTATAAACAGAAAGAAAAATAATGTAAAGTGAAGTCCACAGTAATTATTTATAACTGTGAATGTGAATGTGATGAACTCTCTGATAAAACAGAAGCAGATAGCAGAGTGGATCAAAAACCAGAATATTACAATATGTTGTTTACAAGAAACACATAAGAAGCAGAGAGATACAGAATGAATTAAAATGGCTGGAGCAGAACTATTATGCTTCAGCTGAAGCAAAATTAAAAGCGATGGTGAAAACAAAGTCAATGCAAAAAAGATTAGAAGAAGAACACTGGGAAATAATCTTTATAGCTATGGTCTCTAGTAAAGGTATCATTTCCCAAATGCATAGAGAACTGAGTCAAATTTATAAAAATGCAATCGATTCATTGATTGATCAATAGTCAAAGTACATGTACAGGAAATTTTCAGATGAAGAAATCAAAACTAACTATAGGCTTATGAGGAAGTTCTGTAAATCACTTTTGATTAGATAAATGTGCATTAAAATGACTCTGAGTTACTACCTTACACATTTCAGATTAGCAAATAGGACAAAAAAGGAAAATGATAAATGTTGGAGAAGATGTGGGAAAATTGAGACACTAAGGTACTAATGCTTACATGGAGTTGTGAGTTGATCCAACCACTGTGGAGAGCAGTTTGGAAGTTTGCCTAAAGCACAAACAAACAGTACATGCCCTTTTGTCCAGCAATGCCACTACTAGTTCTGTATCCCAAAGATATTATAAAAAGGGAATAATTTACATGTGTAAAAATATTTATAGCTGCCCTTCTCATGGCAAAATAATAGAAATTGGGAGGATGCTGATCAATGGAGAAATGACTGAACAAGAGTTAGCATCATAGTGATTGTATTATTTTCCAAATAAATACACAGAATAAAAGTTATAACTCATCTCTGATCATCTCTAAATGGGTCTTAACAAGCAAGTGCTGGGAGGTGAGCATTGTTGGGAAGTCCAACATGCATGGACAGGAATACACGCATATAATGATTGTCAAAATATGATGCTATATGGTTATATGACACTATATTGCATAATCAAAATTTTATATATATATGTACACACACACATATATTTGAAATCATGGAAATTTCAAAAAGGATGTTAAAGAGTTAAACATACAGAATTCCAGGGGCTGTTAAGTATCTTTTTTGAAAAGGGGGCAGTAGGCTAAATATGTTTGGGAACCTCTGATTTACATGATAACACATGTGTAGCCTATATCAATTTGCTTACAGTTTCCAAAGGGTAGGATAGGAGTGGGAAGGAGAAAGAAGAATTTGACACTCAAAGTCTTATTAAAAGGAATGCTCAAAATTGTCTTGTCATGTAATTAGAAAAAATAAAATAGTATTACAAATATAATATAGAAGAGAACTTTTAGCAGGATATTCTGAAAGATAACCTCTACTGGTATGAATACAAGTATAACAGACCCAGAAGTCATATGTATTACACTGAGATGGGGTATCCAGAGGGAGAAATGCACCTGTTTTGAAACTGAGAACTTCTTCGTACTTCTGATGAAGAGACCACAGCCAAGACAAAATGTTTAAATACAAAGAAAGGGTCTAGAGAAACACAAAATGGTAAATCATAGATGTACCAAAGAAGACATTAAAGGGATGACATTTTTAGTGAGAGATCATAAATGGAATACTAAAGTCATTATAGGAATGGAATGAGTGAAACAAGAGAGCATGAGAATGGTTTTATGTCAATCTTAACACAAGTAAGAAAAAATAGAGAAAAATATAATCGAGAATAATTTTCCCCTATTGGGAAGAAAGAGGGAGGATCTTCGATATAGCTGGTTTCCTCACGTAATAGTTTTGTATAAGTAGGGCATGCATATAAGAATGAAAGCAAGCGCCATGTTATCCATATCTTCATCTGACCTGGCAAAGAAGAATTGAAGACATAACTGAGATGCAAAAATAATTTAGTGCAGATATGCAACTTTCTCATTGGTGGAAGCAAGGAGAGGAGAGAGGGAGGAGTAAAAGAGAGGCGAGATTCATGGAGAAATTATAATCAAAATAAAATCTAACCTTTTAGAGTCAAATGTGAAGAGACATTTAATATGAAAGAAAAAAGGGGTTAAGTTCTGGGTGAGGGGAAGGGAACAATGGGTCGGTGAATTTAAGAAGTTGCTATCAATGATTTAATACTTCCTTTGAGCACACTCTATTTACCCATCTTCTTTTTAAAAGACCAAAGAGAAAAAAGTATAACAGAATAGGATAGAGGGAAATTGTAATAATTATGATAGATCATGGAAAAAATGAATTTAAATGAGTTTCAGAAAAACAAACCATAAAAACCATGAATTAACTACTAAATTAAAAAAATGAATAGATTAATTTACAAATCAATTCTATTACATGTTCAAAAATTTATTATACAATTAAAGAACCTGTTTGTATTTATAGGAAAAGAGATCCTCCCAAACTCTTTCTGTTTTATAATTATGATCCTGACACATAGGGCAGAGAGAGTCAAAACATAGAAACAATCCGATAAACTGGTGTCTTATCAAACATTGATGCAATATTGCAAATATTATATAATAAAATACTATGGTAATGTATCACAAATATTATACACAAACAAAAAAGGAAGCAATTAGGGGAAAACTGTCAAAATGCTATCAAAGATAGTGGAACGACTGTAATTACAATCTAACATCATAGGACAGAGTTGCATAATATTAGGGAATATTCAAGCTTAACCAAATGGCATGCATTACTGGACTTCATCTTTAACTTAACAAAATTGACTTAGAGTCATACATAACATAAGATTCCATTGTGATTATTTTAGCTACTTATTAAAATATATGTGCCTGTGTTGCCTATATCATCTTTAATAATAAGTTATCTACCATTTTTTGATTAAGGTGATTCAGGTATCTGTAGGGGAGAACAACAGAAAGGGCCATGTTCAATGATTCTTTGCTATTCAATTTTCAATGAGTCCTGAAACACTATGTACATTTGTGAAAGTGCTCATCATTGTGGTGGAGGAGATAAAAATTGAATACCAGCTGAAGAAGTATTCCCTATGTAAGGTAACACCATCCATATGTGCCTGTGTGTGGATGTATTTATTGTACCAAGCCTCAAAATTTCGCAGGAACAGTGGAAAAGTTCTGTAATCATAAAACATTTATTGACACCAAGTTTTCCAGAATGGCATATGACTATCTTTTCTTTTCTTTTTAACATTTTTAAATTAGTATTTAGTAGTTTACTAGTGTTGCTTGCATGATACCATGACCTGCGACCCTCTTCAAACAAATGGATCTGAAATCATGCATATGATTAGCTTGAATAGTTTGCAATATGTAAGCAGTGAGATATGAAGAAGGGTAAAGAATGTAATCAAGGAGCTACATAACAGAAATCAAAAAGAAATGCTGATCATAGAGTAAGATAAGTTTGTAACAGGTAGAGAGTTCCAATGATAGGGAGAAAGTAATTAAGATTTCCAAAGACTGCAATTTCCATGGCTAAATTTTGGGAGTACTTGGTGGATGGTTGTAAATAATCAGTAAGAATACACTCTGATCTACATTATTGGCAAAATGTTCCTATTAATGAATTGACAGTTATATTGAAGCATTGCATATTTTAGGAGAATAGAATTAGACATAATATTAAACTTAGTTTGGAAGCAGTCGATTCAGAATGAAAATCTTAAGTTGATTATAAGGGAAATATGAAAACCGAAACTAATAAAATGTGGAGAAACTATCTTGGAATCAGAAAGTTGATTTAATTTCATTGACAAAAAATTTACAATTCCAAACAACCTACCAAGTATAATATGAAGAAATAGTACTAGGTTTTTAGAGGTGAAGAAAGACAATGTATTCTAAAGGCCAGCAAAATTAAACTACATTAGGTCACATTACTTTCTGAAATTAAAAAAAAAGTGACTAGCAGAGGTAAGATCTAATAATATGATTTCAAACAGTGCTGCCAAAGATCCACAGGCACAGAAAAATCTGTTCAGGCGATGCAGAAGAGGAGTATGAGGACCAAAAAAAATAACCTTTGGTCAGAGTTGGCAGGTAAAAGATGAGGTTGGCCGAAAATCAGAATGAGATAATACTAGCAAGAAATGTGAAAGGCAGTAAAATGCTTTTTATAAATATACCTTAGGGAAAAACTATTGAGAAAAGTGAGGACTGCCAATAAATGAGATTGGATATGGCATTAATGATACCATTGAAAAAAGCTGAGATATTGAACTTATTTCTTAAAACTTCCCTTTTACAAGAAAAGAGTTCCATGGAGGTATATGGCCTTGAGTGTCTCCAGTCTGTGTAGTCATGTTGTTAATACATTTACAAGCTTTTTATTTTTTTCTCTACCTTTGCTTCCCTTTTCAAATCTGGGGAAAATGACTTCCATCGTTGACATCCCAAAGAATAGCTGTTTGACAGAGACTAGGGATATTTCTACATGATAGCATTAAAAGTAAACAAATTGAGAAACAAGTTTTCACTTTTATTATAAAAAGTCATAAAAGTTAAGAAATGGCTTTTACCTTATTCCTTTTCTTTCCATAGTTGTATAAATCAATCAAGTAGCATTTAATAACAACCTACTGTGTGCCAGGCACTGTGCTAAGTGCTGGGAAGTGCAAAAAGAAGCAAATGGCAATCAAGGAGCTCACAAGCTAAAGGGGAGACAACATGCAAAAAAATATATACAAAAACTCTGTAAACAGGATAAATACAAAATAATTAGCAGTGTGAATGCAATGGAATTAAGAGTGCAAAGTCTTCTTGTAGGAGATTGGAAATTCTTCTTGTTTGTCCTTCCTTCTCAGAGAGGACCTTGACACCAGGAAAGTAATTCCATGATTTGCTAGTGAATTGATTTAAGTGAAGGAGGGCCTTGCAAAGTCACCAGCTGGGATTTAAAGGAAGCCAGGGAAGCCAGTAGGGGGAGATGAGGGAGAACATTCTAGTAATGGGGGGATAACCAATGAGAAAGTCCAGAGCTGAAGGATAGAGTGTCTTGTTTGTGGACCAGCAAGCAGGCCAGTATCACTAGTTTAAAGACTATGTGGTGGTGAGTAAGGAGTAAGAAGACTGGTATTTCTGGACTAAATTTTTATTATGATTTCGGTGCCAGGTAATTTGCATGTTTCAGTGCTATTAATCTCATTCTTTGTGCAAAATTATGATTAATATAACATTTCACGTCCCTACTTAGATTTCTCAGTAAGTAAGGTTAAAGGGCAGAGAATGGGGTAAGTAGAGGTATTAAGGTCTACCAATATCCTGGCTCTCCACAGTCTCTCACTTGATAAGCTCACCAGTTGCAATAGGTTTAACAGTCATCTCTACAAAGATGACGTTCATTGTTGTAGATTCCATATGAATGTCTCCTGATGTCCTATCTCACAGAACCAGCTAACTAAAGCACATTTTAAATAGGATATCAAAAAATCCCACTATTTCCCTATTACCCCTAGGCTTAAACACAAACCCAACTGCATTACCTTTAAAGTTCTTCACTTTTGGATTCCTGCCAATCTTTCTAGGCTTATAGTACATGACTCCATCAATTACTTTGTGATTCAGTCAAATTAGTCTATATGATGTCATCTGCTCAGAACCTTTTATGTCCCATCTCTGTCTTTGAACTGGTTGTTTCATGCTGGATATATGCTCCCTTATTGACTGTGACTCACAGAATTCCTAATTTCCTTAAAAACTAATCTCATTTGTCAATTCCTCCAGCAAGATGATCCAGTTATTCCCAGTTTCTAGTATCTTCAACCCTTCCAATTGTTCTCTCTACTTCATAAATATTTTAATTTTGCTATTCTGTGTATGTCATTTTTTTTTTCTGAAGACTTCTAATGTTAGAGTCTCTTTTCCTTTTTGTCTTGGTGTCCTTTGCACATGACCCCCTGTCAATGTAATTATGTACTTAAAACGTTTTCTGAATGAAAGAATAATTTAAAAATATAATAGCTAAAAATGAACAAAAAAAAACTTCTAAAACAATTTTCTTTAAGAAGCTATACTTAACTTTGTTTAATTTAGTAAAAAAAAAATCAGCTCAGTATATTAAGTGTTAAATCAAGTTATATTAATATTAGTAAATTTATTCAAAAGTGTTAATTTGTTAGTCCTGGAGAGTGTCAAATTAAGCCTGAATACATGAACGGCTCAATCAGTAATTCTACTACTTTTAATAGTGTAAGAAAAGTTCATAAGGCCTGGATTGCTGAGGCAATGATTAATTCCTTAGCAAATTCATGGGCATTCTTATTTTTGTAGTGGACCATTTACATATTATTCTTCTGCATATTTCTTTATGTTATTAATTTCACAATTCCTTGACACTTTTGCTACACTTATTTCTTGATGACTAGAAAAGAAAAAAAAATGTAGGAAGTTTTTTTTTTTTTTCCTTTTGAAACTGACACTGCTGGTATCCAAGTTACCTGAGCAAAGGAAATAGAAATGAAGTAAGTAAAACTCTGACAGCTTTCTCCCATCTGTAATGTAGATAATAGAATATGATCTCCTGGAAATTGCTCACCATCCCAGAGAGAGACATGAATTAGATTGTTCTCCCAATGAGAACAGTTTATTCTATGCTGGAGGCGCAATTATAAAAAGCCTGTCTTCAGCACAGATGACCTGCTCTGATCTTTCCCTACTCCCTACCCTAACTTATGTCATGCCAGGTTATGTTTTTTCACAGCTTCAAAAAATCATTTCCATCTTTCTCACTATAGAAAAAGCCCATTATATGAAATATGCTCCCAAAGCCAGTTTCTGCAGTTCCCAGTCCTGCTTTCCACATTTGCTAAACATACAAGCAGTCCTCACTTAAAGAACAACAGTCAGCAATGGATATTTAAGATGCTGATAATTTGGCTTTACTTATATCATTAAAGAATAACATTATCATTCTCATTTTGGTAAAATATAAAATGCTTCTAGGTTTTATGTAAATTCCATAAATGAGCAATATTTACATACAAAGGAATACATTTTCTCCCCACACTTTAATCTAAGCCTGAAAGGAAGCAGAGATGCTGAAATGTTACATGTAAAATATTATTTTGTTTTTAATGTTCCAATCATATACCAAGAGGGGGTGCTTAAAATCTCTATATAACCTCTAACCCTCCTAAAACCTTAACACAAATATCAAACCACAAAACATTCTCTAAACATCCAAATATTAGCCTTCTTCATCTAACTAAATCTTGACACCTTTAAGGTTCTTTCATTACAATTCAATCGAAATAAATATGCCTCTGTTCTTTGTGTCAAAATAGAAGACTCTGCCAAATGAACATGTAAGCATTCTGTACTCCACACTGTGAGAGTGTTCTTACGTCCTTTGCAAAGATACTAGGTTCATTTGTGGTCTCTGTGCACAGTACAGGACATTATGTGCTCTTACTTTCCTTATATTGATGGAAGTAAAAGGTCACTTTGCTAAAATTACTGTGGGTGCTTCTACATCGATGAGAATTTTTATTTTAAAGGAAGGCATTTATGGAATGAGAAATTGGGTGTCCAGCAGCATTTCAGAACTAGATAATGAAGACTGATAAGCAAAGGACACATTCAAGGTCTGCACTATTCATTGATAGAGTAGGTGTCATTTAAGAGAGATATTGAGACTCAAAAATATTTTCTACCAAATTCAACCCTTTATTTTGATAAATGTGCATGGAATTTTTCATTGCTTGAATCAGTCACTGACTTTGGGAAAGTCATTTAACCCCTCTGACCTTCTGTTCCTTTTTTTTTTGTAAAATGATGCTCTCTATACTTATGCTCCTATGACCTCAATCTCACTCTGTTGACCTTCAGGGCACCAACTAGCCTAACTAGCAGAGATATTAGAATGTTACTTTATATAGTGGTGGGACAGAATGTGTGTGCGTGTGTGTGTGTGTGTGTGTGTGTGAGTATCTGCAAACGTGCTTGTGTGTGTAAAGCTTAACTGGCTTACAGACAGTTAGCAGTTAATTGCTATTTCTCTACCATCAGTTGTAAATAAATAAGGAAGTAAACAAAAAGGTAGACAGATATTAGGCAAGTTGCATATTAAGAATGACCTTTCCTATCACAGTGCTAATACTACTTGGCACATAGTTTGCGATACCTGAATTAAATAGAATAACTGTACTATGAGGGGATAACCAAAGAAATGAAGAACGTATGAGTCAAAAACTATGCCCAATTTTAAAAGATTGTAAGATATATGAAATGCTTAGAGTTGTCATTGTCATTGTCATACTGGATTGTTATTTTAATTTAGTATTCTGAATAGTGCATTGAATTTAGTAAATTCTATTGGAATATTTTAGTTAATTTCTCCTATTTTATTTAATATTCTGCTCCAATATTATACTTGATAAGTCTCAACTGTAATTCCAAACTTTTTCCCCTTAATATTGTTTCCTTCCCCAATGTGATGAAGCTATTCAAGGCTTCAAATTAAAGAACTGCTTTTTAAAAATTAGAGAAAGTGATGTAAATGTTAACATATTACCAATAAAAACTATAAACTTAGCCTTTTATTTATCTTTTTATGGCACATATCTCTCCATTTGTTCTGATAGGTGTAGAATCTATATGTTCTTCTAGATATGCATCTGAGTCTGAGTACATTATAAACAATACATTTTATTACTGCCATTTAATAGGAAATGCATGCTCTTCTCACTTTTTTTCCCATTTACTCTTATACTTGTCTCTCTTATCTTGTCTATTTTTGGTATATTCAGTCTTTTCTTACTCTCTTTTTAAATTTAGTACTTTATTTTACATTAGGTAGATTTAAAAACAATTTTCAATATTTGTTTTAAAGACTTTGAGTACTAAATTTTCTCCTTTTCTTCCTCCGCCATTGAGAAAGCAAGCAATTTGATGTAGGTTACACAAGTATAATCATGTGAAACATCTATAGTCATGTTGTGAAAGAAAACAGATAAAAAAACCTAAAAAGATAAAGTAAAAGAAAGTCTTCTTCAATTTGCATTCAGATACCATCAGTTCTTTCTTTGGGAATGGATAGCATTTTTCATCTTAAGTTCTTCAGCGTTGTCTTGGATTGCTGTATTGCTGAGAATACTTCAGTCATTCACAACTGATAATCTTATAATATCGCTATTACTTTGTACATAGCACATTTCACTTTACTTTAGGGCATGCAAGTCTTTCCAGGTTTTCGTGAGAGCATCCTGCTCATCATTTCTTCTCATATTCCATTATAATCACATACTACAATTTGTTCAGCCATTCCTCAGTTGATAGGCATCCCTTCAATTTCCAATTCTTTACCCCCAGAAAAGAGCCGCTAAAATATTTTTTTACATGTAGATCCTTTTCCTTTTCTATCTCTTTTGGGGTACAGACCTACTAGTGGTATTTGCTAAGTCAAAGGGTATGCAAACTTTGTTTTTTTTTTTTTAGCCTTTGAGGCATAGTTCCAAATTGTTTACAGAATGACTGAATCAATTCAAAACTCCAACAACAGTATATTCATGTCCTGCTTTTCCCCAAATGACTCAAGTGTGTATCATTTTCTTTTTCTGTCCTATTTATTAACCAATCTAAAAGGTATGAAGCTGAGCCACAGAGATATTTTAGTTTGCATTTTCCAATCAATAGTGAGTTAGAGAATTATTTTAGAAAATATGATGATAAATAACTTTGATTACTTCATCTGAAATTTGATCATATTTTTGATCATTTATCAGTTGGGAAATGGTTCTCATTTTTATAAATTTGTCTCATTTCTCTATATGTTTGAGAAATGAAGTCTTTATCAGAGAAACTTGCTTGATTTTTTTTCACAATTACTATTGCTAAGAGTATTTCCCTATATCCTATTCCCCTCATTTATTATGTTCTTCCTCTTTTTTCGCAATTTTCTTCTCAAAAGTATTTTGCTTCTGAATACTCCCTTCCTCAATCTGCCTTCCCTCTATTACCCTCCCTCCTTCTCTTATCCCTTTCCCCTCCTACTTTCCTATAGGACATTTACATTAGGATATACAAGATAGATTTCTTTACTCAATTAAGTGTATATTTTATTCCCCCTGAGCCAATTTTGATGAGTGTAAGGTTCACTACTTCCCTTTTAAATTACCTCTCCTAGATCTATTTTCCGGGTCAGTTGTTTTTGCAGTGAGATATTTCACATTGTCTTCTATTTTTTTTTCAGGCTTTTGGTTTTGGTTTATTTTTTCTTGATTTCTCAAAAGGTCATTAGCTTCTTTATATTTGCTCCATTCTAACTTTTAAGAAATTACTTTCTTCATGGAGCTTTAGGACCTCCTTTTCCATTTGACCATTCTGCTTGTTAGGGTATTCTTCTCTCCATTGACTTTTTGTGTCTGTTTTACCATTTTCCCTGTTCTGTTTTTCAAGGTGCTATTTTAGTGTCTCCTTTACTAAACTGTTGACTAGTTTTTCATGATTTTCTTACATCATTCTCATTTCTTTTCTGAATTTTCCCTCTTCCTATCTTACTAGGTTTTCAAAATCCTTTTTGAACTCATCCATGGCCTGAGACTAATTCATATTTTTCTTTGATACTTTGGATTTAGGAACTTTAAATTTATTTTCTTTTGAGTATGCATTCTGATCTTCGTTGGCATCATAGTAACTTTCTATAATCAGAGCTTTTTTCTTTCTTTTTTGTTCCCACTCTGCTCTTTTTTTAGTCTATTACATCACTTTTAACTCTTTGTTAAAATAGGGCTTTGCTTCCAAGGTAGAGGACATACAATACTAATCTTCTGAGGTTTAGTGCAGTTGATTCCAGAGATACTTCTCAGAACCTGTAAGTTTTCAATTCTTTCACAGGTGTGTGACCTAAGGAAAGGTGCTCACTACTCTCCTGACCTGTCCTCTGGTCTGTGAGTGACCGCAAACACTATTTTCTGCCCTGGAACTCTGAGGTGGAAATCCCTTCTACTATGGCCACAAACTTGGCTATGATATTTCTCCTCCTCACCTTGGGATTGCCAGCCAGGGCTCAGACTCACATTCAAGTATGGGCAAAGCAAGAGTCCTCCCCTGGTGATGGTAAAAAGACCCTGTAATCTCCTTGTGACCAGTTTTTGACCTACTTATTGTCTGTGGGCTAAGAACTCCAGAAGCAAACACTACATCTCTTAATAGTAATTAGTTGCTGCAAGGCCTGTTCCAGGCAAATTTGTTTGGGCCCAGTTTGTACTGATGCAGTCTGTGATGAACTGTGCTCCTCTCTTACCCTGATGCAACAGACCTTTCTTGTTACGCTTTGAAACTGTCTTTGGCTGGAAATCTGTTTTGCTCCATCTTTTTGAGTGTCCTGCTACTCTAGAATTTATTTAGAGTCAGTTTTCAAGGTATTTGGAGAGGTTTGAGGGTGATCTCAACTGAGTACCTTTGCTCAACCATCTTGGTTCCACCTTCTTGCTTTCCTTTTTCTTCAACTTTGTTCTTTTTCAATTCTCAATCTTTAGTGACAAATGGAGATTTGTTTATTTTTTTTCTAATTTCCTGAAATCCATTTCCTGACTTTTTTTTAATTCAAAGAATTATGCATTATGATCTTTAGAGAACAATAAATATGCAATGCAAGACTCAGAATGTAAGGGATGAGAGAAAGGAAAACAACTTAGCCTCAAAGACAATTAAGTCCTGTGGGTTCAGAAGACAAGTTAAATAAATTCAGTTTAATTCAATTCAGCAAAAGTTTGCTAAATGGTTGCTATATGTAAAGAATTGCACTGTTTCATGGTGCTATAAAGAAAAATAAAAGGAAACAATTTTTACCCTCCAGGAGTTTATAGTTTAAACATATACACATATATATATGTATATGCATATATATGTGTATTTATATGTATAAAGTGTGTGTGTGTGTGTCTTTTAAAGTCCAGATGTCAGCATAAAACAAGCTAATTTGCAGAGTTGAACTGTAGTCCCTAGAGAGTTAAGGGACAGTGTCTGAGGAAGAAGTGCCTTTAATCTGTCATTTTGTGTATAGTTAAGTATTATCCCCTTACTTTTTATCAGGTACTATACTAGGTACAGAAGGTATAAGGGCAAAAAGTCAAACAATCTTTCATTTCAATATTGATGACAGCAAATGCATACATATGTGTACATAGCATAAATATAAAATATATAAATACACTATTTTTAAAAAAGTAGTTATATATGATCAAGTTGGGGAAGAAGAGAATATTCACTTTTACTGATTAAGAAAAGCCTCATGGAAGATGATTATTAGCTACATTTTGAAGGAAAAGAAGAATTTTGTGAAGCATAAATAAGCCTTGCAATTATATAAATTTTCTGATTGATACTATTCTAGAATAAGCAGCAAAATGTGTGCACAGTCAGGAGAAATCACAATTGACTGAACATTGGTGGATTGTGTTACCATATGCTACAAAACAATAGCAACAACAAATGAGAGAACAATTATCTCAGTAATGTTTTTGGGAATTAATTGCAAGCATTTTGCCCACATTTTAATATTAAGAGAAATGCTGTTATTAGCTAAAGAAATCTAGAAAGTTGTTTAGGCAAAGCTAGTTGGTTTCTTGAACAAGCAGTTCATAGTTGTAGAGACAGGGAAATACTGATGTGAGAACTAGTTGATGGTTGATGTTGTACAGATGGAAATAGGACTAATAAAAATAAAAGCTTAATTTTCCATAATATTCAAGATAGTGCTTAAGGTAATTTGGAATATATTCATGCTTTCTTGCCTTAGTTACTGTGCATGTATATTATTCAATATAACTGAATCCAATGATTGAAGATTTCATTACAAATTTCACATCATTGTACTGTAGAAGCATATATGAGATTATACCCTGTGTGCAATGACTTCAGCACATCTGTTATAAGATTTTTTTAAAACTCTAAATTATGTAATTACCTCTATTTCCTGTGATGTAATTTTTATTTACAAACATTTTTATCCTCTCATCAGAATCACATTTTGAATGTTTGTGTTTATCAAAATGATAAGTGTGTACACTTGTGTCTATGAGAAGAGAAAACAGAGGAGTTGAATTACATCACGGAGAGTTCTAGTAGGTTGAAGTTTGATTAATTTAAGTTTTCCTTTGTAAAGTATTTATGAAGTATGGAGTAATTAATTGTGAATCATTTAGTCTACTTTACAAAATGATTTAAAATTACATCAAAAGATGGAAAATTTCATTTTTAAATAAAAGCCAAAAAGGTTTTCAAATTGCTAATATATATATGCATGCACATACTCTCACTTTATCCCTGATGTAGAAGCGTTCAACTGACTTTCTGACATGTATAACCTATATATTCTTCTTTCACAATATGACTAATGTGGAAATATTGTTAATATGATTGTACATGTATAACCTATATGAGATTGATTGCCATCTTGAGAAAGTGAGGGAGGGCAAAGTCAGAACTCAAAATCTTACAAAAGTAAATGTTGAAAACTATCTTTACATGTAATTGGCAAAAAAAAAAAGCTATTATTAACTGGAAAAAATGAAAAATAATAACAGCAAAAAATATATAAAATTCTCCACAAAGTATGCTCAAGGTGATCCTTAAAAGGAGTCCCTCCACTTAGATAATGGGAGCTGATTAGAAGATCCCCAGCTAGCTGTCAGTCAGTCAAGAAGTATACAGTCAAGAAGCGTACAACTGAATGTAAGTATTATCCATGTGAAAATACTAAAATAACTAGATATTTTAGGGAATTTGTTATTAAGGGAAAAAATACAAAATAATCCTGGCTCTGTGTCAAAATAGAAGACACATGAAAAAGTCTAAATTTAAGCTTACTGTTTTTATTCTTTCTCTTCTACTTATGGCAATTTATTAGCGAAAGGAATAATGTTTCCATCTCCTTTTCCCACCCAATTTACCCTATCTCTCTTTGTAGCATCATAGTAATTATTTTCTAGACCGACTTCACACTAACAATAGATGTCTTTTCTTTTTGACCTAAAAATATACTTTTATGAAATCAAAGACAATTCTTGATAGCTGTCATTCTTAGTGTTGTGTAGTTCAATAAAAAGTCATGAATAGATAGATTTCAGAAAAACCTGGAAAGACTTAAATGAACTGATGCTAAGTAAAGTGAGTAGAACCTGGAGAACAATGTACTGAGTAACAGCAATGTTGAGAAATGATCAATTATGATAGACTTAGCTCTTCTCAACAATACAATAATACAAGACAACTCCAAAGGACTTGTGATCAGAAATGCTATCCACATTTAGACAAAGAACTATGGAGTTTGAGTGCAGATCAAAACATACTATATTCATTTTTGTTAGATTTCTTTCTTTTATTTTCTTTCTTGTGTTTTTTCTCTTTTGTCCTGATTCTTCTTTCATAATATGACTAATGCAGAAATATGGTTAATATGATTGTACATGTGTAACCTATATGAGATTGATTGCCATCTTGAGGAAGTGAGGGAGGGCAAAGTCAGAACTCAAAAATCTTACAAAAGTAAATGTTGAAAACTATCTTTACATGTAATTGGCAAAAAAAAGCTATTATTAACTGGAAAAAATGAAAAATAATAACAGCAAAAAATATATAAAATTCTCCACAAAGTATGCTCAAGGTGATCCTTAAAATATGAAATTTGTGCTGCCATTAACCCAAATGTGTAGGACTATACCAAAATAAAAATAATATGAGGAAGTTGTACTTTATAGCCTGTTGTTTCAAATAATTTGTAAAGATTATTCAATAGGGGATTATTTAGTGTGATTTAATATGAGTTACAACTAATGACTCTCCTGTACTTTAAGAGATGCCCATAGCCAGAATCCTGGGCAGCAGACGACCTGTGTTCTACTACTTATTCAAGTAATTACCATGAAATGTAAGACAAATCATTAAAAAATACACTTTATGTTTCCCAGTCATAAAAAGGATGTGTGTGTGTGGGGAAGGATGATTAACATCTATCTTACTATCAATCCCAAAGCACTAATAGTAGGAGACAAAGAGATAATAGATATGAAAGTGTCATTAAAATGCCAAATGAGTGCAGCTTTAAAGTATTCCAGATGCTTTTTTATCTCTCCCAGTCTCACAGTTCCCCATTAAAAAATTATCAGATGAACCATATCTCCAGAAAAGGATTCCCTCCACTTAGACAATGGGAGCTGATTAGAAGATCCCCAGCTAGCTGTCAGTCAGTCAAGAAGTATTTAATAAGGACTCACTATGTGCAGCTAGGCAATGTGCTGTATATGTGGTAAAGATATAAAGAATTGAAAAAACAGAATCCTTGCTCTCAAGGTAAACTCCATGGACAAAAGCTATCTTTTTTTTTCTTCCCCTTTGGGTTTACTGGCTACATTTCTTGCTCAAACATCAAGCCTTAAACCCAATTTACTGTGGAGCTTATAGACTTATGGACAAGTTTCCACCCACCTAACAGAGTGAATGTAATAACAAAATTGTTTCTCTTTTGCCCAGGAACCCTGAGGGTCTTTCCCTCTCAGTTTGATTTTTTTTTTTTTTTTTTTTTTTTATCCAAAGGGACATCCCTTGAGTAAGTTAAAGAAGCCTATTTAATGAATGGGTATATCTCACTCAAAGTAAGATTTTGATAAGACCTTGGCCTAAATGGGTCAGGGTCTCATTTTGCATCCTGGGCCATCTCCAGTCATTCTGATGAATGTCCTGCCACTGCACCCAGATGACTCAGGAGAAGACAATGAGGTTAGTGACCTTGCACAGCCCTCCTTCATTCAAATCAAAGTCAACTGCAAGTCATTTCATCATCTTTATGTCAGTCTTCTTCTAGAAGGAAGGATAAAAACACAAGAGAGCTCTAGGCATCAGATTTTACCCAAAAAAATAGCCATTTTGCTTTCTCTAAAACCTTCCTATTGAATATCTATCAAAGAGATATTTTCCTTAGGCGCTCTGACACGTTTTGAAATGCTAATCGACCACTTTGCATAACTATCATCTTGGTGTTCACACCTACTCAATCTCTGCCTCAGACATTCTTCCATGGTTGATGAAATTAGCCTCTCAACCTAGGAGGCAGGATGATTAAGGAATGAAAGCAGCCTGTAAGGTTATTTTTTTTCTCCTCTTTGTATTGGAGGATTCCCAGAAGAAATATTTTGTACAAAAAGAAAGTTCAGATTATGATGAGAAGACTTAGGATTCTTTGCCCTTAGTTCAAAGATCTTCAATTTCACTTACATAATTCTCCTTTTACTGATTTAGTTATATGTTTTAGGTAATACCATTTATAACTTTCTCTCACTGAAGAAAAAAATATGGATTGCTCCCCAACTTTGTCTTGATTTCATTCCAAAATGAACTAGACTGGGCCAAAATCAATAGATTTTCACTAACTAGTCGAAAAGTCTACTTTGGTGGGTGCTGCAAAAAGTTCTACTGCATTGTTATACTCCTTTGGACATTAGAAGCACCTCAAGGTCATTACATGACTTTGGAACATGATTTAAAAGCAGTTCTGTAATGAATTCTACATAGATAGATAGATAGATAGATAGATAGATAGATGGATAGATATAAGCAAAAGGCTACTATGATTGGCAGATTAAAAATCAGAAAACCTCATGTGTTGGAAGAAATAAGTAAAATTAAAGAAACATCATTGAATAAAGTATTTCCATAACAAATAGAATTTAAGTAAAATATCTCATTATTAAAATCTTATACACAATTTGCAAAATATCACAAATTTGATAATTTCCATGTTTGGTAATTTGGAATTTCATTGTTGTTGCTTTTTGCTGGACCCAGACCTTTTGATTCCAAAATCAATTCTTCACATGATCTCATTTTTGTAGTGACATATTTTACTTTGACATTTTTCAAATTTTGGATCACATTTTGAGGCATTTTTAGGGGAGAACACTAAATGCCTCAAATAAGTGAAATAAATTAAACTGTGTCCCTCAGCCCATCAAAAAATTAACAGATTTTGAAACTTTCCAAAATGTTTCCCTTGTCTTTCCATTTCAACCTTTAATATGGTCAGTTCCCTTTTCCATTGTCTTTTTCTTCATCAGGTATCTGAACCAAGTAATTGGCCAGGATTATGTTACTCTTGCTCAGGCATTTTGTAGTCATTCCTGACTCCTTGTGATCCCATTTGGAGTTTTCTTAGGAAAGATACTGGAGTAGTATGCCATTTCCTTCTCTAGCTCATTTTACAGATTAAGAAGCTAAAGAAAACAAGGTTAAATGACTTGTCCAGAGTCACATAGCTAGTTAGAGTATGAGGAAGAATTTGAATTTAAGTCTTCCTGATTACAGGCCCAGTGTTCTAACCATTCTACCACTTAGCTGCCCTGCCCTGAATTAAGTTCCTCTGCATATCTGTTTAGTTTCAGTTATATGGAGGAATAGTTAGAAAATGGGGACATTGGTGTTTACTGTATAAAAACAAGTCAACACTATTTTTATAATTAGTCTGCTAAAGGACAAATCCCCAAACTTACTGTCCAAATAAGTAGGAAAACATCAGGTAGTTTTGAGAGTTCCTGATCAATGATTCAAGATTCCAGGCATATTTTCTCTTAGGGTTATTGCAACTCCTAAAAATGGAGGAAACATTTTATCCTGATGAAGATTTTTTTAATCTTTCATATCTGTAATTTAGGATTATTTGCTTTAGAATTTTCACAAGTCATTACCACAGTACTTCTTAAACTACTTTTTATCTCCCCTTGGTTCCAAGAAATATTTAACCTAAATTATGTTGCCCATCATCACTTTTACCATTTTCTTAGCCTTTAACGCCTGGTAACATATTTAGATTGCATTCTATATAAACAGATTAACCACTAGTAAACTCTATAAGGTCTCCTTTAAGCATCCAAGGATTGCATTTGCAAATTACAGGACAGGAAATTTTGTATTTCATCTTCCTTATGCAACAAGTTGCCTTGATAATACTTACAATAATGACAAGAAAAACAAGGATAATTTTTATTTTATAAATGCAAGATGTGTATGCATCATGTAATGTATCACATACATTTATCCACTATATGTACTTACATGTTACACTTAATGTCACTTGGGAACAAACCTTAAACCAAAAAATAAGTTTTTAGAATGAATTTTATTAAGTAACTTGACAATGAATATAGAAAAAAGACTTCTGGAATCTGTATGAGATTTTCATTATATGAGTAAAACCAAGCTGAAGGGTTCATATGTATGTAGTTTCCAAAAAGGGCATTTTTTACATGTTCCTATATGTAGACATAGACATACACACACACACACATACACATTCACATATATGCAGGTGTAAAAGTATAAAAAAATTCCACTAAAACAGGTAATATTCATTTTCATCAGAAAACAACATATAACATAGGAAGAGTATGATATTATTTCAAACTCTTGACTGGTCTATGCTCCTTGAGAACAGGGACCCTTTTTTGTGTGCTGACCTCGGTCCTGACATATAGTAAGCACTTAATAACTTATGAATATATGAATTTCATGGTTCAGCACTGGATTAGTAGAAAAGGATGATTTTCCTGAAGAGCTGTTCATTTTTGTACAACATTTTTTTTCTTCCAGGCATATGCTGAAATTGATCCAGATGGTTTAACTGACAACAGCAACTACTCAATTACCTGATAGTAACTATGAAGCCAGCTCCCCTCTTTAATAATTTTGCTTAGGAAAAAGGGACAGTATGTTACTGTACTAAATATCTTCAAGTTTAAATATCTTTAAAATAATGTCAAATCAGTGAAATAAGACTTAAGTGCAGCTTTTTAAATTTAACAATAGTTGCAACACAAATTGATTATCAGTCTTCCCATAATGTAGGAGCTCCCTTGCCTAAGAGTTTCATTGATGTAGGTATGATAGGTGTTCAACAGTTAGAGTTTAAGAAATTTTGAGTAACTTTTTATAAATCAAGTTCATTTATTTGAGCAATAGTTCTGTTAGTACTATCAGTTAACAATGACACTCTTCAGGGAGAAAAAGGGTTATAAATAACAATAGCAACTGCAACAATAACTTTAAACAAGTTAAACCTCTATCTTAATGAAGATCAGAATTTATTCAATTTCTTGCGGGACTGAGAAGAGCCAATAACTACCAGAGAAGTAATAATAGTCATTTCAGGTAACTTGAGACTGAAATTTTCATTTCCACAGTCACAAAAATAAACCTAATTAATCAGGTACTAACTATTTTTGGCTCCAATGCTCTTTAGCTTTCAGCAGATTTTCCAATTTCTCCATTCAATATGAAATGAAATAAACTCTAGAGTTTACTATGTACCCTTGAAAGATACATTAAAGGAAACTTTACTCACTGCATAGCATTTTTTTTTTTTTGCATCATAAAGTTGTTTTCCTTCCAACTGCCATTTTTCACTAACACTAGCATTCTTATAGTTACTCACCACATATTCCCAGTACCCTCATGACAAACTTTGGATACCTCTCTGTGACTACATGAACCCTAGTTGGAAAATACTGTCCTAAGCAGACCCTCCTAGATTTATGTTTTTATTTATTTTTCTTCCCATTTTTAGTATGTATGTTTTTAAGGATAAGAAAGAAATTTAAAATTACCTACAATTTCCTTTTACACCTAAGTTGGCATATATATATATATACACAAATACATATCTATATTGTATATATGTATGTATGTTTGTATACATGTATACACACAATATGCTATACATAAACACACTCACACACATATATATTTAAGCTCAAGCATATCCTTCATGATCAATTGATTTCCTGAAATTACAACTTTAGAGAAAACATTGCATTTTGTAAGAACAGGATTGAATGAGGTACAACCAAAACTGCCTAAGGGAAGAATCAGAAATAAGAGTGATAACAAATCGGAAAAGTGATCATCTCACTGAAGGTTTCAGGACAGGAAGATGGGGTCTAGTTATCATATTTTTAAAATGTTGATTGGGACAGCTGCCTAGGGATGGGCTTATAGGTTACACTGTCCATTTCCAAAACAAGGGTGAGGTCTCTGGGTACTCCCAAAGGTATAACTTATTAAAGGAAAATGTAATTGAGATGAGATATCAGCAGTCTTGGGAAATCTTTGGTAGTTTCCTCACAATTTCAGATTTCATACCTCCTTTGACCTAATAAATAAGTTCTTGGGATTTGTTTAATGTGAAGAGATATTAAGTATTTTGTTCAAGGGCACAGAACCAAGTACACCAGAGATGGCATCTGAATCTAAATTTTCCTGAATTCAAATCCAAAATTGTACCCACTATAACACAAAAAAACATAACCCACATTGAGGAAAATCCAGACATTCTCTCTCCCTTTGAAATGATATATAATTTTGAATGCAAATTCATAAAGGCCATGATTTATATTATCAATTCCCTTATTTTACCTGCAAAAAATTTATCCTTAAGTGTTAAAGATTGGAAATGTTTCATCTCTCACAAATATTCCACTCCGATAGTATGTTGTGTATGTCCTGCATTTAACATATGCACACACACACACACACATACACACATCAAACAAAAAATAACTATCCTCAGTATAGTAAACTTGTTAAACTCCTAGAGTATGCCCCATTGAAACGTCCTTCCATCAATTTTGGACTCCCAAGATAAAAATATGAATATAGGGCAGAGTTTTTCAAGAAGAGTACCACAATCGACATTTTTGTGAGAGAAAAAAAAAAAACAAAACAAGCATCTGACGTCAAAAGGTATATCTAATAGAGGTTTATGCCTCTAAGTTACTTTACTTTCACATTGTGCATCTGCCACCAGGTTCAGGACAGTACAGGATCAAGAGATTTATAACTTCATAGGTGGTTAACTGAGACAGGCAGAGATCTTCCCCCAAGCAGGCTAACTGTTTTGGTTGTTTTACATTTTAAAATAATTGTTTACTTTATCAGCAACACATAAGTTAGCTAATTTCTTTCAAATCCTTAAATATCCCATTTATAATAGGTGCCAAAAGAAACATGAAAAAACACCTAGTCCAAATTAAGTACTTTGTCACTAGCCTAATTTTCATAAGCTCCCTTTCTCTAAATATTTACTTGTTTATCCCTTTTCCCCACCTCTGGGCTGCTCCAGGCCATTCTCACTTCCCCTGGCCCCATCTGTTCCACCTCCTTCTCAGCTGCTATTTAGAATATTGTAAGTAACTCAACACCTCTCTGCTACTCACTCTGTACGTTCTTTGTCTGGATGAGCTTTCAATTTTTCCTTGTCTAAACTTTTCCCTCTGTCTATTGCTGTAAATCTTTGTGTTTTCTGTGAGCTCTCTTTCACTAATTTCGAGATGCCTTTTAAATGATTTAATATGCATGCAGGTCACACCAATTGTTCCTAATTCACTCATTCAAACCTCCTTCTACTGATGAATGGCTCATTCATTTTATCACTTGCATTTTGAAAGGATGAAGACTGAGTCTTTCTGAATAATTTGAAATCTGCACAAATCAAAACAGATTAAGCAAAAGATATCATTTGATTTTGCTTTGTGAATACCTCAAAATTCACTCATTGTTGAAACATTGTTGCAAGGTAATTTTAGGTATTAAATTATAATACTGAAGTAAAAATGCCAAATGTTCATATACTGCTATGAACAAATGCGAGCAGGTGAGGTAAGGAACACAGAATAACATCTCTGAACTTTCCATAATTCTTTCTACTGATCAAATTTTTAAAAAAAGTGTTAAAGGGCATAGACTCCTATACCCTCTATTATGGAGATGGACACTGTATGTACATTAAATATATATATGTATATACATATATATATATATATAATATAATTCTGTCTTATAAATCTTACAATTTGGTGGAGGGACTAATTAATCTATATTGAAAAATTAAGAAATAAGATAGTTGAAAAGTTCATTTTTCTGTTTATTGAGTGTATAATCATTAAAATCAAATGAGCTTACAGTGCTATATGAGAACAAATAAGAGAAAATATGTTTAATGCAGTTTATAGAAGTCTGGAAGAATATACACTAACTAGAAGTGCTCAAAGAGATGATTCTCAGCAGCTGAGTCTCTCTTTATTTGAGAAACACCATTCAGTCCACCTATATTACACAAATTTCATCACATTAAAAGTATGCAGATCAGTAAGTTTTGTGCATAGATTGTATTCATTTCTTTGTTGTTGGTGTTGAGTCACTTTCAGATATGTCTATGACTCCTTTTGGGGTTTTCTTGGCACAGATATTTTAGTGCTTTACAATTTTCTTCTCCAGCTCATTTTACAAATGAGGAAACTGAGGTAAACAGTCTTAAGTAACTTGCCCAGTGTCACACAGCTAGTAAGTGTCTGAGGTCAGATTTGAGCTCACAAAGATTAGTCTTGCTTAGTTCAGGCCCTGTGCTCTATCCCAGCACCACCTAGCAGTCCCTTAAATGACCATGAAACACAGCCATTTAGAGAGTATTTGTAGTGTAGGGATAAGCTCCCTGAATCTCAGCTTGTCTAGTGGCTTGTGTTCTTATAGTTTGCTGAACACTTAAACTATGCTTGCTTTTCTGTCCTGATTGTTTCACCTATTCCATTGCTGTTCTTTTTCTTTCCTCTAGTCTCAAGGGGGTTTTCTTAATTAGTAATTTTTATAATAGTGTGAGACACAGAAATACAAGAACTAGTACAAAGTAAATCTAGTGGGAGAAAAAAACAACTGTGTCATGATTCCACTCATTCATGACAGCCCTGAAATTCATCTTGTGTTCTGATTCAGACATATATTTCAAGCTGTTTGATTTCTTCTATATTTTCTCTTCAAAGTTTATTCTCAGTAGACTTCCATTAACCCTGTTACCATATTTCTATAAAAACTTTGTTATAATATGTATATGTTTCACATATACCTTGAGAGATGTTTGTGTTCTCTTTGAATAAACCTTCTATGTAATTTTCCTTGTTTTAGCAGTATCATACTTAAATACTGATGAGTGTTTGGAAGAGTTAATTTATATCTTGCTATGTCACTGAAACTATTAATCTTCTCAATTCATTTCTTTGCCAATTCGCTAAGGTTTTCTATATGTATGTCATCATACCACCTGAAAATTCAGATAATTGCATTTCCACCTTAAATATATTTATTCCCTTACTTCATTTTCCTTCTCTTAATTCTTTAGTTAGCATCGTTAGTATCATGTCAACTAATAATTGAAGGGCTCCATCTCTGCGCTACACAGGAAATTTTCCAGTACTTCTCCACTGCAAAGATGTAAACTTTGATTTACTGAAAGTAACTATTGGTACATTTAAGATTTATGTACAGTTTATGTATATATGGAATAGTAACAGTTCTTTTGTTGATGTTTGCCTTTTGATTTTCATAATCCATCTAATTTGTGAACTTTGTCTTGTCTTTTGAATTCTAATAAGTACTTTCTTTTGGTCCTCTCAATGGTCTTTAACAGGGTTTGATTTTTCAGAAGATTTATTTAACACTTAAAGCATGTAAATGATTAAATATAAACTTAGTTGGTTTTTTAACCTTAGAATTACCATTCTATGCCATTCTTAAATAAATAAATAAATATGTATATATGTTTAAACTAGTTGATCTGAAATGACTTGTTCATCCTGGCTTTCTTCAGCAGAAACAATTGAACTTTCTCTTCTTTGTTGAAAATTCTTTAGAGAAAAAAATAATAGTACTTTAAAGTTTGCAAAATATTTTACAAATATTGTCTCATTTTATTTTTAAGGTAAACTTAGGTGAAAGATATTATTATTACCCCCAATTTACAGATAAGGAAGCAAGGAGAATCAAAATTAAAGAGACTTACCTAGTGTCACACAGTCAATAGATACCTTTTTTTTTTTTATAAATTTATTTATTAAACTTTTTACATTCATTTTCACAAAATTTTTGGTTCCATATTATCTCCCATTTGTCCCTTCCCCCCACCCCAATACACCCAGCATTCTAATTTCCCCTATCACCAATCTACCCTCTCTTCTACCATCCCTCCCTTCTCTTGACCCCATCTTCTTTTTTGTCCTGTAGGGCCAGATAACTTTCTATTCCCCATTACCTGTATTTCTTATTTCCTAGTAGCAAGAACAACACACAACAATTGTTCCTAAAACTTTGAGTTCCAACTTCTCCCCATCCCTCCCTCCCCAACCATTCCCTTTGGGAAGGCAGGCAACTCAATATGGGACATATCTGTGTAGTTTTGCAAATGACTTTGATAATAGTCATGTTGTGTAAGACTAACTATATTTCCCTCCATCCTATCCTGCCCCCCATTGTTTCCATTCTGTCTTTTGATCCTGTCCCTCCCTGAGGGTTGACTTCAAATTGCTCCATTCTCCCATTGCCCTCCCTTCCATCCTCCCCCGCACCCATCTTATGTCCTTCTCCCCCACTTTCCTGTATTGTAAGGTAGGTTTTCATACCAAAATGAGTGCATTTTATTCCCTCCTTTAGTCAAATGGGATGAGAGTAAACTTCATGTTTTTCTCTCAGCTCCCCTCTTTTTCCCTGCAGTAAAAAGTCTCCTGCTTGCCTCTTCTTTGAGAGATAATTTGTCCCATTCCATTTCACCCTCTCTCCTCCCACTACATTTCTCTCTCACCATTTACCTTAATTTTTTAACATATGATCCCATCCTATTCAATTCACTCTGTGCTCTCTGTCTCTTTGTGTGCGTGCATGTATGCATGTGTGTGTGTGTGTGTGTGTGTGTGTGTGTGTGTGTGTGTATGTGTGTGCATGGGTAATCCCACCAACTACCCAGATACCGAAAAGTTTCAAGAGTTAAAAATATTGTCTTTCCCTGTAGGAATGGAAACAGTTCAACTTTGGTAAGTCCCTTATGACTTCTCTTTGCTGTTTACTTTTTCATGCTTCTTCTCATTCTTGTGTTTGAAAGGCAAATTTTCTTTTGAGCTCTGGTCTTTTCATCAAGAATGTTTGAAAGTCCTCTATTTCATTGAAAGACCAAATTTTCTTCTGAAGTATTATACTCAGTTTTGCTGGGTAGGTAATTCTTGGTTTTAGTCCTAGTTCTTTGACTTCTGGAATATCCTGTTCCATGCCCTTCGATCCCTTAAAGTAGAAACTGCTAGATCTTGTGTTATCCTGATTGTATTTCCACAATACTGGAATTGTTTCTTTCTAGCTGCTTGCAATATTTTCTCCTTGACCTGGGAATTCTGGAATTTGTCCACAATGTTCCTAGGAGTTTCTCTTTTTGGATCTCTTTCAGGTGGTGATCAATGGATTCCTTCAATACTTATTTTGCCCTCTGGTTCTAGAATATCAGGGCAGTTTTCCTTGATAATTTCATGAAGGATGATGTCTAGGCTCTTTTTTTGATCATGGCTTTCAGGTAGTCCCATCATTTTTAAATTGTCTCTCCTGGATCTATTTTCCAGGTCAGTTGTTTTTCCCATGAGATATTTCACCTTCTCTTCCATTTTTTCATTCTTTTGGTTTTGTTTGGTGATTTCTTGGTTTCTCAGAAAGTCATTAGTCTCCATCTGTTCCATTCTAATTTTGAGAGAAGTATTTTCTTCAGTGAGCTTTTGAACCTCCTTTTCCATTTGACTAATTCTGCTTTTGAAAGCATTCTTCTCCTCATTGGCTTTTTGAACCTCTTCTGCCAATTGAGTGAGCCTATTTTTCAAGGTGTTATTTTCTTCAGCATTTTTTGCGGTCTCCTTTACCAAGGTATTGACCCATTTCTTCATGCTTTTCTTGCATTTCTCTTATTTCTCTTCCCAGTTTTTCCTCCACCTGTCTAACTTGATTTTCAAAATCCTTTTTGAGCTCTTTCATGGCCTGAGCCCATTGGATATCTATTTCAGATGTTTGGGATACAGAGGCCTTGACTTCTATGTCTTTCCCTGATCGTAAGCATTGTTCTTCCTCATCTAAAAGGAAAGGAAGAAATATCTGTTCACCAAGAAAGTAACCTTCTATGTTCTTATTTTTTTCCCCTTTTCTGGACATTTTCCCAGCCAGCTACTTGACTTCTGAGATTACAGTCCACCCCCACCTCACTAGTGCTTTGGGTCTGAGATTCAAATGATGCTTCCCAGCCTCAGGGCTTTCAGTGGGTGGGCAGGGCTGCTATTCAGTGTGAGAGATTAAGTTCAGGTTCTCAGGTGGGGGCGGAGCTGCTGCCCAGGCTCAGTGCCCTGAGGGGTTTATGCAAAGACCTTAAACAATGGAGCCTCTGCCTTCTCTGGGAACTCATGGCCGCTGCTTCCCCAGTCACTTCCTCCTGAAGGGGCCTGAGTTATGGAGACACCCTGCTCCCCTCTTGGCCGGCCAGGTAGGGTCTCTCACTGACCTGTAGCACTTGTGGGTTGAGGGACCTGCCCAGCCCCCAGAGATTCCATCCCCGAAACCTGTTTAAATCTGCTCCTCTCAGGGCTGCGCGGCCAATGCAGGGCTGGGCTCTGCTCAGGGTCTGGTGCGTGATGGACCTTTGGTGATGGTTTTTCAGGGCTCTCTGGAACAGAAATCTTCTCCACTCCATTGCTGTGTGGCTTCCACTGCTCCAGAACCTGTTGGGAGTTCTTTTTATATGTAATTTATGGGCTGTGGGTTCAGAGTTAGCATATGTGAATCTTTTTACTCCACCATTTTTGCTCCTCCCCCCTAAAGTCAGTCAATAGATATATTAAGCCAGCTTTGAACTCAGAAATTCTTCACTTCAAATATAATGACTATCCACTTTACTACTTACCTGCACTAGTGTTTAAGCTTGTCTTAAAGCTTATTATTTTTATATGAACATTTTTTGCTTGTTTATGGCATATCAAACTACAAATCTTCATTGCTATTAGTCTCATAAAAATTATTCATCTTTTTATATTTTATCACATACATTTCCCTCAGTGAGTTATTGCCTAATCTTCCCTGAGACATCCCTTCTAATAAATAATAAAAAAATTCAAAAATAAGTTTTGATGAGGACTTTCTTTCACATGTAGAATGGGGATGTGATTGTATGACTTCAAAGGAGGTAAAATAGACATCTATGGCCTCTTCTCTCCCCATCCTTCTCCAAGAGAAACTTTGTTTCTTGAACCAGGAGGTTAACTGTGACATTGAGTTCTGAAACTTAAGCTCTCTATTCTCATCAGAGATGGGGATAATTTACCAGAATTATATCTGTTTTCATAAATAGTATTGGTCTACAGTGGTTTTCAGGGTCACACTAAACCTCTGGTTGCTTTTATTAATGAAAAAGGTATACCCTGCAAGGGGCTATTCCCCAGCCTTCACCTGGCTACTAGACCAGACGGTAATCTCTCTGGGGGCCTTCACCTGGACACTATTCCAGGTGATACTCTTGCATGAGGCTCCCCCCCAACCCCCCCCCCGGGCCTTCGCCGGGTGGGATTTTCTATGTGAATCGCCATATCATCAGTGAATAGCTGTATCTCCTATTTACACATGTGCATACCTTTAATTTTGTCTTGCCTTATTGTTATTGCTATCATTTCTAGAACTATGTCAAATTGCAACGAGAAGAAAGTGACAATTTCTTTATCCTTGTTTTTTTTTTTGTTTGTTTTTTAGTGGAAGCACTTCTAGGACATGGAAACTTTCTGCTAACTAATGTACTGCTAACTTATTTTTAGACAAATATTTTTATTATGTTAGAATAAAAGCCTTTCATATCTATACCCTGTAAGGTTTTAGTATTGATGTGCATTGTATTTTGCTGATTTCATTTAAAATAGTGATGTAATTCTGTGAGTTTGAACTTTATGTTTTTGATGCACTTAATTATGCTCATATTCCCTAACCATCCTTGCATTAGTGCTTATATATAGCTTTACCACAATGAATATATATACACATGTACATACACAGAATCATATATATTCACTGTGTATGTGTTCATATGCATACATGCATATATACATATATCTATACATGCCAGAATTTTATTCAAAGGTACTTGAGTTGATATCCATTTATTACATGGGTCTATAATTTTCCTTCTTTGATATAAGCTTTTACTAGGTAATATGGTAGAACTACATTTGTATTAGAAATGAAGTTTGGATTATGCTTTCTTATAATAATGTTAGCTACTTTTTAAATAGTGCTTTAGGTTTTATAAAGGATTTTTAAAATATTGCCTCATTTTTTATGCCCAAGCAACTCTGGAAAGTAAGTATTATTATTATCATCCCCATTTCACTGATGAAGAAACAGTGACTAGTAGAGGTTACATGATCTACTCAGGGTCATATAGCTACTAAGTTTCAGAGACAGAATTTGAATTTAACTCTTCCTGACTGTATGGGTAGCACTCTCTCTACTATTCAAATTTTTTAGAATAAGTTGAGTTGCATAAATATTTTTTATAAATTTGGTAGAATTTTCCTCTAAACAATATGTTCTTTTATCCCTCTTAACCCAGCAAGTTCCTTTACAATCTATTCAGTTTTTTATAATGAAATCATGTTGTTTTAATTTTACCTTTCATGTTTGGTTAATTTTGATAGAAACCTCTTTTCCTAAAGCTGTTAAATGTCATCTCTGTTACTATCTCCCCGTGTGCACTAGCTTCCCCTAGAAATCACATTCCTTTAGAAACAGGATACTCCCCATGGAGTTATAATAGTCTCTGAAATAAGGTAGCCTCCAAATTCATCACCCCCATCACTTAGAATCAATTTCCAAACACAGTGAAACTTATCCTCCCACATGGGTGTATTCTTCAATGGAATTCCCTACTTGTCATCGTTGTGAGACATTCTTCCTTTCAGTTTCTCATAAGCAATCACTTCCCGCTACCATGTCTCTCATTCTCTCATAATTCCCTTCCTCTAAACCACACATACTTTCCAAAACACTGTAAGAAGTACAAGTTCTTCACTATACACTCATAGACTTGACAGTTGTGCACCACTCATTTATCTTGTGCTTCCCCTTCCCTCTCCCACAGTACTCAGACTTTGACTTCATGACTCTTTCTTGTAAAGGACATTGTTTCACCTATAATCCAAAGTACCTCTCTTCAGGTCTTTCTGGTGGAAAAGAAAGAAGGCAGATCTTCATTTGAAAACAAAATTACTCTAAAAAGAAAAAAAAGTTAAAAATAATGAGAATTGATAAAAGACCAGAGGTTTTCATGACCCTTCTCTGTTTTGGTTCTCCTCCTGTCTGATTTATCTCCTCTTGATAAAAACAGGATATGGATGGAATATGAAGGTAATCATAGATTATTTCTCAGTCTTCCCACATGCCTAAGTCTCCTCTATTGCATTACATTTCTTTAATGACAATATTCACACACTTTCTTGTATACATATCCCTATTTATTTTTAATGTATTTTATACATGCCATTATTAACATATTGTAGCCCAATATTGCCCACCATACTTCACCATTATATTTTGATTATTGGAGCTGGCATTTGTCTATTTGATATGATATTGTGTGTGTATATACACTCTTTCTTATTCCATTCTTCATATTTAGGATCTCTGGATCGAGTCTCTAATTCTCCTTTTCTCTCAGTCCATCTAAGTTTTACTTTCCTTCATTCACAATACTGGTACTATGGTCAAATGATTTAACTGCACATTATCTTATACTTTCAATTCTTCTCCCCATTTTCAGATCATTCCTTGCTAATTCCAACCCTAATTTAACCCTATTCTGAGGTTTAAACCTCATAATGATGTTGATAATATTCATATAGTTCTTGTCAGGCATTGTGCTAAATGCTATAAAATAAATAATATACTGTAATTTTACATAAATACACTGTAATTTTATATTATATACATATAATACACTGTATAAATACACTGTAATTTTACCATTACTGTAAGGGAGAGTCTGTGCATGTGTGAGCATACTTTCATAAAAGTTGAAATTTAGTCAACCTAAAGAAATCATCCAAATACCAAGAAAATGTGATGGAGTACCTGTTCAAGGTATTTCAAACTTTTACATTAATGAGATGTTCAAAATTTGCTTTTATAAAAAAGTATTTTTTTTATAACACTACTTTGCTGTTGTTACCATGGGCATACTTTTCAAATAGCTAACAAGAAAAGAAATTTGAGATTGTGTTCTACTATAAGTCTCTCAAAAAGTATGTTGAAACCATTTATTCAGAAGTACTCCCTTGTGCCTAATTGTGTCTATCTTGACATTTTATCACACAGGACTATTTTAAGTCTGACAGATTGTGATCACAGCTGTGGAAATGCTTGGTCATTGACTGATTCTTTTTTTCTTTTTCCTTTAAGACTGCTTTAGTTGTTTTTTCCCTAAATACCAAGAAAAAAATCACAGCTGGCTTTTTATGGAGACTCTTGGTCTGTCTTCAGGATATAAATACGAAATTAAACAGATTTTGAACCTACAGAAATTCCTCCATTAAAATGCATTTTTCAAACATTAAAATATCAGTATATTACTTATGTTAAAAATGTTACCATTACTAATGAAGTAAAGATATTTACAATAACATATGGCAAAAGAAAAACAAAGACGAAAAACCCAGATATTCATGACACATATTGAGAAAAAAAATCTTTATTTTACAGAAGTTGATATTTTATGATTTAGCAATGGATCTGCACAAATAATTAAGCTGTTAACTATTTCTCATTAAATGCCACATGCGGAATAGCAGGACCATAGAACAAGAAATACAAGTAGATAAATAAGGTACTTGCCAGGTTTTCAAAAATGAACTGTAACTCTCTAGAAAATGATGAGAATTAGAATTCTATTCTATGGTTTTTCCGAAAACATCGTATAGTTTTACTTTTGTAGCTCAGCATTAAAAGGAACCATGTGAAAAGAAAGGAGGTGATATTCTGATAAGAAATATTCCTCCTTCCCTCCCTGAAAAAGGACACTAGTAGTTGTTATAGAAACATTTCTTCAGATTTCTTAAAGAAAAAGAATGTTATATCTTCATCTAACAATCTCATTTTCCTAAAGTGGACTGACTAAGAACAAATTAGTATAGGGACAATAACCGGTGCAATGGATGTCAGGAAGACCTGAATTCAAATCCAGCTTCATGAACTGGCCGTGTGATCCTATAAATTCAGTTTACTTTTGTGTGCCTCAGTTTCCTGTTCTGCAAAATTAGAATTGTTACAGAACCTACCTTGTAGGATTGTGGTGAGAATCAAATGAAGAAAGAATTTTGTAGCATTTAGCACAGTGCCTGACAGGCACTATATGAATATTATCATCATTATGAAGTTTAAACCTCAGAATAGGATTAAATTAGGGTTGGAATTAGCAAGGAATGACATGGAAATGGGGAGGAGAAGAATTGAAAGTGTAAGATAATGTGCAGTTAAGTCATTTGACCATAGTGCCAGTATTGTGAATGAAGGAAAGTAAAACTTAGATGGACTGAGAGAAAAGGAGAATTAGAGGCTCTGATCCAGAGAGCCTAAAGATGAAGAATGGTGATAAGGAAGAGTGAAACAGAAAAAAAAATGGAAGGGAAGGAGGTTCTGATCAGACAAAGGAATGTCAAAATTTAAAATCAGTTTGTCTGCATCAGGAGGAGGGAGAAAGAGAGAAGGAAAGGGAGAGAAAAGGAAAAATGAGGAGTGAGAAAGCAAGAAGAATGAGAGCGGAGGGGGTGTAGGGAGAAGGAGAAGGAAGTATTTGGGGGCCTACAAGGAAAGAAGAGAAAATTCTACAGGATGAAAGTATGATTGATAGGATAAGTCATAAATAATTCATGGAACAGTAATAAAACTATCAGAAATAAAGCTAAGGATAAACATCGAGGAGTAGGATTGGGTAGTTGGGTCTAGATTATCCAGGTCCAACCAGATTACTGCATATATCACAATTTCACTATATCCAAAACCAACCTCAGGAGTCTTCCTCTCCAACTTTCCCTCTTTCTAAACTTCCTTTCTGCTAACAAGGGCACCACCACCCTCACAGCCACCCAGGCTCACAATATAAATGTCAACTTTCACTTTTCAATTTTACTCATTTTACATATCCAATCTGTTGACAAGCACCGTCTTTAATGTCTTCACATCTCTCCAATACATCCGCTTCTCTCTCCTAAGCATGATGCTATCCTGTTATAAATCTTTATTATTTCACACCTGGTGTATTTCAATAGCATTTAGGTTGGTATTCCAGTCACAAGTCTCTCTCCACTTCAGTCCATCTTCCACTTAATTGCTAAATTGATCTTCCTAAGGCCCAAGTGGGACTGAGTTCCCTTTACACTCTAATACTTCATTCAACTTTAGCTGTTCCCTGTTGCTTTGAGGAAATATAAAATCGTCTGATTTCCAAAACTCTTCATAATCTCACCATTTACTACATTTCCATTCTTCTTAAATTTTATTACCCTTCATTTACTCTATGATGCAGTAAACATTGGCCTTGCTTATTATCCTCATATATGTCACTCCTCCTAAAACTGTGGTACCTTTTAATTGACTGTCTCCATGTTTGAATCTAGTCATGAAGATGTGAGCTTCTTGAAGGCATGAATCATTTTTTTTCTTTTCTTTTGACTACAAAGGTAAGCCCAGTTCTTGACGCATAGTAAGAGCTTAATAAATTCTTATTAACTTAACTTGACCTAGAAATTATTTTGATGAGTTAGGAAGTAACCGTTAAAACTTTAACGCATAAAACTAACATGATGAAACAAAGTTTAAGTCTGTGACAGCTTTATTAGAGACACCAGAGACCAAAGTCAATTCAATATTTTGTAGTGATATGATTCCTCTTTTAATTTTTTTTTATATCTGTTGAGGGTCCACCATTCTTCTAGTCTTCAAGGTTTGCAACCTTCTGTTGTTTTTTAGTTTTTCAGTCATTTCCAATTTTTTGCAATTCCATTTTGTGTTTTCTTGGCAAAAATACTTGGGTGATTTGCCATTTCCTTCAACTCTTTTTACAGATGAGGAAATAGAGGCAAACAGGAACTTTCAATGCTTTTCTCTCTTCTCTTCCCTCTCCCCATATGAATCAGTTGCCTAGTCTTGTGGATAGACAAGACTTCTATCTCCACAGTGTTTAGTGTATCTGTCTTGTCCATCTATTCACAATGTCAACATTGCTTTTTGCATTTTCATCAATTACATCCTCCTCCTGAATTTCAAACTCTTTCTTTTCTACTCTATTTACACAACTACCAATATCACAACTCCTAAAGTATAATTCTGCCACAATCACTTTCATGGTGAAGAAGCTTCAATGACTTTTATGATAAAACACAAACTCCTCTCTTTGGTATGTCACAGTCTTGATCCAGTCCACCAATCTACTACACACACTTCGCATTCCAGCCAACCTAGCCTACTCATTTGTACCTCATACAGAATAAATTCATCACCCATATTTAACTTTTCAAGGGTTGTCTATTTTTTTACTTGCTTCCTTTTCCCTTTCCTACCTTTTCTTTCTAGAATCCTTGAGTTTTTCCAGGCTCAATGTAAAGGTAATTTTTAAATTTATACAATTACTGCTTTTTTTCCCCCAATTTGTGTCCATCTCCCATAGAAATTAGACCTAGCTTGCATATATTTTGTATTATCTTAGCTAAATATATGTATTATCTCTCCCTACTAGAATTACTTGAGCAGAGGGATTTTATTTTTGTTTCCCTTTATACTCCCAACAGGGCAGCTAGCTTGTCCAGTGGATAGAGTACTGGGGCTGAAGTCAGGAAGACTTGAGTTCAAATCTAACATTAGACACTTACTAGCTGCCTGACCTTAGGCAAGTCACTTTACCCTGTTTGCCTCAGTCTCCTTATCTATAAAATTAGCTGGAGAAAGAAATGGCAAACCACTATAATCTCCTTGCCAAGAAATCCTTGAAATGGGATCACAAAGTGTTGTATATGACTAAAATATATGAAATCCTCATCACCTAACACAATGCCTTACATAGTAAGCAAATAACAAATGCTCGTTAAATTGTATTGAATGTAATTATTATGGGGTTTTCCAAAAACCTTAGTGCAGTTTAAAGCTTTAATACAAAATAATTTATTACAAAACTATCCTTCTAAATGAAGAATGCACTCTTCACTGAGGATACTTGGCTCAAACTTGTAGGCAAAGGATATTGAAGCACGTGTATAAAAGATATATGTGATGGGGAGGGAGGACTTCCTGGTCTCAGGAGTCCTTTTCTCAATTCTCAGGATCTTTGTTGAGACAAAGTTCACTTCAGAGTATGACATAACCAATGTTGCTCCCTTCTTTAATATTCTGGGTCAAGTCAAGTGTTTGACTGGTGCCGAGTCTCATTGCCAGACTCTTCTCAAGACTTAGCTGGCATGATTCCTAGCAAATTCCCTAACCAGATGCCTTTTTTTGCTATGCAGTGGCTCAGAAAAGTTCTTCCTTTTCTCTCAGTTGCCTCTGGGGAAAAAAAAAGAAGAGATCATGTTCTCAAAATGTGTATATACATACTCAATTGAAGTTTAGGACATAATGAAAAGGCTTGTTTTCTTTCACCACACCAACCCACAGTAAATGGATATTCCCTGCTCTGAAATGGCAAAGGGTGAAGGGGTAGGTAGAAGAAGAGAGCTGCCTTTAGTACACAGGCCCATAACTAGGCTCACTAAATGAATTTGAACCAGGCGGGATGTGCTGCACTTCTTAGTTCCTCATCCATGACATCATATAGATAACTTTGAGTCCATATCAAATTCAAATCTGAGAATGAAATAATACATTTTTTGACTCATTTCATGCTACTTTCTTGCAGTCACAACAAATTCTTTAAGTACTCCTCAAACCCTTTATGTCATCTCCTGCCTCTAGGTGTAACTACATATTCTCACCCCATGTGTCTTTCTCAAGTATACACTGGAATATACCTGGTATTCTTCCCTAATTTGGCTCTACCTCTCAGGATCCTGGTCTTCCTTCAAGACTTAGCTCAAGTATCACCCCTTTAAAGACTTCTTTCATATATACTTAGTTGCAGCACTCTCCCACTCCTTTAGCTATATCCTTCACTAAAACTTAGCATGGAACAGGATTTCAGCAGCCAGCAGATCCAGTAAGTGATCTTCCAACCTTCACTCGAAGATCCTCAGAAAATCCAATTATTAGGAAAGTTGCATTGGCATTAGTTCTATTTCCTCCTCCATCTGAGTTCAGAGGGACCAGAGTAAATTCAATAACTCTTTCGCAATATAACCCTTCAAATTATACAGACAAGCTATCATATTCTTGTTATGTCTTCTCTTCTCTAGGCTATCTATTCACAGGTCCTTCACTCAGTCCTGAAATATGATAAATTCAAGACCTTGCACCATCCTAACTGCCCTTCTCAAGTTATGGTGTATAGAAATGGACACAACGTCCCACAGGCATTTTGACTCAAAAAGAATTCAGTCTTCATTTATTTTTTTTTCTTTTAAGGAACAAGCAATAAAGTCTGCTAATCACAAATTATATGGTACATTCTAGAGTCTGAAACATGAGCAAGGAATGGCCAGTAGAAGAAATATTTTTGCCAGCTTGACAGGGTCATTAAAGATTATCTGATGATTAGAGGCAATGAGACCTGACCCACTTATTTTACAGAAGACGAGAGGAAGCCGAGACACAGAGAGCTTAAGTTAGGGCGAGAGAGCTGTAATTAGAACTTGAACACAGGAATGTTAATTCTAAGTGCAATGCTGTTTTTACCCCACCATACTACTTTAACTAAGCAACAGGAAACAAAATATCACACATGCATATATACAAATGCAATGCATACACAAGGCTAATCAAATTTAAACATTTACAAAGGAGTTTGGGATATTAAACTCAGCATGCATACATTATTGTGAAAACTAGGTCATAATGTTCAAATATCATTCTACAAAACGAGCAGAATATTGCAATGACTACTAAGTACATAATCTGTATTCAGCAAAAGCCATGCAAAGATCATTTACTACAAGGTCAGCTGCCTCAAAGAGAGTAGTATATTACCAACAACTTGAATGTATTAAAAGTTTGGCATATTTTAGGGATGAGAAATGATTTTATTAATCCCCCATTAAAACATAGCAGGCAGAAAGTTCAGTCACATTCTCCTTTAGTTGTTTCAAAGAGGTTTTAAGGAATTTGGATTCTGGTCATTTCTTCTTACTTTCCTTATGCAAATGTATGCATTTACAAAGCAGTCTTTAAAGAGCTAGGGATCCCCATCTTCTCAGTCACTGTGTTTTACCACCTTTCTGTCATCCTCAATTCTTTATCTTCACTCATTCTACATATCCAAGTCAGTTGTAAAAACATAATGTTTACCACCTTTATAAAATCTCTCCTAAACATTACCTATTCTCAAATCAAAATCACAGCTTTAGTTAAGACCCTCATCACTTGAAATTTTGTAATTGCTTTCCAATTGATTCCCTGCCCCAAATGTTTTTGTAAGTAGCCCAATCCATTCTCCACACAATTGTCAAAGTTATTTTCCTTTTTTTGTTCTTTTAATTTATTTTTATTTACTTTCATTGTTTTAATGTTATTTATTTTTTTCCAATTTTCAGCATCCATTTCCACAAAAAAATTTTGAGATTCAAATTTTCTCCCCATCTCTTCCTTCCCCCACCTCATAACACCTTGCATCCTAATTGCCCCTTCTCTCAATATGCAGTCCCTTCTATCACACCCCTCCCTTCCCTGCCTCCCGTTTATTCTATTCTATCTTTTGACTTTGTCCCTCCCCGAAAGTATTTACTTTTGATTACTCACTTCTCCATTTGCCCTCCCTTCTATCATTCCTTCACCCTACTTTTCCCCTTCTCCCCTACCATGCTGTACAGCAAAATATACTTTCATACCAAACTGAGTGAGTATGTCATTCCCTCAAGCCAAACGTGAAGAGAGTAAGCTTCCCTTTTTCCCTCTCACAACCTCCCTTTTCTCCTCCACTGAAAAAGCTTTTTCTTGCCTCCTTGATGAGTGATGATTTACCCCATTCCATTTCTCCCTTTCTCCTCTCAATATATTCCTGTTTCACCCATCAATTTTATTTTACTTTTTTTTTAGCTATATTCCCTTCTTATTCAACTCACCCTATGTTCTCTCTGTGTGTGTATGTGTGTATGTATGTGTGTGTGTGTATGTGTGTGTAATCCTTCCCACTACCCAAATACTGAGAAAAATCGAAAGAGTTAAAAATATTATCTTTCCATGTAGGAATGTAAACACTTCAACTTTAGAAAGTCCTTTATGTTTTCTCTTTTCTGTTCACATTTTCATGTTTCTGCTGATAATTGTGTTTGAAAGTCAATTCTTACCAGCTCTGGTCTTTACATCAAGAATGCTTGAAAGTTCTCTATTTCATTGAAATGACCATTTTTTCCCCTGAAGTATTATACTCAGTTTTGCTGGGTAGGTGATTCGTGGTTTTAATCCCAGTTCCTTTGACTTCTGGAATATCATATTCCAAGCCCTTTGATCATTTAAGGTAGAAGCTGTCAGATCTTGTATTATCCTGAGTGCATTTCCACAATACTCAAACTGTTGCTTTCTGCCTGCTTGCAATATTTTCTCATTGACCCAGGAACTCTGAAATATGGCTACAATATTCCTAGGAGCTTCCCTTTTCAGATCTCTTTCAAGAAGTGATCTGTGGATTCTTCCAGTATTTATTTTGCCCTCTAGTTCTAGAATATCAGGGCAGTTTTCCTTGATAATTTCATGAATGATGATGTCTAGGCTCTTTTTTTGATGAAGGCTTTCAGGTAGTCATGTAAAGTTTAAATTGTCTCTCTTGGATTTATTTTCCAGGTCAATAGTTTTTCCAAGGAGATATTTCATATTGTATTCTATTTTTTCATACCTTTGGTTTGTTTTATAATTTCTTGATTTCTCACAAAGTCATGAGCTTCTATCTATTGCATTCTAATTTCGAAAGAACTATTTTTTTCAGTGAGTTTTTGAACCTCCTTTTCCATTTGGCTAATTCTGCCTTTTAAAGCATTCTTATCCTCATTGTTTTTTTTTGCATTTCTTGCAATTGAGTTAGCTTATTTTTAAAGGTGTTATTTTCTTCAACACTTTTTGGGTCTCCTTTAGCAAGCTGTTGATTCACTTTTCATGATTTTCTTGCATCACTTTCATTTCTCTTCATAATTTTTCTTCCATCTCTCTCACTTGATTGTCAAATTCCTTTCTGAGCTCCTCCATGACCTGAGATCATTACATATTTCTTCTGTAGGTTTTGGACACAGAAGCCATTACTTCCTCTGATGCTATGCTTTGTTCTTTCTCATCCAAAAGAATAGAAGAAAATGCCTGTTCACCAAGAGAATAACGTTTTATAGTCTTATTTTTTCTCCGTTTTGGGGGGTATTTTCTCAGTCAGTTACTTGACTTTTGAGACCTTTGTTGAGAGGAGGGTATATTCTCGGGACCATAAGTTCTCAGTTCTGCCAAGGTGGCACAATGAAGGGAAAGGTGTTTCCTCCTCTCCTCCCCTGCACACTGGTCAGAGAGCAATAAAAAACTTTTCTGCCCAGAATGTGCAATTAAATTCCCTCATCGCAATTACCTCCAGTTCTACCACTGGTCCTCCTTCTCACCCTAGAATAGAGTTCAGGGCTGAGAATGAGAGCACTAGCTCAATTTTCCCAAGGACTTTACACAAAGTTCTCCTAGGGCTGCCACTCAGGACTGAGATTCCATCAGCCCTTCAATTCCCCCAGGGCCTCTAAGTGGAGGGATGTGAAAATGGCAGCTGCTGCTGCCTGGCTGCTGGTAGCCTGGAGGTCCAGATTGTGCACTCCCTTCTCCTAAGTGAAGGAGCCATCCCCCTGACCTTTGAAGCTGTCTGTAGTATTTGTGCATTGAGGAATCTGGGAACTGCTGCAAGTGGCACCCTCAGTCACCTCAGGCACCCACAGTCCTGCCCCTGCTTCTCTATGCTGGTCTGTGTTCCACATGCCTATCTCTCAAAGGTATTTTCCTAAAACACAGCTCTGATCTCATTTCTTATCTCCTTAGTAAACTCTAGCTGTTCCCTGTTACATCCAGGATAAAATATAAAGCCCTTTGCATAGCACTTAAATATCTTTGTCCCTCTTTGAATTCTTATCATTCTACTCTGACACTTGATTCCATTCCACGTACTCTATGATCTATATATCCTGGTACCTTCATTCTTTAATGTTAATTCCTAAAATTCAACGTGAATGCTGCCTTCTGCAAAAGATCTCTCTGAAAAGCTGTTTCAGTATTAACTTCCATCAACTCTCTCCCTCTCTGTATGTGTGTGTGTGTGTATATATACATATATATATATATATATATATATATATATATTTATATGTACAGGTATATGTATGTATATATATATATGTGTGTGTATATATATGTGTATATATATATGTAAAAAACCATATTATTAGAAGTTACTAATTTTGGCCAACTCCAACAGAATGTCAAAATATATACACACACACACACACGCATATGCATATATATGAAATATACACATATACATACACGCAAATATGATGTGTGTATATGTGTGCATATATGTGTGTGTGTGTGTATTTGCATATACCATAGATTTCTGCTGTATTAGAACTTAATCTCCTTGAGGACAAGGGCTATCCATGCCTCTTGTTTATATGTCTAGTACTTAGTTCAGAGTGTGGAATATACTAAACATTTGATAAATCATTGTTGGTGAAATGAGTGATTAATCTTATCAACTCATGAACTTAACACTTACTGAAACTATCTTCCAGACATAAAATATGCCAATTAGGAAATTTAAAAAATAAAATCACTAAGATTATAAAATACTTTGTAATATGTATGTTTGACAATTTTGTTTTATGTTTATTTCTAGTCTCTTTCTTCAATGGAATCTATTAAATCAAATATTTGTAAGATACTGAATACAATCTATGTTCTTATAATTTCTGAATTTTTCTTTCCAGTCATGTTGATTACAATCCATCCATTACAGGCCCATCTTCTTTATCTCTTACCAATGTTCAGTGTTTTAATTTCCCTGTAGAGGGGTCACACATAGATGTGTAAAGAATTCCTCCTCACTTTTTTTCTGACATTTGTAGCATGCTAAAAGAGTGCTCTGGCTGTCCACTGATCATTTCTGATTCTTTCCACATGACTAGCCTATCTCTCCTTTCCTACAAATATTGTTGATGTTCTTTATTTTTATTCTTCTTTCAGTTGAACATTGGTTGCATATTGCAATGTAATCATACCCACTATGTTCCTCTCCATTGTACACTCCATGATAATCATTTTACATTCTTCAGAGACAGTTTAATTCGACTTTCACTGTCATATTACAAAAACAAAATGAATGTTAGTAGTAATCAGATCACAGTTTGTTCTAACGTGAAATGTTGAAGACCAGAATACTGACGGAATTAGGGAGGTAGGAACAAATCCCTGACACTCACAGCAACGTGCTCCAGGCTTTGGTATGTGAAGACACTATGTCATACAGACCTGGGGTAGTTTGGCATGGTGGTTGGGAAACTGAGAGAAGTAGCAGCGAGGTCTCAATATATCTCTAGCAGTGAAAACAGAAATCCTGTCTAATAGTGACTTCTAGATTTTTCCTGCTAATGTAAAGTTCCAGATGGGACCAAGGCTGAGGCAGGTCAATGTGGCAGTCAATGAACATAGGCCTAATGGAGCAAGCATAAAATCAGAAGATTATGGACCCTTAAGGGAAGTGGCATGTAATGAGTCAAGAGATAATTGCTATTTCTCTTTCTCTTTGGCACTCTCTTGGAGTTGGCCAAAATTGATAACATCTAGTGCCACGGACTTTTTTTTAAATTTTTTTAGGTGCTGTCTTTTTTCCCCAGGGAGCTTACCTTTCCATGGGTTCTTTGCATCACTTTATTTTAATTGTTTATTTTTAACTTGTTCCAGTTTTTCTTTTCTTTTTTTTTTTGTTTTTCTTGCCGTTTTGAAGAGATGAATTTAGCTTTGCATTTGTTTTTAGCATTGCCATTTTTACTGGAAGTCCTCCAAATATTTTTTTAATTATTATTACCTAGTATTTATATAGAATTTTACAAATATTTTCTCATTTTACCCTCACAACTAGCTTAAGAGTTAGGCACTATTTTATACTTTTTATAAGTCAAAAAATGAATGTTTGAGAAATAAATATTGACTTCTATATGAGGCCTGTGTCCATTGAAGTGGACAAAGGGTCAGCCTGTGAATAATCGTGGAGAAAGAAGATGGAATTTAGTGAACAGTTAGTATTCAAATTCGCCTGAATATAGATTTCGTGAAGAAAAATAATATGAAACCTATCTGTTTCTTAGACTTGTTCTAGATGGTGAAGATTTTTAAGGACTAGGCTGAACTGCCTATATTCCATCCTAGAAGCAATAGAAAGATATTGAAGATTTTTTAAGCAATGGAGTAATATAAGAATAATTCATCAGATACACAAACACACACATACACACACACACACACACACACACACTGAAGTGATATCCATAGGGGGAACTAATACCAATTAAAAATCCAAACCAGAGGGCTCAATGCCTGCCTAATATGATAATCCTTATCAATTTTTTGTTAAACCAAATCCTCTTCAGTCATCTTTCTTGATTAAGAGCATATTAAAATTTTGTTGACATATTAAGGTATAAATGGTCATAGAATTGTATTGCTGGAGTTGAAATGGATTTCGGAGGTCATTTAGATTAGTCTCATCATTTTTGTGATACAATATCCATGTTCATTGTTTAAGATTAACCATATCTTTAGAAACTAATTGAAGAGCTCATTAAAAAATAAAATCCTTACTTTTTGACTAGTGTTATTCCAAAACATATTGGATATTCAATCATTTCTATGGACAGAACTGGGAAAATACTTGTTATACTTTTCTAAGAAAAAAAAGAGTAGTTTCCTCCCCAAACAAATAGAGAGAGGCTTGAAGGAAATTGTACACAAACATAGAAGGTTGGGAGGAGGTAAATCTAAATGACAACTTGTTGAATCAACTCAGAGTTTGGGTTTGTGGAGGGGCATGTATTATGACACTGGCACAATGGGAATAAGATACAGAGAAGTTTCTGTAGTCATTTTGTAATAAGAGTTCAGGAATTAGAATCTAGATGTTGCAGACTTGGTTCAATAACCTAGGCAGAGATGTTCTCATTAAAAAACAAACAAAACAAACAAAACAAAAGCAAAGCAATAAAAAAATGATTCTTACGAAGGTAACAGACAGGTCTATTGACTAGTGACAGCTATTATCTCCTTGAGGGAAGAATAAGATTGTTTCTCTCTTCTCTTCACTTCCTATATATGGCAGGCATTTCCTACATGATTTTTCAATTTATTTAAGTATTTTTTTCCAATAACTGTTTATAACTATCATTGATCCTAACTTCCCTGTGCTGCATGTTTATATATGAATCATATGTGGTAAAGACTACACTGGAGAAAAGCAGTGAAGAGTTTGTAGGGTAGAAATAAAGGGAAAAAGTAAATCAATCTGAAAGGACTCCTCATTTCTCCACTCACTCACTTTCAGGGAGAGCTGAATGAGAGATAATCTTACAACTTTGGTTTTATTAATATGTATATATATTGCTATGTTCTCCCCTCCTCAGGCAAACAATCTCTGGCACTATGAAAAAAATACATGACACTTGCTTTATATACAATCTTAAAAGTATCCATTAAAATCTGGCAGCATGTTACTTAAAGTTCTTGGTCAGAAAACATTTTTTTCAGGTTTCATGCTGATTATTTATTAGACTATTAGGAGAGAAAATATGAATATTCTAAATAGAAATAAAGGGAAGTTTATATTCTTACTACTATGCAAGACATGTTTCTTTATGTACAGATATATCAAATATTGAAACTGCAAAACCAATTTTAATTTAGCATTTAACATTTCTGCAAAACTTTCTCAGTGGTTAATAAATCTGCTTTCATACTCTATGACAGTAATTTGCCATTTTCTCATGCAAAATTTGAGAATTTTCAAAAGAACACTACTAGTTAACATGTCTCAGACAATTTGATTTGTGTTTCTTTTAATAAAATGAATCTAGCCCACAGTATTTCAGAGGGAAAAAAATCATGGTACTTCATTATTCTGTCGATTGCTATTAGCACTTGACAGGATATCTCCAAATTGAGTTAACATATATAGTTTAATAGTAATTGCTTCTTTGAATCTGATAGAAACCTATCTAGAATAATATGCAATATCTATTGAAAAGCCCCACAAATTTAAAATCAATCTACTTCATTTAATAAGAAAATGCATGTTATGAGTATTCTTTTTAAATATCTACTAATCATCTCTCCAAAGAAACAACATAGTTTTCTAGTTGTTTTATAATAGTGACAGAATAGTATATTATTTTGCTTTCACAATATAATATCAAGGAACATAAGAAAATTTTCCATTGTAGATAGGGCAAAATTATGTATCTTGAACTGTGTCCAAATATCAAGTATGTATATTACAGAATTATAGAATTTGAAAGCTAAATGGGATCTTAGGTCTAACCAATTCCTTTTTATTTTGAAGAAAAATTAATTGAGGCCAAATGAGAGCAAATGACTTTCCTGAGGTCACAAAATTCATTAGTAACTAAGCTACTACGAGAATGTAGTTTGTTTCAATACCAATTTAATAACACTTTTACAATCCACATATAAAAATGAATATGTATCTGCATATAAAACAAAGTATATAACTAAACAATTTCAATAGAAATTCATTATTAATCGCATATTATATGTCAGTAATCATGCTAGAAGCTGGAGATAAGTAGAGAAAATGAATCAACTCCTGCCTTTAAGGAGCTGTTACAAGGGTTTTTAAGTTGGGGTCTGTGAACTTTAAAGAAATATTGTGATAAGTATTTTAAATGTAATTGGTTTTCTTTGTAAGGCTATGTATTCTGTTTTATGCATTTATAAACATTTTTCTTAAAAGAGGTCCACAGGGTTTGTCAGACTGCCTAAGGGTCCATGAAAGAAAAATAATTTGAGATCTTCTGAGTATGCAGCATGAACCCAGATGTATTATTTTTAAGACAATAAAACTACAACAGCAAGAAACCAACAACTGGGGCAGCATAAAGTTCCTACAGAGGAATTGGTACTTGATTTGAATCTTGAATTAAAGTGACCATTTGAAGAGGTAAATATGAAGAGGGAATGCATTCTAGAAATTGGACTCAGAACCACAAATTGGAACATCAAAGTCAAAAAATAGCTAATAGTACCTACACAGTTCAGAAAAAAGAACTAAGATGTCATGTCTGGAAAGGTAAGAACCAGATTGTAAAAAGGCCTTACTTGATATAGTGAAAAATTTATAGATTATTTCAGAATCTTTGTAAATAATCTGAAAGGTTTAGATCTTTAAATTAGGCAGACAATTTTCACAGCTTTGTGGAGGAAAGTTTGGGTAAAGAAGACATATTTTGAAATTGTGGAGGCCTTCTAGGAAACTAATAAAATATTTCTGGCAATGAATGATGCACTCTTTGATTGGGATGGGGATCACATATATTGTGTAATAGGGTAAATATAGGACCTGTTTTGGAAGTAGAACTGATAGGGCTTTCCAGTTAATTAGATAAAGAGAAGAAAAAAATGATTCAAGAATGGAAGATTTCATACTGGCTAGGTAATAGAGATGTGTCAAGAAATTTTGAGTGATAACTTTTGTGACTAAGAAAATTAAATTGGCATCCTACATACAGGGCAAAAAATCTATCATATATACAAAAATACAAAAAAAGAAATAGATTCATGTTCAGCCAATATGTTTGCTAGTTTCATGAGAAAGACCTTGTGCTTAGTGATACCCTGTCTTTCTATCAGCTTCTGTTTCCAACAAATGAGGAGTGCAGGTTAAATTGTAAAGCATTGAAACGTGAGTGAGCATTGGATAAATGGAGAGAACGGACAATCAAACATGTCAAGCAGCTTGGCTAGTAGTAGTAGAGATAGAGAATGGTAGATTAAGATGAGATCAATGAAGGGAATAAAGAAGTATTTATAAATGAGAGAGAGAGAGAGAGAGAGAGAGAGAGAGAGAGAGAGAGAGGAGAGAGAGAGAGAGAGAGAGAGAGAGAGAGGAGAGAAAGACAGAGAGAAAGAGAGAGGGGAAGGGAGATTCAGAAACAGAGATAGAGAAGAGAGGGATTAATCAATGGGGTAAAGCTTCAAGAAAAGATGAAAGAGTATGAGGTCTAGAGGAAAATGAAGAACTAGCCTTAACAAAGAAAAATTGCAATTCTTCCTGAGAGACTAAAGTATAAACAGATATCTTCTCTAAACCTCAATTTCCTTATTTGTAAAATATGCATGGCAATTAGCACCTAAATCTCAGTTTTGTTGTATTAAACCAAGTGAGATATTATACATAAATGGTTTGAAAACTATTAAGTTATTTGTAAATGATACTTTTTATTATTAATATTAAGATTAATTATCAATGAGTGGAGATTAGAAAGTTCCTTCAGGGACTATTTCCACACCAATTGAATTTGGATAACATCAACACTAAAATGTTTAAGTTCTTGTGAGCTGTCTCTAAGATAAGTTTATAAAGAGAGATTGCTATTTCTGTAGGCTTCTTTATAAAGAACTGGAAGATATGATTAGCCATAGATTCAAACTAAAATGATTGAATAAACCATTAAATATGAAACATGACTCAAACATAAAAATTAAAAATGTAAAACATTATGATAATAATGATGATGATAATTGTACTGAATTTGGCGTGGACCCCTGTAGTAATAGAATAATGGTAGGAAATACTTAATGATTCTACTTGAATCCTTGGACCCAGATATAAATGCAATGCTCTTTTCTGAGCATGGGAATGGCTCAGAAATCTGAAAGGAAAGCATTAATTGATTTGTGGACTCCTTCCAAATGGAAAAGGAGGCCTGATTTGGGGCTATGGATAACAATTTTCTTGTTCCTCTTTCTTTCCTGTAAGCTGCCCTTACATGTGTATAGAATATTACATATATTCTGAGGATATGAAATTTTCAGGATTTGGTGTTAGACTATTTGTGGATATTACTAGGTGAAAATTCCTACAATAATGAAAACCTTCCCTCATCCATTTCTTAAAGTATGGCACTTTACTCCTTTGACATAATGAATTGTCTCTTTTTACTGAAAGAATATAGTCATTTTAGTCCTACTCATCAAAGACATTGTGTACTGCCTGGATGCTGTAGCTGAAAATATCCTTAGGAGCTCCACATAAAGTTAAAGCTCTAACTCAACATGCCCCACAGTTCTTTTATTTCTCTGGCTTAAAAGTTTATTTTTCTCCCACATTGGCATCTTTTAAATTGAGATAATCTCATTTATGCAGATCAGCAACTATGTAAATTGTCTTTGATATCTTCCCTCTTACAATCTAGAGCCAATAAATGATTAAGGTCTGCTGAATGGACTTCTAAAATGTCTCTGGAATCTGTTGTCTCCTTTTGATTTCTACTTCCACTACTCATTTTAGGGCTTTGCATATTTCATCAGGACTTTTTCAATAGTCTCTTAATTGATCTTCTTAAATCTATTCTTTCCCTTTTACTATTCAGTCTCTTCATTGTTCCCAGAGAAATCTTCTAAAAGCAGTTATTATCAGGTCTCAATATTATTCTCTGAAACCTACAATAATTCAGTTATATATCCCCCCAAGTTTTAAAGCATATTTTCCCTGAAACAGTCTTCTGAGATAGGTAGCACATGTATTATTATGACCACTCTACAGATAAGGAGAAATGGCCTGCAGTTTAGAGAGGGAAGAGATTTGTGATGGATCAGAGGCCTGATCTGTGCTGAACTCAGTTTTAACCACAAGTGACTCCAAAATCAGAACACAGTTCTCTAACTGCCTATTCTTTAGTTACAGAATGAATTCATTACTTCTTAGTATGACATTCAAGGTTTTTCATATACTGTCCCCCAGCCTATTTTCTGCAGAAGTATCTCCTCGTACTTCTAATGGCTTTTATATAATATTTTATCTAGAGAAGATATGTTCTGTATATGCATTCTACCCTTCCAAACATTCTGTTATTTTACTTTTACCTCTAATCTCCACCCCTCCCCTCTCATCTCTACTGTCAAAATCTTATTCATTATTCAAATGCACATACTCCAGACATTTCCCTTTATTTGCCTAATTGAAGTAATTACTCTTTCTTCTATGTTCTGTAATTCTTTGCTTATACATCACCATTTCTACTTACCACATGCAACCTAATATTGAGATTATATACAGAAATGCACAGTGATTTGTTCATTCAGGATACATTTATTGTTTACTATGTGCCATGTGTTTCTGGTAGTCCAGAAGTTAAGTTAACTGTAAGCTAAAGAAGATAGATAAAGAAAAGAACTGCCCTGGGTCCATACAACATCTTGAGTATTTCGTTATCTGCGTTCTGTTTCCGCTTCCTCTTGATATAACAATGTTTTAGATTAGAATTTAGGAATATGATGGAATTGATTATGAGAAGTATACAATGAAATACTGTCGCTAAGGCTTTCATACAGAGACTAGGTATGTACATATCAGGATCAGGGATATCACAGAGAGTATTAGATTAGAACACCACCAGAATTCTTTCAAACCAAGAATTCTATGATGTAAAAAACTAGGACAGCATGTTTAGCATAAAGGAGGAGAGAAATCAATCAGAAATTATATTTGACATTAGGAAGCTTAACATTTAACAAGAAAGATAAATAACATACAAGATATAGCTATAAACTCATGAAAGATTCCAGAAGCCAGGAAAAGATCAGTTACATATAGCCATATATCATATCTGAAACTAGTGAAATCACAGGTTTAGTCCCTTTAGCATTTGTCCATATTATCCCCTGATATTGATTAATTTAGTTAAAAGATATATGCTAGGCACTAAGCATTAGGGATACAAATATAAGCAAATGAGGTCATCTTTCTCCTCTCAGAGTTTATAATCAGAAAAATGACAAATAAAGCTAGAAAGTGACATAGAGGGATACATGCATGGCCTCATGGCATAGTAACTAAAGAAATGTGGGGAATCTTCTATCCAGACAAGGTGAAAACAGTTGACCAATCAAAGCATAGGGTATTTTCAGGGTTTCCAATGGAACTGAATTAGAGATTGGGATCCCAGAGCAGATATTATGGAATAGATGTTGCTTCATTATATTGGAATGCTATACCGATTTGAAATTGTTGAAGTCATTGTGAATGCTATATAAACATTAAAGTTACATGTTTGAAACCAGAAGACTTCATAAAGGACGATCTATATCATTTTTTTTCTAATTATGAGAAAAGATACTCGTAATAGATTCTATTACATCTATTCAGTATATCAATATTACTAGTCTAATAAATTAGTGTGCAGACTAGTGAAAAAAATATTTGTTATTAAAAAATCATGTCTTTAATTCTTTCCCATTTCATATGATGATTTTAAAAATCAAGTTGTGACTAGGGTGGTGTACTGTGATCCAAAGTGGACCAGATCATAGGTTTAATAAAGACTAGAAAGTGATATTCTCCAGTTTACAAAGACCCTGTGGTCTAGTTAGCATCGAATTAAAACACTGGTGGATTTTTCAGCTCTTAAAAAACTCTGAGTTTTCTATTACACCTGGAAATATTGACATAATTTATTTCAATGAGACACCATACTATTTTTACTGTTAAATTTCACTATGTTGCTCACTAATGACCTCCCAGACTGACTGTACTTTTTTCTACGTTTTTGAAGGAGAAAAATTTTCTGTCTGTGTTAACAACCAGTATGCACATCAAATTATGAAGATTTTGCAGGAGATACAGCTTAATACATCCCAGAATAGGCACTAGTTGGAATGTGGTTAGGTTCATCCCTTCCATCTGTGCCCATTAGAATTCTCAAATTGGTTGACTGTCTTAAATTTTATCCTTAACATAGTTTCAAAATGTGAATTCCACAAGTTATTAAACTAACTAAAACACTGAATGATATTTTCTCTTAGGAGATGATTGCTGTTTATCTTCCCCCTTTACTTCTTTGGAGCAGGAAAAGGGAACAAAATAGGCATATAGCTACTAGAAGTATCTTACAGAAGGAGGAAAACTGAATTTGGATCCAGAGAATTATATTTGATTACAAATCATTATATTAGTGGGATCTTAAACAAATTGCTTACTTCTCTGGACTTCAGGTTTCTCATTTTATGGGGGAAGGGAATTGAAACTAGATGGCCTTTTCCCTTGCATCTGTCCATGATCACGGAGTCCTTGGTTGTTCTACAATTCAATTTATTAAATATTTTTTTGCATCTACTGTGGGCAGATTTAGATTCCCGACTATAAAATGTACTTAAAAACATATAGAATCTCTTAAGATATGTGTAACTATATGTTTGGTGGTGTGGGATGAATTTCTCCATGGACAGAGCAAATATTTATACTTACATCTAGTAACTTTTCATGATTTTTGAGACAAGAGAAATTTTTTTCTTGAGCTACATGGTATGGAAATTCGAGAAGTGATTGTTTAATTTTCTCTATGTTTAATTTATATCATAATGAAATTTAGCAGAAAGCTGGCATGTCAGCTTACAACTGGTGCAAGTAACTGCCTCTGATGCCAGGGTCACCTAGTTTATCTCTGTTCCTTGTAGCCAGGATGCTTCAAATTTCCACCACTAAAACCCTTCTTTTACATTTATGAATCCCTCCCCCATTTCTAGCAGTTCCTCCCATTGAAATGGACTTTTGTGGCCTATAAGACTGAATATTAATCCATTTATTTCCAATAATATCTTAATTTTGATTAATTTATTTTATTAGATAAGAGAATATGTTTGTGAAGGATTAATGCAGAAAGAAGGGAAGTTTTTATTGGAAAAGGTATGCAGGAAATACCTGAGACAAAGAATTCTTTTCCTTCTTCACGATAATATGCTAGTTAGCCTGGAAACTCTGGGTAGCGGCAGGGAGTAGCAAAAGAAGGAACACTGATTTCTAAAAAGAAGGAAGAGAGAGAGTCTTAGGAGACACTTTCCATCTATGTCTCAATTTTGCCTGAAACAATCTCTTTGCGTGTACACATCTGAATTCTTTCTGCTTTTCAGCTATATATCCAAATAGATACAACTTTTGTGCCTCAGCTTCTGACAAAATCTTCCAGATCTATATAGTTTTTAAAAACAATTTCAAAGATTCAGAACACTTGGATTCTTTTATCCTCCCACTTCTTTGAATATGCAAAATTGACAAAAACAACAAAACAAGATGATGGATAGCATGCTGAGAAAAGCTTTACACAAATTATGCTCTAGACTAAAATAGGCAAAATTCTCCTCTATTTAGGGACGATTAACATAAAACAAGGTTCATAGATTTGTACTTGGACAAAAGAATAGTTCACTTGCGACTTCTTTTGGTGTCTGCTATGCATGTGTTTTTCTTGGATTGTATTTACCAGTGTAAAATACAACTTAAATCATAATTTTCATAGGGCTTTTTCAACTTAGGCTATTAAGCAAATTTTCATTTGAGGCAAGCCCTCTGCCTGTTTCTGGGTTATGGCTCTCCAGTGACTACAGGGAAATGAACTTGAAGTAGTGCCAATTTCTTACTGGTATGGTTTAAAAAAGCCCAACACATTTGAGTAATAGGCATACTTCCATGAAACTAAATCTAATTAAAGCCTTGTCAGCCAGGACAAGCCCTGGCTTGATCTATAAAGTCAGATAACAACAGATTTACAGAGCTGAACAATGTCAGGTAGGTGTTAAATCCTGACTGAATATTGACTGAGATAAGGAATGAGGTCCTTCATTTTCTGTAAGTGTTTATTTACTTATTTGATTATTTTAAAGTGTTTATTGTGTAAAAATTTGTCCTTCTTTTAGGGGTATGAAAACATAATTGGTTTCTCTTCTAGTATCTAGAACTTAAAAGGAAGGATCTAGGTAATAAATAGTATAGATTATCAACATAGATAGAGAAGAATGTGATTTACACAGAGAAGAGGGGACATATATAGATATGAATCCCTTTTGTTTCCAAAAATAAGGATTTAATAGTTATATTTCCTTTGAAAACTATGTCCAATTTTATGTTCATCTATATAAAGTTTTCAACATAGAGTGGTCATTTGAAATGCATAATATCACATGTGAATTCCCACATTATGCATCACCTATTTCAATTAAAATCTAGAAGTATTTATTAACTTTCTAATAAATGCTAAACTTTACAGAAAAAAGATAAAGATGAAACAGTTCAGCTGTTGCTTTCAAAGTTCCTTTATTTTTCTGGGAGAAAACATGTACAAAGTTAAATTAAAAAGCATTATAAAAAGTAACAAGGTAGGGGATACTAACAATTGGGGCAATCAGGAAATGACTCTTCTAGGATGAGGCTCAAAAGCAGACCCTAGAAAGAAACCTTGGTTCCTGAAAGGGAATATAGGATGAGGGAGAGTATTCCAGGTCTAGACTCATGTATTCATGGGCACAGAGAGAGGACATGAATTGTTGAGTATTGGAAAGAGCAAGTAGAACCATTAAACCAGAAATAAGGGTGAAGAAGCAACAGTTATACATAATCAATTTGGAAATATAGGTTAGAACAACATTGTTCAGGTCTTTTAATATAAAAAAGTTTTTATTTTATCCTTGAGGTACTTGGGAGTCACTGAAGTTCTTCAGCAGTACAGTTAAATGGACAGATTTAAGAGTATCACACTGGAAGTTGTATGAATGATAAAATGGATAGAATGGATCTAAAATTGAATGTTGAGAAGACCTGTTGGAAGCTTTATAATAGTGAAGACAAGAAATGTTGATTACTACACCAGCATATTCTTGGAAAGGGCTGTACCTACAGTGTCTGACCAGACAATTACTTTTGGGGTGTGGTGATGATTGTGAGTAGGGCTTCCTTATGTAAATGACTTGATTTTTTAGGTGTATTATACAATTCTTGGGTGTATGAGAGATACATTGATCCATTAGTGAAGATTTCAAATAATGGGTAGAGAAGAGGTAATTACTAAAATTTGTTTATTGCTACATCAGTGCAGATGAAGAATATTCTTAGGTTTCAGATAGGATGCGCAGGGCTACAAGCTTCTATGAGGGAGCACAGGCCTGCCTTATCAAGGTGGAAGCAGTTCAGTTGGCTCCTGCTTGGATTTAGATCTGGCTCAAATGAAGGACTAGACTTCCAGCAGTAGTATTAAATGTGCTGTTGGCATCAACAAGTGAATAAATCAAGAAGAATCTGGGTACTTATTAACTGGCTCTCTCCATCCCCAGCCCTTAGGAAATATCTGTTAATGTGAGAAGAAAAGGGGCATCTACTGAGATTCTCCCCTGATACCCAAGTCCAAAGTCCCAGAATGGTAATGGTATCCAGAGGTGGGGGCCCTGTGACCTTGAAGCCACACTTGGCCCTTTAGGTCCTCAATTGTGGCCTTTTGATTGAATCCAAACTTCACAGAAGGAATCCCTTTAATGAAATGATTTCTACCTGGACTCAGTCAAAAGGATGTACCCAAGTACCAAGAAGGCCACATGTGACCTCAAGGCTGTGGGTTCCCCACACCTGGATACACACTAAAGAGAGGTTAAGGTTAAGGGTAAAGCCAGTTTTAAAACTTGGAGGGAGGCGAGAGGAAAGGTGTTGGTGGTGAAGTTCTTTTCACTTTTTCATGAACACCTCTGACTTTTCTCTCTAATTAGTTTCTAAATGTTGTATATACTTTGGGCATTGTTTAATTTTCATTTCTTTAAATATTATTATTTTTTCCTGTATTATTCTTCACTTCTAGGAGCATGGAATTTTATCCTTTGATACTCACAATTTGGATTGTTTTTGTTGTTGCAGGTTGTTATTATTCTTCAATATGTACGTATGTGTGTTTGTGTGCATTCATCTTTTTTGGTTTTCCTGAAAATTTTCCTTTTAATAAATTCCTTGTTTTTCTCTCTATAATATGTCTTTCCTCCTTGCATATGCGTAGTGGAAGGTCTCTTTCCCCTATACTTCTAGAAAATTATTCATAACTTGTAAAGTACTTGGAAATGTAAAAGTACCATATAAGTGTGTTATTCATCATCATCATCATCATCATCACTATTGTTGTCATCTGCAATAGTATTATTGTTTTTATATTTATTTTTTCTATGAACCCAAGACTTTTCTAGCCTAATACATATTCTGCTTTTAACCCTGATCTCTTTTCTTTGGATTTCATCTTCCTGTTTGTTCTCTTCGACCTAGTGAAAATCACTTTGTGCAGGAATGAGGTACCTTAAGGGTTAGTGGTAGAGATCTATGAATGACTCAGTAAGAGGTATTCCATTAGCAATATAAAATCACTGATTCACTCTTAAGGAAAAGATATTTGAGAATTATTGAAGTTTGAAGTCATAAGATTGTGTACTAAATGTGTTCTCTAATTGCATAATAAGTTGTTAAATAAAATTTTGAAAGTATTCCCAAATTTTTATCTTAATTCTTAGATCTTAGTACTCCTCAAAGTATGTCAGTGTCATAGACAACTTCAATTTCTTATGCATTTACACATAAATTACTCGTTTTGATAAAGTTATAACAATATCTTTGGACACTTTTGAATTAAATATTTATTTTTTCTTACTTGTATATGATTTTCTTTCTCTACAAGCTACCAGCAGCATGCAGATTTCTGGTTTTCTGCATTATATTTAATTAGTAATTTCCAGGTCACTCATAAACAAATGGGGTTAGGCATGTTTGTTTTTTAATTTTTAGCTCATTTTCAAATAGATAAAATGATAGATCTAGTCATGTTATTTTTTGATCTGAAAGTCACCTGTCTTCTTCATTGTCTATTTTTTTATTGCTAGTCAGATTTTATTCCAGTGTCATGCACAATCAATGGCTTTCCATTAATGTGACAAGGTCCTCCTTTATCCGACCTTCCAAAAGAATTTGGCCAAGTTTCAAGTGTTTCATGGTCTGCCTTTCACTTACACTTTCATATATTGGTGTCTTTGTATTAAGTGCACTTCACCATGAAGGTCAGTGTAACATAAAGAAGTGAAGTAGAATTTTAAAGAGAGTTGTTATTGAAGATGTTGGTTAAGGAACTTGCCTGACAAGATTAGAAAGAGAATATCAAGATAAAATGTATAAAAAAGATAAGAAGAAAAACCTAATAGTAATGATATTCTGAAGAGATTGCAGATATGGTTTTAAGATAATGAGGGAAAATTAAGATTTTAATCATTTTGAAAATGATAATTGAAAGAAAAATTTAGTTACTTTCTGAGAATATATATCTCATTGGATTGTTTTTTAGGCTAATTGATGTGACAGAACATATGATGCAGCTACTTATTTTCATGTAGGACACCTCTGAATCATGTCTTTCAATAATGTTCTTACAAGGGTCCCAAAAAATATTCTAATTCATATTTTCTTGGAGGTTTTGGATGGAGGAGATTTGATTTTGTTTTCCTCTGTTTGCGCGCTTTGCTCTTCCTTGTCATCAAAGAAACATTCTACAGTCTGATTCTTTTCCCAGTTTTTGCTCATTTCCCCCACCATTTACTTGACTTTTGAACTCTTTGTTAAGGTAGATCTCTGCTTCCAGTGGGGGTGGGTGGGTAGTGTACTGTCAGCCTCTGGATTCCCCCACAATCTGTGTGCCTAGATCTCCAGAAACAGTCTCTGCTACCACGCCTGCTGATGCTGTGACTGTTGTGTGTTCCTTTGCCCCATTCTCCCTCTGCTGTCTTGGGACTGGGGCTTGATGACTCCACTCTCTCACACTGGTCCCACAGGCTTTTTCCAGTGACCTTCTAATTTGTCCTAGGCATTTTGGGGTCCTGAAGTCTGGAAACTGCCACAGGTGTGAGAGATTCAGCATCCCCAAGGCCTTCTCAGGTCCAGTCTGTGCTAGCATGGCCCATTGTACTGCCCCCCGCCCCCTGTGTGGGGCAATAGACACTTCCTGGTGACCTTTTAGGCTGTCTTGTTCTGGAGATATGTTTCACTCTGTCATTCTGTAGGTTCTGCAGCTCCAGAATTTGTTTAGATGCATTTTTTACAGGTACTTGTCTAGACTTGGCAGGAGTACTCTAGAAAGTCCTTGCTGTTACTCTGCCATCTTGACTCTGCCCCTATAACATGCTAGGACATATTCACATCAGCATCTTGATATTATATACCAAAGCAGAATAGTGTTTCGTATCATTTCCCCATCATAACATTTCTTGAAGAACATATTATTCATTGTATCTTATACATGAGAGAATCTTAACCTTTGCAATGCATTCTTAAAATTATTGGAAAATTCATAAATTTATTTTTTTGTTGATTAAAATATTTCATGCTTTCTTATAATCTTTCACATAATCTTAACTGGATCCTCACAGCAATATGACAGTACTTCTATTCCTCCTTAATTAAGGAATCCAACATGCCACAGCACAGAATTCTAACTTTTCTTTTTTATGATTCCCACAGCACCCTTCTACCCCATGCTGTCAACTAAGTATTTTAACTCTTACTTCATGCAAAAAACTACCCAACAATGATAAATGTTCTGCAAGAGGTGTCTTTTCTCATCTTTAACCACGTCTCATATGGGCCTGACATTATCTCTACCATCTCTTCTTTTATTCCTGTTTCTAAGGAAGAGACATGCTTCTCATATTCAAAACTAATAAATTTGCATATACTCATTAGTCCAATTCTTCTTGTCTTCTATGGTAGTTTCTCTTCATTATCATCATCTCATGTTACAGATATCAATTCTGAAGTTTAGAGCAGGCAGCTATAGAAATAGTAAGATGACACCTTAAACCTAGGTCTTCTCTAAAATCAGCATTCTTTTCTATATATTGTTGCACTACAGTCTTTTAAGTCATGTCCAAATATTAATGAACCCCTTTGGGGTTTTCTTGACAAGGATACTAGAAGGTTTGCAATTTCTTTCTCTAGGTCATTTTGCAGATGAGGAAACAGCTAACAATTGTCTGAGGCCATATTTGAACTCAGAAAAATGAATCTTCATGATGCCAGGCCTGTTGTCCTATCTGTTATGCCACCTAGCTGAGCCTTATAGACTATGTGATTACTGCAGACTGTATTTCTCTTCTTTTTAGCTAAATCATTTGAAAAATTCATCTACACTTGGAATTTCTACTCTTTCTTCCTTAATTTCATCTATTAACTCTGTAATCTGGTTTCTAAACATATTATTTAGCTGCAACTGCTTTTCAAATTTATCCATGATCTCTTAATTTTATCATTTTTGACCTCTCTCTACCATTTGGTATTGTTGAATACTTGCCTTCTTCTACTGAATACTATCTCCTCTGTAGGTTTTAATGTCAATTCTCTTTCTTATTTCCCCACAAACCTGTATCATCAATCCTTCAAATGAAAGGGAATGAACATTTATTATGAGTTGACTATATTCCAGGGTTGTAATAAGTACGTTACAAATATTATTTCACTTGATACTAATAACCTTCTGAGTCATTAACTATTATTATAACTTTTTTACAGTTGAGGATTTCGATACACATGGAAGTTAAGTAACAGGGTCATATGACTAGTAAGTGTTTAAAGGCTAAATGTGAATTCTATCTAGGGCTAGAGTTCTACACATTGTATCTAATTGTCTTCTTCTTAATCACTATTGCTGGACTTTCTTCCATAGCATTCCCTAAAAATGTGGGTGCTCCCCAACACTCTCAACTAGGACATTTGTTTTTGTTTTTGCTTTCTATATTTTCTACCATTATGTTGTTATAATCTTATCAGTTCAACTGTCATCTATGTGTACTTGACATATCATATATGGAGAGAAGTATGATTAGTATGCTTCCTGAGCTCTGAACCATATCACCAACTGCATATTATCATTTAAAACAGTACAAGAGGAAGAATTAGATTATCAAGTAAAAGAAAGAAAAGATCAATAAATTAAAACTATAAAAATATGGAAAGAGTTGACAAAGAACAGATGAGGATTTGGAGTAAGAAAAAGAGTTCCGGTGGGAATATGGTCTCACTGCTGTAAAGTAAGCAATATAAAGAAGGAAGAGACCAAAAATACCCTATTATAGAAAAGAAAATTACTAAAGGAAATAAGTGGTGAAATAAACAACTAAAAATCTGATAATTTTAAAATCAATAGATTAATTCAATCAAATATAAGTGATATTTTCAAAAAGAAACTAAAATCCCACTTCAAGGTCACTTCACAAACAAAATGAAAGTCTGTAAATATGAGTAAGATATTAACTAATTTCAGCACTCACAAGGGGCTGACACCAACAACCCAAATAATGTGAAAAAATTCAATAATAGCAGAGAAAGCTAATTCTTCACTTCTAAAGTTCTCACTCAGCAGCCCCTCCCAAACCAACCACCACATTGGAAATGGATTGCCTAAGCCAGTAGACTGGTTTACAATAGAAATCAGCTGTGGCCCCCTCCTCCCTGCCATTCAGGAAAACAAAAAGCAAAACTCTCCAGAGGTTAGTGAGACAGCTAGTTTGGCTCGCCAAGAGGGGAGTGGAGTGTCTCCATAACTCAGGCCTCGGGAGGCAGAAGCAGAGGCAGCAGCAGACAGGGGTTCCCAAAGCAAGCAGGGGCTCAGGGCCATTATCGAAAGTCTCCTCATAAACCCCCTGAGGGAATTTAGCCCTATGAAGCAGCCCTGCCTCCACTCCAGCAGTTGAACTTAATCTCACACTGAATAGCAGCCCCAGCTTCGCTGAAAACCCTGAGGGTGGAAACCAGCATTTGAATCTCAGACCCCAAGCACTAGCTAGGTGGATCTGGAGGCAAGGAGGGGGGGAGAAGAATATCAGAAGTGAAGTAACTGGCTGTGAAAATGTCCAGAAAAGGGGAAAAAAATAAGACCATAGAAGGTTACTTTCTTGGTGAACAGATATTTCCTCCTTTCCTTTCAGATGAGAAAGAACAATGTTTACCATCAGAGAAAGACATAGAAGTCAAGGCTTCTGTATCCCAAGCATTTAAAATAAATATTCAATGGGCTCAGGCCATGGAAGAGCTCAAAAAGGATTTTGAAAATCAAGTTAGACAGGTGGAGGAAAAACTAAGAAGAGAAATGATAGAGATGCAAGAAAAGCATGTAAAATTGGTCAACACCTTGCCAGAGGAAACCCAAAAAAATGCTGAGGAAAATAACACCTTGAAAAATAGGCTAACTCAATTGGTAAAAGAGGTGGAAGAAGAATGCTTTCAAAAGGAGAATAAGCCAAATGGAAAAGGATGTTCAAAAGCTCACTGAAGAAAATAGTTCTTTCAAAATTAAAATGGAACAGATGGAGGCTAATGACTTTCTGAGAAACCAAGAAATCACAACACAAAACCAAAAGAATGAAAAAATAGAAGATAATGTGAAATATCTCATGGGAAAAACAAGTGACCTGGAAAATAGATCCAGGAGAGACAATTTAAAAATTATGGGACTACCTGAAAGCCATGATCAAAAAAAGAGCCTAGACATGCTCTTTCATGAAATTATCAAGGAAAACTGCCCTGATATTCTAGAACCAGAGATGAAAATAAGTATTCAAGGAATCCACAGAAAATAAATCCTGAAAGAGATCCCAAAAGAGAAACTCCCAGGAACATTGTGGCCAGATTCCAGAATTCCCTGGTCAAGGAGAAAATATTGCAAGCAGCTAGAAAGAAACAATTCAAATATTGTGGAAATACAATCAGGATAACACAAGATCTAGCAGCTTCTACATTAAGGGATCGAAGGGCATGGAATAGGATATTCCAGAAGTCAAAGGAACTAGGAATAAAACCAGGAATAACCTACCCAACAAAACTGAGTATAATACTTCAGGGGAAAAACTGGTATTTCAATGAAATAGAGCACTTTCAATTATTCTTGATGAAACGACCAGAGCTGAAAAGGATATTTGACTTTCAAACACAAGAACGAATTGAAGCATGAAAAGTTAAACAGCAAAGAGAAGTCATAAGGGACTTACTAAAGTTAAACTGTTTACATTCCTACATGAAAAGACAATATTTGCAACTTTTGCAACTTTTCAGTATCTGGGTAGTAGGGATTACACACACACACACACACACACACACGCACGCACACATGCACACACGCACACACAACAACAGAGAGCACAGAGTGAATTGAATAGGATGGGATCATATCTTTAAAAAATGAAATTAAGTGGTGAGAGAGAAATGTATTGGGAAGAGAGAGGGAGAAATGGAATGGGGCAAATTATCTCTCATAGAAGAGGCAGGCAGTAGACTTTTTAGTGGAGGGAAAAAGAGGGGAGCTGAGAGAAAAACATGAAATTTACTCTCATCACATTCGACTAAAGGAAAGGAATAAAAAGCACACTCATTTTGGGATGAAAACGTGTCTTACAATACAGGAAAGTGGGGGAGAAGGGGATAAGCAGATTGGGAGAGATGAGGAAAGGGAGGGCAATGGGAGGAGGGAGCATTTTGAAATCAACACTCTTGGGGAGAGACAGGATCAAAAGAGAGAATAGATGCAATGGGGGCAGGATAAGATGGAGGGACATATAGTTAGTCTTACACAACACGACTATTATCAAAGTCATTTGCAAAACTACGTGGATGTGGCCCATGTTGAATTGCCTGCCTCCCCAAAGGGAAAGGGTGGGGAGGGAGGGATAGGGAGAAGTAGGAACTCAAAGAAGGAAGGAAAAAAAGAAGGAAGAAATTCAAAAGGAAGGAAGGAAGGAAGGAAGGAAGGGAGGGAGGAAGGGAGGGAGAAAGGAAGGAAGGAAGGAAGGAAAGAAGGAAGGAAGGAAGGAAGGAAGGAAGGAAGGAAGGAAGGAAGGAAGGAAGGAAGGGAGGGAGGGAGGGAGGGAGAAAGGAAGGAAGGAAGGAAGGAAGGAAGGAAGGAAGGAAGGAAGGAAGGAAGGAAGGGAGGGAGGGAGGGAGGGAGGGAGGGAGGGAGAAAGGAAGGAAGGAAGGAAGGAAGGAAGGAAGGAAGGAAGGAAGGAAGGAAGGAAGGAAGGAAGGAAGGGAGGGAGGGAGGGAGGGAGAAAGAAAGAAAAAAAGAAGGAAGGAAATAAAGAAAGAAAGAAAGAGAAAGAAGAAAAGAAAGGAAGAAATCTGACACATAAACCCCCAAGGTAACTTGGCATCCTCTGATCATTCAAATTTACCTTCCTTTGGAGAGGAGAAGGAAGGCAGCAACCAGAAGGGAGCAAACAAGTTGAGTTACCCAGCTAACTGGGTCCCCTTTCAGGCAGCTCAGTGTATTCACAGGTCTGTGTTCATCCTTCTTTTTCGAAGAAGACCATGACATCAGAGAAATAATGAGAAAACAGGGAATTGCCAACCGGGACCAGTCCTATTATTCTTCCGTGTATTCCCGAGAAAATCGGCAGCTTCCCCGAAGCCTGATGGCATATGCTTCAATATAGCTTCTAGGAAATACAGAAGCACTCCACCAGGCCTCAGTACCTGCCAGACACCACCACTAAGAAACTCAGTGAGTACCAGATAACATGCCAGACCCCTACAGTCTCCAATAGTGACAGCCAACCCCCATTTCACCACCTTAATGCTGCACTAGACACAAGGGTCCCCAATGGGCCTCAGGACAACATCAACGAAGCACCAAACAAACAGCCAGAGCCTGTAGCCACTAGCACAGGAAACCTGAGACAGTTCTCCTTCCACCCTGGAATCAGAGCTCAAATTTTAAAAAAAGAGAAAAGGCCAGAAGAGGTGGGAGGATGAATAGGAAACAAGAACCAAAAAGGCATCTGACCATAGAAAGTTATGTTGGCAGTGAAAACCAAGAACCAAACTAAGAAGAGGATAACAATGTCCAAACACCTGTGGGCAAAACTCCAAAGAATAACTGTAAGTATTCTCAAGCCCAGAAAAATATTATAAAAGACCTCAGAAAGGAGCTTAAAAATCATATGAGAGAGAGTAGAAAAAATGGAAAAGAGGATTAAGAGAGATGCAAAAGAATTATGAAAGAAGAATCAAGAACCTGAAAAACTGCTTAAGAGGTAGAATTGGTCAAATTGAAAAAGGGATGCAAAAATACACTGAAGGGAACAATTTCTGAAAGAGTACAACTGGTCAAATGGAAACCATAAAAGCTAATCAAAGAAAATAATACCTTAAAAGTTAGAAATGAGCAAGTAGAAGCTAATGACTGTATGAGATATCAAAAATCAACCAACCAAAGAACGAAAAAAGAAGAATAAAATGCAAATACGTCACAGGAAAAAAACAAAAACAACTGACCTAGGAAATAGGTCCAGAAGAGACAATTTCAGAATCATTGGACTACCTGAAAGCCATAATCAAAAAGAAGTCTTGGATAGCATCTTTCAAGACAGTATCAAGGAAAAGTGCCCTGATGTCTTGGAACCACAGGACAAAACAGTCATCGAAAGAATCCACCAATCATCCCAGGAAAGACATCCCCAAGTAAAAAACTTCAAGGAATGTTATAGACAAATTTCAGAACTATAAGATCAAGAAAAAAAAAATACTACCAGTGGCAAGAAAGAAATAATTCAGACATTGGGAAGTCACAATCAGGACTGCACAGGATCTTGCTGTTGCAAAGTAAAAGACCAGAGATCAAGGAGCATGATATTTTGGAAAGCAAAGGAGCTAGGACTACAGGCAAGAGTCACTTAACTTAACAAATTGAGCATAATACACCAGAAAAATGCTCATTCAGTGAAATTGAAGGACTTCAATACATCATAAGGAGAAGATAAAGAGCAAATCAATTATTTTTTTCCTCTAGCATGAAAACCAAGGAAAAGTATAAACAGTAAAAGAGAAAAAGAAAACAAAAGGAATTCAATGGAGTTATATTGTTTATATTCCTATATTGGAACATACTCATATATCTTAAATATTTTATCATTAAATACAGACAAAAAGAATATACATAGACAGAGGATGTAGGTATAATGTAAATTAGAGGGAATGATATGAAAATATTAAGAAATGAGAAAGAAGAGCACAACGGGTGCACAAGGAAGGAAGATGGAGTATGGAGTATATTATCTTAAATGAAGAGGGAAGAAAGACCTTTTACACACAAGGGGAAGATGGGAGGATAGGTGATAGACATTGCTTGAACCTTACTGGCATCATTATTGGTTGGAAGAGGAAATAAATACACAATAATATGCTGCTGAATATAGAAATCCATCTTATCTGACAGGGAGAAGATTAAGTAAATGGAGGGATGGGAACAGTAGGAAGGGCAGATCAGGGGACTTGATAGACATAAACAAAACACTACCAAGGTGAGAAATGTGAAAGGCTGAAAGGCAAGAGAGGAGAAACAGAAGAAGGAATAGGATGGATGGAAATACAAAAGTAGTAATCATAACGGTGAATGTGAATAGTATGAACTCTCCCATAAGTGGATAGCAGAGTAGGTTAAAAAAAATACAGAATCCTACAAAATGTTACTTACAAGAAACACACTTGAAGCAGAGAGGCACACACAGACTGATGGTGAGGGACTAGAGCAAAATCTATTATGCTTCAGCTGAAGTAAAAGAAAAAATAGCAGGAGTAGCAGTCCTAATCTTAAATTAAGTAAAAACTAAAATCCTCCCAATTAAAAGAGAGAAGGATGGAAGCTACAAATTGCTCAAAGTTACCATAGAAAATGAAGAAATGAATTGAGAAGAACAAGAAATAGCCCACCTGTCAAATTTGTGGGAGAGGACAAATTTATGACCAAACAAGCAACAGAGAGCATTACAAAATGTAGAGTAAATAATTTTGATCATATTAAATTGAAAAACTTTCATACAAACAGAACCAATGTAGCCAAGTTTAAAAGGAAAACAGAAAGGTGGGAAACATCTTTAAAGCAAATGTCTCAGATAAAGTCACCATTTCTCAAATACATAGAGAACCAAATGAAGTTTATGAGAACACAAGTCATTCCACAATTGATAACCAAAGGATAAGAACAGGCAATTTTCTCTAATTAAAAGAGAAACGGGAGGAAACATCATTTTTTTAAAAGGTACTGTAGACAATGCAGCAACATAAATACTAAATATAATTACACCAATAAGAATGTGAAGTTCTCTAAATCAGTTTTGTTACAGAAATGCAAATTAAAATAACTCTGAAATATCACCTCACAACAATAAAAATAGCTAATATTATAAAAAAGGAAAATTATAAACATTGCAGAGAATGTGGGAAAATCGGAACACCAATGTATTGTTGGTGGAATTGCGAACTCATTCATCTTCTCTGGAAAGATGCCCAAAGGGTAACCAAACTGTGCTCACCCTTTGATCCAGCAATACCACTACAAAGTTTGTATCCCAAAGACATCATGAAAAGAGGGAAAAAGTACTACATGAGGAAAAAATATTTTAGGAGCCCTTTTTGTGGTGTAAAAATACTGGAAAATAACCAGATGCTCTTCAATGTGGGAAGGGCTAAACAGGCTGTGGAATATGAATGTAAGGGAATTTTATTTTTCAATAAGAAATGATGAACAGCCAGATCTCAGAAAATCCTGGAAAGACTTATAGGAACTGATTCAAATTGAAATGAACAGAACCAGGAAAACATTGTACACTATATCAGCAACACTCTGTGATGATCAACTATGAATGATTCAGTTCTTCTCAGCAGCACAATGATACAAGACAACTAAATAAGACTACTGAAGGAAAACAGTATCCATATCCACATAAAGAGCTGATGACCTCTGAATCCAGATCAAAGCATATTTGTTGTAATTGCTTTATTTTTAATTGCAGTTTTATTTCCTTTTAATCTGTTTAATTTTCCACACCTGTGCTGAATATGGAAATATAATCTATATGATATTGCTTGCATAAACTATGTCATCTGCCTACCATTTTCAGAAGAATTGAACCATAAAACAAAAAAGAAAGAAATTAAGGAGGTGAATGGAATTTTTGAAAAGTTAGATATGATAAATCTCTGGATAAAATTTAATGGGACAGAAAGGAGAATATATTTTTTCAGCAGTATCTAGCACCTACACAAAAACTGACCATATATTAGGGCATAAAAACATCACAATCAAATTCAGAAAGGCAGAAATAGTAAATGTATCCTTTTTGGGTCATGATGCAATAAAAATTATGTGCTTTAAAGGGGCATGGAAAGATAGGCTGAAAGCTAATTGGAAACAAGGTCTAATCCTAAAAAATGAATTGAACAAAAAAAATCACAGGAAAAATCAATAACTTTATCAAAAAGAATGATGATAATGAGACAACATATCAAGAGCAATTGGATACAGCTAACATAGTACTTAAGTGAAATTTTATGTTTTGAAATGGTACAATGAATAAAATACAGAAAGAGTAGAACATTGAATTGAGCAAGCAGTTAAAGTAAGAAAAAGAGCAAATTAAAAACGACCATTTAAGTACAAATTTTAAATTCTGAAAATCAAAAGAGAGATTAATAAAACTGAAAGTAGCTAAACTATTGAACTAATAACAAAACAAAGAGCTGGTTTTAAAAAGGGAAAAAAGATAAACCTTGAGTTAATTTGATTATAAATAAGAAAGAAGAAAACCAAATTTTTAGTATCAAACCTAAAAGAGAGAATTCACCACCAATTAACAGGAAATTACAGCAATAATTAGTAGCTATTTTGCTCAAATGTATTCTAATAAATCTGACATTTTACGTGAAATTTGATGAATATTTCCAAAAATATAAATTGCTCTGATGAGGAGCAGGAGAAATAAAATTACTTAACTCACCATATTTTAGAAAAAGAAATTGAACAAATCATCAATGAACTCTCTAAGGAGAACAAAGAAAAGACCTCTAGGACCAAATGAATATACAAATAAACTCTACCAAACTTTTAAAGAAAAATTATTTCTACTATTATGTACACTATTTAAGAAAAGAGAAGCATTTCTAAGGCATGTTTTTTAATCACGAAAATATGAAGCTGATACCTTAACTAGGAAGAGTCAAAACAGCAAAAGAAAATTATAGACCAATTTCCCTAATGAATATTGATGCAAAAATTTTAAATAAAATATTATCAAAGATATCAATTTGTCATGAGCATAATACACTATGATAAGGAATACAAAGCTGGTTCAACATTTGAAAAAAAACTAATAGCATAATTGACCATCTTTGTAGCAAAAACCAATAGAAACAATGTAATTATCTCAATAGATCAAAAAAAATCATTTTGGCATTTTTTTCTTTTTCCTTATTTTTTTTTCAATTACATGTAAAGGTAGTTTTTAATATTCATTTTTGAAAATTTTGAGTTCCAAATTTCCCCTCCATCATTTCTTCCCCAATTTGACAAACAATTTTAAATTGGTTATACATATATAATCATGTTAGACATATTTCCATATTAGTTGTCTTGTGAAAGAAGAATCAGAACAAAAGGGAAACCCATGAGAAAGAACAAACAGTAAAGAAAAAAGTGAAAATACTGTACTTCAATCTACATTCAGACTTCTTCAGCTTTTTCTCTGGTCATGGTTGCATTATCCATCACAAGTCTTTTGGAATTGTCTTAGATCATTGTATTTTTGAAAGGAGCTAAATATATCATTGTTAATCAATGAAAAATGTTGTTGTAATGTGTAATGTTGTCCTGGTTCTGCTCATTTCACTCAACATTAGTTCATGCAAGCCTTCTCAGGTTTCAGAAAAAAAAATGGTTTGGAAAAAAGTACAGCACCAATTTCTTTTAAAAACACTAGAGAGCATAGGAATAGAGATTTCCTTAAAATGATGAGTAGCATCTACCTAATACCATAAGCAAGCATTATATGTCATTGGTTTAAGTTAGAAGACTTCTCAATAATATCAGGTATGAAACAAGGATTCCCACTGTCACTAATACTATTATCTATTGTGCTGGAAGTATTAGTTCTAGAAATAGAAGAAGAAGGAATTAGAAAACATAAGGAGGAAATAAAACTCTTTGCAAATGACACAATGGAATACTTAGAGAAGCCTTGAAAATCAACTGAAAGCTACTAGAAATGATTAACAACTTTACAAAGTTTCAGGATATAAAATAAACTCAGATAAATCATCAACATTACTACATATCACCAACAAAGCTTAGCAAAATGAGATTAAATAGAAAATTTCCATCTAAAATTACTCTAGGTAATATAACACATTTGGGAGCCTACTTGCCAAGACAAATCCAGAAACTCTACTAATACAGTTACAAAATATTTTTCACACAAATAAAGTCAAATCTAAACCACTGGTTGAAAAATGTTTGCTCACGTGTAGTCTGAGCTAATGTAATAAGAATGACAATTCTAACTAAATTAATTTATGTATTCTGTACAATACCCATAAAACTACCAAAAATTATTTGATGGAGCTAGAAAAAATAATAACTTAATTTATCTGGAAAAATGAAAGGGTAAGAATATGGGGAAAAGTAATGAAAAATAAATATAAAGGAAGGTACCCTAGTCATACCAGTTCTAAAACTATACTAAAAAACAGCAATCATCAAAATTATTTGGTATTGGCTAAAAAGTAGAGTGGTAGATAAGTGATGTTAGGCACACATGACACAATAACAAATTGTTATGGTCATCTGCTATTTGAGAAACAAAAAGACTCCAGCTTCTGGGATAAGAACTCCATATTTGGCAAAAGTTGCTGGAAAAATTGGGGGAAAAAAGCATGACAGAAACTAGGTGGAAAAATTATTAAACTAAAAAGCTTATAAAAATGAATCTTGAAAACTATCACAAAATATACCAAGATGAAATCAAAATGGTTACATGATTTAGACATGAAGGGTGATACCAAAATCAAACTTGGAGATAAAGGAATAGTTTACTTTTCAGTCATATTGAGAACAAATGTATTTTTAACCAAATGAGAGATAGAAGACTTTATGAAATGCAAAATTAATAATTATGATTGCATTAAATTGAGAAGTTCTTGCACAAACAAAGCCAACACAGCCAAGAATAGAAGGGAAACATAAAATGAGAAAATTTTTCACTTCCAGTATTTCTGATAAAGCCCTCACTTCTAAAATGTACAGAGAAATGAGTAGAATTTATGAGAATATAAGTCATTACCAAATTTGTAAATGGTCAAAGGATATGAATAGCCCCTTTCCAGATGAAGAAATTAAAGATATCTATAGTCATAGGAAAAAGTAGTCTAAATCACTATTTATTATAGAAATAAAAATAAGATAATTCTGAGGTACAACCTCACACCCATCAGATTAGTTTATATGCCAAAAAGATGATAAATGTTGGTAAGGAATGAAAATTGGGATACTGATGTGTTTTTGGTGGAGTTGTGAACCGATCCAACTAAGGCCAATTGAATTATTAGTGTGTTTTGCTCCAGAAATAACATTACTACCAAAGAGATCATAAAAATGGGAAAAGTACCCACATGTACAAAAACATTTACAGCAGCTCCTTTTGTGACAGCAAAGAATTGGGAATTCTGGGAATACCTATCAGATGGAGAATGGTGAACAAGTTGTTCTATATAAATGTATTGGAATCCCATTGTTCTACAAGAAATGTTGAACAGGAGGATTTCAGAAAAATCTGGACTTACATAAACTGATTCTTAGTGATGTAAGCAGAACTAGGAGAGCATTGTACACAGCAACAGTAATATTGTGAAACGAACAACTATGGTAGAACATACATATGAAGAATGACTCTTCACAGTAATACAATGATCCAAGAAAATTCTAAAAAACTTGTGCTGGAAAATGAGTTTAAAGACAGATTGAAGCATATTACTTTCATAATTTTTGTTCTTTTTTCAGACTTTTCCCTTTTGTTCTGTTTCTTCTTTTATAACATTACTAGTGTGGAAATATGTGTGCATGACTGCACTTATATAGCATAGTAGATTGCATGCCATATTGGGGAGGGCATTGGAGAGGGAGGGAGAAAAATTGTTAAACTAAAAAGCTTATAAAAAGGAATCTTGAAAACTATCACAAAAAATAAAATACTATTTATGATATAAAAGAAATAATACAAAACTACTCAGACTGAATACAGAAAATAAAATGACAATCAAAAGAATCATCAGATTGTCTACGGGTAGTTGAAGGAGAGGAGGGGAATACATGCTGCAGTCTCTGAGAGACTAAATCATTAAATTCAATTATTTCAATGATGAACTACAAATTTTGCCAACAACTCATTGAAAGTTCTTCAAATATAAAGGAAAGGGAATTAAGATAAGTTTTATTTTGTTTTCTATGCCTAGCATGATCTGCAAGAAAGATCAGAAGAATGATGACTGAAGAGCAAAAGAGTTCAGTATTTGATACAGCATGACATACTCAATAAACCTGAGGCTAACAAATAATGTTAAAAGGTAATTCTTCAATAAAAGTTTCATTCAAAGGACTCCTACAAAGAAAATCATAACTTGCCAGATTATACACATCATAAATCCCGCAATACAACAGACATACATAAAACATAGATGAAAAAGAGGAAGAATATGGTTCCTTAACTTGAAGGTTGTGTCCCCAAAAGGCAGCTACTATTTCTCACATATTGTTCTTCATCCTTCATTTGTGAAGTGGATAGATGCCATCCTGAGGATGATGTCTTGACTTATTCATGAACTGGATTTAGGTGCACCAGAATTTCCCAGTGATTAGTCTCATTCTCTCCTTGAGAGTGATCAAAGTATAGTGATAAAACAATAGTCAAGATGACTGGCCATGGCCCAGGATTCAGTGGATGACCTTGGTCTTTTTAAATTAAGGTCTTTCCCAGGCCTCAGTTTGTCTGAGTCAATACCCATTAAATGACTGAGAAAGGGGTAAAAATTGAGACAATAATATCCTGCCTTACTATCAGAAAAGTATCATGAAAAAATGTTCCAAATCACTATTGATTAGAGGAAAGGAAAAGAAAAAACAAAAATTTGAGTAACACCCCACATTTTTCAGACTAATATGCACTTGGCAGAGGGCCACATATATTTTTCTCCCAACCTCTCCAAAGTAAAGACATAGAGGGACTTTTTTTTCCCACATCATAAAGGATATTTATAAGAAACCAAAAAAACAAAAAACAAAAACCAAAACAAAACAAAACAAAAAAACATTTGCATTGAGAATCACTAAAAGATTTCCCAAAAGATATTTCATTAAAACCATGGTGACCACTAACCCCATTATCCCATTATTTTCTGAAGAGGAAAAATAAGACTAAAAAAATACAAGGAAAAGAAATTAAAACAAATACAGAGAAGATAAGACCGCTAATGTTTTGCTGATGACAGGATGACATAGGAAATTCTAAGAAAACATCAAAAATACTAATTCAGGCAATTAATAGCTTTATCAAATTCACAGATAAATCTTCAAAATTTTAATGGAATTTTTGAGTAATAACATAATTATCCAAGGATAAATAATACAAAATGAAACCTCACTTCAAATGACTGCAATATGTATAACTTATTTGGGGATCAACCTACCTAAATCCACATAGTACTTTTATATAAACAACTACAAAGGATTCATTTTTTTTAAAAAGTACAATTTTAAATTATCTTTTGATTGACAATTGACCAAGGAAATTGTATTACATAAATGCATAAAATATTACTCTGTCATTAAGGAATGACAATGACAAATGTGATGAAAATAGAGAATTATGGCATGGTTTACATGAATTGATACAAAGTGATAAAAAGAAAATAATATACACAATAGAAAATTATTTTTAAAAACATAGGCAAATGATATACACAATAACAAATAAAAAAACTACACAACAGTAAAAAAGTAAATTGGTGAAATTATCAGAAATTATTAATATCAGTACCAAGAGTTTTATGGGCTTTGAAAAACACATTTTGCATAATGATAAAAACAAATGATGAACATGATGACAAAAATCTTATTTTTATAGACAAACCTTTCAAAGAAGATAATGAAACACTTTCATACAATTGACATTCACCAACACTCTTCAGTTTGACTAGCTGTTACATATGAAACTGTAAACGATAATTCGACATCTTACAAGAAGTTGAATAGTGAGGAAATCACGTGGATAACGCTTTTAAAATTTATTTTAGCTTTCTTTACCTAGCAAGAAACAAATGTTTGAGTTTTTATTTGGTTGATTTTGCTTATGCCAAACCAACAGCTTTATGTGATAGCCTCTAGAGGGAAAAATAGTGAAAGATAGTGCCTATTAAAGAGTTTCCACTTAATTAAAAGAAATAGGGAGCAATTGATTAAAACAAAAGATAAAATCTAAAATACTTCGTTTGTTAACTCTCTATGTATCCATACTAAGATGCTGTTATTTTGAAATTCAACTATTCTGATGAGATAGGATGGAAGTTTCAATCAGGGTTGCACATAAGATCTCTGTTTTTAATAACAGAAGGTGATATATCTTTATATCATTCATATGTGTTGTCAGCTAGAATACAACATTGTATTCAACTTCGCAATGCAATTTGTTGTACCAATCTTTTTTCTCTCCTGATAGGTCTGTAGTGGAAATAGCAGAACACTTAATCAAGGTAATTTTGCCTTACTTATATAAACAATCCAAGATAACTAAACAAATATGCAAATATAGATAATACCAACTTGAATAAGCGATTTTTTTCAGTTAGGAATCATATGATTCTATTGTTTCCATAAAAATTGCATTTATGCACCCCAGAATTTCAAGATGTTATATATGTGTGTACATGTATAAATATGCATGTACATATACATGTGTATATGTGCATATATGTGCACATGCATACATGTGCGTGTACATATGCATATGTGTGTATATACACGTTTGTACACGTAAATTTGCATATAAATACATATATACACATGCAAACACATGCACACACAAATGTATACATACATGCATTATACACATATATGAAATTTGATTGTGTTATTTATCAAAACTTTTTTTCTTTCCCCACATTCCTTTCCATTATAGAAAAAAGAAAGAGAAAACAAACATAAAGCCTTTGTAACGGATAATGATTTGTAAATCATCCTTCATTTTCTCTCTCTTTCTAGAGCTATATCAGAATATTCTAGAAGTTATTGTTTTGCTTTTATTCAACATCAGTTTTGTTAAAGGCATGTAACTTAAAATCTCAGTTACAAAATTTTTATTCCGATTTTTTTTTTTGTTAGGGCTGTTTTAAAAATGTCAGAAAAAAGGATATCAAATACCACAGTTAATTTCCATGATGATTCCTTGGTTTGGTAAACCCACATATGAATTCAGTGTGGATTACTGTAACATTTTGATGCAGGGAAATTCAGTGAGACTTATTTCATTCTATATTTTATCTCTTGCTTAGGAAATTGGATAACATTTGGCATTTTTTCTCGAAATTTTGGAGCTCATAGACTGGAAGACATGTCCCCACACATTTAGCACAGAGCATATTTAAATACTAAAAAGCAGTTGCTTCTCTTTTACCCAGGAACTCTGAGGGTCTTCTCTTTCCAGTTTGATTCATTCATTTATTGGTTGATTGATTGGGCCATCCATAAAAGCCTGTTCATTGAATGGGTGTTATCTCACTCAAAGTAAAAATGCTGCAAGATTTAGCCTGAAAGGGCCTGGATTTCACGTTGCATACTGGGCTATTGCCAGTCATTCTGGTGAATATCAGCCCACTGGACCCAGATGGCAGAAAAGAAGAAAGTGAGGAGGGTGACTTTGCACAGCTCTCCCTCACTCATATCAAAATTAACTGTGAGTCATGGCATCATCTTAATGTCATGGTTCTCTTCAAGACCAAAGGACAAACACAATTTTCCTGTAGAGTAACATAGGTTTTATATCCCATTGCCTGTATATCTTATTTTCCAGTCACATGTAAAATCATTCTTTGACATTCATTTTTAAAGCTTTCAGTTCCACATTCTCTCCCTTTCCCCCTCCTCAACCACCCTTATTGAAGAGGCAAGCAGTTCGATAAAGGTTATACATATGTGGTCATACAAAACACCTCCATAACAATGATGCTTTGAAAGACTAACTATATTTCCCTCTATCCAGTCCTGCCCTCATTCATTCAATTCTCCCCTTTTACCTGTCCCTGTTCCAAAGTATTTGCTTCCACTGAATCTTCCCCCAAAGTGACATCCCTTTTATTATCCCTCTTCTCTTATCTCCTCCACTGCTTTCCTGTAGGGTAAGATCAACTTCCATACCTGAATGTGCATGTTATTCACTCTTGAGATCTCACACTGTGCTCTCTCTCTGCTTCCCCCTCTCCCCCCCCCTCTATGTGTGTGTGTGTATAAGCATATATAGGTGTGTATATGGTATGTATATATACATACACACATACATATTTATACATAGACATATGCATACATATATACATGCATACACATGCATACATAAATATGTATGTATGAATATATGTATGCATGCATATAAATGTGTCTATACATATGCAGATGTGTGTATACACACATACATGTATGTATACATGTGTACATATATGTGTATTCATTTTCCCTCCAACTATCCTAACACTGAGAAACTTCTTAAGAGTTACAAATATCATCTTTCCATGTAGGAATGATAGCAGTTCAACTTAATGAGTCCCTTATGGTTTCTCTTTCCCATTTACTTTTTCATGCTTCTGTTGATTCTTACATTCGAATGGGAAACTTTCTATTCAGCTATGATATTTTCAGCAACAGTGCTTGGAAGTCCTCTATTTCAATGAAGTTCTATTTTTCCCTTGAAGTGTTATGCTCAGTTTTGATGGGTAGGTGATTCTTGGTTTTAATCCTAGCTTTTTGACCTCTATAATATCATATTCCAAGTCCTCTGATGCCTTAATGAAGAATATACCAAGTCCTGTATTATTCTAGTTATGTTTCCACAGTAGTTGAATTGATTTTTTATGGCTGCTGATAATATTTTTTTTCCTTGACTTAGGAACTCTGAAATTTGACTACAATACACCTAGGAGTTTTCCTTTGGGGATCTCTTTCAGGAGGTGATCAGGGGATTTGCTCCATTTCTATTTTACCTTCTGGTTCCAGAATACCAAGGTAATTTTCCTGTATCATTTTTTGAAAGATAGTGCCTATACTCTTTTTTTGATTTTGTCTTTCAGGTACACCACCACTTTTTAAATTATTTCTCTGGATATATTTTCCAGGTCAGTTGGTTTTCCAGTGAGATATTTCCCAATGTCTTCTATTTTTTGATTTTCTTGGTTTTATTTTGTAATATCTTGATTTCTCATAAAGTCATTAGTCTTCATTTGCTCCATTCTAATTTTTAAATAATTATTTTCTTCAGTGAGCTTTTGGACTTCTTTTTCCAATTGACTCAATGCTTTTTAAGCCATTCTTCTCCCCATTATCTTTTTTGAACTCTTTTTATTCCATTTGGGTTAATTCAGTTTTAATAGCATTTTTGAGGTTCAGTTTCAGGAGCCAAGATGGTGGAGTGATTGGTAATTGCTAGCTCCCTTCCCTTTCTGATTTCTATGAACCCAGAAAATATCTCCCCAGGAAAAACCCTGGAATAGTGGGAGCAGCAAAAGGGGTAAACACTTTCTTTTCCCATGAGGCTAGGAAGATAGCTAAGATGGATTTGTCTTGCTATGGCTGAGGGGACCAGTTCAGGAACAGAGATCTCTCAGACATCACTACTTCAGCAAACCAGGAAAAGATCATGACCTAGAGGCATGAAATCAGTAACTGCAAACACCAGGACCCAGACATGCCTCCACACCTTAGAGGAATCAGGAAGACACTAGTGCAGACAGGATCACCACCTGCTGAGCTTGCTTATGCTCTAGCTCAGCAGAGGAGGCCTCCTGTGGCCAGACTATCCCTCCCCCACAATTAATAAGTTAGCTTCAGGGGAGCATCATGGAAACCCAAAAAGATCTCACCTGGCCTCTGCTTTCCAAAACCAGCCAGCTCAGCACCAGGCAAGCTTCAGCCTTTTAGTTTCTATCTGAAAAACACAGAGACCACAACACACAGGTCCTCAACTTTTAGGCACAAGAACTGTGAGAAAGAGCCCCCTGTGCCACAGACACAGAAATCTACTTTAAAAGCCAGGAAAAAGGTGATTAACATGAGTGGGAAGCAAAGCACAAAAGACCATTGAATATTTCTATGGGACAAGCACTTAAACACAAATACCAAGGAAGTCAGTGTTGAGACTGTACTTCCATCTGAAACTTCAGAAGGGAATGCTAACTTGTCTGAAACACAAAAAGCTTTCTTGGAGGAACTCAGGAAGGATTTTAAATCACAAATTAGAGAAGTAGAAGAAAAACTGATCAATGACTTTAATAATATGAAAAAAACTCACAGAAGAATTTGAAAGGACAGTTGGACAAATGTAAAAGGAAGTATAAAACATGACTGGAGAAAGTTAACTCCATAAAAGGAATAATTGTACAGATAGATAAGGAAATGCAAAAATTTACTGAAGAAAACAATTTAATAAAAATTAGAATCAGGCAAGTAGAAGCAAATGAATCTATGAGACATCAAGAATCAGTCAAACAGAACCTAAAAAATAAAAAGATAGAAGAAAATGTAAAATATCTAACTGGATAAACAATTGACCTGGAAAATAGATTCAGGAGAGAAAATCTAAGAATTATTGGTCTAGCAGAAAGCCATGAGGAATAAAAAGAGAACGGACAATATCATCCAGGAAATCATTTAGGAAAATTGCCCAGAAATCCTAGACCCAAATGGCAAAATGGTCATCCAAAGACTCCACAGTTCACCTCCTGAAAGGGATCCCAAACTAAAATCACCAAGGAATATCATAGTCAAATTCCAGAACTATCAAGTGAACAAGAAAATACAAAAAACAACCAGAAAGAAACAGTTCAAATATCAAGGAACTACACTGAGAATCACACAGGATCTTGCAGCTTCTGCATTAAAATATTGAAGGAAATGGAATACAACATTCTGTAAGGCAAAGGAACTGGGACTACAACCAAGGATTAATTACAGAGCAAAATTGAGCATAAAATTTCAGGCAAGAAGATGGACATTCAATGAAATAAGAAATTTCCAGAACATCCTGATAAAAGATGAGAACACAATAGCAAATTCGATCCTCAAATGCAGGTCTCAAGAGAGGTATAAAAAGTAAACAGGGAAAAAAAGAAACTGTTATTCAACATGGGCAAACTGTCTCCATCACTATAAGGGAAGATGATACTTGCAAATCTTGAGAATTTTTTATTTATTATGACATATAAAATCATATTAAATGATGTGATTATAACAAATGTGATTTAAGGGTGCAAAGGGATTGTAGTGAGAGATATGAAAATGAAGAGGCAGAAAAAATAAATTCCATCACAAGAAGAGGCACAAAAATATATTACACTAGAGAGAAAGAGGGGAGATAGATAAGCATTGTTTGAGAGGTACTTTTATCTGATTTAATTCAAAGGAGAGAACAATAAACTCAGTTAAGTGTAGAATTTCAAACTAGCTCTATAGGCAGCAGGAGGGGAAGGGGGAAAGAAGAGGTAGGGGAGGCTAAAAGGGAGGGAAGAGGTAATAAGGAAAAAGGAGATAAAAAGGGAAAGGGGTTGAAAGAAGGCAGGAAAGACTGAGGAAGGTAGTGGTCATAAGTTAAAACTCTATTGTAGAGGGGAAAGGAGAACTAAAAGAATAAACAACGGGAAAAGGGATGGAGGGAAAGATACAGACAGTAAGCATAATTGTGAGTGTGAATGGCATGAACTCTCCAATAAAAGGGAGACAGATAACAGAATGGAATAAACACCATAATCCAACAATATGTTGTTTACAAGAAACATATTTGAAAGTGCAGGATACACACCAGTTAAATGTAAAAGATTGGAGCAGAATATTTTATGTTTCAGGTTATGTAAAAAAAAAAAAAAAAGCAGGGGTAACAATCCTAATCTCAGACAAAGCAAAAGTAGAAATAGATCAATTCAAAAGAGATAAGGTGGGAAATTATATCCTGCTAAAAGACACCATAGACAACAAAGAAATTTCATTATTAAACATATATGCTCCAAATGGCATAGCATCCAAGTTCTTAGAGGAGAAGTTAAGGGAGTTACAGGAAGAAATAGACAGCAAAACTATACTAGTAGGGGACCTCACCTCTCCCTCTCTGAACTTGATAAATGTAACCTCAAAATAAACAAGGAAGAAGTTAAGTATTTGAATAAAACTCTGCATAAGGTAGGTATGATAGATCTCTGGAGAAAACTGAGTGGGGACAGAAAGGAATACACCTTTTTCTCAGTGGTACATGGCACATATACAAAAATTGACCATGTCCTAGACCATAAAATCCTCCCAAACCAGTATAGAAAGGCAGAGACAGGCAATGCATTCTTCTCAGATCATAGTGCAATAAAAATTATATGCCATCAAAGGCCATGGAAACACAAACCAAAAATTAATCGGAAACTAAACAATCCAATACTAAAGAATGGGTTGGCTAAGCAACAAATCATAGAAAGAATCAACAACTTCATTCAGGAGAATAACAATAATGAGGCAATCTACCAAATCATATGAGATACTGTAAATGACATTCTTAGGAGAAGTTTTATATCTTTCAATGCCTATGTTAAAAGAATAGAGAAATAGGAGATTAATGAATTGGGTATGCAGCTGAAAAAAAAAAAACAGAAAAGGAACAAATTGAAATCCCCAAGTAAATATAAAATTAGAAATACTGAAAGATAAAGGAGAAATTAATAAAACAGAAATTGAGAAAACTATTGAACTAATAAATAAAAATAAGAATTGGTTTTATGAAAAAGAAATAATAAAATTGAAAGACCTTTGGGCAACTTGATTTAAAAAAAAAGAGGAAAACCCAACAACCAATACCAACATTGAAAAGGGTGGACTCACCTCCGATGAGTAGGAAATTAAAACAATAATTGGAAATTACTTTGCCCAAATGTATTTCCATGAATTCCACAATCTAAATGTGATGGATGAATTTTTTTTTTTAAATATGAGTTTACCAGATTAACAAAGGAAGAAGATGAGTGCTTAAATAGCCCCATCTCAGCAAAAGAAATCAAACAAACCATCATGAACTTCCTAGGAAAAAAATCTTCAGGACAACATGTATTTGCAAGTGAATTCTATCAAACATTTAAAAAACAAGTAATTCCAATATTATATCTACTATTTCAGAAAATTGCCGGAGTCCTAACACCTTCTTTTTATGATACAATATGGTTCTGACCCCTAAAACAGGAAGAGCCAAAAAACAAGGAATATATAGACCAATTCCTCATGAATCTAGATGCAAAAATTTAAAATTAGATACTAGAAAAGAGAATACAACAATTTATCGTGAGAATAATACAGTATGACTAGGAAGCATTTATAACAGAATTCCAGGGGTGGTTAAATATTAGAAAAACTATTAACATTATTCATCATATCAGCAACAAAACTAACAAAAGAAACATGATTATCTCAATAGATGCAGAAAGTGCTTTTGACAAAATACAACACCCATTCCTATTGAAAACACTGGAAACCATAGGAATAAATGGAACTTTCCATTAAATAATAAGCAGTATCTACCTAAAACCATCAGCAAGCATTACATGCAGTGGGAACAATCTAGATGTATTTCCAGTAAGGTCAGAGGTGAAACAAGTATGTCCATTACACCACGGTTATTTAATAGGATATTAGAAATGCTAGCTGTAGCAAAAAAGAGAAGAAAAAGAAATTGAAGTCATTAGAAAAGACAAAGAAGAAACTAAGTCATCACTCTTTGAAGATGACATGATGATATACTTAGACAATCCCAAAGAACCAAATAAAAAATTCTTGAAATAATAAACAAATTTGGCAAAGTTGCAGATTACAAAATTAACCCACATAAACAATCTGCATTTCTATATACTACTAACAAAGCCCAACAACAAGAGCTAGAAAGAGAAATCCTATTTAACGCTAAGGTAGACCCTATAAAATATTTGGGCATCTATCTGCCAAAACAAACCCAGGTACTATATGAACACAATTACAAAATACTTTTTGCACAGATGAAGTCAGATAAAAGTAAGTGGAACATCAGTTGCTTGTGGGTACGTCAAGCGAATATAATAAAAATGAAAATTCTACCCATTTAATTTACTTATTCAGTGCCATACCAATTAAACTACCAGATAACTCTCTTCTATAGCTATAGAAAATAATATCAAAATTCATCTGAAAGAACAATAGGTCTAGAATATCAAGAAAACTAATTAAAAGAAATGCTAGAGAAGGTTATGCAGCCCTACCAGCTATCAAATTGTATTATAAAACAGCAATCATCAAAACCACTTGTACTAGCTAAGAAACAGAGGAGTAAATTAGTGGAATATGTTAGGTACTCAAGACACAGTAATCATTGAATATAGCAATGTACTGTTTGATAAACCCAAGGACCCTAGTTTTGGGGATAAGACCTCACTGTTTAATAAAAATTGCTGAGATAGCTGGATATCAATGTGGTGGAACTGGGCATAGACTAATGCCTGACACTATACACAAGAACAAAGTCCAAATGGATACATGATCTAGGTAAAAAGATTGATACTATAAAAAATTAGGTGAGCAAGGAATAGTGTATTTGTCAGATTTATAGAGAATGGAGAAATTTATGACCAATAAGAGACAGAGAGTATTATGGATAATTTCGAGTACAATAAAGTGAAAAACTTTTGCACAAACACACCCAGTGCAACCAATACTAGGAGGCAAGCAGAAAATTGGGAAAGAATTTTTGCAAATAGTGTCCATGATAAAGGCCTCATTTCTAAAATATATAGAGAACTGAGTGAAATGTACAAGAATACAAGTCATTCTCCAATTGATAAATTTACAGAGGAAGAAATTTAAGTTATCTATAATCATAAGAAAAAATTCTCTAAATCACTATTGATTAGAGAGATGCAAACAAAACAACTCTGAGATACCACATCACACCTATCAGATTGGTTATCATGACAAAACAGGAAGATGGCAAATGTTGGAGAAGATGTGGGAGAGTTGGAACACTAATTCATTACTGGTGGAGCTGTGAACTGATCCAGCCATTCAGGAGAGCAATTTAGAACTATGCACAAAGGGGTACAGAAATATACATACCCTTTTCCCCAGCAATATTGCTTCTGAGACTCCATCACAAAGCAATCATAGAAATGGAAAATTGTCCCACATGTACAGAAATATAACAGTTCTCTTATAGTGGACAAAAATTGGAAATCAATGGCATGCTCATCAATTGGGGAAATGATTGAACAAGTTGTGGTATATGAATGTAATGGAATACTACTGTGTTATGAGAGATGATGAACAGGGCAACTTTAGAGAAGCCTGAAAAGACTTATATGAACTGATGCTGAGTGAAAGGATCAGAACCAGGAGCACTTTGTATACAGCAACAACCACAGTGTAAAAAAAATTTTTTGGTAGACTTACTAGTGCATTGTAATGCATGAACTTAAAAACGTTCCAATGGACACGAGTCAAAACTCATTCCATATTCAGAGAAAGAACTGTGGAATTTAATTGCAGATAGAAATAGACCATTTTCTTTGGCATTATGTTTGGTTTGGTTTGGTTTTAAGGTTTCTTCCATTCATTTTAATTCTTCTATGCAGCATTTATTTAATAAGAATGTACATGTAGAATCTATATAAGATTACTTGCTTTCTCAGGGAGGGAATGGAAAAAAATCTAAGATATGTGGAAATGATTGCCGAACACTGAAAACAAATAAAATAATTCAATTAAAAATAAAGAATTTTTTGTGTTTCTTGTAAAAAACTGTTGACTATTTTTTCATGGTTTTCTTACATCACTCTCTTTTCCATTCCCATTGTTTCCTCTACTTCTCTTATTTGATTTTCAAAATCCTTTTTGAACTCTTTTTTTTGGCATTAGAGGCTTTGGATGCAGGAGCTTTGAATTTGTTGTCTTCTTTTGACTCTTTATTTTGATGTTCCTCATCATAAATGAGGTAAGAGAATACCTCTTCACCAAGAAAGTAAGAAATAGTTTATTTCCTTTTCCTCTGTTTATTTTCCAATCCAATTTCTTGACTTTTGAACTTTGTTAAATGCAGGGCTTCAGAAGCAGCCTCCATTTCCGCAGTGGCCGCACTCATCCTGGGGCTGGGGCAGTGACCCACTCACTTCTCTTCCATGTGATAGACTCTTCCCATTGACTTTTGAAACTCTCTTTAGTGTTTGTGAGCTGAGAAGTCTGAAATCCACAGCAGATTCCAGTGATTCAGAGCCCTAAGGCCTTTTTCCACTCTGTCCATTCTGGTGTTGAATGCTGAGCTACTCTTCACTCTCAGCTTGGTTGCAATAGGTCCTTCTGATCTACCTTCCAGATTGTCTTGGGCTGGAAATTTGCTTCAGTCTGTCATTTTGTGACTTTTGCTGTTGTAGAATATACTTAGTCATTTTTACAGATTTTTTGAGGGTTTTGGGGGGAGAGCCGTAGCAGGTCCCTGGTTCTACTCTGCTATCTTGACTCCCTATTAGTCTTTTTTAAAAATTTGGGTTCCTCAAGTGATATGAGGCAAAGCAAAGGTTACCAATGTAAATTTACTGTTGACTTACTAACCACAATTAGTTTGTCTTATACTCAATGAATTTTCATGCTTTGCACCAGCCTGGCAAAATCTGCCCTGTGTGAAGGGGGGTGGTCAGTTGTCAAACTATAGAGGATGGTATAGATGCTTAGACTGGGCAAACAAAAATTTTCCAAAGGTGGTTTACATTTATCATTGTCCTCAATCCAAGCAATTCTTTAGAAAAAAGAAATGCATCTTCAAACAATTTAACTTAATGTAATATATATATATATATATATATATATATATATATATATATTGCTAAAAACAATTGTGCAATAGTGAGCAATATATTTCCAAATGCTGACTTTTTTAAAACTCATTAGTACTTATCTGATGAAAACTTGCCTATAATGCTCTTATTGCATTAATTTAAACTACAACACAACTCAGCTGTCCAAAAGTAAAATTTGTGCTCTTATATAAACTGTCGTGGACCCTTTAGCATTTCCCCAAATTTATTTTGAGTACTGTCCTATTGTTATGCCAATTTAATCTAATGAATTTATGGTTCCTTGGTGATGTTGGTTTCATAGGGCCTTTAAGTCAGTCACAGGTGACCAGCAGTTGGGAAAGAAAAATTGAGGTTCTTAAATTCTCTAGAACATAACTGTTTCTAAATTTATCTACTACAAAAAGTTAAGGTTTTTCAATGCCTTAAATGTCAGTTAAAAACTATCTAAATGTATGAAAGATTTCATGAGGGCATTCAACCTGACTACTTTTTATCACCTTCTAGCCCCATTCAGATACTGACTCTGAACAGGCCTAACAAGCTCATTAAACTTGAGACTTGCCCAAACCAAATTTCAACAGTAGTGACAAGAAATCAGAAGTCTAGTTAGAAATGCATTTTTATTCTTAAATAGGGCAATAAAAAATCCCTATCTCCCTCCCCTCTATTTCCCTGGAGGGCAAGATAGATTTCTGCACCCATTGCCTGTACATCTTATTTCCCACTTGGATACATACACAGTTTTTAACATTCATTTTTAAAGCTTTGAATTTCACATTCTCTTTCTTCCTCCCTTCCCAACAACCCCCATTGAGAATGCAAGCAATTCAATAGAGGTCATACATGTATAGCCATGCAAAACAATTCCTTAACAGTCATATTGTGTAAAGCTAACAACATTTTCCTCTATCCTGTTCTGCCCTCCATTTATTCCATTCTCTTCCTTGACCTGTCATCCCACAGTAGTGTTTGCTTCTGATTACCCCTTCCTACAATCTACCATCTTTTCTATTACATCTTTCCTGTCCCTTGCCCCCCATGCCTTCCTGGAGGGTAAGATAGGTTTCTGAATCCATTTGAGCATATGTTATTCCCTCCATAAGCTAAATCTGATGAGAGTAAAGCTCACTTATTCCTTTTCACCTCCCCCCTCTTCCCCTCCACTGTAAAATCTTCTTCTTGCCTCTTTTAAGTGAAATTATTTGGTATATCCTACCTCTCTCTTTGTCTCTCCCTCAGGACATTACTCTCAACAGTTGACTTTATTGTTTAGGTATCCTCCCTTCATATTCAACATACTGTTTGCCTTTTGTCTACACACATACATGTATGTATATACACACATGCACACACACACATATATCCTTTAACAAGCTGCTGACTCATTTTTCATGATTTTCTTGCATTGCTCTTATTATACTTCCAAATTTTTTCTCCACCTCTCTTACTTGATTTTCAAAATTGTTTTTTAGGACTTTAATGGCCTGAAATCATTTTTCATATTTTTGGAGGCTTTGAATGTGAGAGCCTTGATCTTGCTGCCTTCTTTTAGTTGTATGCTTTGGTCTACCTCTGGTTAGAATCTTCCATCTTCCTCATCCACAAGGATGGAAGAAAATATCTTTTCACTGAGAAAGCAACCATCTACTGTCTTATGTTTCTCCTTTGGGAGCATTTTCCCAGTCAATTACTTGACTTTTGAGTCTTTTGTCAAACTGTGGGTATACCAACCCAAGCTTATACCAACTAAGCCTTCAGAAGTTTTGTGCAGCTGTTTTCAGAGATATCTCCAGGGATCTGTAAGTTCTCAGTTCTTCCAAAGTGGCATAGTCAAGGAAGAAGTGTTTACTCTTCTCCTGACTTGTGCTCTGTTCTGTGAGCCACAACAAGCACTCTTTTCTTCCCTCGACCTGGGAGTAGGATTCCCTCTCCACAGCCCCCACCAACTCCACCATACTGGCTCTCCTCCTCACCCTAGGACAGCCACTCTGGACTGAGAACTTATCAGCTGCTTGATTCCCCAACAGTCTGTAAGTAGGAAACTCCTAAAAGGGCCCCTCTAAGGGTTGTTTCTGCCACTTTTCTGGGGCTGGGACTTGAACATCATCCCCTCACTCACATGAGAGAACTTTCTCACTTATCTTTGAAGTGATCTTTGGCATTTGTGGCCTGAGAAATACGGAAACTCCAGCAGTTGCCCATGATTCAGTGCCCTGAATCCAATCTTGTCTGTGCTGACATGGCTCTTGCTGGGCTGCACTCTGCTCTGAGCCGAGTGCAATAGATCTTTCCTGTCAGTCTTCCGGTTTGTCTTGGGCTGGAAATCTTTTTCACTCTGTCATTTTGTGGCTTCTGCTGCTTTGGAAATTGTTTAGATTCAGTTTTGAAGGCATTTTGGGGGGGTTTGTGGGGAGAACTTAAGCAAGTCCCTGTTTTTACTCCACCATCTTGCCTCTGATTCACTCCCCCCACCCAATCCATGCAGTTCTTAAGGGGCCATAGTAACTAAATGCTCTTTATAATTCTCCTTTGCCAGCACTAATTCCCAGGTTAACAATATACACTTTGGTCTCTCCTCCATACTGCCTGTAACATGACATGGTGTCCAATTTTTGTGCTCATTGTACTTTATAATGACCATATCTGAGTCAAAGTACTACCTACATCCACTCAGTGATTCAATGACCCCCACACCCCCCCTTTTTTTTTAGCAAAGTACTAAAAGTCTAACAGTTGATTGAATGTTATATATTTTTTTATTTGCAATTCTGCTTAGCTTTGCTGGGTATGATATTTTCAGCCAAAGGTCTAGTTCTTTTCCTCTTCAATATATGGAGTTCCAAGACCTACTATCTTTTACTTTACCAGCAATAGGACTTGTGTGATTCTAATTGTAGTACCATCCTATGTAATTTAATTTTTTTGTGTTTCTTATATTTTGTCATTGATCTGGGAGTTTCAGAATTTAAATATAATAGCTCTGTGAGTTTTTCTCATAGCATCTCCTTCAGGTGGTAATTGTTGGGTTTTTTTTTTTTACTTCCATTTTCCCCTCTTTTTCTAATGTTTCAGGATAATTTTCTTGAATTATTTCTTGTATTATTATATTAAGATTCATTATTTGATCAGAACTTTCAGTTACTTCAAATATTCTTACATTTTTTTAGTAAGTTCTTGCATTATTACAAAGTTCCAAGTCTACCAGAAAAAATTCTCACACACTGTGGTCGTTGCTGTGCACAAAGTTCTCCTGCTTCTGCTCCTTTCGCTCAGCATCAGATCACACAAGTCCTTCCAGGCCTCCCTGAAGTCTTCTTGTTCATTATTTCTTAGGGTGCAATAGTACTCCATTACATTCATATACCATAATTTATTCAGCCATTCCCCAATTGATGGGCATCCCCTTGATTTCCAGTTCTTGGCAACCACAAAGAGTGCTGCTATAAATATTTTTGTACATGTGGGACCCTTTTCCATTTTTATGATCTCTTGCGGATACAGTCCTAGTAGCGATATTGCTGGGTCAAAGGGTATGCACATTTTTATAGCCCTTTGGACATAGTTCCAAACCGTTCTCCAGAATGGTTGGATGAGCTCACAGCTCCACCAACAATGAATTAATGTTCCAACTCTTCCACATCCTCTCCAGCATTTATCATTTTCTTGTTCTGTCATGCTTACCAGTCTTATAGGTGTGATGTGGAACCTCAGAGTTGTTTTGATTTGCATCTCTCTAATCAGTAGTGATATAAAGCACTTCCTCATATGATTATAGATAACTTTAATTTCTTCCCCTGAAAATTGTCTGTTCATATCCTTTGACCATTTATCAATTGGGGAATGACTTGTACGGTTATACATTTGAGTCAGTTCTCTATATATTTTAGAAATGAGGCTTTTATCCCTAAGCTTAACCATAATTTTTTTTTTTTTTTTTTTTTTTTTTTTTTGCCAATTTACTACATCCCTCCGAATTTTGGTTGCATTGGGTTTGGTTGTGCAAAAATTTTTCAGTTTAATGTAATCAAAATTATCCATCTTGCATTTCATGATGCTTTCTATCACTTCTTTAGTAAGAAATTCTTCCCTTCTCCGTAAATCTGATAAATACACTATTCCTTGCTCCTCCACTTTATTCATGGTATCAATCTTTATACCTAAATCATGTACCCATTTGGACTTTATTCTTGTGTACGGTGTCAGGCATGGGTCTATGCCTAATTTCCACCACATTGTTAACCAGTTTTCCAACAGCGATTGTCAAGACAGTTTTAATGTTGTTTAAATATCTTGATGCTAGTTGTTAGAGTGAACCTTAACTGAAGGTATTTAATGTCATCCTGAGATTTTTCTTCAGGTCTTCTCTGATTGTCCTAAGTAAACCCTTGTTCTGCCCCTACTCGTATTAGTTTTCACAGCTCTATGTTCACCAAGAAATGCTATTTTATCTCTTTTTTTGGAGTAAAATATTGAGACCTGCAAATTTTCTGACCTACTCACCATCTTCCCAGAATCCTCTCCCAGATTACATTTTTATAGATGAAAAAAGATTAAGATAGTCAAAGTTGAAGGGCATGTGGAGGAAAAGGTGAATGTACTACAGTATTTATGAAGCTTTAAATTTGTTTATGCACTCTGGAAAAGAATTTGGAAAGCAATGTGCAGATAGTGACAATCTTTGACCCGGAGATTTCATAGCTACATGTAAAACAGAAGGAACTAAATCTTTAAGAGAGGATCAAGATGCAATAAAGCCTTGATAATGATATGTTTTGTAATAATAATGGCCTGGAAACAAAATAGACAGCCACGAATTTGGCAGTGGCAAATCATGCTGTGGAATCTGAAGGCGATTGAAGGTGATATAATAATGTTTTGCTGTAAGAAATGCCTAATATTTGAATACAGAGAAGCATGAAAAGACATATATGAACTAAGGTAAAATGATATAAACCAGGAAAATAACATATCTGAAGATCCTAATGCATTTTTAAAGGACATGAAATGAGCAACTGAGACTGAATGTTCTGAAATGTGAATGTCTAAATTTGGTCGCCAAAAAGTGATGAATTTTACTCAATTTTTAAGAGCTGTGGGACTGTGAGTATCAAATATCTCATACAGTGTCTGACTTTTTAAGTGAGTTTTTTAGTCTTGTGTAACTTATTTTTGCCCACTTTTTTAAAATGCAAAAAAAAGATCACTTTCTAGGGATACAGAGAAAAAAATGTTGGTGAAATGTAAAGTCAAGGCAATTCAAAATATCGTACATCAGGTTTTGGGAACAACAAGTGGACTATTGTGTTATAGAGTGTATGGAAGGGAATAACATATAAGAAGGCCAGAAAATTAGGAAAAAACAGGTTACTTCTGGTAGTAATAGGTAGCTACTAGATGGAAAAACTTATGATACAAATTATGACAAAAATCCTCTGTTTTAATATGTGTCTAGAAATATGTCTCTCTTTCTGTGTATATGCATATGGTTATAGATACAGATATAGAAGAGGTAGTGAATATGTTGTTATGTGAATCTTTGGAAGGAATAATGAAGCAATAAGATCAGTGATACATTGATGAAATTGCTTCATAATAGTTTGTGCTATCAAAACTGTAGACAGTTCATCATCTGTTGCATAATAACAACTCTTCTATGTATTAATAATCAGGTGTAATGAGTACTTATGACCCAATAATTTATCACTTATGGCCAAAGGCCTGTTTATGAATTTTGCAAAGCATGATTAGTCTTATGTTCAAATAACAGATACATAATCTTTTACCAGATATGCATTCGAGGCTCTTCTAGTTTCATAACACCCTTCAGAGGTCATTTACTTCTGAAATAACCTCTCTGAATGAAAGGGCAGTTTAACGCTAGAATGAACAATTAGAGCAGTTTTTAATGGAGGAGTAAAGAGACACATGAGATAATGTTAAAAAAAGAATTGACATTATGAACGGAGAGAATTGATGATCTCGTGATGTCCTTAATCGTCAACTTATAGCAGCCACATATTTCTTAAGATTTTGGCCTAAAATTGGCATTATTTCCATAATTTTTAAATAATGACAAGGGGAAACATGAGGTAAGCAAACAACCTAATTTCTCTACCTGGAGATATGATATTCTAGCTACTCCTTATCTGCACCAAATTTTCATTTAATTTAACATAAAATTCAATTTTATTACACAAAAACTTCCTATAGTGTTACATACACTATCACAAATTTCCCAATGTTTTATTGGCATTGCAGAATTCAAAAACAAATGGAAATATCGTAGAAATAATCCAATTCAACTTTCCTTCCAATGAATGAAACTCACTTATTATATCTTTGAGAGATGGTAGTCTAAGTATAATGTGCGTAGGCATATAATCATTTGTTTACTTGATTATAGAACATAATATATGTTCATAATACCTAGAAAGTCTTACATTTTTAAGGATTGTCCTTGATGCCTTAATCCTTATTTGGCATTTACGGTTTCTATGATAAACCACGCAGCTTAAAACAGCATTGAAAGGTGCTCACATAATACACTTGGGAGAAGAAATGAAAGTAGAGAAGAAATTGAAGGAAAAGGAGTATAAAAAGGAGAAGAGGAGGTAGAGAAACAAGGACCTGATGAATAGAAATGGTATCAAATCTTGGATGACTGTGAGATATTGATTATGAGATTTCAAGATCCACTATATGATGAGATATTTTGAATGATTGTTAAGTTATCATTTTTGGGGAGGAGCCATGATGGAGGAGTAGAAAGATACACATATGCTAGCTCCGAACCCACAGCCCATAAAATACCTATAAAGAGGAGCTCCCAACAAATTCTGGCCTAGCAGAAGCCACCCAACAATTGAGTGGAGGAGATTTCTGTTGCAGAGAGCCCTGAAAAACTGACACCAAAGTCCAGTGTTGTGCACCAGACATGGAGCGGAGCCCAGCCCTGCCTTGTCCACACGGCAGCAATGGGACTAGATCCGAGCAGGCTTCAGGGATAGGGTCTCCAGTGGAAGTGTGGGTCCCTCCACCCACAGGGGCCAAGGGTGAGAGGACATTTTCAGCTTGCCAGGAGGGGAGTGGGGTGTCCCATGACTCAGGTGCCCTAAGGAATCAACATCGGAGCCAGCAGCAGACAAGGGCTCCCAAAGCAGGCAAGAATCCAGATCCATTGTTGAAGGTCTCCTCATAAGCCACCCCAGGGAACAGAGGCACCATGTGGTGGCCCTGCCCCCACCTGAGCACTTGAATGTGATCTTACCCTGAATAGCAGGCCCATCTTCGCTGAAAGCCATGAGACTGGGAAACAGCATTTGATACTCAGACCCCAAGCACTGGCTGGGTGGAAACGGAGGTGAGGTGGGTGTGGCAAGGAAAATCAGAAGTCAAGTAACTCGCTTGGAAAATGCCCAGAAAAGGGAAAAAAATAAGAGCATAAAAGGTTACTTTCTTGGTGAACAGATATCTCCTCCCAGCCTTTCAGATGAGGAAGAAAAATACTTACCATTTAGGGAAAGACTCAGAAGTCAAGGTTTCTGCATCACAAACATCCAAAATAAATATTCAACGGGCTAAGGGCATGGAAGAGCTCAAAAAAGATTCTGAAAATCAAGTTAGACAGGTGGAGGAAAAACTGTGAAGAGAAGTGAGAGAGATGCAAGAAAAGCAGGAAAAATAGGTCAACACTTTGCTAAAGGAGACCCCAAAAAATGCTGAAGAAAATAACACCTTGAAAAATAGGCTCACTCAATTGGCAAAAGAGGTTCAAAAAGTCAATGAGGAAAAGAATGCTTTCAAAAGCAGGATTAGCCAAATGGAAAAGGAGGTTCAAAGGCTCATTAAAGTAAATAGTTCTCTCAAAATTAGAATGAAACAGATAGAGGCTAATGACTAGAAACGAAGAAATCACAAAACAAAAACAAAAGAAAGAAAAAAAAATGGAAGATAATGTGAAATATCTCATGGGAAAACATGAGACCTGGAAAATAGATCCAGGAGAGACAACTTAAAAATTATGGGACTACCTGAAAGCCTTGATCAAAAAAATAGCCTAGACATCATCTTTCATGAAATTATCAAGAAAAACTGCCCTGATGTTCTAGAACAAGAGGGCAAAATACATATTAAAGGAATCCACCAATCCCCACGTGAAAGAGATCCAAAAAGAGAAACTCCTAGGAACACTGTGGCCAAATTCCAGAGTTCCCTGGTCAAGGAGAAAATATTGCAAGCAAGTAGAAAGAAACAATTCAAGTGCTGTGGAAAGACAATCAGGATAGCACAAGATCTAGCAGCTTCTACATTAAGGGATCGAAGGGCATGGAATAGGATATTCCAGAAGTCAAAGGAACGAGGACTCAAAACAAGAATCACCTACCCAGCAAAACTGAGTATAATACTTCAGGGAAAAAACTGGTCTTTCAATGAAACAGAGGACTTTCAGGCATTCTTGATGAAAAGACCAGAGCTGAAAAGAAAATTTCACTTTCAAACACAAGAATGAAGAGAAGCAGGAAAAGGTAAACACCAAAGAGAAGTCATAACGGACTTACTAAAGTTGAACAGTTTACATTCCTACATGGAAAGACGATATTTGAAACTTTTGCACCTTTTCAGTATCTGGGTAGTTGGTGGGATTACACAGACACACAGACACATATATGCACACACACGTACACCCACACACACACAGAGACAGAGAGTACAGAGTGAATTGAATAGGATTATATCATACCTTAAAAAAATGCAATTAAGTGGTGAAAGAGAAACGTGTTGGGAGGAGAGAGGGAGAAATGGAATGGGGCCAATTATCTCTCAAAGAAGAGGAAAGCAGGAGACTTTTTAGAAGAGGGAAAAAGAGGGGAGCTGAGAAAAAATATGAAGTTTACTCTCATCACATTCAACTGAAGGAAGGAATAAAATGCACACTCATCTTGGGATGAAAACCTATCTTACAATACAGGAAAGTGAGGGAGAAGGAGATAAGTAGGGTGGGGGGGTGATTGAAGGGAGGGCAATGGGAGGAGGGAGCAATTTGAAATAAACACTCTTGGGGAGGGACAGAATCAAAACAGAGAATGGAAGCAATGGGGGGGGCAGGATAGGATGGAGGGAAATATAGTTAGTCTTATACAACAGGAGTATTATGGAAGTCATTTGCAAAACTACACAGATATGGCCTATATTGAACTGCCTGCCTTCCCAAAGGGAATGGGTGGGGAGGGAGAGATGGGGAGAATTTGGAACTCAAAGTTTTAGGAACAACTGTTTAGTATTGTTCTTGCTACTAGGAAATAAAAAATACAGGTAATGGGGAATAGAAAGATATCTGGCCCTATAGGACAAAAGAGAAGATGGAGACAAGGGAAAGGAGGGATGATAGAAGAGAGGGAAGATTGGTGATGAGGGCAATTAGAATGCTCGGTAAATTGGGGTGGGGGAGGGGAGAAATGGGAAGAAAATTTGGGACCCAAAATTTTGTGAAAATGAATGTAATAAGTTAAATAAATTTTTAAACAGTTATCATTTTTGAGTCATTATTAAGGTATGACATGAAACTAGTTTTGTATTGTCTCTTATCTTACCAACAAAGAATACATGTGCACTACTGAATCAAATTTTAGAGTATGAATTTTTCTGTATACTCATTTCCCCCATGTAAAAAGAATATGTGTCACAATTAACGTGTACATATTCAGTCCATAAGATAAAAGAGTTATAATTACATGTATCATGATAAAAGTAAGGTGGGGAGAAGAAGGAGGAGGGAGAAAGAAAAAAGAGGGAGATGACTATGTTGAAAATACCCTCTAGAATTTAATATTCAAGACTTTCCAGAGGACAAAGGAGCCAGAATTTTATTTTATTTTATTTATGTAATTTTTTTAACATAAAATTATCTATTTAACTTTTTACATTCATTTTCACAAAATTTTGCGTTCCAAATTGTCTCCCCTTTGATCCCCTCCCCCCACCCCAATACACCAAGCCATCTCATTTTTCCTATCACCAATCTGCCCTCTCTTCTATCATCCCTCCCTTCTCTTGTCCCCATCTTCTCTTTCGTCCTGTAGGGCCAGATGACTTTCTATTCCTCATTAACTGTATTTCTTATTTCCTAGTAGCAAGAACAACACTCAACAGTTGTTCCTAAAACTTTGAGTTCCAAATTCTCCCCATCCCTTCCTCCCCACCCATTCCCTTTGGGAAGGCAGGCAGTTCAATATAGGTGCTATCTGTGTAGTTTTGCAAATGACTTCCATAATAGTTGTGTTTGTAATACTAACTGTATTTCCCTCCATCCTATCCTGCCCCCCCCACTGTTTCTATTCTGTCTTTTGATCCTGTCCCTCCCCGAGTGTTGACTTCAAATTGAACCCTTCTTCCGTTGCCCACCCTTCCATCATCCCCACCACCTTGCTTATCTCCTTCTCCCCCACTTTCTTGTATTGTAAGATAGATTTTCACACCAAAATGAGTGTGCATTTTATTCCTTCCTTTAGTCGAATGTGATGAGGATTAACTTCTTGTTTTTTTTCTCAGCTCCCCTCTTTTTCCCTGCAGTAAAAAGTCTCCTGCTTGTCTCTTGAATGAGAGATAATTTACCCCATTCCACCTAACACTATTTTTCTCTCTCACCATTTACCTTAATTTTTTTTTTTTAAGATATGGTCTCATCCTATTCAATTCACTCTGTGCTCTCTGCCTCTGTATGAGCGTGTATGTGTGTGTGCATGCATGCGTGTACATGTGTGTGTCCCACCAACTACCCAGATATTGAAAAGTTTTAAGAGTTACAAATATTGTCTTTCCATGTAGGAATGTAAACAGTTCACTTTTGGTAAGTCCCTTATGCCTTCTCTTTGCTGTTTACTTTTTCAGGTTTCTTCTCATTCTTGTGTTTGAAAGTCAAATTTTCTTTTCAGCTCTGGTCTTTTCATCAAGAATGCCTGAAAGTCCTCTGTTTCATTGAAAGACCATATTTTCCCCTGAAGTATTATACTCAGTTTTGCTGCGTGGGTAATTATTGCTTTGAGTCCTAGTTCCTTTGATTTTGGAATGTCCTATTCCATGCCCTTTGATCCCTTAATGTAGAAGCTGCTAGATCTTGAGTTATCCTGATTATATTTCCACAATACTGGAATTGTTTCTTTCTAGCTGCTTGCAATATTTTCTGCTTGACCTGGGAATTCTGGAATCTGGCCACAATGTTCCTAGGAGTTTCTCTTTTGGGATGTCTTTCAGGCGGTGATCGATGAATTCTTTCAATACTTTTTTTGTCCTCTGGTTGTAGAATATCAGGGCAGTTTTCCTTGATAATTTCATGGATGATGATGTCTAGGCTGTTTTTTTGATCCTGACTTTCAGGTAATCCCAAATTTTAAATTGTCTCTCCTGGGTCTATTTTCCAGGTCAGTTGTTTTTCCCATGAGATATTTCACATTCTCTTCCATTTTTTCATTCTTTTGGTTTTGTTTGATGATTTCTTGGTTTCTCAGAAAGTCATTAGACTCCATCTGTTCCATTCTAACTTTGAGAGAAATATTATGTTCAGTGAGCTTTTGAACCTCTTTTTCCATTTGCCTAATTCTGCTTTTGAAAGCATTCTTCTCCTCATTGACTTTTTGAACCTCTTTTGCCAATTGAGTTAGCCTATTTTTCAAGGTGTTATTTTCTTCAGCATTTTTTTGGGTCTCCTTTACCAAGGTATTGACCCATTTTTCATGCTTTTCTTGCATCTCTCTCATTTCTGTTCTTAGTTTTTCTTCTACCTGTCTAACTTGATTTTCACAATCCTTTTTGAGCTCTTCCATGGCCTGAGCCCACCCGACATCCACCTGGGATGTCTGGGATAAAGAGGCCCCGACCTCCACGTCTTTCCCTGATGGGAAGAATTGTTCCTCATCACCAGAATTGAAAGGAGGGATCATCTATACCCCATGAAAGTAACTTTCTATAGTCTTATTTTTCTTCCCTTTTCTGTGCATTTTCCCAGTCAGTTACTTGACTTCTGAGATTCCTGTCCACCCCCGCCTAGGTCCGCCCAGGTAGTGCTTTGGGTCTGAGATTCAAATGGACTTTCCGTGGCAGGCGGGGCTGCTTTTCAATGTGAGTTTAAGTTCAGGTTCTCAGGTGGGGGCAGGGCCACCTCCCAGGCTCAGTTCCCTCTGGCGCTGTATGCAGAGACCTTTGGTAATGGCCCTGAACTTCTGCCTGCTGCTCTGACAGTCCTGGGCCACTGCTGGTGCCTCTGCCGCTTCTTCTTCTGCTGCCTCTGAAGGGGGCCCGAGTCACGGAGACACCCCGCTCCCCTCTTGGCTTGCCCAGACATCTCTCTCACTGACCTATAGCATCTGTGGTTGGAAGGATCTTCCCAGCCACCGAAGATTCCATCCCTGAAGCCTGCTCAGATCTTCTCCCCTGGGGATGTGTGGCCAGGGAAGCACAGGGCGGACTCCACGCCCGGAGCATGTCGGACCCCTGGGGACGGCTCTCCAGAGCTCTATGGAATGGAAATCTTTTCCACTGTGTTTCTGCGTGCCTTGCAGTGCTCCAGAATTTTGGGGGAGTTCTTTTTGCAGGAAATATATGGACTGTGGGTTCGGAGCTAGCATACGTGAGTCTTTCTACTCTGCCATCTTGGCTCCTCCCCTCAGGAGCCAGAATTTTAGTACAGCTCTAATATAAGGCCAAAAGTTTAGACATTATGCCATGCTGTTTCTCATAATTTCACAGTATTTTCATGAAATAATTGCATAGTATTTAAATTTGTAGTGGTGAGGTGGGAAATAATTGAACATCTCTTGGATTTATTTATTTTCAGTTAACAGTACATATTATATATCTCTGTACAAAAGATGTATGAACTTAAGAAACGAGTGAGTACATGTTGCGAGAATCTGCACATATATTAAATTATAATAATGAAAACAATATAACATCTATTGTTATATGCAATATATTGTCATCAATTTAATTTTGCTAAATAGGCATAATTTAAATAGTAATGTTTCTTTTGACCTTGAAGGATAGTGTGGAAGTTACAACCTGACTGCAATTTTATCTGTAGTCATAAACCAGTTTTTATGTCAAAGAATCCAGCAACTCTCCCTCTGTCCCTGTGTTCCGAGGAACAAGTGTTAGTGTATCAATAGCCTTATAAGTAGTATAGAAATCACATAGAGATAACTGTCAGGAATCATAAACAACATCAATAACTCTGACTGACCTTTTCTTTTTCTTGCTGCTGGGCTATTAAGAGGTGAAATGATAGAAAGTGTGAAATATAATTTTGCACAATTCAGCATGACTCTTCAGAACTCTCAAAGAAAATCTCTTGATAGCTATTTCAGTGAAACATATAAAGCTCAACTGTGTAGTAAGAGTCATTTCTCCATACTTAAAGGAAAAGTAATGCATTCTGTCCAACTTCACATCATGTTGCCTTCATTCCAATTATCATATTAATCCACACTTCCACCAGAACCTTAGACTCCACCACTAGGACAAAGGCTCCCTTTCTTTGAAGATTTCCAGATCATCCCCACAATTTTTCCTCCCCTTTATATGTTACCTTTCTAAATTTGAATGTAATTATAAACATAGTCTCTCTCTCTCTGTCTGTCTCTGTCTGTCTGTCTGTCTGTCTCTCTCTCTCTCTCTCTCTCTCTCTTTCCCAGTATTCCTCTCTCTAATTACAATTATTGTTCCTCTTAAGGAGTTTTAAAATTTGTTCCTTAAAATATTTAAATTTCATAAAGAAGTTCAGTTTCTCAATGATTTGTCTTTATCATCTTTATTTGTAATGGAATTTACATAAACTATAATCATTTTTCATTTAGTCATTTTTACTTGCTTATATAATTAGGATTTCATAGTATATTATGCCTATGGATCTCTGAATAGAATGAAACACATAAAAATATAAACATGAATTATGGATTTAGGCATATTAACATATTGCTGTAACATGGACTACACTAAAGTAGGGACTGTAGCTATGAATTAATTGGCATAGGAAATTCCTGATTAAAGAAATTCACTAGACTTCTGCAAATTGATACCTTCTATATTTTCTTAAAGGCTTGACTCTGACACTAAAAGGGTAATTTGTTTATGGCCATACATCAAGTATTTGTCAGAATATGGATTTTATCCTTCCTGTCTCAGAAGCCAGAACTCAATGCCATGCTATCTCTTAGATTAACCTCATGTTATAATGGAATTATTTTATGGGTGAGGCTTAGACTATAATAAAATATTGTTATAATTTTAAACAAATTATTTTGATTAATTTCACCCAGTGAAATGCACATTTCTACTTTTGTTTTCTTTTTTTGTGGGTGAGAGGGATTTCTCTTCACATAGCATGTTTAAAAACATTTATTTTTGAATTTAAAATTGCTTTATTCCCATCTCGATGAAATATGCACTTGTATTGATAATGCATTTTTTGTTTTAGTATAATCAAATGCCTCTCTTTGAGTAATGGATTAAAAAAAAATCCTCCCCACCAATTAATGGGCCTATGAAGATGTGTTGGAAGGCTCACAACTTTTCTTAATGAGGTACTTGTTCTCAAGGGCTGTGATGCCCTCTATCTCTAAAAAATGTATAAATATTCTGAGGTAAGGTTTTTCTTTGGGGTTTACTGACTGGAAGTGTTCATTTGTCCAGATGATACTCTAGGAAGCTGCTAAGAGGCCCCTATCTTTGAAAACCGAGATGTTGTTGCTTCCCTCTCTGCTAACTCTGGTCAGGTAGTTGGACCTGTCTGATGATCTATGATGCATGTATTGCTTATGTCAGACATTTGGAAACATGTCTGTTGATTTTGATTTCTCTGTACTTTCTTTGAAGTTCAGGGTGCTGACATTTTGCCCTGAACTAAGTGAATTATGAATGGGCTTGATTAAAGTGATTGTAGACCCCTCAAAAGTTGCCTTTCCTTTTATAAAAACAGAAATAAGAACCTATGATAATAGGGCCCCTTGTGTATTCTGGGGTGCTTGCTGGTTCAGTGGTTCAGTATTATCCCTGTTTCACAGATAAGCAAGTCATGTTTGGAAAACAAAAATGAATTCTCTAAAGTCACCAACTAATGAATGACTGAGGCAAAACATGTACCCAGACCTTCTGATATCTTTTATTGAGTTTTATTTTTGATTTTTTCTTTTTCTTTTTTTTTATTGTCAATATTCTACAGTTATTTTTGTTTTCCAATTCCTGTGGTAACAGGCATAATATTTATTTCAGTGATCATCTAGTAGTATGTATGGTGGTATTGATGAACATATACTTACAGGATATGATTAATCGATTACTAGAACACTTTACATGGTAAGGTTGAAAGTTATTAGATAATCAACTCAACATATAAAGAAATGGTCACATCCAGAAACATTCATCTTTATCTATTCCAAGCACTTTGGAAATTCTAAAGACAAAACTCCACTATTTCTGGAAATGTTCACAGTATTTTAACTATTGCAATTCAAATCCTACAGAAATGAAATTAGGCAAGTAGGTAACACACTAGATAAAATTCCAGGAATGCACTCCAGAAGACACAACTTTCTGAGCACAAACCTGGATTTAAACTTTTACTATCTGAGTGACCCTGAGGAGGTCACTTACCTTGTTTGCCTTAGTTTCCCTGTCCATAAAATCAGCTGCAGAAGTAAATGCCAAACAACTTCAGTATTTTTGCTAAGAAAATCCCAAAGAAGGTCACAAAGACAGATATGACTAAAAAAACAACTGAATAATAACAAAAAATATAGGTGTTCATTTAGGTTTTGTCCTTAGTTCTTCCTCTGTATTTTCTGAACCTTTATTTGACACTTTGAGTCGACATCATCACTTGTGGCTAATGCTGCCAGGTCCCAAGTAAGTTTTGTTAATTGTGCTAGTAGCAGGACTTTTATAAAACCCCAGGTTCTGTCCTGCTGATTTCTCTTGATGTAGTTCAGGTGTAAACTGCCCAGCTAATGGCGTGATTATTTTGGGTGGTGGGTTGGGAGGCAGGACAATTATGAGAGGTATGCCAGGGCACTGAGAAGCTTGAGTGTTCGTCTGGCCTTGTCTCCTGTACTTATGGCAAAGATGCCTGACCCCTACAATGAGGGCTCTAACTCTCCTGTGTCTAACTCATATTCTTAATGATTTGCCTTTCACCTACGTTGATTTTCTTCTCCCATGACTAGAGAATTCTAGCTGTTTTGATTTGCTTATTGTAAAGAGGGTATTGGGTACTGTACTGTAGGGAGTAGAACTTTAAAATATTTCTATTTGATCTCCTGCACCATTACTTTCTCTGCTTCATTTAAAGAATATTATTGGGCTGTTGGTAGAATGTGGGCTCTTCTAGATTCTAACAAAATCACAAGGTTAGAAGAAAATAGAGCTTTAGTTAGAGCAGTCAAAGGCACACTATTTTGAGTGGAAATAGCATAGAAACAAGGAATTCTCAAACTAGATACACATTGTCTTCATGCCCATCTTCCAAGAAAATGTATCTTTGCTAACTGTTTAAATTCCAGTCATGAGAAAGACAACACTATTAGGCCTCCTTCCTCTCTTAATCCATACTTGAGAATGTTTCCTAACATGCAGTCCAAAAAGAAAAACTGACTGGAATTCAGCTAGCATTTCAATGTTAAGTTTTCCTCTTCTAAATTCATAAGAGAAATGTGACCTAGTAGATGGAGAGCTGGACTCACTATGTGAATATGTGCAAGGCATCTAACTTCCAAATAGCCCTGACAACACTCTAAGTCATCAGTCTCACTCTCTCCCTCAGTCATCAAAGTTCAGTGGCAAGATATGTCATGATGATTGATGATGCCAAGGATGCCTTTCTAAATTAGTTCTTTCCCAAGACTCACTTTGTCTGAGGCAACACCCATTCAGAGACTAAGATCTACATAAGAACTGATATGGAAGAAAGTCCAATTTACCATCACAAAACTATTAATTTGTGAGAGGAAGAGCTTTGGAGTTTCTGGTCAAAACAGAAAACAATTCTTTGTTATTAGGTTCATTCCAAGCCATCGAAATTTAAAGAATGAGTCAGAGAGGCTTGAGGTAGGTACTACTACTGGTCATTGAAATGTGAGCCACGGTGTAGTCAAGTAACACCATTTTTTAAACCTGTTTTTTCATTTATATTTTAAGAAACCATAAATGAACATTGTGCAAAACAAAAAAAAATAAATTATTTGCTATTTTTTAATAAAAGAAAGCAGGGAGCAGAGCCAAGATGATGGAGTAGACGGCCTCACCTCTAGAGGCTTTTCTCCCACAGCCCATAAAATATTTGTTAAAAAATGACTCTAAACAAGTTCTAGAGCAGCAAAAGTCACAAAATGGCAGAGTGAAAGAAATTTCCAGCACAAGGCAGCCTGGAAGGATGACAGGAAAGATCTATCACACCAGAACAGAGTGACACACATCACAAAGTGGGCCATAGTGCAATAAGGACAGTACTGGAGTGGATTTCAAGGCACCATAGGCAGATGCAGGTCATAGATTCTTCAACTCACAGACACCAAAGACAACTTCAAAGGTCAGTGAGAAAGTTCTTTCATTTGCATGAGAATGGAATGGAGTGGTGTAGCCCCGCACCCAAGCAGCAACAGTTACCACTGTTGGGGCCCTGGACTAAAACCCCTAGGGAAATTGAGGAACTGATCTGGATCTCAATCTTGAGTGGCAGCCCTGGGGCAAGGAGGTGCTCTGGCTGGCTTGGTAGATCCAGTGAAGGTTCTGGAAACGGAATCCTGCTCACAGACCAGAGTACAGGCCAGGAGATGAATAAACTTCTTGCTCTTGATTGTGCCACCATGGAGGAACTGAGAACTTACACATCCCTAGAGTATATCCTTCCCTTGACAAAGAACTCAAAAGTCAAGTGACTAGCTGGGAAAATGACCAAAAAAGGGAAAAAATGTAAGAGAATAAAAGACTACTATCTTGGTGAGCAGGTCTTTTCTGCCATCCTTTCAAATGAGGAGAAACAATGCATACCTTCAGAGGAAGATCTAAAAGTCTGCATCCAAAACCTCCAAAATAATTAGGCAATGATGTTAGGCCATGGAAGAGCTCAAAAGGAATTTTTAAAACCAGATAAGAGAGGTGAAGGGAAATTGGGAAGAGAAATGAGAGTGATGCAAGAAAATCATGAAAAGTAAGTTAACAACTTGCTGAAGGAAACCCAAAAAAGTTGAAGAAATTAACACTTTTAAAAACAGACTAACTCACATGGCAAAGGAGACCCAAAAAGCCAATAAAAAATTATTTAAACATCAGAATTAGCCAAATGGAAAAGGAGGTTCAAAAGTCATTGAAGAAAATAGTACTTTAAAAATTAGAATGGAACAGATGGCAGCTAATGACTTTATGAGAAACCAAGAAATCACAAAGCAAAACCAAAAGAATGAAAAAAAATAGACCATAATGTGAAATATCTCACTGAGAAAACAACTGACCTGGAAAATAGATCCAGAAGAGACAGTTTAAAACTTATGAGATTACCTGAAAGCCAAGATAAAAAAAGAGCCTAGGCATCATCTTTCATGAAATTATCAACGAAAACTGCCCTGATCTTCTGTAACCAAAGGGCAAAATATTTTGAAAGAATTGACTGATCACCTCCTTAAAGAGATCCAAAAAGAAAAACTAGAAATATTTTAGCCAAATTTCAGAACTCCCAGTCCAAGCAGAAAATTTTGCAAGCAGTCACAAAGAAACAATTCAAGTATTGTGGAAATACAATCAGGATAACACAGGATCTAGAAGCTTCTACATTAAGTGATCAAAGGGCTTAGAATATGATATTCCAGAAGTCAAAAGAACTAGGATTAAAACCAAGACTCACCTACTCAGCAAAACTGAGTATAATACTTCAGGGGAAAATATGGTCTTTCAATGAAACAGAGGACTTTCAAGCATTCTTGATGAAAAGACTAGAGGATGAAGGGAGAGAAGTCAGAACTCAAAGTTTTAAGAATGAATATTGAGAATTATTTTTGCATGTAACTGGGAAATAAAAAATACAGGTAATTGGGTATAGAAATCTGTCTTACCCTACAAGAAAAAAGAGAAGATGGGAATAAGTGAAGGGAGGGATGTTATAGAAAGGAGATTAGACTGAGTAAAGGGGTAATTAGAATCCATGGTGTATTTGAGTGGAGAGAGGGGAGAGATGGGGAGAAAATTGAAACTCAAAATCTTGTGGAAATAAATGTTGAAAACTAAAAATCAATAATAAATTGGAATAAAAAAAGAGTAGCAGGACAACCAACTCAGAAATCATTTTGAGAGCCTGATGCTCACTTAGAGTCCAAAGGAAGGAAATAGGCTGAAACACTGAGAAAACAGAAAAAGAATCCTATCATAAAATATTATTATGGTGACAGGGACACTCAAGACACAAACATCTACATGAAAAACCTCAAAATAAAATAAAATTTAAACTATAATTCTTAGAAGACATGAAGCATGAGATTTTAAAGAAAGTTTAAAATGTTTTCATAAATCAAATATGTTGCTTAAAGAAGTAAAATTTTGAAAAGAAATGAGAGGAAAAAGCAGACAAAGAAGTAAAAACATCTGAATCCAGAGGACTAGAGATGAAACATGGCAGTCACCTCCTACTAGGTCATTGATTGACTTAAAATGCTGATTGAGACCTATATTTTTTGGAATGCCCAATGTGTGAACTTGTTTTGCTGGACTTTGTGTATGTGTATATATATATATATGTATATATATATATATATATATATATATGTATATATATATATATATATATATATATGTGTGTGTGTGTGTGTGTGTATGTGTGTGTGTATGTATGTATACATATGTGTGTGTACATATGTGTGAGTATATATGTATATAGTTATAGTTATAAATTTAAATATAGTTATAAAGATTATGCTTTCTTTTTTCATTGTTCAATGGATAAAGACAGAGTAGCAATGAGAAGAAGAGAAAATAAAGGCTTAAAAATAGGTATTTTTTTCCCAAAATGAAGTGAAGAATGTGAAAGAAAACTGGAAAGGGAATTACCATCTGGACACAAGAGGGACAAAAACTTTGCCAAACAACTGACTCCCTAAAATTAAAATGGACCAAATAGAAGTCAGTGATTCCACACATACACACAAAATATTGAGTAAAAAAATGAAAAAGAAAAAAATGTAAATTATCTCATAGCAAAAACAACTGATCTTGAAAGCAGACCGAGGAGAAAAATGTAAAAATCATTAGATTACTTGAAACCTACGACAAAAAAAAAGTCCAGATATGTTATTTCAAGAAACAATAAAAAAAATTGCCCAGATTATGTAGAACCAGATGACAAAGTTGAAATAGAAAAAAAAAAATTCTTCTGTCATTTCCTGAAAGAAACCCCACAGTGAAAACTGTCAGGAACATGAGTCAAAACCCAGAATTTCCATGTCAAATAAGAAAATGCTGAAACAGGTAACGAGAATTAAGTAAAAGACGTTTGGTGTGCAACCAAGAATAGCGCCACCAAACTGAATGTAATCATATGATTAGAGAACTTCCCTTTTTTAAAAAATTTCTGTTTATTTTATTTTTAATTAATGGACTAAAACAATCATTTGCATTGAACAGAAAGTAAATAGAAATAAATTTTAAAAATAATTTTCAAACTAAATTTTAAAAATTGACGTTCCAAACCCTAAATGTATTTTAAAATATAAATGACCAAAATTTTTCATTGTTCATCCTTCATTCTCAAAGAGAATCAATACCATTATGATGTCTTGCTTTGCATGTTAACTGGATTTATATGAGGCAGAGATGTACAAAGTCATCAGCCTCACTCTCTCTTCCAGAATCATTGGAGTCTCTTCTTCTTGAAGTAAACATCAGTAAGAGGTTTGGAATTTTTACATCTGGTAGAGGTAGCAATGACAAATTTCTGATTGGTCTTTCTCAGAGGTACATGTTTGATGGTCAGAGAAGCAAGTCAATAGACAACTGCTTCAGGAAAACCACTCACTTGTTTCTGTGGTGGCCAGAAAGCATGATCAGTATGGTGTCAGAGGTGATGCTAGCTCAAAGTCTCTTCACCTACTGGCTGAAAGGCCTTGTGCCAAGACTTAGCTGTGTAGGCACATCCCCAAAAGGGTAATACCTAGACATTTTACAAATATTTACCCCAGGGGTTCCCCCATTCTGGTCGACACCAAGTGGTTTTGAGATAATAGCAACACCTTCTCTCTTTTTTCCTTTCAATGCAGGTATTTACTACAGAATAATTCCATTGGCACAAGACTTGCTGGGAATATATTACAGACTTGGAGCAACTACTGATCCCTAGGGCCAGGACTGAATTCCAAGTGCAATAGTTTTGATAATTTTTCACTACCTTTCTGATATATCTTCCTCTTAGTTCTCCTTTTTCCTTTCTGACCTTCTTTTCCTTTGGTTACTTTGGAGGCTTTTGGTCTGCTGTTTTGAGAGATCTTAAACCAAGCTTCTAAATGGATTCTGGAACAGTAGAACCCACAAAAAGAAGGAATGAAACAGTTTTCCAGCTTAAGAGAACTTAGAAGGAATTGAGAATATCACTTGGCTATAAAGGGAACATCACCCATCACAGATAATATCTGGACAAACCAGGGGGAGGCTATTAGACACAGCACAGAGACAATTTTGACACCAAAAAAGAAGAAATATGTTATTTCAGAGAAGTGCAAGGATAATAAAAAAACAGGGGACTCTAAGATCCTACCCCAAATCAAGAAAATTCCTTAGCTCTGTGGCTACCTGCATTCTGTATTTTCTCTCTCTACTTGAGTTTATTCTCACAAGCTGGTGTTTTAAATTACTTGCAGAGATTTCTTTTTAAACTATTTGGAACAGCTGACTCATACTCTTGCTGTTATTGCGGTACAATGAACTCCATAGAGACAGCACACAGGCAAGTATGAGATGAATGAGCACTGGACTACTCTATATGGATATGAGGAAAAAATAATTAAAATGGGCAAAGGTGATCCTAAGGGGTGGAGTGGGAAAATGTCTTGATATGTCTTCCTCATGAAAACCTGCTGAGAGGAACACAAGAAGCACCCAGATGCTTCTGTGAGCTTCTCAGAATTAAAAAAAAAATACTCCAAAAGGTGGAAGACGATGTCTACTAAAGAGAAGGGAAAATTTGAAGACAGGGCAAAGCTTATAAGGTTCATTATGAAAGAGAAATGAAAGCCTAAATACCACTTAAAGGAGAAACAAAAAAGACGGTTAAGGATTCCAATGTACTGAAGAGGGCTCCTTCAGCATTTTTCTTATTCTTTACTGGGTATTGTCCATAAATCAAAAGTAAGCATCCTGGTCTTTCTATTGGAGATGTGGCAAAAAATGGGAGAAATAACTGCTGCAGATGAAATGCAACTTTATGAAAAGAGGTCAAGTAACCTGAAAGAAAGATATGAAAGGGATATTGCTGCATATCTCGTGAAATGGAAACCTGATGTTGGCAAAAAGGGAAGAATTGTCAAGACTTAGAAGAGTAAGAAAAAGGAGGAGGAGGAAGAGGAAAATGATGAAGATGAGAAGGATGAAGAAAATAATGAGGAAAATAAGTTGGTTTTAGAGTTCTTTTCTTCTTGTCTGTAAAGTTTTTGACTACTCCCTACACAACTCATTCCTTTCAAAAGATAAAAAAAAAATGAAACGTAAGGTTGTGTAAGATTTTTTTTTTTGAAATGTACAGTGTCTTTTTTATATATAATTAACACTCTCTGAATGCGTTTTCCTGTCCTTTAGTGGTACTTTCAATAGCCACTATCCTTGTCTCGTATAGAATGAGGATTGTAAATTGGCATGGAAATTTAAAACAGAGTCTTTGTGCAGAGCACAAGTTAGTTAACATATGAAGATGTAGTTCATTTTCATCTTCAGTTATCTTTGTTACAGCATGTGAAATAATTTTTGTACTATTAACTAAATATCAGTCTGCAATTGCAAAAACAAAGGAAGCTGCAGTTGCAGTTCTTTTGTTGACATTCTGAAGGCTAAGTAAATTTTTTTATTAAAAAATAAAATATTTGGAATAGCAAAAAAAAAAAAAAAGATTCTTTCTCTGTTTTGGCTCTTCCAGTTTATGTATTAGCACCGTATTTGTATTATAAAAATGGTGCTACTCTTTATTCACCTAGTTTCCCAAATAATTTATACAGTGCTGGGATTAATTACTCTTTAAATATTTTACAAAATCACTTGTAAATCCATCTGGATGTGGAGATATTTTCTTAGGGTGTTCTTTGATGGCTTGTTCAATTTCTTTTTTTCTAAAATGGGATTGTTTCAGTATTTTATTTCTTTTGCTAATGTGGTCAATTTATATGTTTTGTAGATATTCATTCATTTTACTTAGATTGTCAGATTTATTGGCAGGCAGTTTGGAAAAATAGCTGCTAATTTTTGCTTTATTTTCCTATTCATTGGTGGTGAATTCACTCTTTGTATTTTTGATGCTCATAATTTGGTTTTTTATTTCCTTTTGAAAAAATAAATTAAGTAAAGGTTTATGTATTTTATTGATTTTTTTTAGTGGAACCAGCTCTTACTTTTAATGATCAGTTCTTTAGTTTGGTTACCTTCTGTTTTATGCCTTCTTTATCTCTTTTATTTAGATCTATTTTTTGCTTTCACTTCATATGAAATCAGATTTACTATCCCTGTTTATTTATTTACTTCGTCTGAAGCATACTATATTCTGCCCCAACCCCTTACTTTTACTATGTGTGTATCTTTCTTCTTCAAATGGGTTCCTTGTAAATCCTGTAGTATTATGGTATTTATTCCACTCTGCTTTCTGCTTCCATTTTATGGGAGAGTTCTTCCCCTTCACATTCACAATTAGGATTGCTAACTTTGTAGTTCCCTCTCTCCTATTTTTCCCCATTTGTACTTCTGTCTCCTTTCACCCTTTCTCTTCTCAGCAGCATTTTGTTTCTATTTACCACCTCCCTCAATGTGCACTCCCTTCTGTCAATTCTCCCTTTTCTTTCCCCTTCTGTCTCCCTTTTCCCTACAGGGTAAGCTAAATCCCTGTATCCAACTAAATGTGTATATTACTTCTTTCTTGAGCCAAATTCACTGAAAGTAAGGTTCAAACAATGTTAATGCACCCATCCCCCCTTTCTTTCCCTCTGCTATGTGTTTTGCGCCATTTCATGTGACACAATTCACCCTATTCCTCATCACCATTTCCTCTTCTCTTAGTAGAATACTTTTTTAAGTCCTTATTTTTTTTTATATCATCACATCAAGGTCAACCTATGTCTGCAGTAATTTTTTTATGTATAGTCCTAACTGTTCTAATACAGATACCATTCAGAGTTACAAGTACTACCTTTAAGTGTGGGGATGTGAACAGTTTAATCTTATTGATTAACATGTTTTGTTTTCCTGTTTTTATGCATTTATTGAGTTATGTATTTGAGGATCACATTTTCTGTTCAGCTTTTGTCTTTTCACAAGGAATATTTGAAAGTTCTCTATTTCATTAAATATGCATCTTTTCCCCTGCAAGATTATGCTCCATTCAGCAAGGTAGCTGATTTTTGGTTTTAATCCAATCTACTTTGCCTTGGGAAATATCATATTCTTCACCTTCAAATCCTTTGCAGAATCTGCTAAGTCCTATGAAATCCTAATTTTGATCCTTTAAATCTGAATTGACTCTTTCTGGATATATTTTTTCTGTGACCTGATAGGCCTGGAATTTTACTACAGTATTCCCTGGAGTTTCATTTTGGCATCTCTTTCAAGAGGTGATAAGTTGATCCTTTCAATGATTATTTTATTTTCTGTTTCTAGGATATCAAGGCAATTTTCCTTGAAAATTTCTGGAAAGCGGGGGTGGAGCCAAGATGACAGAGTAGAAATATGCACCTACTCTCGCTCTCCCCCCATAGCCCATAGAATATCTGTAAAAATGACCCTAAACAAATTCAAGAGCCACAGAAGTCACAAAATGACAGAATGAAAGAGATTTCCAGTCCAAGACAGCCTGAAAAGCTGACAGGAGTCACATTGGGCTCAGAGTGGAGCACAGCCCAGCCCTGGTTGCATGGCATGATCAGGCCTCAGGGGTCAAATTGCTGGCATAAGCTGAGGTTCTTAGATTACTCAACACACAAATGCCAAAGATAGCTTCAAAGGTTAGTGAGAAAGCACTTTCACCTGGGTGAGAAGAAAATGAGATCTAACACCACTAGACCCAGCACAGCAGTGGTAGCTGCAGGACAGCATTCATTTTAGAAACCCTCCACCTAAAGCCCTTGGGGGAATCAAGTTGATGATCTGGATTTCAACCCTGAGTGGTGGCCCTGGGGTGAGGAGTAGTGTGCTGCCATGGTGGAGCTGGAGATGATTGTGGAGAGGAAACCCTACTCACAGATTCTGAGCAGAAAAACTCTATCAAATCAGTCTCAGAGAGGAGCACAGCCCAACCTTGGCTGCATGGCATGAGAGGAATCCCTGGCAGCAGTAACAGCTGTGGTTCCCCAATTGTTCATTCCAAAAATACCAAAGACAGCTTCAATGATCGCAGTATCTCCGACACCAGAGAGCAAGTCAAGAGAGAATGAAAATCTTCTCCCTTGATTATGCCACCTTGGAGGAACTAAGAACTTACAGGTCCCCAGAGTATACCCTCCTCTTGACTTGAAAGTTAAGTAACCTCCTGGGAAAATGCCCAAAAAAGGGAAAAAAAATAAGACTATAGAATGCTACTTTCATTGTGAATAGGTATTTTCTTCCATCCCTTAGGATGAGGAAGAAAAATTATTAGCATCAGAGAAAGATGTAAAAGTCAAAGTTTCTGCACCCAAAACCTCCAAAATAAATATGCAATGGTGTCAGGGCATGGAAGATCGCAGAAACGATTTTGAAAAGAAAGAAAGAGAGGTAGAGGAAAAATTGTGAAGAGAAATGAGAGTAAAACAAGAAAATCATAAAAAGCTAGTCAACAGCTTGCTAAAGGAAATCCAAAAAAATGCTGAGGAAAATTTTTGCATTCACCCTTCATTGCAGAAGAAAACCATGCCATCAGAGAAATGATGACATGACCTACACTTCACTTTGTTTTTGAGTGAGAGAGGGCTGTGCTGGTCACCAGCCTCACATCTCCTCCACAGCCATCTGAATCCAGTGGCCAGATATTCATTAGGATGGCTGGAGATGACCCAGGATGAGACAAATGGAGTTAAGTGACTTGTCCAAGGTCACACAGCTAGTGAGTATCAATTGTCTGAGGTGAGATTTGAACTCAGGTCCTGCACTGGTGCTCTATCTACTGCACAACCTAGTTGCTGTAATGTATACTCATATGCACACATACATGCACATAAATTTTAGTAATAATAAGGATATGTATTTTAAATAATGAGTACTTTAAAATATAGTTTTATATATATTATATATATGTGTGTGTGTGTGTTTGTGTGTGTGTGTGTGTGTGTATGTATTTTCTTACCATTATTTTCTTTCTTTTAAAATTACTTTTTTCAACACAGGTTCCCTAATTACATATATAAAATAGCTTAATAATCTTTTTAAAAAAAATTTTGAATTCTGTGACAAATAAAAAGTTTGAGAGATCATTTCTAGGTAATGAGTCACTTTTTTAATCATTGTTAGTGGATAATTAATAAAAGTGGTCAGTGGCACTCTTGAATGTTAAAGACCCATCATGGAAGCCATTCAATGCTTATTTGCTTTTGGGAGAGTGGGTGTTCCTGAGAATAGGAATCAACTCTGTCTGTTAATAATTAATGAAAATAATTATTAGCATAATGAGAGGTGGACCTATTCTAATGAGGGCCTGCAGAACATGCCTCTATTCCCTGGTTCTTGGATTAAGAAAAAGTATTTCTTATCCAGACTATCTCTGCATGAGGCAATCTAGACAAAAAGGGTTCTTACTCAGACCTGGCTGAGTGGAACACAGTGGGTCAGAATTCACATTTGATTACATTTTTTCTAAATTTCTCTAGTTGGGTGGGTATCTCCCATCAATGGTCAGAAAGTATTTGCCCTTAGGACTTGTGCAAACTCATCCATCAACAATGTTCTTCAGAGGCCAAATAACCTACCCTGTATTATAGGCTTCTGAAAAGAAAAATTCTAGTCCTAATTCAGTAATTTTTTTTTTTACTAATATAAAAGAGAAATCATCATTTCTTATGGCTTTCCCTCACAACTCTTCCCCCTCCTTGACAAGGCAAGCAAAAGTTATATTTTCTTAATGAGACAAACTGAAGTGAATTTGTTTTTCTTAAAATTCCTCAAACTTAAGGTGCCCTAAATTGAATGCCTGACTTCCAAAACTTGTTCTTTTTCTAATTTTTTTCCATTTCAATTCATCACATTACTCTACCGCCAGTCACCCAGCTTAAGACTTTGCAGGTATTACCGACATCATCCTCATCTTTCATATCCAACAACTTGCAATGTTTTTATTCATTCCACTGATTCTCTAATATTTCTTACTCCTGTAAATCTCTGTTCAAATCCTATTGACACCACCATTTTTGAGATTTCAGTTCACAATACCTAATACTTAACTTCCTGCCTCTAATCGATCCTTTATATTATTACTCAAGTAATCTTCTCAATGCCCTCTTCAAAATGCAATAGTCTACTAATAAAAAAAAATTTTCAACACCATAAAAACACCTATACACCTTCATTCATGCAACTCCAATTGTATGTCTGTATAAGTATTCATATATGTGTGCACACATATATACAAACATATATACAGATATACATGCATACATATATGCACACATATACATATATACATTCATATACATATACTCAATGTACGCATACATGTGCGTACACATATATACATATGCACACATACATAGACATATGTATATACACACAATTCTGACATTCTTGGTAATATTACTTATTGGTAATATTGGTAAATATGTATACAATGCAGGAATGTACATAATATATGTATTATACATATATATGTATATATATGTAATGGTAAAAACTTGGCAATATTACTTATCTTAATTTCCTAGTCTGTCAAAAGTCATGAGGTAAGGATGACTCAACATTTCATATTGTAGGATATATAGTTGCCTAGCATTTATGTGGTGCTTTAAGATTTGTGAACCGTTTTAGATATATCTAATTTTATCTTCACAACAACCCTGGGAGGTAGGTGATATTGTAATAACTAATTTAAATATCAGAAAACAGGCAGAATAATCTCTGGTTTCTCCAGTGTCTCATACCAAGTAACCATACGAGGCAATATTTGACCTCAGGTCTTTCTGCCTCTAGCTTCCTTGAATAGAAGTACAAACAGGTAAACATAGGAAGAAAGACATATTCATTCCTTTAGAACTTCTGTTTTGCAATTTTATCATCAGTTAAAGTTTCTCTAATATAGAGGTAATATATTCTTTATGTAATACATATAGCAAATTTTACAGTTTCGGTACATACTCTAATTTGCTAAATTCATCTTTTTAATTCAACTATTAGGATCTCCAAATTAAAAAAAAATACCATGTGATTGAGCAATAAATATTATTTTGAAATGGAAAAATATTTTTGGTGACTACATTTCCATTAGAGTTTGATCTTTATCTAGTGTATGATTGTGTTAGGTAATCTTGTGAAGAAAACAAAGCTTATCCTGGCCTCCTTACCTCATTCTGGTAGAATTGTTCTCCTTCTGAATCCCAACAATGCGCAGTTTTCATTAAGTTCAGCTCTCTAGCGTAGTGTTGAATCTATTCTTCTAACTTGATACTGCTGTCATTATCCATTGCCTACTTTTGTCAAGATTTCTCCTGCCTCTTTATCTCGTGAGGTAAGGAATTGCTTCTCTATTCTGGTGCATCATCATCATCATCATCTCATTTTCTAAAACTTAGGAGATCTTTTGATGATCATACTTTAAAAGCAAATTTACCTTGAAATCTATCAAGTCTACTCAGAACTTATTCATTAAATAGCATTTGGCAACCTAAAGTTATCCTCTCATTTTTACTAAGCACCAAAGTAGTATTATGTTAGTAGCATCCTCTAAATGCAAATATATATGTTTTATGTCTCATTTGTTCAGGTCAGTCTCTTTATATTTATTCATTAAATGATAGAACTTAATGTTGGAAGGGACCTCAGAGATATACCCTCTAAATAATTTACATTTCAGATGACCACACTGATTCCCAGAGAACTGAAATATCTCCAAGGTAACACAAACACTATACAGAAAAGCTGGAGTTTGTATTTAGGTCCTTTGTATTTTGATCATTTTTTTTTTCTCTGTACTGTGTATTGTAGCAATTACATAAATTTTATTTTTCAAGTGGGAGAAAATGAAAAGGGAATTATCCTCTTCCTCTACCTCTCACTTTTGATTTTTACCCTTGATGTCTTTCATCCATTTTCAATGTGCATTTAGACTTATCATAGAGAGAGTGTTGTTCCATTATTCCCTAATTATCACTTGAATGATAAAATTTTCTGTCCACATAGATGAAGGTAAAGATGCTGTAGCAGGCTGAAGATATATTCTTGAACATCAATTAGATGGCTATTTGCCCTCCAAGCCTATAAGTTCTCCTTTCCTCAAAATGTTAATAGGCTATATATCAGAAAACACACACACACACACACACACACACCATACTCCTACCCAATATTGAGATAGTATATGAAATGCCCAAATATAAGATTCAGCTAGTTGTAATTTATTTTGCATGCACCACAGATCCTACAAACAGCTGTCTGTGAGTAATGCCTCAGGGAGCTATAGTGTTAGCTCATCAGCACTTTCAGAAGAGTGATATTCCCAGAACTACTAACTCTCTGAAGCATTCCATTTGCTGGGACAACACCAATGCAATTTAGGATGCTCACTGACAACAAAATATGTATTTTGCACATAGCATTAATCCTGTACTTGTGATGTCTTCAAGTCCTAGGAAGAAAAGTCTTTTTTTTAACAATGTATTGCCATGATTTGCATGTAGTTTCTTTTTAAAATTTATTTTATTGGTTTTCAGTATTCTACAGTCACTTTCATATACCTTAGATTTTTCCCCTTCATCCTCCTCTTTCTCCACTCCCTCCTGAAATGACATGAAATTTTATATAGGTTCTACTCACACATTCTTATTAAATACATTTTTGCCTTAGTCATATTGCATAAAAGAACTAAAATGAATGGGAGAAATTATAAAACAAAACATAATACAAAAGAAAATGATCTGCTTCATTCTGTGATCAAATTCCATATTGCTGTCTCAGCATGTGGAAGGCCTTTTTCCTCAAGTCCATTGCTAAATTTTTAAGTCCTTGCATTGCAATGGTACTAAGACTATAAGAAAAGTTCCTCGCATACTGTGGTTGTTGCTATGTAAAAAGTTCTCCTGGTTCTGCTCCTTTCCCTCAGCATCAGTTCATATAAGTCTTTCCAGGCTTCTCTGAAGTCTTCCTGTTCATCATTCCTTACAGCACAATGGTACTCAATTATATTCACATACCACAACTTGTTCAGCAATTACCCAATTGATGGGCATCCCCTTGATTTTGGCCACCATAAAGAGAGCTACTATAAATATTTGGGATTCTTTCTCATTTTTAGGATCTCTTGGGGATAGAGTCCTACAAACAGTATTGTTGGGTCAAAGGGTATGTATATTTTTGTAGCCCTTTGGGCATAGTTCCAAAATGGTTGGATCAGCTCACAGCTCCATCAACAATTCGTGTTCCAATTCCCCTACATCTTCTCCAACATTTATCATCTTCCTTTTTTTGTCATGTTACTCAACCTGATAGATGTGATGTAGTACCTCAGAGTTGTTTTGATTTACACATCTATATTCAGTTGTTATTTAGAGCATTTTTTCTTTTCTTTTTTTTACAACATTCAGAAAAGTATTAGGTTAAGCATCAAATTCTTGACTAGTGAGAGAAATTTACATTTGCTCTCTCTCTCTCTCTCTCTCTCTCTCTCTCTCTCTCTCTCTCTCTCTCTCTCTCTCTCTCTCTCTCTCTCTTTCCCTGTCTCAGTTTTCTAGGCCAATGATCAAAAAGTCAGGCTGGTAGGCTCTAGAGATCATGATGTGTAGATATTTCAAACAGTTGCTACTTTTTTTCTTTCTTTTTAATTTTTCTTTTCAGTGTTCTACAATCACTTCCATATATCTTAAAATTTCCCCCTCCCTACCCTCCTTCCCCCCTACTTCTCCACTCCCTCTCAGAGATGGCAAGAGCATTCTTTATATGACTATATTTTTTCCTCTGAAAGCTGCCTGTTCATATCCTTTGATGATTTATAAATCAAGATTTGGAAGTATTCCTTCTTCCCCAATTTTTCCAAATAGTTTATAAAGTACTGGAATTAACTGTTCTTTAAACGTTTGATAGAATTCACTTGCAAATCCATCTGGACCTGGAGATTATTCCTGGGGAGTTCATTGGTGATTTGTTCAATTTCTTTTTCTGAGATGGAGTTATTTATGTATTCAACTTCCTCTTCTGTTAATGTGGGCAATTCATATTTTTTAAAATAATCATTCATCTAGTTTGGATTGTCCAATTCATGGGCATACAGTTGAGTAATGATTTCTAATTGTTGTTTTAATTTCCTTCTCATTGGAAGTGAGTTTACCCTTTTCATTTTTGATAAGGTAATTTGGGTTTTTTCTTTGTTTTTTTTAATCAAATTGACCAAAGGTTTATCAACTTTATAGTTGTTTTTTTTTTTTTTTTTATAAAACCAACGCTTAGTTTAATTATTTCAATAGTTTTCTTAATTTTGTTAATTTCTCCTTTGGTTTTCAGTTGTCTAATTTGGTATTTACTTGGGGGTTTTAACTTTGGTCTTTTTCTAGCTTTATCAGCTGCATGTCTAATTCATTTATCTCCTTTTTCTCTAGTTTATCCATTCAGGCATTCAAAGATATACAACTTCCCCTAAGAACTGCCTTTTCAATTCTATACATTTGAAATAGGGGTAATGGTAAATGTTTGGAGCAAAATATATTTTGCTTCATCTGATGTAAAAAATAAAGCAAGGATAGCAATCCTGATATCAGACAAAGCAAAAGCTTTGGTATAAAGATTTGGAGGTTGTCTCATTATTGTCATCCTGTTGAATGTTATTTGACCGACTCATTTTTAGGATTAGATTATTTAATTTCCAATTAATTTTTGTTCTATCTTTCCATGGCCTTTTATTACATATATGTAATTTTATTGTGTTATGATCTGAGAAGAGTGCATTTTCTATCTCTGCCTTTCTGCACTGAATTGTGAAGTTTTATGCTCTAGTACATGACCAATTTTCATATGTGTTACATGTGCCCCATTCAATTTTCTCCACAGATCCATCATATCTAACTTATCCAGTGTTTAATTCACCTCCTTATCTTCTTCCTTGTCTATTTTGAGGATAGATTTGTCAAGTTCAGAGAGGGGGAATTTGAGGTCCCCCACTAGTACAATTTTGCTGTCTATTTCTTCCTGTAACTCTCTTAACTTCTCCTCTAAGAGTTTCGATGTTATACCACTTGGAGCATGTATGTTTAGTAATAATATTGCAAAAATTTGATCAATTTTTTGATTAGTTGTACCTACAATTGTCTATTGTACCTTTTAGCAGGATATAGTTTCCTTCCTTATCTCTTTTGATTACATCAATTTCTGTTTTTGCTTTGTCTGAGATTAGGATTGCTATCCTTGCTTTATTTTTTACATCAGATGAAGCAAAATATATTCTGCTCCAAACATTTATCATACCCCCATTTCAAATGTTTCTTGTAAACAACTTATTGTTGGATTGTTATTTTTAATCCATTCTACTAACCATCTCCATTTTATGGGAGAGTTCATTGCATTCATATTCATAGTTATGATCACTATCTGTGTCTTTTCCTCCATCCTCTTTCCCCCATTTTGTACTTTCCATTCTCCCTTATCCCTTTCCCTCCACAACAGAGTATTAATTTTTGATGACTGCCTCCCACATTCTTCTCTCCCTTCTTTCAGCTCCCCTACCTTTTGCTCTCCTTTACCTTTAATATTTCTTCTCTCCCTTTCAGTTTCCCCTCTCCTTTCTTTCCCACTTCCCCTCCTACTGCCTGTAGAGCCAGTCATATTTCTATAGTTAACTAAGTTTGTTTTCCCTGCTTGAAAAAAGTCTGATGAGAGCAAATCTCAATGTTAATCTTCCTCCCCTCTTTGCCTCTAGTGTAATACAATTTTGTACCTCATCCTGTGATGTACTTTACCATTTTCTGCCTCCTCTTTTCCACCTCTCCTGTTACATTCTCTTTGCACCTTTAAGTCACATTGTTATCATAACATCATTTACTTTATATCTACTCCCTCTATACATAGGTATATCCCTTTTATTTGTCATGATAAACACAATTGTCAAGATTAACAAGAATCATCTTCCTTTATAGGGATGTAAAGAGTGTGCCCATATTGAATAACAAATTTTTCCCATGTTAACCTTTTTATGCCTCTCTAGAGACTTGTGTTTGAAGACGGAATTTTCTATTGCACTCCGGTGTTTTCTTCAGGAAGGTCTGGAAATTCCTTATTTCACTGAATGTCCATCTTCTTCCTGAAATATTTTGCTCACCTTTCCTGGGTAATTGATCCTTGGATGTTGTCCCAGCCCCTTTGCCTTATGGAATATCTTATTGCAATTATTTCAAACTTTTAATGTAGAACCTTCAAGGTCCTGTGTGATCCTGATATTTGAATGTAGGTCATTGATATTTGAATGGTTTCTTTCTGGCTGCCCATAGTATTTTCTCCTTTACTTGATAGTTCTGGATTTTGCAAAGATATTCCTTGGTATTTTTAGTTTGGGATACTTTCAGGAGGTGAATAGTGGATTTTTTCCATGACTATTTTCCCCTTTGGATCTAGGACTTCTAGGCAGTTTTCCTTGATGATTTCTTAAAAGATAGTGTCATGCCAATTTTTTCATCACGGCTTTCTGGTAGAATAAAAATTCTTAGATTTTTCTCTCCAAGATGTATTTTCCAGAGCAGTTGTTTTTCCAATTAGATATTTTACATTTTCTTCTAACTTTTTATTGTTTAGATTCTGTTTTACTGATTCTTGATGTCTCATAGAGTCATTAGCTTCTCCTTGTCCAATTGTAATTTTTGTCAAATTGTTTTCTTCTGTTAATATTTGCATCTCCTTTTCCATCTGTCTAACTGTTCTTTTTAAGGAGTTATGTTCTCTGGTTAGTTCTTATACTTCCTCTTCCATTTCTCTAGTTTTCCCAGTTAGATTTTTTAATTCATTTTCCATTTGTCGAATTGTTATTTTAAATTCTGTGATTTTTTTTCATATTTTTAAAATCATTGGTGAGTTTTTCTTCTATTTCTCTAACAACTTTTAAAATCCTTTCTGAGCTCTTCCAAGATGTCTCCTTGTGCTTACAACCAGTTTATATTGCTTTCTGAAATTTCAGATGGGAGTACAGTCTCACTGCTTACCACTTTGGTATTCATGCTTTTGTCCTTAATCCTCACAGAAATATTCTGTGGTCTTCTCTTTTCTTCTTTGCTTCTTACTCATGATGATGATCATCATCTTTTTACTGGTTTTAAAGTATATCTCTGCTTCTAGGGCCAAGGGGTTCTGTCTCATAGTTCTTGTGCTTGAACTTAAGGTTTGTGTGCTGTGGTCTCTGGTTCTTTCAGCTAGAAGCTAAAATGCTGAAGCTTACCGTAATTGTGCTGAGCTGGCTGATGTGAGAAATCAGAGGCCAGGGGAAGTCTTTGTGGGTTTCTCTTGGAACTGTCCTGGAGCTGGCTGTGCTAAATTTGGGGATGGGATGGTCTGGCTACAGCAGTTCTCTTCTGCTGAGCTAGAGCATAGGCAAACTCAGTGATTGGTGATCCCATCTACCCTTGTGTCTTCCCTATTCCCCATGGAGTACTGAGGCATGCCTAGGGTCCTGGTTTTGGCAGTTGTTAACTCCACCCTTCTGATGCTCAGGATCTCCTCCCTATTTGCTGCAATGGGGATGTCTAGGACAACTCTGGACCTGCACTTATCCTCTTCAGCCACAGTCAGAGGGACCTTGTTTAGGAATCTTCCTAGCCTCCAGTGCTAAGAGACTGTTTATGCTTCAGTTGATCTTACTTTTCCTGGATTTTTCTGGAGAAATATTTTATGGGTCTTTCAAGGTCAACAAGGGGAAGGGGAAAGCATTTACCAATCTTTATGCCATCTGGCTCCCAGAAATTCAAGTAGGTGACTTACAGACGTTTAATCTGTGGGCAGATAGTCTGAGGAGCAGCTGCTACAGATACCTGGGGCTCTGTGGATCTCATTCACTCGGTTCGCCTGGACTCCCATCCTGGGCCAATATGTCCGAGGTTTTGCAGTGCAGCCACTGTCTCAGAGTGCCCAGGGTTTCCTGCTTGCCAGAGCAGGGGCATGTTTTTACAGCCTGTGTACTGTGCTCTGAGTGCTCCTCCAGGCCTGTGCAATAGATCCTTCCCATTGATCTTCCAGTCTGTTCTGGGCTATGAATCTGCCACAGTCTGTCTCCTGCTGGATTCTGCACCTCCAAAATATGGTTAGATTCTCTTTATAGAGGTATTTGAAGGAGCTTGTCTTAGAGTTTAGATGAGTAATTGTTCTCATTCTACCATCTTGGCTCCAGCCCCTTGGTATATAGTTTCAAATAAGTTATTTCCTTGGCTTACATTAAAATGAATTGGAATTGAGAGGGAAATTCCTCTAGTTTTATGCTCAACACTGGCAGACTCATTAACTAACACAAGAGCTTTTTCCAGGGATGCCAAATTTAAAGATTGGTGTTAATATAGACTTTTACCAGGTAGAAACAACACAGCTTAACATCTGGTTAGCAGAAAGAATCAGCTATAATGGAAAACTACCTATTGAAAAGATGATCACATTCTGATTGAGCTTCTTTCTTACCAGTTCTGCTATACATTTTCCCCCTTCCCCCTTCTTTTACTCCTCCATTCTCATCAGTAAAGATCTTCTATCCAAGGGCCAGTATTCCAGGCTAAAAAGCAGGCATTCTATGAATTGAATCAGATGTGATTTGTGATGTGCTAGGTAGACAAAAAAATTAAAAAAATTCAAAGAATTTGTAAGTGTGGGAGGGTCTTTCTTTTCTAAGCTTGGATAAAGATGATACTCATACTTAAGAAAATGAGAGATTACACCCTTTTTCATTCAGAAGAAAGGGACAAGAATGCTAAATTTTCACTTCTGAACTTTCTCAGAAAGCTAAGAAGTTATATAAAGTAAAGCAATAAAATGTATACTCAAAGTGAATTAGGAAAAATCAGTTCACATAAAATTTTATTAGAAAATGATGACAATTGAAAGGAAACAGCTGTGTTCACTGAATCAAACAGGACAGTGAGGATTCCCAAGGCACTCAGTACAGGACAAGAGGCCAACAGAACTGAGCGCGGGAGAATTGCACTGACCACAGGAGCAGGTGCAGCCACTTCTGGGACAATCAGCCCACACACTATATATTTGAAAATCACCTACTTGAACTACCAGGAGTCAAAATGATACAGTAAATTGTAAGTACCTTCTCCTTGTTGACCTTGAAAAACCAAGAGAATATTGCCAAAGGGGAAAAAAAAAAACTTGGAATATTTGAGCCAGCAGAAGGTATACAGTAGTTTTCCAGCTCAGGAGGTTAGAGTGATCAATGAGAAGGGTCCCTATAGTTGTGGCTGAAAGGGATCAGTGCAGAACTGGAAGAGTCCCAGCAAGCTTCACCTCAGTGAACCAGCAGAAGAGACTGTGCCTCAGGGGGGTGATGTTGGTAAATTCTAACACCAGGACCTCAGGCATTATTAAGGGAATTGGACAGACCTCAGAGCAGACAGAGTTCACCAGATCCTGAGCCTGCCTCTACTCAAGCACAAACCTAGGAGAAGAAGAGACATCCCATGAGCAGACCACCTTACCCCCACATTTCATGCCAGGAACTCCAGTGTAATCCTAGGGAAACTCAGAAAGACTTCATTTGATCTCAGCCTTGGCACACACCAGCCAATTCAGCACCATGTAAGCTGCAGCATTATATAGCTTCTAGCTGAAAGAACACAACACACAAGATCAGAAACCACTCTCCAAACACCCAGCATAAGACAAGTGGAACAGAGTTCCTTGTGTCCCAGAAGGAGAGATCCACTTTAAAAACCAGGAAAAAGGCAATCACTATGAAGAAGAAACAAATCAGAAAAGTAAAGACCATAGAATCTTACTGGAGCAACAGGGAAGAACAAAATAGGATTTCAGAGGAGGACAGCACTTGCAGTACACCTACATCTGAAACCTCAAAAGGGAATATGAAGTAATCTTAAGCCCAAAAAGCATTCTTGGGAGAGCTCAAGAAGGATATTAAAATCCAAATTAGAGAGGCAGAAGAAAAATTGTCCAATGATTTTAAAAAATATAATTAAAAAATTAAAAAAAAAAAACACTAATTGATGAGAAGAGCTGCTTAAAAAGTAAAATTGGCCCAATGAATAAGAAAGTACAAACCTTAACTGGGAAAACTGGACAAAGGGAAAAGCATACCCAAAAGGTAAATGAGAAAAACAATTCATTAAAACTTTGAACTTGGCAAGTAGAAGCTAATGGATATGAGGTATCAAGAATCAGTAAAATGAATCTAAATAATAAAGAAGTAGATGAAAATATAAAATCTCTCATTGGAAAAAAACAACTGACCTGGAAAATAGGAGAGATAATCTAAGAATTATTGATCTGCCAGAGAGCAATGATGAAAAATAAAAGACACTGAATAATATCTTCCAAGAAATCATCAAGCAAAACTGCCATGATATCTTAGATCCTGAGAGCAAAACAGTCATTGGAAGAATCCAGTGATCACCTCCTGAAGAAGATACCAAATTGAAAACACCAAGGAATATTGTTGCCAAATTCCAGAACTATCAAGTCAAGGAGAAACTACTTCAAGTAGTCAGAGAGAAACAATTCAAATATCAAGGAACTATAGTCAGGGTCTCACAGGACTTTGCAGCTTCTACCTTAAAATATCAGAGTGATTGGAATATGACATTCCATGAGGCAAAGGAGCTTGGACTACAACCCAGGATCAATTACCCAGCAAAATTTACAGATGACTGAGGGTGGCATTGGTTGAAAGTAAAACGAATGAGGAAGGGAAGTTAGAAGATAGAAATAAAACATAAACAGGGTGGGGAAATAGGATGGAGAGAAAGACACAGATAGAAACCACAACTTTGAATGTGAATGGAATAAACTTTCCTATAAAAAGGAAGTGAATAGCACAATGGATGAAAATCATAATCATAAGCCTACAAGAAACATATCTGAAACAAGAGGATACACACAGCATAAAGGTAAAAGGCTTCTGCTGAAATAAAGGAAAAAACAGGAGTAGCAGTTCTCAATAACAAATCATAGAAACAATCATTAATTTCATTCAAGAGAATGACAATAATGAGATAATCTACCAAAAGTTATTGGATGCAGTGAAATAAAGTCTTAGGGGAAGTTTTATATCTCTGAATGCTTACATGAATAACATAGAGAAAGAGGAGATCAATAAATTGGGGCATAAACTTGGAAAAAAAGCATGAAAAAGAATAAATTGAAAATTCCCAATTACATACCAAATTAGAAATGTGAAAACCAAAAGAGACTTTAACAAAATTGAAATTAAGAAAACTATTGAACTAACAAATAAAGCTGAGAGCTGATTTCTTGAGAAAAAATACAATAAAATTGATAAAACTTTTGTCAATTTGATTTTAAAGAAAGAAGAAAACCCAACTACAAGTATCAAAAATGAAAAGGATGAACTCACGTTCAACAAGAAATTAAAACAATAGATATTACTTTGCTCAACTGTATTCCCAAAATTTGGCAAACAGTGAAACTGATGAATATTTACAAAAAAAAAAAACACACTACTGAGCTAATAGAAGAGGAAGTAAAATGCTTAAATAAGCCCATCTCAGAAAGAGAAATTGAACAAGCCATCAATGAACTCTCTAGGAAAAATATTTGCAGGGATAGATGGGTTTACAAATAAATTCTATCAAACTGTGCAATTAATTGCAATATTATAAAACACTATTTGAGAAATTTGTCAAAGAAGGAGTCCTACCAAATTTTTTTTATGATAAAAATATGGTGCTGATATCTAAAGTGAGAAGATATAAAACAGAGAAAGAATAATTAATTTACTATAATTAATATCATTCATTTTGCTTTTTGTAACGTTTTCTGTCCCTTATTTGTATATAAATTCTTCCCTTCTCTATGGATCTGACAGATAAGTTATTCCTTATTCTCATGGTTTGCTTGTAGTATCAGTCTTTATATCTAAATCATGTATCCCTTTTGACTTAATCTTGGTATAATGTGTAAGATGAAAACTTTTGCATAAACAAAGCCAATGCAACCAAGATGAGAAAGGAAGCAGAAAATCGGGTGAATGGCTGAACAAGTTTTGGTATATGAATGTAATGGAATACTGTTGTGCTATAACAAATGATGGACAGGGAGACTGTAGAAAAACCTGGAAAGACTTACATGAACTGATGCTGAGTGAAAAGAGCAGAACTAGGAGAACATTACACATAGTAACAGCCACACTTTGTGAGGATTATTTCTAATAGACCTACCCCATCACAGCAATTTCCAAAGAACTCTAGATGACAAATGCCATCCACATCCAGAGAAAATAAATGTAAAACTGTAGTACAATAACAGTATATTGTAGAAACCATATAAGATTGCATACGATCATGGGGAGGGAGAGGAAAAAATAAAACTTATGGAAGTGATTGTTGAAAACTGAAAACAGTTAAATTAATTACGAAAAAATAAAAGAAGGGGTGGAGCCAACATGGAGGAGTACAAAGACTCACGTATGCTAGCTCCCAACCCACAGCCCATATATTTCCTGCAAGAAGAACTCCCCACAAATTCTGGAGCACTGCAAGGTACGCAGAAACACAGTGGAAAAGATTTCTATTCCAGAGAGCCCTGGAGGACCGTCCCCAGAGGTCCATCGTGACCCAGGAAGTGGAGTCCACCCCTGTGCTGCCCTGGCCATGTGGCCCCAGACAAGCAGATTCGAGCAGGCTTCAGGGAGGGAATCTCCCGTGGCTGGGAAGGTCCCTCCGCCCACAGATGCTACAAGTCAGTGAGAGAGACGTCTAGGCTGGCCGAGAAGAGAGCGGGCTGTCTCCTTGACTCCGGCCCCCTCAGGAGGCTTCTGCAGGGGGAGCAGCAGAGGCAGTGGCAGAGGCAGTAGTGGCGGCCCCGGACTCCCAGAGCAGTAGGCAGAAGTTCAGGGCTATTACCAAAGGTCTCTGCATAAACCCCCTGAGGGAACTGAGCCTGGGAGACGGCCCTACTCCCACCCGCCCCATTACTGAAGGTCTCTGCATAAAGCCCCTGAGGAAGCTCAGCCTGGGAGGTGGCCCTGCCCCCAACTGAGAACCTGAACTTAAGCTCACATTGAATAGCAGCCCCACCTGCCAAGAAAAGTCCATTTGAATCTCAGACCCCAAGCATTAGCTGGGCGGACCTAGGCAGGGGTGGACAGGAATCTCAGAAGGCAAGTAACTGACTGGGAAAATGCCCAGAAAAGGGAAGAAAAATAAGACTATAGAAAGCTACTTTGATGGGGTACAGACGTTCTCGCCTTTCAATTCTGATGACGAGGAACAATTCTTACCATCAGGGAAAGATGTGGAGGTCAGGGCCTCTGTATCCCAGACATCCTAGGTGGATGTCCGGTGGGCTCAGGCCAAGGAAGAGCTCAAAAAGGATTTTGAAAATCAAGTTAGACAGGTAGAAGAAAAACTGGGAAGAGAAATGAGAGAGATGCAAGAAAAGCATGAAAAATGGGTAAATACCTTGGCAAAGGAGACCCAAAAAAATTCTAAAGAAAATAACACCTTGAAAAATAGGCTCACTCAATTGGCAAAAGAGGTTCAAAAAGTCAATGAGGAGAAGAATGCTTTCAAAAGCAGAATTAGCCAAATGGAAAAAGAGGTTCAAAAGCTCACTGAAGATAATAGTTCTCTCAAAATTAGAATGGAGCAAATGGAGTCTAATGACTTTCTGAGAAACCAAGAAATCACTAAACAAAACCAAAAGAATGAAAAAATGGAAGAGAATGTGAAATATCTCATTGGTAAAACAACTGACCTGGAAAATAGATCCAGGAGAGACAATTTAAAAATTATGGGACTACCTGAAAGTCATGATCAAAAAAAGAGCCTAGACATCATCTTCCATGAAATTATTGAGGAAAACTGCCCTGATATTCTACAATCAGAGGGCAAAATAAGTATTGAAAGAATCCATAGATCACTGCCTGAAAGAGATCCAAAAAGAGAAACTCCTAGGAACATTGTGGCCAAATTTCAGAATTCCCAGGTCAAGGTGAAAATATTGCAAGCAGCTAGAAAGAAACAATTCCAGCATTGTGTAAATAAAATCAGAATAACACAAGATCTAGCAGCTTCTACCTTAAGGGATTGAAGGGCATGAAATAGGATATTCCAGAAGTCAAAGGAACTAGGACTCAAACCAAGAGTCACCTACCCAGCAAAACTGAGTATAATACTTCAGGGGAAAATGTGGTCTTTCCATGAAACAGAGGACTTTCAGGCATTCTTGATGAAAAAATCAGAACTAAAAAGAAAATTTGACTTTCAAACACAAGAATGAGAAGAAGCATGAAAAAGTAAACAACAAAGAGAAATCATAAGGGACTTACCAAAAGTGAACTGTTTACTTTCCTACATGGAAAGACAATATTTGTAGCTCTTAAAATTTTTCAGAATCTGGGTAGTTGGTGGGACCACACACACACACACACACACACACACACGTACACATGTGCATGCACACACACATACACACATGCAGGCTCATACAGAGAAAGAGATCACAGAGTGAATTGAATAGGATGGGACCATATCTTAAAAGAAATTAGGTAAATGGTGAGAGAGAAATGTAGTGGGAGAAAAGAGGGTGAAATGGGATGGGGTAAATTATCTCTCATTTAAGAGGCAAGCAGGAGACTTTTTAGTGGAGGGAAAAAGAGGGGAGCTGAGAAAAAAACAAGAAGTTTACCCTCATCCCATTCGACTAAAGGAAGGAATAAAATGCACACTCATTTTGGTATGAAAACCTCTTACAATACAGGAAAGTGGGGGAGAAGGATATATACAAGGGGGGGGATGATGGTAGGGAAGGCAATGGGAGGAGGGAGCAATTGGAAGTCAACACTCTGGGAGGGATAGGATCAAAATACGGAATAGAAACAATCGGGGTCAGGATGGGATGGAGGGAAATACAGTTAGTCTTATACAACACGACTATTATCGAAGTCATTTGCAAAATTATGCAGATAGGGCCTATATTGAATTGCCTGCCTTCCCAAAGGGAATGGGTGGGGAGGGAGGTATGGGGAGAATTTGAAACTCAAAGTTTTAGGAACAACTGTTGAGTATTGTTGCTACTAGGAAATAAGAAATACAGTTAATGGGAATAGGAAGTCATCTGGCCGTACAGGACAAAAGAGAAGATGGGGACAAGAGAAGGGAGGGATGATAGAAGAGAGGGCAGATTGGTGATAGGTAAAATTAGATTGCTCGGTGTATTGGGGTGGGTGGAGTGGACAAAAGGGGAGAAAATTTGGAACCCAAAATTTTGTGAAAATGAATGTAAAAAGTTAAATGAATAAATTTTTATTAAAGAAAAAATAAGAAAACAATACAAGAAAATAATGACAGTGATATTATATTCCCTGGGGAACTAATTACAAACTATGAGGATCTACATGCCTTATGTATTGAAAAGTGTGCTTTTCATATTTGGTCAATAAATAAAAAGCCTCTTTCAATTGACGTGATATTATCAAGTTAACAATCTTAACAATATAGACATTTGTGTGAAAATAACAGCAAAAATCTAATCATTAAAAAATTAAGCAGATTTTTAGAGGAAAAAATATTCTCCAAAATATTGAGGGAACAATGCTTAATTTTTAGCTTAGTATTTGTCTTATATTTGAAATTTTTCATGAAAATTATTCTGAGAATACATAATTGAAGGTAGGACAGAGAGTCAATGGTAGACTAAAAAGTACTAGTAACAAGAGTAGCAGCAGTAGCAGCAGCAGCAACAGTAGTATTAGTAGTAGTGGTAGTAGTAGTAGTATTAGTAGTAGTAGTAGTGGTAGTAGTGGTAGTAACAGCTAACATTTCTAAATGTTCTGAGCATGTGCTAAGCACTTTACAAATATTATTTCATTTGGTCATTAAAACAACCCTGGGAGGTAGGTACTATTATTATCTTCATTTTGCACATGAAAATATTAAATGATTAGAGGTTCCATGACTTACCCAGGGTTGTACAGCTAGTAAATGCCAGGCTTGAAATCCAATTTCCCTGACAGGTAAATAAATGTGTGCATTCTTCAATTAATGTACAATCTCTTCGTTTCCAGTTTTTCACCAACACAAAAAGAGCTACTTTAAATTTGTGCATACTGGTCATTTTCTTCCTTGATTTCTTTGAAATAAAAAGGTCATAGTAATATTGCTATTGGAGTAGTTTCGTTAACAGCTTAAACAATTCCTTATTTCAGAGACAGCATTAATATTGCCAATTTCTCACATTCTATTGGGTAATGGTTCAAGTAATTATTATATTTGATGGTAAAAACATTTTAGAGTATCAAAAGAAATGATGATATGAATGATTACATATTAGTCATATGACATAAAATTAGTCATATGACATGAAATCAGACATGATATAAAATGAGGCAGAGCAAAATGAACAGAGCTGAGAGAACAGTGTCATAATATCAATAATCCTGAAAAAATTTAATATCTTTAATTACCTCAATGAAGAATCATGTCTCCAGAATACCAAAGATGAAGAGTGATAAGCACCTTTTGTCAAAAAGATGAAATTCTCAATATTCAAATTGGGATGTAAATAGCCAATATGGAATTTTGTTTTGCTTGAGTATACATGTTGAGTATACAAGAGTTCTTTTTTTTTTTCTTGTTCCTTTTTGTTTTTCATTTTCCCTCTGCAGTATAGCATAGGCTTGGAGAAAGAGATAATCAATGCTTGTTAACTGAAAAAAAATCTAAAAAGACATAGGTTCATATCAGATATGTGACAACTTAGAGGGGAAGCTCCTGTATTTAGGAGGATAAAGAAAGAGCTCCTCAGAACTTGGAATTTGATCTTTATTATAAAGAAAGCCAATAATGTCAAAGGATGAGCATAGGAGGAATACTATTCCAACCATGGGAACATGACATAGAGAATGAGGATTGTAAGCAAAACAAACACGCAAGCATTATGGTCGGATTGTGAAATGTAGGAAGGAAGTGACGTCCAAAAAGACCAAAATGATAGTTATGTTGTGAAGAGGCTTAAATACCAAAGAAAGTATTTTCTTTTTAATCCCAATGGCAATAGGGAACTGGGATTTCGTCAGTAAGTGTGTCATATAATCAGATGTGCTTTGGAGTCATATCACTGCTACTGAATGTTTTATAATTGACATAGAGATAGCTTGAGTCATGAGATCTATAGGCAAGATATTGAAATAGTCTAAGTGAGACCATTAGCTAGGGTCATGATTGTGCAAGGTGAGAGAAGGATACATATTTAAAAGTAGTTCTTTGTGTAGAAATGAAACTATTTGATAACTGATTATTATCAAATAGAAAGATTCATGTGAGCAGTTAAGGATAACACCAAGATAGTGAGCATACATACCTGCTATACAGAAACTCATAATGGGACATAGGAAGAAAGAATCATGATAAATTTCAATGAGGACAAATGCAGAAAGAAATAGTCATATATTATTAAGAGAATCTATTTTAGACCACTTCGATTGAAGAAAGAAATGGATGCTGAGTTTTGGACGAAGATAAAAAGTTGTTTATAGGTGAGATATACGTTAAATGAAAGGTAGTAGATGAGATACAATAAAAGATGTTTTAGAGGTCTCTGCTAAAAGTAGAGATAAATTCCTGACTTAGTATTTCACTTTTATGAAATGAAAGAGGAAGGGAGGAGAATTCTTTTATTTATTTATATAAAGAACACTTTCCCTCCTTTTTTTAGAAAGGAAAAGAAACAAATGTTTCCCAGCACATATTTATAAAAAAGCCTCTCCACTCTAGTCCAATGTACATAGCCTGAAAAGAACTCAAAACAATTTTAAAGTATTATTATTATTGAACACTTTAATAGAAAGGATGTTGATTAGATCATTTGTGGACAAGCTAACTAACTAACTTAATAAAATTGATTTGAGAAAAAGAAATCAAATGTACGTAAATCTATATTTTTAGCACATGTTGAATAATGGTAGGAGTGGTTAACTTAAAAGAGCAGGGGTTGAGTACAAATTTCTATTAATCCAGTTATTGCTTCTTTGACAATAGACAAATCACTCAAAATCTGTGGTCCTGTGCTTATTCATATATAAGAAGAAGGCTGTTGGACTAAATGAAATCTAAGGGGGGGTGGAGCCAAGATAGTAGACTAGAAAGATGCACATACACTAGCTCTTCCCCCACAACCTATAAGATACCTGTAAAGAAAGACTCTCAAGAAATTCTAGAGCAGCAGAGGCCACAGAACAACAGAGTGAAAGAGATTTCCAACCCACAGTAACCCGAAAGGCTGACAGGAAAGGTCTGTCACACTGGACACTGAGCAGAGCCCAAACCAGGCCAGCCTTGGGCCCACAGCACAACACTGGGAGGAGGACCAGAGCATGCCTCAGGGGTGGAAGCCCCAGTCACAGTAGTAGCAGTTTGCATTTCCCTCAACAGGCACCAAAGATCAGTGAGAGGGTTTTTTATCTGCCTGCAAAGGGAGCAGGGTCTTCCCATAGCTCTAGCTTCAAGTGGTGGAAGCAAAGACTGAATCAGGCTGCAGCAGCTCCCATTGTAGCCCACATCCATTATTGGATTGTAAAACACATGGGGGAACTGGGCAGCTGATTTTTACCTCAGTCCTGTGTGGTGGCCCTGGTACCACCTAATGCTCCTGGAGGAATTGAGCAGCTGATCTTTATCTCACACTGAATGGCAGCCCTGCCCCCAGTTAAAGTCTTTGGAGGAATTGAGGAGTTTATCTGAATGTCAGCCTCCAACGCAGGCTTGGTGGAACTGGAGACTAGGTGGTTGCAGACAGGAAACTCTACTAACAGATTTTGGGTAGAAAAGTTTCTGGTTACCGCCAGACCAGTGAATACACTTGATTGTGTCACCTTGGAGGAACTGAGGTCTTACCAATACCCATTCCTGACAAAGAACCCAAAAGTCAAATAACTGGCTGGGAAAATGCCCCCAAAAGGGAAAAAAATAAGTCTATAGAAGGTTACTTTCTTGGTGAGAAGATTATCTTCTCCCTTCCTTTTGGGTTGAAGAACACTAATGCTTACCATCATGGAAAGACATAAAAGTCTATGCTTCTGTATCCCAAATATCCAAAATAAATATTCAGTGGTCTCAGGCCAAGAAAGAACTTAAAAAGGATTTTGAAAATCAAGTAAGATAAGAGGAGGAAAAATTGGGAAGAAAAATGAGAGAGATGCAAGACAATCATGAAAAACAAGTCAACACCTTACTAAAGGAGACCCAAATAATGTTGAAGAAAATAACACCTTTAAAAACAGGCTAACTCAATTAGTAAAAGAGGTTCAAAAAACCAATGAGGAAAATGCTTTAAAAAGTAGAATTAGCCAAATGGGAAAGGAGGTTCAAAAGCTCACTGAAGGAAATAGTTCTTTAAAAACTAGAATGGAAGAGAGAGAGGCTAATGAGTTTGTGAGAATGAAGAAATCACAAAACAAAACCAAAAGAATGAAAAAAATAGAAGACAATGTGAAACATCTCATTGGAAAAACAACTGACATGGAAAATAGATCCAGGAGAGACATGATGGGACCACCTGAAATTAATAACCAACAGAACAGCCTAGGACATCATCTTTCATGATGTTATCTAAGAAAATTGCCCTGATAGTCTAGAACCAGAGGGCAAAATAAATATTGAAAGAATCCACCGACCACCTCCTGAAAGAGATCCAAAAAGAAGAAACTCCTAGGAGCATTGTAGCCAAATTCCAGAGTTACTAGGTCAAGGAGAAAATATTGCAAGCAGCTAGAAAGAAACAATTTGAGTGTTGTAGAAATACAATCAGCATAACACAAGATCTAGCAGCTTCTACATTAAGGGATCAAAGGGTATGGAATATGATATTCCAGAAGTTCTAGGAACTAGAACTAAAACCAAGAATCACCTACCCAGCAAATCTGAGTATACTTCTTCAAGGGAAAAAAAAATTGCTTTTTCAATGAAATAGAGGATTTTCAAGCATTTTTGATGAAAAGCCCAGAGCTGATAAGAAAATTTGACTTTCAAACATAAGAATCAAGAGATTCACAAAAAGGTAAACAGGAAAGAAAAATCATAAGGGACTTACTAATGTTGAACTGTTTACATTCCTACATAGAAAGACAATATTTGTAACTCTTGAAACTTTCTTCAGTATCTGGGTAGGTGGTGACATTTTACAAACACACACACACACACACACACAGAGCACAGGGTGAGTTGAATTGGAAGGTATCATATCTAAACAATGAAATTAAGGAATGAGAGAGGAATATATTGGGAGGAGAAAGGGAGGAACAGAATGGGGCAATTTATCTCTCATAAAAGAAGCAAGAAAAAGACTTTTTTTTTTTTAAATTTATTTATTTATTTATTTATTTAGCTTTTTACATTCATTTTCACAAATTTTTGGGTTCCAAATTTTCTCCCCTTTTCTCCCCTCCCCCCACCCCAATACCCCAAGCAATCTAATTTTCCCCATCTCCAATCTGTCCTCTCTTCTGTCATCCCTCCCTTCCCTTGTCTCTATCTTCTCTTTTCTCCTGTAGGGCCAGATGATTTTCTATTCCTCATTAACTGTATGTCTTCTTTCCTAGTTGCAACAACAATACTAAACAATTGTTCCTAAAACTTTGAGTTCCAAATTCTCCCCATCCCTCCCTCCCCACCTATTCCCTTTGGTACGGCAGGCAATTCATTATAGGCCATATCTGTGTAGTTTTGCAAATGACCTTCCTGATAGTCGTGTTGTGTAAGACTAACTGAATTGCCATCCCTCTTAACCTGCCCCTCATTGTTTCTCTTCTGTCCTTTGATCCTGTCCCTCCCCAAGTGTTGACTTTCAATTACTCCCTCCTCCCTTTGCCCTCCCTTCCATCATCCCCCCCCCAATATCTCCTTCTCCCCCGCTTTGTTATACTGTAAGATAGGTTTTCATACCAAAATGAGTGTGCATTTCACTCCTTCGTTTAGTCAAATGTGATGAGGGTAAACTTTGGTTTGTTTGTTTGTTTGTTTGTTTTTTTTCCTCAGCTCTCCTCTTTTTCCCTCCACTAAAAAAATCTCCCACTTGCCTCTTATATGACATATAGTTACCCCCTTCCATTTCCCCCTCTTTCCTCTCACTACATTTCTCTCTCACCATTTACCTTAATTTCTTTTAAGGTATGGTCCCATCCTTTTCAGTTCAATCTGTGCTCTCTGTCTCTGCATGTGAATGCATGTGTGTATGTGTGTGCATGCGTGTACATGTGTATGTGTGGTCCCACCAACCACCCAGATACTGAAAAGTTTTAAGAGTTAGAAATATTGTCCTTCCCTGTATGAATGCAAACAGTTCATTTCTGGTAAGTCCCTTAATACTTCTCCTTGCTGTTTACTTTTGCATGCTTCCTCTCATTCTTGTGTTTGAAAGTCAAATTTTCTTTTCAGCTCTGGTCTTTTCATTAAGAATGATTGAAAGTCCTCTGTTTCATTGAAAGACCATATTTTCCCTTGAAGTATTATACTCAGTTTAGCTGGGTAGGTGATTCTTGGTTTCAGTCCTAGTTCCTTTGCCTTCTGGAATATCCTATTCCACGCCTTCGATCCCTTAATGTAGAAGCTGCTAGATCTTGGGTTATCCTGATTGTATTTCCACAGTACTGGAATTGTTTCTTTCTGGCTGTTTGCAAGATTTTTTCCTTGAGCTGGGAGTTCTGGAATTTGACCACAATGTTCCTAGGAGTTTCTCTTTTTGGATCTCTTTCAGGTGGTGATCGATGGATTCTTTCAATATTTATTTTGCCCTCTGGTTCTAGAATGTCAGGGCAGTTTTCCTTGATAATTTCATGCAAGACGATGTCTAGGCTCTTTTTTTGATCATGGCTTTCAGGTAGTCCCATAATTTTTAAGTTGTCTCTCCTTGATCTATTTTCCAGGTCAGTTGTTTTTCCCATGAGATATTTCACATTCTCTTCCATTTTATCGTTCTTTTGGTTTTGTTTGGTGATTTCTTGGTTTCTCATAAAGTCATTAGACTCCATCTGTTCCATTCTAATTTTGAGAGAACTATTAAATTCCGTGAGCTTTTGAGCCTCTTTTTCCATTTGGCTCATTCTGCTTTTGAATGCATTCTTCTCCTCATTGGCTTTTTGAACCTCTTTTGCCAATTGAGTGAGCCTATTTTTCAAGGTGTTAATTTCCTCAGCATTTTTTTTTAGTCTCCTTTACCAAGATATTGACCTTTTTTTCATACTCTTCTTGCATCTTTGTCATTTCTCTTCCCAGTCTTTCCTCCACCTGTCTAACTTGCTTTTCAAAATCCTTTTTAAGCTCTTCCAAGGCCTGAACCCACCCAACACCCCCCTGGGGTGTCTGGGATACTGAGGCCCCACCCTCCACATCTTTCCCTGATGGGAAAAATACGTTCTTGTCCTCCCTATCAGATCCGAAGGTCGGGATCATTTGCATTTGTTGGAAAAAACTCTCTAAAGTCTTATTTTTCTTCCCCTTTCTAGGCATTTTCCCAGCCAGTTACTTGACTTCTGAGATTCCTTTCCACCCCCACCTGGATCCGCCCAGCTAGTGCTTGGCCTCTGAGATTCAAATGCGCTTTCCCGCGGCAAGCTTTAGTTCTGGCTCAGGGGTGGAGGCAGGGCCGTCTCCTAAGCTTGGGCCCTCAGAGGTTTTCCGCAGAGACTTTCAGGAACGGAGCGGGTGGGGGCGGGGTGGGGGGCCCGCCTGCTGTGCTCAGCTCCCTTGGGGGTTTTATTCAGAGGCTTTCAGCAGTAGAGCAGGGTGGAGGCAGGGCCGTCTCCCCTGCTCGGCTCCCTCAGGTTGGAAAGACCTTCAGTATTGAAGATCCTACCTGCTGCTGTGGGATTCCTGAGTTCCGGGCCGTTGCCGCCTCAGCCGCCCGCCCACGCCTCTGCCTCTGCCTCCGCAGCTTCCTGCCCCCGTCTCTGCTGCCGCCGCTTCCTCCCGAGGGGGCCCGAGTCACGGAGACGCCCCGCTTCCCCTCTCCTTCAGCCCGGCTTTCTTTTTCACTGACCTGTAGCTTCTATGAGCGGAGGGACTTTCCCGGCTGCCGGAGCTTCCCCCGGAGCTTTCCTCTCTGAAGTCTGCTCGGGTCAGCTTCTCTGGGTCGCGGCCAGGGGTGGGGGTGGGGTCCACTTTCCGGAGTGCGAGGGACCCCGGGGACGGCTTTCCAGGGTTCAGTGGAACGGAAATCTCTTCCCCTATGTTTATGCACCCCCTGCAGAGATTCAGCATTTATGGGGATCTCCTTTTACCTCAATTCCATGGGTTGTGGGCTCGGAGCTCGTAAATGTGCGTCCTTCTACTCCGCCATCTTGGCTCCGCGCCCCCCAAGAAAAAGACTTTTCAATGGAGGGAAAAAGGGGAGGTTAGAAGGAAACGTGAAGTTTTCTCTCATCACATTTGACTCAAGGAAGAAATAAAATGCACTTTCATTTTGATATGAAAATGTGTCTCACAATACAGAAAAGTGGGGGAGAAGGGGATAAGCAGGTTTAGGGGGATGATGGAAGGGACGGAAATGGGAGGAGGGAGCAATTAAAAGTCAACAGTCTTGGGGATGGACAAAGTCAAAAGAGAGAATAGAAGAATGGGGGGACAGGATACAATGGAGGGAAATATAGTTAGTCTTACATAACATGACTATTATGAAAGTCATTTGCAAAATTGCATATATATAGCCTATACTGAACTGCCTTCCTTCCCAATGGGGATGGGTTGGGAGGGAGGAAGAAAGAGAAGTTTGAACTCAAATTTTTGGAACAATTGTTGATTCTTGTTCTTGCATACAACTGGGAAACAAGAAATACATATAATAGGGTATAGAAATTGATCTTGCCTTCCAGGACAGAAGAGAATATGGGGATAAGGAAAAGGAGGAATGTTAGAAGGGAGGACAGATTGGTGGTACGTATAATTAGAATGCTTGGTACTTTGGGGTGGGGAGAAGGGAGAGAAGGGAAGAAAATTTGAAACTCAAAATTTTCTGGAAATGAATGTTGAAAACAAAATAAATAAATTAATAATAAAAATAAATTTTAAAAAGGAAATCTAAGGTAATTTCTAGGTGAATATCTATGATCCTACACTCTGGAGAAAAGGGTCAGTCTAGTTGTAGCATGAGTGAATACTGAAATTTGTTTTATACTTGAGGTAGATAGACCAATCAAGCCATAGAATCTGGTTAAAAAGTGTTATTGGTGCCCTCGCCAGAAATAATTTCAAGGGAATGATTGGACAGAAGCCATATTACTGATTTTGAGGAATATGTAGGCAATGAAGGAACGGAAAACTGATCCAATGTTGAAAGGAAGAAAGAGATGGAGTCTTGGCTTGAAGGGATAATAGATTCAAGGGATAGTAACACAAGGAACTGTGAAGCTTTGTAGGCAAATGGGAAAGAATCAGTGAGGAAATAAAAGAACAAAACTACATAAGATAATGAATATATTGAGTAAACAAGATGCTTATGTAGAGTAAGAGCAGACAGGGTAGAGAGGTTAACCTCCAACTTTCTTTTTGTGAATCAATTTTTTTTTTCTAGATTATTTTCACTTAAAATGCAGACAACTTCTTATTAAAAATTGCTTCAAAAACCTGTCATTTTTTTTCTTTTGAATAATTATAGTATTTTATAAACATAACAACACATAGAAATAATTTTTATGGAAACACATGATACAATTTTCCTCAAAGGGGAACGTGTGTGAAAAAAATTCATGCTAACATGAATTTTAAGTAGATTTAATTGTAGATGAAATTTAGTAGATGTAAATAGTAGTAAATAGTAGATGAAATAGTAGTAAATAGTAGATGAAAATTAAGTAGTAAATAGTAGATGAAAATTAAGTAGATTTAATAGTTTAGAAACATCCTAAGTTTCCAAGAGATATTCAAAGGTAACAACTTAAACCTTACAGAGAAATAAAAGATGACTTAAATACTGAATAAAATGCTGTTATAGACAAAAAAAAAAATTGAAAGAAAGATCCAGAACTGCACATCTCTGAAAAAAAAATTTAAATGACGTATTGAAGCATGATATTTCATAGGTTTGCCAACCAATAACTTTGTTGGACAATTTCACTCATTTGACTGAGAAAAAGATCTTTAGGATCCAATCATACTATACATTTAGCACAAATCCTTTCATTTTGATGTTAATGAATGTATTTTTCCATCTAATCTTTGTTAACTAAGAATTAAACAAGTTTCTCATTTTCTTCTTGATAAATTTAATTTAGGAGTTAGTTATTTAAGGTTAGGCCCACTAATATGGAAAATAACTTTTTATTTTGTTCCTTAGCACCATTCTCACCTTCCCAAAATTATTACTAGATGGATAGATGAATCCAAGATAGGACAATAGATTCATGGTTCATATCATTTCATCAGACAGAAAGAGTATTATTATTAACAATAATAATAACAATAGCAATAATGTATTTTGATTTCTATAACAGCACTGGAAGGTATGTGCCATTATTATTCTTATTCTACAGATGAAGAAATTGAGATAAATAGGTTAAGTTACTTGCCCAAGAATCACACAGTTGGTAAACAGCTGAGGCTATTTTATAGACTCAGTCCTTCTTGACCCAGGGTCTATGTACTATGCCACCTAGCTTTATAAAGGATTTTGCTGAAAAAAATTATGAAAAGACAACATACATATTTACAAGAGTTTTTTTTTTTTCCTTAAGTAGTTCAAAGGCAGATTATCTACTTATTTTAAGAAAGAATATTCTTTTTTTTGATAAAAATTTATTTAACTTTTACATGCATTTTCACAAAATTTTGGGTTCCAAATTTTCTCCCCTTTTATCCCCTCCCCCCACCGCAATACACCGAGCCATCTAATTTTCCCTATCTCCAATCTGCCCTCTCTTCTATCATCCCTCCCTTCTCTTGTCCCCATCTTCTCTTTTGTCCTGTAGGGCCAGATGACTTTCTATTCCTCATCAACTGTATGTCTTATTTCCTAGTAGCAACAACAATATTAACAGTTGTTCCTAAAACGTTGAGTTCCAAATTCTCCCCATCCCTCCCTCCCCACCTATTCCCTTCGGGAAAGCAGGTAATTCAATACAGGCCCTATCTGTGTAGTTTTGCAAATGACTTCCATAATAGTCGTGCTGTGTAAGACTAACTGAATTACTCTCCATCCTATCCAGCACCTCATTGTTTCTATTCTGACTTTTGATCCTGTCCCTCCCTGAGTGTTGACTTCCAATTGCTCCCTCCTCCCATTGCCCTCCCTTCCATCACCCCTCCCTTGCTTATCTCCTTCTCCCCCACTTTCTTGTACTGTAAGATAGGTTTTCACACCAAAATGAGTGTGCATTTTATTCCTTCCTTTAGTCAAATGTGATAAGGGTAAACTTCTTTTTTTTTTTTCTGACCTCTCCTCTTTTTCCCTCCACTAAAAAGTCTCCTGTTTGCCTCTTAAATGACAAATAATTCACCCCATTCCATTTCACCCTCTTTCCTCCTGCTACCTTTCTGTCTCGCCATTTACCTTAATTTCTTTTAAGATATGGTCCTATACTATTCAATTCACTCTGTGCTCTCTGTCTCTGTATGTGCGTGCATGTGTGTATGTGTGTGTGCTTGCATGCGTTTATGTGTGTTTGTGATCACACCAACTACCCAGATACTGAAAAGTTTTAAGAGTTACAAATATTGTCTTTCCATGTAGGAATGTAAACAGTTCACTTTTGGTAAATCCCTTATGACTTCTCTTTGATGTTTACTTTTTCATGCTTCTTCTCATTCTTGTGTTTGAAAGTCAAATTTTCTTCTCAGCTCTGTTCTTTTCATCAAGAATGCTTGAAAGTCCTCTGTTTCATTGAAAGACCATATTTTTGCCTGAAGTATTATACTCAGTTTTGCTGGGTAGGTAATTCTTGGTTTGAGTCCTAGTTCCTTTGACTTCTGGTATATCCTGTTCTTTGCCTTTCAATCCCTTAATGTAGAAGCTGCTAGATCTTTAGTTATCCTGATTGTATTTCCACAATACTGGAATTGTTTCTTTCAAGCTGCTTGCAAGATTTTCTCCTTGACCTGGGAATTCTGGAGTTTGTCCACAATGTTCCTAGGAGTTTCTCTTTTTGGGTCTCTTTCAGGCTGTGATCGATGGATTCTTTCAATACTTATTTTGCCCTCTGGTTGTAGAATGTCAGGGCACTTTTCCTTGATAACTTCATGGAAAATGATTTCTAGGCTCTTTTTTTGATCAAGACTGTCAGGTAGTCCCATAATTTCTAAATTGTCTCTCCTGGATCTATTTTCCAGGTCAGTTGTTTTTCCCATGAGATATTTTACATTCTCTTCCATTTTTTCATTCTTTTGGTTTTGTTTGGTGATTTCTTCGTTTCTCAGAAAGTCATTAGACTCCATCTGTTCCATTCTAATTTTGAAAGAGCTATTCTCTTCAGTGAGCTTTTGAACCTCTTTTTCCATTTGGCTAATTCTGCTTTTGAAAGCATTCTTGTCCTCATTGGCTTTTTGAACCTCTTTTGCCAATTGAGTGAGTCCATTTATCAAAGTGTTATTTTCTTCAGCATTTTTTTGGGTCTCCTTTACCAAGGTATTGACCTGTTTTTCACACTTTTGTGGCATCTCTCTCATTTCTCTTCCCAGTTTTTCCTCCACCTGTCTAACTTGATTTTCAAAATCCTTTTTGAGCTCTTCCAAGACCTGAGCCCACCCGACATCCCCCTGGGATTTCTGGGATACAGAGGCCCCACCCTCCATGTGTTTCCCTGATGGTAAGAATATTTCCTCGTCATCAAAATTGAAAGGTGGGAACATTTGCACCTTCTCAAAGAAGCTCTCTCTAGTCTTATTTTTCTTCCCTTTTCTGGGCATTTTCCCAGGCATTGACTTAACTTCTGATATTCCTGACCACCCCTGCCTAGATCTGCCCAGCTAGTGCTTGGGGTCTGAGATTGAAATGGGCTTTCCAGAGCAGGCGCAGCTGCTATTCAATGTGAGCTTAAGTTCTGGTGCTGGGGTGGGGGCAGGGCTGCCTTCCAGGCTCAGTTCCCTCAGGGGCTTTATGCAGAGACCTTCATCAATGGGGTGGGTGGGGTCAGGGCCGTCTCCCGGGCTCAACTCCCTCAGGGGCTTTATGCAGAGACCTTCAGTAATGGAGTGGGTGTGGACAGGGCCACCTCCCAGTCTCAGCTCCTCCAGGTGGTTTATGCAGAGACCTTCAGTAATGAAGATCTTGCCTGCTCGGGGAGTCCCGGGGGCCGCCACTGCTGCCGCTGCCCCTGCCTCTGCCTCCGCTGCTTCCTCCCGAGGGGTCCTGAGCCACGGAGACATCCTGCTCCCCTCTCGGCCAGCACAGACATCTCTCTCACTGACCTGGAGCATCTGTGGGTGGAGGTACCTTCCTGGCTGCCCGAGGTTCCATCCCTAAGCCTGCTCATATCTGCTGCTCCGGGGCTGTGGCCAGGGCAGTGCAGTGGTGGACTCTGCTTTCCGGGGTGCGACAGACCCTGGGCACGGCTCTCTAGGGCTCTCTGGAACGGAAATCTCTTCCACTGTGTTTCTGCACACCCTGCAGAGATCCAGAACTTGTGGGGAGCTCTTCTTACATTAAATCCATGGGCTGTGGGTTCAGAGCTAGCATACGTGAGTCTTTCTACTCCACCATCTTGACTCCACCCCCCAAGAAAGAATATTCTTAAAGATAAGTTTATTTCTTTTTCAAAATTGGGTAAACTACAGGAAGGTGGATAAGGAAAAAGAATTTAGCAGTATTCTGCTTTCAATTTGCATAGCTAAAACTTTTCAGAATATAAAGCATATTGACTTAAGGTTTAAATAAGTAACTGATCCAGAAACAAAAAGGGCTTCTTTTTCTATAGATATAATTCATCTTCTATAGACATAATTAACAATTATAGCTAAAATTATGTACATATATATGTCTATAAATGTAACTATACTTGTATGGATATATTCTTCTACAGATACAATTATCTTTTCAGATATAATTCGATATTGATTGTGAGTCAAGCTTAATACTCTATAAGGAATTGTGAATATTGAATATTCCAAGAAAGCATAGCACTTGGTCTCCATGTTAAGTGAATTCCATATTAAGCATAAGAAAATTTTGCGGAAAAGTTGCACATTTATTAGACAAGATTCTGAAGTAAGCTTTAAAAAAGTGAAAATGTGCAAGCAATGTAAGAAGAATCTACCACTGATCACTATCATTAAATGGTTTCTGAAAATAAAATTTTTGTCAGTGTTTTGGGACAGGCACACAGGGTATATTTGCATACATTTATATATGTACAATACATACACATTTACAGGTAGGAGTCTGTTGTTGTTCAATTTCTTTATCCACTCATGACTCATCGTGATCTTATCTGGCGTCTTCTTGGTAAAGATACTGAAGTGGCTGGTCATCTTCTTCTCCAGCTTATTTTATAGATGAGGGAACTGATGTAAACAGGATTATATTACTTGCCGAGCTAATAAGTGTCTGAGGCAAAATGTAAACTCAAGGACGATATCTTCCTGAACTCTGGCCTGGTACTCTATCTACAAGGCAACATAAATAGTTCTAATATCCCTAGTCCAATGGCAATTGTTTCATATCTGTACTATAGTTTATAGTTGTATGATGTTGGAGAAAGTATTTAAAACACCATGAGCTTCAGTTATGAGATCTATAAAATAGGGATAAGGTTCATTTAACTACCTTCCTCACAGAACTGTTGCTTAATAAGAGAATACTTTCTAAGCCTGAATCCTATATAAATGGTAAGTTTGTATGTTTAAGTGTGGTCAATTAATTTTTTATCACAAAGCTTTAAAATAATTTCATTATTTCTCATAGGGTTAGCATTATTATGTAAGGACTGAATCTTTCTTTCTGATTAGGTCAGAACTTGATTGCATTCCTGACACGTGGGCAAAACTGGCTTAGGTAAACAGCAAAACTATTGAGTAATAAAGTCTAAATATTTGTCTGGACTTTTTTTTAACTTATACTAGGCTTTCAAGCTGGAACAGAATGCTTATTCTAAAATGTCACTGCATATCTTTACATCACTAGGACATTTAAGAAACTTTGAAATATAGAAAAATAAATAACTTGCTAAAAACAGTTCACATTTGTTACAGGAAATGTAATCATTTCTTAAAACTTTAACTTTTATGTTGTTTAACTTTTCTCTACATACAGATTTATTTCAGAATTTCGATTAGTATGACTTTGACTGTTTTCCAGTTTCTTAAATTATTATTACTAGACTGGCTAATTCAGAGTACAAGATTTATAATTTAACTCATCATTTTAAAGCCAGTATTTCTGGAAAGAGTGTTAAATGAGAATTAATAAAAATTATCTGAACTCAACATCATGAAATTATCTATTATCTCATTATATTTTTATTCCTTTGAAAAATAAATGAAATAAGATGTCTCTCAATACAGAGAAAATGAGTGTATGAATGATTCTGAACTCATAATATTCAAAATGCAATGTTTTGAAATGAAAATACTCATTAACACTTGAAATTAAGAGAGACAATAATACATAGGAGATAGAGAGCCAGTTCTGCAGACTGAAAGCCAAGTGTTCAAATCCCACCTCTTATAAATATTAACTGTTACTGAAGAAAAACCAGTGACGTGTATTGGTAAAAGTGGTCTCGCCAAGAGTTCCCTAGAGTACACACAAATACAAAAGTTCTCTCTCTCCTTTGTCTCTCTCAACAGTTGAATGCAGGTGATTATCTATCCATCCATCTATCTATCTCTCTATCTATCTATCTATCTATCTATCTATCTATCTATCTATCTATCTATCTATCTATCTATCTATCCATCCATCCATCCATCCATCCATCCATCCATCCATCCATCTATCTATCTATCTATCTATCTATCTATCTATCTATCTATCTATCTATCATCTATTTCTCCTCTGGAAATAGAAATCAGCAATTGTTCTGTACCTTCCAGATTTAGAAAACTGCATAAGGCAGTGAAAGAAGTGTTGAGGCAAGAGTTACATAGTCACTATGTGTAAAATGCAGAACTTGAACCCAAATTTTCATATTGTTGAGGTTAATACTCTATTGTGTACAACACTCTGCTTTAAGTTTTTGATTCAACACACACACACACAAACAGTACAGAACAAAGGTCTTGTAATTTTTCACAGACAGCTGAGTAATTTTTGTTTTAATTTGTTATTTTCAACAATTACATTTGATGAGAAAATCACATAGTGCTAATTACAAACAGTAGTCAGCTTTGAACCTGATATTTTCTCAAAGTAACTACACTTCAACTAACATTACAGAACAATTCCAACAAATTTTTCGTGAGGGAACGTGGTAATAAACTATGCAATACTTCACACAAAAGGCAATTCAGTATTTAGAAATCTTAAATACCTGAACATGAAAAATGGCCTCTGAAGATAGTGATATAGCTTAAACTATGCCTTTGTCCCTTTGAGGGTCTTGCTTTAAGGACTTTATAACTAGAATCTACTGTTTTGGAAATTTAGCAACTATATAACTACATATACATATATATATATATATATATATATAAATGTATATGTATTAATATACACACAGACACATACATATATATACACACTTGTTTTTATGTATATTTATGTATATACACATGCATATATACATATATGTGAATATTTATATATATACATATTCATGTATATTTATTTTTGAAAGTATTTCAAAATAGTGCCACCCACTGATGTTTACAACTTCAATTTATGTTGTCAGATAGATGTACACTGAGTAGTTCAATATGAGCTTTCAAACAAAATGCAAAGTTAAAAGACACAGTGGTACATATACAAATCAAATTCCAATTTACACTTTACAAAATAACTTGAGAGAACATCACTTATAGATTACTATTTTGCACTTTGTGAAGTAAAAAGGTTCACTTTCAATTCTAAGCAATATAATGTTTAAAGCAACTAAATATCATATGATATGACCTTATTGCACCCAAATGAATAATCTGCTCAAATAAGTATATTCTTCATACTGTTCCTAACACTTACTAACTCTGTGATCTTGGGAAACTCATTTAAATTATTTACTTCAGTTTCTTCATCTGTAAAATTAGGATAATAAAAGCACATACTTCCCAGGTTTGTTAGGAGTAACAAATGAGATAATAATTATAAAGTGCTTAGAACAGTAAATGGCACATAGTAAGTGCTATATAAATGTTAGTTATTATTGATTTCACGGAAAAAGTGATTAACTATATGGTATAATCAAGTTGCTTTGTAGAAGCATGTTAGGCAGAGGACAAAGAACTTCAGCTGATCATTGAAGGAGAGAAACAAGGGTTTTCTAGGAAGGGGAAGCATCATGAGTACAAGAATGAAATGAGAACTCACAGTGATTTCTGTCAGGTAACAAGCATTAATAAAGTACTTACAGTATACCTCACATTATGTGTGTATGTGTGTGTGTGGTCCCACCAACTACCAAGATATTGAAAAGTTTTAAGAGTTACAAATATGGTCTTTCCATGTTGGAATGCAAACAGTTCACCTTTGGTAAGTCCCCTATGACTTCTCTTTGCTGTTTATTTTTTTCATGCTTCTTCTCATTCTTGTGTTTGAAAGTCAAATTTTCTTTTCAGCTCTAGTCTTTTCATCAAGTATGCTTGAAAGTCCTCTGTTTCATTGAAATACCATATTTTCCCCTGAAGTATTACACTCAGTTTTGCTGGGTAGGTGATTCTTGGTTTGAGTCCTAGTTCCTTTGACTTCTGGAATATCCTATTCCATGCCCTTTGATCCCTTAATGTAGAAGCTGCTAGATCTTGTGTTATCCTGATTGTATTTCCACAATACTGGAATTGTTTCTTTCTAGCTGCTTGCAATATTTTCTCCTTGACCTGGAAAGTCTGGAATTTGGCTACAATGTTCCTAGAAGTTTCTCTTTTTGGATCTCTTTCAGGCAGTGATCAGTGGATTCCTTCAATACTTATTTTGCCCTCTTGTTCTAGAATATCAAGGCAGTTTTCCTTGACAATTTCATGAAAGATGATGTCTAGGCTCTTTTTTTGATCATGGCTTTCAGGTAGTCCCATAATTTTTAAATTGTCTCTCCTGGATCTATTTTCCAGGTCAATTCTTTTTCCAATGAGATATTTCACATTCTCTTCCATTTCTTCATTCTTTTGGTTTTGTTTGGTGATTTCTTGGTTTCTCATAAAATCATTAGCCTCCATCTGTTCCATTTTAATTTTGAGAGAACTATTTTCCTCAGTGAGCTTTTGAGCCTCTTTTTCCATTTGGCTAATTCTGCTTTTGAAAGCATTCTTCTCCTCCTTGTCTTTTTGAACCTCTTTTGCCAATTGAGTGAGCCTATTTTTCAAGGTGTTATTTTCTTCAGCATTTTTTTTTTTTTAGGTTTCCTTTAACAAGGTGTTGACCCGCTTTTCATGCTTTTCTTGCGTCTCTCTCATTTCTCTTCCCAGTTTTTCCTCCACCTGTCTAACTTGATTTTAAAATCGTTTTTGAGCTCTTCTATGGCCTGAGCCCATTGGACATCCACCTCAGATGTCTGGGATGCAGAGACCCCGACCTCCATGTCTTTCCCTGATGGTAAGCATTGTTCCCTGTCATCAGAAATGAAAGGGAGGAACATCTATTCCCCAAGAAAGTACCTTTCGATGGTCTTATTTTTCTTCCCTCTTCTGGGCATTTTCCCAGCCAGTTACTTGTCTTCTGAGATTCCTCCCCACCCCTGCCTAGATCTGCCCATCTAGTGCTTCGGGTCTGAGATTCAAATGTTGCTTCCCAGTCTCAGGGCTTTCTGTGGACGGCACAGCTGCTATTCAATGTGAGCTTAAGTTCTGGTGCTCAGGTGGGAGCAGGGCTGCCTCCCAGCCTCAGTACCCTCAGAGGCTTTATGAGGAGATCTTCAGTAATGGAGCGGAGCTCCTGCCTGCTCTGGGAGTCTAGTCTCCTGGCCGCCACTGCCTCTGCCGCTGCCTCCTGAGGTGGCCCGACTCACGGAGACACCCTGCTCCCCTCTCGGCCTGTAGCACCCTACTGACCTGTAGCACCTGTGGGCAGAGGGACCTTTGTGGCCACTGGAGGTTCTGCCCCTGAAGCCTGCTCAGATCTGCTACTCTGAGACCACAGGGCCAGGGCAGCATAGGGGTGGTCTCTGCTGTCCAGTGCATGACGGACCCCTGGGGACGGCTTTCCAGAGCTCTCTGGAACGGAAATCTCCTCCACTGTGTTGCTGCGTGGCTTGTTCTGCTCCAGAATTTGTGGGGAGTTCTTTTTACAGAAAATTTATGGGCTGTGGATTCGGAGCTACCATACGTGAATCTTTCTACCCTGCCATCTTGGCTCCCTCCCCCCCCCCCCCCCGCATTATTCAAATTTTTTAAATATAGTTTTCTCATCTAAGATTATATAAGGATACACATTACCTTTTATCTTCCCAAAAACTTAACATTATGCTAAACATAGTATGTGTGATTGTTGTGTGTCAGTTATAAAGAAACTAATTGTCTGCTATTTATGAAGTCCTTACGAAGTACCCAATACTGTACTTAAGCTCTGGGCATAAAAAAGAATAAATAAAACAGCCTCTTCACTCAATAAATTTCCATTTTAGTGGGGGAGCCTAGACTATATAATTGGTAAATCATCACAAATAGATTGCTGACATTGTTATTAATATAACTGGGGTTGATGTGATAAGAACCTGATTTTATTTTCATGAGAAAAACAATCATTGAAAAAATATAAACAATTAAGGATTGTATTTAGAAAGTTTTTTTTTTTTTCCCTAGGCTTATTTTTCCCTTGTAACTTTCTCCACTCTTCTCACCTCCCACTGCCTCCCTTGGCATCATTACCATTAAGGCTTATTGAAAAAGACACTGTAACTAGGAAACTTCTTCCAATGCTAATATTAGGCAACACATTAGACCACATGGTGTTTTCTGAGCTGTTGGCATCAGTATATGTCATCAGATATTAAGAACTTCCCTGGCGTGGCAAACATCACCTTCTTCAGACAGGAAATTTCTGGTCTTATCACTATTGGCCTGGATCAAGGCACTGAAATGCTAAATCATGAGTACCTTAGATTATATGTCTCCCTTTTTTCTTCAGAACAACACATTAAGCAATTCAATTCAAATTATATGTCATTCTAATTGGAGTTGGAGAGCAATTAACTTTCTGTGGTAAAATGTCAAGTACTTCTTTTGCCTTATCAAAGCAAATTTGTCAGTAGAAGACTATAGCTCCCTATAAATAACAATTGATGCAATTAATTGGTCTCTGTTTCAATTAGTTTATGAACCAATTTAAATATGGTGTAAGGATAACTAGGGAAATCAAGGAGAGACAAATGTGGTTTGTGCCCTGGCATAACATTACTTCTTTCGGCTGTGGTTTCAGATCAATATTTGTTCAAAATAAAATAATGAATTCTTCCAGCATATTAAAAACATGCTTACTCAGACAATGAATAGCTGTGAAATTATTGTCAGTGCATACATTGGCATGGAGTTTAGAAGCATTAGGAAAGTAGATTAGCATAAAAATGTAAAAAGATCATCTTCCACATATCTGTATAAGTACATACAAAATAAATGTGAAATTTTCTAGATAACAGTAAATGTGCAGCTAATAAGTTCTCAACAGACATCTCTGTGAAAGACAAGAATTGGAGAAATTTAGATAGCTGTTCCCAAATAGTTTTGAGAGGAAAATATGAGTGAAAAGAGTTAATGGAGAAGATTGAATTGATTAGGGAAAGATTCTGAGGTCTTAGAGCTAGAAGTCATCTTAATAATCATTAAACCTAATCCCATTATTGTTCTGATGAATATTGATAGATGCTTTTTTTCTTTAAATTATGCTGTGTCATTTCTTAAAATGAAAAGCAAAATCCCTATTCTCAGGAAGCATGTAGTTTAATGGAATGTGGAGGGAATATGTTATAATAAGATATATGATTAGAGCAAGTAAATGTTTAAGGGTCAAGTGTTTATAGAGAGGTCACACTGAATTTGCAGGTACATAATCTCAACACAGTTTCTAGAACCTGCATGACTTTGATCTGTTGATCAAGGAAGCATGCAAGCATCAATTCTGTACCAGATATGCTAAGAACTAAGGATACATACAAAGGCAAAAACATAGTGAAACAGTGAAACAGTTCATTCCTTCAAGGAAATTGCATACTAATGGGAGAAAACATGTAAATAGATAGGAACATAAATGACAGAGAAAGCACAGAGAAGTTTGAAAGTATAAGAAATAAAAGGTGGAATACATAAACTGCCCTTGGTCACTGATGGGAAACTGAAAAAGAAACAGGGCCCATTAAGTTGTACATGAGGAAAATTTAAGAATGCATATTGATTTAGAAAACGACACGTTTACATACACACACACACACACACACACACAGATGCACATCACATTTAATCAGATAGGAACTTTTAATATAGCTCTGGTCACATATGGCAGTGTTGTAGGCTTCATTCTGCCCATGGACCACATGTTTGATACTTCAGTCTCAGAGCATCACCCACAAGAAGGCATACCGAGCATGAGATAAAAGATTGTGAACCATATAGATGTTACAAAAGTGACAGTATTGCACTGTAATATCCCATTATAATAGCTTTCACATAACCAGTGTTAAAATTAATTACCCAATAAAGGGGAAACTTGAACAGGTGCTTGGCAAACTATGTTCCTAATACATAAAAATAAAATCATTTTATTAGAAAGGAATTTCACTAATGAATTCTGTGTATTACGTGTAGGCAGATGAATGTTTAAATTTTGGGGGACAGAAAGTTATCTGTTCCTTTTTTGAAAAGGTTCCCCTATATACTCCTCCCAACACTCTAAATAGTGTATTAAAATCTTCATAAATATCTTGAAGATAGAGATCATATATATTTTTTTTTAATATTAGAATATGCCCTACTATTTAACTGAGAGTTTCTCTGTATTGGTCATTTTTCTGGTTACTTAACTGTTGTTTTATTTTTTATTGAATAAATAATCTCTTTGTCTTCAATTTGAACGTCTTCTCATTGCATAAGAGAGAAATGGTTTAAAATTAATTTCTGTTGTTCAGTTGTACATAGCCATTGGAGAACCAAGAAAAAACATAGCAAAACAAAGCTTAGAACTGATATGCTTTAACGTAAAGGATATGGTTTATTTTCTGCCACCTATTACTTCTATGACCTTGATGAAGTCACCCCAGTTTTCTTGGCTTCATTTTTCTCATACCTAAAGTTCTTTGGACCAAATGATCTCGAAAGTTCTACCTAGCCCTCAATCTCGGATTTTATATTCTCTATCCCCAAATTAAAGTTGGTTGCATATGAAATTGTCAGGTATAAGTTCTGCACCTTTTTTATGCTGTATCCCACTGACTTTCTATTACTTGAAGGAATTTTTTCTTCTCATCTTTCTTCTTCAATGTCATTTCAACCATGGTTTTATCGCTTCTGTTGTCACTGAATGTGATTCATATTGCCTTCTCTATATATGTTTCCAGTTTTAAATCAAGAGTTACTGACTAAAACCATTCTTTCATTGAATCTGATTACCTCAATTCATCCTCTCAGTATCTTGATCGAGTATCCACTGACTGTATTCTTGGAGTTTTCTTGAGTTCATGTTCTTTTTGTTGATGTCTGACAACATAGACTAGTAGCAAATTTCAAGGATACCCTTTCACTTTCTAAATTCTATCTTTCTCTGTAATCTTGAGTTAATCCAATTTCATTCAGTAGTCATCTATGATGATTAAACCTGATGCTGGTGAGACATTATCTCAAATGATAGGAAAACACAGATGAAAATTAAAATAGATCCTATCTGAAGACACGTGCATTTTAAGAACATAAGCGATTAAAATAAACAAAGTAAATGGGCTAGTAAGTGGAAGGTGTGGTCAAATTAAATGCAAAATACCCTCAGAAAAGGGAGAACGTGAGCGATTAGGAATACAATATCTGCAAAGACATCATATAGGATGTGATATACAACTTGAGACTTAATGGAAGTTAGGGATTCAAAGTGAGAAAAGTGAAAATGGAATCCATTGAAAATATGGAAGAGGTGGTATGGTTGGATATAAGATGTGAAGAATCACATATGGGAAATAGCAATCTGTTTTTTTGATGGAAAGAGACAGTACATCTGGATAACAGTGTGTGAAATTAGCCTGGTTCTGTGGTAACCCATAATTAGATAAGCCCATTTGTGGGGATTAAGAGCAGGAGAAGGCTCTTCTTCAGGTTAGTTACCTTTTGTAATCCTGATAATTGGAACTGTCCTCGCTATTTCAGTGATAAGAAAGGTTGCAAATGAAATTGAGAAAATAGTTTTATAATAAAAATGAAGTAAGGGACAAAATAGAGAAACTACAGACAAAATGACACTCCGTAAGCTTTCTCTGTTACCCACAACCCCTGTTTTGTGACTATTATAAGTCTCATAATTTTTTAACAATTCCCCAAAACTTATCAGTCAATGAAGAAATTATACTCTGCTTATGAAATAGATAACAGACTCATAATACATATAAAACTAATAAAACAAGCAAAATTATAACAGGGTAAATAAAGTAATTTAATATAAGTATAGCTTTAGATATGCAAATCTTTTGATAGTGTCCATGATTTTCAGGTGTCTATGGATTTATCAACACAGATTTGTGATGGTATTTTTGTGAACACCTCTAAGTTCCAAGTTATTCATGGAGATTCTTTACATAATATTGCTAAAGTATGCTAGCTATAAGATTCAGTATAATTTTGTAAAACGTGAAAAAATGCGATCACATTGACATTCCAGTAATTAGTTCATGTGGTGAAAACTAGTATAAAACTTTTTTTTTAATATATATGATTAGGTATATTGATTTAATGGACAATAGTTACAAAATTTCATTTGGAATATTTTTGTTATTTAATATTCTTACCAAATAGTTTGGAAAAGCAGGAGAAGATATAGAAATCATAGATTCAAAGAGAAATGAACCATAATGAATAACATGTCCATAGAGTAAATGACAATTAGAGCACCCAATTAGCATAGACTTAGAGTTTGAATATGTGTGAATATTTAATAAATTTATTGAAGTTGGGTAAAAGTTCCAGTCACCCATTAAGTGACATGAAGCTCCAACCCAATATTATTAGATGGTAATTCAATTTTTTTGATTTATTTTTTTTTATTTTTTTAATATAAATTTATTTATTTAACTTTTTACATTCATTTTCACAAAATTTTGGGTCCCAAATTTTCTCACGATTTGTCCCCTCCCCTCACCCCAATACAAGAAGCATTCTAATTTTCCCTATCACCAATCTGCCCTCTCTTCTATCAACCCTCCCTTCTCTTGTCCCCATCTTCTATTTTGTCCTGTAGGGCCAGATGACTTTCTATTCCCCATTACCTGTATTTCTTATTTCCAAGTAGCAACAACAATACTCGAAAGTTGTTCCTAAAACTTTGAGTTCCAAATTCTCCCCATCCCTCTGTCCCCACCCATTCCCTTTGGGAAGTCAGGCAATTTGATATAGGCCATATCTGTGTAGTTTTGCAAATGACTTCGATAATAGTCGTGTTGTATAAGAGTAACTATATTTCACTCCATCCTATCCTGCCCCCCATTGCTTCTATTCTGTCTATTGTTCCTGTCCCTCCCCGAGTGTTGACTTCAAATTGCTCGCTCCTCCCATTGCCTTCCATTTCATCATCCCCCCGGACCCTGCTTATCTCCTTCTCCCCCACTTTCCTGTATTGTAAGATAGGTTTTCATACCAAAATGAGTGTGCATTTTATTCCTTCCTTTAGTCAAATGTGATGAGGGTAAACTTCTTGTTTTTTTTCTCAGCTCTTCTCTTTTTCCCTCCACTAAAAAGTCTCCTGCTTGCCTCTTGAATGAGATAATTTACCCCATTTCATTTAACCCCCTTTCCTCCCATTACATTTCTCTCTCACCATTTACCTTAATTTCTTTTCAGATATGATCCCATCCTATTGAATTCACTCTGTGCTCTCTGTCTCTGTGTGTGCGTGCATGTGTGTACGTGTGTGCTCACAAAACCATGTACATGTGTGTGTGCATGTGTATGTGTACATATGTGTGTAGTCCCACCAACTACACAAATATTGATAAGTTTTAAAAGCTACAAATATTATCTTTCCATGTAGGCATGTAAACAGTTCACCTTTGGTAAGTCCCTTCTAACTTCTCTTTGCTGTTTGCTTTTTCATGCTTCTTCTCACTGTTGTGTTTGAAAGTCAAATTTTTTTTTTCAGCTCTGGTCTTTTCATCAAGAATGCTTGAAAGTCCTCTATTTCATTGAAAGATCAAATTTTCTTCTAAAGTATTATACTCAGTTTTTCTGGGTAGGTGATTCTTGGTTTTAGTCCTAGTTCCTTTGACTTCTGGAATATCCTATTCCATGCCCTTCAATCTCTTATTGTAGAAGCTGCTAGATCTTGTGTTATCCTGATTGTATTTCCACAGTACTGGAATGGTTACTGGAATAGATCTCCTGGATCTATTTTCCATGTCAGTTGTTTTTCCAACGACATATTTCACATTATCTTCCATTTTTTCATTCTTTTGGTTTTGTTTTGTGATTTCTTGGTTTCTCAGAAAGTCATTAGCCTCCATCTGTTCCATTTTAATTTTGAGAGAACTGTTTCTTCAGTGAGCTTCTGAACCTCTTTTTCCATTTGGCTAATTCTGCATTTGAAAGCATTCTTCTCCTCATTGGCTTTTTGAACCTCTTTTGCCAATTGAGTGAGCCTATTTTTCAAGGTGTTATTTTCTTCAGAATTTTTGGGTTCTCCTTTAGCAAGGTATTGACCCGTTTTTCATGCTTTTCTTGCATCTCTCTCATTTCTCTTTCCAGTTTTTCCTCCCCCTTTCTAACTTGATTTTCAACATCTTTTTGAGCCCTTCCATGGCCCGAGTCCATGGGATATCTATTTCGGATATTTGGGATACAGAGGCCTTGACTTCTATGTCTTTCCCTGATGGTATGCATTGTTCTTCCTCATCAGAAAGGAAAGGTGGAAACATCTGTTCACCAAGAAAGTAACTTTTTATGGTCTTATTTTTCTTCCCTTTTCTGGGCATTTTCCCAGCCAGTTACTTGACTTCTGAGATTCCTCTCCACCCCCGCCTAGATTCGCCCAGCTAGTGCTTGGGGTCTGAGATTCAAATGCTGCTCCCCAGGCTCAGGACTTTAAGCTGTGAGCACAGCTGCTATTCCATGTGAGAGATTAAATTCAAGTCTCAGGTGTGTGCAGGGCAACCTCCGAGGCTTAGTTCCCTCAGGGGGTTTATGCGGAGGCCTTCAGTAATAGATCCAACTCCTACCTGCTCTGGGAACCGCTGGCCACTGTTGCCTCTGCTACTGACTCCTGAGGGGACCTGAGTTATGGAGACACCCCTCTTCCATCTTGACCACTCCAGACGGCTCTCTCCCTGACCTGTAGTGCCTGTGGGTTAAAGGACCTTCGAGGCCGCCGGAGTTCCTGAAGCCTGCTCAAATCTGCTCCCCTCTGTGCTGTGGGTCCAAGGCAGTGCTGGGCTCTGCTCTGGGTCCAGTGCACGATGGACCCTTGGTTTCAGTTTTTCATGGCTCTCCATTACCAAAATCTCCTCCACTTCATTGTCGTGCAGCTTCCACTGCTCCAGAATTTGTGGGGAGTTCTTTTTTACAGGAAATTTATGGGCTGTGGATTCGGAGCTAGCATATGTGAGTCTTTCTACTCTGCCATCTTGGCTCCTCCCCTGAAAACTAGTACAAAACTTATGTATCTGAGGGGTCGAGCCAAGATAGTGGGGTGTGAAGACAAACCTGCTCTAGCTCTCTCCTCATACCTCATAAAATACCTGTAAAAATGACTCTAAACAAATTCTAAAGTGGTGAAAGTCACAAAAAGACAGAGGGAAAGACATTTCCAGCTCAAGACATCCTGGAAGGCTGATAGAAAAGGACTATCACACTTGAGTCAGAGCAGAGCACAGTCCAGCCTTGGTCATGTAGCATGGACAGGATTGGAGCAGGATTCTGGCTGAGGAATTAGAAGTTAACAACTCCAACTCCCAGATTTCTCAACCCACAAATGTCAAAGAAAGCTTGAAAGGTCAGTAAGAAAGTTGTTTCACGTAGGTGAAGGGGAGGACCTTCTGGGCCCCATCTCTGCCTCAGGGTGGAGGCAGCAACTGGAGTAACACCATCCACTTTTGGAGAGCTCACCCTAAAGACCTTGGGGAAATCAAGTAGCTGATCTGTGTCTCCGTTCTGAGTAACAGTCCTGGGGTGAGGATGAGCACCAGAGTGGTGGAGCTGGTCGCACCTGTGGAGAGGGAATCCTACTCACAGATGCAGGACAGAAAAGAGTGCTTGTGATTGCTCACAAACAAGAGAACAGACCAGGACAAGGATAAACTCCTCTCCCTTGTTCATGCCACCTTGGAGGAACTGAGAACTTACAGGTCCCTAGAGAGTACATTCTACTTGAGAAAGGACTTAAAATTCAAGTAACTGGCTGGAGAAATGCTCAAAAAAGGGAAAAAAGTATATAGAAGGTTATTTTCTTGGTGAAAAGGTATTTTCTTCCATCCTTTTGGATGAGAAAGAGCAAAGCATCCCATCAGAGAAAAACATAAAAGTCAAGACTTCTACATCCAAAACTTCCAAAAACAATATGGAAAGGTCTCAGGCCATGGAAGAGCTCAAAAGGTTTTGAAATTGAAGTAAGAGAGGTGGAGGAAAAATTGGGAAAACAAATGAGAGCAATGCAAGAAAATCATGAAAAATAAATCAACAGCTTCCCAAAGGAGACCCAAAAGAATGCTGAAGGAAATAACAACTTTAAAAATAGAAACCAAATGGCAAAAGAGGTTCAAAAAGCCAATGAGGGGAAGAATGTTTTTAAAGCCGAATTGGCTGAATGGAAAAAGAGATTCAAAAGACCACTGAAGAAAATAATTCTTTAAAAATTAGAATGGAGCAGATGGTAGCTAATGCCTTTTTGAGAAAGTAAAAAAAAATACAAATCTACTCTACCCTACAGAAGGGAAGGGGAAATGGTATAGGAGAGGGAAGGTAATGGAACAGACAGCAAATTGCGGAAAGGGATAATCAGAAGTAAACACTATTTGGGGATGACAGGTCAAGGGAGAGAATGGAATGAATGAAGAGAAGGATAGGACAGAGGGAAATGTGGTTAATCTTTTACAATAAGCCCTTTTCATTGTTAAACATGTAAGATTTCTACTATGTTGCTTGTTTTCTCAATGAAGGTGAGTGAGAAGGGAGGGAGAGAATATGGAACCTAAAGCTTTAAGAATGAATATTAAAAATTGTTTTAGCACAGAACTGGAAATTAAGCTATACATTCAATGGAGTACAGAACTCTATTTTGCCCTACAGGATAACTGAGGGGAAAGGTGATGGAAGAAGGGTGGGTAATAGAGGGAAGGACAGACTGGAGGAAGAGATGGGGTGCATTCTGTCCTGGGATGGAGATGGGGACAGATGGTGAGAAAATTTTGAATTCTAATTCTTGTTGATGTGAATGCTAAGAACTGAAAAATAAATGCTATATATTAAAAGAAAAAAACTTATGGAGCTAATCATATAACCACAGAGCTATAAAAAACACCAAAACAATCTACCCAGTCAAGTACTTTATACTTGTAGTGTACTATAGTAATTCAGTGGTACTATATTATTGCAGCAACAAGAATGATTACATTAAAAAACCTATTTTACCTACCATGTTTAGAGAGATTTTATATGAAAGGAAGAAACAGGGACATGGTTGTTATAGCATTAAGACTGACCCTGCAGGCCTAAACCTAAGGAAAAAGAGTGACATCATAAATATAACAGGATAATGTATCCGTAGTTCTGTTTGATTTCTGGTAAAGGTCGTGGTTGATTTTTGGTACAGAGAGTTATTCTATAAAATTCAGCATTATTCCCAGGTTATCCTTTCAAGATAAAGGCACAAAATCTTCCTGACCTCTACTTATAGAAGATCATCCCTTCAACTTTCCCAGACACAGATATCTAATTGTACCAGTTGTTGGATTGCTTTCCCCTTGAGCAGTCAGTGGCCTTCCCTTTAAACCGTGGATTACTGACTTAAAGATATTTTTCTTCGTTTATACCTGAATTCAAAACTCAGAACACTATCAAATTAGAGTAAGAAGAGATTTTACTTCAAATAAAAAGTTTAACTAATTACAGGTTTTAACTAGATGCAGTTATTGTTATTTCTCTAATGTTGTTGCAAGAAAAGTTCAAAAAACATTAACAAGGGCTTAAAAAAAATCAGCATTATTTTCTTCTCTTCTTAAACGTAGCCTGTTGTAAAAATCAATAAGGAAATTAAGAAAATAATCACATTCTAGAATCACATAAAGATAGTGAATAAATATATGATAGTTTGCTGAAAATTCAGAAAAACACTTGTATTTCCAGGTAGAACTTTGTAATTTTCATAATCATAAGCCATCATATAAATAACATCTCTACCATGAGCAAATTTGTAAATTCTCTCACACTTTGGCAAGATGTGTTTGTGATGAATGAGAGCATCCTACTTTTTTCAGTACGCCAATTCATTATTTTGGAATTTCACAACACTTAGGAACTTCTTACACAAGGCTAATAAGGTATCTGGAAAGTTTACAAATAAAGAGGTTTTAAAATGTTATCTTAACTTTTTTTATCTTTTCCCACAAAGTCATTATTATTCTTCCCACTCATCTCAAATAAAGATTTGATACATTTGACATTATGACAATAGCTTTTAATTAATTTATAATTAGAATCCAAATCAAAAGATGATAAAAATCACAGGGATAAATTTGTAACATCTTAGTATCATCTTCTATACCATAGCTTCCCAAAATTCACAATACAAGAAAAGTTAGTAATAAAATAGTAACTTACACAATATCAGGTTGTTCACCTTTCATTCTTGAAGAGGACCAAAGATATAAAGAGGGGCATGTCTTCACTTGTGCGTGAATTAGATCTGAATGAGGCAGAGCTGCAAAAAACCATCAGCTTTGCTCTCTCCTCCGGAGACATATATTTAAAATATAAAACAAAACTTATTGCCAGTAAGAAGACATTAATTCAGTTGAGTGCATTTCTGAATTATGTTACATAAAAAATCAATTTAGTTCATTTTGTCTCTTTTGGAATTCCATGTTGATTGCATAGACTAATTTTTATCCAAATATATTTCCAAGAAAACTTCTGCATTTTCTCAACACATTGCTGTAATTGGAAATACTAAATATTTTTTTTTCTACTAAGGCCTGACTTACCTATAGAGGGTCAAACATCACAATTATCTTAATAGAGAAATATATCTTACTTACAATGACACTAGAATAAAGTAAATCATACATCCACCTGCTTTTAACAATGGCATTCTGCAGAACCTTAATTTTTCGAAGGGCCATTTAGTCCCAGTAATTCACATAAGCAGGACCATGGCTTTTAGTTAGTCTACCTTCAAAGATTTAAAGTGGCAGTCCTGTATTCTCATCCTCCTTATTTAGAGTCCATGAAGATTTTGTATTCCTCACATAATGACTAAAATATACCTTTCTAATTATTCTTCACTGACAGATTTTGATCAATTCTACATTAAAAATAGTTATATATTTTCATATCATAAAGAATAACCCCATAGAGTGTCATATCCTTTTTATCACCATGGAATTTAAAAAAAACCCTTAAACATCTATTTCCAAAACTCCAAGATCCTTACTTTCAAAGCCTCCATTCAAATAGTTCAAACAGAGTCTAATTTTCTTTAGCATTCTTTCAATTTGCCTCTCATCTCTCAGTGAATAAACTTTTTCATTCTTTGTTTTTGTACCCTTCCTGTGAAAGTTAAGTCTTTCAAAACTGGACCTTTCTTGGTCTCTTTTATATTTGGATCTTATATTTCACTTAGTTTTGCTTCTTTAATTTCACTAGTGTTTCTGTTCTAGCCATATTCCATACAACTATAGAACTCATCTTCACTTCATAGGATTTCTACTTGACTATTCAGCACACATCTTTATAACACAATAGCAATTAATTGCAGTGATATTGTTATATTTTTGAGCTCTTAAATGCTAACGAATATGTTGTATTTTTCAATGTTTGAGGCAATCAGGGTTAGGTGACATGCTCAAGTTCAAGCAGTCAGTGTCTGGGACCAAAGTTGAACTCAGGTCCTACTGATTCCAAGGCCAATGTTTTCTAATGTCTTTTAGCAACATTTTTGCTTTTAATTTACATAAATGATTGTGTTGTATTATATTATTCACTGAAGAAAATACATTGGTCAAACAAAATATTTTCCAAATTGAATTTTGGTTAACTTTAAAGTTCTCCCTGATTTAAACATTCTTTCTTTTCATGTTCAGGAAACATATTAATAATAGGAAGTTCTTAAATACCAAATACATTGAAACTGAAAACTTTAAATTCAATTTCCCGTTCACTTTGGAACTTCACCGATACAACCTCCAAATTAGCTTCTGTTCTTTTATTTTTGTTTTTCCTCTAGTCACGGAAATAATCATTCCTCATTGCACTAAGGCAATAAAAATGTCATTGTTTAAGGAAATACTGTTCCAATGTAAGTTATACAAAGCTTTCCTTTAAGATTTTCCCATAAAACAAATTGCATAGGTGATGAAAAGGACTGGAGCCAGCTTCAGGGTGAGGAATTAACAGTAGCAACTGTGGATCCCATATTTCTCAAATAAGAAACGCCAAAGACAGCTTCAAAAGTTAGTGAGAAAACTCTTTCACCTGGGGGAGAGTGGAGTGCCATCTGGCCCTAGCTCCTTGGTGGTGGCAGCCACTGCAACAACAGCATCCACTTTTGGGGCCCTCCTCCTAAAGTCCCTGGGGGAATTAAGCAGCTGATCTGAGTCTCAGCTCTGAGTGGCAGTCCTTGAGTGAGAAAGAATGCTGGCATGGCAGAGCTGGTGAGGACTGTTGAGAGGTAGCCATTCTCGCAGATCCTGGGCAAAAGAAGAATACTTGTGGTTGTTCACAGAACAGAGGACAGGCCAGGTGAGGAGGAAAGTACTCTCCCTTGATTGTGCCACCTTGGAGGAACTGAGAACTTACAGGTCACTGGGGTATACAATCCACATAACAAAGGCTCAAAAGTCAAGTAACTAGCTGGAAAAATGCTCAAAAAGGGAAAAAAATAAGACTATAGAAAGTTACCTTGTTGGTGAAAAGATATTTTCTTCCATCTTTTCAGATGAGTAATAATAAAGCATACCATCAGAGGAAGATATAAAAGTCAAGGCTTTTACAATTAAAACCTCCAAAAATTATACAGTGACTTCAGGCCATGGAAGAGCTCAAAAAAGATTATGAAATTAAAATAAGAGGGATGGAGGAAAAATTGGGTAGAGAAATGAGAGAGATGCGAGAAAATCATGGAAAGCAAGTCAAAAACTTGCTAAAGGAGACTTCCAAAATGTTGAAGAAAATGACATTTTAAAAATAGAATAACCCACATGGCAAAAGAGGTCCTAATGGTGAATGAGGAGAAGACTGTTTTAAAAAGCAGAATTAGCCAAATGGAAAAGTAGGTTCAAAACTCACTGAATAAAATAGTTCTTTAAAAATTAGAATGGAACAGATGGAGGCTAATGAATTTATGAGAAACAAGGAAATTATAAAACAAAGCCAAAAGAATGAAAAAAAATAGAAGACATGAAATATCTCATTGGAAAAACAAGCGATCTGGAAAATAGATGCAAGAAGAGTTATTGGTCTACCTGAAAACCACAAAGAAAAAAAGAGCATAGACATAATCTTTCAAGTAATTATTAAAGAAAATTGCCCTGATATTCCAGAATCAGAGGGTAAAATAGAAATGAAAAGAATTCACCAAACACCTCCTGAAAGAGATACCAAAAGGAAAACTCCTAGGAATATTGTAGCCAAATTCCAGAGTTCTCAAGTCAAGAAGAAAATATTACAAGCAGTCAGAAAGAAACAATTCATGTATTGTAGAAATGCAATCAGGATAACAAGGTTTACTAGCTTCTACATTAAGGGAGCAAAGGGCTTGGGATATGATATTCTAGAGGCCAAAGGGGATAGTAGTAAAACCAATAATGACCTACATAGCAAAACTGAATATGATACTTCAGGAGAAAAAAAAATAGAATTTCAAATAAATAGAGGACGTCCAAGCATTCTTGTTGAAAAGACCTGAGCTGAATAGACAATTTGACTTTAAACTTCAAGAATCAAGAGCAACATGAAAAGGTAAACAGGGAAGAGAAGCCTTTAGGAACACATTAAAGTTGAACTGTTTACATTCCTACATGGAAACATGTTATTAGTAAATCGTGTGACCTTTTTCTTTATTAGAATAGGTGTTTATGGGTATGCATCTATGTTTGTATTATATATGTGGTGTAGATATGTATATATACATGAGTGTATATATGTATGTGTATGTATATGTGCATGTATATGTAAGTATGTGTGTGTTTATACATATATTTGTATACACACTTGTACGTATGTGGATATGCATATATATGTATGTATGCACACACATGCATACATATATACATAGAGGGCACAGGATGAGCTGAATATGAAGGGAGAATATCTAAAAACTAAAATTTACTGTTGAATTGAATGTACTGGAAGTAAGAGAAAGGAAGAGGTTGAATGTAGTAAAGCATCTCACATAAAAGAGAAAAGAAAGAACTTTTAAATGCAGGGCAAAAGAGGGAAGATAAAAGGAAATAAATGAGCCTTACCATCATGGGATTTGCCTTAAGGAGGGAATAACATAAACTCAATTGGATAAGGAAATCTACTTTACCCTGAAGAAGGCAATGGGGAAAAGGATAGGAGGGAGAAGATAAAATAAGGAATAGCAAATTGGGGAAAGGAATAATCAGATGCGAACTCTATTGTGGGAGGATAGGTCAAGGGAAAGAACAGAATGAATGGAGGGCAGAATAGGACAGAGGGAAATATGGTTAGTGTTTTACAACATAACTACTATGGAAGTGCTTTGCATGGTTACACATATATAAGTGATATGGAATTGCTTGTCTTCTCAATGAGTGTAGCTGGGGAGAGAGGGAAGGAATATGGAACTTAAACCTTTAAGAATGAATGTCACAAAATTTCAACATGGAAATGGAAATTAAGCAATACATGTAATGGAGTATGGAACTCTATTTTGCCCTGCATAAAAATAGAGGGGAAAAGGGATGGAAGAAGTGTGAGTAATAGATGGGAGGACAGACTAGAGGAAGACATGGATAGGGTGCATGCTCTCCTGCAGTGGAGGGTGGGGAGAGATGGGGAGAAAAGTTTTAATCCAAATTCTTGTGGAAGTGAATATTGAGAACTGAAAAATAAGTATATATATATATATATATATATATATATATATATATATATATAAATCAAAAAAGGCAAAAATTAAAAAATTTCTACAGAGGGGTAACACAAAATTCACTTAGAAATTTCACCATTGAAAAAAAAAACATTGACACCCACATTTTGGAAATACATAGTAGGGGCCTTACCTTTCGATCACAAACGTAGCCTCTGCCATAAATTTTTGCAGATTGGGAACAAAGAAGCCTCTCTCTCTTATTTGTGTCTCAGTGCCTCTCTAGCTTAAGCACAGTTAGAAAGAAGATCTCTTTTTTAGGACATTGCACATTATTTTTGTTTTTTAATTTGTTTAGTTATATTTTCTACTTTTTAACATTCATTTCCAGAAGATTTTGAATTCCAAATTTTCTTCCTATCTTTCCCCCCACCCCAAGACACCATGCATTCTGATTACTCCTTCTCCCAATCTACACTCTCTTCTATCACATCTCTCCCTTCCTCTATCTCCATCTTCTCTCTTTTCTTGTAAGCCAGGAATGATTACCTGTATTTATTATTTCACAGTTGCATGTAAAATCAATTGTCAACATTCATTCCTAAAACTTTGAGTTCCACCTTCTCTCCCTTCCTCCCTCCTGATCCATCTCCTCTGAGAAAGCAAGCAATTCAATATAGGCTATACATGTGGTGTTATGCAAAATACTTCCATAATAGTAATTCTGTGTAAGACTTGCTATATTTCCCTCCATTCTATCCAGCACCCTATTTATTCTATTCTCTCTTTTGACTTTGTCCTCCCCAAAAATGTTTACTTCTAAGTTTTCCCTCCTCTCATTTGCCCTCCCTTCTATCATCTTCCCACACACATTTTCTCCCTTTCTCCTCTACTTTCCTGTTGTGTTAGATAGATTTTCATACCAAATTAAATAAGCATGTTATTCCCTCCTTAATTCCAATGTGATGAGAGTAGGCCTCACTTTTTCCCTCTCACCTCCTCCTTATTTCTCCTCCATTGAAAAGGCTTTTGCTTGCTTCTTTTATGAGAGATAATTTTCCCCATTCAATTTCTTCCTTTCTACTTCCAATATATTCCTCTCTCACCCCTTAATTTTATTTTTTTAGATATCATCCCTTCTTATTCAATTCACCTTGTGCCCTCTGTCTCTGTCTCTCTCTGTCTCTCTCTGTCTCTCTCTGTCTCTCTCTGTCTCTCTCTGTCTCTTTATATATATATATATATATATATATATATATATATATATATATATATATATATAATCTCTCCCACTACCTAAATACTGAAAGAAATCTGAAGAGTTACAAATATCTTTCTATACAGGAATGTGAACAGTTCAATTTTAGTAAGTCCCGTACGATTTCTTGTTCCTGTTTACCTTGCCATGCTTCTCTTCATTCTTGTATTTGAAAGTCAGATTTTCCATTCAGCTCTGGTCTTTTCATCGAGAGTACTTGAAAGTCATCTATTTCATTGAACGACCATTTTTCTCCCAAAGTATTACACTCAGTTTTGCTAGGTAGGTGATTCTTGTTTTAATTCTAGTTCCTTTGAATTCAGGAATATCATATCCCAGGCCCTTCAATCCTTTAATATATAGAAGCTGCTAAATCTTGTGTTATCCTGACTGTATTTCCACATTACTCAAACTGTTTATTTCTGATAGCTTGCAATCTTGCCTCCTTGCCCTGGAAATTGTGGAATTTAGCTACAATATTCTTAGGAGTTTTGCTTTTCAGATCTCTTTCAGGAGGTATTGGTGGAACTTCAGGGTATTTTTCCTTGATAATTTCATGAAAGATTATGTGTAGGCTCTCTTTTTAATCATGGCTTTCAAGTAGTCCCACAATTTTTAAATTATCTCTCCTGGATCTGTTTTCTAGGTCAGTTGTTTTTTCTAATTTCACACTGCTTTCTTTTTTCATTCTTGTGGTTTTGCTGTATTCAAATTTTTAAAGAACTATTTTCTTCAGTGAGCTTTTGAACCTCCTTTCCCATCTGGCCAATTTTGCTTTCTGAAGTGTTCTTCTCCTCATTGCCTTTTTGGACCTCTTTTGCCATTTGGATTGTTCTATTTTTAAAGATAGTGTTTTCTTCAGGATGTTTTTGGGTCACCCTTAGCAAGCTCTTCACTCACTTTTCAGGATTTTCTTGCATTGCTACCATTTCTCTTCCCGATTTTTCCTCCACCTCTCTTAATTCATTTTCCAAATCCATTTTGAGGTCTTCCATGGCTTGAGACCACTGCATTATTTTTTTTTTTGAGATTTTTGTATTTAAAAGCCTTGAACTTTATATCTTCTTCTAATGGGATACTTTATTTTTCCTCACCTGAAAGAATGGAAGAAAATACCTTTTTGCCAAGAAAGTAACTTTCAATAGTCTTCTTTCCCTTTGTTTTTTCATGGCATTTTTCCAGTCAGTTACTTGACTTCTGAGTCCTTTGACAAGTGGACAGTATACTCTAGAGATTTGCAAGTTCTTAGTTCCTCCAAGATGGCACAATTATGGGAGAGCATTTGTTCCTCTCCTGGTCTTTCCTGGTCTGTGAGCAGGAACCCCTCTCAAGAGCCTCCACCAACCCCACCTTGCCAGAACTCCTCCTAACCCCAGGAAGGACACTTAGAACTGAGAACCAAATAGGCTGCTCAATTGCCCAGGTCTTTAGGCAGGTGACTCAAAAAATCGACGCTGATGTGTTGCTACCACCCAGGACTTGGTGCTAGACTTGGACCCTGCTCCCTTCTTACCTAGGTGAAAGAGCTTTCTCACTGAATTTTGAAGCTGTCTTTGGCATTTGTGGGTTGAGAAATCTGGGAACCGCAGCTGCCACCCTTGATTCCAAGCCCTGAAGCCTGCTACAGTTCTGTCCCTGCTGTGCCAAGCAGTCAAGGCTGAGTTGCATTCCACTCTGAGTCAGGTGTGATAGACCTTTCCTGTAGGCCTTACAGGCTGTCTTGAGCTGAAAATCTCTTTCACTCTGTTGTTTTGTAGCTCCTGCTGCTCTAGAAATTGTTTAAAGTCATTTTTTACTAGTATTTTACTAGTTATTTGGTTAAAACTAGAGCAGGTCTGTTCTTCTACTCTTCCTTCTTGGCTCTGGCCTGATATTGAAAATTCTACAGAAGAAAAAAGTTTTCACTCTTTATACCCCTTTATCTTTTTCCTAATTTATCACAAGAAAAAAAAATTAACTGGAATCACCTAGAAACAAAACACAGATAATACTAACAATATACTGAACATAACACAAATACAAATGCTTAAACCAACACGAAGACAAAACAGACACATGGGAGTGCCTCTTGGCACTTCTTCAATTAATCTGAAGAAGAAAGTTTCCAATCCAGAATTAACCAAGCTAGAGTAGACCAAATGATCTGAGTGATCAGATGAGAGGGAGTAGTATTGTCATTTGAACATTGAGGCAGCATGGCCTATCTTCCTCATTTTCCAAATATGAATACTCACCAAGTTCTCAGCACTGACCCATAAGGGCTATCCCAATTTGAGGAGCTTGGAGCATGTACTTGTTATGATACCTGGAATCCCATAGGGCCATTCATCAGAGAACTGCACCCCAACCATTCACTATGGATAAATTTATTAGTGCTGCAACAAACCAGGATTAAAACTATAAATCTCAAAGTAAAACCAAAACCTGAACTCAATATGCTTAATTTAGGAACCAATGAAGGTTTATTGAACTTGCCAGCAAGGGAACCCCACCAGCACAGGAAGAGACTACCAAAAAGAAAAAAAAAGGAGAAAGTTTGCATAGGTTTAAATTGGGTATGGGGTATATCAGGATTAGATATGACATTTTTCTTTGTAGGAATAGGGTATGTGACATCCCATAACTGGACTGGCCTGTTTTGGGAGGTTTTCAGATTAGCTCTCTATTATAGCTCTGACCTAATAAGAATGTTCTTATTTCAGTAGTAAGGAAAGTATAGAAGGGGGTGGGAAAAGGTTTTACAATACAAACAAGGTCAATGGCAAGATAAGGAACAGCAAAGCAAAGGAAATTGCTTTGGCTTTCTCTGCAACTCAGATTTGCAAAAATTGTCCATAAATATTCTCACGCTGTTTCATATATTATAAATCTACTTTGGTATACATGTGGGTAATTCTATGATATGAATATATATGCAACTTTTACTCATGACTTATGAGTATGTGATACTCCATGTTTATGGGACTCTTTACATAAGTCTGCACATTTGAATCTAACAATACTGAGTTAAGAAGAGCAATGATATAACAACCTTAAAAATCAGGAAACTCAGGTTCAGGATTTAAATAACTTAACCAAGTTCATACAACTAATAAGTGACTGATCAAGGAATTCAAACCTTAATCTTTTGACTCATTATCTCAGTGCTTACTCTACATCTCAATGCTTAATAAATCAGTAAAATGAATTAAAACTTAGGGAAAATAATTACAAAGTAATTTAATGATACAAAGTAGGACAATAAGTTAAAAAGAATAACTTTGGAAAAGTTATTTGGAAAAGAAGGTACATAGAGACAGATAAATATATAGATAGATGTATATTTATACAAACATATACATGCATATATGTACATATATTTATACATATGTATATATATTTATATATATATATGTACATACATTATACATGTATCCATATGCCTGTCTCATTCACACACTATAGTATGTGTATATGTTCATATTATATAATATATATTTCCATACATATATACAGACATCAAATCTACTATACATAATATGTGACTGTATATACATACATTTGTAGATACACAATGTTCATGTGTACATGTGGATACATCTATCAATCTATCTGCCTAATATTAACCAGTAAGATAAAGTAATACCTGATACTAGGTGCTAGGTGTCTAACAAAGAGAAAAATCTTGCAGACATCAATGAAGTATAGAATAAAAAAGGGAGTGGTTTTGAATACCTGCCAGGTATTAAGACAAGATGAACTGGAGAATGTGAAAAACAGAGAAAACCAAGGAAATCATTTTCTTTTCTTGACAAATCAGACTTTAGAATTATTACATAGCCAATGCAGTATATCACTCTAGATCTCAAGGAGCCTAGATTAATCATGTAAAGGAAACAAAAAAGAGAACTATACTTTATATTTTTTCTCCTGATTTTGTGCATATTTTATTGATCAAATTTCATATTTCTAACTACTCTCTGGTCTTGTCTCAAGTAAATTTAAAAGACAGACTGAGGTACAGACTCTGAGCAAAATCACTTTATTAACAGTGAGGCATAGGACTGTCAATAAAGTGAATGAATAGCTACAGCTAGATAATCCACCCTGAGTAAAGGCTAACAGCTGTTTAAACTGAAGTGTATCCTCCTTCTGATTGGCCTGACAATACATCATTTAGACCTCCCCAGAAAAAGGTAAGGCAATCTTGATTGGTAGACAACTTAATGAGGAAGTGGGTTATTGTTATTTATCGTAGAGTTTTGAAGAAGACCAATGACATCACAGAGGGATGTGTTGACTCCTATGGGAATTGGGATGTGAGTCAGAGTTGAACAAACTATTTTCAAAGAGAGAGATTAGCTCTCTTTCCCTATTTCATCTAAGTCCAGTAGCAAGAAAAAAAGTCAAGATGCCTAGTGATGGCCCAGGATATAGTGAATAAACTTTGTGTCTTGTCTATGTGACAAGCTCTAAGTGTTATGTGGCACTTCTGTCATCTACCTTCATGACAACTGGAACAAATTGCTCTATTTAATCCATTCTACTAGAAGTCTTCACATGCTTATGATAGGCATTCCCCTAATTCACTAGTGGCTTTGAGGCTGATTAGTTACCTCAACCTGATTTATCCTGTCTTCCCAGACAGTTTAAGGAAATCTTTGAGCCTCAGGTAAAACTTGCATGCCAGGTGAGTGCCAAAGGTGGCAAAGGGCTTGGTAAGCTCTTACACCAGAAGTACTAGTCCTCCTTGAACACCCTACACATCCCAGGAATTGGGTTAAGGATCACCTTAGATTCTTTTCAGTACTTCTTTGGATGATGAGAATAATACTCAGGATTATTCTGTTAACAAAGGTATAGTCTGCACAGACTTCGACTGAATCAACTTGAATCTCAATTAAATTGAATTTAAATTAAGTAGATAGTGAATGATGTTAGAAAAGTAGAACATGGGTAGAGTCACTTTACAGTAGAATTGAGACCTGAATAGAGACTATCACAAGACAAAAACTTAGAATTTTTGTGAGTTTGTCCTCTATCTAGGTGGAGAGTGCAGTCCCATGAGAAAGGTATTTAAACTTACATGACAGAGCATATTAAAATAGAGTTTAAATATATTTTCAATTTCTCAGTCTAAAGACTTTTCTGAGATATTTTAATTCCATATTTTAGGACAGAGCTCTAATTCCAGCTTGCTTTCCCAGTCAGAAAGTGTTTGTGTCACAGATGAAAAACTGAAAGTAAATCTTTTCAGAAAGAGATGCTAGAGTGAGTTCATTGCTGTACTGCCATTCTGGACATTCATTAAAGAAGTCAGGCTGAATTAGACCAGCTGGGATTGATCAGATGTGGTTGAGATCTTAGGAATGTAAGTGGTGACAGGCACAATGGTGGACTCACACAAATTGGTTGTGATTGATGGCTACCACTCAACTGGCTTAGGGATGATTATATTGAATTGTGAAATACTGGACATTATCCCATCTTGTCTGGAGTGCTTTAAAAACTATGACTTCTGGGTCATTGAAGAGAACAGCCCATTCTCCTCATCATTTTCTAATTGTCCACTTCCTGTAAATGTACTTTTAAAAACAACTTTCATATAAAATAGTCTGTAATATATTTGTAGGTTTTTTTTTTCATCAACAGCTTCTATTGTTTATTTTTTCTGTCTTTCTGTTTTAAATAGATCACACTATGTACCAAACCACCTCTATTACACTTAATAATGTCTTTTCAGTGTAATATTCTTATCATCATTATTGCAATTCCATTTGGGAATTGATTCTTACTTTCCTTTCATAAAAATTGTTATGTTTCTTTGTTATTTGTATATATAGATCCCTCAGTGCAATATTTTGCGTACATAAATGAGAAGCTATATTCAAAGCAATTACTGGTTCAACATCATACTGTCTCTCCCTGAACAAAGCATTTATATGGATTTATGCATTAGGCAATGAGGCCACCAGACTATGCACTAAATCCCAAGAACAGATGTGTCACAACGAAGGAAACATATTTTTTCCAAGCTTCATATACACTCAGTACTTCAAGCAGACTCAGCAAATATTCAAAATTGTTCAGGATTGATTTAAGCTTTAGTTAGTGAAAGTACAATGTAAGAAATACATTTCAAATAAAATTTACCCTGAAGGTATTAGCTGAGATTTGTGTAGAACACACAAGTCAGAACGCAAGGCTTTATAAATACACTATCAGGAATTCAGATATATAATCAGTTATGAAGTGGATACAAAGCAAAAGAGGCATATATTCATTTAAAGAGGATACTTCTTTGTTTGAAAAAAATCATATAATTTTTCCCTAAGACACTCTATTTTAATAGACCAAGTTACACATATGTTAATAGATATCTTAAACATTTATGTCAGTAATTGAGGCCATCTTACATGCAGTGATTTTCAGCTATTCTTTTGTTGTTATTGTTAAATCATTTGAACTAATTTCTCTGACTGCTTCATGACTAGCTCTGCTATTTGCTCTGAACAGGATCCCAAGACCAAAGATTATTCACTGCTAAAAGAGTTAGCACTTCTTAAGAGAACTATAACTCCTCTCTAGCATTTCAATAATTAGAGTTCTCTTCTTCAAGGTTTAACACCTTCAGCACTAATTTTATTATTGTTTTAAAATATAGCAGAAAGATGCCAATTATGTGGGATCAGTAATATTAATAAGGATTATTCATGAATCTGAAATATTTCAATATTAGTATCAAAATACATAGTAAATGGTGGCCTTTTAAAATATATAGTTCTTATTTTTTTCAACATTTTCTTCTATCTCAAATAAAAATGAGTATTTTATTGGATTTTAAAATAATAAAATGAAAGTGGATAGAAATTCCTAATTGATTGAATGAGGACTTATTCACTATACAGTCCTCATATGGTACAATGATCAATGAGAACCTGAATAAATGGAAAATATTGGTTGTCTCCACAGCAAAATTGGGATATTTTTACTTGTTTCATTTCTGGTTCATCTTTCTATTTAACCGAAATCAATTTCATGAAACTGGGTTAAATCCAGGAATATTTGACCAATAGCACTATAGTTCTCTGCTACCAATATAATCTCTTCTAGATTAATTTCTTTCTAACTTTTTCTAACTGTACTCAATATCTCATGTGAATTCACATGAAATACTTTTAATTTGAAAATTGTGAGACAAACATTGCTTAGGCCACATAATCATTATCCCTTCAGCAATGAAGTTTAACATTTACATTAGTCCTAAAAAGTCTTAAACTGAATACCCTTTTACTATTTTTTTCAATTACCAAGTAATTATTGACATTTTCAAAAGTATAATCTTATTGCCTTACAGTATTCCAAAGGAAATGTAGACTTTGAAGTTATCACCTAGAATAAATCATTGTTTAATATGGATTGTAATGTTTTTTAAGTAATGTCTGATCTTGAGGAATAGCATTTTACAAAGAGCATTTTTCACATCAGAAGTGAAATGTCATTTTACAGATGAGGAAACTGCAGCCAGAGAAAAGAAATGGCTCATCCAAAGTAATATAACTTATTAATAGCAGAGCTAGAATAGTATACTAGTGTCTGGTTTCAATCTTATTTTTTTAATTTCATCATAATTAATCAGAAAATGGGCCAACCTTTTAAACTTATCATGAGTTAAACTGAAGAAATGAAAAAAGAGAATGCAGAAAAATATGTATTTCTATAGAAGAGGGAAAAAGAGTATTATCCATTTATGTTTGAATGAACATAAAGGATAAATTGAGACTATAAACTAAAAAATGATAATCTTAAATAATTTTGATAAGACAAAATATTGTAGTTGACAATTTACCTTTTTTTCTGTAATGCTTAACACCAGATCTCCTCTAAAATTTTCAGAAAATAGTAATTGTTAGATGGTTGGTTGAAAGCAAGAACTAGCCTGAACTCTCTCCCAACCTCTTTCAAACATTTTTATAAATTGACTCTGAACAAATTCTGGGGGACAGGACCGACAAAGAGAAATACTTATGCAGATTTTCATCCCAAGACAACATGGAAGATCGACAGGACAGTTCTGTTGCACCATGTGGAGAGAGGAGCACAGTCTAATATAGGCTGTGCCAATTCAGCATAAGAAAAGTCAGAGCAGGCCTCAGGGGACTGAATCACATACTACAATTGTGACTTCCATAATTCTCAGCTCACAGATGCCCGAGAAAATTTAGAAGGTCAGCAGGAGCTGTCTGTCAGAAAAGGGTGTGAGAAAAGAGTAGTCTTGTGTAGGGTGTGTCAATAAAACCCAGGACCCAGCAGAGGTGGAGCGGGCTACAGGAGTAACTGAATCAGTAGCAGAAGCAGTGGCAGCAATAGTGACTGCTCTTGGAGCAATCACCCCACAGACAGAATGTTTGAGATTCATCCATTTAGGCTTCTAGGAGTCAAGATGGTGGAGTGAGCAGTAAGTCATTTTCCCCTACCACTACTGACCTTGAAAAAGCCACAAAATATTGTCCTAGACAAAATCCTGTAACACTAGAATCAACAAAATAAAAGAAACAACAGTCTTTCAGCTTGGGAAGAAATATAGGGTGTAAGGGGCGCTCTGGACCCAGGCCCCCTGAGAGGATAGGAGACGCCAGGAAGTCTGGACCTGCTGACGTGGCTCTGCCACACTGGCACTGGGGAGGCTTCACTGAGCTGAGCTCCGCCCTCAGGGAGGAACTGGGGAGGAGCCTACCCGGAAGAGGAGGGCAAGACACTAGGGATAAAAGGCACACGCAGGAAGGGCTCGGGGGGGACTGGACTGATGTGAACTGCTGAATAAACACCCGCTTTGCTCTACCACCCTGGCTCGTGCTTGGTTTCCGCCCGAACTCCGATCTCCGGGGACGGGTCCAGAGATGTCTGAAGCTGCGTGATGCAGAGTGAGGGGTTACTACCCACCGGGAGGGTCGATTGGGGACTTTCGCCCGCGACATCTGGCGCCCGAACAGGGACCCCCAACGTGGTGAGGTGAGTAACCCACCTACTCCCTGCAGGCAGGGGTAGAAGGGCCAAGCACCTGGGGATTGCCGAAGCGAAAGCAAAATTCGTGCGAGGCTCCCCGAAGGCAGAAGTAGGATGGGACAAGCCCAGTCCGCAGGAGAACTTAAGCCAGAGGATAAGGGAATCCTAGCTTGCCAAGTGTACAAACTCTGCAAGCAGAATGGGATAAAAATACACATAAGAGTGTGCCAAGATTGGGTCGAGAAAGTAATAGCGATCAGTCCATGGGTAGAGCATACAGGAATTGATCCGACCCGTTGGCGACTGATAGGGCAACAGATGGCCTCTTATGTGGATGCCACCCCTGGGTTGCTCATTGAGACTGATTTTGTCATGTACAGGGTGGAAAAAGCAGCCCTTGTGGGCACCCCACGTCCAACTTGCTCGGCTGCCACTTGTGCGATACAAACGGGAGACTCCCTAGTGGAGATTTCTGACAAGGAGTCGAAACCCCCCTCTACTGCCCCCCCTTTTTTATCTTTGGAGTGTTGGCGGTCAGGGAGCTCAGGAGACAATCACGACCAGATAGGACAGAGAGGAAAGAGGGAGTTGGCGCAGTCAGAAATTCAACCAGGAAATACATCCAGAGTTGGCCCAGGGCCTGGGTTTGTGGCACAGCAAAAAATTTTCCCAGGATCTGTGGCACAGTGGCGAATTCAGGGGCCCAGATGTTCTCCCAGCCCTGGCACTTGGCACAGATCTGTGGTGCAGTAAAAAGTTGCAGGAGTAAGTCTAAAAAAGCAATCTTGTACGGGAGAAAGTTTAGACAGAGAATCTTATGCAAAGCTTAGTTACACAGTGATAGAAGTTAAGCCAGAGTTATAATGTGTACAGAGGATTTCTGACAATTTTTTCTCAGTTTTTGGATTCTTTTATTGTCTGTATATGTGTTCTGTCTTTACATGTTCTGTGTGCGTGTGTTTGTGAGTTATTACGGTCAACTCCATGGTAGCTGGACCTTGGAATGTTATCTCTTTTCCTCCCCCTCCTCCCTTCTCTCTGATGGCTGCAGCATCGGGGAGAAGTATGGGAGAGAGAAAGAGAGGAACTAATATTATTTAGTTTATATGATTGCAAAATGCAATTTTAGATAAGAAATGCAAGGGAATAACATATGTGCAGTTTTAAAGGGGCTTTAATCAAAGCCCATTAGGAAAACAACATGGATATGAAGTTTAAGGAAAGCATAAAAGTTTCGGAAATCATTTGAAGGTTTTTGGTTGAACTCTCTCTCTATCTCTTTGCCTTCCAATCCTGGCCAGATTGTGAGGGTGGAGAGAGAGACGAGAGGAGATCTGGGGCAGGCTGATTAGCATTTTCATTATCTCATGCCTCACCTAAAAGAAAAGTATTTTGTATAATGAGAAGTAACCAAAAGGTAGTTATTCTGGTCACATTTTAAGTGAAACATGTCACTCCTAATTGGATGTTTAAAACAGATCAGGATTTGTTATATTATTTGGCACTAGGCAAATTGGAAATATGCATAAATCTTAAAGGGACACCTCAGCAGAGATAAAACTTTTGAAACTCTCCAGCAGAATGGAATAGACTTGGCGCCACTGGGCAGTTGTCCAGAAGTCTCCCTCCCTTCAGCTGAGGAATTCAAAAACCCTCTCATTCAAGTAAGTTCTTAAGGAGTGGACACAGAAGTAAAATTTACTTGAGTAAAGGTTGGAACCATTAAGATTTTTTTTTTTGCCCTGCAGTCCCAACTCATCATTCAGCTGGGTCCACAGCGAATTGTAACTTTTATCATTCCAGATTAGATCAATAGAAGAGAACTATTATTTTGAAGGTTTTCAACTAATTTTTTTTGTAAAAGTTTAGTGACTATTAACAACAGGAGAAATTTTAAACGGTTTTAAATTTTCATTTTCAAGATAATGTATTGATAAATTAATATGTAATGGTCTATGAAGCAGAAAAGATCTTGCTTTTTTAATCTGAACTTGTAGTCATTCCTTGGCTTAAGCAAAAGTTAAATTTAGTGTTTGAACTTATTAACAACGTAATTTCTAAAAAGTTTTTTTTTTTTTCAGAGTAAATGTAATCAGAGAAGGAGAAACTAGCCTGTGAAACAATGATGTAAGGTGGTAGGTTTAAGTTTGAAGTCACCTATCATAGATTCTACAAAGGTTACAACTTTAAATGACTTTCAGAAATTGATAAGAGAAATTCAGTGGTGTAGGCCACAGTTGGGAATTACAACTGATCAAATGAAACCATTATATGATTTATTGAAAGGTCCTTCTCAATTAAACTCATGCAGAGAATGGACAGATGAAACACTGGAATGTTTGAAATTAGTGCAGAAAAAGATTATGGAGTGTACTACTAGCAGGATATTGGAATCACAGGACTTGAAAGTAACAATTTTATTCACTGAAAAAAATACCCACTGGAGTTTTACATCAAAAACAAGGGATTATTGAGTGCGTACATTTGGCTCAGATAAAGAACAGAGCTTGTGTGCCTTATGCTGTGCTGGTAGCCCAAGTCATACATAAGGCAGTGAAGAGAGTAAGGATGTTAATAGGACAGGAGCCTCACACAATGTATACTATGTATACAAGTCAACAAACAGAGAACTGCATACAAGAGTTTGTGGAATGGCAGATATTGATTAATCAGAATTTTCAACATGGGTCCCAATTCCTTTTGGGCAGCAATTTGCCACGTGGCCATGGTCTTGGGCCGACAAATGCTCTTCCTCACTGGTAGAGGGAGTTAATGTTTTTACAGATGCAACAAAAAATTTTAGGGCATCTATGTATATTCCATCTAAAAAGGAGATGCATAAATTTAAAACAACATTTACTTCTACACAGCAAAATGAATTATATGCAGTATTGCAAGCATTATTATATGTGAAAGAACCTTGCAATATCATCACAGACAGAAAGTATACAGTACCATTGATACCTAGAGTAGAGTCAGCCTATATTCTTGATAGGGCAGATAGTATTAAACAGATAACTATGGAAGTTCAACTAGCAATAAGGGCCAAAACAACAATATTTTATATCACACACACTCGGTCACATTCTAAATCATGCAGTACCAAAAAGCATTAAACCAAACAATGGTCCAGCTTATGTCAGTAAAGCCATTGAACAGTTCATGGTGGAATTTTCCATTTTACATGTCACTGGAATCCCCCATAATCCCACTGGTCAAGCTAAAGTGGAACGAGCAAATCGATCCCTGGACACTTACTTGCAAAAAGAAAAAGGAGTAGTTGGACCAGGAGTTGATGACAAATTCGCAATTGGCTGTTTATACTCTAAATTGATGATAAATTACAATTGGCTGTTTGGCTGTTTATACTCCAAATTATTTAAAATTCTATAATGATGGCTTATTGGCTGCTATGAAATTCTTAACATTTCCTAATAAGGAGTCTGCAAAGAATGAACCAGCAATAACAAGTGCCCTGAAAGCAGCCAGTAATGTGGCACGATGAGAATAAAAATTGATTTGGTCCTCATACAGTGTTAACGTGGGGAAAAGGGTATGTTTGTGTTTTAACAGATGATAATAAAGAAGTTTGGGTTCCAGTGAAAAGAATAAGAGTGATAGAGGACAACCGCCAAGGTGAAGCAGTCACAGGGAGTGAGGAGGTGCTATCAGTGGCAGATGAAAAAACTTCTGGAGAAGCTTAATCAACTAGGTCACGATGACTCCTTTCATTTTTCTCGTACTTATCATGACACTCAAGAACACTGCGTCCATCGACCCAGCACCGAAGGAACAACAGAGATGGGCTTTCGTCAGGAATCCACCATGGTTAAGGGTGATGTCATGGAGTGAGATAATAACCAAATTTATCATCCAAGGCAATATTTCTCACATGTTTAAAGATGATGGACTATACTATGATAATAATGGGACTCTTTTTCAGAGACACTAACTTTTCAGGAATAGTCGCAGGTTTCCCACCTTGTCTATAGAAGGGTATTCCTGGGAATTGGAATGGGTTTGGTTTTAAATACTTTAAGGTTCAGCCCGGCATTCCCTTTGCTCTCCCCTCCCCTTGCTATGCCGGAATTACCCCCCATAACTCTATTACCCTCGATGTTGGGTCCTCCCTGCCCCCCAATTGCTCTTCCTGGACAAATACCTCTGACCCCCTGTACCCCCCACTAGGGCAAGTTTTTGTTTGTGGGGGCAATCTGGCATACACAGCACTCCCCCTCAACTGGTCTGGCGTTTGTTTCACGGCCTCTATGTTTCCTGACATTAATTTGCCCTCATAGAAGCCATGCCTTGAACACCAAATGTGGAGGCATAACTGATTATTACTGCCGTAGCTGGGGCTGTGAAACCACGGGTGACACTTACTGGGGTCCTTCTTCCTCCTGGGACTATATTAGGGTTACTGCTAATTATACCATCAAACTTTTCAAAAGCGTCCCTGTACCCCGCTATAATCAATAATGGGCTTTCGCTGTGACTGTGCCAATGACGGGAATATTGTGGCCCCATGACCTGGATAATCATGCCATTGGCTGCAGAGGTACCCAATGACGGGATTATTGTGGGTCCACCTACCAGAAATGCTGGAGGTGGGGACCACCCACATAGCCTAAGACAGGGGCCCTGCCCACTTTCGGTACCAGGCATGGAGTCAGGCCACATAGCCTAAGACAGGCCTTTCACCTGCCCTTATAAACAAAAAGGGGGAGTTGTAAGGGGCGCTCTGGACCCAGGCCCCCTGAGAGGATAGGAGACGCCAGGAAGTCTGGACCTGCTGACGTGGCTCTGCCACACTGGTACTGGGGAGGCTTCACTGAGCTGAGCTCCGCCCTCAGGGAGGAACTGGGAAGGAGCCTACCTGGAAGAGGAGGGAAAGACACTAGGGATAAAAGGCACATGCAGGAAGGGCTCGGGGGGACTGGACTGATGTGAACTGCTGAATAAACAACTGCTTTGCTCTACCACCCTGGCTCGTGCTTGGTTTCCGCCCAAACTCCAATCCCCGGGGACGGGTCCAGAGATGTCTGAAGCTGCGTGACGCAGAGTGAGGGGTTACTACCCACCAGGAGGGCGATCGGGGACTTTCGCCCACGACAATAGGGTTAATGAGAAAATTTTCTCTTGTTCTGGCTAAAAAGACCAGTACAGGATAGGAAGCAGCCCAACAAGCCAATATCAAGTCCCACCTCAAGTAACAAGTAATCAGGCCCCTATCCCTCAGAACAAAAAGCTTAAGACAGTGCCCCTGTGCCTTAGAAACAGATCAATTTAGTAAGTCAGAAAAATGAAAACAGCACAATCAAGAAAGAAGAAAGAAAAACAATGAACATGGAGAAGTATCTTGGTGATAGGGAAGATAAAAGCACAAATTCAGGTGATAGTAGCATTGTCAATATACTAATATCTGAAACCTGAAAATGGAATATCAACTGGTCCAAAGATCAAATAGCTATCTTGGGCAAGCTCAAGAAGGATTTTAAAAGTCAAATAACATAAAAGGTAGAAGAAAAATTGAACAATTCCTTTAAAAATACAAAATACAAATGGAAAAATAGTACACTGGAGAAAACAACTTCTTAAAAAAATAGACAAACTCAAGTGGCAAAAGAGGTCCAAAAAGTCCATGAGGAGAAGAATGGCTTAAAAAGCAGAATTGAACAAATAGAAAGGGAAGTACAAGAGCTAACTGAAGAAAATAATTAATTAAAATTAGAATTATACAAGTGGAAGCTAATAATCCTATGATACATCAAGAATAAATTAAATGCAATGAAAAGAATGAAAGAATAGCAGAAATCCCAAATATCCCATTGGGAAAAAAGTTCACCTAGAAAATAGATCCTGAAGAGATTATTTAAGACATATTGGGTTACCTAAAACACATGATTCAAAAAAGTGTTCAGGACAGTATCTTTCAAGAAATAATCATGGAAACCTTCCCTGAAGGCATAGAACCAGAAGGCAAAATTGTCTTCAAAAGAATTCACCAATCACCTCCTGAAAGAGATCCCAATTGAAAATTCCAAAGAATATTGTAGCCAAGTTCCAGAATTATCACGTCAAGGAGAAAATATTGCAAGCATACAGAAAGAAACAATTCAAATATCATGGAATCACATTTAGGATTATGAAGGACCTTGCAACTTGTACATTAAAAGATTGGAGGGTTTGAGATATGATATCGCATAAGGCAAATGAGCTTGGATTGCAACCAATTATCTACTACCCAGGAAAAATGAGCATAAACTTTCTGGATAGGAGATTGACTTTCAATGAAATAAGGTATTTTGAAACTTTTCTGATGACAAGACCGGAACCCAATAGAAAATTTGATCTTTTAAAACCAGGCTCACAAGGGGCATAAAAGATAAACAGGAAAGCAAAAAAAAATATTCAAGAATGGCAAACTATTTACATCTCTACATGGGGAGATGATACTTATAACCTTTGACAACTATATATTTATTATAACATTTGGAAAGGATATACATAGATAGAAGGTGTAGGTTCAAGCTGACTTGATATAATGATAAGAATCCCTATTAAAGGGTGAAAAGGAATTTTAATGGGAGAAAAAGAAAGGAGGCAGAAAAGGGCAAATCACATAATATAAAGGGACACAAAGAAATATTAGAGTAGAGGGAAAGAAGGGAGAGAGATGAACATTGTTTGAACTTTTTTTCATCAGATTTGGCTCAAGAAATGAATAACATACTCAGGCATAGAAATCTAACTCATCCTATAGGCAGTAGGAGGCAAAAGGGGGAAGAAAATGGAGGGGGAATACAAAGGAGCAAAATGAGGAGGGACTAATAGAATGGAGGTCATATTCAGGGAGGTGGTAGTCAAAAGCAAAACTCTAGTGATAAGGGAAAGAGAGAAAGAAGAAAGGAAAACATAAATGGAGGAGGAGATAGGATGGAGAAAAAGACATAGATATTAATCACAATGGATTAAAAACCATTATCCTACAATCTATTTACAAGAAACACACCTGAAAGAGGAATACACAGAGAGTAAAGGTAAAAGGCTCAAGTAGGATATATTATGCTCCAGAAGAACTAAGAAAAAAAAAAAGCAGGGGTAGCAATACTGATCTCAAACAAAGTAAAAATTAAAATAGATCTAATTAAAAGAGATAAGGAAGGAAATGTCATCCTTCTAAAAGGCACTAGAGACAATAAAGTAATATCGTTAGCAAACATATATGAAACAAATGGTATAGCATACAATTCTTAAAAGAGAAATTGAGGGAATTAGAGGAAGAAATAGACAACAAAACAGCATTACTGGAGGACCTCAACCTTTTCGTCTCATAACTAGATAAATAAAACCACAAAATAAATAAGAAGGCATTAAGAAGGTCAATAGAATTTTAGAAATGTTGGATATGGTAGACCTCTGGAGAAAACTGAATGACAATAAAAGTGACATATATTGTTCTCAGTGGCATATGGCACCTGCACAAAAATTGACTATGTACTATGGCATAAAAATCTCGTCATATAATGCAAAAGAAGAAATATTAAATGCATCCTTTTCAGATCATAATGCAATAAAATTTTATGTAATAAAGGGTCATGAAAAATAAACTAAAAATTAATAGGAAATTAATTAATCTAATTTTAAAAAATGAGTGGATCAAACAACAAATCATAGAGACAACCAATAACTCCATTCAAGAGAGTGAAAACAATGAGACAACATATCAAAACTTATGGGATGCAACAGAAGTGGTTCTTTTATATCTCTGAATAAAATAGAGAAAGAAGAGATCAATGAATTTGACTTGCATCTAAAAAAAGGTAGAAAAAGAACAAATCAAAAATCCCCAAATAAATATCAAATTAGAAATTCTGAAAACAAAAGCAGACATTAAGAAAATTGAAATGAAGAAAAGTATTGAACAAGTAAATAAAACTAAAGCTGGCTTTATGAAATAAAAAAAAAAACAATAAAATGGATAAACCTTTGGTAAGTTTGATTTAAGAAAAGGAATTTTAAAAATACCCATATCAAAAATGAACACGGTTCATTCATCACCAATAGAGGAAATTAAAACAATTATTGGAAAATTTTGCCTAATTGTATGCCAATAAATTTGACAATCTTAGTTAAATGGATGAATATCTATAAAAATAGGATTTGCCTAAATTAATAGAAAGTGAAATAAAACAAATAACCTCATCTTAGAAAAAAGGATTTGAATAAGCCATCATTGAAAAATCTGTAGGGTCAGATGGATTGACAAGAAATTCTATCAAACATTTAAATAACAATTAATTTCAATAATATATAGACAATTTCAGAAAGAGGTGAATGAGTCCTACCAAATTAATTTTATGATACAAATATGTTCCTTATAAGCAAACCAGGAAGATTTAAAACAGAGGAAGACAATTATATCAATTTTCTTAACGATTGTAGAATGAAGCATTTTAAATAAAACATTAGCAGAATGATATGGCGATATACTTAGAGAATCCTAGAGAATCAAGTAAAAAAATAGCTACTTGAAATATTAAAATAAAAACAATGTAAGCACAGTTGTAGGATATAAAATAAATCCACATAAATCATCAGCACTTCCACGTATTGTAACAAAGCCCAAGAGCAAGCAATAGAAGGAGAAATCCCATTTAAAGTTACTGTAAACATTATAAAATATTTGGTAGTCTATTTGCCAAAACAAACTCAGGAAGTGTATGGACACAATTACAAAACACTTCTCACAAAATAAAATCAGATCTAAATAACTGGAAAAACATGAGTCATTCATGGGTAGACCTAGCTAATATAAATAAATTGGTAATTCTACCTAAATTAATTTACTTATTCATAGCCATATCAATCAGACTACCAAAAATTACTTTATAGAATAGAAAAAATAACAAGAAAATTCATGAGGAAGACAAAAAAATACCTTATAGGATATGAAGGGAATTAATGGAAAGAAATTCTAGGGAAGGTGGTCTAGTCATATCAAATCTTAAATTGTAATTTACAGTAGCATACATTAAAACTACTTGGAATTGGCCAAGAAAGAGTGATGCATCAGTGGAATAGATTTACATGAACTAATTCTGAGTGAAATGAACAGAAACAGTCAAACATTGGATGCAATAACAGTCACATTGACTAATGTTGATAGTGTTATCTGTACTTAGCAATGAAAGGAACTATAATAACTCCAAAAGACTCATGATGAAAAATGCTGTCCTAATCCTGAAAAAGAACAATGGAAACTGAATGAAAATATAAGCATAACAGTCGCCATCTCTTTTGTTTTTGTTTTTGGTTCTTTTTCATCACTTCTCCCATTGATTTATTTTTTTCTGTATAACATGACTACTGTGAAAATAGATGCAATATCAATTTATATGCTGTCTTGAGATGTGACAGGGAAGAGATGTGGAGAAATTTTGGAACTCCAAATCTTATGGAAGTGAATGTTGAAAACCAAAAATAAATTTAAAAAAGGAAAGAGTAATTGCTATCCAAATATATTTAAATATGCATAAACATATTATATGTATGCCTATACATGTATGTATATGTGTGAGTGTATGTGTGTATGACTACATAGATAGGTAAAGATAGATATAATGACACATTTTTCAATGTAAAAGAAATTTTGTTAGACTATGGAGCATTTTTTTAAACCATTTGTAGTGTTTTGTCCTTCATTTTCAAACGTGTAGGAAATATTGATACCTGTAGACAAGTAAAGAGTCTATTAATAAGCAAGAGATATAGGAGTTTGTAGGAAGAAAAAGAGATTATTTTGAATATATGAAATTAAAAAGCTTTACTATAATAAAACTGTTGCCATGAAAATTAAAAGGAAAATAGGAAACTGGTGAAATATTTTGTGATAAGTTCCTTTGATAAAGGTCTCACTTCTCAAATATGTAGAAGCCAGCCTTATTTATAAAAATAAAAGCCAACTCCATGGTTGATAAATGGTGAAATGATATGAAGAGTCAGTTTTTCAGGAAAAAAAGTAATTAAAGAAACCAATAGTTCTCTAAAGATGCTTTAAATCAGTACTGATTGGAGATATACATATTTGAACAACTCTAAGATACCACCTCATTCCTATCAGACTATTTAGCATGACAGAAAAGGAAACTGACAAATGCTAGAGTGTATAAATGAAAAATTGGGGCATTATTGCACTAAGTGGGTTTTTGGACTTGTAAAGCCATTCTGAAGAACATTTTGGAACTATATCCAAAGGGCTAAAAAACTATGCATAGTCATTGTCTAGAAATACCACTATTAATTCTATTTCCCAAAGAGATCAAAGACAAGGGAAAAAACAAACCTTTGTATAGAAAAATATTTATAGCAGTTCTTTTTGTGGGGGAAAAATGGACATTGAGGTAATGATCATCAATTGAGGAATGGTTGAGCAATTTGTGGTATGAGGTTGCGCTATAGTATTATTTCTTTTAAGAGATGATGAGCAGGATGGCTTCCGAAAGAAGCTGAGGAAGCTTACATGAACTCATGCAAAGTACAATAAACAGAACCAGAAGAACATTGTACACAATATTCTAAGAAATATTATAATGATGAAGAGAGGATGGATGCAAGATGAAAGAGTAAAAAACAGGGACTTGTTGAACTCTCCAACAAACCCCTTCAAATAACTATAAAGAAATCGCTCTAAACAAATTCTAGAGCAGCAGATTTCACAAAAGGACAGAGTAAAATAAATCTCCAGTCCAAGACAGCCAGGAAGTTTGACAGAAAAGATCTGTTGCACTGAACTGGGAACAAAGCACAGTCCAGCATAAGTAACACTAAAATATATGGGTCTGGAATAGGCCTCAGGTGACTGAATCACTGGCAGTTGTGGCATTTTCCAGACTTTTTTACCTCTCAAATGACAATAACAGTATAGAGGGGCAGTAGGAGCACTCTGTCATACCTAGGCAAGAGAGAAATATGCTTCAGCCCCACCCCTGGGGTAGTGCAAGTGGTGCGGGAAGTGGAGGTGATGGCAGCAGCAGGAGCAGCAGCAGATATTTCAGGATCTCCTGGTCCATAGATGGATGAGGATTCAGCAGCTGATCACAGAGGGAATGAAAGGATGTCTCTGCTAGCACTGAGGAAGTATTATCTTGCTTTGGTGGCTTGGATCTGGATCACAGTCCTGAGTGATGGTCCTGGGGTGAGAAAGATTACTGGTGTGGCAAAAATTGTGGCTGCAGTGGAGAAAAAATCCTCTTCACAGTTCCAAGGCAGAAGAGTGATTATGGTCACTCACAGACAAAAGCACATATCAGGAGATCAGTAAACACCTCTCCTTTGATCATACCACCTTGAAAGAAATAAAAATTTATAGGCCCCTAGATGTATCTCTGAAGGCAGCTGCACAAACCCCAAAAAAGTTTGGGGCAGGATACCCTGCATATGGGAAGCAGAGTCCCACCTTAATAAAGAGTTAGAAAGTCAAGTGTTTGTCTCAGAAAATGATCAGGCAGCATAGAAAAAAAGAAAACTTCAGACTATAGAATCTTACTTTGATGACAAAGAAGATCAAAACATACAACCAGAAGAAGGCAACAAAGTCAAAGCTTCTACAAAAAAAGCCTCCAAAAATATAAGAACTGATTACTGGCCATGGAAGATCTCAAAAAGGACTTTGAAAATCAAGTGAGAGAAGTAGGGGGAAAATTGAGGAGGGAAATGAGAGTGATACAAGAAAATCATTAAAAATAAATCAAGAGTTTGCTGAAGGAAACCCCAAAAATACCAGAGAACATAACACCTTAAGAAATAGATTAACTCAAATGGGAGAAGAGCTCCAAAAAGCCAATGAGGAGAAAAATGTCTTAAGAAGTACATTTGGCCAAATGGAAAAGGACCTCCAAAAACTCACTGAAAAAAATAATTCCTTAAGAATTAGAATGGAGTAAATGAAGCTAATGACATTGTGAGAAATCAAGGAATTGTAAAAGAAAACCAAAAGAATGGAAACATAGAAGACAGTGTGAAATATCTCCTTGGAAAAACTATTGACATGGAAAATAGATCAAGGAGAGAGAATTTTAAAAATGATATTGGACTACCTGAAAGTCATGATCAAAAAAGTGTATACACAACGTTTTACAAGAAATTATTCAGGAATACAACCCTGATATTATAGAACCAGAGGGTAAAGTAGAAAAAGAAAAAAAAAAGATATTTGATCACCACCTGAAAGATTTCCCAAAAGGAAAACTCATAAGAATATTGTAGTCAAATTTCAGAGTTCCCAGATCAAGTAGAAAATATTGCAAGCAGTGTGATTTGAATGTTGTGGAAATACCATTAGGATAACACAAGAAGTAGCAGCTTCTACATTAAGTGATCAGAGATCTTGGAATATGATATTCTGGAGATCAAAGGAATCAGAATTAAAAGTTAAAATAACCTACATAGCAAAATAATTATAATCCCTAAGGGGGAAAAGTGGACATTCAATGAAATAAAAGACTTTTTCAAGCAATCTTAATGAAAGACCAGGGCTGAATAGAAAATTCGACTTTTAATTACAAGAAGCAAGAGAAGAAACAAGAATTTAGCAGTAAAGTGAAGCCATAAGGGACTTATTAAAGTCGAACTGTTTACATTCCTATATGCAAAGATATATAACACATGAGACCTTTCTCAGTATTAGAGTAGTTGGAAGGAAAACATGCATATATATACATGCACATACATACACACATGCTCATACACATATATGTGCATATACATATATACACACATACGTATACAAATTTATATGTATGTGTGTATATCTATCTGTCAATGGAAGACAGAGGGTGAGTTGAATATGAAGCGATGATAAACAAAATAAAATTAAAGGGTGAGAGAGGAATATATTGGGAAGAGAAGGGGAAAGTTCTATGGGATGAATTATCTCACATAAAAGAAGCAAGACACAGCTTTTACAATGGAGGGTAAGAGGGGGAAAGGGAGACAGAATGAATGAACCTTACTCTTATTGGATTACTTTAAGGATGGAATAACATACACACTCAGTTGGGTATTTTACCCTTGAAGAAAATAGAGGAAAAGGATGGAAGGGGGAGGGGTGCTAGATGGGAAGGCAGATTGGAGTAGTGTTTAGTTGTAAGAAAACATTTTGAAAAGGGGCAGAGTCAAAGAAAAGATTGGAATAAATGAGGGGAGGGATAGGATTGAGGGAAATATAGTTAGTCTTTTACAACAAGACTATTATTGATGTGTTTTGCATAACCCAAATAGAAAACCTGTATTGAATTGTTTGCCTTCTCAATGAGTATGGGTGGGGAGAGAAGAAGAGAATTTGGAACTCGAAGATTTAAAAACAAATGTTAAAAATAATTTTTATGTGCAAATGTGAAATAATACATACAGGTAATGGGATATAGAAATATATCTTTGCTCTATATGAAAGTGAAGGGGAGGGAGATACAAGGCGTTGAGTGCTAGAGAGAGGGAAGATTGTGGGAAGGGGTAATCAGAATTCATGCCATCTTGGAATGGAGAGGAGAGATAGGGAGAAAATTTGGAACTCAAAATCTTGTGGAAATAAATGTTGAAACCTAAAATAAATAAAATAATGATAAATATTGTAATGAAGATTAATTGTGAAAGACTTAGCAACACTGCTCAAGAAAATGATCCAAGACAATTCTGAAGGACCCCAGATGAAAAATTCTATCCACTTCCAGATTATCAACTGATGGATTGTAAAGGCAGATTCTATCATACTTTTATTTTTTTTCTTTATTTTTAGTTTTGTTTTGGTTGTGTTTTCTTTTACACGATGGCAGATCTTGGAAATAGATCTTGCATTGCTTCCTATCTATAATAAAAATGAAATCGCTTGTCTTGTCAAAGATTGTAAAGTGGTGAAAAGGAAAGAGAGAATTTGGAAGCCAAACTTTTTAAATGATTATTTAAAATTATTTTGCATATAAATGTGAAATATTTAACAAATTAAAATAATTTTAAAACAAAACATTAAATAGTTTCATTCCTTGATTTTTTTCACAAATTAATAAATTATTTTTAATGGTTATTTGATGGATATAAAAATAAGATATAATAAGGCTTATACGACAACATTTGTAAATTCCTCTATCATTGTTTAAATTTCAAATTTCTTATATGTGTCTGATTTGCAAATGAAATAAAGATCTATAAGCCAGGATATATTCCTCTCTAACTCAATCTCTGTTGCTCTGTCTCTTTCTCTAATGGATGCTTACAGGAGTTGTTTGAAATTTGAATCAAAATTTTAAATACTTCCAATAAAATGTAATTTCTGTTGTTCTTACCATTTACCTTACTATATGTCCTCTTAACGTCCACTCACTGCCATTTCAGTGATTGACTATAAAGACCACTGCCCTGTACCGTATAACCTGGAAATTTTCCCTTAGAATTTCCAGGGCATTCCATTCTCCCTGAAAAAGAACTCTGTTTTTATGCATTCATCTTTAATTAGAATAACAACTCCTTAATAGAAGGTATTCCTTTTTTTTTTGTTCTCAGTGCCATATACAGGATTTGACACGTTGACCCACAGTAAGATCTTAATACATTTTTTTCATTCATTTACTTATTGCAGATTGGGAATTGTCTATGCCTAATTTATTGCTTTCAGATACATCTCCTATAGGACTTTCTAAAAGAAACAAAAAAGACAAATTGCTATTTAAGATTTAAATTAGAGAATAAATGCAATTTATATCATATTTGTTAAGAAATAAGTGGGATATAAAATGGATATTAATTGATAGATAAACTTGATGCATATATCTACATCTATCAATATATCCACAAGATTATATATCTATTTACCTATCCACAAAATCCCACGGATTTGACTAAATAATTTAATTACAATATGTCATATTCATCAATTTGAATATTAAGGTTATGCATTAGTATAAACACACATTTATGATGTTTAAACATTAATGTTTAAATATGTCTTATGTATGCATGTGGAAATATGCATATATATGCATATATACATTATATCTGTGTGTATATGTACATACATATTTGTGTGTGTATATATGTGTGTGTTATGTATACATTTTCCATATAATGTAGATAGTATAGGAATTAGTATTTCTATTTTATAACTGAGAAAGAGACTCACAAAGATGAAATAAATTTCCTGAGCTTACACAGCAATAATCCATTCTTCTGACTCCACAGAACAGCTGTTCTTTAGTAAATTTTCTTTAGACACAAAGTCTCCTCTCTCCTCTCTCTGTCTCTCTCCATCTCTCTCTGTCTCTGTCTGCCTGTCTCTGTCTCTTTCTCTCTGTCTCTGTCTCTCTCTGTCTCCGTCTCTCTCTGTCTCTCTCTCACACACACACAGACATATGTGTGTATACACATTAGTGATATATATTTGAAAAATTACTGTACAATTGAACACTATAAAAATGAAGTATGGGCATAATATTCATGCAAGTAAATATCTTCATATATATATATATAAATATATATCTTCAAATATATTCATAGTAAAGAATAATAATTTGTCCTGACCAAACAAAGTTTAGGAAACATTTTCCTGTATACTTGATCTACTATGGATTGAATTATACTTGACTTTTAATTCAATTGAGAGTAGGAACTCTATTATTTCCATTTTCAATCTTAATTTCTTGACTTAATTCACTATGGTTTTTGTAATAGCAATTTAAGAGGAAAAATCTTTCTCATTCATTAACAGACACAAAGCTTACTGAATGGGATGAACAGGAAAGATGGAGAATAACCAGGAGGATGTGAGAGTGACCATGGTTGGGGCAGAAGGGAGAAGATGCAGGTAGGAAGGTAGGCAGGCATAGGCATGGCTCAGGTTTGTGAGTATTTGCTTGTAAGATGACCTGGCAGAGGTGAGGAGGTTTGGAAGTGACTTTGCCCCCTGCAGTGATCATGTTCATTAACTTCTTGGTCACCATGACAGATTTAGCTTTCTGATTCTGGGATTTGGTTTTCTGTTGTCAAAATAAATGTTTTTGATTTCTTTTGTTGTTGTTTTTTCTGCCTTCTGTATGGAGAGTCTTTTATTCTCTGCGATTGAGAACTATACTGGCATATCCATAGTCACCATCAGTTCTGTGAATATTGCCTTGGCCATACAGCTTAATGAAAATGTAGGTATGTAAGAATGTCATGTTAAAATAGTGTAAATATTGGGGGGTGGAGCCAAGATGGTGGAGTAGAAAGACTCACATATGTTAGCTCCAAACATACAGTCCATATATTTCCTACAAGAAGAACTCCCCACGCATTCTGGAGCACTGCAAGGCATGCAGAAACACAGTGGAAAAGATTTCCATTCCAGAGAGCCCTGGAAAGTCGACCCCAAAGGTCCATCATACTCTGGACAGCGGAGTCCACCCCTGTGCTGCCCTGGCTGTGGGGCCCCAGAGGAGCAGATATGAGCAGGCTTCAGGGACGGAACCACTGGCAGCCAGGAAGGTCCCTCGGCCCACAGATGCTACAGGTCAGTGAGAGAGACGTCTGGGCTTGCTGAGAGGGGAGTGGGGTGTCTACGTGACTCAGGCACCCTCGGGAGGCAGTGGTGGAAGGAGCAGTAGAGGCAGGGGCAGAAGCAGTGGTGGCGCCCCAGGATTCGCAGAGCAGGATGGAGCTCCATTACTGAAGGTCTCTGCATAAACCACCTAAGGGAACTGAACCTGGGAGATGGCTCTGCCCCCACTCGTCCCATTACTGAAGAACTCTGCATAAAGCCCTGAGGGATCTGAGCATGGGAGGCGGCCCTTCGCTCACCCAACCCATTACTGAAGGTCTCTGCATAAAGCCCTTGAGGGAACTGAGCCTGGGACCCTGCCCCCACTCGAGCACCAGAACTTAAGCTCACATTGAATAGCAGCCCCACCTGCCACGGAAAGCCCATTTGAATCTCAGATCCCAAGCACTAGCTGGGCGGATCTAGGCAGGGGTGGACAGGAAAATCAGAAGTCAAGTAACTGACTGGGAAAATGCCCAGAAAAGGGAAGAAAAATAAGACTATAGAGAGGTACTTTGAGGGGGTACAGATGTACCCACCTTTCAATTCTGATGATGAGAAACAATTCTTACCAACAGGGAAAGACATGGAGGTCAGGGCCTCTGTATCCCAAACATCCCAGATGGATGTCCAGTGGGCTCAGGCCATGGAAGAGCTCAAAAAGGATTTTGAAAATCAAGTTAGACAGGTGGAGGAAAAACTGGGAAGAGAAATGAGAGAGATGCAAGAAAAGCATGAAAAATGGGTGAATACCTTGCTAAAGGAGACCCAAAAAAATGCTGAAGAAAATAACACCTTGAAAAATAGGCTCACTCAATAGGAAAAAGAGGCTCAAAAAGCCAATGAGGACAAGAATGCTTTCAAAAGCAGAATTAGCCAAATGGAAAAAGAGGTTCAACAGCTCACTGAAGATAATAGTTCTCTCAAAATTAAAATGGAACAGATGGAGGCTAATGACTTTCTGAGAAACCAAGAAATCACAAAACAAAACCAAAAGAATGAAAAAATGGAAGAGAATGTGAAATATCTCATGGGAAAAACAATTGACCTGGAAAATAGATCCAGGAGAGACAATTTAAAAATTATGGGACTACCTGAAAGTCATGATCAAAAAAACAGCCTAAACATCATCTTTCATGAAATTATCAAGGAAAACTGCCCTGAGATTCTAGAAACAGAGGGCAAAATAAGCATTGAAGGAATCCATCGATCACCGCCTGAAAGAGATCCCAAAAGAGAAACTTCTAGGAACATTGTGGCCATATTCCAGAATTCCCAGGTCAAGGAGAAAATATTGCAAGCAGCTAGAAAGAAACAATTCCAGTATTGTGGAAATAAAATCAGGATAACACAAGATCTAGCAGCTTCTACATTAAGGGATCGAAGGGCGTGGAATAGGATATTCCAGAAGTCAAAGGAACTAGGACTCAAACCAAGAATCACCTACTCAGCAAAACTGAGTATAATACTTGAGGGGAAAATATGGTGTTTCAATGAAACAGAGGACTTTCAAGCATTCTTGATGAAAAGACCAGAGCTGAAAAGAAAATTTGAATTTCAAACACAAGAATGAGAAGAAGCATGAAAAAGTAAACAGCAAAGAGGAGTCACAAGGGACTTACCAAAAGTGAAGTGTTTACATTCCTACATGGAAAGACAATATTTGTAACTCTTAAAATTTTTCAGTATCTGGGTAGTTGGTGGGATTATGCACACACGCACATGTACACATGTGCACGCACACACACATACACACATGCATGCACATACATAGAAAGAGAGCACAGAGTGAATTGAATAGGATGGGACCATATCTCAAAAGAAATTAAGATAAATTGTGAGAGAGAAATGTAGTGGGAGGAAAGAGGGTGAAATGGAATGGGTTAAATTATATCTCATTCAAGAAGCAAGCAGGAGATTTTTTAGTGGAGGGAAAAAGAGGAGAGCTGAGAAAAAAAAAACAAAACAAGTTTACCCTCATCACATTCGACTAAAGGAAGGAGTAATATGCACACTCATTTTGATATGAAAAACTATCTTATAATACAGGAAAGTGGGGGAGAAGGAAATAAGCAAGGGGGTGGAGGATGATAGTAGGGAGGGCAATGGGAGGAGGGAGCAATTTGAAGTGAACACTCTTGGGGAGGGACAGGATCCAAAGACAGCATAGATACAATGGGGGGCAGGATAGGATGGAGGGAAATACAGTTAATCTTACACAACACGACTGTTATCGAAGTCATTTGCAGAACTACACAGATAGGGCCTATATTGAAAATTAGAATGCTCGGTGTATTGGGGTTGGGGAGGGGATAAAAGGGGAGAAAATTTGGAACCCAAAATTTTGTAAAAATGAATGTAAAAAGTGAAATAAAAAACAAAATAAATAAAAAAGGACATACCTTACTTAAAAAAATACTTTATTACTAGCCATGAAAAAAAGTATTGTAAATATTTTAAATTTATTACATTGTATGGAATCTTGATTTTGGATCGATTTCATGATCCAGAATAAAAACAGAGAAACTCATCTTGTCTATGAGAAATCTGAAAAAGAAAACAAACTTATAAATAACATAATCTGCCTTCCTAATAATTTAGAAATTTCAGTCTAAACATATATTTACATATATATGTATGTGTGTGTCTGTGTGTGTAAATAATCGTATCCCACAGTCTTCTACATACATAGATTTTACTATAACATGATCTTCTTCAATCATTTGTTATATGATGACTCTTGTCTTACCTATAAAAATGTCAGTTTTCTATCTGAAAATCTTCATTCTATTATTATCAGGGGAGTAAAATAATGTATTTATCTATCTACTTGAGGAAATTATAAGTACAATTTGATAAATTGATTCCAGATTTTTCAAAGAGAAGTTGTTATACAGTTTATTGCTTTATTAATAAAATGACTCAATACAAGTAATATCCATTAGTGATTAATTCCTAAATTCCATCTTTATTACCTACTTTCCTACCTTAGTAGCACATATAAACTTGTGAATGTTTTATTTTTTTAATTAAATTTTCCTAAAAACACCACATAAAGCATTAATATAAACAATTATACTTGCCTAATTATTATATAAATTTAAATTATATAATTTCATTACATAAAGTATAAGGTTTTTATTTTTCAGTTTTTTCTTGTAAGTCCCTATTTGCATTCTTTGTCTTTCCATTTTCATTCATTATACTTCCAATTTTGGGTAGAAAAAGGCACCTTGAAAAGTAGTTCCAAACTACCAGTGATATTACACACAGTTCCCCTTGACCTATTCTACAATCCATTCAAAGTCTGTATCTTACTATTCCTCATATCTGGCAATACTTCCATTCCTTTACACTGACTGCCTACTATGCCTGGAATACAAACTGTCCTCACTGGTGACTTTAAGAACATCTAACTCCCTTCAAGTCTTAATTCAAGTGCCCCCTCCTACATGAAAATTCTGATGCCTTGTAGCTGTTAGTGCTACCTCAAAAAATAAATTTCTCTTCCATTTTGTATATATTTTGCACACACCTAAATATGGTATTTGTATGTTTTCTCTCCTAAATGAATTTTAAGGTTTTCCAGGGTGAGGACTGTTTTACCTTTCTCTTTGTATCCCTTTGTATCCCTAGCACCTGCTTATCAGAATAGTTCCTGTATAATAAATGTACTTAAGAAATGCATGCTTAGCAGAGAGGTGTCTCAGTGGATAGATCACTGGACCTAGAATCAGGAAAAGTACAAAAGTACAATCAGACTCTTGTTAGTTCCAAGTCACTTAATGTCTGTTTTCCTCAATTTCCTCATTTGAAAAATAAGGCTAATAATAATACTAAATTCCCAGGGTGATTGTGAACATCAAATGAAATAATAATTGTAAAATTCTTAGCACAATACCTGGCATATACTAAGTACTTTGTAAATATAAGTTGTTGCTACTATTATTCTTTTGATTGATTCATTCTACATATGTATAGTTAGTATTCCTTTTTACTGTATTTCTCAAAGAATATTTCATAAAATCATTTATAGACAGTATTATTTTTTGTTATTTCTGGGCAGAGGTTATATTACATATGATGCTAGAGTGAAAACTCCATAAAATAAATGTTTATGATTATTTTTAGATGACTCTAATGTAATAAAATTGTAACAACATAATTATTCAACCCAAATATAACTACTTTTATTACTTTTATGGTAAACTTCCAGACTGTTCTTCAAAATTAATTGGGAACATTTACAATTCTATCAGAAATAAATCTGTGAAAATCTTTCCACAGTATTGTATCAGAAAACAAAACAAAACAAAATAAAACCAAAAAAAACAAAATGTGTTTTAACTTTAAAAGCACATTTTTTCCAATATTTGTTGGGGAGAATAAAAAGGTGTGAAGGTCAACTAGGTATTCTCCAAACTTTGTTCAAATGGGACACATTATCTTCTATTTTGGTGTTGCAGTTACGTAGTTTGAGAGACTCCATTGTCTTTTGTTAATGTTTTGGGCCTGCTTAGCTTAGGGCTCTATCAAAGCCTGTACATTCATAGAATGTAAAACAGGAAATGGTCTCCAAAATATGTACTTTCTCTATGATTAATATTGAAGTCAAGGTAGATGGTCTCTTTTAGTTATACTTAGATGTATAATCTGCAATCCTGAGCATCAGGACAGGGAATGTCGATGAGTTGTAGACTCAGACGTCCTCAGATCTTCAATTGATTTTTTCTAACCTCTTTCACTTCCTTCACTTCCTATGTATATACACTTACAAGTCAAACACACCTAACTTTTCTTTCCTCAGACTTTAGTAGAAGAGGATGTTGTGCTGCATTTTAAAATCTATGAACTATGATAACTCTTTTGGATCTCTGCATTTCTCCAACTTCCAGGAAGCACCCATTTTGCTTTTAGTTAAGGTGTTATCATTTGTGATCTCTTATAAAATATGCTCAACTTCAGTGGCTTTATAAAAACTAAAATTAATAAATTCTTTCTGAGGAAATGTAATTTCTTCCCCTGCCACATGAACCCTTTTAATTTGTCTGGGTAGTTTCCCATGACCAAGTGAAATCTCTTTCATGGTTTCTGTCTCATGCTAGAAATCATTCGGTTGGGTTAAATACTGAAGTGACCTTGGCAGGTTTCTATGGAAAATGAATCAATTTTATATATCCTGGGTAACTGAGAGACAGCAGAATGTGTGTGTGTGTGCGTGTGTGTGCGTGTGTGTGTGTGTGTGCATGAGAGAGAGAGAGAGAGAGAGAGAGAGAGAGAGAGAGAGAGAGAGAGAAAGAGAGGGAAAAAGAAGACAAAGAGAGAGGTGCAGAAAGGAGGCATATTCAAAAATATAAAGATTGACCCAAATGGAGAACCACTGATACATTTTAACATCTTAATAATTGACTAGGCTGATAGTTATATACTATGTAATTTTAAAATGTTTCCCCTTTGTTCTTATGATTTAGGTGGCAGTTAAGTGGCATAATGAATAGAGTGCTGGAATTTAGATGACCTAGATTCAAATTCAGCTTCAACAGTTTCCTAGCTATATGAAACTGGATAAGTCACTTAACCCTGCTCTTTAGTTTTCTTATCTGTGAAACGGGGATGATAATAGCACCATGTTCCCAGTGTTATTGTAAGAATAAAAAGATAGTTTTGTAAAGTCCTTTCCAAACCTTAAGTGCTAAATATTACTTATTATTATTTATCTCTATGATATTAGATTATAATTTTCACTGTAGACTATTTACAGTATGAGTTATCTTTAGAACCTGAAGAATAAGTATTATACAAAAAATTTTAAGACTTAAATCTTTTGCATAGCATCAATTGTTTGTTTAACTGGGATAGAACCTGAAGAATAAAGCACTATACAAAGATTTTTAAGAGGCTTAAACATTTTGCATAGCATCAATTGTTTGTTTAGCTAGGTTTTTTTTTAATATTGTTTTCTTTATTTCAGTAAAGAACTCATCCTTTGTGGGAACACTTTATGTCCAATGTGGGACATGCAAAATTAATTATAGCTACTATATTGTGCAAAGTACTATATACAGCCATCTTCAGTATCAAAGTCTATTTCCATTCCTGTCACTAAATCCTAAATGAGAGCCTTTGAGCAAGTCATTTAATCTATTTAGACTCTTTCACTAAAAAATTGGACTTCAGTTTTTCTAAGAGTCTTTCAAAGTTTAAAAATAAGTGATTTTTTATTGACTCAGCAATCCATTTGCAAATATATATATATATATATATATATATATGTGTGTGTGTGTGTATGTATGTGTATGCCAATGAATTCATGAACTACTAAGTCAACCTTAATGATGGAGAAAAATGGAACAGATGAAATATTAACATATAATCAGATTTTATAAGTAACACAATAAAGTTTTCTTGCAAATGAAGTCAATTAATAGTGTGTTTCTTGTCAGTTTTATACAGTTTACCACTTTAAATGGAAGAATGAAATTACTATCAAAATATAATCCTGAATCCTTGGATTACAATTTTATGATAGTGCAAGCTTCTAATCCCCCAAAATTTTAAAATAGGCTGAGGAAGCACTGTTTCCCTATGCTGCTTTGTACTCTGTAAGCGACTCTCATCCAAGTTTAACTTGGAATTGTTGGAACTTAGCTCATTATTCTGTTGAATTGATTCTTTCTGTTTCTATTTCCCTATGACATGGCATTAGTATACCCCTTGGCCTCATCACTTTCCTTTTCCTTTCCCATACCCCCTCATCAAGAGCTAGCTCTATGCCCTGCTGTATTCTTGAAAGCCCTCCCATTGGATACTGTAGATTATAATAGTATCAAGCCTTTATTATACCCTCCAGCATGAACACCTCTTGTGATTCTGAGTTCCCTTCAATATAGTAACTTCTTAGGGGATGGATTTGTCCACCGATCCTATTCCTAAAGTTCAGTGTTAAGATCCTAAAGACTTGAAAAAACATTTCTGGAACTAAGATAACTTAGTGAAAGCAAGGACTCACTTGAACTCTCCCACAAACTCGTTCAAATATCTCTAAACTATTTATCTGAACAAATTCTAGAGTGGAAGAAAACATAAAGAGACCAAATGTGGAAGATTTCCAGCCCAGGACAATTTGGAGGGTAGGCAGGAGGGGTCTGTTGCACTGGACTGGGAGTGGAGTGTGCAGGTTGCACCAGTGCAGACTTGACAATAGCAAAGCTGGTGCATAAACCAGCAGATCGAATCATTGGCAGCAGTGGTGATTTCCAGACCTCTCAGTGTATGAAGGGAGTCTATCAGAGCTGTGTGAGCCAGAAGCACAGTCTTGCGGGGCCGGTGGCAGTGGCAGCAGCTACTCCTGGGACTTGCGGTTCACAGATTGCATGTTTGAATGTGACAGTAAGCAGAGTAAACAGTAAGTCTCTGTCACCCTCCCTTGTTGACCTTGCAAAACCCAGAAAATATTGCCCCAAGAAAAATCCTGGAACAGTGGAGCCAGCAGAAAGATGGGGTACAGTAGTCTTTCAGATCTGGTTCAGGAGGTTAGGGGGATTAATGGGAAAGCTCCCTCTTGCTGTGACTGAAGGGGACCAGTACAGGGCAGGAAGTGTCACAGCAAGCCAGCAACAAGCCGCACCTCAGCAGACCAGCAGGATATCCTTATCCCCACAGTGGAGGAGCAGGAAAATACCAGCACCTGGTACACACCACCTTCATCTCAGCACCAGGTAAAATACCAGATTGCTACAACATCCAACTGAAAGCACCAGAGGCAACTAGCCAATAGCACAAAAAGTCTATTACTGTGTCCCCTCAGTCCCAGAATCAGAGATCAAATTTAATAGCCAGATAAAAGGCAGACAACATGAGCAATAATAAAAAACAAAACATTGACCATAGAGAAATAAAGGGGTCTGATAGAAGGGACGGCAGATTGAGGGAGGAGGAGGTCGAAACAATGATGCTATAGCCTTCCTATCTTATTAATAGAGCTTACTTTGTCCTCCATTGTCTTTGGTAGCATCTCTCTTTCTGATAAGCTTCTGTCTCCCCTCCAGTTTCAGCAATAAACCAAATAAAGATGCAGTTAAAACAAAATTCTCTGATTTTCCTGATCATACTTTCTATCTGGTGACCTTTGAGATTTTCTTAGGACATTTACGAGAGACCTGACTTTTCTGAAAACATTTAAGTTTTAATCTTAAACCAGAAATATGAAACAGATTCTAAGAAGTATGTGTGAAAAATACTTCCCAAATATTAGGAAGGGGAGTAGCCTATGCATAAGCATGGTAATGAATAAAATACTGTGTATGAGTACAAGTAAGAAGGCCATTGTGGAACGACTAAAGAAATTATGGTCCTTCCCTCATATCTCAAAGGTGATAGCTCAGAATCCTGAAGCAAAACACCTTTGAAGTAATAATCTCTATCCTCTTGCGCCCAACTTCCTTGTCTTCACCAAAATCAACTATTAATCAATCATGACTAGTTGAAGGGAAACCCTAAAGTCTTAGAAGTGGGAACATTTCCCTGTATCACTGGTTTTGCTTTCAGTCCATTCCTAATACCATCATCTGAAGTGACAACCTATGTGGTTATCCAGTCACTCCAAACTAAAATTGCCATGAATGAGGCAGGCAAGTCAATCTAGCAAAAAGTATCAAGATAACTTGAGGAAAGTACAAGAGACAACAAACAGCACTAAAACAAAACACAATGAAATCATAACCTTGACCATTACTTCATTTCAAAATCAAATGAAGTGTCACCCTGAGAGAAATGGGGAGTGGTTCTGCTTGTATAGCAACCCTATCTTGTTCAGCAACTAAAATTACTGAAAACCCAGAAAGGAATGTTTTCACAATAAAAGTCTTTTGATAGTTTCATTGTCAAATTCTCCATATCAGTAATATTATGGTACATCTCTGTAATCTCCACTACTATATAAGTCTCAGAATGGTAGATTGTTTTATTTCAAGAGTTCTGGAATTTAGTAGGACTACTTCAAATCATCTTTGTGCCCTCCCTAAATTTGGTACAAATAAGGTGAGAGAAAGTCATCTGACTCCACAATCAGGTACTACTTCCTTTAAAATGACTTTACTGATCTTCCTAATTGTCAGTGTGCTCTCTCCTATAAATAACTGCTCATTCTGTATATGCTTCATGAATAATTGTCTTTATACATGTTTATGACTCTAGCAGATCCCCTCTTTGAGGAAAGGGGTTGTTTGTTTTTACCTGTTTATTGTCAGGGTCAACTCAGTAACTTGTCCATAGTGATTGCTTAATAAATGTTCTGAGAATTATGTTGAAATTATCTAAAAATAATTGGACCATGTTTTCATGAATGATGTATGGAAAATAATTTGTAAACCCCAAAGTATAATACATTGCTGATGCTTTTGCTGCTGTGTTGTTCTTTACAACAATACTGTGATTTCATAGGAGATAATACTCCATTTAACAATCCCAATTAGTACCTTTTCTAAAACGTAAGATCTCATAGGTTAAATTACTTGAGTAGTGTCAGTGAACCAGTAAGTATTAGAATGCAAATTTAAATAACTCTATTAAAAAGTATTCATCATGTACCTGGTATAGGTCAGATACAATGCTAGGTACTGATAATAGAACAAACAATGCCTAATGCCTGCTCTTTGTCCACTGTACTATGTACATCATTACCACTACCACCGTCATCATCAGCAACACTATCATCTTCATCCATCATGATGATATATGAGATTGTCAGTTTAACCAACTTTAAGGTTCATCTTTTTGATTAATATTTTATCTTGACATTTCTTAGATTATACTAATAGAATGTACTTACAAAAGAATTCACTTGGATTTTGAGGATGTTATTGGCACTAGCTATTTTTCCCTTTTCCTCTTAGTTTCCTTTTGACAGAATGATTCCCAGGGTAATCTCTACATTTTATAGTTTGTTTCCAGTCCATGGTTCTAAGTGAAGTATTTTATTGGAGTTGGACAGAGCCTATTTCCCATGTGGAGTTAAAAGAAGAGAGAAACTTAAAAAACTGTGAAAGAATAGATGGATTTTCAATTTATTCATATCCTATTATGTCTCCTGACATACTAGCTAATTAAGAAAGAGGTTAAACCTTGAGTTTCATGGTTATTAAGTAATTAGCATAGCATTGTCCACAGTGTTTACACAGTACATTTTACTTTGAAAATGAGTATGCTTTGAAGCTTCATTAGACAATTATAAGTCACTTATTTCAAGTTTCATCAAACAGTAGTTAGAGTATTTTAAGCACATTTTATCTAGTTAAGAATGTGAATATATTTCCATAATTTGAATTTTTATTTTAACAAGAGCTAACATTTCTAAAAAATCTGATCATTAAACAATTCAATAATTTGCATCCGTCTTATTCAGTTAAATTATTTTTTTTCATTCGAGATCATTTAGAATAAAAGAAAAGGGCTTTATTTGGCTGTATCTTCTAATATATTTGTAATCCCTAAAATTAATTGTGGAATGAAATGTTAGTTGTTAATGTATTGATGATAAATAAATAGCGAATAACTACCTTCCATATTTAAAATTAAATCAGGGATTTGTAAAAATGTGGTAATCACAATGTAGGCCATAATAAAACCATCCCTTCTAAAATTATTGATTACATGAGAGCAATAAATTCCAATGAATACATTTTTAAATAGTTGTCATGAAGTATTTGCTTTTTATATGTTTTCATAGTATTTCTTATAAAATTGTATTATTTTCATTTAAATGTTAAAATTACTTCTTCAAATGTAAATGTTCACATATATTGTTCCACATTGTGTTTTATTAATTCTATAATTTTCCGTTTTGAAAATTTATTATAAGAAACAGGTCATTATTCTTTACAATTTTGATTGTTATGCTTAATGTGAGTATAACATCTAGAATGACTATAACTTAAAGTCTATTTCTAATATAGAGAGCAATATATGCATGTGTGCATACGTGCATATACATACACACATACATATGTTTTTATCTTAAAGATTTATCTTTAATTGCTATAAAAGAGGACTTTTTTTCATTTATGTCTGGCCAACTAGCAAATCATCTGCAATTGTTTGTAGAATCCACCTGTGATAATTTGCAGTTTGTTATTCAAATATGTAAAATGAATAATTATTTGCTTTTAGTATGTAGCTTTCTGTGAATGATGATAATCATGCTTCATTTAACAAACTTCTGTTTGCTATGACAAAGAAATGGTAATTCTGCATAAGCATGCCAAAACAACAAAAAGAAAAAAGAGAGAATGAAGGGGAAAAAGAAAGGGCAAACAAGTACACTTTGAAATATTTAGTCATTGACATCAATGTTTTGAAATATGACCATTATCTTTGACATAGCTAAGATGACCTTTGGAAAATGAGGGCAAAATGTGTTTGAGAAGAGTAGAATTTCATATGTGATTATCAGTTTCTAACAACTCTCTCAAGATTGAAGGTAAATAATATCAAATGCCTACAAGGACATAGTGATGATTGATGAGGAGAATGTTAATCTGAGGCACACAGACATTATGGTCCTTATCTCTGGTGCAAAGAATGTCCTAGTGAATCTAATGGCAAGATCAATTATAGTTGGCATCTATTTCAACTTTTAGTTATATTTCTGGAGGGAAAACACAGTCAAGGTTTGTCTTTTATTTTCTTTTTTCTTTTTTGAATTATCAGAGTATTCTCTATAGACAATAAATAATCATGGTGCAGGGAGATATTTTATTTGTCTTTTTTACCATAATATATAGGAAAATAGGAGATAAGCAATTTAATGTTATTCAGTTGACCACGTATGTTGCTATCAAAAAAGAAATATTAAATATCCAATATATCACTTGTGCACAGACAGCTGGTTGTTACTTTGAATAGACTCTTGGATATGAAGTAAGCAAGACCTGTGCTCAAATTCAGCCTCAGACACTAACTATAAGACCCCTGACAAATCTGTATTTGCCTTCTTCAGTGTCATCATGTGAACAATTGAGGAGATAATTACACTTACCTTTTAAGATTGTGGTAAGTATAAAAAATGTAAGATTTTTATGCACTTTTAAAATATTATATAAATGATAGATTTTATAGCTAGGATGATGGAAAGGGGTAGAGTCTGTCAAATAGGCCAATTTGTTGGAGTTCTAATATTATCCTACCATAACTGGCAGTTAAGTCAAGGATAATATTCTTCAAGAATTGAACGGATTTTAACTGCCATTACATTCTTATGTGCCTTTGTAACACTTACTTGACTATCTACAATTTCTATTTCCACCTCTCCTTTTAAATCCTATCAAATCTGATTTTTTACATCAACTGAAAATGCCCATTCCAAACTGACCAAAGATCTCTTAATTTTTAATCTAATTACATTTTTTCAATCCTAATCTTTCCTAACATCTCTGCTTCAGGGTACTCTCTACTTTCTAGGACTTTATGATATTTTGTCTCTTATAATTCCTTCTTTCTGTCCTACCTCTTCTGTTTCTTTTGCTGGCTCTTCCTCCATGCCATGCCAATTAATAACTGCGGTCTCATTAGACCTTGTCCTTGGATTTTTTTAGGATTTTTCCCTGTCTGTTTACAATTTACTAGCTAATATCAGTTCCCATTGGCCAACTATGCTTGAACATTGCTGATGATTCCTATGTCTACTCTATCAGTGCACATTTCATTTCTTCTTTCACAACTTTTGAATATATACCTTTTGCTATACTCATGCAGCTTTATTTCTCTGTTTTGTATCCCTTTCAACTCCAGTTTAGTTTCCATTCAGCTAAATTCAGGTGAATTTCTCAAAGCACATTTCTTTCCCTTGTTATTTGGCAACTTACCAGAATGCTCCAAATATATATATATATATATATATATATATATATATACTATCTCTTGGGTAACTTCAAGTAAACAGCAGTCTAGAGGCTAGAGAGAAGCAATTCCCCATTGCCATAAGCAGCGTGGAAGCCAAGTAACATGACATGATGAATAGAATTTTGAACATGGAGTCAGAAGGATTTCAGGTTAAGACTTATCTCTGATACTTTCCTGCATAAGTATTGGTAAGTTACTTCTGTCACCCTCTGAGTCTTTATTTACTTAACTGAAAAATAAAAAATTAAAGCAGATGACCTCTGAGGTTCTTTTTCTAACTCTAACTCTATGTTCTTATACACTAAATGAAGAACAGACCTTCATCATATGTATAGTACCTATCCTTTTCTTTCTTTGAAGTTTACTTTGTAGGGGACTCTTATTTAGTATCTTTAAAATAAACATCACTATATTTGTTACTGGAGAAAGAAAAGGGAAACCACTCCTGTATCTTTTCCAAGAAAATTCCAAATTAGTTCAAGACAAATTGGACACAACGGAGGTAAATGAACAAAATTATTTTTGTAAGGTGCTGTAGTCTAGATATGGTTGGCAAGAATATAATGCTATCAGTGAGCTAATTTAGCACTGCACTGGAGACCAGTGAATTAAGGGCGCATTCAGGTTTCCATAAAAGTTCAGTTACAGTCCCTTGTTATACAATTTTAAGGCAGTGATTTGACAATTTCCACAGTAATGTCTTAGATATTGATAGAAAACTGTGTCTCTGTAGCTTCAGAATCAGGATGGGTTTTGTTCAAGTCCTGTTTTTCAATACACACTAGTTATACTACTCAATTTACACCAATTCCTAGAGTGCCTCAGAAAACTCTCTAAGACTATACTTTTCAGATTATGTGCCTATCAGTTTTGATAGAAAAAGTTCCTAATGAGAACTTCATCACCTAATGACATTATAAGTCTTTTTAATATGCATATGTACATATTTGATGTATTATTTTTAATTAGAGGTAACATGTTAAATGCAATCTCAAGTAGATTTATTTCCTGAAACAAACAGAATCTAAGTAGTAGCTAATATTAAATTTGAAACATGAGAATACTTCCTTTAAAATAATTCTTCATGAAGAAAAAACTTCAAAAAAAATTTAGAACGTATTTTGATCTGAAATGAAATCATTCCAATAAAACTCCATGAACACATCTGTGTTTTCATTTGTTTCCAAAATATAAAACTTATTTAAGCATTCCACATTTTAGTTTTATGTTGACTGAAGGTGATATACAGCACATCAATATACTGCATAAGGAAGATATAGAAAAAGAATGCAGTATTCAATGTAGAAATAAGAGTTTTGTTTAGCGAAAGATTTATGAACTTGAACTGATAAATCCCAATTATTAGCTAACTGACATAAAGTCTCAGGTATGAAAAGAATTTTCAAATTAATCCATTCAATTAGAACACCCGGAAGTTTAAAAAGTTGGCCTGTTACTGTCTTTGTCCTATGGAATAAACTCTACTTTTGCTCTTGAATTCTGGCATGATTGATAATTCTATCTAGAAAATACTCAAAATGCTAAAAGTTAAAATGTTGCCTTGAAAATAAAAGGGGGAGAGGTAGCAACAGTATATCTCTTCACAGTACTCAATATGCATTCATCAGATAATCTAATTCTACCAGCTCTATTTTATGTGCTAGAAGATGATACCTTCTCTAAGTCACCTCAAAATTTAAAAAATATGTAGGACCATGAATTTAAACTAGATATAGAAAGAAAATGATTCATTGAAAACAGTGAGAAAATATTTTATATTACTACTGAAATGCCAGCTTTTTCTAACATGAACAATTTCACCAAAATGATTAATTTTATTTTTTAATCTATATTTTTTTTTTCATTTTTGGAATATGGATTTATTTCTTTTTTTTTTTAATTTGTTTATTTATTTAATTTTTTTACATTCATTTTCACAAATTTTGGGGTTCCAAATTTTCTCCCCTTTTATCCCCTCCCCCCACCCCAATACCCCAAGCAATCTAATTTTCCCTATCTCCAATCTGCCCTCTCTTCTGTCATCTCTCCCTTCTCTTGTCTCCATCTTCTCTTTTCTCCTGTAGGGCCAGATGACTTTCTATTCCTCCTTAACTGTATGTCTTCTTTCCTAGTTGCAACAACAATACTAAACAGTTGTTCCTAAAACTTTGAGTTCCAAATTCTCCTCATTCTTCCCTCCCCACCCATTCCCTTTGGGACAGCAGGCAATTCAATATAGGCCATATCTGTGTAGTTTTGCCAATGACCTCCCTGATAGTCGTGTTGTGTAAGACTAACTGCATTACCATCCCTCCTAACCTGCCCCTCATTGTTTCTCTTCTGTCTTTTGATCCTGTCCCTCCCCAAGTGTTGACTTCAAATTGTTCCCTCCTCCCTTTGCCCTCCCTTCCATCTTCCCCCCTTGCAATATCTCTTTCTCCCCCCACTTTCTTATACTGTAAGATAGGTTTTCATACCAAAATGAGTGTGCATTTCACTCCTTCGTTTAGTCAAATGTGATGAGGGTAAACTTCTTGTTTTTTTTTTTTTTTTCTCAGCTCTCCTCTTTTTCCCTCCACTGAGAAAAACTCCTACCTGCCTCTTAAATGACATATAGTTACCCCCCTTCCCTTTCCCTCTCTTTCCTCCCCCTACATTTCTCTCTCACCATTTACCCTAGTTTCTTTTAAGGTATGGTCCCATCCTATTCAGTTCAATCTGTGCTCTCTATCTCTGTATGTGTGTATGTGTGGGCATGCGTGTACATGTGTATGTGTGGTCCCACCAACTACCCAGAAACTGAAAAGTTTTAAGAGTTACAAATATTGTCTTTCCATGTAGGAATGTAAACAGTTCACTCATGGTAAGTCCCTTAAGACTTCTCTTTGCTGTTGCCTTTCTCATGCTTCTTCTCATTCTTGTGTTTGAAAGTCAAATTTTCTTTTCAGCTCTGGTTTTTTCATCAAGAATGATTGAAAGTCCTCTGTTTCATTGAAAGACCATATTTTCCCTTGAAGTATTATACTCAGTTTAGCTGGGTAGGTAATTCTTGGTTTGAGTCCTAGTTCCTTTGCCTTCTGGAATATCCTATTCCACGCCCTTCGATCCCTTACTGTAGAAGCTGCTAGATCTTGGGTTATCCTGATTGTATTTCCACAGTACTGGAATTGTTTCTTTCTAGCTGCTTGTAAGATTTTTTCCTTGAGCTGGGAGTTCTGGAATTTGGCCACAATGTTCCTAGGAGTTTCTCTTTTTGGATCTCTTTCAGGTGGTGATCGATGGATTCCTTCAATATTTATTTTGCCCTCTGGTTCTAGAATGTCAGGGCAGTTTTCCTTGATAATTTTCATGGAAGATGATGTCTAGGCTCTTTTTTTGATCATGACTTTCAGGTAGTCCCATAATTTTTAAATTGTCTCTCCTGGATCTATTTTCCAGGTCAGTTGTTTTTCCCATGAGATATTTCACATTCTCTTCCATTTTTTCGTTCTTTTGGTTTTGTTTGGTGATTTCTTGGTTTCTCATAAAGTCATTAGACTCCATCTGTTCCATTCTAATTTTGAGAGAACTATTTAATTCAGTGAGCTTTTGAGCCTCTTTTTCCATTTGGCTCATTCTGCTTTTGAAAGCATTCTTCTCCTCATTGGCTTTTTGAACCTCCTTTGCCAATTGGGTGAGCCTATTTTTCAAGGTGTTAATTTCCTCAGCATTTTTTTGGGTCTCCTTTACCAAGGTATTGACCTGTTTTTCATACTTTTGTTGCATCTCTGACATTTCTCTTCCTAGTTTTTCCTCCACCTGTCTAACTTGCTTTTCAAAATCCTTTTTGAGGTCTTCCAGGGCCTGAGCCCACGCACCACCCCCCTGGGGTGTCTGGGGGTACTGAGGCCCCGCCCTCCACGTCTTTCCCTGATGGCAAGGATACGTCCTCATCATCAGATCCGAAGGTTGGGATCATTTGCATTTGTTGGAAAAAACTCTCTAAAGTCTTATTTTTCTTCCCTTTTCTAGGCATTTTCCCAGCCAGTTACTTGACTTCTGAGATTCCTTTCCACCCCCGCCTGGATCCACCCAGCTAGGGCTTGGCCTCTGAGATTTAAATGGGCTTTCCTCCTGCTGGCTGTCAATCAGTGAGCTTTAGTTCAGGTGCTGGGGTGGTGTCAGGGCCGCCTCCGAGACTCTGATCCCTCGGGGGCTTTGTGCAGAGACTTTCAGGAATGGAAGGGGTGGGGGCGGGGTGGGGGGCCCGCCTCCCAAATCCCGCTCCTTTGGGGGCTTTAAGCAGAAGCCTTCAGTAACAGAGTGGGGTGGGGGCAGGGCCGTCTCCCAGGCTCAGCTCCATCAGGTTTTATGCGGGAATCTTCCGTAATGAAGATCCTGCCTGCTGTTGGGGGATTCCTGAGTCTTGGGCCGCTGCCGCCTCAGCCGCTGCCCACACCTCTGCCTCCGCCGCTTCCTGCCCCCGTCCCTGCCGCCGCTTCCTCCCGAGGGGGCCTGAGTCACAGAGACGCCCTGCTTCCCCTCTCCTTCAGCCCGGCCTTCTTTCTCACTGACTTGTAGCTTCTGTGGGCGGAGGGACTTTCCCGGCTGCTGGAGATTCCGTCTCTGAAGCCTGCTCAAATCAGCTTCTCTGGGGCCTCGGCCAGGGCAGCGCTGGGGGTCGGGTCCACTTTCCGGGGCGCACCGGACCCTGGGGACGGGTCTTCAGGGCTCCCTGGAACGGAAATCTCTTCCACTCTGCTTTTGCACACCTTGTATTCACCCAGAAGTTATGGGGGACTCTTTTTACATTAATTCTATGGGCTTTGGTTTCGGAGCTCGTAAACGTGCGTCCTTCTACTCCGCCATCTTGGCTCCGCCCCCTTTTAATCTATATTTTAAATAAAAATACTCTGAAATCCCATTGTTAAACTTTAATTCATTAGAACTGCTTGAATTCACATGTGGAAATAAACATTGTGCGAAAAGAACAAAAATTAGAGTAGTCAATATGACTCAGTTAAGAAAAAAATATTTTATTATTTTATGTTTGACTGAGACTAAAAAATTAAATAGTGAGAAAAGCAAAACACCAAAACTGATATTTGAATTGAATTCTAACTAGTGTAGTAATGAGTATTCAACCCAGTTGAAGTAAGAATTAATTTGTGTAAAGAAATCTATGACAATACAAGTAAAAAACTAGATATGGCAATAATCACAAAAAATGGCAGAAATAGTACATTAAGTACTATAGAAAGGATGAGAAGAAATCACCATGTGCTAAAGTAATCACATATGACTCCATTTAGAAGATGAGACTTTGTGTCAAAAAAGTAAGTTTCAGATAGAGCTAATATATATATATATATATATATATATATGTATACATATATATATATATGTATACTTATATATATATATACACATACACATATATACATATAGTGTCTACCCTAGATTTAAATGGAATTTCTCTTTCTATTTCTTGCTGTTGGACTTTGTTACTAATATATAGGAATGCAGAAGATTTGTGGGGGTTTATTTTGTAACCTGCAACTTTGCCAAAGTTGTTTATTATTTCAAGTAGTTTTTTACTTGAATCTCTGGGATTCTCTAAGTATATCATCATATCATCTGCAAAGAGTGATAACTTAGTTTCTTCTTTGGCTATTTTTAGTCATTCAGTTTCTTTATCTTGTCTAATTGCTACAGCTAACATTTCTGGTACCATATTGAAAAATAGTGGTGATAATGGACATCCTTGTTTCACCCCTGATCTTATATAAATGCATCTGACTTATCCCTATTGCATATAATGCTTGCTGAAGGTTTTAGGTAGATACTATTTATTAGTTTATGGAAAGTTCCCTTTATTCCTATGTTCTCCAGTGTTTTTTAATAGGAATGGATGTTGTATTTTGTCGAAAGCTTTTTCTGCATCTATTGAGATAATCATGTGATTTTTGTTAGTTTTGTTGTTGATATGATCAATAATGCTAATAGTTTTCCTAATATTGAACCAGCCCTGCATTTCTGGGATGAATCCTATCTGATAATAATGTATTATTCTCATGATAAAATGCTGTATTCATTTTGCTAAAATCTTGTTCAAAATTTTTGCATCTATATTTATTAGAGAAATTGGTCTATAATTTTCTTTCTCTGTTTTGGCTCTTCCTGGTTTAGTATCAAAAGCATATTTGTATCATAGAAAGAATTTGGGAGGACTCCTTCTTCCCCAATTTAAAAAAATAGTCTATATATTATTGGAATTAACTGTTCTTTAAATGTTTGATAGAATTCACTTGTGATTCCATCTGGTCCTGGAGATTTTTTTCCTAGGGAGTTCATTGATGGCTTGTTCAATTTCTTTTTCTGAGATGAGGTTGTTTAAGTATTCAACTTCCTCTTCTGTTAATCTGGGCAATTTGCATTGTTTAAAATATTCATCCATCTCGTTTAGATTATCAAATTTGTGGGCAAAAAGTTGGGCAAAGTAATTTCTAATTATTGTTTTAATTTCCTCCTCATTGAAGGTGAGTTCACCCCTTTCATTTTTAATATTAGAAATTTGATTTTCTTCTTTCTGTTTTTAATCAAATTGATCAAAGTTTTATCTATTTTATGAGTTTTTTCATAGAACCAACTATTGGTTTTATTTATTAATTCAATAGTTTTCTTAATTTCAATTTTATTAATCTCTCCTTTGGTTTTCAGTGTTTCTAATTCGGTTTCAAAAGACTAAAAGTGTTATCATGGTAGGTATTCTCTTAATAGACACAATGTGCTACCCATTCCCATACTCTATGACATAATAGAAAATGTACATGAGAGATTAAAAAAAAAAACTTTCATCAGTAGACTCCAACTTTGTTACTCTGATGTCCCAACTTATTGACATTTGGATTCACGTGAGGGAAGCACAACTCATTACTGAGACCATGCTTTCAGTTTTTCTACTTTAGTAAGACATTCTACAATTTTCTCTATAAAAGAGCATCTATAAGAATCCATAGTCACTATCATAAAATAATTATGCACCAAGTTATGCTTTAAAAGAATTGTAATTTGTGTGGTAAATTAGAAATTTGATGTTGATTTCTATTGAATTCTGCTTTATTAAAAATATTATAAATATCATTATGTGGACAAAAGTTTTGGTAATATTTTTAAGCCTTTAGAAATACTCCATCAGTCCACCCCCATTTTGACTCAGTTCTATCATTTTTTCCATTGAATGGTGAAACAAGAGTACAAATGGAATATTAACACAGGGATATGCACAATTTGATGAGATAGGATAGATTCATAACTGACCTAGAAATTAGAAAATTTTAGTACATTACCTAACTTTGTGAACAAAGAAAGGCCTCTCAGTCTTAAAGGATTTCATGACCTTAGATAGGTAAAAGTAGTCCATCCTCAGAGAGAGAAGAAACGGTTTAAAAGGCGTTGACATGAACTGTCTCTGTTGACCTTGAGGCACAGAACTTCCAGACAAATTGCAGTGTGTTTTCCATGAGAATTAATGCAGTTAGGCAGCATGACATCTGATCATATATGAGAAGAATGAGGAAACACATAAAACTCAAGAAACAGAGAGGAAAACAGACAGAAACACCATTCCCTCTTCAATATCTGAAGGCTTCTAGATGGTGTAGTTGATAGAGTTACAAAAGGGGGATTAGATCTGAATATAGTTACGGCACTATCACAGGATATACTTAGCAGTTTTCTAATGGTAGGGAAATTACTTAGTCTCTCAGTCTGTTTCCTGACCTATGTGATGGGAATAATATTTGCATCTCCATTAACGAATCAGTGTATGGATCAATGCAGAGCATTTTCAGAGCCTTAAGAGATATAAAATTTATTAACATTATTTAATTATTTTTGTTTATTTATTTTAGTACTCTACTGTCCTGTGACAGGATTTTCTGTGGTCCAGCCTAGATCCTCCTTTCTGTATTCTCTAAGTAATACAGTAACATCCACAGGAAGCATGGACTTATATGAAGTGTGTGCCAACATACCTAACCCATAGCCTATGCATAGTTATGACAGGCAATATGATTACTTCTATGTAGTGTCTTTACATAGACTAACTTGGGAAAGGGCATTGTGCTCCTCATAGTTATTGGTTATAACTCTTGATTCCTTGTCTCCACAGTCCAACTCTCTTCCTTGCTGTTATAAAAGTTGGTTTCACTTCCTCTACTTATAAAATGAAGAATGGTGGGACTTTGCTCCTTTCTTTCTCTAAAAAGAAATCTATGTGATATTAAAAAAAAGTCAAATAAATAGACCTTTAGCTTTCCTACAGTTTCAAGATCCCATGCTTCCAAAGCTCTACTTAATAGTAATACATTTCCTAGATCTGGGGCCCCAATCAACCAACTAATCTGTGCCTTCTATTTTATTATTTCTCTTCAAAATACTCAGATACTCTGCTTCTGTGAATAGAGTAAAATATTATGAGATTATAAATACTACTGAAACTGGTGCCTGAGGTGGCCATGTTCTATATCATTCAGAGCCTTTAAAATGAATGTGAAAGGCATGAGTAGGTCTGAGAGTGAATCACTATGAAGAAAAGAGAGTGGGAGATCAGTTAATTTAACTCAAATGTTTCTGAAATGACACAAAAACTCTATGTACTGATTTGATGCAAAAACTTTTTTTACTTTACTTTTATATGGGGATTGATTTTCATCATGTGATATTCTATGCTCTGTTTATAATGCCCTTTCTTAAATTAATAAGAATGATGTTTAACTCCCAATGACAATTTTCAAAGATTTTTCACATGACTGTCATTAAATTTTTCTAAAGTTCATGTGTTTTCTAAACCCATACTTTGATATCCAGGCAAGATATCTTTCTATTTATCACCCATCCATCCATCCATCCATCAATCTATCTGTGTATCTATCTATCAAAAACATGTATCATCTGTGATTTCAATGAAAGAAAAGAATTATTCAATGATATTTAATTATTTGATGAAGCCAAATAGAATATATTATTCGATAGTACAGAACTTTTCTAAACTGAATGTTCTATGTATTTTCATTTTTATAAATTTAATTATTAATTTATTTATTTTAAGTTTTCAACTCTCGTTTTCACAAAATTTTGAGTTCCAAATTTTCTCCCCATCTCTCCCCTTCCCCCACTCTAAAACACTGAGCATTCTGATTACCCCTTCCACCAATATGCCCTCCCTTCTACCATTCCTCCCTCCCCTTACCCCCATCTTCTCTTTGTCTTGTGGGGAAAGATAAATTTCTATACCACATTGACTGTATTTCTTATTTCTCAGTTGTATTCAGGAACAATACTCAACATTTGTTCCTACAACTTTGTGTTCCAACTTCTCCTCTGTCCTCCCTCCTCATTCATCCCCATTGAGAATGCAAGCAATTGAATATAGGCTATATAGGTGTAGCTTTACAAATGACTTCCATAATAGTATTTTGTGTGAAATTAAATATATTTCCCTCCATCCTATCTTCCCCCCATTTCTTCTATTCTCTCTTTTAACTTTCTCCCTCTCCAAGAGTTTACTTCTAATTGTGTTCTCCTCCCATTTGCCCTCCCTTCCATAATCCCCTCACCTTACTTATCCCTTTCTCCCCAACTTTCCTGTACTTTTATATAGGTTTTCATACAAAATTGACTGTGTATCTTATTCCTTCATGAGTCAAATGTGATGAAAGTTTCACTTTTTCCCTCTCACTTCCCCCATTTAAAAGGCTTTCTCTTGCCTCTTTTATGAGAGATAATTTGTCCACTCTATTTCTCCCTTTCTCTTTATATTCCTCTTTCACCCCTTAATTTTATTTTGTACATATGATCCCCTTCTTATTCAACTGACCTTGTGCTCTCTCTCTCTCTGTCTCTCTGTCTGCACACACACACACACACACACACACACACACACACACACACACACAGATGCTGAGAAAAGTTTCGAGAGCTACAAATATCTTTCCATTTAGGAATGTAAACATTTCAACTTCAGTAAGTATCATATTATTTCTCTTTCCTGTTTACCTGTTCATGCTTCTTTTGCCTCTTGTGTTTAAAAGACAACTTTTCTTTTCAGAACTGGTCTTTTCATCAAGAATGCTTGAAAGTCCTCTATTTCATTGAAAGACCATTTCTTTTGCCCTGAAGTATTTTACTCAGTTTTGATGGATTCTTGGTTTTAATCCTAGTTCCTTTTATTTCTGAAATATGATATTCCATTTCCTTCAGTCCTTTAATATGGAAGATGCTAGATCTTGTGTTATCCTGATTTTGCTTCCACTATACTCAAATTGTTCCTTAATAGTTGCTTGTGATATTTTCTTCTTGACCTGGTAACTCTGGAATTTGGCTATAGTGTTCCCAGGAGTTTCTCTTTTTGGATCTCTTTCAGGAGGTAATCAGTGGATTCTTTCAATATTTGTTTTGCCCTCTGGTTCTAGAATATCAGGACAGTTTTTCTTGATAATTTTATGAAAGATAATGTCTAAGCTCTTTTTTTTTATGATCATGGCTTTCAGATAGTCCCATGCTTTTTAAATTGTCTCTCCTTGCTCCATTTTCCTGGTCAGTCATTTTTCCAGTGAGGTACATTATCTTCCATTTTTTCATTCTTTTGTTTTTGTTTTGTGATTTCTTGGTTTCTCATAAAGACACTAACTTCCATTTGTTCCTTTCTAATTTTTAAAGAACGATTTTCTTCAGTGAGTTTTTGAACCTCCTTTCCCCCTGGGCTAATTCTGCTTTCTAAAAAGCATTCTATTCATTGGTTTTTTGAACCTCTTTTGCCAACTGAGTTGTCCTTTTTTAAAGGTGTTATTTTCTTCAGCAGGTTTTGAGTCTCCTTTACCAAGCTGTTGACTCACTTTTCATGGTTTTCCTGCATCTCTCTCATTTCTCTTCCCAATTTTTCCTTCACCTCTCTTACTTGATTTTCAAAATCGTTTTTGAGCTCTTCCATGGCATGTGACTATTTAATATTTACTTTGAATATTGAGGACACAGAAGGCTTGACTTTTATGTCTTTTCCTGGTTATAATCATTGCTCTTTCTCATCTGAAAGGATGGAAAATGATAACTGTTCTCCACAAAAGTAACCTTCTATAGTGTTATTTTTTCCCCCTTTTTTAGGCATTTTCCTAACCCATTACTTGAATTTTGGGTTCTTTGTCAAGAGTAGGGTATACTCTGGGAACCTGTAAAAACTCAGTTTCTTCAAGGTGGCACAATCAAGCCTTGCACACTGATCTGGGCCCACCCAGAAACTATTGTGCCCAGAATCTGCAAGTAGTAGAATTTCCTCACCACCACAACCTCACCTCTAGTTTTGCCATGCCAGCACTCAGGACTGAAGTTTAGCTCAGCTGCTTAATTACCCCAGGGACTTTACAATGAGGCTTCCAACAATGGATGTTAGATGCTGTCTGACGTGGGAGCTGCATCTACCTGCTGAGGCCTCTGCTGCTGCAGCCTGGGGTCTGGAACTATGGAGGGAAGCAACACTGCTCCCTTCTTGGTCAGCTGAAAAAGCCCTTTCACTGACCTTTGGCACCTGTGGGTTGAGGGATCTGTGAAATGCCACAGCTGTTGCTGGGAATTTTACCCCCAAGGTCTGCTACAGTCCTCCTCTCTGTGCCACACAGTCAAGGCTGGGCTAGGCTGGGTTCTGTGTCTGGTGTGACAGACCTTTCCTGTCAGCCTCTTATGTCACCCTAGACTGGAAATCTCCACTTTGTCATATTGAGGCTTCTGCTGTTGTAGAATTTGTTCAGAGTCATTCTTTACAGGTGTTTTATGGCCTGTGGGGAAGAGCTAGCATGTATGCATCTTTCTACTCCACCATCTTGGCTCTATCTCCTGTATTTTCTTTTTCAACCCTCAAAGGATTAAGTTCTACAAGAGGCATATTACAAACTGAAACATTCCACTAATTCATTTAGTTTTGACAACTCATTAAAATTCTCTAAGGCACAAGTGATAGCTGAGAATCTTCCAATTCAACATTCTGTGATACCGAGATCATATTTTTGTGCAAATGAAAGTTACTCTCAGTTAAAGACATGAGGACTTCCTATATTGTCCCCCAATATATTAAGCATACAATTGGAAACCTCAAAGATATTAAATATGTTTATATTCCTGTTCATGTAGAAAGGAATCAATAATGGTCACCAACTACCTTCTCATTTCACAATTATATGATGCTGACAAATGAAAACTGTGAAGAATTAAATGTCTTAGAAAATGGATAAGTGCATGTAATTATCATTAATACTTTATTGGATTATACTTGTCAGTTCTTTTAGTCATATTTTTGTGGATTCACAAAATTGAGAGTTAAAAAGAACCATCACATTAGTTTCTTAAAGCATTCAAAAGTAATTAAATTCTCTAATCATCAGAAAAGGAGAAATATGAGAACAATAGCAATTACTAACAATAGTAACATTAATAACAATTATTTACTGATTTGTGATGAAATATAAATTTTGAGCCTTCATTCACATAGAAATGATTATAAGCATACACATATTTTATATGTATTATAATATGTATATTTATATGGATTATAACACTACTATAATATGCTAATATATATTTCTATGTACATTATATGTTATGTGTGCATATTTACATATTATTGGAATTTATGTGTGTTTTTTAACATAATTATATGTTATAATTAATATATAAAATTTTAAGTATAATCTTATTGAACTATAAATCGTGTGATATGAACTGTAGATATTAAGACTAATTATATTTAAGTCACCTCTGACTCTAAAGATTAAGAGTTCAAGTAAGAAAAAAGCCTGTGAAAACTTGACTTCTTTGGTACTTCTTGGAACTTCAAGATTTATTCTCAACTCTTTTCCTTTTAAAAGTCCAAATCTATATTCATTTGGGAACAATGTTGACATCACATACCCTGAGGGGAAATATGAGATGAACATGCAACTTCTCCAATACATGAATTATTCTTCAAGCCCATACATTTCTTATTTTCAGAAGAAAAATAATTCATCATATATTCTTTTGAACTCCCAAAGATTTTCCTAGCTTACAGCAATAGTACTGGAGATAGTTTACCATCTGTTGATTTTGGGTCATTTAAAATTCATCATGGATGTTTGAAATACTGTGTATACCAAAGTGTTCCATTTGGTCATATGGAATAGCCCTAGAATTATGGTGTCCTATGATTATATCCATTCTTTCTATAATTCAAGATCATTTGCATTCATATTTAGTAGTTGAAAAGTGAATTTGCTTTAGTATTCTATGTTGATATCCACACTTTCATCCTAGTTCATCATGAAAATTTCTTAGCTCTCTTTTTTCTGAAAAAAAAAAAAGAAATTAGTGGAGTAAAAAAATAAAAAGAGAAACAAAGGTTTGGATTCTATGATATAATGAAATGTATTTTACATCCACTAATCTCTTTGCTGTTTCTAGCAAAAGATACACAACTCCTGACTTCAGTTATTTTCACTGAATGTCCTTGAGAAGTAGAATGTTCTCTCTTCTTATCTCTAAAATTTGGTTTCTTTCAAATCTCAGTTAAAATCTAAAATAAAATCTAAAATAAAATAAAATAAGAAGCCTTTCCTGGTGCCCCTCCATTGCCATTGTTAATTTTTTTTTTTTGTATCTATATGCTCTAAAATCCAGAAATTCTTAAAGATGGATATAACTGATAATCTATTTTGCATAAATAAACAAATAGAGAACTTCAATAAATGAAAATATGTTGTATTATTAATTCTCAAGCTTGACTTTGAATTCACTTTATGTAATAACCTTACATCTGTAATATACTTACCTGTAAAATATTATTTCTCTATGCTAAACCACTTTATATCTAGGATCCTTTCTGACTTCAACAATCTATGATGAATGAATTTTGTATATTATATTTCATTATAGTATTTAAAAAGTACTATTAAGGTTCCTTGACAGTACATGCATTAATGGGGGTAAGATGAAATAAATACAGACAAATAAGTTGAAATTAAATTATGTTGTGCCTTAGAGGTTAAGAGTTTAAGATTATGTCTTTTGCATCCCTCACTTTGAAAATGGAACTTTTCTCTCCTCCCTCCCATTTTACCTTGAAAATTATGTTTGAAAAGTTGTTTAAATTCTTTGAATTCTCATTTTCTTACCTGTAAAATGAAAGAAGAGGTCAGAGAATATATGTGTGAAGTCCTGTGTGTGTATGTGAATGTGTGTGTTCAAAAGACACTGCATCCTCTACAAATTTCTTGAATGCAGTCAAAACAGTAATTAAGGGGAAATTCATGCCTCTAAATGCAAACAATAAAAGAAAGGGTAGATAGAAATTGCATGAAACTAAAAATAAAAAAATAGAGGAAGAATTAATTAAATATTAACAACTAAATACCAAAGTAGAAACTTTGAAAATCAAAGGAGAATGAATAAAATTAAAACTAAAGTAGAAATTAAAATTAAAAGCTAGAAGCTGGTTTTATTTTTAAGAGTAAAAATAGATAAATCATTGGCTAATTTGATTTAAAAAAAGAAGAAAACCAAATTATCATTATCAAAAGTGAAAATGGTGAATGCATAAACCAAAGAATATGAAATTAAGGCAATTGCTAGGAACTGTTTTGCCAACTATATATGAATAAAATGAACAATAATAATGACATTAAGGAATAATAAAAAAAATAAATTCACAATTTAACAAAGACATAATAGAATACATAAATAACCATGTCTTTAAAAGAGGAATTGAACAAGTCAGAAATAAGCTACTTGAAATTGGAGTGCAGCTAAGAACACCTAATTTATCAAGCAAATAATACCAAATATTGAAAGTAAAAATCAATTCCAATATTATATAATAATTAGAAAAAAAACAGTTTAGGGAGGAGCCAAAATGGTGGAGTAGAAAGACTCACGTATGCTAGCTCCAAATCCACAGTGCAAAAATTTCCTGTAAAATGAACTCCCCACAAATTCTGGATCACTGCAAGGCACACAGATACACAGTGGAAGAGATTTCTATTTCAGAGAGCACTGGACAGCTGTCCCCAGGGGATCATCGCGCCCCGGAAAGCGGAGCCCACCCCTGAGCTGCCCTGGCCGCATGCCCTCAGAGGAGCAGATCCGAGCAGGCTTCAGGGAAAGAATCTCCGGCGGCTGCGAAGGTCCCTCCACCCACAGGTACTGCAGGTCAGTGAGAGAGACATCTGGGCTGGCTGAGAGGGGAGTGGGGTGTCTCCGTGGCTTGGGCCCCTTGGGAGACAGTGGCGGAGGGAGTGGCAGAGGCAGCAGCAGTGGCCCGGAACTCCCCAAGCAGACAGGAGCTCCATTACCGAAGGTCTCTGCATAAAGCCCCTGAGGGAGCTGAGCCTAGGAGATGGCCCTGCCCACACCCGCGTCATTACTGAAGGTCTCTGCATAAAGCCCCTGATGGAACTGAGCTTGGAAGGTAGCCCTGCCCCCACCCCAGCACCAGAACTTAAGCTCACATTGAATAGCAGACACGCCTGCCACAGATAGGCCTGAGACTGGGAAGCAGCATTTGAATCTCACACCCCAAGCATTAGCTGGGCAGATCTAGGCAGGGGTGGAGAGGAATCTCAGAAGTCAAGTAACTGGCTGGGAAAATGACCAGAATAAGGAAGGAAAATAAGACCATAGAGAGCTACTTTCTTGGGGAAGAGATGTTCCTTCCTCGTTTCATTTCTGATGACAGAGTACAAGGGTTGCCCTCAGGGAAAGACATGGAGGTCGGTGCCTCTCTATCCCAGACATCCAAAGTGGATGTCCAGTGGGCTCAGGCCATGGAAGAGCTCAAAAAGGATTTTGAAAATCAAGTTAGACAGGTGGAGGAAAAACTGAGAAGAGAAATGAGAGAGATGCAAGAAAAGCATGAAAAATGGGTCAATACCTTGGTAAAGGAGACCCAAAAAAATGCTAAAGAAAATAACACCTTTAAAAACAGGCTCACTCAATTGACAAAAGAGGTTCAAAAACACAATAAGGAGAAGAATGTTTTCAAAAGCAGAATTAGCCAAATGGAAAAAGAGATTCAAAAGCTCACTGAAGAAAATAGTTCTCTCAAGATTAGAATGGAACAGAGGGAGTCTAATGACTTTCTGAGAAACCAAGAAATCACAAAACAAAAGCAAAAGAAGGAAAAAATGGAAAAGGATGTGAAATATCTCATTGGAAAAATAAGTGACCTGGAAAATAGATCCATGAGAGACAATTTGAAAATTATGGGACTACCTGAAAGCCATGATCAAAAAAGAGCCTAGACATCATCTTTCATGAAATTATCAAGGAAAATTGCCCTGATATTCTAGAACTAGAGGGCAAAATAAGTATTGAAGGAATCCACTGATCACCGCCTGAAAGAGATCCAAAAAGAGAAACTCCTGGGAACATTGTGGCCAAATTCCAGAATTTCCAGGTCAAGGAGAAAATATTGCAAGCAGCTAGAAAGAAACAATTCTGGTATTGTTGAAATAAAATCAGGATAACACAAGATCTAGCAGCTTTTACATTAAGGGATCGAAGAGCATGGAATAGGATATTCCAGAAATCAAAGGAACGAGGACTCAAACCAAGAATCACCTACCCAGCAAAACTGAATATAATACTTCAGGAGAAAATATGGTCTTTCAGTGAAACATAGGACTTTTAAGCATTCTTGATGAAAAAACCAGATCTGAAAAGAAAATTTGACTTTCAAACACAAGAATGAGAGGAAGCATGAAAAAGTAGACAGCAAAGGGAAGTCATAAGGGACTTATCAAAGGTGAACTGCTTACATTCCTACATGGAAAGACAATATTTGTAACTCTTAAAACGTTTCAGTATCTGGGTAGTTGGTGGGACCACACACAGACATACACACCCACACATGCACGCACACACACACACCTACATGTGTGCACACACACACATACACACATGCATGCACGCACAGAGACAGAGAGCACAGAGTGAACTGAATAGGATGGGACCATATCTTCAAAGAAATTAAGGTAAATGGTGAGAGAGAAATGTAGTGGGAGGAGAGAGGGTGAAATGGAATGGGGTAAATTATATCTCATTCAAGAGGCAAGCAGGTGACTTTTTAGTGGAGGGAGAAAGAGGGGAGCTGAGAAAAAAACAAGAAGTTTACCCTCATCACATTTGACTAAAGGAAGGAATAAAATGCACACTCATTTTGGTATGAAAACCTATCTTACAATACAGGAAAGCGGGGGAGAAGGAGATAAGCAAGGGGGGAGGGATGATGGTAGGGAGGAGGGAGCAATTTGAAGTCAACACTCTTGGGGAGGGACAGGATAAAAAGACAGAAGAGAAACAATGGGGGGGCAGGATAGGATGGAGGGAAATACAGTTAGTCTTACACAACAGGAAAATTATCGAAGTCATTTGCAAATCTACACAGTTAGGGCCTATATTGAATTGCCTGCCTTCCCAAAGGGAATGGGAGGGGAGGGAGGGATGGGGAGAATTTGGAAGTCAAAGTTTTAGGAGCAACTGGTTAGTATTGTTGTTGCTACTAGGAAATAAGAAATACAGTTAATGGGGAATAGAAAGTCATCTGGCCCTACAGGACAAAAGAGAAGATGGGAACAAGAGAAGGGAGGGTTGATAGAAGGGAGAGCAGATTCGTTAAAGGGAAAATTAGAATGCTTGGTGTATTGGTGTAGGGGGAGGGAATAAATGGGGAGAAAATTTGGGACCCAAAATTTTGTGAAAATGAATGTAAAAAGTTAAATTAATAAATAAATTTTAAAAAATAATAAGTGATAGAAAAAAACAGTTTAAAAGTGAATTCTAACAAATTTCTTCTTTAATATATGCATTGTTTTGATATCTAAACAAAGGAGAGCAAAAACAGAGAAAACTCCAATTTTTCTAATTAATACTAAAGAAAGCATTTTCAATGATATATCATAAAGATTATGAACTATGATCCAGATGAATTTATAACAGGATTGAAGGCCTGGTAGAATATTTAAATTATATCTGCACGTGTATGTATGTAAACATTAATGAACATACAAAATGACCGTATCAATGACCATATGACCAGGAAGGACCATATATAATTACCATATGAAATGACCATATTAATAGATGCAGAACATTTTTTAACAAAATACAATATCCATTCCTATTAAAAATGCTAGAATGCATAAGAAAAATGGAGCTTGTTTTATGTTGATATGTAGAATATATCCAAAAGCAAGAACCAATATATTTTGTAATGGAGATACACTAGAAGTCTTGCAAATAAGATCAGACATAAAGCAAAATTTTCCATTATTATTGTCACTATTACAAAATATTGTACTAAAAATGCTAGTTACATTAATAATATAAGATACAATATTGAAAGAATAAACATAGGCAATAGAGAAGCAAAACTAGCACTACCATTTTAGATATCAATTTGGAAAGTCATGAAATGATGTACATCCTTTGACTCAGAAATAACTCTATCCAGATTACCCAAGGGTTATCGAAGAGGAGGAGGAAGTGTGGAACTGGAAATGAAAATATATATTTTTTACAGACCTAACTGATATTATTTTAACAATAGAAATGACATCAAAGAAGAGATATAGACATCTACCGCTGTGATTTAAGGGCTATGAGGATTTTCCATCTTGTTTACAGGGAAAGCTATCCTATGTGTTTGCTTGCATGTATTTTTTCATAGCAACTGCTTTCTTACTTTTATATGTATCCCTAATACTTACCGCAATTAGCTCATTATTACCTATTTCTTGGACATGCATTGCAGATGTTCAATGAAGTGACTGAATAGAGTGTAAGAAATACTGATAGGAATGGATCTCAAATAGGAAATTGTGGAGCATTTTTATTGACCCCAGTCTACTTAATACAGACACAAATATCTCACCTTTACTCACACACATACACACACACACACACACACACACTCATTCTTCTAGTTATTTTGGGTGTCTAAAAATATTTGTTGTAGGCTTAAGTATCCTTGTAGGGTATAATTATTGCTGGACCGGAAAAAAATTCATTAAATAAAAGATGATTAGGTGAAAAAAAAAACAAAAGAAAAACAAAAGTAACCAATACTGTGGGACTACCAATGGATTGGCTTGAATTGTAACTGATAAAGTATTAAAAAATCTAAAGGAAGGACGCTAGTATGATAGGTAGCTTCACCATTCAGTATTTGCATTAAGAAATAGGTAACAATTATTTTGCAGGAAAAGACAAGAATAAATTTTATATTCTTTATTAGAATATCCACAATATACAGAGTATGAGTTAGGATAATGACAAGTTATAAAATCATTAAATGAAAGTTTAACTGGAATATTGGTGATAGGTAGCAACGTAGTACCAACAGCACCATCTCATTTAAAAGGAAATAAAGTAGGGGAAGAGAATAAAACTATATTGTAATGGGTATGGCAAATCCTAGATTTGGAAGCTGTTGTTATAAATTTAGGTTGGTTCCTTACCTGTAGTTTATAATCTTGAACTATGTAGATACATTCAGTGAAAAACAAAATAAAAACCTAATGCTATTCTCACATTATTTTCAGCTTATGGTTTGAGTCTTTCCATAAGAATATATGCCATTTTAGATCCCAAGACTAATAGACAACAAAAAGAACATGGATGATCCTTAGCAAAGACTCTCAAAGCTGTTTGTCAGACTGGAAAATACAACCAACATAGCAGTATTAATGGGATGGGGATTGAATATTGAAGAGCAATTTAATAATTGTATTTCATTGCATGGAACACCACTACATATAAACAGGGAATCAGATGTTCTCTGTCTCCAGTAAATAAAGATAAAAAAATAGGCCTAAACTGAAACACTGGAAATTTAAGTTGGATATAAGTAATAATGGGTTATTTAGGAATAAAGATAAAAGTATAATTTCATTTATATAGAGACCTACCAGATGTGGAAACTTTTGCTACCCAGGAAGGTAAGCAATTTTCTGTATAGCCTATAGTCTGTTATAGAGTAGTAGGAAATATCTAATTTAACATATAGCTCATATTTAGATATTGCTTCAAGGATTACACAGTATTTTGTGTATTTTTAAATTTTACTCATTATAGCTCATTAGCAAACATGAACAAGTAACACTCAGTATTTCAGAAGAAAAGTTACAGAAAAAAAAATTAAGAAAAGTCTTCTATAAAGAATTTGTACTGAAAATTCAAAGGGATTAAACATATTGGAGCAATGCAGAAGAATGATGTTAGTACTGGTGTCTAAAGTGTTACCAAAAACAGTGTTACAGGTGAGAAAGGGAGGAAAATGGCAAGAAAAGCTAGAAGTTAGATTTCTACATAGGATATTCATGGAGAGAACAACTGAGAATAGACAACAGCTGGAAGGTACAATGTGCATTAGAGAATTTGGCAAGACATTGAAAATAAAAAATTAAACATGCACCTGGGCAAATAGCACTGACTGCAATAATAAAAGTCATGAAAATTCACAGAAAAAAGACATTAAATCTATTGTAGATTAACCCACTCAAGAACCCCATAGGGACAGAACTTGATGCAGTGATTAGACAAAATGTACAGGCATGTTGCCATGATAGTTTGGCTTATGAGTTAATCACACAAATGACAGCGAGTTGAGAATCTTCGTTTCTGCATATATGGAAGTTTTTATCAAATACTTGTAATTTTCCACCATCTGCTTCCCTAGTGTTGAAGAGAGCATGAATTCTGAAACCAGTGTTGCCTTTGGCTGCTATCTCTCTTAATGTGGTGAGGATATCAAGTGTTTCCTTACTAAGGTCTATTAGGGCTTCTCCATTTTGGAAAGTGCTATATATCTATTAAACTTTGGGGGGAAATTCTGGTAATAAAGATCAATAAACTTGAATTTATAAATTGCTTGCTAAATTCAGACTGAAATTTGTAATTGTACACAATATATTTTTACCTGTCTGCCTTCTCTCTGTTTTGATATTGATTTTGACATTATCACTAAATGGTTGAGAGCTTAACTCTTAAAACTGATTATAATTTGAATTCCACCTCAGAAACTAGACATATCCTCTCTATTAAGATATAATAAGCTTCATTTTCTGTACAGCTCTTGTCAGCAATGGTGGTGTTAAATAATCTATTCTTGAAAAAATAAGCATGAGCCCTCCACAAAAATAGTCTACATAGACTTGATGTCTGTTAATTCTTGAACCTGAATGATGTTTTCTCACATGCCTTGGGCCACCTTAAACTTTGTTACCTTTAAATTGAAGTCACTGATATAAAAGGATATAGTGACTTTGTTTGGAGGTCATATCAAGGTGTTCCTAAGATTTCTTCACCTCATCATCCTCTAGAACACATGCTGACATATGGATTTTGCAAATAATGATTCAAGGTAAAATGCTCAAGTATCCTAGAAAATACAATTTTTAATATATTTGAATACATAATAAAACCAACTCTATCAACACTTCTCCAAATGTTGAATCACCTTTGAGTCATTTTTCCTCATATTTATAATTTATTTCTGCTTTTCTTGTTTCATTTATTTTGAGAATGCAAATATTGACAAGATTTATTTCTTCTAATTATGGCAATTCCTTTGTCGTTGGACAGAGAATTTATATTTTAAGAAGAGCTTATTGTTTTAGCTGATTGCAAAGTTATGTTATTCATAGCACTTTCTGTTATTTTATTTATTTATTAATATTCCATCTAGGCAAGATAAACTGAATGCTTACAATCATAATCAAGGGTAGTGAGGACTGAATTTAAATACTGGGAGGGAACAGAAAGCTGGATTGAAGAAACATAGAACCTTCAAAACAGATGACAAATATTGTTGTGAGTCTGGATGAGGACAAGATCTTGGTTTTCCTTTAGGGGTGAAGAACCTGCCTTGAAGTCACATGTGGGCCTCTAGGTCCTGAAGTGTGCACTTTGATTGAATTCAAACTTTGCAGAACAAATCCCCTTCATAAAAGTATTTGTCCTGTAAAAGTTGGACTCAGTCAAAAGGTTGCACCCAAGGCCACATATGACTTCCAGGCTGTAGGTTCCCCACCCATGTCAGATCTAGATGAATAATTGTTCTTTTGTTCTTTAAATAACAAGACCTTATTTATTTGGAGTATAAAGAAGCCTCATCTCCAAATGCCTTTTAAAAAGATATAATCTCATTACATATAAAAATAAAAGGAATTTCTCATAAAATTTTTGTCAATCATCATAACTCTTAGACAGTTGGGAAAAATAAACATTATACATGAAATTAAAATCTCGTTTTGTTTTTTATACCTTTTGCTACTGGCTGTTAATCAGAAGCAATTTTGTATAATTGGAGTGAATGAAAATACTTTCTTCAGACCCTTAAATTCTTTCAAAGGATAATATTACTTTGACACAATTTTGAAAGAGGACAGTGTAGTGGGAAAAAATGCTGGACACTGAGTCAGGAGATACCAGAGTTTGAATGCTTCCTCAGACAAAGACTGATTATGTGACTGCTTAATATCTTTGTACATCACTTTTCTCATTTCTAAAGTGGTTGATTTATAGGTATAATACTTTTTCCACAGCACAGTTGGAATAATCAAAAGAGATAACATGTGATTTGGACATATAACTGCTACGCTCACTCTTTTACCTCATACTTTAAATAGGAGAATGTGACTACAGGATAAAGCTAATGCTCTCCTTAGAATTGTAGGGGTAACCTTGAAGAACTGGAGAGTTTCTCTGTTCTTATTTTTTATAATCATTTACCTAGATTGTCATCTCTAGATTGTTAAACTAATGTTACTCCAATACCATCTAATCAATAATTAGTACCCCAATATATTTTTGATCTACAAATTTTTCCTTGATATTAATTATTCAACTGAAATATCTTACCTTTTCCAAAGGGATATTTACTGAAAAAATTAAATGTGGTTGAGAGTACAGAAAGCCTTGCACGCTAGAAGTCCACTCATTTCTACCATCTCCATTTTTGGGGGAGAGTCACACACAATTAAAATGGTGATTTTTGTCTTTCCCCGCACCAAGTAAATTTAGCATGTGGTGGTAGCCAATGTGCAAGTTGCATCAGTGCTATGAGAACAAAGTATTTTGCCTACAAGTTGATCAATTTATGGGTTAGTTCAAGTAAGTCTGGCCTCAAGGCTGGCTTTTCAAAGGTCTTGCCTGTTGAAGCTAATGATAGACTTTAGTGCGAACTCAGCCAATAAACTTCTGGCAATCTTTCAAACATTTTTCCCAGTTCTTCAAAACTTTCTATGGTCACAAGGTCACAATATTGTTTATCTCCAGTACCAATTCACCCAAGATTGCAGAAGAACATAAACAAAAATAACAGAAAAAAATGTATATATGCTTATGTAGATATGATGACCAAGGTAGGGAGATAATAGTCCACTGCTACCACTAACAAAAGTCCTATCATAAACTGGAAGTGCAAAATATCATTTCCTTCTCACTTACAAGCATTCAGGGAAAGTTCTTCTATTAGCTTGAGTCCTTCATATCCACATTCAATTCTAGCTCAACAATTATACAGTTACACATCATTTTATTACACTTCACTTTATTGCTCTTTGAAGTTGCATTTTGTTTTTACGAATTGAAGATTTATGCCAACCCTACATTAAGCAAGTCTATTAGAACCATGTTTCCAGTTCCATAGGTTCACATCATATCTCTATGTCACATATTGGCAATTATTGCAATATTTCTAATTTTTCATTACTATTACATCAATTATAGTGACCTGTGATCAATAATTTATGATGTTACTATTGTAATAGTTTTGGCACACCATGAATAGTACCCATATAAGGCAGCAGATTTAATTCATAAATTCTGGGTCTTCTGACTGATTCTCCCTCTTGCTTCTCAGGCTTCCCTATTCCTTGAGTCACAACAATATTGAAATTAGGCCAATTAATAGCCCTTGAATGTTTAAGTGAGGGAAATACTCAATCTATGAGGCAGAGTCATTTTTTTCCCTCATTTTATGAAATTGCAATGGCCACCCTAACTTTCAGTAAACTCCACTCTGATAAGTCAGCAGACAATAACATTAAGGTAAGATCCTTTCTACAGCAAAAGTATTGTGAATCCTTGAAGACTCAAATTATAGTTAGAATATTTTTAGCAACAAAGTATTTTTAACTAAGATATTTGTATCATTTTAGACATACTACACACACAAACATGTACATATATATGTTGTACATATATAATGATTCTATACACACTTTTATTTATCAGTTTTATTTTGATGCAAATAGTGTCTTTCTTCATATTTTGTAGATAATTTGTATATTTGTTATAGTTAAAATTATTTACTTGCTCAAAGTCTTTCTCTAAAAAATATTATGACTGTATACAATATTCTCTTGGTTTTCATTTCCCTCTTCAATATTTTGTGCAACTCTTTCCAAGTTTTTTTTTCCCTAAAATCATTGAGCTAGCCCTTTCATATAGCACAGTAGCATTCCATCACAATCATTTACCACAACTGTTCAGATGTTCCCTAGTTGGTTGGCATCCTTGCAATTTCCAGTTCTTTGCCACAAAAAAGAAGATTGCTATAAACATTTTAGAATATATTGGTTCTTTTCCCTAATCATCTTTGGAAATGGAACCTAGTAGGGTTATTGTTGGGCCAAAGGATATAGGCAGATTAATAACTCTTTGGGCACATTTCTAGATTGCTCTCTAAAATGGTTGAATCTATTCACATTTCCACCAGCAACGAATGTATCGCAATTTTTCCGCATCCCCTCCAACATTTGTTGCCTTCCTGTTCAAGCATTTTAACCTATCTGGAAGGTATAAAATAATACCTCAAGGTTATTTTATTTTGCATTTCTCTAATCAATAGTGGTTGAGAGTGTTCTGATAAGTATCAGGTCACTGGATCCAGATAATTCAGGAGAAGAAACTGAGGTTGGTGACCTTGCACAGCCCTCCCTCACTCAAATCAAAGTGAATTGAAAGTCATGTCATCTTCATGTCAAGGTCCTCAATGAGAACAAAGGACAAATACAGAAACAAAAATGGTTTAGAAATTTTTTTAAAATGTAATTATAAATTGTATCAATTTATTCATTGGAAAACTGCCTGTCTATGTCATTTGACCATTTATCAATTGGGACAAATCCCAACTTTTAAAAGACAGACAGAAAATGGACTTCAGTAACTGTGCCAAATGTAAGGGCTGAATTATTTTGTACACCATATAATAGTTGTTAGAAAAGAATATAACATTATTTGATATAGAGATTGTTGAAACCTACCTTCTTTTAAAATTCTTTGCATTTCATTAAATATTTCCCAGTTCTGTGCAAAAACTAACATTTAAAAATTGTGATCTCCAAATCTACTCTCTTCCTTCCACCCCTCACTCCTCCCTGAGAGAACAACAAATTTGATAGGGATTATACATGTGAAATCATGCAAAACATATTTACATATTAGCCATGTTCCAAAAGAAAATACCAAGAAACAAAATAATAAAAGTAAAATGTTAAAAAAAATATGCTTTAATACACATTCAGAGTATATTGTTTTTTTCTTTGAAGGGGGATGATATTTTTCATCATGAGTCCTTCGGTTTTTTCTTGGACTGTTGTCTTGACAGGACAACTCAGTCTTTCACACTTATCATCCATATAATATTGTGAACAATGTTCTACTACTTTTGCTAACTCCACTTCGCATGAGTTCATGTAAGTCTTCCAGGTTTTTTCTGAAACCATCCTGGTTATCTTTTATTATAGCATTATAGTATTGCATAACAATCATATACCACCATAAAATAATATATTTATGCTTAAGTCCTAAGATCTTTGATTTCTTTGGGGTTCAGACCTAGTGATGGTATTCCTGGAAAAAAGATTATGTCATAGCTATGTAACCTTTTGGGTATAGTTCCAATTTGTTCTCCACAATAGAAGGGCTTGTTTGAAACTCCACCAATACTGTATTAGTGTCCTAATTTTTCCATAGCCCCTTAAGCATTTGTTATACATTCTATAATGTTAGCCAATCTCAGTATATGGTGTTATCTCACAGTCATTTTAATTTGCATTTCTCTAATAAGTAGTGAGTTGGAGCATTTTTCTGTGATTATTATTAGCTTTCATTTCATTTGAAAACTGATGCTTATATCACTTAACCATTTTGCAACTGAGGAATGGCTTATTTTTTTTAAATTTGACTCAGTTCCCTATGTATTTGTGAAATGACATCTTTATCAGAGAAACTCACTTTGAAAAAGATTTTTTTCCTAAGTCTAATATGCCCATAGTAAGTAGTCACACTGCTAAGTAAATACACCTAGTGGATTTGTAACTAAAAGAAATGTATCACACAAGCTACTAGGATATTCATGTAACAGTAAGGAACCCAGAATAAACAAGGGGGTCTGCGGTACAGTTTCTTAGATTTGATTTTCTGAAAGGAAAGCAACTTTTGAAGGGTCAGAAATAATTTTAATCAAACATATGTATCATTCACTTAGTTTAGGAGGAAACATCCTGAACTTCGGAGAAAATAGAAACAGAGAAACAGAGATCAACAGACAGGGCTTCCAGCTGCTTAACCATAAGTACAACATATATCACAGATCAACACAACGATCCAATTGTCAGACCGTAACATAAATATATAGTTACCAGAGACAGAAGCATCTGCATTTTCAAGGCTGGGGGTCCTTTAGGAGCTATCCAGTCTCCTCTGGCCAAACAAACACTTCCAATGAGTAAACCCCAAAACAAAGCCTCACCTCAGAGTATTTATTCACATTTCAAAGCCAGAGGGCATAATAATCCTTGATAACCAGTGCCTCATAAGAAATTATCAAAATTTGTAGGCCTTCCTACAAAATAAATTCTCCCCTAATCAAATTTTCCTCGATAGGCAGACCCATTAATGGATGAGGGAAATTTTAATTTCCATTAGAATTTATAACAGCTGTTGTTGTGACAATAAAGTATTGAAAACACTGTTGATGCTCATCAGTTAAGGGAATGGTTAAATGAATTAAGCTTATTAAGAAGGGGATGGATTTGGGGAAAAGTAATGTACTGTGCTACTATTGAGTTAAACATGCCTACAGGTAATTGGTATTGGTGTATTAGGTGATGCAAGAGTATTGGTATTTAGAGTATTAGTGATGTAAGAGCAGATCAGATGAGGGAGGGGGAGAGAGAGACACAAAGAGACAGAGAGTGATAGAAAGACAGAGAGAGAGACAGACAAAGACAGACAGAGAGACAGACAGAGAGAAAGAGACAGAGAGAAGGAGGAGAGGGAGAATTCTTACATGGATATATTGATATGGAAGTCTTGTGCTTCAAGAAATTAAACCCACTGGAGCAAATTGGTCACTATGAGAGAAGGGATATAGAGAGAATAGAGCCCAAGAAAGAATTTTGGGGTATCTGTGCCCATATTAGATGCATGTATATATTTTTTTAACCAAAAAGTTTCATAGCTAGTTTCTCTATTACTTCTAAATGATCAAGTTGAACCCTTAATATTATTATTGTGATTTAGCTAAAGGGTAGAAGTGATGCAATTATCAAATTGGCTAACATGACAAAACAGGAAGAACATAAATGTTGGAGAAAATGTGGGAGATTTGGAACACTAATTCTTTGTTGATGGAGCTGTGAGCTGATCCAACCATTATGGAGAGCAATTTGGCACTATACCAAAGGGCTACAAAACTGTGCATACCTTTTGACCCAGCAATACTGCTTCTAAGATTGTATCCCCAAGAGATCATAAAAATGAGAAAGGGTCCCACATGCGCAAACATATATATATATATATATATATATATATATATATATATATATATATATATATATAGCAGCACCTTTTGTGATGTCCAAAATCTGGAAATCAAGGGGATGCCCATCAATTGGGGAATAGCTGAATATACTGTGGTATACGAATGTAATGGAATACTATTGTGCTATATGAAATGATGAACAGGAAGACTTCAGAGAGGCCTGGAAAGGCTTATATTAACTGATGCTGAGTAAAAGGAGCAGAACCAGGAGAATTTTATACACAGCAATAACCACAACATGTGAGGAATTGTTCTGGTAGACTTAGTACTTCATTGCAATGCAAGGATTTAAGTAATTCCCAATGGTGTCTTAATGGAAAATGTCTTTCACATACAGGAAAAGAACCGTGGAATTCAATTGAGGAATAAAGCAGATCATTTTCTTTTGTATTATATTTTGGTTTGTTTTGTGATTTCTCCCATTCATTTTAATTCTTCCATGCATTAAAATGTATTTAATAGGAACGTATGTATAGAACCTATATAAAACTATGTATCATCACAGGGAGGGAAGGGGAAGGTAGGGGGGAAGGGGCTAAAAGTGGGGAAAAATCTAAGATACATGGAAGAGATTGCAGAACACTGAAAACAAATAAAATAATAAAGGGTAGAAGTGATGACATCATATATTATAAGTTAGTGTACCACTGATTCTGAGAGTCTACTGATACTCCTAAAATTAATTTTATTGACTTATACTATAGACAAGGTACTTCTCTTAATAATGTAGGTATCATATGTTTATCTTATCCTAGTAACCCAAGACTTTCAGAATTCCATAAGTTTTAAGAAAAGATGAGTATCAGTTCTCGTAATCATTCATTAGAATGATTAACCTGAGTTTCATGTGGGGTTTGCTGCATTTGTTTTGCTTTGTTTTATTTTTACATTAGAATTTTTAAAACTGACTTTATATGAATACGATAAAGTCAAAAATTTCTAACTTTGTTTCTTCTTAATGTTAAAGCCCATCTGTTTCTCACCCTCTACATTTAAATGTGGTCTGAGCTCAGTAATTGGTCACAACTACTCAATGGAAAATAAATGGTTGGGGAAGCAAAATCTCATCGACTTATTATTTTGAGACATTTTGATATGTATACTATACTCCTTGCTCACAGCTAAATTTTAGCCTGTTGTTAGCATGGGACAGATAGGTTGCACTTTAATTTCCATCTTAACAGGTTAATTAGTTGTGGTTAAAGTGTTAATCTATTTTTGTGTCCTCTTCCATGTATTGTGACATAGGTTTTAGCTAATCTGCACAGATGAACACTGCCTTTAATAGCCACTTCTGCTACTCCTTTAACTATATGTCATGGAGTGCATTGAATACATTAATCTTTTTGTTGACTGAGTTGGTCCAGACTTGCCGCTATATCACCATCAGCCTACATGTATTTTGTAATAGCAATATGCGAAGAAGTAGCAGAGTGCCTTGTGAAAAGTAGATGACCAACAAATATGTTCCTTTTTTCTAACCTATCTACAGATTTGCAGATGTTTCCTTAGCAAACACAGTCACAATAATTTTCTTTTAAGGTCTATTTCAGTTATGCCAAACCTTATGTTGCTTTTAGAGCAGATGGAGATGAATCAGAGAATGAGTAGGAAGTTTAGATCTGGATGGGACGTTGAAGCAGATCTATTTCAATTCCCTTCATTTTACAGATGAGAAAACTGAGGCACACAGTGATTAAGCAATTTGGCCATGGTGGTCTAGCATTTTTAATATTAGAGTGGAAACTAAAACTGAAGTCTTCTAACACAATGTCTAGCCTCTTTTCAACTAAACAATGATCCCCTCTGAAAGTAATGGTTGTGTAACATTTTCTATTCCAAATACACATGAAAGTCTTTTGAAACATTTCAATATTTAACAGTAAGGCTAGAAAATTATCATTTTTTCCCATTCAGAATTGACTAGAGAGCCCAGAAAAGGAAAAGTTTTAGGATCAAAGTGTTTCATTTACAGTCCCTGCTCAAACCATAGCATTTTTTATATACTGCTAAAAGTACAAGTTAAAGACTGAGCATCTTGGAAATGGCTTCCATAAAAGATCCATTTTTTCCTTTGTTATTTAAAGAGTCAATCCAAGAAAATTCATCACAAATTGATTGCTATACTCCTCCCTTACTTCTTAGAATTGGCCCATACCACTCAACTCAACTCAGTCTGCATTCATTCAGTGCCTGTTTTCAAATCATTGTACTAGAAACTAAAAATAATAAGGTGACATGTAAAAGAATCTCAATCCTCAAGCAACTTATATGTTATGAGAAAGAGAGGATAAAGCAAATACATATATACATAGACACAACCAATATGAGGATAAAGAAAAGATTAACAATGACAAAAGGAGAAAATTATTTCTGCCACGGGATTCACTCAGTGGTACTTTGAGGGAATTTAAGGATTTTAAGAGGGAAGGATAATGATGAAGCATATTAAAAAAATAAGAGACAGACTAGGAAAAGACAATCAAGGAATGGAAAAACAATTTCAGGAAATAGCAGAGTCCTGCTTGACTGGAGTGTTAAGTCTGTGAAGAGGAATGGGATGACATGAAATAAGTCCAAAAACGTAGGCTGAAGCTACATTGTGCCTACAGTACAAAATCTGAAGGCTTTAAATTCCAAACTGAACAATTTGTGTATTATTGTAGAACTGATAATAAGTCACTGATGATTATGAACATTAAGTCAAAATCAAGACCTACAATCATCTAGATACTGTGAAAAAAATTATTTTTCCACTTATAAATTCCACTTAAGACGTAATCTAATTGTAAAGGAAACAAAAAAAAATATGAGTTGTTGTATGTCTCAATTATGAGAATTCTAGATAATCTGTCTATCTGTCCAATATCTGTTACTTTCTAGTCAATAGTTATTAGTAAAACCAGTCTTTCATTTCATTATTGATGAAAACATGGAAAATATTGAGAAATGTGGATCAATATATTTATGTGGAAGGAAAAAATATAATTTTGCCACAGAAAAATTGCAGCATCTACCACACCCCAAAATAGCATCTCTTTGAACTATAATCAGAATAACCCTCATACATAGCTGAAAAAGATGGAGCTATTGTGAGCTTCCAGCCTGTAGAAGCAAAAAAGATATTAGCAGTTTTAGCAGAAATATTTCCCACATTCAAATGTATCAGCTAGAAAAGTACAGCTTCTCATAATTTTGTCTTTTCTTTTTTTTTTATTTTTTTATTTTTTTTTAATGTTTTACAATCATTTCCTTAAAGTTAAGGTTTTAGCCTCCCCACCCTTCCCCCAATACCCCGCTCCCTCCCCATGACAGCATACAATTCTGTTTAGGTTCTACATATACTTTCCTATTGAGCACATTTTCACTATATTCATGCTACGTAGTCGAACTAAAATAAATGGAAAAAACCATATAACAAATCAACACATAATACACTGAAACCCACCCACACACAAACATGATCTGCTACATTCTGCAAATGACTTCCACATTTCTTTCTCTGAGTGTGGAAGGCATTTTGCCTTAGAAAACCGACATTAGGATTTTTTTTTTCTCAGTAAGTTCTTGTGTTATTACAAAGTTCCAAGTCTACCAGAAAAAACTCTCACACACTGTGGTCGTTGCTGTGCACAAAGTTCTCCTGGTTCTGCTCCTTTCGCTCAGCATCAGATCATATAAGTCCTTCCAGGCCTCCCTGAAGTCTTCTTGTTCATCATTTCTTATGGCACAATAGTACTCCATTACATTCATATACCACAATTTATTCAGCCATTCCCCAATTGATGGGCATCCCCTTGACTTCCAGTGTTTGGCTACCACAAAGAGTGCTGTTATAAATATTTTTGTACACGTGGGACCCTTTCTCATTTTTATAATCTCTTGGATTGTATCCTAGCAGCGATATTTCTGGGTCAAAGGGTATGCACATTTTTGTAGCCCATAATTTTGTCTTTTCATTGAGTGAAGTAGACAGTGAGACAAGGAAGATGTCCAATAAATATTTGCTAACTAACAAATTTTTTTAAACAAGCATCAGATGAGAAGACCATAAAATATAGAGTGCCAATCTTCACTGAAGCAAAATTATAATGTTTCATAAATATAGATAGATAGATAGATAGATAGATAGATAGATAGATAGATAGATAGATAGGCAGATGCATTTTACTGACCACAGCCCTGTTAGTGAAATAGTGAAAATAATTTGGTATATGCATTTTTAGATGAGCAATTGGAAGTCAGAGATGATAGGTTAGTTGCTCAAGTTTATAAAGTTAGAATAACAGAGTTAAGACTAATACTCAGATCTTCTGACTGCAAGAAAATGAATATTTCCACCACCAGGAAATACAAATTACCAACCACACTTGGATAATGCAGTTTATGAGAATTAATTTTCTTCATTCAATTTTGGCAGTCTCTTAACCACAACCAAGAATGCTCAAGTTAGAAAAAGAAGAATCATCTAGCAATATGACCTGCCACAAATATTCCCTTAGTAATTGTGTTCACTATAACTGATCACATAGTTTTCTCATATTAACCATGGGAAAGGCACTATGGGAAAACTAAATGGGAAAGACCAAGAAAAAAAAATCACCAGCATTCTTTGAGTAAAAGCATTTTATTTCAGTCCTTAAGATCTTTTACTTACAGGCTATGTGAACTTAGGAGAATCACTTAATCTCCCCTTTTCCCTCATTTTTAAAATGAAGAAAACAATAAGTTTTGTTGTCCAATTTTCAGACTTTTAATGGGAAAAGGGAGCTTAAAGATGGTTATTATTGGGGGGAGGAGCCAAGATGGCAGAATAGAAAGATTCAGAAAAAAATTTCAAAAAAAATTCAATAGAAAGATTTGAACCTCCGAACCCACAGCTCATAAATTACCTATAAAAAGAACTCCCAATGGGTTCTAGAGCAGTGGAAGCTACACAGCAACGGAATGGAGGAGATTTCTGTTCCAAAGAGCCCTGAAAAACTGGGACTGAAGGTCTGTTGTGCACCAGACCCAGAGGGTAGTCCAGCCTTGCCTTGGCCACGCAGGACCAAGAGGAGCAGATACGAGCAGGTTTCAGGGACCGAATCTCCAGCGGCTACGAAGATCCCTCCATCCACAGGCACACAGGTCAGTGAGAGAGACTTCTGGGCTGGCTGAGAGGGGAGCGGGATGTCTTCATAACTCAGGCCCCCTCAGTAGGAAATGGTGGCGGTGGGGGAAGCAGTGGTCAGGGGCCCCCAAAACAGTCAGGAGCTCCATTGTGGAAGGTCTCCCCATAAAGCCCCTGAAGAAACTGAGCCTGGGAGGCAGCCCTGCCCCCAACTGAGAACGTGAACTTAATCTCTCACACTGAATAGGAGCCCAACCCCACATTGAAAGCCCTGAGGCTGGGAAGCAGCATTTGAATCTCAGACCACCAAGGACAAGTGAGGCAGGGGTGGAGAGGAATCTCAGAAGTCAAGTAACTGACTGGGAAAATGCCCAGAAAAAGGAAAAAAAAAATAAGACCATAGAAGGTTACTTTCTCGGTGAACGATGTTTCCTCCTTTCATTTCTGATGATGAAGAACAATGCTTACCATCAGGTAAAGACATAGAAGTCAAGGCCTCTGTATCCCAAACATTTGAAATAAATATCCCATGGGCTCAGGCCATAGGAGAGCTCATAAAGGATTTTGAAAATCAAGTTAGACAGGTAGAGGAAAAACTGGGAAGAGAAATGAGAGAGATGCAAGAAAAGCATGAAAAACGGGTTAATACCTTGCTAAAGGAGACCCAAAAAATACAGAAGAAAATAACACCTTGAAAAATAGGCTAACTCAATTGGCAAAAGAGGTTCAAAAAGCCAATGAGGAGAAGAATGCTTTCAAAAGCAGAATTAGGCAAATGGAAAAAGAGGTTCAAAAGCTCACTGAAGAAAATAGTTCTTTCAAAATTAAAATGGAACAGATGGAGGCTAATGACTTTCTGAGAAACCAAGAAATCACACACACACAAAAAAAAAAGAATGAAAAAATGTAAGAGAATGTGAAATATCTCATTGGAAAAACAACCAACCTGGAAAATAGATCCAGGAGAGACAATTTAAAAATTATGGGACTACATGAAAGTCATGATCAAAAAAAGAGCCTAGACATTATGTTTCATGGAATTATCAAGGAAAACTGCCCTGATATTCTAGAACCAGTGTGCAAAATAAGTATTCAAGGAATCCACCGATCATCACCTGAAAGAGATCCAAAAAGAGAAACTCTTAGGAACATTGTGCCTAATGCCAGAATTCCCAGGTCAAGGAGATAATATTGCAAGCAGCTAGAAAGAAACAATTCCAGTATTGTGGAAATACAATCAGGATAACGCAAGATCTAGCAACTTCTAGATTAAGGGATCAAAGGGCATGGAACCAAATATTCCAGAAGTCAAAGCAACTAGGACTAAAACCAAGAATCACTTACGCAGAAAAACTGAGTATAATACTTCAGGGGAAAAATGGTCTTTCAATGAAATAAGGGACTTTCAATCATTCTTGATGAAAAGATCAGAGCTGAAAAGAAAATTTGACTTTCAAACACAAGAATGAGAAGAAACATGAAAAATTAAACATCAAAGAGAAGTCATAAGGGACTTACCAAAGTTGAACTGTTTACATTCCTACATGGAAAGACAATATTTGTAACTCTTGAAACTTTTCAGTGCCTGGGTAATTGGTGGGATTACACACACATATTCACACACACACACACACACACACGCACACACACAAACACATACACAGATGCATGCACACACAGAGACAGAGAGCACAGAGTGAAATGAACAGGATGGGATCATATCTTAAAAAAATTATGGTAAACCGTGATAGAGAAATATATTGGGAGGAGAAAGCGTGAAATAGAATGGAGAGAATTTTCCCTCATTCAAGAGGCACGCAGGAGACTTTTTAGTGGAGGGAAAAAGAGGAGAGCTGAGAGAAAAACAGGAAGTTTACTCTAATCACATTTGACTAAAGGAAGGAATAAAATGCACACTCATTTTGGTATGAAAACCTGTCTTACAATACAGGAAAGTGGGGGAGAAGGAGAAAAGCAAGGTGGGGGGGATGAGGGAAGGGGAGTAATTTGAAGTCAACACTCTTGGGGAGGGACAGGATCAAAAGAGAGAATAGAAACAATGGGTGGCAGGATAGGATGGAGAGAAATAGAGTTAGTTTTACATAACACGACTATTATGGAAGTCATTTGCAAAACTACACAGATATGGCCTATATTGAATTGCTTGTCTTCCCAAAGGGAATGGGTGGGTAGGGAGGGATGGGGAGATTTTGGAACTCAAAGTTTTAGGAACAACTCTTGAGTATTGTTCTTGCTACTAGGAAATAAGAAATACAGGTAGTGGGCAATAGAAAGTTATCTGGCCCTACAGGACAAAAGAGAAGATGGGATTGAGGGAAGGGAGGGATGACAGAAGAGAGGGAAGATAGGTGATAGGGGAAATTGGAATGCTTGATGTATTGGGGTGTGGGGAGGGGACAAAAGGGGAGAAAATTTGGAACCCAAAATTTTGTGAAAATGAATAAATAAATAAATAAATAACTAGATAAATAAATAAATGTGTGTGTATGTGCATATATATATAATATATATATTACATATATAATATATATACATAATATATGATGGTTGTTATTCTGTGCCAAGTGCTGGAAATAAGGAGGAGGAAAATAATTCTAGACTTTGCCTCCAAGGATTTCAATTCAATGGTGAAATGAGGGATATGTATCCTGGATAGGGGTAGGCACAAAATAAATATAACATCAGCACTTAACCTTTACGTTACATTTACATTACATTACATTTTAAGCTTTTCAAGTCAATTTCCACAGTATCTCATTTGATACTTACGGAAAGACAGATACTATTGTGTTTGTCAATTTATAAATTTTTGGATTAAATATTTACAATTCATAAATTATCAAATATTACAGATCAGGGTTTTATTTATTTATTGTAGTTGTCTGCTAGGGATCCAAAAATAACATCTAAATTGGCAATTCTGGTCTTCATTTTTTGTACACCTTATGAGTAGGAATGTTTTTTTTAAATATTTTAGGTACAACTTAATTTTACTTTGAAATGTAGAAAAAATTATTAGCTCTTCAACTATTTAAAAACAGACTGTAGTCTGAAATTATCCCAGAGATGACAATTTCCATACTCCTAATTTGTATGGTTTGTCCATTCTCAAAAAGGACCATGGATGGCATCACGGAGATAATGTTTTTAAAGAAGGAGGGCTTTGGAAAGTCACCAGCCTCTCTTTCTCCTGGGTGCAATGATCAGATATTGATCCAGATGACTAGAGATGACTCAGTATGCAGTGGGAGGCTTTGGTTCTTTTATGTGAATGTCTTTCCAGTTTCTCAATTTGTGTGAGGCAAAGTCCATTCAGTGAACAGGCCACTTAAAGAATAGAGTGAAGGATTTGAGGATGGAGCCAAGATGGCAGGATAAAATCAGGAACTTGTTTGAACTCTACCCCAAATCCATACAAATACCTATAAAAATAACTCCAAGTAAATTCTAGATCACCAAAACTCACAAAATAATATAGTGAAATAAATTTCTAGCCCAAAATAACCTGGAAAGTCAAGAAGAAAGGTCTATTTTACTAGGCTTGGAGAGGAATGTAGTTCAGTGTGATTCAGTCTGCGACAGAAAGGCCTGGAACAAGCCTAAGGGGACTGAATCACTCACATCTGTGGTACTTTCTATATTTCTCAATCCCAAAACACCAAGGACAGCTTAGAAGGTCAGTGGAAAAAGTCTGGCACACTTCTGTGAGAGAGGAGCTTTGTCCACTGGCAGCCCTAGGGCAATAGTGGTAGAGGGCAGTGGCAGCAGCACCGGCTGCTTCCAGGAGTTCTCAACCCACAGAGAGTAGGGGAATGCAGCAACTGATCAGAGGTGGATTGCAGTGATCTCTTCAGTGGCACTGGGGCAGGATTTTCTTGCTTTTCCTGTGCTTGGTCATGGTTCTGAGTGGTAGTCTTGAGGTGAGGAGGATAGGTGGACTTCGTGTCAGCAGTGGATAAGGAATCCAATTCACAATTTCAAAGCAAAAAAGAATGCTTATGATTACTCACAGACCAGAGCACAGGACAGGAAAGGCGCAAGCACCTCTTCTTTGATCATAACACTTTGGAAGAAATGAAAATTAATAGAACCCTAAAAGTATCTCTGAAAAGAGTTGGACAAAACCCCTAGACTCTGGGAAAGTACAATCCCCCACTGGAAGTAGAATCCTACCTTGATAAAGAACTAAAAAGTCTAATAATTGGCTGGGAAAATGAAGAAACAACATTAACAAAAACACAGACTATAGAATCTTACTTTGGTGAGGAGAAAAATCAAAACATACAACCAGAAGAGACAACAAAATCAAAACCCTTACATGAAAAAGTACCAGGAAAATTTTTCAATCCACTGCAGACCATAGAAGAGCTCAGAATTTTTTTTTTTAAATCAAGTAAGAGATATAGAGGAAAAATTGGGAAGAGAAAAGCGAGAGATGTAAGAAAATCATGAAAAATGTGTCAAAAATTTGCTAAATGAGACCCCCAGAATACTGAGGAAAATAGCATCTTAAAAATAAATCAACTCACATGCAAGAGAGTTCCAAAATTCCAATGAGGTCAAGAATTCTTTAAAACCATACATGACCAAATAGACAAGGTGGTCCAAAAGTTCACTGAAGACAATAATTCCTTAAAAATTGGAAAGGTGCAAATGGAAGCTAATGACTTCATGAGAAATAATGAAATTCTAAGACTGAGCTGAAAGAATTTAAAAAAAAATAGAGGACAATGTGAAATATCTCAGTGGAGAAACCAATGGACCTGGAAAATAGATCCTGTGGAGAAAATTTAAGTCTTGATCAAAAAAAGAGGTTAGACATTGTCTTTCAAGAAATTATCAGGGAAAACTTCACTGATATTCTACAACCAGAGTGTAAAATAGAAATAGAAAGAATCCAGTGATAACTTGGAAAGCAATCCCAAAAGAAAAACAACTAGATATATTGTAGCCAAATTCCAGAATTCTCAGGTAAAGGAGAAAATATGGTAAGCAATCATAAAGGAATAATTAAAGTACAGTGAAAAGATAATCAGGATAACACAAGACCTAGCAACTCCTACACTGAGGGATCAGAAGGCTCAGTATATAACATACTGGAGGTCAAAGGAGCTAGGATTGTTACCCAAAAAACCTGAGCATTATACTTCAGGAAGGAAAATGGTCATTCAATGAGGTGGAAGGCTTTCAAGAATTCTTGATGAACAGAACAGAGCTTAATAGAATTGTTGACTTTCCAACACAAAAATCAAGAGAAACATGGAAAAATAACAGGGAGTAAATCATAAGGGACTTATCAAAGTTGAACTGTTTAGGGGTAGGAGCCAAGATGGGGGTGTAGAAAGACTCATGTATGCTAGCTCCAAACCCACAGCCCATAAATTTTCTGTAAAAAGAATTCCCCACAAATTCTGGAGCAGTAGAAACCGTGCAGCAATGCAGTAGAGGAGATTTCTGTTCTAGAGAGCCCTGAAAAACTGACCCCAAAGGACCATCACGCACTAGACAGCAGAGCCCAGCACTGCACGTGTGACCCCAAGAGGAGGAGATGCAAGCAGGCTTCAGGGACAGAACCTCTGGTGGCCGCAAAGGTCTCTCCACACACAGGCGCTACAGCTCAGTAAGAGAGACTTCTGGGCTGGCCAAGAGGGGAGCGGGGTGTCTCCATGACTCAGGTCCCCTCGGGAGGAAGTGGTAAAGGCAGGGGAAGGCAGGAGCTCCTGGAGCAGACAGGACTTCAGATCCATTACTGAAGATCTCCTCATAAAGCCCCTGAGGGTACTGAGGCTGGGAGGCAGCCCTGCCCCTACCTGAGCACCAGAACTTAAGCTCACATTGAATAGCAGCCACGCCTGCAGCTGAAAGCCCTGAGGCTGGGGAGTAGAATTTGAATCTCAGAACCCAAGCACTAGCTGGGCAGATCTAGGTAGGGGTGGAGAGGAATCTCAGAAGTCAAGTAATTGGCTGGGAAAATGCCCAGAAAAGGGAAGAAAAATAAGACCAAATAAGGCTACTTCCTTGGTGAACAGATGTTTCCTCCTTTCATTTCTGATGAGGAAGAACAATGCTTACCATCAGGTAAAGACATAGAAGTCAAGGCCTCTGTATCCCAAATATCCGAAATAGATATCCAATGGGCTCAGGCCATGGAAGAGCTCAAAAATGATTTTGAAAATCAAGTTAGACAGGTGGAGGAAAATCTGGGAAGAGAAATGAGAGAGATGCAAGAAAAGCATGAAAAATGGGTCAATATCTTGCTAAAGGAAACCCAAAAAACTGCTGAAGAAAATAACTCCTTGAAAAATAGGGTAACTCAATTGGCAAAAGAGGTTCAAAAAGTCAACGAGGAGAAGAATGCTTTCAAAAGCAGAATTAGGCAAATGGAAAAAGAGGTTCAAAAGCTCACTGAAGAAAGTAGTTCTCTCAAGATTAGAATGGAACAGATTGAGGCTAATGACTTTCTGAGAAACCAAGAAATCACAAAGCAAAACCAAAAGAATGAAAAAATGGAAGAGGATGTGAAATATCTCATTGGAAAAACAACTGACCTAGAAAATAGATCCAGGAGAGACAATTTAAAAATTATGGGACTACCTGAAAGTCATGATCAAAAAAAGAGCCTAGACATTGTGTTTCCCGGAATTATCAAGGAAAACTGCCCTGATATTCTAGAACCAGAGGGCAAAATAAGTATTGAAGGAATCCATGGATCACCAACTGAAAGAAATCCAAAAAGAGAAACTCCTAGGAACATTGTGGCCAAATTCCAGAGTTCCCAGGTCAAGGAGAAAATATTGCAAGCAGCTAGAAAGAAACAATTCCAGTATTGTGGAAATACAATCAGCATAACTCAAGATCTAGCAGCTTCTACGTTAAGGGATCAAAGGGCATGGAATAGGATATTCCAAAGTCAAAGGAACTAGGACTCAAACCAAGAATCACCTACCCAGCAAAACTGAATATAATACTTCAGGGGAAAACATGGTCTTTCAATGAAACAGAGGACTTTCAAACATTCTTGATGAAACGACCAGAGCTGAAAAAAAATTTGACCTTCAAACACAAGATTGAAAAGAATCATGAAAAAGCAAACAGCAAAGAGAGGTCATAAGGGACTTACCAAAAGTGAACTGTTTACATTCCTACATGGAAAGACAATATTGGTAATTCTTAAAACTTTTCATGTATCTGGGTAGTTAGTGGGACCACATGCACACATGCACACACACATGCACACACACGTACATGTGTGCACGCACACACATGCACACATGTGTGCGCATGCACATCTACACACATGCACGCATGCAAAGAGACAGAGAGCACAGAGTGAATTGAATAGATGGGACCATATCTTAAAAGAAATTAAGGTAAACAGTGAGAGAAAAATGTAGTGGGGGAGAGAGGGTGAAATGGAATGGGGCAAATTATCTCTCATTGAAGAGGCAAGCAGGAGACTTTTTAGTGGAAGGAAAAAGAGGAGAGGTGAGAAAAAAACATGAAGTTTATCCTCATCACATTCGACTAAAGGAAGGAATAAAATGCACACTCATTTTGGTATGGAAACCTACCTTATATTACAGGAAAGTGGGGGAGAAGGACATAAGCAGGGTGGGGGGAATGATGGAAGGGAGGGCAATGGGAGGATGGAGCAATTTAAAGTCAACACTTGGTGAGGGACAGGATCAAAAGACAGAATAGAAACAATGGGGGGCAGGATAAGATGGAGGGTGATACAGTTAGTCTTACACAACACGACTATTATGGAAGTCATTTGCAAAACTACACAGATATGGCCTATATTGAATTGCCTGCCTTCCCAAAGGGAATGGGTGGGGAGGGAAGGATGGGGAGAATTTGGAACTCAAAGTTTCAGGAACAACTCTTTAGTATTGTTCTTGCTATTGGGAAATAAGAAATACTGTCAATGGGGAATAGAAAGTCATCTGGCCCTACAGGACAAAAGAGAAGATGGGGACAAGAGAAGGGAGGGATGATAAAAGAGAGGGCAGATTTGTGATAGGGAATATTAGAATGCTTGGTGTATTGGTGTGGGGGGAGGGGATAAAAGGGGAGAAAATATGGAACCCCAAATTTTGTGAAACTGAATGTAAAACATTAAATAAATAAATTTGTATTTAAAAAAATGTTGATCTGTTTATATTCCTACATAGAAAGATGGCATTTTTAACTCATGAGACCTCCCTCAATGTCAGGGTAGTTGGAGGGAATAAATAAATAAGAAATATAGATATAAGTCCTTTGGGCCCATTGCCCTCAATAAAAGAGTCAAACATAGGAGAGAAGAGGAAAGGGGAAGGCAGGAAAAAGAAGGGGAAATGAAAAGTATAGGAGAGGAGTAGAGATGTTTTGCTGAGTTTTCCAAGTGGAACTGGACATCTGGGTAGTTCACATTATTCACATTGTTGTGTTTTGTTTTGTGTTTTAGAAGAGAATCATGAAACCAGGGAGATGATGACATGACTTGTGACTGATTTTGATTTGAGTGATGTAGGGCTGAGGAAAATCTCACTTTCTCCTCCACAGCCACTTGGGTCCAGGGTTCAGATATCTATCAGCATGACTGGAGATGGTCCAGGATGCAATGGGAGACTTGGACCATTCTAAGCTAAGGTCTTTGCAGGTTCTCACTTTGAATAAGGTCACAACTATTCTTTAACAAGCAAGTCAAGGGATTGGTTTTTTTTTAGACTTAAGAATGTGTTACGAGACAATCATAATAATAGCAAATTTAATAACAAAATAATAGCAAAGATTAAACATTAAAATGTATCTTTGACAGACAGATGACATATATATGCATATGGATATGTAAAAAATATGTGTAATATATGCATGTGTATTATGTACATATATGCATGTGTAAAAATATGTGTGTGTATTGTTTGTTAAACTTACCAGCACACCATTTGGATTCTTCAAGCAGAACTGGATGAGCACTCATTGATGCATCATATAAGGGATTAATTGTCAGGTGTATGCTATATGATTTCTGGAGAAACTTCTCATACTCAAACACTACAATTCTGCTTCAAGAGCTGTGTACAGATAGAGGTAGGTAGAGAGGAGGAGTTTACTAAGACAATAATCACTGAGAATATAGTGTGGGGGAGGGCAGAATACTATGACCATGTATCATTCCCTGTACTTTTTATAGGTTCAAAACTTTAAATGAAGTTATGAAGCAAAGTTTGTGCCACTGTCATAGGTAAGTGACTGCCGTTTTCTTTGCTCCAGAGACGAGACTTACATAAGTGTGAGTAAATCTTTTTTCTTAGAAAGGAGCATAAAACTTTGCCAAATGTTTTTATTGTCTCTACTTATTATGCTTCACTGATTCAAGCTTAATTGTTTTTTTAAACAAATTCAATTAAAATAACTACAGCAATTTCTTACACAAGTCTAATGTGAAGGTTATTTTTTTTCTTAATTTGATATTGGTTATTATGTAGCAATTTAATTTATGTTCTCAAAGTTGAAGACTTAAAATGCTGTGTTCTTGTTTAATTCCTAGTTTTTCAACTTTTATAGATAGTTGCTACACTTTAAACTAATAATATTAAGGGACAAATATGCTTATCATTTTGAACTGCAGAGATGGTGCTGGCATTTTGCTCCTCTTTATACTTCCAAAGACAAATTCACTTTTGCTAGACAGTGCTATAGCCCAGGACATCATAAAAATGATTTCTGTATCTCTCTTCCCTATTTCTTAGAAGCATGTATTTTGGTTTCCATTGTATATTCTTATATTTTTTTTTTTAGTTTTTGGTAACTTCCATCTCATTTTAAATAGCGATGGTCTCTTCCTTTAAAAGTTCCTTCCAAATAGTGAATAAACCATATCAAATACAGAGATCCAACAACTTAATGCTTAGTGTACTCTAACATACCAGTCAATTCATGACTTTTGTTTCACTCAGTGAGCTCTCAAGGTATTGACCACTCTATAATGTTTTGCTATGATAATTGAGTAGAATGCAAAATCACACTATCTCAATCTGAAAAGTAAGATGGTGACTCCATTTAGTGGAATTCAGATTCCACTATGGATTTTTATAATTCATTTATAGAAATAAAATAACTCTTCATTAAAAACATTAAGTGGATTTTGGTACATTTATAGCAAATTTCTGAAGTAAAATAATTAAAAGATGCTATTGCTTTCTTCGCTATTTTTCTTCACAGGTTTATCAAAATTTATTACAACCCTGATCACAAAGACAGAATCCTTTCAACCTTTATGATTTCACCATTTTTAAACTTTATTTCAGATCATGTCTTATACTTTTGCCATTGTATTAACAAGCTTTACGATTGCTTGGCAGCAAAGCTCCTCTAGATTGTGTTTCTCTCAACTGCTGATAACTTTAACATCTCGAGTAGAAGTACAGAAAAACTATTATTGGGACAATTAAAAGGAAAGGCTTTGGTGCTTATTTCATTCATTCAGTTTGTTTATTATACTGTTTTGCCCAAGACTCAAATCTTTACTATTGTTCCTTATTCTAAATTCCCTTGTCTTTGTTGTTTTTTGTCTGAAAACCAAAAACAAAAAGGTGAGACAAGAACCTTATATTTAAATCTACTGTAAGCTGATACGTTTGTTTCCCCAGAACAAAATCCTCTCCCTAATTTAATTTCTATGATACAGCAGTAAATATGATGATCTTATATTCTGCATTTATTCCAGAATTATAAACTTCTATTTGCTTATAGATTCTCACCATTGCAAGGAATAAATTTGTCTTCTTAAATACCAGTTACAAAGACTGTATCTCCTACAACAGAATTGAACCTTTTTTAGAGTCTTGTGTGATCATGTGCATGCAGGAATATACACGCAATAAGTAGATGTGAGTATTATTTGATTACATGTGTGACTTATGTTTACATATGTCAGCATATATATGTGTATATTATAAACATGGGTCTAATTCCTTCCTTTTCCCAAAATACTGTCAAAAATTTCAAATGATGTTCTCATTGTTTCTATGATAATCTCTACTTTCTGATAAAATATTTCAAAACTGTATTAAAGAAGTGGCACAACACATGCTTCATACCAAAGAAATTGTGGAATTACATCTTGTCACTTGAAAAAGGCCTAGTAATCATAAAATTCATAATATCAATTTTACTAATGACTATCCCCTAACAAAGCACGTTATACATATTATAGTAATGCCTAATATTTTTATACAATTGAGCAAAATTGAAGGTGCGTTGTGGATATCATTTAATTTTATCTTCATGACCACACATGGTCACAAGAAGTAGCATTCTCATTTTACAGGTGAGAAAATGATACCTGGGCAGTTGAACTGATTTATGAAATCCTTTATATCTAGTAAATGGCAGTGATAGTGCTTGAGCATAGAAATTGTTATTCTTAATTGTATTCTCTTTCCAGTGAAATATAAGAAAATTTGGACATAAAAAAATTAGAAAACTCTATGTAGTGTCAAAGTTGCCCTACTTATTTACTATCCAGGCTAGAATAAATCTATCTAGGAATCTGATTACATTCAATTTAAATTTCTTTGATAATTACAAGCTTGTTTAATAATTAAATATTGCTTCCCATTGTGGAATCAAGCTTCAGTCTAAGCTTCAAGGTGTTATTTTTGCTTGTTTCACATGCATACACACATACATATATACACATTTTCATTAGAAGAAACAACTGAATTGTACTGAACCTCTGGCCCAAAGCTTCAGATCCAGGTAGACTGATTTGTCTTTTTTAATGAGGAATAGAAGTAGTCTAGGACAAACTAGCATAATCATATTTGCCTTTAGATTTGAACACCTAAAAATGAAGCCTTTCAAGGAAATGAAAAGTTGTTGAGAAAATTGACTATCTATCTGTCTGTCTGTAGATTTGTCTACCTACCTATTTACTTGTCTGTCTATATACTTACCTATTTTAGCAAAGGCACGGAATAATGTATGAGAGATGGGGAAAATATAATTGGAAAAGCCCTTTTACTAAACACGGTGACCAAGAGCAGTAATAGTAGCAACAAAAGCTCAGATATTTCTTTAGAAATGAATAAAATCTAAATAATTAAATAACTGATAGATGTTTTGCTCATAAAGATTAATTCTACATCAAATGAATAAATGAGGTATTGGGGCATGTGGATCATTACTAAAATATGGTATTGGGAGGTTAAATCTTATTCAAAAAGAATATATTAAATTTAAGAGGGGAGAAGAGCTTCGTAATAAACTCTTAGATAGACATAAATGAACTAGAGTAAAGGAATAGAGTGTATAATATTTGAGTAAAAAATAGTGGATGGAGAAATAGATATAATATTATTACAAAGCTGTATTATAAATCATCCAGTAAGAAAAGAGAAATGTATATTGTTTCAAAAATATATGCAAAATTGTATTGTGTTAGGTTATAATAATGATTGGGGATTTCAATTTTTTGAAGATCTGTAAGATGTGTTCAATACCCACAGCCTGAAATATTCTTAACATATTGGGATGATAATATCACTTACTGGATGATAGAGGAAACAAATATTCTATCCCTAGATATGATTAAAAAGAAGATATAGATAATAGTCATAAGATAATTGAGAGAAAATACCCATGCCATCTTCATGAAAGAAAAAAAAAACATATAGGCTCTCATATACCATGAATTTAATGTGTTGATTTCAAATAGCTAAATTAGTATTCTTTCAAATAGAAAGAATAATTTCTGTGGTCAAAAATTCTACAGGTGAAAGTGTAGCCAAGATGGTGGAGTAAGCCAAGGACTCACCTAAGCTCAACTCCAAATTACTCCAAATACCTTCAAATAATGATTCTAAACAAATTTTAGAGTGGCAGAAGACACAAAAAGATGAAATTAAACAATTTTTCAACCTAAGAGAACTTAGAAAGTCAGCATGAAAGGTGTGTTACAACAGGGTGAGAGAGAATTTCAGTCCAGAATAGCCTGTGCTGGCCAGAATGGGCCAGCTCAGACTAAGCTAGCACATACTGGGCCTGTGCAAACCAGGGGAAGACCTCAGGACAATTGAATCAGTGGCATCAGTGGCAGTTTTCAGAGTTCTCCACCCACAGACAGTAAGGGGAGCAGACAATGGATCGAAAAGAAAGTTGCAGTGTTCCTTTCCTGGTACCAGGGCCCAGACTCTGTGGCATTGCCTATATTTTGATCTAGGTCTAAGTCTTCTTCTTAGTCCCAGGGTAAGGAAGAGTGTGAGTACAATAGATCTGGCAGCCCCAGGGGAACAGGGACCCTAGTCACAATTTCAGAGATGTAAAGAGTGCTTGAGATTTCTCACAGACTTGTGCACAGGTCAGAAGAGTAGTAAACACATCTCTCTATATATCATATCACTTTAGAAGAACCAAAAACACACTGGTTCCCAGAATTACCTCTTAAAATAGTTGAACAAAAACCCTAAAACTTGGGATGTTACCCCTCCACCCCAAAAGAAGAGCCCCACTTTTGCATTGAGTAAAAAGGCAAGAAATAGGCTGGAAAATAAGTAAGCAACCCCCCAAAATATTCTCACCATAGGAAGTTACTATGGTGACAAGGAAGACCAAAATGCACAATCAAAAGAAGACAACAAAGTCAAAATCCCTGCATCCTAAATCTCAAAGATACATGAATTGGTCTTAAGACATGAAAGAGTTGAAAAATGATTTTTAAAATTAAGTAAAAGACAGAGAGAGACAAAATTAAAAAGAGAAATTAGAGTGATACAAGAAAGTCATGAAAACAGAGTAAAGGAGACACAAAAATACTGAAGAAAATAACTCAAAAAGCAGAATAAGAAAAATGGGAAAAGAAGCATAAAAATCCAATGAAGAGAAGAATACCTGGAAAACTTGTCTAAGTGGAAAAAGAAGTACAAGAATTCATTAAAGAAAGAACTCCTTAAAAAGAAGAATTGGACAAATGAAAAAGGAATTGAAAAAGCTCACTGTAGGAAATAATTTCTTCAAAATTAGAATGGAGTAAGGGGAAAAAAAAATGACTTTATGAGACATCAAGCAACAATCATACAAGATCAAAAGAATGAAAAAAATAGAATAAAATGTGAAAAATCTCACTGGAAAAACAACTGACCTAGAAAATAAAATTAGCAAAGATAAATAATGAATTAGCGGACTACCTGCAAATAATTAACAGGAAAAAAGAACCTAAATATCATCTTTCAAGAAATTATCAAGATAGAGGGAAGATGGTGGAGCCAAGGGAGACTTGCATGAACTGTCCTCCAAACCCTTCCAAATACCTTTAAAACTTAATCTAAATGCATTCTAGAGCCACAGAACTCACAAAAACATGGAGAGAAACAAATTGCTACTTTAAGTCAACATGGAAGGTTGGCAAAAAAATGGTTGGTCTCAGCAGAATGAGAGAGGAACAAAGTCCAGCCTAGACTGGGCCCCAGAAAACACAGAGCAGGACTCTGGAGAGACTAAATCACTGACAGCAATGGCAGTTTTCAGACCTTTCAGCCCACAGATGCCAAAGGCAGCTTGGAAGGTCAGCAGCAAATGTCACACCTGGGTGAGAACTGGGCAGTATAGGTTACACTATCAGAGCCCCAGCCCTGGCAAACCAGGAGAAGGACTTGGGAGTGACTGTATCAGCAGTGGCACCAGTTACTTCTGGAGCTCTCCACCCACAGATGGTAAAGATATTGAACAACTGGTCAGAAGGAGATTGCAGTAGGCATTTTGCTAGCACTGAGGTAGGACTCTGTTATTTTGCCCATACTCATATCTAGGTCACAGTCCAGGGTGGCATTTCCCAGGTGAGGAGGATCACTAACATACAAGAGTTTGTAGCCACAGCAGAGGGGGGACCCTCCTCACAATTTCAGGGCAGAAAAAAATTGCTTGTTATCACTCACAGACCTGATCACAGTCCAGGAGTAGCCACCTCTCTTTGACCATTCCACCTTGAAAGAATTGAAAATTTACATCTTCATAGAAATATCTCTGAAAAGAGCTGCACAAAACCCCTGAAGCTTGGGGCAGTGTACTCTTCACATTGCAAGCAGACCCCTACCTTAACCAATAATCAAAAGTCAACTAATAGTCTAGAGAAATGATCAAACAACAGGGAAATAAACAGTTGAAAGTTACTATGGTGACACAGAAGATCAGCACACAAACTTAGGAGAGGACAGCTGAGTGAAAGCTTCTACATCTAAAACCTACCAGGTAAATATGAATTGATCTCAGACCATGAAAGAATTCAAAAAAAGATTTTGAAAATCAAGTAAGAGAGGTAGAAATAAAGGGAAGAGAATTGAGAGTGATGCAAAATTATCATTAAAAATGAATCAACAGTTTGGTAAAAAAAAAAAAGTTAAAAATTATTGAGGAAAATAAACCCAAAACAATAACAACAGCTAGGACAAAGAGGTAAAAGAGGTACAAAAAAATGAAGAGAAGGATGCCTTAAAAAGAGAAATAGACCAAATAGAAAGGAGTATCTAAAAACTCTGTAAATAAAATGATTCCTCAAAATATTAGCATGGAGTAAATGGAAGGTAATTACTTCATAAGAAATAAGAAAACAATAAAATAAAATCAAAGGAATGAAAAAATAGAAGACAATGTAAAATATCTCATTTGAAAAACAATTGGCCTTGAAAATAAATCCAGAAGAGAGCATTTAAAAAATTATTGGACCTCCTGAAAGCCATGATGGAAAAAAGAGTGTAGATATGATTACTAAAAGAAATTATTAAGGAAAACTGCCCTGATATCCTAGAACCAGTGGGTAAAATAGAAATTGAAATAATCCACTGATCATCTCCTAAAAGGGTTACCAAAATGAAAACTGTCAGAAATATTATTGTACAATTCCAGAGTCTAGGAGAAAATATTGCAAGCAACCAGATACAAACAATTCAAGTATCATGGAGCTATAGCCAAGATAATGAAAGATTTAGTAGCTTCTATATCAAATGGTCAGAATGTTTGGCATATGATATTCCAGAGAGCAAAGGAGTTATAATTACAACCTAGAATGGCCTAAAATCTGCTCTCGATCTGCCTTACTGATCTCTAAAAAAATCACCCTAGAAAAAATCTTGAAACAGTTCAGGTAGCAGTAAAATTAGGGAAGAGCATTCTACTAGCCCTGGAGGCTTTTGGGATCTGCAGAAAATATCCCTTTCTTTCTGATGGAAAGGGAGTGCAGTCCAGGATCAGAGGCATACTAGCAAGTCAGCAGCAAGCCCACCTAAGAAAGAAGTAGGAGATACTGAGTTCCAGTTCAGTGGAGTAGGTTAATACCAACACCAGGACCCCACATATATATTGACACATCCGGGGATATTGGCAGATGACAGATCTGAGAACTACCACCTGCACCAATAGGTAGGCATCCTTCTGTAGCCTGAACTCCCTTTACTTCACTGCTGACTTCCCTATGCTTCAGTACAGCTCTCTGTGGTCAGGCATCTTCAAGTAGACAAACCTCTCAATGCTTCATCACAAGTTCAAATGAGCAGGTGTGCTCCACCAGTCAGACCCCACCCTAACACCCTGAAAGTTTCAGTGTAATCCTGCAGAAACAAAGGAAAACCCTGCATTGCCTCATCCCAAGTCAGACACCACCACTGGAACTATAACTCAGCACAAGGTAAGCTATCAGATGCCTTCAGCCTCCAGCTGCCAGTACCTGCCAGTACCCAAGCACACAAAACCAGGGATCAGATCTGCTCGCTCCAATCACAAGAAACGTGGGACAGTGCCCCCTGTGCTACAGCAGAAGCGTTCAACTTTAAAAAGCAGAAATTAAGCAAATACCATGAGCAAAAAGCAGAAATGGGCACTGCCCCTAGATTCTGTCTGTGGGGACAGAGAAGATCAAAACTCAAATTAATAAGTGGATAACACTGTCAATATACTGCACCAGAAATCTCAAAGGGGAATATGAATTTGTCTCAAGGCCAAAGAGTCTTCTTGAAATGGAGGAAAGGGGAGAAAATTTAGAACAGAAAATCTCATGGAAGTAAATGTTGAAAACTAAGACTTAGTAAATACATACATTTTTAAAAATTGTTTTTATATGTAACTGGAGGAAAACGAAATCCTAAAGGAATGCAAAAAGTAGAAATGATCAAGGAAAACCACTTGATATTCTGAAACCAGAAGGTAAAATACAAATCAAAAGAATCCACCTATTACCTCCTGCAATAGATCATGAAGTAAAAACTTCTGTGTATATCATAGCCATTTGTCTAACCTTACAGATCAAGAAGAAAATACTGTAAACAAGCAAAAAGAAACAATTCAAATATCATGGAGCCACAGTCAGGTCAGCACGAGGTTTAGGAGTTTCCACATTAAAATACTGGAAGACTTGGAATATGATATCCAATAGGGCAGATGATTCAGGATTACAAACAGGAATCAACCTACCCAGCAAAACTGATCCTTCAGGGTAAAATATGGATATTCAATGTAATAGAGATCTTTTAAGCATTCCTGATGAAATGATCAAAGCTGAATAGAAAATTTGACTTCCAAATACAAGATTTAAAAGAAGCATAAAAGGGTAAACAGAAAAGAGAAATAATAAAATATTCAAAAAAATTAAGCTGTTCATTTTCCCACATGGGAAACTGATAGTTATAATTCCTGAAACCTTTCTCATTGCTAGGGCAGTTAGGAGAATACATAGATAGAATGTAGAACTGTGAGTTGAATGTTATGTTATGATTATTTAAAGAAATAAGATTAGGGAATGAGAGAAAAGAATTCACTGGGAGAAGGGGAAAGGGAGAGGTAGAATGGGATGCATCTTCTGACATAAATGAGGTCTGAAAAACATTTTGTAATGGAGGGAAAAATGTGGGAAGTGGGGAGGGGAACAACATGAACCTCACAGTCATCAGAATTGACTCAAAGAAGGTATGATATGCACACTAAATTAGCTGTAGAAACATCTTAAAGGAAAAAAAAATACTGGGAAGGGGACAAAAGATGGAGAGAAGCTGACAGAAAGGAAAGCAGTTTGGAGGAGGTAAAAGTCAGAAGCAAAACACTTGAAACTATATGGGACAAACTAAGAGAATAAGCAAGGATAAACAGGGAAAAATGGGATTGAGGGAAATACATAATTGGTCATCACTACTGTAAGAAAAAATATTACAGTGATTTTCTCTGATAAAGACATCCTTTATTGAACAAATAGAAAATTAAGACAAATTTAGAGAAATAAGATCATTCCTCAGTTGATTAATGGTGAAACGATATGAACAGGTAGTTTTAAGACAAAGTAATCAAAGTCATCTGTAGTCATATAAAAATACTCTAAATCCCTATTGATGAGAGAAATGCAAATTACAACAGTTCTGAGCTACTACCTAACACCTGTCACGTTGTTAATATGACAGAAAAAGAAAATGGAAACTGTTGGAGGGTTGGGGAGGAAATCAAAGCTATTATTGGTGAAGTTGTATGCTGATTCAACCTTTCTGGAGAGCAAATTTGTAACTATGATCAAAGGGATATGCATACACTTTGATCAAGCAATACAACTACTAGGTCTATATACAAAAGAGATTTTTTAAAAAGAAAAGGAAGAAAATACCTGTTTGAAAAATAAAATATTTATAGCAGCTCTTTCAGACATGAAGAAGAACTGGATATTGAGGGGATGTCCATCAATTGTCGAATGGATGAATGTTATTGTATATGATTGTGTTGAAATAATACTGTGTTTTAAGTCATGAGAAGGACACTCACCAAAAAGATATAGTAATACTTAAATGCTGCAAAATAAAATAAGCAGAATCAAGAGACCATTGTAGGCAGGAATAACAATATTTTATGATGATCGACTATGAATGACACACATATTCTCAGCAATGCAATGATCCAAGACAATTCTGTAGAGTTTATGATGAAAGATGCTGCTCACATCCATAGAAAGAACTGGTAGAGACTTAATTCAGGTGAAAGATAATTTTTCTTTACCTTATTTTTTTATTTGTTTTTTGTCTGTTTTATTTCACAAAATGACTTACATAAAAGTGTGCTTTGCATGATTACACATATATAATCTATGCCAAATTACTTGACTTCTTAATGAAGGGGGAGGGAAAGAATGTGGAACTCACAATATGAAAAAGAAGAGAATTCAAATTTGTTTTTATATTTAATTCATATATATTATATTTATATATCTATAAATATATAAATAATATATATCTTAATTATATCTGAATAAATATATATATTTAATTCATATATATATATACACACACACAGAATGTTAAATAAGAAAAGGAAATTCCAAAGGTGAATTTGGCTTCTGGTCATACAATGAATTCTTTTTTAAAAATATTTTTTTAGCTTTCATTAAATATTTATTATTGCTATAACAAACATTTCTATTTCAACATTGAATAATGGTGGTGAAGATGGATAGCTTGTTTCATTCCTGATCTTATTGGGAAGGCTTCAGTTTTATCTCCATTAAAGATAATGCTTGTTCTTGGTTTTTGACAGATATTAATCATTTTAAGAAAAACTCTATTTGTTCCTATTCTTTCTATAATTTTTAATAGGAATTTACATTACCTTTTGTCAAATATTTTTTTCTTTTTTTCTATATTTGTTATTGATATGGTCAATTATTTTTATTTTTCTTTCCTAATATTGAATCAATCCAACTTTATTGGCATACATCCTATATGGTCTTAGTGGATAACCTTTTTTGACATATTGCTATATTCTTCTTGCTAATACTTTATTTTAAAATTTGACATTAATATTCATTGAGGAAATTGGTCTGCAGATTTCTTCTTATGTTTTTGCTTTCCCAAATATAGGTATCAAAATCATGTGTCACAAAAAGAATTTGGTTGGGCTCCTTTAATTTTTTTTCAAATAATGTCTATAAAAAAATTGCTATTAATTGCTTCTTAAATATTTGTTCTAGTCCAATCATAAATTCATCTGTCCTGGGGTGTTTTTAAACTGGGAGATCTTTGCAGAATGAATCAATTTCTTTTTCTAAGACAGGATTAATTGGGGGAACAGAGCCAAGATGGCAGAGTGAGAGCAACGACTCACCTAAGCTCTTGGACTAACTCCTTCAGATATCTCTGAAAGGAGAATCTGATCAAATTTTGGAGGTGCGGAATCCAGTGGGAGACAGATTGTGACAGATTCAAAGCTCAAGTTGGACTGGAAGGTTCATGGGAAGCATCCGTTCCATGGGGGTGAGCCCACAGTGCACAGCACAGCATGGCCAGTGCAGTGGAGCAGAAGAGACCCGAGAAACCTGAGTGGCGGGCAGAACCAGAAGAACGGCACCAAGGGCGGGAGACAAGCCTAACTGAGTCAATGAGAACCGCAGAGAGCCAGATATCAGCACAGCAGCTCCTGAGACCTTCCCCCCAAGATCAAACTTCGGTAAGTCACCTACTTGAACTTCCGGGAGCCAGGATGGCAGAGTGATCAGTAAATGCTCTTTCTTCCCCCCTTGATAATCATGAAAGAACCATAAAAAAATATTTCCTCAAAAAAGTCCCACATCAGCAGAAACAGCAGAAGGAGGCCAATAATCTCATAACACCTGAGACAAGGAAAATAGCTAAGGGGGATTCCTCCTATTGTGGCAGAGACCAACTGAAAGGACAGAGGACCCAGGGCAGAGAAAACTTGCACTAGGACCCAGGCAAGCCTCAGTGCCAGGAGAGGAGCCCCAGGAGGGGTGGGAACATGAATTAGCATCTAGGTGTGCCTCAGTTGTCCAGGGGAATCAGAAAAGAAATGCCTGAGAAGGTGGCCTAGCACTACCAGACCTCAAATTGTATTATAAAGCAGCAATTATCAAAACCACTTGGTACTGGCTAAGAAACAGAGGGGTAGATAAATGGAATAGACTTGGCACTCAAGACACAGTAGGCAAGGAATATAGCAACCTCCTGTTTGATAAACCCAAAGATTCCAGCTTCTGGGATAAGAACTCACTGTTCGACAAAAATTGCTGAGAAAACTGGTTAACTGTGTGGTCAGAAATGAGGCATAGACCCATGCCTGACACCGTGCACAAGAATTAAGTCCAAATGGGTTCATGATTTAGGTATAAAGATTAATACCATGAATAAACTGGAGAAGCAAGGAATAGTGTATTTATCAGATTTATGGAGAGGGGAAGAATTTTTTTCTCTAAAGAAATGATAGAAAGCATTATGAAATGCAAGATGGATAATTTTGATTATTTTAAACTGAAAAGTTTTTGCACAACCAAACCCAATGCAACCAAAATTCGGAGGGATGTAGTAAATTTCGAAAAATAATTTATGGCTAACCTCGAGGATAAAGTCTTCATTTCTAGAATATATAGAGAACTGACTCAAATATATAACCATCCAAGTCATTCCCCAATTGATAAATGGTCAAAGTATATGAACAGGCAATTTTCAGGGGAAGAAATTAAAGATATCTATAATCATATGAAAAAGTGCTCTAAATCACTATTGATTAGAGAGATGAAAATCAAAACAACTGTGAGGTACCACATCACACCTATAAGATTGGCAAACGTGACAGAACAAGAAAATGATAAATGCTGGAGAGGATGTGGGAGAATTGAAACACTAATTCATTGTTGGTGGAGCTGTGAGATCATCCAACCATTCTAGAGAATGGTTTGGAATTATGCCCAAAGGGCTACAAAAATGTGCATACCTTTTGACCCAGAAGTATCGCTGCTAGGACTGTATCCCCAAGAGATTATAAAAATGGAAACGGGTCCCACATGCACAAAAATATTTATAGCAGCACTCTTTGTGGTAGCTAAGAACTGGAAGTCAAGGGGATGCCCATCAATTGGGGAATGACTGAATAAATTATGGTATATGAATGTAATGGAGTACTATTGCGCCATAAGAAATGATGAACAAGAAGACTTCAGAACGGCCTGGAAGGACTTATATGACCTGATGTTGAGTGAAAGGAGCAGAATCTTGGAGAACTTTGTGCACAGCAATGACCATAGTGTGGGAGAGTTTTTTTCTGGTAGACTTGGAACTTTGTAATAACGCAAGAACTTACTGAAAAAATAAAATCCCAATGTCGGTTTTCTAAGGCAAAATACCTTCCACACTCAGAGAAAGAAATATGGCAGTCATTTGCAGAATGTAGCAGATCATGTTGATGTGTGGGTGGGTTTTAGTGTATTATGTTTTGATTTGTTATATGATTTCTTCCATTTATTTTAGTTCAACTACATAGCATGACTATAGTGAAAATGTGCTCAATAGGAAAGTATATGTAGAACCCACACAGAACTGTATGCTGTCATGGGGAGGGAGGGGGGTAGTGGGGGAAAGGTGTGTGGTGGGGATAAAAATCTTAATTTTAAGGAAGTGATTGCAGAACATCAAAAATAAATAAATAAATAAATAAATAACAAGATAGGATTAGTTAAGTATTCTATGTCCTCTCTTGTTTGGGGCATTTGCAATTTTTATAAATACTCATCTATTTCATTAAAATTGTCATTTTACTGGCATATAGTTGCATAAGGTGACTCCTAATATTTGCTTTAATTTCACCTTCGTTGAGAGTTCATTCATCTTTTCTATTTTTATTATTAGTAACTTGAGTTTCTTTTTTCTTTTTTAAACTCAAATTAACAATGTTTATTTTTGTAGAACTAGTTCCATATATATGGATGCATATATGCACATGTATGTACATATACATATATGTGTAACATTTTTTGCTTTCATTTTTTAAACTTTCCTTAAGTTTTCCAGATTTCCAATTTCCTGTTTAATTCGGGATTATAATGCATTATTTTTCTAATTTTTTTTTAATTGCATACTCATTTATTGATCTGTTCTTTCTGTTTTATTGTTGCTCAAGTTAAGAGATGCAAATTTTTTCCATCTACTGTTCTGTCTGCATTCCACAAAGTTTAGAATATTATTGTTTTCCTGTCATTTTCTTTAATGAATTCATTCATTGTATGATTTGTTCTTTGACTCACTCATTCCTTTAGGATTATATTATTTTGTTAACTATTATTATTATTAGTATTATTAGTAGTTATATATTATTTAGTTTACAATTATTTTGATCTGGGCTCTCATTATCCATGATTCAATGTAATTTTATTGAACTATGGGTCAAAAGGGTGTATCCAATATTTCTGCTTTTCTGCATGTAGAGGTGAGGTTTTAGGGAAAATGCCATGTACGGCCCAAAGAAATTGTAAACTTCTTTCTATCCAATTTTCCATTCATTTTTCGCCAGAAGCCTATCAAACTATCTAATGTTTTTAAAAATAGTATTCATTCATTTTCTCCTACATACAGTGCTTGTAGGAGGGTTCCCTCTAATCTAATTTTAACTAGTTGCCACATCCCATTAATGTTTCTGAGTTGAGATCTCCTGAAGTTGTTGTTGCTTCTATCACCAATCCTTGCCCCACTACTGGTGCTTTGTCCAGATGATTTTTCAGGCCTGCTTCCATTCCCTTTTCACAAATCCCTCCAACATCTTAAATTTTATTGGACTGCAAATATGACATTGCCTGACCTTTTGTTGACTGCAACATTCCAGAATTCAATAGCTTGAATCTACTGTGACATCTTTGCTCCTCCCCCAGAAGTCTGAGATGTACTCCTGAATTATACTCTAATGACAAATAAATAGGTGACATTTATGAGGAAGAAAAAATGAATCTTAATGAAGGGGAATCTATAATTGAATATGTAGATTTCTGTATATTTCCATATATCTGGATGTGTTTTAGAGGGAACATATTTATTAAAATTTTCAAAAGAAAAAGAGAAGTTACATTTCTTTTATGATCATCTCTTAAGGTTTTATATGCTTATCACCAAATACTAAATTGCATTAGTGAGACATACAATTTTTAAGCACATTGAAAGTGAGACAGTGGTCACTTCTAGATATCGCACTCATCTATCAAGACTAAGACATACCATACTAACCTCACTGTCTTTTTTGACATTATAACCATTCATAAATCAAAAGAATATTAAGATGTAATAAATCTAGATTTCAAGACCTTCTAACTAGAAGGTCCTATTCTACCACAGCAATATTATATATGTCATATGTAGTGGTAGCTATCCCATTTCCAGATAATCCCAGTCACTTTCCATGAAATAATGGTATTTGTAACATGGGCATTTGTCTTTATTCTCTCTTAAATTATCCACCTTCCCCTTTCCTTATCTGAATATTATTCAATGTTAAGGCCCAGAAAATGTTATACCTCCTTTGTTATGCTATCACTGATGATTCATACCCCTAATGATCACTTTATCCACATAAATCTCATATTAATCTCACTATTTCCAACTATTCATTTGGCACATGTTTTTTTTAATCTGCATATTCTATTTCTAAATTATAAACTTCTTAAGAAAAAATGTCTGTCATATTCCATAGATCATAACCCAAGGTTTTGCATGTGGTAGGTACTCAGTAAATATTTGTTGATTTGAATGACTCATTTTCAACCTACTTTACTGAATCTCAAAAATCTATTCCCTCTCCCCCTTCCCCATTTATTTTCAGAATAATATTTAATGTCAGTGAAAATCTTCCCAATAGAGATGCAAGACATTACTTTGTTAAGGTTTCTTAAGATATTAATGCTATTTGTATTTTATGAAAAAGAAAAGTTCATACTAACACTTTATATTTCTAGAGTGACTTTCTGCTAAAGAGGCCAAAACACTTTTCAGACAATATTATCAACACTCTACAGATGGGCTAAAACAAAGAAATAAAGGAAACATTCTGGGAAGTAAATCAGAGAGCTAGTCAGTACAACAACTAGGAATTCATTTTTATTCCCCTACTTTTATTTTCCCAGTGCTAGCAGCTTGATAGTACATTTAAATTAATGATATATAATTAATACCATTAAATGTATTATACTTAAACATGTTATCCTCTAAAATAATGTCCTACAATTAAAAATTACTTGAATCTTGGACCTGAGACTTCCTTTCATCTCTGCAGTACATTATATTCAGCTTTGAAGTAGAAGTAAACTAAACAGTTTGCATAGCATATACAGAAAGTAGGTACCTATGGGAAAAAGGAGGATAAAATACAGGACACATTTCCAATGCTTTGAGGTTTCCATAATTCAAGATAAATCCCTGTGCAAACAAAATTTGAGAAAGAAAAATTGATTTTTTATTGGTATAGAGTACATATGGATCTGTAAATTTTCTGTACATGTAAATAACACTATTTTGTGATCTATCCATCCAAAAAGAAAAAAAATGCTCTGACACTGAAAATTACTGACTGAACATTTTCAATTTTTTTAAAAGTTTATTTCCACATTTTTGTGTGTATTCACATAGATGTACAGCCACAAAAATAAAGTGATGTACTTCTACTTTCTAAATGATAAGCCCATATAAGATAAAAAAGTAGATGACTCATGTGGAATAAAATGGGCTATTTTATCCTGAAGAAGAAATCAAATTATTGCATAGAATCTTATTTCATTTAGAATTCAAGCTTTTCACTTGGCTTACTGTAGATAGAAAAGCTAAAACCAAATTAATCTGTGCTCTAGGAGAGCTTAGACTTTAATTTTATAATTTACTAATAAAGAAACTGAGACTCAGAAAGTAGGAAAATATTAGCCAAACACCACAACTAATTAAAAGTAAAATTTGCACTTGGGTCTTCCAATTTCCACTCCAGAGACATTCTTCAGCATGAAAACTTTCTGACCAGTTCCTTTTATGCAAATTGAGGTGAAAAAGGACAGCAAAGAATGAATATGACTTTCAAAAGTGTTAAATAATTTTATAATTTTAAGAATTTTTTCTATTACCATGTTAGAAAATATTTTCCTTATCTCCAACAAAGGAATATGAAGCAAAAATGCTATTGAACTGGAATCTTTGCAGTGCAAGAATATAACTAAAAAATATTTTTTTAATTTCCAATGACTCCAACCATGTTCATAAAATTTATTACGTGTAATCATGCTATTCTGTCTTGATACTTCCACTAGCAGTGCATGTGAATTTCTATTTATATATGTCCTTTCTTGTAAAATCCCAATATGACTTTGAAATCACATTGTGTCAACCAAATAAATATACTTTTTATGTGACTATATGCTTGTCTTCCTCCAAGAGATGTGGTTAGTGAAGAGAGAGAAGATGAAGGCTAATGTTGGTACACAGGTATATTTTTTAATATTCTTTTCATTAAAGGTATGAAATTATTATCCTTGTTATACTGATTGGAGGGCAAGAAGCTACAATATAATGAGTGTAAGGTGATATATGTGTGTCTCCATATATGCATATAGTACTCAATTTTTTTCATTCAATTCAGTAAGCATTTTTGAATACCTATTTTAATTAATAGTACATAAAGTGCTATGAATGAGATCAAGGCAGTATAATAAACAGCTCCTGGTGTTAAGCATAAACCACCGGGAAAAAAGTTTCTTTTCAACAAAATGGAAAAATAGCTGTGATGAAATAGAAAGACAATTGAATTTGGAGTCAAATGACATTAATGCCTTTCTCAGTAAGGTTCCAATATACCTTTCCAGAACTATGTCACGCTATCCCTTCTAGCACTTATATTGCTACCAAGGCAGCCAGCTTACTCTTCCCTAAATTCAGCAACCCACCTCCCAAACACAATGCCCAGAATTCATTTCTTCTTGACGTCTCTACTAATGAGAATTCTTACCTTCCTTCAAGGCTTAGAGAATGTTCTACTTTATACAGAAAGCTTTTCCTGGTTCCCTTAGTGATTAATGCTTTATGCTTCATTCAGTTCACCTATGTTAAATATTGTATGCCCTATAGAATTTAAACTCTTTGGAGAACAAGGATCATTAGTTACTATTGTCTTGGCCACTCCATTTATGCCTGGTATATCATAAGTAAAACAAAATCTTTCAATGAATCCCTTTTCTTCTTCCGAATCATGTGAACTAAACTAAAATTATATTTTTGTACCTTAATTTTTTCCTATAGAAAATGATGATGTTATTCTCTTGTATTCCCTAATTTATGAGAATTAAATAAGATAATGAGAATTAAATGGTTATGAGAATTATATAATGCTTATGAGAATTAAATAAGATAATGCATACAAAGTATATTATAAAAAAGTTATATAAATTTTGCTAACAATTTGATTGTGTCAAAATATATTATATAGGTAAGTCATAGAGGAAATTAGTCTGGGATACATAAAAGACAATCCAATAACTGGAAGAGATCAGGGAAAAGGGAAGGAACTCAATAATTCAGAAACTGTGAATCATAACAGCAAATATAGTGACTTAGAAGGACTTCATGAATATCAGTTCATTGTTAGTTTCAACTGTATAGGGCTAGAGTGCCTGGTCTTCTTTCTGCTAATGGAGAAAATTTGTCATAGAGTTTGCCATGAGCCTAAATATGAAATGGAGTATTACATGGATCTGTCTGTAAGTGTGAAACTGCTGTTATCCAGAAACCAAATGGGTAGGGCCACCTATATATACAAATCAGAAATAAGAAAATTGGTTAGTATGCCAAAGACATAAAAGGTATATGTAGGTAAATGATACAAAGTATGGCATGTAAAAAGATATTAATTCAATCCCACCTTGGGGACTTACTAAATAGGTAACTGACCCTAGGCATGTTTTAAAATTTTCTTATTTGTAAAATGGGGATAATAATAGTGCCTAACTCCCAAGATTGTTAAAAGGATAAAATGGAGTAATAGTCATAATACATTTGGAAAACTAAGTATTAGGTAAATGCTATTTTTAAGTATCATAGTCAAGAGGAGAAACTGAGACAAATGATAGATAATCTATGTTACTTCTCCCCAGCTGACCTCCTGTGACTTACAAATGATTATTCATTATCATTTTCAAAACTGGTTTCTAATTCTCCACAATTTATCAAAAATGACTGCTTAATCTGGAAGAGAGGACACATGACTTGAGGAAGAGACAATTTTTGTATTATTATATAAAGGTCACATAGCTAGTAAGTGTTGGAGAGAGGATTTGAACTCATGTCTTTCTGACTGCAAGTCCAACATTCTACCACATAATCCTGTGTGGTTTTCTGGGTTCTATGACTATATGTGGCTATATGATAGAGAGCTGGGCTTGCAGTCAGGAAGACATGAGTTTAAATCCATCCTCTGATACTTGATCATTATACGACCTTGAGTAAATCAATTGCTTAATCTTTCTCAGACTCAATTTTCTTGTCTGTATAATGGAGATACTATTAGAACATACCAGATAGATATGTTGTGAGGTTATAATGAGATAACATTTATCAAGTGCTTTGCAAACCTTAAAGTGCTACATAAATGCTATTTTAGAATTTTTATTGGAAAACTTAGTTTTGGAAACTAAGTTTTGGAAACTTAGTTTATTGAAAATTCTGAACTATGTAGAGAAATTACAAATACCTAACTTAGTGAATGTGCCATGGAGGGAAAAAAGTTTTAGGTAGCATCATTTGAAGGACTCTTTCCCATTTCTTGGTGAGTGACATGAGGGAAAAAAACACTGTAGAATAACTTGTGAAAGAAGATTTGTGTATAAAAGGAATAATTTGATCACCTCTAATTATAGAATAGTTTCTATACAATTCTTAAAGCAAATTGATGATACCAGACCAACAGATTCTGAATCAGTGGTCCAAGAAGAGCTGAAGGTGCTGCTGCCATCTGTGAATGTTACAAAATCACAGCTGCAGCAGATAACCAGGACTGGTGAGTCTGGGTAGGAGGGATATTGACACACACACACACACACACACACACACACACACACACACACACAGAGTGAGAGAGAGAGACAGACAGACAGAGAGACAGAGACAGAGAGACACAGAGAGAGAAATGAACTATCCACAGAAGCAAACTTTTTATCATTATTATTTTAGTAACTCACTACATAACTTTTCCACATCCAACATTACCAGAACACTGCTACAAATTAGATGCTTAAAAATATTTCTCTTTAAGTTTTTGTTCAAAAGAAGAATATTCTGTTTTTCAAGGGAGAATTTTTTTTAAGCAAGTGAATTTGTAAACAATCATTTACTTTGGTCTAATTGCCATATGAAAAGTTGGTACTAAGTATAGGTGCTGAAATGAGCAAGGGGGATGAGTGACTTTTTAAACAAAGTTCAAGATATTCTAGCTCAGGATTTGTTTGTTTTCCTGGGTTCCTTTTTCAGTTTCAGTTTTCACAGTGTTGACATTATATGTAGTGGAAAGAAATTTTCTGTATCCCTATATTTTGTGAAGTTTTTGTAACATCAATGAAAATTGATCATAACCATTAATATAATCAACTATTTTTTATACTACTAGTGTCCTTTTCTTTATGATTCTCTGAATTTTCATTCACTTTATTTATGGATGTAAGTAAAGACAAAAATAAATTAATATCTTAAGGAGATGAAAAATATAACATCCTTGTGGAAGACCATATTCACATGGATGTCATATTCCCACTTGGATGTCATATTCCCATTGTAGAATAAATGTCATTGGATCACAGATTTTGAGTTTATAGGCAAATGAATGGGTTGATTGAATCTATTTTACATATGATGAAACTGAATCACAGAGATGTGAAATGAATTTCCCAGTGTTACACAGTATAATCATCTAAAGTAGTATCTGAACATAGATCATCCTGAATTTAAACACATCATTGTAATTACTACGTTATTCCACTTTTCAGTATATGGAAATCATTTCATAAAATGAAAGAAATGTGGAGTTGGAAAAGACTGTAAATACCATCTAGCCATATTTGCTAATTCTACAGAAACAAAGAAACTAAAATTTGCAGATTTAGAGTTTTCTCAGCCAAGGACACATAGATTCTTAATGATACAATCAGAATCAAAACTCAACAGTTCAGAATCCCTGTCCAATACTATTGTTACTGGCTAAGACATCTTTAAAAAAATAATTATGGTATACTGCCTTGTTCTTATGAGAAAAATGTAGATATAACAGAGATTCAGCTTTGACTATTCATATATTTCCTCCATTTTGATAGCATCCATTGAATAAATTGCTAACAAAATATTAATGAAAAATATGCTGAAATGAAAATACCTTTTGCAGGAAGCCTGATTGAAGAAAACCTTCTTAACTATAATCTATCATGTTTGCCTAAGACTTTGAAAAGGCTGTACTGAAGTATTCTTACTTCATATACTATCTTTGGAGAAGCAGTTAAATGCCTATTAAGCAACTACCTCTGCTATGAGAAGTAAGAAGCTCTAAGTTGCCCTTAATTACTGTATTAATCTAAAACATCCAAGCACAGAAACTAGACTTTTATGATGGATTTTTTTTTCATTTTGAGGATGATGTATGGATTCATTTAATTTGAAAACTATATATTACTCATTAAAAACACCTTGAAATGCACAGAATATCTAATTAAGGAAACTATTATCTATGAAACCATGAGAAAATGAAAACAATACTCCATAAAATCCCGAATATTTCTGGCTAGCTATAGAACTTAATCATGTTTATAATTTCTAGTCCAAAAAGCTTCTTTGGTGGACATTACATGCGATTATTAAACATTTTGTACAACTTTTTTCTTATCAATTAACCTGACTTCTACCATAAATAATCCAAGAATAATCTATGTGGTGTCCAATCTAGAGTCAGAGAAACATAAAAAAAGTAAAATGTAGAGTTCTATTATGATGATTATGTGAGGGGGAAAAGACGATATCCTTATTTTAGGCTTGCTGTGTTATGTGAACAAGGTAATGAGCATCACTGTTTATATGGGGGACATAAACTGGCCAAAGGTATAGCAGTTTTAATTGTTACATAAATATAGACATGCTTCCTTATAAATATTTTTTTTTCCTTCTATACTCCATTGAATTTCTGCTTCCAATTGCTTTTGAAAATTATCTGCTTTTGGAGACACTAAGAAGATTTTAAAAATATCAGTTAACAATTGTCCTGTTTCTAGAACTAAATACTTATGAAATGTCATATCAGATCCTAAGCTTAGCATCTATATTTCAAATAATATGACATATAATATTAAAACAAATCCAAAAATGCTTATCTATTAATTGTGTGAATGTAATTTTCAGGCATATTTATTAATGGAAACAATGCATTTCTTAACTCAGAGTAACTGGATGTTATTTTTTTAAATGTCGCTGTTGTTTTGATATGTTCTAATATTGTTCACGGAGGCCGAGTTTAAAACAGATCAAAAATCAGCTTTGAAAAACATACAGGAAGAAGCTGGCAGAACTGCAGAACCTTAGGACTATAGATTCTTTTGATATATGTTATTTTTCAGCTTCCAGGAAAAGTTCTATCTATAATTGAAGAAATGATGCCCATCACTGAATTTGAACTAAAATATTTCAATACAAGAAACATACAGAATGATACATTTTATAAATAACTCTAAAAGATGAAGAAAGTCATTTAGCACTACCTTACAATGGGCAATTTCTTTCTCTTCTACTACTAGGTAATCATTAAGGCACCAGAAACAAGCATAAAAGCAACAAAAGCATTATCATCATCTGTTCAACCATCAACACCTCAGTACTGGCAACAAGTCCATTTTATGATGCTCTGAATCCAGGATTTAATATCTTTGTATAAATACCCTTAGAGAAAAGAAAGCATCTTCATAAGTAAACTTTGCAAGAGTTAAAAGCTAATTATCTTTTCTCATTTTTTTTTCTTTTGCTGCTGAAAAGGTTATGAAGAGGAATATATTTTCATTTTCTCTTTCCCAGGTTGTGGCATTTTATGTCCTTCTTCCATAGGTTGTATGAAATAGTCCCTAACATATGGAATATTTCCCTTTCTTACTTCTATCCTAGCTATCGTCAAAGCATAGGTCATTTGACATTGCCAATGTGGATCTCTGCTGGACAACATTTCCCCTCCCAAATTCCAGCCCACTAGATACAACCACTAGTGTGATTTGCTTGAAATTGTTTTGTAGTGCTTGATTTAAGCTTTGTAGTTATTTGCTCACAACCTGTATTCATTAGAATTTAAAAGTCTTGAGAGCAAGTAATGTTATTTTTGCCTCTATATTTTCAGTACCTAGAACAGGGCATTTAGCATAACATGCACAAGATAAAACTTTTTGTGTATTTAGTATACCGAAATAGTACAAAATAATAAACCTCTTTAATTTATTCAAATAACCATGATTCACGATAAAGGGTGATATTATTTCTCAACATCATACCTTAATAGAGAAATAAGGATGCTTTTGAACTTCTCATATGTCATTTATAAAATCATAGATTTAGAATGCAAAAGGACCTGAAAAGTCTTCTAATCCATTTTACTCTTCTTATGAATGAGGAAATTGAGTTACCAAGAAGTTAAGTTTCCCAAGGTTACATAAAAAGTAAGTGACTGAGGCAGATATTTTGGTTATAAATCCCATGGTTATTATACTGATTCAGTGATGTTTCTGATGTTGGTGGGAAGTTAAGGTCAATGAGGAGATAAAAGTATGGGGAGGATTTGTTTTAGAGTTCTGGAGTCTCTGGGGAGCTAGGGAAAGTGATGCAATGTCCAAATCCCTGTTTATATCCCCAATTTAGTTCCTAATGTTATACATGCCATCTAGGGACGTGATTAAATTAGTGGTCCTCTGGTCATGGCCTGAGAGGAGCTGTACTGTGTCTGTATAAAGTACTGTCTCCTTAGAAAGACCTAGAATATGCTGTTGACACCACCCATAGAAGAGATCTGATAATTTTAGATAATCATTGTTAAAATAAAAGGTGGAGAACATGAATACTTGCCATACCCTCAAATAATAAATACTCTTAACTATACCATTAGAAAATTATTTTGTTTTCAGAATATGTTTTCACCATGCTTATATTTATTTTTTATAATCTCCCAGTTTAATGAGTTGTGTTTTCAAAAACTGACTTGTGTATCAGTTTCTGATGTACATATAGAACATATATTTTTAATTGAGTCACATATATATATATACATATATATGTAGTTAGTTTACAAAAGGATATTTAGTCATATATACTTGAAATTGTAGTCTCTTAAATTAAAAAATGGCAGCAAAAAACCCAAAATTAATGGTATTTTTGAGGCAAATGGACTTTTTATTGTTATTCAAAGAACCTCTCAACCATTTATAGTATTGTGTTAATGGAGAAATTTTTTTCCATTTCCCAACTCAGACAGAAACACATCTTCGAATTGGCAAAATCCTTGGGTAAAGATACCATATTTCAGCATATCTTTGCTGATATAAAATTAAGAACAGTAAACTCCCAAAGAGTAATAACATGGAAGAAGTTGTTCATATGGGGAGAACTTTAAGTTCATTCCTCATAACTTATTGGTTGAATGCATGTCATTACTTTATCAACTCTGATGAAACATTTTTGCTACACAGTGTTTACCTGTCTAGACCCTTGCTACTCTGTCTAGATTGTTAGATCCTTAAGAGTAATGGAAGTGCAAGTAGAGGAAGTACAAATATTTAAAAGTGGGAAGTTATCAGAAGTCATATTTTAATGACACCTTAAGAAGGGTTGGATATTGTTAGATACTGTCTGACTCTGACTTCTGGTGTGAGTTTGCTAAATACTAGCGATTTGAATTTCCTATGAGAGGAAGCATAGGAGAGCCATTGTGTAGGGGAATTAATCATGATGCTGGAATGGAGTGTATTACCTTGGTGTCTTGATGTCTGACCAAGCTCTAAGAGCTGCACAGCAAGTGTTTTAACCACTTTCATGGCCATTGCAACAAATTTTTTCTCATCAGTCCATTCTTTCAGATAAAGTCTTCACATCTTTGTTAGATATCTTCCAGACTTACCAACAGGTTTGAATCCAGTTTGTTACCATCAACCTGGTTTAGCTCTTTTGCAGAGATTATTTTACCAGGGTGTGGCTGCTATGTACATTATAGCTTCTTAGAGACACAGGTGATAGGTGAGAGATAGTCACTAAAAGTGGATGAGTAGCCCTGATGCTAATCCCTCCTGAACACCTTGTAAACTTAAAGTAAACATTTAATAAATGTTGGTTTCATGCTATTCCTTAGGCATTCTTGCACAATACACCTGTTTTATGTCCTGAGTCTTCCTTGGCTTCTTTTAAGGTTTAACCACATTTTCATCTTCTGCATGAAACCTAAATGTTTGGACCTTATTTCTGAAACTAATTTTGATTTATCCTGCATACACATACAGAGATTACAGGAGGATAAGAGAAATCCCGCAGGCCATCTGACATTACAGGAAGAGTCATATAAATGATCCATTATTACAAGAAGATTTAAAATTTCCTTATAGCTATATATAGCTATAGATATGTATTCTCTGAGTGTATACATACATACATACATATATTATATATACATACATATATTATACACATATAATATATGTATGTACGTATATTGTTTTTACATAGCTGTTTGAATGTAGTCTTTCCCACTACATCATAATTTCCTTGCAGTTGGGGTCTCTTTTTGCCATTTATTTTAACCCCAGCACTTTGCATGGTCCCAGTATAGAGTGAGCACTTAATAAATCCTTGTTGTCTTAACTTACTTATTCATGTAAATTCCCTAATATTTGTTAATTCACTCATCTAGGACATGATATTCAAAAATAATGTTAAAAATGCACACTCTCCAATGATAAAAGAATGGTGTCATCTATATATGACCCTAGTCATAGTAGATATTTTATCCTGTACCCTATTTTTCATTCTTCATATGAATACACATATCAAGTGGCTAACCATATCAAGTGGTTAACACAGCAACAAGCATCCATTAATTTTTGCTATGGGTAACATACTGTGCTAAATGCTAGTATATAACTGAAAGCAAAAAGTAAAAAAGAAGTCAATGCTTTCAAAGAGAAAATATTCTAAAGGGGAGACAATCTGTATATAAATAAATATAGGCATTTAACTTTAAAAATTGGGTGTTGGCAGACATTTTGGGATTTGTCATCAGCAAGTTGTACCACAAACACTTTGCTCCAAGGCTATTGATTTTTTTTTCATTTAGAAACTATTCCCTCTCCAATCCTCTTCTTCAGAGGCTGCACACTTAATCATTTGTCAGTGCAGCTATTTCTATAGCAGCTCTGTCTGTAGGAGGATAAGAGAAATCCCCAAGACCATCTGACATTAGGGGAAGAGTCACATAAATGACCCATTATTTCAAGAAGATTTAAAATTTCCTTATAGAATATGACCTACTTTCATAAACAGATACTTTCATCTCTGAGGTAAAAAGAGATAGCATATTGAAATATTACAACATTGTCTATCTTTATACATCTATGATATCTGACAAGTAAAAGTTAGTGAAAAGTAGAAAATCCTTTCTTCCGGATTTGTGAATATGAGTACAAATTAGCATATTTTCATCTTTGTTAAGTAGAAACCTCTCATTCTGTGTAGGGACAAGTAGTTTTAAAAAATGGTGCTGAAGTTAAATGATGGAAGGCACATAAGTTTTGGGGGATAATTGCCACCAATTAGCCTATATCTACTGTAAGCAAATAAAGATTTTTCATAAGATGTGAAAATCAGAGAGAAAGAAAAGAGGGGGCATGAGGGAAACATCAAGTTACTTCTGCATTTATTTTCTTTACTAATTAGATTTTTTTAAAAGATTTTGAAAAGAAGGTTGCTTTTAACTTTTTTTTCACTTTTTAAGCAATTCTGTGTTAATTTACTCTATACTCGCCCCTCACCAAAAAATATTCCCTGTAGAACTTCTGTGAATAAGGAACACCACTATATAAAACTTTCATTATGTAAATGGGAACACCATACTCTGTGAAACTCCACAGGGAGAGAATACAGCAATGGAGTAGATATAGAAATGAATTCAGTTAATAAGCCTATAGGGAATGCCATTTATTCTTTCCATTTAGATGAAATTGAGATTTTTTTTTCAATATAGAATTTCATGTATAGTTTTACTTAAATTTTTAAATAGTTCATACTTTGTAACTTTTTTTCTGACTTGTAGATATGGAACTTGAAACAGGTATATATATATTGTTCACTTCAAACACATCTTGTCTATTGTTAAGAGTAGAGGTGTAGAAGAAATGAATTCCCATTAATCCATAGGATATACTTTTAAAACTGCTGATTTTTTTTGTATTTAGCATCCACTATTGCTTCCTGACAACTATATGTATTGTTACCAGGAAAGAGAACATATTGATATATGTTTTTGTTATGTGACAGCTGATATAAACATGGTATTATGCATAAGCTAGTCAAATTGATATATACCACTGTAACAGCAAGCACCTCAACATACAGAGGGGAACCTGCTATCACAGGTTCTTTAATCTGCTTTTCTAAAAGGAAAGGCAACTTTTGAGGGGTTAACAATCACTTTAATCAAGCACATATATCATTCAGTTTGTTCAGGGGTAAAAGTCAGCACTCTGAACTTCAGAGAAAATATAGAGAAATCAAAGGTCAACAGACATGGTTTCCTCTGTTCACCTGTATATCTATATCTATATCTATATATCTATATCTATCTATCTATCTATCTATCTATCTATCTATCTATCTATCTATCTATCTAATCTATATATATCACAAATCAAGAGAAAGCTCCAACTGCCTAACCATAGTTACCAGAGAGGGAAGCACAAACATCTGGGTTTTCAAAGCTGGGGGGTTGCTTAGTAACTTCCCAGAATCTCATCTGGTACTCAAATATTCTTCCAAAAACTAACCTGCAAAGTAAAACCTCACCCTCAGAATATTTATACTTTTTTTAGAGCCAAAGGGCATCCCAACTCTTGAGAACCTGTGCCTCATTAATAAAAGGTATGGGTCTTCCTACAAATCCTCCCTAATCAAACTCCCTTTAATGGGCAGGCTCATTAATGGATGGGGAAGATCTTTAATCACATTAGCAACACAAATACTATTCCTAGTTAAAGAAACTCGTGTTTCTGTATTTTGCTAGTAAATATTAGTGGTTGATAAAAACAAAATTCAATCAGAGGCATTTTAAACATTACAATTAAGAGACATTTCCTTTTCTTACTAAATAGATATTTCCATTTTATTATGTTCTATGTTTTTCAAGTTTTATTGTGGTGGATAAAAAAGAGATTAGAATTTTTTTTTTAGTTTCCTTTCATATGTCAATTTCTTCCTGATTTTATCATTTTTTCATTTCTTGTTCTGTCCTCATTAAAATTCAGAATTCCAGTTTTTATATTTTTCTTCCCTACTTTCTGCTCATCCTCACTTCTGTCTCCAGAGACTTTCTCTAGACAATGTCTTGACTTTTTAACATCTTGAAGAAAAAAGTGCTTTATTCTCCTGCCAGATCTAGTCATCTATAATTTGCCTCAACCTACCATGGAGCACAATAACTTTTCTAGAAGTAATGAAGCTAATAACAGCTGTTTTTGTCATGCTCCCCTTTCCACAATGAGATGAGTTGAAACATCATGTAAATGAGGAGTTAATGGGATTTGATTTTAATTTAAATCACATTATTCCAATGGCATGAAATATGCAGAATAATTAATATATTTTGAGAACATCCATGTTTAAAAAAATGAGATGAGTCATCTTCAATGTTTTCTTTTGTTTTTTTTTTTTTTTTTACTGCTATTATTAATGTAGTTCTGGTGAAAGATACTTTGTTTGAATCCTTCCATTTACAGACCAGGAAACTCCTTAATATGATTAGAGTAACTTTCCCTACTCCCCTTTTTAACTCTTTCCATTGAAACCATACAAAGTGAATTATCTTTGGAAGAGAGAGATTAGTTCCCTATTCAATGCAGCTTTGTATTTTGAACTTTCAAAAGCATTGGTCAGATATCTTTGTGATGAAAAAAAAAAGTATGATCAATTACAATAAATATGTACTAGATATCTATCAAGTAATTAATATTGAACTATGTATTATGAGGTAAGACAGTGTAGGAGAAAGCATACTACACTGAAATTCAGAAGACATGGGTTCAGTTCAAATAGACAATGTGTTGATGACAGGGATTTAGTTTTGTATAAATGACTTTGCTGTTATTTAGTCATTCCCTGTGTCTGACTCTTTGTGACCCTGTGGACTATAAATAGCACACCAATAATATACAAAGAGTTTTCTTCACAAGGATTCCAAAATGGTTTTTAATTTCCTTCTTTAGTGGATTGAAGCAAAGAGAGGTTAAGTGATTTGTCAAGATTCACACAGCTGTAAGTGACTGAAGCTGTATTTGACTCCAGAGCTAGCACTCTACCCTCTGAGCTATCTAATCACACAGCTTCCTAAATGACTAGAATATGTATGTACACACAATAAACACTTGAGTAATATGTGTTGTTTCAATTTGTATATCTCCACTAAACAATGATTTAGAATATTTTTTTTCAACATGACTGCATATAGCTTTGATTTCTTAATCTGAAACATACCAGTTCTATCCTTTGACCATTTATCAAGTGAGGAATGACTTGCATTCTTATAAATTTGATTTAGTTATCTATATATTTGAGAAATGAGACCTTTATCAGAGATACTTGCTACAATTTTTTCAACTTATTGCTTTCTTTCTAATCTTGGTTAGATTGGGTGTTTTTGAAAAAAAAACTTTTTAAAATTAAAAGTCAAATTTATACAGTTTTACCTCTTAGTATGTTTCTGTTTCTTCTTTGCTTATGAATTCTTCCCTTGTCCATAAATCTGACAGATAAATAATTTCCAGCTCCCCTAATTTGCCCATGATATGATTCTGTATGCCTACATTATGTACCCATTTGGACCTTATCTTGGTATACAGGGTGAGATGTGTACCTATATGTAGTATCTTCTCAATTTTTGTCGTTTTCCCAGAAATATTTGTTGAATAGTGAGTTTTGTCCCAAAAGCTTAGCGTTTATTAAACCCTGCACTATGATCATTATTTACCATTGTGTATTGCCTTCCTAATTTATTCTACTAATCCACCATTTTATTTCTCAGGAAGTAGCAGATAGTTTTGATGACAGCCACTGAACTTTCATATAACATTTTATTTTTCCCAATTACATGTTAAAAACAATTTTTAACACTGTTTTAGAGCTTTGTACTCCAAAATCTATCCCTCTCTTCCTCCTCTATCTCCTCGCTGATATGGTAAGCAACCAAATATAGGTTATACGTGTACGTGATGATTGCTACTTTATAATAAACTTTGAAATCTAGTATGTTAACCCACTTTCCTTCACATTTGTTTTACATTAGTTCCCTTTAAATTCTTGACCTTTTTCTTCCAGATGAATTTTGTTATTTTTTTCTATATATAAAATAATTTTGGCAGTTTGGTGGTATGGCACTTAATAAGTAAATAAGTTTAGGCATAATTGTCACTTCTCTTATATTGGCTCATACTACCAATGAGCAAGTAATATGTTTCCTGGTGTTTAGTTCTGACTTTATGTGTGTGAAAAAATGTTTTGTAACTGTGATTATGTAGTTTCAGAGCTTTTCTTGCAAAGTAGCCTCCTAAGTGTTTACAGTGTCTATCACTAATTTTAGCAGAATTCTCTTTCTCTCTTTGCTGCTGGACTCTGTTGGTAATATATAGAAATGCTAATAATTGATGTGGGTTTATTTTATATCCTGCCACTTTACTAAGGTTGTTAGTTATTTCAACTAGTTTATTATATAGGATTTTCTAATTATAACATCATATCATTGGTGAATAGTGATGTTTTCATTTCCTCATCGCCTATTCTAATTTCTTTAATTTCTTTTTTCTTCTCTTATTGTCAAAACTAGCATTTCTAGTACAATATTTGAATAACAGTGGAAATACTAAGCATCCTTTCTTCTCCCCCTGATTTTATTAAGAATGCTTAACTTATTCTCATTATAGATAATGCTTGCTGAGGTTTTTAGGCACATATTTCATATTTTAATGAAAATTTAATTTATCCCTGTTGTCTCTACTGCTTTCAATAGAAATAAGTGTTTTATTTTGTCAAAAGCTTTTTTCTACATCTATAGAAACACTCATTATCATTTTTTTATTATGCGAATTTTTTATCAGTAATAAGATCAATTGTGCTGATGTTTGCCTTACTATTGAACCAGTTCTGCTCCTGGTATAAATTCCACCTGGATATAGTGTGTGATCCTTGTAATACACTGCTGCAATCTCCTAGAATTTTATTTAAAATTTTTTTCATCAATATTCACTAGAGAGTTTGGTCTCTAAATTTCTTTTTTTTTTCTGCCTACATTCTTCCTGGTTTAGATGTCAACACAATATTTGTGTCATAAAATTAATTTTCCAAATAGTTGCATAGTACTTGTAGCTGTAAACACTCTAGCATACCCAGGATGACTTGTTGGCACAGATTCTTAGATCTACTTTATTAAAAAGAAAGAAACTTTTGAGAGGTCAACAATTTTCTTTAGTCACATATACCCAGAGAAAATACAAGCATAGAAATAAAAACCAGCAGTAAGGGCTTTTGTTTGACCAGAAGCAATGCATAAATCACAGATCAACAGACAGATCCAATTGTCTGACCATTATATACATACATAGTTACTGGAGAGACAGCCAACAACATATGGGTTTTCAAAGTGGTGGGGCTCCACAACAGCTACCCAGAGTCACATCCAGCACACAAACCTTCTTCCAAACCGTAAACCCACAAAGTAAAACCTCATCTCATAGTATATATACATAATCCTCCTAACCCAGTCCCCCATTAGCAATTAACAAAAGGAGAGAACCTTCCTAAAATAGAAACCTTCCCTAATCAAGTTTTCCTTAATGGGCTCTACTTGAGGCCCACTAATGGGTAGGGAAGGTTTTTATTAACTCTCATTGATTTTATGTTAACATTAAACCACTAGTTTTAATTATTCTTTAAATGTTTGGTAAAATTAACTTGCAAATCTACCTAGCCATCATTCACAATTATGATTTTCCCCGTTTATCTTTCTCTATTTATGTGATCACTACATCTCCCCATTCATTTTCCCTTTCATCATCTTTCCCCCTTATTTTTTCCACTCTCGTTTTAACCTTAATATAGAGTAAGATAGATTTCTACACATAATTGCATGTATACCTTATTTCTTATTTGAATCAATTTCGATATGAATGAGGTTTAGTCATTGCTTCCTATCCCCCATTTCTCCCTCCATTTTAATAACTCTTTCATGACACTTTTTATATGTGATAATTTTGCCCATTCTATATCTCTCATATCCCTTCTCCTATTTCATCCTTTTTTTCTCATCCATAGTTTGGTTTGGGGTTTTTTTTGTACATCGTATGATCATAGTTAACTCACACTCGTACCCTTGGTCTATAAGGACACCTTGAAATTTTCTTAATAATAATGAAGATCTACAAAGTTACAGATATCATCTTCCCATCTTGAAATATAAACAGTTTGACATTGTTGAATCACTTGTTTTCTCTTTCCTGTTTACAATTTCATGCTTCTCATGACTCTTGTATTTGAAAAGTGAATTTTGTGTTCAATTGTAGTCTTTTCATCAAAAATATTTAAAAGTTCTCCATTTCATTGAACATCTATTCTCCCCCTTCCAAAGAATTATACTGAGTTTTACTTGGTAGGTGATTCTTGATTGTAATCCTAGTTCTTTTCCTTCAAGAACATCACATTTAGAAGTCTTATCCTTTAAAGGAAAAGCTGCTAAATCTTGTGGTGTCCTGATTGTGGCTTGATAATATGGATTTTTTTCTTATTGTTTCTCATATTTTCCCCTTGACCTGCTAGATCTGGAATGAAACTGTAATATTCTTCAGACTTTCAATTTTGATATCTCTTTCAAATGTTGATACATGAATTATTTCAATTTCTATTTTACCTACTGATTCTAGAATATAGAAGTTTTCTTGGATAATATTTTGAAAGATGATGCCTAGAGTCTTTTATTTATGAAGATTTTGAAGTACTTTAATAGTCCTTAGGTTATTTCTCCCGGTAGTATTTTCAGGTTAGTTGTTTTTTCAATGAGATATTTTACATTATCTTTTATTTTTTAATTTAATTTAATTTTGTTTGATTGTGTCTTGATGTTTCTTGTGTTACTATTTTCCCATTCTTCATTCCTAATTTTTAAGGAATTATTTTCTTCATTGAGCTTTTGTACTTTTTTTTTTTTCATTTGGCCAGTTTAGATTTTTAAGGAGTTATTTGCTTAAATGAAATTTATGTATCTTTTATCTTTTTGTACTTTCTTTATTTCCCAATTAATAGTATTTTCCCTTTTCCAGTTCTATGTGAAGATTGTTTTCAATATGCACTTTTAGAACATTTTGAGTTTCAAATAGTTCTTTCTTCCTTCCCTCACTCCTTTTCTGTCTTCCCAGGAAGGCAAGCAAGATGACATAGACCTTACAAGTATAATCATATTAAACATATTTCCATATTAGTGATGTTGTGAAAAAGGAATCAGAACAAAAGGAGAAAAAAGCACAAGAAAGGAAAAAAAAAGAAAATTGCATGTTTCTTTCTGTATCCAAACTCCATAGTTCTTCGCAGTATATGGATAATATTTTCCATTATGAGTCTTTTAGAAGTGGCTTAGATCATTGTATCGCTGAGAAGAGCTAATTCTATCAAAGCTGATCATTGTACAATGTAGTTGTAACTGTGAACAATGTTTTCCTGATTCTGCTCACCTTGATCAGCGTCAGTCTTTGCAGGTTTCTCTGAAATCCATCTGCTCATCATTTCTTATAACAAAATGGTATTCCATTACATTCATATACCACAGCTCATTCAATCATTGCGCAATTAATGGTCATTCTCTCAAATTATATTTCTTTGCCATTAGAAAAAGAGCTGCTCTAAATAATTTTGTACATGTGAGTCCTTTTCCATTTTCTTATGATGTCCTTGGTTTATAGAACCTAGTAGTGACATTGCTGGATCAAGAGCTATGCATATATTGATTAGCCTTTGGGCATAGTTCCAAACTGTATTCCAGTATGGTTGGATCAGTTCACAAATCCACCAACAATGCATTGGTGTTCCAATTTATCCACATCTATATATGGTCATATTGGTCAATATGGTATGTGTGAGGGGGAATCTCAGAGTTGTTTTGATTTGAATTCTTCTAAGTAATAAACATTTCGAGTGTTTTTTGTCATTTGACTATAGGTAGCTTTAATTTCTTCACGTGAAAACTGCCTCTTCAAATCTTTGACCATTTTTCAACTAGATCACATATGTTCTTATAAATTTGGTTCACTTTTCTGCATATTTTAGAAGTTGGGCTTTTATCAGAAACCCTGACAGTGTAAATTATTTCTGAGATTTCTATTCCCTGCCACAGGGGGTGTGGTTCTCTCACGGGTGGGGGGCACCTGGGTTTAAGGCACTTAGGCCTCACAGTTCCATGAAAATTCTTTTTCGTTGTTGTTGTTCTTGTTGTTGCTTATAGCATTTTCTCTTTGACTTGATAATTCTGGGATTTGGCTACAATATTCCTTAGAGTTTTCATCTTGGCATCTCTTTCAGGAGGTGATTGGTGGATTCTTCCTTTTTTTAATACAATTTATTTATTTTCAGTTTTCAACACTCACCTCTACAAGATTTTGAATTCCAATTTTTCCCCATCTCTCCCCTTCCCTCACCCCAAGACAGCATGCAGTCCAGCCATTCTTTTATGCAATGTGCCCTCCTTTCTATCTCTCTTTTTCTCCCATTCCCCTCCTATCTATTTTCCTGCAGAGCAAGATAAATTTCTATACCATATTGTCAGTACAACTTATTTCCCAAAATAATGCTTTTAACATTCATTGTTAAATCTTTGAGTTCCACATTCTCTCCCTTCCTTCCTCCCTCCCCACCCTCACTGAGACAGCAAGCAATTCAATATAGGTTATACATGTGTAGCTATGCAAAACATCTCTATAACAGCGATACTGTGAAAGAATAAATACATTTCCCTCTATTCTGTCCTGCCCTCTATTTATTCCATTTTTGCCCTTGATCTGTCCCCCCACAGTAATGTTTGCTTCTGATTATCCCTTCCTCCAATCCGTTGTCCTTTCTATTATCCTTCCTCTCTTATCCCCTTTCTCTTTGCCTTTCTGCATGGTAAGACAGATTTTCATATGCAATTGATTGTGTGTTGTTTCCCTCCTTAAGGCAAATCTGATGAAAGTAAAGCTCATTTATTCCCTCTTACCTGTCCCCTTTACCTCTCCATTGTAAAAGCCCTTTGTTACCTCTTTTATGTGAGGTGATTTACTAGATTCTACCTCTTCCTTTCTCTTTCTCTCATTATATTCCTCTCCAACACCTAATTTTATTTTGTAAGTATCATCCCTTCTGGACCTTTTGTCAATATATACATCAATACACATACACATATATTCATATATATATGTATATATGTATACATACATATATATCTACACAGATATAATATACACATGTGCACGTACATGTATGCATTTATATATTCACTTTAGCTATCTTAATATTGAGAAAAATGTTATGAGTTACAAATATCATCTTTCCATGTATGAATATAAAAAGTTCAATTTTAAAGCCCTTATGGCTTCTCTTTCCTGTTTACCTTTCCATGTTGCTCTCGATTCTTGTATTTTAAAGTCAAAATTTGAAAGTCAAATTTTCTATTCAGCTCTGTTCTGTTCAGCAAGATGCTTGGAAGCCCTCTATCTCATTGAAATTCCATTTTCCCTTGAAGGATTATACTCAGTTTTGCTGAATAGGTGATTCTTGGTTTTAATTCTAGTTCCTTTGAATTTTGGAATACCATATTACAAGCCCTACAATCCCCTAGTTCAGAAGCTACTATTTCCTGTGTTATCCTCATTGGATTCTTACAAAACTTAAATTATTTCTTTCTGGCTACTTGTAATATTTTCTCCTTGAAATGGAAATGCTGAGATTTCTCTATAATATTCCTAGGAATTTTCCTTTTGGAATCAATTTCAGAAGGTGATGGGCAGATTCTTTCCATTTCTATTTTACATTCTGGTTCTAGAATAACGAGGAAATTTATCTTGATAATTTCTTGAAAGATGTTATATAGGCTATCCTTTTTTGATTATAGGTTTCAGTTAGATTAATAATTTTTAAAATTATCTCTGCTGAATCTATTTTTCAGGTCAATTGTTTTCCCAAAGAGATATTTCACATTGTCTTTTTTGTTTTCTTCTCCTTTTTTAAAAAATAATTCTTCAATTTCTCATAAACTCATTAGTTTTCTTTTGCTCTACTCTAATTTTTAAGGAATTATTTTCTTCAGTATGCTTTTAGACCTCCTTTCCCATTTGGCCCATTTTACTTTTTAAGGCATTATTCTTCTCTTTATCTACTTTTTTGGACCTCTTTTGTTTTCTTCAGCATTTTTGGGGGTTCTCTTTTAGAAAACTGTTTACTTGCTTTTTCACCATTTTCCTGCATCATTCTCATTTCTTATTTCTAATTTTTCCTCTACTTCTCTTACTTGATTTTCAAAATCTGTTTTGATCTCTTCCATGACATGCAACCATTTAATATATTTCTTGGAGGCTTTGGATGTAGGAGTCTTTACCTTGTTGTAGTCTTCCTTTTGTATGCTTTGATCTTCCTCATTGTAGGAAAATACTTTTCTACCAAGAAAGTTACCTCTTTGAACTTATTTTTCCCTTTTTTGGTCATTTTCTGAGCCAATTACTTGACTAGTGATCTCTTTGTTAAGTGGAGAGTGTACTGACCTAAGTTTCAGGGGTTTTGTGGATCTGTTTTCAGAGATATCTCTAGGGAACTGTAAATTCTCAGTTCCTCCAAAGTGGAGTGATCAAAGGAGAGGTGTTTTCCCTTCTTCGGGTCTGCTCTCTTTACTGTGAGCAACTGTAAGCAGTCTTTTCTGTGCTGGAACTACAAGTAGGATTCCCTCTCTACAGGTGCCACAAGGTCTGCTATGCAAGTGCTCCTCATCAACCCAAGACTACCATGCAGGACTGAGACACAGATAAGCCCCTTCTTTACCCCTAGATCAGCTTCTCAATTCTCCTAATGTCTATAGATTGAGAATTCCAGAAATATCTCTCACTGAGGTGAGTGGCTGTCATCACTCTGGGACAAGGACTAGGGCTAGGGCCACACACATTCCTCTCTCACCGAGGTAAGACCTTTGAAAATGTCTTCAGTGTTTATAGTTTGAGAAATCTGGAAACTACCACAGCCACCAGTGATTTGGTGGCCTGAGGTCTACTCCAATTCTGTCTGTGAAGACCCAACACATGCTCTATATACTGTTCTCTGAATCTTGTGCAATAGACACTTCCTGTTGTCCTTCCAGATTGTCATGGGCTAGAAATCCATTTTACTCAGTCATATTGTGCCTTCTGCTGCTGTAGAATTTGTTTAGAGTCATTCATATAGTTTTTTTTGAGTAGTTTGTGGGGAGAGCTCAGGCAGTTCCTTTCTTCTACTCCGATATCTTGTCTTCACCCACTCAGTGGTTTATTTCAATGAATATTTTACTTTATGGTTCTAGGATATAAGCGCAGCTTACTTTGATAGATGAAAAATGCTATCCAGGCTTTTTTGTCCCACAGATATCATGTCATCCAATAATTTTTAATCAAATAATTACTTAAATTTCAAATTAATTATTTAATTATAATTTAGTCAACCAATGATTAGATAATTAATGACTTTTAAATTACCTCCTCTCGTTCTGTTTTCCAAGTCTGTTAGTTTTCCCATGAGGCATTTTGGATTTTATTCTATTTTTTTTCCTTCTTTTGATTCTTGATATCTCATAGAGTCATTGGCTTCCACTTGCCCAATTCTGATTTTTAAGAAACTATTTTCTAACTTTAGCTTTTGTACCTCCTTTTCCATTTGGCCAATTCTTTTTTAAGAAGTTGTTTTCTTCACTCAATTTTTGTCCTTTCTTTTCCAAGCTGTTGACTCTCTCTTGCATTTCTCTCATTTATTTCCCAACTTTTCTTCTACCTTTCTTATTTGACTTTTTATGTTCTTCCTGATCTTTTCCAAGAAGGTTTTTTTGGACTTGAGACCAATTCATATTCCCTTCTGAGTTTTCAGATGTAGGTATATTGACAATATTGTCCTCTTCTAAATTTGTGTTTTGATCTTCCCAGTCACCATAGTAAGTTTCAATGGTCAATATTCATTTTTGCTTCTTACTCTTTTTATTTGCCCATTTCATGGCTTTTAACATTGAGTTTTCCTCCTGAAGTATCAAGGGCACTGTCCCAGATTTCTGATGCTTGGTGTAAGGGGCCTGGTCACTGTTTTGGGGTATTGCAACCTCAGATGCTGATATCTTTCTTACTGTGCTGGCGTGGCCCAATCAAGTCACACCTTGTGCTGCCTAGTTTCTGGGCCTGGAAACTTACCATCTACACTAAGACTGGAGGCTTTAGAATAGGCCTGATGTATCACTGGTTTGCTGAGTCAGGACTTTGGGGCCTCAATTGTTGATCTATGATGTGGCTAAGGGCCTCACTCTGGTTTGCCTAGACACCATCTCTGCTGGGCTGTGGTTCCTTTTTACCCAAGTAAGACAAAATTTTCCTGAAATTATTCTAAGTTATCTTCACCTAGCAAATTGTTTCTCTCACTCATTTTGTAGTTTCTGTCACTCCAGAATCCCTTTAGAGGCTTGATTTAATGTCATTTCTGAAGGAAACTGTGGAGATCTCAGGCATCTTCCAGCTTTTTCTCTACCACCTTGACTCCACCTCTGTGTTTCCATTACCAAGTTGTTTACATTTTTGGCATGATAAATTTGCATCACTCCCATTTCTTTTCCCAATTTTTCTTCTTATTCTCTTATTTGAGTTATTTTTTTTAATGAAGCTCTTCAAGGACTTTCTCTGTGCCTGAGTCTAATTCACTTTTTTTTTTTAATTGAGCTTTCACATTTGGATACATTGACATTGGTATCCTCTTGAGTTTTTGCTTTGATCTTCACTGCCAAAATAGTAACTTTCTATGGTGAGGTTTTTTGGTTATTGTTGCTGCTGATTTTCCCTGCCTATTTCTTTACTTTTAACTTTATGTTAAGGTTGGGCTCTGCTCCTCTCATGGAGGGACAACTATTTCAATTTTCCAGTTTGTCATGCTGCTTTTTTCAGAGGTAATTCTGTCACCTTCGTGTTTACAGTTCTTTCATAGTGGTATGATCTAAGGAGAGGTGTCATCACTCCCCTCCTGGCCTGTGTTCAATTCTGTGAATGGCCACAGCTTCTCTTTTCCTCTATTGACCTGTGACCAGGATCCCAGATGCCTTGTGGTGACATACTCTAGTATGCCAGTGCTGTTTCTCACCATTGAACTGTGACCTTGATCTGTTATCTGTATTTCTATTTGAGCAAAACAACAGAGTCTTGCACTCAGTGACCACAAAATGCCCCCATAATTTCCTTTTTACCTCTTAAACAGGCCCCTTACTAGGGTGCTAAGAGCCCAAGTGGAAAATCAATGCTGATCCAATTGTTTCCAAGACCAGCATTGACTTTTTGGGGTGGGATGAGGTCACTGATGCTTGGTTGAGTCAAGGCAGGAGACTTCATGCTTAGTTTATTGAGACATGGTTTCTTTCTTTTTTTTTTGGCCTCACTGGTAGCTTTATTGATGTAAAAGCAGAAGGCCTGAGATTTAGGAAGGAGCTAAACAAAAGGCAGTGTTATAGGATAAGGGGCAAACTGATATATGATTATTTTAGTGTTTCTTTGTGGGTTTGGACATCTAGGGTAAGTCTTGGAAGACAAAGAAATCTTACAAGATGAAGGCACAGGGTGAGGACTATGCATGACACAAGATAAGGAAATATTCCCCTGGATGAGGGGTGGGAAGAGGGAATTTTATGTTTCTCCAGGATGAGGGGTGGGAACAGAGAATATTATGGTTCAGAATAAGGAGAAGTGGTAAGGGGAAATTTTAGGGCATCAAGGTCCTCACAAAATCTCTCAATATTTTTCACTCTTAAGGCACTGTTTCTATTCATATCATTTCCCCACTCAACACCTAGGTAAGAGAATTATTTTTAGGAGAAAGGACAAAGGTCATTGTCTTCAGTAGATGCTTCCTGCTGAACAGGGGCAAAGAGTCCACTTCAGGGGCAAGAATAGGTTGGAGAGGTGATCAATGTGGGGTGCAGAATTCAGTGCCAATTGAGTCCAGAGTGGAGAAAGTGAAGCCACTTGGTGACATCAAGGGCAGGGGTTGGTATCCTAAAAGTTTCTGTGCGTGAGAAGACACAAATCTAAGAGCAAGTAAAATGACCAATAACAAGGTTACAATGAGGAAAAGAAGAGAGAGAAACCATGACCCCCAGGAGGAGGTAGGGGGAGATATCAGCCTGGAGTGTATGCCTTACATCTAAGAGGTTGTCTGTGATAACCTTTCAGTGCTCAATGGAATAATTCCATGCAGAATCTTCAGGAAAGATAGGGGAAGAGCCACAAGGAGTAATCAGGAATCAGGTAGGCTAGGAACAAGGTGAGGCTCAGAACACAAGTCCCCAAGGAGAAGGGCTTCAATGCCTAATCTTCTTTGATCATTTTTATCACTGGACATTCATGCCCTTCATCTTATCTCACATCCTGCCTCTTGCTTGCTTCTCTGACTCAGCACTGCTGTCTGCTTCACCATCCAACCCAAATCTTTTTGGGAGAGGGCCAAAGGCACTGTCCTTGCCTGAGGGGTGGTGGGAAGGAGAGTAAAATGAGACTGAAATAGAGTCCAGGGAATGAGAAATGTGTAGAACATGTATCCTTGTTGCATGACCATCTGAAGGTGGACAGCATAGTCTAGGAGACACAAATCTGACAAACAAGTTCAATATGTAGGCCCCAAATAGAAGGAGCACTAAAAGTGATGCCAGAAAAAAGGAAAAACAAAGAAAGAAGCCGAGTCCCATGATATAATTATTTACTTTTGACATACAGAATTTTATGATCTTCTTATTTTCTCAAAAGTTTCCACTCTCATTCCAATTCCTTTTGAAAGATCAGATGCTATTGAGGATCTTACTCTATACATGTAAATATAAGTAACAACACTTTGCATGTAGAAGCTTTCTACCCTTGAGTTAATGGTTACACAAAAGAATTTACTTATAAGAGACCAACTTTTACTACATGGCTACCAAAAAAGACTTGGGAGGATCCATAAGTAACTAATTCCAAAAGTGTGCATAGCAATAAGCTGATTATAATAAAACATGTTCGTACCACAGAACACACAGTATAACCAGGTATTAATTCCACGATAGTAACAAACTTTGAATGAAGCTGACTTTTTCCATTAACACAAAAATATTCCATGTTACCTCCCTCTAAGAAAATTGTACTGAAATTCTTTTCCTCAAACTGAAGATGTTTCTGATCTAATTTCAGTAATTAATAGAATAGTAGGTAGGTGCCTAAAGCAGTTGTACCAATATTCAGTTATTCCAATATCATTTTAAAAAATTTAAGGACTTTATTCCATACAGACATAGATTTAGTAGCAGGCAGATGATTAGGCCAAATACCCATTTACTAACTTTCTTAACATATAAAAGGGAATATAATCTTAAGCTAAATAGCTCACATATTAAAAACATACTTAAATGTAGTAGCTCAAATGTAAAAACCATACCAGTCTGTCGGATAATGATTCAACATTGTGTTTTTACTATCTCTTCACAAGTGTGTTTTTTTTTTTCCTTTTGTCTAACTATTTCCATGTCATTCAGAAAAAAAATATTCTTTTCCAGGGATTTTATCTTTCACATGACTCTGTAGGGGTATTAATTTACCCAACTGTTTTATAGAATAATACCCATTCAGATCGACCACTTGCCTTGATTACAGAAATTTGCCATAAAAAAGAAAAGGAAGGACATGACTAAATGAAACATCACAGTTTTGCAAGCGCTTAGTATCAACTCCACCTCATAGCCGGAATCAGGTGGGAAACATTCCTTTTCAAAGGAAAACAATAGGAAAACTGAGTCAGGAGGATTCCATCCTAGCAGAGGCAAGAATTGTCCTCTCAACTGATCCAGAGGGAGATTTCTATCTGTAAATGTCACATGTCTTCTGAGTAGCTTGTGACATTTCTCTCAGATGGTGGATTATTGACTACTGATGGATTTTTTTATGATTCATCAAATAACTCAAAACATTTCTGTTCTAAGAGTTTTTACCTCAAATGGCAAGTTTCACTAATCAAAAATTTACCAGGATTGCCATCTCAAATTTTTACTTTGTCCTGGTGCAAAACCCAGCTACCAGAGATCATGTGTGTCTATATTTCCAAATTCTCATCAAAAAAGTTCCTTCTTTAGGAACTCCATGACTACTCAGGAATTCTACTACACAGAAGACTATACAGGTTTGATAAGAATTTATGACTAGATGGTTCCAAAATTCTTGCTGTAATTAGCACCCTCATAATCTGATAATAATATAACAACATCTAGTTTATAAGAGAAATTGCTTTTCTAACATAGGTAATACAAAATTACACAATAAGGAAATTCAGACATATGACCATACCACAAGCATGTATTTAAAAATTGAGGTAGAACCAATTAATTACCAATCAGATGACCATAATTTAGTTGAATGAGCAAATCAGATCTGGATTCATAATCATTGGTGGTAACATTTTAGTGTCTAAGACCAAATACCCTTAACAATTTAAAAGAAAATATTGTTTTCCACAAATCCACGTTTTTGCTAATCTAGGGTGAACTCTCAGGAAAGTTATGCTGAGTCCAACTGCAAGGATCTGGTGTCCAGCATGCCAGGAGAAAAGGGTGCTCCTGTAGGCATGGGCATAGGGACAGGAAGTACTGGAGTGCAGAGGGAAGGGAGAACCTGCAGTTTTCCCATTTCCTTAGGGATGAGAGAAATAAGGGAGAGAAATAAGGGATTATACAACCAGATTGGGTTGTATAAGATGTGTCCAGGTCCATGGCCTCCAACTGCTCGACCCAAAACCTTCCAGTCTTAGCTGGAGAGGAACTGTAATTCCTTGCCTTTTTTTACTTTGGAGACTTAGACTAGAAAATACTTATCCCTCAGTGAGGGGAAGAAAAGAGTAGGGACAGAGAGAAGGTTTACATCTAGGCAGTAAACCTGGGGCAGAGGCCCACAGGGCACAAAGACCCTGAAACAACAGTTCAGGGACACCCAAAGAAAACCAGGCTCAGAGGCCAACCTACTCACCTCCCTCAATGTCCCATGGGGGAGGTGAAGGAAAAACACAGGGTAAACCAAGGTGCCGGGGTGACAATACTGGGTAAAAAGTCTGCTCAAGCAGAGCAAAGTGCCTTTTCTTCAAGTTTTGGAGACCAAATTTCTTACCAAGTTTGTTTTGTTTAGAAACCCCATTCACAAATTACTTTTCTAGACTATATTGAAGTCAAGCTATGTTACAGTTGAGCACTAGTCACTTTTCCTTAAGATCTCCTCCCCAAATTCCCCTACTAGCAGTCTCCAAGCAGCCTCTCTCCACTTTTCCCAGCGTCCCAAGAAGAGGGGACAAAAAATATGATCAACCCAATGCTAAGGGCATCCCTTTATATGAGAGTCCACAGTCTGACCAGCCACCCTGAAGTCAGTAGAGCTGCAGATGCCACTGGCAGTATCTGGGGATCTCACTGCTAGTGAGACAGTGGGAGTAGAAAGATCTGGGGAAGAGAACAAAAAAAGGGGTAATTACCTCTTATCCCAATGGCTAGGAGAAGATCATCTAATTAAAAGAAACTAACATTTGGAATCCCGGGTTTTGGCACCATTATAGGTTGAAGAGAGAGAAAGATGGGAGAGCTGGTTCAAAATGTGAATGGATTCACTTAGGCCTTCTCTGTTGCCACTGGGAGTTTTATTGATGCAAAAGCAGCAGACCTGAGATTTAGCAAAGAGTTAACAAAGGCCTGAGACATGGTTTCTTGCTGGCTTGCTTGCACATGTGCTGGACTGCATTCCATTCTCTGTTCAGTTAGACTAACCTTTACTTTGGACCTTCTATACTGTTTTTGAATAGAAAACCATGTTATTTCTATCATTCTAGAATTCATTTTGAGGCATCATTTCAAAACTCTTTGAAGTATAATTTGGGAAAACTCATATGAGTTACTTGGCTTTACTGACTCTGGACTCTGGACTTTCTAGGGAAGGAAGTTTTAAGGGCTGAGGTAAGGAGAGATTGAATTCCAGGTGGTACAAAATTATGGACATAGGAAATGCAATGTACTCTATGAGGAATGAAGAGAAAGTAAACATTTCTAGATTATGGAGCTGTGGTAGAGATAGAGGTATTACTAGGGAATAATGCCCAATGAGACTAGAAAGATGAGTTGAAGCCAATTTGAAAAATGTTATACAAGCTGCATGGGTTGTATTTTAATCAAGATGTAATACAAAACTACTATAGTTAACTCAGTAAGAAAATTGCATGGTCAGATCCACAATTAAGGAAAATCACTGTTATCAGTGTATAAAACAGACTAGGGACTTGAAGCTGAGAAATCAATTAAGAGGCTGTTTCAGTAATTTATGAAAGAGATGATGAGGTATTGATCTACAGTTGTAGCTGTATGTGAAGGGGTCATGTATCAAAATGTTGTAGAGGTAGAAATGGTAAGATTTGGCAAATTATTGGATTATGTAATAAGAAGATGGAAAAGAAACGTTGGCATGGATGATATGATGTAAGTTATGGAACTTATGTGTTTATGGAATGCATTATTGTGCACAGTGAAGATTACATACAGATTTTCTTGGACTGATCAGAACACTGCTTTTGTACTGCTATGAAGAAGCATATTTCAGAGTGACTCATATAGCTGAGGAATATTAAAAACCATTAATACTTGTCTGAAATAGCTATGTGACCCACAAAAATATTGTTTAGAATCAGTTATTGAGAGTCTCACAATATATGTGCCCTAGCCCCAAACAGATTTCTAATTTGTATGCTTCGTATTGCTGTACATCCTAGTTTTAGATGTAATGATATAGCATTAGAAGAACACAGAAATCTATTGCTATCCTTTGCCAAATGGATATATATTTCAAATAAGGAAATTCCTTTCTGTCAGTTTTATTTTCCCCTTTTCCTTTGTAATGAATTACCTTGATCAAAGTTCTGGGGGAATGATATTGTACCTTCTCCTTAACAGGACAGTATCAGAAGGATAATGCTTGGTTATGTTCCTAAGGAGATTTTCATTCAACTAACCAAACATTATAGCCAAATGATGACCTTGCCATGTTGGCAGTACTAGGATGATTTGATGAAATAAAGTTTTAAAAGTCTTTGAAGGGAATGAATTCCCACATACTTAATGTCTAAAGAAGAATAAATACTTCTGTTGCATATGAGCCTCTTTCATATTAAATAAAACAATAAAAATAGAGTTCAATTGTACATTGTAGAATTGCTTCTTTAGTTTTCTATATTCCAATCACTTATAAGCCTCCTAAATATCAATCACAGTAGGCTTTGGTACAAATGATGAAATAGAAATAGGTACAGTGGTTTGAAGAGAATAATTCCCTCCACATAGACCATCCAACATGTAAGTTCATTTTGAAATTGAGCCAGATTCATTCACTGTGTGAAAAGGTATGTTAGGCTAGCTGTGAAGTGTGGCTCAGAGCCAAATCGTTATTTTTGCCAACATCTTGAGTGTCATATGGTATTTATTAAGTATTTGCACAGGTATGATACCCTGCTGAAGGCTGTACAAAGCAAATTAAACAGAAATTTACAATCTAATGGATACACAGATTGGCATGCTTGTGTCAATTTACTCAAGCAACAAAATCACTGCTGCCATTCAGATAAATGATATATCCAGGGAAATTTATGGAATTCAGAAAGGGATAAGGACAGTATAAATTTATTGGCCGAGGAACCCATGAAAAACTGAGGGTAAAGTTTTACTTGATTCCTTGACACAACCATATAGGAGTTCTTACTGTTCCATCTATATTCAGTGTACCTTATTCATTTGTGCAAAACATAAGCTTGTTGAGGAAAAGGATCATTTCATTTTTGGCTTTGTATTTCCAGAACCTAGTACACTGCATGACATACAGTAAATGTGTGAGAAATGGTGTTTCTCGTACTAGAATGTAAGAAGCGTATACTAGAATATAAGAGAGTATTCTATTTTTTATTTTATCATTCTATCACCATCAGTTGACAAACTATACATACATGGTACTTACTTAAATGTTTGTTAAATGATTGATTAAATTGGAAATTAAGCAATTAATAATGCTTAAGTATCCCCTGTGCACCACCCTTACATTTACACCTCCTGTGGGGAAAAAAAATAAACCCTTATGGAATTTGTGTTTTCACGTCTTTTTTTCTTCTTTTGGAGTCAGGGAACTATTAGCACTTTCCTAGAAAAGTTTGCAGATTTCTTTCCCCTAACTACCTTAATGAAATGTCATATTCCTGATAAATTATTACTATAAAGCATCCTAATAGTAATATGTGTGCATTAGTTTTGTGAAAAATTAAGTACCCCATAAAAATAAAATGTTATTTGTCTCTTTTATCTCAGATGAACAAACATTTTGTATTCCTGCATTTATCAAATTATATTTTATTTTAAGTTATTTATATGTCATCATTCCTTGTTGAGTTAAGCATTTTGAGTTATGGAAACCATTGCAATTTATACTTATTCATATGCATTTTGTTCTTCTCTCTTAACTTAGAAGTTTGTTCAGTGAAGGTATTTCATTTTTGTCCTAGTTGCCCCAACATCTTGAACAGTGTATTGAGGTAATAAGTAAATGTATGTTCAGTGTCAAATCAACAGAGATGAACAGATTTTCTAAATATATTTATGTAATTTTAATGTAATGTAATATAATTTTTGTAATTCTGATTATTTAATTCAATGATCCAGCTTTTTGAATGTCAGCTATGTGTAAGGCAATCTGTACTAAGAATACCAAGTTACAATTGGACCCAGTCCCTACGACAAAGAAGTTTACTTTCTAGGATGATATGGGGTTGAAGGGTATGATAAGTAGATAATTACAGTAAAAATATGGAGTAATAGATCCAAAGGACAAATCCACATAAGGTGTTTTAAAAGAAATTTCAGTAGGGAGACATTTCTCGCAGATGCAACTGTAGGCAATATATTACTGATAGAATTTTCCTTCAATATAATTTTGTCTTAAAAATTAAAATTGCAAATCCTAGGTAATTAAAAAAGTTGGTCAACAATGATATCTGTGGTAATTGGGAGTTTCATTTTTTATTAAATAAATTGTTCAATATCTCTGTATTTAGCTGTGTTTATACCATACTAAGTATACTTATGGTCATTTGTTGAAAGTACTGAATTTCTTGATCCAATTTTCTCTTAGAGTGCCATTTGATAGGGGGAGATAGTGCTTCATAGCGGGAAGAAGAATAACATGCATGTGCATTTGGCATACATTGATCACAGTTGGGGTAGTTTGCTTGAGTAAAATTTCTAGGTAGGTCATGTGGTGAAGACCAGAAGTATGAGAAACACTAATGGCTTCTTGGCACATATATGAAAAGGAAAAAAAAAATGACTACAAGTACAAAGATAACAAATAGTCATAAAGTCTGTTTTAGGAAATAAATTTAGGCATATAACATCCAGAGAGTCTATGAACCATAATTAGCATGGAGTACCCATGAATGGAACATTCATCCAACATTTTATAACAGGTAGCAAAGTGTAATACCATAATCTAACAGGAGCTAAGCCTGAATCATTTTACCCCTACCTGCCAGAATAATTATTTCTTGAAATTACCTCTAGCAATGCCACCACATGGGAAAAATAGCAGGTGAAAAAAATGGGAAAAATAATGTTTGAAATCTTGAGAACTATTCTTGAGAACTGACAACCGTTAGGTTAGGATATGGTTATAATTTAACATAGACCTGGATATTTTGATATTCCTAAAAAAATATATGGAATGAATAATAGCTCATTAGCTTAGAACAAGCTTAGAAAAAATGATACTTTTGAGTATTATTGGGTCAAAGGACCAATCATTAATAAGATTTTAACTTTGGGTCAGGCAATGTGTTAAAAGCTCAAGACACAAAGACTCTGACCTTCAGGAGCATATCTTCCATTATAGAAAATAATATGTGCTCACCTAAGGGATACACAACAAACTAGAGGTAAAGCATTAACAGCTGAAGCTAAAATTTCCTCATGCCAAACATGGCATTTTTGACTGATGTTATCAATGCTAATGGGGTATCTACCCTAAAATTGTGAGAAGAATGCATGAAGAACTTGTTCCAATGGACATGAAGATGGCTGAAGAAAGAATGCAGAATATGTAGAGTTTGGTCAGCCATAAAGTCACCAAGGTCATCTATTTCATCCAATCACAGTAATTATTTTTTTTTTTTCTGTACCAATGGAATTTGTGGAATGGAATGGACGTTCTGAAGAGAGAGTGAAGCTGGTAACTGTGAAATTCTGCTTTACTTGAACCGACCTCATCCATGAATCAAGACATTACCCATGATGTCATTGGATTGGAACCAATTTCCCCAGCAATTTTTGTTGAACAGTGAGTTCTTATCCCAGAATCTGGGGTCTTTGGGTTTATCAAACAGGAGGTTGCTATATTCCTTGCCTACTGTGTCTTGAGTTCCAAGTCTATTCCACTTGTCTACCCCTCTGTTTCTTAGCCAATACCCAGTGGTTTTGATAATTGCTGCATTATAGTACAATTTGAGGTCTGGTAGAGTTAGGCCACCTTCCCAATAATTTCTTTTCATTAGTCCCTTTGATATTCTGGACATTTTGTTCTTTCAAACGAATTTTGATATTATTTTATTCAGCTCTAGAAAATAATTATCTGATAGTTTACTTGGTATGGCAGTAAATAAATAAATTAATTTAGGTAGAATTGTCATTTTTATTATATTAGCTTGGCCTACCCATGAACAACTGATGTTTTTCCACTTACTTAAATCTGACTTTATTTGTGTGAAAAGTGTCTTGCAATTGTATTCATATAACCCCTGGGTTTGTTTTGGAAGGTAAACTCCTAAGTATTTTACAGTGTCTACCCTAGCTTTAAATGGGATTTCTCTTTCTATCTTTTGGACTTTGTTGCTAATATATAGGAATGTAGTAGATTTGTGTGGGTTTATTTTGTAACCTGCAACTTTGCTAAAGTTGTTTATTATTTCAAGTAGTTTTTTTTACTTGAATCTCTGGGATTCTCTAAGTAAATCATCATATCATCTGCAAAGAGTGATAACTTAGTTTCTTCTCTGGCTATTTTTATTCCTTCAATTTCTTTATCTTGTCTAATTGCTACAGCTAATATTTCTGGTACCATATTGAATAACAGTGGTGATAATGAACCTCCTTGTTTCACCCCTGATCTTATTGGAAATGCATCTAGCTTATCCCCATTGCATATAATGCTTCCTGAAGGTTTTAAACTTCAACTTTAACTTTTAATCTTTAACTTCTTTAACCCATTCCTTCTTTCGGATTAGATTATTTAATTTCCAATTGATTTCTGGTTTATCTTTCCATGGCCTTTTATTACATACACTTTTTACTGCATTATGATCTGAGAAGGGTGCATTGATTATCTCTGCCTTTCTGCACTGGATTGTGAGATTTTTATGTCCTAGCACATGGTCAATTTTTGTAAATGTTCCATGAACTGCTGAGAAAAAAGTATATTCCTTTCTATTCCCATTCAATTTTCTCCAAAGATCGATCGTATCTATCTTATCTAGCATTTTATTTACCTCCTTTACCTCTTTCTTGTTTATTTTGAGGTTAGATTTATCGAGTTCAGAGAGGGGGAGGTTGAGGTCCCCTACTAGTATAGTTTTGCTGTCATTTTCTCCCTTCAACTCCCCCAACCTCTCCTCTAAGAATCTGGATGCTATACCACTTGGAGTATACATGTTTAGTAATGATATTGCTTCATTGTCTATGGTGCCTTTTAGCAGGATATAGTTTCCATCCTTATCCCTTTTGATCAGATCTATTTCTACTTTTGCTTTGTCTGAGGTTAGGATTGCTACGCCTGCCTTTCTTACATCAGCTGAAGCACAATATATTCTGCTCCATGCTTTGACCTTTATCCTATGTTTATCTCCCCATTTCAAATATGTTTCTTGTAAGCAGCATATTGTTGGATTATGGCTTTTAATCCATTCTGCTCTCTGTATCCGTTTTATGGGAGAATTCATTCCATTCACATTCACATTTATGATTGCAATCTGTGTTTTCCCCTCCATTCTCTTTCCCACCATTCATGCTTTTAGCTCTCCTGTCTCCCTTCCCCTCCTCAACAGTGTTCACTTTTCACCACCTCCTCCTGCAACCTTCCCCTTCTTCTTTTGGCCCCCTTCCCTTTTACTCCCCTTTACTCTTACTGCTTCTTCCCTCCCTTTTAGCCTCCCTCCCTTTCTTCCCTCTTCCCCTCCTGCTGCCTATAGAGCTAGTTAGGATTATCTACTTAAGTTTTTTGTTCCGTCCTTTAAAGAAATTGGATGAGAGTACCTCTCAAACAATACTCATCTCCCTCCCCTCTCTCCGTCTACTATAATTTTGTACTCCTTCTTATGATGTAATTTGCCAGTTTCTGCTTCCTCCTTTTCACACCTCCTATTGCAGTCTCTTTTCATACTTAAATCATATTTTTTTTTATCATGACATCATTTACTTTATACCCATTCCCTCTATGTATATACCTTTTATATTTCATAGTAGCCACACAATTCTCAAGTTTAACAGGTAGATCCTCCATTATAGGGAGGTAAACAGTTTGCCCTAATTGAGTAACAGGTTTTTGTTTTTGTTTTTCTTTCCCTCCCTGTTTACCTTATTATGATTATCTTAGGACCCGCATTTGAAGATCGAATTGTCTATTAAGTTCTGGCGTTTTGATCAGGAAACTCTGGAAATCCCTTTCTTCGTTGAATGACTTTCTCCTTGCCTGAAATGTTATGCTGAAATGTGCTGGGTAGTTGATCCTTGGTTGTAATTTTAATTCCTTTGCCTTACGGAATATTGGGTTCCAATTCTTTCGATCTTTTAATGTAGAAGCTGCAAGGTCCTGCGTAATCCTGACTGTATCTCCTTGATATTTGAATTGTTTCTCTCTGACTGCTTGTAATATTTTCTCCTTCACTTGATAGCTCTGAAATTTGGCAACGATATTTCTTGAGGTTTTGAGTTTGGAATTCCTTTCAGGAGGGGAACGGTGGATTCTTTTGATGACTGTTTTGTCCTCTGAATCTAGCATTTCTGGGCAGTTGTCGTTGATGATTTTCTGGAAGATATTCTCCAGGCTCTTTTCTCCATCATGGGTTTATGGCATGCTAGTAATTCTTACATTTTCTCTCCTGGATCTATTTTCCAGGTCAGTTGTTTTTCCAATTGGATATTTTACATTTTCTTCTATCTTTTCATTCTTTTGATTTTGTTTGACTGATTCTTGCTGTCTCATTGAGTCATTAGTTTCAACTTGCCCAATTCTAATCTTTATCAAACTGTTTTTTTTTCAGTTAACTTTTGAATCTCCTTTTCCATCTGTCCAATTTTTCCTTTTGAGGAGCTAATTTCTCCAGTTAATTTTTGTACTTCATTTTCCAATGACCAAATGTTCCTTTTAGGAAGTTATTTTCTCCAGTTCATTTTTGAACTTCCTTGTCCATTTGTTCAATTTTTCTTTGAAAGAGATGTTCTCATTAGTGAATTCTTTTATAATAATTTTAATATCATTGGCCAGTTTATCTTGTATTTCCTTCTTCAGCTGTTCCAGGAGAGCTGCTTGTGCTTGCGAACAGTTCATAGTCCCTTCTGAAGTTTCAGATGGAAGTACAGTCTCAGCTCTGACCTCTTTGGTGTTTGTGTTTTGGTCGTTATCCCCATAGAAAGATTCTATGTTTTTTTTTTTCCCTTCTGCTTTTTCTTGTTCATGATGTTGATTGAATGTTTTGGCTTCTGATTCTCCAGTCAGAAGCTACAGAACTTTGTGCTGAGCTGATGTGTGAAAAAGCTAAAAGCAGGTTTTTGTTTTTTGTTTCCCTGATCAGCCCTGAGGTTAGCTTGTTAAATGTAGGGAAGGAGTGGTCTGGTCATGGGAGATCTCCTCAGCTGAACTGAGGCAAAGGCAAGCTCAAGAGATGGTGATCCCAGGTGCCCTATTGTCTTTTTCTTTCCCCTGGAGTGCTGAGGCATGCCTAGATGCTAATGCATGTTCCCACCCCTTCTGGGGCTCCTCTCCTGGCTCTGAGACTTGCCTGGGACCTAGCGTGAGTTTTCTCCATCCTGAGTCCTCTCTCCTTTCGGTTTGTCTCCACCACAGTAGGAGGAGTTCCCCTTAGCTATTTTTGTAGCCTCAGGTGTTATGAGACTATTGGCCCCTTTGCTGGTTCCGCTGATCCAGGATTTTTCTGGAAAAATATTTTATGGTTCTTTCATGGTCATCAATGGGGAGAGGAGAGAGCATTTACTGATCACTCTGCCATCCTGGCTCCTGGAAGTTCAAGTAGGTGACTTAACAATGTTTAATCTTCAGGCTGAACATCTCAGGAACTGCTGTGCTGATATTTGGTGCTCAACAGCTCTCACTGGCTCAGCTAGGCTTGTCTCTGGCCCTTGGGTGCTTTTCTGCCAGTTCCACCCACTCGGGTTTCCCTGGGCCCCTTCTGCTCTGCTCCTCTGGATGGGCTGCGTTATGCACTGCGGGCTCACCCCCGTGGAACAGATCCTTCTCATGGACCTTCCAGTCTAACCTGGGCTCCCAATCCATCACAGTCTGTCTCCCACTGGATTCCACACCTCCAAAATTTGGTCATATTCTCCTTTCAGAGGTATCTGAAGGAGTTTGTCCAAGAGCTTAGGTGAGGCATTACTCTCACTCCACCACCTTGGCTCCCTTCCAAGGAGTCAATTGTTAAATGTTATATTACCCAATTTAAAATGCATAATTCTATATGTTAATTTTTACTACTTCATAATTTAATAAAGCAGTGTGGATGTAGGTTTTGTTAAACTACTGGGCACTTTCTGCTCTTTTGAACTTATTTACATCTATATAGTATATTTAAGATCAAGGCTTAATTGATTTTTTTTTATTATTACGTGCAAGATTTCAATTTACTAGTAACTACTTTGGAAGTCTTGGGTTCAATATGGAATTTAAAAATTAATATGGTTAATAAAATTATTCAAATTAAAATTATTCTGAAATTAATTAGACTTTAATATTACCCAAGTGAAGTCTATAATTGCTATATTTATACAGATATATTATTTTGGAATGTAACAAGGGTACTATGGTATTATTTTCTTTGTATCTGCTATACATTCTTCCTAAAATATACATATTTAAAACTTAATGTGATAATCAAATGATATAAAATCATTAAACAAAATATTATTTTTGTACTTTTTCCCCTTTTAAGGTATTGTACTATCAGCTATGTTACATGTATAATGTTACACAATGATGTGAAGCAATAGGGTACACTGAAAAAAAGCACTGAGTTCAGACAGCAATTGGAGAATCTATTTTGGAATCTCATCTTTTATTGTCAAAACCTGTATGAATTTGAGAAAGTGATTTAATTATTAAGATCTCAAAATCCCTGATGATAAAATAAGGAAATTGTGCTTGATAATATTTTGAGTCATTTCAAGTTCTGAATCAGTGTTATTACATTTCTCAAAACAGCACAATGGTAAATGTAGGATAAACAGGAAACAATTATAATATTCAGCACAAGTTTGTCATATGTAATATGAAAGTATTAGGGTTTTCTTAGGACTGCAACTCACAGCTTCTCTTCTCTATTTAAAGAGATTTTGTTTGATAATCTCATTACCTGAGGGGTGGAGCTAAGATGGCAGAGTAGAAAGATGCATATACTCTACTGCTTCCCCCACAACCCACAAAATACCTGTAAAATGGACTCTCAACAAATCTAAAACAGCAGAAGCCACAGAACAACAGAGCAAAAGTGGTTTCCAGGCAAAGATAACCCAAAAGACCAACAGGAAAGATCTATCTCATGTGATGCTGAGTGGAGCTGAGCACAGCCCTGGCCATGCAGCACTAGGAGGAACAAGACCTGGACAGGGAAGGTCTCAGATAACTCAAACCATAAGACACAAAGATAGCTTCAAAGGTCAGTGGGGGAGGGCTTTTCCAGTTAGGTGAGAAGTAACAGGGTTTCTCCAGCAATAGCCCCAGGCTACAGCAGAGGTCCCTGCAGCAGACTGTAGGAAGGTACAGAGGGTGGGAAGCAACCTGGATCCACTGTTCAGACAACTGACCTTAAAGCCTCTGGTAGTATGGAGCAGCTGATCTAAAGGCCAGTATGGAGTGATGACGCCACCCCAACCCAAAACCCAAGAGAACCAAGCAGCTGAGTCTAATTTCTTGACAAAGGATTCATAAGTCAAGTAATTAGCTGAGAAAATACCCAAAATGGAAAAAAAATAAGGCCATAGAACATTGCTTTCTTGGTGAAAAAAGCATCTCCTCCCATTGTTTCAGATGAAGAGGAACAAGGCTTACTGTCACAGGAAGTTAACACCCCTGCCTCCAGGGCCTCCAAAGGGTACTTAAATTGAGCTCAGGCAATAGAAGAGTTTGAAAAGCAAGTTAGCAGCTTGCTATAGGAGAACCAAAAAATTCTGAGGAAAATAACACCTTTAAAAAGAAGCTAACTCACTTGGAAAAAGAGGCCCAATAGGCCAATGAGGTGAAGGAGGCAATGCAAAGGAGAATTAACCAAATGACAAAGAAGAGTCAAAGACTCACTGAACAAAATAGCTCTTTAAATGAGAGAGTGGAATTCAGGAAAGCTAATGAATATGCAATAAACCAAAAAGTTAAAAAACAAAATCAAAAGTTTGAAAAAATAGAAGATAATGTGAAACATCTCATTGGAAAAACAACTGACCTGGAAAATAGAATCAGGAGAGACAGTTTAAATATTATGGGATTACCTGAAAGTCATGATCAAGAAAAGAACCTAGACATTATCTTCCATGAAATTATCTAGGAAAACTGTCCCGATATTCCAGAACCAGAGGGAAAAATAAATATTGAAAGAATGCACCAATCACCTCTTGAAAGAGACCCAAAAAGAGTAACTCCTAGGACTATTGTGGTCAAATTTCAGAGTTCCAAGGGTCACAAAGAAAATATTGCAAGCACCAAGGAAGAAACCGTTTGAGTATTTTGGAAATACAATCAGGATAACACAGGATCTGGCAGCTTCACATTAAGGGATTGAATGACTTGGAATAGGATATTCCAGAAGTCAAAGGAACTGGGGCTAAAACCAAGAATCCCCTACCCAGTGAAACTGAGTATAATACTTCAAGGGAATAAATGGTCATTCAATGATATAGAGGACTTTCAAGCAATAATGTTGAAAAAGACAGAACTGTATAGAAAATTTTACTTTCAAACAAAAGAATCAAAAGAAGCTTGAAAAGGTAAACAGGAAATAGAAATCCTAAAAGATTTTCTAAAGCTGAACTGTTTACATGCCTACATGGAAAGAAACTATTTATAACTCTTGAGACTTTTCTCAGTATTTGGGTAGGTGGAGAGACTGTACATACACAAAAACACACATACGCACACACAACACACATATAGACAGAGAGTCCAGGTTGTGTTGGATCAGAAGAGATTATATCCATTACAAAAGATAAAAAATAAAAATTAATGGATGATGGAAGAAAATACTGGGAGGAGAAAGGGAAAAATGGAATGGGGCAGGTTGTAACTCCTAAAAGAGATAAAGAAAAATCTTGTTCAGTGCAGGAAAAAAGGGAGAAGGCTAGAGGGGGAAAGTGAAGCTACTCTCTCCTCATAGGGCTTAAGGAGGGAATAACATGCTCACTAAATTTAGCGTGAAAATCTATATTATACTATAGGAAAGTAGAGGAGGAGGCGACAAGTGGGGTGAGAGGAATGATAGAAGGGAAGGCGAGTGGGAGAAGGGAGTAACTACAGGTAAACAGCTTTGGGAAGGGACAAGGTCTAATGAGGGAATAAAAATATAAGAGGGGATGGAGTAGGATAGAAGGTAATATAGCTTGTATTACACAACAAGATTATTACAGAAGTCTTTCACAAAATGACACATATATATAGACTATATTGAATTGCTTGCCTTCCCAGTACGGATGGGTAGGAAGGGAGGGAAGAAAAGAAGGGAGAATTCAAAGTATTAGAAACAAATGTTGAGAATCATTATTGCATATAACTGGGAAATAAGAAACACAGGTAATGGGGTATAGAAATTTATCTTGCCCTATGAGAAAAGAGAGAAGATGGGGAAAAGGGAAGGGTGGGGTGTGATAGAAGTGAGGCCTCATTGAGAGAAGGTGTAATCAGAATGCAAATTATTAGGGGGTAAGGGGAGGAGAGATTACTGAAACTAAATCAGAGATATCTTTAGTTTGGGGAAATGAATTTTAGTCTAAGTCTCCTAGAGGCAGGTAACTTGGGATAAAATTTGATATTGATGGACAAGTTAAGGTTTTAATGGTTTGATTTTATAATTGGTATTTAAGTAGGAGCTAGAACATGTATAAAAAGGCATCTAAGCCACTTAAGAATTGCCTCAAAAGATGTTCCTTAGCCAATGTGAAATTATAATCATATATGAAACCTGGTCATTGGAACTTGTTATTTTAAGATACTATGGGACTATTAAGTGACTGTTCTTCTGAGTCTAACTCCAGGTATGGATAGCAACAAAGAAGATCTGAGCATCCAATCCATGATACCAGTAAACTTGTGAGATGCTGGTATGAACTGAAAAATGGTGATCTCATGGGAAGGGTGGGAGAGGGGCTGTTCAACCTGGACTGAGGATTCTCCTGATTCAATTTCTCCACTGACTCTTGGCAGATTCTAAGCCTCACTGAATGCAAGTTGACAATCTACTCCTGCCTGAAACTGACATGAAGTTGGGGAGATATTGTTTCCCTGCAATGTCCCTACATTTAGTGGCAATTTCCTATAGTCAAAAGGTTTGTAAACTTAATACCAGATCTATTAAAATATAGATTGTTGGTAGGGGAATATCTGAAGTCAAGTCTAAAAGTAAGCTATTAGTCTTAGAACTTTAGACCAACAACAATAATTTAGGGCCCTTTAATTCTTAGTAATTGTGTGGAGACATTTAGGTCAAGGGCTTATGAAGTTAGCATACATTGTTATTATTTGTGTCTCAGTTGGTTAACGTTAAAAAAAATCAGTTCGTGGTCTATATTGTAAATGCTTTAAAAGAAATATCACTTGACCAAAAGTTGTAATTGTGTTATATGATATGAATTGTGTTAAAAATGAAAAATAAAAACATAAAAAAAATAAATTGTGGTACATTAACATCATGAAATAAAACTATTTTGAAAAAAATATATAAAATAAGATAATCTCATCAGTACCCAGATTCTATTATCATTTCCATGCCAATAATTCTTATATATACTTTTCCAGCCTTAATGTCTCTCTTAACTTCCATGCCCACATCTCAGATGGTCTTTTAGTTGTCTCAAATACGACAGCACATAGACATCTTAACATCAGAATGTACAAAATCGAACTTTATGTATATATATATATATATATATACATATGTGTGTGTATATATACATATACATGTGTGTATACATACACATACATACATACATACATACATGTTTTTTTTTTTTCCCCAAACCATCTCCTTCTCCTAATTTCCCTATTACAGTTGAGGGTATCATCAACCTCTCAGTCATTCAGGTTTGAAATATAGGTGTTATCCTATACTCCTCACTTTCTTTCAAACATTCCAGAGCAATTTCTTTGTCAAGTTTGAGTATACCTTCATAGCATTTTTATATACTCCCCATTATCTCCTCTCACACTGCCACCACCCTAGAAAAGGCCCCCATCATCTCTCACCTCGACTATTGTCATGGCATGCTGTTTTGTTTCTTTAAGTCAAATCTTGTCCCATTTTAATCATTTTTAAACCAGAAGCCAAATTGGTCTTCCTAAAATCCAAGTCTATTTATTTAAACTACCTATTAAATACACACTAGTGACTACTTATATTCTTGAGGTACAAATATAAGATATCATGTTTGACATTCAAAGGTCTTCACGACCTGATTCTCTCCTATATTCTCAGTTTTCTTAATCCTTACTCACCCCCACATAAATTGTGATCCAGTGACACTGGCCTCCTTTCTGCACCATGCCAGAAATTCTCTTCCTCTTCACCTCTATTTCTTATTTTCCTTCGCTAAAATCCCACCATCTACTAAAAAATGCCCTGGAAAACAAACAAGAATTTCCTTCTTAATTGTATTGTCCCTTGTTGATTATCTCCAATTTCTCGCATTTACTATATATATATATATATATATATACACATATATATGTGTGTGTGTATGTATAGTTTTTGCATCGTCTTCCCAATTTGACTGAGAGTTCCTTGAGAATAGGATTGTGCTTTGCATTTCTTTGTATTCCCAGTATGTGGCATAGTAGCTGACACATAGTAGAAACTTGATAAATGTTTGTTGATTGACTTGAGTATGTTCTTAAAATCTCATTATGTGTTAATCTAGCACATTTTTCTTCAGAATTTCTTTATTCAATCTAGAGAACAAAAGTTCTTTCAATCACCCTGATTCACAGCCTTGACATAGATTCAAATTTAGAAACGTCATCAGAGGCCATCCCCTCTAATCTTTTCATGGTTCAGACGAGAAAAGTGAGGCCCAAGGATATTAAATACTTTGTTCAAAGTGACAAATGTAATAGTAATAGACAGATTTCAAATTTGCTCCTCTGAATATAGAATATGTGTTCTTTTCATTATACCATTCTGCCTATACTAATAAAGTAGTGGTTTCATTAACAGGACAGACTAAATTACTATTCTTAATGTAAGCATAGATTTAAGTGGATGTCTTTCTATATTTTACATTTATATCAATCATGAATACCTGTTTTCTTTATAAGCTTATAAGAATTTGAGCTCTTCTAATTGAGCATTTTTACTTTGATATTTCTTAATTATAAAATCAATAACTATCATAGAAACTGAGATAAATTATACAAAACCATTTTCAATCCCAAGATTGCCAAGAATTAGCAATTCAGACATAAACTTATTGACACACTTGGTAGCTTCTGTACTATTATATAAGTTTTACAACAATGCATAAAAAGAAAATTCATATGATAGTGTGGTCAAGATGTGCAATATTTCTAGTAAAAATCTGTTAATACTTGGCATATCCAAACAGATGTCTTTCAAATTGTGCCATGATTAAGTGGGAAATACTAATGACATGTTATTTAGTGTTAGATGGTCAGAAACAAATCTTTCACTTCCAAAGAGTTTCTATCTTAAGCAATCTCTGGCTATAAAAGCACAGCTCAAATATCTCTAGTTCCTAAAGAAAGTAGATGGATAAGAAGAAAAAATCAGAAGATTCTGGAGTGTTGGAGGAAAAAAAAAACAAAAATCCTTATGTTGTGTTTTTATCTTACCTGAGAACTAACATGAAATATTATAAAATATATTTTGTATTTCAATCGAGGCATCCTTTCTTACTCATTTTACATTTTTAAAAGGTTAAATTTCAACTAACATTGAAATACAGTTAGGTAGATTTCAATACCGTACTTAATAGATTTCTGTGTCACTTATTACTATCAAGTATGTTTCTTTAGTTTTCTGGGATTAAAGTTGAAAAGTGTAGTGTAGCTGACAACTCTACAACTTTCTGTTTCAAAACTCCACTTGGCAGATAACCTCAAATACACAGGGAAATTGAACGTATTTTTCTCTTCATGAAAAGGCTTGGGACTTATTTTCTGAATATCACTATGAAGCTATGAGCTTTGGTCCTTAGTAAATTTGTTGGTGTTAGAACATAATCAAGAAGAGTTCATGTTGAAGTAAAGAGTGTGCATATTTGTATGTTCATGCATGTATCCTATTACATATTAATATATAAAATAAAGCTTTAATGATTGAACTATTTTTCTTCAACAGTGACTTTAAAAGTCTCTTTAGTACATCAAAATATGTATTTTATTGAGATGAAAGCTATAAATATCCATGAAAATTATCCTTAAATAGCATAGTTTTCCATCCCAGATTATTGTTGAGACTTGAAAATGTGTGAGTAAGATACTTGCTTTCATTTCCCAATCTTCATCAAGAACTATTATCTTTTGACTGATTTTTTCTTGTAGGGGTGTTTCAGTAAATGATGGATTTCCAAACAATTTGTTTCTGTGACAAGATGTCTTATTTTTCATTGTGTTAATAACATGTCTTCTCATCATCTCTCTACTATCATATACTTACCCCTATTGATTTTTCCAAGTATTTTTGTGACTTTTTTTATTTATCTCCTAGGTATTGGTAACCCTGTTTTACTTACATCATCCTCAAGTATAATAAGTTCATGCTTTAACTTCAAGTGTTTTTAAAATTATTTCTTCAAAGTTATAGCAGGATCTTGATATTTAAGGTGCAGTGAAGAGGGGTAAACTAGTTATAGAAGCATGGTTTGAAATTTACTATGGCAAGAAAAGATATTCATAAGAATAAATTGTTATTATACCGATCTTAGCTTTCCTGGGGCATGGTGTGCTGGAGCTAACTAGTAATGGAACTCAAGAGCAAATTATTCAATTTTCAGTGTTTTTACACTTCAAATATTGGCAAAAGCTACAAATTATGACATGATTTATCATTTGATTGTTTAAATGCAAAAGAATGGTAAAGAAAATATTGATATGACAGATTAAACTAGACTGTGTGTTGAGCATGCATTAATTTCACTTTTTAAAAATTTCCAGGGAACTGGTTGATAAATATTTATCAAAATATCTCTTCCTCTTGAGGGTGTTAGATTAAATGATGTCTATAATACTTTCCAGTTCTGTGCTCTTTATCTATCTTTTTGCATGTGTTTACATATATATGTATATATATATAAATTCCTGATGATATCTATATATTAATAGTAAAAATTTAAATATTAGAATGATAATATATACCTCAATCTTTTTAAAAAGCCTTTATTGCTATTTTTTGTTTTCACTTCATATTTATTTTAATATTTCCTTCAAATTCTTCTATCTAATAAAAATTCTTTTATATTAGAAATATTAAAAGAAAAAAGTCAAGAGAAATAACTAGCCTATTAGCCACATCTTAGCAGTTTAGCCATTTTCCAATCCCCAAATCCCTATCTTTCTGTAATAAATAGTTGGAAATGAATTTTCTCAGCTCTTCTTGGGACCAAGGTTGGTCTTTATAATCTGATAAAAAATATGTCCTTTTTCTTGTTTTCATATTTCTTAAAAATTGTTATAAATAACTTCACTGTTCTTATTAATTCGTTTTTCATTAATTCATTTAAGTTTTCCCATATTTCCCTGAATTCTTCATATTAATCATATCTTTTGGTAATAATAATGTTCCATTCAGTGTGAGAAGCACTTTTGTTTAATCATGCCTCAAGGAATGAAGAAAATTACTATTCTCTCCAGTTTATTTTTGGAAACAGAAAAATAGAATATTTATTTATAGGCATATAAGTGCCTATGAAAATTTTGACATATACAAATTTTCTTTCTGTATTTAATAACTTTGGCATGTAGTCATGGCAATGGAATCACTTGGGCAAATAGTATGAGTATTTTAGTGACATGCATAATTTCAAGTCATTTTCTAGCATTATCAGCCTTATTTGCAGTCTCACTATGTATCAGTGCTCCTGTCTTCTTTCAGTCCCTCCAACATTAAGAATTCCCATTGTTAATATTCTGAATTCGGTCTATTGTGAAATATTTAATAAACTGTAAAAAAGTTTTACATTATTTTGAGACCTCTTTTCACATATGTTGATGGGTTGGGCAATCTATTGTAGAATGTTACTCATGTAGTTAGGCAAATCCGTTATATATAATTGAATTTAATACATATTTAATATCATACTCTTATTAGAAATATTTGATGAGTAGATAATTCTAATTCTATAGTTTCATTTTTTAGGTGGTTTGAATTTGTTCATGCAAAACCATTTAAATTTCATGCAAGTAAAATAATCTCTTTTATCTTTTGGCGTATCTGCATCATTTATTTGGATTATTACCCCTCCTTAACAAATGATGTGAAAGTTATTGATCTTTTTCATTTTTTTATGGTTTGAGTCTTTCCATTATGATCAAGAATCTATATTGTTATTTCTTAGGATATATGTTTGAACTTGTTGGTCTGCATGTGATATCTGTCAAGTTGTAAGACCTCACCTTAGCATCAGTTTTGGTAATGAATATAAAAGAAGAATTTTCTTGTAGAGAATTATTATAGTTCTCTGATTTTAGAATTCACATGTTAAAATGTGCTTAATTTTACAAATGAGGAAATTATTATTCAGAGAGATTCAGTGACTGAGGCAAGATCACAACTAGACACACAGGTCTTTTATACCTCAAACTATTGTTTTCTGAATTATTCCATTATTCAGTCTAGATTAATAGAAAGTCTTTTCTCATACTTACAGTAATGTTTGAGAGCAAAAGGCATAACATTAAATGTCCACAAACAAAATCCCTGAATAGAAGTAATTAATAAACTTCATATAAAATTAATAGTAGCAAAATTTCTTTTGAAAGCACAAGTGTTTCACAGAATTTTCCAGGTGGTTTTGCAACAGTGACTCTATCATTCTGTGAATTATTCACAGGTGTTTAATTCTGCCTTCTAATTCTTTTTCTGCTAACTTTTTTTATTTTCACATAATAATATATCTCTTTACCAGGATTTCATTTGCCTCTCATGAAAGGTGATAACACCCTTGAAAATCATAGGTTAAAAAAAGTTACCTATTATTGACTGTTTTGATGATTGACCATGGGTAAATATATTACTTTGAAATATTATCTTAAATATAAAAATGACCTCTTAAATTTACCAACTCAGAACACAAAGTTTAATTATTGCATTACTAAAATATGGCAGTAGTTGTAAAAAGAATTTTATGTCATTGTCATTCACCAACATTTTTTCCTTCATGTTCTACCTTTCTAGCCATTCCTCTGTGTCTTTTTCTACCTCATTCCTCATGTGGTAACATTTGATTGTAGGTATTCCTATAAATTTTCTTTATGCATGTCCTTTTTTATAAAGAAGAAGATAGTAAGAAAAAAGAATTTTGATCAGCAAAAATCATTTGACCTTGAAGCACTCTGTTTGAATCTCTGTGTGTATTTTCATCCTCTTTCTGAGGAACCAATCACAGGGTTTTGTTTTTTTTTTCTTCCTAAACTTCTAAATCTCTCATTCAAATTCAAAGGTTGACTTAGAAGTAATTACCCCTTCAAGTTTCTATGTATCTCTCCTTCTCCATTCTTCCCTATTTTTTTTGTTTAGTTGAATGTATTTCTATAGTAACCGTATTTGACTAGTTTATATAAAAATGAGATTCCAGACGTGTTCACTCTTTCTGTGCCTTCTTTTTTATTTATATTATTTTCTTCTTCACTCTGATTATATAAGAACATGTTTTCTCCTTCACTTTCCTGCCTTTGTAGTATATTTCCTTTTCCCTATCCATTTCTTTTTTAAGATGTTTAGATCTTAAAAGTTTCTCTGTTTTAACTCTATCTATGACATTTGATGACATCTGGACGTTGTGGGACTCTTCTTTCTTCTCTCCTATTAAAATGTTACTTCAGGTTGTCATAGGCACATGTGATTGCTGAAATAATTTGTTTCAATCTACTGATGTTTGCATTTCTGTTTAACACCTGTGTTGTTTTTTTTTCTTTTTTCAGTTGGAATGATACACATGAATTTCTCCTATTTTATTAACCTTGTGAAACTTGACTGAGTCTGTATTTCATGAATTTGCAATTTCATCACTAGGTTTTCTCTTCTACAACACAGTAGATGCAACTTATTGTAAGTTATGGGTTAGATGGGTTAGATGAACTCTAATAGGCAGGATTTGAATGTGGGGGATCTTGTCTCCAAGCTCAGGACCATATGTGTTATATCACAATGGTTTTCTAGGGAATGCTTAAATGCCATGTCCCTTTATAGTAGCTGTTGTCTTTAAGTTAGCAAAGTAATTGTGTCTTTTTCTAATTCTCATCACGGTATCAATACTTATGCTGTTAAATATTATCCAAACTGAGAATGAACTCCCTCCCAGGCAATAAATATTTCAAGTTTGGGCAAAAAAATTTTCCATATTTCTGTCATTAGATCAGGGAAGCAAGTTTCTGAAAGGCTAATCACCAGCGACTTTAAAATAGACCCATGAGAGATATTTTCCACAATTTCCCTTAAATCTCATCACCTTTTTTTCAATTCAATTTAATTAGCACTTATTGCTATATACTTTTGATGGAAAATAGCATTTCTATTTTATTATTTTTCTTTTTATCCACAGAAATTTATGTAGTACCTGAGTCATAATGTGTGCTTAATCTGTTTAATGACTGATAATACACCTACCATGTGCTAGGCACTATATATTAGGTTCTTTGTTGTTGTTTTTAGCAAATGAATTTACATTATTCCTTGAGGTTATTACATGAAAACAGATATGGAAATTAGAATATATACAATGTAAAAACAAAGTATTTGTGTAACTGAGAGAATAGGGAAAGTTTTCTTGTAGGAAGTGGCCCATGAAATGAACGTTAAAGGGAGTTAGAAACTCCAAGGTATGCAGGTGAAGGAGACAAGGACAAGTTTTGGGGACAACCCTGACAAAGCACAGAGGAGAGCAATGGAATGTTGTATAATAGAAATCAATCAGAATATCATTTTGATTAGGATCAGAAATTTATTAAGAGGGATTAACGAGTAATCCATCTAGAAATAGACTTGAATCAGATTATCATTTGTTTTAATGGTCATACATAGGAGTTTATATTTTATGATATGAACAAGAGCTACTGAAAGTTTTCTAATGAGGGAATGACATGGTCAGATCTATGCTTTATATATCTGATCGAGTCATTCTATAGAAAATGGACTAGAGAAATTAGAGACTAGGTTAATTCAGAAAAATGTAATGAGAACTTGAACCAGAGTAATATGATACAATATATTATATAGAGTCTTTACATGTGTGTCTGTGAATTGCATGTATATATACATATACACACATATAGAAGTATTTTTGGTGATAATTTTGAAGAGCCATAATCATTAATTGTGGTTTTGGCAATAAGAATAACACTTTAAATATAAGAAGAGTTTGTGGTGGTCTTAAAGAGGAAAATTAAGATTCATTCATGAGTTTGAAGGACAAGGATAGATCATTAGTTCCATTTTAATATGATGGTTTTGAGATACTCATGGGGAATCATAGTAAAGATGTCTAATCAGCAATTAGAAATTGGACCTCAGGAGAGAAATGAGTGTTAACTCAGTAAATTTGGGAGTCATCTATATAGTCATGAATATTAAATCCATGGGAGCTAAGAGGGATAATCAATGGAGAAAAAAATAAATGGCCCAGGACAGAACTTTAGTGTACACAGAAAGTGGTAGGCCAAGAATAATAATCTTATGAAGGGAATTTTGCTCTATTTTCTTTCTTTCTTTCTTTCTTTCTTTCTTTTCTTTCTTTCTTTCTTTCTTTCTTTCTTTCTTTCTTTCTTTCTTTCTTTCTTTCTTTCTTTCTTTCTTTCTTTCCTTCCTTCCTTCCTTCCTTCCTTCCTTCCTTCTTTCTTTCTTCCTTCCTTCCTTCCTTCCTTCCTTCCTTCCTTCCTTCCTTCCTTCCTTCCTTCCTTCCTTCCTTTCTTTCTTTCTTTCTTTCTTTCTTTCTTTCTTTCTTTCTTTCTTTCTTTCTTTCTTTCTTTCCTTCTTTTACTCCCTCTCTCCTTTCTTCCCATACTTCCTTCTTTCCCTCTATCCCTCCCATCTGCTCTTCCTTTGCTTCCTCCCTTTCCTGCCCCATCCTTTTACACTCCTCTTGACATCACCTCCTCCTTTCCTACCATTTCCCATCCATTCCCCACCCTTTTTACCTTCCCTTTCCCCTTCTCTCCTCTCTTTCCCTTCTCTTCTCTTTTTCTCTTGTTCCCTTCCCTCCCCTTTCTCCTCTTATATCCTCTCCTCCCTTCAGTTCCCTTCTCTTCCTTTTTCTTTCTTTTTCTCTCTCACTCTCCCTTTACTCCTTTATTCTTCCCCCTAAGCCTCCCTTCAATTCCTTCCTCTTCCCTTTTCTCTCTCTCCCTCTCCCTTTTCTCTTTCCTCTTTCTTCTGTTCTATCTCTCCCACCCTGCCTCTATTGGGCATTTTTCATGTCCTTGATTAGGAAAAATATTTATATACAGAAATGACACTCTTCTATGTTTTAAATTACCCTCAGAGATTTTTTAAAAGTGACTTTTATAGTTGTATTTGCTATTAATTTTCGTAACATTTTTATGTAGTCATGGAGTGTGGTTTAAAAAGTATGTTTGACATTTCCTTTTTTTTTTTTGAGGCAAATGTTTTATAACCATCTATGATAGAAATAATGATGATAAAGGAAGTAAGAATAATAATAATGTCACTCTCCAGCTCAAGAAGACTCCATGGCTCCCAATGACTTCTTTTTCAAAAATGTTGGTACTGAAAGGAATGTTTTAGTGATAATCTTCAATCCTTCTAGTTTAGAATTCATAAAATTTCAACCTAGAAATGTTAAATGTCTTGTCCCCAGCTCTGACAAGGGAGAAATGCCTACTACCACTTAGATAATTTTAAATGAAGTCACAGTCCAATGAAACATTTGCAAATCTCTTCCAGTTTGCCTGTCATTTTTGTCTCCATATATGTGTGTGTGTGTGTGTGTGTGTGTGTGTGTGTGTGTATATATTCTGTAATCCTCCTAGGAATACCTCAATATTGGCAAACTTCTGCAGATTTGTTTTCTCTTCAATCGTGTTTAGTTGTCATGTCAAGAAAGAGAATTTATGGTTTTAGCCTTTTAATACATAATAATTCACTTTGGAAATGATTTGCTAACTTTGACTGCAATACATTTCTGTGTGTTAAGATGATAAAGCATTTTCTACTATGAAGTTAGCTGATTTTTTCTAATTCCTATTTTTTTGCATGAAAGCAATTTTCTCTAAGGAGTGATAATTAGGCAGGGTATTTTGGTGGTCAGAGTATGAATTACCATAGGAACTTTATTTTAATTATTTGTTGTGACATGCACTAGCTTGCTTATATTGAGTAATTCAACCTTTTTGAGTTTCTTTCCTCACCAAGGAAATTAATAAATCTTACACTGCCCACCTCACAGAATTGTGGGAGATTGATTTTGAAAAATTAAAGTATTATATAAATTAGGGGCAACTATTTGGTTCAGTAGATAGACTGACCTGAAGTCAGGAAGTTCCATCTTCCTGAGTTCAAGTAGGGCCTCAGATATTTACTTGCTCTGTGACCCTGGGTAAATCATTAGCTCCATTTGCCTCAATTTTGTTACATGTAAAATTAACTGGAGAAGGAAACAGCAAATCACTTCACCATCTTTACCATTTTCAATTGATAAGTTTAGGATTTTCTATATCATAGCTAACTAAATCATTAGACAATTTATTGTACTTTGCTTTTCATTTACTTTTCCACTAAGATTCTAAAAATTATGTTCCTGTTTGATGGGAACTTCTTTTTTTATATTCTAATAGAGTTCATAAAATAAAGTGATATGAGAAGGTTTTTTTTTTTTTTTTTTTCCCGAGAATGATTTATATGTATGTATTGGGATGTGAGAATGTTGGAGAATAGGAGTTTGAAGATGAATCTGTGAACCTGGGTGAAAGGAAGAAGGGTGGAGCCATTGACCAAAATAGGAAAATTAAGAAGGTAGAGATTTGGAAAAACATAATGGCATGTTTTAGATATATACTTCAGATGTCACAGATATGTCCACCTAGAAATGTCAAATGTGGGGGACAGGGGAGATACTGGCCTGAATTTCAGAAGAGAAATAATGACTAGATAAGTAGATCATGGAGTCATTTACTTAGAGCTCAAAATTGATTCCACAGGAACTGATGATATGCTCAAGAAAGACATGTAGAGCATACATTTCCCAGGACAGAAATTTGTATTCTGCTCACAGTTTGGGGATAGGATATAGATAAAAATAAGAAAAAGTGTTTGAGAAGTGTTTCAAAAGATAAAAAAGTCAAAATTTAATTATTCTTTGTTGGTTTTCTAGTCCTCTTTTTTCTATAAGAAAAAAAAATGAGGAAAAAAAAGAAAGGAGAGTAGAGGAAAAGAGGAGACGGGAGGAGAGGAGAAACACAAGAGTGATTAATTTATAAGAAGATAATGTGAGAAACTTATACAGCCATAGTCATCCAATGTTAGGGCTGGATCACAATGGCACATTTAGTGCCATTCCTTCATTTCTTCATAGATCACAAAACTGAAATCAATGGCTAGCAAGTGAAATAATGTAGTCACACACCTAAATAACGAAAGAACAAGAAGTTCAATCGCTAAGTACTTGAAATGCCGTCCAGTACATGAGGGTTTAGACTTCTACTTTTTCACCCTAGTGGGCAACACTGATATTATTGTGTGCAATTGCAGGACAGATTTGGGCTCACATAAAAAGATAAATTTTGTAACAATTAGAATTGCCAAAATGCACTGATATTCTTTGGAACATAATGGATTTCATATTATTGAAGTCTTCTAGTGGATACTGGACAAGCATTTGTTGGGGATATTGCAAAGGGAATATCCTTATAGCTTTAAGTTACTGAGGAAGGTCTGAGATATGATCTAACTCTTTAGAGTGTAAGATTATGTGATTTTTTTGTGAGAAATAAATAGTTTCCACATAAGAAGATGATCCAAACCATTCTTTCATCAGTGGGGTAATGGGTCAATTTCAGTCAGTGTGCCTTCTGTTAAGAGTGTCATCTCTTATTTTTACTGCTATTTTTCTTCAATGTAAAGTGTCTCTTTCTAAGGTATGCCAAAGTCATCAAGCAGATAAATTTTCAGAGTGTTATATATGTAAATAGTTTCTTTTATGCTAACAGTGTAATGGTTCAGAAAATACAGTTGTGTACCAGTAAACATTCATCATTTAAATGCACATCAAAAATATCTAGAAGTACAGAGAAATTTTAGTTAAAACAGATAAATAGATCTTCTGCCCCTGTATTCTTTATGAAGGTGGATCAACTTGATGATTTAGGAGGGCTTAGGGATATTTGTAACCTTTTATTGTAAGAAAGGAAGAGTATTTTCTTTTAAAGCAGCAGTAAGTGAATACATTTAATATTTCCTTCTTAAGTCACTGTAATACTGGTGAGATAGTAAATCTTCATTGGATGATTTCACAGCTCAGTTTGAGCTTCATGCAAGAAAGCAAAGCCAGGCACTCAGGTTTTTAGTACTCCAGGCAGAGTTCCAAAGAACTAGGGAAAAGCTGGAAAGATTGAAATTAGTGGACAATTGTCATTTCTTCATTTTAAAAGTGGATGGAAACTACGAATACATTTAAGGCAAACTTCTTCAACCATGGAACCAACACCTGCCATTCAGCTATGAAACTTTTATATTCACACCACATTTTGAGAGGAGAAATTACCTTGAGACATTTTCTGAAAAATCTGTTGAATAGGTACTTTACAGTATCTAGAAGCATAATGCTGTAATATTGCCACACTTGATTTGTTGCACGGACTTACTTTTTTTCCTAAGGAAGTCTACTGACAATAATTGTCTAACCCTTCATTTTGGGGCATATTTGGCCCAATGCCCAGAAAGAATGTCCCCATAAATTCATAAGTGAATGCAGAGAAAGTTGATCCTCCTGCAATTTCTCTGTAGAAATGATGACAAGAGATCTGGCTGACTTTTTTTCCAGGCCTAATCTCTATTTGCAATAAATTAAAGACCCATGTCAGGATAGAATCCTCTCTCTGGAGAGTCAAAATAAGTCTCTGTCTAACCTCTAACATCAGGAATTGAGCCAAGTTCAGCGAGATTTTAATTAGGCTTTCAGGAACTATCTAGCTATGTATTTATAGAAGACTCAGCACCACGGTTTTCATTTGAGATCATGGGGTTTACACTGTGAATACACTATTTTGAATGATCATTTATTGTTGGCAGTGATCAACAAAATTGGTGTGACTTCAATTCTAACAATGCATTTTCTGTAGTTGACTTTAAATAAATTAAAAAGTATATCAGAAATACCTATGGGGAATTATGATATCTACAACAAGTTTTACAACTACTTAATTAAAAATTCCTTTTTTAGTTATATACTGCATTTATACATTAACATAGTTGCTGTTTCATATAAATAGTAAAAATCTTACATTCCCATTTTTTTGCTGACGAGAAACTTGGCATTTGAGTAGGCAAATTGAATTTCATGTCATATATTCACTACCTACTTAGTCTGGGAAATAGAATTTGAAACCTATATCCATATTCGTTCCATGTCTATATCTACTATTCTATGACACAGTAACCAAGATTTGTTATCCCAAGTAAATTTTGATCTACTCATCTAAGACCTAGTTTAAATTGGGAAGAAGTAGAAATGGAGTGGAGGAAACACTGAAACAAAAAATAACATAGTTTCATAGTAGTAAGGAGTCTTGCTAACAAATTAGACCAACCCATACCCTAAAGGAATGAGTTCTAATTACCCTCCTTCTCTCACTTGGTCTCCTTTCTGTCATCCCCTCTCCACCCCACTTACCCCTTTCTCCCCTACTTTCTTGTAGTGTAATATAGATTTTCATGCCAAATTGAGTGTGCACGTTATTCCCTCCTTAAGTCAAATGTGATGAGAAGCTTCACTTTTTCTCTCTCACCTCCCCCTTTTCTGCCTTCATTGAAAAAACTTTTTCTTACCTCTTTTATAAGAGTTAATTTGTCCTATTACATTAGTCCATTTTCCTCCTAATATATTCCTCTCTCACCCCCTAATTTTATTTTAGATAACATCTTTTCCCATTCAACTCACCCTGTGGTCCTGTGGTCTCTCTCTCTCTCTCTCTCTCTCTCTCTCTCTCTCTCTCTCTCTCTCTCTCTCTCTCTGTGTGTGTGTGTGTGTGTGTGTGTAATACCAACAGCAACCTAAATAGTGAGAAAACTCTGAAAAATTACAAATATTATCTTTCCATGAAGGAAGGTAAACAGTTCAACTTTGGTAAGTCCCTAATGATTTCTCTTTCCTGTTTACCTGTTCATGCTTCTCTTGATTCTTGTGTTTGAAAGTCAAGTTTTCTATTCAGCTCTGGTCTTTTCATCGAGAATGCTAGAAAGTCCTCCATTTTATTGAATGACCATTTTCCCCTGAAATTAAGTTTTACTGGGTAGGTGATTCTTGGTTTTAATACTAGTTCCTTTGACTCCTGGAATATCATATTCCAAGCCCTTTGATCACTTAACGTAGAAGTTGCTAGATCTTCTGTTATCCTGATTGTATTTCCACAATACTTGAATTGTTTCTTTCTGACTGGTTGCAATATTTTGTCCTTGACATGGGAACTCTGGAATTTGACTACAATATCTCTAGGAGTTTCTTTTTTCGGATATCTTTCAGGAGGTGATAGGAGAATTTTTTCAATATTTAATTTACACTCTGGTACTAGAATATCATGGTAGATTTTCTTGATCATTTCATGAAAGATGGTGTCTAAGCTCTTTTTTGATCATGGCTTACAGGTAGTCCCATAATTTTGAAATTTTGTGTCAAGGATTTATTTTGCAGGTCAGTTTTTTTTTTTCCAATGAGATACTTCACATTGTTTCTACATTTTCATTCTTTTGATATTATTTTGTAATTTATTGGTTTCTCATAAAGTCATTAGCTTCCATCTGCTACATTCTATTTTTTAAAGAGCTATTTTCTTCAGTGAGTTTTTGAACCTCCTTTTACATTTGACTAATTCTGCTTTTTAAAACATTCTTCTCCTCATTGACTTTTTGGACCTCTTTTGAGGTTAACTCAAATTGAGATAACTCAGTTGAGTTAGCCTATTTTTAAAGGAGCTATTTTCTTCAGCAGGAGCAGGTAGGTCGTACAATGGATACGGCACCAGTCAGGAGGATCCCAGTTCAAATCTCACTTTAGATACTTGACACTCACTGGCTATGTGACCTTGGGCAAGTCACTTAACTTAAATTGAATCATCATGGGTCATCTCCAGTCATCCTGTTGAATATCTGGCCATTGGATTCCAATGACTCTAAAGGAGAAGTGAGGCTGGTGACTTGTATACCTCTCCCTCACTCAAAAACAAAGTCAAGTGCAAGTCATGTCATTATTTCTTTGATGGCATGGTCTTCTTCTGCAATGAAGGACAAATACACACATGAGTATATGTGTGTATATACATGAATGCATGAATACATAATTTTTTCCCCTTTGGTAGGTTCTATCTTTACTAATACAAATTGTAATTCCTCTAACTTATTGGATGGTCTCCAAGAATAACTGTGGATTCAGAGGACTCACTCCCATAGCCAATATAGTGATTAACCTCTCTTAATATAGCCAAGTTTGCACTAGGAAAGTGGATACACAGTCCTTTTTAAAGCTCATACCCTAGGATTTTTCTGAATGCCACAATTTGCATTTCAGTGACATAGCCTGGGATTCTCCAGAGTTATCTTCTCACCCTGATGAAGCATCAGAGTAGGACTTTATTGAAGTCTAATGACATACAGTTAATAGCTAGCAGAATGGGGAATTGAATAACTGTATTTAAGAAATATAGCCATGGGGAGAGAAACTAGGTTTAATTTTTAGTGGCATAGAAGATTCTTCATTGGGGAGCCTCCCTGTACCAATTCAGGTCAGCATTATCCATGACATATAGAGGTGCTTAGGATATTGATAGGGTAAGTGAATTGCTTAATGTCACATAGCCGTTAAGTTTCAGTGGTGGGATTTGAACTCAAATTTTTATGACTCTGGAGCATTCTATCTACCTTGACAATGTGACTCTTACATGAACCATTCAGCACAATATAATTTATCTATTCTTATTCCTTCTTTCATCATGATTATCATCATCATCATCATCACAACTGTCATCATCATCTCAACATCTTCTTAGTTATTATTGCTCCAAATCTAATTTTCTTTCAACTGTGTGAAAATAATAAGCAGCCACAAACAAAACAATAGAGTTCTGCATAGAACATGGAAGTAAAATTATAGATATTAGTCATCTGTGTTGAAATCAATTCACCCTGGATCTCATGGATTAGGGAATCAGTCCTTTACCACTTAATGGTTATTTCTCAGCTATCCTGACACAGAGTATAGGTAAATAGTAACTGTTTCTCTTTTGACCAGGAACCCTCAGGGTCTTCCTCTCCCAGTTTGATTTTTTGGGAGAGATTAAAGGAACTATACCTTCCCTCATTTCTTAAAAAGGCCTCATCACTGACTGGATGTTGTCTCACCTGGAAAGACCTTGGTTTATCAGGGCCAAGGTCTCCTACTGCATGCTGGGGCATCTTCTGTCATAGTGATCAATATTAGGCCACTGGGCCTAGATAACTGTGGAGGAGAAAGTGAGGCTGGTGACTTTGCACAGCTCAAATCAAAGTCAACTGAAAGTCATGTCATCATCTCCCTGATGTCATGGTTGTCTTAGAGAGTGAAGAAAAAGTCACACAACCACACACACTTAATAGGATATAACAGAAGTAATTCATACGTATATTATTTGGGACTCTATTTAATGTATATATGGTGAACCTGGGAAAGGGAAAACTAGGAAATGTGAATACATTTCAAAAATATCTTCCAGTATCAGAAATTTAATTTCAATAATTATTCTAAGGAATTGCAATATTCTTTCTTAGTTCTCATGGAAAACCCAGAAATAATGTGTTGGCAATTCTACTAGCTTGAACTACCCACTGGGCTAGATAATAGCAGGGGTGGTATTTACATTGTGACTATTGCAAAGAATAAAAAATTACTGTATTGCTAATAGAGGAGGCCTTGAGAAGTCATCATTTTACCCTTTTGTAGGTCCTTATTTTAAGGAATAACAGAAATTTTATTTTGGACATCTCAAAGGAATTTTATATCCTTCTTTATTTTGAATTATCTTTGTCAGTAAAAGCTTTCTTTCCCAAACTTCATTTATCTGGGGTGAGATGATCTAAAAATGATGTTATATAGCAGCCAAATTAAAAAGATCCCACATTCAAGCTGTCACAAAATTCGAATCTCCAAAATATATCTCCGTGCTAAAATCTTCATGTACCTTTATGTCTTCCCTGTTTTTGCTAGTTTCCTTCCTATTTTTTTCTTGCCAGTTAATTCATTATAACATAGTCAAATATGATCTATTGTGTGGTCCTTCTTTAAATTCTTCACTATTATCCCAACTCTTTACCATGTGAAGCAAAATTGTTACATCTTTCAAGACTATTTGCATTAGCCACTTTGTTATATAATATTCTACTCTCTTGCTTTTCAATTTACTTTCAAACTTATTACTTGATCATTGCTCTCCCCTTCCATCATTTCTGAATTCTTTGCCTCCTACTAAGAATATTGTTTTCCTTACCAGCCCAAAGAATTAAAAAAATTACCTTGAAAGTAGGCAAGTCCTTTAATATATTTAGTCTGATCAAGGTATTATAGGCATTATTTGGGAGATTACAGTCAATAGCCTTTCTCTGTTTTTCTCTCTGTCTCATATAAAAATGTACACACACATGCATACATACATACATATATGTATATACATATAAATATATATGTAGATGTGACACACACATATATACATATACACACATACACTTATGGAACAATATAAGCAAGTTTGAAGAAGTTTACACACATTATTGATAATATTCAGTTTGAAGTTTGGAATAAGCTTTATTATGCTTTAATTATTTCATTTGTCTTCTATTCTTTGTGACACCATTTGATATTTTCTATATACACAAGTGGTTTTCTATTTCCTTCTCCATGTCGTTTTAGAGATGAGAAAACTGAGGCAAACAGGGTTCTATGAATTATGAGACCTAATTGCTTTAAATATCTTGCTCAGTTTCCACAATCATAAATGCTATGTTTGTGTGTGTATGTACACACATACATATATACACATGCACATGCACATATGTACATATACACATATAAACAAATATAGGTATATACACACATATGTATATATAGAGAGAGAGAGAGAGAGAGAGAGAGAGAATAAACTCAGATTTAGGGGCACCAAATCCAGTTCAATTTCCCTTGTGAAAGAAAATAGATCTCTCCCTTTTTCTGAGCTTGGGATTCCCTCTCTCTCTTTCTCTCTCTCTCTCTCTCTCTCTCTCTCTCTCTCTCTCTCTCTCTCTCTCACACACACACACACACACACACACACACACACATTACTTATAATTAAGGGAAATTTATTTATTTTTCTTTTTTTAAATACATCATTGATATCTGCAGTGCAACATTTCGGTACCTCCTGCCTCCACCCAGTGTAGGTTGAGGTGACCTCTCATCTCTTTGCATTCAATGACCACTTGAAATTTATGTTTTTTAATGCACATACATACATACACACACACACGCACACACACACACACACACACACAAACAAAATTGTTGACATAGCATTGCCTGCCCTGTTTACATTGTTGCAGCCACTATGCACATTGTTTATATGACTTTCTTACTTCACTGTACGCTCCCAGTATTTCCAACTGCTCTCTGCAGGAAGGTATTTATGATATATACATAAGTCTTATATAAATTCCACAAGCATTTAGTCTCTTGTTTCTGATTCCTAGAATATGAACTCATTTTTTTAAATCAACTTTGCTTATTGCCTGCTTCTGCACCAGAGTTACCAAGTGTACAGCACATTGGAAAAAGCAATTGAGTTTGTAATCAAAGAACCTAAGTTCGAATCCCTGTTTCCTGAGACTAACATGACCTTGAGAAAGAAATGGTTACCCTCCTTGGACTACGGTTTCCTTTTTTCTCTAAACTAAGGAAACCGGATTTGCTGTCCTTAATAAAAAATGATGTTTTGAATTTAAGCTTGTTATATAATTCTTTTTTTAAAATTGTTTTTCTAATGCCTCATCTTCTGCTATTGATACTGGCAAGTAAATTCTATATACTTTTATAATAAGCTTTTCTGTAAATTCTTGTTATGGACAATGAAATATGAAAGACCCAAATATTCTGGGATTGTTTAATTTTGCAGTTATGCCCAAGGTAAAAGTGTCTCCTTTATTTGCTTCTACCAAGAGGAACTATGAATCAACCTTCCATTTATCCAACACTTCATTTTTATTCTCTTGTTTTGTTTGTACTGAGAATATCAGTATTGACATCATCTGGATCTTTAGGATTGTGGTCAATCAGTTACTGGTGGTTTATCTTACATTTCTTGTAACAACAGATACATTAGCACTTGTTTTTATTTTTAACTAATTAATGTTCTGTGTTTATTATGGCTTATTTAGTCAGAGTAGATAGAGTGCTGGATCCATAAATTTTCAATAGTACACACATAACACACGCACAATATACATATGAACTACATGCACATAGGTATACCTGGTATATATTAAAACAAAATAGCATTTGTGCATTTTAGCTACAATTAGGACATCAAAAATTGGTTTTATTTTTTTAAACCATCCACTGCCCTGTTACTATCTCCCATCGTATCTACTAAAGAAGGGGGGAAAAATAGCATGGAAGAAAATTTTATATTTTTAAGCATTTCATGGGTTTCCATGAGCAAATAACTCATTTATTAGTAGCCAACTTATTGTTAATAAGCCCTTCTTTGTACTTAAGTCTTATATTTCAAAGTTGTCAAAGAGTGTTGATGGTAAGTCTCCCAGAATGTTAGAAGCTCACAGTCTTTCTACTTCATTATCATGACTTTAACAACTCAAGCTTCCCTCCTCATCACAATAACATATCAGAGCAAAATTGTATCATTTTCAGAGAAAAGCTAGCAGCTACAATAATGATTATTATTTTAATTTCAGGAAAAAATGGGTAGTTGTGGCTCATATATGTGTATATATATGCATATGTACAAATACATATTTTTCTGATTATTATGAATGCCATATGTAATATATATGTATATGTACATATATATTTATATATTTGTGTATATACATGCACACAGATATATACATGTGTGTATGTATATGTATGCATGTATGTTGCTGGTGGGGGGGCTGTGGAGATTAGTGGGAAGAAATAAACTATACCACTACTAAAACGATGGAGCTAATTCCTTCAAATTAAGTTAAATAATGAAGCAATTTTTTCAATTATTTCCAATTAATTAAAAAAAAAATTCTTGATCTTTTAAACCACATTATGCATTTGTCTTCTGCTCTGGTAATATATTAAGTTATAAAATATCATATATTTTATTTGAATCACTTCCAGTTACATAATTTGTTTCTTAGAGGATATAACAGTATAAGATAATAGCTGCAATAATAGCTATAATGACAGCATTCATTGTAGAATAATGTATTTCACTAATGAAAAGAGGATGATGTCATTCAAAAACTTGCAATATTAAAATTTAATTTCAAACACTATTTGGTTTGTTAACATCTGCGGTTGAGTTTCTTAGATTCACATAGCTTTCTTGCTTATAAATGTGATTTCAAAAATATTTATATATGCACATATATGTATTTTATTTATTTTGACATTAATTCTTAATATTTGTTGGCTTCCAAATTCTTTCCCTCTATCCATCCTCCTCCCCACCATTATTGGAGTAAGAAAGGGATAATATATGAATTATAGCTGTGAATTCATAAAAAAACACATTTCTATATTAACCATGTTATAAACACACACACATGAACACATACACAGGAAAAATCAAGTAAATGAAAAAATATATATTTCAGTCTGCCCTCCAAGTTTGTCAGTTCTCTCTCTATCTGGATATTTATAGCATTTTTCATTATGAGTCCTTAGAAATTGTCTTGGATTATTGTCTTGATCAGAGTAGCTAACCTTTTCACAGATGATCGTTATGGAAATATTGTTCTTATTGTGTCAAATATCCCCCTGGTTCTACTCACTTCACTTTGCATTAGTTCACATAAGTTTTCTCAGGTCTTTCTGAATCCAACATCCTCATCATTTGTTCTAGCACAATAGTATTTAATCACAATCTTAGCCACTATTGTTTTATGCTACTCCTCAGTTGATGAGCATTCCCACAAATTCCAATTCTTTGCTCTCACAAAAAAAAAATGGCTATAAATATTTTTGTTCATAGAGGCCCTTATCTTTTTTGTTTAATCTCTTTAGGATATACATAGTAGTATTATTGTTGGTAAGAGATTATACAAAGTTTTATAGCCCTTTATACATAGGTCTAAGTTGTTCTGTATTATAGTTGGAGCAGTTCACAATTGCACCAACAAAGCATTAGTGTACCTATTTTTCCACATATTATGTGATATTTGACCTATTCCATTTCTGTCATTTTAGACAATCTGATAGCTATTGGGTGATATCACAGAATTGTTTTAATATGCATTTCTTTAATTTATTTTTCAAATAACAGATTTGTTTTATATTCTAAAAATTGAAAAGAAAGAAATACATGGATTATCTCCTTTCTTGCTCCTTTACTCAGAGTCTTTATCCCAGTGTATTCTTCTCTCTAAAAATCAAGAAGCACATTATTATTTTTCATGGGGTAGTAAAAAACAAAATATATGAAATTATATTGACTATGTTCCTTAATATATAAATGCTGATATAAAATTAATGTTCTTTTCTTTAATCAAGTTCAATATTTTTTCATAGCATTTGGAGAATGATTTTATTACATCATTTTACATAGTCATAGTAGGACCTATAATGAAGATAAATATTTATGAGTAGTAAAATAATTTATTCAAAAATAGATTCAAGTTTAGAGATTAAAAGCATTTTTTTTTTTTGATGAGGCAATCAGAATGAAGTCACTTGCCCAGGGTCACACAGTTATTAAGCGTCAAGTCTGTGAGCCAGATTCAAACTCAGGTCCTCCTGACTACAAGGCAAGTGTTCCATCCACTAAACAACCTAGCTTTCCCATTCAAAATAACCATTTAAATGATAGGTAAAATTATTTTAAGCAAATGCCCCTCACAATATACTTGGTTGACTTTCTTAATTTAATTTTTTTATTTACAAGTTTTATCAACTCTTAGGGAAATTTAGATGGATGACATACATGAAGAAAAGGAAGGTGAAATTAGCAGAAGATGAATAAGGAGGAGAAAGAGAAGTAGAAGTAATGGAGTCTTGTATAATCTGAAACAATTTTCTTTCTATATATATGCTTCTTTAAAATTGTAATTTCAATATTGATTTTTTTTTCACATTTTCTTAATTTCTTAATGAGAAACAGTTGTGCAAAGTCATCAGTCTCACATTCTCCTCTTGAGCCATCTGGATTCAGTGATAAGATAGGCATCAGGACAACTGGAGATGATCCAGGAAGGAGAAGGGACAACAGACATGTTTGACTAAGCAAGGTCCCATTCAGTGTTTAGGGCTTAATAAGACATGAGACAAAAGATGACATTACTTCCCTGATGTTGTGGTCCTTCGTAATATTTCTCTCCCTGTTTCCTTACTCAGGAAGACATCCTTTACAACAAAGGATCAAAAAAAAAACAGAAAAAAAAATAATTAAGCAAATTTAACAAACATATGAACATACACAATTTAATAAACGTTTCAACCAAGTGTGAGGATATGTGATGTACTCCACACCCATTGCCTGTCTCAATACATGCAATACATGAAGAGAAATGCATTTTATCGTCTCTTCTTTGTGGCTGAGATTGGTCATTACAATTATATAACATTCTGTTTTTGTTATATTCTTTCCCTTTGTATTGGGATTTTTTATTTAACTATTTTTTTTTAAATTTAAATTCATTTATTAATTTATCCATATTTATTTGATTTTTTTCATAATTATCAGTTCCTACAATTGTACAATATTTTAATAATTCATTCATCACAATTTGATGGGGAGCCAAGAATACTTGGAGGGACACAGTTGAACTCTTCTAATATTTTTATCCAAACAACTTTAAAATAATGCCAAAATCAAATTTTGGAGTGTTAGCGACAAGAAAAATCAGAGGGATACCTTTATCCAGCTAAATACAACTTAGGAGATCCTGAGGAGAGTTTTCGACCTGTAGCCATTCCAGGTATAACAGACTGAGGAGAAGTCTATCACACCTGGAATGAGTGCAGGACCAGAGTACGGCAGTTGCAGCCAGCCTTGTAGGCAGCCACTGTGGCAGCATTTCTGGGTGTTTTTAACCATCACAACTGGACACAAAGAGATTAAAGGGAACACTTTGTTGGCATTGGGCACAGATGATTTTGATTGGCAAAAATACCAAAAGCAATTCTCCATCACTGTTCTAGAGAAGAGAGGACTGCTTGTGATCAGTCAAAAGGAAGAAATGGCCTTTGTTATAGTTCCAGGGTGAAGAGGAGCACTACTACATGCAGCTGCAAGGGAGTAGGGCCCACTTTTGTGGAAAAGACCAGAGCATGAACTGGAGGAGCAGAGGCCACATCTTTCACAGTATGACACCATCTTGAATGCACTGAAAACTGCAAATCCCCAGAACTAGCTCTGAAAACAGCAGCAAAAAAAAAAAAAGTTTGAAGTTTGGTACACTACATCCCAAAGCCTTGGTGAATAAAGCCCAACTTTAACAAAAAATCTAAGAAAAGAAACAGTCTGGTAAAATGACTAAACAACAGTAACAAAAATAACTTGACCATATAAAGCTACTATTATGGTATAGAAGACCCAGACACAAACTTAGAAGATGACAACAATGTAAAAACAGTTACATACCAAGCCTCATAGAAAAATATTAATTTGACCAAAAGCCAGCAATAATTCCTTGAAGATACAAAGAAGGAGGTAAAAGTGGTAGAGGAAAAATTGGGAAAATAAGTAAGGGTTATTCAAGAAAATTATGAAAACAGAATTAATTGCTTGGTTAGAAAAGCACAAAAATACTAAAGAAAGTAAGAATTGACCTAATGTTAAGAGAGGAAGAAAAATTTACTAAAGAAAAGAACTCCTTAAAAAGTAGAATTGATCAAAAAAAAAAGAAAATAGAAAGGTCACTGAAGAAAATAATCCCTCAAAATTTATAATTGGGCAACTGGAAGATAATGAGTTCATGAAACTTCAATAAAAAGTAAAACATAGTCAAAAGAATAAAAAAAAATTAAGAAAATGAGAAATACCTGTTTGGGAAAACAAAATTGACCCAGAAAATAGACCAAGGAGAGACAATTTAAGAATTATTTGATTACGTGAAAGCCATGTTCAAAAACAAGCATATACATTATCTTTCAAGAAACTGTAAAGATAAACTGCCCTGATTTCTTAGACACAATGTGCAAAATGGAAACTGAAAGAATCAACAGACTATTTCCTTAAAAAACCCTAAAATAAAAACTTCTCAAAATATTTTAGCCAATATCCAGTGCTCCTAGATGAAAGAAAATATCAAAAGCAGCAAGAAAGAAATCATTCATATTTCATGGAACAATATTCAGGATTACAGAAGATCAAGGGACTTCCTTTTTAAAGCAACAGAAGAGCTTTGATATTACATTATAGAAGGCAAAAGAACTTGGATTGCAACTGTGAATAACCTACCTAGCAAAACTAAATGCAACCTTTCTGGGAAAAATAGATAATTAATGATAGAGAGGATTTCCAAGAATCTGTAGCGACAGGACCAGAACTAAATACAAAATCTGACATTCAAACAAAAAATACAAGTGAATGATAAGAAAGCAAATGTGAAAGTATAATCATATTCAAGAATTGTGAAGAACTGGGAAAAATTAAGAAAGATATGAATAAACTAATAGAGTGAATTTAAGAAAGAGATACAAAGTACATATTGACCTTGATAATGCATAGATAAGCAGAACTGAAAGACTTGAGTTCTCTGATTAGTTCCATAATCAAACATAATTTCTGAGGAATAAAAATAAATCATGCTTCCTTCTTTTTAGTATGTCATAATGATGATGGACTAAAGTTGCAAAATGAGGCACACATTTTAAGAATTGATCAATAAAATGACATTTTTGTGCTAAATTGCATTTTGTTATATTAGGGAGGAAAATGGAAGACTCACTTGGAGGCAATGACAATGTAGAGGGGGAGAGGCTGCAAATCATTAAAAAAATCTTGCATTTTAAAAATGCCTTTGTATGGGTTATATGACACTATCTGGTAACATTTGCATGCATCACAAAATTAGGACAAATGCAAAAAACTCAACCTTTATACTCATAAAGATGAGTAAATAGAGTCAAACTTCCCCTTCATACTATGCCAAAATATTGCTGAATATATTTCTCTTTTGATTTTTGTATTTCTCTCTTTCTATGTAAGTAGTCTAAATGTGACCACCACTTCGCATTATTATTATTTAGTCTTTCAGTAGACTAAGAATAAAAAACATTCTGGAATAGTTTCTGTTTCCTTTCCAGTGGATTAAGGCAAGCATAGTTTAAGTGACTTTCACATCATACAATTAAAAAGCAGGAGGTAAAATAGATTCCTTTGATTTAATTCTATATCATTTTTAGCTAAAAGCTCTAATAGTACACATGCTTTACCAGACTTAAGGTTCAATATATAACAGCAGATATTAGACTTCCTTCTGGATAGACTCATGTCCTAGTAACCATGAAAATAATTTCTTATTCAGGTAATTCTATTTCAAAAATATGAGCAACCTAATACCTTATGATATCTTGTCAATTCCTATTGTTTAATTTAAAAATCCATTCCTGAAACAAAAACTTTCGGTATAAAATACTTCTTGATGCAGTTATAATGGGACAATCTTTCTTTTAATAATGAAGATAAACTCACTAAGAATTGTAGAAGAACATTCATAACCCAATTTCCTGTTAGACAAACCTGTGCTTCTTCTTGTGCAATGGGAATCATCATGACCTTCTCAAAAATATCATTACCCAGTCCATTAAAAACACAGTAAGAAGTTAATTTTGCTACCATTAGATTTATTTACCACCACATAGTCAAATGCCTTGATCACAGATACATTTAGCTAACAGGTTGTCTTATTGCTTAAAGCAACAAAAGCATTAACAAATGTCTAATTCAATGTCACTTAAACTTAAATACAACATTATTTTATAGGAAATATCTTCTCACTGTAATTATGATGAAGGCTGGAGAGATAGAGGTATAGAAACTCCAAGGCTGGAATTTCCCACACGCATCATCTAGAAAGGAATTCATGGGCTCAAGTATTGTTGAGGTCATGGTGGCAAAGGTTTATTATGCTTTTCAGCAGGCAAAAGGGGTTAGGGAACCTGCAATCTTAGAGGGGTACAGGTAAAGTTTATATAGAATATTCTATGACCAAACATGTGCCAAATATGCTAAGTAGGTTATTCAGTTTGGGATTAGGGAGTTAAGGAGTGGTTAGTTCTTAAAGGAACATGCACTTTAAAATACCTGTGCAGGTATTTTACCCAGAATTCATTGGGAAATAGCACAAGGGGGAGAGGATTACATGAAAGTGTAATTTTAGGCCTGAAACATCATAAATGAACTAGCAATCAGGACTAAAGAATACCAGAAGTCTCTCATCAAAGTCTTATTAGACAAGGTAAATATAAGGTTATATACTTATGTCTAAGTCTAGGATGGATATAATCGGTCAGTGAGGAGTAAGTACACAGCCAGCTCAGCTAGCACATAGCTGGTTCACATTAATAGGTTATATAGGTGTAGCTACCTACTGTAGTAGGAAGGGAGGTAACGATTGTTGTACGGGTGGGCTGTCCTTGAGTTGGGGAGAAACTGCTTGAGATAATGTTTTGAAAGTAGGGAGAAATGTAATTTTTAGAGAGAAATGTGATTTTAGAATTGAGATCCAAGGACATGCACCCAAGTACCCCATCAATTAGACTTCATAAAATAGGCCTGATCATCCTAAAGTTAAATGTCCTCTTTAGAATGAAGAGATCTCTAGGTTATCAATATGCTAATAGACATGTACATGTTTATCCCTAAAGATATTTTCAAATTGTTACATAGTGATTATAGAATGGGAAAAGCCACAGTAAATATTGCTGTTCTCTTTCTCCAATTGATTTCTGTTCTCAGAGAAATTTTTTTTCTGCAGAATATGTGCAAGGTATATGTGTGAGTACATATGTATATATGTATGTATATAGATAGAGATATTGATGTATCAAGGGACTGCAAATCCATTTGTATTTCATAGGATGGGCAACAGATGTTCTGTACCCTTTTTTCTATGCATATTAATAAGCAATTTTTGAATGGCAAAAAATTTCACAGACGATTACATAATGTTTTGGCGTTTATGTAGTGTTCTTGAGTTTAATGCCACCAGCACCATGTTCTGAACAGAAAGAATAATCCAGAGAATCAAGAGAATTGAGGTTCTCTTCTGCCTAGACTTTGATGTCAAACAGCAGCCAGCAAGTTTGATCAGCATGCCTCTCCATGCTTATGCCTCATTTGAGTTGGTAGTTGGTAGATCAATAAACAAAAATATAAAATAATTATATATGTTCTTAAGACATGAAGTGGAAAAATCTTGTTGGAAGAAAAACTTGGAGATCTTTTGCTGTGACAAGCAAAAATTTGTTGTTTCTGTGGTTAAAGCAAAAATAACAAGCCAAGGAATTGCATATTTTCCTTTTTTATAGATGAGGAGGTTTAGCTTAATTTTACTTTTAATATAACTTGTTTATTTTTCAATTCTCAACATTCAATTCCACAAGAATTTGAATTGATAGCGATCCACTGTTTGATAAACCCAAGGACTCCATCTTCTGGGGTAAGAACGCACTGTTTGACAAAAATTGCTGGGAAAACTGGATAACTAGGTGGCAGAAACTGTGCATAGACCAATCGCTGACATTGCACACAAGAACAAAGTCTGAATGGATACATGATCTAGGCATAAAGATTCATACTATAAAGAAATTAGGGGCACAAGGAATAGTGTATTTGTCAGGTTTATTGAGAATGGAGAAATTTATGACCAAACAAGAGAGAGAAAACAGTATGATGTGCAAAATGGATAATTTTGATTATATTAAATTGAAAAGTTTTTGCACAAACAAATCCAATGCAACCAAGATTAGGAGGGAAACAGAAAACTGGGAAAGAATTTTTGCAGCTAGGGTCTGTGATAAAGGCCTCATTTCTAAAATACATACAGAACTGAGCCAAATGTACAAGAATACAAATCATTCCCCAATTGATAAAGGGTATGAACAGGGAGTTCTCAGAGGAAGAAATATTAAGGCTATCTAAAATCATATGAAAACGTGCTCTAAATCACTATTGATTAGAAAGATGCAAATCAAAACAACTCTGAGGTACCACATTCCACCTATTATTGGCTAACATGACAAAACAAGAATGTGATAAATGTTGGAGAATATGTGAGAGGTTTGTAACATTATTTCATTGTTGGTGGAGTTGTGAGCTGATCCAGCCCTTCTGGAGAGCAATTTGAAACTATGTGCAAAAGCTACAAAATGTGCATACCCTTTGATCCAGTAATATCACTTCTGGGACTCAATCTCAAAGAGGTCATAGAAATGGGGAAGGGTCCCACATGTACAAAAATATTTATTGCAGCTCACATTATGGTGACCAAAACCTGGAAATCAAGGGGATGCCCATCAATTGAGGAATGGCTGAACAAGTTGTGGTATATGAATGTAATGGCACGCTATGCTGTCATGAGAAACAACAAACAAGAAAACTTCAGAGAGGCCTAGAAAGATGTCTATGAACTGATAGTGAGTAAAAGGAGCAGAACCAGGAGAACTGTGAACACAGCAACAACCACAGTGTATGAGGAATTTTTCTGTTAGACTTAGAATCTCATTTCAATACAAGGACTTAAAAAGTTTTCAATGGTCTCAAGTCAAAACACCTTCCGCATCCAGAGAAAGAACTATGGAATTGGAATGCAGGTAGAAGCAGACCATTTTCTTTTGTATTATGTTTTGTTTTGTTTTATGGTTTCTCCCATTCAATTAAATTCTTCTGGGCAGCATGTATTTGATAGGAATTTACGTACAGAAACTATATAAGATTGTATGCCATCTCAAGGAGGGAGAGGTGATGGAGGGAGGAAGAAGGGGTAGGGAGAGAAAAAAAAATCTAAGATGTATGGAAGTAACTGTTGAACACTGAAAGAAAATTATATAATATAATTTTTTAAAAAGGAATTTGAATTCAAAATTTTCTACCCATCTCTCCCCACATCCCACCCAAGGACAGCTTGCACCTCATCCACATCTTTGTCCATTTTGTCCAACTTTCTATTTCCCTCCCTTCTTCCATCCACCTATCCCCTCTATTTTCCTATAGGGCAAAATAGATTTCTAAACTTCATTGCCTGTGTATCTTAATTTCCAGTTGCATACTAAATCAATATTTAACATTCATTCTTAAAGCTTTGAATTCCATATTCTCTCCCTTCCACCTCCCCACCCACCCCCATTGAGAAAACTAACAATTCAATATAGGTCAAATGTGTAACAAAGGAAAGCACTTCCACAATACTTAAGATGTACAACACTAACCACATTTCCCTCGGTCCTATCCTGCCTTCAATTTATTCCATTCTCTCCTTTGACCTATTGTCCCACAATATTGTTTGCTTCTGATTATCGGGGTAAAATAGATTTCCATATTCAATTTTTATATTCAGTTGAGGATTTATTCCTCCTTAAGCCAAATCCATGAGAGTAAGGCTCATTTATTTCCTTTCATCTCCTCCCTCTTCTCCCGCATAGTAAAAGCTCTTTCTTCCCTCTTTTATGTGAGATGATTGGCTACATTCTACCTCTCCTTTTCTCTTACTCCTAGCACATTCCATTCAACAGTAAATTTTATTAGGTATTCTTTCTTTGTATTCAACTCACCTTGTGTCCCTGTCTGTCTGTCTGTCTGCCTCTCTGCATGTGCGTATGTATGTATGTATGTGTGTATATATATATATATATACACACACACATGGATTTGTACATACACACATATCTGTGTGTGTGTAGACACATATATACATGCATACATATAAACACACACCCATGTATACATATATACCTACACATATGCACTATATCCATGCAAACATATCAATACACACATGCATGCATGTATATATGCACACACATATATGTATGTATGTGTGTATATATGTATATTCCCTTTAACTACACTAATACTGAAAAAGGTCTCATGAGTTACAAATAACATCTTTTTATATAGTAATGTAAACAGTTTAACTTTAATGAGTTCCTTGAGTCTTTTCTTTCCTGTCTGCCTTTTCATGTTTCTCTAGAATCCTGTATTTGAAAGCCAAATTTTCCGTTCAGCTCTTGTCTTTTCAACAAGAAAGTTTGGAAGTTCTCTATTTCATTGAAATTCCATTTTTTTCTCTGAAGTATTGTACTCATCTTTGTTGGATATGTGGTTCTTGGTTTTAATTCTATTCTCCTTTGATCTCTGGATTATCATTTTTCAAGCTCTTCCATCCCTTAGTGTAGAAGCTGCTAAATCCTGTGTTATACTTATTGTATTTTCATAATACTTGAATTGCTTCATTCTGGCTGCTTGTAATATTTTCTCCTTGAACTGGGAACTCTAGATTTTGACTATAATATTCCTAGGAGTTTTCCTTTGGGGATCTCTTTCAGCAGAGGATTAGTGAATTCTTTCCATTTCTATTTTACCTTCTAGTTCTAAAATATTAGGGCAGTTTTTCTTGATGATTTCTTGGCAGATGATATCTAGGCCCTTTTTTGATCGTGCTGTTCAGCTAGAACAATAAATTTTAAGTTATTTCTTCTGGATATTTTTTCCATATCAGTAGTTTTTTCCAATAAGATACTTCATGGTATCCTATTTTTTTCATTCTTTTGGTTTTCTTTATTATTTCATGGTTTTTCATAAAGTCATTAGCTTCCATCTGCTCCAATCAAATTTTATAGAATAGTTTTCTTCAGTGAACTTTTAAACCTTTTCCATTTGGCTAATTCTGCTCTTTAAGGCATTCTTCTCCTCATTGTCTTTTTGGACTTCTTTTGCCATTTGGGTTAGTCTATTTTTAAAGGTGTTATTTTCTTCAGCATTTCTTTGGGTCTCCTTTAGCAAGCTTTTGACTTGCATTTCATAATTTTCTTTCATAACTCTCATTTCTCTACCCAATTTTTCTTCCACCTCACTTACTTGATTTCAAAATCCATTTTTAGCTCTTCTATGGCCTGAGACTACTGCACATTTTTTTAGAGGTTCTGGATGTAGAAGCCTTGACTTCAATATCTTCCTATGATGGTGTGCTTTGTTCTTTCTCATCTGAAAGGATGGAAGAAAATACCTTTCAACCAAGAAAGTAACTCTCTATATTATTTTTTTCCCTTTAGGGGGCATTTTCAGAGTCAGTTACTTGACTTTTGACTCCTTTTTCAAGTGGAGGGTATACTATCCCAGGCTTCAGAGGTTTTGTATTCTTTGAGATATCTCTAGGGATCTGTAAATTCTCAGTTCCTTCAAGGTGGCTCAATCAAGGGAGAGTAATTTACTCTTCACCTGCACTGTGCTGTGTTCTGTGAGCAACTGATGGCTTTCTTTTCAGCTTTGGAACTGCAAGTTGGCTTCCCTTTCCACAGCTGTCATCAGCTTGCCAGGCCAGCTCTCCTCCTCACCCCAGCACTTCCATTCAGGACTGAGACCCAGATCATCTACTTGATTCCCTCAGAATCTTTAGGCCAGGCCTCCAAATACTGGCCCTACTATGTCAGTGTCGGCCACTGCCTTGGGGCCAAGACCGGGGCCTGGAATGACCACAATCCACTCTCACTCAAGTGAAAAGCTTTCCTACTGACATTTGAAGCTGTGTTTGGCATTGGTGGGTTGAGAAATCTGGGAACTACAGCTGTTACCCATGATCCCATGCCCTGAAGGCTGCTCCAGTCTAGTCCATTCTGCGTGGTCCAGGCTGAGCTGAGTTCCACTCTGAGCCTGGTGCTAGTGGTCCAGGCTGAGCTGCCTTCCACTCTGAGCCTGGTGCTAGTGGTCCAGGCTGAGCTGCCTTCCACTCTGAGCCTGGTGCTAGTGGTCCAGGCTGAGCTGCGTTCCACTCTGCGTCTGGTGCTATACGTACTTCCTATTGGCCTTCCATGCTGTCTTGGGCTGAAATTCTATTTTACTCTGTAATTTTGTAACTTCTCCTGCTCTAGAAGTTGTTTTCTTTTGTTTTTTTTCAATTATTATTTTATTTGTTATCAGTGTTCTACAATCACTTCCATATGACTTAGATTTTCCCCCTCCCTTATCTGACTTACACACTCACTCCCTCCATCCACAGAGACAGCATACAATTTTATATAGCTTCTACAATACGTTCCTATTAAATACATTTTCACCTTAAACATGTTGCATAGAAGAATTAAAATTAACGGGAGAAATCATAAAACAACCCAAAGGTAATACAAAAGAAAATGATATATTACATTCTCCAATAAAATTCCATAGTTCCTTCTCCGGATGTAGAAGGCATTTTGCCTTAAGAGACCATTGGGAATTTTTTAAGTCCTTGCATTGCAATGATGCATTAAGTCTACCAGAAAAAAATCCTCACACACTGTGGCTATTGCTGTGTATACATTTCCCCTGGTTCTGCTCCTTTCACTCAGCATCAGTTCATATAAGTCTTTCCGGGCCTCTCTGAAGTCTTCCTGTTCATCATTTCTTACAGCACAATAGTATTCCATTGTATCCATACACTGCAATTTATTCAGCCATTGTACAATTGATGGGTATCCCCTTAATTCCCAGTTTCTGGCCAGTACAGAGTGAAACTATAAATATTTTTGTAGATGTGGGACCCTTTTCCATTTTTATGATCTCTTGGGCATAGAGTCCTAGAAGCAGTATTGCTTGGTCAAAGGGTATGCACATTTTGTATGTAGTCCTTCAGTCATAGTTACAAATTGCTCTCCAGAATGGCTGGATCAGCCCCCAGCTCCATCAATAATGAACTAGTGCTCCAACTGTCCCACATCTTTTGCAACATTTATTGTCACCCTGTTTTGTTCATGTTAACCAATCTGATAGGAGTGATGATATCTCAAAATTGTTTTGATTACATCTCTCCAATCAATACTGATTTAGAGCATTTTTTCATATGATTATAGGTAGCTTTGATTTCTTCCTCTGAAAACTTCCTGTTCATATCCTTTCACCATTATCAGTTGGGGAAAGACTTGTATTCTTCTGTATTTGACTCACTTCTTTATATATTCAAAAAATGAGGCCTTTATCACAGACACTGGTTGCAAAAATTCTTTCCTAGTTTTCTGCTTCGCTCCTAAACTTGCTTGCACTGGGTTGGTTTGTGCAAAAACTTTTCAATTGAATGTAATCGAAATCATCCATTTTGAACTTCGTAATGTTTTCTATCTCTTGTTTAGTCAAAAAGACTTCTCTTCTCCATAAATCTGACAAATACACTATCTCTTACTCCACTAATTTGTTTATAGTATCAATCATTATACCTAGATCATGTACCCATTTGGATTTAATTCTTTTACATGGTGTCAGGCATTAGTCTATGCCTAGTTTCTGCAACACTGTTTTCTAGTTTTCCCAACAACTTTTGTTGAAGCTCATGTCACAGAAGCTGGGGTCCTTGGGTTTATCAAACAGTAGATTGCTATACTCATTGACTACTCTGTCTTCAATATGTAACCTATTCAACTGGTCTGCCCTTCTGTGACTTAGCCAGTACCAAGTACTTTTGTTAATTGGTGCCTTATAATACACTTTGAGATCTGGTAGAGTTGGGTCACCTTTCCTAGCATTTCTTTTCATTAATTTCCTTAATATTCTGGATACTTTGTCCTTCCAGATGAACTTTTAGATTATTTTTTCTACCTCTAAAAAATAATTATCCAATTGTCTGATTGGTATGGCATTGCATAATAAATTAATTTGGGTAGAATTGTCATTTTTATTATATTGACTGGACCCACCCATGAGCAACTAATGTTTTTCCACTTACTTAGATCTGATTTTATTTGTGCAAAAGGTGTTTTGTAACTGTGTTCATATAGTCCCTAGGTTTGTTTTGACAGGTAACCTCCATTATATTTCATAGTGTCTGTCATAGCTCTAAATGGGATTTTTCTGTCTATATATTTGCTGTTCGACTTTACTAATAATATTTAGAAATGCAGAAGATTTGTGTGGGTTTATTTTGTAACCTGCCACTTTGCCAGTTTTGCTTATTATTTCCAGCAGTGTTTTACTTGTTTCTCTGGGATTCTCTAAGCATATCGTCATATCATCTGCAAAGTGTGATAACGTCGTTTCTTCTTTGCCTATCCTACTTCCTTCAATTTGTTTTTCTTTTCTTATTGCTACAGCTAACATTTTTAGTACCATAATGAATAATAGTAGTAATAATGAATGTTCCTGTTTCACCCCTGATCTTACTGGAAATGCAATTACTTTCTCCCTATTGCATATAATGCTTGCTGAAGGTTTCAGATAAATACTGCTTATTATTTTATGGAGAGTTCAATTTATTCCTGTGTTCTCCAGTCTTTTCAATAGGAGTGGGTGCTGTATTTTATCAAAAGCTTTTCTGCGTCTATTGAGATAATCATGTGGTTTCTGGTGGTTTTGTTGTTGATATGATCAATAATGTTACTAGTTTTTTCTAATATTGAACCAGTCCTGCATTCCTGGTATAAATCTTATCTAATCATAATGGATTGATTATTCTTGTGATAAGTTGCTGAATTCTTTTTACTTAAATATTTTTCAAAATTTTTGCATCTATGCTCATTAGAGAAATGGGTATATAATTTGTTTTCCTCTATTTTGTCTCTCCTTGGTTTAGGTACCAAAGCTATATTTGTATCAAAAAAAGAATTTGGGAGGAATCCTTCTTGCCCAATTTTCCCAAATAGTCTACAAAGAATTGGAATTAACTGTCATTTAGATGTTTGACGGAATTCACTTTTGAATCTATCTGGCCCTGGAGATTTTTTCCTCGGGATTTCATTGATGTCTTCCTCAATTTCTTTCTCTGAGATAGGGTTATTTAAGTATTCAACTTCCTCTATTATATCTTTTAAGATAACCATCCTTCTTATTTGGATGGTCAAATTTATGTGACTACAGTTGACCAAAGTAATTTCTAATTATTGTTTTAATTTCCTCCTCATTGGAAGTGAGTTCCCCCATTTGATTTTTGATATTGGTAATTTGGTTTCCTTCTCTCTCTTTTTTAATCAAATTGATCAAATGTTTACCAATTTTATTGGTTTTTTTCATAATACCAAATCTTTTTTTTCAAAGTTACATGTTGAATTTATTTTAAAATTCTCTTTTTAAATAAAACTTTAAAATAAAATTTTAATTAAATTTAAACCTTAAAATAACTTTTTTTCTGTGTATATAAATTTGTATATTTAACTTTTTACATTCATTTTCACAAAATTTTGGATTCCAAATTTTCTCCCCATTTGTCCCCTCCCCCCTCCCCAATACACTGAGCATTCTAATTTCCTCTATCACCAATCTGCCCTCTCTTCTAGCCTCCCTCCCTTCTCTTGTCCCCATCTTCTCTTTTGTCCTGTAGGGCCAGATGACTTTCTGTTCCACATTAACTGTATTTCTCATTTCCTAGTAGCAACAACAATACTAAACAGTTGCTCCTAAAACTTTGAGTTCCAAATTCTCCCCATCCCTCCCTCCTCACCCATTCCCTTTGGGAAGGCAGCCAATTCAATGTAGGCCATATTTGTGTAGTTTTGCAAATGACTTCCATAAGAGCCGTGTTATGTAATACTAACTATATTTCCCTCCATCCTATCCTGCCCACCATTGTTTCTATTCTGTCTTTTGATCCTGTCCCTCCCCAAGTGTTGACTTCAAATTGTTCCCTCCTCCCATTGCCCTCCCATCCATCATCCCCCCCACCCTGCTTATCTCCTTCTCCCCCACTTTCCTGTATTGTAAGATAGGTTTTCATATCAAAATAAGTGTGCATTTTATTCCTTCCTTTAGTCGAATGTGATAAGAGTATACTTTGTGTTTTTTCCTCAGCTCTCCTCTTTTTCCCTCCACTACAAGGTCTCCTGCTTGCCTCTTGAATGAGAGATAATTTACCCCATTCCATTTCCCCCTCTCTCCTCCCACTACATTTCTCTCTCACTGTTTACCTTAATTTCTTTATGATATGATCCCATCCTATTCAATCCACTCTGTGCTCTCTGTCTCTGTGTGTATCTGTGTACATACATGTGTACATGTGTGTGTGCGTGTGCGTGTGCATGTGTGTGTATGTGTGTGTGTGTAGTCCCACTAACTACCGAGATACTGAAAAGTTTTAAGAGTTACAGATATTGTCTTTCCATGTAGGAATGTAAACAGTTCACCTTTGGCAAGTTCCTTTCTCTTTGATGTTTGCTTTTTCATGCTTCTTCTCGTTCTTGTGTTTGAAGGCCAAATTTTCTTTTTTTCTCTGGTCTTTTCATCAAGAATGCCTGAAAGTCCTCTATTTCATTGAAAGACCATATATTCCCTTGAAGTATTATATTCAGTTTTCCTGGGTAGCTGATTCTTGGTTTGAGTCCTAGTTCCTTTGACTTCTGGAATATCCTATTCCACACCCTTCAATTCCTTAATGTAGAAGCTGCTAGATCATCTTTTGTTATCCTGATTTTATTTCCACAATGCTTGATTTGTTTCTTTCTACCTGATTGCAATATTTTCTCCTTGACCTGGGAATTCTGGAATTTGGCCACAATGTTCCGAGGAGTTTCTCTTTTTGTATCTCTTTCATGCCGTGATCAGTGAATTCCTTGAATACTTATTTTGCCCTCTAGTTCTAGAATCTCAGGGCAGTTTCCTTGATAATTTCATGAAAGATGATGTCTAGGCTCTCTTATTGTTCATGCCTTTCAGGTAGTCCCATAATTTTTAAATTTTCTCTCCTGGATCTCTTTTCCAGGTGAGTTGTTTTTCCAATGAGATATTTCACATTCTCTTCCATTTTTTCATTCTTTTGGTTTTGTTTTGTGATTTCTTGGTTTCTCATAAAGTCATTAGCGTCCATCTGTTCCATTCTAATTTTGAGAGAACTATTATCTTCAGTGAGCTTTTGAACCTCGTTTTCTATTTGGCTAATTCTGCTTGTGAAAGCGTTCTTCTCCTCATTGGCTTTTTGAACCTCTTTTGCCAATTGAGTGAGCCTATTTTTCAAGGTGTTATTTTCTTCAGCATTTTTTGGGGTCTCCTTTACCAAGGTATTGACCCGTTTTTCATGCTTTTCTTGCATCTCTCTCATTTCTCTTCCCAGTTTTTCCTCCTCCTGCCTAACATGATTTTCAAAATCCTTTTTGAGCTCTTCCTTGGCCTGAGACCATTGGATATCTATTTTGGGTGTTTGGTATACAGAGGCCTTGACTTCTACGTCTTTCCCTGATGGTAAGCATTGTTCCTCCTCATCAGAAATGAAAGAGGGAAACATCTGTTCACCAAGAAAGCAGCCTTCTATGGTCTTATTTTTCTTCCCTTTTCTGGGCATTTTTCCAGCCAGTTACTTGACTTCTGAGTTTCCTGTCCACCCCCACCTAGATTTGCCCAGGTAGTGCTTGTGGTCTGAGATTCAAATGCTGCTCCCCAGCCTCAGGGCTTTCAGTAGTGGGCGTGGCTGTTATTCAATGTGAGCTTAAGTTCTGGTGCTCAGGTGGGGGCAGGCCCACCTCCCAGGCTCAGTTCCCTCAGGGGGTTTATGAGGAGAACTTCAGTAGTGGATCTGAGGTCCTGCTTGCTTGGGTAGCCCAGGTTTGCTGCTGTCCCTGTCTTTGCCGCTGCCTCCCAAGGGACTTGAGTTATGGAGACACCCCTCTCCCCTCTTAGCCAGCCCAGAAGTCTCTCTCACTGACCTGTAGCACCTGTGGGTAGAGGGACTTTTGCAGCTGCTGGAGGTTCTGTCCCTGAAGCCTGCTTTGATCTGCTCCTCTCGGGCCGTGTAGACTGGGCTGGGCTCTGCTGTCCAGTGCATGATGGACCTTTTGGGTCAGTTTTTCAGGGCTCTCTGGAACGGAAATCTTCTCCACTGCGTTGCTGCATGGCTTCCACTGCTCCAGAATGTGTGGGGAGTTCTTTTTTCAGGAAATTTATGAGCTGTGGATTCGGAGCTAGCATATGTGTCTTTCTACTCCACCATCTTGGCTCCTCCCCCCATAATACCAAATCTTAAACTTTTTTATTAGTTCATAGTTTCTTAATTTCAACTTTACTAACCTTTCCTTTCATTTTCAGTATTTCTAATTTGGTATTTGCTTGGGAATTTTCAATTAATTCTTTTTTGACGTTTATCAGCTGCATGCCCAATTTGTTGATCTCCTCTTTCTCTATTTTATTCATGTAAGCACTCAGAGATACAAAACTTCCCTTAAAAACTGCTTTTGCAGCATCCCATAAAATTTGGTGTGTTGTCTCATTGCCATTGTCTTCAATGAAGTTGATTGTTTCTATAATTTGTTGTTTACCTCACTTAGTATTTAGGATTATATTGTTTAGTTTGCAGTTAGTTTTTGGTTTGTGTTTTGATGGCCTTTGATTACACATAAGCTTTATTGCACTATGATCAGAGAAGGGTGAATTGACTATCTCTGCCTTTCTGCACTGGGTTGTGAGGTTATTATTTTTTTTTTATATGTGCCATGTACCACTAAGAAAAAGGTATTTTCCTTTCTATTCCTATTCAATTGTCTCCAGAGATCTGTTATCTTTACCTTATCCAGAATTCAATTCACCTCCTTAACTTCTTTCTTGTTTATTTTGAGATTAGAGTTCTCAAGTTCAGAGCGGAGGAAGTTGAGGTCCCCCACTGGTATAGTTTTGCAGTCTATTTCTTCCTGTAACTCCTTTAACTTCTCCTCTGAGAATTTGGATGCTATACCATTTGGCCCATATGCATTTAGTAATGAAATTGTTTTGTTGTCTATAATGTCTTTTCACAAGATATTGTTTCCTTCCTTACCTCTTTTGATTAGACCTATTTCTGCTTTTGCTTTGTGTGAGATTAGAATTGCTACTCTTGCTTTTTTTTTTATCTATCAGCAGAAGCACAATATATTCTTCTCTAACCTTTTACCTTTACCCTTTGTGTATTTCCCTGTTTCACATGTGTTTCTCCTAAAAACATTTTATTAGATTATGGTATTTAATCCATTCCGCTATCTGTCTGTTTAATGGGAGAGTTTATATCACTTTTATTTACAGTTTTGATTGCTATCTGTGTCTTTCCCTCCCTTCCCTTTCCCCTTGTTAATGCTTTAATTCTCCTTTCTCCCTTCAGCTCCACAACAGTTTTACTTTTTTTACTACCACCTCCCTCAGTCTTCTCTCCCTTCCTTCATTCCCCTCCCTTTTATTCCTCTTTTCCCTTACTACTTTTTACCTTCCTTTTAGCCTTCCCTCCCTTTTCTTTCCCCTACCTTTCCTACTGCACATAGATCTTATTGTATTTCTATACTTAACTGACTTTGTTATACCTTCCTTGAATTCAGTTAGGTGAGTGTACCTCTCAAACAATGCTCATCTCCCTCCCCTCTTTTCTTCTGTTCTAATATATTTTTCTTCCTCTTTCTGAGATGGAATTTATTTTTTCTTCCTCCTCCTTTTCACATCTCTCATTACAATCCCTTTGCAGTCTTATGTCACATTTGTTATCATTACATAATTTAATTTATACCCACTTGCTCTAAGCATATCCCTTTTACATTTCATAATAAATATATAATTCTTATGATTAACAAGTATCATATTCCCTTATAAGGAAGTTTACCATATTGTGTAACAAATTTGTTTTTTTTTTTTCTCCCCTGTTTCCCTTTTTATGCCGCTCTTGAGGCCTGTGTTTGAAGATCAAATTTTGTATCGAGTTCTGGCTTTTTCATCAGGAAGGTCTGGAAATTCCTTATTTCATTGAATGTTCACCTCCTTGCCTGAAATATTATACTCAAATTTGCTGGATAATTTATGCTTGGCTGTAGTCCCAGCTCCTTTGCTTTACACAATATTATATTCTTATTCCTTCAACCTTTTAATGTAGAAACTTCAAGGTCCTATGTGATCCTGACTGTAGCTCCTAGATATTTGAATTGTTTCTTTCTGGCTGCCTGCAGCATTTTCTCCACTTCATAGTTCTGGAATTTGGCAATGATATTCCTTGATGCTTTTAGATTAGGGTCCCTTTGAGGAGGTGAAAGTTGGAGTCATTCAATGACTCTTTTGTCCTCTGGGTCTAGGACTTCTGGGCAATTTCCCTTGATGACTTCTTGGACAATATTGTCTAGGCTCTTTGTTTCTACATGGCTTTCTGGTAGACCAATGATCCTTAGATTTTTCTCTCCTGGATCTATTTTCCTGGTCAGTTGCTTTTTCCAATTAGACATTTTACATTTTCTTTTATCTTTTAATTGTTTAGATTGTGTTTGACTGATTCTTGATATCTCATAGATTCATTAGCTTTTACTTGCCAATTCTATTTTTTCTCAAGTTGTTTTCTTCAGGTAACTTTTGCATCACCTTTTCCATCTGTCTAATTATACCTTTCAAGGAGTTATTTTCACCATTTAGCTTTTGTACTTCTTATTCCATTTGTCCAATTTTCCTTTTCAAGGAGCTGTTCTCATCAGTGAATTCTTTTTAAAGTCATTGCCTTGTCTTTCTTCTATTTCTCTAATTTGTGTTTTAAAATCCTTCCTGAGCTCTTGCAAGAAGGTTCTTTGTATTTAAGACCAGTTCATATTGTCTTCTGAAGTTTCATATGGGAGTACAATCTCAATGCTGACATCTTTGGTATTTGTGTTTTGGTCCTTGTCCTCATAGAAAGATTCTATGATCTTTTCTTTTGTGCTTTGCTTTTTACTCATGATAATAACCCTTTTGCTGTCTTTTGAGGTAGATCTCTGCATCAGTGACACAGGGAGCTCTGTCCCACAGTTCCTGTGGTTAAACCTTGAGGCTTTGTGTGTTATTGCCTCTGGTTCTTTCAGCTAGAAACTAAAATGCTGCAGCTTACCTGGTGCTGAGCTGGCTGGTGTTTGAAACTGAGGCCTATTAGGTCTTTTTGGGTTTCCCAGCAGTTTCTCTGGAGTTAGCTTGTTAAGTGTGGGGGAGGAGTTTTCTGCATGTTGAGGGCTCCTCTGCTGAACTAGAGCATTGGTAAGCTCAGCTGTCTGCACTAGTGTCTTCCTGATTCTACTGGGGTCCTGAGACACTCCTGGGGTCCTGGTGTTGGCAGTTGCTGGCTTCACCCCCCACGGGTTCAGCATGTTCTCTTGGTTTGCTGAGGTGGGACTGTCTGGGACAGTTCTGATCCTGTACTTGTCGCCTTGGGCCACAGGAAGAGTAACCCTCCTTAGAGATCTTTCTAACTTCCCAGCCTGAGAGTCTGTTTACCCCTTCTGCTCTTCCTATTGTTCCAGGTTTCTTTTTTGTTTGTTTGGTTGGTTTTTTCCCCCAGGAAGATATTCTCTGGGCTTGTCAAGAACAAGAGGGGGAGGAGATAGAAATTACAGACCACTCCACAATCTTGGTTCCTGGAACTGGAAATGTAGACTTGTTTTTCGAGTCATTTTTACAGGCATTTTATGGATTATGGGGCAGTGGGTGACCTAATGTAGATCCATTCTTCTACTCCACCATCTTGGCTCTGCCCCCTGAATTGTGTATTTGTTGTAGCTTGGAGTCAATTTTATGACCATGGAATTTATTTCAAGAAATCTGGTCTGTGGATTTCACAAATTTTCCTAAGACATAATTAAAATATAGGCATTATACAATAAAATAGTAGTCTATTCATTAATCTGCATATATTAAGTGCTTACTATGAACCAAATAAGAAGTGCTGAGAATACAGTGAAGTAAAACTTGCACTGTATTGGCAATCAAATTAGGATCTTCTGCCATTTTTGTTTTACTAAAAAATTGAATTGTTGTGTGATTGAATAATGTGATTGTGGAAGATCTTTCTCACCCTTTGATGCACTTGTCTATTGTGGGAAGCTTGATTAAGGGAGTTGTTTTGTATGAGCTTCCTAAGTACCTTTTGTTTTTTTTCTAGTGAGGCACTGGGTCAGAGGGTTATGTCCTCTGATCCTAAAAAAGTGTATCACTACTCTGAGGTTGAAGTTTTCCTTTCGGAGCTTAGTTTTTGGAATAAGGTCTGTGTGCCAGATGAGATCTTTGAAGCCACTGAAAAGCCCCCTTGACTTTTTGAAAACCCAGATGTTGGCACTTCCTTCTCTGGTAAAGATATATGTATGTTAATGGTCAGGCAGTTTGGAAGTGCCATCTGTTGATTCTTGATTTCTCTCAAGTTTTAATTTTAATTTTCTCTGATACCTATGCTTGATCCTCATTTTATAGGTGAACTATAGGTATAGATTGAATGACTTGCTCAAGAACACATAATCAGAATTTTAATTTCAGTCCTTGGATTCTAAGTAGAGATGCATTTCTCTGAACTACGCTGCCTTTCAAAGATTGTTGACATCCTCATTTTTTCACAGATATCTTGAAAATTGATTACTCAATACTTTTGACATAGCATTCATTCTAGTATTGATTTTTTAATGTATTTTCCTTCTGTTCCTCCTGCTTTTGTTTTTGCCAGTCATTTCTTCTTCATACGGAACTTTAAGGTCTTATTCCAAATGAGGTTTTTGTTTAAAATTATCTTTGAAAGTAAAATGTTGTTTTTATAAACTTAATCTTGTCTATTTTCTGCATGTTTATTGTTGCCCTTTCTTTCACTACTAATGCATTTTATTTTGGCCTAGTTTAGTTGAGCTTAATGGAAGGCTTTATACAGGCTCCTTTTTTTCTTCTCTACTGCTCTTTTTGATGCTTTGTGAAATGATGCAGCTTCTAATTTTCACTACCCTATTCTTTATAAAAATAGAAAATTAATTTATATTTTAACTTAACAAAGTAGTTTAGACATAGTATAAACAGATTCTTGTTGAGCGAATAACTGAAATATGTTATGCCCTTCAAATCAAGCCCTCTATTTGGAAAAGATATCAAAGGAAGTCAAGGTAGCCTTTTTGTGTCCTTGTTGTCCTAATGATTTTACTCTCAGGAGATCATTACAACCTAATATAACAAGAAAATTTTGAGTTCATCTGATATGAGCTCATAATTCATCTTAACATGTGAAAATGTCATGTTCTCCTCAATCATCTGCTTGATTTCAACCTCTCCTACAAACCAATCTATCTTATGCAATGCTCTCAGATTAATTTTTCATTACAACTATGATCCCAATGCTTCCTATTTCCTAAACCTTCAACAATTGTTAGTCTAGTCTGTTGTTTAGGTCTTTCATGACATGGACTTAGTGTAGAATTCAAGCTAATTTAAACTACTCATCATTCATAAAACACTTTCTCCCTCAACTTATATTTTTCTTAATACCATAAAAAGTTATTATTTATACAGTATTTAAGTTTTGATAATCACTCCATCCATAATCACATTTATTGGGATAACATTATAGTAATTTTTAAATTCTCAAAAATCATTACTGTAAAATAATGAAATGGAAACATTGGAAATAATGTATCCCATTTATAGTAAATATTATGATTTTTATTGGATTGCTTCCCATTGCAATTCTAAACATCCTTTTGGGCACCTCTCAAACACCACTACTTCCTTGTATATTTAATGCTGAAGTAATTTCTTTAACTGTGAACTTTTACTACATACATTACTAAAACTACTTGTATACTAAGCACATTCTGATATGCATTATATTAATTGATATGCTTCTCATTCCACCTGCAGTAGCATACTGACCTTGTGCAGAATTACAATGTCTTTCATATCTGAGCCTTTTTTTACCTTAGGAATGCGTAGAAGACACTGCCTAAAGGAAGGGAAGGAAAAAACAATATAATAAGCACCTATTAAGTATGCTACTAAATGCTTAAAATATATTATCTCTTAATCTATACCACAATCCTGGAATTAGGTGTCATTATTACTCCCATTTTACAGTGAAGAGAAGCAGGCAGTAGCTGAGTAATTTGCCCATAGTAACATCTAGAAGGTGTCCAATGCCAGATCTGAATTCAGGTATTCCTGATTCCAAAGCACTAGCTCTAAACAACCTAATTTGTTTAAATGTCCTTTAATTTACACCTATATTTCTTCAGTTCTCTCTTTGAAAATAGATAGTATTTTTCATTATGGGTCCTTCAGAATTCTTTTGGATTATTTTTCTTCATCAGAATGGCTAATTTTTCACACTTAATCATCCTTAGAGTATTGCTGTTCTGTGTAAAATATTCTCTTGGCTCTCTTCACTTCAGTGTAAATTAGTTCATAGTTATTTGAACTACCCAGAATTTTCTAAAATCATCCTGCTCATCATTTCTTATGGCACAATCACAGTCCATCACAATTACATATTGTATTTTTGTTCAGCCATTCCCCAATTGTGAGACATCTCCTCAATTTTCAGTTCTTTGCCACTATGAAAACCACTATGAATGACACACACACACACACATACACACACACATACATATACAAATGTATGTATGTGTGTGTGTATGTATGTAGTCATTCAAATAGTTCCTTCTCACCTTTCTTTAATCTCTTTAGGATTTTGACCTCTTAATTAACCTGTTTTCAAATTATCAAATATAAAATTTCTCCCCTATTTCTCAGTTACCCTATTAAAGTCTCAGTCTTTTGTATATCTCTTTAACAGGAATGGTGCAGGATTGAATATGTTGCCTCTGTTCCTAAATATATATTTAAATAGAAAAACTACCTCCTTACTTTATGAATGTGAGGTTTCATCATTGTTACTTATATTGATTCTTGGCTACTAATCTTACTAGAATAGAATACTAGAATAGAACTTAATCTTACTATATTTACAGAAAATTAACCTATTGACTACAACATATGTAGTTCTGACTTTACGATATAGAAATCTGGAAGAGAACCATAATTCATTTGTCAAATTTGAGTCATTCTCATGATAGGATGTAATAGCAATATAAAATGAAACACAAAATTATAACAACTAATAGACAACATCAAGTAATTCTACTCATCTCACATTCTAGTACCACAAAGACATATGTGATGTCTTAATAATACGGAATTTTAATGAAATGCTTATACTCAGTCCTTGCATCAATTCATTAAAAATGTCCTATATGTTTGAAGAAGCAGAGAGGATTTTTGTTTGTTTTGCTTTGATTTTTGGTTATGTTTTTTTAACTCGGTGTTTTATTTTGTTTTCTACCTCAAGTTATATTGTCTTTTCTCTTCAAGGGATTACTAGAGGAATTTTAATGCCTTATACATTGCTGATTTTCCAGATTGTCCTATATTCTACTAGGAAGTATTTTCACTGAGGAGAGTTGGGTTTCACTCGTGATGGCTTAGGGGTAATAATTTGAGGGAGAAATTTTGTTCTTTCCTTTTCTCTATTAGCTTTTTTTTTAACTCTAACCCTAACCCTTTTCCCACCTCTTTTTCTTCTTCTTCCTAGTTTCTTTCTCTCTGTTTCTTCTTTCCTCCCTCCCATACTTATTCCTATCTCCTGTCCTTCTCTCCTCTTCCCTCCCCTCCCCCTCTTCTCCTTTCTCCTTCCCTTTCTTTTTTCCTTCCTTCCTTCCTTCCTTCCTTCCTTCCTTCCTTCCTTCCTTCCTTCCTTCCTTCCTTCCTTCCTTCCTTCCTTCCTTCCTTCCTTTCTTCCTTCCTTTCTTCCATCCTTCCTTCCTTTCTTCCTTCCTTCCTTCCTTCCTTCCTTCCTTCCTTCCTTCCTTCCTTCCTTCCTTCCTTCTCTCTCTCTCTCTCTCTGTCTCTCTCTCTCTCTCTCTCTCTCTCTCTCTCTCTCTCTCCCCTTTATTTCTTTTGTTCATTCTCCACAGGTTTGGTTGGCCCTTGTATGCACTAACTAGGTAATAACTTTGGACGAGCTTTGTGAAATTCTTTTCATTTGCTGCATAACATAATGTTTTATTTAGAAATCATGTGTAACCTCCAAGGTGTGTTCAGTCTGCCTAGGTGTTCCCTTAAAATTTAAGTACCAGAGTGATTGAGAATGGTGCTGAAAAGACTACTGTCCTCTTTCCTTGGAATTTGGAAGATAATTAAAAACTGACCTTTTGAGAATCTGTTGTGAAAGGCACTTAGGGGAAAGATGTACAAAAGATAATGCTTGAATTTCTCCATGACCCCAGATGCATTTCCAGAATTGAGAAGATGGACAAGTGTGATATCTGGACATTTACTTTGCTAAGAAAATAGTATTCAACATGTTCTAGATTGCAACAGAGTTCATGCAAAATTCCCCTACTTACTTTTAGCTTCCTGTGCATACTGTGTGTTACATCATTCTTTCCTACATTAGCGTCAGCTTACAGCTGGCTATATGTAATTCAGAACAGAAAGACTCAGATGCTTAAGGACAAGAACACAATGAACATTTTGGCCACTGAACAGAAAAAAAAAATGACTCATTTTAAAAGGAGTGACCTATTCTCTGTTCTCTCTTAGTATCTGTAGACTGTTTCAGATTGAAATCTTTAACTTCATTTTAGTCTGTACTTTGTGGGTCAGGAGGAATAGCCCACTTTTCTTCTCTTCAGCCTAAGAAAAAGGTCAAATTGCTAGTATATGGAAGCCAAAATAGGTCCTTGGCTTAATGAACTGAGGAAACTCGATTTCTTTTTCTCCTCCTTTATCTTCATTTGTCTAAGAATGAGTCCAAATAGTAAATCAAGATGGAAGACTTTCAGACTTGAAGACAACTTCATGTATTCAAGAAATTGGAGATCCTATGGGTCATAGTTAAAGTTAAAGAGTAACAAGAGCACTTTTGACTCTTGATGATGATGGCCACTTGCCTCACGATAAGCCCAATCTTGGGCCTGGCTTTCCCAAATATATATCAACCCAGAGGGAGTTGTACAGGCAGGGCAGAAATAAGGGAAATTGTAATTATACCATTTCAGTAGTCCCAAAGGCTGATTCATGTTCAGATATTGAGGTCTTAACTGCTTAGTATAACAGTAGTTGTGATAAGTGCTATTCACTTTATGTTTTCTTCTCAATGGGAGAATCTTTTGTGTTAATCACTTCATTTGCGTGTAACAAATAAATAGATGCCATACACCTGACTCAAATTTTACGCTGAGGTTATGTACTTCACACTAGGAAGACTCCATACATGAGTCAAAATTGAAATTATATAGACTTTATTTTTTTCCCAACAGGGTACTAGTATGGGAGAGGAACAAGCCCGTGGTTGAAAGAAATGAAGACTTCTTTTAGGTGTCCAAGACTGACCCACTCCTCTCCCTCTCTTGTAATAAGCCTAGCAATAGTTCTAATTATTATAAGTAGTTTAAATCCTTACTAAACAATATGCTTATTGAAGTCAGTTTACTCATTGTTTTCTGAACACCTAGCACAATGCCCTAGATAGGATACAAACAGTAAATATTTGTTGAATTAGTTTGACTTAAGGTGTTTGGGGATTTATTTATTTATTTATCTATCTATTTATTTTTTGGAGGGGTGAATGGGAAGGTGCTTAAGTTTATTGTGCATGTACTTTTGTCTCTGTAGGCTGTTGTGCAATTTCTTGTCATAAAGCATGTCACATACTCTCATTCTGTTATGCCACAGTTTGGTCTTTACGATCATATTATTCCTAAAAATTACTGAATGACTGTGTTATACTGATGATCAGCTGAACTTTCAGCTCAGTTCGTTGAAAAAAATGGCAAATTCGACAATATTGAAACATACAGCGATAGATTCTTATCAATTACAGGCAAAATCTATTGCAATACAGTCATGTTGTGAGGAGTAGTCTACTAACACTCCTGCCTCATTTTCTTAATAATAAGGTAATGTCAATATTATTTTTAATTATGTACATGCTACTAATGTTCTAAATATATTGATCTCAAGGTTTCACAGTGTATTTTATTCCATTTTATAGTTATTGATCAGGAACAACACTGTTTATTATTTCCCAATTGAAATAATAATAATAATTTTCCAATTATCAGTGGCTTAAAATTTTTAATTTGTAGCATTCTTTATGCAAGGGATCTATGCTTCTAAGTAGTGTTTAGATAGCTTTCAGAAGCATTTAGAATCTGCTGTGTATTTAAAATGCTTATTTTTCTCAAGAATCTATGTTGAGACATTGGGTTTTTTTGGTATTCTTATCAACCAAAGATATTATCATGATATAGTAACTAAAGACATTCATAAACAATATTACCTGACATAAAATTGTGTTAAATGGATGAAGTTCTTAAAATGGTATTCCTAATAACTTTATATGTATTATACTTATTTTTATAGCACTTAACAAACTAATTATCTTATACATTTAATTTCATTTGATACATCAAATAAATTGAAATACACTTAAGCTGTACAAAAAACATTGTAATCTTTGAAGAACATTTTGAAAAGTAGAAGAAAATTTCCATTGGGACTCATAAAGTTCATAAATCTTTGCACATTGTGATTCAAATTCAACATTTCACGTACACGCAAACTGTAAAACTTTGCAAAGTTTCCTAAAATATAACTCAAAACTTTTAACTACCCAAACTGATTGCTAATTTATTAAAAATATGAATTTCTTCTCATATTTTTAGAATAAATCATTGTAATCTGTATCAGAACTGTCTAGTATTTAAAGACCATGCTGTCATCATGGAAAGGAACATCACTAGGGATCCTGCAACTATATTTTCATAGAAAAATCAATCTCAAATAATTAAGGGTGTAAAGGGAGGACTTTGCAGAGTATAACATAAGATCATTGAAGGGAAAAAGTTTTTTTTTTTTTTGGTTGGCTTTTTTTTTCATCTTGTGTCTAGTATAGTGTGTTTCATAAAGGAAATGCTTAAAGATATTTGCAGAGTTAGCATTAAGTAATGTTCACATACTAATTTAACAAATTCTGTTCATTCTACCACTGAAATATCTCTTTAATGACCCCTTTCTTTTACTTCAAACTATTGCCCTCCAAATCCAAACTATTCCTTCCTACTAATTTCTCTCCTCTTCAAAGCATCATTCTTATAAGTGTCAAAGAAACATTCCAAAGAACAAATTTAATCATATCCTATCTTGGAATTTGAGTTATTCTACAATTAAATTAGAACCCATCTTTCTCATCTTAATGAACCTCATAACAACATACTGTGCAATTTTATATTCAGTTCAGATTTGACCATTAACCATTTCTTGATCTCTTCCATCTTTCCTTCTCTTGCCTTTCTATATCCCCTATATGTTTTCCCGTTCTAAAAACAGATACTTTAAACACATCTACTTTCAGCAGTGTTTCTTTCCACAAGATATATTTCAAGTATTTCTTTTTGCCATTTGTATATTGACTAAGTCTTTGATATTGGCATATGCAAAATTTCAAAATTCGTTCTTCCATTGTAAATCATTACCTTATCTTCAAATTAACTCTTAGTTGTCTGAGTCACTGGAAGATCAAGTTCCTGAACAATGAAAACACACATAACACATGTTAGAAGTAGGATCTACTTTGACCTTTTTGCTACTATATTCATAGCTTCTGGCACAGAATGCTGCAAATATGAGATACTTAACAAATATTTATTAAAGAGGGAAAATAAGAAAATATTGGCATGTACTCTCTTGCCTAATCTGTCAGGCACTGAAGATAAACAATTTCTACTATGCAATCATAGGAATTCTAATTTTCTAGTATTGTCAATACCTAACATGTCTAAAGCCCATGTGTATCTCATAAGCTTACAGTTGCACCCACTAATCATTTATATTTTCTTTCACCTACACATTGTCCCAGTTGAAATTACCAAAAAGTCATTTTTAAACAACTTATGAAAAGTTTTTTTTTCTTCCTTTTGGATTATGTCCAGGGAGAGGATTGAAAACATAAAGGAAGAAGAGGAAGATGAAAATTATTTAGGGGAATTAGTGTTAAAGAAAAATCAACAGGATGTATGAGATCAACCAAGTCCCATATCCATCTGAACCACCCAATGGACCACTATTTAGCACTAAAAGCAACATTTGATAAGGTTTCTCATAAGTTAGTGAAACACAAATATTTATGGTTTCTGAAGTCAGTAATTTCTTAGGGGGAATAATGTGCATTATATGTTTACTGCACAACAAGGAGCACTTTCTAATTCTCTTCTAATTAGTCATTTAAATTTCACCATTTTTTCACATTCTCAAATTATTATTTAACTACATCAATACCATACTAAACACTGAACTCATAATTTCTTGTCCTGCTATTTTCATATTATTTTAGATATATAGTCATGTAACAATATAGTTTATGAGGCCACAGATCTCTTTTACTCAAAGTTTTATCTAAATAAATAATTCTACCAGTAATATTCCTAAGTGATCATCTAACTTCTGCCTCATGGACTTCCAGGGATACTTCAAGAAGCATTCAGGCAAACTAATCCCCTTAAAATAACTTTAAAATAAAAGCTCAAATTGAATTATTAAGTGATAGAGTCAAGAAAAGATCATGTGACACTCTCTTCCATACCAAGATAAATTATGACGTCAGGAAGAGGGGTGTATGAAAAATATTCTCCTGAAGCACAAGTAGATACAGAATCATTGAAGTTCAGTGGCAAGACAAAAGTCAGAATGATTGATCATGGCTATGAATGCAGTAGATGACCTTGGTATCTTTGATATCTGAACAAATTCTAAGTGTCCCACGGCACTTGCTTCAACACCTTCATGGTCATTGGAAAAAAACTGTTTTCATCTGCCCATTCCACCAGGGAACACTTCTGCATACTTGGGATAGACATGTCCTTAACTCACCAAAAGGTTTGAGGTTTGTTATTTACTCTCAACCTGAGGTTAATCCATGTGCTGAGATGAATGATTTGTGGCTGTTATTCATGCTACAGCTTTTTGGAACCACAGGTGATAATTGGATAAAGGTGCATGCCAAAGATGAATGAGCAGCCGTGAAAAGGGCTCAGGAAGATTGCACACCAGAGGTGATGTATCCCACTATATGCCATACACCCCCACTATCTATTTAAAACAAAAGCAAGCATTATCTCTAAGGACATAGAATGAAATAACCCCAATAGGATTATGAAGGATATTCATTATCACCTCTCTTATTCTATACCCTATAATAAAACTAGATACAGTAATTAGACAAGAAAAAGTAATTGAAAGGATAAAAATAGACAATAAGGAATCCAAACTATCTTTCTTTGCAGGGACATGGTACTAGATATAGAGAAACCTAGAGAATCAACTAAAAGACTCATTGAAGTAATTAACAACTTTAGTAAAATTACACTATATAAATAGACACAAATAAAGCATTAGCATTTCCATTTGTAACCAAAAAATGAGCAAGAGATAGAAAAATTCCATCAAAATAATTGCAGGCAATATAAAGTACTTGAAAGTCTACCTTCCAAGGCAAAACCAGGCACGTTATGAACACAGTTACAAAGCATTTTTCACACAAAGGAATCTTGACCAAACATTTGGAGAAATATTAATTACTCATGATTAGGTTGAGTGAATACATTATATATGACAACTTCTGTCTCAAGATTCGAGGTGATAAGAAGCTCCCGTACCTCTTCACATTCACTCCCAAGCAGCTCAATTACTTTCTATTGCTATGATCATAAGAAAGTTATTTATTCGATTTGATTCTTTAAATCTGAAAAATGTCTTTCTTGAGTTTATCCCAAATTCAGACTCTTTTCTCTAGATTGTAAAACTCCTTCTCTAAATAAACTTGATAAGTTATCTATTGCCTAAGCCCTCATGTAGTTCAACACATATGATCTGCCTCTACTTTCTGCCACTGGAATCATAAAATATTAATCCTTGTATCATTCTTTCTCATGTAAAATCCATAGAATAGTTTATTCTTTAAGGGGCTCAAAGACCATATATGTGTGTATGTGTACATATGTGTATATACACACAAATACACAAAACATTGATGATTTTAGATAGAAACATAATTATATTGGCAAAAATGACAAAACTTACAGAAAGAGTGAAGTTCCAAAGATTCTCTTTAAGTTTAAGCTTAGAGCTGACTTTTTTCTTCTCTCTCTCCATGTCTTGATGGTCCTTATACATACACACGCACACACACACACACGCACATATATATATATATACATATATGAAAGTAAATTCAGAATGTGAACACACATATGCATGCACATATACCTATATACACATATGAATACACATGATCCTTCCAATGTCCAATAAATAAACAAATATCTTCACAAAAAATAAACAGACAAAATCTTTTTTAAGGACTTTATGCTTTACTAGAAGGGATAAGTCACTTTCACTAATAAGTAAATAGAAAGTAACTTAAGGAGGAAGAGAATACCAAAAAATGTGGAGACAAGTGAAGATTTTGAAGATGTGGCAACACCCAAGCTGAGTGGGACCAAGATGAGGGAGTCAGAGCATTCTATCCCATCAAGCCTCTTGTGTTATGGAAGAAGTTGGGAAAATAATAGAGAACCTCGGAGACATCAAAATAGTCTAATTAGTTTAGATCACTGGGTGAATGGGAGCAATTCAAATAAGACTGGAAAGTAATTTTGCAAAGGTTGTTCTAAGGTTACAAACCAGACTTAAACAAAGATTATAGTACACTCAAAAGAAAAAAAATAAATTTCAGTTTAGAAAGGAACTGATCAGTTATCTTTGGATGAGTTTGAAATATTGTCAATGTAGATGTATGGTGGTTTTGAGAGATTTATGAAGTATGTCTTTTTTTTTTAATTTGAGGAGGAGGAAGGAGGATTAAAGGAAGGAGAAGTGGGGAAAGAAAGATTAAGGGAGCAAACTCACAGAGTAGACATAATCACAAGCAGTCAGTGAGTACAATACAGCCTGAAAAAGAGTCTCCACTGCAACATGCTAAATACATGAGAAAAGATAAGATCAAAGGAACATATAGGATGACTCTCAACAAAAATGTGGTTCTTATTTTCTCTTTAGATTACATCAGAAGGAAAGAGAAGAAATGAAGTTATTTGAAGTGTGGAATGGTGAAGGAAGAAAATTAGAAGATGACTTTAATTTTCTCAACTAGGTAGGAAGAAACTTTATTTCCTGAGCATTACTTAATTGAACAATGTAGAGTTCCTGATGAGAGAGAAAACTATTTGTAACAGACAACACAAGGAGTATAACAGAATATTAATCTTTATTTTTATACATTTTATATTGCATAATGTATATTGTATAATAGTTAATTAATAGTTAATAGTTAATAAATATTAATGAATGAGTGCTATATTTTATGAAAATTTGTTTCTGTATCTATTGATATATCCTTACGGTTATGTGGTTGATCTGATTAATTATGCTAAAATATAAACAGCAGTACTTTTTGTTTTAATGGAAAGTTAGAAAGAATGTGTCCAGTTACTGGAGAATGACTAAATAAGTTGTGGTACAGGAAAATAATGGGATATTGTTACATGTTAAAGAAGAAGAAATAAGAATTCAAAGAAATATGAGAAAACTTATGTGAAATAATATGGAATGAAGATTACAAAGGCCCCTAATTATACAGGGCTGAGAAATTTCAAGGAGAATAAAATACAGAATCATCATTACAAATTTATAATGTGGACTTCACACATATTCTGTTTAAACAAATAAAAAATTTTAACTGTTTAAGTCAACTAACCATACTTTAAGGGAATTTTTCCTTATGAAAAGTAGTGTATAAATATCTTTGCAAGATCATTTACTCTCTGAAATTGTACCTTAAAAAATATTTTAATGAGAAAATCATAGGTCTTTAAAGTCTTAGTATTTAAAGAGTAATGTGTAAATTTGTAATGGTCAGGCATCCAAAAATCGAATTTTTATAATTATCTATAATATAACTTATTATATTTATATAATATATATATATTTATATATATTTATAATTTATAATTATCTATAGATTTATAATTTATCTTTTATATTTATATAATATCTATATCTATAATATATAATATATAATATTGAATTTATAATTATCTATAAATAAGCAAAACAAATAATGATGATAAGAAATCTACCACTGTCTTTACTCAGGAAAAGAAGAAATTCATTTTTCACGACAATAAATACTACCTTATTAAAAGAGATAAATCAATAAAAACTTATTTTTGAAAAAATGTTTAAAAGCATTAGTTAATGGTAATAGCAGTAAGTCTAAAAATTTCTTTAGTGTTTTTCAAAACTGACATTACTTAGTTTTCAAGGTAAATCTCAATTAATATTTCGTTTGGTAGCCATGAAACTTCTTTAAACATTAAATATAAATAAAGACAGATAATTTGATAATCATATAAATGACATTTTGAGTTGAATATCTGAATGTTGAGAAACAAAAACATAGTTCTACTTATTTACACATGTTTTTGCATATAATATAAAGGGTTTGTTATTTTCAGCATAATTGCATTGAAAGCACAGGTAGTTTCAAACAGAAGTAAGAATAATTTGGTTTCAAACTATTTTTAATTCTCCCTTATATTATTCTACTTCCTCAATCCTGTATTCTTTCTTCTTTCTTTGCATTTACATGCAATCTCACATGCTCATAATCCATTATTGCTCCAACACTATTCTCCCTGGAATGACCAATACTTTTCAACAAATCATACACATCTCCAAAGAAAACAGACCCCTCATTAACTGGTAACCTTTCTTTTGCAATAGAAAGATAACCTATTCTGTTTTTCTGTAATCAAATTTAAAGGAATGAAGAGCTCCTTAAAATTTGGGCAAAATTGTGGAACTTTTAATTTTTGCTGTCTCTCTGATTCTTCTTGCCACAGTTTTAAAATCATCCCATCAGGCTCATATACCACTATCAACAACTGCATATGTTCCCTAACCCTCCAAAAATTTCAATGTCTCTCTTTGAATTCTCATCTAAATATACACTTGTCCTTCTTATGTGAAATGGATGTCATTAACTGTCATTAGGATACCTGGAAATCTTTGAATGGCCCATCCCAGGTGAGAAAAGTAAGAGAACTTTAATGGATTGTCTCAGGAGTATATTTTTTTCCCTGGAGGACAGGGACTATATTTTGCCCTTTTGTTTTCCTTATACTTAGCACAGTGCTTGACACATATTAAATAGTAAATGTCTGTGTGAGTGTGTGTTTGTGTGTGCATAAAACATGATTGCATATAATATATTGTATAAAATATGCAAATGTATATATTTGATTACATATATAATATAATGGTCTTGTTGTCGAGTCATTTCAGTCATGCCCAACCCTTATTAACCCAAATTTGGAACGTTCTTTGCAAATACTGGAGTGATTTGCCAATTCTTTCTCCAGATCATTTTACAGATGAGCAACTGAGTCAATCATGGTTAAATGATTGGCCAGGATAACATCGCTAGTGTCTGAAATCAGGTGTGAACTGTCACCTGGACAATAATTGGACTTCAACTAGGGAATGGCCAAAGACAAACAGAGTATATCAGGGACAGACAGATGTGCCAGAAATCAAGTTGCAGTTCAATTAATTTCAGAGAGAGAAATGCAAGCTCGCAAAGGAAGTACTTCAGAAGAGTACTTATCTTGCTGGGGCAAAAGCAGAGTTTATGCATATATAAAATACATAATGAGAGTAGATCACAGGGCAATCATTCTGAAATCTTGAAACAATTCTCATGGCATGGCTATGTGTGTAGTCACCTTAGAGACAATCCAGGTGATCGTGGGTCCTGTGGGAACAGTTCTTAAGTTTATTGCTCCAAGTCTTTAGAGGAACATTGAGGCTTGTAATTATTCAACAGCGTCCAGAACTACAGTTAGCATTATTGGAATATTTTTCACAGTCTCTGGTTCAGTTCATTCAACAGTTACAAGTATTGGAATGTAGAAGCATTAGTGTTTCAAGAGTTCTTGATTTATTACTTTCTACTGCATTCTGTCTCACTGCTAAGCCAGAATCTCCTAGGAATATGAAAGTTACAACAAATCTAGATATTTAGTGTAATCATTACACATATCACACAAAATAATATGAGAATCATAAATCCTCTGGCATAACTCATCAAGATGGGTCTTCCTGCTTTCAAGTCTAATTAATGCTCTATCTACTGCATCATCTAACTGTCTCATAATATATTAATATGTACATAAATATGCATTTTAATACAATTTTGATATACCTTAATATACACATGTGTATATTATTATGACCAGGCATCCAAAAATTAATTTGACAACTTTTATAATAGTCTTATAAAGGCTTCAGAGATCACTTAGTCCAAAGCATACCAAACATGATCACCAATCATAACTTGAAGCTCCCCAGCAGTATGAAATCATTCCTTCTTTATATCCTATAATTTAAGACTAATTCTAAGGTACTCTAAGAATCTATAAGTTCTTTAATTCTTTCATTTTATAGAGATGGAGACAAAAACATAGGGAGGTTAAAGGCACTCACACAAATTTTAAATCATTTTGTAACTATAATTCCGACTCTTTTTACAATGTAATGTTATTTTGAGATCTGTTTAGTCTTATTTTTAATTCTACAAAATACTAGCTATAGATTTTTGTTCTGTAGCATCTACAGAGTGGCTAAGCAAATCATCTATGCTTTCAAATAAGACAATCATAAAATGCTTACTGATTCAGAGGAAAGAACATATTCTTCGGGCAATCCAATAAAGATCTCTGACTGTTCAAATAGTTTCTGAGCATAATATCAACTAATTCATTTTCCACCAGCTTGTATATAGGGTAATTTAGGAGAATTTGCCTACTGCCTTTGCCAAAACTAAGAAAATTATGTGTATAGCATTGCTTTTATCTAAAAGTCTAGTAACTCTATGAAGAAGTAAACAATTTAGGAATAACTTTTTATTTAGTCAAAGAAAAATTCAAAGTTTATTAAAAATCTGCTATGTTGAGTAGATTGTTAAGGAATCTAAGCATTTGTGATGCTTGTGTTGACAAGTAGGCCAGAAAACATCTGAACATCTTCATGGAGGTAAGATGAACCTTAAATGCAAAAAGATGGTGGGAGGGATCTAGTGGTGGTCAAGTAGTCTGAGGTGACTGGGGGAGGGATGCAGGGAGGATCCTGAGGATGAATTCAGGGAAGATCTTTATGGAGACTGGAATGACTAAAGGAAAGAAACCAGAAACCAAGAAAATGGAATCTTGATAGAATCAAGGGTGGAATGCAGTAAGAGACAATTTGGAGGTACCAGACAATGAAGAGCTAGGCCAGGTTAAGGCAGAGATTTGGGCATAAAGAAAATGAAAGGTGTATAACCTCAGGCAACAGCCTTATGAAGTAGCAAGATTCAAGGAGAGTTCAAGGGGGTTCCAGAGCCTATACCCTATTACCCTATACCCTATTCCCCATGCAAACAAATGGGACCCAAATTCTTTTGGGGTAGGGGGCAAAAGTCTTGGCTTCTGAAACTGCTTTCTGCTAACAAGGATGTAGAGATGTTCCTGTCTCAATAGGTCCTGTCAACGGGTTACATAACCTGAACAGTCATCTGGAAGTTGAGGGCTTGGACTTTGAAAGAAACAAAGCCGGTGAGGAGGTTCAGCAAACACGGACCATATCGGCACGAAAGAGAGCAGAGAAAAGATAATTTCCATGACATAAAAGATAATTTCTCTGGAGGGAATTAAAAATAACAAAGAAAAGGCCAAAACAGAAAGGGAAAAGGGGAGGTTGGAAAGGGAAAATTTTTGCTGTCAGAGCTCCCTTTTCTTTCTGAATTGCTCCATAGGCATGTAGAACATGGAAAGCATATTTTGAGCCGTTAAAAAACTTTTATTTTCTCCTAGCTCTAAGACTCTGGTGGGTGCTATTAATTCTGACTTCTGGGAAGAGTTCCCAAGGGATATGGGTTTGGGACTTATAGTGTGGTGAGGAATAACTTTTTGATGAACATATTAAGACATTTTTAAATTTTCTCTTAGCTTTCTAAATGTTTGTCAATAATCCTTCTAATAATGTGTTAAAGTATTTTACTCATAATCAAAGTCAAGTTTATTAGCCTAAGATTTTAAGAAGTAACTATTTTGACTTTGAATTCCAATTCTAACTTCAATATTCTAAGGAATAATTACTATCATTTTCTTTTCTTATTGCATCTTTCCTGTTCTAAATTACTTTCAATGATCGCTTAGAACAGCTCAGCACTTATAAGCATAGGTTCCTTTACTATCTGGGGATCTAATTTTCCTTTCCTACAACTTTAAATTCATTTTCAACCTATGATCATCATCATGAAGGTTTGGGCTTTTTAATACTTAAAAAAATAAATAAAGTACAGGGGTATTCACTCCCACCTCTGGCCCCTACATGTGGATTTTCAGTATTTATGGCAAGCTCCAGTTGTTCCTTTTTTCCTCCCAGCAGGTGTAATGTATTCTCTTGACATTGCCATTGATTGTCCCCTACATAACAACACTTTCAGCAGAAGATAGAGTGACTGGTGGAGAGACAACAGCATAACCCCCAGTCTGATTCTTAAATCAAGAAAAAAGTTGATTGACTTCTTTTTACATAAAGCAAAAAGCCCAAGACCCCATCTTTTCTTCCGTTCATTCATTTACAAAATTAATAGCTCAATATCGTTTTACATATTGTTCCTTAGCCTTCCATTATCACCTAAATTAAATGAACATTTATTTTAGCCTATATTCCAATACCAGTCACTATTTTTTTTTGTTACTTCATGCTGGTTTGTATTAACTACATTTTTAGAAAGCAAATTTTTCAATTCAATAACCATTTATTAAGTGCCAACTGCATATAAGCTAATCTGCTATGCACCTGGCATGATGCAGAGACTCCATAAGATATTTTGCCATTCTTGTGGAGCTCACAGTTTAATGAATTAAAATGAAATGGTTCCTACAATTATTTTTTCTTTAAATAGTATTTTTATTTCCCCAATTATATATTAGATAATTTTTAGCATTCATTTCTACAAAATTTTGACTTCCAAATTATTCTCTCTCCTTTGCCCTTCTGAAAATGAGTGTGAATAGTTTGTTGTTAACTTGGAGGCAAAGTTGAGCCTATAAATACATACATACATACATATACACATATATATGTATATATGCACACATATAGAGTATATATATCTGCCACTCAGGGCTGAGATTCAGATCAGTCCCTCAATTCCCACATGGGCTTTAGGTGGGAGACTCCAAAACTGGAAGGTGCAGCTGCAGTAACTGCTGCAGGGGATCCAGACAGAACTCCACTCTCTTGGGTGAAGGAGTCCTCCCGCTGATCATGGAAGCTATCTGTGGTGGTTATGGGTTGAGCAATCTGGGATCTGCTGCTGCCAGGGGCTCCTGAAATCTGTTCATGGTCCTGTCCCTCCTAAGTTGGGCTGCACTCCCCTCTTACTGGGCTGCAATTTGTGTGCTCCAATATGTTTAGTTTTCAACATTCATTTCCACAAGATTTTGAGTTCCAAACTGCCTCCCCATCTCTCTTCTCCCCCCATCCCAAGACCTTGTGCATCTTGATTACCCTTTCCCCCTATCTGCCCTCATTTTCATCAGACCCCTCCTTTCCTTTATCACCACCTTCTCTCTTTACTTGCAGGGAAATATAGATTTCTATACCTCATTACTTGTATTTCTTATTTACCAATTGCATGCAAAAGCTATTCTCCATATTCCTTCCTAGAACTATGAGTTCAAATTTCTCTCCCTTCCTCCCATCCCATCCATCTCCACTGAGAAGGCAAGAATTCAATATAGGCTATACATGTGTAGTTATGCAAAAGACTTCCATAGTAGTCATGTTGTGAAAGACTAACCATTATTTCCTTCCATCCTATCCTGCTCTCCATTGATTCTGTTCTCTCTTTTAACCTTATCCCTCTCATAAAGTGTTTATTTCTAATTACTCCCTCCTCCCATTTTCCCACCCTTCTATCTTCACCCAACACCCCACTTACACTCTTCTCCCCTACCTTCCTGTAGTCTAAGATATATTTTCATACCCAATTGAGTGTGCATGTTATTTCCCTCCTTAATTAATATGTGATGAAAGTAAGCTTCACTTTTTCCTCTCACCTCCTCCTTTCCCCCTCGATTGAAAAAGTTTTTTCTGACCCCTTTTCTAAGAGAGAATTTGCCACATTCCATTTCTCCCTTTCTCCTTCCAACATTTCTGTCATTTTTTTTATTTTTTAGATATCATTCCTTTGTATCCAACTAACCCTGTATCCTCTGTCTACATGTATATATTCCCTCTAGCTATTCAAATAGTGAGAAAAGTCTCAAGAGTTACAAATATTTTCTTTCCAGGTAGGAATGTAAACAGCTCATAGTAAGTCCCTTATGATCTCCCTTTCCTATTTACCTTTTCATGCTTCTCTTGATTCTTGTGTTTGAAAGCTAAATTTTAGAATGTTTGAAAATCCTCTACTTCATTGAAAGTCATTTTTTTCCCGTGAAAAGTTATACTCAGTTTTGCTGGGTAGGTGATTCTTAGTTTTCATCCTACCTCCTTTTACTTTTGGAATATCATATTCCAAGCCATTCAGTCTTTTAATATGGAGGCTACTAGATCTTCTGCTCTTCTTGTATTTACACAGTACTCTAATGGTTTATTTCTGGTTGCTTTCAATATTTGCTCCTTAGTCTAGGAACTCTTGAATTTGACTACAGTATTCCTAAGAGTTTTTCTTTTCAGATCTTTTTGAGAAGGTGATCAGAGGAATTTTTCAATATTTATTTTGCCCCCTGGTTCTATAATATTATGGTGCATTTCTTTGATAATTTCATGAAATATGAAGTCTTGGTTCTTTTGATCATGGCTTTCAGGTAGTTCCATAATTTTAAAATTGTCTCTCCTGGACCTATTTTCCAGGTCAGTTGTTTTTCCAATGAGATATTTCACATTGTCTTCTACTTTTTTGGTTCTTTTGGTTTTGTTTTGTAATTTCTTGTTTTCTCATAAAGGCATTAGTTTCCATTTGTTCCATTCTAAGTTCTAAAGAACTATTTTTTTCAGTGAACTTTTGAACTTCCTTTTCCATTTGTCATTCTTCTCTTTATTGTTTTTTGGACTTCTTTCACCACTTGGGTTACTCTATTTTTAAAGGTGTTTTTTTCTTCAGAATTCTTTGGGTTTCCTTTAGCAAGCTGTTGACTCACTTTTCACAGTTTTCTTGTATCACTCTCATTTCTTTTCCCAATTTTTCCTCCACCTCTCTTACTTGATTTTCAAAATTTTTTTGAGCTTTTCCATGGCCTGAGACCATTGCATACATTTTTTTTGAGGTTTAAGATGCAGAAGCCTTGATTTTTTTTTTCATCTTCCTCTGATTGTGTATTTTATTCTTCCTCAGCCTAAAAATTGGAAGAAAATGCTTGTTCACCAAGGAAGTAACCTACAATAGTCTTATTTCTTTTGGGGTCATTTTCCTAGCCACTTACTTGGTATTGAGTCCTTTGTCAAGTGTATTTATACTTTAAGTACCTATAAGTTCTCATTTCCTCCAAGGTTACACAATCAAGTGAGAGGTGTGTGCTCCTCTTTTGCCCTACACTCTTGCCTGTGAGCAACCACTAGTACTCTGTTCTGTCCAGGATAGCTTTCCCTTTCTAGCATCACCACCAGCTCCCCTACAACAGAGGACCTCCTTACCCCAGGACCACCACTCACTGCCGAGACCTATATCAGGTGCAGAATTCCTCCAGGACTTTTAGACCGAGGGCTCTTTAAAATGGACACTGCCACCATGGTAATGCCGAGACCACCACAGCCTTGAGACCAGTACCAGACCACATTCCCTCTTCACTCAGGTGAAAGTGCTTTCTCACTGACCTTTGAAGCTGTCTTTGGCATTTGTGGGGTAAGAAATGAGGGAACTGCAGCTGCTGTCCTGGATTCCATGTCCTGAAGTCTACTCCAGTCCTGTCCCTGCTGTGCCATATGCCCATGTCTTGACTGTGCTCCATGGGCTGTCCTTCACTCCAAGCCTTGTGAGATAGATCTTTCCTGTCATCCTTCCAGGTTGCCTTGGGCTGGAAATGTTTTTCATTCTGTCATTTTATGGCTTCTGCCACTCTGCAATATATTTACAGTCATTTTCTGTTGGTATTTTATGGGATATGGAGAGTGGGACAGCTACAGTAAGTCTGTCTTCTACTCTGCCTCTTGGCTCAGCCTCCAAGGATTATTATTATTTTTGGGGGGGTATGGGATATTTTATTTCTTTTTTTATTTTTTTAATTTTATTTTTCATTTTGAACACAGTTTATGACAGATAAAACAATTCGACTTTTGCTCAGGTGATACTTCTTTTTAAAGCATTTACAATATTCACTGTAAAAGAAATTTTTTTAAACATTAGCCAACTGAGACAAAAATAATATTTATGTTGCTAACTTCACAAGTTCTTGACCTAATTGTCTCCACAGTATTACTAAGAATTAAAGGACCCTAACTTATTGTTGTTGGTCTAACGTCTTATGCCTAATAGCTTAATTTTAGAATTGACCTCAGATGTTCCCCTACCAATAATCTATAATTTAATAGATCTGGTATTGAGTTTATAAACCTTTTGACAATAGGAAATTGCTACCAAGAGTAGGGATATGGCAGGGATACAATATCTCCCCAACTTCATGTCAGTTCCAGGCAGAAGAATATTGTCAACTTGCATTCAGTCAAGCTTAAAGTTTGCCAGGTGTCAGTTGGGAAACTGAATCAGGAGAACCCTACCTCAGGCCAGCCTGAATAGCCACTCTCCCACCCTTCTAATGAGATCATCTCTTGAAGCTCATATTAGCATCTCACCAGTTTACTGGTCTCATGGACTAGAAGCTCAGACCACTTTTTTTGCTATCCATACCTGTTATTAGGCTCAGAAGAACAGTCACTTAATAGTCCCATAGCTTCAAAAATTGACAAGTTCCAAAAACCAGGTTTCAAATATGATTATAATTTCACTTTGGCTAAGTAACATCTTTTGAGTCAAGTCTTAAGTGACTTACATGCCTTTCTATACCTGTTCTAGTTCCTGATTAAATAGCAATCATAAAATCAAATTTACCTTAAAACCTTAACTTTTCAATCAATGTCAAATTTTAACCAAGGTTACCTTCCTCTAGGAAACTAAGACTAAAATTCTTTTCCCCAAACTAAAGATGTCATCGGTTTATTTTCAGTAATTAATTCAGTCAGTTGTTTTTATACCAGTAATTTTTACCACTTTGTAACATGTCCAATTTTTCTCCCCATCACTCCCAATCACTCCCCTCCCCCACTTCCTAATATCTTACATACTAATTGCTCCTTCGCTCAATGTACCGTCCCTTCTATCACACCCCACCCTTCTTTTATCCCCATCTTCTCTCTTTTTTGTAGGGCAATAAAAATTTCTATACCCCATTCCCAGTATTTTTTATTTCACAATTATATGCAATAAAAATTCTCAACATTCGTTGCTAATACTTTGAATTCCAACTTATCTCCCTTGCCCTTCCCCTTCCCCTCCCCAGGCACACTGAGAAGGCAAACAATTCAGTGCAAACTAAATATGTGTCGTTTTGCAAAAGATTTCCATAAAAATCACGTTGTGTAATACTAATTATAGTACCTTCTGTCCTACACTCCTCCCCCTTGTTTTCCCCCACAGTTGACCTTGTCCCTTCTCGAAAGAGTTTATTTCTAGTGACACCCTTCTGCCATTTGTCTTTCCTTCTAACATTTCTCTCACCCCACTTGTCACCTCCTATCCTTCTTTCCTGTGGTGTGATATAAATTTTCATATCAAATTTAGTAAGCATGTTATTCTCTCTTTCAGCCACATGTCTAGAGAGTAGTTTCATTTTCCCCCTCTCTTCTTCTCTATTTTCTCCTCCATTGAACAAGATTTTTCTTATATCTTTTATGAACTATAGCCTGCCCCATTCCACTTCTCCCTTTCTCTTCCTGGTATTTTCCTCCTTCAACTCTTAATTTTTATTTTGTTTTATTTATTTATTTTTTTTGCGTGTGGGTATCATCACTTCTGATTCGACACACCCTGTACCCTCTGTCTATATATGTGGATGTGAATGTGTGTGTATGTACAATCTCTCCATCTACCCGAATACTGAGAAAAGATAAAAGAGTTATAAATATTTTCTCTACACGTAGTAATATAAATAGTTCAGCTTTAGAGAGACTTTTATGATTTTTCTTTCCTGTTTACCTTTTCATGCTTCTCTTAATTCTTGTCTTGGGAAGTCAAATTTTCTATACAGATTTGGTCTTTTCCTCAATTGAAAGTCTTCTACATCATTGAATGACCATTTATTCCCTTGAAGTATTATATCCAGATTTTCTGGGTAGGTGATTCTTGGTTTCAATCCTAATTCCTTTGGCCTTTGAAATATCCCATTCCAAGTCCTTTGATCCCTTAATGTTGAAGCTGCCAGATCCTGTGTTATCCTGATTGTATTTCCACAATACCCAAACTATTTCTTTCTGGCTGCCTGCAATATTTTCTCCTTCATCTGGGAACTCTCAAATTTGACCACAATATCCCCAGTAGTTTTTCTGTTTAGGTCTCTTTCAGGAGGTGCTGGTGGATTCTTTCAATATTTATATTGCCCTCTGATTCTAGAACATCAGGGCAGTTTTCCTTGATAATTTCATGAAAGATAATGTATAGGCTCTTTAGTTGATCATGGTTTTCAGGTAGTCCCATAAATTTTAAATTATTTCTCCTGGATCTATTTTCCAGCTCAGTTGTTTTACCAATGAGATGTTTCACATTGTCTTTTATTTTTTCAAATTTTTGGTTTTGTTTACTAACTGCTTGGTTTAACTCATACTTATTCATTTCCTTGAACTCAATTCTCTCTTTCAACGACTTATTTTATTCAGTGAGCTTTAGAATATTCTCCTCCACTTGGCTAATTCTGCTTTTTAAAACATCCTTCTCCTCTTTGGCTTTTTGGACCTCATTTTCCAATTGAGTTAGCATCTCTTTAAAGCTGTAATTTTCCTCAACATTTTTTTTTGGTTCTCCTTTAGTAAGCTGCTAACTTATTTTTTAAGCTGTTCTATTGCCTGAGACCAGTTTAAGTTGCCTTTGGAGGCATAGGCCTTGACTTCCTCTGACAGTATGCCTTGTTCTTACTCATCTGAAAGGATGGGGGGAAACACTTGTTCCCCAAGAAAGTAACCTTCTATGGTCTTATTTTTTTTTACCTTTTTTGAGCATTTTTTTCAGCCAGTTACTTGATTTTTGAGTTTCTTCTCCACAACCACCTTGGCTCCAGTTCAGCCAAGCCAGCACTTGGTGTTGAGATTCAGATGAGCTACTCCAAAGACTCAGGGGCTTTAGGCAGGGGCAGGGCTGCTGTTTAGTGTGAGATTAAGATGAGCTGCTCACATTGGGGCAGGGCCCTGTGGGCCACCACACAGGGCTCAGTTCCCTCAAAGGATTTACTATGAGACCTTCAGCAATTGATGTGGGCTACTGCCTGCTTTGGGAGCCCTCACCCTCTGCTGTCTCTACTGCTGCCTCCTGAGGAGGCCGGAGTTATGGGGACCCCCTTCTCCCTTCTCAGTCAGCCAAAAAGACTCTCTCACTGACCTTTACAGTCTGTGGGTTGAGGGATCTGTGCTGCTGCTGGAGATTGTGTTCCTGAAGCCTGCTTGGATCTACTCCTTTCAGTGCCATGTGGCCAAGGTTGGGCAGGGTTAGGGTTAAGGTAACCCTTTTCCATTGGTCTTTGAGGTCACTCTGGGATAGAAATCTTCTCCACTACATTGTTCTGTGGCTTCTGCTGCTCTAGAATTTGTTGAGAGTTCTTCTTTACAGTTATTTTAAGGGCTGTTGGATAAGAGCTAGCATATGTGCGTCTTTCTACTTAGTCATCTTGGCTCCACCAGGACCACTTTTGAAAGGTACAAAATTATATTGCATAGAACCAGAAGTTCTAGTATAGCTTTTTGCCTCCCCTGCCTTGAGAAATATTTTTAAAAAAAAGAGAAGAAAAAGAAAAATCATTAAAATGATAAATCCACCACAAATATCTGGTAATGTGTGGAATGTACAGACACCCCAGCTTGCCAAAGGATTTTAGTAGCTATTTATTTTCATATTTCTTCCTTGGTTCATGTTTTTCCTTTGCTGTTTTGCAAAATTCAGTTCTGATCGTTATATGTTTGTTCCTTCTATTTGTATTTTTGTATGCATTGTGTATATCATTTTCTTAATCTTTCCATGAATACATTTTTCCATGCTTCTTCTGTCAACCTGGGAAGTATGGAGTTAATTTTTTCATTCACCTAGGTTCTTCCATTATGTGTCTATTTAACTGTTAATTAAATTTAGCCCTCATGCAATTTATATTTTTTCAATGTAGTGTGTTTTACTTTTTTAAATTGATAAATTTATTTATTTTTAGTTCTCAACATACACTTTCATTTCTTTTAAATTTTCTCAGTCTTCCTCTCTTCCCCCTCCTTCAAGATGGTGAACAATCCAATAGACGCTCATCATTTCTTACAGAGCATTCTTGCATTCCATTACATAGCATATCACAAATTGTTCAGTCATGCCCCTAATTGATGGCCATCTCCTCAATTTCCAAATATTAGCCTCCATAAAATGAGGTACTGTGGTCATTGTTTTGCACAAAGTTCTCCTGGTTTTTTCCCCTTTGCTCAGCATCAGATCATGTAAGTATTTCCAGGCCTCCTGAAGTATTCTTGTTTATCATTGCTTATAGCACAATGGTATTCCTTTACATTCATACACATAATTTATTCAGCCATTTCCCAATTGATAAGCATCCTATTGATTTACAGCTTTTGGCCACCACAAAGATTACTCTTATAAACAATTTTTGTACATGTGGGACCTTTTCCCATTTTTGTGATCTCTTGGGAATATGGTCCTAGAAACATTATTGCTAGGTCAAAGAGTATGCATAGTTTTGTAACCCTTTGGGCATACTTCCAAATTTTTCTCCAGAATGGTTTGATCAACTCACAGCTCCACCAAAAATGAATTAGCGTTCCAATTCTCCCATGGCCTCTGGAACATTTATCATCTGACTCTTCTGTTATGTTAGCAAATCTGATAGGTTGATGTGGTTCCTCAGAGTTGTTTTGATTTGCAACTCTCTAACCAATAGTGATGTAGAGCATTTTTTTCATCTGACTGTAGATATCTTTAACTTCCTCTTCCAAAAACTGCCTGTTCGTGCCCTGTGACCATTTATCAATTTGGCAATGACTTGCGTTTTTGTACATTTAACTCAATTCTCTATATATATTTAGAAATGAGTCCTTTATCACAGGCACTAGTTGCAAAAATTCTTTCCCAGTTTTTTGTTTCTCTCCTAATTCTGGTTGCATTGAGTTTGTCTGTGCAAAACCTTTTCAATTTAATGTAATCAAAATTATCCATTTTGCTCTTCATAATGTTTTCTATCTCTTCTTTAGTCAACAATTCTTCCCTTCTCCCTAAAGCTGATAAACACATTGTTCCTTGCTCCACCAATTTGTCCATGGTGTCAATACCTAGATCATAAACCCATTTGGACTTTATTCTTTTGTATGGTGTCAGGCATTTGTCTACACCTGGTTTCTGCCACACTTTTATCCAGTTTTCCAGCAATTGTTGTCAGACAGTGAGTTTTTATCTCAGGAGCTGGGGTCTTTGGGTTTATCAAACAGTAGATTGCTATATTCATTGCTTATTGTGTCTTGAGAACCTATCATCTTCCACTTGTCTACCCATCTGTTGCTTAGCCAGTACGAAGTGATTTTGATAATTGTTGCTCTATAATACAATTTGAGCTAGGCCACCTTCCCTAGTATTCCTTCTCATTAATTCCCTTTTTATTCTGGAATGAAATGTGATATTATTTTTCCAGCTCTGGAAAATAATTTCCTGTTAGTCTGATTGGTATGGCACTTTACCATTAATTTAATGGTAAATTAATTTAGATAGAATTGTCATTTTTATTATATTGGTTCCACCTACACGCAAGTAATTGATGCTTTTTTTTTTTTCACTTACTTAGATCTGATGTTGGGGCAGCTAGGTGGTGCAGTGGATAGAGCACCAGTGTAGGAGTCAGAAGGACCTAAGTTCAAGTCTCACCTCAGACACTTGATACTCACTGGCTGCGTGAACTTGGGCAAGTCACTTAACCTCAAATGCCTTATCTTGGGTCATCTCCAGTCACCTTGATGAATGTATCATCACTGGATTCAGATGACTCTGGAGGAAAAGTGAGGCTGCTGACCTGCACAGTCCCCCCTCACTCAAAATAAAGTCAAGTGAAAGTCATGTCATTATTTCCCTAATGGCATGGTCTTCTTTGGCAATGAAGGATGAACACACAGATATGATTTTACTTGGGAGAAAAATGTCTTGTAATTGTGTTCATATTGTCTCTGGATTTGTTTTGGCAAGTAGACTCAAAGTACTTTATAGTGTCTACCCTAGATTTAAATGGTATTTCTCTTTCTATCTCTTCCTGTGGGCTTTGTTAGTAATATATGGAAATCCAGATGATTTTTGTTGGTTTATGTTGTAACCTGCAACTTTGCCAAAGTTCTTTATTATCAAAAGTAGATTTTTACTTGAATCTCTGGGATTCCCTAAGTATATCATCATATCATCTGCAAAGAGTGATAACTTAGTTTCTTCTTTACCTGTTCTAATTCCTTCAATTTCTTTACGTTCTCTATTTTGCTACAGCTAACATTTCTATTACCATACTGAATAACAGTGGTGATAATGGACATCCTTGCTTCACCCCTCATTTTATTGGAAATACATCTAGCTTATCTGCATTGCATATAATGCTTGATGAAGATTTCATTTAATTTATTAAATTTATTGTTTTATGGAAAGTTCCCTTTATTCCTATGTTCTCCAGTGTTTTTAATAGGAATGAGTTTTGTATTTTGTCAAAAGATTTTTCTGCATCTATTGAGATAAACGTATGGTTTCGGTTAGATTTGTTGTTGATATGATCAATAATGCCAATAGTTTTCCTAATATTGAACCAGTCCTGTATTCCTGGTATGAATCCTACCTGATCATAATGTATTATTCTCATAACAAGTTGCTGTATTCTAATTAATTTTTGTTTTATCTTTCCATGGCCATTTATTACATGTGATTTTTATTGCATTGTGATCTGAGAAGGATGCATTGACTATCTCTTGCCTTTCTGCACTGAATTGTGAGGTTTATATGCTGTAGAACATAGTCAAATTTTGTATATATGCTATGTACTGTTGAGAAAAAGATACATTCCTTTCTATTCCCATTCACTTTTCTCCAGAAATCTATCATATTTATCTTATCCAGAATTTTGTTCACCTCCACTTCTTTCTTGTTTATTTTTGAAGTTAGATTTATCAGGTTCAGAGAGGGAGAGGTTGAGGTCCCCCACTAGTATAGTTTTGTTGTCCATTTTTTCCTATAACTCCTTCAAATTCTCCTCTAAGAATTTGGATGTTATACCACTTGGAGAATATATATTTAGTAATGATATTATTTCATTTTCTATGGTGCCTTTTAGTACAATATAGTTTCCTTCCTTATCTCTTTTGATTACATATATTTCTGCTTTTTCTTTTTCTGAGATTAGGATTGCTACTCCTGCTTTTCTTACATCAGCTGAAGCAAAATATATTGTGCGCCAACCTTTTACCTTTACCCTGTTGTATGCCCCGGTGTCAAATGTGTTTCTGTAAACAATGCACTGTTGAATTTTGGCTTTTAATCCATTCTTCTATCAATCTCTGTTTTATATAGAATTCATCCCATTCACATTCACAGTTATGATTACAGTCTGTGTCTTTCCCTCCATCCTCATTCCCACCATTTGTGCTTTATATTCTCCCATCTCCCTTCCCCTCCTCAATAGAGCTTTCACTTTTGAGCACCACCTCCCACAGACTTCCCTTCCTTCTTTCAGTCTCCTTCCATTTTACTGTCCTTTACCCTTACTATTTCTTCCTACCCTTATAGCCTTCTCTCCCCTTTCCTTCTCTCTTCCCCTCCTATTGCCTATAGAGCTAGTTAGATTTATATAATTAATTAAGTTTGTTGTCCCCTCCTTGAACCAAATCAGATGAGAGTACCTCTCAAACAATGCTGATATCCCTCCCCTCTTTCCCTCTACTGTAATATAATTTTGCACTTCTTCCTCTGATGTAATTTACCATTTTCTTGTTCTTCCTTTTCACATCTCCTGTGACAATTCCTTGGCATGCTTAAATCACATTTTTGCCATCACATAGTTTATTTTATACCCATTCCCTCTATCTCTGTATATCCTTTTTATATTTCATAATAGATATACAGTTCTCAAGATTAACGAGTATCATCTTCCCTTACAGGGAGTTAAACAGTTTGCCCAAAATGAGTAACAAGTTGTCTTTTCCCCTGTTTACCTTTTTATGCCTCTTTTGAGACCTGCATTTGAAGATCAAATTTCCTATTGAGTTATGGCCTTTCTTACCAGGAAGGCATGGAAATACCTTATTTCATTGAATGTTCATCTCCTTACCTGAAATATTATGCTGAACTTTGTTGATTAATTGATCCTTGCTTGTAATCCCAGCTCTTTGCCTTCTGGTATATCATATTTCAATTACTTCTATCTTTTAATGTAGAAGCTGCAAGGTCCTGTGTGACCCTGAATGTAGCTCCTCCATGTTTGAATGATTTCTTTCTGGCTGCCTGTAGTATTTTCTCCTTCACTTGATAGTTCTGGAATTTGGCAACAGTATTTTTTGATGCTTTTAGTTTGGGATCCCTTTTGGCAGGTAAAGGATGAATTCTTTCGATGACTATTTTTCCCTCTGTATCTAGCACTTCTGGGAAGTTTTTCTTGATGATTCCTTGGAAGATACTGAGACACTTATTTTCATCATGGTTTTCTGGTATGCCAATAATTTTAAAAGTTTCTCTCCTGGATCTATTTTCCAGGTCAGTTGTTTCTCCAATTAGATATTTTACATTTTCTTCTATGTTTTCATTCTTTAGATTTTGTTTGACTGATTCTTGATGTCTCATAGAGTCATTAGCTTCCATTTGTCCAATTCTAATTTTCATCAAATTGTTTTCTTCAGTTCACTTTTGCATCTCCTTTTCCATCTGTCTAACTATTTCTTTTAAGGAATTATTTTCTCCAGTTAGTTTTTGTACTTTCATTCCCATTTCTTTGATTTTCCCAGTTAGGTTGTGTGTTTCCTTTTCCATTTGTCCATTTTTTTTTTTTTTTAAAGAGCTGTTCCCTTCAGTGAATACCTTTTTTATGTATTTTTAAAATCATTGTTCCTGAGGTGTTTTTGTTCATTCAAGCAGTTCATAGTCCCTTCTGAAAGTTCAGTTGTGAGTACAGTCTCAATACTGACCTCTTTGGTACTTCTGTTTTAGTCGTTTTCCCTGTAGAAATATTCTATGTCCTTTTCCTTCCTCCTTTGCTTCTTGCTCATGATGGTGAGGCTTTGTACATTGTGGCCTCTGGTTCTTTCAGCTAAACGCTGAAGAACCTGGTGCTAAGCTGGATGGTATATGAAAGCAAAGGCAGGTGAATTCTGTTTGTGTTTCCCTGGATTAGCCCTGAAGCTAGCTTGTTATGTATGGAGTAGGAATGGTCTAGTCACAGAACTTCTCAACTGAGCTAGAGCAAAGGCAAACTCAGCGCTAGTCATCCTGTTTGCTGCTGTCTTCCTATTTCCCCTGGAGTGCTTAGGCACACCTGAGTCCTAGTGTGAGGCTCTACCCCCATTGTGTTCTGGCTGTCTGAGACAGGCTGGTCCTCTGCCATAATAAGAGGAATCCCCTTAGCTATTTTCCTAGCCTCAGGTGCTACGAAACTATTTGCCCCTTCAGCTGATCCCACTGATCCAGGATTTTTCTGGGGAAATATTTTATGATTCTTTCAAAAAGATTTTATGATTCTTTCATAAAATATTTTATGATTCTTTCATAAAAAATTCTTTCAAGGTCAACAAGGGGAGGGGGAGAGAGCACTAACTGATCAGCTTGCCGTTTTGGCTCCCGGAAGTTCGAGTAGGTGACTTCCAGACATTTAATCTGCAGGCTGAAAGTCTTGGGCACAGTTGCTGCAGATAGCACAGTTCCTTACACAACTCTCACTTGCTTGGCTCCACTGGACTCTCACCCTGACCTGCTAATGCTGTTGCTTCTTCAGTCCACTCTGGGGATTTCCTGCTTGGCCCTGCATCTACTGGCCTGGACATGCTGTGCTCTGCACTATATTCTCTGCCACCATCCTGGAACAGATTCTTCCTGTCAATCTTCCAGTTTGTCCTGTGATGTGAAACTGCCACAGTATGTCTCCTAATGGATTCAGCACCTCCAAAATTTGGTATCTGAGGTATCTGAGGGAGTTTGTCTAAGCTTAAGTGAGTAGTTGCTCTCACTCTGCCATCTTGGCTGAGACCAATACTTCTTAAATTTTCTCTCCTGGATCTATATCCCAGGTTAGTTGTTTTTCCAGTGAGATATTTTATATTTTCTTTTCATTCTTTTGATTTTGCTTGACTTATTCTTGATGTCTCATAGACCCTTTAATTTCCCCTTACCAATTTTAGTTTTATGGACTGTTTTCTTCACTTTGTACCTCTTTTTGCATTTGGCCAATTCTACTTTTTAAGGAGTTGTTTTCTTCAGTGTACTTTTTTGCCCATGTTTTCAATTGTATTTTTAAAGCATTTGTTCAATTTTTCTTCTACTTCTCCAATTTGGCATATGAAATTCTTCTTGATCTCTTCCAAGAGAGGTATTTGGTCTTCAGATCAGTTCACCTTCCCCTTTGAGATTTCAAATGTAGGTATAGTGGCAATACTCTCTTCTTCTGAATTTGTTTTGACCTTCCCTGTCCCCAAATATGAATCTATGGTCTTTGTTTTTCTATATTGCTTCTTACTCATGGTGTTTGCCTTTGTGTAGCTTTTCCCTAGCTTTTGAAGTTGATCTCGGTGTCTGGGTCATAGGGAGCTCTGCACCACACTTTTTGTGCTGGAGGCTAAGGATTTCATTATTAACTTTGTGTGCTGAAACCTCAACTTTTGGCAGCTGGTGGCTGTAGAAGCTGTAGCTTATCTAGTGCCCAGCTGGAGTTGGTGGAGGTGACTGGCTTATGCTAATATCGGGTGGAATTTTCCTCTGAAAGTTTGTGGGGCGAGGTTCATGAGTATGGTGGTCTGGACACTGGAGATTGCCTCCTTACCAGGAATTTACTAGAGCACTAATAGGTTCCTCTGCTGATGGACACCTATCTGCTGTTCAATGGTGCTTCTCTGGTGTGGTTCCTCTATCTGTGGGAAGGCATATGGAGGGTGGGAGGGCAGAGTTCTGTTGTTGTTGCCTGCATACTTTACCATTCTGGGGCTCAGGATATCTCACTGATCACTGAGTTGGGGTTTGCTGCTGGCTTGCCAGGATGTCTGCTCTCCTGCACTGGTCTGCTTCAGCAACAGCAAGAGGGACCTTTCCCATTAATCATCTTAGCCTCATGAACTAAAAGCATGGCTGCATCCTGTTTTTCTGCTGGCTCCACTCTTCCAGGATTTTGTTTTGGGGTGGTATTTTCTGGCTTTTTCAAGGTCACTAAGGATGAATGGCAGTGGCTTACTGTTTACCAGAGTCTGTCACCTGGAAGAATATATGTCCTTTCCTGTGGTACTTGAAAATGGATCAGATAATATTTACATTTTACTACTACCTTTCATTCATTGACCATCATTCTGTTTCAGCAAATGCTTATTACATCACAATTATTTAAAAACACTATTAAAGTTTGGATTCTATAGAAAATTTAATTAAAGCAAACCCTCATGGTACTTAAAGCCTGGTAGCAAGTTGGGGTCATGATATATGTATTCTTTAATTTTAGCATAACCAGCATTCTATAAATGTTTCTATAAAAGTTATCTACTTGACTTTGTCAGTCTCTCTTTTCATTTAGCACTTTAGTATGAAGAAATATAAACACATGTTATTCATACAGAATTTTCATAAATCCACAATATTTCTGTATTTGTTAGTAAACCATGATCTAAGAAAAATAATCATATCTTGAAAATGTGAAATTATTTTCCCAAAGTCACAGAGAAAATTAATTTCAAGACAAATTCAATTTCTAATTTCCTATTTCCTAACTTATTGCTCCTCTTTTTCCTGTTTTTTTGCATTGCCTTTTGTTCTGCACTGCCCCATACTTATTGAATAATTTTATAATTTTTCTGTTGAATAATAAAATGTGCAGATTGAAATTTTCTACTGTAAATTTCTTATGTGCTTTTACCTTTTTCCAAAATTCCAATATGTGAACATTTGGATATATAAAACAAAAGAGCCACATAATTTAGGGGGTAACTATGAGCTCTCCTAAAGAACTTTATACATCAGTATTTTTTCTTGAGTTGCTATAAACAGTAAACACTCTTCATGCTGAAAATAGAATTTCATGTACATAAAATAGGTTTACATACAAACTCAGAAGAAAATAGTGCAAATGAAGACACATATTTCATGATTTTTATTTCAAGACTTTGAATGACCTCGCTTTATATAACTTGGTTAAACTGTTGATCAATGCATCAATAAATATTTATCACTAGCTTTCCTTATGAGTCAGTTACTCTGCTAAGTGATAAGATACAAAGATAAAAATGAAACTATCCTTATATGTACCGGTGTATATACATAAATTTGTATTTATGTATGTGGTATTCATATATACATATACATTCATATATACACCTGTATGAATGGGTGTATAGGTATCTGTATGCATGTATACATATGTGTGCATATATGTATATAGTCAGAGCATGGATGATGACTCAACATGGAAAACTGAGAAGAGGCCAATAAAAACGTGCAAGATCCAAGGGAGATGAAGTTCACGAAAGCCCAGAAAAAAATGTGGTTCTAATGAAGCCTGATTTAGTCAATCATCATCTAGAACATAATGTTTCTTGTCTTAGAGGACTCAAACTACTCTGCTCTTCTTTTGCCTTTCCTTCAAAGCGAATTTTCTATTTGCTGCAATTTTTAAAGCTTTCTTTTTACTCCTGTCAGTTCTAACAACCAGTTTTCCTTTCTTCCAGAGAAAATATTTATAAGCTTTATAAATTTTATAGGTAATAGTACAAGCAACATGACCAAGATTCCATTATCCAGTTTATTGTTGGTTAACAAGAGTCTGTTTGTGAAATACTCACTGCTAGGTGATAGGAAATTAAGTTTACACCAGTTGGAACCCTTCCTGCCTTTAGGATATCATTAGTCATCTCTTCCAGTTTTGAGAGGGTGAGGTAAAACCTCAGTGTTACTGTTATTTGCATTTCTTTTTATTAATTATTTGGATAATTATTTTATGTGGTTGTTAATAGTCTGTCCTTCTTTTGAGAACTCTTTGTTAATATATTTTTCTGCTTATGTGTTGGGAAATAACTTTTATCCACATATAGCTTTTAATTGTTTTAATATTTTTGAAACTAAACTCTTCTAGGAGGTATTTGATACAATGTTTTTTTTTTCTTTTCCTTGTTCACATGCTTACATCCTTACGCTATGTATATTAAGTTTGTCAATCACAAGTTTTTCATTTTCAAGTAATGAAAGTTATCTACTTTGTCTTTTGTAGTTGTCTTTACCTTTTCTTTGGGAGTGGGAATACATCTCTTATCCAAAGCTCTGAAAGGAGAACACTGTTTTCAATATTTTTATATTATGATTTTTAATTTTAAAGTTGTGTATCAATTTAAAATGTATTGTAGGAAAAGGTTTAATGGGTCACCAAAATGAATTCTTTCAGACTGCTTCCTAGTTTTCCAGTTTTTATCAAATAAAGACCATTTTTCCCTGGGTAATTTTTCCCCACTCTACCAATCTACATATTATTGAGTTCTATTCCTTTTTTAAAAAAAATCTACATTGTGCTATCTGTTCCATTGATTCATGTTTCTGACACTAGATGGTTTGAATGACTGCTATTTTATAATATTGAGGCAGACTGTGTTCTAATAGTTCCCCCTTCCTCTTTGTTTCTTATTTTCATTTTTGTTAGTATTCTAGATAATTGTAAAATGATTTTTCAAGTTCTATAAAATATCTAATTTGTAATAACATTAAAATATAAATTAATTTTGGTAGCATAATTTTAATTATATTGGTTTTCCCAAGACATATGTACAAAATATTCTTCCAGCTATTCAAGTAATTTAATCTGTCAGTTATTTGTTTTCTTTGTGTGCTTTAAGGGCATGATACTCTAGTATTTTGTGGATTTTAGATTTATTTGCAATGGGATTTCTCTATTATTGCTTCTTTTGTTTGTTATCAATGTATAGAAATGCTACAGGATTTTTCAGAAATTGTTTTATCACCTTTAACTTCTCTAAGAATGCTTATTATGTCAATAATCATCTTTTATCAATTCCTTAGTGTTGCCAGAAAATCAGCATATCAAAAGCAAATAGAGATAGTTTTATCTCCTCTTTGTCTATCTTTATTTCTTTAATTTCTTTCTTCTGTTTTATTGGTGTTACTAATATTTCTGAATTATGTCAAATAATAGCTGGGAAGAATGGGCATCTTTGCTTCATTCACATGACTATTAAAACATGTTGCTGTGCATCCCTATTGCATATGATGTTTGGTTTTCTTTTAATACATATATAATTTATTTATTTTTCCTTTTTGACATTCATTTTCACAAGAATTTGAATTCCAAAATTTTTCCCCATCTCTCCTTACTCCCACCCCAGGACAGCATGCATCCCATCCACTCTAGTCTGACCTCCCTTCTATCACCCTCTTCATCCATCCCCCTGTCCTCTATTTTCCTGTAGGGCAAAATAGAATTCTATACCCCATTGCCTATACATCTTCTTTCCCAGTTGCATCCAAAAACAATTTATAACATTCATTTTTAAAGTTTTGAGTTCCATGTTCCCTCTCTCCCAACCTCCCTACCCATCCTCATTGAGAAAGCAAGTAATTCAATATAGGTCATACACATGTAGTCATGCAAAATACTTTCATAACAGTTATACTGGGAAAGATTAACCACATTTTCTTCTGTCCCGTCTTACCCTCCATTTATTCCATTCTCTCCCTTGACTTGTCCTCTCACAATAGTGTTGGCTTCTGATTCCCACTTCCCACAATTTTCTGTCCCTTCTATCATCTTCACACTCCTATCCCCTTCTACCCTGCTTTCCTGTTGGGTAAAATAGATTTACATACCTCATTAAATGTTTTTATTCTCTCCTTAAGCCAAATTCCATTCTTTCACCTACCCCCTCTTCCCTTCCACTGTAAAAACTCTTTCTTGCTTCTTTTATGTGAGGTGATTTGCTAAATTCTACTTTTTAGGTATTTTCTCTTCATGTTCAGCTCACCCTGTGCCCTCTGTGTGGGTGTGTACACACATATATGTATTTGAAGGTATGTACATATGTATTATGTATATATGTATTTACATACATATATACACATACATACACACATATACATACCTACACACATACATAAAAACGTAAAATACACATGCATATCTGAATCTATATGTGTATGTATGTATTTGTCCGTACATCTCTTTCCTTCTCTATCTCTATTTCTATCTCTATATCTATTGATATATCTATAGATATCTCTCTAGACCAATAGATAAATAAATATTCCCTCTAATTACTCTAATATTGAAAAAAGGTCTCATGAACTAGGAATATCATTTTTCTATGTAGAAATGTAAACTTTAATGCGTCCTTTATGGCTTCTCTTTCCTGTTTATCTTTCCATGTTTTTGTTGATTCTTGTATTTGAAAGTCAGTTTTTCTGTTCATCTCTGATGTTTTCAATAAGAATGCTTGAAAGTCCTCTATTTCATTGTAATTTCATTTTTTCCACTGAAGCACTATAAGTTTTACTGGGTAGGTGATTCTTGGTTTTCATCCTAGCTTCTTTGTCCTCTGGAATATCATATTCCAAGTCCTTTGTTCCCTTAGTGTAGAAGTTACTAAATACTGTGTTATCCTGATTGTATTTCCACAATACTTGAATTATTTCTTTCTGACTGCTTGTATTATTTTCTTCTTGACCATGCAATTCTGGAATTTGTCTGCAATATTCCTAAGAGTTTTCCTTTTGGAATCTCTTTCAGGAGGTGACCTGTGAATTCTTTCCCTTTCTATTTTCCTCTATGGTTCTAAAGTATCAGGACAGTTTTCATTGATAATTTCTTGGAAGATGATGTCTAGGCTCTTTTTTTTTTGATCATGGTTTTCAGATAAGCCAATAACTTTCAATTTGTCACTCCTGGATAGATTTTCCATGTCATTTGTTTTTCCAGTGAGATATTTCAAGTTGTCTTTTGCTTTTTCATTTGGTTGGTTTTGTTTTATAATATCTTGATTTCTCATAAAGTCATTGGGTTCCATGTGCTCCATTCCAATTTTTAAAAAAACTATTTTCTTCAGTGAGCTTTTGGGTCTCCTGTTCCATTTGACTAATTCTGCTTTTTAAGGCATTCTCCTCTTCATTGGCTTTTTGGAACTCTTTTGTCGTTTGGGTTAGTCTGTTTTCAAAGGTGTTATTTTCTTCAGCATTTTTGAGTCTCCTTTAGAAAGCTGTTGACTCGTTTTTCAGGATTATCTTGCATAGCTCTCATTTCTCTTCCTAACTTTTCCTCTACTTCTTTTACTTGATTCTCAAATCCATTTTAAGCCCTTCCATGACCTGAGACGATTCCATATATTTTTTGGAGGTTTTGGATGTAGGAACTTTGACTCTGTTGTCTTCCTATAGTTGTATGCTTTATTCTTCCTCACTTGAAAGAATGGAAGAAAATACCTTTTCACTAAAAAAGTAACCTCCTTTTGTCCTTTTGGGGCATTTTCCTGGTCAATTACATGACTTTTCAGTCCTTTGGTCAGTGGAGGGCATACTACCTCCAGCCTCAGAGGTTTTGTGCAGCTGTTTTCAGAGATATCTCTAGGGACTTATAAGTTTCCAGTTCCTCCAAAGTGGCATAGTCAAGGCAGAGATATTTACTACTCTCCTTGCCCATGCTTTGGTCTGTGAGCAACCACAAGCAGTCTTTTCTGCCCTGAGACTCTGTACAGGATTCCCTCTCCAAAGCTACCACCAGCTTCACCACACAAGTGCTCCTCTTCACTCCAGGAATTCCACCCAGGACTGAGATCCAGACCAGCCATTTGATTCCCCCAGGGTGTGTAAGCTGAGAGCTCCAGAAGTGGTTCCTGCTGCCACAGTGACTGTAGTTGCCCTTGTGCTGAGGTTGGGGCTGGAAGATCCTCCCCTCTCACCCAGGTGAAAGAATTTTCTCACTGACTTTTGAAGCTGTCTTTGGCATTTGTGTGTTAAGAAATCTGGAATCTGCAGCAGCTGATGGTGATTCTGTAGTCTGAGACCTACTGCAGTCATATCCATGGGGGAGTGGCTCACACTGGTCTCTGCTTCCAGCCTGGTGTGATAGATTCTTACTGTTTACCTTCCAGAATGTCATAGCTAGAGAGTTGTTTCATTCTGTCATTTTGTGGGTTCTGCTACTCTAGAATTTATTTAGTCACTTTTTACAGGTATTTTAAGTGCTTTCAGTGGAGAGCTTGAAAAGGTCCTTACTTCTACTCTACCCTCTTGACTCTGCCCTTGTTTGTTTTGTTTTAGATTGATGTTTTTTTTCTATGATGTTGCAAAGAGGTTCCTCTTTATATTTTCTAGATTTTTAAAATATAAAACATATTTTGTCAAAGGCATTTTCTGCATTTTAATATATTTATGTACTTCACCATTCTTTTGCTTTAGTGGAATTAATTATGGTGATTGTTTTCTTAATTTTGAAACATATTTTCATCCTTGGTATGAATTCACTTGGTCAAAATGAATGATTTCTTGGATAAACCACTATAATCTTTGTAGTAGAATTTTGCTTAATTTTTTGAGTCAGTATTTATTAATGATATTGCCCTATAGTTTTCTGGGTTTAATTTCTCCCTGCTTTAGGTATTAGGGCATTAGTTGTCCCATTAAAGAATTCCAATAGTGTTCTTTCCCAGTTTTTGAGAATAATTTGTGAAGTATGTGTGCTGATCAGATAGAATTATCCTGTGAATCCCGCAGGATCAGAGCTCCCCCCACCTTAATGACTTCATCAGTTTCTTCATAGCTTGGTCAGCTTCTGTTTTTGAGATTGAATTATTTTAGATCATTTACTGAGCCTTTCCCATATTCTGAGTATTTCATATTTTTATTTTATTCTTTTATTTCTGTTCTCACATTTGTTAGTATATCACTGCTCATAACATATTCTGATGATCCTTGTTATTTCTTCTGGTTCTTATGTAAATTCACCTTGCTCATTTAGTATTTTATTGATTTGATTATTTTCAATCAGATTATTTTTCATTGAATTTAACTTAGTTTTGGTCAGATTAGCAATCTTATCAATTTTGTTTATCAATTTTGTTAGTCTTTTCAAATAACCAACTATAAGTTTCACCTATAATTTTCATAGTTTTGTTTCCAATTTATTTTTTTCCCTCTATTTTAATCTATCCTTTTAAAACTTACTTTAGTTTCCTTCCTTTTTTCGTGTTTTGCTTGTATGGTGATTATATTTTAACTGAGTGTTATTACCTTTTGTTTCTCTCAGATTTTACATCCCTTCTATATATTTACATTCATGAGAATTTGTTTCCCTTTTGTGTCTTTAATCGTTTTTGCCACCTTAGAGATTCCATATCATTTTTAAAATTTTATTTCTCCAGTGAGAATGAAAAGTTTTACTGTTAAAATTCCTATTTTTATCTTAAACCATTCAGAAATATTCTCTTGTGATTAACTGCTTTCTTTGGGAAGCATGGAGTGGATGTCTCATTGTATATTGATTCATTTTCCTTTCTTTTATCCTAATTTATTTAATTGATCTGGAGGTCATGTTGGTTTCTTTTATTACCATCTTTTGGTGATTGTTTCTCTGGGGTCTATGTTTCAAAACTATCTTGGTCTCCTTCCACTTTTCACAATTCACATTTCACAGATGTCAACTCTGTCTCATCTGATTCTGAGAGAAAACTGGACATAGTTGAATGCCAGACTAATTTCCTCCAGGTGTAGTGTAGCATTTTTGTGACTTGCTTAAGTTCTCTATGTTCCTCAGTTCTTTGGCTGAATTATGTTGGAAAACAATGCACTGTCAAACTGAAATAGCAACCAGAACAAGTTTCTGCCTTTGTTTTTTTTTAACCATAAGGCAGAACTAAAAGCAGAGTAATATTCTTTTGAAACCTGTGGTGGTTTTTGAAATAGGGAAAGTTGAATGCATAGGGATTAAAGGTCTGCCTTCTCATCTATTAGGTAATCATACTATTCCCACATTTAAAGTTCTGTTGAAGTCAGGAAAGAGAGCTTAATTTGCCCCATCTCATATATGTGTACTATTTTGGAGAAATCCAAGAGGTTATGAGGATTGAAGTGTCTGGTTCTTTATAGTTGGTGTCTGGTTTTCATATGACCTAAAGTAAGCCACTAAGAAGGGTTAGACTAGGCAACTTCTAAGGTCCCTTCTAACTCTAAATCTTCCATACTTTTAACCTATATAGACCTATATATTTAGGGAAAACATATATGTGTATGTATACATATACATCTATATGTAAATACATTTATGAATGTGTATACAGATAATTATATATATACATAAAAGTTCATTTTTAATTATAACTGAAAATCAGTCATATTTTCTTAAAATCAAAGTCATCTCTAATTCTTTCACTTTCCTCTATTACATGTGCCAACATTAGTTATTAGATGGCAGGCACCACCTCAAACCTTACATGCACCTATGGATTTAATCAATATGCATTTAAGTTTACAGAATTTTACAATAGTGTCCTTTAGAGACTTGATTTGATTTTTAACTTAATTGTTTAAAGGAATTTCATGCCTTTCCCTTTTTTCATAAACTGGTATTTGTGTGTGTGTTAGTTGTTCCTATTTGTAATTCTTCATGAATTCCCTAGAGGTTCATTTAATTCTAAATGTTAGTTGAAAGATTGCCTTTATTCCCCTTTTCTTCATGTTACTCCTTTTCTCTCAAATTATAGGAGAAACTAGCAATTTGCATTAATGAAAGTTGATCTATTTCACAGTTCTGAAGCTGTAAACTAGAAAGCAAGGAAATAAACACAAGAATAATAAAAGCATGCATGGCAGAACACATTTTAGTTAATTTATTTTGATACAATATTTTAAATTATTTATGCATATTGTTGCCTGTACTTATAAATCTTTTGCAATGCATTTTGGTAATTTAAAACAATCTAAGTAATATGAGATTTAACAATGGCTTTTGGCTGTTCATTTTTTCCTTTAGAAGTAGGATATGACAACTGGGGGTTTTAGTTATTGAGTTTGTGGATTAACAAAATGTGAATTGGTGAGGTTCTTTTGAACTTATTAAATAGCTCTGTGATTATATTCTTTTGCTACATAAAGTGTTTTGTAAATTACTTTCAAAATAATTATATTCTAAAATTATACTATTCTAAAGAGGAATATAGATACTTCAAGGCTCTTAATCTTCAACGCTCTGTTTAATATTATAAATCCTATCTTTTCCTTTTTGTTAATGCCCACTCTATTTTCTCCAGGGCATTTTAGTTGACATTCAGAAATGACAAGGGGAAATACCATTCAAAAAAATGCAGAGATCTAGAGTCTATTCTACATAATAGACAAAAAGTGAAGATGAATATGGGAAGGGAACTAAGTATAATTTGACATTAGTTATCAGCAAAGCATGGGAAGGAATTTAGAAGAAATTGTATTTGTGAGAAAACCATTCTAGAATTTTAACCTTCTATTGGACTTCAAGTGTGATAATGTTGCAAAAGCAAGGCCTAGACTAAACATTACTATATACTATATAGAAAATAAATAGAAAGCAATTGCTCAGCATCCTGTAGTCAGCTGTAGTGTTAACATTGAATGTTACTAGAATATTCCAATAGCATGTCAGTCTGTGCTACTGACATTTAACTTTCAAATCTCTACCATCCTTTGTTTCTCACTCTATTTTAAACACTATAAATTGAACCAACCTTTCAAGTTAGAGAACTTGAGTATCGCAAATAAAGAAAATGACTTGGCTAGGAAAAAAATTCCACAGTACTGCATCAATGTATTGACACAAATAAAAAATTATGTCTTAAATTTGCCATAATGCTAATATACTGGATGAAATTCTCTCTCTCTCTCTCTCTATGTCTCTCTCTCTCTCTCTCTCTCTCTCTCTCTCTCTCTCTCTCTCTCTCTCTCTCTCTCTCCCCCTCTCTCTCTCTCTTTCTTTGTGTATAAATACATAAGTGTATCCATACACATGTGTTATATTATGCACATTTATATGCATACATGTATACACAAAATAAATAGACCAGGTAAAATAAAATGCAAGATGTAAAAGTGAGGGTAATGTGAGGTCACTAGATTGTAATTCAATTTTACAGAGTTTTAAAATGCTTTAAAGGCAACAGACATGCCTTAGGACTATGAATTGACATTTGATAGATATGTATATAATATTTTATACTGGCAGGGATTAAACACAATGAGGCAAACAAGAGATAGTTGCAATAGAACAGAAGTAATAAGGTTCTGAAATTTGCTCATTGGTGTCCATGTTAGTGGAAAACTTCAATATTGTTGGTTAGTTTTGTTATTTTTTCTCTTTCCTTCTTTCTATGATGTTATTTAGTCATTCATGTATTTTTGCTTATCGATATATCTACTTCTTTCTGGATGTGCCTTAAATTGAATTTGATAACCTTATACATTTTAACTTTATCTTCCCTTTGCAACTTTATTTCATTTTACTCTCCCCAAAATACGTTCTGTTCCAGACTGTGGTACAAGCCAGTTTTTATACTCAACAAACTTTTTTCTTCTCTTACATACTCACAAGCCTTTTCCCAAGGCTGAAATCCACTTCTTTTTATATGACTATTAAAAATCTTATTTTCCCTTAAAATTCATTCAGATGTCACTACCTCTGTAAAGGGTTTCCAGGATTTCTATTCCCAGCACCACTCAATTTGTTAAAGCTTATTCCTTCCTTGTGTCACTTGCATTTATTTTTTATTTTTCAATTTTAATTTTCAACTTTCACTTCTATAACATTTTGAGTTACAAATTTCCTCCATCTCCTTTTCCCTCCTCAAGATAACATGCAATCTGATATAACCCATACATGTAAAATCATATCAAACATAATTCCAGACTATTCATGCTTTTTAAAAAAGAATCTGAAAAAAGAGGAAAAACACGAGAAAGAAAAAAAGAGAGAAAATATTATGCTTTGATCTGCATTCAGATTCCATAGTGCTTTCTCTTGGTGTGGACAGCATTTTCCACCATGAGTCCCCTGGAAATATCTTAGATCATTGCATTGCTGAAAAGCTCCAAGTCACTCAAAACTTCTCATCACATAATGTTGCTATTACTGAGTAGAAGGTTCTCGTGCTTCTGCTCACCTCAATCAGAATCTGTTCATGTTCTTTTTTTAACTTCACATTTCTTGTTTATCTTTTAATTTAGTATTCTATTTTCACCCATTTACACATAAAAATAATTTTTGTCATTCATTTTCAAGATTCTCTCCCTCCACTCCAAATCCTTCTCATTGAGAAAGCAAATAATTTGATACAGGTTAAACATGTGTATTCATGCAAAACATATCCATAACAGTCATATTGTGAAAGAAAATGTAGACTAAAAAATTCAAGGAAAATAAGGAAAGTTTAAAAAATATACTCCAGTCTTTTACAGATGGAATTATATTTTTCATTCTTTTTTTCTGAAAAATTTTTATTAAGTTTATTTTTAGTTTTCAACACTCACTTCCACAAGATTGTGAGTTCAAAATTTTCTTCCCATTTTTCCCTTTCCTCCACCCCAAGATGACATACATTCTCATCACCCCTTCCACCAATCTTTCCTCCCTTCTGTCACACTGCCCCCCTTCTTTTATTCCTTTTCTTTCTATTTTCTTGAAGGGCAAGATAAATTTATATGCCTCAATGACTAAATATTTTATTTCCCAGTAGCATGCAATAGCAACTGTTTTTGTTTTTAAAACATGGAGTTCCAAATGTTCTCCTTTCTTTCATCCCCACCCACTCTCACTGAGAAGGCAAGCAATTCAACATAGGTTATACTTGTTAGGCAAAATCCTTCAATAACAGTCATGTTGTGGAAGACTAACTGTATTTCCCTACATTCTATCCTGCTCCTCAATTTTTCTATTCTCACCTTTGATCATGTCCTTCTTCAAATGTGTTAGCTTCTGACCACTTCTGTCCTCCCTCATGCTATTTCCCACTCTACTGGCCCCTTCACACCTACTTTTCTGTAGGGTAAGATAGATTTCAGCATTCATTTTAGTGTGTATGTTATTCCCTCCTCAATCCAAATCTGATGAGAATAAGATTCAAATACTCCCCTCATCTCCCTCCTCTTCCCCTCCAATATATGTTTTTCTTACATTTTTAAAGTGAGATAATTTACCCCATTCTTCCTCTCCCTTTCTCTTTTTCAGACTATATTTCTCTTCACATTCATAATTTTATTTTTAGATATAAAATCCCTTTATTTTCTACCCATATTTTGTCCTCCATACATCTATCTATCTATCTATCTATCTATCTATCTATCTATCTATCTATCTATCTATCTATCTATCTACCTATCTGTATATCTTTCTATCTATGTATCTACCACTATATCTATTTATCTGTCTGTCTAGGTGTAACAGCAAGTTCCCTGGAACATCCAGGATAACATGCTGGTACAAAGTCTTAGGTCTGCTTTTTTAAATAAAGCAACTTCAAAGGGATCAACAATCCTCTTTCATTACATTCACCAACAGATAAAATTAAAGCAGAGAAATAAAGACCAAAAGAGACCATAAGTAACACATACATCATAGATCAACGGACAGATGTAAGTATCTGACCATTTTTACATATATAATTACCAGAGAGAGAAGCACCAACATCTGGGTTTTCAAAGCTGAGAGGTGCATAGGGTTCCTTAACGACTACTCTGAGTCTCATTTGTCACATGAACCTTCTTCCAAAGAGTAAACTCCCAAAGCAAAACCTCTCTTCAGAGGACATATACATTTTTGAGAGCCATAGGACATGATCCTCATAGCCTAGTGCCTCATTAAAAATTAACAAAAGGCATGGACTTTATGACAAATTAATCCTCCCTTAATCAAGCTTCCCTAAATGGGCTCCACTTGAGGCCCATTAATGGGCATGGAAGATCTTTTAACTAGCATTAACATTACACACACACACACACACACATACATACATGCATTTATATACATATATGCACACATATGTCCATACAGACAGACATGTCTCTCTGTGTGTATATGCACACAGACATACATGTACCTATGTACATATACACATACAGGTACATATATTACTTCCTACTATGTCAATGCTAAGAAAGGCCTCAAGAGTTACAAATAAACTTTTCCATGTAAGAATGTTAACAGTTCAACTTTAACAAGTAACTCAGAATTTCACTTTCATATATACCTTTTCATGCCTCTTTTAAGTCTATTTTTGAAAGTCAAATTTTCTATAAGACCAGCTCTGGTCTTATCATCAAGAAAATTTGAAATTTCTCTATTTCATTAGATGTTCATTATCCCTCCTCAAGGATTATACTCAGTTTTCCAGATAGGAGATTCATGATTTTTATCCTAGCTCCTTTGACCTCTGGAAGATCATATTCCAAACACTTTGATCCCTTAATGGAGAAGCTGCTAAATCTTGTGTTACCCTAATTATATTTCCAAAGTACTTGAACTGTTTCTTTCTTCTGCTTGAAATATTCTCTCCTTGACCTGGGAACTCTAGAGTACAGCTATAATACTCCCAGGACTTTTCCTTTTGGCTTCTCTTTCCTGAAGTGAGAAGTGGGTTATTTCTACTCTTGTTCTATCCTCATGTTATAGAATATCAGGATACTTTTCTTTGATAATTTCTTGGAAAATGAAATCTTGGCTCTTTTCTTCTGATCATAGCTTTCAAATAATCCAATAATTAAAAAAAAATTATCTCTATTGGACCTCTTTTCAAGTCAATTGTTTTTCCAATGAGGTACTTCATATTATCTTCTTTTTTTTATCCTGTTTATTCTGTTTAAAAATTTATTGATTTTGTCTTGAATGAGGTTGTTGATTGATTCTATAATTCCCAGAGGGGAAATTAAGGGAGTTACAAAAAGAAATATACAGTAAAACCATACTTTTAGGGGAACTCAACCTCCCCCTCTAGGAACTTCATAAATTTAACCTCAAAATAAACAAGAAAGCAGTTAAGGAGATGAATAGAACTCTGGATAAGGTAAATATGATAGATCTCTGGAGAAAATTGAATGGGGATAGAAATGACTATATCCTTCTCTCAGTTGTACATGGAACATGTACAAAAGTTGACCATGTACTATGCCATAGAAACTTCAAAATCCAGTGCAAAAGGGCAGAGATAGTCAATGCATCCTTCTCAGACCATAATGCAATAAAAATTGGATGTAATAAAAGGCCATGAAAACATAAACCAAAAACAAATTGGAAATTAAACAATCTAATCCTAAAGAATAAGTGGGTTAAACAACAAATTTTAGAAAAAATCCACAACTTCATTCCAGAGAATGACAATAAAGAAATAACCTACAAAATTTTATGGGATATTGCAAAAGCAATTCTTAGGGGAAGTATTATAACTTTGAGTGCCTACATGAATAAAATGGGGAAAGAGATCAATGAATTAGGCATGCAGCTGAAAAAGATCAAAAAAGAACAAATTGGAAATCCTTAAGTAAATTCCAAATTAGAAATACTGATAACCAAAGGAATGGCTAATAAGATTAAAATTTAGAAAACTATTAAACCAATAAATAAAACTAGGAGTTGGTTTTATGAAAAAAAATCAATAAAATTGATAAACTATTAGTCAATTTGATTTAAAAAAAGGAAAGAAGAAAAACAAATTGCCAATATAAAAAATGAAAAAGGTGAACCCACCTTCAATGAGGAGGAAACTGAAAAAACAATAAGAAATTACTTTGCCCAACAGTATGCCCATAAATTTGACAATCTAAATGAGATGGATGATGGTTTTAAAAGATGTAAATTGCTGACACTGACAGCAGAGGTATCTGAATACTTAAATAATCCCATTCTAGAAAGAGAAATTGAACAAGTCATCAATGAAATACCTAGAAAATATCTCCAAGGCCAGATGAATTCATAAGTGATTTCTCTTAAACATTTAAAGAACAGATAATTCCAATACTATATAGATTATTTGGGAAAACTGGGGAAGAAGGAGTACTCCCAAATTATTTTTATGATACAAATATGGTTTTGATACCCAAACCAGGAGGAGCCAAAACAGAGAAAGAAAATTACAGACCAATTTCTCTAATGAACATAGATACAAAAAATTTAAATAAAATTTTAGTAAAAGGAGTACAGCAACTTACCATGAGAAGAATACATTATGATCATGTAGGACTTGTAACAGGAATGCAGGGCTGGTTCAATATTAAGAAAACTATTAACATTATTGACCATATAAACACCAAAACTACCAGAAACCACATGGTTATCTCAATAGATGCAGAAAAAGCTTTTAACAAAATACAACACTCATTCCTATTGAAACACCAGAGAGCACAGGAATAAATGGAACTTTCTATAAAATAATAAACAATATCTACCTGAAACCTTCAGCAAGCATTTCATACAATGGGAATAAATTAGATGCATTTTTAATAAGATCAGGGGTGAAACAAAGATGTTTATTATCACCACTATTATTCAGTATGGTACTAGAAATGTGATCTGTAGCAATAAGAGAAGAAAAATAAATTGAAAGAATTAGAATAGGCAAAGAAGAAAGAAAGCTATCACTCTTTGCAGATGATATGATGATATACATAAAGAATTCGAGTGAATCAAGGGAAAAACTAATTGAAATAATAAACAACTTTAGCAAAATCTCAGGTTACAAAATAAGTGAGATAAATCATCTGCATTTCTATATATTACTAACAAAACCCAACAGCAGGACATAGGAGGAGAAACCCATTTAAAGCTACAGTAGACATTACAAAATATATGGGAGTCTACCTGCCAAAACAAACCCAAGGACGCTATGAACACAATGACAAAACACTTTTTCACACAAATAAAGTCACATCTAAATAAATGGGAAAACATCACTTCCTCTTGGGTGGACCAAGCCAACATACTAAAAATGGCAATTCTACCTAAATTAATTTACTTACTCAGTGCCATACCAATAAAACTATCAGATCATTATTTTGTAGAGTTAGAAATATTGCAAAAATTCATCTGGAAGAGCAAAAGTTTCAAAATATCAAAGAAACTAATGAAAAGAAAAGATTGGGAAATTGGCCTAGCTCTACTAGATCTCAAATTGTTTTGTAAAACAGTAATTATCAAAACCACTTGACACTGGCTAAGAAACAGAAGGGTAGACCAGTGGAATATGTTAGGTACCCAAGACACAAGATTCAATGAATATAACAAACTACTGTTTGGTAAAACCAAATACCTGAGCTTCTGGGATAAGAACTCATTGTTAGACAAAAATTGTTGGAAAAGTGGATAACAGTGTGGCAGAACTAGGCATTGACCAATGACTGACACTGTATACAAGAATAAAGTCCAATGGATACATGATCTAGTTATAAATATTTATACTATAAACATGTTAGTGGAGCAAGTAATAGTGTACTTATTAGATTTATGGAGAAGGGAAGAATTTTTGACCAACGAAGAAATAGAAAACATTATGAAGTGCAAAATGGATGATTTTGCTTGCATTAAATTAAAATGTGTTTTGTGCAACCAAACCCAATGCAACCAAGATTAGGAGGGCAGCAGAAAACTGGGGAAAAGTTTTGCAGCTAGTGCTTGTGACAAACACCTCATTTCTAAAGTATATAGAGAACTGACTCAAATGTACAAGAATACAAATCATGCCCCAATTGATAAATGGCCAAAGGATATGAACAGGGAGTTCCCAGAGGAAGAAATTAAGGCTATCTAAAATCATATGGAAAAATGCTCGAAATCACAATCGATTAGAATTTGTCAAAATCAAAACAACTATGAGATGCCACATCACATCTATCAGATTTTCTAACATGAGAAAACAGGATGATGATAAAGGTTGGAGAACATGTGGGAGAGTTTGAACACTAATTCATTGCTTATGGAACTGTGAGCTAATCCAATGATTCTGAAGAGCAATTTGGAGAGCCCAAAGGGATATAAAAAGTGGGTATATCATTTGACCCAGCAATACTGCTTCTAGGACTGTATCCCCAAGAGATCATAAAAGTGGAAATGGGTCCCGTAGGTACTGAAATATTTATAGCAGCACTCTTTGTGGTGTTCAAAAACTGGAAATCAAAGGGATGCCCATCAATTAGGAAATGACTGAATAAATTGTGGTATGTGAATGTAATGGAACACTATTTTCCTATAAAAAATGATGAACAGGAATTCTTCAGAGAGGCCTGGAAAGACTTACATGAACTGATACTGAGCGAAAGGAGAAGAAATTTATACTCAGCGAGAACCACGGTGTGCAAGGATTTTTTTTCTGATAGACTTAGAACTTCATTGCAATGAAAGGACTTAAAAATTCCCAGTGATATCTAAGGTAAAAATGTCTTCCACATTCACAGAAAAAACTATGAATTTCGATAGCAGAATGCAGCAGATCATTTTCTTTTGTATTATGTTTTGGTTTGTTTTATAATTTCTCCCATTCATTTCAATTCTTCTATGCAACATGACTAAGGTGAAAATGTATTTAATAGAAATGTATGTGTAGAACCTATATAAAATTTTGTGCTGTCTCAGGGAATGAGGGGGAAATGATGTGGAAAGGAGGGAGAGGGAGGGGGGAAAATCTAAGTTATATGGAAGTGATTGTAGAATATTGAAAACAAAAAAAAGAAACTGAAAAATAATTTATTGATTTTTCATAAAGTCATTAGTTCATTGGAAAAACAGCTGACATGGAAAATAGATTGAGGAGAGACAATTTAAAAATTATGGAACTATCTGAAAACCATGATCAAAAAAAGAGCCTAGACATTATCCTTCATAAAATTATCAATGAAAACTACCCTGATATTCTAGAACCAGAGGGCAAAATAAGTATTGAAGGAATCCATCGATCACCGCCTGAAAGAGATCCAAAAAGAGAAACTCCTAGGAACATTGTGGCCAAATTCCAGAGTTCCCAGGTCAAGGAGAAAATATTGCAAGCAGCTAGAAAGAAACAATTCCAGTATTGTGGAAATACAATCAGCATAACTCAAGATCTAGCAGCTTCTACGTTAAGGGATCAAAGGGCATGGAATAGGATATTCCAAAGTCAAAGGAACTAGGACTCAAACCAAGAATCACCTACCCAGCAAAACTGAGTATAATACTTCAGGGGAAAATATGGTCTTTCAATGAAATAGAGGACTTTCAAGCATTCTTGATGAAAAGACCAGAGATGAAAAGAAAATATGACTTTCAAGCACAAGAATGAGAAGAAGTATGAAAAAGCAAACAGCAGAGAGAAGTCATAAGAGACTTACCAAAGGTGAACTGTTTACATTCCTACATGGAAAGGCAATATTTGTAATTCTTAAAACTTTTCAGTATCTGGGTAGTTTGTGAGACTACACACACATATACACACAAACACACACATTTACACGCTTGCGCACACATACACACATGCACGCACACAGAGACAGAGAGCGCAGAGTGAATTGAATAGGATGGGATCATATCTTAAAAGAAATAAAGATCAATGGTGAGAGAGAAATGTAGTGGGAGGAGAGAGGGTGAAATGGAATGGTGTAAATTATATCTCATTCAAGAGGCAGGCAGGAGACTCTTTAGTGGAGGAAAAAAGGAGATCTGAGAGAAAAACATGAAGTTTACCCTCATCACATTCGACTAAAGGAAGGAATAAAATGCACACTTATTTTGGTATGAAAACCTACCTTACAGTACGGGAAAGTGGGGGAGAAGGAGATAAGCAGGGCCAGGGGGATAATGGAAGGGAGGGCAATAGGAGGAGGGATCAATTTGAAGTCAACACTCGGGGAGTGACAGGATCAAAACACAGAATAGAAATAATGAGGGGCAGGATAGGATGGAGAGTAATTCAGTTAGTCTTACACAGCACGACTATTATGGAAATCATTTGCAAAACTACACAGATAAGTCCTGTATTGAATTGCCTGCCTTCCCAAAGGGAATGGATGGAGAGGGAGGGATGGGGAGAATTTGGAACTCAAAGTTTTAGGAACAACTGTTTAGTATTGTTCTTGCTACTAGGAAATAAGACATACAGTTAATGAGGAATAATAAGTAATCTGGCCCTACAGGACAAAAGAGAAGATGGGGACAAGAGAAGGGAGGGATGATAGAAGAGAGGGCAGATTGGTGATAGGGGGAATTAGAATGCTCAGTTTATTGGGGTGGGGAAGGGGACAAATGGGGAGAAAATTTTGAACCCAAAATTTTGTGAAAATGAATGTAAAAAGTTAAATAAATAAATTTATATACTTAAAAAAAAGAAATTATTTTCTTCAGTGAGTTTTGGGCTCTTTTTTCTCCTCTTTCCATTCTTTTTCAGGTTACTTCAGAATCCTGGCCAATTCTGTTTTTAGGGTATTATTCTCCTTGTGGACCTCTTTTGCCATTTGGGTTAATATAATTTTAAAGTGTTGTTTTCTTCATCATTATTGGTGGTTTCCTTTAACAATTTATTGACATATTTTTCATGATTTCCTTGCATCACTCTCATTTCTCTTCCCAATTTTTCTTCTACATGTCTTACTTGATTTTCACAATCCTTTTTTAGCTCTTCCATGGCCTGAAACCAATTCATATTTTTTCTGAGAGTCTTTGCATGTAGGGATTTTGACTTCTTTTATCTTCTTCTGATTGTATATTTTGGTCTTTGTCACCAAAGTAATATTCTATAGTCTGAGTTTCTTTTTTTTCTGTTTGTTCCTTTTCCCACCTAATTAGTTAACTATTTAGTTGATTAAATTTTCATCCTTTCACATGAGAAAAAGTTCATGATATACAAATTTTACATCAGAAAATCCTTGAAACTCTCTCTTGTGGTTCTCAAATACAGTTTGGGACCTGGCTTCTGAAAATAAGACCATTATAATAATTTTGGAGCCTTGGGTGAATATGCACCTCTGTTGTTCTTCCAGCTAGGGTCGGGGGCCTCCTCAAGTCTATTGAAATTCATAAAAGATATCAAGGCAAGCCTACAGTTGTGTTTCCTAAATGCAAGCTAGTATTCAGAGCCTAGAAACTTTGAGAAGGTAGTGATCAAGTAGTATTCTAAATTATATTCCTTAAAAACTAGGGAACAAGTGAAACTCTCTGGCTTAAAGTGACCCTGATACTGAACATTGAGAAAGCACAGTAAGAAAATCCCAGAGAACACAGATAAAGGATCGAAATAACAGAGACTGGGACCAAGACTATCCACCACTCACCTTCCCAAGGTAGCAGAAGCAGGCCATAACATAGTCCACACCAGGAAATAAAGTGAGAAAAAAAAATGAGTTCAAAGGGAAAAAAAATAATACTTCGATAAAAAAGACCTATTTTGGTTCCAGGGACTCTAGAGATAAAAAAAGAAAAAAGAAAGAATAGAAAGAAAGAACAAAAGCAAAGAAGAAAGAAATAACTTAAAGTAAATATAAAAATTTCTACAAAGGATCAATAAAAAGTGTTAGAAGAAATGAATCCAGAATTTTTAAAGTGAGTAAAGAAAATATTTTTAACTTAAATATAACAAGGAAATATAAATAATAACTTTGAAAGAGGAAACTATTGAAAGTCAACAGCTCATATTAAGATAGAAAAAACCCAAGTTACAGACTCATTGAAAATTGTAATGGATAAAACAGAAGATAATGTCTCCATCAGACAACAATAAATACAGAACAAATGAAAACTTATGGGGGGGATGAAAACAGTAGATCCATAATATAAAAAAATAATAATAATATGACAAGCAAATGCTAAGGAAGTCATTTAAGAATTGCTCTACTTGTAAGATATGAATCACCCTCCCAAAAAAAACTATATGTCATATTTCAGAGTCATAAAAAAATTCCCAAGTCTTTTAGAATAAACAAGCAAAGTAAAAATACAAAGTATGCCAATATCATAAAAATCACACTACTAAACTCTCAGAATTATTATACTTATTTAATGTCAGGTTAATCAAAAGACTAAAGATCAAAGACTAAGTTATATTTCAAAATAAACTCTAAATGTTTAGCAGGAGTGGATCTAAAGATAAAATATGTAAGATTCATGATACATAAATAAGAAACAATGGAAAAAGTCTTTGGATCAATGAATAAAATAAAATAAGGGTTAAAAAGAAATAAAATAGATATAACATGTATAAAGGATTATTTTGATTATCAAATATTTTTCAGTTTTTGTACAAAGAAAACTAATACACATTAGTCTAAAAGGAAATAACTGTTTTTTTTTTTCTTAATTTAGAGGTAAGTTTCTCTGATAAAGGTCTCAATTGCACAGTACGTAAGAAATTAACTAACTTTTATTTTTAAAAAGAGAATAATTTATAAATAAAAATGTTTAAAATATAGAAATAGGAAGTTCACAAGTAAAAAAAAAAGTCTGTTATATATTGCTACATGAAACTATAAATGTGTGTTTCTGTATACAGATATGTATATTATGAACATATAAACAAGTATACGTAAAATGCGCATATGTATATGTACATATGTGTATACTATATGTGTGTCTGTATATATGCTTATATACCAAATTATTCATTAAATAAATACAAATTAAAAGAACTCGGAGGTGTTATTTCTCATCAGATTGGCAAAGTAACAAAAAAGTAGAAAATGTTGAAGGAGCGTTAGGAAAATTCGTACATTAATTCACTTTTTGTGAAACTATGAACTATTACAGCTATTCTTAAAAACAACTTGGAATTATGTATGACTCTCCATAACACTCTTTTCCCATAGTCTTTAATCTGTTGAGATAACTACTAATCCTTTAATCTAAAGAGATCAAAGAAAGAGGAAATGAACCAACAGGGACAGAAACATTCATAGCAGATTTTGTGGTAGCACAAAACTGAAAATTTAGCAGAAAGTAATCATTTGGAGAAATGTTGACCAAACAATGCTATATTAATATAATGCAAAATAGTACATAATGTAAGAAACAGGAAAACAATTGGTTTTGAAGAAACCTAGGAACACTCATTTAAACTGATACAGAATGAAGTGAAATGATCCAGAATGATTTATACAGCAACACTATTGTGAAAATTAAACATGAAAAGAAATTAATGACTCTAATTTGCTCAATATCTAACTATGATTCCAGAGTAACGGTGAAAAGAATAGTATAGAACTACTGACAGAAAAGTAATGAATTTAACATGAAAAATAAAATTTACATTTTTGGACATGCCAGTGGACATGGCAATTTCATTTTTATTGTTGATTTTTAAAAGATTTTTCTCTATTTTTTCCTTCATAAAAGGGGAAGGAGCTGGGCAAGATAGAAAATAATGTTCACTAAATAACTAAGATAAATTTAACTTAAAAATTATGTTCTAATTTACAATAAACCAGTTTTTTTTTCTATTATCACCTCTGTTTCTCATCTACCATTGACACCTAGAGAGGATTTTGTTGTTAATGTTAGTAGGGTTTTATTTTCGCTCCTTAAAATTATGTCTTTCAGGTGAACGATCTTCAAACTTTAGTTTATAAATGGTAAAATCCATCTTATCATATTAATCAAATATAACACCAAAATTACAGAGTGATCGAAGACACACGGATGATATGATAGGTAGACAGTTGAAAGATAGAAGATAACTGTAAAATAGATTCATATAGCAAACATTATCTTTGATTAACCCGGATTTGGATTTCGATTTTGGATTTTTCTATATATCAATTAAGTATCAGAGGATGAATAATTGGGATGTAGTTTCAGTTTTAGAAAATCAAAGTATTGGGAGTCAGAGCCAAGATGGTGGAGTAGAAAGACAGACCTCTCATGAAGTCCATAATGTAACTGTAATAAGTGACTCTAAACAGATTCTAGAGCAGCAGAAGTTACAAAATGACAAAGTGAAAGAGACTTCCAGCCCAAGACAGCCTGGAAAGCCAAGAGGAATGGTCTACCACATGGGTGCAGCGCAGAGTGCAGCTCAGCATGGGCCGCAGGGAGGCAAGGATAAGACCCAGAACAAGTGTCAGGGTTCCATCCACAGCAGCAGTTCCCAAATTGCTCAACCCAAAAATGCAACAGACAGCTTCAAAGGTCAGTAAGAAAGCTCCTTCACTCAGGAGAAGGGAACTTGCTCTGGAGCTATGGCATTAGCCACTGCAGAGTCCATTTTTGGAGCTTGCTAAAGGAAACGCCCCCAAAAAAGGAACCCCCCCCCAAAAGCCACTGCAGAGTCCATTTTTGGAGCTTGCTAAAGGAAACCCCCCAAAAAAAGTGCTGGAGAAAATAACATCTTTAAAAATAAGCTGACTCAGTTGGCAAAAGAGGTCCAAAAAGTCAATAAAGAGAAGAAAATATTAAAAAGTGGAATTGGCCAAATGGAAAATGAGCTTCGAATGTTTGCTGAAGAAAACAGTTCTTTAAATTAGAATGGAGCAGATGGAAGTTACTGACTTTATGAAAAACCAAGAAATTACTAAAGGAAACCAAAAGAATACAAAAATAGAAGATAATGTGAAATATCTCGTTGGAAAAACAATTGACCTGGAAAATAGATCCAGGAGAGACAATTTAAAAATTTTGAGACTGCCTGAAAGCCATGATCAAAAAAAAAAAAAGAGCCTACATATCATCTTTCATGAAAATCATCAAGGACAACTTCCCTGGTGTTGTAGAACTAGATGGGAAAATAAATATTGAAAGAATCCCCCAATCATCTCCTGAAAGGGATCCAAAAAACAGAAACTTCTAGGAATATTGTAGCCAAATTTCAGAGTTCCCAGGTCAAAGAGAAAATTTTGGAACTCAAAGTACTAGGAATGAATGTTGAGAATTGTTTTTGCATGCAACTGGGAAATAAGAAATACTGGTAATGGGGTATAGACATCTATCTTGCCCTACAAGAAAGGAGAGAAGATGGGGATAAGGGAAGGGAGGAGTGTGATAGAAAGGAGGGCATATTGAGGGAAGGGATAACAAGAATGCAAGGAGCTATGAAATGGGGGAGGGGAGAGATGGTGAAAAAATTTGGAGCTCAACATTTTGGGGAAATGAATGTTGAAAACTAAAAGTAATTATATATTAAAATTTTTAAAAATTAAAAAAAAGAAAATCAAAGTATAATAATTTAGAGAGTGGTGATCTAAAATGAAAAAGAGGCAATGGTATACTGACAGAATACCATTTGCCTTTAATACAGTATTTTTGTATATTATGTTCCTTAGGAGGAAGCTGTAGTATGCTTTTCTGTGTATATATTTTATATGTTTGTGTGCATGTGTGGATGGATGAATAGATTTGATAGATAGATAGACACAAATAAACTTATATGTATGAAAGCTCTTTAGGTATATTAAATTGAGACTTATGTTTTGTCATTACTGTTACATTTCTTTAGTTTGAAAACGATTTAATTAACTTTTAATTGGGTCAACGTTCTTTAGAAACATATATACATTTCTTTTAGAGATGCCTTGCCTTGAATCAGACAAGCCAACAAAAATATGCAATGCTAAAAGAAATATTTTGAGGCATACAACACTACATAATTATTGTAGAGTAATTACATCATGTTTTTCATTAACATTTAATGCTTTATTGAATTTAATACATAAGCCATATTTTTTTAAGTACAGTGTTATTTCTGAGAAAACTTGGTGCTAAACTCAAGTTCCAACAATTCAAAATCAGATAAATTAAAACTATCATTTTTATTTCAAATCATAATGACGCTCCAAATATCATTATAAAATACATAAATAAATCCATTATATTCATTTATATAACTCTAAGGAAACATATGCATGTATTAAAAATCTTAATTGCCTTATTGTCTTTCTATGCATTTGGATATTCTATTTTCTTAAGGAAAAATTTCTCTTTATAAATAACTCATATTCTGTAAAAGTTTCCATTGGCATAACTCTATTGAAAAGCTCAAAACAATTTTAGCACATTATATCATGATATTTAATGAAATACGCATAGTGTGTATACATGCCAGAATCTAAATCAAATCTCAGGTGCTCCATAAACAGTTGTTTTCATTTGCTCAATCGAAATATTGCGATTTCAATTAAAGCGTAGTAAGAAATCAATGACATGTAGACCCATAGGCACTTGGCTGTCTTCTGGAAATAGCAAACAAGTTTAATTAAAAATAAGGTTTAATTCAGCTGTAATATGATTCCTTATATGTGCTTTAAATATGAAAAGGAAGTTAGCATCTTGGGAGTAAGTAACTAGGATGTATAATTCGTGAATGTTCGTGAAACATTGGAGTTTGTTTTCAAAATGTTCTTGAAATACCTTATAGCAATATTAGTTAAATAAGTCAGAAGGGAAGACAAAAAGACCTCAGAGAACAATCCTCAATATTTAAAGCAAATCTGAATAATTTTAAGATGAATGCTTTACAGAAATATATTTATATTCAGAAAACTATTTGAAGACAGAAAATTATAAGAACTGATAATAAAGAGTGACTATTCCTGTAACACCGAAAAGGAGATAATTAAAGCTTGTAATAAAAATCCTTTAGAAAAAATCCCCCTAAGACTCAGAAAAACCTAGATTTTTCAAATTAGGTGCTCAAAATTTAAGATTAGATATGGCTGTTCCTACCCGGACAAAGGCAAGAGTTGATTTGAATAACTTCTTGATCACATCACTCAATAAAGATGGTTAATTTGTGAAAATATCAGGCCAATAAAACAATATTAAAATTCTAGTACTCTATACTCTACGGCTCATAACTGCACAAAGATAAAATTAATAAAAAATTTGTAAACATCTAACCAGATAAGACCAGAAGGTAATTATGATGTGCTTTATTTGTATTTTAATTTTATTTATTGTTTCTACATTGCCTAAGATTACATTGACCATTTTTTACTTTTTTATCACATGTTGATTCATATTGAGGTTTTACATCACTAAAACTTTTTGGTTTTCACGTAAATTTTTCTTAGCTTTGCCTCCTATATTTGTGCATTGGTGTATGTTTTTTACTCTAAATACAAAAGAATGCCAGTGGATAAAAAATGGACCATCAAAGGTCATTTTTAAAGGAAAAATCTGACAAGTAGGAGAAGAAACAAGAGAAAGCAATATTATAGAAAACAAAGGAATAAAGGATATCAAGAATGAAAGGAGAACTTTTGGCTCGTAAGACTGCTTGAACAGAACAAATCCAATTTTTCACATACCTACTACAGCAAAAATCTGAAATCTATATTGTATCAAGAAGAAATCAAGAAATGCAAAGATTCACATCTATCAATATCATTTCTATACATTATAAACAATACCCAATAACTACAGCTAGTATAAAATATTTTGTAATCTACCTACCAAGATACCCGCAGGAGTAACATAATTACACAAGTAAGAATAGATTTAAACAATTAGAAGGAAAATGAGAAACTGGGGTGGGGAGTGATTGGAGAGCTTATAGTATTTTTTTTTTCTTTCTGATAAAGGCCTCATTTCTGAAATATACAGGGAAGTAAACCAAATTTTAAAAGTAAGAACTATTTCTGAATTGACAAATGGTGGAAAAATATGAATAGGTGGTTTTCAGAAGAAGAAATCAGAGCTATAAATTGGTATAAAAAGTTCTAAATTGCTAACCATTAGAGGAATGCAAATTAAAACAACTTTGATCTACCACACAATAGAAAAGGGAAATGAAAAATTTTGAATGGGATGTGAGATTAGGTACACGAATGCGTTGTTGTTTCTGTTGTGAACTGGCTCAAATATTCTGCAGTACAGTTTGATACTATATCCAAAGGTTTATAAAATTGTATACACTCTTTTCCCCAGAAATACCACCACTGTCTGTATTCGACAGATATTAAGGAAAAGAGGAAAAGAAGTTGTATGTACAAAACATTCCTGACAGCTCTTTTTGTGGTAAGAAAGAATTGGAAACTAAGGGGCTGTCCATCAATTGAGGAATGGCTGAACGAGTTGTTGTATATGATTTTGATGAAATGTAATTGTGCTATAAGAAATGAGGGTAGTGAAAGTTTCAGAGAAAAAATAATTTTTATAATTATCAAAACTATCTGATACTGGCTAAGAAATAGGTAAGTGGATCAGTAGAACAGAGCAAACATATGATACACAGTAGCAAGTGATTATAGTAATCTTGTGTTTGACAAATGTAAAGATTTAATGTTTTCAGACAATATACTATTGGGTAAAAAAAGGAAAATTTGAAAACAGTGGCAGAAATTAGAAATGAATCAATATATTACCATATGCATCTAGTCAAAATGGATACATGACCTAGATATCAAAGGATATAGCCTGAGAAAACCAGAACATGGAACACATTTTATATATATATATATGACTTGTGGATAGGAGAATATATGAATAAACATGAGATAGAGAACATAGTGAGGTATAAAGTGAATAACTTTTGTTATATTAAATTTTAAAAGTAGCTTTTGTATAAATAAAATTAATTTATCCAAGATTAGAAGTAAAGTAAGAATTTGGGGCAATTTTTATAGAGAGTTTCTCAGATAAAGGTGTCATATCTCAAATACATAGAGAACTTTGTCAATTTTTTTTAAAATGTCATTCCACAATTTATAAAAGAAGAAAGGATATAAACAGTTTTTCAAAGAAGTCAAAACTATATATAGTCATATAAAATTCTCTAAATCATTATTGAGTAGAGAAATGCAAATTAAAACAACTTTGAGAAATCTCACTCCTGTCAGATTGACTAAAACGATATGAGGGGGAAATGGCAAATGTTGAAAGAAATGTGGAAAACTGGCACATTAATATACTGTTGGTAGAACTGTGAACTAATCCAACCATTTTGGAGAGCAATCTAGAACTATGCCCAAAGAATTAGAAAGCTTTCTTTATACTTTGACCAAGGAATACCATTACTAGATCTGTTTCCTAATGTGATCAGGCAAAGATGAAAATAACCTATATGTTCCAAAATATGTATAGCAGTTCTCTTTGTGTTTTTGAAGGGATAGCCATCAATTGTGGAATAGTTAAACAAGTTGTGGTGTGTGATTGCAGTGGAACGTTGTAAGAAATGTTGAGCTGAATGATTTTAGAAAAACTTTGAAGGACTTACATGGAATAGAAAAGTGAAGTGGGTAGAGCCAAGACAACATTGTATACAGTAGTAGCAATATTATTGGAAGAATAATTATGAACAATCAAGTTATTTTCAGTACTATAAATATTCAAATCAACTATAAAGAATGTATAATGGATGATGCTATCTACCTTCACAGAAAAAACTGACAAATAAAAGTTTGAAAAGTATAGTTTTTGCATATATTTATGAATCTATGTCAATACTATGTGGAGAGAGTGAGAAGGAACCATTTTGGAACATGAAAAATAGTAGATTAATTTAATTTAAAAAAGAAAAAAAATAAATCTTGGAAGATTTCTACGAACTGATCCAAAGTGATGTGAGCAGCACCAAGAGAACAATGCATACAATATGAGCAAAATTGTAAGTATAATCAATTTATTTAACTGCTTTGATCATGGTTGTTCAGTTACTTTAGTTGTGCCTAAATCGTTCTGACTTCTTTTGAGTTTTCTTAACACAGATACTAGAATGATTTGTCATTTTCTTTTTCAGCTCATTTTATATATAAAGAAAGTGAGGCAAATACATATGGGCAAAATGAGGATTAAGTGACTTGCCGAGGATCACACAGCTAGTGAATACTTAAGGTCAGATTTTAACTCAGTGCTCCCTTATTCCAAGTCCAGTGCTCTGTCTACTCTATAACCAAGCCACCAATTCTCATCAATACAATGACTGAAAACAATATCAATGGGTTTATGATGAAAAGTACTATCTACTTGCTGAAAGAAAATTGAAGAACCCTGAGTTTAGATTCAAGGAGATATTTTCGCACTTTTTGTCTTGCTTATTTTTCAATATGAAAATATATTTTACATAAGTACACATGTACAATGGGTATCACTTTCCTTGCTTTTGCAAGGAGTGGGATAGAGCTAGCAGGAGAGAGACAATTTGAAGCTCAAAATTTAAAAAAAATGGGTGTCAAAAAATAAGTCTAACAAGAAACCAATGTAAGTGGTTTATTAAATCTACAAATTACAGAAAAAGACAGCTAAAACTGTATTACAGGCAATATCAGCACAGAATTGTAAGGGAGAGAAAGAGAAGGCAGAGCGATCAATAGAGAGAGGGAGGTGAAAAAAAGAGCCACTTTAACATGAAAAATATGTAGAGAATAGGAAAAAAAAATGTTTAAAAGGTACCCTAGACACATATAAGAGTTTTAAAACTAAAGTCTGGGTTTTATTAAATTTCTCTTTTTGTTTTCCTTTATACATCTTTGTCATTTCCAGCGTACATAGCAATGCTTTCTTAAACAATTGAGTTCAATTTGAGGGAGGAGCCAAGATGGCAGAGTAGAAAAATCCACATATACTAGCTCCGAACCCACAGCCCATAAATTACCTGTAAAAAGAACTCCCAACAGATTCTGGAGCAGTAGAAGCTGTGTAGAAATGGAGCGGGGGGAGATAACTGTTCCAGAGAGCCCTGAAAAACTGACCCCAGATGTCCATCACACACCGGACACAGAGTGGGGCCCAGCCCTGTCTTGGTCACCACCCAAGAGGAGTGGATCCGAGAAGGCTTCAGGGATGGTATCTGAGGTGGCCACGAAGGTCCCTCAACCCACAGGTGCTACAGGTCAGTGAGAGAGCCTTCTGGGGTGGCCAAGAGGGGAACAGGGTGTCTCCATAACTCAGGCCCCCTCGGGAGGTAGGGGTGGGAGAAGCAGTGGCCAGGGGCTCCCAAAGCAGGAAGGACCTCAGATCCATTGTGGAAGGTTTCCACATAAACCCCCTGAGCGAACAGAGCCTGGGCAGCAGCCCTGCCCCCACCTCAGCACCAGAACTTAATCTCTCACACTGAATAGCAGCCCTGCCCCTTGCTGAAAACTCTGAGGCTGGGAAGCAGTATTTGAATCTCAGACTCCAACCACTAGTGAGGCAGGGGTGCAGAGGAATTTAAGAAGTCAAGTAACTGGCTGGGAAAATGCCCAGAAGAGGGAAAAAAAAAATAAGACCATAGAAGGTTACTTTCTTGGTGAACAGATATATTCTCCTTTTCTTTCTGATGAGGAAGAACAATGCTTACGATCAGGGAAAGACATAGAAGTCAAGGCCTGTGTATCTCAAACATCCAAAATAGATATCCAATGGGCTCAGGCCATGGAAGAACTCAAAAAGGATTTTGAAAATCAAGTTAGACAGGTGGAGGAAAAACTGAGAAGAGAAATGAGAGAGATGCAAGAAAAGCATGAAAAATGGGGCAATACCTTACTAAAGGAGACCCAAAAATATGCTGAAGAAAATAACACCTTGAAAAATAGGCTAACTCAATTGGCAAAAGAGGTTCAAAAAGCCAATGAGGAGAAGAATGCTTTCAAAAGCAGAATTAGCCAAATGGAAAAAGAGGTTCAAAAGCTCACTGAAGAAAATAGTTCTCTCAAAATTAGAATGGAACAGGTGGAGGCTAACGACTTTATGGGAAACCAAGAAATCACCAAACAAAACCAAAAGAATGAAAAAATGGAAGAGAATGTGAAATATCTCATTGGAAAAACAACTGACCTAGAAAACAGATCCAGGAGAGACAATTTAAAAATTATGGAACTACCTGAAAATCATGATCAAAAAAAGAGTCTAGACATCATCTTTCATGAAATTATCAAGGAAAACTGCCCTGAGATTCTAGAACCAGAGGGCAAAATAAGTATTCAAGAAATCCACAGATCACTGCCTGAAAGAGATCCAAAAAGAGAAACTCCTAGGAACATTGTGGCCAAATTCCAGAATTCCAAGGTCAAGGAGAAGGTATTGCAAGCATCTAGAAAGAAACAATTCCAGTACTGTTGAAATACAATCAGGATAACACAAGATCTAGCAGCTTTTACATTAAGGGATTGAAGGGCATGGAATAGGATATTCCAGAAGTCAAAGGAAGTAGGACTAAAACCAAGAATCACCTACCCAGAAAAACTGAGTATAATACTTCAGGGGGAAAAAATGTCTTTCAATTAAATAGAGGACTTTCAAGCATTTTTGATGAAAAGACCAGAGCTGAAAAGAAAATTTGACTTTCAAACACAAGAATGAGAAGAAGCATGAAAAAGCAAACAGCAGAGATATCATAAGGGACTTACCAAAGTTGAACTGTTTACATTCCTACATGAAAAGACAATATTTGTAACTCTTGAAACTTTTCAGTATCTGGGTAGTTGATGGGATTACACACACACACACACACACACATACACACACGTGCACATGCGCACGCACATGCACACTTACACACATGCATGCACACACAGAAACAGAGAGTACAGAGTGAACTGAATAGGATGGGATCATGTCTTAAAAAAAATAAGGTAAATGTATAAGAGAAATGTATTGGTAGGAGAGAGGGTGAGTGGAATGGAGAAAATTATCTCTCATAGAAGAGGCAAGCAGGAGACATTTTAGTGGAGGAAAAAAGAATAGAGCTGAGAGAAAAACATGAAGTTTACTCTGATCACATTCAGCTAAAGGAAGGAATAAAATGCACACTCATTTTGGTATGACAACCTTACAATACCGAAAAGTGAGGGAGAAGGAGATAAGCAGGGTGGGGGGAACGATGGAAGGGAGAACAATGGGAGGAGGGAATAATTTGGAATCAACATTTAGGGAAGGACAGGATCAAAAGAGAGAATAGAAACAATGGGAGGGGCAGGATAGGATGGAAGGAAATATAGTTAGTCTTACACAACACGACTATCAGGGAAGTCATTTGCAATACTACACAGATATGGCCTATATTGAATTGCCTGCCTTCCCAAATGGAATGAATGGGGAGGGAGGGATGCGGAGAAGTTGGAACTCAAAGTTTTAGGAACAACTGTTTAGTATTGTTCTTGCTACTAGGAAATAAGAAATACAGTTAATGGAGGATAGAAAGATATCTGGCCCTACAGAACAAAAGAGAAGATAGGGACAAGGGAATGGAGGGATGATAGAAGAGAAGGCAGATTGGTGATTGCAGAAATTAGAATGCTCAGTGTATTGCAGTGGGGGGAGGGGACAAATGGAAAGAAAATTTGGAACCCAAAATTTTGTGAAAACGAGTGTAAAAAGTTTAATAAATAAATTTAAATAAAAAAACAAAAAAGAAATAATATTGAATTAAAAGGGATGTTAAATATTGCTAATTACTACAGAAAATGGAGAAAAATCAGTACTGAAATATTCTATTTATCAATTATGCCCTCACCAATGACATTAAATAAGGTAGTTTTAGTAAAGAAAAGGAAATAAGGTTTTACTATTTTTCCTTCATTTTGAAGAGGGCATCACAGAGTGATGTCTTGACATGTGCATGAATGTGAATTGGATTTATGTGAAGCAGAATTGCACAAAATTGCCAGCCTCACTGTCTCTTCCAGAAGTATTGAAGTCCAGTGGCAAGACAAAAATCCAGATGACTGATGTGGGTTCAGGATAGAGAACCAGTCCTGGAGTCCGGAAGACCTGAGTTAAAATTTGTCTTCATATACTTGACACTTATTAGCTGCGTGACTTTGATGAAGTCACTCAATCCCAATTGCCACACACACACACACACACACACACACACACACAATCTTCTGTGGGACAGAATCCGGAATTTGCCTCTCAAATACTAATTATAGAGAACATTATGTTGTTCTTTTTTGGTCTTGTCTGACTTTTCAAACCCCATTTAGGGTTTTATTGGTGAAGATATTGGAGTAGTTTGCCATTCTGTTCTCCAGTTCATTTTACAGATGAGGAAATTGAGGTAAACAAGATTACATGACTTCCCCAGGGTCACATAGCTGATTACTCAATCCAGATTTGAACTCAGGGTGATTAATTCTGATTTCTGGCTTGATATTCCATTCAGAGTGCAGTCTAGTTTGCCCCATAGAGCACAGTACTTAGTATAAATCTCACTAATACCAGAATGGCAAATGCTCACCATTAATTCTAAATTATCAACAACTTCTCTGCTTTGCCCCAATAATTTTGTGACTCCCTCAAATCGAGTCTTGCTTTTCTGCTTAAATTTATTTTCCAAAGATTTTCTTTTATCAACTCCTGCTGCCATCCTCTACAAATGATTAGAATGGTACAAATTTCCTCTATCCTTTGTCTTCCCTTGAAAAGATTTAAAACTGCTCCTGTTGATAATCACAAGGGAATTAGCAATTCAGTTCGACTCATTTTAATAAACATTTTTAGGCTCTTACTACTTTGTCAAATAATAAATTTAACCCCTATTTTTAATCCCTATTTTTTTACAATCAATATTATTCAGTTCAATGTGATTCCACAGGGTAATGATTATTTCTGCTATACTTCTTCATTAATATACATTTGATCAGTCTAATTAATATCAGTGCATGCTTACATATTTTACATAGCTTTTGTTTAGGTTTAATTAGATAAGGTCAAAAAATTTAGACTCAAAAACTTTAAAGTGCAAGTCATAAGTTCATTTGCTTGTTATAGAGTTCACTTGCCTAACAACAGCAGGCTAACTAGATGACGTCCACCTTTCTGATGAGTAAGTGACCAAGCTAAGTGTAGCAGAGATGACTTAATGATATGACAAGCCTCCCTTACACTTTTTTGTTGCCTCTCTGCCCTTTCTCATCCATGCTCTTTCCCAACATGAAGAAGCAGGCATAACTTGGCCATTTGATGGACTTTGACTTGCCTATCCTATGATCAATGTCCTACAACCATGACTATGACCATTTTTTGACTCTAGCCCTCAATGACCCTAGACTGGACTACCCTGCAGGTCCTGTTGGAGGACCAACTTCTAAGTCTGTTAAACAATGAAATCCAGTATTTATTTTGCATCGTCTGATTATCAATCACTATAAAACCATGACCTTGAAGAAAGAGGTCATCTCAGATCATGGACAATGTTCAAGGTCCCTTTCAGTAGAAGAGGTTTCAGTAGTATTTATTGCAGAATAGACATTTCTGGGCCCATACTACAAACACCTTAGGAGTCTACAGTCTAAGTGGAAAGACATACAAAAGGATGCTGAAAAGGGGAGGAAGGGTGGGGAACACGATGTTCCATAAAGTTGAACCCTAGTAGAACTGCTAATGAAAAATGGAATGTTACCCTGAAGATTTAGATTCCAATGATTTATAAAGGAGGCTATGGAAGGAGTTTAATGCTCTATCTTGAAGTACTCCAATCAGAAAGCAGAAGTGACTATATTTGCCCATGAATTTTTCCTTTAGGTATTAAAAAAGGCTCAGGGTTGGGACGGGAGGTTATGCTGTAGATACATTTTACTTTGGGATGATATCAATATTCTGCCTATCTCAATAACCATTGCTAATAGTAGGACATGAAGCATTGCTCAGAGTATAAGAAACTGAAACATGGGGGCTCATTATAATGAACAGGCTTCACCTGCAGATTATCAAAAAGGGACAATGAGGCTACTTATTTTCACAAAATTCTGTTTATCTTTCACTAAACTTAACTAAACTTTTAAGTCTTATTCTAATTTCTGGGAGCCAAGACAGCATAGTAAGCAGTAAATCACCATAACTCTTCCATATTGTCCCCTAGGTAACAATAAAATAGTGCCCCCAAAGAAATCCCAGAATGGCAGAATCAGTAAAAATATGAGGTGAATCAATATTTAAACTCTTAGAAGAATGTCAGAAAAGGTTTATCTCACTTGGGTAAAAGGAGAGCACAGTCCGAAACAGGAAGGACCCCAGTAAACCAGCAGCAAACCCCATCTTAGCAAACCAGAAGGATACCCTGAGCCCCAGTGTCATAGAGCAAATAAATGACAACACCAGTATCCACCACCCCCACTTCCTATGTCTCAGCATAACCAGAGGGATAGGCATATTCCATCTCTAAGAATTGCCAAAGGATTAAGTATAACCCAGGGCAAAGAGGCAGATAGTAAAACTATGGGTACCTAAGCAAGCAGGCAACCACCAGTACTTCCCCCACTACATATGTCAGCATTTACCTCGGCAAACAGACAGATACCAACAACCAGATATTCATGTGATGCAACATAGCCCTGGGCAAACAGCATCCATTGATCAGACAACCAAGTACTTCAGTGTATCCCTGGAGAAATGTACAAACTCCACTACTCTCAGCATACCTGAGACACTACCACTAGGACCATACAGATAAGATAGTCAGAAACCTATGGTCTCCAATGACACCAACCATCCCACACGCCATGCCCTAGACACAGTACTAGAAACTCAGGTCTGCCATGGACCTCCAGGCAACATCAGTTCAGCACCAAGTAACCAATCAGGTCCTGTAGCACCAGACATAAGAAGTCTGAGGCACTGCCACTTCCACCCCAGGAGAAGAGCTCAAATTCAAAGAAAGGAAAAAGGATAAAATAATGAGCAAAAACCCCCAAAAAACTTCGTTGTCTCCAGAATGAATACTTCTGTTTGTATTTGCTCAAACCCACCAGTCATCCTGACGTTTTCTTTTTCAATATTATGTCCTCTACTGTGATATATGAACTTAATGGAATGCTATTGTGCAATAAGAAATAATGAATACTCAGATTTCAGACAAACCTGGAAAAACTTGTACAAGCTGATGCAAGGTGAAATGAGCAGAACCAGGAAAACATTGTACACTATCAGCAACACTGGATGATAATCAACTATGAATGAATCAGCTCTTCTCAGCAAAACAATTATCCAAGAAAAGTGCAAAGTTCGTTGCTGTCCTTCATTTTCGAAGAGGATCAAAATGACATCACCATGATAAAGTGAAATTACAGTGTGTGGGACTATGACTGATCAGACCAATATGAGCTTGGAATGCTCTACCACAGGTTGGGCACAGATAGTCCATATGAATTTTTGGAGTGGATAATCCAAATTTGCGCATCATACGTTTACTTCATACTGGCTCAACTCTGTTTTGCTCATAGAGCACAGCACCTTTTATGATGTGGGAACACCATGGTGAGTGGTCTTGTACCAGTGTCCCCCATGTTGCACAGTCAAATCCAAAGTTCTTGAGAGACACCTTGAGAGTGTCCTTTTATTGCTTCTTCTGACCACCATGTGATCGCCTGCCCTATGTGAGTTCTCCATAAAAGTCTTTTTGCCAAGCGTATATTTTGCATTCGAACATCATGGCCAGCCAATCGGAGCTGCTCTCTCTGAGGCATAGTCTGAATGCTTGGCAGTTCAGCTCGAGCAAGGATTTCAGTGTCTGATACCTTACTCTGTCAGGTGATCCTCAGAATCTTCCTAAGAGTTTCCTGGAATGGCTTTCGTAGACTGTCCATGTCTCACAGGCATGCAACAATGAGGTCAACACAATGACTCTGTAGACCTTCAGTTTGGTAGTCAGTCTAATACCTCTTCTCTCAAACTTTTCTTCAGAGTCTCCCAAACTCTGACCTAGCTCTTGCAATGTATTTGTCAACCTCATTGTCAGTATGCACATCCCTGCAAAGTACACTATCAAGGTAAGTAAGCTTATCCACAGCATTCAAAATTTCTCCATTTGCAATCAATGGTTCTACCTATGGATGGTGTGATGGTGGCTGATGGAGCACAAGTGTTTTCTTGGTGTTAATTAGTGGGCCAAAATTAGCACAGGCAGCAGAGAATTGATCCATAGTTTCTTACATCTCAGCTTCAGAGACTATATTGAGTTAACAATCACCTGCAAACAGAAAATCATGCACCAATACTCCCTCCATTTTGATCTTGGATTGTAGCCTTTTCAAATTTAAGAACTTACTATCGGTATGGTAGTTGACCTTGATGCCATGTTCATTCTCATTGAAAGCATTTGACAACAACTGAAAACTCATGCTAAAAATCATAGGAGCAAGCACACAGCCCTGTTTCACTCCATAGTGACTGGGAAGGCACAAGAGCATTGTCCACTATCCAAAAAGCAGGCAAACATGTCATCATGAAATTGACATACAGTACTGATTAACTTCTGCAGGCAGCCATATTTTGACATAATTTTTCATAAGCCTTCATGACTAACAGTATCAAAGGCCTTGGTCAGATCTACAAATGTTTTGTACACATGTCTGTTCTGCCTCTGACATGTCTCCTGGAGTTGTCAGGCAGCAAACACCATATTGACTCTTCCTTGACTCTTTGTGAAGCCACACTGGTTTTAAGGTATATGACCATCTTCCAGGTGAAAGATCAGTCTATTAAGGAGGACTCTAGCAAGAATTTTCCCAGCAATGACTAAGAGAGAGATCTCCTGTGATTGTCGCAGGATAATCTATTTCTTTTACCTTTATAGAGATGGACAATGGAGGCATCCTTGAACTCCTGGGGGATAACTTCCTCATGATATATAAGCTGGAAAATTTCAGTCAGCTTTTGTATGAACAATGATGCCCCTCTCTTGTAAATCTCAGCTGGAATAGAAACAGCACCAGGTGCTTTGCCACATGAAAGGGGCCTAACAGTCCTGAAAACCTCTTCTTCAGTTGGAATCAGCTGAGAAGGGTTTGACTTCAATGTGAAGTAAACAGTCAATGGCCTAACATTGATGATGGTCTGTTGACAACACTATGAAAATATTCAGTCCATCTCTCTAGTATCATGTCTTTATCACTAGTCAATGTAGCTCCATCAGCGCTGAGTAGTTGTGATGCACCATAGACTTTTGGTCTACACATAGCTTTCAGGGAATCTTAAAAGCGCTTTGGATTTTTACTCTCAGCGTAAAACAAGTACTCACAAAGTAAAATCCTATCCACATCCTGATAAAGAACTGATGGACTCTGAATGCAGATTGAAGCACTTTTTTCACTTATTTTAGTCTTCTATTCTGTTTCTTCTCATGTATATGTATGTATATGTGACTAAGATGGAAATATGTTTTACATAATAATGCACATATAACATATCAAATTGCCTATCTTTCTAGGAAGAGAGGAGGGGAGGAAAGGAGTATGAAAAAATTGGGGACCCGAAATCTTCTTGAAGTGCATGCTAAAATTGTCTTGACATGTAATTGCAGGAAAGTAAAATGCTACTTAAAATACTTGTCTCTTGTGTGGGACACTTTCAGGCATTTGGAATTCAAACTATATCACTGAATTCATAGTCCACAAGGCAATACCATCATCCTTACTTGGTTTACATCCTCACTATGTGAACATATAGCCATGAAAGTAAAGACAACTGTTATCCTTCCCCCAAATATGGTTTTTAGATTATATCATTTCAGTTTCTGAAAAAGTGACCAAATTGGTAAAAGAAATGAAAAGATTTTCATTGTGCAGGAGGTGACACTTGTATGTTTAATGGAATTAGCAAAAGCATAAAAATACAAGCCCCAAGCCAATCACACACCTTACTAATTGTAAGACTACGCACTCAACTACCCATCTAAACACCACTCATCCTTTCCCAAGTCTCTTGCCATTTTGATCTTTTGTAAGTTAAAAATTGTCATACCATGTTACTTATTGACTGTGTATGTCAGAAAGGTGGTAGCTGGATTCAGAAGTCCCACGAGGGCTAATTATCTAAGGAAAGTCATGCCTTTTCATGACTTCCCTAGATGGCTTTGCATAAAATTAGTTTTCTCTACTTCAAGGCTGTCTTTACCTGATCACTAGTAGATACAACTCAGATGCAGGAATGCCTTTTCCCCTTCAGATTCTTTTTGAGGTTCCTAGTTGAGAAAATTTTCCCAATATCACTATTATTTTGAGAATTCTAGTAAAAATGATAAAAACTAATCACCAGTGAACTATGCATTTCATTTTAATTCTTGTATAAAATGTTAAGTTACTAAAACTAATAAATAACTTTAAGTACATAAACACACATGGAGGTAGACCTCATACAACTGCTGCCCAAATCCAAAGAACACATACAAATATGTCCCTCACTGGCATCAAGGATATGCAGAAGTTCCAGTTTCCTTTTTATTTGGTAAGATGCCAATGAAAAGTTCTTTCTTTCACCAAAATATTTCCCCAATAATGTAGAAATTTCTTTAAGACATATTATTTTGAATTCAACAACTTTATCCTAAGATGTCTTATTTTAAATGAAAATATTTCAGAGGAGAAATAAAGCATTAATATATTATAATTTCACCCCATTTTTCAGTTTATATTTGCAATTTGGGATTGTGAATGTAACTTTGTTCTTGAAGTTAGGAAAACTTGGGTTCACTTGTGACCTCTGACATGTATTCACAGTTGTGTGATCCTCAGCATGTGCATCAATCAGTGCCCTAAATATTGAGAGCAAGAAAAGATTATGTTAGAAAACTAAATATTACAATTGAAAAAGATATTAAAAGATAATTTAGTCTAATATTTGCCCTAAAATAGGACCATAATTGATATGCTCTGTGGGATACATACATATATACATGCATATGTGTGTATGTATACAAAAGTATATATATTATTATGTATGTGTATATGTATAAGTTTTAATTACCCATATTCATGGTTCATCATCTACACATTTCATTTGCTCTCACCTCACTTTGACTTTAAGTTAAATTATGGGTTTTCTAGCACTGCCCATAATTATTTTCTAAAATTTGTGTAGTGCTGTTGGGTTGAGAGAATAGATAGGCGAGAGGCACAAACTAGTTTGTACAAAAAGAAGAGAGTGAATGGAAAATTGAATAAAATAAAATTTCTATCTTTCTCAGATTAAATAGATGTCAATACATAATACACATGTACCATAAAATTTTGATGGACTATTCATTTTTAAAAAATTATCTATACACATGCTACCTCAAACTTTATGCTGTACACATTCAATGATATAATATCAGTGGCCTATTTGAAGCAATATATAGAATATAGCCCTTGCTAACATTATCCCTTTTCTTGAATTTAGTCAAAGGTTGAATATTTTAGATTCATAACACTGTTGGATAGCAATTGTACAGCAACTACTTTGAGGAGTAACAAAGTATAAGCAAAAGTATTGTCCTGGGAGTCAGAAGATCTGTGAAAGAAGCCTCCAAACCTTAGCTTCCATTTACAAGTCACATGACCAGGTAAATCATAACATTTGATCTTTTATTTTCTCATCAATAAAATGTGGAATATGATAATTGTCTTTCTAAAATCATACATATATTATCATTACATTATTGTAATTTTGGTACAATGAAAAGAAACCTTTCGTTAGAATATGAGGACCTGGGTTTAAATCTTGACTCTGATGATTGCTATCTTTTTGGTGTGGGTCAAGTCACCTCCCTTAGCCTCTATTCCCTCATCTATAAAATGAAAGAATTGGATTAAATGGACTGAGAAGCCCCTGATAGTTCTAGATATATTATATTTTCATCTTAAGATCTTCACTTATTTACCAATTATCTAACATATCTATCTGTTGTCTACCATATTATCTAGCATATCTAATTTCCAATAACTTATTTTGATTTTGTCTTCCTGAAAGAATTAAGAAGAATGATTAGGAGAGAGATGATTTTTTGTTTAATCATTTTTCATTTCTTTCTGATTTTTCATGATCCCTTTTAGGGTTTTCTTGGTAAATATACTGAATTGGTTTGCCATTTCCTTCTCTAGCTTATTTTACACATGAGGAAACTGAGACAGATGGGGTTAAATGAATTGCCCAAGGTCACAAGCCAATAAGTGAGGCTGGATTTGAACTAAGGCCTTCCTGTCTCCTGTCATGACACTATCCGCTGTTCTACCTTATGTGACCCTATTTCTCATATTAACACATGAAGAAATATTTTGTATCCATCTGCCTCTTTTTCATTATATTTCATTCCATGGTGTATGTATCTGCATCTATCTGAATCTATATCTATCTCTATCTATATATAATTTTTTATCTAAATCTATATCTATGTAGGTATCACTATAAGCTATAACTACTTATAGTTACATATATGTGTGAGTATATACTTCCATTAAGCTTTAATAAGGATATTTTTTCCACCATTCTACCTTTATTAGGATAATGATACCCCAAAGCTCTATTTTTTCTTGCAAGTCTAGTTTGCTTTTACATTTAATGTAACACAATATCACTAAACATACCCTGTTTCAACATCCTTTATTCAACTACCTACATTTTTTATTTTTTCTGAACTCATCACATTAGACTGCCCATCCATTATTTTTAAAGAGGTGGAGGCACATATTTGACTTATATTATAGAAAAATATAATTTTGATATACCTTGCACCTAATTAAACTTGAAAAATCAGAATTGTGTCAGCACAAGTCCAGTACAGATAGAAGAGAGTGATTGTTTCTCTAATGGGATGTAAGTCTTTATCCCAAAGGATCCAAAGAAAGATAACCGAAATTAAAAAAAATCCTCAGTAAGACAGATTAGTCACTAAATAGGAGAAATGTAATTTTACTGGAAATCATTTAACTGCAGGAATAGAACAATAAACTCTCACTAATGATTCAAATTATTACAATACCAACATTTAAAACAATCTAAATTAGGACCCAAATAACTAGTAAATATGGTTATCTTAAAGTGTGGAGCAGATAGAGTGATCACTTGTGAACAGATATAGCTTGAAGTTAGTGTGACTGAAAGATCCATGTATTGTCTAGCCTCTAACTTTTTACTCTGATAATTGACTAATTTTGTAACTTTGAGTGTCCTCTTACAGTTGAGGGAAGAGGTGCTTTCAAATGATGATTATATTGTTGTCAAGTCCCATTCATACATAATTTCTGGACTCATCTTTTTACATTCTTCGCTAATTTTTAGAAGATAGTCTTGCATGGAATTTCATATCTTCGTTTATTGCAATGGAATGAGAGAAAACAATCAGACTCAATTTCTGATGGTGTTTACTAAATTTCATCTGTATTTTTGAATTTGACTTTTTGAGTTGTAATTGACATTTTGGTCAACTATGACTATATTTTGTACATGAAAAATACACTTCTTTTTTTTTAGATTCTTTCATTCTTTTAAGTCTCAATTCAGGAGATCCTTCCTAAAAGAATCCGTTCTGAGTGTCATTCATTATTAATATTCTCTTCCTCCTCAAATTGTCTTTTATTTAATTACTAATGGATATGTTATATGACATCCAATAGAATTTATGTTCATAAAATGCAGTGGCTGTTTTCCATGTTGACTCTACCCTAGAATCTAGCACAGTACGTGTCTCGGATATAGTCAATGCTTGATAAGTACTGGTTGAATAAATTTAATGAATCCCAAACTGTACCTTTTTGTAAAACTATTGCTTCAAGAGATATGAAATATATCTAGAAGTACACCTACTTGATTACAACTACTTCTATTACAGGATAAAACATGAATAGAGTGGAGAATTGCAAGGAAGATAGTGTATATTTTAGGTTGAATCTTCTGAGCTAGACTTTACTCAGGCCAGTTCCCCTGACAGATTTTATTTTACATTGGAAGCTAATGAGTTGCTTGTATAATAAATGAAGATTTACTTAGTCATAGAAGTAGAAGAATATTCAACAATAACATACTTGAACCCACCATTAGCTGGAGCAGATGAACAAGTTCTTATGCTTACAATAAATCCATCACAGAATTTCAACCAAATATCAAAAGGGTCAGAAGTTCTTTGTGGTTGTTTTTAACTCAGGCAAATGGAAGGTTTTGTTACCAAACCGAGCTTTCAGTCTCTTGAGTCAATCAAATCTCGAACAAGTTTCAATACTTTTAAGAAAAAACAAATATCCAAACAAAACTCCCCACCCCATAAAAACACCTTAGTTTTCTTTTTGTAGAGATTGAGGGGACAGAATTGAGATATTGTTCCCATTACAAATGTATTGACGGTTCTGGAAATATATAAGCTGAAGAAAGGATACATAATCAGGGCACAATACATATCTTTCATTTTGCAAGAGTGACTGATTCAGTTAAATGTAGCAATTTCACTAGAGTGGCAAAATTACTAGACTTCACTTAGGAAAGTTTCCAGGTGAGGAAAATCTGCACCTTAACAGGGACATGGTACCATCATTTAGAAACCACCTATTTCTCATGTCTGTTTCCTTTAACTGGTCTTTAAAGATGAAGGGGGAACAAAGACTGGAATTTAAAGAAAAATATTGTAAATTTGGATTCATTGTAAGACAATACTTTGAATTAACTAAAACTTTCAATGTCATAGTAAAGTACTTAGAAAGTAATGAATTTAATATCATTGGTTGTTTAGACATTTTCAGTTATGTCTAACTCTTTGAATTCATTTTGTAGGTAGATTAGTTTAATGTAGAACAGGCCTGCACAACTTGGTAGTAAGTAGGGGCCCAAATTATATCTATACCTCATGGGAGCACAGATAGGATTTTAGTGGCTTACTTTTCAAGTAAAGATACAATTAGTGATTAAACTCTTTTGCAAATAAACCATATTTTGAAAGGGGAAATTTCAATAACTATCAATTAATTATATTTATTAAGATTTTTATTTTTCATGAAATCACACTAATGTGAAAAATCATGTTTTAATAAATTTTTTCAGGTTTTCTTGCTGTTTACATTTAGTTAATTGGACATGTTACATTCCTTGACAGCAATTAGTTTCTCGTAATCCAGAATCATGTTTGAAATCAATGTCATCAAAATGTCTTCCAAGAGTTCATCAGAGCTGATCATTGCTTGTTTGTATTCAAGTTCATAATGGGGAAAGTTTGTTCAGATACTCATGAATGTGTTAAAAATGTGTAAATCACCATCTCGCAGATTTTTAAACTTTCCTTTGTCCAAACTGGACAAGTTTTGAATGCTGCTTTCTCTGTATTTATTCCTATATATTATTGAGTTCTGAGGTTCAAAAACCTCTAGCTGTAAATGCATGGGGAGTTCCTGTGAATCCACAGAGAAAGGATCTTCAATTAACTTAAATTTAATGCCATATTCTTTGGATAGTGCCAAGTTTCTGTCAAACTGCTGAATCAAAAGTTCAATTTCATTTGAACATTGTTCTTCTAAGTCAGCATGCTTACTCAGTGGAATGTTTCATATATATAGTAAAGTGACACATTTCTCCCTTTGATCAGTTGATTTTGGAATAGCCTCAGTTTCATTTTGAAAGTCTTTAATGCAGCAAGAATTTGAAAAATAAATTGGCTTTTCCCTTGAAGGTGTAAATTCAATTCAGTTAGATCACCTGTGATGTCATATAAAAGTACACATTGTTCCAAACTTCATTATGCAGATCTGGGAAATTTTTTTGACTCATTCTCTGAGAATTCAATGATTTCTTCCTTGAGAGCAACAAAACACTGCAATACTTTTCCATGTCTCAATCAGCACACTTCTCTGTGATAGAATACTCTTCCACAAGAGTTACTGTACCAAGGTTTTCCCTACATGTGGATGGAGCACCATCAGTGCAAATAGCCATGAGATTTCAAACGTTATGTTTAACTTTTCAGTTACACCCTTGTTCACTTGATTTGAGATTTCTTCTCAAGGAGTTTGACCTCAAATGGAATACAAAACAGCCTACTCAATAAATTCAAATTTGTCATTGATATGTCAAATGAAAATTAGAAGTCGAGCAGTATCTGTCAAATCAGTGCTTTCATCCATTGCTAAATAATAATAGCTGAATTTGTTTGCCTTACGATTTAACTGCTCATTAAGGTTATTGACTGTATCAGCTACTCTTCACCACATTCATACAGGAGAAATATGTTCTCATAAATATTATTTTTATTGGTCCATAATCCAGAAACTTCCATCAGCAAACACTTCTCTGTGAAGTCATCTTTGATAAAATGACATGGGTGGATAAGTAACCCTGAAAAAGGCTCAGCAAACAATGCAGGAAATATGCTGGTTTTCCCTTTATTAAGTACATATATTTACTAAGTACTTATGTTAATTAGGTATTTCCTTTATTACTCCTTGTACCTGGCATTGTGCTAACCAAGGAGGATTTAAAAAAAGGTAAACAAAGTTCCTACCTCTAAGGAGCTTGAAATGTAATTTACCTACATGGGCAAATCCCAGTCCCTCTGCACCTTCTCACCTTAATTCTTGTACATATTTTAATTGTAAACCATTCATAACAAACTCATTCAATAAACTGCATGCCTTCCTCAGTTTTTTTTCTTTTCAAGAATACATAGTATTTTAACACTTATCTCTTACCACTCATTCTAGGTGCTTGACCTAACTGCCTCATTTTCCTTTCATCCAAGATGAAAATACATCTTAAGTCACTTAATACGCAAATCACCATTATTAAGATGCTACAACATTTTTGTATGAAATGTTGATTCCTTATAGATTGTGACAATCCATTGTATATAATCAGGGATCAATATGCACCAAAATTACTTTAGTGTTTGAAGGATATATAATTTTGTTATTTTGGGTTTTACAATAGATATTGATACATAACCTGCAGTTAATTTTATGGAGGTTTTGCTGTGTTTTTCATTACCTATCACTGAAATGTACAAACATGCATTAGGGTTTATCGGCTGGGTTTCTTTTTTATGGACTATGCCTTAAATTCAAATAACTCCGACTCTCATTGATTGGTCAACAATAGGTCTCAGCCCAAGCCTACCTTGGTCATTGTTTGGATTCTGATGGCTCAGAGTGAGTATAAATAGAAATTATTTCTATTTTGACCAGCAACCCTGAGGATTTTTCCCTCTCAGATTGATTTTATTTTATTTTTTGATTAAATAAAAGGGGCCATTCTTTGTGTCATTTTTTATCTCACCTTAATCACTAAATGGATATTGCCTCAGGCAAACTGAGACATGGAAAGATATAAGCTTAAAAAGGCCAAGGCCTTCCACTATATTTGGCATCATCACCAGTCATTCTGATTTCTGTTTTGTCACTGGAACTCTTCTCTGGAGAAGAGAGTAAGACTGGTAATTTTAACCAGTCTTCCTTCACTTAAATATAATTCACTGATGTAAAAGCAAGTACTTGACACATCCAGGATTGCCTGCTATCAGAACTTTTTTGGTCTGCTTTCCTAAAAGGAAAGGTAACTGTTGAGGGGTCAACAATCATTTTTATCAAGCATAACATATATACATACACATATACATATACATATACATATACATATACATATATATATATATATATATACATATATATATACATATATATGTATATATATATACACAATTCACTTACTTCAAGGGAAAAAGTCAGCACCCTGAACTTCAGAGAAAATAAAGAGAAGATCAACAGACTTGGCTACCAGGTGCTTGACCATAAGCAATACATATATCACAGCACAATAGAAATATCCAAATGTCTGAGTATAATTGCATGGTTACCAGAAAGAGAAGCACTGGCATCTGAGTTTTCAAAACTGGGAGACTGTTTGCTGCTTCCCAGAATCACATGTGGCACACATACCTTATTCCAAAAACTAAGCCCTTAAGTAAGACTTTACCTCAGAGTATCTATAAGCTTTTCTGAGCCAGAGGCCATCACAACCCTTGAGAATCAGTGTCTCATTAAAAAGAGGTGTGAGTCTTCCTACAAATCACCTGTAATCAAATTCCCTTAGTGGGCAGACCCATTAATAGATGGGAAAGATCTTTAATCTCATTAGCATTACTAGTTGTAAATCATGACAACTCCTCGTGGATGTCATGGTCTTCTTTGGGAACAAAGGACAAACAATAATGAAAACATTGGCCATATAGGATGTAACAACCTTGGTCATATGATGAAACCAAACCTTCCAGCTATCTTAGTTGCCTTACATTCTCTTGATGAGTCAATATGCAACAATTCAGTCAACAAACATTAATCAATTGATTACTACATGGCAGAAATTGGGCTAAGCACTGGAAATACAAATATGAGGAAAAAAAAACCGAAATACAGTCTCTGCCCTCAATAAGCTCACATTCTAATAGGGAAGATGATATATAAAAGGAAGCTGAAAGTGGTTTGAGGACTTGCACTTGGTACAGGAATATGATGGTTAAATCTTGATTGTGACCTGGTAAGTAATGAAGAAATAGCTTACCCTGGTGTGTGTTTTAAAAGGAAGTTCACAGAGGAATCTTCTAATTAGCAAGAGGGGCTGAAGTGGCAGAGGGTACCTAAAGACTATGAATTGCAGGGCTGAAGTGATTTTCCAGGATAAAGATGTTTCTATAGCATGATGAAGTTCACATTGTTTCCTTTTAAAAAGAAAATTAAAACTTTATAGTCATCAGTATGTGCTTTCATTTCACTCTAAATTATGTGTCTTTTATGTTATATTTCTATAAAGAATATTAAAATAAAAATACATTCTCCTGTAGAACATAAGGAAATGACCTCACATTCAAAGCCCTAGCAATTAATTGTATATTTTCAGATCATCTATGAGCTATATGAAATAAAAGACATAGACATTTGCTACCACTTTCCAAACACTTATAAAAAAGTAAGTTTTATAAAATTAAACCTCTTCGGAATTAAAAAAATTACCTGTTATCATCATCAAATAATCTATCCTACAGCCACAAGCCTTCTAGCATGTATCCTCTCTATATACAGAAATGTTCTCAGATAGTGTAGCCATTTTCTTACCAAGAAAAAATTAAACTTTACAGACTCTTCCAGAATTTATATTCTATTGATATAGCTATGGATTATTTAGAACCACTTCTGCACTGCAATGAGGCATCAGAGTGAGACTTCTTAGAAGGTATCATTACTAAGTCATTTAATGTATTTAAGATGGCGAGATGAATGAACAGACTGAGAGACACAGTTTCTGGATAATTAATAATAAATTTATTCATTATGGCTTGCAAATAATGAATAAATCAAAGCCAGTGGCTCTCTGAAAAACCAAAGATGAGCCTTGCAGTCAGATGAATGCTTAAATATGCTTGGAAACAGGATTGTCTCTGACAGGTGGAAATCAACTTTGATTGGTTAACAATTAATGTAAGTGAAAATTATAATGAGTGCTGGACTTACTCTAATGATGGAATTGGGGAAATTGCTTTGATCAAGTCATTCTTAGAGAAAGAGACATCTCAACTCGAATCATCCCTTTGTGCTTTGTGCTGTTGAGACCAGCACCTCTTAAACTGTGGGTTGTGTCCTTATATTTGGCAATGTAAAACTTTTCTGAATGCGATAACCTAAAATTAATTAAAATTAAATATATAATGAGTCTGAGATGTTTCTGGCAGCACTTGCCCATGATGCATCTTGCAGTTTCACTGCAGTTATGGCTCTGAACACTAAGGGTGGGTATTTATACTGCACATGTCCTCAGGCCACACAAGCACAAGATATGCTGCAAAAACATGGAAAGAGATCAGGAATAGAAAAAGTTTGAAAAGCCCTGATCTAGACAAAAGGATTTATACTTCACTTAGGCTGGAATTCACCTAAATTAAATTCTCTGTATTCAGAAATTAGCTTTCCTATTTGGGTGGGATCCTGGTCAAGGATCCTCGTCAAGACTGAAGAGAACAGTTAATGGTCAACCCTGTCCTTCACTAGGACTTGGCATTGAATGAGGTGATAAAAAGGGGGAAAAACCCCAATGGATTTCCTCCTCCCCCCCACACACACCATTAGTAATTGGCTACCAATAGTCATTTCTCTCATTGCTCAATGTTTTTCTACTTACATAGTTTTATTTAGACTGTTAAACACAAAAGTACTTCACAAGTTGATACAACCAGGAATGCATGATTACCATGTCACCACAACTATTAGAAAATGGGGGCACATTATACAACCCACACTGAAATGAATCTGTGATTTCATTTGTATTGATACTTTCTGAAAACATGAAGATAATATATTTACTTCTGTCCTCCTATGTCATTCTGGTTCGTTTCTTCCTTTAAAGTTACTATAGCAATCTGTCCTAACATATTGACCCTCTAATTTTCTGTTATTCTCTCTCAAAATATGAAAGGTATGGTAGCTTTTCTCACACCAAAACACTTTTGGTGACATCTTTTATATGACTTATGATTTTTTCTTATTTTCAACTTGTTGCATTCTACTCAATGCAATCCTATTCCTCTGCCTTGCACTTTTAGTAATAGTTTATTTTAATTCTTTGGGTTCTGTAGACTCTCTAGTATTATATATCTTCTAGTCACACAAAAGCACTAGAAGGATATTGCTATCATGTACACATATATACACACATATGTGAATATATCTGGATAAACACATATGACTACTTGTATCCTTATAGAATTATACATGTATTCATGCATTAAATATATAACATGGAGAAACATATATATGTATATATATATATATGCACATCACATATATGCATATTGTATACAGAATCTCTCACACACATTAGGTCAGTTTTGCAAATAAGCTTCAGCTTGGGCTCATAATTCAACTGAATAAAGAGAACAGAATGGATTTATTTTGTGAAACTGAAAAGTTCTTTTAATAATTACAATTTTTCTGTAGACAATGATCAATCATTCTAATATTAATATTATTCATGTTCTGTATGATTAAAAGAATATATATTCTATTATTGTTGGCTTCTTTTATATTATATATGCGTGTGCTTATGCACATGCATATGTGTACTATATATGCATATGTATGTATACACATACATATTAAAATAACACAAACACAAAAAACCATAACAGAATCTAAAATATAATAAACATAAAGAGAGGTTCAAGTTAAAGACAGGAGGCACAAAGATCAATGTTTCTGACTTTCAATTTCCGGAAGTAATTTTAGTGGGGTAATACCAGTGATCAAGGTAGAAGATCACACCATATTTACTCCTTGACTTAACAAAGTCCATTTTGCTTAAGATGTGAACTCATTGCAACAGATATTTGAAGTAAATTGTGTATGTACTGTCTTAAAAGGGTATATTTTTCCTTTATCTGTATCCAATTTGTACCAAAATGTTCAAGTACGACACCCATGTTGAATAATGAATTAAATATCTGAAATTACATACACACACACACACACACACATTAGGTTTTAGATGCAAAATTAGTGAGTGATCTTTAATTCATGCTAAATATTGAATTCTATGTAATAGAATTAGAATACTAATACTAATGAATGCCAATAGTTCTAATACTAATCGTTGTCACAAGACTTGTATTTTGCTAACAGCTTTGCTGCTACCTGGCTCTGTTACCTTGGGCAAGACTCTTGATCTCAGCATTGGCTCCCTCAAAAGTAAGAAAAAGAAAAGAACATGAGCAAAGTAAATATTAAAGGCCTATTCAGGTCTATGATCCTTTGATTTTTATCATCTATCTAAAGCTTGTGATTAGTGTAGTATATGTGTCATGACCATAATTGGAGATTCAATTATCCTTTGAGTTATATAACAATTATATATTTAAAAAAACAGTTTTCCCTCCCAAAACATCTTATTTCTTCCTACTGGGGACATTTTACAAATTAAGAAATGAATTACTGTTATTTTAGCTTGCTGTTTTACTTTTGTTTTGCTCCTTTTCATGTTATTCAGAAAGCAATTTTAATATTCTTAAATGGTTATTTACTGTGCAGTTGGACTTCTCCCTGTCTGGATGAACAAGATCATACAAAGTCTTTGTATATTTGTAAACTTTTGTTGCCATGTTTTCAATCATATAATAATCTCAGGGCATCCTATACCTTGGAACCTCAAAATAATTTTCAGTATTTTCTGTCTGATGGGATTTCCATTTTTTTAAGCTTTTTTCTTGCACAGAATTAGGGAGTAGAATTATTCATGGATAACACACATATACACATAAACATAAACAAATACATGTACAAATTGCTTAGATCAAAGAGTCCTCTAACTTTCTTCCATCATCATACAATTAATTTATATGCTTATCTTCTTAGAGAAAGAACCTACATTTGTTAGGGTAAGGTTCAGAATAATTCAATTTCACAATGTGGAGCCCCAGGGATTTGACAAAATCTGAGTACTAAAGCTAAACTAAAAGGATGAAAATAGGAAGTTTAAAATGTGTATGAAGAAATGGAGAGAAATGCAGATTAAGATAATTCTAAGCAACATTTCATACCTATCATGGTAACATGACAAAAAAGGAAAATGATAAATGTTGGCAATATGGAAAAATGAGAATACAAACTGATCCAACCATTCTAAAGAGTATTTTGGAATTGTGCCCAAAGACCAACCAAACTGTACATTCCCTTTGATTCAGCAATACCACTACTAAGTCTGTATCCAAAAGAGATCATAAAAATGGAGGAAGGACTCACATGTACAAAATATTTGTTGCAGCTATTTTTGTAGTAGCAAAGAACTGGAAATTGTATATTATTGTGATGGAATAATATTGTACTATAAGCAATGATGAGTAGGATGATTTCAGAATAACCTGGGAAGACTTATATGAACTGACACTGAATGAAGTGAGCAGAACCAGGAAAACATTATATACAGTAACAGAAACATTGCGCAATGATTACCTATGATGAACTTAGTTCTTCTCAGCAACACAATGATCCAAGACAATTCCAAAAGACTCAACATAGAAAATGCTAACCACATCCAGCAAAAGAATTATGGAGTCTTAATGAAGATCAAGGCATACTATTATCATGTTTTTTTTTCTTTCTTATGGTCTTTCCTTTCTGTTCTGACTATTCTTTCACAATATGACATGTGAAAATATGATTGTTTATGTATAATCTATATTAAATTGCTGCTGCTTTGGGGAGGGAGGTTGGGAGAAAAAATTGGAACTCAAAATTTTACAAAAATGAATGTTGAACATTATATGTGTAGTAAGAAAAAATATTGAGGAAAATAATATGTTTAAAATGATAAATTTTTGTGACACTGAAGATCAGGGGAGAAACTAAAATCTGATTTATAGATCTGAAAGTCATTAAATAGAACTTAAACCTAACACCATAATTTAAGAGGTAACAGATGTGGTTTCCAAAGGAGGAAGTATATCGAAGAGAAGATCAAACCTAGAAAAGAATTGGAAGGAGATCCTCAGTTAGGTGATATGATATAGATACTGAGCTAGTCAAGGAAAGAGTGACAGAGCCGTCAGACAGTTATGGAAGTAAAGTCAAAATGACAGAAAATATATATTATTGATTTCTACTGAATTGATTCTAAATATAATTGGTTATACTCTGTATTGATTTTTATAATTCAGTCTCCATCTGCCTAAAGTTATCTTTCTAAGTCTTTGAGCTGATATCAGGAATTTAGCTTATCCTCTTAGTTTAAAGTTCTAATTCAAAGAAACCTTGCTATTCCTCATACCTTCATCTCCTGGAAAATTCTAGGACATCTCTTTGCTATCTTTGAAGGCCTACAAAATGGACTACTATATTTCCACAATATATATTTTCTGTCCTTGTATGCCATTGTGTAATTGGGGCATATTTTTCCTCTTCCAATGAAACTGCATCTTGTAGTTTTGATCTCTGGCAAAGATTACAAGATATGGATTGCTCCCATAAAACAATTAACATTCATTAGTTGACAAATAGGGGTGGTTATCAGCCTACATAAGTGCTTGCCTGTTTTTTCCACTATAGAATCCAGTATAAAGAGAGGTGGAATCTATTAGAATTTTATGATTAAAGAAGAGTTGAAGATGAGACCAAAGTTTGGACCAGGGAATAATGATCACTAACATAAACTGGGAAGAAATCTGGAGTTTTGGAGGGAAAAATAATAAACTCATATTTGGACATGCTGAGTTTGATGGGCCAATGACATATCTGGACAAGGACTTCTTCATAACCAGTTAGATATGTGAGTCTAGAACTCAGAAGAGAGAACAGGGATAAAGAAATTGAGGTGAAAGTCAATTAATAGAGTTGACATAAAGCCTTGAGAGTGAGTGAGATTGCCAAGAGAGTAGAGAGAAAGAAGAAATGAGGACAATGTGATTTAACTGAAGATTGAAATGTGCAGAAAATGAGGTCAGGAGAGAGATGGCATATCACCTAGTTTATTTCAGGATTAATTAATGGTAATATTGATTTAGATGCTTTCTCAAAATCTCTCACCCCTTTTTCACACATTATAGTGTGCAAACTTGCCAAAGACAGTTTATTTTTACCATAATAAAATATTCCATTTCCATATTTCTCTGATAAAAGTCATCTTCATGCTATCATATTTGTATTTCTTTTCTTACATAAAATTGGGTTTCAGGCCTTCACTATTCCCATTTTGCAGCTCTTCTCTTATTCATGATCTTCAGAAACTCGTTATTTTATAATATAAAATCAACTCTGAAACTCATATCCCCTCAATAGCCCCAGCCCATTGGTTCTCCCCCTTTTTCTGGGTAAATTGGGTGGTGGATGGTATCTGCCACCTCACCCTAGATTTTCTGTTTCAGGAGAAAACCCAGGGCATTTACCTCATCATTTTCCATTCAGCTGCTCTACTGGACTTCATGATCTCCAGAAACTCTTCATCTTACAAGATAAATTCAACTCTGTGACACAAAATTCCACATATTTCCCACTCTAGTTGCAGAAATAACCTTCTCTGCCAATTTTCAGTTCATTGTTATATGTTATATACCTTCCCATTGGATTGCAAGCCCTCTGAAGGTTTTTTTCAATTATTTTTCAGTCATGTCCAACTCTTAGTGAACTATTTGGGATTTTCTTGGAAAAGAGGCTAGAATAGTTTGCCATTTTCTTCTCTAGATCACTTTACAGATGAAGAAGCCAAGACAAAGAAGGTTTAGTGATTTGCCCTGGGTCACACTGCTAGTAAGTGTCTGAGACCAGATTTGAATTCAGAAAGAGGACTCTTCCTGACTCCAGGCTCAATATGCTATCCACTACAGCATATTTCTGTCCCTCTTTTTTACATGAACCTCTTCCATCTTCATTCCTGGTTAATCCTCTGATTTCAAGACTTCTTCTCATTCATGATCCATTTTAAAATATACAATTTCTGGGTGTTTCAGGATGTATTATATGATGTGCAGCTCCTTTTCTACCATTAGTTATTTCTACTATGTAGAAAGCATTGCCTTTAGCACATCTCCTTGGGATGTGGAACCTTAACTTAATGACTAAAACAATACTATATGCTGCTTTATCTTTTCTTCCCTATTACTGTAACCAACAGGGGGTAGAGAAAGTTTGCTACTTAATGAGTTATAAATGATGTAATAAAGTGTCTCCTTGCAGTTGTCTTCACACTTCATTAGTGAGGTGGTTATTTATTGAGCTATGAATTGTATTGTCATGCTAATAAGTCATTCAATTTTAGTTAAATATGAAAAGGTTTTCATGATATTATTTGGATGCAACAGAAAATATTAACAGAGAAATATGTCTGTGACAAAAAAAATCGTGCTTATTCTCTTTCTTTTGTTCCAATTACCATTGTTTGTCTTTTGTGCTCAAAGAAGAATAAAACAACATCACAATGTCAGGATTAATATATGAATGGATTATAAATTAGTACATAGTAGATTAATAGTCTCTTAGAAGGTTCTCAATTGGTCAGGAGTGACATTTATTAGGTACCTAATATATACAATGAGAGTTACAGAGTTATCTAGTGGATTTTGTGTTGTATTCATAGGAAACAAGAGCTGGACTTAAGTTCTGTGTCTCACTTAAACTAAAATTTTCCAACATTTTGAGTTGAAGAGGAGGTTATGATCTGAATCAGCAAAGATAATTTTGTCATAAAGACTTCTCTAGAATATTTTTAAAAGCACTTCAATTGACAAAAATGTCTCTCTTTGAAGTCTATCATAACTTGGAAGTGGCTCTGGGTCTTGAAGAGTTGGAATTTTACCAGGTTTTCCAAAGGTGGAAAAGATTTGTGCATTGACAAAGGGAATGCCTGCATTAGTATTAGCCAAGCTATATACAGAAAGGTCAATCACTTATAGGTTACCCATTGTTAAGACTTGAAAGACTATAAAACAGAAAAAATATATAACATAATACTGAATTTAGTGAAATCACTTTCATTTCTTGATAGTGGGGTGCTGGCAAACAGAAGCAATGCAACCAAGACTAAAAGGAAAGCAGAAAGCTGGGAAACATTTTTTACAAGTGCCTCTGATAAAAGCCTCAACTACATAGAGAGCTGGATCAAATTTATAAGAATACAAGTCGTTCCTCAGTTGATAATAGTCAAAAGATGTGAGCAGGAAATTTTCAGATGAAGAAATCAAAGCTGCATAGTGATATAAAATTCTCTAAATCACTATGCATTAGAGAAATTCTGAGGTATCACCTCATAATTAACATGTTGACAAATATGACAGAAAAGGAAAATTATAAATACTGAAGATGTGGGAAAATTGAAACACTAATTAATTAATGGCAAAGTCTGAAATGCTCCAAAATTTCTGGAGTGTAATTTGGAACTATGCCCAAAGGGTTTTAAACTGTGCATACCCTTTCATCCACCAACACCACTACTAGATCTTCATCCTAAAGAAATCATAAAAAAAGTGGAAAGGACCTACATGTACAAAAATATTTATAATAGTTTTTTCCCCCAGTGGTAAAGAATTGAAAAATTAGGGGATGCCCATCATGTTGTGGCATATGATTATGATGGAATACTATTGTGTTATAAGACTTTTGTGAACTGATGCAAATTGAAATGAACAAAATCAAAAGAATATTTTACATGGTAACGGTAACATTCTATGACTATCAACTGTGGTTGACTTAGTACTTCTCACCAATACAATGGTCTAAGTGGTGGTGGAAAATGGTATCCACATCCAGAGGAAGAAATGGTAAGAGTCTGAAAGCAGATTGAAGTATACTATTTTATCAGTTTTTTTTCTTTTGTTATTTCTTCTTTCATAACACTAATATGGAAGTAAAGATGGCTCTGGAGGAGAAGTGAGGTGGGTGACCTTGAACAGCCCTCCTTCATTCAAAACGAAGTCAAGTGTAAGGCATGTAATCATTTCTCTGATGGCATGGTCTTCTTTGGCAACGACGGATGAACACAACAATCTGCGAGTAGACACAGCTCCCTGAATGAGGGTCCAGCTAGCTGGGTAACTTAGGTCTTCCTCTCTTATCTATCTCCCCCTCCATTTCCTTCTTCTCCCCAAAGGAAGGTAAATTTGTATGGCCAGAGGCTTCCCAGTTAACTTGGGGTTTACTAGCTAGATTTCTTTCCTTTCCTTGGCTTCCCTTCCCTTTGCTTTTATTTTCTTTCCCCAAACCTTAAATCTACTGCACCCTGAAGTTCATAGATTGGAAAACACTAGGCCCCTGCCCAAGTTCCATTTAAAGGCTGTTTTCTTGGCTCAAGAGTAATCATTACTAATAACTGCTGCTGTTTTTCTCCCAGTTTGATGCAGTTATCTTTATGATATTCTATTTGTTTATATTATTTGCAAGTGCTGTAAGGCAAGATGACCAAGCATACCAAGATACTGTACCAGCTTACTCTTTACATCTTCAAGAAGAATCTGTGAAATATAATTCCATTTGATTATAACTTATGTAATTGTTGCTCTTTTAATCCTAACTTGATTTACCTTTTTTTCCTTTTGCTCATCAAAGGGACCATTCTCGAATTACTTCTTAGAGAGGTTTATTCACTGAATAGTTTTACCTCACTCTAAGTGAGTACCTGAATAAGCCAAGGTCTCCCATTGCATCCTGAGCTATCTGCAGTCTTCTTGGTGAATATCTGGTTACTGGATTCAGATAGCTCTGAAAGAGAAGTGAGGCTGGTGACATTACACAGCCCTCTCTCATCAAAACATAGTCAAATGCAAGTCATGTCATCAAGCAATGAAGGATGAACACAACAACAACGATATGGAAATACGTTTTACATGATTGCACATATATCAACTATATCAAGTTGCTTACTGTCTTAGGAAGGAGAGAGAGGAGGGAGGGAGGGAGATAATTGGGAACTCAAAATTTTATTTCAAAATTGAATGTTAAAATCATCTTATATTTAATTTGAAAAACATAAAAACACTGTTTAAAAATGAAATACTGTTTAAAAGAAAAAAAGATTCTGGTTTTCTATCATTGATAAATTTAATTTTAATGCTAGCATTCTTAATGTATGGTCTTTTCTCAATAACCAGAAAAATGTTATGTTATTGGAGCAATTTAACCATATCCACATTAATATTATCACCATAAATGAAACCTGAAAAAAGACATGTTATAATTAAATGGAATCGTGTTTCACAGATTCTTCTTGAAGAGCTAAAGGGTAAGCTTGTATAACATCTTGGTATGCTTGGTCAACTTGCCTTACAGTACTTACAAATAGTATTAACAAATGGAATACCATAAAGAAAACTGCAGTTTATGCACCAATGACCTGTTCATATTAACTTCTATACGAAGTTATAATATTAACTTCCATTAACTTCAATACGAAGACAAGCATAGTGGAAGAGAGCAAAGATCTGTGCTGGAAAACAAGGTTTGGGATTAAGAAATGAGATAGATCGCTGTCTTAAACAATACACAGAAGTCTCAGACATGTACAATCTTCTTTTATTTCTGTTGATAATTATAAGGCACAGAAATAATGTAGTAGGAGCACTATGCCATGCTTAGTATAGTGTTTTGTTTCCAATTGTATGACATCTAAACTATATTCAAAACTTAATTGATTTAAGTTGAGACACTGATTTGGCTTCCTAGTTCCTAGCCCATGACAAAGCAGGAGTGACACTCTTTCATTGTAGACCAGATCCTCCACAACAGCCAAGACAGAGGCAAGGAAGTTGCGTCCAACTGATTAAATGTTGCATCCTTTCTGAATAGCTTTTGTGTCCCTATGGGGAATTTAACCTTTATTTGTTAACTGTCATATAACAAAAGAATGTTTCATTTGTTCCTGATCAGAATCTGAAATGCCAGACACAAATGTCTCCCCATTTGATTCCACCCCTCACCCTGAGATGTCAAAATGATCTTCCTTAAGAGGAGTTCTAGAAATGTGAACCCTCTATTCAATAAACTTTAGTGGTTCCGTATCACCTCCAGGATCAAATATATCTTCTGTCATTCAAAGCCCTTCATAATCTCCTGCTACATTGTTTTTTTAGTATTTTTCATAGTTGATTCTATTCAAGTATTCTGCAACCCAGTGACATTGGCATCTTTGCTATTCCTCAAACAAGATACTCTATAGCCAGATTCTAAGAAATTTCACTGACTGTCTTCCAGCCCTGGAATACTCTCCTTTTACCTCCTGATCTTCCTGACTTTTTTCTAGTTTCATCTAAAATGGAACTTCTTTTTACGGGAAGCATTTCCTGATTCTGTACTCTAATACTTTCCTCTTGGTTCTTTCTAATTTGTCTTCTACATAATTTGATGGTAGCTTCTGTACTTCTTAGCACAGTGCCTAGCAAATAATAATCACTTAAAAATGTTTATTGACTGACTGACTAGAGGCATTTTCCAGAGTGAAAAGGTCATCCAAAATTCAAGGCTGGCAGGACTAAATAAGATCCACCTAAAAGCATGCAAAAGAACTAGAACAGATTGACCCCATCAAAATTCCATCTCAACAAGAGATTTTGAAAATATGAGAAACAGAAGACATTAAATCTTAAAATTGTACAAGGTCTTTTAGGATATTATATATCATATTATGGAGAAATAGGACATTGGAAGGCAAACTCAGAATAAAATACCATCAGGAAAATTACAAAGAAACATAAAAAAAATAAATAAGAGTGCCTAAAAGAAATGAAGTGTAGAGTTGCATTTCTAATATAATTTTTTTGCTGCTGTTCAGTCATTAAATATGTTATACTATCCATAGGTTTCTCTTGCTGAAGATACTTTGCTATTTTCTTCTCCCATGGATGAAAGAAAGCAGAGGTTAACTGGTTTCCCAAATTCACACAACTAATAAAAGTCTGAGGCTGGACTGAATGTAGATCTTTCTGACGCCAGACCCAGAATTCTCTCTATCTAGCCATCTAGTTTCCCTCCCAATATGGTGCCAATTTGAAAATCTATTCAATTTCAGGACTAATTTTATAGCCTTAGATAAAATAAAACTCATGAAATTTGAAAAAAAAAGACTGTATAAAGATTTTATATAAGGACAAGACAAGAATCCTTAAAAATAAAACGGTATGAAATATCCCTTGTCTATTTGAAGTAGTGAGCGTCTGTACATAAGCATAAGACCACAGATACAACAAAAAGTTGATATGATCAAAAATACAGTTTGCTATAGGAGAAAGAAAGATATCTGAGATAGGTTTCCTGTGATCAAAAGGGTTATCATTTAGCACTTAGATTTTAGATAGTTTCTATAGCACATAAACCCCCAAATCATAGGTTTTCGATTTAGCATATGAACTAAGACATTAGTTCCTATTGTAAAATTGATGTGACCAGATGTAGAGACAGTTCACTTCCTCAAATCAGCTTTAAAGAAAAAAGTGCTAATAATAATCATTTTGTAACTAGTGTTTCATAAATGTTATATAACCCTTCATATTCTAGTTTCCATGTCTATTCACCTGCTATAGGCAAACAGTGGCATAACAAATGTTCAGAGGATTGTCTTCAGAATAATAGAAAGATCATTCCTGCTGCATTGCAGCATTCAGCTTTTAGTACTTTCTTTACACAACTTCTCAGATTTCTCGTATGCTCTACCATACAGCAGCAATTTCTGAGTTTTTTTGCTGAATGGCACCTCTTTTCTAGTTATTCCCCTTGTTCATTGTTGGCTTGGTAAACACTGGAAATTAACTGGAAGTTAAATCTTCAGCAACTCAATGGGAATTATTCATTAGATAAATAATGTAGTTTTTAATATTTTTTTCTTCAGCTCATCTGGGAGAGAAACAGAGCATTTCCTTTCTTTCTTCTCAGATATCCTTCTACACATGTAAAATTTGACTTAAAAATCTCCCTTATTTATGAACCAACCTGTGCAGTCAAAGTATGAATATTTTTATTCAGGACCAGATAGGAAGAAAACTTGAAAAATTTTTTTCCCCTCGTTTTGTTTAAGACTTAAAAGTGGCATTTTCAAATACTATGCTTTAATCTAATTGAATATTTTACTAGGGAGAAAATATGTTATATTACAATGTTAATTAAGTGCTGACCTAACTATATAACTTGAATAACTCATTTAATATACCTGTGCCTATGTTTTCTTATTTATGAAATGGGCATTATAATATTTATACTACCTCAAATGATTCTTATGATGATCAAGTGAAATATTACACAGAAAGCAACATAAAATAATGTCTCAACAGCAAAGCTCTACTTAAATTCAACGGTTAAATATTGTCAACATTCATATTTTTCTTTTAAAATCTGAAAACTATTGGTTTACCTTGAATCTCACATTGATTGTTTATGATCCACAATTAAAAATCATGCATCATAAAATGGATGAAGTAATAACTTTTCCTTCTATGTACATGAAATAATGTATAGTATGGAAAAGACATAAAGTAAATCAATGCATTATGAAAATAAGTGGCATGTAACCAGCCTAAGTCACTTCTTTAGTAATCTTTTTTCATTAAATGTTTCAGGAAGTTTGCAAGTTGCAACCACATTACCCTCAAAATTTGATTTAATTGTTTCTGTGCAGCTTAATTGTTCTCCTCAGGCTTCTTTCTTAACAAGATTTGGCTTATAATATTATTAGGAAAAGAAATCATTCAGAAGTAATTGTTGAGAAAAATGCAAAGAATAAGGATGTACACATAACAAATTAATACAGGTGTAGAAGGCCAAAAGCAATTCCCAGGTATTAATAAAATTATGAAAAATCTCCCATTTTACATCACTAATAATATAAGAAATGGAAATCAAAATAGCTCTGAAGTTTTACACAACAACTATCAGATTAAAAAAATGAAATGAAAGGCAGAGAAGATTTAAAAAAAGAAACCCAAAAGATAGAAATTGTCAAAGTTAGAGGGGGGTCCAGAAAGACAGGAATATTAATAAAGTGTTGGTAGCATTTTAATTTGTCCAATCATTCTGGAAAATAATTTGGAATGATTTCAATTAAGTAATTAAAATGACTTCAGCATACCCTTCAGTCCAGTTGCTGTCATTCATTCATTGTTTTTGAAGAGGACCAAGAAAATCACAGATGATATATTGACTGATTTGTCATTTTGATTTAAGTGAGGCAGACTTGTACAAAGTCTTCAGCTTCACTTTCTCTTCCAGAGTCATCAAATTCTAGTGGCAGGGCAAAAGTCAATGGTTCTGGACCCAGTGGATGACCCTTTCTCTTCAATGTCTAACCTCTAAGCATTCCACAGCACCTACTCCTGAAGGCTTCTTGACTGTAGAATAAATGGTTCTAATTTTACCATTCTAGCAGGGGTAGCTTTCATATGCTTGGAGCTGACATGTCTTAAAACCTGTCAGGGAATTAGGGACAATTTACAAGAACATCAGAGAATCTGGTTTATTCTATCTCCTGAGGTGGTTTAATGAGGTGTGGCTGCTATGTATGCCATAACTTCTTGGTGCCACAGGTGAGAGATGGGAGAAAGTGAACACCAAAGGTGGACTATTATTCTAAGACATTTTATTGTATTGCCTTACAATAAAATAGAGGTTTAAGAAATAAAGTCATGTAAAGAAAATATTTATAGTGGCATTTTTTTTGCACAAATATATAGAAATAAACTATAAGTTCATTGATTAGGGAATTAAATTATAGCCCAAAAATTTCATGGAAAAATAATATTTGTTGAAAGAAATGACTAAAAGGAAGAACTAATCTGATGCAAAAGAAAACAAGCAGAACAATGTAAATAATACAGATGACCACAATGATACAGAGGGAAAGAACAAAAAAAAGTACACATTCAGTGTAATTACAGTGACCAAACTGATTTAAAAGAAGAAATAAAAACAGTATCTCCCTCTATTCCCTGAAGAGAAAAGAGACTAATGTGTGTTGATGTGTTCTTTACTTCTGAAAAACTGTTTTCCACCATTCATTTTCATGTAAATGTATAAGCATTGGTTCACTGGATAAGAGCACAGAGAAGGGTATATTTGGAAATGTAGATGATATAAAAACACAGATATCAATACATATTTTAAAGAATTTGCAAAGACAAATATCATTATACAATGACAAGGTGGAAAATTTGACTTTCAATCCTTTCCACAATGAGTCACTAGTTACACATATCTGCCAAGTTGATATTCGTGAAACACAAACTTAACATTTTCATGTGCCTATTTAAAAGAAAAAAAAGCTCTAGTGCTTCTCTATTGACTCTAAAATGAAATATAGGCCCTTTCTTTTGGGATAAATTGTCTGAGTCCAGACAGTTGAAGTTAGATGGACCAAATGGGGGGAAGGCTTTCAATTTAAAAAGTACTGGGCAGGTAGAGCCAAGATGGCAGAATAAAAAGACACATATATGCAGGGTTCCCCTACACAGCCCATAAAATACCTGTAGAGAGGGACCCTCAACAAATTTTGGAGCAGCAGAAGTGGAGAACTACAGAATGGAAGAGATTTTGAACCCAGAGTGACCTGATAGGCCCACGGGAAATGCCACTTGCACCAGAAGTGGAGCAGAATGCAGAGCCCAACCAAGCCTTGGCTGTGTGGCGCAGCTTGAGAACAGCCCTTGGGGTGGAATCTCTATTCTCTGAATCCCCAGTCACAGCAGCAGCAGATCCACAGATCCCTCAACCTACAGGTGCCAAAGATCAGTGATGGGTTTTTTTCAGCTGTCCAGAAGGGCTTTCCCATAGCTCTATCTTCAGGCAGTGGCCCTCAGAGGTCACATTGGGCAGGCTGCAGCAGTTCTCAGGGCAGCCCCCACATCATCCCCCATACACTGTTGGGTCATAAAACCCCTGGAGGCACTGAAGACCTGAGTCATACCTCAGCCCTTTGTAAAGGCCCTGAGGGAGCTAGTCTTTGCCTCACACTGAATGGCCACCTTGCACATCCAGCTTATCTGAAAATCAGCCCCCAGTGCTGACTTGGAGGAACTGGAGGCCAGGTGGCTGTAGAGAGGTAACTGCTAAGAATCCGGACAGAAAAATCTGTTTCCAGATCAGCCTACACATTAGATTGTGCCACCTTGGAGGAACCTAGATCTTACAGATTCCCAGAGTATACCCTACTCTTGACAAAGGACCCAAAAGTCAAGTAATTGGTTGGGAAAATGCCCAAGAAAGGGAAAAAAATAAGATTATATAAGGTTATTTTCTTCGTGAACAGATACCTTCTCTAATCCTTTCAGATGAGGAAGAAAAATGCTTACCATCAGGGAAAGATATAGAAGTCAAGGCTTCTGTCTCAAACATCCAAAATAAATATTCAATGGTCTCAGGACATTGAAGAACTCTAAAGGGATTTTGAAAGGGATTTCCTCTAAAAGGATTTTGAAAACCAAGTAAGAGAGGTGGAGGAAAAACTGGGAAGAGAAATGAGAGAGATGCAAGAAAAGCATGAAAAGCAGGTCAACACCTTGCTAAAGGAGACCCAAAAAAGTGCTGAAGAAAATAACACCTTTAAAAATAGGCTAACTCAATTGGCAAAAGAGGTTGAAAAAGTGAATGAGGAGAAGAATGCTTTAAAAAACAGAGTTAGCCAAATGGAAAAGGAGATTCAAAAACTCACTGAAGAAAATAATTCTTTAAAAATTAAAATGGAACAGATGGAGGCTAATGAATTTATGAGAAACCAAGAAATCACAAAATAAAATCAAAAGAATGAAAAAATGGAAGATGATGTACAATATCTCATTGGAAAAACAACTGACCTGGAAAATAGATCCAGAAGAGACAGTTTAAAAATTATGAGATTACCTGAAAGCCATGATCAAAAAAAGAGTCTAGACATCACCTTTCACGAAATTATCAAGGAAAACTGCCCCGATATTCTAGAATCAGGGGGCAAAACAAATATTGAAAGAATCCACTGATCACCTCCGGAAAAAGATCCAAAAAGAGAAACTCTTAGAAACATTGTGGCTGAATTCCAGAATTCCCAGGTCAAGGAGAAAATATTGCAAGCAGTTAGAAAGAAACAATTCAAGGATTGTGGAAATACAATCAGGATAACACAAGTTCTAGCAGCCTCTACTTTAAGGGATCAAAGGGCGTGGAATAGGAAATTCCAGAAGTCAAAGGAACTAGAACTAAAACCAAGAATCACCTACCCAGCAAGACTGAGTATAATACTTCAGGGGAAAAATGGTCTTTCAAGGAAATGGAGGACTTTCAATCATTCTTGAAAAGACTAGAGCTGAAAAGAACATCTGACTTTAAAACACAAGAATCAAGAAAAGCATGAAAAGGTAAACAGGAAAGACAAATCATAAGGGACTTATTGAAGTTGAACTATTTACATTCCTACATGGAAAGACAATATTTGTAATTCTCGAAAACTTTTTTCAGTTTCTGAGTAGTTAGTGGGGTTGTATACACACACACAAACACACACACACACACAGAGGACACGGTGAATAGAATTGGATAGGATAATATCTTTAAAAAATTTAATTAAGTGATGGGAGAGAAACATATTGGGAGGAGAAAGGGAGAAATGGAATGGGGCAAATTATCTCTCATAAAAGAGGCAAGTAAATGACTTTTCAGAGGAGGGATAAATTAGGGAGGTGAGCGAAAAACGTGAAGCTTACTCTCATCACATTCAACTAAAGGGAGGAATAAAATGCACACTCATTTTAGTATGAAAACCTATCTTACAATACAGGAAAGTGGGGGAAAAGGGGATAATCAGGGTGGGGGGGATGATGGAAGGGAAGGCAATGGGAGGAGGGAGCAATTAGAAGTCAACACTGTTGGGGAGAGACAGGATCAAAAGAGAGACTAGAATAAATGGCGGGCAGGATAGGATGGAGGGAAATATAGTTATTCTTACACAACATGACTATTATGGAAGTCATTTGCAAAACTACAGAGATATGGTCTATATTGAATTGCTTTCCTTCCCAAAGGGAATGGTTGGGGAGCGAGGGATGAAAAGAAGTTGGAACTCAAAGTTTTAGGAACCACTGTTGAATGTTATTCTTGCAACTAGGAAATAAGAAATACAGGAAATGGGATATAGAAAGTCATCTGGCCCTACAGGACCAAAGAGAAGATGGGGATAAGGGAAAGAAGGGATGTTAGAAGGGAGGGCAGATTGGTAAGAGGGGTAATTAGAATGCTTGGTGTATTGGGGTTGGGGGAGGGGAGAAATGGAGTGAAAATTCGGAATCCAAAAATTTTTTGGAAATGAATGTTTTAAACTTAAATACATAAATGTAATAATAATAATAATAATAATAATAATAATAATAATAATAAAAAGGTACTGGGAATTAAGGTGCACAAAGCCAGGCAGAGATAGATTTCTGGAGCTTCTCCTAGGGTATTATAGAAGCTTCTGAGGTGAGATGAACAAATTAGCAGGGAATTAAGTGAGATGAAGAAATCAGTAGGGAATTAATTTACATACCTGAGAAAGCTTAGTTTTCCATATGCGAACGGATAAGGCATATGCTATTTTATGATTTCTATGTATTAAAAGATAACTGTCAATTTTACATAAAGTAAATTGCCCTTATTTTTATTACCTTACCTTGTATTCTCTTCACTCTCAATATCTAGTAAAGTATCTGTGAAAGTGGGCACCCTAAATTCTGTTACAGACTCTATGAAGGGAAGAAATAAAAACCAGAAAACATTAGCTAAAGGTTCACTATGTGTAAGGCAATCCATCAATTCTGGAGTTATTAACAAAACATAAATAATAATCCCTCCCCATCTGAATATTTTTATTGTGGGAATGCAAAATGCTCACAGAAAACTAAATGTAAGATAATTTGAGAAATAAGAGAATATCAGCAAGGAAGATCAAGAAGGACTTCAGGTAGAAGTTAGCTCATGAGTTTAGTCTTGAAGAAAACTAAAGATTCGTCATATGATGAGTTTGAGGAGAATAGATGTCATACTTGAAAGATACAACCTATGCAAAAGCAGTGTTATGAAAGTCAACATATAGAAAACATATAGGAGGAAGAAGTGCAAATCAATGTCAGCGGGTTTCAAGAATTAAATAAGGAAGTAAACTGAAATAACATTCATTAAAACTGGCAACCAAAGTGATTAGTAATCTTGAGGAAAGCATTTTTATGCAGACAGTAACCTCAATTAGGTTTTGAGAAAAGAATGGAAAGTAGAATGGTGGAAATAGTGAATAGAAATGTCTTTATTTAAGACTATATCTTTGAATCTAGAGATAAAGCATAAAAAAAAGAAATGATCTAGGATATGGGAGTAAAATGAAGGGTTTTTGAATGCTGGTTTTTGTTTTGTAATAATGGAGTAGTGGGAAGGACAAACAAAATGACAAGCTCTCTGATGAGGAGAAAGAACTGGATAGAGTAAAAGGGAGGAAAAGAAAAAGAAGGCACAGTGAATGGAGGAGAAACTGTTTGGAAAAATTGCTGCGATGCTAAAGTGGGAGTGTAATAAAGACTTGTTAAAAGAGAAATAAGAGGACTGTGTCATATAAGTAAGGTTCCAGTTCTCAGTATATACCATAGAGTTCTAGCTGATGGATCAGGGACTCTGTCCACAGTTCCACCTAGCTGCCTTTAAGATGATGTAGTTAGATGACAATTTAAATATTTTGGATTATAGAGATAGAACAGTTACACACGAACAGAAGAATAACCATCTATATTGGAGTCTGCAAAAATAAAAATGAATAACATTTCAATTAATTTTTTAAAAGATAGTTAATGAGACTTGAAGTGGGTTGTAAAGGTGTTTGAGAGAATATCAACATGAAAATTAAAATCCTCAATTAGAAGAATAGTATTGAAATAGAGATCAGGAATATAACCCAAGAATTATACTTGTTGAGGAAGGATAAACTGGGAAATAAGACACAACAGTAGAGATTTGGGTGACATAATTGGGGTGACATAAATGAAAGAAAATTCAAGACAAATGCATTTCTCACTGAAACAAAACTGATAATTGGCAATTTTTGAAACCCTGGGTTTTTTCAATTTATTATTACTTTATTTTTAACATCCAAAAATCAAATATTTTTGCTTTCAAACCAAAAGTGAGTGCAAATAATAACATTTTTTCTTCCCATATAATTTTACAGACACTCTCACCTACTCCAGAAAATCTACTAACAGAATCCCTAGTCTAAAGGGATGTTTTGAGCTAGTGAGAATTCATCCATTTTAATTTTGCTCTTTTATATTTCACATAGATTTTTGGAATACTGAAGAAAACCCTATACTGATAACAATTTTGGAAAAGCAAAGAAAATAAATACAGGTAATTGCATAAAACAATCAGATATCAGTGGTTTTAATTCAAAGTAATGTTTATGCTTTTTCAGCATTTTTGCTGCCAGTAGAGTAGATTATGAGTCAGAGTTCAACTCATGGTTTTGCAATACACTGTATCCTTTTCTAAGCAAAAAAAAAGAAAAAAAACAACTGGTGAACATATTGCAAATTTTGGTATCACTTGAAGAAAATGTAGTATAGATTTCATATTGCTATATATTTCCTGTATAATTACAAAGCTCAAAAATAAATCCTAGCTGTAAAAGGTACTTAACAGTAGTTTTTTCTCCATTTACCTTTTCTCGTTCACCCTCAACATAGTTTACCTAAAAGTTTTCTCTAGATATTTTGGTTCTTTTCACTTCTTTTTTTAATGAAGAATCCCGATGCAAATTAGAAGTTGTATCAGTTAAATATAAACTTCTTTAAGGCAGGGACTGTTTGGTTAAGCACTCAACAAATTCTTCTTGAATTGAAGGAGATTCACAATGCAAACTGATGAAATCTTAAAAATCCTCCTCCCAAAACACATACTTGACACCCAACATCCATTCTAGCATTTCCCAGCAAGATGCTATGAAAAGTCATTTACTCTGGAATAGTGGACTCTTCCAAAACTACATTGTGTGCTGCCTAATACTTGTGAACATAATAGTACAAAAAGGAAAAGATACTTTGGGAATCTACAGAAAAACAAAGCCTCAAGTAAAGGAAGAGATAACACAAAATATATTTTTTTGGATGTGTTCTGATAGTCAACATGTCCTGCTATACATGGAAGCACCGAGTTCCTAGAAGTAGACATGTTTCTATGCTGCCAAGTCATCTATAAAATTACCATGTGAAGAGCTTATGGTAAGTAAAATAGCACTGAGGTAGATTAATAAAGGAAGTCATTTCTCTTTTGGCAAGCATCTGGCAATGTTGATGCCAAGCACAGATGGAAAAGATGTTCCTGTCTATTGGTAGTATTTTGAGAGTCCAAATGTAATCAGGGATCAATAAAATGGGGTACTAAATGTCCTATCTCCAAACAGGGAAAGTGAAAACAAACAATTGTTTCCTGTTGTTTTCTCTATGAAAGGAAAGAGAATAGAATGATCTTTGCATAATAATGAGGAGAGGTACCCACCATTACACAGTTATTAATATTTGTGTCATTCAAATAGTTTGCTATCTGGGCATTTTAATTTAGTACAGAGAGCTACTATTTAGGAACAAACATTTTAATCTTTTCTCTTTTTAATCTGCTGTAGCATCATATGGATAATATAATTTTATCCCTAGAAAGGAACTTAGAGATATTAAACAACTCTTCTCCCTTTTAAGATGAGAACCCAGGTAGAGAGTTTATATGAAATGCTCAAAGTCACATGATGAAGTAATAATGCCAGGCTTATAACAGTCTTTCTTATTCTCAGTCCAATGACATATTCACAAAATCAGAGAAATATTAAAAAAATGAAAAAACTCAATATGCAAAGGAAATACACTAATAAGATACTCTTCAGAAACAAAAGAAGCGTTGACTAAAGATTCAATATCTAATTCAATTGGGAAACTGAAAGGAAGATTATAAACCACTGAGAGAAATCCATATGTATAATATTCATGGCATAAATATGTATATATGTGCATTTTTACATATATATAAAAAGATACCTAGATATGTGCATGATGAATCTGCCAATAGAATGTAATTTTCTTGAAAGTAAGGACTGTTTTTCATTTATCTTCATGTGCTCAGTGCTTAATATATTGCTTGGCATGTAGTGGTATTTAATGAATTATTTCATTCTTATTCTTATTGTATTAAAATAGATTCATCTTTACCATAAATTTAAACGCAGATTTTTTCTTTAATATAAATTTATTTATTTAAGATTTTACATTCATTTTCACAAAATTTTGGGTTCCAAATTTTCTCCTCATTTGTCCCCTCCCCCAACCCCAATACACTGAGCATTCTAATTTCCCCTATCACCAATCTGCCCTCTCTTCTATCATCCCTCCCTTCCCTTGTCCCCATCTTCTCTTTTGTCCTGTAGGGACAGATAATTTTCTATCCCCCATTACCTGTATTTCTTATTTCCTAGTAGCAAGAACAATACTCAACAGTTGTTCCTAAAACTTTGAGTTCAAACTTCTCCCCATCCCTCCCTCCCTACCCATTTCCTTTGGGAAGGCAGGCAATTCAATATAGGCCATATCTCTGTAGTTTTGCAAATGACTTCCATAATAGTCATGTTGCGTAAGAATAACTATATTTCTCTCCATCCTATCCTACCCCCCATTGTTTCTATTCCCTCTTTTGACCCTGTCCCTCCCTGAGTGTTGACTTCAAATTATTCCCTTCTCCCATTGCCCTCCCTTCCATTATCCCCCCCAGCCTGCTTATCTCCTTTTCTCCCACTTTCCTGTATTGTAAGATAGGTTTTCTTCCCCAAAACAGTGTGCATCTTATTCCTTCTTTTAGTCGAATGTGATGAGAGTAAACTTCATGATTTTCTCTCAGCTCTCCTCTTTTTTCCCTCCACTAAAAAGTCTCCTGCTTGCCTCTTCTATGAGAGATAATTTTCCCCATTCCATTTCACCCTCTCTCCTCCCAATACATTTCTTTCTCACCAATTACCTTCATTTTTTAAAGATATGATCCCATCCTATTCAATTCACTCTGTGCTCTCTGTCTCTGTGCGTGCATGCATGTGTGTATGTGTGTGCACGAACGTGTACATGTGTGCGTGTGTGTGTGCATGTGTGTGTTTGTAATCCCACCAACTACTCAGATACTGAAAAGTTTCAAGAGTTACAAATATTGTCTTTCCCTGTAGGAATGTAGACAATTCAACTTTCTAAGTCCCTTATGATTTCTCTTTGCTGTGTACTTTTTCATGCTTCTGTTCAGTCTTGTGTTTGAAAGTCATATTTTCTTTTCAGCTCTGGTCTTTTCATCAAGAATGCTTGAAAGTCCTCTATTGCATTGAAAGACCATTTTTTCCCCAGAAGTATTATCCTCAGTTTTGCTGGATAGGTGATTCTTCGTTTTAGTCCTAGTTCCTTTGACTTCTGGAATATCCTATTCCACATCCTTCAATCCCTTAATGTAGAAGCTGCTAGATCTTGTCTTATCTTGATTGTATTTCCACAATACTGGAATTGTTTCTTTCTAACTGCTTGCAATATTTTCTCCTTGACCTGGGAATTCTGGAATTTGACCACAATGTTGCTAGGAGTTTCTCTTTTTGGATCTCTTTCAGGCAGTGATGGGTGGATTCCTTCAATACTTACTTTGCCCTCTGGTTCTAGAATATTAAGGCGGTTTTCTTTGATAATTTCTTGAAAGATGATGTCTAGACTCTTTTTTTGATCATGACTTTCTGGTAGTCCCATAATTTTTAAATTGTCTCTCCTGGATCTATTTTCCATGTCAGTTGTTTTTTCCAATGAGATATTTCACATTCTCTTCCATTTTTTTCATTCTTTTGGTTTTGTTTGGTGATTTCTTGGTTTCTCAGAAAGTCATTAGCCTCAATCTGTTCTATTCTAATTTTGAGAGTACTACTTTCTTCAGTGAGCTTTTGAACCTCTTTTTCCATTTGGCTAATTCTGATTTTGAAAGCATTCTTCTCCTCATTGTCTTTTTGAACCTCTTTTGCCAATTGAGTGAGCCTATTTCTCAAGGTGTTATTTTCTTCAGCATTTTTTTGGGTCTCCTTTACTAAGGTATTGACCCATTTTTCGTGCTTTTCTTGCATCTCTCTCATTTCTCTTCCCAGTTTTTCCTCCACCTGTCTAATTTGATTTTCAACATCCTTTTTGAGCTCTTCCATAGCCTGAGCCCATTAGCTATCTATTTCGGATGTTTGGGGTGCAGAGGCCTTGACGTCTATGTCTTTCCCTGGTGGTAAGCATTGTTCTTCCTCATCAGAAAGGAAAGGAGGAAATATCTGTTTACCAAGAAAGTAACCTATGGTCTTATTTTTTTCCCCTTTTCTGGGCATTTTCCCAGCCAGTTACTTGACATCTGAGATACCTCTCCACCCCCGCCTCACCTCTAGATCCACCCAGCTAGTGCTTGGGGTCTGAGATTCAAATGCTGTTTCCCAGCCTCAGGGCTTTCATTGGTGGGTGCAGCTGCTATTCAATGTGAGCTTAAGTTCTAGTGCTCAGGTGGGGGCAGGGCTGCCTCACAGGCTCAGTTCTCTCAGGGGTTTTATAAGGAGATCTTCAGTAATAGATCTGAGCTCCTGCCTGCTTTGGGAGCTCCTGTCTACCACTTCCCCCCACTGCTGCCTCCCGAGGGGGCCTGAGTTATGGAGACACCACCCCCCTCGGCTGGCCAGATAGGGTCTCTCACTGACCTGTAGCACCTGTGGGTGGAGGGACCTTTGAGGCTGCCAGAGATTCGGTCCCTGAAGCCTGCTTGGATCTGCTCCTCTCGGGGCCTCACGGCCAGGGCAGAGCTGGGCTCTCTTCCAGGTCCAGTGCACGATGGACCTTTGGTGCTGGTTTTTCAAGGCTCTCTGGAACAGAAATCTCCTCCACTCTGTTGCTGTGCAGCTTACACTGCTCCAGAATTTGTTGGGAGTTTCCCTTTACAAGTAATTATGGTCTGTATGTTCAGAGGTAGCATATGTGAATCTTTCTACTCTGCCATCTTGGCTCCTCCCCTTAAATGCAGATTCTTATAGGAACTGGGTTTTAGAATGGGAGATGGTTAGAATTGTAGAATTCATTGGAAGAATGGAAGTTCATTAATGACATGTCAGAAAGATCCATGGTATTCAAAGAAATATTGCTTCATAACTGCTAACTTTTAGTCTAGATGTTGGATTATTGTATAGGGAAGTCAAAACAGTTGGAGAAAATGTCATTTTTACACAGCATCATTTTACCTACATTTAGAAGACTTCTTTATTACTTTGTATATATCTCATGCTCTTATCATTTTCTGTTTTGGGTTATGATTATTTGTGCATATGTCTTATCTTCCACAGATTGGATATCTTGTAAGGATAGGGGCCATTGTATTATTTAATCTTTCTATCTCCTGTCACTGCAAACTACAGTGTCCTGTGCACAGTAGTAACTAATAAATGTCTGTTAAATATTTTTTAAATTGTTGAATATTTGATCTGAGTGTCATCAAGTATTCTGAATAGCTGTGTACTATCATTTGTGTACTCTCATTTTCTCATTGACCTCCAGGCTATGTAACTTCCACATCAGAGTCAATGATGCTATGATATGAATTTCTCCACTAAAATTAAGAATTTATTTTTGATTCATTATTGATGCCTTTTAAGTCTTGACAATTATGACAAAGTATCTATTATACCTACGCCGTTTTTCTTAGCACAAATTAATGCAATCTTTTTTATACATAATTATCACCAACTTGGACTATCAAAGCTCTTTTCTTATAAAAGCCTTTTTCTCTAAGTCATCTTTCCTATTAGTATCAGGACTTAGTGGAGCTTTTGCCAAAGGTTAGGCCTATCAGCCTAAAAGTTCTTCTGTCTTGGACATCACATCCCAAGCTGCAGCTGGGAGGTCAATGTAATGAAAAGCAGCCAGTTTTGTGCCTCTAAAACTACAGATCAGAAATGTAACTATACAAGAGAAACTATACAAGGTCCATCATGCACCGGATCTGGAACAGAGCCCAGCTCTCCCTGGCCGTGAAGCCCCAAGAGGAACAGGCTTCAGGGACCGAATCTCTGGCAGCCTCAAAGGTCCCTTCACCCACAGGTGCTACAGGTCAGTGAGAGACCCTATCTGGCCAGCCGAGGGGGGTGGTGTCTCCATAACTCAGGCCCCCTTGGGAGGCAACAGTGAGGGGAAGTGGTAGACAGGAGCTCCCAAAGCAGGCAGGAGCTCAGATCTATTACTGAAGGTCTCCTCATAAAGCCCCTGAGGGAACTGAGCCTGTGAGGCAGCCCTGCCCCCACCTGAGCACCAGAACTTAAGCTCACATTGAATAGCAGCTGCACCCACCAATGAAAACCCTGAGGCTAGGGAGCAGCATTTGAATCTCAGACCCCAAGTACTAGCTGGGTGGATCTAGAGGTGAGGCGGGGGTGGAGAGGTATCTCAGATGTCAAGTAACTGGCTGGGAAAATGCCCAGAAAAGGGAAAATAAATAAGACCATAAGTTACTTTCTTCACTCACCAACATGGTCCACATGAATGTCACAATTAGTGAAAAATACACAGGCATGAGTGATATGAGTAAAATATCTATCTTCCCTCTGCCTGTTTTCTGCAGAGCCATTAATGTAGCTAAACATACATGAGATTACATTAGTTAGCAAGAATAGTTATTTAATACAAGAATGCTATGGTGAGCTCTGATCCCATAGACTTCCTACAAGCAGTCTCATACTTACCTTGTGTCTATAACCACCTTCTCACAGATTGTCTGCTACTACCATCCCACAACAGAGTGGGCCTTAAGGATTTGTGCTGGAAAGCACAAAAATTCCTAGGCATTTCTTTGCTCACATAATTGTGAGAAAAGCTGACTGCAAAGATGAAGGAGTAAAGGCAGCAATCTAACTGAACTCTCCTAACACTCCTTGAAATGACTTTAAAATAACACATCAAATTAAATCTTACCATGGTAGAGCCAACAAAAATGAGGTGAGACATTTTTTCTAGCTTAAGACAACTTAGGATATCACTAGGAGAGTCTGTGATACTGGGATGGGGCAGGCAGTGTGGGAACCATAGCATTGAGTCCTAGAGATGGTTGCATGTAGCCAAGGTTTGAGAGGCTCTGAACCCTGAGATAGTAAGGCAGTAGGACAGCTGGTCAGAAAGAGATTGTAGGGGGCCCTTTTTGGTGTAGGGTGGAGGACTTAATGCTATTTAGCAATTGAGTGTTGGCTCACAGTTCTAGGGAAAAGGGGATTGTTAGTGCTTTTGCTGGCAGGCAAGCAGAGGACAAACTCAAAATTCCAAGACCCTGAGGAGAGTCAGAACTTATGACTGCAGGGGATCAGAAGCCTTTCTCGGGTAACGATTAGGGACTGACCACATCTCTCCTCATATCACACTACCTCAGAAGCATTGAACATTTTCAGGCATGCAGAACTAGCTCTGAAAACAACAGCAAGAAAAAGTCTGAAGCTTACAGATAATGCTTTCCAATCCCATGTGAGCAGAACCTAATTGTAAAGTAAAATTCAAAGTCAAGAAATATGGAAAAGTGAGCAAGCAGAAAAGCAAGTTAACCATAAAAGCTCCAGCAGTGACAGAAGAGAAGAAGGTAGAAACTCAGAATAACTCAATAACATTAAAACAGCTCCAATCACAGCCTCAGATTTTTAAAAAAATGCTAATTGGATACAAGTCCAATAAAAATTTCTGGAAGAATTTTTAATAAGGAGGTAAGCAAGGTTGAGGAAAACTAGAAAGAAATTGGGATGATAGAACAGTATTGTCAAAAGAGAACTAACTGGTAAACTAAGCACAAAAATATTCAAGAAAATAGCACATAAACAGAATTGGTGAAATGGAAAAAAAATACAAAAGTTTGATAAAAAAAAAAATTCCTTAAAAATTAGAACTATACAAGTGGAAGCTGATGATTCTATGAGACATCCATAAACAATAATTTAAAAAGGATGAAAAATAGAACATGTGAAATATTAAAAAAAACAAGTGACCTGAAAAATAAATCAAGGAGAAATAATTTTGAAAATATTAGACTACCGGAAAGCCATGATCAAAACATGATTTTAGATGCCATGTTTCTAGAAACATGCATGTTTCCATAGGTATTTATCTAAACACACACACACACACACACACACACACGCCTGAATGCATGCACCTAGGTGTAGAAATCTGTCTTACCAGACAGGAAAGTAAGAGAGAAGGGGATTTAGGGTGATAGAAAAAAAAAGAAATTCGAAGGACTAGGGAAATCAGTGCTCAAAGTAAAACAGACTTTTGAAGAGAGCAGGCTAACAAAAGAGAAGTATAAATAGAAGAAAATAGGATGGAAGAAAATATACAATTAGAGTAATGTGCATTAAAACAATTATAATCTACTACCTCACACCTATCAGAAATCACAAATGCTCAAAGGGATATGAAAAGAAATTGGTAAACAAATTAACTGTTTTTGGAGTTGTGAACTGCTCTCCCATTCTGGAGTAAAATTTGGAGCTATTGCCAAAGAATTATAAGATTGTGTGCACCCTTTGACCCAGCGATGAGAATCTGAATTATGATTCAGCCTGTGCGAATAGAGAGAAGGGGGTGATGCTAGAGAGGATGTGAAAGAAGAATTGGCAGTGTATTTCATATGAAATATAAGGGAGACATGAAAATCAAGGGTGAATGTTAGAATTTTAACATAGGTGACAGGAAATATAATGATACTGTACAAAGAAATATTGAAGCTAGGATAAAGGGGATGGGGTAATGAGAGAGATGAAATATTCTGTTTCAGGTATGCTGAGTTTACAATATCTGTGGGACATCTAGGAGGATTTTTCTAGCAGATAGCTGTTGATGCAAGTAGGAACTGAAAGAGAACAAATGATATGAATATGAATATTTAAATGCATCTATATTGAAATTATATTAAACCCCATGGGAGTTAATCAGACCTTCTTGAAAGAAAGACTGTATGTAGAGAGAAGAGAGTAGAAGACAAAGATCTTTATTATATTTATTCATACCATGTTGGGTGTTGATGATGATCTAGAACAGGGTTGTCAAACTAAAACAGAAATTATAGGCTTCACGTTTATTTAGAAAACCATAAGTTAACATCATCTTGTTTTATTTTGCTTGCATTTATATTATTAAACATATCCAAATTACATTTTAACATTGTCTAATTGTTACACAGTTTCTTCCTGCTTGACACTTCTGTTCTAGAAAAAAATAATGTTTAAACAAGTAGGAGAACTGGGACAGAGTTTATCAAAATCCAGTTAGGAGAATGGAAAGAGGATATTCAGGGATAAGACTTATTTAATAGTACTTTAAGTTGTCAAGAAATAGGAAAGATGGGAACTTATGTTATGCTGCTTACTTCACAAATTTGTTTTGAGGATGAGAAAATATGTGTAATGTGTCTAGCAAAGTGTCTGACACATAATAGGAGCTATGTAAATGCCAGTCTCTCTTTTCCTAGACCACTGTAATATAAAAATATAAAAAAGAACACAAATAATAAATATTTATATTTGATATAAAATAAAGAGTTTTGCATTTTATCTTTCATTTAATTCTTATACACCCACCCCCATTGATGTAGGTACTGCTCTAAGTATTCATTATTTTATTTTATACCAAGTAAATATATCCTATTTAAAGTAATCTCAGAATTTGCCATACATGTTCATATTAATGCAGGTAAACGTTCACTTTTTAATGTTTTATAACTTTTTAGTTCTAGTGAAATACCATGCCCTTGAGTATAAAAGCATCATATTATTCTTCCTCATATTATTTATTTTTTGGGTCAGTCAGTTGTCAAAATATAGTAGGGTTTGTAAAGAGAAGAGGAAAGTGAACTGATATAAACAATAGTCGAGTCAGAAGGCTCAGGTTCAAGATAGCATTCTTACACTTTCTGTTGAAGCGACAATGGAAATATCATTTAACTGAATTTCATTTTCTTTATCTGTAAAAAATGGTCAATTTAAGGATGCATGGTGGTCATAAAAGGTTATAACATTTTATCAGTTATGATTTAAAGAAATAAATTACAGAAAAGTTGCCTTCAAAGTCATACATTGACTGGAAAATTAGCCAGGTCTGTCATGTAGTAAGAGTAAGATGATAAAGTTATCAAGCTTTATTCATAAAATGTTTAATAAATTGGGGATGGGGAGGATTTAAATGGACTCTGTGAAAAATCTAAAAAAATACATGGACAAGATTAACAAGAAGAATAGATTGAGAAAGGATTTTTTTTCTTTATTTTTCCTTTATGTGAAATCATAGGACTAGAGTGCTTACATATATAATGCCACAAGGAAATATATTTTTTAATATATATATATATATATTATCTGTTTATATGTATGATATTTTATATAAAGATTGCTGTATCTTTTACAGCAATGTATAAGCATGAATTGTTAGATTGCCATCATCTAGATGATGATGACGATGATGGTAATGATGGTGATGTGAGTGTGTAAGAATGTTTGAATGGGTAGGGAATCTAGGTGAATCAGTGATAACTGGAAAGGAAAATGAAAGCAACTACATATTCCAGTGTATGGGAGAAGGTAATGTAAGATTTAAGCAAACTAGCTAAAAGCAAAACAAAACAAAACACCAGCTTTACTTTGTATTATTCTACACCTTTTTCGGCTGTACAGATTCACCTTAACTTAAAAAAAAATACTATGAGTAATGACTCAAAAAACTTTGTGCCATAAAGATAATGTCAGTTGTGGAGGTGTAGTGTTGTTGGTGGTGGTGGTGATGATGATGATGATGATGATGATGATGATGATGATGATGGTGATGGTATCTTGGTGAATAATAGGTAGTTAGTTAATTTGGTTTGAATTTTAGCAAACAGATTAGTGCTACTTAGTGAGAAAAGGGGCCATTTTTTCCAATGTTAGACTGACTGGTTAGTATGCTTATTGTTCATACTTCATTCAATTAAATATGCCAACCAAAAATTTTAAATTCCAGTTGCTTAAACAGGTCTATGATTTCATGAATTTAGGTACTCCCTCTAATGGCAGGTACTCCTCAGGGTTCTGCTATGAGCCCCTTTTTCTTCTCTGTGTATTGTACTTCAGTTGGTGACCACATTAACTTCTATGCACTTAATGACCATTTCTAAGTTTATGATTCTCAAATTTCCCTATCCGTCTTAATTCTGACTATTCTACCTTGATTTGATCTATTTCACTTAATTCTAGTGTCTTACCTCTGTCCCAAACTTTCTGCTGACCTCTAGTCTTATATCTCCAATTCCCTTTCAGACATCTACAAATGAATTTCCAGAAGATAACTTAAACTCATTACTTCCAAAACAGACATCACTATCTTTCCCCCTAAATTCTCTGTCCCCACCTCTACCTTCCCTATTAGTATGGAGATAAACGCCATTCTCCCAGTCCCTCAGGCTAACAATTTAATAGTGTTCTTGGACTCCTCACTATCTCTTATTCCTTCGTATGTAATAGGTTGTCAGAGTCTGTTGATTTCACGTTTATAATCTCTCCAATTCACTCCTTTCTACCTTCTGACATTGCCACCATTTTCATGCAGGTATTCATTACCTCAGGTCTGGTGGGTCAGCATGCCTCAAGTCTCTCCCCATTCTAATCCATCCTTTAATCAGCTGCTGAAGTGATTTTCCTAAAGCACAGACCTGATCATTTCATCAACCTACTCAAGAAACTACAGTGGCTTCATATTGCATCAAGGATCAAATATTACATGCTCAGCATGCTCAGTTTTGCATTCAAAGTCCTTCATATCCTAGACCCTTCCTTTGTTTTTAATCTTGCACCTTCTCAAGAAGTACTCTGATTCACGGACACTGACTCCTGGCTGTTTCAGGAATAAGATAAAATGCCTCTGAACTCTGAGCAAATTCTCTGACTGTTCTCATGCTGGAAACACCACCCCCACTCAGTTGTGAATACCATCATTTCTGGCTTCATTTAGGTTCTAACTTAATTTCATCTTGATTTCAATACCTTACCTCTGTTAATTATTTCCTATTTATCTTGCATATATCTTACTTTGTATATGTTTAATTTGTTCATGGTCTCCCTTATTATACTGTAAAGTCCTTGAGGGCAAGGACTATCTTTTATCTCTTTTTAGATACCTAGAACTTAGAACAGTGCCTGGCATAGTAGGTACTCAATAAATGTTTATTGACTATTTGATTATAGGTGCTTTCTCAAATAGTACTGATCATAATTCATCCAAGACTTCTCATTTTATATGAATCTTAGTCATGTTCCACAGGAAAGGCAATATTTGGACCTTATATTTAATTGATGTTATTTTAATATTCTGAATGTTCAGTGTTTATCCTCTGATTTTGGTATATGTCAAGCTATATCTTACTATATGTCATCCACTTTAGGCCCATGCATTTCCCCACTGATGGGTCTTAAATCACATTTCAAATATATATCATTGTTGCACGTCAGTTGCAGCCTACCTATATCCACCTCTCCATTGTCCTTTTGGTTACTCACAGCTTGAAGTTCTCTGAAATTCCTTTTCTTTTAGTCCCCAAAATTGTATTCCATGCAGATCACCATAGAACTTTTATATGTTCACAAAGCGAAACTTTGTACTAGGTAATGGCTAGAAATACTGAATAATTTCCCAGGTTCATTATAACCTATTTCCTCCACCTTATTCATCTTATGGAGCTTGCTAATTATTCACCTATAATGAGTACACAAAATTCTTGTACATATATATTAACTCAAAGAATTCGCCATCCAACTCTATAACATAGTCTCTTAAGGAGGTATTTTTCATTCATTTCTTTTTAATTTATATGAGTAGTTAAGCAGATTTCTTTTTTAATATATAAAGTAATCAAAATCTCTTTGAGAAGACCCTGAAATGTTCTGGTGTTTAATTATATCAGCAAAATATTGCCTACACCACCCATCCCCAAGTAGCATCTGGAGGACTACACTAGCTATAGGAATTCCTCTTGAAATTGCACTCTAAGTAAGAGTCCTTCCATGATAGTGCCAAATATTTTTGAGTAGCATATATATACTTGGTTCATATTTCACTTGATATAAATACTCAGAGAATCATTGAACAAAGCTATCATTGTGATTATATTTATCAAGAAATCATAAACACTATTATAATATGCATATATCATTCCTTTTTAGAAATGCAGCTTTGAAGCTATGTTTTGGGCTAATGATCAAGATGCTCTTTTGTCATTAAAATCAAGGACGTTAAGATTCTAAATGCTTTGAAATTTATATTCACCTAAGTGCATATAAAGATGTGGTCTACATTAAAGAAACATAAAGTCTGATAATTTGTCCTTATATCATCAATAAAAGTAAATCTATATACACACGCTATTTACTTATCCTGTACAAGATGAAAAATTATGCCTATAGGTCAGTAGTTATCTATATTATATAGATTGCCTTCCTGGAAATATTAATAAACTGATTTTTTTCTCTTTATTCTTTTCCAATTCTCCCCAAATTTTTAATATACAAAATAACACATTCTTTTTGAGATCATTAAAAGAATGGATATCTACATTATATATTGGGTCTAATACAACCGTGAAAATTCATTTTCTAAATGACATTTCTAATCCCTTAACTAATGCATTGATAAATCACTATGTGAGGTCATAATGTGATAGTGTATCTTTTTGTTGAAGATAAAATTGGATCTCTATAGAAAAGCTGACATATTCATTCAAATTTACATATATGTGTCATCTATGTTTTCTTTCTTCCATTTTAATCTTTGAATTCACCTTGGGATGATGTGGCTTATTTAGCTTTTACACACAGTTGAATATAGCTTTCTTTCCATTTCAATGCTCTTTAAGTAGTTGATGACAGATTTCTAACCCCCTAACCCTCAACCCAAACCTTTTCTCCTCCATGGTAAATATCTGAAGTTATTTCACCTGATCCTTATGTGGCATAGTATTCATCCTGGTTGTTCTCCTCTGAATACTTTCCAAATTATTAATACTCTTCCTAATTGGAGGTACAGTATTTCAGATGACATGTGATCAGGCTGAAGAACACTACAGCTTTCCTATGGAAACCACAATTAACACGTATCTTTTTAAATTTATTTACATATCATCCTCTTGAATAATATTGAAATTACTATCCACCACAAGGATTTTTACAAACAAATGATGAGGTATTTTATATTTAAAACATTAAACTTTTATCCCTAAATTATAAATGTACACCTATTAAATTTCTAATCCAGTTAGATTCTCTGTTGTATCCCATCGAGACCTTTTTTAGATCCCAACTGTCACCAGATATGTTGTTAACTATCCTTTTAATAATGTGATCTATATGTTTGTCAGGAATTCAAGCCAATCCCTTAGCTTGTAATTTATTCCCTCCCATTCCCCAACCTATTTTTTTGAGAATCCTTAGATTCTGAAAATACCACTTGGAGAGACTATTCTTTCCTCACCCATCCAACTCTTTAGAGAATCTAGACAATATTTGCCTATCTCTAATAATTATTCTGCAGTACCTCTCCCCTCAACCTTTTTTTTTAAAAGAAATAACTAACTCTGGTTCATCTGTAGCATCTAGCATTTTATTCAGTACTCAATTTTGTTTTGTTATTATTGTCATTATTCTGGCCCTGTTGACTTTTATTCACAAAGACACTAAGTTGCTATATCAATTGTCACTGCATCCAACTTACCAATTTTATTTTTCACCAAACTATACTCCATGCTTTTCTAATGTGCTCCTACCCCAAGTATCGTTATCTTGTCCTCTTTTCAGCTTCTTCTTTTATATTTTATTTCTCTATTAAAATGAAAGTTCTATGAAATCAGAAATGGCCTTTCTTTCTGTTTGCATTTTACTCCCAGCAGTCACTGCAGTGCTGGCACATACTAAGAATTTAATTAATGCTTGAAGACTATTAAGTGACTGACTTGCTACTAGTCCTTTTCACCCTACTCTTTCTAGTACAAAGATCAATCTCTTTCATGGGTCAAGTAGAAACAAAATTAGAGTTGAGTAACTCTTTTCTCCATCATTTCTGATTATCTTTTCTATTCCAATTACCCTTCCTCTTTTTCTCTAGAAAAAATATTATAATTTAAATTTGCATCTTTCCTGATGGTTACAAATATTCCCATTCTGGCAATGAACTCTTTCATTTGGTTAGTCATGATCATAAAAGCAGTTTCCTTCATTTGTTCCTCCACCTGTTAAGAAATAACATTATCATTAAGACAAGTCAAAAAGTTGTTACCTATTCTACTTCGATGAGAAATAGAATTCCAGAACATGTTCTAATACTTGAAGTCTCGTGACATTTAAAATATTGTAATGATGGGGTTATGATTTGCTTCTCTAAATTCTCATCCATTTCTTTATATGCAAGTAGTCAGTAATAAACCCAAATGAAAATAGCATTACCTGTTTCTGCTTATGTTGATTGTTACCAGAATTTTTTCACCCCTTTTCAAATCCCAATTTGCCCTATTAGACTTCTCGTACTGGAAACAGCCTGATCTTCAAGGCCTTCTCCTCTGATTAGTGAGTTATTCTTGTTGTTGTTTTTACAAAGCTTCCATTTGATAAAATTTCCATACAAGCCATGCTTTCAGTCCTAGTTCAGCTCCTGACTTGAATTATTTTTCTTTCTTGCCTTCACGCAGGTAACTTGTTTTAATCCTCAAACTTTTCAATTTTCTTTTAAAAATTACCTTTTTCCATGACTAAAAATTATTTCATTTTCCTCATAAGAAAATCACCTGTTCATATTCTTTTGCCATTTATCCATAGGGGAATGGGTGATGAGCTCAATAATCTTAGAACAAATGTATAGACTTGTACAAAATGATGAAGAGCACAATAAACAGGATTAAGAGAATATTATATACAGCAATAGCAATATTTGTTTTAAGAACAACTATGAGTTAATTAACCATTTTTTGCTTCTGTAGATATCCACAAGGGACTTATGAAGGGAGATATTATCTGCATACAGAGAAAAAACAGCTGATAGGTGTGTGTGTGTGTGTGTGTGTATGTGTGTGTCTAATAGTAGCCCTTTCTAGGGTAGGAGTGGAGGGAAAGAAAAAATATATGATGACTTTGTTTGCATATCTAAATCATCTTTTTGCTATGTTATATTGTGTTATAGAAATGCTTATTATGTCTACAAATTTAGATAATTACCTTTCACCATTTGAATATTTGGGGGCAGATTCTTCCTTTTTATATTTGTATTTGTATTCCTGTTACTTAGCATACCTTTTGGTGATGAGAAAATGCTATCTATCTATCATCTATCTATCTATCTATCTATCTATCTATCTATCTATCTATCTATCTATTTATCTATCTATCTTTTTATCTATCATCTATCGACCACATTTCATCTCTCTGGACTTTGTACCTACTCACATAATTACACTTTGTTAATGTGTATTGCTGCTCAACCGCTTTTCTATTTTTTACCTTTTCTGTTTCTTCTGTCATGGCTTAGAATTATTATGAGATCACATTTTTTTCTCATGCTGGGATTTCTGCTTCATCTTTTTTATTATTATTTAGACTATGTGAATTTATGTATGGACATTGGAGACTTTAGATTTCACTAATGTTTCCTTTCATTACTTTTTTATACTGTGAATTTCAGGGCATTTCCATATCTAGTCATCAACCTAATTTTAGCTACTGCCTAGACACTAGGGTGTCAAGTTTGGTGAATATAAATAGACATACCTTTTCCTGGCTTCAATTCTGAATTACTAAGTCTGCAAGACTCTAGGAAAATACATTTTTGCTGACATTCCATCGTTTATTCCTTTATTTTAATCAGTAGTTTAAAAAAATCTCATTGTCAGTATCTCCTTAAAAATATCTTCATTCCAAGATCTACCTTTTACTTCTGAAGCTATTGCCTTTAATTGAAAGTAGTGATGAAAACACCTCAGAGTTTTATTTTCTCACTAAAAACACAGTAAGTTTTAGGAATGTTTTCTAGATTCCCTTGGTCAATTTCATGTATGGTTAGATGAATAAAGTCAAATCACGTCAGAAGGCATTTATTAGGGGTATTGCTAAGCACCAGGGATATAAGGAAAGACAAAAATAGTCCACAACCCATAAAGAAGTCACATTCATTGGCGGGAGACAACATGTGTGCATACAACACTCACACATACACACACACATATGATACATTGTAGGTAATCTCAGAGGAAAAGCTCTAGAATTGAAAGGGACAAAGCTATTGAGAAAGGATATATGAAATAATGAAAACCATTCAGTTCCAACATATTCAAATTAGTTGTATGTAATTTTTTTAAAATAATGTATATGGATGGATGAAATATATATCGAGCTATTTCATGGAGTAATTTCATTGATATGAATAAATTTTCATTAAAAAATATGCAGCTGGCTATAGTAGAATCAATAGCCAAAGTTCTTTTCCCCTTTACTCCTGTGGTAAGCAAAAATGAAACTGAAGTAAACTAAAGGAAGAATTCCCAGAAAGGTAACAATTAATGATGAATAAAATTATAACGATTAATAAAAGTGTCACACTGCCCCTCCCACCTCAGTGTGTCATCAACCCCAAAGGGATTGAAAAAAATGTCTATTGAGACTACCTCAAGGTAAGGGTGGAATCATGTGGTAGAAAGCCTTGTGATTAGCTAATACTGGGAAAAATATACAGGTCTTCAGGGATGACTGATCATGCCCCTCTCTGACACTTAAGGAATGCTAAATGCTCTGTATCACCTAACTACCCCTAGTAGTCTTGGCCAGACAAATAAAGGCAGGGACCCCTGGTTTGCTTATCCCTTGGACACTAGATCACTCTTATCTTTAACAAAGAAGAGCAAGAAGAGGAGAGTCATCCCCTAGGCAACGCCTTATCCAACCTGGTTCTCTACCTGTAAACAAAGAGTTCCACTTTAAACTGGTAAGCTAACAAATATTCCAGGGGTTTGGAATGATCACATTATTCAATCAAGTCTTTAGTTCATACTGGTAGATTATCTTTTCAATTAAACTGAGAAGTGGAGTTTGATAAAATGTAGAATAAGATTATAGAGTAATACTGATTATTAAATGATACAGCATAGTATTGATTTTCCTTATTCCCCACATTTTCCAGATAGTCTGAAAAATGTTGCAGAGGAAAAGGAGTAATATTTCATCTCATAGTGAAAATTTCCCCAACTTATTTTTGATTTGGGGAAAAAAGTGAAAAAAATAAGCTCTGGAATAGACTTCTCAATCACCAGCTTTTATAAGTGCTACACATGGCCATTCAAAGTGGTCTTAACTTCATACCATTCTTTTAATATATGTGTCTTCTCATCTATTGTATTCTACTCTACACTTATCCAATCATATTTTGCTCCATTTATTTCCTCCAAATATTACAGAATTCCTGTCTTCAGTCAAGACTATTTGAGTTCCCAAACAAATAGCACTTTAGAATTCCTGCAAAAAATCTTGCACAATGAAGCCCAATTATCTGTTGAATATCTTCATCTATATCCATGGGATATTGAATACTAAAACTAAGAAGAGGACATCTATCTATATCTGTCAATGTATCTATTTATCCATCTATCTATCATCTATCTAGATACCTAACTATATCTCACTCACATATGTGAATTCATACATTCATATACATATATATATCATATATGTATATACATACTCACAAATGTGTGTAGATATATGCATACATGCATGTGCACAAACACACACACACACACACACACACAGGTAACCTCTCCAGAAATGGGTTTAAATGAGAGATAACATTATTTCTACCTAAAACTTCAGATATATAAACTCCTAATGTAAAGAAACTATTTTAAAAGCACAGAAAGAATAATCATAGCCTATACAATCTATCTAGTTAAAAATATAGAAAGATAAGTAGATTCTAAAAGAATTAAAACCATAGTCTGTGACAGTCAAAGTGAATAGTCCTGCAACCAGATTTAGTTAATTGATACAGTATATACATTATATTGATGTCTAACTGCCACAGATGTTTTAGATATTTCAAGTAAATTATACTTCCCCCTATTTAATCGTTTATAATTGTTGTACATTTTATCACACAGGACTGGAAAACTACTGAACAACAAATAAAAATATTTTATTGCTATATGCTTCTGACGTATATATGCAATGGCTTACATACATTATACATCTGCTAGCATATCTGCATTACTCTTTCATTGTTTTTATGATGAATGGCCTGACGATTGACTTTGTATCATGGATGCTCATGTGCGATTGCTATTTCTGTTGTTTTTAATGTTTAGTCATTCTCAACCACTTTGGGGATTTTCTTGGCAAAGATACTGGAGTGACAACATATTCTCCTCCAGATCATTAATGATGAGGGAACTATGGCAAACAGGGTTAAGTTACTTACCCAGGTTCACCCAGCTAGTAATTATCTGAGGCCAAATCTGAACTCAGGAAGAAAAGTCTTCCTGACTCCAGGTCTGGTGTTCTATTCCCTATACCACAAAACTGCTCCCATGTGATTTCTAGATATTATTTTCTATGTATAATATATTTAGGAATTTGATCATTGTCATTTCTGCATTCTGTAAAATAGTGTTTTGCATTGTGACATGTATATCATATATAACAGTAATCTGTTACCCAAGCAGGTTTTCAGGGACTTAAAAGTACTAGTCTCAGTATTTTACATAGCAATTCTGTTCTATATTTGAGAAGGATAACAAGTTGTACATAGTATATTTGCAGTTTCATGTGCAATAATTTTATTCAACTTTTTATGGAATGTCTTGTTTTATTCCTTACATTTAAAATAAAATTTTAAAAATTATAATTAAAAATATACTAGTGTCTGTGAGAAAATATGAACCCAGCTTCAACTGCCCCTCTCACAGAGAGTTGGGACATTGTTATTCTTCCTTTAAGAGAAAGGTAATAGAAAATTGGGGAGTAGCGTATAAATGTCATTTTGAAATACTTAACTATCAAGGATGTCATGTTTTGTGGGCTCTATGCTTTGGAAGTGATAAAATTTGCAACAAATGTTTAAAAATGACAATGGTTGAGAGAATCTACTGGATTATATATTGATATACACACATACAGATTGAGGTTTGTCTAAACTTATGAAAAGTTCTAAGGAAAAGAGATTTTTTTCACACAAATTTAATACAAAAAAATTGTGTATTGTATAAAAGACAAATTGAAATAATAATAATAATTATTATTATTAACTATCCCTATATGTGTAGCAATCTCTGATAGAATATCATACCATAACCTTGATTGGTTTTGAAAATAACATAAGATGAGGAATAAAGTAACAGATCAACTAGAATACTGAGAGGTAAGGATTTAGTGCATTTCTTCCTAAAAAGAGGGCAGAAGTGTCACCTCAATATTAAAACAGAGCCATCCTAGGTATTTCTGCATACAAGTTAGTAAAGATGCAATCACTTCTTCTTAGCCCAGTCTATATTATTCCTTCTCTGCTTGAATCATTAGCTTTTTCTGACTACAAACTTAGAAATTTCCCTTAGGTTCTTTGTCTCTAATAGGCAAGCCTTTAATTCGGCATTCAGGTACCAGTCCTGCATTCTACTTTTTGCACATCTCCATGCCATGCCTATCCTAAGCTCCTATCTTCTAGTCTCCATCTCTGTGTTGTCTTCCTTGGAATGTAATCTCATTGAGGGCAGACACTTTCTTTCTTCCTTTCCTTTGTATCCCCAGCACTTCGTTCAGTGTCTGACATATAATAAATACTTAATAGTATAGAGGGAATTTTGGGTAAGTGTGGGTTAAAATAGATGATTTCTGTTGTCTCTTCAAAATCTGAGATTCTGATATTATATCCTTTGTGGAAGAAAAGGGAAAGTTTCATAGGGAAAGTGATCCTTAAATTGAGTATTAAAGTATGAGTGGGATCTCAAGAGTTAGACATGGGTCAAGAGAGAAGCAGCGCAGAATGTTCTTCATAAAGGCATTAAGGTAGAAAATCATAGGAAATGTTTTAGAATGGTGATAAATTCGGTTGGGTCTGACTCTTCTCCTAAAAATTATTTCTAACTTATGACCAAGGACATCCTAATAGCTTGGCTTTAGTTACCATCTTCCCATACACCATCTTATTATCTCAATGATCTCTCACCTTAATCTTTGCTGAGTTTTTAATGAGATTCCTCACACAATATCTCTTACCTACTAAGTCTTGCTTTCTTTTCTTTTGCCAATTAGCAAGCATTTCCTCTCTCTTCCTCTCACATTTCTTCTTATGGAGAAAGGGTGAGAGGATAAGGAACAAAAACACACAATAAACATACATTATCAATCAAAACCTCATTTACCTTGACCAAAAATGTATACCTCATTCTTCATTGCTTCTCACTCATGATTCTCTTATTTTCCACTCATACTTTCATTCCTTTTATTTTGAATATTCTCTAAAAGTCTTACAGAATCCTTATTCTTGTGAATCATTAAAGATGCAACCACCTGCACATCATTTTATACCTTTAGAATTTATACCATCTTTAGCCATTAGGAAATATTTACATATGAAACTACATTACCTTATTCAATCCAGGTTTCAAACAAATGAAATCCACATTTATGTTGGAATACTGGAAATTCTTATCTCCTGTTTGAATTTACTCCCCTTACATCCACAACATTTTGGTGAAGGAAAAGGAAAAATTTAAATATATAAAAGAATGGCAAAATAAAGTTAGAGACTAAGGAATTATACAAGAACTATAGATTTTGTAAGATTTTGATAACACAAATTTCAATTTGTTTTACTTTAATTGTCTAGGTATATATTTGAAACCTTCACTTGTGCTTGTTTAGACCTAGGTTATCCTTTTACTAGACCCATGAGGCCTTGTTAGAACCATAATTTTCAAGACTAATTTTGATTGCCATAACTTTTATTACTTGGTTACTACTAATTATATAAAGTTGTCCAAAATTCTGAAGACAATATTGTTTTAGAATTCCAAGCATAAACACCTTTACAAATGTGTCCTGAGTATTTGCTTGACACAAAGCTCCTTTTCATTACGATAACAATTGATCGAGCATAATTTATGAAGCAATATAGAAGAGACATAATTATATGCTTTTGTTTTGTTTTGTTTTTGTTATTGGAAGGCCACTTCCAAGAATTGCGTTTAACCACCTTCTTCTATAAAAAAAAAATTTAGAAGAGTTTTAATTAATATTTTTCCTCTATGCACCACTTCTCAAGGAAAAATTTGCAGAGATGGAAATATTTTAATTTAATTGCCACAGCTTCCTGGAAAAATGAATTAGTCAATCTTTTGCAAGGTGAGGTGGTTTGCAATGTCCTTTGAAAAGAATCCAAAATATTTTGCTAATTAACTTTTGGACAATTCTACACAAAGTGCTTTAGGTGTAATTTTCATAGGCAAACCAATGCACATAAATTCACGGTCAACCTACAGTGATTAAAATGACATGTATCAACAAATTTAAAGTAAATTAAGTCTTACGAAAAATCACTAAAATCAATAAGGTTATTTTAACATCTTGCCTGATGATAAAAAACTCATCATTCTGCAAAATACCATCATTTCTGGAATTTTAAAGTCCTTTATTTAAGGAGGTAACTCAGATCAGACATCTCTTCATTTTTCAACTGACTGTACTCTGACTTCTCTCTTGATTCTCCACCATACCCTTTCTTATCTTCTCTCTTTTCTTCCTCCTACTTTTCAGTTTCTTTATATGTATTGTCTTTTCCCATTTGATTGTAAGCTCTTTGTACTCAAAGGCTTATTTCTAGTGCCTACATATGGTTCTCTTTCCTTCTATAGAGATGCTGCTGGTATATCCCCCCAACTCACATTAAATCCTCCACTGCAAGGCAATAGGCAGCAGATATTGATTGTGCCAGTCACAATGGGGATAGGATGGGCTGAAGTGGTACAATCTGTCTTCTGCCTCATTTTGACTTTAGGTAAGGTTAAGAATATAGAGTGTCTGAATAGCCTCTGGAAAATATGGTAGCAACTTATTTAATCCAAGAATGGAAATAGGAAGAAGCAAGGAAGGAAATTCACTCTAGTGAATTTCCAGAGAAGGAAAGTGGAGAATAACAGATTTGTAATTCAAATGCATGAAAATGGAAATCAATACACAAAGGGGATTGATGTTAAAAGAATACATGATCTCTATACACACATGCAAGAAAGATGAACGGAAACAACTAAAGAACTTTCCAGTAGAACTTGGACAAAAATGGTATGATAAAGGAAATAACATAGAAAAACTGTTCAGATCTTCTTTTTTCAAGAAAGGAAAAAAAAGTGAAAATTCAAAGTATTTATAGGCTATCTCTGGGGCAGTAGGTAGAGTATTGGAGAGGAGAACCTTTAAAAAACATAGACATGTGGTGGTGATATTTAAAAATTCCAATGAGGAATAAAAATTCTGTGAGTACCCATGTGGAAAAATCTTCAACAATAACGAAAAGGAAATTTGAATAGGATTATACTATTCTACATCCCATAGAAACCAGAGGAGAAAACAGTACAATATATTGTGAAAAGTGAAGGATCTCCAGATGAAGCCTATAATGACATAGTTTGCTCAAATCATTCATGAAAATGAGAAATGAAGAGAAGCACTTCGGCCATTCCAAGGGGAAGGGGGAGTACAAGGAGGATGTTTGGCTTTCAGAAGCTTCAAGGTGAAACATGAATCAAATAAAAATACACTGCCAAGGAAAAAACATCATGAAAAAGTACTCCTTTTCTAGATTGTTTAAAGAGAAAGATAAAGATATAACTAAGAGGTTAAATAGAATCATCAATATTTTTTAAATACACAAGGTGATAAAAAGGAAAGCTGAATTGAAAGCATTAGGACAAACTAAACAGAAGAGCAAAATTGAAGCATGTAAAGGTAATTTAAAATGGGGAGATCTTTCATATTCATCAATAGGTCCATGTGGCTTGATTGTGCCACATGGAATTCTGAATCCCATGGAGCCTATGGTAGGAGGAGTTTGCCCAATGGGTGGAATAGGAAGGGTAGAACAGTAAGAGGCACAGTGAGGGCAGAGGTGAGAGGAAGTTAGTCATGGAAGCAATCAGAGGTAGAAAGGATGCAGGCAAACAGGCAGTCAGCTAGTGTGAGTGCTTCTGGGATTGTTTGTGATTGTGTTTAACGCAGCCTGCTTGCAATTTGTTTAATAGAGTTGTGGGAAGCCTAGCTGGGGGAAGGCTTGGGGATTGTGTTTTTCTCTGCATTTTTATTGTATATAAATTTTTGTTACTGTGATGGATTTGGCTTTCTTGTGTCTGAATAAATATTTTTCTTCTGCCTTCCATGTGGAGAGTCTGTGGTATTTTGCGATTCAGAATTGCATCTGGATATTCATGGCCATTGAAGACATTGTGACTATCACATTGGCATTACAAAGCTTGACAAAGTATGCCCCACAATTCATTAAAGGTAAACCAATGCACTTCTTTGGACATATTTGTAGATCATAAGAATGTATGTAGGGAAGGATGATAGAGATAACAGAGGACAATGTATCATGTAGCCTTATTCAGTCCATTACTAAACAATGAATGGAAGATGGCCAGTAAAGCTAAGATTGTGGAGTTAAAAATAATGTCTCAAACCAATTCAGGAGAGGCAAGGCCAACAAATGATCAGAGTGAGACATTTTTTCAGCCTAAGAAAACTTAGGATGTCACATAAAGGTCTGTGACACCAGGGTAGTGGTCAGCATCGAGCACATGTGACAGCATCACCAGCAGTGGACCTTGGAGGCAACAAAGGCAACAGCTTCAGGAACTCTTAACCTAGGGATGGTAAGGGGAATGGACAACTTATCAGAAACAGATTAGAGGGGAACTGTTTGCGGCACTGGGTACTATTTTTTGTGGAGCTGGTACCATTTTATAACTCCATTACCCATTTGCAGAAAATCTTGAATAGACTTTTTCTTTGACAACTCTGTTCTGCCCCTGGTGAAAGGTAAGGTATTCAACTCCTTCAATGAGGAGGAAATCTTTTTGAGGACTGGGGTTATGCATGTCTGAGGGACAGGATGTGTAAATGGCCAAAAATTGAATGTGAAATATCATAGATGAGGAAGACTAAGAAGACTCCTTCGATTAAACTTCAGAATGTTAGGAACCAAGTATTGTGCCACATGTTGGGAAAGAGTAGATAAATTCTCTCCTCTTTTGGAGCACACAGTGTACTAAAAAAGATATGGCATACATGACTAAAGGAAAAACAGAAATTGTCAGAATGTAGCAGATCAGTAGCAATAAAAAAATGTTCTTCATAGTGTTAAACTGAAAGTCATAAAAATCTCTCATATTAACTATAATATTTCCATTTGCAAACTCTTCCAAAAACATTAAAATATTTATTTCTCTGTTGCCAACACTTGTTACTGTTTCTGAAAAAGCTTTGTATTATGTTATATTTCTTAATTAGCTTTTTGTGAAGTGGTTTTCCCTTTTTTATCTTTTATCTTTATTGAAGTGTTAAGTATTCATTATTCAGATGATTGCTATTCTTTTTAAGACTATTAATGCTACCATAAGAGTAATTCACAAAACAAATATCTATTGAGCATCATTTGTGTATAGGACAACACATTGATTCCTGTGGAGGAGACCTCAGAGCAAAAATCTGACCCCAAGGAATTTGTAATTTAGATGAGGAGTTAAATCATAAAAAGTACAACAAAATCCAAATCAAATCATAATTACAATGGAAAATAGGGATACAGACATTTGCAATGGAGAGAAATGTCATTGCTATTTTGGTAACCATATCTGAATTTAGAGTTTACAATTTGTTAGAGTCAGTGGTGCAGAGTGATTGCCTTTGTAGTTATGAAACTGTCTAGTATTGAAGCAGTGCCTCAGTAATACATACAAGAAGTGTAAATCGGAGGTACAAGCTGTGGGAACTTTGACAAATCACTTAACCCTTAAGTGTCCCAATCAATTTACTATAGTTTAAAATTTCTGATGAGTTTTAGACCTACAATGGTAGGGGGAGTTCAGTCAATATTTTTAGGATTTTTTTTTTGTTTTATTTTTTATAAGCACAATCACATCTGAAATACAAGAGAAACAAAGAAGTAAGCAAAAACCCAGAACAAAATAAAATCCACTCATCCATCTAAATCTGCACTAATCCTAGCAGAGCATACATTGGAGAAGATATTATGTTAATGTTACTGATGCTGCCTATCGTAAAAACACTTTTGGAGTCTTATTCCGAGAATGGCCTTCAGAGACTACAATACAGTCTTTTGGATTGTAACCACTGACAATTTTCAGAACTAGTCCAAAGACACTCAGAGCCAAATGAGCTAAGTGAATTGGGTTTGGCAATATGGCTTTTGGATGATGTTACACCCACACACACACACACATATGTGTTTACATGCATATGTACATGTGCACCTACATCCATGCACATGCACACATGTATCATGAACATACATATATAAACATGTACCTATACATATATAATACACATGTAATGTTTTTTAGTGTTAGCATAGTAGAGTGGATAGAGATCCTGCCTTGAAGCCAAGAGGAATTGGAAAAACCTTTTAACTTCTCAGTAATCTAAACAAATCCCTGACACTACAAATTGAAGAAACGGGGCTGACTTGTATTGATACAGTTTCCACACAATGTAAGTTCCCTATCCCAGTGAAGTCACAGATTTCATCTTTATGCCCTTAATATTGTTTTTAGTCAAAAGGAAGCTTTACTACAAACCAAATGATCTAATTTCCTTGTGTATGACTGATTAAAGTGACTCTGAAAATTGAGTCTGTATACAAAAATACATATATACACTTATATGCATATGCATATTTGCATATGCCTTTATATATACATATACATACATATATATCCATATATATAATATGTAACACATATAACATGTATTCGTATGTTTATATTTGCTTATAACTTCCCATGAATTGAGAATTATAATTGACAGTAGAACTTTGCTTTTGCTGGACCCCTAGCTTTCCAGAATACTTTCCCTACTGTAGAAAGGAGGATGAGGTTTCATTTGCTGCTTTACAGAGACAAGAAAGGGAAAGAGGAATCAGTAATAAAAGAAGTAGCATCAGAAGTAATAGAAACAAAGCTCACTATGTCCAACTGTCAGTGATTCTGCTTGCCCCAAATAAAAGTTGAATAAGTCAACAAATAAATATTTAGAATACAATTCAAAGAAGGGCTTGATTACTCTCTTCTTCTCCCACCCATTACCTCCCATTTTCTTTTATCAGGATACATTTTATAAATTAATTTGAGAAGAGAAAGGCATGCATAGGGATTGGAGGCTCCTGAAGATTAAAAATCCCTAGTGTGATTTAAAACTGCACTGTAGATTCCAGTATTGGTTTAAGCACTAGACATAGATCTCTGATTTTGAAATTCCCATGGCTCAGACTGAAGTCAGACTCAGTCCTAAGAAGCTCAGTGTTTGAAGAAATTCATTTAAATTCAGCTTGCAGCTTTTCTATTTTCTTTAAAACCTCTCATTTCTCTGGGTCACAAGGAACTTCCCACAGCTCCGTAAGGATTTCAAAAATAGGCAATACACTTAGCTTTCTTGTGATAAATCTTTCTTTTGGAAAAAAAATAAATTTGAAACTGGAAGTATGTGCAGGCACCTTAAATCCACCTACAGTCAGGATTCAAGTAGCTATTAGAATAATATTTCATGTTGATATTCCTTTTCATAGTTGAAGTTTGTAAGCTGAGAGTTTTATGGAAAACAATACAAGAAATTTAGCTATCTGTAAAATAAATATCAGTTCAGTGAACCTTATTTTTCCAGAACTGTCATTATGAAATCATAAATTCATTCCATTGAGGGAGAAAGGACATAGTTCAATGCATTGGAGTAGAAAACTTTACATTGTAAGAGTAAGTTAGCCCTTTGTCAGGATGAGCACGATAGTGAACAATCAACTAAAATCACTGGGTTTTATTGTCCTGATAAGGCAGTTTCCTTTCCCCTTGCATTGCTTTATTGACTTTCAGCTTTGATTCAATTAATTTTCTTTAAATTCAGCAATTTCCTCGTTAAATAATTGCCTGTTCTGTGTGAGGCACTGTATTTGGCACTGGACATGAAAATTCAAGAGTGAAAAAGTCTATACCCTCAAAAAGTTCACCTTCTGTTGTAGGGAAAGAGCAGGCAAATGAATCAGTAAGATGAAATGTTTACCAATTAAAAACAAAATAATTTTGAGAAAAGTGAATGCTGGAAATATGAGGAAAGGCCTGTAATAGACAGTGGTACATGAGTGGAGACTTGAATGTGGTTAGGGATTCCAAGAAGAAGAGACAGAAGTGAGAAGCAAGAGAATTCTGAATATAGAAGTGAGAAACAGAATTGAAAATAAAAGGAAAGTCTGGTTTGACACAAATTTGTGAATAAGAATAACATGTCAAAATATTAAGGTCAAATTGTGCAATATTTTAAATGCCAAACAGAGGGAGTTGTATTTTTGCATCTCTATGCCTTTCAAATAGCTTTTTCCTATGACTAGTATGCTCTCCCTCCTTACACCTAATTTATAATCCTTGACTTCCTTCATGACTGAACTCAAATGCTACTTTTCAAAAGAAGGTTTTTCAAGTTTACTCAGCTGCTACTGCCTTATCCTCTAAGGATAACTTCCATCTCCTCTATATGTATTTTACATGTGCCTATTTATAAGCATTTTTTCTTCTTTAGAACGTAGGGTCTGCGAAGCTATGATTCGCATTTTCTTTTTTTGTTTTTGTTTCTACAGCATTTAACATAGTGCAAAACACAGAATAAGTGCTTGATATAAATCATTGTTTATATATTAATTGACTGAAAGTTTTAATATTAAGTGACTATATTCATCATAACATTTAAATGAAGAAACATATGATAGTCATTCTTTTCAAACTAAGAATAAACAAACATTTTCTCATATATGGAAAAGTCAAATATAGGACAGATAATTTAAAATAAATTGAGAGTGTATAGTAAAAAATCAATCAGTTGGACATCTGTTGTCATCACATTTGAGGGAAACGTCAATGGAATGTTCATATTTAAATATTTCAACATCTTATAACCTAAATTTATTTTGTACCCTAAATTTATTTCATGTAATATCCATTCAGTGTGTCCAAGAATGGACAACTTATATAGCTACGTAAGCTATATCTATATCTATATATTTCTTTCTCTTTGTTTATTGAGAGGAACATTTATTTTATTGCAGTTAGGAATGAGGGAAGGGGGGACAAGTTGTGGAAGGAAGCAAAGAAAGAAGAAAGAAAAAGAGGAAGGAAAGAAAAGAAGAATGAAGACACGTAGTGAGGAGAAAAATGAACAAAGGATGGAAGAAAGGGAGGAAGGAAAGGTAGGAAGAAGTGATGGAGAAAGGAAGAAAGGAGGGAGAAAGAAGGAAAACAACAAGAAGAAACAGGAAAAATTGAGAAACACATAGGGGATAGAGGAGCATGCAGTAGCCACAGTGGCAACAGGGGTGGCAGTGTCATCTATTTCTCAAACTTTAGACCCACAGAATGTTGTATAAGAAGGGGCTGACAATGTACTCTCCACCCTCACTAAAAGTAGAGAGATACCCTCTCAAAGAAGTAAAGTGTCAAGTAATTGGCAGAAAAATGAACAAAAACAGTGAAAAAATAGTCATACTGTAGAATCTTACATTGGTCATAGAGAAGATCAAAATGTACAATCAGAAAGAGACAACTAAGTCAATGATGTTACAGCCAAAGCTTCCAAGAAAAATATGAATTGATCTCATGTCATAGAGAAGTTCAGAAAGAATTTTGAAAATTAAGTAAGAGAAGTAGAGGAAAAATTGAGAAGAGCAATGAGAGTGATGCAAGAAAATCATAAAAAGTGAGTCAGTATCTTGCTAAAGGAGACTCCAAAAATACTGGAGAAAATATGACCTTAAAATAGACTAACCCAGAAAATCATGAAAAACAAGCCAACTATTTGTTAAAGGGGAGCCAAAAATGGTGAAGAAAATAACACCGAAAGTAGACTAACAGAAATGATAAAAGAGATCAAAAAGCAAATGAGCAGAAAAATGCCTTAGAAATAAGAATTGGCCAAATGGAAGTGGAGGTTCAAAGGTCACTAAAGAAAATTATTACTTAAAAATCTGAATAGAGTACATGGAAGCTAATGACTTTATTAGAAATCAAGAAATTATAAGACAGAACCAAAAGAATAAAAAAAAGAAGACAATGTGAAATACTTCACTGGAAAAACAGCTGAAAAATACATCCAGGAGAGATGATTTTAAAATTGTTGGACTACCTGAAAGCCATAGTCAAAAATAGAGCCCAGACATCATATTACAAGAAATTATCAAGGCAAACTCCTGATATTCTAGAACAAGAGGGTGAAATAGACATTGAAAAAGTCCACCGATCATCTCCCGAAAGAGATCAGCAAAGGAAAATTCCTGGGAATATGATAGTCAAATTCCATAACTTCCAGGTAAAGAAGAAAATATTTCAGGTAGCCAGGAAGAAACGATTCAAGTACTAAGAAAACACTATCAGAATAACAAAATATCTAGCACATTCCACATGAATGGAACAGAGCACTCGTAATATGATATTCCAGAGGTCAAAGGATCTAGAATTAAAACCCGGAATAGACTACCCAGCAAAACTGAGTATAATCCTTCAAAGGAAAAATGATCATTCAAGAAACAGAGGACTTTCAAGCATTTTTGATGAAAAGACCAGAAATGAATAGAAAATTTGACTTTTGAACATAAGAATCAAGAGAAACATGAAAACGTAACCAGGAAGACAAATCCTAATGGACTTCTTAAAGTTCAACTGTTTACATTCCTACATGGAAAGATAATATTTGTAACTCCTGAGATTTTTCTCAGTATTAGGGTAGTTGAAGAGATTTTATATAGACAGACAGAGAACACGGGGTGAGATGAATATGAAGGGATGATACCTAAAAAAAGTAAAATTCAAGTCTGAAATGGGAATATATTGGGAGAAAGAGAAAGGGGAAAACAGAATGGAGATAAATCGGCTCACACGTAAAAGAGGCAAGAAAAAGCTTTTTCAGTGGAGGGGAAGAGGAGAGTAGTGAGAGGGAAAGTGCGAATCTTACATCAGATTTGGCTTAAGTAAGGAATAACATGCATATTTAATTTGGTATGAAATTCTATCTTACCCTATAGAAAAGTAGAGGGAAAGGAGTTAAGTGGGGATGATAGAAGGGAGGGCATATGGCAGGTGGGTTAAATAGAAGTACATAAGTTTGATGGGGAACAGGATCAAAAAAGAAAATAGAATAAATGGGAGTCAGGATGAGATGAAGGGAAGTATAGTCTTTCACTACATGATAGTAATGGAAGTGTTTTCATAACTACACATGCATAACCTTTAAGAAATTGCAACGGGGATGGGTGTGGAAGGAGAAAAGGAGAGAAGTTAGAACACAAAGTTATAAAAATCAATGTTAAAAACTGTTCTTACATTCAACTATGAAATAAGATATAAAGTGAATGTGGTATAGAATTCTTTCTTGCCCTACAAGAAGATAGACGTGAAGGGAATATGAGAAGGAAGAGAAGTGACAGGAAAGAGGGCAGATTGCACACTCTCCTGAGATGGGCAGAAGGGAGTGATGGGGAGAAAATTTGCAACTCAAAGGCTTGTGGAATGTAAAAAAACAAAAATTAGTTGATTAAGTTTTAAAAAGAAAAAAGAAAAGAAAATATTCAAGATTTAAAGACATGAGGCATATGTGGAATCTACAAAATATTAGAATGGAGGAAATGGAAGCTAATGAATCTATAAGAAATCAAGAACGTATAAAAGAGAACCAAAAGAATGAAAAAAATATAGAAGACAACATGAAATATCTCATTGGAAAAACCACTGAACTGGAAAATAGATCTAAGAGACACAATTGAAAAATTATTGAACTATCTGAAATTATGAAAAAAAAAAACTACCCTGATATTCTAGAATCAGAGGATAAAATAGAAAATTGAAAGAATTACCAATCACTTCTCGAAAGAAATGCCAAAAGTAAACTCCTAGGAATATTGTAGATAAATTCCAGAGCTGTCAGGACAAGGAGAAAATATGGTAACCCATAAGAAATAATTTGAGTATTGTAGAAACACAATGAAAATAACACAAGATCTAGCAGCTTCTTTATTAAGGGATGAGAGGACTTGGAATATGATATTAACAGAGGTCAAATGAACTAGGATTAAAATCATGAGTCAGCAACCAAGTAAAACTTAGCATAATACTTCAGGGGAGGAAAGAATGAACATTCAATGAAATAAAGGAGGTGTTCTTTTTTTCTAATTATTTTGTTTTTTATAAGTTTTCTACAGCCACTATATATATATATATATATATATATATATATCTTAGATTGTTTTGTCTCACTCCCTCTCATTCTCCCTCCCTCCTGACTGCCTCCTCAAGAAGGCATACAATTTTATGTAGGTTCTACACATACATTCCTATTAAATACATTTTCACCTTAGCCATGTTTCATAGAAAACTTAAAATGAATGGGAGAAACCATAAAACAAAATAAAACAACACAGGAGAAAATGGTCTGCTTCATTCTGTTGATTCACTTTTGTAGTTAATTCTGTGGATGTAGAAGGTGTTTTACCTCGAGTGCATAGGAAATTTTTCAGGATCTTGCATTGCTGTAAAGGACTAAGTCTACTAGAAAAATCCCTAACACACTGTTTGTGACTGTGCAAAAAGTTCTCCTGGTTCTCCTACTTTCAGTCAGTATCAGTTAATATAAGTTCTTCCAGGCCTCTCCGAAGTCTTCTCATTCATCAATTCATATAGTAAAATAGAATTCCATTATATTAATATGCCACCACTTGTTCAGCCAGGCTATATTGATTGTCATCCCCTTGATGTCCACTTTTTGCCCACCACAAAGAGAATTGTTGAAAAGATTTTTGTACATGTGGGATGCGTTTCCATTTTTGTGGTATCTTTGGGATACAGTCCTAGTAATGATATTGCTGGGTCAAAGTGTATGCACATGTTTTGTAGCCCTTTAGCAATAGTTTCAAATTACTCTCACGAGTGGTTGGATCACTTCACACCTCAACCAACAATGAATTAGTGTTGCAGCTCTCCCAAATCTTCTCCAGTATTTATCATCTTCCTGTTTTGTCATGTTAGCCAATTTGAGAGATGTGATATGGTACCTTAGAGTTGTTTTGATTTGCATTCTCTCTAATCAGTAGTGATATAGAGCATTTTCTCATATGACTGTAGATTCCTTTAATTTCTTCCTCTGAAAACTGCCTGTTCATATCCTTTGACCATTTATCAATTGGGGAATGAGTTGTATTCTTCTACATTTGACTTAGTTCCCTATATATTTTAGAAATGATACTTTTAACATAGACACTAGTTGCAAAAATTCTTTCCCAGTTTTCTGCTTCCCTCCTAATCTTGGTTGTATTGGGTTTGATTGTGCAAAAGCTTTTCAGCTTAATATAATTAAAATTATCCATTTTATACTTCATAATATTCTCTATCTGTTGTTTGGTCAAAAATTTCTCCATAAATCTGACAAAGACACTATTCCTTGACCCCCTAATTTGTATATAGCATCAGTCTTTATTCCTATATTATGTAGGCATTTGGATTTTTATACTTGTGTATGATGTCAGGCATAGGTCTATGTTCAAATTATGTGCAGTTTCCACAATGCTGTTAAGCAATTTTCCCTGCAGGTTTGTCAAACAGTGAGTTCTTATCCCATAAGCTGGGGTCTTTGGATAGTTAAAGCAATATATTTCTATATTCATTGACTCCTGTGTCTTGAGTACATAACTTATTCCACTGGTCCACCCCTCTGCTTCTTAGGCAGTACCAAGTGGTTTTGATGATTGTTGCCTTATAAATACAATTCGAAATCTGATAGGGCTAGGCCACCTTCCCTACCATTACTTTTCATTAGTTCCCTTGTTATTCTAGACTTTTTGTGCTTCCAGATAAATTTTCATATTTTTTTTCTAGCTCTAGAAAATAGTTATGTGATAGTTTATTGGTATGGCACTGAATAAATTAATTAAGTAGAGTTCTCATTTTTATTATATTGTCTTGACCTACCCATGAGCAACTGGTATTTTTCCACTTAGTTAGATCTGACTTTATTTGTGTGAAATGTTTTTTGTAATTATGTTCATATAGACCCTGGGTTTCTTTTGGTATGTAGACTCCCAGATATTTTTTGGTATCTACATAGTTTCAAATGGGACTTCTTTTTCTATCGCTTGCTGTTGGGCTTTATTAGTAATATATAGAAATGCAGATAATTTATCTGGGTTTATTTTGTAACATGAGACTTTGCTAACATTGTTTATTATTTCAAATAGTTTTTTTGTAATAAAAATTTATTTATTTAACTTTTTACATTCATTTTCACAAAATTTTGGGTTCCAAATTTTCTCCCCTTTTATCCCCTCCCACCACCCCCAATACACCGAGCAATCTAATTTTCCCTATCACCAATCTGCCCTCTCTTCTATCATCCCTCCCTTCTCTTGTCCCCATCTTCTCTTTTGTCCTGTAGGGCCAGATGACTTTCTATTCCCCATTAACTGTATTTCTTATTTCCTACTAGCAAGAACAATACTAAACAGTTATTCCTAAAATTTTGAGTTCCAAATTTTCCCCATCCCTCCTTCCCCACCCATTCCCTTTGGGAAGACAGGCAATTCAATATAGGCCCTATCTGTGTAGTTTTGCAAATGACTTTGATAATAGTTGTGTTGTGTAAGACTAACTGTATTTTCCTCCATCCTATCCTGCCCCCCATTGTTTCTATTCTGTCTTTTCATCCTGTCCCTCCCCAAGAGTGTTGACTTCAAATGGCTCCCTCCTCACTTTGCCCTCCTTTCCATCATCCCCTCTTGCTTATCTCCTTCTCCCCCACATTCCTGTATTGTAAGAAAGGTTTTCATATCAAAATGAGTGTGCATATTATTCCTTCCTTTAGTCGAATGTGATGAGGGTAAACTTCTTGTTTTATTTTTTTCTCTACTCTCCTCTTTTTCCCTCCACTAAAAAGTCTCTTGCTAGCCTCTTGAATGAGATATAATTTACCCCATTCCATTTCACCCTCTCTCCTACCACTACATTTCTCTCTCACCATTTACTTTAATTTCTTTTAAGATATGGTCTCATCCTATTCAATTCACTCTGTGCTCTCTGTTTCTGTATGTGCGTGCATGTATGTATGTGTGTGTGCATGCATGCATGTATATGTGTGTGTATGTATGTATGTGTGTGTGTGGTCCCACCACCTACCCAGATACTTAAAAGTTTTAAGAGTAACAAATATTGTCTTTCCATGTAGGAATGTAAACAGTTCACTTTGGTAAGTCCCTTATGACTTCCGTTTGCTGTTTACTTTTCCATGCGTCTTCTCATTCTTGTGTTTGAAAGTCAAATTTTCTTTTCAGCTCTGGTCTTTTCATCAAGAATGCTTGAAAGTCCTCTGTTTCATTGAAAGACCATATTTTCCTCCGAAATATTATACTCAGTTTTGCTGGGTAGGTGATTCTTAGTTTGAGTCCTAGTTCCTTTGACTTCTGGAATATCCTATACCACGCCCTTCGATCCCTTAATGTAGAAGCTGCTAGATCTTGAGTTATCCTGATTGTATTTCCACAATACTGAAATTGTTTCTTTCTAGCTGCTTGCAAGATTTTCTCCTTGAGCTGGAATTCTGGAATTTCGCCACAATGTTCCTAGGAGTTTCTCTTTTTGGATCTCTTTCAGGCGGTGCTCGATGGATTCTTTCAATACTTATTTTGCCCTCTGGTTGTAGAATGTCAGGGCAGTTTTCCTCGATAATTTTATGGAAGATGATGTCTAGGCTCTTTTTTTGATCATGGCTTTCAGGTAGTCCCATCATTTTTAAATTGTCTCTCCTGCATCTATTTTCCAGGTCAGTTGTTTTTCCCATGAGATATTTCACATTCTCTTCCCTCTTTTCATTCTTTTGGTTTTGTTTGGTGATTTCTTGATTTCTCAGAAAGTCATTAGACTCCATCTGTTCCATTCTAATTTTGAGAGAACTATTATCTTCAGTGAGCTTTTGAACCTCTTTTTCCATTTGGCTAATTCTGCTTTTGAAAGCATTCTTCTCCTCATTGGCTTTTTGAACCTCTTTTGCCAATTGAGTTAGCCTATTTTTTAAGGTGTTATTTTCTTCAGCATTTTTTGGGGTCTCCTTTAGCAAGGTATTGACCCATTTTTCATGCTTTTCTTGCATCTCTCTTATTTCTCTTCCCAGTTTTTCCTCCACCTGTCTAACTTGATTTTCACAATCCTTTTTGAGCTCTTCCATGGCATGAGCCCACTGGACATCCAGCTGTGATGTCTGGGATACAGAGGCCTCCGACCTCCATGTCTTTCCCTGATGGTAAGAATAGTTCCTCGTCATCAGAATTGAAAAGTGGTAAAATCAGTACCCCATCAAAGTAGCTGTCTATAGTCTTATTTTTCTTCCCTTTTCTGGGCATTTTCCCAGCCAGTTACTTGACTTCTGAGATTCCTGTCCACCCCTGCCTAGATCTGCCCAGCTAGTGCTTGGGGTCTGAGATTCAAATGGGCTTTCCATGGCAGGCATGGCTGCTCTTCAATATAAGCTTAAGTTCTGGTGTTTAGGTGGGGGCAGGGCCATCTCCCAGGGTCAGTTCCCTCAGGGACTTTATGCAGAGACTTTCAGTAATGGAGCAGGTGGGGGCAGGGTCGTCTCCCAGGCTCAGTTCCCTCGGTGGGTTTATGCAGAGACCTTTGGTAATGGCCCTGAACTTCTGCCTGCTGGTCCAGGAGTCCCGAGGGCTGCCGCCGCTGCCTCTGCTGCTGCCTCTGCCACTGACTCCCAAGGAGGCCCAAGTCACAGTGACATCCCGCTCCCCTCTCAGCCAGGCCAGAAGTCTCTCTTACTGACCTGTAGCATCTGTGGATGGAGGGACTCTCCCGGCCGCCAGAGGTTCCATCCCTGAAGCCTGCTCGGATCTGCTCCTCTGAGCCACGTGGCCAGGGTAACACAGGGGTGGACTCTGCTTTCTGGGTCCTGACAGACCTGGGGACCACTCTCCAGGGCTCTCTGGAATGGAAATCTTTTCCACTGTGTTTCTGTGTGCCTTGCAGTGCTCCAGAATTTGTGGGGAGTTCTTCTTGAAGGAAATATATGGGCTGTGGTTTCGGAGCTGGCATACGTGAGTCTTTCTACTCCACCATCTTGGCTCCATGTTAGGGGCCAAGCTCGGGACAGGCCTTCCGGATCTGGCTCCACCCTCAGGGAGGAACTTGGTTGGGGCTCTGGCTGGGGATATAAGGAGCTGTCCGGGAGGGATCAGAAGAGATGTAGAAGAAGCCATCAATAAAGTGAAGTGCACTGACAACCTCGGGTGCGTATGTAGTCATTTTTCCCTCCGTGGAGGAGGGGATAGCCCTGTCACGCAGCTAGGCCATACAGCCCCATAGCAGGGGCTGGAGAGGTCGGAAGACCAGGAACAGGTGAGCAAGCTAAGACCGGGCTGAGGTAGCCTGGTGGACAACGGTTGGGGTTAGGAAGCCCAACCAAGGCCGGGGGATAGCCCCGTGCATATTGAGGTCGGGGAATCGCCCGAGCAGCTGGCGCCCAACATGGGGTGGAGTTAAGGAGCCACTTGACCTCCCTTTAAGGGAGAAGGACTACACAACCTCGCTGTCGAGCAGCGGGAAGCCAGAAAGGGATTATTATGGGTCAGGGAAGTAGCGTTCTGCTGATCCGGCCGGAGGAAAATGAAGTGCTGGCATGTCAGCTTTATAAATTATGTAAAAAGGAAGGGATGCATCCTCATAGTAAGACATGCTGTAGCTTTGTTGAACAGTTGGGAGACAAAGTGAGCCAATGGATGGCCTCTTATGTGGACGCCACCCCTGGGTTGCTCGTTGAGACTAATTTTGTCATGTACGGGGTGGAAAAAGCAGCCCTTGTGGGCATCCCGCATCCAACTTGCTCGGCCGCCGCTTGTGCGATACAAACGGGAGACTCCCTAGTGGAGATTTCTGATGAGGAGTCGAGACCCCTACCTACCGCTCCCCCTTTTTTATCTTTGGAGCAGTCAGGGAGCTCAGGAGACAATCACGACCAGATAGGACAGAGAGGAAAGAGGGAGTTGGCACAGTCAGAAATTCAACCAGGAAATACATCCAGAGTTGGCCCAGGGTCTGGATTTGTGGCACAGCAAAAAATTTGCCCAGGATCTGTGGCACAGTGATGAATTCAACGGCCCGGATGTTCTTCCAGCCCTGGAACTTGGCACAGATCTGTGTTGCAGCAAAAAGTTGCAGGAGTAAGCCTAAGAAAGGAATCTTGTATGGGAGAAAGTCTAGATAGGTCATCTTATACAAGGCTTTGTTACACAGTGAGCCAGAGTTATAATGTGTACAGAGGATTTCTGACAATTTTTTCTCAGGTTTTGGATTCTTTTATTGTCTGTATATGTGTTCTGTCTTTACATGTTCTGTGTGTGTGTGTTTGTGAGTTATTATGGTCAGCTCCATGGTAGCTGGACCTTGGAATGTTATCTCTTTTCCTCCCCCTCCTCCCTTCTCTCTGATGGCTACAGCATTGGGGAGAAGCATGGGAGAGAGAAAGAGAGGAACTACTCTTATATTATTTAGTTTATATGACTGCAATAATGCAGTTTTAGATAAAAAATACAAGGGAATATATAAGTGCAGTTTTAAAGGGGCTTTAATCAAAGCCCATTAGGAGGACAACATGGATATGAAGTTTAGGGACAGAATAAAAGTTTTGGAAATTATTGGAAAGTTGTTGGTAAAATTCTCTCTCTCTTTCTACTTTCTAATCCTGGCCAGATTGTGAAAGTGGAGAGAAAGACAAGAGGAGATCAGAGGCAGGCTGATTAGCATTTTCATTATCTCATGCCTCACTTACAAGAGAAGTTTTTTGTATAATGACAAATAACCAAAAAGTAGTAATTCTGGTCATAGTTTAAGTGAAACATGTCACTGTCAATTGGATGTTTTAAGCAGATCAGGCTTTGTTATATCATTTGGCACTAAGGCAAATTGGAAAAATGCATATTAAAGAGACACTTCAGCAGAGATAAAGCTTTTGAAACTCTCCAGCAGAACGGAATAGACTTGGTGCCACTAGACAGTTGTCCAGAAGTCTCCCCACTTCGGCTGATGAATTTCAAAAATCCTCTTGTTCTAAGACGTTCTTAAGGAGTGGACACAGAAGTAAAATTTACTTGAGTACAGGTTGGAACCATTAAGATTTTTGCCCTGTAGTCCCAAATCATCATTCAGCTGGGTCTGCGGTGAATTGTATCTCTTATCATTCCAGATTAGATCTAGGGAAGAGAACTATCATTTTGAAGGTTTTCAACTAAAATTTTTATAAAAGTTTGGTGACTGTTAGCAACAGGAAAAATTTTAAAACAGTTTTAAATTTTCCTTTTCAAGACAATGTATCCATAAGTTAATATGTAACGCTCTATAGGGAAAAAAAAATCTTGCTCTTTTAATCTGAACTTGTACTCATTCCCAGGCCCAATTGCAACTTTCTTGCAAAGAACATCAGTATCTGCAGGAATATCAGGTTCCAGGGTCATAGTTCCTGAGTTCCCAGACCCAATTGCAACTTATCTGCAGAGAACATCACTATCTGCAGGAACATCAGGTTATCACATTCCTGAAGCTAGTTCCAAGCAAAAGTTAACTTTAGCAACCTAATTTCTAAAGAATTTTTCTTCCAGAGAATATGTAATCAGAAAAGGAGAAATTAGCCTATGAAACAATGATGTACATCTATTTAGTGGTAAGGTCTAAGTTTGAAATCCCCTATCTTAGATTCTACAAAGGTTACAACATTAAATGAAAAAAAAAAAAAAAACAACATCACTGGAGTTTTTCAGCAGAAACAAGGAATTATTGTGTGTGTACATTTAGCCCACATAAAGCACAGAGCTTGTGTGCCTTATGCTGTGCTAGTAGCCCAAGTAATACATGAGGGAGTGGAAAGAGTAAGGATGTGAATAAGACAGGAACCTCACACGATATATACTACGTATACAAGTCAACAAATAGAGAACTGCATACAAGAATTTGTGGAATGGCAGATATTGATCAATCAAAATATTCAACATTGCCTCCCAATTCCTTTCGGCCAGCAATTTCCCACATGGCCATGGTCTTGGGTTGAAAAATGCTCTTCCTCACCAGTAAAGGAATTGATGTTTTTACAGATGCAACAAAATTTTAGGGCACCTATGTATATTCCATCCACAAGGGAGATGCATAAATTTAAAACAACATTTAATTCTACACAGCAACATGAATTATATGCAGTGCTGCAAGCATTAGTGTATGTTAAAGAACCTTCCAATACCATCACAGATGGCAAATATACAGCACTATTGCTACCTTGATTAGACTCAACTTATATCCCTGATAGGGCAGATAGCATTAAACAGATAACTATGGAAGCAATAAGGGCCAGAACAACAATATTTTATGTCACACACACTCGGTCACATTATAAATCATGGAGTACCGAAAAGCATTAAACCAGACAATGGTCCAGCTTATATCAGTAAAGCCATTGAACAGTTCATGGTGGAATTTTCCATTTTACATGTCACTGGACTCCCCCATAATCCCACTGGTCAAGCTATAATGGAACAAGCAAATCGCTCCCTGGACACCTACTTGCACAAACTAAAAGGGGGAGTTGGACCAGGAGTTGATGATAAATTCGCAATTGGCTGTTTATACTCCAAATTGATGATAAATTACAATTGGCTGTTTGGCTCTTTATACACTAAATTATTTAAAATTCGATAATGATGGCTTATCAGCTGCTATGAAATTCTTAACATTTCCTAATAAGGAGTCTTCAAAGGATGAATCAGCAATAACAAGTGCCCTGAAAGCAGCTAGTAAAGTAATGTGGCACAATGAGAACCAAAACTGGTTTGGTCATCATACGGTGTTAACGTGGGGAAAAGGGTATGTTTGTATTTTAACAGATGATAATAAAGAAGTTTGGGTTCCAGTGGAAAGGATAAGAGTGATAGAGGACAACCGCTAAGGTGGAGTGGTCACAGGGAGCAAGGAGGTGCTATCAGCGGCAAATGAAAAAAAACTTCTGGAGAAATTCACTCAACTAGGTCACGATGACTCCTCTCATTCTTCTCGTGCTTATCATGACACTCAGCAACACTTGCGTCCTTCGACCCAACACCAAAGGAACAACAGAGATGGGCATTCATCACAAATCCACCATGGTTAAGGGCCTGCTTACAATCTATTCACATGGAGGATACATGGGGAAATAGTAGTTTGGTCAAACAAGGACTTTGTGGGACTTGCTCGTGGGACAAAATATAGACCATTTTGTAACTTACAAAAGATGAGAAATATAACCCTTTGGCATCTGTATATAGGGTTTTTACCATTTGAGAATTGTCACACACGCACTCATCAGGAGACAGAATTGATTATGGGAAACCACACAGAAATGTTGTGTTCATGTCACAATTTTGCATACTTGCCTGATGAAAAATATGCGCCAAATTTTCCTAGACAAATGTATATTAATTACAAGGGATATCCTGAATTTGGAAGGCCTGTTCAGGGAATAGATAAAGTTATCTTAGTAATGGGAGGACAAACGGGGAATGCCTGCTGTAGCATCACCAAGTAAATCTGACAATGTTACTTTAATGGGCAAATTATGTCTAGGGAACAAACATATATTTCTCTGGGACAGAGACAACAGATCTAAATCAGAGGCATATCGGAACCTGACAGGAATTTTCAATTTTACATGTCAGAATTGTTCTGCACAAGAATGTATAAGACCAAAGACAGTAGGGAGAGTGTTTATTCTAACAAGACCTAGATATGCCATGACAGTAATTAAGGATAAAGGATGGTACGGAGCACCTCATGATAAGTTCTACATATTTTGGACAAGCAATTAACCCCTATAAATACTAAAGTACATGGATGTGTTTCTTGGTTAGGAACCATGTTATTAGTAGAAGCTATTTTAGCATCCACTGCATTAGCTGTATCTATCTCTAATACACACAACACAATAGTTCAAGCCTCTGAATTGCACGCCCTTATGAAAAATGTATCTGCAGGCTTTAAGCAACAAGGAAAATAGACAATGAATTTTATGAAACCATTCATACACTCCAAAAGGTAGCTGAAGTCATTGGTGGAGAAGTGTTTATGTTACAGTTACAACACAAATTGCAATGTGATTATAGATATAATGCCTTTTGTTTGACTACAAAATTGTATAATGGGCCACAAGTCCAATGGGAAGAAATTAGAACTCAATTGAATGGGCTAATTCCAGGTAATGTCACTCTGGAAATCAAGAGATTAATTGAATTGGCAGAAGAATTAGATGAGGAAGCAGATGTTGATTTTGGTCCTGAACAAACAGCTTCAAAAATACCTCAGTTCTTCGATAGCTTAAGTTCATGAGGTCATGTAAAGACCTGGTTTTCACCTGTACTGGTAGGTTTTGTAGTAGTATTGTTAGTACTGCTGCTTGTGCCAATCTGTGTCAACTTTGCTTTGCGTAGTGTCCAGGACTCCCTAACATCCGGTAGGCAGAACATCATCGTCCTGAGGGAAAGATTGAGTCAAAACAACAAAGGGGAATTGTAAGGGAATTGCCAACCCCCAGCCTCTTGGACAGCATTCACTGGTCACAGCTCAGGTAAACTGAGGGGAGACCAGTAAGGCATGAACAAGATGGTGCTGGGAGGAAGGGTTCCGCCCCTGTTTTGCTCGAGGCTATTTTCCCGGGCTTTTCTGAGACCAAGGAAGCCAAAAATGTTTTTCTTTCTTGGGGTTACATGTCTGCCCTGGGCAGTATTGGTTTAAGGTAGAATTGCTGCTTTTTTTATTCTTCTTTGCCTCCTTCTCCCATGTTGCATTAGATGCCTTTGCACTATAATAAGGCTGGCAATACTAGATGCCAAAGCAGATTTGCGTACCCTCCTGTCCTCCCCCAAACTCCCTACCCCTTACAATATTACTCTCTTCTAAACAAAAAGGGGGAGTTCTTAGGGGCCAAGCTCTGGACAAGCCTTCCGGAGCTAGCTCCACCCTCAGGGAGCTGGTTCTGCCCTCAGGGAGGAACTTGGGAGGGGCTCTGGTTGGGGATATAAGGAGCTGTCCAGGAGGGATCAGAAGAGATGTAGAAGATGCCATCAATAAAGTGAAGTGCACTGACAACCTCGGGTGTGTGTGTAGTCATTATTCCCTCTGTGGAGGAGGGGATAACCCTGTTACTCAGCTAGGCCATACGGCCCCACAGCAGGGGCTGGAGATGTTCGGAGACTGGGAACAGGTGAGCAAGCTAAGACTGGGCTGAGGTAGCCTGGTGGGGAACGGTTGGGGTTAGGAAGCCCACCCAAGGCCGGAGGATAGCCTGGTGCATATCGAGGTCCGGGAATCGCCCCGAGCAGCTCCACCCCTCAAGTAGTTTTTCACTTGTTTCTCTGAGATTCTCTGTGTATCATCTTATCACCTGCAAAGAGTGATAACTCATTTTCTCCTTTGCTTATTCTAATTATTTCATTTTTTTCCTTTTCTTATTGCTAAAGCTAACATTTCTAGCACCATATTGAATAACCGTGGTGATAATATACATCCCTGTTTCACCACTGCTTACAGGAAATGCATCTAGCTTATCCCCATTGCATATAATGCTTGCTGATAGTTTTAAGTAGACTCATTTTTTTTTTGAAAAATTTCATTTATTTCTATACTCTCTAGTGTTTCCAATAGGAATGGGTGTTGTATATCATCAAAAGCTTTTTCTGTATCTATTGAGATAATCATGTGGTTTCTGTTAGTTTTGTTGTTGATATGATCAATAATGTTAACAATTTTCCTAATATTGAACCAGCCCTGCACTCCTGGTGTAAATTCTACTTGATAACAATGTATTAACTCTCATGACAAGCTGCAGTATTTTGTTTTTGCTAATGTCTTATGTAAAATTTTTGCATCTATATTCATTAGAGAAATTGGTCTATAATTTTCTGTCTCTGATTTGGCTCTTTCTGCTTTAGGTGTCAGAATCATATTTGTATCACAAAAAGAATTTGGTAGAACTCTCTTTCAGCAATTGCCCCAAACAGCCTCTATAGTATTAGTATTAACAGTTCTTTAAATGTTTGACAGAATTCACTTTGCAAATTTGTCTGAATCTGTACATATTTTCCTATGAAGTTCATTGATGACTTCCTCAATTTCTTTTTCTGAAATGGGGTTATTCAATATTCAAATTCCTTTTCTGTTAATCTGGTTAATTTGCATTTTTAAAAATCTTCACTCATCTCATTTAGATTATCGAATTTGTGGGCATACAGTTGGGCAAAGAAATTTTAATCATTATTTAAATTTGCTCCTCTTGAAGGGGAGTTCGCCCTTTGCATTTTCTCTATTGGCAATTTAGTTTATTTCTTTCATTTTTTTAATGAAATTGACCAAAGGTTTATCAATTTTGTTGGGTTTCTCTTAAAAATGACTCTTAGCTTTATCTATTAGCTAAATAGTTTTGTTAATTTCAGTTTTATTAATCTTTCCTTTGGTTTTCAGTGTTTCTAATTTGGTATTTACTTGGGGACTTTCAATTACTTCTTTTTCTAGATTTTTCAGCTGCATTCCCAATTTGCTGATCTCCTTTTTTCTAATTTATTCGTACAGGCATTCAAATATATAAAATTTCCCCTTTGAACTGCTTTGACAATATTACATAAGATTTGGTAGGTCGTCTCATTATTCTCTTGAATATCATTATTGATGGTTTCTATGATTTGTTGCTTAACCCACTCCTTCTTTAGTATTAGATTATTTAGTTTCCAATTAATTTTTGGTTTATCTTTCCATGGCCTTTAATTACATATAATTTTATTGCATTATAATCTGAGAAGGATGCACTGACTATCTGCCAGTATGCATAGTATTGTGAGGTTTTTATGCCCTAGTGCATGGACAATTTTTGTGTGTGTACCATGTCCCACTGAGAGTTTTTCTTTTTTTCCCTTATTCAGTTTTCTCCAGAGATCTCTCATATCTATGTCATCCATAGTTTTATTCACCACTTTAACTTCTTTCTAGTTTATTTTGAGATTAGATTTATCAAACTCAGAGAGGGGGAGGCTGAAGTCCCACCCTAGCATGGTTTTGCTATTTCTTCCTTTAACTCCCTTAACTTCCCCTCTAAGAATTTGGATGCTACACCACTTGGAGCATATGTGTTTAGTAATGATACTTCATAGCACTTTAGTAAAAATGCTTCATTTTCTATGGTGCTTTTCATAGGATATAGTTTTCTTCATTATCTCTTTTTATTAGATCTATTTCTGCTTTTGCTTTGTCTGAGATTATGATTGGTACTCCTGCTTTTTTTACATCAGCTGAAGCACAACTTTTTATCTTTACTCTTTGTATATACCCCCATTTCAAATATGTTTCTTTTAAACAGTATAATGTTAGATTATGGATTATAATCCATTCTTCTACCATCTCTCTTTTGTGGGAGAGTTCTTCCCATCCACATTCAGTTATGATTACTACCTGTGTCTTTCCTTTCATACTATTTTCCCCTGATTTGATTTTAGTTCTCCCTTCTCCCTTCCCCTCCACAATAGTTTCAATTTTTTACTACCACCTCCCTCAGTCTTCCTTCCCTTCTTTTAGCCCCCCACCTTTTTCTCCGCTGTTCCCTTACCACTTCTTCCCTCCCTTTTACCCTCCACTTTCTTTTCATTCCCCTTTCTACTCCTACTACAAATAGAGATAGCTAGATATTTATACTTAATTGAATTTATTTCCCCCCCTTGAATCAAATCAGATGAGAATTAATCTCAAACAATGCTCATCTCCTTCCTGTCTTTCCCTCTACTATAATATATTTTGTGCCCCTGCCTGTGATGTAATTTTTTTCCTCCTCCATTTCACATCTCCCACTGCTATTCTTTAGTACCCTTTAATCACATTTTCATTGTCATATTATTTATTTTATACCCATTCCTTCTATCTGTGTATATTCATTTTATATAGCATAATAGATATACAGTTCTCAAGATTAACAATAGTCATCTTCCTTTATATGAATATAAACAGTTTAGCCATATTGAATAACAAGTTATTCCCCCTCTCCCATTTACCTTCTTATGCCTCTCTTAAGACTTGTGTTTGAAGGTCAGATTTTCTATTGAGCTCTGGCCTTTTCATCAAGAAGGTCTGGAAATCCCTTACTTCACTGAATGTATATCTGCCTGCTAGAAATGTTATGCTCAACTTTGCTGGGTAATTGATCTTTGCTTGTAGTCTCAGCTCCTTTGCCTTACAGAATATCATATTCTAATCTCTCTGATCTTTTAATGTAGAAGCTGTAAGGTCCTGTGTAATCCTGACTAGCTCCTCGATATTTAAATTGTTTCTTTCTGACTGTCTGCATTATTTTTCCCTTCAGTTGATAGCTCTGGATTTGGGCAACGATATTTCTTGATATTTTTAGTTTGATATCCCTTTTGGGAGGTGAACAGTAGATTCATTCGATGAATATTTTGCCCTATGCATCTACAACTTCTGGAAAGTTTTATTTGATGATTTCTTGGAAGATATTGTCCAGACTCTTTTTTTCATCATGGATTTCTGGAAGACTGATATTTCTTAGATTTTCTTTCCTGGATCTATTTTCAAGGTCAGTTGTTTTTCTAATTGGTTATTTTACATTGTCTTCTTTTTCATTATTTAGATTTTGTTTGCCTGATTCTTGATGTCTCATAGTGTCATTAGTTTCCAGTTGCCCAATTCTAATTTTTGTGAAATTATTTTCTTCAGTTAACTTTTGCATCTCTTTTTCCATCTGTCCAATTTTGTTTTGTTTTTGTCTTTGGTTTTTCTTTGTTTTTTTTCCAGAAATCATATACTACAACTTTCCCAGTCATTGCCTAATTGATAGGCATCCTCTAAGCTTCACATTTCTTGCCACCAGAAAAAGAGTTGCTATAAATAAATGTGTGAATGCATACATGTATATGTGGGTATGTGTGTGTGTGTTCCTTTTTTTTCCTTTCCTTTGATTTATTTGAGCTACAGACCTAGTAGATGTATTGCTGTGTCAAATAATTTGCAGTTTTATAATCTTTTAAATTGTTCTCCTGAATGGTTAGCTCACTTTATAACTCTGGAAAATTCATTAATGTACCTATTCTTTTTCATCTCCCAAGCAATATTTGTCATTTTTCTTTTCTATCATGTTAGGTAAGCTGATAGGTTTCAGGAGATACTTCAGTCTTGTTTGCCTTTGGATTTCTCTTGTCAGTTATAGTTTAGAACATTTTTGAAGGTGTTTTGGTTTTCTTTTTATCCTTTAATGATTTAACAATTAGGGCATTGTTCTCATTTTACATACACAGACACAGAAAAAGGCACACAAAGACACACACACACACACACACACACAGATGACTGCTAGTGTAGAAGAGTTTGCAGCCATAGTGGAGTGGGAAACCCTCCTCACACTTCCAGGGCATAAAAGAATTCTTGTGTTCACTCATAGATCAGAGCATAGGCCTAAGAAGTGGTGAATATGCCTCTTCTTATATCATAACACTTTGGAAGAACTGAAACCTTACAGGTTTCAAGAAACATCTCTGAGAAGAACTGCAGAAAAGCACTGAAGCTTGGGAGATGGCACCCACCACACTGGAAATAAAGTTTCACTTTAACAAAAAGTTACAAATCAATGCATAGTCTGGGCAAATGAGTAAACATCGAAAGAGTATTATGACCTTAGAAGGTTATTATGGTGAAACTGAAGATCACAGTACACAACCAGAAGAAGATAACAAGTGAAAGCTCCTACATCCAAATCCTCCAAGAAAAACGCAAACTGGGCTTAGGCAGAGGAAAAGTTCAAGAAGGATTTGGAAAGTGAAGTAAGATAGGGAGAGGAAAAAATAGGAAGAGAATTGAAAGTGAAAAAGCAAAAAAGTATAACACCTTAAAAACAGATTAGGTCAAATGGTAGAAGAAGCATAAAAAGCCAATGAATAGGATAATACCTTGAAAGGCAGAATTGGCCAAAAGGGAAAAGAGGCACAAAAATTCACTGAAGAGAAAAAAAGCTCCTTAAGAGGTAGAATTGGCCTAATAGAAAAGGAGAAAAAAACTCCCTGAAGTAAATTAATAGAACAAATGGAAGCTAATGACCTAATGAGAAATCAAGAAACAATAAAACAAAACAAAAGTATAAAAAAAGAATACAATGTGAAATATATCATTGGAAAAATAACTGACATGGAAAATAGATCCAAAAGAGAAAATTTAAAAATTATTGGACTACTTGAAAACCATGATGAGTAAAAGAACCTAGACATCATCTTCCTTAAAAATCTAGAGCAACATTCCAGAAAAATTCAGAGTTCATTATAAAAACCATGTAATTTATGGTAAGAACAAAAATGGGGGACAGTTAAAAAAATGCTTATGAGGTTTCAAAAGTTAAGTGTAGTAACCCTAGATTTTGATTTTTGAATGAATTTTTTCATGTATTAATCAATTTTTCTTCAGTAATTCCACTGTTGATGTGTAATCCCTTTATTTCCATTGCTTTGCACTACAAAAAAAGTGAGTTGTGTGTATGTGTGTATTCTTTTCCTCTTTCTTTTATTTCTTTGAAAGTCAGATATCAGAGTGTGAAATATTATGCTTATCTTTGTTGCATTTGAAGCATCAGTCAAAAATTAGTATTCAGAAAAGCTCTACTAATTCACAGGTCTACTAAGAGTGCATTAATGTAATTGTTTGATATTGACACTTCTAATATTCATCATTTTCTCTTTTTTCCTCAATTTTGCCTGCATAATGAATGTGAATTTTTTTAGTACGATTCTAATTTTTACTGATTTGATGCAGTATTAAGTCTATTGATAGTTTATATTTTTAAAAGAAACTATTTATTCACATACTTTCAGCATTTATACATTGGGAAATAGTTCTTTTTTTCTCTATTTGAAATAAATACCTTATATATCCTGAAGTTGATATTTTTAGTAGTGAATTCTGCTACAAATTAATTTTCAAGTTAACTATTTCCGAGACAGTTCTTAGTTGTATGACTTATCTTGTTCAAAAACTTAAACTGTCATGAATTATTATAAAAATTTTCATTTTATTTTCTATGATCTTCTCTATACCACAGTAGACTTCTTATATATACACATATTTGTGAGGTTGTTGGAGCTCCATAACAACCTTTGATATAGCAACTATGGATACCATCACACAGAGAGGCCAAGAGACTTGCTCATGATCACACAGCTAGTATGTGTCAGATTTAGAATTTCAAACAGTGTCTTCCTTATTCTATGCCCACCACTCTGTTAAATCTTTCAGAATACCTCTGTCTTCATCCTTCCATTTTTTTTTCATATATATGACTCAAATTGAAGCATATGTAGCATACTGCATATACTAATAGATATAAAATGCTGGAAAAGATAGCTAAGACCTTGAATAAGAGTGTAAATCCAAAACAAACAGTCCACATTAACTATAATGTGCTAAATCTGATATGATGAAATTTGATTGGGACAAATGTAAAGACTATCAAAAAGTTTAAAGAAAAACAGTATCAGAAGTACAGGATTAAGTAAACATGGCTTGAATACTCTAGGTTAGCATAACAAGCAGAAAATGTATGTTCAGATTTTTACATCAATGATCAATAAATATTGATAGTAACAACATTCACAATGATGAGGAAATCATACATAAAAATAGAGCACAAGATTTTAAACAAGCAAATATTAAAATGCTATATACAGAAGGACTAACCCAAGTGATAAATAAGTTGTTAGAACATGGATGATGGAGCAATGATATGACTCCACTGGAATTTCCTTAAAAGTTTATTTATAAGAAGCTAAATTATTTCAATGAAATATAGATGCAGCTGATGGCATTGTGAAGAGAGTGCCTGGCCTGGAGTCAGGAAGGTACATCTTTCTGATTTCAAATCTACTCTCAGATGCTTCATAGTTGTGTGACCCTGATAAAGCCACTTAATCCTGTTTGCCTCAGTTTCTAATCTGTAAAAATTAACTAGAGCAGGAAATAACAAGATACTCCAGTATCTTTGCCAGGAAAACCCTAAATGAAGTCACAAAAAGTCAACCAAAACTGATCAAAAACAATAAGAAAATAACTTTATTTAAATTCAGAGGCAGTTATTGGAACACTAAACAGGGTGCTAGTCTTGAATTCAACAATACCTGAGTTAAAATCTAACCTCAGACACTTAGTAGATGTGAACCCTTGACAAACTTTTAAACTTTTATCTCAGTTTCCTCAGCTGCAGCACTTACATAATAATAACACCCACCTCTCAGTGTTGTCATAAGGATCAAGTGAGATTAAATTTTTAAAAAAGATAATAAAAGCATTTATCATAGTGCCTGGCTCATAGTAGATACATTGGAAATGTTTGTTCCCTTTCACCTCCTCTTCATAATAAAATAATTTTGTAGTGTTTTGTTTTATCTTTTTAATATAAAGTTACCAAGATGCCTTAGGACAACCATATCAAATTGTCATAGTAATTATATATCACCTGGTTGCATCTTAAAGCACCATAATTATTTTTTAGGAAAATAGTCTATACTTAGCCAAGTATTAGTGTCTTTCTATATCTCAATTACAAGGATACATGACACAAATGAGCCAATGCACTATAATGAGTAGAAAGTGCTTTATAGATATTAGAAATGCCTTAGTTTTCAAATGTTCCTTAATCTTTTCTGTTTTGAAAAGAATTGATCTTCAAAGATTCCATACTACACCAGCCTAAGATTAGGAATTCTCCTATAAATTTTGAAATACATCTGTGGAAAAAATTTGCCTTTAGCTAATCAAAGAATGTGTTAGAATGTCACTTGTTATTCTTTAAGGAAGATGAAAAATGTACCAATAATAACAATTAAAACTATGACAGGATTGTTTAAATGAAGTTTAATACTATAGACACGCATATAACTCCAACTGTTTCCTTTTCTTAGCAAATATCAACATCCATTTCTTTTAGCAGTAAAAAGTAAGTGATAAAGCCTCATTAAGAATTATAATTCATGTAATTTCAATGAAATTTCATTCCCGCGATGTCTTCCCAATAAAACATTTCTGAATGTACTATTGCATGGCCTTATCAAATCATCTTATACAAACTCGGTTTTGCAAAGATTGTTCTATCAACAGTAATGCTTTTATAGCATCTATATAAATATAAATAACATGAAACCAAATAGCACAGTGTGCATTTTTCATAGTCAACTTGGATCAAGTCCTCTTGCTGTATATTTTCTTTCTGAACACACTCTTCTTGCAAGGGAATTAGCCAATTTTATTCATTTATTTATCTAAAGTTGAGGTTATGATTAGGGTTAGAGTTTGAGGTTAGGGTTAGGTTTAGGCTTAGTTTAGGATTAGAGTTAAAGTGATAGTTATATATTTAGATATCTTTCCCCACAGTCCATCTTCTCTGAGGAATTCTAGTGCAGTTTTTGCCATGGTGTCTGGAGAAGAATAAATAATGAATAAAAAATTAGAATTATTGAGCTAAAATTGATTGAGTATGCATATCATAGTGATATATGGCTGCTATTTTAAATGCATGCTTTATCTTATTCTTGCAATTCTGTGATGAAAAATTAACATAAACTCCTCCTTTAGTCAGAAACTGTTCATCACTTTGAACCTTAACCTTGATCCTATAATTAGCAGCATATCCTTTAATCATATGTGATTGTATCTGAAAGGGTATCGTTACCTCTGTGGTGAGAAGCAAAGAATATCTTCCACTTCCCCCTACTCATTCTGATTCATCCAGGCTTGGACTTTTGCCAGTCGTTCCCTATGTTCCTTGTATTTCAGCTTGAGCAACTGAAATATATAATAATCCTCACTTGTTATGTAGTCAAATGTCTATGCATCATCTCTCTGTTTTGGTTAATTCAATACACTCCTCACATCAACTTCTGTATCAAATAATTGTTATTGTCTGCTCAATGATTAATTAAATATAAAGCATTAAATTACATTCAGGGCTATATAAAATATTCCTTTCTAAATTATTTATTGACATTTGTTTTTCCGTAAACATCCTATGTTCTTATGTGTATTTCCATCTTTCCTCAAACTGTTCCTATCATTTAAATTAATTTCTGTTATTTCTCTCTCTACAAACCTACTCATATTTTACTATCAAGTTTCTTGAGGGTTTCACTGATTTCCTCTTATGTACTGGATTTTTTCCTCTCTGAATATCTACAGGACTGTTTGTCATTCTCTTGTGTAGTACTATTGCTTCTAAGGATTAAAATGATTTCTATATTTTCCTTATACCTTCAAGTTATCTGAGGAAAGTACGAACTAATTCAGTCATTTCACCTATATTTAATTTTTTCTGATCTCATTTTGGATTTCCTTGACAGAGATTCTAGACTAGTTTTCTATTTCTTTCTCCAGACCACTTTACAGATGAGGAAATTGGAAAAAGGAATGTTAAATGACTTGGCTAGAATCACACAGGTAGTTAAGTATCTAAGGCTGTATTTGAACCCAGGTCTTCATTGCTCAAGGCTTGGAGCTCTGTCCACTGAGCCAGTTGACTTCCTTTCTGAGGAAAGTAGCCATAGTATAATCAGCAGTCCTGAGGCAAGTCAGTATTCTGTGAATTAGTGGTTGGAGTTGGAAGGAAGTGAAACACAAGTACATCATTCAACAGTTTAAAAAGATTTACTTATCTACATCAGAGAGATGTTCAACAAGGATACTAAAGCACTGAGCTAGGGTTCATACAGCCCATCTCAGAACATAGGGAAATTCATCTGGTTGAGAAGGCAGTGTGTTGATGGAATCTTGGGATTTCCAACAAGTCTGAGAAACCCCAATTCCACATGGATGGATTTTCTTTTTTACTTTTCATTTACAAGGACACCAAATCAATATTCCCAGTGAACACAAGGAGGTTTTATTAAGAGAAGAGTAACTTCAGCCTTAATCTCTGGACCACATAAATCCCAGGAGTCAGCTTTGTTCTCTTTCAGGGAAAATAACAATCTTGTAGTGGATAAAAAGCTCTAATAGGTAATGGTCCTATCACATTTGTGCCTTTTTTTATGCAATAGCACAGATATTGCAAAGGATTTTACACTAATGAAATGCTTTTTCACAATTCATCTTGAAAGTGTGAAAATAATTATGATAGTGGTGATAATGATGATAACTAAAACATGTATAGTAGTTAAGATTTATAAAGAGTTTTACTTATATTATTTCATTTTAGCCTCACAAAATGCCATTACATGGATGCTAATGTTATCATCATTTATATAAAATGAGGCTGAGATAGATTAAATTACATGACTAAGGTCAAAAAGCTAGTAAATATCTGCAATACTATCTGAATTCGTGTCTTCCTAATTTCTGCAAGTTTAGCAGAATAAAGGTAATAGCTGGGAGAAAATCATCCATAATCAGTCCTAAAGGAGAAAAAGAAAAAAAATAAATAACATAAAAATATATCAAAAACAGATCACACAAAATAAAACATATTAATAGACTCCTGAAGGAGTGATGAAAAGTATGTAAAAAAGGATGACAAATCTCTGACTTTTCTTCCTCATTTCACAACAAGGTCTAAGATTTCAAAATTCGGTTTCATTTGGTGATGATCTTTATAGTTAACATGAAGTCTCTTAAATAAGATGGTGACAATCACCAAGAACAACAGAAAGAACATCAGGACCATAGAATATAATATACATTCTTCACAGTCAACCCTTTCTTCATTCATGTCATGTCATCTGCAGTAAAGTAATTGAGTTTATAAAATCCCTTGCATGAAATCTTTCTTGGTGTTTAAGCTCATACAGAAGATTTCCCACTATTTCTCCTTACTCAAAATAGCTGGGGGATTACCTTTCTTCCAAGCAAATTAACTCAGCATAGCTATGCATCTCTGCTTCCACCTCACTCATGATGTTACCAAGACATGTCCCAACAAATCAGCCCTGGATCCATCAAGACCTTTATGAGAAATAATTATCAGAACTATCCCAGTGGAAAGGAAGTCTATTAATTCAAAGATACCTCACCTATTTGACTAGGGTGTAGAAGGCTTTAAGTACATGTAACTCTACAAAATGGAAGTAATATGAAAGGTTTCAGATGGAACAATATCCAAGAGCAATTCATTCCTGTTAGGACAATTTTCCTGGAGAGAGGATCCAAGAAACCAATGGACTGATGACATCAGGAAGGTTGGACAGTTGACCTGGACATGTACTTTCATAACACTACATCTGTTGATTAGCAACAGCAAACCTTTTGTCATGAGATGAAGATTCTAAATTTTCCAGTTGGCAGCACAGTGAGATCCACTTGACTAGGCAGGTGATTTAACTGGCACAAGGTTACCAGTTGGGGAAAAAGAACTTTCTTTTCTTTTAGTTGGAAATAGTTATATGGCTCTGTGAAAAGCACAATATGGCATCATATCCCTCATATCAACATGGAGAAGAGATTTACTCTCCAAATATTGTTATTCTTGTAATGGTTTTTACTTTGCAATTTAATTCAGAGCAGAACATTTTATATTTCTTTTGGGGGCTAACCTTCAGTAAATGTATCTTTTCTAGATTGCAAACCACTTGGCAATTCAAAGCATTCTTGGATACTTTTGTAAAGATCTCCTAATTCTGTAACTCAAGGCTCTATCACACATCAAACATGGGACTCACAATTCAGCCAATTGGAAAAACTTTCCTGAAGCCCTCTTCTTACATTACTGGGTTAGTAGCCACTAATGTTAGTTTGTATATGTGCCTCTCACAAAGGAAAGATGCAATCAACTAGGAAGAAATGGTGGAATCCTACTTAACTACTAAAGGATGCAGGATTCTCAGTCCCCATCAAGAGCCTACCTCTCTGACATACTTACAACTTGTTTATGAAGGACACCAAAACTGGAGGGAACAGGTTAAGTGACATGTTGAATGCCACTTAGCTATGGAGACTACCTATACCTTAACTGTCATGTTAGAGAGGTCATTTGCATAAACCAATGCTTAATGGACAACATCAGATGAAGGGTAACAACGAATCTATTGAATTTCTTTTGTATTTACTAGGGAAATAATAGCAGATAAGTGACCCCATTTGTGTGGTAAGTGGGAACTATTTCCACTTTGGAAAATGTACTTATTACAAATCTAAAGATTGCTAATTTTCACCACACCTTTGCTGCATGTCAAAGTTGCATTCAACCTGATATTCATGAACAAAGATTCCCCAAACACTGGGTCTCATAGGATCCTAAGGACTCAAGTGGAGAGAGTACTGAATGATCAATTTTAATGCTATAGTCTCTTTGAGGTTCTATTCTAAAGAGGCAGACTTATTTTAGATCTTCCAGAACTGTAGCCTCTTCTTGGCCCTACTTGGACAGGACAAACTTTTCAGTGACTTAGCAGATGGAGCTTAATGTGAGTCCATAATACCATTTTACTCACCCTAGATGTGAGATATCTGATCTACCAAGTTGATAAGGTCAAACAGACAACATGATAAGTATGGTGATATTGTTTAATCCTCCACAGTTTAATGAGCTGCTAAGGTACCAATGGCCATCTTCATAAGCCACACATGATTGTTATAAGGGGAGATGGTATAAAAATGACTCTGATTTCCATCTTTCCCACCATCAAAGATTAAATATCCTTCACATCAGCCTTGAGAATCCAATATTATTTGGTATTGTGCTAAGAGACTCCTTAAAGGTCCTGAACCAAGATTTACTCGGAATTCCTAACACTTCTTTCCATAGTCTGATCTCTGCAATCTCTTGTGGATGATTCAAATTAGACATGGGACTTTAGGGCACATGTTGTGCTTGAATGGGACCTAAGATCCTCTATTACCCTGTTCAGGATTTTATAGTAGTTTTACACGTAAATCTGAAGAGCAACCATCAATTCCTTTCTTGGGAATCGCATTTCAGCAGATACACATAAAACTTCCTACAGGAGAGTTTGGCATTGTCCTCTTTTCACAAGCAGGCAGACGAGGTGGAGGGGAAAATGGAGAAGGCTTTGTTCGCTCTTTTCATCTATTGGAACTGATAGAAGTATTAGCCCAGGCCATGGATGTCACAATCTCCTGCTCAAATTTAACTTTTTCTTTTACTATATCTAGGCTGAATTTGTTGAAGTAGGTCATTTGCTAGTACTTAGAAAAATAACGTTTTTATAGAATTCTTTCTCCTCCCACTTAATTTCTAGCTCTTCATTGCCCAAATAACTAATTTTGGCATTTGGGGTAATAGTTGTTTTAGTGAAAGTAGTTACCCTATACTCTCCAAAACTCTAAGACCATCTACAGTAATTGAACAACTTGTGAGAGCCAAAGTCAGGTACTTTGAACTGGAAATCTGCAGAGGCAGGAACAGAACTCACTCACACCAACAAAATCCATATCAGAACAAGAAGGGAAGAGAATTTTGTGAATGATATGAGTCTATTAGAGCAATTGAAATTTATTTACTGTCTCATATCATATCAAGGAGAAGAAAGGAATGGCTATATTACCTACCTATGTTAATAACTCCAAAACAATTTTTCAGCCCACTGAAAGTACTTCAATCATGTGAGAAATTTCCTCCACTAATAGAGATTTGCAACCGGCTTCAATGAAAGATTTTTTTTAAAAGTAGTAAGGATCTCTAGTGTTGAGAAACTCATCCATGGTCATTAAAATGCATGTCACAGGTAAAAAACTTCAACTCAGGTCTTTCAAGTTGCAAGACTAAAATTTGGAAGAAAAAAAACTTTTACCTAGTATAACCTCATAAAGTATTTTACATATATTATTTGATTTGATCCTCACATCAATCCTGTGAGTTGAGTAAATGAAGAAATTGAAACCCAGAGTGTAGGAATGAAGTCCCCCAAATCAAATAGTCAGAAAGGGGCCAAAAATGAGAATACAATCCAGGTATTCAGATTCTACTCCAGGGCTCTTCCTTCTGCAATGTAAAGTTGTAGTGCAATGTAAGTTTAAGATGGTCTAGTCATCATAGATGGTTTATAAGTTTGCCAAAACTCTAACACACTATCATTTCACCCTCCATTCTTTAAGTACGCAATTGAGTTGAAAGATGATTGAACATTAAAAAGGTCAAGATTGAGCATGATGTTTTGGTCATATTTAGGATTTAGTTTAAGGTGTTTTTTTTTTCTTTATTTTTAAGCTCTTTTAGTGGCCACTTCCTTGATATTGTTACAATATAAAATATTCCATCATTGAATTTCATTCATTTTCAACATGAACTGAATAAATGTTATTTATTGGCAAACCCTGAGATATAGATCTTAGTGTAAAAGAGGGTCAGCTTTCCTCAAGCAAAGAGGATTGTAAAGATGGCAATTTTTGTCTATTTCTTTCATATTCATAGGACTTCATAGGACTCAAATGAATTAGACTCCTATAGTTCAACTTTAAATAATTAATGGAGTCCCAGTAAAGAAAAGATATTCTTCTATTTCTCTCTACCTAGGATTAAAATTGGGTTGTGCTCACCTACTTAGGGTATTATGAAAATGACTTCTGAAAAGGATTTGCAGTGATAAATCCACATAGAAATGAATAAGATATAGAAAAATAGTCTAGCCCAAGAGCCGTATTAGAACATTGAACACTTTTATTTCAGATTATGGCAGGAAAGCAGAGGAACATTTACAAAAAGGAAGAAAGTTTCACTGAAAAACTCTACCATAATAAATCAAACAGCCTTCTTAATTTTAAGAAATGAAGAATAATTTATGAATCTACAGTAAAGAAGAAACAAAGATAAAACAAAACTGCTCATAAGATGATAATGTTTCTCCCTTTCAAAATAAAAATATAAAACTATACATCAAGATAAAATAATAAAAGGAGGAAAATAAATATTATGGAAAATTTCCTTCCTGTATCCTAATATTTAATTAAATATTTGATGTTGTATGTTGAACTTCATGATTAAAATTTAAGCAAATTATACTTTGCTTCTTGAATTTCATTAAAATTTCTAGTACTAAGAGTATATGAATAGTTTCGCCTCATAAAATAAAAACTATTTTATATGGCATGAAGGCAACAGAAAACAACTCCAAAACATGGTTGAAAGTTTGAGGAGGTGTTGTCATAATCAAATATGATTAATAAACTTATTTCAGTGTTTGCTTAAAATGATAACAATTAAACTGAACATTTTGTGTTTCAGTGCCACCTTGTAATGCATTTTGTAATGACTTTTTTCAGGATTGAGTCTAATTTTAAGATAGTAAAGGGGTAAAAGAAATTTTATCTTCAAAGATTTTACTATTTATGAAAATATACACATATATGTGTGTGTATATATATATATATATATATATATATATATATATATATATATATATATACTCATGCCTTTTGTCATTCTTCTTTATATACTGCATAGCTCTCCAAACAGTGTGTACCTTGAATTAATTTGGATATAATAGTGATAGTGATCATGTAACTGAAAGTTAATTATTCATTCATCACTATCGTAATGGCAAATAAACTTCCTTCATAGTAGTAAAATAAGTTTTAAAAAAGTTAAAAAAACTCAAAAAGTAATTTATTGACTTTTCACAAATAGTCTGGTTATTTCTTGAGCTGGGAGAAAAGCAATTCATTTGAGTTTCTTTTCCCACGTAAGGAAATAATCCTATTTTCTTTTCTAGCATTGAACCTTGGGGATAATAGCTAGGGAGAAACTCTCTCCTCTCCTTGAATTATTCTGTAGAATTACATATACTTATTCACTTGTATGTCATACCTTCAAAGTACAGTGAATTCCTCCTTGTGGCCAAGCATATAGTCATTGCATCCCTAATATCTAGCAAAGTGATTTGCATATGAGAAGTGTTATATCAATGGGTAATTTTGAATTGAATTTGCATTGGATTGAATTGGACTATTTCAACTTTATTATCAGTCACAAAAATTCAAAATACCCCAGCCTCCTAAAAGCGGTTAAGGCAAAATATCAATTATTATATTATTAGCTCAAAGATCCATATGAGAATTTAGGGGTCAGCTTTCAAAGACCTCATACACTACAATATATTCATAAAGTTCTCAAAAAGAAATCAGCATAGAACCCTTGAGAATAAAATATTCTTTACTTTACCTCTCTTCTTACCACGCCATCTTTTGTAGTTATAGGGATAAGATTAATCTCAGGATAAAGCATCATTCCAAAAGAAAAGCAGAAGAGAACATTGAAAACATCCCACCAAATTTCCCCGTCATTTTCTTTTCAACATTAAGGAGGTCAGAAATGTATTTAATTACCTTTGATCATCATTTCATATTCAAAGATGAAAAGAAAGATATGGCAAAGAAAAAATGAGAAAGAAAGGCAGAAGGGTGGTATAGAAAAATAGTTTGTAGTTCAGTTTTAAGAAACTTATTGAACAAAAATATTTTCATATATTTAATATGAATAATTATTAATATATTATTAATTATTATATGTTATTAAAATAATAATTAATATGAATAATATAATATTTATATACATATATATATATATAAAGTGTGGTGAGTGGTACTGAAATATTTGTTGCAAGATTTCTTAGATATCCCATAGTCTCTTTCTGGTCTCATAACCTGTCCCTCTCTCTGTCTCTTTCTCCCTCTGATCTCTCTAATTCCAAAGCTAAAAGTGCATCTCCACATTTTAAAAGATAACTTTTTAAGTTTGCAGGGGAACTGGAAAAGATGAAAAAAGGAGTTATGCAATTTAACAGAAAGTAGGGTGTGGTTTTTAATCTAAACTCAGTTTATTAGAGGGTTCTTTTTTCTTCATATCTACATACACCTTTACTTGTCAAATATCTGATAAAATGGAATAAGAAGGATATGTGTAAAAATGAAAATAGTATCAAAAATATAAGTAAGCTGATTTAAAGAAACACTTTCTTAATGGAGAAAAAAGAATTATAGAATTTCATTATTGCGAGGAAACTGAGATCGAGTACAGCTTCCTAATGTGGCAGAACAAATGCAAAAACTGTAGTTCAGATACCTTAATTGACATCTCCAAAATCACAGTGCTATTTTTTGAGATGGGACTACTTTATAGTGAAAATTTTAAATGAATAAATTGGGCTAAATTCTACTTTCTGTGATTTAAAATCAGTTTGTTGATTGTAAATAATAGCAGATGTGAATAAAGGAAATTTCCCAATGGAAAGACATAATTTAGTCAAACTGACATTGAAACTACTCTGTACCAAGTTCAGTGAATATCTGTGCAATTCATGTGATTTATCACTGACTTTACATGTGACCTGCCAATGAAAAGTAGTAGAAAAAAATCACAGTTGCTGACAGAATTAAGGTTTTTCTTTTCCTTTTTTATTTAGTTTGTGGTAGATTTTTTTTTCATTAATGAGTCAGAAAATGTTGTCTGGAAGTGGTGTTGGCCTGCCAAATTTGGGTAAATACCTTGGAAAATGAAGTATTTATAGTGACATTTTTTGTAGTGGCAAATAATTGTAAACTGGGAGAACAAGGTGAAAGGGAAAGAAAAATAGAAGAAAAAAGGAGGAGGAAGAACAGCAAGTAGAAAAAGACCACCAACAACAAGATTAAACACATCTAATTAAAGAATGCAATAACCAATCAAGATGTCAGAAGAATACTAGTGATTTTTGCCACCCATCTTCAGACAGAAAGGATGCATCAGAGATTCAGGAGCAGACATACTTGTTTTGGATATGAGCAGTGTAGGAATTTGTTTTGCTTTACTGTACATATTTGTTACAAGACTCTTATTTTCCTTTTTTTCTTTTCTCTTTCTATTTTGAGATAGGTGATTATGGAAAGAGAAATAATTAATATTTGCTAAATGAAAGAAAAAGAAAATTAAAAAATAAAAGAGATTCATTTTACTGGGATTGTTCTGGTGGTGGAGAATTTCCTGGGGGAAAAAAAAATACCTCTTACAATATTTGAAAAAAAAATGGAACACTGAAACAGCTAAACTTGACATTTATTATTTTTTTCATTCTGAAATTCAGGCTCTCAACCATAAAATGAAATTTGATTGTGTTCCCCCCGAAAAGGATTCTATGACCCCTAATGTTAACGCTTATACTATCCTTTGGGGATTTACAATCACAGTGTTTCACATACAAAATAAGCACTCTCTCACAAATGTAGAGAAATCTTAGGAGAAAGAAGAGTAAAAAGATGAAGAAATCTTAGTATTTATATATGGTGACATAGTACAAGGATAGTCAGCTAATGTCTGAAGTAAAGAACAACTATGAGAAAGTAGACAGTTAAGAAAAAAATTTGACATTTATTTGGAAAAAAACATCTTAGAAATAGCCTGACAAGATGCTAACACAATACAAGAATTCATAGATACAAAAATTTCAAATTAAAAATACCCCTGTAATTTAGTATAGTATATGAGTGAGTATATTTTGTAACTGATTCTATTCTGTATAACTGCTGACTATTTCCTAAATCCAGTTTCTTTGTCTCTAAATTAAATTCAAAAGTTCAGTTTTCCTATAAATAACTTTAACTAAAAGAAAACCCATTATCTCTATGCCAATAGCTGCCCTTTTGCACTTAAAAGAAACCTCATAAGGACAACCCTGCAGCTGTCCTTCAGGGAAGTCTGGTTTGTTATCCATGTACCATTAACTAATCTTGCAGGTAGACACAATAAGCAACAAGACGGAAGGAAGGCTAGATCTGAATACCAGATTTCCAGCCAGTCATATAAGCCTCTATGCCTGTGATACTTCAGACTTTGTAACCCATCATTGATTTCGCCATTTATGATACTACAGGCTTTTTAACCAAATATTCTCATTTCCCCAACTATGATTCTGCCTTCTAGTTTGTGGATGATCTTCTGTTTGCCTGTAAAACTGTTCAACCTAATTTGGTGTCTTTTGGCTTACTGAAGAGATGAGAAAACCCATTCATTGGTCATTGGTAGCCTTACCAATAAATTGAATGTGCTCGGAACTTTGTGCCATAGAGTAACTTAATTTTAATCACAAAAAGGTTCCTCTTCTTTATCATTATTATCTAGTTATTTACTCTCCATTTGACTAACACTGTGAAAATTAAGGGAAATAAATATTCTACTCACTCCTGGTAGGATGGAGAAGCTAGACTTAGATTAAGTGATAATTTTTTTAGAAGATAAACATCAGTAAGGAAGACAACAAATTATACAGTGTTTTTTTGTTTCTTTCCATATCAATATAAAGCATAATGATTGTTAGCTAACACTAGATAATTTTCCCATGTATATATTATAAGAGACTTACATAAATACATTTTAAAGAATGAAAAAAGTAGGCTAATTCTTCTAAATTATAATTATATTGTCAAACTCTTAGAACTTAATAGAATAATATATGTCAATTGCTTCATAAAACTTAAAGCATTATTGAAAGGCCATATATCATAGTAACTGTGAGGGTCATGATGATGATGATGATGATGATGATGATGATGATGATGATGATGATGATGATGATGATGATGTTGGTGGTGGTGGTGGTAATGATGATTTCTGGCTATTCAATCCATGAATCCATAATTGAACATAATCCTGGTGGCATCATAATTATTTTATTTAAAGAGAGGCAACACATTTTTACAAAAATGAAGATATTTAGGACATTCAATCATTTATCAAATACTTATTATTGTAATTACTATTGCTGTTTACCAAATGTGTTAAAAGTGTTATCTGATCTCTTGGAGTTTAAATATAGCAGAACAGTAGAGGGCAAACACATCATATAATACAATGTGATAGCTGTAGTATGTTTTAAAACCTTATAATTTAATCAATTGGAATAAGGAGCTTCTGTTCTTAGGAGTTATTCTTAAAATGATGTAACTCACTTTAATAGTAGGGGTCAGTACTTGCTCTGCAACTTGTGATTTTAAAGAATTATTCGGAGTTAAATATATATATATATATATATATATTTATATATTGTATTTATATATTATATATATGTTATTATATTATATAAATATAAGCAGTTAAATAGTTTGCCCAGATTCACACAGCAATATGACAAAAACATAAGACATTTACAAAATGCAATGCCCATTTAGAAAAATGATTTGTTATTCTTGACTGGAAGATGAATCACATTTCACAAAACAAAGCTTAGAAGACCAAGGGAAGGCAGGGGAAAGGATACTGGAGACAATGATTAAAGAAAAAAATAAATGGAAGAGAAGATTCTAGATGTATACAAGGTATGGGGAGCAGTGCAGTTTGATTGGGGTATAAGGGATGTAGAGAGTAGTAGTTGGATGATAGATAACAAGGTTCTAGACTGTAAGAAACATCAAATTCCAGCCTAAAAGTTTGATAGATCACCATTTTTTAAAAAATGAATAGTTCAAACTAGAGTAGACTGCCTAATGTAGTAGAGATAAAGACAGGTTTGATACCAAAAGAACTGATTTGGACTTTTAGGTTTGTGATTTGAAATCTATGTGATCCTCAAGATTCATTCAAACTCCCTGGGCTGAATTTTAATCATCCTTAAAAATGAGGGATTGCTGATCTAGATGTCTCCTGAGGTCCCTTTAAAATTCGTATTTTTGAGATCACAATGACATCTCAAACAAAACTTTGGAAGTAGCATTCATTGGCTCGTATGTTTTAAATGACTGTAACTCAAGATACTCAGCATTTTAGTGCCTAATCAAAACGATAAGCAATTTTTCAAATGTTCAAGAATAAATACTAGTTGCAATGAAAATAATTTTGATGTGTCTCAAGATATATGGGACTGATTATTGTTTTATCAATTGTGAAAGCTGGGAGGGGCTTAGAAATTATCTAATATAATAAACATTTACAAAGAACTTTAACATGTGGAACACACTTTGTCTAGCTATTGCTTCCTCTCTCCCTCTCTCTCTGTCTCTCTGTCTCTCTCCTCTCATCTCTCTTTTTATACATATATGCATATACATATATGTACACGCAGGCATGCAGATAAATATATATGTAAATTTAATCTTATTTATTGTATTTATCCAAGAACATTAGGAAGCAGATATTATTATTATTATCACCTTTTAATACATGAGGGAACTGAGGCAGTGTGGTTAAGTGACTTTCCCCAATTCATAGGGCTAGCAAGTGTATGAGCCAAGATGAGAACTCAGATCTTCCTAAGTCCAGCCCAAAAAAACTTTTAGCTGCAGCTTGTAAGTTTTCTAATAAGTCTGGATTTAAGTGAGTTGCTTAAGATCAGGCAGCTAGTTAGTTACAGACTCAAACAGACCAACTTACAATTACATTTTTTCCTCCATGTACCATTACCTTTGATGAAATAGCACTTGAATTTTTTTTTCTAATTCAAGAACTCCACTTGCAAATGCATGGTTGGTGTTGCCCCCAGTTACTACTCTCATACCACATCATGTGCCAAATCTTGTTTCTATCTCTTGAATATCCTTCACATCTGCCTGCTTCTCCCCACTAACACAGCTACCATTCTGGATAAAACTTATTAACTCTCAACTGAGAGCTATTAATTGGTCTTTCTGCCTGGTGTCTTTTCCCATTAAAATCCATTCTCCATACAGCTACCAAGGTGATCCTCCTAAAGTGCTGATCCAACTGTGTTGACTCTTATCCCCTCAAGACAGAAACAACCAAAGATAAAGAACCCTCCAATGGTTATCTATGACATTTAGGATCAAAGATGGATTAATCTGTCTAGCATTCAAAGATTTTGTTTGTTTTTGTTTTTGTTTTGTTTTTACAACATGTACCCTTCCTACTTCTCAAATCTCCTCATCTTTTACCATATGATATATTCATACAGGTATAATTAATGGTTTTGTGACACATATTTTTCTCCATACTTCTTCATACCTTTGTACAGGCTGTCTCCTCTCTCTCCTCATTTCCACCTCTTAGGCCAAATCCAAGGGAGACTCATTGGGAGGAATCCTTCTCTCCTGGTGCTATCGTTCTCCCATTTGAGATTTTCTTGCATATGCATTTTGTAGGACTGATACAGACATACATTTACATGCTGTTCTTCTGAATAAAATGCAAGTTTTAGGAACTATTTCATATTAATCTTTATATCTCTAGAGCTCAGGGAGTATCTGACCCAAAATGAGGACTTATTAAATACTTTTTAATTGATTAGATAAAGGACTTGGATGAGAGTCTTTTAATTGTAATAGTGAGCATAGTTTGTCTCATCTTGAAAAAGGAAGTTATGACCAAGTAGAGTAATTTGTACATGGTAAGTGGTTGTTTTTGGATTTGACACCTAAAAAAAATCCATGTTTTTACCAACTGCTTTACTCTGTACCTTTTCTTGTTTTTTCTTCTATATAACATTTTCCTCTAATTCAAATTCAGAGTAGGATATATATATATATATATATATGTATATATATATATATATATATATAATAGTATATAATAAAAACTAAAATGCTTTAGTTAAAGAAAGGAGGCAGAAAATATTCTATCTAAATTATTCTGAGAAATATTTTCATCCTCTGGAAAAAATGTGCATTTCAGCCCCTTTTTACCATGTCTTCCAGATATAATCAACTTTGTTAACTAAATGAAAAGATTAAGTACACCTGCTAAAAGCAAATTTGTGAGGTAAGACTATACTACTGAGAAAAATGCATTGTTTTGCCCAAATGCAAAATGCTTACACCAAGGATAAAGAACTGAAAATATGCATTACTTCTCTAAATAGCAAATATGCTATCAAGTCCAGGGAACTCTGGATTCCAGTCCATATCTCTTGGAAGGTAGAGGTATTAAAGGTTTGCAAAAAGGGCAGAAATATAAAGTTTTACTAGCTTCTAAGAGGTACCTCTCCAAGATTATGAAAATTAGATTTAGGAAAAAATACCCTATCATGATGTTTGAGGACTTCCTCTGCACCATCTGTGCTCCTGAAATGTCAGCACTATAAGCATCAGATACTGAGAACATGCCACAAGAACTAACAGAAATAGGACAAAAAACTTAAACCATAATCAGCCCACTACTTGCCATATAGGGAAACAGAGCTACAAACACTACCTTCATCGAAGAGGGTCTTTGCTAAAAACTTGAAGAAAGATGTTTCAAAGTTAAGAAGTTGAAAGGAAGGAGTGTAGCAATCTTAAGAAGTGATATTAATAGGTACTGATTAAGAATCAGAACCTAGATGTGAATCTTCCTAATTGCGATTAGAACTTTATTGCTATGTGCTTGACAGAGAGGTCTATTTTTTAATTTAAATGTAGTTCCATAAATAGGATTAAAACCTTTATATTCTGCCTAAAGATGGCAATTGCTTGTTCAAACTATTTTATTTCAGATTCTTGATCTTAAGATCAAAGTTCTAAAAGCTGCATTAATGAATTCAGTATATCCCCAGCACACATACTGACTTAAAGCTACCTATTTAAAAGATATCAAAATGCATAGTCCAACTTGGACTGATGTTTGGAGACAATTTGAAGGACTAATTTCTGGTCATGCTCTAAAGAAATACAATTTCTAAATGTATCCTAATCCTACAATTTCCAATTTGTAAGTTTGTAGACTCTGATCTGGCAGTTTTTAGAGCCATTTAGCTCAAAGTCTTCATTTTATAGATAATAAAACAAACAAACAAAAACCTATGGCCCAGGGAGTTTAATGATTTGTCCAAGGCTGCATAGACAGTAAACAAGAGGGCTGCCATTTGGAAGTAGGTGCTAGAAGTTCACTTTCAATGTTCTTTCCAGTATGCTGTGTTCTAAATCTCATTATATACTGGGTCTCAACTCACAAAGTGCTTCTTTTCTCACTTCTCATACCATTTATTATTTAAAGAAAGAGTATTCAGTACCAAACTTAAAATGTTGGAGGGAAATATTTTAGGGGACCACAACATGGGAAGTAATATTTTATAGTTGAAAATCCTGGACTTGGAATCCAAGAGATCTAAGATCATCTAAATGAAGAAAAATTATAGTAATATTCAAAGCTTCTGTTTTGGAAAAAAAAATGAGGAAATTGTACTATATAATTTTTAAAAATCCTTCTATATTTGAATTTCTAGAATTAGTATCTATCTACCCATAGCTGGTGGTAAGAGTTAATGGAGTTAAATTCAAGAAAGATTTTTATTGTGTATAGCCCTAGGTACTGAGGATATTACGGTGAAAAACAAAACAAGAGAAGAAAGATGTCATCATTAAATAATTTAACATTGTTAGTTATTGTGGGAAGCATAAGAGGCATGAGGGGCTATGAATATACATATAAATAAACATAAAATATTTAAAAAGTAATAAAGTGCAATTTCAAGCTAAGGAAAGTTATGGTAATAAGTACTAAGAAATAACAAAGTTGTCTACTGAGTGACATTTTCTAATATGGAATCTGTCCCGTGTAGAACTGGCAACGTGAATGATATTTTTCCCCTACAGCAGAACTACAATCAGTAGGTAGATGATGTAGAGAGGAAGTTTTAGGCTTAGTGTTAAGGACAAAATTCTTAACAAGTAAAACTGTTCAAAAGTAGGCCAGGATGAATCAAGAAACTTTATTTCTTTAGAGGATGGTGAGGCATTAGTTTTTCCGATATATTTCCAAACATCTTCAAATGTTCTTAAGACATTTAATGTGCAGGATGAAATGTGTGAAGGGCTATTAAATTATTATAAAGTAGGCAAAGGAACCAATGATATCATCTTAACAATTTCTTTTTGCATTGAATCGGAACTCCTTAACATGAATTTATGTCAAACAAAAGTCACTTTGCCCAATCCATAATATACACCTAAAGTCTATTACATTTCAAAAGTTTAAAAGTTAGAATATGATCTCACTTTAGTGGATTACATAATGATACATTTAAGGGTCATAATTTGTACAAATATAAGATGGAAACAGCTACTAGACTATAAGCAAGTTGGCTGCAGTAATGACAGAAGCATTGTTCTGCTGTAGTAATCTAGGTATAAACCTTCTTTCCAAAACTGCCAACTATGCGTAAGTGACTTTGTCTTCTGCATTAACCAGTTTGTGAAATTGTTGATAATGTTCATGTGCAGATTTTGGTGTATGAGAAGTTTTAGAACATGAATTAAAATCTGGGTACTGTTAAATTATTTTCAATGATAAGACTTAATTTATTCTATGTGAGATAATTATTTGTTTGTTTTGAAACTGAGATAAAACAGATTCATTTTAAAATCTGTATTTGAATTTGAATTGCACATGCCTTGAAAATGAAACTAAAGTCTAGCGATGGCAATACAATAAATATTGAATATGAAAAATGTTATTTATAAAGTAATAAACTTTTTATTTTAATATAGCTTTAATATACAGTAACTTGTAATCACAAAATTGGTCAAATATTTATAGAAATGTAGCATCACTGTAGCAGGCTCAGAGAGTGATAGCTCCTGAATCTTTGCAAATGTTCGTCACAATGACCTTGGCTAAAATACTACCATCAGATAATTTATATTCTAGCATTTTATTATTTTCTCTTTAGTTATACTCTTAAAAATTTTAAGGAAAGATTTGTGGACTATTGACACATACTTCACACTAATAATATCCAGTTTTAAGTAGAGAGTCATTATTACAAGAGTGAGGTATACAAAATTAGAGTATAAAATTCCCATTCATTATAAAAAGATAGGATAACTGCTTTTTATCTGCTTTTTGCTTGTTTTCTACGTGATGAGATTTTAGAAATAATTTCACTTCAAATTCTACATGCTCAAATTCTTTGAGTTCTTGAGAAAATCATTGACAGCATTGCTTCATTCTCTCTCCTGCACTTCTGCTTATATAATACAGATTGTTTGAAAAATCAACTTGAAATTGCACTAAAAAAATTGGAAAGATTGTGTTCTTAAGATTTTACTGACTAAAAGTGCATGTATGCATGCAAGCCTGTATATGTATATGTGGATATGTATCCATCCATCGTCATTATCTTCCTATGTATGCTCTATTTCCAGTGCAGATGCGTCCCTCACTGACTTGTCCAAAGAGTTTTCCTATTATAAATGTATCTTCTTTTATTTGGGAAGTAGCATGAAAGACACATAATTATATTTGCAAATTTGGATTTCCAAGTTGGATAGCACTTCAATAAAATACCACTATTTCTAAATGTAGTGCTGTAGTACCTCCTCCTTGTGGGGCATAGCACCATCTCTTTACTTGTTTTCTCTTAGCTATATTACCAATAAGTACAGCCCAGACTAACAACTGTCTATAATCATTGCTGTGCTGTTTAAAAACAAAATAAATAATCGAAGCAAGGAAAGGTTTAAAAAACACATTCCAATCCATACTCATTAGAAAAATGTTTCATTTTATTAATGAAAGAGTTCAAGTAGGAAAAGAATATACAGTATTATCTCTTTGGTCTTACTTGTCCAGGAGACAAAATATGCTTCTATTTCAAAACATTCTGGCTTTTGTGGCTCAATTAGCCTTTCTTCTAGAATCTCAGACCCTTTCTTCTTGGTTGTTACCTCTGCCTGACTTTCAATCTTTTTTTTATATATATAAATTTATTTATTAAACTCTTTACATTCATTTTCATAAAATTTTAGGTTCCAAAATTTCTCCCCATTTGCCCCCTCCCCTCAACCCCAATACCCCGAACATTCTAATTTCCCCTATCACCAATCTGCCCTCTGTTCTATCATCTTTCCCTTCCCTTGTTCCCATCTTCTCTTTTGTCCTGTAGGGCCAGATAACTTTCTATTCCCCATTACCTGTATTTCTTATTTCCTACCAGCAAGAACAATACTCGACAGTTGTTCCTAATACTTTGAATTCCAAATTCTCCCCATCCCTCCCTCCCAACCCATTCCCTTTGGGAAGGCAGGCAATTCAATACAGGCCATATCTGTGTAGTTTTGCAAATGACTTTCATAATAGCCATGTTGTGTAAGACTAACTATATTACCCTCCATCCTATCCTGCACCTCATTGTTTCTATTCTCTCTTTTGATCCTGTCCCTCCCCAAGAGTGTTGACTTCAAATTATTCTCTCCTCCCATTGCCCTCCCTTCCATCACCCCCCCGCTTATCTCCTTCTCCCCCACTTTCCTGTATTGTAAGATAGGTTTTCGTACCAAAATGAGTGTGCATTTTATTCCTTCTTTTAGTTGAATGTGATGTGAGTAAACTACATGTTTTTCTCTCAACTCTCCTCTTTTTCCCTCCACGAAAATGTCTCCTGCCTACCTCTTCTATGAGAGATAATCTGCCCCATTCCATTTCTCCCTCTCTCCTCCCAAAACATTTTTCTCTCACCGTTTACCTTCATTTTTTAAAGAAATGATCCCATCCTGTTCAATTCGCTGTGTGCTCTTTGCCTCTGTGTGTGCGTGCATGGGTGTATGTGTGTGTGTGTGTGCGTGCATGATCATGTGTGTGTGTGTGTGTGTGTGTGTGTGTGTGTGTAATCCCAGCAACTACCCACATACTGAAGTTTCAAGAGTTACAAATATTGTCTTTCCATGTAGGAATGTAAACAGTTCACTTTTGGTAAGTCCCTTATGACTTCTCTTTGCTGTTTACTTTTTCATGCTTCTTCTCATTCTTGTGTTTGAAAGTCAAATTTTCTTTTCATCTCTGGTCTTTTCATCAAGAATGCTTGAAAGTCCTCTATTGCACTGAAAGGCCACTTTTCCCCCCTGAAGTATTATACTCAGTTTTGCTGGGTAGGTGATTCTTCGTTTGAGTCCTAATTCCTTTGACTTCTGGAATATCCTATTCAATGCCCTTTGATCCCTTAATGTAGAAACTGCTATATCTTGAGTTATCCTGATTGTATTTCCACAATACTGGAATTGTTTCTTTCTGTCTGCTTACAATATTTTGTCCTTGACTTGGGAATTCTGGAATTTGGCCACAATGTTCCTAGGAGTTTCATTTTTGGATCTCTTTCAGGTGGTGATGGGTGGATTCATTCAATACTTACTTTGCCCTCTGGTTCTAAACTATCAGGGCAGTTTTCCTTGATAATTTCATGAAAGATGATGTCTAGGCTCTTTTTTTTTGATCATGGCTTTCAGGTAGTCCCATCATTTTTAAATTGTCTCTCCTGGATCTATTTTCCAGGTCAGTTGCTTATCCCATGAGATATTTCACATTATCTTCCATTTTTTCATTCTTTTGGTATTGTTTGGTGATTTCTCGGTTTCTCAGAAAGTCATTAGCCTCCACCTGTTGCATTCTAATTTTGAGAGTACTATTTTCTTCAGTGAGCTTTTGAACCTCTTTTTCCATTTGGCTGTTTCTGCTTTTGAAAGCATTCTTCTCCTCATTGGCTTTTTGAACCTCTTTTGACAATTGAGTTACCCTATTTTTCAAGGTGTTATTTTCTTCAGCATTTTTTTGGGTCTCCTTTAGCAAGGTATTGACCCATTTTTCATGCTTTTCTTGCATCTCTCTCATTTCTCTTCACAGTTTTTCTTCCTCCTTTCTAACTTGCTTTTCAAAATCCTTTTTGAGCTCTTCCATGGCCTGAGCCCATTGGATATCTATTTTGGGTGTTTGGGATACAGAGGCCTTGACTTCTATGTCTTTCCCTGATGGTTAGCATTGTTCTTCCTCATCAGAAAAGAAAGGAGGAAACATCTGTTCACCAAGAAAGTAACCTTCTATGGTCTTATTTTTTTCCCTTTTCTGGACATTTTTCCAGCCAGTTACTTGACTTCTGAGATTCTTCTCCACCCCTGCCTCTCCTCCAGATCCACCCAGCTAGTGTTTGGGGTCTGAGATTCAAATGCTACTCCCTAGCCTCAGGGCTTTCAGTGGTGGGCACGACTACTATTCAGAGTAAGATTAAATTCAGGTTCTCAGGTGGGGACAGGGCTGCCTCCCAGGCTCAGATCCCTCAGTGGGTTTATGTGGAGATCTTCAGTAATGCACCTGAGCTCCTACCTGCTGCGGGAGTCCCTGGCTGCCACTGCCTCTGCTGCTGCCTCCTGAGGGGGCCTGAGTTATGGAAACACCCTGCTCCCATCTCAGGCAGCCCAGAAGGCTCTCTTCCTGACCTGTAGCACCTGTTGGCAGAGGAACCTTTGCAGCCACCAGAGATTCCATCCCTGAAACCCTCTTGGATCTGCTCCTCTTGGGGTCATGTGGTCAGGGCGGGCTGGGCTCTGCACCAGGTCTGGTGCACAATCGACCCTTGGTGTCAGTTTTTCAGGCCTCTCTGGAACAGAAATCTCCTCCACTCTGTTGCTGTGGAGCTTCCACTGCTCCAGAATCTGTTGGGAATTCTTTTTTACAGGTAATTTATGGGCTGTGGTCTGGAGCTAGCATATGTGAATATTTCTACTCCGCCATCTTGGCTCCTCCCCCTGACTTGCAATCTTTAAGTCTAATGCTGTGTGCTCCAGCTTCTTTTTCTCCCTTAAATAAATATATTCTGCTTATGTTTTCAGAATTATATTCCTCTTACAACTACCCTGTATGATTCAGTGAATTTACTTGGTCTTTCATTCTTCCTCCCATCATGTTATTCCTTTTCTGATTCCCTATTTAACACTTCATTCACTATCTGATTCATATTCTGTGATTATATTAGTGAAAGGGCAGCTCCCCAACTGCTAGTTCTGAGATTTGGTTTTTCAACTTTTCCATAATTTCTCAATATTTTGATATGGACTTATATTTCATGTGAAAATTAATTTTAGTACACATTTTAAAAGGCCAGGTATGCATGTATGCATGCATGCATGTAGATAGGCATATACTTCCTTCCTCTTTAATTCTGCTTAGAAACTTTTGATCTGTACATGTGTCAGAAAAAAATAGGCAAAAGAAAAATTTTGTAGATAACATGAAAAGTAAAGATTTCAGGTTCTTTTTAATTCACTATCATCTAACATTTCATTATAAAATACACTACATCTGAGTGCTGTTAAAATCAGTTTAAAGGCAAATGAACACTTCGAAAGAAGCTCAAAATAGCAAACAATAGACAGGCAGAAGATGATAGAGATATAATAAACCAAAGAAAAAGAGAAAAATATACTTTTGCAAATCAAGTTAGGTTAGTTTTCTTCACTTCAGTTTATCATTTTGTCTGGACATGGAATTCATACCTTTTTTACATAACTTAATTTTTGAAAATACATGCATTATTACAAAATAAAGCAAAATCAATAGTATTTTGCACATTCTAGAAAGATGAAATTCAACAATAACTCTACCCTAGAAACCATACAGAGTTTATATTAATATTTTTCTTTTTAAAAATGAGATATACTTGTATAAACTTATGTATTATTCAAAGTAATTCCAGAAACAAGCATTTAAAGCTAAATCATCAAGGAAAGACATAAATCTGAAACTAGGGTTTGATTAAAATCTCATTGAGATATATGGTCAATATTTCAGGTGAAAAATGACACAAAAAGGAAGTGAGGAAAACAAAAGAGGATAAAAATCAAGTTGGAAACCAGTCAGACATTGCATGAATACAAGGATGCTTATGTGGATCCTTATATGTACCGAAGCGAAGTGAAGTTAACAGAAGCAGGAGAATATTGTACATAGTCACAGAAATAATGTAATGATGATCAACTGTAAAAGCCTTAGTTATTCTGATGAATACAATCATCCATGACAATTCCAAAGGACTGATGAGGAAAAAAAGTTCTCCACACCAAAAGAGAGACTTAATGAACTCTACATGTGGATTTAAGTGTATTTTTTCACTTTATTTTCTTGGGGTTTTTTTTTGCATCATGTCTAAGATGGAAATTTGTTTCACAGAACTTCAAAAGTACAGTGGATATCATGTTGTTTGACTTCTCAGTTAATAGAGAAGAGGCTATAAGGCAGGAAATAATTTGACATTAAAAAAATTTTTAAAAGAATATATAAAAAAAGAAAATGTATGTAAAAGAAACTGTTTCATTGAAAATAAAAGTTGAGTGGATCCAGTTAACTAAGGTGAACTCCAGAGACCAATCAAAATAGTCAGAGTTAAGGGGGATAAAATAGGACTGGGACAAGAACTTCAGACTCATTCTGAAATAGAATGCTTTTGAGAGGCAAATAGGTAGTAGAAAAAAGAATGCATATAAAACTTCAATATGTAGCTATGCCTTGTCTTCAGCTTCATATATTTCCAATTTTCAAGTAAATCCTTCATATTCAGAATACTCTTTTACTAACAGGTCTTGCCATAGCTGTAATCCCAGATGAACTAGGCGACACCTCATTATCAATATTGATCAATTGATTCAAAAGAATCCATCAACTTTAGAATTACACACTCGGATTCCATACCCCGAAGAATACTCTCCAAAACTCCTTCTTTTAGGACTTCCTCATTTCTATTAATGGTTCCACTATTCTCTTACTTATTATGTCTTAAAACCTTAGTTGCTTTGTACTCTTTTCTTCCATATCTCATCCTATCATCTGCTACATTCTGCCATTCCTATTTGCACTATGTCTCATAACCCATCACTTCCCTTACATGTATAGAGTCACGCTAATAATTCAGGATATCTGTATCTAAATCTTTGTCTATAACCTCTAATTTACTTTATTTGCCTTCTATGACAGAAGAATATCAAAGAAGAGCAGAGAAGGAAAACCTTTGTGTCACATCTAGCCCCTGCTCAACAACTTCTAATAATCCCTACTAAGAATGAGTCAATTTCAAAATTTTTAGTCTGTCATTTAAGGGCCCGTCATGAACTAGCGTTAATCTAGGCTAGGTCTGTAATTTTCTACTCCTCTATGTTATTCATCTTATGGTCCAGTTAAATTAGACTCATAACCTTTGCCAAACTCAACACCTTCTGTCTACTATTCTCTGTTTATGCCGCCCCCCACCATCTCCCCAATTGAATGAATTATTCTTTGCCTCCTATACCACATGTCAAACTGCAGCTTAACTGCTGTGTTCAATTTAAATGACTGCCTCTTTCATGAACTCTTCCTTTATTATCTAAAAGTATATGCTTTTTCTTCCCTGAAAAATCTCAGTGGATTTGCTGGGTTTTTAATCTATGTCAATAATCATAGATTGCTTCATGTTTTCTTTTTTATTTGTCTACCCACTTTATATACCTTATCATATGCTACTTGATTATCAGGCTTATATCACTGATCGTCATATACTCTATAACTTCTATTGGACTTCTCTGGCCATGGTGTAGACCCAGTTGTTAAATGGTTGCATTGAAGGAAGCAAAAATAATGAATTCTGGATGAAAGCCAGCCCAAATCTATTTGTGACCTACTCCCTAGCAGGGAATACAGGGCATTTACATGAAATCGTATAAATGACCATATACAATCACATCTCTGGAGAATGAAATCTCTTCCATTATATCATTCTAATGAGTTTTCAAACTGTTCTTCCCTAACACTTACCATGAGGCTGAACCAGATGTTGAATCTCACAGCTTTGGGCTGTGCATTTATTTTTAAATTCTTGAATATTTCAAAAAATATATGCAAATATCTAAATAAAATCTCTTAAACAACTGTAACCTAATAGTTGCAACTCCCTTCTTAAACATCTCTGACTGTGAAGAATAATTTATTATCTTACAGCTTAGCTTTCTTTTTTCTACAAAAACACATTTCTTATTTCATAATCTTAGGAGAGGATGCTGTGGATATAAAGTTGGACTCCAATCTGAATTTTTTTTTGGCCTCTGAAGCATAGGTACTATGAGATACTGAACAATTTGCTTAAACATGCAATGAACCAGAAAATTCTGAAGGAGTGTAAGTGGCAAAAAATATACAGCTCTAATTTTATAGGAATTATTTCACTAAGAGTTTGTAATATCAAAGAAACAAGTAAAGAAAAATAATCATTTAAATAAACTTAGTTACTGAAATTACATATAATATATTTATATATATAATTTATGGATATTTTAACAGCAAAATTTTCCAAGAATACATCAATTTCATTATGGATGACCTTCTTCTTTTTACATTAAATACAAGTTTTCAAATGTCTTTACTGAAAGACTCCTTAACAAAGAAGAGATTTTTAAAAAAATATTTTATCCCTAGAAAAGTTTGTCATGGTTGGATCCATACTTCTTCCTCCCACAAAACTATGAGATTTTATATTTGCCTTCTGGGAGTGATGAAATTGCTCTTTCAGAGATCTTAAATTGATAACAGGGACTCCCTGAGTCATTGACTACCTTTGGAATGGTTTCTAAAAATTGAGTTTATTCTCAAAAATCCACTTGAGTCTGAATTAATAACAACAATAAAAGGTTTATAGATTTATAATAATGTACAAGAATATGTTACAGGAATATGCAATAGCTAAAGCAGCCATACCAATTCTAGTTGACCAAACCACAAGCAAACCCTTCTTGCTACAAGTTCTAAATCTTTTTCTTTGTGAAGAAGATTCCTTTAAATGCTAGCTGCCCATGTTACACATGCTGCCCATTACTTTCCAAGGATTCTATACTTTGTATCATTCATTTAATGAATAATTTTATTTTCTTTGATTCTCAGTCATGAAACATAAAAATAGACATCATCATCTCATGGAAAATAGTATTCCCTGGCTTTTCCTGAAGGACGGGTCAGAGAGGAATAACAAGGATTCTGCTACCTAACAGCCATCAGTATATCAGTCCAAAGAAGAATTCCTGAACCCTAATTATGTAACAGAATTTTCTTTTGGTACTTACTGCCTTGGGTATATTCACGTTTCTGGGCCTCAGTTTCTTCATATAAAAGAGAGAGTTAAATCAAATGATCTCTAAGATTTGTGCTAGCTCTAAATTCTGTAATGATTTTGAGCATGGAAAAACATACAAAAACTAATTTTCTTGACGTCAGTCATATCTGCTATCAGTCAGAACAGAACTGGTGATTTAATGAACACTTAAACCTTGCCATTGACAGTGGATATGAGTTTATTCTACTCTTTCCAAAATTTTTGTTTTTGTTTTTGCAATTGTGTATTTCTCTCTTACCCAGTCTCAATTTGCAAGGCCTTTCACAGACCAGCATGGAAGTTTTGAACTGCTTTATTTCAGACATGGACAGACTCGTTCCTCCATATTTGCTTGTATATGGTTGCCTCACACACCTCTCAACTCTGTAATTCCTTACTCATAAAACTTCCCATATGGCTGATATACTTAATCTGGACACTGAATCAGCTACTGTCCTACTGCAACTCAGAGCACCTAAATTTAAATCATACATCATCCTCAGCTTCCCCAGCAACAGGATTGCAGGTATGAATTTCCATCCTGGTTCAAAGAAGTACTTTGAAGAGTCTTTTGAGTCAGACAAATCCTACTAAATTCATAAATTCATGAAGAAATCTCATAAATAATAAACAAAAGCCAATAGTATTTAAATATATTTAATCAAACATAAGCTATATATCTATGACTTTGAATATTAGTCTCATATGCCTTTATCTTATAAAAGCATAAGAAAAAATAATTTTACAAGATGAACTCTTGATTTTAATACAAAAAAGTAGAAACATTTGTCATAAAAATATTTATGCAATATACTGACTAAAATAAGTAGAATAAAAAAATTGCCTTTCAAAGATCCGTATTGTATTTTCATTTTCAGTTCTGAACAAAGTATTTGTTACTTTTGTGAAGCTGAGAAATAAGATATGAAAAAAACTACTTTGAAAAGAGCCAATTTGGGAGAAAATTAATTATAGGAAATATTTGAATGTCTTTATTCAGATTTTATAATGCATAATATGTGACTCTGGAATGCTCAATGACAGAAAAAGTAATGAAATGAAATATTATTTGCATTGGATGAATAATGATTCTGTTATGTGACATGAAATTGCAAGTACAGTTGTGACAAAATCATTGACTAGACTATTTCTATGTTTTAATGAATTTAACTATGGAGACATGTACAAAAAAGGAATTGTGACATGGAATTAGTCACAGAAATGCTTAGGATAAAACTTCTTCCTTTTAAAGTTCCTGAGGGCATGACATTATGGAAGTCCTATTAAAATCGGTAGTTTATTACAACCCATTATTTTTTGAGGAATTTGTATAGCAAACTAAATGTCAAGTCTACTTGTCACATAGGGAACTTTAAGTAAGGGCACTGTCGTGGAAGTATCATTATTCTTATTTGGCATTTATTTTCTATCCAGACTGTTGCAATCAGTTTAATTGTATATTCTTTACTGAATTCCTCTAAAGCACGTTATAATTTTAATTTTTAGTATCACCAATGTATTCAGTCTGGCTATATCTTTTGAATTACTACAGCTTTTGTCTTCTTTTGTTAGTATCATAGCAAATTCAGTTTTCCTCATTGAAAGAATCTCTGCTGCAATGTCCCTTGAAGCTAGAGATCCCATCTATATTTGACAACTTCAAGTGATGAAGATCTCAATATTTTCTGAGCACCTCCTCTTCCCTTATCTATCCATGGTAATGAGAGAGTGAGATCCTAACAACACCATCTCATGAACATAAGATTTAGAAACCTACACCTTACAAAACTTCATGAAGATATACCTCTCTTCCTTCTGCCACTGCAATATTGTCAAAAGTCTTTCCTTCAAATAAACACTTATTAATTGCTTACTATGTGTTATCCATTGTGCTAAACTTTTTACAAATATTATCTCATTTGATTCCCATAACTACACTGGAAAGTAGGTACTTTTATAATCATCACCTTAAAGTGGAGGAAACTGAGTCAAACGGTGGTAAAGTGACTTGCACATGGATATATACCTACTAAGTATCTGAGGACAAGTTTGTATTCAGGTTTTCCTGACTCTAAGTCTAGTGTTCTATTCACTTTGCTCCTTAGTTGCCTTGCCTTCTTTACTACAGAGTGCCCTAGGATTTAATTCGGTAACCAGAACCGAGTGTGGAGTGATGACTGTCTTTCTTCTTCATTGAACCATCAGAGAAAAAACACATCTCAGCCATATGTAACCATGTAGTGCTTAGGAATCAAATCTGCTTGCTCAGCTCTTGCTGAGAGCAATAGGTTAAAACAATAATCATTTCCCCAGCAATGCCAAAAACTGAAGACATACATTTTAGGTATCTTGTCAATAGAAATTTTTCCAAGAATAGGGACTTGCTAGACCAAACCAAAAACCAAACGTACATTTTATATTCAGTATATATTCTGACTGTATCACATTCTTTGATGTCTGAATACAAGGCAAAGGATGAGACTATTGGATAACTAGTCATCAAGCATTTATTGATCCAGATATTCCACAAATCTGTTTTTTTCTTAGGTGAGAGAGAGAAAAGAAAACACTACCCAAATTCATCACAGGAGATTTTCAGAAAAATGATTCTGCTCCAAATTATTACTAACCAATTTTTGCCTCTTCCTCTCTAAATCTCTGTGACTCTGTTGCCTACTACATAGTAGAAAATCCCTTTGTTGATGCAACCACTTACTTTGCTTTTATCTCCATCCAACTCAACTCTGTCCTTCCTAAATTCTTCTCTAGCTCAGTTAACCCTATTCTTTTCATAATTTAAAACCCATTTTCCATTCTTATCACTTTTGCTTCTTTTCTAAGATATATCAAGTATTTTGTAGGGTTGCAATATATTCATAGAAGACATTGTGCAAGCTGGTACTTTGAAGTGCATTTTGGTCTATAAAATAAAATTTTAAAAATTTCCAAAAAATGATAAAGAAGTTGGATCTTGGATTCATCCTACCTCTAGGGTAAAAATATGTGCCTATAAATACAATCTTATGAATAGGATAATTTCAAAAAGCATGCTCATGAATTCATCAACTATATATTGACTGATTACATGAATTATCTTCATAAATATTTGTAGAAACTGGATAATAGGCAGGTAAGCCAATGCTTATTGATTTGATTCCTAATCACTTATTTTTCCTTCCATTGCTATTCATTGTTTCATGAGATAATGGGTATAATACTTTCTTACCTTTATCCTGCAAAATTTATACAAACTGACTTACATTATAAATCAGAATTAACTTTGACAGAATCTTGTTCTGCTTGACAAGTAAATTCAGTATTTACTGAAATGATTTCTAGGCTATTTTCTCTCCTTATTGTGGTAAGTATAGTAATTGTTTTTACCAATTAAACAAATAAAACTCAATGTTTCCATGAGGAATAAAGTAATATTAAAATAAGGTAGAAATATTGGGGTGGGGAAATAAAGTTAAGGTAAGTATAGACTATTATGAACAATTTCTTAGAAAAAAGGCGAAGGAAATATCAGAGCCACATGATCAATAAAATTCTGTGCTTGATATCTTCTCTGATCCATTCAAACTTTTAAAACTCTCTCAAATATGTGCATAAACAAAATTATATGTATTTACATGTATTTATATACAGGCATATAAAATATTAGTTTGTTTTTTCACTAGCATTTATGAATATATGGCAATTAACAAGAGAATTTTGCAGAGCAGGTACAAAGCTGGCCTCACAGCCAAGAATATTGTATTTTATATACCACCTCTGACACACACTTTTGTTGGCTTTCTTTTGTGTTTCATTTCTCTTCAAATTTCCAAGGTTATCAATTTTCCCATAATTTGGGATTTGTATTTCATCTATTTTTAGTTAATCAATGAGTTTATCAACTTTTTTTTTTACTTTTTAATTCATTTTTTCATAGGTATACCTTCTAAAAGCCTTCAGCAACTGCTTTAGCCACCTTGTTGAAAGGACTATTGCCAAATAATTAGCATTTATATATTAGCTATTTTTATTTATTCCCTAATTCAATCATTACAAAATCAGAGAATCAAAGAACTTTAGAGTTGAAAAGCACCGCTGTGGTCATATACTTCAAACAATTCCTGAAAAGAAATTTTCTTTGTAATAAACTCAGTATTCATGGGCATTATGCTGGGAGATGTCTGATAAAGGGAAACTATTTATATCCTTAGGAAGCCCATTTCCCTTTTAAATCACACTAATTTTAGGAAGGTTTCTTAACATAAACATATACTTTATTTACTACACAAAGAAATAATTATATTCAGATGTATCATTCTTTGTCCTTCTACATATTTTTATTGTCACAACATAAACCTAGAAAATAAAATGATTCTCCACTAGAAATCAATACAATATACCTAGTAGGCACTTAATAAATATTCATCTCAACTGAACAAAATGTGATTGGATTATATTGTTGTGATTTTATTTAGCACACATTTTCAGATATATGCTATAAATCATATTGTCCGATAAGCCAAAATGAATTTCCTTGAGGTCCAAGATATTTTGTGATGTCATTTTCATATCTACAACACTGAGAGAAAGGAAAAAGTTTCATGCAAAGAAAACATATATTTGAAATATATGTTTGAATTGAATTCATTAGTGATTCAAAGCAAATCATTTCAAAGATTATTACAACTGCTTTGGCACTCAGCTGCTAATACAGCAGGAAAAATTCAGTGGGAAAATAGTAAGATACTTCATCTCCCAGAAAGTATTTAATTATTCTATTTTAATGGTGGAGCTGAGTAGTGTCCACATCTGCATGGAACCAGGAAACAATATCAGGGTACTTAAAGCATGGCATTTGAAATTATCAGCAAAAAGTGATAGGAAGAACAGTCATGCATTATACTGTTTCTACATATATTTGATGCTGACCTCAAGTCTATTTATTTTTACATTCTGAGACAATACTCAAAACCATTGAAAAGTTGCTTACAGAAGAATTTTATAATAGAATAGTGTGGACTTTTTGGCTCCAATGAGTGCACTCCAATCTATTGATAACTAGACAGAAAACAAAACAGATAAGAAGAAAGTATATTTTGGATGAAATAATACCCTATGATAGATATAACCATCTTCTTTTCAGGGCATTTCAAGGACAGATTGAGAATGAATATCCCTGAAAGATAATTTTTAAAAATACTGCTACATTCCAAGAAATATTTCCTTTTGTCTTTTGAAATTTTTTCCAATTTATTCATTTTTAGTTTTCAACATTCATTTCCATAAGTTTAAAATTTTTCACCCTCCTTCTCTCCTTCCTCCCCAAGGTAGCATGTGATATAATAAAGGTTCTATACATAATTTCCCAAGAAAGATTTTCAAAGCTAAATTAGTGATTAGAAAAGAAAGTGCGGGTGCCTCAAATTCATAATGTATTAAACATTTTTTGTTTGTGTTTTTCTTTTGTCATTGAACAAAATAATTTTGCACTCAGTTGTCTGTATGTTGCGTACTTTTGTCTGGCTATTGAGCGAAAATGCGGTAGCATTTACACCTCCAATTGTAGTTCAAGTTTTAGTAAATAAAGTAACTGAGTTAGTATTAAATGTAAATCATTTTCCAAAATTCACATACTTATTTAATTTTTTAACTTCTTTCACAGAGATAGAAGCATGACTCATATGTCAATGATATTTTTAATTTTCGAACTTTTATGTTACTTAATTTGGGTTTTCCTTGAGTGCTTCCATGTTAAATGTTATACAGACTCAAGCAGAAGCTATGTGCTTCCCAGAGACAGTCTATTTTTATTTTTATGTATCTATTTCTTTGTTTGTTTGTTTTTCAGTAAGGATTCTTTCACAGAGTCTTACATGCTTCGAGTGTTTATATACCAGATAGTTGTTCTATGCTGGTGTTTATTACCTATCATGAAAAATTTCATTGAGTCATTTGATTGTCAATTAAATATGGAAATGCTTTTCTCCTGCTTTGAGGAAAATGGAGAAAATTTAATATAATGATTTTAAAAGATACAGTCCAGAATACTGAAAGACTGACTAGCTTTTTATTAATTGAAGATAAAACCAGTGATAAAATTTAACATAGTAAAGTGGTAGGAATTGGTATAAGATAAAATAAAAGCTGTTAACATTTGGTATAACAGTTGTGTGCACTTAAAAATGATTTTAAAAATATTGAGGGATATTTTCAATAAAACAGATAAGAAAAACTTTAGCCTATCATTCTAAAGAAATGTATATATCAGTTAGTTTGAAAATATTAGAACATTTTCTTCTTGTATAAGCTACTGAAAAATATAGTCACAGTTCTTAATGAATAGTCTCCTGCCTACAGTACTGAGAACCTACTGACAGACAGCATCGTAAGAAGTTGTCCACTCACTCTGTGTGCTAGTACCAGCCGCTAAACCAGCAGGGCCAGACGGAGCCTCTGTGATGTTATCAAACAGCTAAAGCATGTGTGACTTTATCCTACAGGCACTTCATGGTGAATGATAATAAATATCTGTTTGTGGATGCAAACATTTGTTATAATGGTCTACCCTATCACAATAATCCTGTGTTTGAACCAAATGAAAAGAAAGAAGATAATATATCCTTTAACCATCTTCCTCCTACTTTTTTGAAAATTATGGGAAGATAGTGTGCTAATCTTCATTAATAACTGATTACTTTAAGATCGTTTTACAAATTACCATTGTGGAACAATACCCCAGGAAAATTATTTTTGTAATACAACTTAAGCAAGAATATTTCAGATCATTTTCAATTTAGTCTCATGTAATAATTATAATTATTCTCCCCAAAGGATATTTTATTAATTTTGTTAAAAATAGTAAAAATTTACACAAAAGGTTTCCTGCTTGTTTTCCCAAAAGTAAAATTTCATTTTGAAAAGTGTTCAGCTAGGCAGTGTTTATTGACATTTTATTGGAGAAAATTCAAGTTTACATTACTAGCCATCATATAAATCTAAGAACATTTTAGCATGCTATGTGTAGTTGAAATATATTGTTAGATATAGTATGTTTTGTTTTTGCTTTCAATGTGGAAAACTCTAATGTTAATGCCATGTAGAAGGGAAGGGGAAGGGAGGGGAAGGAAGGGGAGAGGAGGGAAATCAGGGGAAACAAGAGAAGGAGGGGAAGGGAAGAGAGGGGAACAAAAAGTGGTTGTTTGTTCTTGGTCTAAATTCCTGATTTGACTCATTCCCTAAGGAAGATTCTGGATTCTATAGTATCATATGTACATGTGAACATTCATGTCCTTGTTCAATTCAAATATTTAATTGTATTCAATTGAAATTCAAATATTAGATTGTATTAATCTATTCTATAGGATTTCTTAATAATCAACTATGTTCCAACACTGGGGATATAAAGCCAAAAGAGAACTAGGTATAAATCTCATTACTTTTTGAAGAATTTGGGAAACACTCAGGTGAGAAATTGGGGCAGATGGCAAAATGTTCTAATATAATATCGTATTTGGTGGACAGAGGGAAAACAGAAAGAGAATTGAAAGTTGTGGAAGATACTAAGGACAAGAAATACAATGTTCTAGTTTTAGAAGATTAGACTGACATGCAAAGAAACTCTAATCTGACAACATATGTCCCAGAATATTTGCAAGGATGGCACTAGACAAAATTTCTAAGTAAAAACCATTTGTGTGGCCCCACTCACACCATCTGTCCTATAATCACAGAGTTGAAAGAGACCTCAGGGGGCACCTATTCCAAAGTATACTGAACATAAACCTGATCTACCAAATCTGTAACAAAGAGACTTTTCTTGAAGGCCTTAACTGATTGGAAATCTACAACCATTTCATTTTTGAACAGCTGTAATATGAGCAGTTATTTTGTTACATCGAATCAAAATCTGCCTTCATACAACATTCATCCTTTAGACCTTGATCTATTGTCTGAGGTGAAGGAGAAGTGGAATTTTGCTTCCCCTTTAAACGCAAACAGTAAATAATATATTTCTCATCAGTTAAGTCCTTTAACAGAAGCCCATTTGTTAGCAAATTGATAGATAAGCTTCCTGTATGAGCAAGCATTGGTCTAGGTGACCTCTGAGGTCCCTTTGAACTGTGAAGATTCTCTGATTATTATGCAGGACTAGTTGAAAAGATACAACAGTCTCTGCAGTGATAATGTGCTTCTCTGGGACTAAGAGTTATAGGAATTTTCTGTTAAAATAGCAATGTTCAGAAGAATCATTAACAATATTAAATAATTACCTCTGAGGGTCATCACAATTCTCTCGCTAACATCTTACTCAGATGGTTCTATCTGGTATAGAGGCTCAGCTAATAGCATGGAAATCAAAAGACTTGAAGTTAGGCAAAGCAATAAAAATAGGCGCCAAAGGATCAAAACATGAATCCATACTTGGACACATAATATTCATTCAATCCTGAGCAAGTGATTTTACCACTCTGCTTCTCAGTTTCCATTTTGACAAAACAAGAGGTCTGGACTATAGTATCTTCAAGGCTCACTTTAAGTCCAGATTCATTTGCCTATGAATCTATTAACTCACATTGTCCTCTTAACCAATTCCTTTCTTAAGTACACTTGTGATTCCATCCAAGGTCTTTGTTCATATATGTCTTCTGCTTATTGCCTTCACATTTCCTAGAGAAAATGAAGCTTCTCAAAGGATGTGACCTTATCTCATTCTTTGCCTATTTTTAAGACTCTATTTCAGGATTGTGATTTCTCTTCTCACTTCTCAAATTGACAAATGTTTCTTAATTTTCACTGTTTCCCCTTGATATGTGTTTGTTTAATTTTGAACTTCTATAATTTGACTACTACATTTGATTTTTTTTAAATCTCTTTCCAGAGATTTCTCCCTCTTACAAATTTCTCTTCCTTACTCCCTTTATTCTGTCCTATCTTTCATTTACTCTAGAACATTATTCCATTACTTATTGCCCTTTACTTATGTTATCTCTTCCTATTATTCTTCATGGAATCAAAGTTTCCAAGATAGCCATTCTGAGTTCTCCCATCTACACATTTTGTCTCTCTGTTTTGTAAGAGTTGACTCAATTGCTTTCCTTTATTTTGCCTTAGTACCAGAAAAAATGTCAGTTTCTACAGGTGACAGAGAGAATAATGCCTGATGGCAGGACAACTTTCTAGCATCCATGTCCTCATATAAGCAGTCCACCATTGATGTAAACCTTCTCCCTGCTCATCATCCTTCCCAATTTGCTTCAAAATCTCTTCCCTGGGTCCACACCCTCCTAATCTTCCATAAGTCTGTTGACTCAAGGATTTTCAACTTTACCCCTCCATCTGAAGCAAGTATTTTGAACCACCAAATCCTCACAAAAAAGAGCCAGAAGAGTATCTCCATCTCCCTTCAGACAATATCTCTCTTCACTCATAAGAAAATTCTTCAGTGATATCACCTACTACTACCAAAACAAAATAATCCTCTTATCCTCCCCACATTTTTGGTCCTTCCCCTCACCTCCTTACATACTCCCTTGTAGGCTCTTCTCTTCCTGAGAGAATACAGGAGTCACCCTCATTGCTAGCACTTCATTTGACCTTGAAAACACATCTCTCATTTTATCATTTAGTATCATCCCCATATAAGTCATTCAGCTGTACTCAGAGGTGCCATGAGGTTTTGTTCATAATGATGCAGGACTATCTCTTCATCATTATCTTCACCAGGTTTCTGTCTTGACCCTTTATTCTTATATAGATTATTTTAAAGTTTCTTACTTGACTCTCTTTAACCACTTTAATTTCATTTGTGATCCTTTGCTGTTGTGATATCTTTACTGCAGCAAATGCCTGTCCTGCACTTCTGTTGTCTGGAGTGTTGGAGAAGCAAATAATCTCTTCTCTAAAAAAAATTTCAATGGACTATTTATTATTGACTATTCTTATACTTTTATTTAGGGACAAGCTCTAATTTGCAGGGTAGATCACTCTGAGTTACATCATGAGCTCCATTACTATTTGGAATACATTATACCATTCCTTCCTTTGGGTCCAGAGTAGTCGATTTATTCAAATTTTCTTTTCTTTGTACTTGTAGCTAATTCCACTGATTTCTTACAGAATTTATTGTTTCTGAAATGAATTATTAAATTAACCTACTATCTTTCTTGGAAGTTGAAGTCTTTTTTTGTCAGGTGGGCACTGGTTTGTTTTTTTCTTTGTTTTGCTTTCTGGAGGTGATCTATGGATTCTTTCGATTAGCATTTTGATTTCTGTGTTCAGAAGTTCTGGAAAGTATCCTTATATTATTTATTATATTAGGTTGTTCAAATTTTCTGACTTTTTATGTTCCTTTGGGAGATTATATACTCTTTGGACTGTCCCTACTTACCATGTCCTTGAGATATTTTTGTTTTGTTCAGTGTGACTTTTCTCTTAATGTTTTGCTTTTTCATTTCTCTTTTTCTACAGGGTTCTTTATTTTCCTACATTTGCATTCCAATAAATTATCTTTCTTGTGCTTCTTTGTAAGATTTGATAGCACAGATTCAAGACTTTTCTAACCCACCTGTGTTATTCCTCCTGTGTAGGACATAAATACTGCTTTCCTAATTTTCATTTCTCTTTTATTAAGATACCATTTTAATTTATTTTTAGTTTTCAGCAGACATTGCCACAAGATTTTGAGTTCCAAATTTTCTCCCTATCTCTCCCCTCTACCCAACCTTTGATAGCATGCATTCTGATTACCACTTCCCCCAGTCTGCCCTATGTTGTATCACACCCTCCCTTCTCTTATTCCCATCCCCTCTATACTCTTTAAGGGCAAGATAGATTTCTATACTCCATTGCCTGTATATTTCATTTCCCGTTTGCAAGTAAAAATTATTTTTAACATTAATTTTTTGAAACTTTGAGTTCCAACTGCTCTCCTTTCCTCTCTCCCCACCCATCCCTACTGAGAAGGCAAGCATGTGTAGTTATGCAAAACACTTCCATAACAATCACATTGTGAAAGGCTAACTATATTTCCCTCTGTTCTATCCTGCCCCTCTTTTATTCTGTTCTCTCTTTTCACCCTACATCTCCTCAAAAGTCCTTGCTTCTAATTACCCTTTCCTGTCATTTGCCTTTTTTTCTATCATGCTCCCAACCCTCAGCGTATCCCCTTCACCCTTACTTCCCTGGAGTGTAAGAGAGATTTTCATACCAAATTGAGTATGGGTTGTTCCCTCCTTAAGCCAAACAGAAGAGTAAGGTTCATTCTTTCACTCTCACCTCCTTCCTCTTCCCCTCCATTGAAAATGCTTTTTCTTGCCTCTTTTATGTGAAATAATTTGTCCCATTCTATTTCTCTCTTTCTCCTCTCAATATATTCCTCTCTCATCCCTTAATTTCATTTTTTAGATATCATTCCTACATATTTCACTCACTCTGTGACCCTGTATATATATATATATATATATATATATATATATATATATATAGTCCCCCCAACTACGCTAAAACTATGAAAAGTCTCAAGAGTTACAAGTTTAGCTTTCCATGTGAAATGTAAACATTTCGACTGTAGAAAGTCCCTTTTGATTTCTCTTTGCTGTTTACCTTTTCATGCTTCTCTTGATTCTTGTGTTTGAAAGAAAAATTTTCTATTCCTATCTGGTCATTTCAACCAGACTGCTGGAAAATTATCTATTTCATTGAAGGACCATTTTCCTGCCGAAGTATTATACTCATTTTTGCTGGTAGGTGATTCTTGGTTTTAATCCTAGCTCCTCTGACCCCTGGAATATCATATTTCAAGCCCTCTGACCCCTTAATGTAGAAGGTACTAGATTTTGTATTATACTGATTGCATTTAAACAGTACTAGAATTCCTTCTTTCTGCCTGCTTGCAATATTCTCTCCTTGAAATGGGAGCTCTGGAACTTGGTTACAATATTCCTAAGAGTTTTCTTTCTGGGATCTCTATCAGGAGGTGATTGGTGGATTCTTTCAATACCTATTTTACCCTCATGTTCTAGAATGTCAGAGCAGTTTTCCTTGTTAATTTTTTTAAAAAATGATGTCTAGACTCTTTTTTTGATCATGGCTTTTATGTAGTCCAGTAATTTTTAAATTGTCTCTCCTGGATCTATTTTCTAGATCAGTTGTTTTTCCAAAGAGATGTTTCACCTTTAGCTTTGTTTTATAATTTCTTGATTTTTCATAATATCATTAGCTTCTATTTGCTCCATTCTAATCTTTAAGGAATTATTTTTTTCAGAGAGATTTTGAACTTCCTATACCATCTGATCAAATCTCCTTTTTTAGGACATTCTTCTCCCCATTGACTTTTTGTATCTCTTTTACCATTTTGATTCATCTATTTTTTTAAGTGAAATTTTCTTCAGGATATTTTGGGTCTTCTGTAGCAAAGAGTTACTCTTTTTTGTGATTTTCTTGCATCAATCTCATTTCTTCTCCCAATTTTTGCTCTACTTCTCTTGTTTTCAAAATCCTTTTGAACTCTTTCATGGCCTGAGAACAATTAATATTTTTCTTGAAGTCTTTAGATGCAAGAGATTTGACTTTGTTTTCTTCTGTTTTTAGAGTTCTGTCTTCCTTGTCACCCAAGTATGATTCTATAATCTGATTGCTTTTCCAGTTTTTTTCTCATTTTATCAGCTATTTACTTGACTTTTGAGCTCTTTGTTAAAGTATTTCTCTACTTCTATTGGCAGTTGTACTGTCAGTTGCTCAATCCTCCCACAATCTGTGCATTTAGAATTCCAGAACTAATGGCTTCAACTGTCCCTGATGATGCAGGCTCCTCTACTTCCCTTCCCCTCTACTGCCCTAGGGATGCCCTATCATTCTACTACCTATTGCAGTTTCCCCAGTTTTTTTTTTTTTTTTTCCACAAAACTTCCAATTAGTTCTCAGTGTTTTGGGGTCATGAAGTCTGGAAACCTCCACAGGTACCTGAGTTTCAGCCCCCTCAAGGCCTCCTCACATGGGATTGTGTTCTGTTCCCAGTGTGGTGCTATAGACATTTCCCAGTGATCTTCCAGGCTGTCTTGGGCTGGAGATTTTCTTCACTCCATCATTTGGGTTGTACAGCTCCAGAATTTGTTTAGAATCCATTTTACAGGTATTTGGCTAGGTTTGGGGGGAGAACACTAGCAAGTTGGTTCTGTTCCTCTGGCTCCATCCCTTCATTTCTCTTTTAAACCATTTAAACAACTGTCATGGCTTCATGTTCTCCTTAAAATCCACAGTGTCCTCTGTCTCATCAAGTGTTGAATCATTTTCCTTTTCTGCAGCACTTATTCATAGATGTCTGGATTTAATAACCCCAGAGGACAATTTCCACTGTTGGCCTATCTGCTTCATTGTCATCATCATCACCACCACCACCACCACCACCACTACCACCACCACTATCATCATCATCAATATCTAACCTTTACATAGTGCTTATTTTGAGCAAGGCACTGTGCAAAGTATTCAGTTTACATCATTTTTTTTCAGCTGCTTCTAGAAACAATTTTGGGAGCTAAATGTTATTACTCTTTTTCAGATGAGGAAAGTGAAGCAAACAGTGATTAATTGATTTGCCCAGGGTCATACAGCTAGTAAGTATTTGTGCTGCATTTGAACTGAGATCTTCCTCATTCCAGGTCTGCTAAATATCTTTGAGTTTTCATTCCTCCAGAGAACATTTTGTAATTTCAGCCTTCTTCTCAATTACTTTACCCCACTGAGATCACTTTCTGACTTAATCCTTTCTACTAGTGGTTTCCCTGAGGATTGGATTTAAAGAGTCTCAGGATTCTCTTACAGCTAGTAATTCCCAGCTCACCAGTCCAGTTCTCTGCCCGAAGTGACTTTTGCAGGAGTTGAACTAGCTCCAATTTGATTTCTATTTATTTTCCTCAGGCTTAGGAGACTGGCACAGAATCCCTCACCATCCCCTGCATCAGCTCCCTGTCTCATTTCCTTTATTTTTCAGTTCTCTAACCTCACAATATCGAGTGCTGCCATGCTGGTGCAATTATAGTTTAGAATGCATTTTTGTCATTTGAAGTTTAATTCTCTGAGATTCTAGGGGTGAGGGGAGAGAAGATGTTGGATTGTGTTCTTCTCTAAATAAAGACATACTTATGTCCTTCCACTTTCCTTCTGTTCTTCCATTATCCTGAAAAGATTTTTTTTGTGGTGCAGTGCTAGTTATTAAGATCTCGACAAAAACTTGAAATCTGGATCATGATCTTGAGAGCATTTGAAAGAGGGAAATGGAGACCAGAGTGTTTGGTTACATTTTATTACAAGTCCGGGGGTTGAATTTACTAGAACAATCTTATTTCTAATAGAATGGAAGAGGGAATATTGGATAAGCTGGACTTAAGTATTACTTTGTGTTGATTTTTGTTTTGTTTTGACTTGTTTTTTTGGTTTGAGAAGTCAAGAAGACAAAAGAAAAACATTTAATCCTACATCTTGTTCACATGATCCAGAAGTTCCCAAAGTTGCTTTAATAGAGAAGTCACTGAATACAAATGTAGATTATGGTGTCTATTGTAAAATTCACACACTGACTAGCTTTTTTTTTGTTAACTTTTCATATAAATCTAAATTGTACAGACAGAAGAGAGGTTTTAAATCAGGATATACTGAGAAGTGACTGTGGCATAAAAATCATTAGATATTTTGAAGCGTTGACAAGAAAATATTTTAAAAATTAGAGAAATATTTTTTACTACATTATATAACATAATAATTTAGTTCGTGTCCACTTATTTGTTTCTTTCAAATTGCCATTAGAACTTTTAAGAATTGTAGCTAAAATATGTGTACCTATAATTTCTTTCATGTTCAAACAAAGCAAGATTTGCACAAATGTTGCAGAATAGCATTAATAATATTGCACTATAGCCCACATTCCAATATTGTATAATGGAAAAAAGAAAACTACCTGTTTTCTTTTGCTCTGAAAAATCATTTTTTTCTTAGAGGAATCTGTCATATTTCTATTTAAATAATAATAAAAACTGATATGATCATATTCAAATGACAGATTAATTTACTGTATATTGCAAATGCTTAACAATTACTGAAAATATGTGTGCAAATGAAGTAAAACATTTAAAGAGTTTTTTTGTAAAAGTATTTTCTTAGGAATATACTTATCTGCCTTAGAATTAGCCTTTTGGAACTATTAAAAAAATCATTTGGATTTATAAACTGACAGACTATTTCAGTGTCAATTTCTGATGTACAACACTAAAAGTAAGGAAGATGAGTAGTCTTTGATCTTCATTTTCATTCTTCACCATTTTCATAAGGAAACAAAAGCACAGAAGACTCTTGTCAGCTTAAGATAAATGGTAAGTCAACCATGGCAAAAATTCAATGCAAATTTCAAGAGAAAAATATTTAATGCACAATATAGCTGTTATTTTTAGCAGCATGTCTGCTGCATTTAATGGCAGCCTCTGTCTCATCTATGTATCTATCTATTTCTTTGTCTATGTACATATATTTATACTAAATAAAGGAGAAAGTTATATTAAAAATCTTTCTATGGGTAAGGTGAAGAGAATAGAGGGAGGTCAGGGTATAGGCTTAGACAAATGAACTTGATTTTAACTCTTAGCAAAATTCTAAAAACATGCAATTAAAATGATGTTTAGTAAACACTGGAATGAGGAAATAATACTCAAAAAAAAAAGAAACTACAATTTTATCAAGAACAGATCAGACAGAAAAGTTTGCTTCCTTTTTAAAAAATTGACTGTTCCTAAATCAAGAAATAAAGGGAATGTTGTTAACGTAATTCACCTAGATATTATTAAAGAATTTTCTAAGGTCTCTTATGCTACTCTCATGGAAAGAATAGAAAGATATGACTCAGTGATAATAAAAACTAAGTAGATTTAGAATGTAGTGAACGAATGAACCAAATGAGTATTCCTTAATAGTTGAACTTTAACTTGGAAAGAATTTTCTATTAAGACATACATTTTAGCTTAATATAATAATTAGTTCTAACTAAATAATAATTAGCTCTAATTAAAGGTGAATAAAGGTATCTTGGAAAGTGATAATTACAAAAATACAGAAAATTGCTTGTTGACTATTTCTAAGAAAAGATCTCTTTCAAGTATAAAACAGATTCAGGGGTGGGGAACCTGCAGCCCCGAGGACACATGTGGCCCTCTAGATCCTCAACTGATGGCCACACTTGAAAAACCAGAGGGCCACATGTGACCTCAAGGCCAAAGATTCCCCACAAACTGGAGATGATTTCTGAGATCACTTGCATCTATGAAATTATCAAGTTATGAAAAATAAATGATAACTAGTTTGATAGCATACAGATTCACATATATGCATGTTTCTTTATGTTAATAATTATGTAATCTATATAAACAAGTGCTTTTGTGTGTGTGTGTGTGTGTGTGTGTGTGTGTATGATTATCACTTGAAACTAAATTAGGATTCCTTATGGTGAAAATTCTCTCTTACTCAGATGTTTCATAATGGCATGGAAATGCTCTTATATCGTCAAATTCTATACAAGTTTAGCAAGATCTCTGACAGTTCTTGACAAAATGACATAGACTGTGTAACCTATAATTTAGCCTTTCTCCCAATAATGCCTTCACTACAAGGATTTTGCTTAGGTAGAAATTCAACTTTAACAAGGAATCTGATTTCTAGGATTGATTGCAAAGAATATCACCATCACTTTTTCATCTGTTTTGGATGTTTTTGTTTGCCTTTTTGGTTTTCCCCATTTAATAATATTTTATTTTTTTCCAGTTATATGTAGTTTTCAACATTCAATTTTATAATATTTTAACTTTCAAATTTTTTCTCCCTTTATTATATGGCCCCTCTCAGTATGCAATCTGATACATGTTATACATGTATTATCATTTTAAATCTATTTTCACATTAATTGTGTTATGAAATTAGATTCAGAACAAAAGGGGAAAAACATGAGAAAGAAAAAAAGTGAAAATAGTATGTTTTGACCTGCATTCAGACTCTATAATTCTTTCTCTGGATATGGAGAGCATTTTTCATCATTAGTCTTTTAGACTTGTCTTAGATTATTATATTTCTCAGAAGTTAAGTCCATCATGCTTGATCACCACAAAGTGTTGCTATTATCTATACAATGTTCTCCTGGTTCTGCTCACTTCACTCAGCATGAGTTCATGTAAGTCTTTGCAGATTTTTCTGAAATTCACTTGTTCATAATTTCTGATAGCCCAACAGTATTCCATTGCATTCATATGCCACATCTTGGTCAGCCATTCCCTAACTGATGGGCATTCACTCAATTTCAAATATTTTACCACCATGAAAAGGCCTGCTACATTTTTGCATATGTGGGTCTTTTTCTTCTTTTATAATCTTTTTGGGATCTAAACCTAGTGATGTTTTGCTGGATCAAAGGGTATGCACAGCTTTATAGCCCTTTATAGCATAGTTCCAAATTGTGCTCCCGAAAGGCTGGATCAGTTCACAACTCCACTAACAATGCATTAGGGTTCCAATTTTCTCACATCTCCAATATTTATTATTTTCCTTTTCCTGTCATATTAGCTAATGTGATAGGTATGATGTGGCACATCAGTTCTTTTAATTTTCATTTCTCTAATCAATAGTGATGTAGAACATTTTTTCATATAATTATAGATTGTTTTAATTTCTTCACATGAAAACTGTTTGTTAATACTTTTTGACCACTTATCAATTAGAGAATGACCAGTATTCTTATAAATCTGACTCAGTTCTTTATATAAGTGAGAAATAAGGCCTTTATCAGAAAGACTGGCTGTAAATATTATTCCATTGCTTTGTTTTTCTTCTAATCTTGTTTACACTGGCTTTGTGCAAAAACATTTGAATTTATTGTGATCAAAATCATTTATTATGCATTTCATAGTGTTCTCTATCTCTTACTTGATCATAAATCTTTCTCTTCTCCATAAATGTGACAGATAAACTACTCCTTGCACTCCTGATTTGCATATGGTAGTTACCCTTTAAGTCTAAATTATGTGCCTTTTTTGACCTTGTTTAGATAAACTGAAAACGTAGGAAAGGGTCAAGTGATGAAAGACTTTAGAAGCCAAACAGAGAATTTGTATTTGATCTTGGAAGTAAATAGGTAACCATTGGTTTCTATTTAATGGGCATAGGAATGGAGAATATGGGTAATATGATTAGGCCTACCTTTAAGGAAAATGGTATATGAATTCAAGAGAAAGAAGACAAGGTAACGATGACAAACAAACAAAACAAAGAAAAGTGTATCACAAGAGTTCAGGAATAAGGTAATGACGGTCTAAATTAGGATAGTTTCAGTATCACAGAGAGTAAAAAAGGGCATATGAGAGATGCTATGAAAGTAGGAACAAGAGGAATTGCACACTGATTTGATATGGGGCCTGAAAGTGAGCAATTAAGAATGATGCTTAGATTACAAAACTATGTGACCGGGAGGATGATGTTCCCTTGATGATAATGGGGAACAAAACACACATAGGTATCCCTATGACTCTAATACTCTATAATGCAAAATTCATCATATTAATTTTTCACATGTATTTGGGTCATTTTGCTATTTAAAAATATAGTGCCACATCATAATGCTGTTTAATAATGTTTAACAATTTAATTATAATTTTATAATAATTTAATAATTAACAAAAATTTATCATTTTAATTTGATTAGCATATTGAATATAATGCTATACATGTTAAAGATATAATATTTTTATTTATTTCAATTTACTGCAAAAGATACAACTCACTGATATCAGTAGTCCCTCCATCAGTGCCACTCACATTATTCATAACTACTCGTTTTACAATTATTATGCATATTTGTTTTATATATACTCTGTACATTCAATGTGCTGAAGGCTTTCCCAATTATTTTTTTCACCTTCCATGACTTCCACTAGAACATGGTTTCTGACTACCTACTATCACTCTCATTTATTTCATACCTATTTCATATGAATTTCTGAATGTTTCCTAGAAGAAATTTTTTGTCACTTCTTGAACATAGGTCATCCTTGAAGACTGACTGCACCTAATTTATATCCACTATCTATCTTTCCCTTCTCCTTTTTTTACCCACAATTTAGATGCCTCACAATTGTTGCATTCCAAAATTGATAATTATAGAATATCACCCAGGAAACATTTTGCTGTAAGATGTACATTTGCAACAAGGATCAGCTTGGATATGTTGAAACCCTGTCTAATTTCCTAAATGTGGATTTCTGGCAAGACATCTGAGTGAGGGTTTCTTTATAAGCCTAGATCCTTCTCATCAAATAAAAAAAAAAATCAAATATGTCAGGTGAACTAAAACAAACAGAAAAGAAAAAAAACTAGATACACACACACACACACACACACACACACACACATAGAGGAAAGAGAGATCCACAGAAAAAAAATCTCCATACAAGGAAGCAGCCCAGAGACTGGGTATATAAATAAGCAAAGAAAATCTCCACATACGTATGAAGAAATATAATAGAGAAATAATAATGTCAGTGGAAGACATAAGAAAAGAAGAACACTTCTTCAGTAAATACAACCAGGTCTTCAGAAAAGAGAAAAGAATGATCCCTGCCTCCAAAACCAGAAGGGTCTCATTAAAAGTAGAATCATGAGATAAAAATATAGTATATAATGAAAAATCCTAAAGAGATGTAGTAAAGCTAGTAAAGGAAAGGAGCTCTAATTGAGGGAAAGAATGGTTGTGCCTTAGAAGAGAGAGTAAAGGGGTGTCAATTAAGCATGATCTCACAAGTCATGATCAGAAATGATAGAGGTTCAATAATATCGTTTTATAGATGGAAAAAAAATAGTGACATTTAAGTCTAAGAGCTGTTCTTCTTAGAACTGTGTGATAATCTAGGAGGTGGGAATGGGATTCAAGGAGTAGTCAGCACCTAAGGTAGAAGACAGGGAGGAGAAGGGTCATAAATTCAGAGATAGCATGTATTCACCTTAGACGAGATGTTTGGAAGAGCAGGGGATAAGATGACTTTATGATTTAGAAAATAGAAAGAGAAAATATGCATAGGAAAATTTTTTGTAGTAGCAAAACCAAAGAAAAAAAGCATCTAGAATAAATGTCATAAAATATTTAAATATTATTACACCAAAAGAACAGATGAATGTGAACAATTCATATAAATGTATCAAGATGTATGAACCAACATAGAGAAAAATAATAGGAACCAAGAAAATTACATAGCACATTGAATAAAATAACATAATTAAAAAAAACACTAAAAGGATGCCAAATGTTCTGAGAGAAGATATGAGAAATTATAATTAAATCTGTACTGAGTTTGAAAGGACAATTATAGGATTTAGTGAGGTTAACAGTTCTTCTCATTGATTCCCCAACATTTAGCAACAAATAAACACTTTCGAAATAGTAATGTTATAAACATTGCCAACACCTTACTGAAAGATGAAAACAGAATCCAACATGTCACTTGCATATGTATGCTCAGATTATTTAAGGATACAGTACAACTGTCTAGATCTCAGATGGGTAGCAAGTACAAGATTTGTAAAGGTTGCCAGAGTCATTTTGAGTTCTCCCAGTTAAGGAAAGAAGGTGTCCTAAAAGGCATAGGATCGGATTTGGAATTAGGAAAATGTAAGTTTAAATTTTCCCTCAAGGTATTTACTTAGTAACTTCTATAATTTACAATTCATGTTACTCTCAATTTTCTCATCTGTTAAATGGAGGCGGTAATAGAACCTATTAAACAGGAATGCTGTGGGGTTCAAATGTGATAACATATCAATTGCTTTGTCGACCTGGAAGTGCTTTATAAATGCCAGGGATTATTATTAACATTATTATGAGGACCAGGACCTAGTACCATATAAACTGTTGCGATATAGATAAACAAACCAGCATTTACATGAGGTGGAGAAATTTTGTACAACAAAGCAATTTAAAACTGGTTTGGTTCTGCTTAAAAAGAAAGGGTAACATCTTCTATCAGTTATTACTGATACAGATATGGAAGGCACCGAATATGGTACCAAGTTCAAGTCTCTCATTTTACAGAGGAAGAACTGAGTTCTAGAAAGATTAGGTGACTTGGTTAAAGTCACATAAATAGTAACTTACAGAAGTTAGATTTCAAGCAAGTTCTCTGGTTTTAAATTGAGTGCTCTTTCCATTGTGTCACACTGCCTCTGTAGTCTTAATTTCCACAATGGTTGGGAAGATTTGGAGGATGCTGATAGACTAAGTGATATGTACTTGAGCTTGTAGATGGTTCTAACTCATTATTGGTCTTTTGAAAGTTCAGGTTTAGTATTTATTCAACACCCACCAAGACCTTAGATAAAAATAATTATTATATAGATGTCAATATATAAATACAGATATTTATATATACACATTATATATAATATATAAATACATACATACAGATATACATATACACGATATACATATAGACACATAAAGAAACAACCATGTGTACATATACAGATATACATGCACACACATTTTATTCATTTATAAGCACACATATATGGATATATACACATATATGTACATATGTGTAGCTATATTGATATATCTATAGATACCTATCTATATACATAGAAATATGTGTGTATATGCATGTATTTAATAGAGTAAGAATGATACTGATCAAAGGCCCTAAGACAAGCCTTTTACGCTGCAATAGAAATCCTGTATAGATGCTAATGATGATTCTAAGAATTATGCTGGAAAAAAAAAAAACAAAACTACTGTAACTTGGAACCAGGGAAGCAAAAAACAGTGAAATTTTCTGTATATGTTAAAAAGCAAAGGAAAATGCTTTGAAGTTTAAGCATGCAAATTATAAGGATGCTGATATTATAATTCAAAGTAATTAGCTTGATAGACTCAGTGCTTCTGGTTGAATGAGAAGGGTCAAGAGGGAAATGCATGAGAGACAATAGCTTCTAGAAAGTTGTGGCATGTATTTCCAGGATATATAGGCAGTTGTCTAGCACTAAATCCTTTATTAGAGAGTACAGATATTTTTGAACTGGGGCCAGTTACAGCACTGACAGATACATGTCCTTGTATCCTCTAAGCTTCTGAATACTTGAGGCGAGGGGAAACATTGTAGGAATGGTGAATAGACTACAGGAACTATGTAGTTGTGGTTAGGACCAGTGGTCCAGAAATGAATTATTGAAAACTTCCTCATGAGTAGAGTATTTTATGATCCAAAGGATGACTAGAGGGAAAAGTGCTTTCATAACTCTGGCTATCATCTTCATTACTATCTTACATTCCAATATTCAGGACCATTTGAGGCACGGTCTTTTGGGGCAAAACAGAAAAATGATTCCTGGGAATCAACCACTCTAGCAGAAAAGCAAAATTTAGGATGTGGCAACTTTATCTCTGAATGGGAACATCGGCCAAGGGTGAATGACATTCGACTAAAAAATGATCATTAAATTAGCACAGCATTTAGGCCCCTACAGGTGAATCTTAGGCCAGTGAGGTATTCCTGCCCTCCAAAGTACCATTTTGGTAGATCAGTCCCCTTATGAAATCATAGCCATGCTGAACAACTTTGCACAGTCTTTCCATAATTTCTTATCACGTACTTCACTGGGAAGCAATCATAGAAACACTTATAAAAGTTATAGCCATTTGAAAACTTTTGTGCTTCATTTATCATAGTGTTGTTGCTATCATAGGAATAAATGTCTTGAAAATCTGTGGGGGAACATGGGCAAGTGTAGTACAGCCTAGAGGGGTTTTGAGGTTTATTGGTAGAGTAAGCCCTAATGTAATCAGAGATTCACTGAAGTTGTTATAGAGGTGCTATAGAGGGGTGTAAACCCTAATATATTTTAATAGCTGCCTCACGCTACATTAAAACTCCTAACTTAAAATTAATTCATGGTGCTTCCTACCACTACTAAATTCTGAAACTGTGTTTTTCCCCACATTGGCCTCTTTCCAGGGATTTTTGGTATACACTGGCACAAGTGGCAAAGCTAAAGATGCTCAGGGAAGGAAATAGAAAAATTGAACTGTGAAGCATGTGTACTGAAGGTTGAAGTGAACTGATTTTAGGACAGGGTGGGGGATAACAACTTCTGTGGCAGATGATTTCACAAATCCAATGTCTGTCCTCCATTTCTTGGAGCTTTTTTTTTTTTTTGGTCCTACTGAAAAACCAGACAGAACCATTGCAATTATTTTTCATAGACTATAATTTGGTTCTTGACACTTGAACAAAAGTCAGATCTTGTAGCAAGTTTTATGTTTCAAGCCCTTCCCCCTTCTTTCTCTCTGTTTAATAAAGTAGGAATCCTAGAATTGCAGTTTTAGAAAGGACTTCAGAAATTATTTAGTCCATCCTCATCAAGGCATGCCTTCTCTATATCACACCCAAACAAATGATCTGGGAATTTACAAATAATATCAAACAATCACCTGATATTTATTAAGAGCCTACTATGTGCGAGGTGCTGGGCTGAGCTTTTTAAAGAGTATCAGAAAAGAAGGGAGCAAGGTAAGAGGAAATAAAAATTACAATGAAAACAAGATTATCTAAACAAAATACTAAATTTTATTAGGGACCTATTTTAAGCATCTATGAGTTATGTCCTTAGTCTTATTCTGAGGCATTGTTACTTATTTATTTGTCTAGAAGAAAAGAGCATAGTATACTCAGCCTAGACCTTACAAAGAGCATGATTCGTATATATCATCTGTGGGTCAATCACTAATCAGTTGATAGAAATGCTTACTGTATGAAAGGTACATTGCTAAGCACTAGTTTCAAAGAAAGATAATATGCAAACTTTTTATATACGTAGCACCGATGCTACGGAACCTACTGCAGTCATGGATATTCTGGTGCAGTTGTGGATCACAAAATACCACAGACTCTCCACATGGAAGGCAGAACCAAAATATTTATTCAGATACCAGAAAGTCAAATCCATCACAGCAACAAAAATCTATATATAATAATCATGCAGAGAACAGCACCATCTCCAAGCCTTCCTTGTGCTAGGCTTCCCACAAACCAGTTCCATTAAATAAATCACAAACAATCACAAAATAACTCATGCTACCCAGGAGCCTGTATCCATTCTTACTCTGGCTTCTCTCAAGACTAACTTCCTCTCAACTCTGCTCTAGCTCTTCCTCTTCCTGTTCCATCCATTCAGCAAACTCTTCCCACTACAGGCTCCATGTGACTCTGACTCATGTGACTCAAGCTTCCATGTGACCCAGATGGCTACATGGGCCTATTAATGAATAAGAAAGACCTCTCCATTTAAATTGCCATTACAGGGTCTGCCAGAGTCATTTTCAAGGTTTCCAGAGGACAAGTGGTATTAGGGCAATCTGGATAGGTGCCTCCCATATCCATCAGGAAGGAGCTTTCATCTGTAATCTACACTCTCATTTGTTTCACTCTCCTGTCCGTATCCTTCTACACAACTTGCGTAGTAGAAACACACAAACTCCTCATTGGTTCCTTCTCTGGTGTCAGACTTGGCATTCATAGCACAGTGCTCTAATGTAGATTTCTGTTCTAAGGCTGCTCAGTGCTGTAAGCATAGAATGGATGAAGATGGTTGGATTGGTGCAACTATTGACTGGAGTCTCTGGTTTCTTACACTCATTTTGCTCTGTGTGGGTAAACTCCAAAAGATAACACCTGAAGAATCCAAGTACACACAAGCATGATATTTGGGATTCTAGATAAGACGAGTAAACTCCACCACTTTCCTACATGAAGGGAAGAGAATAGTCTTGAAATAATATTCAACTTCCAGTTTCAGCAAGAATAACAGTACTTTCACATCTAGTTTCAAAAGATGACTATTTAGTCCAGATAATTTTCCTCTCTATATAGCTTAATATCAGAATTATATCCGTAGACATTTGCTTAATTGGATCAACAATAAGAATTTAGGAACTATCAGTTTTGTTCCAAGCACTATCTTGACACTCAAGGATACTAAAAAGGAATTACCAAGAGCCATTCCTCAAAGATAAGTGGCTATACGATATGAACAGTTTTTGAGAGAATTGAGAATTATGAATTATATTAATTGCCATTTGGAAACTTGCTCCAAATCAATAATAATAAGGGAAATATAAATTTTAAAAATTCTGAGTTTTCACATTTTACCCTGAAAATTGACTAAGAAAACAAAAATGAGGATAGTGCTGGAGGAATTGTATACTGTTGGTAAAGCTATGAATCGATACATCCATTTTGACTATTCATTTGGAATTATGTAAATATGTGACATTACTTCATATTTTTTAAACAAATAAATCTCTCTACTAGACATATACCCCAAGAAGTTCAAAGATGAAAACAGTTTCAGGAGGACTCTTTGTGATAATCACAACTACAACAAAAACTGGAAACAAAGTAAAATAAAAGTCAGTTGATATATGAATGTAATAATTCCTGCAAAAATCACAAGAAGGAAACTGAGCTCTGAGAGACTGAGAAAGCAAAACAGAAATGATGCTAGAGAACTAATAAAGGAACATAGTTGTATCCCCTTGACAGAAGTGTAGGGGAGAGGTACTAAAGGAGAATGTCAGAGCCACTCTCAGGTAGCACTGTTTAATGAGGTTTTTTGTTTGATTGTCTTTTTGTTACAAAGAAGGTTATTGTAGGGTAGGAAGTGGGACAGTAGTATAGGTGTAGAAATAACTATGATGTAAAAATAAAAGGCAGCAATAAAACAGTTTATTAAAAAAATAAATAAATTACCATTACAATATAAAAGATATTTACAGTGTAGATAGAAGATATTCTCAGAGGCAAGGCACATAGTTTGACAGTTAATGGATGCAAATTCTAATGGTGATTATTTACATGAATTATACTGGACAACTTAGAAGAAGGCTAGAAATAGGTGATTTTAAAACTAGCCCAGTTATACAGAAAGAAACAGAAAATAGTTGTGAAGGCTTTGTACACAGTAGCCTTGGGAAGCCTTGTTTGTTAAATATTTGATTATTTATGGCTCTCTAGAGGATTTAGTCTATTTTATTAGAGTCTGAGTGCTTTCCTATGTTATCATTTGGTGAGAGGCATCCAGGGGAAGCCCTTGGTCACATCTGTCTGGAAATGTAGAAGCAGTTGGTGGAGGAGATTGATATCACTCAGGGAACATTCCACTGAGCATGCAAATAGACAAAACTAAGGGTGATTTGACATATCCTTACTAATATACACTCACTATCCTCCCTCAGAGTAGCAGCTAGATAAGAACTCCCAAAGCCCTTGACAATTTTAATTTTTAAGTATGGATGCGTGCCACATAGGCGTGAGAAAAATGAAGTCTGCACAGTTCAACCTCTTTTCCAAATGGAAATTGAGATAGATTTTCCTCTGTAAGCTACAACCTTCAATATGTTAATATAGTTTTCTATTTCATTCTAATACATGTCCCCAGTTTGATGATAGTCAGTTTTCTATCTTCAAATTTATTTACAAATGACATGGCTTCATTCTATTTTCTTTTACTGAAAGATTTTTTTTCCCTTTTTGGAGAACACAAAATAATTGAGGCCATGGTTATTTGGGGAGGGCATATTAGTGACAGTAATATACATAGTTAAAGAAGAGCATTGAAAAAACTTATTTAATATGTGATTAATATTAAATTATCATTCTAGTGTGTACAAATGAACATAGGCACATTCTGGTATACACATGCAAATTATTACTTTGGTTTGATTTTGATAAGGAGGAAGAAAAAAACCTGCGGAAATATTTTCAGAAACTGAAAAAATTAGAAAACTTTCAGAGAGAGTGCCTTAAAATCAGATGTGGCATGGAACTTTAATTGCTAAGAAGGGAAAAGTATGCAGACTATGGAGAAAAATGACCATTTCAGTATTCTAAGTTGTGACGTTCTTTCCTTAATGCTCAATGAAAAAAGAACGAAGAATGGAGAATTTAGCAATATATTTTAGGATTTTTTCCTGCTTTGTTCTTTATTCTGAATATGATTTTGTTCTGAGTTTTTTTGTGTGTACATATATGTAATATGTATTTGATATACATGTGCATATTATACACATGTATACAATAGTTTTCTCATTACATCTAATTGTTCCATGTTAAGTCTAGAAGCTTTTTCATGTATTTTCCTAACCTAAAATATTAATACAAAAATTAAGTAAGAGAAATTAAATGACATGATTGATCCCTATTGGCATTGCTAACACTGATGAAATATGACTTTATTGTATACCAGGTGATAATTTCCTCCTAGGTGGGAAGGAACAAAGATACTGCCATTAAAATGTCTCCCAGAATAGATAAGAAGAGTTGAAGAGATTTGGATAGTGATTATGTAATCAACAATTTTTAGACAATGAAAAGGATATAATACACACTTCCTTTTAAAATGCTATTGCAAAATTTTCAGAGGACTAGGACTCCAGCTGGGGAAAACTGCTTCCATAAAAGCAAAATAGTGTCTATATTCTTTTAAGGGGAAGGTGAAAGTATCGATTAACATGAGAGGAAAAGGAAATATAAAAGTTAACAATGCTAGTTCTAAATGAAAATACAAATAAGACACATGTGAGAAGAATATTATGCTTTGGAAAGTGAAGGCATATTTTTCTATTTGTGTTACATAAACATAAAATATTTTCCTGTCTCATATTCTTAGGCACCTATGAATCTGCAGCTGCTCCTGTAGACTCATTTGGTTTAGAAAAAAATAGCAATTCCCTTCTGTATCTGTTAAATATATTGGGATTACATATGAACTTCATCTGAGCTCTTAGATTCGAGAAATGTGATTACTGTAATACACTTTGTTAGACTATGAAATTGATGATAGGTGAGTTTGATGCTCCTAGGAGTATTGGTATTGGTTCTTCTGCTTTAGTGAGTCAACTGCGAATAGAACATTACTCCCATTTTTCTCCCAGAATTTTCTCCAAAGATTCCATCATGACCACCATTGTCATCATCATCATTATCACTATCATTATCAATAAATTAATAACTATATGCCATATATGTGCCTATGTGATAATCTTACAAGTGAAATTTTTTTGATGGTTATTTATTTTATTTTTTACATTCTATCAGAGAAACTTACACTTTAAATAAAGACTTGTTCTAATCACATTAGAGGTTATTTTGTCTCTTGCCTAAGACACTTTCAAAACATTCTGGCATATTATTAAACATTTTAAGTATAATATTCTGAAATTCAGTCACTGTGGTGCCTGCAGTATAGTAGGCAAAAAAACACAAATAGAGGTAATTATAATGTACAATATTAAACAAGAAGTGTTTGAAAAGGAAACAAACACAATTAATTAAGAGCCTCCTATGTACTAGGCACTGTGCTAAATGCTTTATATCATCTTATTTCATTCTTACAACAAGCAAGGTAAGCAAGTGCTTTTATTACCCACCTTTACAGTAGGTGATATATTAAAAAAAAAAAAATCTGAGGCAGAAAGAGGTTAAGTGACTTGCCCAAAGTCATAAAATTAAACTGTGTCTGAGGCTGGATTTGAACTGCTCAGGTCTTCCTAGGTTCAGGCAGAGCTTTCAATGTACTGTACCATCTATTTCCCTTGGGGATTGGGGTGGGGAATATTAGTAACTGTGTCACCTTCAAGAAGGAAGAAATTCTTGCTACCACTGTGGGTGTGGTGAGGGGTTAGAGATTAGGTCGGACTTTTGTTTGAGGACTGTTGTTATCTGAAATGACTATCCCTTTCCTAGCCAACTTTATTCTTTGTTTCTTACCTTTCTATTCTTCTTTAAGATCATCAATACATGATAGAATCACTTCCAGGCCTTCTGTCTAATGAAAATCCTTCTATAACCTCTCATCAAGGCAGCGATCCAAGGGGAGACATGAATCATAATCAGTTTACCTATGCTTAATCCTTTAGGACACTTTATTAAGGTTTACCATTTTATTCTCCCCTTGACTCCTGAGTTTGCATTTTAAATTTTTACATAATTCTGGTCTTTTCATCAGGAATGATTGCAAGTACTCTATTTTATTAAAGATTCCTTCTATACTGGTTTTAACTTTTTTTCTTTCTGAAGTATCATATTGTAAATTCTCTGGGATAGCCAATAAATCATGTGTGATCTTGAGTTTGGTCTATGTACTTTGTTTTTTGGGGGGTCTTTTTTTCTTTGTTTTGTTGACTGAATATAGCATTTTTCCTTTCACTTGGACTCTAAGTAATTTGGTTATCATGTACCAAAAAAATTTTTATTTAGGAGTTTCTTTCAAGAGGTTAGTAACACATTGTTTTTGTTTCTACTTTGCCTTCTGGATCTTTTTTGAAGAATAACATTTTATTTTATTTCCAATTACAAGTAAAAACAATTTTACATTCATTTTTTTTCAAAATTTTGAGTTCTAAATTCTCTCCCTCCCTAATTCCTCAAACCCTTCCTTAACTTGGTAAGTACTGTAATATAGGTTATACATGTTCAATCATGCGAAACATATTTCTATATGTCATGTTGTGAAAGAAGGCAGACCAAAAATTAAAAAAAGTAAAGTGAAAAATGTTATGCTTCAATCTGTGTTCAGATTCTATCAGTTCTTTCTCTAGACATAGAGAGGAGTTTTCATGTTGTTTTTTTTTTTTTGTTTTTTATCATGAGTCCTTTGAAATTATCTTAGATCATTGTATTACTGAGAATAACTAAGTCATTCACAGCTAATCATCCTACAATATTACTTTTGCTGTGTATAATGTTCTCTTGGTTCTGATCACTTCATTTTAAATTGGTTCATATATATTTTTTCCAGGCTTTAAAAGAAAATCATCCAGTTCATCATTTCTTAAAACACAATAGTATTCCAATAAAATAAACTGTGACAACTTTTGAAACATTCCCCAATTGATAGACATCCCCATAATTTCCAATTATTTCCTATCACAAAAAGAGCTGCTGTAAATATTTTTTTTAATAAATTGGTTTCTTTCTCATTTCTTTGATTTCTTTGGAATATAGATAAAGTACCGATATTGCTGGATCAAAGGATATGCACAGTTATTTAACTCTTTGCAAATAGGTCCAAATCACTCGCGAGAGTGTTTTGGTTACTTCATAATTCCACGGACACTGGATCGGTATCCCAATTTTCCCAATTTTTCTCCAACATTTAGTGTTTCCTTTTCTGTCATATTACTTATTTGATAGTTGTGAGTTGAATCCTTACAGGTGTTTTAATTTGCTTTTCTCTAATGAATAGTTAATTTAGAATTTTTATTTTCACATGCTTGTAGATAGTTTTGATTTCTTCATCTGGAAACTACCTGTTCACATCCTTTGACCTTTATCAGTTGGGGAATAACTTATATCCTTAAACATGGAACTCAGTTCTCTATATATTTGAGAAATGAGATCTTTTACAGAGACATTGTCTGTAAATTCCCCCTCACCCCCCTTTTTGCTTTCATTTTATCTCAATAGTATTGGTTTCGTTTGTACAAAATAACTTTTTAATTTAATATAATCAAAATTATCCACTTTGCAACTCATAATGTTCTCTATCTTTTGTTTCATCATAAATTCTCCATTTACCCAAGGATATGTTAAGCAAGCTATTCCTTGTTCCCTGAACTGGTTTGTGGTATCAACATTTATGTCTAAATGGTGTGTCTATTTTGACTTTCTCTTGATATATAAAGTAAGCTATTGGTCTAGACCTAGTTTCTGCCACACTGTTTTTCAATTTTCTTAGCAAATTTTATCAAATAGTGAGTTCTTGTCTAAAAAGCTTGAGTCTTTGTGTGTATCAAACACCAGATTACTGTGATCATTTAGTACTGTTTACTGAATATCTAATCTATCCCACAGACTCTGAACTGTTTCTCAGCCAGTACCAGATTGTTTTGATGATTAATATGTTAAAAAAAAAATGAGATCTGGTATTTCTATTTTGTATTTGTATTTTTTTCATTATTTCCTTTTATATTTTTGGTAGTTTATTCTTCTTGATGAATTTTGTTGTTATTTTTTCTAGCTCTAAAAAAATAAATCTTGGTAGTTTGATTGATATGTCACTGAATGAGTAAATTAGGTATTGTCATTTTTATTATACTGGCTTGGCCTACTCATAAAGAGTATTTTTTCTAATTGTTTACATCTGACTTTATGTGAAAAATGTTTTGTAAATGTGTTCATATAGTTCCTGAATTTGGTTTAACAAGTAAACTTCTGCATATTTTATATCACCAACAATAATTTAAAATGGAATTTGTCTTTTCATATCTTATTTCTGGACTTTTTTGGTAATGTATAGAAATTTTCAAGATTTATGTATGTTTACTTTATCTCCTGGAACTTTTATGCAGATGCTAACTAGTTCAAGTAGATTTCTAGTTGATTCCCTAAGATTTTCTAAGTATACAATCACATCACTGGCAAAGAGTGATAGTTTTGTTTCCTCTCTGCCTAATTTAATTCCTTCCATTTCTTTTTCATCTCTTACTGCAATAGCTAAAATTTCTAGTACAATATTAAATAAGAGTGGTGATAATTTATCCCTAATCCTGTTGTGAGGGTTTGTATTATCCCCACTACAGATAATGTTTATAATGATTTTAGATAGACATTACTTACCATTTTAAGGAAAGCTCCATTCATTCTTATGCTCTCTTGGGTTTTTAATAGGACTGAGTGTTGTATTTTGTCAAAAGGTTTTTCTGCATCTATTGAGAGAGATGTATAATTTCTGTTGGTTTTGATATTGATGTGTTTAATTATGCTGATATTCTTCCTAATAATGAGCCAGACCTGTATTCTCAGTATAAATACCATCTGGTCATAGTGAATGATCCTTATATTGTTGTTATCCCCTTGCTAACACTTTATTTTAGGTCTTCCTGGACTGGGTATCAGCGCCATATTTTTGTCATCAAAGGAATTCAATAAGACTCCCTCTTTGTCTATGTTTTTCCAAAAGTTGCTTATATAGTTTTGGAAGTTTTTTTTCCCCCTTTTTTTATTGTTTGATAGAATTCATATGTCAATTCACTGGGTTTGGGGGATTTTTTTCTTAGGGCATTCATATTTGCCTCGTCCATTTTTGTCCCTTATGATAAGGTTATTTAAGTATTCTTTTTCCTCTTCTGTTAATCTGGGTAATTTATATTTTTACCTATATTCATCCATTTCACTTAGGTTGTCAGATTTATTGGTATATTATTGGCAAAATATTCCAAATAATTTTTTTAACTTCTTCATTTGTGGTGAAATCACTATTTTCTTTTTCAATACTGGTTATCTGGATTTCTCCTTTCTTTTCTTTAAAACTCAAATTAATCATTTTTTGTCTATTATATTATTTGTTTGTTTTTTTCCCATCAAACCGGGTCCTAGTTTTATTTATTAGGTCAATGGTTTTCTTAAATTCAATTATATTAATTTCTTTTTTGATTTTAAGAATTTCCAACTTGGGGGGTGGAGCCAAGATAGTGGAGTAGAAAGATGCACATACACTAGCTCTACCCCCACAGCTCATAAAATACTTGTAAAGAAAGACTCTTGACAAATTCTAGAGCAGCAGAAGCCACAGAACAACAGAGTGGAGGAGATTTCCAGCCCAGGAAGTGGGGGTAGGCCCATGGGCCTGGAAGGTCGATGGGAAGTGTCTGTAGCACCTGACTTGGAATGGAGTCCAGCCCAGCTTTGACCAGGGAGGACATGAGCAGGTCATGGGGGCAGAATACCCAGTCACAGTAGCAGAGGTTCACAGATCCCTCAACCCACAGGTGCCAAAAGTCAGTGACAGGATTTTTACAGCTACCCAAGAAGGGAGAAGGGATTTCCCATAGCTCTGACCTCAGGTGGCAGCGACTGCCACATTGGGCAGGTGGCTGCAGCTTCCACAGCAGCCCCTACAGCAGCCTGCATCCATTGCTGGATCCTAAAACTCCTGGGGGCACTGAGCTATGGACTCTTACCTTGGCCAGTGTAGAGGCCCTGCCCCCACCTAATACTCCTGAGAGAGCTGAGCAGCTGATCTTTATCTTACACTGAATGGCAGTCCTGCCCCTGTAGCTTATCTGAATCTCAGCCCCCAGTGCAGTCTTGGTAGAACTGGAAGTGAGGAGGTAGTGAAGAGGAAACTATTACTTAGATTCTGGGCACAAAAATTTCTACTTGCTCCCAGACCAATGAACATACTTAATTGTACCACCTTGGAGGAACTAATATCTTACAGACCCCCAGAGTATACCCTACTCTTGACAAAGGACCCAAAAGTCAAATAACTGGTTACAAAAATGCCAAAAAAAGGGGGGAAATAAAGCCACAGAGGGTTACTTTCTTGGTGAACAGATATCTTCTCCCATCCTTTCAGAAGAGGAAGAACAATGCTTGCCATCAGGAAAGACATAAAAGTCAAGGCTTCTGTATCTCAAACATACAAAATAAATATTCAGTGGTCTCAGGCCATGGGAAAACTCAAAAAGGATATTGAAAATCAAATAAGAGAGGTGGAGGAAAAATTGGGAAGAGCAGTGAGAGAGATGCAAGAAAATCATGAATAGTGGGTCAACAACTTGCTAAAGGATATCCCCCCCAAAAAAAATGCTGAAGAAAAAGTATTTCCAACCTGGTGGTTGATTGTGTATGTATGCATGTATGTATGCATGTATGTATAATATATATGTGTATGTTTTTGTATATGTACATGTGTATATTTGTGTACATATTCTTTTTCTATTTTTATTTGTTGCATGCCCAATTATTTGATCTACTTTTTTTCTATTTTATTGATATAAAAGATTAGAGGCATAAATATTCTCCTAAGTACTGCTTTAGTTGCATGCCATAAATTGTAGTATTTTTGTCATTGTTGTAATTGCCTTTAATAAAATTACTGACTTTTGTATTATTTGGATTCTTTAGATGTATGACTCATTCTTTAGAGTAATTTACCAAGTTTCCAGTTATTTTTATTTAAACTATCTTTCTATGGTCCTTTATTGAATGTATTTCTTTAATTGCATTTTCATCTGATGAGAAAACATTTATTTGTTTGTTTTTTTCTGCCTTTCTACATTTGATTGTGAGACTTTTATGCCCTAATATGTGGTCAATTTTTGTGAAGGTGACATGTGTCCCAGATAAAAATGTGTATTTCTTTGTATTCCCATTCAGTTTTCTGCAGAGGTCTATAATATCTATTTTTCTTCTAAAATTCTATTTTCCTTCTTAACTTCTTCTTGATTATTTTTATTTATATTTTTCTAGTTCTTAGAGGAGAAAGTTGAGGTCCCCTAAGGGTATAGTTTTCTTTGTATTTCCTCTTGTAATCCTTTTTAACTTCTCCTTTAAATTTTTTTTGCTATAACATTCTGTGCATATATGTTTCTTATTGATATCGCTTCATTGTCTTTGGTACCATTTAGAAAGAAGTAGTTCTCTTCCTTATCTCTTTTAACTAGATCTACTTTTGAGTTTGCTTTGTCTGAGAGCATGATTGCTACTACAGTTTTTGTCTTTATCAGTAGAAGCAAAATAGATTCTGTTCCAGTGCTTTACCTTTACTCTAGCTGTGTTTCAATTGTGTTTCTTGTACACAACATATTTAAGGATTGTAATTTTTAATCCACTCTGCTGTCTTCCTCACGTTGATGTGTGAACTCATCCCATTCACATTTCTTATGATTATTAAATGCTTATTTTCCTCCATTCTATGTTCCCCTTGATTGTTCTTTTCCCTCTACCCCTGTCTCTCTTTTAACCATGTCCTTTCTCAGCACAGTTTTATTTCTGACCACCACCTCTCTTAATCTGCTTTGCTTTCTGTCATTCCTCCACCTGTTATTCTCTCCCCTCCTATTTAACCTACAGTAACATAGATTTCTAAACCCAATTCAGTGAGGATGTTATTCCCTTTTTGAGCCAATTCAACGAGAGTAAGTTTAAGCAATGCCCACTCACCCCCATCTTTCCCTCTACTGTAATAGCTTTTCTGTACTTCTTAATGTGACACAATTTACCACATTCTAGCTCTGCCTTCTCTCTTCTCCCAGTGCAATCCCTTTTCTTACCCTATAAGTTTTTTTTTTTTTTTTAACACCATTCCAACAGAGTCAACTTACACCCAGACCACTGGCAATTTGTATTTTTTCCAATTGTTCTAATAGTGATAAAATATCATCTTCCTAAATAGGAATGCTAGGAGTTTAACCTTAGTAGGTCTCTTACAATTTTCTTTTTCTGTTTACTCTTTTGTATCTTGTATTTGCAAATCAAAATTTCTATTGAGCTCTGATCTTTTCATCAGGAATGCTTGAAAGTTCTCTATTTCATTGAATATCCATTTTCCCTCCTGAAAATGAAAAAAAAAAATTCAGTTTCCCTGGACAGATGATTCTTGGTTGTAATCCTACTTGCTTTGCCTTGCAGAATATCATATTCTATGCTATCCACTTATTCAGTGCAGAAACTACTAAACCTTGGGTAATGCTGACTGGGATTCCACTATATCTGAATTGTTTCTTTCAGGTGTCTTACAATATTTCCTTTCTAAACTGGGAGCTCTGTAATTTGACTATAATATTCCTCAGAGTTTTCATTTTGAGATTACTTTCAAGAGTTGGTTGATGGAGTCTTTCAATTTCTATTTTGTCCTCTCATTCTATAATGCCAGTATGGGCTTCCTTGAAAATTTTTTGAAATACAGTGTCCAGGATCTTTTTTCTAACCACAGTTTACAGATATTCCAATAATCCTTCAATTAGTTTTCTTTGATCTATTTTCCAGGTCAATTTTTTAATGAGTTATTTTGCTTTTTATTTTATTATTTCTTGATTATCTCATGGAGTCATTAGCTTCTAATTGTCCAATTCTGTTTTTAAAGAATTATTTTCTACAGTGAAGTTTTATACTTCCTTTTCTATGTATCCAATTCTGCTTTTCAAAGAATTGTTTCTTCAATACACTGTGTGTCTTTTTTTCCCCATTTTTTGTTTTGCTTTACCAAGCTGTTGACTCTTTTTCATGGTTCTCTTGCGTCACTCTCATTTTTCCCAATATTTTGTACTTCTTTTATTTGGTTTTTAAAATCCTTTTTGAGTTCTTTCTGGGCTTAAAATCAATTCACATTTTCCTTTGAGGCTTGGCATATTGTCATTTTGACATTGCTATCCAAATCTCTTGAGTTTGTGTTTGGATCTTTCCTGTTACAATAGTAGCTTTCTCTGGTTAGGTTCTTTTATCAATTGTTTTTTGATCATTTCCTAGTCTACATTGTAACTTGTTGCTTTATGTTAAAGTTATTTTCTGCTCTTGAAGTGGAGGGGACATTGTCCCAGCTTCTTGAATGGTAGGTATAGGGCATGATTGCTAGTTTGCCTCAGGTGTGTGGGGCCGCACTGTTGGCCTAGACTTTCTGGCCTGTACCAGAGCTGCGGCATGGCTCCCTACTGGCCTTTGCTGGAGTTGAAGCTTAGCTCCTCACTTATTGGGTCACAGTCTGCAGCTGGTTTGTGCTGGATTCTGGTTCACTTTTATCTCACTGAAACAGACTTTTCCTGCTGACTTTCTAAGTTGTCTTGCATGGGAAAATTGTAGGCCATGTCTTTTTGTTCGCTCTGTTGCTCTATAATTCATTTTTAGATATTATTTGATAATTATTTAGAAGTGAATTTTGAAAACTTTAAGCAGTTTTCTGCCTTACCCTGCCATCTTTCTCTGTCCTCCTTACCTTCTTGTTCTAAGATATCAGGATAGTGTTTTTTGTTTTCTTTTTGTTTGGTTGGTTTTGCTTTTTGTTGCTTTCAAAGAGTTTTTAAAAATATTGTGTCCAAGCTCTTTTTTTTAATAGAGTTCATGTAGTCCAATGATTTCGAATTTTTTTCTCCTTTATCCTTTCTTCAAGATCAGATTTTTTTCTATGAAATGTCTTACTTTTTTCTTCTATTTTTTTTCAGAATTTTACTTTTTAAAAAATCTTTCTTATGGTCTCATGGATTCTTTTGCTTTTATTTGTTCCATGCTAATTAGTTACAGGTGTAGGTAGGGAAAGTGAGATCAATCTTCTCAGGCTTCCCTGAATCTGTGCCCAATAACTTGATAATAGACAACAAAGCTGACATTTGACATTTGTTCTTATGCCATGAACACGTTAAAGCTCAAGCCACTCTATGCTGAACCTGGAATCTTCTCTTCCTCTGGTTCATGGTCTCTCCCTGAACTGGAGTAATCCATGAAAGACTTTACTGGCCAGATCTTATCCCTAATGTCCACAAACCTCCTTGTCTCTCTCCCTTTGCTGTTCCATACTGAAAAATAATACCTTAGTCTGATTTTTTTTTTAAATTACATATCCTACTCAGTTTTTGGTCTAATGTATTCTCTTATCCATATGGAGGAGTTTCAGGTGTGTGGGGGGGGATTTAACTGTCCTCCTTTCTGCTATATGTCAACTTGAATCTATTTCCTGGCTTGTAGTTTCTTCATCAGTGATTATCAGTGCATAGCTTAGGTGATTTTTCTAGATTGGCACAGTCTGTGCATATCACAGATGAGATGTAAACCCATGTCTTCCTGACTTTCTCTATCCACCAAGCCATGCTGCCTCTCAAGTAAACAAGTTATAAGCAATAAAAAACGGCATTAAAATTAAACAATTTTGTTTTGGTTTAGAGCAATATTGTTGATTAATAAATATCAAAATATATCTTTTCCTTAGTACTGAATATTAACCATGTGGATATTATATCCACTTATAATTCTAAGAAATTTAGAGCATATCTATCCCATAATTTATGGAACAAGAAATTTTAACTAAATTTGATTTCCATTCAATAATGGTTATATGTTAATATAAACAGATACAGGCATCAGAACCATGTGATTATTCTGGGTTTACTGCATTGCAGTTATTATACTGAATTTAAAAAAAAAAATTATGTGAGTATACCTGGTGCCAAATATAATGTACTACTGCAGTTTCATGCTGCATTGTGGGTTCATCTTGAAAGAATTTACAGACTCAGATTGTCTTCATCTTCAAATGCTTGCAAAGACATTTATTGAGAATTACGCTCTCTAGAAAGCTGAGTTCCAAGAAGAACTAGCAGCTTATTAAAAGCAATATGGATTTTTGTAGGGCAAAATACACAATTGCATAATAGACTATATTAATTTTAAAAAAGAATGAGTGGTTTATCAACGGATTAGATAATTGAGGAGGAGTCCCAGACTCAATGGAACTGAGCATACAACTACGTATAATGCATACAGAAAAATCCTGTTGAGGGGGCATGTATGTACGATAATGATATTATAATGAGCCTCTCTACATCATAAGTTCACCTAAAGGACAGCTTTTACTATTATTGCGCAGATGCTTACTTAGGGAAAGTCTCTTTTGTTGTTTTGGGGTCCGTGTCCTCTTTGGACATCCTTATGGTGTTGCTTTTTGATTGGTTTGCTATTGTAGTCCTTTCTGAGATTAGATGGATGCAGTTATGGTTGAGCTTATGAACATACCATTTGCTTTTGTAAGAAATATGAAAATTGCATGTGGGGGCAGTAGCTAGTGCTTGACACAGTGGTCAGGATTCTATGACATGGACATCTCTGCTATTCTAGTGAGGTAGAGAAGCATATGAAGATGTTGAGATATTTGGACTGGTGTAGGTTTATTAGGACTCAATCAGCACTTGGAGCAATTGTGTAACAGGTCCAAAGTTTCCAAACATGACTTTTGGAAGAATTAAGCTTAACAAGTGTTTGAAGTAAAAAATTAAGTTTGGACCCAATGTTTAAATGCTCTGCATCTGAGCATTCAAACTTTCTAGTACATTACTCTCTACTACTATGAGATACATGTACTTTGAAGGCTAAATAATGTTGTTATATAATGGGGGGAAGAAATTCATTACATTTGTTCATTTGTATATGAAAATTTTATTATCTTCTCAAAGTTCACTTTCTTTTCCTCTCCTGGAAAGTCATCATTTAAAAAAAATCAACCCATTACACTTTGGCAAAGTTACTCAACATATTGAAGGGTTCCTAATACTATATGCAGAGTTTTATGTTTGTACATCCCTTCCCCATTGTGCAATTGAGGAAATTAAGGCAAAAAGAATTTAAGTGACTTGGGCAAGACCACACAGTTAATAAGTGTATGAGATTTGAATATCTTTTCCTGACTCCAGGTTCACTGCTCTATCCAGTACGGCAGACTTTGCTAAGAAATAATTATGTCTACTGACTGACAGTGAGTGGGAGGTACATCTATTGGACTCTAGTAATAAGAATAGAGAACTACAGCTCAAGCATGGAGCAGTCCTCTGGTACACAATTTAGAAATATGAATATGACTTAGAAATATGAATATGTATAACTCAGAGGATGTGCTACACAAACAAATGGAACTACTTAATGTTTCCCAAGTGTGGCATTATAGATTCAGCCTTTATGCATTCCCATAAATTCTTCTCTGTGCTTGGAATACACTTTCTCATTTTGTCCTTGCTGTTCTGTTTTTCAGTCATGTCTGACTTTTTGTGGCCCCACAGATCATAGCACAAGAGGTCCTCTATCTTCCACTATCTCCAGAAGACTGTCCAAGCTCATGTTCTTTCTTTCACAACTTCGTCTATCCATCTCATCCTATGCTATTCCCTTCTACTTTTGCCTTCAACCTTTCCCAACATGAGGGACTCTTCCTGTGAGTCCTGTCTTCTCATTATATGATAAAAATGTTTGAGCTTCAGCTTCAGTATTTGACATTGTAATGAATAGTCTGAATCAATTTCTTAAAATATTACTGTTCAAATGACTCTCAAAAGTCTTCTGCAGTACTATATTTTGAAAGCTTAAATTCTGCATAGTTCAGTTTTCCAGCCCTCATAGATATACACTGCTACAGGGAAAACTATAGTTTGACTATATAGATCATTGTCAGTAGAGTTCTGTTTCTGTCTTATAATATGTGGTCTCAATTTGCCAAAGTTTTCCTTCTAAGGAGCAAAAGTCTTTTAATTTCATGACTGTAGTCACCATCTGCAGTAGTCTTTGAGGCCAAGAATGTATAATCTGATGCTGCTTTTATGTCTTCTCTCACTATTTGCCAGGAAGTAATGGGACCAGTTGTCATGACCTTAGTTATTTTTTTTATGTTAAATTTTAAGCCAGCTTTTACACTCTCTTCTTTCAAACACATCAAGAGGCTCCTTAATAATACTTCATTTTCTGTCTGTCATCAGAGTGGTATCATCTAAATAGCTAAGATTTTTATTTCTCCTGGCAACATTCATTCTGGCTTTTGATTCATCCAGCTTGGAATTTTCCATGATATACTCAGCATATAAGTTAAATAAGGTGACAATATACATCCCTGTTGTACTCTTCCCCCCACCCCAGTTTTAAACCAATTAGTTGTTTCATATTTGCTTCCAATTATTGGTTCTTGACCTTTATTTGGTTCCTCAGGAGACAATGTGATCGGGTACTTCCATCTCTTTGAGGACTTGACACATTTTGTTGTGATCCACAGAGTCAAGGGGTTTAGTGTACTTAGTGAAGCAGAAGTATTTTTTCCCCTTGAAACAACCTCACTTTCTCCATAATCTAGATAATGTTGGCAGTTTGACCTCTAGTTCTTCTGCCTCTTGGAAAATCAGTCTGATTTTCTGATACTTCTCTGTCAACAGATTTCAGAAACTTAGTTTGGAGAATATTAAGTATAACCTTACTAATGTGTGAATTGAGTGCAAATGTTCAGTAATTTGAACATTGTTTGACAATAGCATTCTTTGGCATTGGAATGTAAATTGATGTTTTCCAATCCAATGGCCACTGTTGGATTTCCATATTTGCAGGCATATTGAGGGCAGCATAGTTTTTTTTATGATTTTAAATAGCTCAGCTAGAATTTTATCACCTCAACTAGCCTTATTGTTAACAATGCTTCCTAAAATCCACTTGACTTCATTCCCCAGGATGTTTGGCTCTAGATCACTAACCGCAATTTTGAAGTTATCTGTGGTATTCACATCTTCCTTGTGTAGTTCTTTTGTGTATTCTTGCTGCCTCTTCTCAATCTTTTTTTACTTCTGTTAAATCCTTGCATTATTGTCTTTATTATTTCCATTTTTGCATGAAACATTTTCTTGATATCTCTAATTTTCTTAGAGAGGTTATTTTGCCTTTCACATTCAATTTTTTTCTCTTATTTATCATTTAAGAAAACCTATCTCTTTACATTCTCTGGAATTCTGCATTCTATTGGCTACATCTTTCCCATTCACCTTTCCCTTTCCTTCTTTCATCAGTCATTTGTAAAGTCTCATCAGATAGTCCTTTGGCTTTCTTGCTCTTCATTTTCTTTGGAATATTCTTTTTGTTGTTGCCTCCTGTGCAATATTTCAAACCTCTGTACATAACTTATTAGGTACTCTATCAACCACATCTAATCTGTTAAGTCTATTATTTCCACTTCATATTCATAAAGTATATTATTTAGGTCTTACTTATAAGGTTTGGTTGTTTTCTCTACTTTCTACAGTTTAACTCTAAATTTTGCAAAATGAAATTCATGATCTGAACCACAGTCAGCTCCAGGTCTTGTTTTAACTAAATGTATAAAGCTTCACCACCTTTGGCTGCAAAGTATATCAGAATTTTATATTGGACATCTGGTGATGTCCATGTGTACAGTCACTTTTTGAGTTGTTGAAAAGTTGAAAATTCTGCTTCACTGCATACTTACCTCCCTTCAATATTTCCCCTTGGTTACCACCCCCTCTGTGGAACTTTTTCCACTGCTCTCAATTGTTAGTGATCATTTTCTTCTTGAGTTTGAATGCAATTTTTCTTAAGACCATGAAATATTTTCTTTATTTTTTTGTATTTCCTTTTTAACTGTAGATATACATCACCTTACACTTTGCAGGTGCTTAGTAAAAATGCATTAATTGGATTGAATTTAATTGAATCAAATAACAGAGTATGAGACAAGATTTAAAGCACAGCTGATTAGATGATTCCTTATCTTATAATTATACAGAGTTGGAGTTGGAAAGGGCTATGGAAGCCTTACACTACCACTTGAGCCTTAAGAGAAATCTCTTCTACAATTTTCTTGAAAAGTGATTATTTAGGCTCTGCCTAAATTAATATATTTCTATTTAAACCTGTGACACAAGGAAAGAGAACTGTCTACTTTGCATAAACATAATCATGTGGCTTTTTTGGTAAAAACTGACTATGAAATACTGAAGGATAACGGGTGTCAATGTACAATAGCCATATTATATTTTTTTCTATTTATCCATAGTAGAGACTATAAATAAACATCTAATGAGATAATACAGGTAAATCACTTGGCAAACCTTAATGTGCCATTTAAAGGCTAAATATTTGTGTTATAAATATTAACTGGTAATGAAGGAGCATATAAGACCCAAAAAAGTGAACCCTTTACAATTTTTAAAAAACTCATCATGCTATAGTCTCTAAAAGAATGTCCATACTGTAAGGACCAATTTTTAATTAGAAGTTTTCCCTCAAATCTTGGTCACTTTGGCAAAAGAAAAATCAGCTTCAAAATTGTGAGCCCTCCTTACATGCAGATGATATATATATATATATATATATATATATACTTTTCAGAACTGGAAGTCATCACAACTCTTGCGACTTTAGTGCTTCATTGAAATTAACAAAAGTTTCACTTAATGGATTTCAAGTAAGGCCTACTAATGGACAGGAATATTTTCAACTCTACTTATCATTACACCTAATCAAGTAACTCTCATTAATACTACAATAATGCAATACTATTATTTTATATTCATATATCATAATTTATTTGATTGTTACTTTGAACAGATGGAAGATATATAATGGGGGAAAAAGAGCTTGCTTTCATCGTTATAAATATTCTAAAATATCTAGGAAGCTATGCAGACACATGAAAATAAATTATATAATTTCAAATTCTAAAATAAAAATCATCTTTATTTGTGATATAAGTTAAACATATTGTAATTTGGTCAAGTTATCAAATCTATACAAGTAAGATTATTATTTTTCTTAAAAGATAATAGATATTTGAGCTTCATTTTCCTAAAAAAATTAAATTTACTGATACCTTAAAATATATTAAGATTTTTCCTATATTGTTAATAAGTTATTTTTATAATAATCAGTAAGAAGATTTTAATTATATTGATCTGATCCCATAATTGCTTTTTCAATAGAAAGAGAATGTAAGAATAATTTTAGTGCTCAGTTTGTCCTCTTTGTTGTGAATTTTCTTTTTTTAAAACAATTCCTTATTCTTAGGCTGTATCTTCTTATTTGCTCCCTGTATGTATTCATTTACACATTGAATAATTCTATGTGGAATATTGTCCCCCATGTAAGAGTTAACCCATCTCAATTATTATAATAATATAATTTTACTCATTGAAGACAATAGAATCAACTATTATTCATTAACATGAATTTTAAATTTTGGTTTTCCATCTTTAAATATAATGATTTCAATTTATTCACATTAAAAGCAAATTTTACTTAAATAATGGTAATGATAGAGGGCATTGCTGCAAAGTCAATTCTCTCTTCAAATTAATTTCCATTACAATTTCATTGTAATCCTCCATTAGAGCCCAAACCTATAAGTAACTATTTCCTTCAACACAGTGGAGGATAAGTGGAATCTAGGTGAATAGAGTGCTGTACTCAGAGTCAGGAATACATGAGATTGTATTGGACCTTTGACACTTACTAGCTGTATGATCCCTGGCACTATACTTAATTTCCACCTGCTCGTTTTCCTCATCTGTAAAGTGGCAATAATAATAATGTTTATCACTGATAGTTATTGTAAGTAAATGTTGACTTTCCTAACTAAAAACTTAGTAGACATGATCACATGCCTCATCAATAGACATAATTTTTATTATGTGTTTGTTTATATGTCTAATATTTAATATGTATAAATCTCAAAGATCAAAATCTTAAACTGCCAAAATCAGAGAATATTCCAAAATTATTTATTCATTGATTCGTCAAGTGTACATTAAGAGCCTAATATGAGAGAGACATTAAGATGCTGTCCTTAGTATCGGAGATATATGAACCAAGAGAAAACAAATTTCTTCTTTATGGAGCTTATATATTGCTGATGAAAATAATTACATCTAGTTAGAACAGAATTATATACAAAGAAATGTCCTTATATTAACCCTGTAAGGTTCATTACAAGTACTTCTTTCTATTTTATAGCAGTTACTGATCCAGACTGAGTTGCCTATGGTCACACAGATAGTAAGTGTTAAAATCAGGAGTAAAAATATAAAAAAAGTACTTCTTACTAAAAGACAAATATTCTTTCTATTATTCCATGGTTTCTTCTGAAATACATTAGACTACAATAGCAGGAAGGTATAGAAAGTCCTTATTCCACACAGCTCATATTGTTTTTCTCCATTAAGTTGGTGGAGGTATGGGGATGAGTAGGAAAAAAAAAGCCCTTAAAATGAGGAAAAGAGAAACTCCACAGGGCCAAAGAAAAAAGAAATTCTGATCACAGTTCTATATTGTAATAAAGTTATATCCAGTTAAAGAATAATGGACCCCAACAGTTGAGGGATGGAGTAAGCTTTCCAATTGAGATAGTAGCAATAAAGGACTTTTCTGGAGTTACTACTGAAACCAGCAGGATGAGTGACAGTGTGATGGCATCAGGGACCAGCATCCTTGACAAGATCTCTGAGATCATATAATCAGAGATGAATGCACAGTGTCAAGATCAAAGAGCCCTGAGAATAAAAGAAACTAGATTGAGAGAAGCAAATCTCAGAAGTGAAGTTTTTACTTTTTTTTAATCAGTAAAATAAGAAAAGACTGAGTGAGAACAATTACTGAGTAACAATGTTTCCAGCTTACAGAAATGTTCTTTGGCCACAGGTAAAATGCAAAGAGCTGGATTCATAGGACCTTTTTAAGTTAAAAAGAACAGGCCTTCAATACTTTAAAAAGCCATAGTCTTTCCCATTTATATTTTTAAAGCTCAAATTGATAGGCAATTTGAAACCACTGGGAGTCACAATTTCAAACTCGATCCAAAAAAAAAAAAATCTCTCCCCTTAAAGGGACAAAACAAAATAGGGAACTCAACCCCAGACATCGCTATCATTTCAACAACATATTTGCATTTCTCTATGTCAAGAATTTGATATTTTTAGTAACTACTGAAATTTGACTTGAACTTGGTTGTTTTAAATTTTGGTAAGCAGAGATAATCATAGTTAAATAGCTTTAGGAATTCAGATCACACAAAGTTTAAAAAACAAACATATGTTTGTTTTTTAAGAATTTTAAAAGAAATTAGTGAAGAAATCTGAAATCTGCATTCACTGTATTTCTGAGATCTTTGTGCTTATGGAAAAGTCAGAGTTTTAAAATCCACTTTAATTAGACTTTGTGTATCATTTGGTATACGTGATCCTGAGCAACTCACTTAACCACGGTCTCAGTTTCCTCAATTATGAAAGGTTGATAATAATAACATCTACATATCTATCAGCAGAGTTATGTAGATGAAATGAAATATTTGCAAAGTGCATTGCATAGTGTTTGGCACATGTTCAGTACTACATAAATGCCTATTACCCTCTTTCCTTCCTTTCTACTAGACTATGTTTTCTCTTTGGCATGCATGTACGTGCGTGTATGTGTGTATATATAAATGAAAAATGGTGTTCTATGCTTTCTGCTTTCACTTATTTCCCAAACTCTTCCTATCTGGCTAGATAACCATATTTGTATCTATATCTGTATCTTGTTATCATTTTCTTTAGTAGGGAGTGACACTAATGGGAGTAGAAGGTAGAGACAACAAATAAAGAACAGTGAGAAGCATAGCAAGATTGGTGACACTTGTGTGAAAAGATATAGATGCAGGGAATGTGTGTGGCCAATACACAGACTTGGAGAGTTAACTCATACCTGTAAAGCTAAGGGCTGAATATATCTTCAGGTATTATAATTATCCTGTTCTCCCATTCTGATCTCAAGCATGAATTCTCTGCAAGCACTCTAGTCTATGCCAAGTCTGCAGGCATACAGTGTAATTTCTGCCAGGTGTTGTTCCATACTGTCCCCTATGATGCTGCTGGTTACTGCCAGGTATAGGTCAACTCAGCATATAATTTTGAAGCATCTTCTCTGCCCCAAGCTTTTTATTTCAGGTCATTCTTATCTGCATTGCTCTGGACAGAGAGCTGATGTTGGCCTTTCACTTTAACAGAAATTTATAGCCCAGAGGCTTAAGCTACAGTTCCTTTAGGAAGGCAAGAATCTCACATGTTGATATCAAACTCATGAAAAACCATTAATTGTTTCTCTTTTTTCCACCATTGTTCTCTGTCCTTCTTTACCAAAGAGGAATGATGACATCAAGCATGTGATGTCTTGAATTGAAAGTGAATTGGATTTAAGTGAGGCAGGGCTGGACAAAGCACCAGCCTCACTCTCTCCTCTAGAGTCATCTGGGTCCAGTGCCAAAACATAGATCAGGATGACTGGAGATGACCTTGGATGCAGTGGGAGACCTTGATATTTTTAAGCTAAGGTCTTTCCCAGGTCTCAATAGGAGGTGAGGTCCCTCCGAACAGTTACTATATTAGGTATTCACCAAAAATAGCTTTTCCTAAGAACCAAGGCCACAAAAGAGTCCATCATTTAATTAGCACCCAAAAAGCATTAAGATTTCTTTTTTTTCTTTAATTTATACATGTTACTTTCCAAGGACAAAGTATCTCTCTTAAGTCTCAATCTAGAGCTGTCACAACCATAAAAAAAATCTATCAGAATATAAGCAGAATCTGAAGTTGGAAACTGGAATGGGAAGCACAAATGCTTAGAAATAAGCCAACCTCAAACTGTATTGTGCTCCTGGAATGTCCGATGAATATGAGCTTAGTGGAAGAGGAAAGAGTCAAATAACTAAGGGAGTATTTCTCACAAAAAATAGAATTTTTTTATTGTTTTCTGTATATTTGTATGTGTATACCTGTGTGTGTGTTTTCCATTGGTTTTCACTAGGGCCTTATCTCTTCCCATATTTCTGCTATTAATTGAGAATCAATTTTGAAGTTGCCAGAGGATTTGGGAGGCAGGCTGGATAGAAGAGTTTCTTTTTTCCTTTCTTTCTGATTTTGATGTTCATGATGTTTGATTTTCATTAAAGGGAAAATGAGTGTAAATTCACTGAATATAATAAGCATTACAGGTATAAAACCTCAAGTAAAGTTAAATATAAAGTATATTTTATCTAATTCTCTTACTAAATCTTCATAACTGGACCAGAAAAGTAGTGCAGAAAGCAGAATGGATTAAAAACTATAATCTTACAATATGTTGTTTACAAGAAACACATTTGAAACAGGGGGATACACAAAGGGCAAAGGAAAAAGGTTGGAGCAAAATGTATTATGATTCAGATGATGTAAAAAAAGCAGGAGTAGAAATCTTAATCTCAAACAAAGCAAAAATAGAAATAGATATAATCAAAAGAGATAAGAAAAGAAAGTATATCTTTATAAAAGACACCATAGACAATAAAACAATATCATTACTTAACATATGTGCACCAATATGTATAGCATCCAAATTGTTAGAGGAGAATGTAAAAGAGTTATAGAAAGAAATAGACAGCAAAACTGTGTTAGTGGGGGACCTCAACCTCTCCCTCTCTGACCTTGATAAATCTAATCTCAAAATGAACAAGAAAGAAGTTAAGGAGGTGAATAGAACTTTGGATAAGGTAGATATGATAGATCTCTGGATAAAACTGAATGGGAATAGAAAAGAATATACCAGTTTCTGAGCAGTACATAGCACATACACAAAAACTGACCATGTATTGGGGAATAAAAACCTCACAATCCAGTACAGAAAGGCAGAGATACAGTTGATGCATCCTTCTCAGATCACAATGCAATAAAAACTATATGTAATAAAAGGCCATGGAAAGATAGACCAAAATTTCATTGGAAACCTAATAATCTAATGAATGGGTTATACAAGATATCATAGAAATAATCAATAACTTCATTCAAGAAAATGACAATAATGAGACAAGTTACCAAAATTCATAGGATACTGCAAAAGCAGTTCTTAGGGAAAGTTTTATATCACTAAATGCCTATATGAATAAAATAGAGAAAGAGGCAATCAATGAATTGGGAACACAGCTGAAAAAGCTAGAAAAAGAATAAATCCAAACTCCCCAATTAAATACCATATTAGAAAAAGTTTAATTGGTGAAATACTAAGGTCTTAAAGAAGTCTTAATCAGGATTATTCTATATTCTAGTCACCAAATTCACTAATCCTGAAGACTTTTACTATTATGTACCACAGTGCATCAGCATTACGCTCTATATATAGTTGAGCAATTTTGGAAGTCACAAGATGTAGAGCACAGTAGAATCAAATGTAGTGTTCCACAGTAGCCACCTAGACCAACTCAGAACTGAGCAAGAATGCAGTCTACAAATGGTCATGAAGCCTTTACTCAAAGAATTCAACTAAAGGAGATGACAGAACCTGCCAAGACTGATCATTTATCTTTGATTTAGCATAAATTATTAGATGGTATTTTCTGAAGTTAATCTGAAATTACAATATTTGTTTCCTCTTTCTATTGCTTTAAGCTTTGCCTTCTGGGAAAATAAAGCAAATGTAATCCCTTTACTATATGATAGTCCCATCATCTACTTAGAGATAAAAATCACCCTGTCTTCTTTTCTCATGATTAATATCACTCATCTCTTCAAATTTTCCTCACATAGCATGAAAGGAAGGTCTTAGACCATCATGGTTGCTCTTTTCAAAACATACTCAAGATTTTTAAAGACTTTTCCATTATACTTGGTACTAGATATTGTCCTCTACATGTAACCCAACCAGAAAAGAGTCATTTTAGGCATTCACACACATAGCCTTGGATATTATGCCTTACACTTCAGTTTAGGTTCACATTTACTTGTTTTTATTCCATTCCAAGCTATTCATTTACATTAAGTTAAACCCACAAGATAATTCTCAGCTATGTACATCTGGAAATCTTAAACTCAGTTTCCTCTTTTGTTAAAATGGGATGATAATTTTGCCTGTCTCCCAGGGTTTTTGTGAGGATAAAATGAAATGATATTTGTAAAGCACTTAGCACAGTGCCTGGTACAGAGTAGGCAATATACATGTTAATTACTACTACTACTACTACTACTACTACTACTACTACTACTACTACTACTACTACTACTACTCCTCCTCTACTACTAACAACTGAGAGTATATGACAAGCATGAGAGCTGGAGCCCATAAAATGACATCATATGAGCAATTATCAATTTCACATGGGAGCAAAGTCAGGGAAATAACCAATCTCCCTTTTGCAAGCAAATGAGGTCTCCCTTATTTCTTCAACAAGTTTTTCAAGTCTTGTCCCTTTCTATTCTGACCTTAACTATCTTTAGTATAAACTGTTCCACTGAGAAGCAGTGGAAATTAGAAAATTCAGACATCCTAAATAGTAAATATTTACTGAGTGTTAGGGGAGGGGGTAAGTGGAATAGTGAATTTTGTCTGTGGAAAAAGGAATGCTATTCTTTGGAAGATAAGACTAGAAAATCTAGGTTCTCAATTTGGATTGTCTTTTTCACGGTAAGCTCTTTCAAATTTTCGTAGATGACATCTTCATTAGTTTCTTCAATGTTTATCTTCAAATCTTATTTTCATGCTACCTTGCTATCTGCCTTACCACTGTCTTGTTCCTCCCTACCTATGTTAGTACCATCCCCTGTATTCAAACTCCAGATTTCAAATCTCAAAACACTCATCCTGGAGATTAATCATTATCTTGTTTGGCAAATGAAAGAGCACAAACTCACACAATCTATTCTATCTCAGCTAAAAACATAGCTCAGAACATTTGCTTTAAGTCAGCTCAGAGTATAATTTTAACCTGGCTTCACTACTTTGGGACTTCTCTGACTTTTTTATCATTCCCCAAATTAGCTACTTTTCCCTAATCCCTCTTCCTGCCCCCAACTTCCACGTTCAACTTCACTTTCTATGTCATTTTCAATTTCCTTTTCTATATTGTTTATATAGATTATAAACTCCTTAATGGAAGGGACTGTCTTTTTTTAATAGTTTATTCCCACCATGTAGCATAATGTTGGCCTTATAACAATCACCTGATAAATGATTACTGACTGATTGACTATCTAGCTGGTCCCAGGGCCCTCTAATATCTGCTTTATGAGGATGCCCTTATTCTGTTCTGCTTTCCCCATCTCTGCACAGCATAGCAATTGTTTATAGTATAAACCAAACTAAATATTAGTTATTTCTTTGATTTTGCTCCCATGTGGAATCGATAATTGCCTATATGCTGTCATTTTGTGAGTTCCAGCTCTCATGCTTGTCATATGCTCTCAGTTGTTAGTAGTAGAGTAGTATTAGTTAGTAGTAGTAGTAGTAATAGTAGTAGTAGTAGTAGTAGTAATTGACACATATATTTCCTGCTCTGTACCAGGCACTGTGCTAAGTGCTTTACAAATATTATTTCATTTTATCCTCACAAAAACCCTGGGAGACAGGCAAAATTATCATCCCATTTTAACAAAAGAGGAAACTGAGTTTAAGTGAGATTTCCAGATGTACACAGAGGAGAATTATCTTGTTGATAGGAGTTCAAAGCACTTAACTTTCCTATAGCCTCTCTCACCATCCCTGAGACCCTTCAGATGGAGCACTACTCTATTACATGGATTGTTTCTCCCCAAAGAAAGTACATTCCTTGAGGTCATAGTTTGTCTCACTTTTGTATTTGTAGCACCAGAGATTACCACCATGCTGGATGCACAGTAAGAGATAAATATTTTCTTTTTCATTTATTCATCTATACTCTGAAATTCCTTTTTAAGTCCCAGTTTAGTTCATTACTAGACGTGTATTATTTCTCATGAAAGGACATCATGCACCTGGTTTCTTGCTAAAATATTCTCCATGCTGCATCACAGATATTCTATAATTTAGTTAAAGTAACATGCTTTATAATTCTCAAATTGCACATACTAGCAAATATAAATATTTCATCTTTCCATTTCAAACCATTTATGATCTCATCCATTAAAATGCAAGTTCCTTAGTAGGAAAGTGTAAATTTTTTCTTTTTTTTAAAATTTCTAATACCTAGAACAGTGCCTGGGTAGTAAAAGGCGATTAACCAAGCCTGCTGAGATTCACTGGGTTGTTGCTATCCACACCCTGCCTCACTTCTATTGTCTTCTGAACATATCACTATTCTAGTCAACTGAATTGTCTCATCCATTAGATGCTTTTTTTCCTTTGCTTCAACTCTCTTACTCATTCTCTGATCAAGATGGATATAGGAACAAAAAGGGAAAGTTTGGTGTCTAAAATGACAATTTCTTTTCTTCTGCCTCTGGAGCTGACCCAATTTACAATACTGTAAAAGTTCCAAAGTGCCTGGGATGATAGCTTGTACCGTATGGGCATTAGCAGTAAGGATAAGTTCACTAAAATTCCACCTGCTCTTCATAGTATGGAAAGGAATTCTGGTTTTTCAAAAGATATGTCAGATGATACCACTGGCTTTTGTCAATCGTAACAAACTAGAAAGACTTGGAGTACAATCTCAGTAAAATCTACTGTCCAAAAAATGGTCTAACTTAGTTCACAGAAACCTACTACCTAAAGATAGACTACCAGATAGCATATGAATTTATGTGTATGTAAGTACACACACACACACACACACACACACAGAGGCAAATATAGCCGTACTCTAGTGCAATATTTACCTAGATTCTGTACTTCAGAGTGTGTATATGCCTATGTGTGTATATATATATATATACATATATACATATATATGTATATATATACACACATGCACATATACATGTATGTGTATATACATAGCATATATATGCATACCATATACATATATACACAAACACCTATATGTATGTATGTACATATCTATTTCATGGAATAATTGATATAAAAATAATCGATAATAAGTTTATGTGTGCACATGCATACATACATGGAAGTGTTTATGTTTGCACACATGAGAACTAATTTTACTATCACACTTTAAGGTTTTCGAAGTGTTTTATTTATATTCTTTATTTCATTCATCACAAAATCCCTGTGAAATAGGTGCTATTAATATCTGCTTTTTATTGTTGAGAAACATGAAACTCAGAGAGATTAGAGGGTGTATCTAGGAGTATACAGATATAGTTGGCCATAGATATAAGATGGCAAAGATTATAAGCCGGAATTAACATCACATCTTCTTTGACTCCATGTCCAGTACTGTAAGGCAAGCTATATGTACATAGCTTTGTAAGTGGAAGAAGTACATAGCCCAGATGAAGTAACAGATATTTTGAAATCATGAACCATGATTATCCAAGCAGTATGACTGCTTTCATTGAATCCCTTTTTTGTACACATGACCTGTGCTAAATATAAAAGAAGCTAGACCAAATCACATAAATATCCTAACCCTCAGTGAAAAGAATGGAATTTCTCTGCTCTTTACTTGTACTCAGTGGGTAATGATGCAGCACTGATTATACACAAGAGCAAACCCGGGCTAAAAGAGCACAGCAAATGAGAACTGTAATACTGTTCTAAGTGGATTCTATTCAGGCAAAATTGAAAGAGCACAGAATTAAGTGCTTTGCCATATTTTAGCTTTTCCTCTTCTTTTCTACCCCTCCTGCCTATAAATAATTTTTTTCTTTCAAAATTTACTCCCCTTTCCACCGTCATTTTTTCAAATAATGATAGAACAGTCTATCAAGTTTAAATCAAGTTTAAACAGACAGTGTTGACGAAAAGAACAGCGACCTGGGAATCAGAAGACCTAGGTTCTAGTCCTGGCTGTGCCCTTAAATCACTGTGTGCTGGGGTGAATTTCTTCACCATTAGAAGCTTCCATTTCCTCCTTTGCAAAATAAAAAGATTGGAGAAGGCATACTCGACACACCATTCCAGCTCTAATATTTTCTAGTGCTATGATTCTCTGAGCCAATGAATTACAAGAAATATGTTCATTAACTTTCTTAAGAAACATTTTGTGGTAACTAAATGATAAATACTTTAGGATCTTAATAAGTGTTGCTTTGTTGATCAAGGATTGCTAATTCAATCACTACTCTCAAATCATTTCCTATTCCTTGGTCAAACTGAATAGGAGACAGCTATAACTAAACTCCATGGTTTTAGAAGATAATCTTAAAATAACCCAATTCTGTTTATACTGAAATTCATGTTTTTAAAACAATCATACTACTTCTAAATATTTCGCAAGACTTAAGGTACATGAACTTATTCTTACATAAAACAATATACACAGTAAATTTAAGGAAATTTTTACTAAATCTTTTTTTAAATGATCATTTGTTAATGATTGGCTAAAAATGTATAAGTATGTGTAGGATAACGGTTATATTATAATGTCACATAATATTTTTGAAGAAAAAATTATACCTCAAATCATGATTTTGAGTTGGAGCCAAATGTTACAGGTCTTCTACTTTATTCCCATTGCTTTTTAAGAACTTAGTGGTTTCCTTATTACTACCTTGCTTAAAGAGTATGAGTCTAGTGATTTTGGTCTCCCCCTCAAGTGAAATACGGATGTTGATTTAAAAAAGCAGTGAAAATATAGGACTGAGAAACTAAATCTGTAAGTTTTTATTTCTAGATGTAACTTCCAGGAGATTATTCAATTAGTACACATTTTTTAGGTACCTACTATGCACAAACAATGTGATAAGTGCCGGAAGTACAGAGAAAGGCAATAGACTGTCCCCTATCCCCTGCCCCCCACCCTGTCACCTTAAGAAGTTTTTAGTCTAATATAGAAGAAAATATACAAGTACCTGTGAACCGACAAAATCTATGCAGGATAAATTGGAAAAAAAAACAATAGAGGTAAACACTAGAATAAAGGAGGATCAGGAATGACTTCTTACAGAATATGGGATTTTAATTAGGATTTGATGGAAGTCAGGAAACTCTACACATAGTTGAGGAAGAAAGAGGATTCTAGGTCTATGGGAATAGCCAAAAATGTCCAGAGTTCTGAGATGGACAGTTTTGTTCAAGGGCTAGTAATGAGGCCAGTTACTTTAATCCAGACTTCATGGGAACGTACACGCTTTAAGAAGACTGAAAAGGCAGCAGCTTATGAAGACCTTTCAAAACTGAGCATAGATTTTTGTATTTGATCTTGAAGGTCTTAGGGGACCACTGGAGTTTATTGAACAGGGGAGGACAGTGAGTTCAGACCTGAACTTTAGGAAGATCACTTTGTCCAGAGATATTTGAGCAGAAATCCCTTCTACCATAGCTGCAACAAATTGTCATGCAAAAACTGCTTGAAGACATCAAGGTGGAAGGTACCCAAGAGATCATGAGAAAAACCATGAATTTCCTTTATATTTTTACTTTTATTTTAAATTTATATAATAAAACAAGCATTTCTATGGTATAATACAATAGAATGATTATTTCAATGAAACTGTAAATCTACAATGCATAACTTGCTATTCCTTTCAAATATACTGCAAACTTATGATGTAAATTTTTTTTTTCCCTTCCCCTAATGGCCCTGCCCTAGAGATGGCAACCATTAGACATATCTGGGTGTGTATGTTGTGCTTGTATATGTATGTGTATATACAGATGTATATTGTGTATATATACATACATATACTCCTGAGATCATAATGCAATAGAATTTATGTGTAATCAAAGGCCATGGAAATATAAACCAAAAACTGATTGGAAACTAAATAATCTAATCCTTAAGAATGTGCTGGTTAAACAACATCATAGAAACAATCAACAACTTCATTCAAGAGAATGATAATAATGAGACAACATAACAAATTTTATGGGATTCTGAAAAAGCAATTCTTAGGGAAAATTTTATGTCTTTGATTACTACATAAATAAAATAAAGAAGGAGGAGATCAATGAATTGGGTATGTATCTGAAAAAGCTCGAAAAAGAACAAATTGAAAATGCCCAAGTAAATACCAAATTAGAAATACTGAAAACGAAAGGAGAGATTAAGAACATTGAAATTAAGAAAACTATTGAACTAATAAATAAAACTAGGAGTTGGTTTTATGAAAAAATCAATAAAATTGATAAGGCTTTTAGTCAATTGGATTAAAAAAAGAAAGAAGCAAACCAAATGCCCAATATCAAAAATGAAAGGGGTGAACTCACCTCCATTGAGGAAGAAATTAGAGCAATAATTAGAAATTACTTCGTCCAACTTTATGCCCACAAATTCAATGATATAAATGAGATGGATGATGATTTAAAAAATATAAATTTCCCAGATTAACAGAAGAGGAAGTTGAATACTTAAATAACCCCATCTCAGAAGAAACAAATTGAAGAAGCCATCAATGAATTCTGTAGGAAAAAAAAAAATCTCTAGGACCAGATGGATTTACAAGTGAATTCTATCAAATATTTAAAGAACAGTGAACTCCAATACTATGTAGACTATTTGGGAAAATTGGTGAAGAAGGAGTCATCCCAAATTATTTTAATGATACAAATATGGTTTTGATACCTAAACCAGGAAGAGTCAAAATGGAGAAAGAGACTTTTAGGCCAATTTCTCTAGCGAATATAGATACAAAAATTGTCAATAAGATTTTACCAAAAGAATACAGTACCTTATCATGAGGGGATCTGAATTTATATCCTAACTCTGTTGTATTTTTCTTTCCTTATGTGACTTTTAGGATTCTTTGTTGGACTTTAAAGTTCAGCAAAAAGTTAGGCTAGACATCCAACATTGAAAATAAATGGATTCTTTCCTTTAAAGGAAAGCTAATGATTTTACTAGAGACATTCAAAGGAGTGCAAGGTAGAGACAACAAAGGAAGCATACTAAGACATCTCAATTATCTCACACACTGGTTCTAAGACCTGTACCTCAAAAGTAGAACTGGAGGAGAGCAAGTGAAAAATACAGTAAGGATATCCCCCCAATATAGTCTAAGCCATGAATAGCAGGGAAAAAATGGTCTTGCATGAAGCTACTTCTGAGATTTGTTGCTTGCTTACTCAAAACTGTCATAAGAACTCTTGGGTTTAACACATATAATTCTAAGTAAAAGACAACACCAGCATCATAAACTCAGGTGTTTTATCAATATAGGTGATTTTCTATTCCAGTAGGATTGATTAAATTCTTATACTTTAGACAATTAGGATTTTGGAAGTTTCACAAATCAGAAGGTTCCATATTAGGGAGTGGGGGAATCAAGAGATAGAACAGTACAGAAACAAGAAATTCTTGTTAGAATAAGTTGATATGGCTAGGGCATAGAATGAACTTGAAAAAGAATAGGATGGTAAAGCAGGGATTTTTTAAATACAAAAACAGTGAGCCTGGTAAAGTCAATTGATCACTCTAGGATTTCTGTTCTTTTTCAAGAGACTTAAGTAGTGTGACTAGATATTATCCTAGATTTCCCCTAGAAGTATCTCCCATGATTATATAACCATTCTCTCCCCACCCCCACCCCACCCCTCTACTGGGATCAATGATGAGGGAAAAAATTATAAGTATTTATGGCACTGAAATGTGGCATCAACTTACAATGTCTAGAATTTGTATCACCAAGGCATTGTTAACAGCACTCTTATTGCAAAGTATAAAAGACTCTCCTTATAGAACTTGGAAGAAAAACATTTTTTCTGACACCCAAATGCCAAATTCCAGAACCAGAAAGTTAAATCTGTCACAGTGACCAAGAAGTTAATAAACATGATCACCACTGGAGGTAAAGCCATTCCCAAGCCTCCCCACTCTGCCCAGGCCTGCTCACAAGCAAACACTCATAAGCTTGAGCCTTACCATGTCTGACTGCCTGCTATGCCCCAATCCAACACACTCACTTCCTCCTGGTTCTGCCCCACCCTTCCTATTCTGGCTGTTCAGCAAGTTCCTCCCACAGAAAGTGTTTTAGACCTCCAGGTGATTCAAGTAGGTCACATGAGCCTATTAATGAATTTAATTGCTATTTAAATTGCTATTACAAAATCCAAGCAGCTGTTTTAATGTACAAATGGTAAGAAAAAAGAAAGCTTTCTCTACAGTAAGACTTGAGATTATAATGAGTAATATGTTTTGTCCCACAAATATCAACTCCACAATCTTTTATTAGGTTCATCTTTGTGATTTTCCCTTTTCTTCTCTCTTCTAGATTTTTTTATCTAATTTAAAAAGGGCTATATCTCATGATCTGCCGATAAATATTTAACAATTTGATCTTTGAGAAAAATGTGCACATGTTCAATTTTAATTTGCATTATGATTATTTTCTCAATTTTATTATGTTTAGACAATAAACAAAACAGCAAATGAAACCTTAATTTGTACTGTTACCCATTTCAGAGTTATAAATGCACTGAAAATTTAACAAATAGCTATTATGAGCTGGTATGAGATGGCTTGATAACAACCCTGGGCAGGTAATAGTTTCTTAATCTAGTGTGAGTAGATTTGAGATCTTTTATTTTTCTTCCCTAGAGTTGGTTTTAGTTAACAATGTGAGGAATGTGGGCACATGATTAAGAGAATGAGGGAAGAGGGAAAAAGAATCGCTACTAAAGAAAAGGAGAAAAATCAAGGAGTGCCTGTTTTAAAATCTTGGATAAAATATCACTAAACAAAAAACAAAACAAATAAAAACATATGACAAGATTAATCATGAAAGGACACACATTACAGCTTGACAGATTCTGAGATTTGGAGTAAATCTTAAAGTTCTTCCAACTGAACTTTCCTTTCAATATTGGAATCTTGTTGTAACAGTAAGCACCTCAAACATACACTGGTGGTTCTGGTATCACAGGTTCTTAGATCTGCATTCGTAAAAGGAAAGCAACTTTCATATGGTTAACAATCACTTTAATCAAGCACACGTATCATTTCTTTAACCAAGTACATGTATCATTTGGTTAGTTCAGAGGAGTCAACAAACTGACATTTTAGTTTTCAAAGCCAGGGGGCTCCTTTAGCAGCTTCCCAGAGTCCTCATCTGGCCAAACGAACACTTCCAGTCATTAAGCCGAAGTAATCAACAGACATGGCTTCCTGTGCATGATCATAATTCAGTAGACAGGTAAGAACTCTCTGACCGCTGTTACCAAAGAGGGAAGCACTGACATCTGGGTTTTCAAAGCCACGGGGCTCCTTAAAGTGGCTTGCACTTGACTTTGTTTTGAGTTAGGGAGGGCTTGTGCAAGGTCACCAGCCTGACTTTCTCCTCCTGAGTCATCTGGATTCAGTGATCAGATATTCATCAGGATGACTGGAGATGGTCCCCAGTGCCTCAATAGGAAAAAAAAAGGTATTTGGGACCCTCCTACAAAACAACTTCCCTAATCAAGCTTCCCACAATGAGTAGATCCCTGAATAAGTGGGAAAGATACTTTTTATTAATCACATTATTCAATCAGAGGAACTTTTAGTAAAACAAAAACAACAAAAGATCCTAATTTGATTGTCATCACACTTCTCTACAATCTTCCAAAAGCACTATGTAAATGTTCTTTAACCCTTTTATTCTGTTCAAAATATATTTTAGATTGTTCAAAAGGGGCAGAAAAGAACTCCCATAGCACATGTTTAAAGCAGCTTATGAAAATACAAGTTTCAAAATAGTCCTACTCTCTTTACATGTAAATAGTATTCTTTCTTAGATTTAGAGTGTAAATGGCAAGGACAAAAAATTAGGATCACAAATTTAGAAAGGAGAGTTGAGTGGACCTCCCTACAGTATTATTCACCTGGATATCTGGATCCATGTATATAACACTGTATTACATTTAATAATATTTTATTTTTGCTAGTTATGTTATATTAATCTAATATTTATAGAATCCAGTTAACAAATAAAGATTATTTTAATCATTCTCTTCAGATGACAAAGCCAGAGGCAGGTAGATACCATAGTGGATAGAGCACTGGCTCTGAAATTGGGAACACGAGTTCAAATGTGGCCTCAAAAGCTAACAAGTCAATTAATCCCTCTTGCTTCAAAAAACTTTTTTAAAGAAGAAAAATCCAGATAAAATTACTGGATCAAGAACCTTAATTTCTTGCCCATAATTTTCCAGAGAAGGAAATTGAGTTTTGAACTGTTTACTTGTTTTACCCAAGTCACATGGCAATAGAAAGTAATGTGATAAAGTAGGGAAAATGGGACCTAGAATCACGACATCCAGGTGAGTTCCCTGACTCTAAGAATAGTGAACTGTGTAATCATGATCAAATCATATAATTTCCCAAAGCCTTAATTTACACATACATAAACCATTATAATATTTTAGTATGTACATTAAAAGACTGTGGGAAAAGTACTTTGTTAAAGGAAATAAATGTACATTTGAATTATCATCATTTTTCGTTCTTGGAGACGATTCTAATCCAGGAGTATCCTGTGAATATTGTGTGTACACACTATACCCTCATATACACACATGTATCCACATATGTTGATATAAACTTAATTGCCTACATATGTTTATATATGTATATGCATATATATGTGTGTTGAAAACAATGCATGAAGTTTAGTGATATAATGGATAAATGAAATCAAAGCTTCAAGTTCAATCTTCCCCAGGTAAGGTCACACAATATGTGTTCCACTACCATTGTGGAGTCCATTTTGGTCAACCAATGAGTCATCCTGCAAATACTCTTCAAAGTCACAGAGGAAATGGACAAAAGACAGTAGATATTTCACCTGCAGTAAAACAATAGATTTTTATTCATCGTACATCATTTTCGCCCCACAGAAAACCCTTGCAGAACTTCCCTGGGTAGAGCTTCCCTTAGTAACTGCCCTGTTGAAACTCCCCATCTCACCTTCTCCTGGTCTAGGGCCAATAGAAACTGGACTCTATGCTTCTTAGTCTTAGTAGATGGCTGAGATCACAAGAGTGACTATATCCTGATAACTGACTGGCAGCATTTCTAGATGGAGATAAGGGGGCTGCATTAAGAGAAGCTAAAAGGCACAGTATTCTTGTTGCATTTCCTTATTGTTAGGGTAAAGTAAATTTTTTTCCAGTGTTAAATGTTCAGTACCTTATGAGTACCTCATTTTGTACTAACATGGAATGTGAACTAAGAATGTGCTAGTTTTAGAGTCATGCCTACAACATCAATCCAGACTTATAATCACATTTTGGGAGAGAGAAAAAGGGGACTGTGTGTCTAATAATGAATCAGTAGCAGCATTTTCATCCAAGGACAGCAAATTTCATTCCTTCTTTTTATTCATAGAAGTAAATTATCAAAACTATTTGAAGAAAATTTGTTAGAATTCACTTCAAGTATCGCTGTGTCATTAAATTTAGAAATGTTTTGAGTAGCTCAGTGCAGTGTCTGAAAGGATCCCCTTTTACAAGACTTTGGTAAACAGTTGACTTACAAATTAAGCACCCACTACCATATAATAGTATGGCCTTCTTTGCCAGATAAAGAAAAATCTCTAAGCTTTTGGCTGTAATACCTCTCTTGCTGTGGCTTAACTCTATCATTAAGTGATACAATAAGGAAACTAGAAGAACTTATTTTGGCAAATAATAAATAAAATTCTTTCCAAAATGCAGATGCCATTTCATTAAATGGAAAGGGCTTAAATGCTTAGCCTCTCTGTTTACACACACTGTGTACTCAAATACATCCAAATACCATTAAATGCGTTAATAGGTTTGTGCTTCTTTTTTGAGTGAAAATTCACACAGATGGATTTAAGTGAATTCAAGACACAGAGTGACATCTGTCATTTTATTTGGACTCCAATAGGCCTTCACTGACTGCTGGCTATGTGAAACTTCCAATTGATTACAACAAGAGCTTTCCCAAGTTTTTTATCTAACAAATTTCTTGGAATTTATAATGAAAATACATTTTTAGTAAAACTTTGGGAATGTACTTGATTGATACTATTGGAAAAAAGGCTACTAAGATGGAAGGAAATTCCATGTATGGTTATTGGGATACTTTGGAAGAATAAGAAAAGAATATAATATAATTATCAATGGCAATTTTTCATGAAGATGAGCCAGCAACAGGAAAACAAACAAAAGATACTTAATAGGTCATTTTGGCTAGATAAAGGAATAAAATTATTTTATTTTCTTGTAAAGAAGACCTACCTTTCCTTACGAAATCCAAGGAGTTTTTAGAATAGTAAAGCTAAGAAAAAATTAAAAGCTATCCTTTCAGAAAAGAATGACCATAGTTTCTAAGCATGTAGCTAAGCTATAAAAAATCATTTCATATATTTTGGTGAAATGAATTAACTTATTGTGGGAAATGTTTTCAAAGTATTTAGATGAAAAGTTATTTTGACACATATACATCTAATATTGTATAAAATACTGAATATAATAGGCTTCCCAGTGCAACTGCAGCATAAAATTAGCTCAGATCTCAGGACGGTACTAAGACCTCAATCTATTTTATACTGGTGATTAACTAAAAATGTTGAGATATTATATAAAAGGTTATAGGAAAAAAATAACTTTTTTTCCTTCAATTTTCTTAAAATGCTACACAGGTAATCAGAATCTGCATTCATCTCACATGAACTTGCCTTTTCTACATTACCTAATTAATCTATAGGGTACTATACAAATTGCAATGATATTAAAATAAAAAAGATCTTTGTTTTAGCCAGGAAGTTTTGCTTTTTACTATGGTTTTTACTATATCATTAGTCAAGAGGCAGTTCTGAGTCTATAGCTAGAATAATGTACACATCTGCACTTGTGGAGGACATTCCTTCATCAGGAATTTCTTTCATGAATGAAATCACAGATACAGTCTTCAGGCTATCAACCCCCAAAAGAACAAAAATAACCATAATTGGTTTCCTAAATGTATTATCTAACACATATTCATAGACAACAGAAAAAAAATCTCACATTATGTATGTATTGCAATGCATGCCTAATTCTGCGTCTTGAAACTATCACCTCTCTCACAGAAAGTGGAAAGCAGAGATCACTATCAGCTCTCTGGAATCTTGGTTGGTTATTGATTTTATCAGAAATATTAAGTCTTTCAAAGTTGGATTTTTATAATGTTATGTGGATCTCCACATTCTGCTCTTTTTCTTTGTTCCTGTGGTTTTCTCTTTCTTTTCTTTTATATTGGGAGGACAAGAAGGAGAGAAAGTAAATGCATGTTAAATAAAAAACAAAATGATAGAATACAAAACAAAAATGTGTCTCCAGGTAAAATATTCCTCAGTACAGTTTTGCAATACTCACATAGTGCTGCTGTACTTTAAAATCTTATCAGTGTTAGTTTATTTGGGGAAAAATTACTCAACTTTGTATATAAGTAGTATGATTTTTTAAAAAATCAGATTCTTATTCATTATGAGAAATAAAGGAGACAACTCAATACTTCTACCCATTTAGGAATGGAAAGAAAAGTACTTGCCACCCTCTGGTACTAATTTGTAATGTGACCTTGGGAAAAATCACTTTGCACTTATGAGACTTTATGGATGAAATCATCAACTGAAGTTATGAACTCTGATGTGCCTTTCTGGATCAACTTTCCAAAATCCTACAATTCTAAGGAAGTAGAAATCTGGGATCAATCATGATTAGCTTTATTCTGAGTTTTGGCAACACATATCAGAATCCTCATGCCTGGTCAGAATCAAGACATCTCAGTAGCCTAATAAATTACCTCCTTCAGGTACTGGTTATCAGAGGTGTCATTGAAAAGATGTCTCCTAACCTAGACAAGAAATAAAGAGGGACTAGAGCTTCTTTAAACTTAGAACAAATAGTTGGCACCTATGCGCAATAAGGAGTGACAAGAGATACATATGACAAAATGGATAGCATTTATACAAGACTTTGAGTTTTGTAAAGTGGATCAGATATGTTATCTTATTTGATGCTTACAACAACCTTGTGAGTTACACTCTATTATTATAATTCCCCTTTTACAAGTAAGGAAATTGAGGCTATGAGAGACTAAGTGAATTGTCAAGAATAACACAGTCAGTAAGCATCTCCTGTAATGTTCTTACTTGGTTTTCCTGACTTCACCATGACTTTCCATTTCACTTGAAAGTCTCATGTTTGAAGTGATTTTTTAAGAAGACATTTTAAGAGTATCATAGATGAATAAAAGTATCATGATTGGAAAACAGAGGTAGGGAAAGATTTAGTACACAAAATTTTCACCTTTCAGGCACTCCAGTTTTAGTCCTGGGTTTTCAAAAAGCGGTAATGTTTGTTAAGTTTATCTGCTGTGGGAATACTTACAAACTTTACAAGTAAATATCATCAAAAATAAACTGACAGCAAAGAATGCTACTCACACCCAGAAAGAAAGATGATTGACTAAATATGTAGGGTAATACATAAATTATCATTGTCATCCCCAGAGATAGGGAAATTGAGATGAGAGAAAATCAGTGTTTGTAAATTTTAAGTAAATACAATAATAATAATAAATTTGAGTTGTAGGTGTTAAACTTGGAACATTTTTACCTTAAATTTGACTTTCATGCATGCTCCTTGTAACAGTCAATCAGCATACATTTAAGCAGCACCTACTGAGTTAGGTGCCAAAGAATATTCAAGAAGTATAAAACAGTATTTACCCTATATATGTGGCATGGGTGGGAAAATTAGTTATGTATTCATTCATTTCCTTAACATTTCTTAAGTTATTAGGTACAAATCACTCTATTAGCTGCAAGAGATAATAAAAATAAAATGGAAAAATTACTCTTGTTCTCCAGTTGCTTAAAATTTACTAAGGGTAATCAGACATAAGGGAAATAAAAAGAAAATCATAAAATTCTATTCTATAACAAGAGCATAAGCAAAGTAGTATTGAAGGATTTTAGAGTTGGACAGGTCCTTATAGATTATCTAATCAAATGTCCTCATTTACAGATGAAAAATAATGAGGTTCACAGAAAATATCCTATGCAAAAAGTTATGAGGATAATAAGTGGCAAACTTAGAACTGAATCAGTTTTCTGACTCTAGATAGTATTCTTTCCTACATGCTATTTTTGGAGAATACATATGATTAATATAAATGAATAACCTTGCATTTTGATGTTTTAATGTATCCACAACCCAATAAATGTCTTCTTCCACAGATGTAGATTGACATTTACCCATGCCATCTTTTTCTGTGATATTCTTGTCTCTATACCTTCATAAATCTTAATCAATATTGTACACAAAATGTAAAGTCTTCCTTTCATTGTTTTATTATTTGTGGAATATAAATTCATCACTGGGACTAATTGATATTGTACTGCCCTCATTTTTCAGGAGTAAAAATTTAGATAAGTATAGTTTACCACTGAAAAAAGATATCATTATATATATATATATATATATATATATATGATAGGAATGTATGTGTATCTGTGGATATATACGATATGTTATGCAAGTATATACATATACATATGTGAATATTCATGTGTATGTGCATGTAAATGACTGCATATGATATATGAATGTGTGTTCGAGTAGTGGGGCAGCTAGGTGGCCCAGTGGATAGAACATTGTGCTTACAATCAGAAAGACTCATTTTCATGTGTTCAAATCGAGACATTTACAAGCTCTGAGAATCTGTGTAAGTTAGGTAATCTTGTTAACCTCAGTTTCCTCATCTGTAAAATGAACTGGAAAAGGAAATGTCAAACATTCCAGCATCTTTGCCATACATATGCACATACATGTATATGCATGTATATACAAATGTATATGTGTGCATTGCCACATATACGTATGCTGCACATCTATATTATACACACATGTTACATGTGTATACACCTATACACCTATTGCATATACATAAAAGATTGAAATAATATGTTTATATAATCAATATATTGTTGTATATACATAATATATCACATTCATCTTTATATGGACATATGCTTTACATATAACGTATGTTATGTGTTTATGCATGTTATGTTTGTGCTTATATGCACAAAATATTAATATTAGATATTTCATATATACATATCTATATAGATATCCATATATAGTACATATGTGCATGATCTACATTATATACATGCATTTCATGTACACTGTGTGCATTTCTTACCAAAAAAAGAGAAAAATATTAAATTCATATTCCACAAATATTAAAAGTGTTTTGTATACAAACACTGCATATTTACACATATACATATTTTCTCTCTCAGTATACATATGTATGTGTATAATATAAATATATACATACATATGTATAAAATGCCCATATATGTATGTAGAATATGCATATATGTACTTGCATAGCATGAATGATCTATGTATTTATTACTTGAAATGAAGAAAGTCCAATGTCAGTCATAAAGGTCAAGTACTGAAATGTTTTTCCACAAATAGCAAAATAATCAGAGGAAGAACTTGTGTGTTGTATATAATCTTTACGCGGAATTTATGGAAATATATAGACAAGGCAACAGAGAATGAGAAGGCATGCTTAAGTTGCAATATGCTCCTATAAAAGGAAGAGTGCTTGTATACATTTACATACAAAATATCTTTACATTATATATGAGTATATAATATACACATCTATATAATGTGCAATTTTGCATTTGTCCATTTCCAAAAAAGACTATGCCATCAGAGAAATGATGACATGACTTGCACTTGACTTGTGTAACGTATAATGTGTATTTACACAGGATTTTATTTATAGGTATAATACAATATAATGTAATATAACATAAAGCAATATGACACAGGACAATATAAGATAATACGATACGATATGATACAATACCATATAATATAATATAATATAATATAATATAATATAATATAATATAATATAATATAATATAATATAATATAATATAATATAGACAGGTATTTGTACTGTGTATATGTACATTTTCTATATGTATTTGTGTGCATATGCATGTATATGTTTGTATACACATAAACGAATATAGGCATGTATTTTTTAAACTAGGCTAATAAAATTTGACATTTTGGATAAAGAACTTTATGGTGCTAAGCACAGAGTCAAAATTCAAATATTTATGAATAAGTAGGTGGTCAAGTCAATAGCAACTTCTGAGCATAATTTAATTACATATTTTCTCTTATATTTACCTTTTGGTTGGTAATGCTAATTAAATGAAAAAGACAGTATTTCATAAGTGTCATAGAAATTTGAGTTATTACTATTATTATTTAAGGAGTCACTACAATTTATCTTAAGGAGAAAAATCAGATTAGAAAGAACAGGGCCATGTAATAGAATCATCTTTCTTCAAGACTATAACTCATCAGGCTGAATATTTTCTGAGTAAAAAAATGTGAAACAATCTTTAGTGTAATATAAGATATATAGCAGCATGGATAAAACTAAGCATTTCTTTAGGATAATCTACATGTCATCTGTGTTCTATGTTTAAGATAACCTACCTAATAGAAGCTATTATTAAAAAATTTGGATATTGTTACTTAGTATGAATTCAACATTGAAAATTTGGTATGAAGCATGAAGTACAGAGCAATTCACTATTGCTATAGCATTCAGTGTTGCTAAGTAACAGACACTGAGTTAAACATAATGGTTACAGCGATGAAACTAGAACACTGAAAATTCATTCATACACTTTACATCTAGTCCACAGGGGCACAGATTCATGGCTAACTCATCCTATTTAAGAGTGAAGATCAGGGGTTGGCAATCTCATGGCCATCTGGTAGTTTTTTGCTCTGTCCACTAACAGGGACACTCAGAAAAGAAAAACAAAAGCAGAAAAAAAACTTTTTTTTTCAAGTTCTCTATTGTTTTCTGAGAGCTGATGAATTCTATCTCCTATTCACTCCCTTATATGTTTCTTTAACTTAGGGGCAGTGGTGTGGATGTATACATCTATCCTAGACTCTTGGCTTCTATTCTAACTAAACAGGAAACAAACTAAGTCTTCTCTTCATCCTTTATTCCAATAAAGAATATTCATGTGAGCATGAATGGCACAAAGGATTCAACCATTTATCAATCGATTTATATAATGCAATATTCTAATACACATACATATGTGTGTATAACATATATACAAATAAAAACTATATAAAAACATATATGACCATAGAAGCAAGGAGAATAATTCAAAATTGAAAAAGAAAAAAAAAAAAGGAATGGACAGAATGTGATCCAGTGGCTTCTTTCAACTATCAATCAGCTCAAAACATGCGATTTTCCAGACAGAATTCATGTACTGCTACTACCAGAAACTAACAAGAATCAAACATCTGAATTTGTACTTGGGACCTTTTATTTACTATTTGTTTTTCCATTCACAGTACTCCCCAAAGGGGAACTAAAGGACTGATTTTTTTTCTCTGACTGATTTTGCTTACTAACTACTCTTTTATTAGCTAAAAACTCTGCTGTAGCTTTCTCACTATCATTTTTGATTGTAATTCATTGGCTTGACTGCATAGGACACTCATTGTTTCTCAGGATTTATTCATTACTGGTGGAGAGGAAATTAAGGGCAGATCCAGCCATAAGAAAAAAAGTAAACTGCAACCACCTTCCTTTCCTTTCCTAGATCTACCTTTCCTCAAAAATCTACAAAACCTATTCTATATTCTTTTTACCTTTCTATTTTATATCGTAGATACTGTAATCATCAAAAATTTTCTATACATAAAGAATCAAAAATGAGGATTTTTTTAATGAAACTACAAATTTATTACATGTGGATCTTTTAAAAATATATTTTAATTAAAATTGGAAATAGTAATGAAGATTTCCCTGCTTTTTGGTATCCACTTCTAAATTCCTTTCAACTTTCTTTTTATTTTTTAAATGTTATATTTTTACTCTTTGCTTTTCTTTTACATTTTTGTTTCATTATCCTTCTAATCCCCTATCCCCACAATAAAATAAAAAGTTTTATCTTTTAACAAATGAAAGATTTAATTTAAAAAATGCAAACAAATTCTCCAGCAAAATAAATACATACTTAACTTTGATGTGTTTCTTATTGTGCTCCTACAGGAGATCTCTTCTCTGTGAAAAGGGGAAAATATTCTTTATTAGCAGGTTTTTAGAGTTGTAATTGAATATTTCTTTTCTCCCTATTTTTGAAGTTTTCAAGTTTGCTCATTTTTTTTTTATTTACAATGTTTTCAATCTTTTCCAGTTGGTCTCCAAGTTCTCCTCACTTCATTTTGCACAAGTTCATAGTGTTCTTCCATATTTCTCTAAATCTGTCATTGTAAATATGTCTTCTGGTGCATTAATATTCTATTACATCACTTTAACAAGACTTGGTGATTCCCCAAATGATGAGCATCCACAATTTTTTGATATAAGGAAAAGTGCTGCTATAAATAGCTATTTTTATGTATGAGTTCTTTCCCTTCTGTCTTTGATCACAAGAATGCAAAATTCTTAAGAACATGGATCATTTCATTTTTTGTTTTTATCATCCCAGAACCTAATATGGTGGAGGTCCTTTAATAGGTAATTGTTGCTTGATTGATAACGATAGTACTAGATCAGACCTTAGGCATCGTTTAGGGTGTTGTGGTAGGTAGTTCTAAATTGTTTCCAGATTGTCTGGACCAATTCAGAGCTTCCCTATCAGTGAATTATTGTGCCTGATCTCCTGACGGTTTAGAAAAATTATATTTTGTGAGTGCAAACTCCCTGAAAAGCACTGCATAGTTTGGATATATTAGGTATTTTAATGTAATGTAGGCTCTCACTTGGTTGGAAAGGAATAGAACAAAAAGGATCTCAGTTCTTGTGCTTCTTTAGCTCTTTACTGTATTTGCTACTGTTGATCACTGGTCTCCTCCAGGGCTATTTCAGGCCAATCCTCTGCTGATAGTTTAGGTATGCTGTTTAAATAAAATGTGATGTTCATAAAGCATTTAACAGATATCAAGAAGAGTCGACATTTTCCTTTATTTAGCCAGAGAAAGATACTCAACGCGAATAGATACTGAGAACACCTTGAGTTGATTTAGCTGATCAAAGATCCTTTATCTGTGTTTTCCATTGTGATCCACCAGTCAAGATTCAGAAGTCCCTTAGAGCTCCACATGGCTATTTTATACTCCAGCAGTGAGGAAATGATAATGTCAACAGTCTAAGTCTTTGGTTTCATAGGATGTTTAATAGCTTTTAGGAAAAAGTGAGAACTTTCTTGGGAATGGGATTAGGATACTGCCCCACAACAAACATTCTTTAAGCTGAAAATAACTACTATGCTGACTTCCTTAGCAATGTATTTTTTTGTTTACATTCTACTATCCCTGGCACTTCTTTTCCTATATTTCCCCCCATGGATCTCTGACTTATTCTGACCTGCAAACATTAGTGAAACCCAGATTTCTGTTACTATAAAATTACTTGGGAATTTATTTGGTTAGATGTGGTTCAATTTAACTAATGTGGTCTTTTCTATGTTGATATAAACTCCTTCATCCATTATTTTATAACTGAGGATCCTATCATGGATACAAAATAGTCCCTCAATTTAGCTCTTGGCAAGGAGTTTCAGACCACAAACAAAAGGGTAAATCAATGGAATACATTCTGATTTGAAGTAAAAGTAATACCAATCAACTCTAGGTTCTTCACAGCAGCATAATTTTCTGAAGAAAGAGATATATTTCCTAAGTAACCAAATGACTTGTAGTTTACATGTACATGATCAACACATCACTGTGCTTCATGAATTTTAATCTTCCACTCCACCACCCAAAGATAAGTCTTGATTCACTTGTAACATATCAAGCTGATTATATCACTTACTAGGACAAATAACACACATTTACTCATGAGCCTTGATAAACTGTTTCCTATTAAAAGCTTAGAGAGCTCAACAGACTCAACTTTGGAAGTCATTAACCTTGGCAACACTATGAAATGTATTATCACATTTAACCAACATGAATGAATACCACGAAATATGAATTTATGAATAGTTACCAAAATTCCCCCAAACCTGGGATTTTCTTAAAGTCAAGTATAATTTTATTTTCTATAAAAGGCTGCTTCATTAATGTTCTTGACATATAACACTTCATCTTCCAATGCCAGGCATTTTCATTGACTGTCCCTAAGGTCTACAACTGTCTCCCACATCATTTCTACCTCCTGGCTTCCCTGATTTCCTTCAGATCTTTCCAAAACTCTCACTACCTACAGAAAAAAATCTTTCCTAGTTGTCCTTAGTTTTGGAGTGTTCCCTCTGAGATTATCTCCAGTTTATCTTGTGTACATATCTTTGGTCATACAAAGTTTTTATGTTTTCTTCACCATTAAATTGAGCTTCTGCTTCTTGAAAGCATGAACTCTTTCCTGCATCTTCCTTCTTTCTTTCCTTCTTTCTTTCTTTTTCTTTCTTTCTTTCTTTCTTTCTTTCTTTCTTTCTCTTTCTTTCTTTCTTTCTTTCTTTCTTTCTTTCTTTCTTTCTTTCTTTCTTTCTTTCTTTCTTTCTTTCTTTCTTTCTTTCTTTCTTTCTTTCTTTCTTTCTCTTCATATTTCCAGCACTTAGAACAGTGCCTAGCACATAATGGACAAATAATAAATGGTTTTTATTTGACTTCTATCACTACTAATAAAAGGCAGAGAAAATTAAAGAGATTTCAGGCAAAGATAAAGATCTAAGTCTCTAAGTAAGCCCACTGTCCCCTAGAACAAGGGTTATTTACCTCACATCCAATAATTCTAAAGATAGATTTCAGGCGTCCTTGAATTTAAATGAGGAAAAATCCATGTTTATTTTGATCAACTCCAACTACAGTTAAGCATTTCCTTCCATTATAAATGTAGGCTATAAATATGATTCTGTTAAGTGGTCCAAAGAATTGGGCCAATAAGAGAGCCAATGACACAAACAAGTTTAAGAATCACTGTTCTAGAATCGCTGTGAGAACAAGAAAAAAGTGATGAAGCCAAATAATAAGGAGAGAAGAAATAAGACTTAGCAAGACTCTGGGTAAATCCTGCCTTGTCATGGAATATTGATCCCCAGAAGGAGAAAGCCTGACTCAGCACAACATTACAGTCCAGGACTAAAGTCAGTGGAGAAGGGTAAGGGCTCAAGACAGAATTTCCTCCAACGAGTACTATGGGAAGGAGTTAGGTCTCAGATAATAGGATCCCATGCTCAGACATCTTATCCAAGACCATAATGCCTACTTTAATTCCCACAGTTTGTAGTGGAAGACAATCAAGAAATTATTCTCAGTCATGCTTATTTCAAGATAAGGACAGAAAACATAGGCATGCATGGCTCCTGGCTGTTTGTGCCTAGTTCATACTAGGCCAAACACTACCACTGGCCTTTCTCTTTCCTGTTGACAGGATTCTTGTCATATCTAGCCTACGTTTAATATATGATTATAACTAATTACTTAGCTTGGTGTCTTATAAATTGTCTACTCCTAGTCTGTATCGAGATCCAAAGGGAAAATATCTTCAGCAATTGTAGAGTTAGGGAATATTCTAAATCAGGGTTTATTAAACTTTTTCTACTTGTGACCCATTTTTTGCCCAAGAAATTTTTACAAAACCCCAAGTACATAGGTATATAAAATAGATATACAAATCAAATACTTACTGCTAATAAATCATAAAGAAATTAATTTTTAAAAATTTCTTTGGTAAACATATAATTTTATCATTTATTAAAGATGAAAGCAAAATTGCATACCAATAACAGGCATGTTCTTTTTCAGTTTTGAAAGGACATAGAGGATCTTAAACATTACTCAGAGATGATTGATATTTTGATTTTATAATTGTTAGTGCTGAGAATGCTGCTTCCCATAAATATGTAGTACAAAATGGCAGAAGTATATTTAGGGCTATTTCAGAAATTGTTGGAAATTCTGTCCTAATGCCCAGCCAAAATTCATTTAATTATTTTGTATGTACAATAAAACACTTCCATTCATAACATAAAATAGTCTTTAATCTGAGCCGAGGTGTTTTTGTCAACTTTCATTGCATAGAATGATGGCATACACAGTACAAAAGGTGCGTGTTGTGTGATCAGAACCAAGGCTACAGTGAAATTGCACAATGCATCATGAACAAGTGTTGCCAGAAATACATCAGATGTGTTACATGTTTGCTTTTGAACTAATTTGTGATCATTGCATGTTTTCATGTCTTCAACAACTTTTCAGTGTTGCCAAATTTTTCATGACTCGCATATTGAGTTACGCAGTACACAGCTTAAGAAGCACTGTATACGAAGAGGTAAGGAGGATTCACTGCCCTTCATCTGAGACCCTATCTTCCACACTGAGACTCTTTCCCTATTTATATCATTTTCTTTGATGATCCTATCTTCATAGTCTACTCTCAGGTAAGACTCTACTAATGAAGATATAACTTGGTTGGCATATCCACAGCTATGGCTTCCAATTTTTTTCCTATTCTCAGAATAGGACCTGGTTTTGGAATGCATATAAGAGGATAGATAAAAGCAAGAAAGCTTCTATAAAATTAAAGATCATAGTGAAGTCTGTCCCGTGCTAACAGAAACAAGCTAAAGGTTTCTGAGTTGTGTGTAAACTGTAAAAAGAGGAACAAAACTAACTGAATACTATAACTAACTAAAAGAAAATATATACGTGAATTACATATCTGACAGAAGTGAACACAAAATAAAGCATGTAACAATATTCTTCATTCATTGAAATTCTAGAGTGTATGTGTGTGTGAGTGAAAGCATGTGTGTGTAGGGGGTAGAGAAATAAAGATATAGAGAGGAGAAAGGGAGGAAGAAAGAAAAAAAAATACGTTCCTCTTAACTGAATTGAGAATCTTATATAAATGCTTTAAGTAAATAAAGGCAGAACTTCTTTTTCATGACCAAAGAAACCCAAAGAAAATCATGGTATATAAAATATTTTATTTTTTAAAATGTCATATTTAGCCCTTTTCCTGAATGAATGAGGTATCTTCTTACTTCATCTTTGAGCAAACATAGAAACTAGGCACAGAGTGGATTTTCTGTCAGCATCATGAATTTTATGACTGACTACCTGGCTTGATCTCTTTCATAGGTAGGCTATTTGACAGCATCTAGTTTCTGACTAGTTTTGGAGGTCTATAAAACAATCATCATTATAATTATCAAGGTGCTAACTATTCCTATGTCCTTTCCCAGAGAAATCTCAGATACACACACACACACACACACACACACACACACACACACACACACACGATGTATCGAATCACTTTATTGTTTGCGTTTTCTGTGCATTTTTTCTGTTAAGTTTGAAAATCATTTTCTCTTTCAAAAACACTTTTAATATTTACCTATTTGGGTTTTTTTTGTTTGTTTTTGTGACATAGACCAAAAGTCAGAAAAAAGAAATTTAACTCATTTATGCCAAATAACTTAAACAACATCCTAGAACAACTAAGCAGAGATGTAGGGGGAAAAAATGCTGAGCAATGTTGTACATAATGTATTATATAGCTAGGAAGGAGCAAGAAGCCTGAGCTGAGTCAAATAAAACTAGATTTCAGCTAGAGCAAGGGCTTTTGAAAGAATAAGGTCAGCTGTGGGTGTTTATTGGAATAAAGCCAGTTTTCTCTTTATCCACCAAAAGGGAGTTATCTAGGATTCTATAAAATTATGTAAGATGAGATATACAGAATCCATTAAATCCTTTGCTTTTCATTTAATGTTTATTATCCACAAGTTCATAAATCTGCTTTAAAAATATTGGAAATAATTGTTATAAGCAGATTAACAATACATACCTCTATAGATTTGACTATCAGGATGATGTTTAGAGCAAAAGTTTAGGCTTTTGTGAGCTCTTCTAGTCTAATTTTTTTAATTTTAAAGGAAGCCAGTATCCTGATAGATTGTGATATGGTCACAAATATATAAGTACTACGTGGTAGATATGAGGTTTCCATCCTGACCCTTTAACTCTAAATACAATACTCTCCACTATATCAACTTGCCTCAGATTGTTATGATGTATACCACAACTACTAAGACTAAATTGCTGTTGTTTATTCATTTAGTTATGTCTAACTCTGTGTCACCCCATTTGGAGTTTTCTTGGTAAAGAACCTGGAGTAGTGTGACATTTTCTTTCCCAGTTCATTTTACCGATCAAGAAAGAGACAAAACAGGTTGTGTCTTGTCCAGGGTCACACAGTTTGTAAGCATCTGAAATTGGGTCCTCCAGGTCTGGCATTCTATCCACTGTGCCATCTAACTATATACAAATAGTAGTCTTTAATTCTACTGAAGATAAAATAGCATTGGCATATATAAGGGACAATTTCAGAAATCTCGATTTAAACATATTAAGAGGTTATTAAAGGTATAAACAGTTATAACATAGTATTAAAGCTTCAAAAACAGTAAAACATATTTTTAAAAATAGAACATGGAGGCAGTGTCAGTTATAAATAGATCTCTGGACTTTCAAGAAGATCTGAATTTGAAGCCTTTCTCAGAAATTTGAAGTGAGATATTGCACAACTAGTATAACCTTTTCCAGAATGAAATTCCCCAGTAGTAAAATAAGGATAATAGTACTTCCATACAGACACACACACAATTCCATTTGATATTTGATTGTAAATTGCCATACATGTTTATGCGTGTGTGTATTTATACATGTACATATGTTTATATGACAGTAAAAGTAATGCTTGTATATATGAGTATATACTATAGTAATGATGAAAATTATAAGACCCTAATTCATCCCTATACACCCTCAGTAGAAAAAAGGAGTTATGAAATTTTTGTCTTTTATAATTTCCAAACTCTCCTTTCAGCACCTTTCTTTTCACTTTTACTTGTCTTTTCTTTCTTGTGTTCCTTACACTTCTATGAGACAATCTAGTTACCAATAGCCTCCCTCCCACAAACTTTTCCATAAACACTCATTCACAGCTTTAGGCAACATTTGAGTCACCCTTCCAAAAAGTTCATAGTACCTATGATCTTGGAAATGGAAGAGATTTAGGGATCATTTATTCCAAACAACTGTGTAATGTTAGAATCCCCAATTACAACCTTCCCAACACATTTCCATTCAATTTTATCTTGAAAATTTGCAATGATGGCTCCTGAGTCAACTTATTCATTTTTTAAAACATCACTACCTCCCAGAAATTTCTTCTTGATATTGGAAAAAATCTGTTTCCTGGTAACTACTATCTACTGATCTATGTTCTCCTCTCTGAAACTATCTATACAAAATACATCTAATTTCATTTCTATCTGACAACTTCAAAATGTAAAGACAGCTATCAACCATCGTATTCCTATTATCTACATTCTTCTCAGCTAGCTATATTCAGATCCTTTGGTAGTTCTGATTATGAGATTATTTTGATCTCCATTATCATATTACTCACCTACCTTTGTAAATATTTCAGTATATCAGTGCTTGTAACATGAATCACAGTTTTTGAAGAGAGCTCTGGAGCATGGTTTTATGAAAAGACTAAATTTGAAGTCAGAGGATCTGTGGTTAAATCCCAGCTCTTTTATATCTTATCTTTATGACTGTGGGCAAGTCATTTAACCTGTCTGAGTCTCAGTAACCTCAATTTAACTATGGCACTAGAGCTGATGATCCTTAAGGCATATTTCATTTTTCTATTTATGGACAATGGCATAGGAGAACAATGTAACTATATGCTCCTTTGAAATTTGAACACTGTGCCTCTTAATTCAGTCAATGATTTCTATTAGCTTTTATCTGACACATGATGTGATTGACTTTTTTGAACGAACTTGAAATTCTTTAAAGAACTTGTCTTTTTTCACAAGAATGACTGTTAAGCCAAGGTATCCTAATCCAGTATTTGCCCAGTAGATTTTTTTTAAATGCAAGGAATAAATTTTAATTATTCTTACAAACTTCTCTTTTATTAAATTAACCCCATTTTGATAGATGTTAGCTTTTTCAGCAATTATCTAGCATGTTAGTGATCCCCCCTAATGCTAAGTGGCCTCTTACAATTCAATAAAGCTGACAAGAACGTTGTTATCAAAGATTTTGATAACAAAATGTTGAACAGAACCTTGTCAAAGACAAAATCTTTCCTCTTTCTACCAGTTACCTATCCAGTTTTATACTGATCCAGAGTAGCCTATTTTGGATACATTCACCTGGCTAATAATTAGCCTAATTGCACTTTCCCTTTATCCAAGCTGCTTATAGGTACATTTAGAGGGTCTGTGCTGATTTCCAAATGACTCCATTAAAAAAGAAATAAGGTGTTCAGCATGACTTGTTCAAGGTGAATATATGCTGACTCCTATTGAGCAATGATTTCAATTCTAATTCCTTACAAAATATTTACTTAACATTCCAATCTAGAATTTTGGCAATAGGGTCTGTCAAGATCGTGGACTCACACCTTAAAGATTCCATCCACTTCCCCCTTTTTTTTTTGAAAACCAACTAAGAATTTGATCCTCTCTCCTCTCTTCTAATACTTCTCAAGGTGTATGTGATTTCTCAAGGGTTACTGGCAGCAATTTAGCAAATATATTTGCAAATTCTTTTATTATTTTGGGATACTATTTTTTTCTGGGACAGGTAACACATTCAGATCATATGTCTCAGTATTATAAAATATGAACTATATTTTAAAGGATTTTAAGATATTTAAAGGAAGGATTTTTTTTTTCCTTTTTGACTTTGAATCTCTACTTCCTAGTAGAATCTGTAACATACTGATGCTATTTAGCACGATTGCTAAATTAAACTGAATCAAATGGTGATAATTTTATCATCATTATTATTGATAGCAATAATAGCAGAAACAGTAAAAACTAATAGTTGTGTAATGCTTTAAAGTATACAAAACTTTTTTTTTTTTTCACAAAAATGAGTTGAGTATCATTTCACCATCTATTTTAGATTTCAATTCCTTGACAGCTACGTTGGTTTTTTACTAAGATTATATCATAGAGCAACAACTCTCAGATTCTTTGTGCTAGAGATATCTTTTAAACCTTAAAAATTATCAAGAACCCCAGAAATGTTTTTCTTTATGTGGGTTATATCTATTGATATTGGTTGCTTTTGTTGAGTTGTTTCAGTCACGTCCCACTTTTCATGACCCCATATGGTGTTTTCTTGCCAAAGATACTAGAGTGGTTTGCCAATTCTTTCTCCATTTTACACGTGAGGAACTAAGGCTAACAGGGTTAAGTGAATTGCCCATTTCCCACAGCTAGTTAAGTATCTAAAGCCATACATGACCTCCAATAGTACTGATTCCATGCCAGATATTCTATTCCCTGAAGCACCTCGATGCTTCTCTATTTGTATTTGCCATACTATAAATATATCCTAATTTAAAAAAAAAATTCTTTATTTAAAATAGCAATGATAAACCCATTAAAGTTTAGCACATATAAGCCTGTTTTTGAATATTCCTCTTTTGCCTAACATGGAGACCGGAGGCTGGTGATCTTGCACAGCCCTCTCTCACACAGAGCAAAGTCAATTGTAAATCATGCCATCATTTTTCTGATATCATGGTCTTCTTCCAAAAGAAAGGATGAACGTAGACCTGTGAGTAGACCAAGTTGCCTGAATGGGGGCCCAGTTGGCTGGGTAACTCATCTTATCTGCTCCCTTCTGCCTCCCCCTTTGTTCTCCTCTTGAAAGGAAGGTAGATTTGGATGGTCAGAGGATGCCCAGTTAACTTGGGGTTTACTGGCTAGCTCTCTCTCTCTCTCTCTCTCTCTCTCTCTCTCTCTCTCTCTCTCTCGTTCTTGTGTTTCACAAAACCTTAAAACTCAGGTCACTCTGAAGTCTATAGAGTACATACCAATAGGTCCCTGGCCACTTAAGGGCTGTTTTCTGGACACTCCTGGCTTCAGAGTGATTATCAATAGCAACTATTGCTCTTTCCCTCCCAGCTTGATTTACTTGCTTTTTGTTCTTTTACTCATTAAAGTGGCCATTCTCTGATTGCTTTTCAGAGAGGCTTTTTCACCGAATGGTGTTACTTCACTCTAAGCGAGTACCTGGATGGATCAAGGTCTCCTATTGTATCCTGGGCCTTTTCCAGTCATCCTGATGAATGTCTGCTCACTGGATCCAAATGGTCCAGGACAGGAAGTGAGACTGATGATGTTGCTCAGCCCTCCCTCACTCAAAGTCAAGTGCAAGTCATGTCATCATTTCTGTTATGTCACAATCTTCTTCAAAAATGAAGGACGAATGCAGACAGACAAAATATGGAGACTGCCATGTCCCCCTAACATGTGTGTGGGGTAGCCTCCTTTGATTGGCTGCCTGTGTCTTTAAAACTGGATTCACTGAAGTAGTCACTTTGTTTTCTCCCTTCCCCGTATTCTTCTCAGTACCTACTAATTACTTCACCCAGCCTGGATGCCATAAACTGAACCTGTGGGAGGGGAGGAACTTAGTTTCTTCTGCTCTGCCTCATTTACTCTGGCTCTGAGAAATGAGCCTTCTTTTGGGGCTGTTTTTGTCTGTTCTGTGTTGTTCCTCCTCAATTGTGGGAGGTGACCTTCATTGACTCAGAGTATAAGCCAAGATGACCTTGGAGTCAGGCTTGCCACTGAGGAGATGCAGCCATCCAGTCTAGCATGGAAGCCTTGAGAAACCTGGGACTTGAGCCTCAGTGCGATTTTGGACATAGACGTGGGACTGTATTCTAAACCGAGTTAAACTATGAACCTAATCCTGTCCACTTCAGAGACTGAGTTGGTGGAAAGAGAGGAGGTGTATGTACATTTATGAATATATCTTTCTGAAATAAACATATTCTTTTTTAAAAAAGCTCTACTGTTTGATATATAAATACATTTTATGCAAAATAGCATATTCTTCAAAACAAAATAAAAATAGTGAGGACAGTGGCACTGTTTTACATAATTTCACAAATCTCTTTAATACCTAGCTTAATAGAAGTCAAGCCAATTTTCATATCTGCTTCTGAATTCAATCTGTTCTGATATGTTTCTTTGGTTGAAGTATATAAAGGAAATTCAGCCTCAAACAGCTATATATCTGGAAGAGGAAACAATATTTTTAATAATCAAATAAAGCTTTATCTGGGGTCTCTTATAAGGAGATTTTCCAGCAGATTTTAGAACAGGCTTTCTCCTTGATTTCCTGGAGTGGAAATTCTATGTCTGTGAATGAAAAAAATTATAAATAATAATAATGACATATTAATTGTAAAATAATGCAAATATGAAAGTATAAAGGTAGGTTGCTCTTTTGTTGTTCTGTACTATTTGCTTGACGTAGGACTAATGGATTGTGCACCAAAGACATTTTAGAGTATACTAGTTTACAATAATTTGAAGGATTTGTAAAGAAATTTAAAACAAACAGTACATGGAATAATCAAGAGCCAGGTAAGTCATCAAACAATATTATAAATGAAAACTTTTGTTATGCTGTAGCTATTTGATATTCTTTATGGGCTACATTACTTTCGAGTCATCCTCCTAGCATGATACTATGGAATGATCATTTTTCCTTTTACTAAGAAAGGAGGGGCTGGAGCATATAGGAGGATACCTGAGGTTTCTGCATGAAGAAAACGTTGTGGCAACAGGCTCATATTTAAGTCCATAAATTAACAAAATACTTATAACTTTTCAGAATATAAAATAATATATCAAATTTTCAATCAAAAAGCAATTTCCTTTAAATCAAATTCCTCTTTTTTCTTAAGAATATAGAACAACTTTCTCAGCTTTATTTCTTGACCAAAAATTCTATTTCTAATTGTTTCCTGCTCCCTAAACTCCTATTTTGCATTGAGACGATAGTTGAAAGGAAGAAATGGCAATCAGAGACATGTCATTGTAAAATTCAAAGTTTAACTTTATTTTGCCCTCCTTGCCAAGATCATTGACTTTCCAAGGTCCACTTTATTATAGTATAAACCATGGAAGTCAAAGTACCCTGAGGAGTCAAATGAAATATGAAATATTTAGGGAAAATGTCCAAGGGGATTCTAAGGGGTCTTTAGACTACAGGAGGGAAGGATAGTGATAAAATCATTAGATGAATCTCTTTCTTCCTTTACATACTAGAGAGTTGTAAATTGATGAAGGGGTAATGTGAGAAGCAGAGAAACTAAACATAAACAGCAGCCAGAGCCTCTTGATGTTGGAAACGCTTTGGTAGGTTCCAGGTCCTGAGTAGCTCCACTAAGAATGGAGGACAACCAGCACACTGGTGTTTTTCTAGTTTGATGGGCCAATAAAAAGGATTTTTTAAGGCAAAAAAGCTATCCCTGGGACCTATTTCAGTCCTCCCTCCTTTTTTACTGCTTATTTTTCACCTGAAGGCATAAGATGTCCCACCATGTGAATCTGAGACCTTTTGGATTTAGTGAGGTCAGAAGATCACACAAATCACCAAGCCTGCTTTGCTGACAAGACATTTCCATATGAAGAATCTAAGTAATATTCTCTGCCTTTGTGTAAATCATTGCTCTGTTAGGACAAATTAAATCTATTTATGTTAACTGCTGAATGACTTGTCAATACTTTATTTCTTTCCAACATCAATCCTGAACTAGTTGGTACTATTAGTGGGCATAGTCTTAATATTTAGCATAATTATTAATTGGGACAAGATTACATGTCATTTTTTGTCCACATGACTGAGTTTTGGAGAAGGTCACTGCAAATATGTATGGTAGATTGATCAGAGATTAGGACACATGGCTCTTGGTAGCATGAACAGTTATAGTTATACATGGGGGTATTCTCTCAGTGGAACAGGGAGTAATTTCCTATTCCCCAGCAATTAAATCAGTGATTGCTGCAAGCAACTGCTCAGGAAGGTTAAAAAGTAACAAGTCCAGCATTCCTTATACTGTGAATCATCCTATAGAAGTTAAGTGACTCTCCATCTCCAAGGAGCAAGGGATGAGTGGATCTCTTCCACCAAAAAGCAGGGATATTTGTAGAAGTTCAAAGAGAAACCTGATGAGTCACTAGAGTGATGGCTCCTGAGGTCATGATCATTTAGTCAATACTGAGATACTTTCCACAACTGATTTCCAAAGGCTAAGTAAGAACTTCTCAGATTTACTTTTAGACTCAGCTAAACTTCTTAGAGCCTGCATATGGGAATAATCTTGTACCTTTTTTTAGTGATAAAGATGGGAAGTTATTTACTTTTGGCTCTCTAAAGATAAATTTCCTTGTAGCCAACTCCCCAAGGGGCATCTTCAAATGAGAGGTTAAAAGTGCTAAAGGAAAAGGGTTTGAAAGATTGGATTTATGTTCCATCACCACCCCATCCCAGATGGCCAGTCATACCCTTTCCCCAGCCTGCCTAGAGGGCAATTAGACATACATGAGTCGCTACAGGTTTTTGCTATGAACCTCTCAGATATGTACAAGTGAAGCCTTATCAATTAATGAAATTTCAGCAGGGAATTGGGGCAGCTGTGTCTTGGCTAAATACTGTTATCACTGCAAAAAAGTAATCTAGGAATGAGGGAAGTAGTTATAGAACCTAGTCTCTGAAACTTGGGCAGAGGTCAATGGCACCATCTCCCAGAGATACCTTGGAGTGGGGCTTCTGAAACATAGCTTTGATAAAACATCAATTGCTGGCAATCTCCATAGATTTAGTTATTATCTCTATGATGATGATTCTCTAACCTGTCCTATTGCCTTAACCTCCCTGCTGATCTCCAATATCACATCAAGAACTGCCTTTCAGACATTTTGAACTGGATGTCCAGAAACTATTTTAAATTCAACATATCTAAACTCAAACTCATAATCTTTCCCCTAAAAGTTCCTCTGCTCTTCCCTATAACTTTTCTATTGCTATGAAGTATACCATCATCTTTCCAGTCCCTCAATCTTGCAACCTAGATCTCATACTAGACTGTACTATCTCACCCTGGTCCTCACCATATCCAATCTTTGACAAAGTAACTTCTTTGTAACTTCTCTCAAATATGCCCCATTCTCTCCTCTGATGCTGCCACATTTCTTATACAAGACTTCATCACCTCACACCTAGACTTTTGGCAACAGTCTAATGGTTGGGCTGTCTACCTCAAGTGCTTCCCCACTCTAATCCATTTTCAATTCAGCTGTCAAAATACAGATCTGACCATGTTATTCCTTTACTCAACAAACTCCAGGGGCTGCCAGCATCAAATGCAAAATACTCTATTTGGCATTCAAAGCCCTTCATAATTTAACCCCTTCATACCTTTCCAGTATTTTTATTCCTTACTCCCTACCTTCAGATCAATGACACTGGTCTCCTTGGTATTCCATAAAGAAGATGCTCCATTTCTTGGTTCTAGGCATTTTTTCTAGCTTTCTTCAATGTCTGGAATATGCTCCCTCCTCATCTCTGCCTGTTGGCTTGCTGACTTGCCCAGCTTTCTTTAAGTCCCAACAAAAATATCTTCTAAAGGACATCTTTCAAAATGTTTCTTAGTTCTGATGTCTTCCCTCTCTTTATTTAATTTCCAATTCATTATGCGTATAGTTTGTAGACATTTGCTTGTTTTCTCCCTCATTAGATTGTGATACCCTTGAGAGCAATGACTATCTTTTTCTCCTTTTGGACCCTTTTGTAGTGCTTGAAACATATTAAATGGTTAATAAATGTCTATTGACTTGCTTACCTGGGTCCTTGTTGTGTTATTATCCTTCATAAACAGGTGGTGACTATGCAAGTCCAAATGCTGGAACCTACTATTTTTGTGGCCTAATTCACCCTTTTCTCCTCCCCCAACACACACAACTATCCTTCTTTTACTGACCTATGAGTGTCTGAATCCTGGAGAAATTACATTTTTCCTTATTTACAGCTAGATCCAACAATGAAGTGATAGTTATACACTTCAGTATACTTCAGTAGAAGTTAATGTGGTAACAGAAGACACCCTAGAGCAGGGGAGGGGATCCTGGGGCCTCAAGGCCACATGTCTCCCTCTTGGTCTTCACATGTGGCCCTAAGACTGCAAGTTACTCACTCATGTCCTAGAAAAGGAGGTGCTGGCAAATAGTTCCAGGGGCCTAAACTCCATAATTCATGGATAAGAGGCATAAGAGCCTTGAAAGATGCAGTAGGAAATATTTTCACCTATTTCCTAGGAAATATCTTGAAAACATAAGTAAAGCATAAGTAAAATCCCTGAAAGTAACTATTAATATTTTCACTAATTCCTAGGAAAAAGTTATGGAAATAGTCAACTGGTCTGTAGCCTGGAAATTATAGAAATAAATAGTCAAAAGCTTTTCCCTTTGGAGTAAGGACTAATGGAGGGATTTTGCTATCGACCTCTACTGAATACATTTGTTTGTGGAGTATACAAGCATCCATCAGCTATTTCATGGAATTATTGCAAGAACAGATATTGGCTCAGTTGCCAATATAGACATTGGAGAGTTGATGCTGTATCAGAGCACGAGACACATGATCCATCTAATTAAGGGAAAGGCAATTATTTCTAACTGGGCTTCTTGTGTGAGTGAGAGGATCCACTTTACCTGAGTGTTCTCAACCTATCCTCAAATTGTGAAATGACACTTTCATCTTAGGAGAAGGGGTGGATGATGATATTGATAGTATCAACTAAGATCCTGTGATGGATTATATGAAGAAAGTTTGTGACCTTCTACCTATATTATTGCACCTGACCCTGTTTCATGATGAAGTATTGTTGACTATGTCAAAACTATTATCTGTTTTGGCCCTGATGTTGATGGTACTGCTCCTGCTCATCTTTATCACCTTACATTTGAAGAAAAATCTATAACTGCGATGGATGTGTCCTTTCCTGTGCTGTTTCCTTGATAATGCTTGTGATGACTTAGTTCATTAGCTCATTATCACCACTTTGCATTAGGAGATCCACTGAACTGCAAAGATGTGGCATCATCCACCACATACGTTGAGAACTGAGACTAAGTCCTTTGATAGGGGAAAGGAGGAAGCCTAGGATTTCTGAGTCTTGCTCTTTATATTTTTTCATTTTTTTTCTTTTTGCTTTTTCTTGCCCCCCCTTATTGTTATCTTTGTTCAGAAGATTGTTCTGTAAAATCCCTGAAAGCATTTAAATGATGGGAGATCTTTTAAAAGATCCTTAGCACTGTTAGAGTGGAATGTGATAAGGGCAAGGCTCTCCTGTTTCTGCACAAGAATTACTTTATCCTTGAGGAAACAAAAATGCCCATCAGTAAATATCTCCTCCCCCCCCTTATTTTTTACAAAGTCTTTTTTTCTCAGGTTTTAGTCTTTTTTATTTCATTTCAATTCAAAAAACAATTATTCATCAATTTTCACATGAAATGTGTTGTGGTAGGCACCCTAGGGGACAAAAAAAATAACCAAAAAATAGTCCTTACCTTCAAGACACATAATCTAATCAGGACAAGGGGAAGGAGTTTGGAAAAGAATTTACTACAGGATAATAGATTTAGAGTGGGAAGAAACTTTAGAAGTAATCTTCCCCAACTTCCTCCTTTTATAAATGAGAGTTGCCTGAGGCCCAGGGAGTTTAAGTTACTAGTCCAAGATCACATGGGAAACAAGCAACAGAACTAAGACAATAATATGGAGTAAAATGTGATTAGTGCTATAGAAGTTTTTGTCTGACTTCATGTCAATAAAAAATCTTAATTCCTTTTTTACGTTATTTGGCCAATCCTCTCAGACTGTTAATATGATTAATCTATTATAATAACAAAGCCTAGATTAATTTGGGTTCTTTCTCTCCTAAGTAATTTATTTATATTTTCATAAGAGATTCCTGAAGATAATACTCTTTCAAACAAATGAGTACATTTAATGAGGCACACTTAAGGCACTGTGGCAGACAGATGTAGGAGATAACTGAAATATTTCAGTGAGTAGGCCCTATACCATCTCTCCAATCACACTCTGTGCCAAGCCTGATTTTAAAATAGTCAACATATGTATTGAGCCAGCCAGTGTCCATGGTAAACCTCAAATAACTACATTCCTTAGTATTTCATTTTTTTGTCCTAAATATAAAAAAGACCAGAAAGTAGTCCTATATGTTTATATCTCTTAAAAATAATTCATGGACAAATCTATTTAGAGTCTTTAAAATAATTAAATTCCTCTAGGGTATTAGGGGAAAGGAGAGAATACAGTATTTAAGTCAGTTGATTTGGGAGATGTTTAACATTAAAACGTAATAGGAAGAAGAAAAATAAATTTACTCTCTTTCCAAATGTTTCTGCCTGAGAAAAAGACTGAGGACAGATGCTTCAGAAAGACTATTATATTGAGGATGGGGTCCAATGGGAGATTTTTGCAGAGAAAAGATGAAAATAGCAATGAGCCTTGAGAGGATTCTAGGCAGGACTAGGCCAGATTTAGGTTTGAATCAGTGAAGCAGCAAGAAAATTGGAATAAGCACCATACTCAGAGAAGAGTCACAGATTCATAGAAGTTCAGTTGGAATAAACATCAATTATCATATAGTCTAACCTATAACTTATCAAGTATCCCTATATAAATCTCATAGTAAGAGGTCATTCAGTCTATACCAGAGGTTTCAAGAAAAGTTTCATTCAGTAAATGTTTAACTAGCTCTCTGAGAAAAAAAAATGTTTACAAAACACATTTTAAAATTTAATACACATAATCAACATTTTCTAGAATAATAATAATAATAATTGACACTTATATAGCTACCCCTCTGTGCCAGGCACTGTGCTGGGGCCCAGGAAGTTTAAGTTACTTGTCCAAGATCACATGAGAAATAAGCAACAGAGCTAGGACAATAATATGGAGTAAAATGTGATTAGTGCTGTAAGAACTTTTGTCTGACTCCATGTCAATAAAAATTCTTAATTCCTGTGTTGTTACTTTGGTCTATCTTCTCAAATTGTTACTATATTTTACAATAATCTTCTCATTTGGGCCTCACACAACCCTGAAACATAGGTACTATTATTATCCCTATTTTGCTTACGAAGAAACTGAATCAAAAAGAAGCTAAGTGATTTGACCAAGGTCACACAGCTAGTACAAGTAGTTCTAGCCTTACCTGAGTGGACCATTCTACAGACCTTTGTGTAAAGCAGTTCTCACATCATGTTAATTTGCTCCAAGGACATGTGGAATAGGAGAAGACAGGAAGGAAGTCACAAGTTCATGATGGGAATTGGTGGGCACACTGTTTAAGGCTGTATGGGGGCCAAGGACAGAGAAGGAAGAGAAGGAGGAACAACCCTGGGGTCAGAGGGGTCAGAGACAGAAACTGATACCCAAGCACACAGATGGAAGAGGAAAGCAGTAGGTGCTGAGCAGGGTAAAGGTTCCCTCTCTTGGAGCCCAATCTCAAGCCAAGTCCCCAGTTTGGCAATCCAGGCCAGCACCTGTGAGAGTCTCTCTCTGTATCTCTTCTGCTTTAATTTGTAGGGATTATTTTAGGGTTTTATTTGGTTTTGTTCTATTTTTTTTGGAGAGGCATGTTGAGCACCTGACTGAGGGGCGAGAGCATAGAGCATAGAAGGAGAGAGCACTGTATTGTACCCTAAGTTAAAATAGGTGTTTTGTTGGAATGCAGATTTTTTTCACAATTTTTTACCTAAAGTCAAATTTGAATATGCAAATTTACATAAAGTAACAACTGTCTGTAAATGTATGAGGGCAGATTTGAACTTGTCATCCTGCCTCCAAATGCTATCTAGCTGCCCCTTTCATTATCAATAAAAACAAGTTAAACCCTGATTTGTCAGTTTCTGAGGTATAAATATACATACAGATAATTGAGAACCAGCTCAAGTTGTCTCCAGCATACTTCTTAGTGAAGTCCACTATTTAGTGAGCTAAACCATTCCACTTTGGCTTAATTCTAATTGTTAGGCTGTTTTGGTTCAGAACAAGCCAAAATTATCATTCCAACTTTCACGCACTGTAGATTGGAATCCAGAACCTTGTTTCTTTGCTCTTCTATGTTACCTTAGGCATTTTGTTCACCTATTTTATGCCTTAGTATCTGTACCTCAGGTAGCAGTATTTCCTAGAAGGCAATTCCAAAAAGTTCTATATACAAAGATTTTTTGGAGAGATAGAAATAGAAGAGGAGTTATGGCCAACAGCAACATAGCATCTTTCTTTGTTAATAATGATAGTCACCATAGTGACACATAGTGAGAGTCACCTGTCTTTATTCCTGTTGTGAGCAGCAGAAAAGAGATTCCTATAAAGAAAAAATAAAACAAAAAGACTAGATAGCATCAAACATTTAAAACAAGAAGGAAATATTAATGTTATCTAAACTTTATCTTCCAGGAAAGACACTGAGGTCTAAGAGGTTAAATGACTTCCCCAAGAACATACCAATAGTGAATTTAAAGAGTTGAAATAAAAACTCATGTTCTTTGGTTCCAAATCCCAAGATATTTCTACTGCTTCAGGCTTTCTCATCTGTTCCATGTTACCCCAGTAAGACATTTATGATTCTATGACCTCTTCAATATTCTTCAATCTCTTGTGTCTCACTATATTAAGTATACTGAAAAGATTCACTTGAAAGAAACTCAGAGGCAAAACTAGTGATTTAGGATGGGTATGGTTACAAGTGCCTTGGTTCTTTGACAGTTGACTATTTTCAGGGCTTTTAAAGATACAGTTGAGAAAATACGAAACACAGAACTAGTAGGGAATGATTGAAAACAATTCATTTTTCATTTGTTTTGTACACAGTAGAATCATGGACTTCTGTTTTTTTTTTTTCAACTTGAATTAGAGATGCATCCCTTCTTAACCCTACTTCTGATCTAATTTGAAGAATTAGAAGCTTTGGGTTAGGAAGGGAAATTTAATGAATTAATGTTGAGTGAAGTAAGCAGAGCTAGGAAAATATTGTACACAGTAACAGCAACATTTTGCAATGACTGACCTTGTTAGACTTAGCTCTTCTGAAAAATACATTGACCGAAGACAATTTCAGAATATTCATTATGGAAAATGCTATCCACATCCAGAGAAAGAACTATGGAGTCTGAATGCAAATTGAAATATACTTTTTTTCTCTTTTTTCTAATGGTCTTCCCTTTTTGTTCTGATTCTGCTTTCACAACATGACTGATATGGAAATGTGTTGAATATGATCATACATGTATAACCCATATCAGATTGATGCTGTCTTGCAGAGGAGGAAGGGAAGAAAGAAGGGGGAAATTTAGAATTCAAAATCTTATACAAATGAATGTTGAAAACTAAAAATAAATGCATTTGAGAAAAGAAAGGGAATGCAAATCACAGAAAAAAGATACAGAATATGGCTGAAGGTAGAAGGTGATATTAGAGATATCCACTTGCTACTTTATAACAGAGTGGTGAAAAATTAGAAAGTAAGAATAGTTATTTATAAGGAATTCACTGAGCACAAGCAGAATCTTACTCTAGTTTCTGGAAAGACCTCTTAGGCCTGACAGTATAAAGGTACTTTGTGTGCAGCAACTAGTTCATGGAGAGAAGAGGTCTGGGGATGAAATATAATGTATGACACTATACCTAAAGGCTACCCCACTAATGTTTAGGATTGGTTCTTTGTCTGGGTCACATGCAGAAGAAATAGAAAATAATCTCTCAAGAGGAATGCCCTAACAACTAGAGATCTGGAAAGGCATTCTGCCAAAAAACAACAAAATGATGGAACTTATGTTGAATATTGAAGGAAAGAGGGAAACTAGGAGGCAGATGTGAGGGAGATGATTCCAGACATAAGAGTAAATCAGTGAAATGACAAAGAAACTGGAGGAATGTCATTAATGAATAACACAGTAAGCAGGCTGGATAGTACAGATGTGGAGTATATAATGTGTACTATTACCACAAAGATAACAAAAGCTCAGATCATAAAGAGATTGAAATACCCAAGGATTTACATACTATCCAGAAGACAATAGAAATCTTCTGCAATTGATGGGAGCAGGGAAATTTACACAAGGTGGAGCCACACTTCAGGAAAAAATCTTATTGGGATTAAGTGGACACCATTTAAGGCAAAATTTTAGTCAGGAAGATCAATTAGAATGGTATAGAGAAGGAGTGATAAAATCTTGCCCTCGGGTGTAGTTATATGAACTGAGTAGAGGATGTGTATGAGAGATATTGTGAAGACAGAAATGACAGGATTTAGCAAGATATGTGGGCTGAGAGTGAAGAGCTGAGGACAACATCTAGGCTGCAAGTCTGAAACACTAGGACTATAGATAGATAGAGAGGCCTCTGTAGATAGAGAGGAATTCAGAAAAGTCAACATATTGGGGGGAGGAAAAGAAGGGGAGATAATAACTTCAGATTTAGGCATATTTACTTTGACATGCTTACAGGATATTGAGATATAAAATCATTAAAAGGCTCTGATTCCTGATCCTGTTAAACCACACATCTATGGTATCCACCTGCAGTGCCTACTGAAACACAATCTTTGCATACACAAGCTATTCTCAACAAGATCAGTATTTTTAGTATTCATTATTAGAAATCTCGTAAGTCTTGACCTTTGAGGGACTACATGTCCCTGGCACCTTTCCCCAGTTCCCATAATTGCATGTTTGTGTCTTCTCCTCAAGGAGGGCTAAACTATTCCTAATCCAACTGGAAAGCCCTTCTTATAGGTAGTCCAACCATCTGCAGCTCTAAGAGGTATAAGATTTCAGTGGATCATGCCCATCTTCTGAAAGGAGAATGACTCCACACCACATGTAACTGCATCCCTCTCCCTAGGAGTATGATTCATTTAACTTGTCATTTCTGTCTTTGTTTCTTATTTCCCTGAGACTGCAGTTATGCCTAAACTCTAACCCCAAGTCTCCTACCTCTTTCACTGACTTCACCCTTTCAGTAAACCACTTGCTGAAAAATCAATTCTCACAAGCCAAACTTTCATTTCATAGGAATCCAGGTCCTCTCCAGACTTTTCACAGGAAAACAAACCAGTTTAAGATGTTAAAAGGAAGTTGGTGATAGGGGATTGGAGTTCTAGAGAGAGTACAAGCTTGGCTATATACATTCAGGAATCGTTAGCTCATAGAAATCATAGGAATTTGCATAAAATTTGAACCTATAAGAACTGATGAGATAATCAAGCTTGTAGAGGGTGAAAGAGAAGAGGGCCCAGGAAAAAGTCTAAAGAATGATTGTGATTGCACAGATAAATGTTCAGAAACTATTGGGACACCACAGCCCATCTGTAGTGTGTTAAGCCAAGCATTTATTTCTTCTTTGAACTTGATATTTGCCCAGTTACCTGGAACCTTCCAAACTCAAACAGAGGTCAGGAAAGGGTGGAGTGTTTTCTTAAAAAAGGTAGGCAATCCCCAAATATTTGAACTTCTCCTGTAGGATACTTTATTTTACATAAGAATGGGGTGGAGCAAAGCATGAGGGTACTCCAGCACTAAGTGGTAGGCTTGAGTGGTGTTTTATCCATTCTTTCATTCTGCCTGCCTTGACTGATCCCCAGATCAGGACGTTTTCCACTTCTGAAAGGGAAATTCATACTAGATAGGGGTGGGGTACAGAACTGGAAAACTATTGTATCAACAGTACCTTAGAATTTGACAGCTAGAAGCTAGAAATGTACCTTCTTATGGACCTAGGGAGAGGGAATATGGGAAGGAAAGGTCCATAGGTGATCAGAGAACAGGATGTAAACCTACTCTTAAATACTTTATACACATACACACACACACACACACACACACACACACACCTTTTATCCCCAAATAAGTAGATAAAATAGGATGTTAAAAGATAGTCTAACAGGGTGAGCTTCTTTCCCCCTCTTCCACCTCATCAGGTATGTAGTGTCCCAATGTCTTTTACAATACCCCTAAGAGGCAGCTAGGTGATGCAGAGGATAGAGCACCAGTGCAGGAGTCAAGAGGACCTGAGTTCTAATCTCACCTCAGACACTTAGCACTCACGAGCTGTGTGACCTTGGGCAAGTCACTGAACCCCAATTGCCTCATCTTGGTTCATTTCCAGTCATCCTGATGAATATCTGGTCACTGGATTCAGATGACTCTAGAGGAGAAATGAGGCTGGTGACCTGCACATCCCTCCCTCACTCAAAACAAAGTCACCTGCAAATCATGTCATTATTTCTCTGATGGCATGTTCTTCTTCAGCAACGAAGGACAAACACATACACCATACCCCTAACATAATAGGACTTGCCACTGCCACCCCTTCCCTTAAGTGGTCTTTTGTTATTTCTCGCATGAGAGAGAAATGTTTCCATTTATGGTTCTGATTTCTTTCATAAAAACACGAGATGATCACTGCTCAGGAAGCTATATAGGTCCAATGAATATAATGAAAAATATCAAGATATTATGTTCACAGGTATTGAATCATGAATTACTATATGTAAAGGCAACAAGCCAGGAATCTGTCTTTGAGTGGTTAAGAGGATGGGGAAACCTGTCTAGAGACAATAAATAATAAAGGAATATCATTCTGCAGTAGACAGGAAATGAGAAAAGTATCCAGAAAGTAGAACAGCAACCAGATATCTATTACTGACAAAAGGCATTGAGTGCTACAGTATGGGACAATAACTAATGATCTATTCAGCCCTGTACAATAGTTACCTAGAATGTAAGTGCAGAAGACTCTTTTGGTTTTGATGCTCCTGTTGAATGGCTTGAAAGCTTTGGCTTGCTCCATTTTTTAATTAGGTCAGTTTGCTCCTCCTTAGGCAACCTGGTCTGGTGGGACCATATTTCTGAGAATTTGCCATATTAATGTTGCACTCAGAACAGATACCACATCAGTTTAAATCATTACAACTCAGAAATCCTGAACTTAAGAGATCAGTCAACCTTAGCCTTCCTGGTAGCTGGAATAAAATTATAAATTTTTAAGACTACATAATTCAGTGATAGAACCTGAGTGACTAGCCCTTTCCTTGGATAATTTCATCAACTAGCAAGAGCTGGTCAATCAAACAGCATTTTCAAATAATTTCTTCATATCTAATGATTTTTTCTATTTTCAAATATGGAATTTCTGTTGTTTTTTAGTCATTTTAGTCATGTCAGACTCTTCATGACTTCATTTGGGGTTTTCTTGGCAAAGATACTGGAGTGGTTGGCCATTTTCTTCTCTAGGTCATTTTGCAGATGAAAAATTGAGGTAAACTGGTTTTTAGTGACTTGCCTAGAGGCACACAACTAATATGGTTTTGAAGCTGGATTTGAACTCATTAAAATGAGTTTGGATGATTCCTATCCCACTGCTCTATCCACTGAACTATATACTTCATGTGTTATTTCCAAATCCTGATGACAGAATGTATGACATCTTAATATACTGTCTGACACATAACCAGGGCTTAATAAATGTGTGTGGTTGAATGATTCATGGTCCAAAATTCTCAAAAATATTCTGAAATTTATTTTTGTGTCATAAAACCTATTGACATTATGTTCTTAAATAGGCAAAAAAAAATACATAGCCTTACAAATAAAATCCATCTAATTGGAATAGGTTTATAAGAATGTGTAAATATAATGTTTATTGCATGTAAATATTTATGTATCATAGTAAATTATATTATATTATCCACTATATGCAATATATTGCATACAATTTGCATATTATAATAATTCATGAATTATTATAAGTAAAGATAACAAACCAGGAATGTGTCTCTGAGTGGTCAAGAGAATGGGGAAAATAATTTCTTAAAAATAGCTCATGGAAAACTACTTAAATAATTAAGATGATAATGTTTATCAAACTAAATCGATTCCATTCTGTAAAGCAGAATCCTTGATTTCTGTCATTTGTTTAACATCTTACTAGGAAATGTCTATTTTCTTCAAGGATTTTAAAAATATTTCCTAAAATATGTGTTAATATATTAATGTGTTAATGTGTTAAAATAATGTGTTAATATAATGTATTAATGTTCATGACAAGTGAACATGGATAAAAAATTCATGGGAATCAGCGCAAATTTATCTGATTAGGTGAAGAACATAAAAGAACAGTGTGTTATTTCTCTCACTTCCACAACATTTGTTGTTGTTCAAGCTTTCATCAATGATCAATTCTTTCTGATTCAATGATCCATAACATCTATCCTCCACTGTCTCCCAAAATCGGTCTGACCTCATGGCCATGACACTCTCTCTCCATCTCTTCCTCTAGTATACCCTCTCCTTTTACATTTAATCTTTCTCAATATTGGAGTCTTTTCCAATGAGTTCTGTCTTCTCATTATGTGGTCAATATTAAGCTTCAGCTTCAATATTTGTCTTTCTAGTGAATAGTAAGTATTAATTTCTTTAAGTGATAACTGATTTGAAGTCCTTGCTGTCCAAGGAACTCTAAAAAATCTTCTCCAGCACTGCAATTCAAAAGTGTTGAGTCTGTAGTACTCAAATTTTCATATAGTTCAACTTTTACAGCCACACATTGCTGATGAAAAAGAAAGCAATTTGACTGACCTTTGTTGGCAAGGTGATGTCTCTACTTGTGTGAATCTAATGAGAAAATATATGGAAAACTCATCAGAAACCCTAGAGCCTTATATGCGTCTTGATGGTAGTGATGAAAATGATGAAGTTCCATATCTTGATTTCAATAGTGAAAAAAATCTTTAACCTTAATCTCATAACAAGAAAAGACATAAATATTTATGGAATTTAACAAAAATAGAATATGAAAACAAATTCCTTATTTTTTTTTTAAATTTGAGCATAGAAGCTTTACTATGCATATAATATTTTAGATGCCTTTCAAAACATTCAAACATCTATACAGCTATAAAAAAGATTGTAGAGTTGGCCAAACAACTGTACAATTTTACAAAATTCTAGTCTATTTGACCTACTCCTAAAATCAAAATTTGAAGACCAGTATTGTCACCATCTAGTCATTCTCATAAAAATATTCAGAACACATTTTGTGCTCCAAGGTCAGATATGCTCCATCAGTTAGCTTAACTTTCAAATATGTTGCTTCTCCTCACAAAATGTCAAAATACAATGCTACCATACAGTTAACATTTGTGAAAATAAAAACCAAACTGGTCAGAAAACAGATGAAAATCATACAAAAGTAGATAGGTAGATAAGACAGATTGGAAGACATGCAAGCAGACAGATAGAAAAACAGACAGATAGATATGTATGTATAGATATAAACAGATGCATGTATTTACATATATATATACATTTCTGAGTGTATATTTGAGATTATATACCATATTCATATATGGTGTTATAGCTAAAGTAATATTTTGCTCTGAATGGTATCAGAGATGACAAATGGCTGCCCCAAAGCTATACACAGTGTTCCAGGGGGTAAAATACAAAGAGTCACTCAAGTGTTTTAGTGGAAGGCAGGAAGGAAAATGACACATATCTCTTTTTTACTGGTTTTGATTCAGTAAGTGAAAGAAGGCACAATAAAATGTTTCAATAAATCTCACAAGTCTCAAGGAAAGCAATTCTTATAAAGCAAGACTTTGAGACATGTAATTGACATTGATCACAGTGGATTTCAGAAGGAAATATGAACTTTTAAAAAATGAAAAGAGAAAAAAAATATCCTACCACTGGATCAACCACTTACTTCGTGATTTTACAAGTAAAAGGAAAAGAGGAAGTACAGAGCATACAGAAATATGATCTTTCAATGAAATTTTTTCCTCCTCCAAGTTTCTTACAGAAAATCTTTAGTATGAACAATACAGACAGTGTCCAAATTCTGTTCCTCAAGATCAGTTTTCTTTTCATATGGTAAGACACTATTCCCTCAATACATTTTCTTTCCATAACAAGATGGTCCTCATTCTAATCTGCCAACCATTATAGTAACTAATCAGTATGGTTGACAGTTGGTAGTTGACTGCATATGAAATTATTTATAGTCAGAATACATTCATAAGCCTTATTTCCCAGAGATACATTTTGGAATAATTAGTTAAAAGGTTAGAGAGGACTCACCTGTTCCTCAATTTATACATCTAAAGAGATTTATACAAACAGCAACAGTGGACTGTGCTATTGCTTCCATAAAGGTAAAATAGAAAGAGGTCCTTCATAATGACTTCAAAGAAATTGAAAATCATTGTAAATTTAAATCTGAAATGTTTAATGAAGGTCTATGAAAACGCTTATAACTGAATGTCATGTGCAAGAAACAGTTAATCAATAACTATTCGCTAAGTGCTTACAACATGACAGCCCCTGGTATAAGTACTAGTGAATCTACTGTGGGAGAAAATATTCAAGCAAATGTGTAAAATAAGCTATATACAAGATAAATAGCAAATAATCAATAAAAAGAAGACATTGGAAGAAAGGCTTCCTGTGGGGAAGAGAAAAAAGGATTTTAACTGGGACTTGGGGAAGTCTAAGAAGCCAAAAAGTGGAAAGAGCTTTCTAGGTATGCAGGACAGCTAGGAATAATTTCCAGAATTGTGGAGTATCTTATTCAGGAAACAACAAAGAGGTCAGTATTGCTAGATGGCAGAGTAAATGGAGGAAGATGGTGAATAAGAGGACGAGAAAGGATGGAAGGAGTCAATTTATTTAAAAGCCATAAAAAAAGATTTTATATTTCATTCTGTAGGTGATAGGGAACCACTGGAATTTATTCATAGGAGTGTGACAGGGTGAGACTTACACTTAAGGAAGGTCATTTTAACAGCATAACAAAGGAGTGACTAGAGAGAGAGAAGAAATAAAGCAGAGAGTTCAGGAGTTCAGAGAGTTCAAAGAGATCAAAAACAAAGGAACTATGCAAACAATATATAGCAGGTCTTTTGAGGTATCAAAGAATAGGAAATTAAAAGGATCCCCAATAATTAGGGAATGGAATACTATTGTGCTATAAGAAATGATAAACCTGATGGTTTCAGAAAAATCTGATAAGTCTTATATGAACTGGTACAAAGTGACATGAGTAGATTCAGGAATCCATTGTACCCTAAAACACAATATTGTTATCATGATCAAAGAAAGACTTGAGTACTTGACCCACATACAATGATCAAAGGTAATTCCAAGGGATGCATGAAGAAAAATACTATGAACCCTAAGAGAAAGATCTGATGAACTCTTAGTGTGGATTAAAAAATATTATTTTCGCTTTATTTTTCATGGGAATTTTATATGTTTTCTTTTGCAGCATGGCTAACATGGAAATATGTTCTGTATGACTTCACATGTTAAATCAATGTAATATTGCTTGCCATCTCAAGGGCTAGTAGAGAGGTGGAAGGGGGAGAAAGAATTTGGAATTCATTTTTTTAAATTAATTTTTAAAGTTATTTATAATGTAATCAGAAAATACTTATTGAAATTTTATATATATATATATGCATATCTACATATAAATGTATAGATATGATATATTTCAAAAGAAAGATTTGGCATTTTTAAAACCACAGGTAACTTTACAAAAAGCTTTACAAAACAATTTCAGTTGAAAGATCCCAGACCAGAGAGACACAATAATAGATGGAGAGGAATGGAAGTGAAGTAGATATTATAGATATAGCCTTCTCAAGGAGATTAGCCATAATAAAGAGGAGATATCTGAGAAAACTTCTATCTGGGAAAGGATGGGTCAAGTGAAGATATTTTGTGAAAGGGTAGAACTATCACTGTGGTGTAAGGAGGAAGGGAATTGAAAGAGACTGAAGATTAGTAAATAGAGAAGATAGAGGTGCCAATGTGCTGGAGAAGATCAAATCAAATGGGATCACTTGTGCATGAAAATCTGTTTGCTGTGGCAAGAAAGGCCTTTTCTTCTTGTGAGCCAAGGGTGAAGGAGAAAATGGTGGTAGAAGGCATCTGGGTACTTTGAAATGAAGAGGAAGATATAAAGGGAAGTTCTCAGGGAATGAACTAGGTTTTTCAGTGAAAGACAAAGCAAGTTTCATTTCTGAGAAGATTGAGCTATGGCATGTTTGAGAAAGGATAAAAATTTTGTGAAAGCTGCTATGATGAACAGAATATGAATCGATTTTGGATGGATGAAGAAATCACCTTATTGACGTGATGGCCAAGTTGAGATTATGTAATATAAACTTGAACCCAGTTATCACAATGTTGTGATTTTTTTTTTCTTGCTTCTTTTAGCAGCATATTAGTAGAAAGAAGGAAGTAGAAGGTGGAAGAAAAAAATCCAACACTGGGTTTTGGCAGAAAGTGCACTGTCTAGTAGAAATACCACATGCTAATGATGGTGCACAAATAATGTGTGTGTGTATAATATTTTAGAGATAATCTTATGGGAAAGGCATTAGCATCAAAAGGAATTAGTGATATGGGTGAGCTTTTGGATTACAACATTATCTGCCTGTTTTCCAGTTTTCCTAGGAGTTTTTAAAAGTATGTAATATATTTGATGTTACATTCAAAACAACATTCTCTGATATTATCTCTTACATTATTCCTTACGGCACAAATATTCAATGGGTAGAAAAGTGGACCTAGAGTCTGGAAGACCTGTACTCAAATGAGGATTAAGACACTTGGTAGATGTATGATCCTAGGTAAGGCCTTTAAACTTTGTTTGTCTTAATGCACTGGAAAAGCAAATGGCAAATCATTTGTCAAAATAATCCCATGGACAATATGGAGGATAGACATGTACATGAAGAGTAAGGAGAATTTTGTTATCATTTTAGAGTTTACTTTCTCAGGATGCATGGCTATGGTAATATCTGGTTTCCAGGTGTTAGATAATAATTTCCAGAATAGGTTCAAGGATTCTAGATAGAAATTCCCAGAATAATAATGACAAACAGTCCTAGTGAGGCAGTGCTGTGAGATAAGGGGTGACATAATGTAATATTTATCACATTTGTGAAGAATGACTATATTGCTAAAGTCATCTTGTGAGCTTAGTGTTGGCAAGATGCCTTCTGTGTCTATTATCCTATAAAGCAGGTAGGCACTGGTCAGTGAATGGGGGGAAATTAGGGGAAAACCATAGGTAGCACATAGATGATTGCATGTAAGCACCTCAACTTGCCCCTATGGGGCTTGAGGGGATTTAGGGGTCTGCACAAGCTGTGCCTGTTTTGATTGATCCCATCAAGATGTAGGGGCAGTTGTCTACTCCCCCCTTTTTTCCAACCCCTGTAAGAAGGGTGATTAGGGAATACTTTAGGGGCTGGTTCTCCCAACAATCATTTGAGAAGGCTAGACTCGAATAAAGCTGACCATTAACCCCTCCAAAGGTTTCTGCCTGTCTGACTAGATCAAGAGTGAACCTATGAGAGACTGGAGACTGAAACCCCCACTGCCTCCTGTGTGTTGTTTGTGTAATAGGGACAAAATGACCATGGGGTCACGAGAAGTCAGACACAACTGAACAACTGAATTTGCCCAACCGTTTTCATATTATTTGACACTCTTTAATATACAATTGTAGGTTTTTGCTTTCTTTTGTTTGTTTGTCTTTCCCTTCTTTTACTACATTATTAAGGATCAGGGGTTTGTTTTGCTTGTGAATATTTTCTTCCTCCTGTTACCCCCTCCTTAAACTTACTTGTTTACCTACTGTATTTTTGTACCAAACACAATGCTTGTGGATATGTGTGTTTTCAATCTTCTTTTCACCTTCTCAGATGTCCACTTGATAGACATTCCCCCATCCTTTTCTCCAAGCTTATAAGCTTTTGTTCTCATTCATCCTAATTATTATAGATATTAAGCTCCACTGTCTTCTTTCTCCTTTCTACACTCAACCCCTCCACTGCAGCCCAATCTTTTGGAGTCAGAGGACTTCAGGGCTCTCTATATTCTCTTAGATTAGAGTGCTGGCACCATGGGGCCCTGCAGTGTCCATATCTCAGGGCTACCATGTCTGTTCCACTGCTCTTCTTTGTGGAGGCCAAGACCCATGCTATAGATTTTCAATAATGCTGAGAATTTCTGGGAATAAATTCACTGTTTTTGCCTCCAGACACCAAGCGCTGCTTGCTATTTATATCTCTGAGCAATCTTTGTTTAGTTGGGAGGTTGCTGGAATGTTTGTCCAGAATGCTGCTAGATTTTCTGGTAGAAGCACCCCTTTTCTGTAGCCTGTGAACTTTTTGCCTGATTTTTCATGTATATCTTGGTAGAATAAATCACTTCCTGTATCTTCATGCTAGATTTCTTAATCACTATTTATCCTAGTATTATTTTTAGTTTTTGTTTAAGGCATGAGGAATTTGATTTGTCTGCCTGTGTTGAAGCACCCATTTTGTTAAAAAAAAATCCTGCTTCATTTGCCTTAAATTATGTAGATGACAGACTAATCTACCTGCAACCTATAATCTCAATCAGAAATGGTCCAGTTTTTTGGAGCAAAAAAAATGCAATTTGCAATCTAAAGAAAGATAAGAAATATCAGGATAAGGCTTTCAAATTTACCTCTTCTGTAAAATTACCAGATAAAAGTAGAATGGTGTACAGGAAAAGGTGAGAGAACATGTGGAATTGTTGTGACACTTGATGGAAGATTCTTGAGATTATTTCATGCTACCTGCCCTATAGGGTACAACGAGGGTAATTTGGAAAATGATTTTTTAACTCTTTCCATCAAGACCTATAGTATCTAGAAAAGCCAAAGGAAAGGAATGAAATTATTTGGTCATTGGCCCAACCCACATTTATAAGTTAGAAAATGTAGAGTATGGTGGGAATGTAGAGATAGAAAGATACCATGTGAGGTTCTGGATATTAGGGGCAGCATAAACTTAGCAATTGTGTCTATATGTGTCTCTCTTATTGTCTATTATATGAGCTCTATTATTTTCCTTTCTCTTATGGTTTGTGATCCCTGCAGAGAATGAAGTTGTTATATCCCTGAAATTGTGTGGCTAGTTTCTAGACTTGACCCTTTCCACTTGGGATTCAGAAATCTAGAGAAGCTTAATGCAATGCTTTGCCAAGTTCTGTTGCAACTATCACTAGGATCCTATTCTTCTAGAAAAGTACAGAAAAGAAGAAAAAAATGATATAAATAAAGGAAAGGAGGATCTCTAGATAGATGATCCAGCAAGTAAAATGATCCATGTTTTGACAATTATAGAAAAATTCCTGGCTGACATAGTTTAGCATATAGCATCTGTGGGTGTTAACAATCACAGAGAGGTAAGCTTTGGCTTCCTCAAATCAATTGAGCAACCACAATATTGGTCTCAGTTTTGATCATATTTCTATATGTAAAAGACAGCCAGAGGAAGGCCAGAGCCTTACAACAGATCCTGAAGAAGAACAAGAATGGCATATCCTTGCCCTGTATTTGAAAACTATATCCTTACATGCTAAGTGTAATTTATTTCATCCTTTTTTTATATAAATCAGGTCATCCATTTGTACGATTTTAATAGCTTAGTTTGGAATAGCTGCTAGAAACCTTCTAAAGCAATGTAATAATGACAAGAAAGACACGGTCAAAGTTAGCACTTTTTTTTCTTTATGGGTATATTTCCCCATTATTGGTGAGTATATGCCAGATTCACTGAATTCTGATCATTCGGGGCAACATAATAGAGATGTATCAAACAAGTAATTGAAAGAAAAAGACAGGTTCCAGTGGATATTAGTTTTGGTGAGGGCAAGGACCATTTTCTTTATTCCCCTCTTCTCTCCTCTCTTCTACTCTCCTTTCTTCCACTCCCCTTCCTTCTCCTTCCTTTTCCTTTCCTGTCCTCTCTTCTTCCTTTCTTCCCCTTCCCCTTCTACTCTCCTCTCCTCTCCTGTTCTCTCATGTTTTGTTTTATTTTTATTGGTATATATAGCACAGTACTTTTCACATAACAAGTAATTATTGAATGAATGAAGTTATTTCTGATTTGAGATAAAATGACAAATCCATTAGAAAATATTTGAGGGGTTGAGATTTTGAAAGTTGCTTAATTCTTTGTCTAAAAAAAATAAAAGTAGCTAAATTACTTTCTACTTTGATATTGATTTATTAATTATACTTAACATAGATCAGAACTAACATCATAGGTAAAAAGTATTATTTTAATTGTTGCTTTTTTTGTCTATTGACAAACAAACAAGCTTCACTCTGAGTCGTGTGTGTATGAGTTTGTATAATTTCTCCAAATATTACCATCTTTTATATGAACATATTTAAGTGTAAATATGTTTAGAACTTTAAAAGTATTCATCACATAATATAATTATGGGGGTTGAGCTTCTTTTTGTTGTAGAAACTTTATTTCTTACTTATAATGTTCTCCTCTGCTTTTTGACCTGTAAGAATAGGTGATATAAAGTTGGGTAACAAGAAAACAGCTATTTCAATACATTTTATAATGGTTGTCCATATATGTCAGTTTATATAAAAGCTAAAAAATATGTTCCATTGTGTTTCACAATATAAACAATTTAAGTTTTGCAAGTTCCCCAAGTAACATGTCTCCAGTTTATTAATTATCTGAAGCTCTTCTATTTTTTTTAAAAAAATATTTATAACATGACAATATTAATGCTGTGGTGGGAGACCCAGAAATAAGCTTTCAGAAATTTTTTACTCTGTTTTAATTAATCCTTGGAATTTAAGGACTTTCAAAATTTGCTTGATATAAATTGAAGTGGATCAAGGACAATATTAAAACTACAAAGCTAACAGGTCAGAGCACAGAAGCATAAAAACATTTATAACAAAATGAATTTTCAAACATGAATTTTAATTCACAGCATTATTTAACACACACACACACACACACCTTTTTCAACAAGATATGCTTAATTCTCTGGTTAGAGTCTATCACCACCATTGTGTCTTTCTCATGACACATGGCATCATGATCTCACTTTCATTGTTCTGTCCTTCTGCCGTTAATCTCCACTTGCCTTCTCCGATACTTAAAAAAGTTCACCTATCACTTAAATGAGGTTTATGATCCTAAGCAATAATGTTTATTTAGAATTTTTAATAACAACCTCATTCTCAAATATCTCAATGCAGAGCATCCTGATTTTTTGTGTATATCTTTGATGATTCAAAAATGTTTTGGAATGGAGCATGATTGAGGTGATATTAAGGTAGAAAAGTAATGGATTCAAAAATAAGTGAGGGACAGGGTTTAGGAAATGGAAGAGAAAGAGATGTACTTGGCTAGTGTCTTAGTAATATAAATCATATAGGAATGAAAAGTAATGAAAGGACAAAATAAAATTTCAAAATTAGTTTGAAGTTCATAAATAGAAAGTAATCATTATGTGAAAACTGGTGTTCTGGCGTGTTTTTGTGTGTTTGTGTTTCTAAAGGGAGAAGCTATAGAAGTGGCAAAGGCATAAATACCATGTGTCTCTTCAGTGAAAATCTTTATGATAACTATGCAAAAGAGAAATATTTCTATAGCTTGTGAACCTAATTGAAGTTATCTTCTGTTATATTACTTAATTGCACTTTATTCAGTTTTCCATGGTCTATGGAATCAATTTGTGACTTGTTTCATGAAAAATAAAACCAACCATGAAAACCATGAAAGGCATGTTCACCAATGATCTTTCCATTGCCATATTCCAAGTCGATCAAATAAAAGGGATGAGAACCTATTTGTACAAAAATATAGCAGCTCCTTTTAGTGGTAGCAAAAAATTACAAATTAAGGGGTTGCCCATCAATTAGGGAATGACTGAACAAACTTATTATATGATTGTGATGAAATTTTTGTTGTTGTTCAACTGCATCCGAACCTTCATGACCCCAAGAACCATACTACACCAAGCCCTTCTAACCTTCACTAGCTCTTGAAGTCTGTCCAAGTTCGCTTTCACTATTATCATGAAATTATCTAGTCCTCTCATCGTCTGTTTTCCCCTTTTTCTCTTTGCCATCAATCTTTCCCATCATAAGGGTCTTTTCCAAAGAGCCCTGTCATCTCATTATGTAGCCAAAGAAAAGTTTCGTCATCCATATTTGAATTTCCAGAGAATAGTAAGAAGTAATTTCTTTAAGTATTGAGTGATTTGATCTCTTTGCTGTCCAAGTGACTTAAAAGTTTTTCCAGTGCCACAATCTGAAAGTGTCAATTTTGTGTTGTTCAGTTATCCTTATAATTCGACTCTCACAGCCATTCATTGCCTTTAGAAAAATCACACTTTTGACTATACAGATCCTTATCAGCAAGTTGATGTCTCTGATTTTTAGTATACTGTCCAGATTTGCCATAGCTTTCCTTCCAAGGGGATAGAATCTTTTAATTTCATGTCCGAAAGTCACCATCTGCAATGATCTTTGAGCCTAAGCATATAAAATCTGGCACTACTTCCTTTTCTTCTCCCTCTATATGCCAAGAAGTGATGGGAGAAGTTGCCAAGATCTAAGCTTGTTTTTTTGTTTTTTGTTTTTTTATGTTAAGCTTCAAAACAACTTTTATGCTCTTCTCTTTCACCCTTATCAAGAGACTCTTTAATTTGTCTTCACTTTTGTCATCAGAGTGGCATTATCTGCATAACTGAGATTGTTGATATTTCTCCCAGAAACCTCAATTTTGGCTTTTGATTCATCTAACTGTCATTTTTCTTTATGTACTCTGCATATAAGTTTAATAAATAAAGTGACAATACACATCCTTGTTGTGCTCCTTTTAAAATCTTAAACCAATCAGTGGTTCCATATTCAGTTCCAACTGTTGCCTCTTGTCCCTTATAAGGATTCCTCAGGAAACAAGTAAATGATCTGATACTCCCATATTTTTGAGAGTTTACCATGAGATGGAATACCATTATACTAAAAGAAATGATAAGCAAGACAGTTTTAGGAAAAAAAAACCTAGGAAGTCATGTATGAACTGATGAAAAGTGACATGAACAGATCCAGAAGAACATTGTACACTACAATAGTAATATAGTAATGATTATCAACTATGGAAGATTTGGATACTCTAATCCATATAGTAATCCAAGAAAATTCCAAAGGAACCATGATGATAAATGATAAATATCACTTCCAGAGACAGAACTGGTGAACTCTGAGTGTAGCTTGAAGAATACTATTTTCATTTTATTTTTCTCATTTTTATGTGTATGTTTTCTTTTGCAATATCAATATGGAAATATGTTTCATATGACTTCACATGCATGATTGATCACATTACTTTCTAGAGGACTAGGGAAGGAGGGGAAGAGAGAGAATTTGGAGCTAATATTTAAAATGAAGAATAATAATAGCTTAAAATACAATTGGAAAGTATTTGATGTGATAAAATTATATTTTAAAAATAAAGGAAAATATCACCTTCAACAGAAATCTTTGCCAACTGTCTTTATTACTAGTATTTTGCCTCTAGTGATAGTCTGCACTTTCTGTTATATATCATATTTATGCATAACTGTTTTCATGTTGTCACACTGAACTATCTGAGAAGGGATTTTTTTGTTTGATTGTTTCATTATTTTTCCTTATATCCATAATATTTAACACAGTAGTCAATAAATTCTGATTGACTTCACTTGACTAAATTTCTCCTTTTTATTTTGCTAGAAATCTAAGGGTAAATTCATAAGATCAAAGATTATGAATTGTGGATATCTTTTTTATCTCCACGCTTCACATTTTATATACATAGGCTAATATAACACATAGACCAAGTATAACAGCACACTTGGCTGAGACAGGATGCACATATATTTACTGATGAGGAAAAAGTCTCAGAGAGATTAAGTCACTTGCCCAGGGTCACATTGACAGTAAGAAGCTATTGGAAGAAGCTATAACACCACAAAACTTTTAGTTGAGATAAAGTGTTGGAATGAAATGAAGTACTTAGAAATCATTGAACAGTCAATTAAAGTAAGTTTACTTTGCCCTAACATGTGAAAGCTGTTCAACAAGAACAGTATACCACTTGGCTTCTCTGGATGTAGCAACCTTATATTCATATGAAAACATTTGGTCATCAGTGTAGGATATGGTGAATATCATGATGATTCCTATGATCTTTATAAATCCAAAGAGGTCAGAAGTACCCGGAGTGAAAACAGGTGGGACATTTTATGTTCTTCTGTGACAAGGAAATTGAATGAAGAAAACATGGTACATTCAATTTTCAAGACATCTTTTAAATAAAACTAATTTCATTCAGAGAAAAGAAGGAGGTATGGACCTAATTTATGTGCTGGGGAAATGTGGGGAGATATTAATAACATTAGAGCAACAAAGGCAGGGCTGGAATTCTAAATCATCTGACTTTAAATACAGTATTCTTTCCAACATATCATACTTCCTCCTTTCCTTGTGCAAGTGTTACAGTCATCTAAGTTCTGATGCCTAAACAAGCATCTCATGACTATATAGAATAACATCAGCTAAATTGAAATTGAGTGGAAAGGACAGGGTTAGAACTCTTTCCCTTCTTTAATCTTAAAAGAGTTTTGTTTTTCACATGTTTCCTCTCCCCTGGGAGAAATTATTTTATTTTCAAACCCAGTCTCCAAACATGGCTAACCCCGGGAAGGAAAAATGCCAGATGGTGCTTAATTCAACCCAAGACTGAAGAGTTCAGCATATAGAGTCGGGATGGTACACAGTTCTAGCTCTAGCCTTTACCATTCCCAAACTTCCATCAAGGAATAATCTCATCTTGTCTTTATTTCCCTTTTTTTCAGTTGACTGTTAGCTCCTTTACCCAGAAGTTGCTTTCAGAATGATGAACCAAGGGTCCTGTGTAGTTTGTTCCCAGGTTAAAATATTACAAAACCAACACCTGGGAATTTAGAAAACACTGGTAATGAAAAATATCTCCTATCAGACAGTCCTACCCTCTTCTCCCCTTGTTCATTTCCAATCGCTTTTGGCATACTTACAAATTATATACTTATTCTTTCAGATGAACTGTTTAATTTTCACTTTCATGTCTCATTTTCACTGTATTTTAATCTCCAACCACCACTAAAGCTGTTATTCAAAGCCTCATCGTGGCTTCAGGCAAAAACATGACTTCTTGAAATCTTTTAAAAATGAAAGTGAAGGACCCTAGCCTCATCATGATTTTTGAGCTGGAAACGACCTTACAGGTCATCCAATCCAAGCTCCACTTTTTATAGTAAGGGAACTGAAGCCCAAAGAGATTAAATGAGTTGCACAAAGGTTTTAAGGTATTAATATCAGATATTATTTGTCAACATGGGATTCAAACCTAGCTACTCTAATTCCATCACCAGTGCTTATGTCACTTTACCAACCTGTCCTGTACTATACCAAGTTTGATACTTCCCAGGATTGTAGGAGTCCTCATGTATTTGAGTATAAGCCCAGTTAACAGTTTCTCTGTTGTCCAAGGACACTTTCTTTACACTTTCCAGTGAATTTGACCACCAGATGATAAAAGATTTCACTCATGAACATTGTCTTCTCAGGCACTATGAGCTCACTGGTCAGGGAAAAATCACCAATAAAATCACAGTAAAAATATTAAAAATAATTTATTGTATAAACTGCATCAGATTCTTGTACATAGGTTATAAATCTTACATAAGTGCATAAGCCAGTGATGGTTAGAACAGAGAAGAATTAAGAGGTTTAAAGCTTGGGGCAGAGACTAGTAGTCACAAAATATATGTGGATACTTTAGGTTAGTATAAGGAAAGAAGAACACAGTATTTAACTCAGAGAGACATCAAGAGGAAAGAAGAGATTAAGCATGAGACAGAAATGAGTTTTTAAGGAGAAAGAATTGGTTCTGTTAACCACAACAAAACAAGCCTCTAATCTGGGAATGGACAAAGTTGAACGGAGTAGATCAGAGGCAAGTGTGTCAGGGATTAAACAGAAGCTTATTGAATTTTGAAGTGAGAAAATGCTTTCAAGCAGAAGTCGTCCTGAGGAGGACAGATTAATATGATGGGGCAAAGGCAGTGCTTCATCACATAAAGGCCACAAGACAATCATTCTTACCTGTTCCCATGGCAGTCTCATACATGGAAAATACAGGCGTTCCTGGGTCCTAAGAGCATAGTCTCCAAGTTGATTGTCTCACAGATACAAATAGAATCATAGCATAGCAGGAACATGAATACAGTACCTGCTTTAGTTCATTTAGCTGTTGTAAGAAACAGAGATTTTGGGCAAGTTAAGATGAGTGATGGATGGCTTTTAGATCCCTGGGAAATAGGGAGAGTTCCAAGTAAATAGCTATTGATTAATATGAAATATAAATCCCTCAGTCAACATTTGGTACTGATTAAAGCAATACACTTTGTCAGATGGTAAAATCATACAGAGTTCAAGATTGTAGTTATGCCAAGCTCAGGATCAACCATCCTTGCTGGGCCTTAGGTCTGGGAAATATGATGTTTCCAAAGATTTTAACATGTACCCCTTTTGGATCAAAGGAGGGGGATCTGAAAGAACCCATACCCCTATGGCCAATAAAACAAAGGCAGGTACATACCAAGATGCCCTGAGAGGTAAGTTAGGCCAGGTCAAGAATTTTTAGCTCAGGATGTCACTTCCTTAAGAGGGCCTATGAGTAAAATATGTCCCAGGTGTCATTGCTAGTAATCACACACTTGAATCAGGGACTTGGTGGTTGGGCACATAACTACACACCCATAAGCCTGGCAGCTGTAGGAGTAGTCAGAAAGACTTGGTAGGTGCTCTTAAAAACAATGATGACTTGTAACTCAGAAGACCTTTTTCATTATTAGGGTGGTCAGAGGGAATAGACAGATAGATAGCTGACAGATAGATGATAGATAGATAAAGAGAAAGATATAAAGAGAGACAGAGATAGAGGGCACAGGAAGAGTTGAATGTGAAGAGATGATATCTAAAAATAAAACTATGGGATGAGAGAGGAATGTACTGGTAGAAGGAGAAAGGGAGAGGTAGAATAAAGTAAATTATCTCACATAAAAGATGCAAGAAAAATCTTTTACAGTGGAGAATAGGGGAGAGGGAATGAGTAAATCTTATTCTCATTGGATTTTGCTTAAAGGGGGAATAACATACACATTCAATTGGATATGGAAATCTGTCTTCTACAGAAAAGTAGGGAGAAAGAAGAAAAACGGAGGTGATAAAAGGTATGACAGATTGTGGGAGCGGGTAAACAAGACCAAAAACTTTTGAGGAAGGACAATATGAAAGGAAACAACATGACTAATATGGAAGGCTTTTGAATGACTACACTTGTATAAACTATATCAATTTTCTTGCCTTCTCACTGAGGGTAGGGAGGAAGAGTGAGAATTTGGAACTCAATGTTACAAAAGATAAATGCTAAAATTGCTTATTTATTTCCCATTATAAATGGGAAATAAGATACACAGGCAATGGGATATAGAAATCTACCTTTCCATATAGGAAAATAAAAGGAGAAGGGCATAAGAAAAGGAGAGGGAATGATAGAAGGAAGGGCAAAATGGGGGAAGAGATAATCAGAAGCAAAACACTTTTGAAGAGGGACAGATTGAAAGGAGAGAAAGGGGAAATAGCAATAGTAGATGTGAAAAAAATTGAAGCAAGATTGCCTGATAAAAGCCTCATTTCTCTATCATATAGAGAACAATGTCAAATATATAAAAATAAGAGACATCCCCAAATTGATAAATGATCAAAGAATTTGATCAGTATTCAGATAAAGCAGTTAGAGTTATCTATGATCATATGAAAAAATATTCTAACTCACTAGTGACTGGAGAAATTAAAGTTAAAATAATTCTGAGCTACTATCTCATATTTATTAGATTAGCTAATAGTACAGAAAAGTTAAATAAAAAATGTTAGAGGGGGTGTGGGAGAAATGAGACATTAATGTACTGTTATTGGAGTTCAGAATTGATTAAACCATTTTATAAAACAATTTGGAACTATCCCCAAAGTGCTATAAAACAAACCATGCATACCCTTTGACATAACAATAACACTATTAGGTCTGTATCCCAAGAGAGATAAAAAACAAAAAAGGTAAAAGGACTTGAATGTAGCTCTTTTCTGGGGGTAAAGAATTGGAAAGTGAAGAGGTGTACATCAGTTGGGGAATGGCTGAATAAATTATGGTATGTAATTGTGATGGAATGTTATTATATGACAAGAAATGATGAGCAGGATGCTCTCAGAAAACCTAAAAAGACTTTAATGGGTACAAAGTAACAGCAATATTATAGGATGATCAACTGTGAATGACTTAGCTATTTTCAACAATAGAATGATCCATGACAACTCTGAAGGATTTAGGATCAAAAATGCTATCCATCCCCAGAGAAAAAACTGATGGTGCCTGAATACAGACTGAAGCAAATTTTGGGTTTTTTTTCATTTTTTATTTTTCTCGAATGCCTTTGTATTTTCTTTTACAACATATCTATTATGGATATGTTTTGCATGACTATATATATATATATATATATATGTATGTATATATATATATATATATATATATATATACTATATGGAATTGTTTGCCTTCTTAATAAGGGAAGTTTGGGGGGGAAAGAAGAGAGAGAATTTGGAATTCAAAGTTTTAGAAACAAATATTAAAATTTGTTGTTTACATCTAACTGGGGGAAAAATTAAACACAAAATAAATACAAAAAATTTTTGTAATTGGTTTGTCAGCATGAGGCCAGTTTTCAGATAAGACATATGGGTTGCTCTAGATATACAATTGTGAGAAAACTCCTTTCATTAACCTTTGGATCTGAATTTCTTGTTAGCATAGCAAAGATCCTTAAACAGCACATAGAGATAGTCCAGTTTCTCAGCCAAGTGCGGCTAGGTTTAAAAAATCCAATGAAGCTATTCACACAATTCCCATATAAGACATAATTACACTAAGTCAGGTACAGATCAAACTACTTAGAGGGCTCACAAAGGACTAGTTCTGAGAAGGGAGATTTGCTTGTCACCAAGGTAACCAAGAAAGCCTTAGTAACTCGTTCTCAATATCCATTTAACCAGTATATTTTGAGTCCCAGATGTCTCACATACTTACCTGGTCCCTCAATATCTTCTTGGAAAATAAGCTTTATTCTTAAGATAGTTCTAAAAGGGGCCCTGCTTCTCTGGTACTTAATTTAATTTAGTATAATCACTTAAATTAGGTTCTCCAATTTTGAAACATCAGAGAATTTCAGTTTATATATCATTTGCTTTTTCTATCTTTACATAAATCCTGTACTTTATATAAGAATCTTCTAAAAATTTGTTAAGATTTAATTGAAAATGAACTCTTCTGCCTTTTAAATGATCAGATTGCTACATTAATAATGGAGAAATAATTTCACTTCTTTTACCATTATCAATGCATTTTATGTGCAAAATAAAATCAATCCTTAATTAGTAAATCCACAAAACTTACTGCGCAAACATACTTAAAGCCTAAATTTTCATGCTAGATAAACATGGAAGTCAATCACATATCTCTCTATAATATTTCCATTTATTAAATAAAAATTTCACTTCAGATCTGTCTCATTATTTTATCTGAACATATGCCCCTTAGGAGGCTATCATCTCATATTATAGTTAACCACAAATATAGGTTACATTGTAAGATATCCATGCTTACATCTTTCTATTGTTATTCAGAGATGTTCCAATATCAATCTGCTATTTAACAGATATAGCATTATATTTGTAAAACTTCTTGATTATAGAAATTTAGTATAAAAGGAAAAAGAGGTACATCATTATAGCAATATCATGTATCATAACAGAGGAAAAAAAATCACTTAACTCTGTTTGATTCCAGGCATAAAACATATTTGATCATTCACCATATATTCACAGAGTGTTAAAAGCAAGGCTAGGGAGTAACCAGGTGGCAATTTTCCTTTTCAGAAAAGAAAAAAAGCACAATGGGGAAATAGAATCAGAGGGATCCTATCTAGGCTCTGTCTGAACTCATCTCCAAAATTTTTACCCGGTACAGACATCCAACTTTAATAGGTCCCAGATTGAAGCACATACCGTACTACAGTTTTGTATTCATGACAATTCAGACAGCTATCACTGTAATCAAAGCTCAAAACAATAGTGAATTACAGTCCCAGGAAATTTACCTTCAATAGCAAAACTTCACTAGCCACAACTTAAGGCCTCAATACCTTTCCTGATGTTTCCCTAGAAATTAATACTTTTATCCATACTTTATTTATACATTTAAAATACCCATATTCTGAGGCTTCAGACATACAGCAAGTATCTGATAATTGACTCATCATTAATATGTTGAAGCTACATTTTAGAGTAGTTCATATATTTTCATAATACGAGCAGATTTTCAAATGAAAATTTCCTGTTAGAGTAAATAGTAGTAGTACTTGTTTTATAACAAAAAACACTTCATTAAATATTTAATAATTTTCAAATACCCAAAAATTTCAGCACATACTTTTAAAAGTCCAATTCATAATCTAATAGCATCCAAATTAAAAGGGAAGTTTTGTCTAACAATATTCCTGATTTGCAGTGGTTCTCAGATTTCACAAAATAGATTTAGAAATACAATAACATAACAAACAAGAAACTTCAAATGACATCAATTGAATTTCCAAATTATCACATGTGAAAATCATTGATCTTATTACCTTTGGCATTTTAAAATTACTTTATCGTTTTCAGGCAGGGAAGAATTATATTCTATTGAAGTAATAATGTAGCGCTTAGTATCTGCCAGTCACTGTGTTAAGCACTTTACAATCACTGTATCATTTTGATCTCACAGCAACAACACTGAGAGGTGGGTACCATTATTATTTTTCTCTTTACAAATCAGGAAACTAAAGTAAACAGAGACAAGACAATTTGCCTAAAGTTGCACAGCTAATAAATTTCTGCACCAGAAAGGGGTGGAGTCACCAAGGGTAGAGGCTAGCTGGCTTCCTACATTTCATATTGCCATACTAGATGCTGCCAGGGACCTTCCCATACAACAGCTGGGTGGGGCCTGCCAAGATCTGATTCTGCCCTGGGCACTGACTCACTGGGATTAGGGGTGTATACATAGATGATGGCCCCAGGTTTGCTTAGAGTGGTATTGCAGGATGCCCAGGGGCATAGGGCCATTGGGGCCACTGTCAGTGTGGGCCCACTGCAATTGCTGCCTCCTCCCCCAACAAGTGGGGTAGAATACAATTCACATTTCCCTTTTCTTAATCTCGTTTGATATGAGAGAGGTTAACAGAGACAGGGGGAGTAACAATGGTCTTGTTAGCAATCCCCAGGACTGAGATACAGTCATGATTCCAGCGGAAGGGAGTGGGGAAGGCACAAGGATTACTGATTATCTCCCTCATCCTGTCATCCTAACTCTTGGTACACCATGCTGAATAGCTGGGGCTGTGGGAAGGGTCCATCAGTACTTTTGGGGATGTTTTCTGTTTTTCAGTGTCTGCTCTAGCCTTTTATTCTACATTTTGTTTTCCAGTGACCAGGTTTCTTACAGTAAAAACAAGCTCCTAACTTGCATCTCTTGCTGATTAGTGGGATCGTACTTTCCTTTCCTAATGATGTAGAAGGGATTTGGGACTAGTTTCTGGGACTAGCTACAACCTCTTCCACTAGTTATGGTCTCAAGGGGAGAATCCAGTGTCAGAATATTGCCAATGAGAAGTAGCTTAATTTTTTTAGAGATGAGCAGGTGATAAAAATGGAGAAGTCAAGGAAGGGGTTAAAAAGAGATTGCTATAAAGTGCAAACCATTCACTTATTTTGTTTTCCTTTTTGGATTGTACGATTGCTACCAACTAGCTTTCCATCATTGCTCTAGAATAATCTTGCTAATTGCTTTAAAAAGGGAGAAAAAGAAGAAGAAGAACAACAAGAAAGCACACAAAAGCAAATTTACAGAAACTCACAGAGATTGGAGTTATGCACAGGATATCCTTAACATAACGGGTACTGGAGTTTTCCTCACATAGAAAGGTGAGCTTAATCAGGGGTGAGTCCCGGAGATTAGAGAAGAAGTAAAGGACCCAGGACTCACCATAGGAAGAGGAATCAGACTCTGGAGTAGTAAATCTCAGGTAATAATTAGTCCACTCCCACCGGTACTGGAAAATTCCAATGAGCTGGTTCTCTGTGCAGTCCTACTTCTGACAACAATAAATGTTAACTGTATCAAAATTGGCCTCTAACATTGGATGCCTGGATCCAAAGAGAGCACATGTGTCAAAGATTAAGAAGAAATTTAATTAATTTCAGAGTGGGGAAATGCTCACAAGTACAAGTCCCATTGAGGAGGAAAGAATAACATTCTTGTGCAAAGGCTTATATGAATTAAGAACACAAAAGAACAAAGTGGGTAGTAGTGGATCACAACACAATCATTCTTAGCCATTTCCATGGCAGGTTTATGCTTGGAAAATATAAGCTTTCCTGGGTCTTCCAGAAACAGTCTCCAAGTCACTCATCTCAGAGACACAAAGAGAAACATCATGGAGGCAATAAAAGTGCAGCATCTAGTTTAGTTCACTTAGATGTTACAAGAAACAGGGATTGTGGGCATGTCAATAGGTGTGATGAATGGCTCTCAGGTCCCTGGAAAGTAAGGGGAGATTCAACTATTGGTTATTTATATTAATATAAATATTAAATTAATATAATTATAAAATGAAACCTGATATACTTAATAAAATAAAATAAATTATTTATATAAATCCCTCCGTGGACAATTCATGATGTTCAAAGCAATACACTTTGCCAGAGGCTAAGATTATCCAAAGTACAAAGGACTGTTATTATACCAAGGTTAGGGCACAGACTGCTTGCTGGACCTCAGTTTTGTAAAACAGTGTGTCTCCAAATGTCTTGACAATCCAAATAGCAGTCACTAGGTATTGCAGCAGATTGATCTGAACAGGTAGATGAGACCAGGACAGAGTTGATCTATGTTAGGAAGAGAGAACAAGTTGTTGTTGACTGATAGAAGAAGTGTAGGAATGAAGCTGCAGGCAAGGAGGGGATGGAGGCTATATTGAGAGATGAGTTTATGGTTATTTAATCATGCTTAGTTCATCCCGGTTCCAGGAACTTAGTAGAGCTGAACTTCCACAGAGGTCAAATGAATAGGCTGTCTTTACATTTAGTCAATTACCCACATTGTATATTGAAGGTCAAGGTGCTGATTAGCCACAATTGAAGAAAAATGAAATATAGAAAATGTGCAGATGTGCACACTGTGCACTTGATTTAACTGTTCCATGAATTTGGTCAATACATGGTCCTACACTGAAAAATCATTTTCCCCCATACTATTTTCCCACTTTGTTATTATTGTTTCTGTTGTAAAAGAGATCACTTTTTAAAAACACTTTTATGAATTCAAAAATCATAAACCATCACAAATATCTTAAGACATAATGAAGAAAAAAAGAAAATGAATAAGATAGAAATTTTGAACTTCTTTCACATGGAGAAATCTGTAACTGTAAAAAAAAATCCATATGAATGCTCTTTTTCTATCTATTACTAGCCACTAATCTACCTATACCCAAGTAAAGCTCTAACTTGCAATAAATATATAGAGTCAAGGAAAAAAGAATTGGTTATAGTTGGAAGTGCACATGTGGTTCTATATCTATAGACTATCACCTCTCTGCCAACAGATGAATGACATACTTTTGTCATTTCATCTTTTGAAATCATGATTGGTAACTGTACTAGTTAAAGGCTGAAGTCTTCCAGCATTATTTCTGACTACAGTATTGTAGTCATCACATAAATTTATTGTTTTTGGTTTTCCTCATATGTCTCTTCATTTGTTTTTTAAATCATTCCATATTTCTTTAAATTTGTCATCTTTTTTTTTAGTTTTATGTTGCAGCAAGCATCTATTGCATTTATATTCAAGGATGTGTTCACCCATTCCTCCATGGATGACACCATTTTGTTTACATTTCTTCGTTACAGATAATGTTGCTATAAATATTTCTGGACAAACAGGCTCATCTATGTATCAAATCATGTACAATATAAAGAAATGCTTAAGCTCTACCAAACATAAAGGAAAAGCAATAATTTAGGGGCCAAAAAGACAATTTAAATTAGTTCCGTACCAGGGGATGTCTATGCAATTACCATTTTATTGTTCTTTCGCTAATATCACTAATTATTTGAATTCAATATTACCCAACATTTATTAAATATCTATTATTTCATAGTATATCATGTAAGATGCTTTGTAACACCTATTTTTTTCCTGTAAGTGACGAAGATTGGGTTATCACATCATAGGATGAATCTGTTCAACTTACAATTATTCTTCAAATATTCCTCTTCATTTTATGGTGTCCTGACTAGAGAAACATACACAGCATATAATTCAGACATGGACTATTCACAAACACATACACACACACACACACACACACACACACACACACACACACACCTAGGAGACCATGGCCATGCCAAATGAATTCATGATTCCCTTTTCAAGGAGTTTGATAGATAGAGACAGGTAAAACAAATGCGGGAAAAAAAGAGGAACTAATTTTTTGTCAATTACAAACAAATTCCTTGCAAATGCCGTGCATTGTATCTTTGGCATACTCTCTAGATATGACCTAGTGCTGTTGCTACTAATATTAATGTTAGTAATATAAACTATTATTATTGAAGTTACTATTTCAAGAGCTGTACTTTCTGTTCAATTTCTTTTTCACTCATGTCTGGCTTTTTGTGACCCCCTTTGAAGTTTTCTTGGCAAAATTATTGCGGTGGTTTGAGATTTCCTTCTCCAGCTCCTTTTAAACATAAAGAAACTGAGTCAAACAGGGTAAGTGACTTGCCAGGGTCACACTGCTATTTCATGTCTGCGGCCAAATTTGAACTCAGGAAGATGAGTCTTCCTCATTCTTGCCCTAGTACTCTATCCATTGCACCACCTAGCTGCCCTATTGAACTGTACTTAGCCTTTCAATTTTATATGTTCCCACACTTCAGAGTATGAACCTTAAGAACTAGCCAATTTAAAAACTGCACTCCAACACCGAAAACAGTTTAAATAGTGCTTAAATATGTCCTTTCCCCATTTGGATCCATGTGCAGCCTTCACATTCATCTCTTCTGCCCTAGTTATGTTGCTCTATCCTTGAATCTATTTCTATAACAGGGGTACAGAATGAAATCTGATATAGTCACTGTCTTTCCTAATGGAGGAATATGTTGCAAATTCCTTCCAGGTAAGAGCCATGTGACTTTACATCTCTTTAAGCCCATCACTTGGCTTTGTACTTTGTTTTGTTTGTCTATCCCTTTTATTTTATTGATATAAGGAATTCCTGGTGAAGAAATCTTTACCAATGTCAATCTTCAACTGTAGTAACTTGATAAATGTTTATGAAAAGTAACTGAATTCATTTCAATTGAGTTGCCCATAAATGTGTAGCAATGTACAATGTGAAAAGGCCAAAGGCGAGACCCAGATAAAGGGTGATAAGAAAATATAAGGGTAAGAGAGAAAAGGTTCAGCTTCACTGAAGATATGACATCAATCCTGGACCTTGGAGGGAAAAGAATGCTTTTAACAAGTGCAGATGAGGAGAAAATTTATTCAATGCCTGGTGTGACAGCTGTGTGAACATTGAGAAATAAAAGAATTCAAGGAAAGATCAGGAAACGACTAAGATTCTTATCTGAAAATAACAAAGAATCTTGGAAGAATATTAGGTTGGGAAGGTAATGAGGAGCCAGATAATGGATACCTAGACTACCAGAATAAAGAATGTTTTACTATATCTCATAGAAAAGAGAGCCACTGAATGCTTTTGAGTAAGATCATGACAGTTATATCTACTAGGAAATTTGAAGTGGCAGAATGGGAAGGGTAGATTTAAGAAAATAAAGATATAAGTCAGGAACACTGCCTATTAAATTAGTCCAAGTAAGAAGTGTTCAAGCATGAACTCAAGTGGCAGCCATGTTAGTAGATGTGGACATGGCAGGTCTAAGAGATAATGGGGATATAGGATTCATATAGCTAAAGTCTCACATGGGATCGTGTGAGGGGGGAGGGCAGAGACAAAAACCACTTTGAAACTTTAGGATTTTGCCTCATATTTTCTGAGAGAAAAAAGACAGTTTCTTGTAAATGCCCTCTAGTACACTGTTCTACACCTCAAAAATTCTTGGCATTATACCTCATTTTCTCTTATGTCCTCTGATAAAGACCCCTCGCCAAGACGAATCCTTGTATTTATGCACTTGATTTCTTCCAATCCATCTATTGCCACAGGTTTCTCCCTAAATCATTCCATGTATATCACTTAAATATTCACTCTCCCCCTATGTAATGACTCCTTCCATGAAACCTCTAAATATGTCCAGGCTGCCCCTATTTCTTTAAAAGGAGTTCATTAGATCTTGATACTTCCTCAGGTGAGTATTCTTTATAGCTCCTGTTTTTCACAATCAAACTTACAGAAAATAGTAATCTGCATGCATTACCTTCAGTTCTCTTTTCATAGTTTTAAATCCATTCTAATGTGCCTTTGGACTTGACCATCCATTACAAACTGATCTAATGTTTCAAGTACTTTTTAAAGGACACATTTAATGGTATTGTCTCATCTCTCATCCTTGTCCACCTCTTGGTAGCATTTGACACTCCTGAATACTCCTCCTCCTAGGCACTCTTTCCTTAGTTTTCATGGCTTTGTTCTTAATTATCTTCCTACATGTTTCCATCTTCTTTCTCTTTTATTGGATCATCATCTATACCCTTATCCCTAAGATGTCCTTAAGTTGTCATTCTTGATCTTGTTTTATTTTTCTCCCTATTTCCTCTCTTTTACAGATTTAATCAACTTCCTAAGTTCAATTATTATCTGATTCTCAGTCTTAGTTTCTATACAGAGTTCTAAATCAACACCAACTCCTTTTTTGATATCTCCAGTAATATACCCAATTGATAATTCAAGCTTGATGTGTTCAATACAGAACTTATTGTATTTCCCCAAATAGCATGCCTCTTCCTAATTTATTAGTTTCTTATGGGAAAGATGATGTTTTTTTTTTCTAATCATATGATTCTAATCAATATGATTCCCTTCTCTCCACATAGACACTGTACTGGTACAGTTCCACATCATCTCTCATCTGGACTGTTACTAATAGTCTCCTAATTCATCTCTCTGAATCCACTTTCTGCTTTTTCCAAATCAAATGCATAGCTGCTAATTGATATTAAAAGAGATTAGGTAAGATTATGTCACTTTCTGGTTCAAGAAACTTCAGTGGCTCCATATTTTTTCTACAGATAGATAGACAAACAGAAACAGAAAGACAGGAGAGTTAATCTATTAGATGTTTAATATGTCCTGTACAAAAATGCAAGAAACCAGGAAAGACCCTGCCCTCAGGAAGGCAGAATTCAAATGATGAAAGAAAACACATAAATGGGAGTAATATTTGAAAATGAATATGAAGAGAGTGGTATAGTCATAGCACCATAGCAAGCTGGAGTTTGACATGGAGTCCTGACTCCCAGCAAAATAAGAAGAAAGATAAAGTAATAGAAGTCAGCATATATTGACTATATCAGGGATATAGTCAAAGGATAAAACACAAATGACTTTGGTACCATTTAAAACCTTTCCAAATTTGCCTACTCCATCCTATATTTCTAGACTGGCTTCATGTTTGTCTCTTACACATTCTATATATTCTCAGTCTCTGATGTTTTATATCTTTCTTTTCTATTTCTTTAAATTGGCTATTCCTCATTCTTTAAATTCTCTCTCATCTGCATCTTGAAATTTCTGACTACCACCCTAATTTAACTCAGGTGATGCTTCATACAAGAAACCTTCCATGGTTCTCCAGTCAAGACTTGTCTCTCGCTGTTAATACGAAAAAATTACTCGTTTAACTAAATCATCTTTAAGAAGACTTCTACCCCTTAAGCCATGTTGTTATGACTTCTTTGTATCTCTGATAATATAGTATTTATAACTTCATAAGAACCTAATTAACTCCTAACTATATTACAAGTTCCTCAAGGAGTTCCCAGTCAAGGGTCCTCAATTTTGAGTCACTTCATGGTGCATGTATGCGGGTGAGTGTGTGAATTTTGTGAATTACATTTCCATGTAATTGTTTTAATTTGGAATTCTATGTAATTTGTGCATTCAAAAACATTTTTTTTTCCTGAGAAGGGGCCCATAGGTTACACAAGCCAGTTAAATGAGTCCATATCTTGTCTAGACTATCATTACATCCCTCAAACATGACAATCTCTCCTTCCAGTTCCCAGATCACTTTCAGTGGGACATTGGGGGCCATATTTTGCTAGGGGTTGGTTAGACACTCAGATATGCTTTTGGTTATGTGATTGGATCTCTAGGCATATATACATATGTGTGTGTGTGCATACACACATATATTATATGTCTGTCCTCAGGACTTGGATTAATTACGGCAACATAAGCAGTCACCATTCCTTTTTTCATATGCAGTTCTTGACCCATATCCTTTAAAGAAAGGAATGTCAAATTCCACCACCCTTCTGTCTTTGAAATCATCACTCATTCACTCTTTACAGGGTACAAATTTCTGTTGTTCATTTATGTATTTATAATACTAGTAGATAGAAGGAAGTAGTCAGGAGATTTAAATCTAGTTAACACTTATATAGCACTCTTTATGTACCAAGCACATTTACTATCTCATTTAATCCTTACAACAACCATGGAAAATAGGTGCTATTATTATCCCCATTTTCCAGATAATGAATCTGAGACAAAAAGAAATTAAGTGCCTTACTAAAGATCACATAGCTAGTAAGTGTCCAAGGCTGGATTTGAACTCAGATCGTTTTGGCTCCAAGCCTGGCCACATTATCCACTGTGGCATCCTTTTAAAACAACAAAAGGGAAAACTTACCAACTGTCTATGTTGCTTATCTCTCTTAAGCTATGTCCTTTTCCTGACATCTATACAAACACAAATATTCTAATTTTGAAAATGAGCAAAATGAAGCAACAAAATAGAAATGCAATAAAGCAAAAAAAAAAAAATGTGAAGAATATTTGTTCCTAAACTTTTGTTTTACAATTCTGAAACCCAAAGCAGTGTCTACTGACTTCAGTACAGTAGTAACCCAAATTATTCTGTTTATTTTTGTTATTTTTTATACTTATTTTATTTATGATTTGGATAGATTTTTTGCTCCTGTTGTCTTTAATTACAAGATTGGGATCAGTGCTCTGAACAAATACTGCTCTTTTGTTACTGTTTCATCACTTGAATAAGCTCATATAAATCATCCTATATTTCCTTTGATTTCTTCATGTTCATTGTTTATGTAGTGTTCTATTGCACTAAAATACCACCATTTTCAACCATTCACTCTGTTGAAATACGAGATTGTTTGAAGTCAGTTTCCCTTTCTGTCTTTCTGTGATAGAAAATAGTATTTCATCCCATCAATAAAATATTTAGGAATAATTCTCATAAAAGAACTACCAGACCAAAATACTATGATCATTTTTACATATTTTATCATGCAATATTTCAATATGTATTTATTAAACACGTATTATTTGTAGCAAGGTGCTGTACTTGATCTTTGGTTAAAACCAAGTGAAATTGTCAAGGCCTCAAGGAACATAAAATCTTTTACTGAAAAAAACATACATATATGTATGTATACATATGTGTATATATACACATAGAGAAAAGTGTGATAAGAATAGTAGAAAGGAAAAACTGAATTAATTACTATATACCAATTACTATGCTAATGAAGCACTTTACAGATATTATTGTCTCATATGATTTTTATGACAATCTTTGGAAGCAAGTGATCTTATTGTCAGAACCCAAAGCAGACAGAGGTTGAATGATTTGCTCAATTTGTGAAATGTACAAGGCTGAATTTGAACTCAGGTCTTCCTAATTCCAGATCTAGCTCTTTGTCCAGTATGCCACCTAGCTGTTCCTAGCAGCTGACCTCACCGTCAGGAGATTTTTTTGTTTGTTTTGTTTTTGTTTTCTATCTATAATGTAAGTTCCTTGATAAGAGCAACTGTCTGAGTTTTGTTTTTCTATCTCCTACCCTTCTCTCAGTGACAGGGAGAGGTGTTTAATAAAAGTGCGTTGACTCACTGATTGGTTGATTTGTATCCAGAAAGCACCATGCAGAGTAGTAGTAGTAGCAGAGTAGTAGATGTTTGTGGGGAAAAAAAGCCAAAAAAACAAAAAACAAAACAAAACAAAAAAACCCTAAGAAATGTTTTAACTTGATTCACCCCTTTGGGGATGTGTCATATGGAATTATGCTTTGCATGTGCATGCAGGAGAGACAGCTGTACCTGCTGGATTTGAACTATCACTTTCTCACAGATAGCAAAAGAGAATCATATGGTCTCTACTGGGAACGAGTGCCTGCAGAGTCATTTTCAGCAGAAGGAGAATCTTTAGCGCAGGTGGCGTGGGTGTAGAGAATATTTTACACAGGGGTACCGTAAGCCATAGGCAATGTCTAAAAATTCTGGGTAACAATACTGTACAAATTTGACTCTGTCTTCTCTCACTGCTCCCCCTCTTCCAACTTTCCCTTTTGGGGTTTAATGCCAAGAACAGCTTAGTAGCAGTTATCATGCATAATGTAAAAGGAATGGCATGCTATTTTTTTACTTGGCTTCAAAACTGTAAGTTTTCCCCCACATTTCAGTATCAGAATACTTTCTTTGACTTGGTCTACATGTTTCTATTTTATTGTTATATAACACCCATGTCCATGTCCATGTAATAATGAGGATTGTAATTAATGATAATGAAGACAGAATTGATATATCAATTTAAAGTGTACAAAGCTCTTTACAGACTTTATCTTATTTTATATTCACAGTATTCCTGTGAAGTAAGTGAAGCAGCACAGGGGTGCAATAGAGTGTTTGCCCTGGTGTAAGAAGGAATCATCTTCATGGTTTTAAATCTGATTTTAGACACTTATTAGCTGTGTGACCCTAAGCAAGTTGATTACTATTTGCTTCACTTTCCTCATCTGTAAAATAAGCTGGAGAAGGAAATGGCAAACCACTTCATTATCTTTGCCAGGAAAACCCCAAATGAGGTCATAAAGACTCAGAAATGGCTGAGAAACAACTGAACAAGTTCTATTATTTTCCCCATTCATAGATGAGAATGTTGAGTCTGAGACTGGCTAAGAGACTTGCTCATGGTCACACAGCTAGTTAATAACTGAGGCAAGATTTGAACTTTGATCTTTCTGATTTACAGTCCAGAACTCACTTCACAATACACAGCCAGAAAACAACTAATTCAGCAAATGAATATTTGCTAGACAGTCTCTTTTATAGATATAGTCCAGTCAATTCACTTTTAGATGGACATTTTTACATCTTACCATACTGAATCTTCAAGGCCTAACTTGTGTGTCAAACTTACCCTGACCGCCATAGCTGCAAGGAAATGTTCACTCTTTCCGGAGCTCCTACACCACTTGTCTGCATTGCTCATATAACATATCATATTCCTAATAGTTATTTGTATAGGTATCATCTCCCCAATTAAATTTTCAAGAATAGGGGTTATATCTTATATAGACAAATACCCTAAAAATTTGTGATTTCTATTGGTCTGGGAATTCTCTACGCACATGGAGATTACAACTCATTTATAATTTAGCAGTTAAGTCTTACAGAATTCTCTGAGGATAGCAGAGGTTAGTTGACCTGTGTATGGTCACAAAAAAACTAGTAAATTTCAGAGATAGGATTTAAAGCCACAGTTTCAAATCTAGTTCTCTATCTACCAGACAAGAAAGGTTCATTTATTTGTGTAACAGCTGGATTTTATATAGTACATGGATGTAGACAAAGCAGTTAGCTAATATGCATTTTTTTTGTCCTCACAATACATTATGTAGGTAGTGTATTAAAATTATATGGTTTTAATAGTGGAGGAAAAAGAAACAAAATTCTACATGTATTCTTTCATTCAAAAAGATTGTCCTTTAGGACAACCTCCTCAATTTAATATGTTTTGTCAAATCTAAAAGAGAATCTTACTAATGGTGATCAGATTTAATCCCTTGAATCAAATTTGCACAACTGTTTGCCTAGATCTCCTAAGGCTTTATACAAGGACCACTATCAAAATATATATCTGTAAGGGTGAAAAGACTCCAGTTTTATTTGAAACTGATTTGAGTTTCATGGAAGGAGCAGGGAACTTTTTCTTAGATTTTATACTTTAGTCAGGAAAAGATTTCTATCAATAAAAGAGAACTATTGTCCATATTTCCTTTGCAAAGGCAGTCTGATAAGAGAACTCTGGTGTTTTATTTCGGTGCTTCTAACAGGAAGAGACAAGATATTTTGCATTTGTCGCCATTGGAGAAAGACCCAGTAGAAATCTTATTAAAAATAGATGTATATCAAGGTCATTTAAAATAATCACAAGCAAGTTGGGCCCCAAAAGGGTAGCTGCTATTATTTTTCAGTTCTAGGGGTACATTTTTGGATAGTTATCCTTTAAACACTACCTCAGAAGTCTCAACCATTGTGCTTTCACTTAATAAATCAGGAGTTTATTCACATAACAAAGAAAGATAGCATGGTTATCACATATTTCCCCCAACATAAGGGATAAACTCTCCCACAAATAAACACAGATTCCATCTGAGGAAAGATGGGTGTGAACTTAAATCACAGTGGTATTTGGGTATGTGTATGTGTATGCATATATATATGAAAAATAACACATTTGGCCAAAACAAATAACAAAAGTAGAACTACTGAGTCTCAACCTTTCTTCCTTAGAAGGGACCTCAAGAAGTGTTTTTTGAAATGTATCATTAATGAAGGAAGAGGGAAGAGTCACTCCATAATTCACTAAAGGTTGACTCATCACAAAACATTTTAAGATAGGTGGGGCATCTGGACATGCATCTTGTACTACATGGTGTCTCAGTTGTATGGGTCAATTAGCCCTTGGGCTCAGGCAAGCAGGCCATTCTTTGCTTGGACTATGCAGGACAGGATGATCTACTGCTAAGTAGTGGTTACTGGTTAAGGCATTGAAGGCCACTCTGCCACTGGAGTACTGGCTTCTTCATGGGGTCGGACAGGCAGCTCTGTCCCTGTGCTTCTGCTGTCAGTTTGGGTCAGGCAGTTGGCTTGGAAGCCAGTTATTTTCTCAGGGCTTGGCATCTCTGCTCAACTCTATTCTGGACTCTCAGTCCTCACTATTTAATGGAATGTTGCAGTCTTTTCCCCCTTGCTTTCTGTCAGTGGTTTGAATGAATAGTATTATAGTTTTCTTCCAACCGGAGTGTTACAACTAAATCAATTGCCCTTGGTCTAGGGTCAATAGAAGCCTCTTCCATTTGACTCCCTTTGAGACACTGTTCCAAGGTTGTTTGTTACCTCCTGACAGGAAATGGGAAAACTCTAGCTTCTATAAATCTTCCTTGTTCAATTGTCCTTCCTTCAGTAAGATTCATCACCAGTCAGGTGTACATTCTTTTGAAGATCTTATGTAGATAAGTGTCTAGGGACAAAAACATGAATACAGACTATACACAGCAGCTAAGCTCAAAGTATCATATCCCTTTTCATGTGTATTTGAGGTATTCAAGTTTTATATCCTTTCTAGGGTGGAGAATGTCTGTTTTGTATCTGAAGGCCTTCGTATTCCCTTTTCTCTCTCTTCAAAGGGTACTCCAAACTCTCAAATTTTAGAGATATTCCACCACGATATACTTCACATGTGTTTTTTGTTGCTTTTTATTTATGGAATGTAAAAAATTCATTTCTATTACATAATAAAATAAAAAAAGATGTTTTCACATGAAACTTCAAATCTACAATGCACAACTTCCTATTCTTTCCAAATATACCCCAAAATTATCATGTAAATTTCTTTTTTTCTTCCCTCCCTTGTTACCCTAGAGATGACTACCGGGAGGCACAAATAGATATACATATACATAAAATTATTTATACATACTTCTGTTTATCAGTTCTTTCTCTGGGTGGAACTAACATCTTTCTTCCTATGTCCTTTATAGTTTATTTGGATATTTATAATAATCAAAATAACTTATCCAGTCAAAGCCATTCTTTAACAAAGTATTACTGTTACTACATACTATATCAACTTGGTTCAGCTCATTTTGCTTTTCATTATTCCATTTAAGTCTTTCCATGTTTTTCTAAAATCATTGAACTCATTATTTCTTATAGCACAGTAGTATTCTATCAGAATCATATACCAGAACTTGTTCAGACATTTCCCAATTAGTGGGCATCCCTGCAATGTTCAGTTCTTTGTCATAAGAAAGAGAATATTTAAGAATATGTGAATCCTTTTCCTTTTCTCCTAATTATCTTCAGAATAAACCAAAGAGTGATCTGACATTCTTTTGGTTAAGTTGCACTAGAGGTAGAATATACATATGATCAAACAAGATAAAGTGTAAAGTGCTTTGCAAATGTTAAAATACTATATAAAATGATTTAGTTGTTTTTGCTGTTGCTGATGCTAAAATGGTTGAATTTATACAGTTATTTATTAAGATTTTGGTCCAGACCTATGATTTATTTCATTTTGCTGGGAATTCCCTATGAAGAATCTCACCTCAGTCATCCAGACCGGGAACAGTTCTGATCCTTGCAATTTTAGAGTGCTACCTTGTGCACTAAAGATTTAAGGGAGGAAGAGGACTTCATGAAGTTAGTATGCACAAGAGGAAGCATTGTAACTTAGGTCTTTCTTACTGCAAATCCATCTCTATTTTGCTAAGCCAAACGGACTAAAATATGTGTGCACATGCATGCATTACTTAGTTCCTATCTAAACAAAAGGCATCATACCTACTTGTGTGACCTTGAACGAGTAACTTCACTACCCTGGATTTCAGGTTTCACTTCTGTAAAGCAAGACTTTTTACTAGTTTTCTCTGGTCACAGTGAATCTATGACCTTAAAATGTTATATAGTTATAATCTGCATTTAAGTGTGAGAAAGATAATATCAGAGTAGAATTGTGTATCTCTTATTGACATTTTAATATCAATAGTTAGTCAGAACTGCATGGACAGAAATTTCTTTGGCCTTGGAATGATGACAGAGAATTTTTTCCCCTGAATTTTCACAGCATTTATTTCAGCAAATTGCAGATTGCCAAAAAAGTAAAGGGCTCAGCCAGAAATTTTCTCAGATCTTTAGTTTTCATCCCACTTGTGACCTTAAAGGTGAGAATATGGAGCATTTCACATAGCACAAACCTAAATTTCACATATTCAGAGAACCATAAAATTTCAGGCTTAAAAGTAACTCTCACTGGTCATCTATTCAAATCAGTTACTTAAAAGTCATTATGTCTTCAAAATATCTAACAAGTAGCCATCCATCCTTTGCATTAACACTTAAAAAGAATAACCTGCTACCTCCTGAGGCAATCTCTTCCATCTTTCCGCATCTCTAATTGTTAGGAAATCCTATCTTCCTCTTACCTTCAACCTTCACATTTATTCTATATTTGCCTTTTTTTGACTTCTACCTATTACTGGTAGCTCTGATCTCTGGGTTCAAATTAAAGAACACTAATGTCTTTTTCTCGTCATCAATTCAAAATTTGGAGACATCTTTCATTCGTCATCCCTCTCTTGTCTGTCCCCAACACCACACACCCCATCTTTTATTTTTCTCCAAGCTGACTATCCCCAACCTATAGTTTTGTATGATGAACTTGGGGAACTTCACCATCTTCATTATTCTTCTTTGGATACTTTCTACTTTACCATTGTTTTTTCTTAAAATGTGGTATACAGAATTGAAAACAATATTACAATACTCTAGATTTAGTTTGGCAAGATATGGGTTACATTTGGGCTGTCATCTTATTCTTGGAAACCATGACTTTCTTAGCTCTGTTAAAGACTAAATTAAATTGTATATGTTGCCATAAGACACTACAAATCTATATTAAACTTGCACTGTTTTAAAAACTAGATCTTCCTCATACAAATTACTATCACACCAATCATCCTCCTTGTGGTACTTGTGAAGGTGATTCATTTTTGCTCTAAGTGTAAGAATTTCATCTGTTTTATTTACCTAATATCCTATCCTGTCAATATGTGTTTGGATACAATCTCTCTTAGTTTGATGAATATTTCGTCTATTATTTTTATTCAGGGCAGCTAAGTGGCACAGTGGATAGAATACCAGACCTGGAGTCAGAGAGATCTGAATTCAAATCTAACTTCAGAAATTTACTAGCTGTATAAGCCTAAGCAAGTCACTTAAGCCCGTTTGCCTCAGTTTCCTCATCCATATAATGAGTATGGGAAGGAAATGACAAGTTATTCCACTATCCTTGACAAAAACAAATGAAAGGATTTGTGAAGAATCTGGCATGACTAAAATGACTGAATAGTAATGATTTTTATTAAAGACATTTATAAGGATATTTAAATGGAGCACAGTCAAGCACAGATTATTGTAACACTCAATTTGTCTGATTATCTTCTAATTTTCAAAGTGAAGAAATTATCAAAATTGTTTCTACTGTACATATTAGGAAAATGTAAGATGTTAACCTTTACATGAGTACCACTACAATTTTTCCTCAATATATAGAGATCATCCTAGATTTCCATTGGCTATTTCAGTGATTTATAAATTTTGGCATGTACAACCAAAGTTGCATGTGATATAGGCCAATCAGTGAAATTTATTTGTCTTTTTTGATGACAACCAAAGTTCCATTTTAAAACAAAAAAAAAAAGCTTATTACTAGGTTGAAAACAGTGACAAGTGTTTTGGCAGTAGCAGCATAGGAAGGCTGTGTGCGAAGTCTTCAACATGACTGCTTATGACTAAAGGCAGTTGCTTACCTTTTCTCTTGCCTGAAGGTGATCCAGGATGAATTGCAGAAGTTGGAGAATTGTAGATTTAAAGCAAAGTTTCTATTATTTATAAGTTTGGTGCCTGGCCTTTTGATTACATAGATAGAAAATAGAATTTAAGAGCATTATGAGAGCACTATGAATGAAAGTCATTAAGATTGCTCTGTGTTAAACATGGAGAAAGTAAAGAGATTTTTAAAAAGCATGAAAACAATGAAGGGAAAATTACCTAAGTCAAGCCTTTCCCAGACAGAATTTTGCTTTATCCATCAATGCTGACAAGGTCATCTCAGATTTCTCAGATTGTAGAAGTAAGAAAAGAACTAGTAGGTAAATTATTAATTAGATAAATGTATTCACCTCATTTTCCTGATGTTGCAAGCATGCACAGTATTCTACAAATATGAGAGATTTTCCTAGGCTTGCTGAAGCAACTCCTTATGTGAAAACTATCTCACGTATCAGTTTCTGTCAAGATATTTAAAGAACTACATTGCAGTTATAATACTCAAGACCTACTCTTAAAGATATGTTTATTTTCACTAAGGATAATACATTAATATATTATTAACCATTGATACTTTATTTTGTGTTATTTTGATCAAATTTTCTTTTATCAACTTGAGGAGTCCTGGGAAATTAAAAAACAAAATAAGTCAATTTCATTAATGCAGATGGGAGAAGGAAAACAACAGACTATGAGAACCAGGTAGACCCACTGTGCATCTTAGAGAGAGATACTAGAAAGAAAGATGTAAGCAAAAATAATGTGTGACCATTTCTCCTAGATTTGGTTTTCTTCAAGACCACTCACTCCAGTGTTTCCTCATGCTTGTTTTTATACTTTGATTCTCTGACCATCATTTGAATTGTCACTTGTTCTTTTAATTACCAAGCATTTATTTCCCAGTATCTTCCTACCCCTGCCATGAAAAAAAAAGAAAGAAAAAACAACTTTTTTAACAAATAAGCATTGTCAAGGAAATTCCTATAATGGCCATATCCAGAAATATGTGCCTAAGTTTGCATATTGATCCACCACTTGTAGGTCAAGAGATTTAAGAATATTTTCATGAGTCTGCAGTAACTTCTCATTATGACAAAATGTTTATTAGGATGATGAGATAGTAGATATAAAGGCAGAATATCTTTAGAGGTAATCAAATCTAATCTCTTCATTGGATGGGTGGAAAACAGAGGCTAATGAAGATTAACTGAAGTTTCACAGATAATAAGCATGAGATAGTATATGAACCCATGCTCTATCAGTACAAAAATCTATGTTCACTTCACTTTATTACACTGAAGTTTCCAAAATGGCTTAACTATGCCATTTCCCTTTTCTTTCCTGACTGGCTAAACTACTATTTCTAGCTTTCTTAGTCAAATATCTTAATATCGATTCTCTTGATCATTCCATTCATGTTTAGGTGCTATAACATTTTCCTAACCAGGAAGTCCTTTCATTCCTTCACAGAAAATAACTCTGAAAAATATTTTCTTTTTATCAAAGTCTCCAGGAACCATCACCTTTCTTAAACAGTAATTCCCAGGGCTCCATCTTTATATCGCCAATCCAGATAACACTTGCATATAATGCATATGCTTATTTAATCTGTGCATTTGCACTGTGCTGATTCATTTATCTGTGTAGCATTAGTCACTCACACTATATCCTTGTTATCTTTCATAAGATGTACAATTGTGGAATACAATTTTGACTTTTCTGCTTAACTAATTTTATATACTGCTTAGCATAGCATCATGTGCAATATTAAATAAGTTATTTTGTTTGATGATTATACAAGTTTTTTTTTTCTTTACCCATAATATTCTGCACTAAATTACCATTTGACTACAAATTGTCCATCATTACACACACAAAAGAATATCCCTTTACAGGTTGTGAATGAACTTTGAGAGATCAAATGCTAAAGTGAATAGGTCCCTGGGCAATTGCTGCTACATCGGAAGAAATTTAGCAGAAATAACCGTGTTGGGCAACAATGCTTCTAAGCAACAATAACCCATATACTTAATGTTCTTATTATAGCATGAAACAGAATTCATTCCCTTTACTATTTAAGGGTGCCAACAAATCATGAGAAATAAAAGAATAATCCAACAAAATATGCTAATTAATGTAGATATATTTGGAGAAATCGAGTAGAAAGAATTTCTGAAATTGTTGTGTTCCTTGTATTGAATAGATTTTTCTAAATCACCTCCAACCTCTGTTTCTTCACCACAGTTATGGAATTAATTTTACAAAATTTCTGATGTAAGTCAGTTCACTGTTCAAATGGATCTGGAATGATTTTCTTTTATTGATTTCATTGTGTTATATCTTCATGCCCTCTGCTTTGCTTAGCTAACATTTATGGAAGATCAACATTTTCTCACGGTTCTCTATAGTGTATATGTGTGCTTATTTAATTATTTTCCTTATAATTGTAACATGATGACAATATCTAATGTTATTCTTTTAGTTTCCCTTAGAAAATTTTATTTTTAAGCCATTGCTGTAAAAAAGACCATACGCAAGCATTTAGAGCAAGGAGAGTTTTTTAGTAATATTTTAGTTTTTCCTCAATTATATATAAAGACAATTTTTAGCACTCATTTTTGACCAGATTTTAAGTTTCAATTTTTGCACCTTTCTTTCCTTCACCCCACTTCTTTCAAAACTGGTAGGTAGTTGATATAGGATATATATGTACGTATATGTATATATATATATATATATATATATATGTGTGTGTATATATATATATATATAAATACACGCACATATGTATATTATATATATACACACATATACACACATATGTGTATATATATGCATATGTATATATATATATGTATGCATGTATATATACATTGTATATATATGCTACCATGTAAAACATATTTCCATATTAATCATAATTGTGAAAAGAAGAAACAGATGAAAAGAAAAAAAGACACAAGAAGGAATAAAGTAAGAGAGAAAACATGATTTGATCTGCATTCAGAGCCCATGAGTTCAGAATCTAGATATGAATAGCATTTTCTTTCATGGGTCCTTTGTATTTGTCTTCGATCATTGTGTTGCTGAGAACTGTCGAATCATACATCGTTGATTATCACACAATATTCCTAATACTATATATGGTGTTTTCCTAATTATGTTCATTTAACTTTGCACAACTTCATACAAGTTTTCCCATATTTTTCTGAAATCTTCCTGTTCACCATTTCTCATTGCACAATAGTATTCCATTATATTTCTATATCAGAGCTTGTTCAGTTATTCTCCAGTTGAAGGGTATTCCATCAGTTTCCAATATCTATCACTACAAAAATGTCTGCTATGAGTATTTCTGCACATATAAGTTATTTTCCCTTTTTAAATTATTTCTTTTGTACACATACTTAGTAGCCCTATTTGCCGAATCAAAGTATATGCACAGTTTGATTGCCTTTTGTCATAGTTCCAAATTACTCTCCAGAAGGATTGGATCAGTTTACAACTCCTCAGTGAAACTCCACAGTCCTAATTATCCCACATTTTCTCCAACATTTATTATTTTCCTTATTTTGAAATACTAGCCAATTTGATATGTGAGAGATGGTAACTCTAAGTTATTTTAATTTTCATTTCTCTAATCAAAAATTATTTAGAATACTTGTTCATATGCCTGTAGATATCTTTGATTTGTTCATCTAAAAACTGAATGCTCATGGGGGGCAGAAGCAAGATGGCTGAGTAGAAGAATGGGCTTGCACTAGCTCTACCCCCATAAACCATAAAATACATGTAAAAAAAAAAAAAACCCTCTAAACAAATTCTAGACCATCAGAAGCTGTAAAATGACAGAGTGAAAGAAGGAAGGCCAACAGGAAAGGTCTATTGCACTGAGTTCAGAGAGGAGCATAACCCAGCTTTGGTCACACAGCACAGTATTGTCAGGACTGGAACATGCTTCAGGGCATGAAATCATAGGTAGCAGCTGTGGCTTCCACATTTCTCAACTGACAAATACCAAAGACAGCTTCAAAGGTCACTGAGAAAGCTCTTTCGCTTGGGTGAGAAGGGAGCAATGTATGGCCCTAACCTTGACCACAGGGTTATATCTGCCACTGCTTTAGCAGCATCCATTTTTGGAGCCTTATACATAAAGATCTTAGGGGAATCAAGCAGTTGATCTGGGTCTCAGATCTGAGTGGCAGTCCTGGAGTAAGGAGAAGCACTGGCTGGTGTGATGCAGCTGGTAGAGGCTCTGAAGAGGAAATCCTACTGGCAGATCCTGAATAGAAAAGCTTGTGGTTGCTCCCAGATCAGAGTGCAGGCCAGGAAAGGAGGAAACTCCTCTCCCATTACTCTGTCATTTTGGAGGAACTGAGAACTTACAGGGGCCTAGAGTATAATCTCAACTTGAAAAATGACTTAAAAGTCAAGTAAATGACCGAGAAAATGCCCAAAAAAAAGGGGAAAAAATAAGACTATAAAAGGTTACTCTCTTGGTAAACAGGCATTTTTTCTCATACTTTTGGATGAGGAATAACAAATAATTATATCAAAGGAAGACAAAAAAGTCAAGCCTTCTGTGTCCAACACCTCCAAAATAAATATGCAATAATCTCAGGCCATTGAAAAGATCAAAAAGGATTTTGAAAATCGAATAAGAAATGTGGAGGAAAAATTGGGAAGAAAAATGAGAACAATGAAATAAAACATGAAAAGTGAGTTAAGAACTTGCTAAAGGAGACTTAAAAATGCTAAAGAATATAAGACCTTTAAAAACAGACTAACCCAAATGGCAAAAGAGGTTCAAAAAGTTAATGAGGAGAAGACTGCTTCAAAAAGCAGAATGGGCCAAATGGAAGAAGAAGCTCAAAAACTCCCTGAAGAAAATAGTTATTTAAAAATTAGAATGGAGTAGATGGAAGCTAATGACTCTATGAGAAACCAAGGAACTACAAAACAAAACTAAAAGAATGAAAAAAAAATAGAACACAATGTGAAACATCTCATTGGAAAAACAACTGACTTGGAAAATAGCTCCAGGAGAGGCAATTTAAAAATTGTAGGACTACCATGATAAAAAAAAGAACCTAGACATCATCTTTCATGAAATTGTCAAGGAAAACTGCCTTGATATTCCAGAATCAGGGGGTACAGTAAATATTCAAAGAATCATCTGATCTCCTCCTGAAAGAGATTTGAAAAGAAAAACTCCTAGGAATATGGTAGCCACATTCCAGAGTTCTCAGGTCAAGATGAAAATACAGCAAGCAACCAGAAATAAACAATTTGACCATTGTGCATAACATAATATCTAGCAGCTTCTACATTAGGGATTAAGGGACTTGGAATATGATATTTCAGAAGTCAAAGAAACAGGAATAAAACCAAGAATCACCTACCCAGCAAAACTAAGTATAATGCTTTAGGGGAAAAATGGTCATTCAATGAAATAGAGGACTTTCAAGAAATCTTCTTTTATTTTTATTTTTTTGGTGTTCTACAATCATTTCCTTAAAATGAAGATTTTATCTCCCTCCTTCCCCCCACCTTTCCCCCGCTACCCTCCTCCTTCACTGCGACAGCATACAATTCTGTATAGGTTCTACATATACTTTTGTATTGAGTACATTTTCACAATAGTCATGTTATGTAGTCGAACTAAAATAAATGGAAGAAATCATATAACAAAACAAAACATAATACACTAAAATCTACACATATACAAACATGACCTGCCACATTTTGCAAATGACTTCCATATTTCTTTCTCTGAATGTGGAAGACATTTTTTGTTAGAATACTACCATTGCCAAAGGAGAGATTAATAAAATTGAAATTAAGAAAACTATTGAATTAATAAATAAAACCAATAGTTGGTTTTATGGAAAAAGTAATAAAATTGATAAACCTTTGGTCAATTTGATTAAAAAAATAAAAGAAAATCAAATTACTAATATTAAAAGTGAAAGGGGTGAACTCACTTCCAATGAGGAGGAAATTAAAACAATAATTAGAAATTACTTTGCCCAACTTTATGCCCACAAATTCGATAATCTAAACGAGATGGATGAATATTTTAAAAAATACAAATTGCCCAGATTAACAGAAGAGGAAGTTGATTACTTAAACAACCCCATCTCAGAAAAAGAAATTGAACAGGCCATCAATGAACTCCCTAGGAAAAAATCTCCAGGACCAGATGGATTCACAAATGAATTCTATCAAACCTTTAAAGAACAGCTAATTCCAATACTATATAGATTATTTTTGAAAATTGAGGAAGAAGGAGTCCTCCCAAATTCTTTCTATGATAGAAATATGGTTTTGATACCCAAACCAGGAAGAGACAAAACAGAGAAAGAAAATTATAGACCAATTTCTCTAATGAATATAGATGCAAAAATTTTAAGCAAGATTTTAGCAAAACGAATACAGCATCTTATCATGAAAATAATACATTATGATCAGGTAGGATTCATCCCAGGAATGCAGGGCTGGTTCAATATTAGAAAAAACTATTAGTATTATTGATCATATCAACAACAAACCTAGCAAAAACCACATGATTATCTCAATTGTTGCAGAAAAAGGTTTTGACAAAATACAACACCCATTCCTATTAAAAACACTGGAGAACATAAGAATAAAGGGAACTTTTCATAAAATAATAAGCAGTATCTACCTAAAACCTTCAGCAAGCATTACATGCAATGAGGATAAGCTAGATGCATTTGCAATGAGATCAGAGGTGAAACAAGGATGTCAATTATCACCACTATTATTCAATATGGTACTAGAAATGTTAGCTGTAGCAATCAGACAAGATAAAGAAATTGAAGGAATAAAAATAGCCAAAGAAAAACTAAGTTATCACTCTTTGCAGATGATATGATGACATACTTAGAGAATCCTAGAGATTCAAATAAAAAAAACTACTTGAAATAATAAACAACTTTGGCAAAGTTGCAGGTTACAAAATAAACCCACACAAATCTTCTGCATTCCTATATATTAGCAACAAAGTCCAACACCAAGAGATAGAAAGAGAAATCCCATTTAAACCTAGGGTAGACACTATAAAATACTTAGGAGTTAACCTGCCAAAACAAACCCAGGGATTATATGAACACAATTACAAGACACTTTTTGCACAAATAAAGTCAGATTTAAGTAAGTGGAAAAACATCAGTTGTTCATGGGTAGGCTGAGCTAATATAATAAAAATAACAATTCTACCTAAATTAATTTACTTATTTAGTGCTATACCAATTAAACTATCAAATAATTATTTTCTAGAGATGGATAAAATAATATCAAAATTCATTTGGAAAAACAAAAGGTGCAAAATATCAAAGGGACTAATGAAAAGAAATGCCTGGGAAGGTGGCCTAGCACTACCAGACCTCAAATTGTATTATAAAGCAGCAATTATCAAAACCACTTGGTATTGGCTAAGAAATAGAGGGGTAGACAAATGGAATAGACTTGGCACTCAAGACACAGTAGGCAAGGAATATAGCAACTTCCTGTTAGAAAAACCCAAAGACCCTAGCTTCTCGGATAAGAACTCACTGTTTGACAAAAATTGCTGGGAAAAATGGCTAACAGTGTGGTGGAAAAAAAATAAATCTTGATGAAAAGGACAGAGTTGAATAAAAATTTTGACTTTCAAACACAAGAATCAAGAGAAGCATGAAAAGGCGAATAGGAAAGAGAAATCATAAGAGACTTACTAAAGATGAGCTGTTTACATTCCTATATGGAAAGATAATATTTGAAACTCTTGAGACTTTTCTCAGTATTTGAGTACTTGAAGAAATTACATTGTTGATAGAGAGCGCAAAGTGAGTTGAATAGGAAAGAATATCTAGAAAAATAAAATTAAAGGATGAGAGAGGAATATATTGGGAAGAGAAAGGGAGGAATGGGATGGGGCAAATTACCTCTCATAAAAGAGACAAGAAAAAAGCTTTTTCAATGGAAGGGAAAAGGGGAGGTGAGAGAGAAAAAGTGAAGTTTACTCTCATCACATCTGGCTTAAGGAGGGAATGACATGCACACTCAATTTGGTATGAAAATCTTTCTTACACTACAGGAAAGCAGGGGAGAAGGGGATAAGAGGCTACTGGGGGTGATAGAAGGGAGCACAAATGGGAGGAGGGAGTAATTAGAAGTAAATACTTTTGGGGAGGGACAATGTCAAAGGAGACAATGGAATCAATCTGGGGCAGTTTAGGATGGAGGGAAATATAGTTAGTCTTACACAACATAACTATGATGAAAATCTTTTGTATAACTATATATGTATAGCCTTTATTGAATTGCTAGCCTTCTCAGTGGGGTTGGGTGAAGAGAGAGTAAGGAGAGAAGTTGGAATTCAAATGTCGAAAATTGTTTTTGCATGTAACTGGGAAATAAGAAATTCAGGTAATGGGGTATAGAAATCTATCTTGCCCTACAAGAAAATGGAGGGGATGGGAATAAGGGAAAGGAAAGGTGTGACAGAAGGAAGGGAAGATTGTGGGAGGGAGTAATTAAAATGAGTGGTGTCTTTTGTTTGGGGAGAGGAGAGATGGGTATAAAATTTGGAACTCAAAATCTTGTGGAAATGAATGCTGAAAACAAAAAACAAAGAAATAAATTAAAAATAACTAAATAAATAAATGGAGATCGTGTCCCAAATAAAAACTGCTTGTTCATATCCTTTTACCATTTATCAATTAGGGAATGGCTTGTATTCTAACAAGTTTGACTCAATTCTTTATATATTTGTGAAATGAGGCCTTTATCAGAGATACTTTCTGTAAAGGTTGTTTCCCAGCTTTCACTTTCTTTCTAATCTTGGTTATATTGGTTTTGTTTGTACAAAAGCTTTTTTTTTTATCTAAGTGTAATCAAAATTACGTATTGTTACATTTTATAATGCTCTCTCTCTTGTTTGGTCATGAATTCTTCCCCTCATCATAGATCTGACAGATAGGCTATTCTTTGCCTTTCTAATGTACCTCAGGTTGAAGTCAGTCCCTCCCTAGCTGAAGATCCACATAAAGAAGAGGTTTTGAATGACATTAGGCTCCTTTTGTGTGACCATGTTATCTGGTGCTGATTCTATTCTGACATTTACAAGGTGAGGGGTTGTAGTAGCAAGCACCCTGACACATCCAGGATGGCCTTCTTGCACAGGTTCTTAGATCTGCTTTTCTGAAAGGAAAACAACTTTTGAGGAGTCAATAATTTGCTTTAACTACATTCACCAATAGGGAAAATACAAGCAGAGAAATAAACACCAACAGACAGGGCTTCTCTTTTACCAAAAGAAATACATATATCACAGATAAATAGACAGATCCAACTGTTTGACCATTACATGTATACATAGTTACCAGAGAGAGAAGCACCAACATCTGGGCTTTCAAAGCCAGAGGGCTACTTAATGGCTACCCAGAGTCTCATTTGACACATGAACCCTCTTGCAAAGAGTAAGCCCCAAAGCAAAACCTCACCATGAAGTATATATACACTTTTCAGAGCTGGAGGGCTTCATGACATTTGTCACCCAGTGCCTCATTAGAAATTAACCAAATGTGTGGGTCTTGCTACTAAACAAGCCTCCCCTAATCAAGCTTCCCTTAATGAACTCCACCTTAGGTCTATTAATGGGCAGGGAAGATCTTTAACTCTCATTAACATTACAAGGGTCCGTTGATCTATCTTATATGGGAAAAGAATATTCCCTAGGAATTCAATGATGGCTCCATTGTCCATCTCTATAAAGGTAAAGGAGGTAGATTTTTCTGTAGAAATTACAGGGAAGTCTCTCTATTAATCAATACTGGCAAGATTCTAGCCAGTGTCCTCATAAATAGACTAATCCTTCACCTGGAAAATGGTCATCTACCTGAGAGCCAGTATGTGTTCAGAAAGGACCAAGGAAAGGTTTATATGGTGTTTTTTGCCTGACATCTCCAGGAGAAATGCAAAGAGCAGAATAGAGGTATGTATACAATATTTGTAAAACTGCCAAAGGTCTTTGATACTGTCAGTCATGAAGGCTCATGGAAAATTATGTTAAAATATTGCTGGCCTGAAGAAGTTAATCAATATTGTACATAATTTCATAAAAGTATACTTGCTTGGGTTCTGGATAATGAACAATGCTTTCATTCCTTCCTACTCACCAATGGAGTAAAACAAGGCTATATGTTTTTTCCTATGCTTTTTAGTATGTTGTTTTCAGTATTGTTGTCAAATATCTTCACTGAGGACAAGCACACCATTAAGGTCATCTCCTGAACTGATAACAAATTCCTCAACTTGAAAAGTCTACAAGTCAAAACCAAAGTGAAGGGAGTATTAGTGCATGATTATTTGTTTGGAGATGATTGTGCACTCAAGGTAGCCTCTGAGTCTGATATGCAACAAAGTATGGATCAATTCTTTGCTGCTTGTGCTAATTTTGGCCTGAAAATTACTACCAAGAAAACACTGGTACTCCATCATCCAGCACCACACCATCCATATGTGAAACCATTGGTTACAACATATGGAGAAGTTTTAAATACTGCGGGTAAGTTCACTTATCTTGGCAGTACACTTTCCAGGGATGTACAGATGAATAATGAGTTTGACATATGCATTGCCAGAGATAGCTCCGTGTTTGGGAGGCTCTGAAGAAAACTGTGGATCAGAAAAGGTATTAGACTGACTACCAAACTGAAGGTCTATAGAGTCATTGTGCTGACCTCATCGTTGTTTGTCTGTGAAACCTGGACAGTATACCAGTAACATGCAAGGAAAGTGAATCACTTTCATTTGAATTGTCTTAGGAAGATTCTGAAGATCACCTGGCAGGATAAACTACAGACACTGAAGTCCTTTCTATAACTAAGCTGCTGAGCATTCAAACATTCCTGCCGAGAGTGCAACTTCACTGGGCAGGCCACATTGTTCAAATGCCAAACATATGCTTCCTAAAAAGAGTATTTTATGGAGAGCTCAGGGCGAGTATTCATATGCTAGTCTGAAAAAGTGATATAAGGACACTCTCAACGTCTCTCTTAAAAACTTTGTAATTGATTGTGTGACATGAGAAACACTAGTACAGGACTGTCCAGGATGGCATGTTCTCATCAGAGAAGGTGCTGTGCTCCCCAAACTGAATTAGCTCAAAAGAAATGTAAGATAGACAAATTTAAAGAATTTATCTCAAATGTTTACCTGACTATTTGTTTCCAACCTGGGGTAGAGCATTCCAACCTTGTATTGGTCTAATCAGCCACAGTCAGACGCAGTGAAACTTGACTCTACATAAAGATGGCATTTTGGTCCTCTTTGAGAATGATGGACAGCAGTCAAATGATTCTCTTATAGTATCACTCTTTGTGTCTAAATCATGCATCCATTTTAACCATATCTTGGAATACAATGTGAGATGTGGGTCTATACCTATTTTAGATCCTTTTTTTCCAGTTTTCCTTGATTTTCTCAAGTAGTAAATTCTTACCTCAAAGACTGGCATCTTTTGGTTTAACAAAAATCTAGGTTACTATGGACATTGACTACTGTGTCTTGTATACCTATTCTATTCCATTGTTCCAACACTTTATTTCTTAGACAGCAACAAATAGTTTTGATGATTGTTGCTATATAATATAGTCTGAAATCTGGTATTGCTAGGCCACTTTCCTTTCTAATTCTTTTTCATTAATTCCCTTGATATTCTTAACCTGTTGCTCTTATAAATGACTTTTGCTATAATGTTTTTCTAGTTGTATCAAAAAAAATTTGGTAGTTTGATTTTTATAATACCAAAGAAATAAATTAGCTTAGGCAGAATTGTCATTTTTATTACATATTGTGTCAGTCTACAAATGAGCTATTGATATTATTTTCAATTGCTTAGATTTGGGTTTTTTTGTGTAAATAGTGTATTGTAATTGTAATTCTATTTCTATAGTTCCTGGGTTTGTCTCGACAGGTAGACTCCTCTTATTACTATAGCTAACATTTCTGGTACTTCACTGAATAATAGTGGTGATAATGGGCATCCTTGCTTCATCTGATCTTATTGAAAAGAGTTCTAGTTTATCCCCATTACAGATAATACTTGCTAAAGATTGTACATAGATACTGTTTATCATTTTAAAGAATATTCTCTTTATTCTGATGCTCACTAGTGTTTTTTAAAGGGAATTGATATCATATTTCATCAAAATCTTTTTCTGCATCTATTTGGATAATGATATATTTCCTGTAGCTTTTGTAATTGATATGTTCAATTACGTTGATAGTTTTCCTAATATTGAACCTGCCTACATTTTTTATATAAATCTCAGCTTGTTATTGGGCAAAATGCTTGGGATATATAGCTGTAATGATCTCTGCTAGTATTTTTTTCAACATTTTTGCCTTACTACTCATTCGCGAAATTGGCCTATAATTTTCTTTCTCTGATTTAGCTCTTTCTGGTTTAGGCATCACCAACATATTTGTGTCATAAAAAGAGTTTGGTGGGATTCTTAACCTATTTTTTTCAAATAGTTTATATAGTATTGGAATATATTGTTCTTTAAATATTTGATAGAATTCACCTGTAAACCTATCTGACTCTAGAGATTTTTTCTTAAGGAGTTCATTAATGACTTGTTGAATTTCTTTTTCTGAGATGGGGTTATTTAGGCTTTCTATTTCCTAATCTGTTAATCTAGGTAACTTATTTGTCATAAATATTGATCTCACTTAAATTATCAGATTTAGCATATAATTGCTGGAATATTTCTGAATGATTGCTTCAATTTCCTCTTTAGTGATTTCACTCTTTTCATTTTCCTTTTCATTTTTAATACTGGATATTTGTTTTTTTTTTTCTTTCTTTTTTTAATGAAATTAAGCAATGGGTTTTCTAAGGTTTTTTTTTTTCATAAAACTAGCTCTTAGGTTTATTTATTAGTTCAATGATTTGTTTGTTTGTTTTACTGCAAATTTTATTAATCTCATCTTTGATTTTCACAATCTGAAATTTATTACTCAACTGGAGATTTTTAATTGGTTCTTTTCCTAGGTTTTTTTTTTTAGTTCCATGTCCAATTCATTGATCTGCTCTATCTCTATTTTGTTGATGTAAGAATTAAGAGAAATAAATTATCCCCTAAGTAATACTTTGACTGCATCCCATAAGTTTTGGTCTATTGACTCATTTTTTTCACTCTCGTATCTAATTTTTCTAATATACTATTTACCTCCTTATTTTTTGTTCATTTTTGGGTGGATTTATTGAGGTCTGAAAGGGAATAATTGAGGTCCCCCACTAGTATTGCTTTACTATCTGTTTCTTTCTATAACTCCCTTAATTTCTCCTTTAACAATTTTGATGCTGTATCATTTAATGCATGTATGTTTAGGATTGATATTACTTCATTGTTTATGGTCTCTTAGGTCAGATTTTTACTTTTACTTTGTCTGAGATCAGGATTGCTGCCCATGCTCTTTTTTTTTTTTAAATTTCAGCTGAATTAAAATAGATTCTGCTCCAGCTACTTACCTTTACACTGTGTGTGTCTCTCTGGTTAAAGTGTGTTTCTTGTGAACAATGAAAAGTAGGATTATGGTTTTTGATCCACTTTTCCATTCACTGCCATTTTATGAGAGAGTTCATCCCATTCACATGTACTGGTAGAATTACTGTCTATTTCCCTCCATCTTACTTTTCCTCCTATTTGCTCTCTGACTCCTTTCACACTCACCCTCCTCACCAGTGTATTACTTCTGGCTACCACCTCCCGGAATCTGCCCTCCTTTCTATTATTCTCTCTGCTCTTTAATTAATCTCCTCCCCTCTCACTTCCCTATCAGTTAAGATTGATTTCTACATTCAATTGATTGTGCATAGTATTAGCTTTTTAAGACAATACTAATGAGAGTAAGATTCAAGTGATGCCCATCACTCACCCCCATATCTTCCCCTCCACTGTTACAGGTCTTTCATGCCTCTTCTTCTGAAATAAGTTGGCACATTCTACCTCTCCTATTCCTCAAATTAACCTGTAATGGTAATTTAAGTGGGAAAATCTTTTCCATTCATTAATAGGCCCATGTGACCTGATTAAATCACATGAAGCCTAAGTCACATATGGTGGGTGGAGCTGACTGAATGAGTGGAACAGGAAGGGTAGAGCAGAGTTGGGAGGAAGTTGGTCAGGCTAGTCATAGTTGGGAAGAACACCAGCAAGTGCACAGCAAGGCTCTTGAGTGTTTGTTTATGGGAAGGTCCCAGCAGTGGGGAATGGGGGGAAAGGCTTAGAAATGCCTTTGTCCCCTGCAGTTCTAATGTATATTGACTTCTTGGCTACTAGGACTAATTTGGCTTTCTGGTATAGGAATTTGACTTTCTGTTGTATGAATAATTTTTTTTTTCTGCTTTTTGTATGGAAAATCTGTTATACTTTGTGACTGAGAACTACACTGACCTATTCATAGTCACCACAAAAGCTGTGAATATTGCCTTGGAGATACATCACCTTATACTCATTCACTCTCACTGTAGTATTAGTGGTACAATTGTTTTGTTTTGTTTTGTCTCGTTTAATTTGAAGTACCATCTTCCCATGCAGTGATGTAAACAGTTTAGCTCTACTGATCTATGTTTTCTTTTCCCTTTTTATTTCTCTTAGATCTTGATATTGGAGATTAAATTTTTGATTTAATTGTGATCTTTTCACAAAAGCTTGAAATCCCTCTATTTCGTTGAATAACAATGTTTCTCTTGATGTAATATGCTTAATTTCACCAGGTAAGTGATTATTTGTTGTAGTCCTTGCTCCTTTGCCTTCCAATATATCATGTTCCATGACCTCCAATCTTTTGACAGCTATCAAGTCCTGTTTAATCCCGAATGTAGCTCCCTAATATCTGAATTGATTCTTTCTGGCCACTTGCAGTATTTTTTTCTTGACTTGATGGTTCTGAAATTTGGTCATAATATTCCTTAGTGTTTTTATTTGGGCATCTCTTTGCTGAGGTGCTCAGTGGATTCTTTCAGTGACTGTTTTATCTCTGATTCCAGGAATCAAAACAGCTTTCCTTGATAATTTCCTGAAAGATGCAGTTCAGGTCCTCCTTTTGATTATGCCTTTTAGGTAGTCCAATGATTCTGATATTGTCCCTCCTGAATTTATTTTCCAGGTCAGTTGATTTTCCAATGAGGTATTTTACATTTCCTTCTATCATTTCATTCTTTTGAATTTGTTGAATTTAATTTTTGATGTCTCATTTAGTCATATATGAGTCCCATATAACTTTCACTTGCCTAATTCTAACTTTTAAGGAGTTCTTTTCATCCATTAGGTTTTATGTTCTTAATTTGGCCAATTTTACTTGTAAAGGACTTGTTTTCTTCAATGTATTTCTATATTTCCTTTTCCATTTAACCAATATTATTTTAAGCTGTTTTCTTTTTTTCAAACTGATGACTAGTTTTGTTTTTTTGTAATTCTCTTGTATCACTCTCATTTCTTTTCCCAGTGTTTCTTCTATCTCTCTTATATGATTTTCAGCTTTGTTTTGAGCTCTTCCATGAGTTTTTTTCTGGGCTTGAGATCACTTCTCATTTTCCTTTGGAGTTTTGCCCATAGTTGTTTTGAGTGATTTCTTTTGCCCAAAATGTAAATAATGTTAGCTCTGGCAGTTAGATACCACAGTGGATAAAATATTCAGTTTGGAGTCAGGAGGACCTGAGTTCAAATCTGGTCATCAGAAATTTATTAGCTCTATGACACTAATTAAGTCACATAACTACCTCTGTTTCTCTGAATAAAATGGAGATAGATTATGTATAAATATATAGTTAGAAAGATGGATAAATAGACATATAAATGAATATGCACACATGTCTGTATCCATGAGACCATGTTAGATTTACAGATTTATTCAGTAATAGTGAAAATGTTTATTTGCAAGTCATTTAGAGACAATTGAATTCAGGGAAATCAATAATTTTTCTATCTCTTGGAATTTTTTTCTAGGATATGAAAAGATAGAAATCTATACTAACAACACTGATTAATGAGATGAAAAAAATATCTTTTTTGAGAAATGGAAAGCAATAATTATGGAAATAAAATTCATTGAGTTTTATTTTCTTGGTTGTTACAAGATTTAAATAGTGTTACTAAATATAACTTCAGCAGAGTTTTTCAGTCAGAATTAATAGAAATATAATTCCTAATAAATATGGATTGAGATGGACTAAATATAGGATATATTGATCATATTGAAAATAGTCTCAATTAAATAGAAGTCTAAACACTTAAACCCACATGTAGGTTTGTCTACAAATGTGTACACATATAATAGAGTCTGTTATTTTGAGCTATGATGAATTTTGACTTTTTTAAATTTTTGACAAAATTTAATTTCATCAAGATGCATTGTTTTATCTTTCCATGTAAAAGAAAAAAATATTTAAAAACTCCATCTGGCTCTTGTAATATAATACCTGTATATTTTGCTGCATTTTTGGTAAAACTCACAAATAATAAACATATGATTTTAAGACTTTCCATGTTTTATCTTTCTGTCATATATGTACACTCACAAATCTAGTCTGTCAAATCTGAGCTATCCTGAGAAAAGGAATGCCTACTTCTTTGAATTTAGACTTCTTCAGCAGGGATAAGATTCTCTTTTCAGTCACTACAGTGAAGTCCTTAAGAGTTATAAAAATTTGACTAAATGACAAAAACAGCTTGCGCTAGACAATAAACCACCTGGAAAGCAATATTAAGAAATAGAGTTCTTACCTCTGGATTATTTTCTTATTGTCACTGATATCTATCACATCAGTTCAGAATTTTAGGACTAGAAGGGACCTTAGAATTACCATAAGCCAATCAACTTATTTTACAAGTGGAAAAATCTAGGTAAAATAAAATTACTTATCCCACATCACTCAAACAGAAGCCAAGATTTGAACCCACATCCTCTGCTTTCAAAGCCAGTATTATTTAAATTGTAACACACTTTTAGGCAATGAGAAATATTATTTTACAGATACATACTAAAGAATAAATGTAAGGAAAGGGACCACCCCTCTAGGCGGTGTAGTGAACAAAGCACTGGACCTAGAGTCAGGAAGATTTGAGTTCAAATCTAGCTTCAGGTACTTACTAGCAATTTGACCCTGGGCAAGTCACTTAACACTGTCTCAGTTTTCTCATCTAGAAAATGAACTGGAGAAGGAAATGTCAAACCAGGCCAATATCTATGCCAAGAAAACCCCAAATAGGATCTCAAAAAGTTAGACACTGTTGAAGAATAACAATAAGGTGACCACCAAGTTGCCTATCACATAAAGGTTATTAGAACTAAGAAATACTCTTTCACTATTAGCAAGTCTTATGAGGTAGAAAGAATGTTTATTTAGATTTAGATAGCATAGGCTGGAATCCCTGCTCTTTCACTTGTTTGTTGTCTTTGCTCCTCTACCTCCATATTTTATGACCCCCTGACCTAGTAGCCAATGCATACCTTATGGTTTTTTACGTAGGAAGTATCAGTTTTCTCTGTGGTTTCTGACAATCTTCTTCATAATGCTCAGGATTATCATGACCTTTTTAGGTGAAGCAACAATTTATAGTCACTATTAAATTTTTCTTCCTTAAACCATAATTGAATTATTAAACACTATAATTTTATATTATCTTCATTATTTTCCTTCAATACTCACTTTTCCCTTCTTTTCATTTATTTTCATAAATCCCTTTATAATCTATTTAATTTAATAAAGAAAAAAATTCATACTAAAAGAGTTAAGGATAACAAACATGATGGTGATTAAAAGGAGAGAGGTTGAACACGGGTGTCAGTTAATACAATTATACCCAGTTTACAGCATGCAGAATACCTACTATATATTTCTAGGCAGATCATTATTATTATTATTATTATTTGCAGGTTATTAATACTATTGCTCATTGATAAGCCTTTGGAAACAGGGCACCATTTGGGAAACAATCATTAGACAACCATTTCCTTCCATACTTTGCAACTTCTTCTTTATCACAATCATATTAAATGATTAATTTTGAGTGAAAATTTAGATTGGGCTCAAGCAAGGCTATCAAGAGTCTCCAGTGACCTAAACAAAAAGATGTGTGTAGAATCAGTTGTATTGGAAACATCCAGAACCATTAAAGAGTCTTATAAATGCAAAACTGTTATGTTATAGAAGTCTATTAACATTCTAAAAACAATTTGGAGGACTGGTATCAGTCTGCAAGATGTATCTGCTACTCTCTCATTCAAATTCACCATATACATATAATATTAGTGATTCTAAAGACTGAAACAAAGTGAAAGCAAAACAGCCCCTCAAAATATTCTCTCCCTCAACAGTCTTTGTTTAAGAACTTTGTATCCTTTTATCTGAATCAAATAACATGTGTTTATATATGACTTTTTAACATTTTTAAAAAGGGGAAGGATGATTTTTCTCCTGCTATCTTCCTCAGGATATGTGGGACATACTCTTCCATTTCTTCACTAATCCAATAGCTACTTAAATTTTCATAGTGAATAGTAATACAAATCTCTCCATGAAACCTTTAATTAACCTAATGCCATAAATGTCGTCAGCATCTTTTTTCATGTAGCACCTACATTGTGTAGCATACAGTGTGGTGTTTGATTATGTAAATTCAATTCAACAGTGCTTTCTGAGGTCAACTTCTGACCTTGATTATTCTCTAGTTTCTTAATACAACTTTAGTTGATTTCCCAAACTGAAAGAAAAAAAATTTCTTTAGGGAAGCAATTATTTGTTCTGCTATTTTTAGTTTCACCCAAAAGACTTGGGCAGAATTTGACACATAATTAAACTTCAAAAATGCTTATTAAGTAGATAAATGGATAAATTAATGAGTAACATTAGTAACTTTGTCTATTTCATACTTAGTATCTCCTTTTAATAAGAGAATTGGGTTTTCCAAAGTGAAAATGTCATAGTTTCAAGGAACAGGATTATTTTCTTGTACATTGAATAAGAAGAAATGGAAGGACATAAACCTTTATTTCTGTAATTAACTCAGTCTTTCAATGGTAAAACTTTAGTGTTTGTAGTTAAAACACCAATGCTTCTCTTATTAATACCCAGTGAAGTCTAGTAACTAGTGTAAAGGAATGGAGATATAAATATATTGTGAAACTGTCAAATGAGGGAAGTATGTATCCATGGTTGGATTTAAATTTTGATGCAATTACAAAAGAATAAGGGTCCTCAAAAGTGTTACTTAGCAGGGAAATAGTGAAATGAAGGGCACTTCAATGATTTTTGCACAAAGTTACAGAATGTCAATTCAAATAACATTTCTTGACTGCTAACTCAAATGGTTTCCAATAAAAATGTATTCTCTTCAAATACAGGTACTTCTTAAAAGCAAGCACTCTGATAACATAAATCATCTTTCTTCTCCCTTTCCAAGTGGGCAATCAATTATTGTTTCTAGGTCACATAGCTTCCACTAAACAATATTGAATTTTTTCATTTAGCATTTTTAAAAAAGCTGAACTTGGCTTGTTCATACTGTATGCACATCATTAAAGAATGTGATGGTATTGATGTTATTTTTGTTTCTTTATAAACATTTGAAAATTTCTTTTATGGCATGAAAAAACATGTTTCTACTTTTATTGCAATAAATACATATACACATATATATGGATCAAAAAGATGTTTTATTCTTAATGTCATTAATATCTAATATTAGATTTATTTGATAGATGTAAAATACTATGTTAGATTTTGAAGGGATCAATCTAATAATTTATCTAGCCATATAAGTTATGTAGCCCAATTATTACTTAAACAGGAATCATTTTTAAGTTTTCACAAAATTTTTGTAAATTTCTACTTTAATATTTCCACTGAAGGAGAACTGATTGCATCCCAAAGCATCATTTCATTCAATATCATTTCACGTTTTGTTCCTCACACAAGACACTCCTCCATCTCCTGTCTGTAAGCATTTTTACTGATTGTCCTACCTGTCTCGAACTCTCTTCCTTTTTATCCCTGCCTCTTAGATTCCCAGCCTTCCTTCAAGTCTCGACTTAAATGATCACTTTCTGAAAGAAGCCTTTCTCACTTGTCCTCAATCCTAATACCTTCCCCAAGAGAGAGTAGACCCAATTTATCTTGTTTACATGTTCTCTCTTCCTTTAGACTGTGAGTTTCTTGAGATTAGGAAGTGTTTGTTTGTTTGCTTTTTTTGCTGCAGTTGCTTTGCTTTATTTCCTCATCATTTAGCACAGTGCCTGGCACTTGATAGATGCTTAATAAATGGTTATTGATTTGACCTAACTTCTGACCGCTCTAATTGATTAAGAGTTTTTCCTTTGTCATTACCTCTTTGTAACTTCTAACCATTGTTGTCAATTCTATTTCATAGGACCAGATGGAATAAGAGAAATCCCCATTTTAGCTGTTATCTCATATTTTTTTAATGATACTAATTTAGCAAGACAAAGAGAAATCCCTTCAGTTTTTTACGGGATTACAAAATCATATAGAATTTGAGATTGGAAAGGGATCTCAGAAGTCATCTAATCTAACCCACACTCAAAAGCCATTTCTACTCAATTCACCTCCCAAGAGGTCATTCAACTTTTGCTTCAAGACCTTCAAGGAGCGGAATACGTTTTGAGAAAGTTCATTGATTCTTCTTTTGCACAGCTCTAAATGTTATTTTCTCCTACTGATGTCAGTTCTAAATTTTTCTTTTTGCATCTTCTACTGATATTTCCTAGTTCTTTCCTCTGAAGACAGGACTATTTTCTCCTCCATATGACAACCTTGCAAATACTTGAAAATAGTTACAATGTTCCCCTGTTCCATGTGGGTATGACTATTTGCTTACTCTTGTACTCATGAAGTTGATTTTTTTCTAACCCAAGTAAAAGACATTCCTTTTACAATTTCATGCTAATAATTTCAGCAATCCAGATCCTAATGAGATCTATTTGGTTCCCATTTTGGTCAGACCATTGTTAACTATTTTGTTTTTCAGTTTTGTGTCACCTTCAAAATTGATAAGCAATTTATTTTTTCTATTCGAGTCCTATTCTCATGTAGCATTGTTCCAAGAAGGTGACCATAGGTTCCTTTTGAATTTGCCTGCAAAGTGCAAGCTGAAAAGGCTTCAAGTAGAGGCTCAATAATGAACTATGTGTGTGTTGTCTGGAAGGTTTGTCATCAGGTGAAGAATCATCTTTGCGCAAGTGACATGTGAATATTACTTACTATTGTGTAACAGTGTTGATATTTGTGAAAGGCATACTTTTATGAATTATATTGCATATACTGCTGAAGTAATTCCACAGAATTTGAATATTCTTTGTAGTTAATCATTAGTAACAAATTATTTATTTTAATATGCATCAAATAAGTTAAAATGCCATAAATTAAAGCTTTGTAAATGTTCAAGTGTTTAAAAATGCTAGCTATTATTACATTTGCATGCAAAATGATAATACCATAATTACGAGTATATTATGCAGTTACAGTTTGACTTGACCATCTATATGATAAAACACTAAGCAACCCTTAACATAGACAATCATCATGTCCTAAATTCTATCATTAGATTTCCTTAAAGTTACCAAAAATTGTGTTATTGTTCTTGCTTTGTTTTGTTTTGAAATGGTTATTTTGTTTTGTTTCTAAGGCACTCTGAAAACCAGGAAGCTGGAGAAAGACTTGGTCATTTCCAAAAAGGCTTTGTTTATTCTCCAATTGCCATCACAAGCTATGAGCTTTAAAGCCAGAGTTTTAGGATCTGGTAATATTTATTTATTCATAAAATCAGCAGGGATTTATTTACTATTAAGAGAGAGTGGATATACAAAGATGCCTCACAGGACTTTTGTACATAATAGTGATGTTTTGACAATAGTCCATATGGAAATCTCCTATTTTCATGACTGCCTTGATTGTATTGTGAATTTCTTTTGGAAATAACTATGACAAAACAGTTCTGTAACCATAGAGGGCCAGTACATTGGAGTAGACTTCCTGTCAGTCAGCTTTGTTTAATAATAAATATCAGTTTAATTTAGTAAAATCCTGTTCAATACACATTAAATGCCTTGCATATCATTGCAAGTCCAAATCAAGGAGTCAGTAATTATTTATATATACTTATTTATCAAGCAAAACCCCAGACACTGCACTAAGTATTGGGGATACAAAGATATTCTATCTTTATTCCCACATTTCTTCTCTGTCAGAATGGCACAAATTTCAATCCCATACCTCTCTAACTCCTCTCCCACTCTCTCTCTCTCTCTCTCTCTCTCTCTCTCTCTCTCTCTCTCTCTCACATACACCATACACACACACACACACACACACACACATACACACACACATGCATGCACACACTACTGTTAGAAAGGTTTTTGACAAAGCAAATATGTACTGTCAGTATTTTGGGAAAGGTTACTTCCCAAAAGCAAGGGAGTCATGGCAACCTGGCAGCATGGCAGAAGAGGTTATCTGTGCCTTTCACCTATAACCTCTCAAAAAGTATGGTAGCTAGATACTAAACTGGAAAGGAAACATGATTTTGGAACTAACTTTCTAAAGAAAGCCTCATTGGACTCATAGCTGTCTGTTCCATTAGTGTCTTTTCCCTTGCTTGAGACAGCAACGAATAACAGGTGGATGAGAGCTTATTACTAAGAATCAGATAGATAGATAGAGAGATAAATATAGATATGCACATGTACATACATATATATACGCATACACACATACATACATATACGTATGCTGAATGTATCCATGTTTACATATATATGTCTGCAGAGATATAAGTATGCAGTACACCATATGTGTATGTGTGCAAGTATGTATATGTTTCTACCTGTGATGAAGTGTAAGTTCTATTTGTCATAATTTCAGAACTCGAGGGCAAAGTTTAAATTACTCCAGCCTCACAATAGTTCTATTATTTTCTGTATTAGTTTAACTGAAATATTGATAAATTAGAATTTTAAAAAAATGCTAAATATGGATCTTCCTCTGAAAGATTAACCAGAAGCTTCACTGCGCAGTTAATACATTAATGTGGCATTTAGGGCTAGGGATTTACAGACAAAAAACAAATCTAGTGAGGTTCATGAGTGCTAAAGATTTTGTATTGCTTCATAGTATTCTTTAACGTTGAATTCTAGGTTTTGGCTTAAGTTTCTATAGTCCTCTATACTTTGAATAAAGCTTTCCTTAAAGATCCTGACTCTGCCTATATGTTCCAGCAATGTTGAAGACCTTTCCTGATTCATAGTTAAAGGAATTTGAGGAAGAACCTTTTCTGTGACAGAATAGTACCATTTTCCTTAATTTTAAGATGAAATACGGAACTGAACTGTTAAAACTGATCAAATCCAGATGGAGTAACATAATGAAAGTCTGTTTGATGCTGTTTTTTTAAAAAATATATATATTTGGTATCATAGGTTTTTGCTTTAAGAGATTTAACAAATGATTTTGTGTTCATATCTGAAGGCTTTAAGCAAAGAGAAAAAAAATAAATCCAACAAATAACCTCCTTTCTAGTTCATTTCACCTTTTCTCTTTGGACTCACCATTCATTCAAAGCTCCTGGAATAATTTTTTTTTTACTTTCTGAACAGTATCTCACACATCAAATTACTCTTTTTGTCTTATATTTTATAGGAAATGGAAAGTTAATCATAACAAACTTCCGAAGTTGTTCAGGTGCTACTTCCAATGACAGACAGATAGATCAATAGTGTGAAGAGAGACAGAGAATTCCTCTGAAAAATATACACATATATGTGTGTGTATATATGTGTATATATATGTGCATATATGTATACATATGTACAAATGCATGTAATATGTACATGCATATATAGATAGATATTAAAATGCATGTGTGTACATATACATGTGTGTATGTATATGTGTCTCCAAGATAGATCCACCAGATCATGTAAAAACTATGACTAGCAATAGAATTCAGCTTCAACAACCTAATATAATAGAAATAAATGCATTTGGGAAGGAAAAGCTAAATGGGAAAGTATAACCATCTGACATATTAGATGAGGGGAAAAACAGAAATATTTATAACATTTGCCCTTCAGTGATTCCGAGGAATAGACTAAAAAATCCTCCAATATTAACTTTCTCTTTCATGTTTTTATTTTATATGCCTTATAATATTGAACGGATATTTTGAAAAAAAAATACTGACCATAAATCAGCATGGGAAAAATAATATTCAAGTATTAACTGGAGGGCTAGCTGTCCTAAAACGATTTTGTCTTTTACATGTCATTTACAATGAGACAACTAGAGGAAGATTGCTAAAGATGAGGGCAGCAACACTTTCTTCAAGGGGTCTAATGATTTGATCAAATGTTCATAGAGACCTTGGCAGAATTTTCAAGCCTGTGCTTTACAATGAATCGAAAATAGTAATTCTAAGTACATTCTAACTAAAAATAGAAAGAGTGAACATAGATCATGTATAATATTTAACCACAACTGAGAACTATGGATCAATGAAATTTTAGAATTTTTTTTCCCTAGGTCCAATGATTTTTTAATGTTGATTTATTTATTTTTAGTTTTCAACATTCATTTCCACAAAATTTTGAGTTCCAAATTTTCTCTCCATCTCTTCCCTCCACCCAGCCCTAAATGTCATGCACTCTGCTTTCCCCCTCCTCCAAGCTGTCCTCTCTTCTATTACACCTCTCCCTTCCCTTATCCCCATCATCTCTCTATTTTTGTAGGGAAAGATAGATTTCTATACCCCATTACCTCTATTTCTTATTTCTCACTTGCATGTGAAACCAATTTTCAACATAACATTCCTAAAACTTTGAGTTCCAACTTCTGTAACTTCATCCGTCCGCTCACATTCCCACTGAGAAAGTAAGCAATTCAATACAGCCTATATGTGTGTAGTTTTGCAAAAACCTTCCACAATATTCATATTGTGTAAGACTAACTATGTTGCCCTCCATCCTATCATGCCCCACATTTATTCTATTCTCTCTTTTGACTTTGTCCATCCCCCAAAAGTTTACTTCTAATTACTCCCTCCTCCCATTTGCCCTTCCTTCTATCATTTTCCCCACCCCACATATCCTCTTCTCTCCTACTTTCTTAGAGTATAAAAGAGATTTTCATACTAAATGGAGTGTGAATATTATTTCTTCTTTAAGCTAAATGTGATGAGAGTACGTATCACTTTTTCCCTCTCACCTCGCCCCTTTTCCCCTTCATTGGAAAAGCTTTTTCTTGTCCCATTTATGAGAAGTAATTTGCCGTGTGTGTGTGTGTGTGTGTGTGTGTGTGTGTGCCTGTGTGTGTGTGTGATTCCTCCATCTACCCAAATACTGAGAAAAGTTTCAACAGTTACAAATATTATCTTTCCATGTAGAAATGTAAACAGCTTTAGTAAGTCCTTTACGATTCCTCCTTCTTGTTTACCTTTTCATGCTTCTCTCGATTCTTGTGTTTGAAAGTCAGATTTTCTATTCGGCTCTGATCTTTTCATCAAGAATACTTGAAAGTCCTATATTTCATTGAACAATCATTTTTTCCCCTGAAATATTATACTAAGCTTTGCTAGGGAGGTGGTTCTTCCTTTTAATCCTAGTTCCTTGGACTTCTGAATATCATATTCCAAGCCCTTCAGTCCCACAAAGTAGAAGCTGTTAGACCTTGTGTTGTTCTGATTGTATTTCCACAATACTTGAGTTGTTTCTTTCTGGCTGCTAGCAATAATTTCTCCTTTACTTGGGACTTTAGGAATTTGGCTACAATATTTCTAGGAGTTTCTCTTTTCTGATCACTTTCAGGAGGTAATTGGTGGATTCTTGAAATACTTATTTTACCCTCTGGTTCTAGAATACCTGGGCAATTTTTCTTGATAATTTCAGGAAAGATGATGTCTAGGCTCTTTTTTGATGACTTGTCATCAAAAGTCATGATTTTCATGACTTTCGGGTACTCCCATAATTTTAAATTGTCTTTCCTGGATCTATTTTCCAGGTCAGTTGCTTTTCCAATGAGACATTTCACAATGTCTTCTAATTTTTAATTCCTTTGGTTTTGTTTTGTAATTTCTTGGTATCTCATAAAGTCATTAGTTTGCATCTGCTTCATTGTAATTTTTAAAGACCTGTTTTCTTCAGGGAGCTTTGGAACCTCTTTTTCCATTTGGCTAATTTTGCTTTTTAAAGTATTCTTCTTCTCATTGACTTTTTGGACCTCTTTTTCCAATTGAGTTAACCTATTTTTAAAGGTATTATTTTCTTCAGCATTTTTTTTGGGGGGGTCTCCTTTAGTAAGCTGTTGATTTGCTTTTCACGATTTTCTTGCATTGCTATCATTTCTCTTCCCAATTTTTTCTCCACTTCTCTTACTTGATTTTCAAAATCCTTTTTGATAACTTCCATGGCCTGAAACTATTGCACATTTATTCTGAAGGTTTTGGATGCAGGAGCCTTGACTTTCAAGTCTTCCTCTTCCTTGTTCTTTCTCATCTGAACGTATGGAAGAAAATACTTGTTCACCAAGAAAGACACCTTCTATAGTCTTTTTTCCCCCTTTGTTGGAGCATTTTTCCAACCAGCTACTTGACTTTTGAGTGCTTTGTTGGTAGGAGGGTATATTCTGGGGACCTGTAAGTTCTCGGTTCTTCCAAGGTGGCATAATCAAGGGAGAAGGGTTTGATCCTCTCCTGGCCGGTGCTCTGCTCTGGGAGCAACCTCTAGCACTCTTTTCTGCCCTTGATCTGTGAGTAGAATTGTCTCTCCAGAGCTTACTCCAGCTCCACCGGACCAGCCAGCACTCCTGCTCACCCCAGGGGCCTGGGTCAGACCACATTCCCTTCTCACACAGGTGACAGTGTTTTCTCAGTGACCTTTGAAGCTGACTTTGGCATTTGTGGGTTGAGGGATCTGAGAATTGCAGCTGCTGCCAGGGATTCTGCATGCCCTGAGCCTTGTTCCAGTCCTGTTCCTGCCAGGCAACCAAGACTGGGCTATGATCCGCTCCACACTCAGCATGATAAACCTTTCCTGTTGGCCTTCCAGAGTGCCTTGGTCTGGAAATCTCTTTCACTCTGTTGTTTTGTGGTTTCTGCTGCTCCAGAAATTTTTAGAGTTATATTTGCAGGCATTTCATGGTCTCTGGGGGGACCTTCTACAAATTAGTCTTTTTCCTCTGCCATTTTGGCTCCACCTCCTCTATAATATTTATAGAGGACACAGGAGCAAAATAAAATGTAATTAAGGATAAAAAAAAAAGTAAAAGCTCTTTAGTGAATTATGTTTCTTAACTATTTGTTTATTTTAATTTTTCAATATTTACCTTCACAAGATTTTGAGCTCCAACTTTTCTACCCATCTCTCCCTTCCACCCACCACAAGACAGCATGCATTCTGATTATCACTTCCCCCATCTTTCTATCACACCCCTCCCTTTTCTTATCCTCATCCCTTCTATCTTCTTGTAGGGCAAGTTAGATTTCTATGCCACATTGCCTGTATATCTTATTTCCCAGTTGCATGAAAAAAACAATTTTTAACTTTTGTTTTTTTAAAACTTTTTGTTCTAACTTGTCTCTTTATCACTCCCCACCCATCCTCACTGAGAAAGCAAACAATTCATTATAGCTAATACATGTGCACTTATAAAAAACACTTGTATATCAGTCATATTTTTTAACAACTATATGTCCCTCCAACCTATCCCAATCCTTATTTATTCTATTCTCTCTCTTTACCCTATCCCTCCTCAAAAGTGCATACTTCTAATTACCCCCTCCTTCCATTTCCCTTCCTTTCTATCATCCCCCTAAATCCACCTTATCCCCTTCCCCTCATTTTCTGTAGCTTTGAGACAGATTTTCATATCAAATTGACTGTGCATATTATTTCCTCTTTAAGTCAAATGTGATGAAGATAAGATTTACTCTTTCCCTTTCATCTCCTGTCTTCACCTTCATGAAAAAAAGCTTTTTATTGCCCCTTTTATGTGAGATAATTTTCCCCATTCTATTTCTCCCTTTCTTCTCCCAATATATTCTTCTCTCATCCCTTAATTTTGTTTTTTTTTTTATATCATCCCTTCCTATTCAACTTATCCTATGCACTCTGTCTATGAGTATATAATTCCTCTAAATACCCTAATACTTAGAAAAGTGTTATGAGGTAAAAAATATCATCTTTCCATGAAAGAATGTAGACTGTTCAACTATAGTAAGTTTATTATGATTTCTCCTTCCTGTTTATCTTTGCATGCTTCTCTTGCTTCTTGTGTTTGAATATCAAATTTTCTATTCAACTCTGATCATTTCATCAGGAGTGCTTGAAAGGCCTCCATTTCATTGAATTACCATTATTTCCCTTGAAGTATTACACTCAATTTTGCTGGATAGGGGATTCTTGGTTATAATCCTAGATCCTTTGACCTCTGCAATATCATATTCCAAGCCCTTCAATCTCTTAATGTAGAAGCTGCTAGACATTATGTTATCCTGACTGTATTTCCACAGTATTCGAATTGTTTCTTTCTAACTGCTTGCAATATTTTCTCCTTGACCTGGAATCTCTGGAATTAGTTACAATATACTTAGGAGTTTTCCTTTTGGGATCTCTTTCAGGAGGCAATCAGTGGATTATTTTAATATATATTTTACCATCTCATACTGCAATACAAGGGAAGTTTTTCTTGACAATTTCTTGAAAGATGATGTCAAGGCCCTTTTTTTTGATCATGGCTTTTAGGTAGTCCAATAGTTTTAAACTGTCTCTCCTGGATCTATTTTCTAGGTCAGTTGTTTGTCCATTGAGGTATTTCACAGTCTGCTATTTTTTCATGACTTTGGCTTTGTTTTATAATTTTCTGATATTTCAAATGTCATTACCTTCAATTTATTCCATTTTAATCTTTAAGGAATTCTTTTCTTAGTGAGAATTTAGATCTCCTTTTTCATTTGGCAAATTCTGATTTTTAGGGCATTCTTCTCCTCATTGGATTTTTAGATCTCTTTTGCCTTTTAGTTTAGTCAATTTTTTAAAATGTTATTTTTTTGTGCATTTTTTTTATTTTCTTCCTTTTCCTTCAGCAAGCATTTGACTCGTTTTTCATGATTTTCTTGCATCACTCTCTTTTCTCTTCCCAATTTTTATTCTACTTTTCTTAATTTTCAAAATATTTTTTGAACTCTTCCATGGCCTGACACCAATTCATATTTTTCTGGGAGGCTTTGGATGTAGGAGCTTTGACTTTAGTGATTTCTATTTTTATATTTTGTTCTTCCTTGTCACCAAAGTAAGATTCTATAGTCTGGGTCTTTTTTCTTGTTTTTGCTCATTTTCCAAGATATTTACTTGACTTTTCAGCTCTTTTTCAAGACAGTTCTCTGAGTCCAGTAGGGGTAGGAAGTCACCCACTCACTCCCCCACAATCTGTGGGCCTAGAAGTCTAGAATCAGACATTGCTTCTGCCCCTGCTGTGGCTGTCATGGGCTTCTCTGAGGACTCCTCTGTCCCCTCTGTCACCCTGGTAGTGGGGTCTGACCACTCTATTCTATCACACAGGTCTCTGCACTTATCTGCCAATTTGCCCTAGATGTTCTGAGGTCCTGAAGTGTGGAAAGTGCCACAGGTGCCTGAGATTCAGTCCCTCTGAGGCCTGCTCAGATCCTGCCTATGCTGTTGTGGCCCACACTGGAGTGTGAACTGTTCTGGGCATGATACGATAGATACTTCCCTGCAACTGTCCAGTTGGGCTGGAGATTTGCTTCATTCCATTATTCTATGTGTTCTGCAGCTCCACAATTTGTTTAGAGTCATTTTCACAGGTACATGACTAGGTTTGGAGGAAGAATGCTAGCAAGTCCTGCTATTATTCTATCACCTTGGCTCTGCCCCCTTGAATTATGTTGTTTTTTTTTTTTTTTTGAGGGAAGTATTTTTCACTTCTCATATTTATTCAGGAAGTAACATGTTCAAGGATCTGAGAAAAAGGGACTTGTGTTCCACTAGTGACACCATGGAACTGATGATTCAATATATTGATTCTTTTTGAGGGAGTAAATAACAATTACTAAAAAAAAAAAAGAAAGAAAGTAACAACAGTTACTATAAGTTCAAGTAGAAAGATCAACTTAGATCATCTAGTTCAAATGCCATTTTATAGGATTATAAATTTGTGTTTAAATTATGTGTCCAATTTGTATTTATTTGAATATTATACATACTATCTTTCATACCTGAATATTTGACAACTCTTGTCAAGATTGGGTGTTCTTCTTAGAAAGTAAATATGCATAACATGCAAAAAAAAGAAAATTAGAAAGTATATTATTTCAGTACTACTAACTTCACAGAAATTTATTTATCTAGAGATTAAACATAACAACATAAATAATCCAGAATGAGACTTAATTTGTTTTTCTATATTTAAGCTTTTTAAGAAAAGCATATAAGAAATAGAAGAAATTGAGTTTATAAAATACACTAACAGAACCTCTTAAAAAGCAACTATAATTATCAACGGTATGGATTGTGGTCTTCTGGTAATTTAGTTACCACAAATACATAGTCTTTTAAATAAAAAATGTTAAAACACAAGCTCAAATTAAAAATGTCATTGTCTCTCATTTACACATCCCATAAATTTTAAGTTGCATATTAATTAATATGCTAATACATCTCTTGTATGTTAAGTTATCACATGTTTATTCTGGCATTAGAAAAATTGTTAAAGGGTAAAATAATGAAAACTCTTTAGTCAATTACGATTTCACTAGAACATTTTTCATTTCTTCTCATATTTATTCCAAAAGTCTCAGATCTCATGTTCAATTCTACTTGAATGTGGCAGTCATAGAGATTATTTAATGCTGGATTAAAGTATAACAAAGTATTCTTATTTCACATCTGAGTGCTTTTAAGAACATGCAGCAGTCACTGGGACCCTCAACCTCATCCAACTGTGACAACACTTTTCTTCAGTTATGGTCTTTTGTGGCATGGGATGCTGATTTCATGGAAGTGAGACATTTATTTTAAACTGCTAACATGCCATACTCCTTTTAAACTTATGCCATCATTTATATCCACTCAACATGGTTTGCTTGAAGCAAACTGAGATCTCCCAAATCTCTAGCATTTTCAAATGAATACATAGCTTTTGGAAGTTTCCCAGTGTTCAGTCACATCAGAAAAATGTTCCGTGTTGTCTAGATATAAATCATAGATTTAATCTCTCTTGCTTCTTTATTTTTTTATTGTTCATATTGTACACTAGAATCTCATAGACCATGCTGCTTTGGCAAAGACCAACCACAAACACAAAGAGAAATAGAAGCTTCTGATTGCGACCATGAAGTCTTTTGGTTTTACACTTGTAAGAGACATAGGGAGCATTGATGTGGCTATACATAGAAATGTTTCCTTTTAATCCATCTGGTTAAAACATGTAACACCTAGGTGGTACAGTGGATAGAGTACTGGACTTAAGTCAGGAAGATGAATTCAAACACAGACTCAAATACTTACTAGTTCTTTGGTCCTGGGTCCCTCATTCTAAACTCAGTTTCCTTAACTAAAAAATGAGGACTATAATGGTACTCTTCTTTCAGTGTGGCTGTGATGATCAAATGAGATGTTATTTGAAAAAATGTTTTTGGACAGTGCCTAGACCATAGTAAGAATTATACAAATGCTGGGTATTATGATTTCTTATTTACAAATTCGAATTATATATACATATAGAATATGTGTGTATTTTCCCACATAGAGAATCTGTTTACAATTCATGTATGAATGTTATTGACTATAAAAAGGGGCCATTAGAAGAAATGGTTAAAAAATAATATTTTAAGGCATAAGTTCTACTGATAGTGAGTAAGGAGCAATGCATGTATATTTGTATAATGAAGATTATCAACAATGCAAAAGTGTTTTCATTGATCAGGTATTTAGTAAGGGCTCTAGAATTTCTTTCTATTTTTTTTTTTTTTTCAGATTCACCTACCCAATTCTGCCATTTCATATATTTGACAATCTAACCATTTGGTTGCTATAGCTACTAACATTATAGCAGACACCTGGGAAAGAATAATGAAGCAGAAATCCTGTTTTAGGTACTCATGGTCCATAAAAAGAAAAGATATTAAGTGGGGAAAAAATCCCACCCAATAAGGATTATTCAACAACCAATTTTTCTCTTGCATGGATTTTCTCCTCCTCCCTCCCTCCTGTTCTTCCTTCCTTCCTTCCTTCCTTCCTTCCTTCCTTCCTTCCTTCCTTCCTTCCTTCCCTTCTAATTACATGTGTATGCAGATATACTATATATACATTGTGGGTATGCATGTGTATGTGTGTACTTCATTATTTTCCTTGGTATCATACACCTATTAGATTTCAATTTTCATTAACATATACTATATATACACATGTGATTGTAGATATACAGATCACATATATGGTATATGTGTGTGCATATATAATGCATAAGGATATACAGTATATATCATTGTATATATGTATATACAAATAAAGTGCATTCATAAATATAGATTAAATGTAGTATCCAAGTGGTGATGATGACATGCTCATTCTATTCAATTAGAGTTAACTAACAGGCATTAAGTATTTACTATGTGCTGAGTGTTGTGCTAGGTCCATGCAAAGTAAGATTTGAAAAGAAGAAAATGTCCCTTGTCTTCAAGGAGCTCAAATCCTAATGGAGGAGACAATGAACAATGTGTAATTAATCAGGTACATAAAGAATAGGTGAAAGGTCATTTTGGACAGGAGGGAACTATCACTGCGGTAAAAGGGAGAAGGGTGGCTAGAGAAGCTCTCCTAAGGAATGTATTTTCTTTTAACTGAGTCTTAAAGGAAGTAGGGAGTTAAGCATAATTTGAATATATAGATCACTTCTGGAATACTGTATCTAGTTCTGAATCATACATTTTAGAAGGTGAATATAAAAATTGGGATATATCCAAGAAAGTACAAATAGGATGATGAGAAGATTTTAAAATTATACTATATAAGGACCAATTAAAAGAACTCGAGAAGTTTTATCTATTGTGAAAAGGTATGGGGGCACATAATTTTAACTATCAAATGCTTGGGAAGTTTTCTTATGGAAGAATTAACCTTGTTCTTCTTGTTCCAAGTCACAAGGATCACAAGTCATAAGTGAGAATTAGAATGAACTAGAACTTCACAAATCGAATTGTTTTGAAAAAAAAATAGCAATTGTACCATTTCATTGCATAGGGAGTTTCGAATCACTTATGTCTTTAAGTGGAATTTGCCTTACCACTTATTGAAGAGGAATTTCAATTCAACAAATGTGTTAAATATCTGCTGTGTTCAAGGAATTATGTTGGATATTCTAGATACAAAATAATAATAATAATATTAATCTTCAAGGAGATTGCATTCTAATAGGGAAAGACAAGATAAACATAAATTGATAAGTCAAGATCAATTCAAAGTACAGAATCTGTACACTGAGAAAAATAATAATATATAAGTCAAATACTATAGGAGTAGCTTTGAATGGAGACAATAATTTCAGACAAAAGGCATCAGGGAAGGCTTTATGAGAATGGTAACATCTATTTTTTCTTTGAAGAAAGCTAAGGGTTGTGAAAAACAAAGATGAAAAATGAGTACCATCTAGGCAACAGGAAATGGTGGGCTATTACACTAGTCTCAAATTGAATGGGAATGAACACTAAACTAAGAGTAATAGTATGAATAGAGAGGAGGAAAAGATGAGAAATAATACAAAGTTAATATGGTAGATACAGAGCTAGAGGATTAAGGAGAGGGGAGAGTAAAAAATGGCTAAGAATTTTAACCTTGGCCTGGGAAAAGATAGGAAAAGTTAGAGGCAGGAAGGTTTGAGATGTAATATGTCAATACCTAGGATGGATGATATGGCTAAAGACTGTACTGATTGTACTCTCAGGTCACTTACAATATCAAGATTCTTTTCATAATGCTTTTTTATCTTATTTTTCAATTCAGAATTATTTATTTCGATTCTCCGCGCGATGTGGCCAAAAATTTGGCAGAGAGATTTCCCAGGAATCTATATAACCATCAGATCACATCAGTGGTCTAAGACCTTCCAGCCTATCATGGAAGCACTCAGAGATGCCAGAAGAAGAGCCTTTGCATTGGTTTCTCAGGCGTACACCTCAATCATTGCTGATGACTTCACAGCATTTGTGGGACTTCCTATAGAGAAAGTAGCGAAGGTGTTTTGGAGCACGGATGGCAAGTGGATTCCACCATGAGGGTGGTGATGCCCAAGAAGCCGGGTTCAGTGGATGTTTCCTTTAACAGATTTATTCCTTTATCACAGTCTGCTCCAGTTCCACCAATCCCCAAGGAACAACAATTAGCCACATTGACCGACTACGTGACTTTTCTTGAAAACTGATTCATCAGCTTTTCTGCTTAAGATCAAACTTGGAATCCTGTGTACTGGGAAATTCGGGAAAGTGACATTTTCACTGTATTCTGTTGGCTGAAACACCCCAATATTCTTTATTAGAATGTGGGATAAAATACATATGTTAGATACATGCACTTTTTGGTCCTTTTACATTGTGCTGAATTCTCCGTTGAATTTTAGTCCCAAATTATTTAACTTGGAGTATTTTTTATTAATTTATTATTTCATTATATATCATATTTTTATTTATTTATTTACTATATTATTATTATTTATTATATAATCAATTTATTAATTTGGAGTACAAAAGTATTATGTGGTTAGGACTTATCTTATAGTGATTCCTGATGAGGAAACGAATCTGTCTCCATCTGTGGATGTAAAATGCTGTAGGTTGGCATAGACAATTACTTATCTCCTTATATTAGCAACTGGCTTGGTAAATCTTAGCTCTTCTCTGTTGATGTTCTCAGTGCACCCACTGCTGGCAGTGAGGAACATACCATGAGAGGGACAGAAGCTTGCATAGGAGCAATGCAAAGAGGACAGATTTCTCAGAGAAGGAGGGAGAACTTTGGGTATGAGGGGCTTGGTTCAGTAAGAGTCATCTGCAAAAGATAGGAAAGGAGGAGTTCAAAAGTTGTTCCTGAGGTGGTTGTGATGCCCCCCTGCCCCTTAGCACCCCGTCCAGAATGAGAAGCGTATTTGTGCCTTGGCCCATCTCTCTTACTCAGACTCATGAAAGCTTCTTGATAAGAGTTGGTATTTAGGACCCTGCTTTTAGATGGTCCCCTGGAGGATAGATCTAGAGGAAAAGATAGGCCTGTCTTTGATGAATTGGCTGGTTGATGAAGACTCACTAGGAAAGTGCTTAAGAAAGAAGGGACCTAGGCCACACTGTTGAGCTCAGAGAACAATGTTCTTCAAATTCTGGAGTTTAAAGTCAGCCCTGTATTTAGAAGGCTGCAACTTGGATGACCATTATGATTTTATTTAAAAGAGAATTTTGCAAACTCAAAAAAAGAAGAATTATTTATTCCCCTTTCCCTTAAAAAAAAGAAGCATAAAACTCATTTAAATTAAAATTACTAGATGAAAAAGCATTTATTAAGCACCAACCAGGTAAAAAATGTTTTATAAGCATTATTTTCTTTTATCCTCACTAGAACCCTGACAAATAGGTGCTGCTGTTATCCCCATGTAAGAGATGAGAAAACTGAGGTAAATAAAGATTTAGTGATTTTCTCAGGGTCACACAACTAAGTGTCTGAGTCCAGATTTGAACTCTAGTCTTGAAGACTCTAGGCCCAGCCTTCTATTCAATGTCTTATCTAGCTGCTTCTCCATACTGGAACTTCTAACAAAAATGTATGGCAAAACAAAACAAATTCTCTCATGGGTCTTGTTCAAAAATGCATATCTCCTGCATATTAATTCTATCACTTCTATGATTCTATCATCCTATTAAAAACAAGAAGTTTAAAATTTTATTTTCTGTAATCTGCCTTTCAAATGCCACCAGAAGGCTTGGAGATAGAGCAAAAGCAAATGAGGGATTGTCTGCAGGTCCCCCCCCTTTTTTTTTTTGCTTAGAATAGGGATTTTTTTCTCAGTATTCCCTGCCTTGCAAGGTGGGATTTGAGCCTGGGATCTCAGAGATGAGTTGGGCAGAAGGTTGAAACTGACCTATGACTTCACCTTCTAGCAAAGATACTTGTTCCTTTTCTAGTTATTTAGCAGAGTACCAAATGTTCATACTTGTTTGTAGCTTTTCTGTAGCTTTTAAATTGTATTTTCTTTACCTCCCATAAAGTTGTGCTTGTACAACAGAGAATTCTAAATTGAATGTCATAATTTATTTACTACTTAGTTATCTAGGTAAAGGAAGAGAAAACATACCCTGCTTCAGGGAAACAAAACATTTGGTCTAGAGAAGTAGATGACTGGAAGGAAGAGTACAGCCTTTAGGACAAAATGTGGTGACTGTTAATGCAAAGCTAGAAATCTGACAAAGAATTTCAAAATGCAGATACCCTTGGAAATTAACAGAAAAATCATGAGCTGATAATAGTCCTAGGTTCTCAATGAACAAAATACATGCATTCTGCTTTCCTCCTCTCAGGAAAACATTTGGGACATTGGGTACAAAAAGAAAGTCACATTCCCATAGAGGTTTTGGGGGAGAGAGACAGGAAAGTTCCCAGGAAGGGGAAATCGGGCCACTGAGGGAGGAGTGAGCTTCTGCAGAGCTCCACCTCCACGCCACCATAAACGGAGGAGTGATTTGTTCAGGCAGATTGAAACGTCTTCTCTTTAAGAAAATGATTGACAGCTTAACTTCTTTTGCTTTCTTATGTTTCTTCTTCTATGGTTATATAATCTAAGTGCTTATAAGCCAAGTGCTTATATGTATATTAGGAATAAAAATATCAAATGTCTACATATTTTATGTTACTGAAGATAGTTTATGAAGGCATACAGAGCTGGTCCTGAATAGAAGACGTGGGCTCTCTTATATCTAATCTATGATTTCTTGAGCAGACTTCCTTTTTTGGAATCTCAGGAAATAGAAGTTTACTTTCCACATCCCCAGATCATTTTAAAGTTTTCTTGCCTAAAGTGTAGGGTTCTCGTCAAACTATGCCTGTCATTTTTTATGCTTATATATAACACAGTTTTGAAGTGGCATTGTTATGACTCACTTCACTAAGTTTTTGTTTTGAAAAGATGCTGAGCAGTTTTTGTGCAGGTATTAATGAAGAGGGATGGGAGGAAAAGTGGGGAAAGAAGAGGGAAGGGAAGGGAAGGGAAGGAAAAGGAAGGGAAGGGAAGGGAAGGGAAGGGAAGGGAAGGGAAGGGAAGGGAAGGGAAGGGAAGGGAAGGGAAGGGAAGGGAAGGGAAGGGAAGGGAAGGGAAGGGAAGGATATGTAGAGTGGCATAGTAAAAATATTAGGCTGAAAGTATATTTATGTTCTCTACACTGCAAGCTTTATTACTAACTAGTTATGTCATTTTTTAAAAATGAGAGGACCAGTTATACTAGATGATCTCTAAGGTTACTTCCAGGTCTAGAAAAGATTCTGCAGATGGAATCCTGGACTGCTTCTCCAATCACAACTGAATGTGGATTCTCTCTCTGTCTCTATCCCTCTCACTACTGCTTTCTCTGTCCCTCCTCTATTCTACCTCTGTTCCACTGTCTGTTTCTCTGATTCTTTCCTTAACTGTCTCTCTAATTCTGTCTCTAACTCTGTCTTTATTGCTCTCTGTTCCTCTGTTTCTCTATCTCTGTCTCTGAGGCTGTTCTACCTCATTCTGTTTTGCTCTGTGTCTCTGACTCTGTCTCTGTGTTTCTCTGTGGTTCACTCTGTTTCTCTATCTCATCCTTTCTTTTTCTTGACTTGTGGTTAATATGCCATAGTTGGTCTATGCTCCATGTCTCTTATGATTCTAACCACTTAATTCATTTTTTTCTAGATTAAATCACTTGCATTCTTCAACTCTGGTTGCTCCCCTGATCCAAGGGGATCCATTTCTAAACATCTGCATGAAAAAAGGCTGCTGAACAACATTGATATAATTTCTTTTGGTTTTGATAGAAAAGAAATTTATAAGTAATACATGTCTGACCAGCTGTCCAGGCAGAATCTATGTGAACAACTTTTAACGGTCAATTTCTGGCAATGAGATTTACTGTTCATTTTAACAGTAGAAAAATCATAAATCAAATATGAAAAATAATTTAGTAATTTCACTTTTAGGAACACCTACACTCTAACCTAAGTCAATCAAAGGTTTTAATTCAGTTAGGACAATAAGTCTCACCTAAACAATTATGGCAGCACATTCAACTACCATATAGCTGGCTGCCTTGAATTCTACAAAAAAGAAAAGGAAATATTTTAACCTAATAGTCTTTATTCTCTGCACCAGAAATACAATTATTAAATGATATAATTCTTTTTAGAAGGTACAGCCTAGTGGAAAAAGTAACATAACAATTTGGTAATGTAGTTTATTGAGGAGAAGGTGGTAAGAAATGGGGTAACATGACAGAATGCAAAAAAGAAAGATCACTTTGGCAGCTGAATAGAGGATGCACTAGACAGGACTGGAGAAAGATCTAAGGCAGTACAAGGCTATAGCGATAGTTTAAATATGAGGTGAGTAAGATCCACACCAAGGTGGTGGTAGTATAAGAGGAAATAAGAGGGGTTATTTGAAAGATATTGCAAAGACAGTGTGATTAGAACGTTCTACTTGACCCTAGAGAGCAAGTCTACGAGCAATGAGTGGAATCTATTAAAATAAATTCAATGAATGAACTGATATAGCATTGGTGACAATAAAATCTTCCTAAAAATTAGTCATTTGAAAGTTGGAATGAAATGTCTTGGGAGTTATTGGGTTTCTCTTCACTGGAGATTGGCAGGAAAACAGTTGCATGACTGTTTTACACATGCTATAATAATTCTTTTTTTCCTGGCATGGAATAGATTTATGTTATAGGAGAAATCTCATAGTGGCAAAATTGACATAATAACTTATTGGATAGGGGCAGGATGGGTGAATAAAAATGAAAGGTTGAGTAAGGCTCCCAGATTTTACCATTGCTAAGTGCAAGAATGGTGGCAAGCCCAACATGAGATGATAGTCACTTTTTACTCTTTAATACCTCAGATTTTGTGATTCTATGAGTCAGAGACTGCATATTCTTTTGCTGTAACCTTCATGATGATGACCTGATTCACTCATTCATTCATTTTTCATTCATTTATTCATCTATTCCATATTTATTTTTGGAGATGGAGTAAGTATAAATACTTGTTGAATTGAATCGTTGTGAATTTTTTGAGCTAATAATCTAATTTGATCCGTGATCTATTTACTAAGATAATCACATTTATTCACTCTATAAGTTCAGTACTTAATATTTTCCCTAGCTGTTATCTATTTTACTGGCCTGAGGTATACTGGATCCAATTCACGTTGATCTACTTCCCAACAGCCAATTCTTATATTTTCAGTGTGATCATTTGCACTTTTGAAATCAGCAAATCCTACAAATTTGAGTTTTATTTGTTTTTTTTCATTACCACCTATGTGATTTAAAATTGTCTATATTCTTTTCAATTTTGTGTACAAATGTTAAGTAAAAATAATTCAAACCCTAAAATAAAGTGGATTGTTATTAATTATTCAGTGACCTTATATTTTAATATAGATTTCAACAATTCTTTATGAAGTCTAAATTTCTCATTATCTTTAAGGTAATTTCTGAGAGGCAACATTATGAAGTAAATAATAACGAGAAGAACATTGTAATAACGACAACTTAATTAGTACTAGATCTTGTGCTAAGCTCTTTAAAAATAAAATTATCTCATTTAACATTTGCAATAAGCATTGGAGGTATGTGTTATTATTATCCCCATTCTATAGTTAAAGAAACTTAGGAAAACAGAGCTTAAGTTATTTGCCCAAGGTCACATGGGTTGTAAATGTTTGAGGACAGATTTGAATTCAGGTCTCCTGTACTCCATGCCTAGTGCCCTATCCACCTAGCTAGCAATAGACATTTGGCCTCAGAGGCAAGAAGACTTTTATTCCAGACTTAGTCTGACACATACCTGTTCTGTGACATTGGGGAAGTCACTTAACCTATGACTACTCAGCAACTACTTAAGACTATAAGTTGAAGAATAGGTGCTGACCTCTTTTAGAAGAGGGAATTTCCTCATGTGGGAATTCCCTATACCAGTGAAATAATAGTCCCAGTGCTTATCGCTAACAAAAAGAAGAAAAAAACAAAAAAACTCAGTTTATCTACTTGGTTTTCTTCCATTTTTTAAAGAATTCTAGTAGGAATTGCCATTTCATTTTTCTTTGCCAAGATGCTTCATATTGAAACCAAAATGAAATAATAGACATGAAAGCTCTTTGAAAGAAGTTAAAAGTACTGTACAAAGCGCCTACATGTGATTCTTCTTGAAATTTTGCCAGCAGTATTCCTAGAAAATTTGAGGACTAAACTCTGTTCTCACCTTTTTGTGTGCAATTATCAAACAAGCCATCATGGGATTTCTGATCAATATAATAAGTACTTTCATTAGAAATAGAAATAGCCGACAGATGGCTTGCCTCTACTCAGTTGGCTCACCTCAGGGTCTACCTGCTGTTTCATGACATTTAAATCATTTTCAATTCATTCCAATTGAGTCCAGTCCAGTCCAGTCTAGCGCAGTTCAATCCAATCTAAATCAACAAATCTTATTAAGTGACTGTTATATGAACTGCTAAATGTCTTCATTCTGCTTTTTACAGGTATGGTTTACAGGAATAAAAGATATATTTGCAGATGAGATTATAGAACCACAATTGTATGGATATATTTAAGGAAATCATCCCATCGATGAAACTATTTACTTATTTAGATGCAAACATATGAAGATTGCATATATTTTCTCAGTAATTCATTCCAGCGTTTAACCATGTGCTTAATAGTTCTAACCAATCCTATTGTTGAAATGTCTAATCAACGGTTGTAATTGTTTCTATAGTTCTTTAGTACCTACAAAATACCTATAGTCTCATTTTCAACCTTTCCTTCCAAGTTTATCTCCCACAACTCCACTACCTGAACTTTATTCTCTAACAAAATGTGCTATTTATTATCCTGTGAACATCATCACCATCCTGTCCCCTTGACTCCTGTGTTCATGCCAAAACCCTTAGAATGATCTACCTGTTCAACCCTACCTACTGAATGGCTAGCACATTTTTTAAGGTCTACTTCAGACAGCTCCTTTTGCACGAAGCCCTCACTAAACGTCCCAAATAGATGTATATGCTCCCTAATTTGAAATTCCTTTTCCCATACAATTACTTTTTCAAATAACTTTTGTTTAAAGAGGAAAAGTACTATAATCTGCATTGTACTGTAGTATTTTGCATATTTCTTTTTTTTTCCTCTCCTGCTGGAATTCTGTTGGGTATTCTCCACACCTAACACAGTGGCTTTCATATGATAGTCAATAAAAATCTGTTGCTAGACTTGTTTGATGGAATTGATTTCTTTATAAACCTTAATCTTTCACATTGTATTCCAAGCATTTTTTTAAATATTGTGATAAGATTGTGTAAGAACTTTTCATGTATTGAAGACGATTATTAAAGATATTCTTTCTCCAGAATGAATAATTATAGTTTCTCTAACCTTTTCTGGATGTCTTTTTTTTCCAGTCTTGAAGTCATTATTATAATTATCTGAAAAGTATTCATCTTCAGTCATATCTTGAATCCAACATAACTTTTCACATAAGATAAGAAGTGCAAAGCCTAAGAGACCTAAATGAGAAATTTCCAAATGATCCATAAACCTCTTGTTCACTAATATACCAATGAAAATCATAGGTCAAAGAATAAGGTTTGACTAAATATCCTGACCCATAAGCCCGGCACTTAACTGAATGAAATTAGTTCAGTCACTAATATGAAGTGACAGTAATTCATTCTGTTTGTGAGTTTCTTGCCTGAAGACAAGGAAAAATATTAAAGTAGTAGATAACCATGAAGATGATAATTTGGTTTAACTTCGGTTAAGACTTATACTTAAAAGGATTCAATAATATCTTTTTTCTTGTTACATTGATTTTATTTATTTACAGTGTTCTACAACCACTACTATATAACTTAGATTATTTTCCACTCCTTCCCTCCTTCCTCCCATTTCCATCCCAAGATGGCATATAATTTTATTTAGGTTCTACACATACATTCCTATTAAATACATTTTCACTATAGTCATGTTGTGCAGAAGAATTAAAATGAATGGGAGAAATCATATAACAAACCAAAACCTACTACAAAAGAAAATAATCTGCTATATTCTGTGACTGAATTCCAAAGTTCTTTCTCTGGGTATAGAAGGCATTTTGCCTTAAAAGATCATTGGGGACTTTTTTTTAAGTCCTTGTATTACAATGAAGTTCCAAGTCTACCAGAAAAAATCTCTCTCACACTGTGGTCATTGCTGTGTACAAAGTTCTCCTGGTTCTGCTTCTTTAGCTCAGAATAGGTTCATATAAGTCTTTCCAGGCCTCTCTGAAGTCTTCCTGTTCATCATTTCTTGTAGCACAATAATATTGCATTACATTTTATACTATAATTTATTCAACCATTCCCCAATTGATGGGCATCCCTTTGATTTCCAGTTTTTGGCCACCACAAAGAGGGCTACTATAAATATTTTTGTACATGTGGGACCCTTTTCCATTTTTGTGATCTCTTGAGGATACAGTACTAAAAGGAATATTGCTGGGTATGCGCATTTTTGTAGCCCTTTGGGCATAGATCCAAATTGCTCTCCAGAAGAGTTGGATTAGCTCATAGCTCCACCAACAAAGAATTGGTATTCCAACTCTCCCACATCTTCTCCAATATTTATCATCTAACCGTCCTGTCATGTCAGCCAACCTGATAGGTGTGATGTGGTATATCAGAGTTATTTTGATTTGCATCTCTCTAATCAATAGTAATTTAGAGCATTTCTTCATATGATTATAGATATCTTTATTTTTTTCTCCTGAAAACTGCCAGTTCGTATCCTTTGACCATTTACCAATTGGGGAATCACTTGTATTGTCAGTTTTCTATATATTTTAGAAATGAGGCCTTTGTCACAGACATTAGTTGCAAAAATTCTTTCCAGTTTTCTGCTTCCCTCCTAATCTTGGTTGCATTGGGTTTGGTTGTGCAAAAACTTTTCAATTTAATGTAATCAAAATTATCCATTTTACACTTCATAACGCTTTCTATCTCCTGTTTAATCAAAACTTCCATTGTCCATAAATCAGATAAGTACACTAATCCTTGCTCAACTAATTTGCTTATAGTATCAATCTTTATACCTAGATCATGTACCCATTTGGACTTTACTCTTGTGCATGGTGTCAGGCATTTGTCTATGCCTAGTTTCTGCCATAACTTTATCCAGTTTTCCCAGCAATTTTTGTCAAATAGTGAGTTTTTTTCCCAGAAATTTAGGTCTTTGAGTTTATCAAACAATAGATTGCTATATTCATTGACTACTGTGTCTTGAGTACCTAGCATATTCCACTGGTCTACCCTTCTGTTTCTTAGCCAGTACCAAGTGGTTTTGATAATTGCTAATTTATAAGAAAATTTGAAATCTGCTACAGCTAGGCCACCTTCCCTAGCATATTTTTTTCACTAGTTATATTGCTATTCTAAACTTTTCTTTTTCCAGATGACTTTTGATATTATTATTTCCAACTTTAGAAAATAATTATCACATGGTTTGATTTGTATGATGCTACATAAGTAAATTGATTTAGGTAGAACTGTCATTTTTATTTTATTGGCTCAGCCTACCCACAAGCAACTGATGGCTCTCCACTTACATAGATCTGACTTTATTTATGTAAAACATATCTTCTAATTGTGTTCGTATAGTCCCTGAATTTGTTTTTGCATATAGACTCCCAAATATTTTGTAGCGTTTACCCTAGCTTTAAATGTGATTTCTCTTTCTATCTCTTGCTATTGAGCTTCATAAGTAATAAATAGAAATGCAGAAGATTGATATGGGTTTATTTTGCAACCTGAAACTCTGCCAAAGTTGTATTATTTCAAGTAGTTTTTCACTTGAATCTCTGGAATTCTCTAAGTAAATCTTCATATCATCTGCAAAGAGTGATAATTTAGTTTCTTCTTTGCCTATTCTAATGTCTTCAGTTACTTTATCTTCTCTAAATGCTACAGCTAACATTTCTAGTACCATATTGAATAAGAGTAGTGCTAATGGACATTCTTGTTTCACCCATGGTCTTATTGAAAATGCATCTAGCTTATCTACATTGCATATAATGCTTACTGTGGGTTTTAGATAGATATTGCTTATTATTTTATGGAAAGTTCTCTTTATTTCTATGCTCTCCAGTGTTTTTAATAGGGATGGAGTTACATTTTGTGAAAAGCTTTTTCTGCACCTATTGAGATAATCATGTGGTTTCTATTAGGTTTCTTTGTTGATATGATCAATAATGCTAATAGTTTTCCTGATATTGAACCAGCTTTTCATTCCTGGTATGAATCCTACCTGATCATATTGTATTATTCTAATGGCAAGTTGCTGTATTCTTTTTGCTAAAATCTTATATAAAATTTTAGCATCTATATTCATTAGAGAAATTGGTCTAAAATTCTCTTTCTGTTTTGGCTCTTCCTAGTTTATGTATCAAAACCATATTTGTATCATAAAAATAATTTGGGAGGACTCCTTCCCCAATTTTCAAAAAATAGTCTATATAGTATTGGAATTAACTGTTCTTTAAATATTTGATAGAATTCACTTGTAAATCCACCAGGCCCTGGAGATTTTTTCCTAGGGATTTCATTGATGACTTTTTCAATTTCTTTTTCTGAGATGGGTTGTTTAAGTTAAAGTATTCAAATTCCTCTTTTGTAAATCTGGGCAATTCATATTTTTTAAAATAGTCATCTATATCATTTAGATTGTCGAATTGCTGTGCATACAGTCGGACAAAGCAATTTCTAATTATTGTTTTAATTACTTCCTCATTTGAAGTGAGGTCATCCTTTTCATTTTTGATATTGATAATTTGGTTATCTTCTTTTTTTTAATCAAATTGATCAAATTTTTATTAATTTTATTTTTTTATAAAACCAACTCATATTTATTAATTCAATGGTTTTCTTAATTTCAATTTTATTAATATCTCCTTTGGTTTTCAGTATTTCTAATTTGGTATTTACTTGGAGATTTTCAATTTGTTTTTTTTTTTTTTACCTTTTTCAGCTGCATGTTCAATTTATTGATCTCCTCTTTCTCTATTTTATTCATGTAGGCATTCAAAGATATAAAGCTTCCCCTAAGAACTGCTTTTGCAGTATCACACACGATTTGGTAGATTGTGTCATTATTTTCATTGCCTTGAATGAAATTTTTGATTGCTTCTATGATTTGTTGTTTAACCTACTCCTTCTTTAGGATTAGATTAATTAGTTTCCAATTAATTTTTGGTCTATCTTTCCATGGCCTTTTATTACATATGATTTTTATTGCATTATGATCTGAGAAGGATTCATTGACTATCTATTCCTTTCTGCACTGGATTGTGAGGTTTTAATGTCCTAGTACACGGCCAATTTTTGTATATGTACCATGTACCACTGATAAAAAAAAAACAAACCATATTCCATTCTATCCCCATTCAGTTTTCTTCAGAGATCTATCATATCTACCTTACACAGAGTTTTATTCATCTCCTTAACTTCTTTCTTGTTTATTTTAAGGTTAGATTTGTCAGGTTCCAGAGTGGGAGGGGTTGAGGTCATCCACTAGTATTTTTTTGCTGTCTATTTCCTCCTGTAACTCCCTTAACTTCTCCTCTAAGAATGTGGATGCTATACCACTTGGAGCATATATATTTAGTAATGATATTACTTCATTTTCTAAGGTGTCTTTTAGATGATATAGTTTCATTCCTTATCTCTTTTGATTAGATCTATTTCTGCTTTTGCTTTGTCTGAGATTAGGATTGCTGCCCCTGTTTGTCTTACATCACCTGAAGCACAATACATTCTCCTTTAATCTTTTACCTTTACTCTGTGTGTATCTCCCTTTTTCAAATGTGTTTCTTGTAAGCAACATATTGTTGGATTATGGCTTTTAATCCATTCTGCTATCCATCTCCATTTTACAGGAGAATTCATCACATTCACATTCACAGTTATAATGACTATCTCTGTCTTTCCCTCTATCCTCTTTCCCACCATTTGTCCTTTTAGTTCATCCTTCTCCCTTCCCCTCCACAATAGAATTTTATTTTTTTTACCAACACCTCTCACAATCTTCCCTTCCTTCTTTCAGCCCCCTTCCCTTTTACTGTCCTTTACCCTTACTACTTCTTCCCACCCTTACAACCTCTCCATCCCTTTCTTTCCCCCTTCCCCTCCTGCTGCCTATAGAGCTACTTAGATTTATATACTTAATTAAGTTTTTGTTCCTTCCTTGAACCAAATCAAATGAGAGTATCTCTCAAACAATTCTCATCTCCCTCCCCTCTTTCCCTGTACTCTAATATAATTTTGTACTTCTTCCTGTGATATAATTTACCATTTTCACCTTCCTCCTTTTCACATCTCCCATTACAGTCCTTTCATATACTTAAATCACATTTTTATCATCACAAAATTTACTTTATAACTTTTCCCTCTATCTCTGAATATACATTTTATATTTCATATTATATACGCAATTCTCTAGATTAATGAGTATCATCTTCCCTTATAGGGAGGTAAAGAGTCTGCCCAAATTGAGTAACAAGTTTTCTTTTCCCCTGTTTACCTTTCTATACCTCTGTTGAGACCTGTATTTGAAGAGTGAATTTTCTATTGAGTTCTGGACTTCTTATCAGGAAAGTGTGGAAATCCCTTATTTCATTGAATGTCCATCTCCTTGCCTGAAATGTTATGCTGAACTTTACTGGGTAATTGATCCTTGGTTGTAGTCCCAGATCCTTTTCCTTGTGAAATACTGTATTCCAAATCCTTCAAACTTAATGTAGAAACTGCAAGGTCCTGTGTGATCCTGACTGTAGCTCTCCAGTATTTGAATGGATTCTTTCTAGCTGCTTATAGTATTTTCTCCTTCACTTGATAGTTCTGGAATTTGGCAACAATATTTCTTACTGTTTTTAGTTTGGTGTCCCTTTTTGGAGGTAAACAGTGGATTCTTTCTATGATTATTTTGTACTCTGGATGTAGCACTTCTGGGAAGTTTTCTTTGATGATTTCTAGGAAGATATTGTCTAGACTCTTTTTTCCATCATGGCTTTATGGTCGGCCAATAATTCTTAAATTTTCTCTCTTGGATCTATTTTCCAGGTCAGTTGTTGTTCAAGTTAGATATTTTACAATTTTCTCTATCTTTTCATTCTTTAGATTTTGTTTGACTGATTCGTGATGTCTCAAAGAGTCATTAGCTTCTACTTGTTCAACTCTAATTTTCATTAAATTGTTTTCTTCAGTTAACTTTTGAATCTCCTTTTCCATCTGTCCAATTATTCTTTTTAAGGAATTATTTTCTATAGTTAGTTTTTATATTTCCTTTTCTATTTGTTAAATTTTCCTTTATAAAGAGCTGTTCTCTTCAGTGAATTCTTTTTTCATGCTTTTAAAATCATTGGTCATTTTTGTCTCTATTTCCTTCTTCAGCTGTTCCAGGAATGCTCTCTGTGCATGCTAGCAGTTCATAATCCCTTCTGGAGTTTCATTTGGGAGTACAGCCTCAATGCTGACCTCTTTGTTATTTGTGCTTTTGCCCTTGTCCCCATAGAAGGATTCTATAGTCTTTTCCTTCCTCCTTTGCTTTTTGCTCATAATGGTGAGGCTTTGTATGTTATGGCCTCTGATTCTATCAGCTAAACTCTAAAGAACTTGGTGCTGAAGTGGCTGGTGTCAGAAAGCAAAGGCAGGTGAAATCTCTTTGTGTTCCCCTTCATTAGCCCTAGACCTAGCTTGTTAAGTGTAGGCAGGGGTGTTCTGTTCACAGGAGATCTCCTCAGCTGAGCTAGAGCAAAGGCAAGCTCAGTGTTTGGTGATCCTAGCTGCCTACTCATTTTCCCTGGAGCTCTGAGGCACACTTGGATCCTAGTGGGAGTCTCTACACCCCTGGAGCTCTGATTGTCTGGAACAGCTCTGTTCCTCAGCCACAGTAAGGGGAATATTCCTTTGCTCTTTTCCTAGCCTCACATGCTATGAGAATGTTTGCACCTTCTGCTGATCCCACTGACCCAGGATTTTCTGGGGAAATATTTTATGGTTCTTTCAAGATCAACAAGGGGAGGGGGAGAGAGCATTTACTCCACCATTTTGGCTCCTGGAAGTTCAAGTATGTGACTTAAAGACATTTAATCTGGCTGAAAGTCTCAGGTGCAGTTGCTGCAGATACCTGGGCCTCCTTCCATGACTCTCACTCCCTTGGTTCTTCTTCACTTTTACCCTGAGTTGCTATCCTGCTGTGCTGCTGCTTGCTCAGACTGTCCCCCAGGCTTTTCTGTTCAGTCCTGCTGTGGTAGGAATGCTGTGTTCTGTGTTCTATGCTCCTCCACCTTCATGGAATAGATTCTTCCCATCAATCTTCTGGTCTCTCCTGGGTTATGAAACTGCCACAGTCTGTCTCCTATTGGATTCTGCACCTCCAAATTTTGGTCAGATTCTCTTTTTAGAGGTATCTGGAAGAGTTTGTCTGACAGCTTAGGTGAGCAGTAGCTCTCACTCTGCCATCTTGACTCTGCCCCCTCCAACTATATCTTTAGATAATTAAATTGACTACTTTACTACCTGATTAATTCTTTTTTGTCCCTGTGATCATGTTGTGGGGAGATCGCTCAGTATGGTTTTATATGTTAAACAGGTTTTGCCTCAAAATAATTAGTATGTTTTTTTTTCCAATTTCATTGCAGTGCCCATTAAATACACAGAAATAAATTAGCTTTAAATTATGTAGACCTATAGAACTGAGGACTGAAATTTTAAGAGAATTGTAATTACATTTGCACCAGTATCATAGGCTTTAATTTTCTTATTAAAATTTTGATTATTAATAATGAGCACAGTATGAAGTATGTAAAATACTTAACACTTCTCTTTTTGAACTTCAATGAGATAAAGCTTGACTTATAAGTGATTCCCTTTATTGCTTTTAATTTATTCATTGAGAGTATAATTAATTTGGAGAGGAACAGGAGGTGTAGGGGAATACAGAGCTTTGATGTTTAATCCCTGGGGAAAGGGGGATGGGACTCCTAGTATGTAAAATTCCTTCAACAACTCAGAATAGCAACTATTCTGTAGCCTATAAGTTCATAGATGTCTGACATCCTATAAGAATAAGTGGTTTGCTCATGGTTAAACAAACTATTAGAAGTCAGAAGTAGGGCTTTAATCCAGCTTCTCTTAACTACAAGACTGAAATCCACTATGCTTTCCAGCTTTTTAAACCTTATACAAAGTAAGGAAATGTCTCAATTAAGAAGCATAATAGGAATTGGAGCTATTATTTCTTTGGTTAAGTGAACTCTTAGGTTGTTCCTACTGCTACTACTACCAGTGACCAAAAAAAAAAAAAAAGAATAAACTCACAATGAGGTTGGAATGACTGAAAAATTAACATTATAAACCCTTTATATCTCTGAGATCAGATGTAGTTGGCTATATGTGACATTAAAGAACACTTCAGGATATTATTAGAAGTCAGGACTCAAAAAGTTCTCCCTTACTAATGAGGGAAAACTATTCACAATCTCCTTAAGACAATGTTGTGGTCTGAATTAGAAATAGCATAAGTTGGATCAATATTCTTTTACCAAACTCTAAGATTTGTCTTTAATGTTATTAGGAGAGAAGACACTCAGAGAATGTTATTGAGGTAGTTTATGCTAATAGGAGCAGAAAAAAGAGAAGCAGATAGAGGCAATTAAGACCATTTTTATGATTCAGCAATGAAAGGACAAAAAGAAAAGAAAGCATATTTTCACAACAAATCAAAAATTATTTAGCATAGTCAAAGCAAAGATTGTCACAAGTAAACCTCACTTAGAAGTTAACAAAAAAAGTCAGACATAATATGGCTATTAATATTAAGATTATTTCACATAAAGAATTATTCCAGGTCTTCTTAACTACAAGAAATTTTTCATCTCCTTATTGACTCTATATATTTAAGAAATAATGTGTTGTCTGCACAGCATCTTAGTTATGAGAACTCACTGTTCCCTAGGGTAATTTTGAAACACTTTTTTACAGGCTTTCAGATCATAGGCAGAGTAAAAGAATTTATTACATTCTTTTCTAGGCCCCAGAGTACTATTTAGAAAAAAATCAACTTATTAAATCCAAAATACTGGTAACAAAACCTACACTGGCCAGTAGCAAACAAAAATAAATGAATGAATACTTATAAATTTATGACAAAAATGCAGAAACACTGTATTCAATCATAAATTCATATATGGAATAAAAGAACTGGAGATGTTTAGACTAAAGAATATAATTCTGAGAAAGTAACGGAGCATTTGAAGGACTGTGAAGAAGGTATATTAACATTGTTGTGTTTGGACTCATAAAAGAGAACCAGGAGGAATGGATGAAAACTGCTGAAACAAAATTAGGGCTGACATAAGGAAAATCTTCCTAAAATTTTGACATTTCCAAAGTAGATCAAATTGCACCAGAAAATATTTGATTCCTCCTCACTCAAGGTTTTCAAGCAAAGACTGTATGAAAACTTTTCTGCGATAGTATAATAGGAAATCCTTTCTTAAGTTTGTGTTTCAGTAGTTCGTCATTTAGAACCCCTTCAAATGCTGAAAATCTGTAACATATAAAGGTAAAACATCATATGTATATATACTTACATATATATGTATGTATGAAGACATGCCTACAAATATATACATGTGATGCCTACGTATACCCTTAAGACATCAATTTCATGTGTTTCATATTGGTTTATGCATATACATGATAGGGAAGCTAGGTGACACAGCAGATAGAGTGCCAGTTCTGGAGCTAGAAGACCCAAGGTAAAATCAAGTATCAGACACATACTAACTTTATTACCTTGAAGGTTTGTCCTGTGATGTTTGATAGGTCTGGCAACTAAGGACCAGCTTGACTATGTTCAGAAAGCTCATTACCAGATTGGCTTCAGGGTAGTAGGTTTTGTCTGTTTGTTTTGTCTTGTGGATTTTTTTTTTAAATTTCATTTTGTTTTAGTCTTAACAACTCTCAGAGAGTATCTCTGTGATTAAATGAGCGAAGATTTGTAATCTGCATCTATGGGGATGTGGGGAAGAGTTACAACCACACTGATAAGACTGTAGGACCTACATATATTGAAATAAGAATTATTCCTACTTAATATTACACATTCAATTCTTAGCATAATGACTTAGACAGGAAATGGAAGAGCTAGAATGGATTTAGAGGAGAGAAGACATACTAAGGGCCTTATGTCGAATGAATTAAGGATGTACAGTCTGGAGAAAAGAAGACAGAAGGGGTACTTGTTAAAGTATCCAATCCTAGAATCCTATGGCTTATAACACTATATCTATTTGAATAGCTGATGTTTTAAAGGGAATTATGCATTGTCTTTTTGGCCTCAGAGACCCCAAAGAATTAAAAACAACACTTAGAAGTGACAAGGTGGCAAATTTAGACTTTGTGAAAAGAAAAATAAAACAGAACTAAAGCTTCCTAACAAATGGAGCTATCCAAATGTGGAATGAGCTACCTTGGGAAACAATGTATTCTAATCTCACAACTCCAGATGTTTGCAGGTAATGGTTGAATTGTAAATTAGTCAGGTACCTTGCATAGAGGATTCTTGCCAAGGTACATCTTTTAGATCCTTTCTAACATTGATAAACCCTCGTTACATAAGGCTTCTTCACCCTGGAATTTCCTTCTGCTCTAGTCAGCTTTTCTCTTTTAGGACTACATTTTGGAGAGGGGCCTAAGCTATTCCCCTTCTTGTACTTTTGACCCTCCAAACTTCACCATTTTGCTGCTGTATAGGAATCTTCTTCCCCTCTCTCACCCAGGCCCTCTGCCCTGATTGCAAGCTCCCTTTTATGTTCTCTTTCCAATTCCAATAAGCTCTTTGAAGGCAGGGACTAGTTTTTGTTTGGCTTGTATTTGAATTCCTAGCAATTAGCACAGTTTCTGGCCCCAGATAGGTTCTTAATAACTGCTACCTATACATGACAGCCTTTTAAATACTTGAAGACATTTGCTATGAACCCTCTGATGTCTCTCTTTTCCAAGTTAAACATTCCTTATTCTTTCTAATGATTTTGTGTGAAGTCTATAGTGTGGAGAACAAGATCTGGAAGGCACATCAAAGGTCATCTAGTCCAACTTCTTCATTTCCATACCAGGAAACTGAGTCCAACGGTGACATTTTTGGTGTAGATTCAATACCCTTCACCATCCTGATTGCTCTTCTCTGGGTACTCTCCTGATTATCAATGTATTCTTTAAATTTCTTCACAGAAAAGTGAACAATATTCAAGATGAGATCTCATGTGAGCAAAATGCAGTGGAACTATTACCTTTCTATTCCTAGAAAGTCCTACTCTCTTAATTAAACTGTTGTACAGTATAGTGGTGGAAATGGGGAAGCTTGAGTTAAGTCCCAACTCTCAACACCACAAGCTCAGACTGTTCAGAGTTATGAAGCTATGAAATAGACCAAGAGAAATTTGAATTAACCCTGTCCCAACATAGAGTAATCTGACACCCAGTTATGAACTCTTGTCAAGGAAGATATAATGTCTTATATAGGACTATAATATGGAGATCTTAAGACTCCAAATAGTTTCCTTGATCATGGCTTTAACTCATCCTTTCTGGTGGCTTTTATCTGCTTTTATCTTTGTATAGCTTTTTCATTTCCTTGGGAACTGCATTTCCCTAGGGGAATTTGAATATGATTTTTTTAAAGGGACTGATTATTTGAACCCACTGTCTCTGAATGATCAATTGCATTAGACTGTAAATCATGACTGTGATAGCATTAATTTTTTTGGTCACAACATTACACTGCTCCTATTCCTACTACTACCAGCAACAACCACCACCACTTATACAGCACTTAAAAGTTTGTAAAGAACTTTACAAATATCTCATTTTATTCTTACAACAAACCAAGTATCTAGGTGCTGATATTACCTCCATTTTATTGGTGAGGAAACTAAGTCAAACAGGCAGGGTTAAATGACTTGCCCAAGAGCACACATCAGTTATTTTTGACTGCAAGTCCTCCATTATATCACTTAACTGTCAACTAGTGACTCACATTGAACTTGTACTCAACTAAAACCAACAGATCTTTTCATAGTTCCTTCCTTACCACTATGGGTCTCGAAACTCGTATCTGTAAAGTAGCTATATATTTTACCCAAGTGTAGCACTTTATGTTTCTCTCTGTTGAATCTCATATTATTAGATTCAATATGAAGCTCTAGTGAATTGGTCAAAGTACTTTTGAATCTTGATTGTCATCTGGTATGTTACCTATGTTTCCTAGCTGGATGCCATAGACAAATTTGATGAATGAGGCATGTATATCTTCATCTAAGTTATTGATAAAAGATAACAGCACAGTAATAACCTCCATTCCCTATGGAATGCCACTGAAAATATCCTACCATGTGGACATTGAATCATCAATTACACTTTGAGTGTAAGCATCAAATCTGTTAGGAATCTACCAAATTGGATTATCTATGTCTATCTTCTAAGGAATGGCCTAAGATATTTTGTTAAAGGCTTTGTTAAAATAGAGGTAAATTTTATACACAGCATTCCCCTCATTGATTAGAATGACCTGTCCTTGATGATGACATGTTGTCTCATTATTATCACTGCTTCTGTGTACATGTGTCTTCTATAGTAGATTAATAATCAACACATATTAAAGACAAAACACTGAAGATAATAGACATATGTACTTTATTTTAAAAAGTAACATGAAAGTTCATTCAAACAATTAGTATAAAAGAATATAAGTTTAAATTACAATTGAATATTTGTATTCTCAAGAGAGTTTATCATCTACCATATAAATTTGCATTTGACTATTTTCACAATCTCCTTGAAAAATCAAAATGTTCAAAGAAGTCTATCAAGTCATTTCAAGATCAATAATTCAACAAGAGTTTATCAAATATATATATATATATATTTTTTTTTTTTTTTTTTTCAGGAAGGAATGGAGGGAACAATCATTTGCAAGCAACTACCATGTGCCTGGCAAGGTGCTAGGTGCCTTGCAAATATCATCTCATTTGATTCTCACAACAACCTTGCTGTGGTCCTTATTTTACAACTGAGGAAAATGATTCAGTCAGAGATTAAATGACTTGTGCAAGAACACAGTCAATATGTGTCTGAGGTTAGATTTGACTCATCTTGCTTGTTTTAGGTCACCAATCTATCACTGATACATTTACATTGCAGTCTCTATGTGCCAGGCACTGTGCTAAATCAAGGACACAAAAATACAAATGGAATAATCTTTGTCCTCAAGAACCTTGAATTCTGTTTGGGGAGATAATAATAATAACACACACACACACACACAAACACACACACACATAAATCACACATATAAACAAATATATTTATAATCATGTGTGTGCATCTCGCTCTGCCTCCCTCTCCTAAATATATTTATGTTTGTGTGTGTTTGTGTGTATGTGTGTGTCTATGTGTGTGAGTGGAATGATAGAATTATCCCACCTGTGAATTCACATTACCAATAAAATCACAGGTTCAGTCACTACCCTATTGCTATAGTCAACTGGTCAAAAGGTGCTGAGGGCATGACAGTATGAACACTACAGTATTTTCTTTCAAATGCTATTTCTTCAACTAGATTGTAAGGGCTTCATAATCTAGGATCATGCTTTATATTTTTTTCTTGTGTCTTTCATAGCATCTAATAGAGTAAAGCACAAAATAAATACTTAACTATTTATAAAGAAAAACTAATGTTGAAAATCCTTATAATATATGATATTTATTATAGTATATAATTTTGATAAGTGAAGTGTTTTTTAAACTTATTGTTATATATGTGTTTGTTTGCTAAGCACATATGACTTATTTGTTTCCATGTTGCCATAATGACCTCATAAGTAAATTAAAAGCTTACATTATCAATATATAAACAGATGAGGGAAAGTGAACAGAGAAAAATGGACTTCAAAATGAATGTTTTCAAAGACAATATACTTAATTAAAAATGGCATGTAAATAGCTTTATTTTTCCAGATTTTTAAGAGTCAAATATTTAACAACATATTTCACTCTTATTTCTTCTCATCATAATTTTAAAAATGTTAATCCAGGTCAAGAGTGTGTGATTACTAAAAATCATATTCATTCACAATTTAAAGAAACCAAACCTTCCTGATTGGCTTTAAGAATGCTACACTTAAAGTTAAGAAAACAGAGCTATAACCTCTCTTCTGAAAATTTCTAAATATGTAGCCATGACAAGGCATTTCACCTTTTAATACTCAGTTTCCATCTTTTTTTAAATGTATATTTATTTTTCAATTCTTTACATGCACTTCCACAAGAATTTGAATTCACAATTTTCTTGCCTTCTCTCACCACCCCTCCCTCCAGGACAGCATGCTCCCCATCTACCCCTTTCTCCAGTCTGTACTCCCTTCTATTACTCACACTTCTTCCATTCCCTTTCCCCTCTATTTCCTACAGCAAAAAATGGATTTCTATACTCCATTGCCTGCATAGCTTAATTTCCAGTTACATGCTAAAGAAATTTTTAACATTCATTCTTAAGGCTTTGAATTCCATATTCTCTCCCTCCCTCCCTACACACCCTCATTGAAATAACAACAGGTATTCAATACATGGATATCAAAGCAAAGCACTTCCATAATAGTTATGCTGCAAAAGACTAACCACATGTCCTTCTGTCTTTTCCTGCCCCTCATTTATTCCATTCTCTCCCTTGACTTGTCCTCCCACATTAGTATTTGCTTCTGATTATTCCTTTCCCCAATTTACTGTCCTTTCTTTTGTCTTTCCTCTCCCCTTGTCCCCTTGCCTTCCTGCAGGGTAAAATGTATTTCCATATCCAATTGAGTGTGTGTTATTCCTTCCTTAAGCCAAATTTCATGAGAGTAAGGCTCAATTATTTCTTTCTTCCCCACCCCCCTTCCACTTCAGTGAAAAAGCTCTTTCTTCCCTCATTTATGCTAGATGATTTGTTACATTCTACCTCTCCCTGTCTCTTACTTCTAGGACATTCCATTCAACAGTAAATTTTATTTTTTTAGACATTCCCTCTTCATATTCAGCTCACTTTGTGCCCACTGTTGTATGGGCATATATACATATACATATTTATATACATATATTGTACATGTGTATGTGTATGTGTGTATATACATATATACCCATATACATATACATACCTACACATATGCAATATACACATACATACCTGCCCATACACACTTACATATGTAAATATATATTATAGATTACATAATATATGTATATGTATGTATGTGTGGGTATATATATGTATATGTGTGTATATATACATATATGTGTGTATGTGTGTGTATATATATGTATACATACATACACACACATATATACTAACTACCTAATGCTGAAAAAAGTCTCATGAGTTACAAATAACATCTTTCCATGTGGGAATGCAAACAATTCACCTTCAATGAGTTCCTTAAGGCTTCTCTTTTCTGTTTACCTTTCCATGTTTCTCTTGATTCTTGTATTTGAAAGTCAGATTTAGTATCCAGCTCCGATCTTTTAAAAAAGCATGCTTGGAAGTACTCTATTTCATTAAATTCCATTTTCTCCCATGAAGTATTTATTATGCTCAGTTTTGCTGGGTAGGTGATTCTTGCTTTTAATCCTATCTCCTTTGACCTCTGGAATATCATATTCTAAGCTGTTTGATCCCTTCGAGTAGAACCTACCAAATCCTGTGTTATCCTGATTGTATTTCCCCAGCACTTGAATTGTTTCTTTCTGGCTGCTTGTAATATTTTCTCCTTGACCTGGGAACTCTGAAATTTGGTTACAATATTTCTAGGAGTTTTCCTTTTGGAATCTCTTTAAGGAGGTGATCAGTGAATTCTTTCCATTTCTATTTTAACCTCTGGGTCTAGAATATCACGGTCAGTTTTCCTTGATAATTTCTTGGAAGATGATGTCTAGTCTCTTTTTTAATAATGGTTTCAGGTAGACCAATAATTTTTAAATTATCTTCCCTGGATCTATTTTCTAAGTCAGTTGTTTTTCCAATGAAATAGTTCACATTGTCTACTATTTCTTCATTATTTTGGTTTTGTTTTGTAATTTCTTGGTTTTTCATAAAGTCATTAGCTTCCACCTGTTCCATTCTAATTTTTAAGGAACTATTTTCTTCAGTGAGCTTTTGAACCTCATTTTCTTCAGTGAGCTTTTGAGCCTCATTTTCCATGTGGTCAGTTCTGGTTTTTAAAGCATTCTTCTCCTCCTTGGCTTTTTGGACCTCTTTTGCCATTTGGGTTAGTCTATTTTCAAAGGTGTTATCCTCTTCAGCAATTTTTGCGTCTCCTTTAGCAAGCTGTTGACTCACTTTTCATGATTTTTTTTGCATCACTCTCATTTCTCTTTCCAATTTTTCCTCCACCTCTCTTACTTGGCTTTCAAAATTCTTTTTGAATTTTTTCATGGCCTGAAATCATGCATATTTTTTGGAGGTTTTGGATGCAGAAGCATTGACTTTGATATCTTCCTCTGATTGTGTGCTTTTTTCTTCTTCATCCAAAAGAATGGAAGAAAATACTTGTTCACCAAGAATGTAACCTTCTACAATCTTATTTTCTCCCCTTTTTGGGTATTTTCCCCACCAGTCACTTGACTTTTTAGTCCTTTGTCAAATGGAGGGTATATTCTAGGGACCTATAAGTTCTCAATTCCTCCAAGGTGGTACAAGCAAAGGAGAGAAGTTTATTCCTCTCCTGCCTATGCTCTCTTCTGTGAACAACCACAAGCATGCATAACTGCTGAGGATCTCCTAGTAGGATTCCCTCTCCACAGTCACCACCAGCTCCACCAGTGGTCCTCCTCACGCTAGGACCTCCACTCCGAACTGAGACACACATCAGCTGTTTGATTCCCGAAGGGTCTTGAGGTCAGGGCTCCAAAAGTGGATGCTGTTGATGAAGTGGCTGCTCCTGCCCTGGGGTTGGGGCTGGGTCCAGACGATGCTTCCCTCTCAACTAGGTGAAAGAACTTTCTTACTAACCTTTGAAGATGTCTTTGGCGTTTTGGGGTTGAGAAATCTGGGAACTACAGCTGCTACCCAAGATTCCACACCCTGAAGCCTGCTCCATTGCTTTCTGTGCTGTGTTATGTGGACAAGGCTATGCTGTGCTCTGTTCTGAGCCCAGTTCAACTGACCTTTCCTGTCAGCATTACAGGTTATCTTGGGCTGGAAATCTCTTTCACTCTGTTACTGTTGTGGCTTTTATCACTCTAGAATTTCTTTAGAGTCATTTTTACAGGCATTTTATGGGTTGTGGGGGTAGAACTTCTACAAGTCAGTCCTTCTATTCCACTATCTTGACTCCGCCTCCAGTGTCCTTCTTTTGTAAATAGGGTAAATGGAGAAAATAATGCGTGTAATGTCTCCTTGAAAAGCTTGCAAAGCTTGTTTGAGATAATTATGCAAAATACATTTATAACCTTGAAAGTATGATAAGTTGGGTATAATGACAATAATTGTTGAATTGAAAGCATAAAGGCTCAAACAGAACAATTTTAACATTGCGCTTTTGAGCTATACTATACAATTGCATACTTAATCATAACTGTCTCAGATTTCATGAAAGATGTGACTGCTGTGCTAATTTGATTCACCAATCCACTAAATATTCACATCAAACAACATTTTGAAAATTGAGACTTATTCTGAACAAAAGAGTCCATCAGTGTCAAAAAGCATGTTCTTTGCATATTCTATATGTTAGATGATTCATTTTTGGCATAGAGGAATCTATAGATCACCTTTGTATATGTAACATTAATCTCAAAAAAAAAAAAAAGGTCTTTGTGATCCTTACTTATTCCAAAGAGGAATGACATAGCCATTCACTTCCACACAGGGAAATTAGATAAACAGATATTATCTAGATTATATTATATAGTTTTTTGGACATACCACATAGAGAATTAATCTTGGGCAGGTGCTAAATATGAACAAAATCACAGAACCAAAATAAATCAGAGAAAGAGAACAAGGTAAATTGCCTAGGAATTTTTAAAGTGCTTCAATGACTCTCAGTTGCTCCTGATTCAAGTCTCATTTCCTCTGAATACTAATATCTTCCTTGTATATTATACAGCTATAAATTATGGAATACAGTTATTTCAGAAAGGATAAATTAAGAATTGTGACTGACCAATGAGCAATGTAATAGCAGAAATCAATTCTGGTTCAAAAAGTGCTTCAAAATGCTTTATCTTACATAAGTGAATGGATAAGGAGGTGGGCAATTCACATGGCACAAATGAGAGATGAGAAGTGGTCAGTTGTATTTCTATTTTTTAAATATTTTTTAAATATTAAAATAACCAGAGGCAGATTTCTAACACGTGGGATGAATCCACTTTTGAAGATTTACAGAAATGGATAAGAATGACTCAGGAAGAGAGACTGTGAATAGGTTATGATCTGCAACAGTTGAATATGTGAGTAGTTTATGGTCTGAACTGAATGAAAGATCTTTACTGATGCGATCTAAATTCACTGAATTATGGGCATAATATCTTCAAATGGCCCATGTTTCATTTTCATATGTTTTGTTCCCAGTCAGACTATAGACTCCTTGAGGACCTGACTCATTTTGTTATGCTTGTTCCATAGTACCCAAAGTACTGATCATAATGGTAAACATAGAAAATGAAAAATTGTTGAATCGATTCCTATCTTTACAAAGCAGAATTTTAAGGAAATATATGCATATGTGTTCTTGAGTAAATGTAGTGGCATGTATGGTACACATATACACATATGCAAATGTGCACATATACACACACATAAAGACAGAAAGCTTATTTTGAAACAAAATATTCTTCAGAACAAATCCACCAACATACCTCCCCTACATCATATATTCCCTGAAAGCAACTAATCAGATACATCAAAAGGTAGAGTTATAACTTATATAGAAGCACATAGGTGGCATATCAGAGGAAGGCTGGACGTGCAATCATAAAGACCTAACTGCAAATCAAAGTTCAGACACTTATTAGTACCATGACCCCAAACAATCTCACTTCCTCAGTTTTCTTATCTATGAAATGGGGACAATAATAGCACTTCTCAGAATTGTTCTAATAATAAGATATAATAGTTGTTGATGATATTGCGTTCATCCTCATTGAAAGCATTTGACAACGTCACTGAAAACATCATGCTCAAAAGCATGGGAGCAAGCACAGAGCCCTGTTTCCCTCCATTGGAAGTGACTGGGAAGGCACGAGATCATTGCCCATTATCCAGAACGTGGGTAAACATGCCATCATGAAACTGACATACAATACTGATGAACTTCCCTGGGCAACCAAATTTTGACATAGTTTTCCACTTGTCCTGATGGCTAACAGTGCCAAAAGCTTTGATCAGATCTATAAACATTGTGTACGGACATCTGTTTTACTCATGATATTTTTCCTAGAGTTGTTGGGTAGCGAACACTGTATCAACTGTTCCTTGGCCCTTTCTGAAGCCACACTGGCTCTCAGGTATATACTGTCTACCAGGTGAAGGATCAGCTTATTAAGGAGGACTCTAGCAAGAATTTTGCCAGGAATGACTGAGAGAGACCCCCTCTGTGATTGTCAGGGGATTATCTATTCCCTTTATCCTTTATAGAGATGGACAATGGAGGCATCCTTGAACTCCTGGGGGATAATCTACTCTTGCCATATAACCTGGAAAATTTCAGTCAACTTTTGTGTAAGCCATGAATGCCCTACCTTGTAAATCTTAGTTGGAATAGAATCTAAGACCAAAGTATAGGAACTGTTGGTGCATGATTTTCTGTTTGCAGATGATTGTGCACTCAGTGCAGCCTCTGAAGCTAAGATTCAATAAAGTATGGATCAATTCTCAGGGGCCTGTGTAATTTTGGCCTAATAATTAACACCAAGAAAACACAAGTGCTCCATCAGCTACCACCACACCATCCATATGTAAAACCATTGATTACAAAAAAATGGAGATGTTTTGAATGGATAAATTCACTTATCTTGGTGGTGTACTTTCCAAGGATGTATACATTGACAATGAGGCTGATGCAGGCATCGCCAGAGCTAGCTCAGTGTTTGGGAGGCTCTGGAGAAAAGTTTGAGAAAGAAATATTAGACTGACTACCAAACTGAAGGTCTAGAGAGTCTGTGTTGACCTCATTGTTGCATACATGTGAAACATGAACAGTCTATCAGTGCCATGCCAGGAAACTGAATCGCTTCCATTTGAACTGTCTTAGGGAGATTCTGAGGATCACGTGGCAGGATAAAGTACCAGACACTGAAGTCCTTGCTCAAGCTGAACTGCCAAGCATTCAAACTATGCTTCAGAAAGTGCAATTCCAATGGGCTGGCCACATTATTTGAATGCAAAATGTACACTTGCCAAAAAGACTATTTTATGGAGAACTCACATGAAAGAGACAATGACTTCATGATCAGAAGAAGCAAAACAAGTGGTCTCCCAAGGTCTCTCTCAAGAACTTTGGATTTGACTGTATATTATGGGAGACACTGGGACAGGACTGCTCAGCATAGCATGTCCACATCAGAAAGGATACTGTGCTCTATGAGCAAAGCAGAATTGAGACAGCACAAAGTTAACATAGGATGCACAAATTTGGAGTATTCACCTCAAATATTCCCATAAACTATATGTTGCCCAACCTGTAGCAGAGCATTCCTAGCTCATATTGCTCTGATCAGCCACAGTGGAACACACTAAAATTTCACTTTACAATGGTGATTTCATTTTGGTCTTCTTTGAGAAGGAAGGGCAACACCCAACCAACCACAATAAAAAAATAAAATACTTGTAATATTTTTTTTAAACTTAAAATGCTATATAAATACTGATGTCATTATTATTATTTTTGTTATATAACACTTCAGTTTCTACTTTCATAGTTTACTGATTGGTAAAAGAAAAGGTTGTGCACCTTAACTTTTATGGTATAATACCATCAAATTATTTTTCTTTTAGCCTGAGTTTTGCTGTATTTTAGTGTTGCCTTGTCTGTATTTAAATTATTTTACCAATTTATTGCTCTTTTATCTCCTAATTCCCTCAGCTTCCCTTTATGAAAGTCATCACGTATCTCTAAATTATTAATATTCCTTGTTTCCTTTATATATATATATATATATATATATATATATATATATATATATAAAATCACTACATTAAATTCATGGATTACCATTTTCTATACAATCCCCAATATTGGCCCATATTTTGACTATAATTTTTTTCTTAACAAAAATATTTAATTTACATATATCTTCATTTTCTTCTTGTAATTAAATTCTTTGTCCAGGTTCATACAGTTAGCATCTGAAGCAGGATTCAAATTCACATCTTCCTAATTCCAGGACCATCATTCTCCACTATTACCACCTAACTGACTCCAGTGTCAACAGTATTTTCCCTCCTTACCTCCAACTCCAACATTTTCTAGCTTTTTTCAAGACTGCTGAAATCTCATCTACTCTAGGAGTCTTATTCCAGTACTCTCCTTCTGCTAGTGCTACTATTCTCCTGGAATTCTCTTCTACTTATATATAGTTACAAACAATTCCTTCCATTTATTATATTTTTTGTATGTAAAGATCATTTGTGTACCCTTTATAATATAACTTCTTGAAAGCAGGATTTTTAAAACTTTATCTTTCTTTGTACCCACATTATAGAACGTTAGTATAGTATCTGACATATAATAATCACTTAATAGATGACATGTTTTACTATCTTTACCCCTTAATCTTGTTTGATATTTGTTCAAACTATCAATTTATATTCTTCATCTGATATGTCATCAATCTTCTAGAAAAAATAAAAGTAACCAAAACTCTCTGTCTCTTCTTCCTCATAAACTATTTATATCTTATTCCCTTGAAATCTGGCTTCCATCTTTACCACTCAGATTGTTTTCAAATGTCATTCACGGTCAATCGATAACATTTATTAAGTGCCTACTGTGTGACAGACACTATGTTAAGTATTGGGGGTGCAAAGTCACTTAACCACTCTCATTCCTCAGTTTAAAATGAGAATAATAGTAGCACCTACTTTTCATGGTTGTTGTGAAGTTCAAATCAGATATTATTTGTAAAGCACTTGTACACTACTTGGACATAATAGCTAGTATATAAATGTTGTTGCTGAGAGAGAGAGAGAGAGAGAGAGAGAGAGAGAGAGAGAGAGAGAGAGAGAGAGAGAGAGAGAGAGAGATGGAGAGATGGAGAAACAGAGATTTATTGAAGGAATTAAATGTAGTGGAGACAGAAACAGATGTGATGAAATGTGGAGGGGATAATTTTATGAGTAGGAGAAATATCTCAGTCTCTGAGATAGGAGATAAAAAGGATAGGTAAGTGCATAGTTTTGGAGTATGGAGGAATTAACTAATTTTTGAGATTTTGCTAAAAATAGTTTTTCAAATATCATTAGTGGTGCACCTAATCAATCAATACACATGTATTAAGTGTATACTATGTACTAGACAACATGGTAAGTACAGGAGAACTGGCTTCAGTTCTAAAGATAGAAAAAAATGACCATCTCTTCACTTCTCTTGCATAGGCAAGCACCTGACTTGCACTGTGATTTTCCTGTTGTGTGAACTGAACAGTTCTTCAGACATGTCAGAATTTCAGGCTGAGAAACTCATAAATAAGCCAGATACTCTTCATTACTTTTACTTACCAAATGCCATTACATAAAAACCTTCCTAGTGGGAAGGGTATACAAACTTCCTCCTTTTTTTGTTAGTTAAAATACACATTTTGTCAGCTCCTTCTTTTTATTAATATTTCCTACTTTGGATTCTTTGACATTGCCCTTGCTGATCTTCCCTGGCCTCTTTGCTTTCTCTTTATCCTCCATTCATCTAAAGGCTTTTGACCCCATAGCAGTAGCCAGAGTGCTCTGAATACTATCCATCTATTTGGAAAAGGAAGATGGACCTTTTACTCTCTATATTTTCACTTAGTAACCCTTTCCATTCCCATGACTTCCATTATCATATATATAAATATACAGATGATTCATATATTTGGCCTCAATCCCTAAACAATCTCCTGAGATTCAGACCTACATTTCCCACATATCTAATAGGCCATTAGTCTTACCATCAAAAGATTTTCCTCCTCCTTTCTAATTTCTGTTCATGGTACTATAATTGTCCCAGGCATTCAGCTTATAAACTTCAAAGTTATCATTATCAATCAATCTAAACTCTTTCTTTGTGCCAACCACTGAGGGTCTAAAGGAAAACAAGCAAACAAAAAACAGTCCCAAACTTCATGGAACTTATATTCTATTAGAGGGAGAAATATGTGTACACACAGATTAAGTAGGAAGTGAGTTGTAGAGGAGAAGTCACTAGGATCTGTAGAGACTAGAAAAAAACTTCTTGAAAGATGCTAGAATTTTCAGTTCTCAAGACCTGTTCATTCTATCTCCATGATAAACTTTTCATCATTCCCCTTTTTTTCTATAACAAATAAAATACATAAAATTGAGGTCTTCAAAACCTATCAGTTGTATTTGGTATCTAGAAAGCACAAAGGATGAAACCTGAAGGCAAGGGATATGAGTCTAAATATTAAATCCAAAACATAGTAACTCTGTGGCCCCAGGAAGTGATAGTCTCTGTCTACCTTGCTTTCCCTAAAGGTAAAATATGAATAATAATATCACCTACCTCCCATGGGTGTTGGGAGGATCAAATGAAATAATATTTGTGAATAGTTTACATATTGCTTGGCACATATTAGGCACTATATAAATGCTTATCTCCTTCTTTTTCCTTCCTTACCTTAGGGTTTGCAAAAGGCTTTACCTATAGAATCTCATTTGTTTCTCAACAGTTTTGTTGAGATAAGAATCACTATTATCCCATCTTACACATAAAGAAACTAAGGCTAACAGAAGTTAAATGATTTGTCTGGGAATCATACTGGTAGGAATTAAGTGAGGCAAGATTTGAACTCAGGCATTCCTGGGTCAAAATTCATAGCTCTACCAACTACACCTATAAATGTGTATTTCAGCTTCCACTTCTTTACCCTTTCATCATCTGTTATAATGTAACTATAACAATGAAGCACCTCTTAGGAAGGGCAGCACTTGCTTCATCAAAATGAAGAATTTCTAGATAAGAGCTGGTGAGAATAATCATGTAGTTAAGCTCCATACAAAAAGGTATGGATTGGATGTAGGGCATTCAAGACTCATTCTCCGGAATGCCTCTCTTGTATTTTCAGGAATGAGCCCCTTCCCTTTTCTAATCTTTTCCTTGCTGCTAAAAGTTTTACCCTTAACTCTCACTGCTACATCATTGCTATGGAGTTTTAAAACCAATGATGCTCCTCTTTAAGTAAAATATGGAGCCAGGATATATAGATGACATTTTCCACTGCCATTACTAAATGCCCAAGGCTCAGTATGGCTCCACTAATCACATCTGTCACATCTAATTTGCTAAGCTGTGTCTAAGAAACAAAAAAAGAAGTAAAAGGTACATAGAGAGAAGTTATCCGTACACATTCAACAGTGCCCATATGGAAATGCCTCAAATAAAATTTCAAGTATTTTGCTGAATTTGCAGGACTTTGAACAATATAGTTTATCTAACTGTTCTTGTGCTTACATTGCTATAAAATTTGCTTATTTTTATGTATTATGTATGAAGTGCCCCAAATACACGCAATAGCTTTTATAAGAAGCTTATGAACTAAATTAGAAGAAATCCAAACATAAATAATACCCAAAATAAGACAATTTATGATAGAGATGCTTACTCAGACAAATAGATTTTCTGAAAACAAAAAATCCTTGGACAAACATACACCATATCTCACAGGTGGAATGTTTCAAGTAAATTTTTTGCTTACCTCCTGAATAAGTTTTCTTATATTTTTTTTTATCACTTAATCTGTCAATATATTGATTTTTATCCAGAATTCTGTCACCTCAAGAATGTTCTACTTCTCTTAATGAATACACTAAAAGAGTAATAAAGTAGAAAGGAAGGTAGAAAATTCAAGGGAAAGTAATATGGATGTGGCAGGAAAAAATGAGAGGGAAACTAAAAATGGAAACAGTTGTGAAAAGTTTTAACCGTGAGAGAAAATAATAGAAAAAAAAATTTTAACAAAGAAACTTTAGGTAGGGTCTTATTGGAAGTTGTAAAAGGCCAAAACACTATCAACTCTAGAATTGAGGATTAATGATTAAGAAGAAAGTGGACCATAGGAGAAAGGAGAAAACTATTAAAGCATTCTAAAAATTTTATACTATAAATGATTTTATAAACCGTTTGGATTGAGTTGTACCTGTGGAAACATTATTTTTGTTAATATTGTTAGGTTTGTAAGCCAGTTAACAGCTATTTCTAAGTAGTATTCAAAGAGTCTCTTTCCTTTCTAAAATAGATGGATAGTGTCCAGAGCACTCTGGCTACTATTGATTAGAAAGATTGAAAATACTTTTAATGAGCTTTCAGGAATGGAATTTTGGGTCATATAATTGAGTGGTGCTCCCTCACAATAAATATACTTTGTCCAACTGCCCTTGAGAACAGCAGGAGAATGATAGCTAAATTAATATTTTAGAGGAAATATGGACAATTATCAATAGTTATATTATTGGCATATATAAATACGCTGAGTTAGACCAAGTGTTCCTAGTTTTTCTTTGACATCTACATCAAACAAGATACTTCATATAAAGAGAGCCCTTTGTAAGTCCTAAAATACCATAAAAAAGTCAAGTATTAGTATGAAAATTATGTAATTCAAATTCTATATTTCATATATATGTGTTTTTCTGGTCTTCTATACCCCTCTGATTAATTTGCACTTCTTGAAGAACTTAGGGAATACATTTTATAATCATGGAAACAGTTATGTGAAATAGTAATATTCCTAGAGTTGTTAGATCTTAATATTTTCTCATGCCCTTTCCTTGTATATGTGGATGGGGTACAAGCATTTATGCCAAATTTATATAGAAACAGGAGTCAGTAATCTTTGCATAGCAATTCCTATGGGTCACATATTGACTTAGTTTTAAAATATAGTATTTATGTTTTGGGCAGCTAGCCAGCACAATAGATAGAGGGTTAGGCCCAAAGTCAGGAAGACTCATCTTTCTGAGTTCAAATGTGGCCTCAGATATGAATTAGATGTGTAACCATGAGCAAGTCACTCAACCTTGTTTGCCTCAGTTTCCTCATCTGTAAAATAAATTAGCAAAGAGAAGGAAGTGGCAAACCACTCCTGCATCTTCACCAAGAAAACCCCAAATGTGGGCATGAAGAATTGGACATGAAATAAAAACAATTATCCATTGTCTTGTATTTATTATCTATGTGTTATATTTATGTATTACTGTATTTTATTGTATATTTCCCAATTACATTTGTATCTGGTTTGGGCCACACTCAGGAGTATTATGGTCTGCCTATGGTCCATGTGTTGCATGTATGGCACGTTTGTTTGAAAATATTTTAGTCTAGATGTTATAAAATCACATTAAAGAATTAAGAAATACTTTGTGAATCAAACATTTGAAAGAATAGTATTTTCAAACAGAATATCCATAGAAATAATCAAAATGTCAACATAAACTGTGTATAGTTATTTGGTGTACAATATTTTAAAGTTTGTTATGATAGAGTTAAGATAAATAGTAATTATAATAGTTCACATATAAATAGTACTTTAAACATAATCACATTAGAGTCACACAATAAACTTTTTGATTTGGCAAAAATAGGTGGTAATATTGCTATTTTACAGAAGAGGAACCTGAGGCTCAGAGTCGATAATTAACTTGTCCATGGTCATACAGCTAGTAAATTTCAGAATCAGGCTATGAAGCCTGACATCCCTGATCTCAGAAACATTAAGCTAACTCCTATTCAACACTGCCTCTGTACTCCCCTTACCCCTTGTGGATTCAGCAATCATCCCTATGCAGACTGACCTCAGATCTGCTTATTCAGCTCTTACCTCCGTTTTGGGCTTGACTTACACATATCCAATTGCCTGCTTGACATGTGTAAACTCACCACGTGCATAATAAAATTCATTATCATTCCCCCTGGATACATTACTCCTCTTCATTGCCTCTTTATGCAAACATAACCACCAACCAGCTGGTGTCACCACAAAGCAATTTATTGTTCATGACTACTCTCAATCACCTACATAACTATCAACTGCCATGTCTTATCCACTTCTTTGGTATTTCTCATTTCCTTCATCTCTCAACTCACAGTACACCTTTAAACTACAGTCTCACATAACCTCTCACCTGCACTGTGGAAGTAGCCTAACTGATCGAATGGTAGCCAGTTTCTCCAGTGTGTTCTCTGCAATTGCCAAATTGATGTTCTTAAAGCATGCAGTTGACCATGTCACTCTTCTGCTCAAGAAGTTTCAGTGTTTTCTCATTGCTTTGGGTTAAAATATCATGTCTGTTTGCCATTTAATGTCTTCTACAATTTGGGTGCAGATTGTGCTAATTACACATTAGTTATCCCTCCAAACAATGTCATATTCTAGTCAAAGAGCCCTACTTGCTCTCCACATCCATCATCTATATCTTTGAAAAAGCTATTCACCATGCCTGATATTCTTTCCCTCCTCCATACCACTTCTTGGAACTCTGAATTCCCTTTAAACCTTAGCAAAAATATTACCTGCTCAAGACACCTCTCCTGATTTTATAAGCAGTTCATCACAAGCTATGTACATCTATTTATCTATCTGTCTATCAGCTACCAGCTATTTATCTATCCATCATCCATCTAACTATATGTATATATCATCATGTATATAATCTTTCATTATCTATAACTATATCATCTATAATTACATGCTTATCATTATCTTTATTATCTATATGGCCACCTGTATGTCCTACACTTATTTATATCTCAGCATCCTTTTCACCCTTATAGAATGTAAGTTTCTTGACAAGAGATTGTTTCATTTTGATTACTTTTGTGTCTATATCATGTAGCACAGTTCCTACCTATAGTCAAAGCCTAGTAAATACCAATAGATTGATCTATTGAAAATGGTCTAGTGGAACAGAATGTAGTAAATTGGAATTTTGCATGGATTTTATCATGCAGTTAACATAGCATCTTTGTTATTGGTCATGCTTTTTTGATTAACACTTTGGGTGAGATGGTAACTTTTTTGAAGTAAAAGAATTTAATTTCTTAGGAATGGCAGAAGAGGCTTAGAAATATGGCAGATGTACTGGCTTTAGATGCAGTAGCAAATGAACAATCCATAATACCTTCTATGGAACAGATATAAAAAAATGGTCATAGGAAAGGGGATTCAGAAGATAGAATGTGAAAATTCTTCAGTTAGTGGATATGAAAAAGTAATATGGTAGTGAAAAAAGTCACTGACTTTGGAGTCACTTGAGTTTGTAGCCTCTCTCTGTTGTTTACTACCTGTGTTATCTGGAACAAATCTGTTTACCTTCCTCTACCTGTTTCCTCACCTTGAAAATGAGAGTGTTGAAGATGGCGGAGTAGAAAGAAACACGTATGTTAGCTCCGAACCCACAACCCATATATTTCCTGCAAGAAGAACTCACCACAAATTCTGGACCACTGCAAGGTGCTCAGAAACACAGTGGAAAAGATTTCCGTTCCAGAGAGCCCTGGAGGGCGGTCCCCAGGGGTCCATCATGCTTGGGACAGTGGAGTCCACCCCTGTGTTGTCCTGGCCACGCGGCCAAGAGGCACAGATCTGAGCAGGCTTCAGGGATGGAATCTCTGGCGGCTGGGAAGGTCCCTCCACCCACAGATGCTACAGGTCATTGAGAGAGACTTCTGGGCTGGCCGAGAGGGGGAGCGGGGTGTCTCTGTGACTCGGGCCCCCTCAGGAGGCAGTGGCAGAGGCAGTGGCAGAGGCAGTGGCGGAGGCCCCTGGAACTCCTGGAGCAGCAGGCAGAAGTTCAGAGCCATTACCGAAGGGCTCTGCATAAAGCCCCTGAGGGAACTGAGCCTGGGAGGTGGCCCTGCCCTCACCTGAGCACCAGAACTTAAGCTCACATTGAATAGCAGCCACACCCACTACTGAAAGCCCACTTGAATCTCAGACCCCAAGCAATAGCTGGGCAGATCTAGGCGGGGGTGGACAGGAATCTCAGAAATCAAGTATCTGGCTGGGAAAATGACCAGAAAAGGGAAGAAAAATAAGACTATAGACAGCTACTTTGATGGGGTTCAGATGTTCCCGCCTTTCAATTCTGATGAAGGGGAAATATTCTTACCATCAGGGAAAGACATGGAGGTAGGGGCCTCTGTATCCCAGACATCTGAGGTGGATGTCCAGTGGGCTCAGGTCATGGAAGAGCTCAAAAAGGATTTTGAAAAGCAAGTTAGACAGGTGGAGGAAAAGCTGGGAAGAGAAATGAGAGAGATGCACGAAAAGCATGAAAAAAGGGTCAATACCTTGGTAAAGGAGACCCAAAAAAATGCTGAAGAAAATAACACCTTGAAAAATAGACTCACTCAATTGGCAAAAGAGGTTCAAAAAGCCAATGAGGAGAAGAATGCTTTCAAAATCAGAATTAGCCAAAGGGAAAAAGAGGTTCAAAAGCTCACTGAAGATAATAGTTCTCTCAAAATTAGAATGGAACAGATGGAGTCTAATGACTTTCTGAGAAACCAAGAAATCACCAAACAAAACCAAAAGAATGAAAAAATGGAAGAGAATGTGAAATATCTCACTGGAAAAACAACTGACCTGGAAAATAGTTCCAGGAGAGACAATTTAAAAATTATGGGACTACCTGAAAGCCATGATCAAAAAAAGAGCCTAGACATCATCTTCCATGAAATTATCGAGGAAAACTGCCCTGATATTCTACAACCAGAGGGCAAAATAAGTATTGAAAGAATCCATCAATCACCGCCTGAAAGAGATCCAAAAAGAGAAACTCCTAGGAACATTGTGGCCAAATTCCAGAATTCCCAGGTCAAGGAGAAAATATTGCAAGCAGCTAGAAAGAAACAATTCCAGTATTGTGGAAATACAATCAGGATAACTCAAGATCTATCAGCTTCTACATTAAGGGATCGAAGGGCATGGAATAGGATATTCCAGAAGTCAAAGGAACTAGGACACAAACCAAGAATCACTTACCCAGCAAAACTGAGTATAATACTACAGGGGAAAATATGGTCTTTCAATGAGAGGATCTTCAAGCATTCTTGATGAAAAGACCAGAGCTGAAAAGAAAATTTGACTTTCAAACACAAGAATGAGAAGAAGCATGAAAAAGTAAACAGCAAAGAGAAGTCATAAGGGACTTACCAAAGGTGAACTGTTTACATTCCTACATGGAGAGACAATATTTGTAACTCTTAAAACTTTTCAGTATCTGGGTAGTTGGTGGGACCACACACACACATACATACACACACACGTACATGCGTGCACTCACGCACACATACACACATGCACGCACACACAGAGACAGAGAGCACAGAGTGAATTAAATAGGATGGGACCATATCTTAAAGGAAATTAAGGTAAATGTTGAAAGAGCAATGTAGTGGGAGGAGAGACGGTGAAATGGAATGGGGTAAATTATATCTCATTCAAGGGGCAAGCAGGAGACTTTTTAGTGAAGGGAAAAAGAGGAGAGCTGAGAAAAAAACAAGGAGTTTACCCTCATCACAATCGACTAAAGGAAGGAATAAAATGCACACTCATTTTGGTATGAAAACCTATCTTACAATACAGGAAAATGGGGGAGAAGGAGATAAGCAAGGGGGGGGGGGATGATGGAAGGGAGGGCAATGGGAGGAGGGAGCGATTTGACGTCAACACTCATAGAGGGACAGGATCAAAAGACAGAATAGAAACAAAGGGGGGCAGTATAGGATGGAGGGAAATACAGTTAGTCTTACACCACACGACTATTATCAAAGTCATTTGCAAAACTACACAGATATGGTCTATATTGAATTGCCTGCCTTCCCAAAAGGAGTGGGTGGGGAGGGAGGGGTGGGGAGAATTTGGAACTCAAAGTTTTAGGAACAACTGTTTAGTATTGTTCTTGCTACTAGGAAATAAAAAAATACAGTTAATGAGGAATAGAAAGTCATCTGGCCCTACAAGACAAAAGAGAAGATGGGGACAAGAGAAGGGAGGGATGATCGAAGAGAGGGCAGATTGGTGATAGGGAAAATTAGATTGCTCGGTGTATTGGGGTGGGCAGAAGGGATAAAAGGGGAGAAAATTTGGAACCCAAAATTTTGTGAAAATGAATGTAAAAAGTTAAATAAATAAATTTTTTAATACAAAAAAAAGAAAGAAAATGAGAGTGTTAAACAAGCGGACTTTAGAGGTCTCTTTCAGATCTGCTATTATGATTTCATGAATTACTTTCCTGATTTATCAATGACACAAGCATGAACTTATTTATGTGAAGCCCAGTTTCCAATCTAAGCCAATAAAGACAAAATACACAAAGGATATGTTTATCTCTGGTGCTGTTAAAGATTGAAAATGTCAACACCTGTTGTTTTGCTCTCATGTTTACTTTAATGGTTATCAGTTTTTTTTTTCTAGCAAATGTTGAAAATATGAAAATCATTATATTGCATTTGTAACTGAACAGATGTCTAAATCTGAATTATTGGATGAAGTGATAGATGGGAAAGTACAATGGTAACACATATAGCATCTTGTTCTGTTATAATACATCCTTTTACTAACAAGATAGTGTGAGAGAAAAAATATCCATCTATCAAAGCATATTGAAATGATAAGTCACTCAATTTCTAGATGTCTTTATAACATAAATAGTGAATGGAATGCAATCCTTCTAATTGCATACTATGAAACCCCAGGACACTTGCAACATCATTAATTTAAGTTATCCCTATGGTGAAAATAAAAATGGAAATTTCATAATGTGGATTGCAGAATAGAGTAAGGAAGAATTTACCTTCTGTTGAGGGAAGAGTCTTATTTTATTCTATTAGACAACTCCTGCAAAACTCTATTTGATAACGAATCTAATCATTCGAGTCCCAAAGTGTATATTTTTGGCCCAATCAATCTGGCTTGGTTATCTATACAATTACTTTTCTAAAATTTCAGAATTGTAAAGTCTCTGATTTTCAATGGGATTTTATTTTCTATTTATGATGCTGATGATCATGTTTACCTTATTTGGCACAGAGCCTTATTTATTAAACGTTTATTAAAGTCTAAAAATGCAACTTTGATTCCTTTAGTTCGGTAAGATATCATCCCGTTCTGTGTAATTGCTATATATAATCAGACATTTGATGAGCATTGTCAGAAACATAAGAACAAAGATTCTGACATTATGTATGTATAAATATATAGATGGACAAATTGATAGATAATGCATAATATATACATTATATATATGCACACATACCATCCCATATACAGCATTATCATATCTACTTTAAAAAGCGGGGACAAAGCAATAACGTAACAATTTGCCTTACAAATAAACGATGCTTCATTTGCTAGTTGAAAGTCTTATTAAATTAACTTCAAACTTGAACATAATAGGTGCTTGATAAATGTTTTACTGACTTGAAATGAATTGAAATTAATACATTTTTATTGATCTAGTATTTCATTTATAGAACTGGGGTTAGGTCTTGTAAAATTGAAAAAGAAGTATAAGACACAATAGTAGGTACAATAGTATTTACCAAAGCAGTTAGTTTTATAACCTAGTAATGCTCAAGGAGTTTACAATCTATCCGGGGAAATAAAATACAGACACACGCACACACACACACGATCAATCAAATAAGCAGCATTTTGAAAATGCCTACTATGTACTGGGGATTGTGTTAATTATGGGGAATACAAAAAAGGGTAAGTATTCCCTGTGCATGAAGCTTACAAACTACTGAGGGAAACAATATTCAAACAAATTTATATATATTTTATATATATATATATATATAATATGTGTGTGTGCGTGTATGTGTATGTATATATATGTATATATATATGTATATATATATATATATATACATATGAAACAAGCTATATGCAAGATAAATTTTTGTTGCTGAGTTGTTTTGCAGTGCTGTCCAACTCTTTGTGCCCCCATTTGGGATTTTCTTGGCAGAGATACCAGAGTGATTTGCCATTTCCTCCTCCAACTTATTTTACAGATGAGAAACTGAGGTAAACAAGGGCCATTTCCTCCTCCAACTTATTTTACAGATGAGAAACTGAGGTAAACAAGGACAAGTGACTTGTCCAGAGTCACACAGCTAGTTTATATCAGAGTCAGGATTTGAACCCAAGAAGAAGTCTTACTGAATTTAGGCCTTGTGATCTATTTGCTGTACTATCTAGCTACAGTAATTAAGAAAGAAGGCACTAAAATGAAGAACTTTGGGGAAAGGCTTTATGTAGAAGGTAATATTTTAATTGGAATTCAGAGTAAGAAAGTGGAGGGGACACTCTCTATCTCTCTGTCTCTCTTTCTCTGTCTCTGTCTCTCTGTGTCTCTCAAACACACACACACACACACACACACACACACACACCATTAAAATAACAATACAGGATAAGACATGACTTAGCATCAAAATGAATACAGGGTATCTAAAGACCTGTGTTCAAGAGACAGCTATGTGACTCTGAGCAAGTCAGTTTGACTATGAATCTTAGTTCACATAAAAATGATGGAATTCAACTATCCTTTTGGAGTTAACATTGTTACTTTGTGGCAGAACAGAATATGGCATGTAATAAATACTTAATGGGCTCAGAGGAAGACGTTTGTGGAGTGAGAACTTTAGTTTGGCCTAGATAAGGAAAAAATAGAATAAGATGTAAAAAAGGAGATTCAGTGCAAAGCAACCCAGATTTGAAGTCAGATGACCTGAATTTAGAGTCCTGGGTATGCAACTTATTACTTGTGTGACCTTCATCAAGTCATCTCATTTCTTTAGGTTGTAGCTTCTTCATCTGCCAAATAAAGGGACAGGATTTAATTGCTGGAACTACTTTGCATGAGTTCATGAGAGCAGTCTACATGGACGACATCACATGAATAAAATTGCTCATCAGAATAGAGTCTTTGAGGAATAATGATGATAGTTATGCGACTAGATCAGAGTGTTTTTATGGGTGGATGGTAGAAATTTGGAAAGATATGTTGAGGTCTGATTACAGACAGTCTTCTATGCTGATTGGAGCAAACTGGACTCGATTCTAAAGATTATAGCACTCATTTAAGTTTTTTGAGCAGTAGTGGGATACAATGAAAATAGTTTCTTCAAAAGGCAATTCTGATAAGAATGCAGAGAATAGTTTGGAAGATAGAACTGAAGTAAAGAAGACCTGTCAGGAAATGATTGGAATAATCCTGGAATGACTCAGTGAGGCATTGAATCTGGCAATGAAATGGAATATGGCAATATGAATCCACCAGTCTCCCAGTCTGGGTTCCATAGAAGCCCCAGTGAGATGCTGACTTTGATATTCTGCTACCTGCACTGCTGCAGTGACCCAGGGAGTGACCACATCTTGCTGAAAAGTATGCTGGCTATGTAGCTGAACATGTAGCACATGGGAACAGATGTTGTCATTATGAAAAATGGAAGAAGAATAAGTGGGACAAGAGGTTGCTTAATCAATGCACCTTTGCATCTGAATCAAAACTACTTTGAATTAAAATACAATCCACAGGAATGTGGGGAATAGAAGTCACCACTGGGAAAGTTAATATGAATCAGATTCAGTGGCTGAAATGTATACAGCCTTGTGATAAGGAATAAAGGAGCCCTCTACCACAACAATGAGGAAAAGAATAGGTTGCCAGCAAACAATCTTCCATAGGAAGGAGATACAATGGGTATCATATGTAGAATTAAATGTATATTTGAACATATAAATTCATACTTCTATTTAGTATAAAATTGTATATTGTATATTAATTGTATTTAATATACAATATTTGAAAGAATAAGTACTATCCCACATCAAGTATATGGGGGACAGTGTATCCTATTATATACTGACAGTACAACTTTGAATTGTCAGTTTGGTGATTGTTAGCATATTCCTACAACTAATTTTGAAAAAACATATTTTTGAACAGTAGATCTTCTGAATATGCTTATATTGAAACTTGTTCCCATATGCTGTCCCCCAAAACACATTTACTACCATCTTACGAAACCTCATTTGATCCATGTATATGTACACATGCTGTTTTTAATAAATATTTGTGGAATTATCTGAGGATCTAATAGTTTATACATGACAGAATAAATATAATTTAAAATAGTAGGTTATGTTTTGTGATATGAAAGTCTACATTTTGGACAAATTGGTTCATTTACGTATGTGTGTATGAAAATTTATGAAATGTTCAATAAAACTTTAGATGTTCATGACATTTAAAAAGGAAATTTATTTCTCACATGAAACACTTGGCTTAAGTTAAATGAATAAAATATGTTGTTATTTTATTCATTCTGGAGCTTTCACCTTGTTAAAAGAGAAGTATTGTCTTGTCTGCAGTCCTGTTATCTTATTTTATAGTATCCTTTTTGTGTACCGAATGAAGAGTGACAAATATATAAAACAGGCATCTAGTTTTTCCCCCAACATAATCAATTTAGTATAAAATTTGTTCTTTTTCATAAATATTAAATTGTGGTTTAATTAGTATGTTTTGCCACTTTGCATTTGTTTTGTGTAAGGAATAATAGAATTATATATTTTTAATGATTGTCAAACATCATCACATTGAATATGGAAAAACAAAACAGAACACAAGAAATATTTATGAAGACCATCATTCTGGGTTATTCTACTCTCAGAGTACTTACAGATTGATCAGTGGTGCAATGTGTGCCCTGGCAAAACACAATGGAAAATTGCCATGAAGCTTTACATTTTAACTGTAAATCATGGTACTCTTTCAAGATTATGTTATTTAAATGTTTTATATGCAATGAACAATAAAATGAGTAATGACTGAGGTGAAAAAATGAATATGCCACTCTTTAAGAAGCAGAAATGTACAGGATTTTATGAATGACTAGTTTGAGGGGATTAGGGAATGGGGACTCCAAGAGTTCAAGTAAAATCTAAGCAGGGCTATTTGAATTTTCAATACAAATATTTAGATATGCATGTGCTGGATTGTCTGTTTACAAGCAGATTACATACTATATTAAGTGCCAAATAATAAACAATTAGCTTTTTGAAGTTCTTCATCTGAAGTATGTGTATAATTGTTGAATGACTGCAATGCTTAACAGTACCATAGAACATCGCAGAGGTAAGGTTCCTCTGTGGCCATCTAATCTCGTTAGTTCCTGAACAAGAATCACTTCTATAGCATACATAGTAAGCAGTACATCCAGCCTTTGTTTTAAAGCCTCTCAGGGAAGAGCATTCCCTACACCTCAGATAAGCTCATTACATATTTTGATAGCTATAATCATGATTATTTTTTTGCCTCCATCAAGACTAACATTAACTCTTTGTATCTTCTACCAACTGCTCCTAGCTGTGCCTTTTGAAGCCAAGTAGAAGAAACAGAATCCTCACAAAATCTGTCAAACACTTGAAGACAAGTAGAACATTCTGGTCATTTCCCCAATCAACACCTCCAAATATTTTTATGTGCAAGCTAAATACTCTCTTTTCCTGCAGCTGATTTGTTTTATCAAATGATCTTCAGACTTATCACTGTCCTAGTTGCTTTCCATGGAACAGTATTTCTTATTAATTATTTTGGAGCAGATCTCTGGTTCCATTAGCATAGAGAATGCTCCAAAATAAAAATTCCCTAAACAATGCAGAGCTGTATATTTTGTGCAATCTACTCTTACAAAGCTTCCAGTGTCACTCAAATATCAAATGACACATCCTGAGTGGCACAGTTAGAATGTATTGGAGGGAACACCAGAATATATGCCTGTCTGACACGGCCAATAATTAACAAACACTTAAAAAGTATTCACTGTGTGACAGACTGAGAAACTTGTGTCCTTACCTTTACAACCTACTGCTTCAAATCTTATTGTTATTCTTCCTAAATCATAGCATTCAGAATTGAACATAATATTCTAAGTGTGATTTGACAAGCACAAAGTACACCTGAATTATCAGTTGGACACAATAGTTCTCGTAACATGGTCTGAAATTTCTTGAAAATTTTGTACTTCTACATCATAATACTGACTCATATTTAGTTAAAAGTCCACTAAAAATTCAGATCATTTTTGTCAGAAATTCCTATCTTGACATACTTCCTCCATTCTGTCCTTGTAAGGCTGATTTTTTTAGTTCATGTAAGAATTTACATTTAATCTTACCAAATTTCACCTTGTTAATTTCAGACCAAAGTTCTAGCCTGTCAAGATCTTTTTGGATCCTGAGTCTATAATCTAATGCTAACTGTTCCTCCCAGCTTTGTGTCATCTGAACATGAAATGATCATTGTCTATGCCATCATTTAAGTCACTGGAGAGGAAATAAAAAATAACACCTTATTCTAGCAGCAAATAGACCCTGGGGCTGTTCACTGGAGAGCTGCTTTCAGTGAACATCAAGTCATTATTAATTTCCTTTTGCTTCTGTCCATTTAATTACCTTTGAATCTACCTAGCCTATCATCTAGTCCATGTTTCTTAATCTTGTACAGAAGAACAGCATGAGGGACTTTGTCATGTATTTTGCTAAAAATCCAGGAACCCTCTTTCTCCTATATTCCTCTGATATACCAGTTTAGTAAATTTGTTTTAAAAATAAAAAGATAGAGAGAGAAAAGACAATGAGGATAGTCAGGCATGACTTGATGAAGCATTGTTGGCTCTTTGTGATTAGTAGTTTCTTTTTCTTTAGGTATTCACAATACATTCCTTGAGTAATGGAATTGATATGAAGCTTAAAGCCAAAAAAAGTTTTACAGTCTCTCTGTCTCTCTCTCTCTGTCTCCCCCTATTATTCTCTCTCTTCTTCTTCTCTCTCTCTCTCAAATTTACTTTGTATCACTCTATAACTGACATATTTGTGCTTAAATAGTATATTTCATTCCCACTCCAATTAAAATGTGAACTCTTTGATGGAAGGAATTGTTTCATATTTGTGTCTGTATTTGTAGTACTAGCATCTCACGTAGTGTTTTGCACCTAGCCTGGAATAAATAAATGTCTACTAAGTTGAATTGCAATGAATAGTCATTATTACAATGGGTATTTTGTCAAACTCAGGATCATTTATTTTAGGTAAGGAATCAGAGCCCAAAATATATTTGCACTTAAAGTTAAACATTAACTGGTTTTCCTCCATTTATTTACTCACTCGAAGTTATTTCTCAGTGTTTATTAATTAAGACTGGGAAACCTAAGAGTGTAGAGAGCAACAGTAGGTAATGCTTTTGAATAGTCACTTGTGACTCAATCAGAAATGAACATCTGGCCTACCAGATGTTCTAGGCAACTGTAAAGACTGCTTGCTCATATACTCCCTGGGTGAGGCCAATTCTCTTAAGGCTTTTCAACAGCCAATAGCGGTAAAATTCATTAACACATCAAGATTTGATGAGTGTGTGTGCTTTTTAATGTAAAACTGAACTTCAATCATGGAGAGAAATTCAGTCACTTTGAATTTCATTTAGGTAAGCGTTTCTTTCTGAAAGAAAAAAAAAACAGAAAAATTCACATCAAGATAGAAATGGTTAATGTAACAACTGCAGTCCCAATTTAATAGGGAGAGCTCCTAATATAAATCATTCAGACAGCACAGTATCACCCAGAGGAAATATGTCTGCGTTGGGCATTTTCTATGAAGGAGAAGGTGCTAGAAACATTAATTAGTTAGCACATCAAGCCCTGGGTCATTTACTAAGCTCTAATACTTTTAGCTAAAAAGAAAAGACTAGAGAAATTCCAAATAGAACTGTGCCTTAATCTGATTTCAATAATATTTAGGTACTATTACTTTGTCTCAATAATCTTTTTTATTCTCCTACTAGGAACAGAAGAGGTTTTGTTTTTGTTTTGTTATGTTTTAGGAGGAGGGGGTCCTATGAATTACATTCAAATCTGAAGTCTTTAGGTACCATTTAGTTACAAAATGATATTGCTACATTTCCCTCTTTGAGGACAAATCTCAATTACAATGAATTTTAATCTATACATATGTATACTGTGACTAATCATGTTAACATGGTTTCTTTCACCACCAAGCCATGATTACCTTGGGAATCCCGAATATAGTCAATGAACAAAGTTTTATTTGTGACACTGCTGTCCAGAAACATGTCTCTAGCACTTATTATTTCTGTGTCCTTCATTTGTCATTTAACCTCTCTGGGAGTGTTTCTTATTTGGAAAATAAGAGGGTTGTCCTAGATGATCTTTAAGGGCACTTGCAGCTATAAATTTATGAACCTATCATGTTTTACTCAAAAAAGTCAAATTCAGGCCAGATCAGGTTCACAGAATGATAAAATGGCAAAGTCAGAAGGGACCTCTATAATTCAAATTATATATCATATATACAAAGTCTTTGACAAATAGCTGAGGTCCTCCAATAGGAGATCTCGGGTGATAGGGAAAGCATATTTTGAGACATCTCTAATTATCACCAAAAGAGACAGGAAACCTAAGGTTCTCCTAACTAAAATGAGAGACATGGGTAACACCCAAGGGCAACTCCAGGCTAGAATGCAACCTCTTTTATAAAACACTACAGTGGGAATGTCAGATGATTAAGATAATTGTATATTAAAGAGGCAAAAAGCAACAGACATTAAACAAAAAAAAATCTGCAGAAAGCTTTATGTAGGGCTGAACTCAGCTTCTTTATCCCAAGAACATGAAACTGCTGGGAAAATAATAAATAAAAATATGGTCACATTTTCAGCATTCCTATAACAATATATCCTCATCAAAAATGACAGTGAATGCACAACATTTTGCCTTTAATAATTTTATCTTGTATTTGTTTTATGTGGAATTAGATGTGCACTTACAAGGAAAAAGTGTGTATTTATAGCCAATGGAAAGTCCCAGCATGTAACAACTAGTAAATGACATTAAGCTGACTTCTGCAAATCCCAAAATATTCATAAAGTCAGATTAATAAAATTTCAGAATGCTCAGTCCTAGAGTGATATTGCTGGGTCAAAGGGCATGCACATTTTTGTAGCCCTTTGGGCATAGTTCCAAATTGCTCTCCAGAGTGGTTGGATCAGCTCACAGCTCCAACAACAAATTAATGTTCCAACTCTTCCATATCTCCCATTTCCTCTTTTAAAAGAATGTAAAACTAAACTGATAATCAATGACATCTTTCCTAATTCTAAGATTCAACAATTTGAAATTAACCTCTGTAGTTTCTGCCACTTCTCAGAACTCTGCATTGTGGATCCAAGCAGAATAAGTCTAAAACTATTCCCATATGACAACCTTTAAAGATCATGATCATTCCACTATAAGTGGAATATCCTAATGGATAACCATTATCACTTTTAATTATACAATATTTTTATGAACTCTTTCTAATCTAAAATCCTACTTTTGGACATGTTTACATCACCAGTGACTATTCCAAAATGTAGGTGATGCTAATTTGAAAGGGAAGATCTTTCTCATTCACTTATATGCCCATGTGACCTGCTTAAATCACATGGAAGTCTAAGTCACAGGTGGTAGGAGTAGCTTGCTGAACAGCTGGAACAGAGCAGAGCTGGGAGGAAGTTGGTCAGACTAGTCAGAGCTGGGAAGGACACAGATAGGCAGGCATAGCTAGGTTCTCATTTGTTTGTGGGAAGGCCCCAGCAGGCAAGGGAGGCTTGAAATAGCTTTGTCCTCTGCAATGCTAATGTGCATTGACTTCTTGATTACTATGATGGATTTGACCTTCTGGTGTTGGGATTTGGCTTTCTGGTGTCTAAATAAATGTTTTGATCCTGCCTTCTACATGAAGAGTCTGTTATACTTTGTGATTCAGAACTACGCTGGCATATTCATCAACACATTGGGTGTTGTAAATATTGCCTTGGTGATACAATTGGACACAGAAATGAATGCAATATGGAAGATGTGTTCTGAATAGAATAAAATACAGTGGGACTAACACCTCCTTCCTTTGGATAAGATAGCTTAATTAGTGATATAGAATTTTGGATTCTTCCAGTAAAACTCTAATTACTCAGTGTGGGATAGAATTGAATATTCACAGGTTCTTGAACACCAAGTCAAAGAAATTTTGGTGTTGATGACTTGATTTTTTTTTTTTCCTGATTGACTTTGTGTTAAGAAAATGAAATAAACTTCCACCATGAGTAACTATTGACTTCTGTGATGAAGCATCCAGTGTGAAAAAGGAGAGTGGACTGAGTAATAAATTGGAGTTTCTCTATGACTTTTAGCATAAATTATTCTGTTGTGTCATGGAAATTCTTATCTTCATTTATGTTTCTTCTGTCCCTGCCCACTTGTCTGAAGGAGGGATTGTGTTTAGTTATCTGGTGCTCACTGCAGATGATATGGACAGAGACTAAAGCTCAACCAGGCTTGGAGTCATGATTCCAAATTAGAAAGATTTGGACACAGATTCTAAAACTTGCAGAATGGGCAAACTTATACATCTAGAAGTGCACACAATTTATCAAAATCATCACTAGTTTCTCCATTTTCCCTTCAATCATAGAAGAAGGAGCCTATAGGATAGGATAACTATTCCCTCTCATTCATCTTAAAACTCTCCATTGGCAGCTTCCAATTAGTCAACAGATTTGCAGTCTCTTCAATCAGAAACAAAACAAAACATGAAAAAAAAACCTCACTTTTAATCCTATTTTATTTACACAATTTAGCATCTTTTTACTCCCATTTACTATGAAACTTTATGAAACAATAACTTTACTCCTTCTAAGATATTTATTTAATACATACTATGTCCTCTATCTCCTGTCTTAACTCTACTAAAGTTATTCTTTCAAAGTCGAGAAAAATGTTTTTCTTCTTTTGCCACACAACACTTGGTTTTGCAGTTTTCTAATTGGTAAAGAGAGGACATATGGGGTGACGGATATAAAACTGAACCAGAAGTCTGAAAGGTCTACACTCAAATCATACCTTTGATGCACACAAGTTGTGTGCTCAAGTCTAAACATGTCACTTAGCCTGACTGAAAGCTAGCCCCTCTATATTGGCAGATAAGGTTTCTTAAGTAGGAGTTCTTTACACCAATAGAGTCACAGATGAGGACCATATACTTAACACATGTTTATGTCTTATATCATTTTATCTGACTGTAAGCTCTATAAGTTTAGGCACCCTGTCTTAGTTGAACTTGGAATCTTTCCCAGAACCTAGAATAATGTTCTATATAAAATGGACTCAATAGAGGTAAATTAAGCTTAATTCAATTAGTTCAGAGGTAAACTGGCACAGAAAGGATACTGGAAACAAGAAGGAGTCCTATAATTATTATAAATTGACAGAGTGAGATATTGAGGAGTGGAATGAGGGATGCAACAATGAAAAAGCTGAAGCATGAAAATTTACCTGAAGAAACCATGTTGTTGTTGTTGTTAGAGGTTTTTTTTTGTATTTTGTATTTGTATTGTTTGCATTTTGTATTTGATTTAAATTTATGAGAACAATAGCAATTGTGCCACTTTATTTTTTCTTTGGCTGTTTAGTACTTTTTTGGTACAAGTCATTGTGTAGTCATTTAAAAGAATAATGATAAATTCTCTCCAGATGCTAAGAGGCATTGCTGAAATTGGTGAGATGGATATACATATATATATATATATATATATACCAGGTGTACTTCACTTAATTAGCTGAGGACAGGTGAAGGTGCTATATAAGTTTTTAAAAGTTAATATTCTACCCAAACTGGGGAGTGTAAACTGTAATTCTCCCTCTAGAATTTACAATGAAGGGGTGCTGCGTTTTTATAAGATTGTTTTTATCTGAATATACAGGCTATTTTTGTAGAGATTACATACACAGTACACACATATGTGTGTACATAGGTATTATATACATAGTACATATTATACACATAATACGTAGGTATTAAAAGCATGTGTGTTTTCCTTTCTATTCCCCTTCAATAATATTCACCTCAGGTCTCTCATATTTGACTCTTCTACTTTTTTTAAAAATTTAGAGCTTTAATTTATTTCTTGTTTATTCTTTGTGCTATTTTTCAAGGTCTGTCTGAAATGGGTACATTGAAGTCTATCCCTATTACAGTTTTACTATTTTTTCTCTCTGCAATTCTTTTAGTTTTTCTTTAAGTATTTAGATAACATGACATCAGACTACATATATTACTTATTATTGTCTGTGGTAACTTTAGGTAATATATATAGTTCCTTGTTCATCTCTTTTAAGTGTCTTTTCATTGTTGCCTTATTTTATGATCATGATTGCTGCTCACAATTGTTTTTTAGTTTGTTTAAATGATAGATTACACTCCATACCCTTAATTTAATCCTGCGTAAATCTTTGTTTCAAGTATTTTTTGCACACGTATTTTTGGATGCTAAATTCTAATCCATTCTGTTCTCCTGTTCTGTTATTTCAGTAAGTTCATATTCTACATATTCTACATAGTTGTCATTGTTGATTATGTATTTTACAACTTACATTTGTATAATATTTTCTTCTCTTTGCTCCCACTCTTTTTTACATAGAAAAGAAAGAGATCTGGGCTTGAAATATAATTAACACCAAAGCTCAAAACCCAGTGCTAATAGTTTCTACTTCCCTGTCCCCTCTACTCTTTTCTTGACCTATACTCCAATCTTGCTCTTTTGTTCTCTGATTTGAAAGTCCTCTTCACATCCCCCATAAGGAATTCAGGGTTTGTTTTGCCTATGACCAATCCTTCCCTAGATGTACTTTCACTTTTATTACCCCCTTTCTGCCTCCCCTTACTTCTTCCTATTTCCCAGCTGAATTGGATATATTTCTGCCAGAGTTTTTGTATGGTTTTATTTAACCTCTGAACAGTTCAGATAAAAGTGAAGTTCAAGTGATGTCCACTCTCTATTACTTGATAGTTTTTATAGACATTTATTTGTACTCCTCCATTATGTGAAAACACAAGTCCCCACCAGCACTCAACCCATTTTCATCCTCATTTTCTCCTCCCTTTCCTTTTTTCTTTTGAGAAAATCAAAACATAGCAAAAATCAGACCCAGGTCCTCTATATAATTTGACTTTATGATGATTTAAGACATGATGGTTCTCAGGGAATGATGGTATCATTAATTTATCCCAATTAGAATGCAGACCCTTGTTTTTAGCTTATATTGTTCTTTATATTCATTTTAATATTTCAAAGTGCATATTCATTCCAAGTGTTTTCATCAGGAATGCTTAGAAACCCTCTATTTCATTTACAATCCATTTCTCTCATGGTATTATACTTAGTTGTGCTACCCAAGTTTTTCTTGGTTTTAAACTTTTATCTTTGTCATTTTTAATATTATATTTTTCTTTATGATGGTAATTGCTTACTGTTTCCTTGACATTTGAACTTTTTCTTTCTGGCTACTTATGTTTATTTCTTTTTGAAGTTTTGGGTTGTAGCTATGATGCTCGTAGGAGTTTTCATTTCACAGTTTCAGGAACTGATCAATGTTTTTATTTTTTTTTTTCTATTTTCACTTTTATCTATTATTCTAATATTTTTCGTAGTTTTTTTTACATGATTTCTTGAAATGTGGTAATCAAGTACATTATTTGTTCATCGTTGTTTGCTCCCACTCATGATTCTTAATTTACATAACCGTGATTGCTTTCCTGATCACTTATTTTTGATATAAGGTAGCATATTGCATTTTTTCAGTCTTGTGATTATTTCAAGATTTCTAGTTACCTCATAGAGTCATTAATTTCTATTTCATCTATTCTAACTCTCAAGAAATCTGTTATGTTGATAGCATTTAATACTTTTTTGTATACTCTTTTCCAATCTTTTCCTTCAAAGCATCCCTTAGTTCTCCAATTACTTCTTTTATCATACCTATTCCATTAATATAGAGGCAGCTAGGTGGTGCAGTGAATAGAGCACCAGCACAGGAGTCAGGAGGAACTGAGTTCAAATCTCATCTCAGACACTCGACACTCACTACCTGTGTGACCTTGGGCAAGTCCTTTAGCCCCAATTGCCTCATCATGGGTCATCTCCAGTCATTCTGATGAATATCTGGTCATTGGATTCAGATGGCTCTGGAGGAGAAGCGAGGTTGGTGACTTGCACAGTCCTCCTTCACTCAAAGAAAAGTCAAGTGCAAGTCATGTCATTATTTCTCTGATGACATAGTCTTCTTCAGCAAGGAATAACACTCACACATTAATATATTTTATCTCTTTAAAGATAATTTTCCTTAATTCTTTTGAAGAATTCTAATTGGTCTGGTGACTTAATCTGTCTTTCCTTGAGTTTTTGCTTAAAGATATTTTGCTTATAAATGGATGATTTGGGAGTTTTTATTCTGGCCAGAACTCTGAACATGTGGGTAGGGTTTTGGACTCAGTCTTTTACCCACAATAGCAATGAGTGTCCTGGAACAGCTGACATCACAGACTCATCCTCCAAGGCTGTTAGTCCAGCAATATGAGGTTGCCAAGAGCAGATTGTGGACAAAACTCTATGCTGGGAATAGGTCTGGTCTAGCAACATTATTTCAGGGAAAGTGGAAGCTGGTTTTTGTTTTGAGTATCACTGAAACCATAATAGTTATTTTCCCTCTTATTAACTCATGATTTTCTATCTTGTATCCCAAATTATGACTTTGTGTTATAGTATAGGAGAGGAGACATGGGAAACACCAAGTATCATGTATCAGACAGGAGCTACTAGAGCTTTTGGGCTCCAGCCTCTTGCAGGTTCATTCTTGATCTGGGCAGCCATAAGAATAGCACTGGAGACATAATAAAGAGATAATTACTTTATTCTTTTCAAGAGTGTTGCTGATAATGGGAGCATCAATTCCTATAGCAGCCTCTAAGTATTCTTCTTTCAGGGGTGGGCAAGAAGGAGTAGGGGCACAACTCCTATAGGATCCCCTGAGTCTATATGGAAGTTGATGGATGCATGCATAGAATTCCAAACTGTGTATTCACCCCTAAGCCTTCATGGTGACCAATCAAGGCAGGCACATTCCACCTGTGTATTCCCATTCCCCATTTACTCACCAGTGTTCACTTGATTTATAGAGAAACACAAAGAAGGCACTTTGCCAGCAATAGCCTCCCAAGTTTGCATCAACTTCAGCCATATCATGTTGATTCATCATAGCACATGCATAGTGGGTATTTACAATTTTAAGCACAAATGTTTTCATTATCTCAACATTATATCTTACTGCACAGTCACAGTAGAAATTGTTTATGGCCATGGATCCTGGGAACTATTATCTAAAAAATAACAAAATCTACCTTGCATACACATGGCTAGACTCTTCAAACATCTGCTAGGGCTATTTTTGTTCGGCACTTTCAAGGCACCATCTTGCTTGCATAATTTTGTTATGAGCTTAGGGATGCATCCAAATGCACTCATTAGAGAAATGGTGCTTCTAGACCAGACCGATTCCCAGCATGGGGTTTTGTCCACAATCTACTCTGGGAAATTTCATGTTGCTGGACTAACTTGCAGCCTTGGAGTATGATTCTGTGATATCAGCTGTTCTGGGACACTTTCGTTGTTGTTATGGGCAAAAGACTGAGTCCAAAACCCTACCCACATGCTCAGAGTTCTGATCATTGAAACTTTGCTACCATCTTTTGTAAGACACCTTGTGCTATGACCTTGTCCCAAGATTTGTTCCCATGCTGCAGGCTTATCTTGTGTCGGTGAGTTTTGAACCAATTATCCTAGCCCACCTGTTTCACAATTCTTTCCTGGGCACTTTTTCATAGATTGAATTTTTTTCTTGGGCTGGAGAAATTATCAAATATAGTTCCTCCTTTACTTTCCTGATAAGCATTTGCTCTAGCATTCTCCTCGGGTTGTTTCTGGAGCCACTATAGGGAGAGTTTTCTCTTCCTCCACTGTCTTTGCTGTATGAACACATGAGATTTTGATAAGCCAAAATAATTGACCTTGAACACTGTGTGAACAGACAAAATGAGAAGCATTGATCTACAAGGATACTTTGCTTTCCTTACATCTCTAGCAGTTAGAATCTGGTACATAGTAAATTCTTAATTAATGTTTGTTGACCAACTGAAAGAGTTATAGTATTCATAACACCATCAAGAGACTTAAAGTACAATTCACCTCTAAATATATTGGCCAAATTCAAAAAGTTAAGATGAAACAGCAATTGTTTTTCTTGTACCCTGGAAAAAAAACCTTAAAAAACACAAGGATAATATATTTGAAGAAGAGAAATTTGTCTATGTTGTAAAATATATCTTCCAAAACTGAGTGTGATCTTCAATTAAAAGAAAAGTTTTAGTGGGAGGGAGGGATTTTAATCATCCCTGTTGTATTCTGCCCTTTGGGACTAATCTCTGTTTCCCTAGATGGATTGGAGGGGATAGAGACTTGAGGCAAACAAACACACAAGCAGCCTTCTGAAATAATTCATGTGTGAGATGATAACAGTCTGCACTAGAGCAGTGGCAACTTCAGAGGAGAAAAGATGATATTATTGAAAAGATGAAATTGACAATCATCTATTGGTGGTAGATTAGATGTTAGATATTTAAGTGAGGAGTTGAGAATAACTTCTGTGTTGCAAATTTGAGGGACTGGGTGGATGGTGATGTTCTCTGAAGTAATAATGAAAGTAGGAGTTGGGGAGAGGTTAGGGGTAAAGATAAAGAGTTAGGTTTCAGAAAAGCTGAGTTTAACATGTCAACCAAGAAATACAGTTTGAGATGTCTGAAAGGTACTTGGAGATAAGAGATTAGAAGTCAGCAGAGGAGATGAGGAAAGATATGAAAGACACATACGTAAGGTAGTTAAGAATCATCAGCATAATGATGATAATTAAATCCATGGGAGCGAATGAGATCCCCAAGTGAAGTAGTCTAAAGGGAGAAGAGACGAGAGGCCAGTTCAGACCCTGAGGGACCCTTACTACTGGAGAAAATATGGAGGACGATGCAGAAAAGGAGACAGAAAAGGCATAGTCAGATATGCAGGAGGAAAATCAGAAGAGAGGAGAGTTCTGAAAACCTAGAGAAAAGAAATTGTCAAGTAGGAGAGTGATCAATAGTGTTGAAGACAATGAGGATTTAGAAGAGAAAATTGGAGAAAGAAGTTTCAGTGGAATGATAGGGCCAGAAGTTGGAGGGTAAAGAATTTAAAAGAAAGTGAAAGAAGAGAATGTAGAGGCATCTATTATAGATGGTCTATTCAAGAAGTTTAACTACAAAGGGAAGAAGAGATACAGGAAAATAGTTAGCCAGTGTGGAAGGATCAAATGAAAATTGTTTCAGGATTGAGAGACATGGTAAAGTTTGTAGGCAGCAGGGTAGGAGCCAGTAGAGAGGGAAAAGTTGAAAACAAATGATAAAAGTAGGGATAACAGAGTATGCAATCCATTAGATATCATTATCAAAATTTGTAGATGTTATAATGATATATTTAGAGAACCCCAGATAATCCAAAATGAAAGCAATTGATATGATTGAAAGTCTCCACAAAAACATACAAAATAATATCATAAAACATTTCTTAAAATAATTCACAAAGTTATAAATATGTTTACTTGGTTTCTACCAAATGCCAGAAATAAAACATGAAGAAATAGTCCATTTAAAATAACTACAAATATGCTCAAAATAGTTGGGAACTAACATAGCAAGAGTAACACAAGACATAGCTATATGTATTAGATTTATTTTATATAGATCATGAGATATATAATATATATAATATTATATATGTGTGTGTGTGTATAAAACCACAGAGCAATGGTTGCAACAACAAAGGGAGACCCCAAATGCTTGAGGATGTTATCAATGTTCCTAGCCAAATTATTCTAATATAATAAAAATGATTATACAAATTCAGTTATGGATTTAACACTCTCAGTCAAATTACCAAGGGACAAATAATAAGAATTCATATAAAGAAAACAAAGTGTCAAAATATTATTCCACAGGAAATAATGAAGGGAAAAAGGTTACTAATGAAGTGGGTTTAGTATCAGCAGATTTCAAATCATGCTATTAGAGTAGTAATTATCAAAACTGTGAAACTAGTCAAATAGTGACCTCAGTGGCTTCTATTCATCACCTTTCCCCCCAAAAAAGTGTTCAGTGGAATAGATTAAATGACAAGAAAAGATAAAACTAAAAAGGAACACATATAGTAGCCTACTGTTCAATAAACCTATTAAAAATTACTTGAGGGAAGGAATACTTATTCAACCCAAACAGGAAAATAGGAAAGCAATTTGGTGGATAAAAGGTTTAGACCAGATTCATCATGTTCCAATATATCATATGTCATAATAAATTCCAATTTCATAAATTATCTAAACATGTCAAGCCTTGTCATTAAAAATGAAAGTAAAATATTGTCTTATCTTTCACAACAGTAGGTAGGAAAGTTATTCTTAGACATGATTAAGGAGAATACTGAAAAGATATCATTTTGATCACATAATACTTATATGCTTTTACATGCACAAAAATCAATGTGGCTATACATACGGAACATATTTGTGTAAAACAGCTGTCTGACATCCAAAATCAATAGGGAACTGCTAAATCTATCAGCCCTTCAAAAGTTAATTGCTTTCACAAGAGGTCAAGCTATCAACAATTAAATCATAATGTTCCATGATACTTAAAACAATATATTATATTAATATAATTCTGATGTATCACATCCCATATATTAATTGCAAAGAGAGTAAGAAATGGAAAACTCAATACTGGAGAGGTTATTTGAAGACGGCCACATTGCAGATGACCATACTCATTCGTTTACTTCTGCTTGATCTTTGAATTGGTTCAAATGTTCTAGGACAGAAGAGGTATTGAGAATGGAGAGTTTAAGTGACCTACCTTGTATCAAAAAAGACAAAAATTAATCCAACATAAATTATTTAGTGTGAGATAAGACTGCAAATATAAGTTGACACCAGATGTCAAAAGGCAATGATTACCAGGAAAGGATGTTTGACTTTTACTCATTAAACAATAAAAAGCTCTTGAAGATTATTAAACAATGGAGAGGTATGACAAAAATCGGTACATAAGAAAGTTTACATTGAAGAAGAGAGAGTTAGAGATGGGGAGGTCTGTTACCTAGCAATAATTAGAGTGCAATGCTATGCTGGAATCCAGCTTAGCTGACAAGATCCCATTATAAAATTCCATTGTATTTACAAAGGAAGTGTGCAAATGTTATAAATCAGAAATTATTTATTATTTAATTGATTTACTAGATATAGATTGATGAAAGAAATGCTAACAATGCATATTAAATTTATAAGTATGTAATCTGTCCATTGTAGGGAAGGGAGAATTTAAAGAGAACCAAAATATTTACCAAAACACCAGTGCTTCTGTGTATAGTTGTAACTCTCTAAGTTAGGATAGTGTTTGTGGGAAGAGAGAAGTTTAAGGGTGCAAGATACATCTTGTAGGTAGAATCATTGAAATGGCCATCATTAGGAAATCAGGAGGACAGGAGTCAAAAGTCTAAAAGCAAAGTTTCATACATGAAAGACAGACAGAGAGAGAGAGAGAGAGAGAGAGAGAGAGAGAGAGAGAGAGAGAGAGAGAATCAAGCTCTCTTCAGATGTGTCAAACGTAAAGCCTAAACCATATGCTAGCAACACTCCCTGGTGTACTCAAACTAGACTAAAATGTACCTAAAAAGTTTTAGCAAAATAAATAAAAATACAATGCAACAGATAATGTTACATTTTGAAACTAAGTCAATATGTAACTCTGAGGGTTCCTGATGTACAGTTTAGTGGTTCCCATTTCTATTTGAATTTACACCACCATCTTTCAATGCCCTATAGAAGCTGTTGTAGTATGTTAAGCAGTAATTCAAAGCAACCAAAATTTGGTTAAGTTAAATGCAGAACATTTGCAACTGAGTCCTTTCAAACCTAATCCCAATTCATTCCACTACACCACAATGACCCCAACCACTCCATGCATAGTGTTGAGTGACAACAAAAGAGGTCATAAGTGTTTCATAGTGGATAACGTGCTATGTTTAGAACTGGTTGCCTAGGGATCAAATCCCAATACACATATAAAAATTGAGTCACTGAGCAAATCAGAGCCTTAGATGTGTCAATTTCTTCATCTGTAAGATAAAAATCGCACAGTGTTGCAATGAAAAAATCCTTTAGGAGTCACAAAGAGTTATAAAATGAGTTGTCCTTGTTATTTGATGGTGAACCTGATTATTAATATAACTAGAATGAAACTAGAGGATATATTTGTAGTAATTTAAAAGCTTAGAGATAAAGACTTTAATGAGAATTACAAATCATCAAAAATACTTAATTCCTGAGAGATTATTAAGGAGAGATTCTGGGAGAACTTTATGATTATTCTCAGAAATACAATAAAATTTAAGGTGTTTGTTTTCCATAGAAATACAACAATGGCTTTAGGAGATATTGTGACCTGGTATAAAAGATATCATTAGTATTGGCAGTAAAAGTAGAGGAGTGTCTTGGGTTTTAAACTGAGAAAAATATGTGGCAAGGAGATTGTAAGGTTAACCACCTGCTGGGTGCTTTTTATTTAGGGACAGAGGAGGGTTTTAACTGCTGTAAGGGATGGCCAAAGGCAAGCTGCAGCTGTAACTGTAGCTCAGGAAATCATCTGGGTGTAGTATGCAATCACGAAAAGGGTTTCAGGTGAGCAAAACAAGGACACAGCAGTGCCTCCTGGAAAAAGAGAATTGTGTGTAACCTTTGTAATGATAAAGGGCACATCTATGCAAACTGCCCAAGAGCATGTCATAATGAAAAGGAGGCAGGCACAGCTGGGCCAATTTCAAAGATTCAGAATGAAGATGAGGAAATAACTGAGCTGGTAGCATGTGTTCACATGAATGGAGAGAAGTACGCTTGAACTATAAAAGAAGGAGAAGTCAACAAGAAAGAGGAATTCTGGAAGAATGTGGGGGAGGGAAAAAAAAGTGTAATTCATGTTGTGATAGGGGAACAGCCAATCTAGGTTACATTTATATAATACTTACAAATTACAAAGGGTTCTTCTTCACAACATTACAATTTGCCTCCATACAAGTTTTATTGTCTCCATTTTATAAATTATAAAAAGGTTAATCAAAATTATTTGTGGCTTGTCCATGACCACATAGTAAATTGTGGAGCTGAAAATCTACTTTTCTTTGAACTGTGTCACATGAAGTTGCTGGAGTTAAATAAAAATCAAAAAAAGAAAAAAAAAACCACTTGCAAAGGGACACAAACAGATGATGCTTCTGAGATTTGTCTGAATTTGACGAAGAAATATAGAGAAAAGGATAAGGTCAAAGTATAATTAATTAAATGCAAACCAAAAATGAAAATAACAAGCCAGTGGTATGAAAAATTCCCAGTCCCCATATTCTAAAAAACTCCCAAGAATTCTGGAGAGAGAAAAGAGGGTTTAAAAAGAGATATAAAATTCAATAGGTATTATTAAGTAAATAGTAAACTAAATTATTTTACTATTTATTTAAAGTTGTATTTATTTGTTAAACAAATATTTATTAAAATTTAATTAATTACATCCAAGAAATACGAAGGAAAAAATAGCCATAATGATGGGAGGGAAAGATATGGAGTGGGTATATAGGTTTACCACATTTTATTACACTTCACTTCATTGCACTTCACAAATATGGTGCTTTTTGCAAACTGAAAGTTTGTAGCAGCTCTAGATGGAGCTTGTCTATCAGTGCCATTGTTTTGCAACAGCATTTGTTCACATAGTGTTTCTGTGTCACTTTTTAGTAATTTGCACAATATTCAAACTTTGTTATTAATTATTATTATTATATCTGCTATGTTGGAGCTGTGATCAGTGATCTTTGATATTACTATTGTAATAGTTTTGAGACATCCTGAACTTCATAGTACAAGATATCCTGAGAACTTAATCGATAAATGTGTGTCTCCTGACTGCTCCGTCTACCAACCCCTCTCTTTCTCTCTCCTTGGATCTCCCTATTCCCTAAGACACAATGATATTGAAATTAGTCCAATAAAAATTCTTACAGTGGCCTATGAGTGTTCAAGTGAAAGAAAGAGCCAATCGATGTGGCAAGCTTCATTGCTGTTTTATTTTAAGAAATTGTCACAGTCACCCCAACCTTCAACAACCACCACCCTGATCTGTCAACAGCTATCAGCATTGGAGAAAGGCCCTTCACCAGTAAAAGAAATTATGACTTGCTGAAGGCTCGGAGCCAGGGGTGGGGAACCTGTGGCCTCAAGGCCACATGTGGCTATCTAGGTCCTGAAATGCAGACTTTTGACTAAATCCAAACTTCATAGAACAATTCAGGAGGCTGCAGGTTCCCCACTCCTGTCTGATAATGGCTAGCATTTTTTAGCAATTAAGTATTTTTTAGTTAATGTTTATTTTTTAGACTGAATACCATCACACATTTAATAGACTGTGGTATAGCAGAAATAAAATTTTGTATGTACTGGTAAACCAAAAAAAAGTGATGAGACTTGCTTTATTGTAATATTAGCATTATTGGAGGGATCTAGAAGTGAAACTGCAACATCTCCAAGTATACTTATAAAGATAAGGAAATACAAATGGATACAAATTAATTTCATGATGAAGACCACAACAGGAACTGAGTCAGCTAAGTGCATTAATGTTTGGAAAGTTCTTTACAAAGATTTATTTAATTTTATCTTTACAACAAGCATAGCAAGTAGTTGCTGTTATTATGCCTATTTGCAGATGGGGAAACAGAGGCTAAATGATTTAATCGGGGTCACATAGCTTTTAAGAGTCTGAGGCCAGATTTAAGCTGATAAAGATGAGTCTTCCTCACTCCAGGGCCAAGTCTCTATTCATTGCACCACCCAGCCACCTTGCTTCACAAATTCTGTCAATAGAAAATAATACAATAGAAAGTAAATAAGTGATGGCCTTCAGGGAAATTAAGGAATGTTCCCAAAAAGCAACTGGTAAGAAGTGCTTCTGAAATGTTGGTTCAAACTGATTTAAAGAAAGAAGCAAACCTTTTTTTTCAATAAATATGTTTTTTTTTTTATTATGAAACGGGAAGGCATTGAGAACAAACTGTAGACATATATAGAAGAGTATTCACTAGCATTTGCCCCCATGATGAATGGACCTGTGGAAAAGGAAATTAAAGCATCCAGCGAAATTGGTTAAGAATGGTCATGGATGTGTCATGTTTTACATCTTCTCACAATGGCACTTGCATCCATTGAGTACTTTGTAATTTTCAAAGCACTTTCCCATATACCATTTCATTTGATCCTCCTTGTAACCCAGCAAGTTAGATAGAGTTAGTATTATCTTGTTTTCTAAGTGAGGAAAATGAGGATCACAGAGGTTAAATGAATTACCCAGTTGTCATATGCTAGGAAGTATCCAAGCTGAGACCCTGATCTTTCAATTTCTAGTTGAGTGCTCTTTCCACTTCACTGTATCATTCTCATTCTTTACATATCAAAATTGACAAAAGTATACGGTGTAAAGATAAAAAAGGCACGATGATATGCAGGCTTAGCTCAGATAACTCATGTACACAGAAATGCTCTGTCAGTAAGAGAAGATGCATTAAGCATAGGGCTACACAAAAGGATTTTGTGCTAATGGGGTCCTGGAAAGAACTATGGACAGCAACAAAAATAAGTAAGAGCAAAGGACCTGCAACCCAAATGGTCCCATAAAATCCCAGGATTATTGTGTCCTTGTGTTGATATTTAACCTATAGAAAGAGAATGCCAAAAAAGTCAGAGACACCAAAATGAAGGATAGATACAAAATGAGAGATCAAAGAGAAATGTGGCAGTATAAAAGTAGATTATGGACAAATAAGAATGTTTGGTGTGAAATTTGAAGTGGAAAAGGATATTTCTCCCACCCTCAATAAGGAAATGATAATTCAGGACGTAGAAAAGCAATTTTGGATGCTAAGTGTCTTGTAGATGGATTATGCTCCTCACAGAGTATTCAAGTTCACTAATTGCTCCCTCTAACAACACTAAATGTTGGGCTAGCATCCTCCATCATTTATTACTTCTTCTCCACCACCTTGGTTCAAGCCCCCATCAGCTCCCATGTGATTATTGCAACAACCTCCGAATCTTTCCCTCAAGTCTCTCTTTCCACTGTGACCCTACATATTTCTCCCAAAGTAATTTTTGTTTGTTTGTTTCTATTGTTTTGATGGAACAATAGGAAAATTTTAATTGTCAGTAAATGAATCTGCCAATAGAGGTGAAAGGATTAGTGGGCTTTGATGTTTTACCATTTCTTTAGTTTCAAATGTTATAACACGGGAGGTAGTTATTGTTGGAGGAAGACAGAAAATAGCAGGGAAAAGCTATAATTTCAGCCTGATCAGGTTGAGAGACTGGTGGGAAAGGAGTGTTCAGGTTAAAAAGAGAAAAGTAATTTTAAAAATATAAATGAAATTCCCACGAAAGGGACTTGAAGAGAAATATGACCAAATGTTTCAAAAGACTGAAGACATAAAAAGGACAAAAAAACAGAATTATCACATGGCAAAACACCAAGGATATTTAAAATTATAACTGATGGACTTGCGACTATGTGGGCATCAAAAAAACACCTTTAAATGAATCTGCCTTCCAAATCTTTTGTTGTATCTTCAAGTATACTTGCATTTTTAAAAAATGAATAAAACTGAAGGAGTTTTCTTTCCTTTTTCTTTCTTTAAGTGCTACCTTTCATATTCAAAAGTAATATAGTTGACAGGCCATCAATAAAGCAGTCCTTTCAGTTGCCTTTCTAGTGTTATTATTATCTACCCTACATACTTGTGAGCTGGCTAAGTAGTTACACTTGCTGTTTATGGCCATGTAACAGCACCAAGGATTTTCCTCAAGGTTAAGATGGGTGCTAAACTTCTTACTTCCTTAAAAGTAAGTTTCAACCAATTAAGCTAAGCCTCTACATAATAATCATGGTGTGTTTGTTTTTAATTTTGCTGTATATTCGTTTATTTTTACACATATTTATAATCCCCCTTTCCCACTGTTTTACTGCATGAATTATTGAGAATAGATTGCATAAAATATTTTCCACTCTGATCAAACATATCATGTGCCTTAGGTGTTACTTGCCTTTCCTTCCTTTTTTTTCTTCCTCTCATAACCCTGCACCCCCACACCCTGAACTAAGTTTGCTTAGTAACTTTTCAGATCAAGGTCAGTTCATAGTTCAAGTGCTTTAGTGTGAGTGATAACTGATACCACTCCTGCAATTTTTCTGTGTAAGTTGCCCTCAAAATTATTATCTCATTTTACTGATTTGTGACCCTGCTTGGAGGAATATATTTCTAGCTCCTTGGCTATTCAAAGTGAGACCTGTCCTGAGACCTAGAGCCGGTCACACAGCTAGGAACTGACAAATTGTGCTACTGTCTCAACCGAAAAAGAGAATTAGAATCTATCATAAACTTTATACTTTGAGTCACAGGACTTGGGTTGGAATCCTGATTTTTCTAATTACTACTTGTATGACCTGAAGGGAGTCCTTTGACTTCTCTGGTTTCAGTTTTCTTACCTTTAAAATGAGAAAATTAGACTTGTTGAACTCTAAGGCCTTATCCAGCCCCATATCTATGATCTTATAAAATACTATAATGGAATGAGTTTGAGAACAATGAAAAATTCTTTCAAGAAATGGACATATTCGGTTTTATTAGGAGTAATAATGCTTGAATTGAATTAATTATGTACTTCTATCTAGTGTCCCTAAGTGTAGCATATAATGCTTCATCACCCTGGTGCTTTCACACCATATATACCATGCAGTATCTGTACAAGAGAGGCTAGGGCTGAGCTCAGGAGCATCCCAAGGAGTGGGTCATTGTCTGCCCTACTCACTAGCCCTTCACTGTTGGCCATTCACCCCTCTGGAGGAGAAGACCAAGGCCAACTTCAGCTCCCTCTGTAACATACCTTGGAGACTGTGAATTTTAGTATCCTCCTGCCATTCACTATTATGCCTAAGGTATAATTGTTTGTCCCATAGCATTGTGCTAGTCAGTCACTAATCATTTTGGGAAAAAAATTTAAAAAGAAACCCTATCCCCAGCCCTCTTCTATATCTCATCCCTTACATCCTCAACCCTATGTCTTATTCTAACCTTGACTGTTATATCCACTATGCCCTCTGTGAGTCTCATGCCCATAGCATCCCCTTACTATTCCCATAGTAAACAAGATCATTTCATTCTATACCACTTTCCCTCACACTCCTTCAAACTATTAACAATTCCCCCTCTGACAATACTAAATGCCAGGTTAGCATCCTCCATCATTTATTGCTTCTTCTCCACCACCTTGGTTCAGGCCCCCATCAGCTCCCATGTGATTATTACAGCAACCTCCAAATCTCTCCCTCAAGTGTCTGTGTTCACTGAGACCCTACATATTGCTCCCAAAGTAATTTCCTTAAAGGACAGATTTGAGTCCTCTATTTATTCAAATCCAAATGATTTTTTTTTCTAGAAAAATATATAACCTTTAAAAGCACAAACATGGCCCCAACTTATTTTTCCTGCTTTATTAGATATTTCTCCCTACACCATACTTTGCAATCAATCTAAATTGTCCTTCTCTCTGTTTCTCACACATGACACTCCATCTGCCATCTCTGTGCCTTAGCATTGACTGTCTCACATGTCTTGAATGAATAGTATTCTCCTTTCTACCTCATAGAATCCTTCACTTCCTTTATGATACATCTCAAGTGTCATCTGCATTTATCTATTCCCCAAATCCCTCAAGTGCTATTGTCTTCCTTCCCAAAGTACTTTTGCTTTTAATTACTCAACATCAATGTTTATGGATTCACTTAATATTTGTGTTGTATATATTTGTATATGTCTCCCTTATTAAAATGAAGGGTTCTTGGGAGTACAGGTTATTTCATTCATTGTTCATTTATCCCTATCAACTAGGCTGGTTCCCTGACAGACAATAAAGATGTAACAATTGCTTGCTTGACTGATTTTTTTTTTCCAGTAAAAAAAAAGCCATATACTCAAAGTACTGGGGAGTTAAGAAACTTAAAGAAGAAGAAAAAAAACTACTGTGAGGAAAGTGTTAGTATCTATCAAATAATAAAATAAACGACTGACAAGCTACAGGGAAGGGCGTACTAAACCTAATGACCCGATTGACATGGTATCAAAACTTTCCTCAGCAATTTCCAAGAGTATTAGATTGAAGAAGCCATATGATAGGGGGATGCTTAAAGTTATAACAATACATTATAAAGATCAAATATGATAATCTTGGTGGAATGAAGTCACATAATTCAAAATTATATGACTAGATAGATATAAGACATTACAATGGGATATAGTATAATATAACATAAGAAAAATGAATGGTTTGAGAGATTGAGGAGCTATCCATTAATTTTCCAGTTGAGTAAATTATTTGTCTTTGTGTACTTGTAGAGTAGTAGCATTTCTCCTAAAAAGAAATAAAATATGTTCATTTATCCTGTGCTTATATCATATAGTTATAAGAATTGTAAGAGAAGGAATGACTAGTCCCATCAGATTAATAGATTAATAAATTAAGTGCTTTACTTTGTTAGGAACTGTGCTAAGTACTAGGTGTATGTATGTGTGTGTTTGGGCATGCATATATACATATATATGCATATACATATGCATATATGTGTGCACACATACACATATAATATACATGTACACATAGTCATTTACATTCAGTACTTAACAGAGACTGGCATACATGGGCATATATGTGTGTGTATATGTGTGTGTGTGTATTTATATATACTTATATTGTGTGTATATACTGGCTGTGGGTGATTCTAATTATTTGCATAAACACACGTGCATGAGTACACATATACACACACATATATATATATTACATACATATACATATAAGTGTATATATATTTTAAATGAGGCCATCACTGCCTTCAAGGAGACTATATGCTAAGAGGGAAACATAGATGAGAGCATTGGCAACAAGGAAGGGATGTGTTGTTCTGGGGAAAGTGAGACAGAGGATTCCACAGGCTGCAGACAGATGAATAATTGTCATGAATAGATAGTTAACATATGAAGCTGAAATACAGTCTTACGTCTAAAGATAATTGGTTTAAGCACATCAACAATCAACTAAGTTGAACCCAAAGGCAAGAACTACAAAGATGATATTCTGGAAGACTGGGTATGAAGGTATAAGTCTCAGATCCTGGAATTTCCATTGTATTTCTGGATAGATCTAATTGTTACTTAACTTTTTTTTTTTTTTTTTTAATGAGATAAAACCTACCTCTCTGGAATTTCCATCTATTCCTTCTAGTTCTTCACTTTGGGGTAAAGGATATCAAAACATACTTCTTTTCAACAGAAAAGTCCTTAAAGTATTTGAAGAAACAATTGTTTCCCTTAAATTCCCTCTTCTCAAGAACAATATTTTCAGACTGTTCAAGAGACCAGTGTGAAGGGCTTCTAATCATGGCACCATTCTCGATAACTTCCGGTCATGATCCTCTTCATCAATGTCTTTTCTTTACTGTAATGTCTAGGAAAAAAGCAGTATTCCAATTGTGTTCTGAGAAAGACTATAGTAAGATTCTCTATAGCTTCTCGTTCTGGAGACTATGCCTCTTAGCTCAAGACCACATTAAAGAAAACAAGATAAAATTACTTTTCAGACATATGGATATAGGAAAAGTTCATGAAAAAACAAGCTTAATTAATGATTAATAATGATTAAAATTTAATCTGATAAAATAATAATGAACCATGATAATAATAGCTGGCATTTGCACAGCACATTGAGGCTTTCAAAGAGTTTTACAAATATCTCATTTTCTCCTCACAATAGCCCTGGGAATTAGATGCTAATATTATCCTTATTTTGTTAGATGAGGAACCAGATGATAATGTGGTTTTAGGGGTACAAGAGATCCAAAATACTGAGGTTCAGGATGGAGTTGTGTGGGAAGAATTTGTGTACTCAAGCAGTCTTATAGTCAAGAGGCAAAAAGTTTATTATACAACTAATAAAGGCAGACAGAGCTCTTTAAGGAACTCTCAGCTTAACAGGAATGATACAAAAGCTTATATGGAAAAAGTCAGTGCATTGTGCACCAACTATGCTAATTAAGTGGTGAACACATAATTTCTGTACCTTGGGCAGGGGTCTCATTCTTTACTGGCATGGCCTGGGATCAGGGGATTTCTAAGAGTATGTCTACATCTGTAACAGAATAGTCTTAAGGAGTTGACATCTATTGTTTGGCCTCCGGATTGTATATGGTAACTGGGAATCAGTGTATGATAATTCTGCTGGTGCAAGATAGTCCTGTTCAAGGCAGAACCAAGATGGTGGAGTGAGAGTAAGGACTCACCTAAGCTCTCAGAAAAACTCCTTCATGTACCTCTGAAAGGAGATCTGACCAAATTTTGGAAGTGTGGAATACAGTGGGAGACAGAGTGTGACAGATTTGGAGCTCAGGTTGGACTGGAAGGTCCACGGGAAGGATCTGTTCCACAGGGGTGAGCCCACAGTGCACAGTGCAGCACAGCCAGCGCACAGAGTGGAAGGGATGGAGAAACCTGAGAGCGGCGGGCAGAACCAGCAGAGCAGCACCAAGGGTGGGAGACAAGCTGAACCAAGTCAGCAAGAGCTGCTGAGCTCCAGATATTAGTGCAGCAGCTTCTGAGACCTTCAGCCCGAAGATTAAACTTTGGTAAGTCACCTACTTGAACTTCCAGGAGCCAGGATGAAGGAATGATCAGTAAATGCTCTCTCCTCCCCCTTGACGACTGTGAAAGAACCATAAAATATATCCCCAGAAAAATTCCGGATCAGTGAGAACAGCAAAGGGGGCAATAATAGTCTCACAACACCTGAGGCTAGGAAAATAGCTAAGGGGGATTCCTCCTACTGTAGCGGAGGCAAACTGGAAGCACAGAGGACCCAGGGTGGAAAAAACTCGCACTAGGACCCAGGCAAGCCACAGCACGAGGAGAGGAGCCCCAGGAGGGGTGGGAACACGCATTAGGATCTAGGCATGCCTCAGTTGTCCAGGGGAATCAGAAAGACAATAGGGCAGCTGAGATCACAAGCCCCTGAGCTTGCCTTTGCCTCAGTTCAGCTGAGGAGATCTCCTGTGACAAGACCATTCCTTCCACACACATAACAAGCTAACACCAAGGCGGATCAGGGAAACACAAAACAAAAACCTGCATTTAGCTTCTTCACATATCAGCTCAGCAAAAAGTTCTGTAGCTTCTGACTGAAAGAACCAGAAGTCACAAAACTCAATCAACATCATGAACAAGAAAAAGCAGAGGGGAGAAAGAACCATAGAATCTTTCTATGGGCATAAGGACCAAAACAAAAACGCCAAAGAGGTCAGAGCTGAGACTGTACTTCCATCTGAAACGTCAGAAGGGACTATGAACTGTTCGCAAACACAAACAGCTCTCCTGGAACAGCTGAAGAAGGAAATAGAAGATAAACTGGCCAATGATTTTAAAATTTTGATAAAGAAATTCATTGATGAGAACATCTCTTTGAAAAGGAAAATTGAATAAATAGAAAAGGAAAATAACTCCCTAAAAGGTCAAATGGAAAAGGAAACCCAAAACTTAACTGGGAAAATTGATTGAATGGAAAAGGAAGCACAAAAATTAACTGGAGAAAATAGCTCCTTAAAAAGAAAAATTGGGCAGAAGGAAAAGGAGGTACAAAAGTAAGTGGAAGAAAAGAATTTGACAAAGTTTAGAACTGGGCAAGTAGAAACTAAAGACTCAATGAGACAGCAAGAATCAGTCAAACAAAATTTAAAGAATGAAAAGATAGAAGAAAATGTAAAATATCTAATTGGAAAAACAACTGACCTGGAAAATAGATCCATAAAAGAAAACCTAAGAATTATTGACCTGCCAGAAACCTATGATGGAGAAAAGAGCCTGGACAATATCTTCAAGGAAATCATCAAGGAAAACTTCCCAGAAGTACTAGATTCAGAGGGCAAAATAGTCATCAAAAGAATCCACCATTCCCCTCCCAAAAGGGATCCCAAACTCAAAACCCCAAGAAATATAGTTGCCAAATTCCAGAGCTATCAAGTGAAGGAGAAAATATTACAAGCAGCCAGAAAGAAACAATTTAAATATCAAGAAGATGCAGTCAGGATTGCACAGGACCTTGCAGCTTCTACATTAAAAGATCAAAAGTATTGGAACCAAATATTCCATAAGGCAAAGGAGTTGGGATTACAACAAAGGATCAACTACCCAGCAAAGTTCAGCATAACATTTCAGGCAAGGAGAAAGTCATTCAACAAAGTGAGGGATTTCCAGAGCTTCCTGACCAAAACGCCAGAATTTAATAGAAAATTCGATCTTCAAATGCAGGTCTCAAGAGAATCATAGAAAGGTAAACAGGGGGGAACAACTTGTCACTCAATTAGGGCAAACTGCTTACCTCCCTATAAGGGAAGATGATACCTGTTAATCTTGAGAATTGTGCAGCTATTATGAAATATAAAAGGGATATGCATAGGGGGAATGGGTATAAAGTACATGATATCATGATAAAAAAATATGATTTAAGTATGAGAAGGGATTGTAATAGGAGGTGTGAAAAGGAGGAAGCAGAAAATGGCAAATTACATCACAAGAAGAAGTACAAAATCATAGTAGAGGGAAAGAGGGGAGGGAGATGAACATTGTGTGAGAAGTACTCTCACCTGATTTGTTTAAAGGACAGAACAATAAACGTAAGTAGATAATCCTAACTGGTTCTATAGGCAGTAGGAGTGGAAGGGAGAAGAAAGGGGAGGAAGGCTAAAAGGGAGGGAAGAAGCAATAAAAGTAAAGGGGAGTAAAAGGGAGGGGGGCTAAAAGAAGGAGGGGAAGGCAGCAGGAGGAGGTGGTGAAAAGTGAATACTATTGAGGAGGGGAAGGAAGACAGGAGAGCTAAAAGCACAAATGGTGGTAAAGAAGATGGAGGGAAATACAGAGATTGTAATCATAACTGTGAATGTGAATGGAATGAATTCTCCCATAAAAGGGAGATGGATAGCAGAATGGATTAAAAGCCATGATCCAACAATATGCTGCTTACAAGAAACACATTTGAAATGGGGGGATACACATAGGATAAAGGTAAAAGGATGGAGCAGAATATAATGTGCTTCAGCTGATTTGAGAAAGGCAGAAGTAGCAATCCTAATCACAGAGAAAGCAAAAAGCAGAAATAGATCTAATCAAAAGGGATAGGAATGGAAACTATATGCTGCTAAAAGGCACCATAGACAATGAAGAAATATCATTACTGAATATGAATGCTCCAAGTGGTATAGCATCCAGATTCTTAGAGGAGATGTTGGGGGAGTTGAAGGAAGAAATTGACAGCAAAACTATAGTAGTGGTGGACCTCAACCTCCCTCTTTCTGAACTTGATAAATCTAACCTCAAAATAAACAAGAAAGAGGTTAAGGAGGTAAATAAAACTCTAGATAAGGTAGATATGATAGATCTTTGGAGAAAATTGAATGGAAATAGAAAGGAATATACCTTTTTCTCAGCGGTACATAGAACATTTACAAAAATTGACCATGTACTAGGACATAAAATCTCACAATCCAGTGCAGAAAGGCAGAGATAATCAATGCATCCTTCTCAGATCATAATGCAACAAAAATTATATGTAATAAAAGGCCATGGAAAGATAAAGCAAAAATCAATTGGAAACTAAATAATCTAATCCTAAAGAGGGAATGGGTTAAAGAAGAAATCATAGAAACAATCAACAACTTCATTCAAGAGAATGACAATAATGAGACAACCTACCGAATCTTATGGGATACTGCAAAAGCAGTTTTTAGGGGAAGTTTTATATCTTTGAATGCCTACATAAATAAAATAGAGAAAGAGAAGATCAATGAATTGGGTATGCATTTAAAAAGCTAGAAAAAGAACAAATTGAAAATGTCCAAGAAAATACCATATTAGAAATACTGAAAACCAAAGGAGAGATTTATAAAATTGAAATTAAAAAAAAAAAAACTATTGAACTAATAAATAAAACAAATAGTTGGTTCTATGAAAAAAACTAATAAAATTGATAAACCTTTGGTCAATTTGATTAAAAGAAAGAAGAAAAACAAATTAATAATATTAAAAATGAAAGGAGTGAACTCACCTTCAATGAGGAGGAAATTAAAACAATAATTAGAAATTACTTTGCCCAACTTTATGCCCACAAATTCGATAATCTAAATGAGATAGATGAATATTTTAAAAAATACAAATTGCCCAGATTAACAGAAGAGGAAATCGAATACTTAAACAACCCCTTCTCAGAAAAAGAAATTGAACAAGTCATCAATGAACTCCCTAGGACAAAATCTGCAGGACCAGATGGATTCACAAGTGAATTCTATCAAACCTTTAAAGAACAGTTATTCCCAGTACTATATAGACTATTTTTGAAAATTGGGGAAGAAGAAGTTCTCCCAAATTCTTTCTATGATACAAATATGGTTTTGATACCCAAACCAGGAAGAGATAAAACAGAGAAAGAAAATTATAGACCAATTTCTCTAATAACTATAGATGCAAAAAATTTAAACAAGATTTTCGCAAAACAAACACAGCATCTTATCATGAAAATAGTATATTATGATCAGGTAAGATTCATACCAGGAATTCAGGGCTGGTTCAATATTAGAAAAACTCTTAGCATTATTGATCATATCAACAACAAAACAAACAAAAACCACATGATTATCTCAATAGATGCAGAAAAAACTTTTGGCAAAATACACCACCCATTCCTATTAAAAACACTGGAGAATGTAGGAATAAAGGGAACATAAAATAATAAGCAGTATCTACCTAAAACTTCCAGCAAGCATTATATGCAATGGGGATAAGCTAGATGCATTTCTAATAAGATCAGGGGTGAAGCAAGGATGGCCATTATCACCACTATTATTCAATATGTTACTAGAAATGTTAGCTGTAGCAATTAGACAAGATAAAGAAACTTAAGGAATAAAAACAGCCAAAGAAGAAACTAAGTTATCACTCTTTGCAGATGATATGATGATATACTTAGAGAATCCTAGAGATTAAAATAAAAAAAAAAACTACTTGAAATAATAAACAACTTTGGCAAAGTTGCAGGTTACAGAGTAAACCCACACAAATCTTCTGCATTCCTATATATTAGCAAAAAGTCCAACAGCAGGAGATAGAAAGAGAAATCCCATTTAAAGCTAGGGTAGACACTAAAAAATACTTAGCAGTTTACCTTTCAAAACAAACCCAGGGATTATATGAACACAATTACAAAACACTTTTTGCACAAATAAAGTCAGATTTAAGTAAGTGGAAAAACATCAGTTGTTCATGGGTAGGCCAAGCTAATATAACAAAAATGACAATTCTACCTAAATTAATTTACTTATTTAGTTCCATACCAAGTAAACTATCAGATAATTATTTTCTAGAGCTGAATAAAATAATATCAAAATTCATTTGGAGAACAAAAGGTCCAGAATATCAAAGGGACTAATGAAAAGAAATGCCTGGGAAGGTAGCTTAGTACTACCAGACCTCAAATTGTATTATAAAGCAGCAATTATCAAAACCACTTGGTATTGGCTAAGAAATAGAGGTGTAGACCTAATGGAATAGACTTGGCACTCAAGACACAGTAGGCAAGGAATATAGCAACCTCCTGTTTGATAAACCCAAAGACCCCAGCTTCTGGGATAAGAACTCACTCTTCGACAAAAATTGCTGGGAAAACTGGTTAACAGTGTGGCAGAAATTAGGTATAGACCCATGTCTGACACCGTACACAAGAATAAAGTCCAAATGGGTTCATGACTTAGGTATAAAGATTGATACCATGAATAAACTGGAGAAGCAAGGAATAGTGTATTTATCAGATTTATGGAGAGGGAAAGAATTTTTTTCTATAGAAACGATAGAAAGCATTATTAAATGCAAGGTGGATAATTTTGAATAGTTTAAACTGAAAAGTTTTTGCACAACCAAACCCAAAGCAACCAAAATTTGGAGGGATGTAATAAATTGGGAAAAATTTTTTACTTGGAGATAAAGGCTTCATTTCTAGAATATATAGAGAACTGACTCAAAGGTATAACCATACAAGTCATTCCCCAATTGATAAGTGGTTAAAGGGTACGAACAGGCAATTTTAAGGGAAAGAAATTAAAGATATCTATAGTCATATGAAAAAGTACTCTAAATTACTACTGTTAGAGAGATGTAAATTAAAACAACTCTGAGGTACCGCATCACACCTATAAGATTGGCAAATATGACAGAACAAGAAAATGATAAATGCTGGAGAGGATGTGGGAGAGTTGGAACGCTAATTCATTGTTGGTGGAGCTGTGAGCTCATCCAACCATTCTGGAGAATGGTTTGGAACTATGTCCAAAGGGCTACAAAATTGTGCATACCCTTTGACCCAGTAATATCACTACTAGTACTGTATCCCCAAGAGATCATAAAAATGGGAAAGGGTCCCACATGTACAAAAATATTTATAGCAGCACTCTCTGTGGTTGCCAAGAACTGGAAGTCAAGGGGATCCCCATCAATTGGGGAATGGCTGAATAAATTATGGCATATGAATGTAATGGAGTACTCTTGCACCATAAGAAATGATGAACAAGAAGACTTCAGGGAGGCCTGGAAGGACTTATATGATCTGATGCTGAGCAAATGGAGCAGAACCAGGAGAACCTTGTGCACAGCAATGACCACAGTGTGCAAGAGTTTTTTCCAGTAGACTTGGAACTTCATAACAACGCAAGAACTTACTAAAAAAAACAAAACAAAAAAAACAAAACAATGGTAGCATTCTAACACAAAATGTCTTCCACACTCAGAGAAAGAAATATGGAAGTCATTCGCAAAATGTAGTAGATCATGTTTGTATATGTGTAGGTTTTAGTGTATCATGTTTTGATTTGTTATATGATGTCTTCCATTTATTTTAGTTCGACTACATAACATGACTATTGTGAAAATGTTCTCAATAGGAAAGTATATGTAGAGCCTATACAGAATTGTATGCTGTCGCAGGGAGGGAGGGGGGGTAGTGGGAGAAAGGCAGGGGGGGTGGGGGGATAAAATCTTAATTTTAAGGAAGTGATTGTAGAACACTAAAAAAATAAAAATAAATTAATTAATAAAATAAAATAAAATAATAAAAAGAAAGTCCTGTTCATAGAAGGGAAATTCTACAGAGGTCAGCTTGTTCTTGTAACAAAGAAAGTTTGCCTCACTCGAGTCCCATTCATGAATTATTGCCAGAGACAGGATCTTTGGGCTGGAGAAAGATATGGTACTAGGGCTAGGGTGTCAGAGCTGGGGGCTAAGCACGGCATCAATGAGAGTATAAGTGATACCTAAGGTCACAGCTAGGAAATATCATAGGTACTACATGAACTCAGACCTTTCAGTGAGCCGTCCAATGTAACACCTAACTGCCTCTATGATTTCAGAGAACTGATGAGATATGCCTCAAGACAGAGAGATAATAGGTTAACATTCAGGTTAAGAAATACATTTTTGGATGTGGCCAATATGGGCATTTGTTTGGCTTCTTTACTGTACTTTTGAGTTATGAGATTTTCTGTCTGTGTGTGTGTGTGTGTTTCTGTGTGCCTTTGTCTTTCTTTCTGTGTCTTTCTATCTCAGTCTTTCTATATCTCTCTATTTCTTGCTCTCCTTGTCTCACTCTGCTTTCTCTGTCTCTGTTTTCTGTTTGCCTATATTTCTCTGTTGCTCTCTGAATCTCTATGTCCCTTTATCTCCCTTTTCCTGTCTCTATCTTCAAAGGGTAGGGTAAAGTGTGATAGAAAAAGTGAATACTTGACTGAAGAAATAAAATATTTTAATAATAGAATAAAAAAATAAAACTTGGGTTTTTACCTATTGCATTAAAAATCATTACCTTTTTGTCACATCATATAATTCAATCAAATTTCATTTATAGTCCACTGAAAGCCCCAGGTTCTGTTCTGATTTAAAAAAATAACTATTTTCTATTCATATAATCTCCAAGCTCAAATTGAATAAATGATCTTTAATCTAATGTAGAGCTTTACATTTATTAATTTCATTGAATTAACTTTGACCCATAAGTTGAGCTTGCAGATACTGTTTTAGATACTAATGTTATCATCTATTTTAACAACTACCCCTCCTATTCCATTTAACTGGGGAAAAATGTTAAAAAAAAAAAAAAAGGCAGGGCCTAGTAGTTTTATACTGGAAATCTTACAAATCTTTAAATTCTATAAATACAAAGATCATTTCTTATCTAAAATGAGACTTTCCCCATACCAAGCAGTGATTTATGCAAAACATTATAATTGTACTTTATTTAATTAAGACTTCCTTCTAGGATAACAATTCAGTATCAGCACAAATCACCTCTTTTTTGTCTGATAAGTCAATTATTTCTGAAACTGTCTGTCTTCTCCAGTTGAATTCCTTCAACATATACAAAAGTATATAGTAAGGACTTTGCCAAATTCCTTACTAAATGAGAGTCTGATACAGAGAGAACAACACTGGACCAGGAATCAAAAAATCTGGATTTAAATGGTGCTTCTGATATGAACAGCTCATGTGACTTAGGAAAGTCATTTAACTTCCTTAAGTCTCAGTTTCCTCCTGTGCAAAACAAGGAAGTTGTACTACTTAGTCTCTAGGTGTATATTCTATTTTGTCTGTGACATTTCGCTGATCTAACCATCAATCATTCTGAAAAGCTTGGAAAAAGGAAATGAAGCTGGTCAGACATGACCTAGTCTTAATGAATGCAGCCCCTTTTGATAATGTGACTAATGGAAAATTTAGTTTTTCCAAACTGTAAGGAGAGCTTGATAGATGGATGACAAGAGGTAGAAGATTTGAAGTTTTGGGAAAACCAGGGAACTTTTTGAGTTCAGAAAAAAGTAGAAATTACCAGGAGTATGGAAGAACTCTGAATATAACCATGAGCAGAGCAGATAAAACCTTTCCTGACTCACTGACAAGACAAAGAAGTGATCTGCCTTTGTTTTTCCTGACTGTCTCTACCAGATTCCTCTCTCCTCTGGAAGGAGAAGGAGCCTCCATGGGAAGAACTCATCCTGCATGCTGACATGTAGATAGTATCTGGAATAAAGCCTACACTTCTGTTTGACTCTGGAGGTCTCTTCTCTCATTACGTTTATCCGGTTGGCCACCAAAGACCTGGAGTACATAAGAGGACCCGGCAGCCCACGGCACTTAGGCTGGACAGTGGCGCCCAAACAGGGACAAGCAAAGAGATCCTGGGGTGATGGAAAACCCCAGAAGGGGCTGAATTAGAGAGGGTACCCAAATCTTGTGTTCGGAAGGAGAGAAAGAGGAGCTTCCCAAACCCGCGGGAAAAGGGCAGGGATGGGGAGTCAATTGCCAGTAATAAAGCCAGAGGAACAGGAGGTCTGGGCTAAGATACTCTACAAGGCATGCAGGGATGTGGGGGTCCCTATACATCTGAACGACTTCCAAAAATTTTGTAACAGGGTATGGAAGGTCTCTCAATGGCTCGAGTACACCAGAGTGTCAGGAGAGAGATGGGGAGCGGTCAGGGAACAAATGACCACTTATGAGCAGCAATGCAGTGGGGAGTTGGAGGGCTTAGATTTCCTGATATTCAGATTGATAAAGGGCCTGCTGAAAGGCCCCAAGAGACTGAAATGGGATTGGGATGAATACAAAAGTAACAAATCAGAAAGGGGAGAGAATCCTGGCAAGCAAGAGAATGAGGAAGTTAAGATCCCAAATCCCAATGCCCCCTATGGGATTTGGAAGGGCCACATACCCATAGAGTGGAAAAGAGTAGTATACCCCACTGATTGGCACAATATAGCTAAACCATTCTTGAGGAACAAGATTACTTAGTTGGAAATCTGAATTGTATGAAAGATGTTTAGGACACAGTGATGGAAAGTAAGACAAAGTTATAAGTTGTGCAGAAAATCCTGGAGGTTTTTGGTTTGTTGTCTGTATATGTGTTCTGTCTTTGCATATTCTCTGTGTGTGTGTGTGTTTGTGAGTTGTTACAACTGGCTCCATTGTAGCTGGAATTTGGAATGTTATCTCTTTTCTTCCCCCTCCTCCCTTCTCTCTGATGGCTGCAGCATAAGGGAGAAGAATGGGAAAGGAAAAAGTAAGAAACTAATCTTAAGAAATTCAAGGAAATAATGCATGTGCAGTTTTAAAGGGGCTTTAATCAAAGCCCATTAGGAGAGCAACATGGGTATGAAGTTTAAGAAAAGGATAAAAGTTTTGGAATTTATTGGAAAGTTGTTGGTAAAATTCTCTCTCTCTTTCTATCTAATCCTGGCCAGGTTGTGAAGGTGGAGAGAAAGACCAGAAGAAATTGGTGGAATGTTTCCCCTCATAAGGCAGATTGAATGGCATTTTAATTATCTCATGCCTCACCTAAAAGAAAAGTTTTGTATATGGGAAACAACTAAAAGGTAATTATTCTGGTCATATTTTAAGTGAAACATGTCACTCCCAATTGGATGTTTAAGACAGGTCAGAATTTGTTGTATTATTTGGCACTAAGGCAAATTGAGAATATGCTTAAATCTGAAAATGAAAAAAAGATACCTTAGAGATAGTGTTAAAGACATTGTTATGGCAGAATTGTAATCATGACTGTAAAAAAGCAATGCTGAGACTGCCGAGAAATGTGTCCATTGAAGAGATGATACAGAGATGTGAAGGGGTGAGGAGCCAGGTGTAGATGGCACAAGTCCAAGGGGAGTGTCTGTCCACAGCCTTAAGAAACATCTCTCTGGAGAAAAAATGTTTTCACTGCGGAAAACAAGGACACTTCAAGAGGGACTGCAGATAAAAGGAAGGAAAAGGGAGAGATCAGAGCCCCTGCTTTTTATGTGGAAAGCCAGGTCACCTAACTAAACAGTGCAGGAAGTCGGGAAACAGGATGAGGGGCCTCTTGAGGGCCCTGAAAATGTGCCCTCTGGTAGAGACTCAGGATGGCCCCTTGGAGAGAGAATGTAAAAGATTGTGGGGCCAGGCAAAGGAACACAACACCTTTACAGCTTAGATAAATACCAGCTTGCAGCTCATCAGTTTGCTAACTTCACCATAAAGGCGATCCTCACTAAACAACAAAGGGGAAGAGGTCACCTAACACAATCAGAGCTCAACACAGCTGTATATTTTTCAAAAAAATTCACACTATTCCACGGCAACCCCGGAAGGAAAGTGATACCCAAGCTGGAAATAAGGACACATAGGGCATGGTAAAGGACATGGCCTCAGGGAAATGGCAAGGTCCAAATAAGATACTAATATGGGGTCCAGGGTATGTTTGTGTTTCCACAGGAAAAGGGGATGTGTGGATCCCCATCAGAAGGATCTGCAGGTGGGAACCCCCATAGGAGACAACGAAGACACTGGAAGCGATGGTCCACAGGCCCTGGAAAAGTACCATGCACCGCCTGAGTCTACTGCTGACAGCTTTGACCTTGCTGCCCAGAGGGGGAGCAGAATCGATCCCAACCACTGCCATACTGACATAGTACTGGGCACTCCTGCTGAATCCACTAAGGTCAGTCCTCTTTAAGTGGACTGATACGTTGCCACTGGTTATCCATCAAGGCAACTCCTCCCAGTGGCTGAAGGAGGACTTTGACATCACGGATTCAGGACACATGGGGGTGACACGCTTTCACCTGAACTCCACCAGCTTGGCCATGCGGCCCATTTGCATAACTAAGGAGGATGGCAAAGTGATTAGTCACCTGCACTACGCCACCTCTTGTAGAATATGCTTTGGGTTTAGTGATTGCACTTCCTTTTATTGTAATTTGCTTAATTCAGCCATTTAGTTCCATCTTTGCACTGTTGAAAACAAACCAGGTTCCCTGTGATGGGGAGATGCCTCTTTGTCAGTTGTGCTAGCTGCAGGTTCCTATGTAAATGAAGTTCTTGCTGTGGGGCATCCACATCCTCCCTAACCCACTTAGCCAACAGCTGCTATTTGCTCTAAGGTCACATGCGCTCCACACAAAACAAAAAAGGGGAGATGTTGGGAGGTAAGCTCGGTTTTCATGTGAACAGTCTCAGGTAAAGGTGAGGGCTTCTAAACCACAGAGCTCTCACAAGGCCCCCAGGGAACAGCTGGGAATTGAGGAGTGAAACACGAGCTATCTTGTTTTTCCACCTCTTCTCAGTGGAAGCTTGCTGGGGAGAGCATCCCACCCTTGAGATTGGGCCCTGGTCTGAGCACACCTGTTGTTAATTGGCTAAGGGGCTGAGAGCATGCATGGTGTTCATGAGTGAACTATGGAGCTGGGAGAGCTTAAATGGGGACAGGAAAGCCAGGGGGTTGGGTTCTTCTCTCCTCTGGAAGGAGAAGGGGACTCTACGGGGAGAACTCATCCACATGTTGACATGTAGCTGGTATCTGGAATAAAGCCTACACTTCTGTTTGACTCTGGAGGTCTCTTCTCTCATTACGTTTATCCGATTGGCCACCGAAGATCTGGAATAGATAAGAGGACCCAGCAGCCCATTGTACTTAGGCCAGATGATCCATTTGTTTTGCTTTATAAATGTCTTTGAATAAAATTTTAAAGTAGGTAAGTGAAAATAGACCTACCAAATTGTCTAAACACTATCAAATAACCTATTTAATTATTTCTCCCCATTCACAGCCAGGTTTTAGACATATAAGGCCTTAGAGATATAAAAGACATTGAGACATCAGCTAGTCCAAATTCTTCCCCTTATAATTGTGACACAACCTTTCTGGACCTTAGTTTTTTACATCTGTTAAACATTAGCCACATTCCAAGTTAACCAACTGACCCTCTTTTAGCAAAGGACCTAAACCAACTTATATAATAAGTGATAGACATTTTTTTCCTCTTTCTCTCCCCAATCACATAAATTATTTAAGATAAAAGTCAAATTTTCAAAGAATATAAGAGAAGTAAAGCATTATCTTAAATTTGTTTATGAGTAATTATAGTAAATTTCATCAGAAAATGTTATTTTTATCAAAATTCATGTAGTTCACATCTCCCTTTTACCTTAGTCACTTAAGATAAATGTTAGGTTAAAAAATGAAGAGCTGAGCTATTTATTCTACTAGTGAATGCATCCACAGTAGTAGGAAAACATATCAGAAATATAATATAATCCTAATTTTTAACAATTGAGAGATAAGGAAATAAATATACCTGGGTAAGCATTTACTGAGTGATAATGTAATACAATAAATAGAGACTTCAGTCCCTAAGTGAGTATACGTCTGAGTTCATGTCCTGCTTCTGACTCATGCTGAATGTTCGAACCACAACAAGTCACATAAACTTTCCGTGCTGTAAAAAAGTCCCTAAGACTTACAATTACAGAGAGAGTTCCTATGTTTACAGAAAAAAAAAAATTCTTCAACTGGAAATTCCTTAAACCCATGAAATTATGGGTCCAAGCCCTATCCTAAAAATATGCTACATGAAAACCAATTAGACTTTTAAAATACTTAATAATGTCATTTACTTATTTCTATATGGTTTTTTCCTTTGGCATTTATTATTAAAAGGTTATGATATTGTAAATAACATGCAAACCTTTCAAGTGCATTTTAAATAGTATTTTTATTTTCTTCTTTAAAATTAATATAAAATTAGATACATACACATAAGAATGCATCAAAACACACTGATTACCTCCATAAAGTCTTTTTCTACAGCCCTGTTATGGCATGGAGCTGACTTTGGGTTCTAGAAGACTTGATGTGTAGAATGCCAATTATGACAGGCCCAATGTGGCAGGAAAGACTTCATCTTCAGGCTTAGTGAGGGACTATGTGTTCTTATCTGTTGCTTAACCTAGCTTTTAAAAATATATATATTTTTAAATATTTCACAATTACATTATTAAAAATTTAGTATTCTTTTTTTTAAACACTGAGTTCCGAATTTTATCTCTCCCTCTTGCCCCTTCCCTGTTCCTTGAGAAGGCAAACAAGATGATACCAGTTATACTTGTGCAATCAGGCAAAAAATGTGTTTCGTATTTGCATGTTGCAAAGAAAAACACAAGAAAAATAAGAAAGTAAAAGGTATGTTTCATTCTGTACTCAGAGTTCATCAGTTCTCTCTTTGGAGGTGGATAGCAGTCTTTATGTTTAACATCCTTTAGAACTGTCATGAAGCATCACCTTGATCAGAGTAACTAAATCTTTCATATTTTATCATCATTGAAATATTTCTTTTATTGTATACAATGTACGATGTTTGCTTACTTCATTTCAGTTCATGTCAGTTTATCATTCTTATAGTACAATGTCTTACATCATGACTATGTATCATAACTTGTTCAGCCATTCCCAAATGATAGGTATCCTTTTGATTTCAAATTATTTTTACCACAAAAAAAAGCCATTATATTTTTTTTTTTACACAAGTAAGTCCTCTTCCCTTTTCATTGATCTCTTTGAGATAAAGACTCAGCGGTGGCATTGCTGGGTACACGCATAGTTTTATAGCCTTTTGATTATAGTTTCAAATTTTTCTCCAGAATCCATGAGTCAGTTCGCAACTCCACCAATAATCCCTATTTTTCCACATACCCTCCAGCATTTGACAATTTTCCTTTCTATCATGTTAGTCAGTCTTATAGGTATTATGTGGTATTTCAGAGTTGTTTTAATTCGCAATGTCCTTAATCAGTAGTGATTTAGAACATTTTTCTATGCGTTTTTTAATATTAGTGTCATGATAATAAGGCTCATCACTAGGTTAACTGCTAATTCCCAAGTGATACCTGCTTCAGTCAAACTGACTCTCAAAGGTCACGTAAATTAAACAAGAATTTCAATGGGCATCAGTGGAGGCAGTGTTTACATCAATGAAATCATAGTCTTGGTGGAGGAAGGGGGAAGAGGAGAGATGAGGTCATAGGGAGACTAGAGCTAAGAGGAAACTTTCCTTGCTAATGCAAAACAGTGCCACTTCTGCAACTTGTAGTCTTATACATTTTCCTGGTACGTGGAGAGGTTATAAGATTTTTCCAGGACCCCACAAACACTATGTGTCATAGTCAAGACTTAAACCCTGTTCTTCCTATCTCTGAAGCTACTGCTATAATTGTTATGCTATGCTGCCTTTAAAAGTAATTATTATTATATTTTTAAAATTATTATTTTCATTAAGTTATGATTATTCATGTTGAAAGACTATCTAGAACAATGATCTCCAAAGTGGGAATTCAGTTCCTGTTGAGAACTTGGTCTTATAACAAGCTAACTCCAAAGAATATGTGATCTAATAACCAATTCAAAGGTTGGACCATTGATCACCTTTCATCCTTCTAATTTACCTAGTCATCTATTATTTTTTCCAATAAAACCACACCTACTTTTATGCCACAGAACTCCTTCGCTCTACCCCTTTCCATATCTATTTATCTAGGCTACTATCTTTCCAGTTATCAGCTAGGAATGTAGCTCATGTGAATTGGCTCCCAACTTGTCCATCACCACACCTCCTTATCACTGATGGAAGTTTCCCTCAAAGGGCAAGATCTTTCATACAGAGTTAGGACTGGAAAGTAACAGTTCCTCTCCTATGTGTGGTAAAAGACAAAATAACTGAGTAAGCAAGGTTTCAAGCTTCCAAATTTCTTTATTTATTAAGCAATGCATGCCAATGACCCAACAAATTGGGACCAGTGCCCTTCCTCAGCTCTGTCACTGGATCCTGAATACAGGGCGAGACAGACTTTTATACATTGTTATTGTTCAGTTGTTTTCAGTCATGTCAATTCCTCATGATCTAGTTGGAGTTTTCTTGGCAAAAATAATGGAGTGGTTTGCCATTTCTTACTCCAGCTCATTTTACAGATGAATAAACTGAGGCAAACAGTTTTAAGTGACTTGTCCAGGGTCAGATATCTAGTAAGCTTCTAAGGCTAGATTTTAACTCATCATAAAGATTAGTCTTCCTGACTCCAGGACTGTCACTCTACCTATTGCACCACCTAGCTGCCCCACTGTACATTACAAAAATTAATCAAAGAAGACCAGTTAATTAAAATAAAACAATTACCCACAATACAAAATTCAGTAATATGATTTCCAATTGTAGGCAATATTAGGGACCTTCCAGGTTAGGAGGGGAAGACTGAACAGGAAGAATTCCTTGAAATCAGAAAAAAAAGAGGTTTCCCAATCATCTTAAGTGTTTGTTAACCATAGAAGGAATATAGAAAAAATAACGGATCAGTATAGGGCTAGTTTTCAGATAAGATATGTGGATGGATTGATATGTATAATTGTGGAAATATTTGGATATTACTGAGTTTCTTGTGAGCATAACCTAGGTCTCTGGTTAAGGGTCTTTAAGCAGCAGGAAGATACATGCCAATTCCCCAGCCATGCAGATCAAGGTTCAAACAATGCATAAAGTTTCCCAATGCCCACAACTGAATGAAGTTTTCTCACAAGACAGAAATTGTAATGGACTCATAATTAAATAGAAATTAATTAGCTCCAAAATTGAGTCATAAGATTGAGTCATTGCGGTTCACTCAGTTCCCACAATAAACCATTTCTTGCCCTAATCCCCTCCATTCCCACCTTGCCTTTCCAAGGTGAGTGACCCATAGGGAGTATCTTAAAATAAGCAAGAATTGATGGTTATATTACATCTCACATCTGATCATATGATATTTCCCCAAAAGGTCCACCCCTTTCCTATCAAAGACATTACTATCATTTCAGTTCTCAATATTGATATTATCTATGACTTTTCACCTTACATATCACATTCTGTTAGTCAGTTGCTAAATCTTGATATTTCAATCTGTACATCTCTAGCATCTTCCCTCTTCTCTCTACTCACAAAGTCAAAACTCTAGTTCAAAGTCTCATCATTTTTCTCTAGAATATTAAAATAATCTTCTAACTTGTCTCTCTGCTTCATGTCTGGCCCCCCTCCAATCTATCCCCTACTTATTTGCCTGAGTGATCTTCATTAAAGGCAGATCTAAGTACTCAATATACTATAGCAACTCCTTATTAACTCCATGTAAATACCATTTCAGCCGTAATCCTTTTCCTTAAAATCTAAGTTATACAGTGTATATAAGTATTAGTACAGAATTGCTATATAATTTATAAATAAGTAAATATCCACATATGGAGAAGGTGCTTATTTTTAAAATTTATTTTATTCTGAAATTTAGGGGGAAAACAAGTATTTTAATAAGATATTAGAATAGGAAAAATATAATTGAACATGAAATTGCAAATTACTGTATACAATTTGACGTTCCTTTTAAATATATAACCAAGTCATCATGTTGCTTTCTTCTTTTTCTTCCTTCCCAGCTTGAAGATTATTGGGACAAAAGAATTTACAAGAAATGTCATGAGATTGTGCATTGAGAGATTTGGTGTTTGTAGGGTTCTTTGTAAATTGTTCGCATACCTACTTCCTACCATAATGTGGTTATTCAAGTCCAGTATACAATTTAATATTTTATTTGACCATTCAGATAAGATTTAAGTCTAGTCGCTAATAAACTTATTTATAATGAATTAGACATTCCCGTTATGATCTTTTCAATTTTTCTAGTTATTTTAGACAGCTAATGAATATCAAGTATGGAAGAAAGAAAGCTTCATTCATCTTCTCCTGTCATTCAAGGTATCCTTCCCGTCTTATACTCATAATCTTCAGGATATGTAGGATAGACTCCTATATGCCTTGGCAATTTCTTGTTCAAATAAAATATGTTTTATTTGAGTATAGGATATAAAAGGTTTTCTCTCCAATGAAGAGTGTGTGAGACAGTGTTAGTATATCTCATAAAATGTGCATATTTGGAAAATATGGGATAATATTTTAGCTTTGTGCATATGAAGTAGCTAAAAGGTTTGAATATGTAGCAAAGTAGAAACTTCCCTGAAAATAGGAGACTTAATCTCCTAATAAAAGTTTCATTTCTCACAACAAACATTCTGATGTTAGGAAAGTGATAAAGACATATAATTTTTAAAATAGTGTATGTTAGCAAAAATACCAACCTAAAGTTCAACTTTGATAACTTAGGATGATAACCCTATAATTTTTAGCAGCAGAACTCAAGCTCTCACAAGTTTTCCTATTTTAGAAGATTTGTGAACACAATTCATGAACTCAACAAGTTATGTTTGTTTTCTGAGGGTGAGTCTAGTTGAATATGGGGAAGTTACCATTAGTAAGCTAATCACTAGGTGATGAATTTCTGTTCATGGAAACATATACAATAAATAGTCCTAAGTCATATATATTCCCATTTAACTTTTTCAGTGAAAGCGATAAGCAGAAAACAAGACAATGTATGGTGAGAATAATCTATTTCTTGAAATTGATAGATATCAACCTGAGTTACAGCACAGCAAAGAGGATAGAGAGCTATTCTTGGTGTCAGGGAGACATGAGTTCAAGTCTCATTTCTGAAACATTGGATGTATAACCCTAGACAAGATACTTAACCTGTCAATGTTGCTATTATGTAGATGACACTGAAGTAATGGCATCAAGTTTTTAAATATTATACAGCCCTCTAAATAAAATCCATAATTACTCAAAGGGGTTTGGTCAACTATCCCATGGGAAAAGAAAAGAACATGAAAATCAAGAAGGTCTGTTCACTGTCTCAAAATCATATAGTTATACACATGCATATACATATATATAGATATAGATATGCAGATACATACACAAACACATATATATGTTTACATGTGTGTCTTTGTGTGTATATACATAGATATCCAAGACAGAAACAGAAATTAGAAAAATGAACTGGTTCCAAAATTAAAGAGAACGAAGGCAAACTGATTGCAACTAACTGGTAAATTGCACAGTGATTCTAATGGTGAATCCTAGGGCAAACAGGTGGCTCAGTGGATAGAGAGCTGGACCTGGAGTCAGGAAACTCAAATTCAAATTCAACCTCAGACATGTACTAGTTATGTGAGCCTGAGCAATAACTTAAACTCTGTTTACCTCAGTTTTCTCATCATTAAATTGGGGATGATAATAGTACCTCCTTCTCAAGTTGTTGTGAGGCTCAAAAGAGATAATAATTCTAAAGCCCTTAATATATTGCCCAGGAAAGATTAAGCACTATACATATATACATATATACTTATATATGTGTATTTTTATATATGATATAGATAGATATATTAGCTATTATTAATGAGAAGGTTCTCTTTGAAACAGTTTTTCTTTTTAACATCATATTCTTCTAAAGATCCTACATGACTTTCTTTTAAGACTCTAGTTTCAGAAGAAAAAAAGGGTCAGCTCACTGAAAGAGGAATAACTCAAATGTATAACAGGTTATCAGGAAGCTGCAACACATCACTACCATACAGGAGTGGCCATATTAGAGATATTGCCCCAAAATTGTATGCACAGAAAGAGAAATAAACCAGTAATTTAGTGAAAATGAGGTTTATCTGATGGACAGCCAGTATGTCCCATGCTATCCATCAAATGTTAAGGGAGTTTTTAGGATGATACACGATGTTGGATGAACTCCTCTGTGGAAGATTTAGGGGAAGAAATAGGCAAAAGTTCCTTAGAATGACATCATGTACAATCCGAAACATAGATAGATCATAAGATCATAAAGTCTGAGTTGTAAGGAACTACAGATCAAGTAGATTACACAGTAGTAGAGAAATAAAAGCGACACATGTGAGTACCATGGTGCTAATCATTAAGCAAACGTTACTTTTGGATGATACCAATACCAATTTATTGTGTGTAAGGTGAAATTTTAGAGTTCAGTTTGCATTTCTTATCTCATGACTTAATTTTCATACAGTTGTTAATAGTTGGCTGTTTATTAGAGAATTGTTAATATCATTTTGGATTTTTTTTTAATATAACTATCACTTTAAGATGACTCCCACCTTTCCTATCCAACATTCCCCCTCCTCATTTCAAAAGAAAATATAATGAATCAAAAATGAAGTAGCATAGTATTCATCTCAGAAAATTCATGCTTCATTTTTTCACATGTAATTCATCTTTTTTTGTAGAGAAGGCAATAACATATAACAGTTGTTCCCAAACAATTATGTTTGTTGTATTACTAAAATGGGAGGGAAAAAAAAGATAATTATAGTCCTTGACGACAAACAATCTGTGAATGTTTCATTACCTCAAAAAACAGAATCAACATATTGCTAAAGAATCTTTCAACAATTTAAATGATTGAAAGTGTGAAAGGCCATTTTTTTACTTAAGGAGTGATTCCATTTTTCTCTTTAACAAGGTCTAGCTCCATAAATATTAAATTTTTCAAATTACAATGTCCTCATTTTATTTTCATAAATTTTCACAATGAGAAAGGCTATGTCTCATAATGACAACTTTTAAATGCTATTTAATATTAACATAAATTCATTCTATAATCAATTTTATTGTAAAATCTGTTTAAATATTTAACAAAAATAAGAAAAACATATTTTATTATATTTATTTTAACATATGTAGGAAAAATAGTAACTAGATCAACCAACATTGGTGGTAAAATAAAATACTTCTGTAAAGATTTACTAAAAATACAATATTAATAAAAATAAATATGCCCAAGGGAAATTCAATTTATTTCTATATTAGATAGAAGATTGGGAGGCAAATGTTGTAAAATATAACTGTCTATAGTCTTTGAGTGATTTGGTTTCTCTATAAAATGAAAGATCTCTCTCTTCCTCTCTCCATATATGTGTGTATATATATATATATATATATGTATGTATGTATGTGTATGTGTGTAACTATATAGACATTTACATATATATACTAATCAGCTAAACCCACATACCTATAAGTGAATGTCAATATATAGTCTTCATGTATATGTGTTTCTATAATATATAAATATATATAGCAAGTATGCATGTGTGTATGTATGTATACACACATATATGTATATGTATGTGTATATATACATATATACTATACATACATGTGTGTGGTAGCACTATTAGAGGAAAAAAGGTGGAATATTTGAGAAATGTTGCAAAGATGAAGAATAGTTGTTAAGCAGAAAAATAGAAATCAATGGTTTCTATATTAGTAATTTCTTCTGTTGGCTTATCCATTTGTTATCCATCTTTACACCATATATGAACTGTAGTTGTCCTTTGAGTACATTAGCTTTGCCAGTCACTCTTTTGTTAGTCCTAGTCTAAAAAGCATATCACTTAATATTATGGGCAAAATAATATACGTATTTGTGTATACATATCATACATGCACACACATTATGTTCTTATTCTTGACTATACTTAGTTTTAATTTCTCCTTAGGCATTTTTATGATCTCTATATGTCTTCAGGAACTTTCTAGTACCCATTGCTACCTTGTTTCCAATTTCTTCTTAGATAAATACAAGATCTCCCTGCCTCCCACTTCTTCCAGGATTTCTTTAGTTCCTCTTTGACTCTGACATTGATTCATCTCTATGTCTTATTTGATGACCTTGGATATTTGCAAGATACGTACATAAGGCAATGTTTTCTCTTCCATGAATCTTAGTCTCCTTAATTCTAATTGATGTTTAGAATAACCTTAGGTACAATCTATTTGGCTTTTAGTAGGGATATATGCTTTATATTTCTCACCTTCCCTTACCATTTCCCCTGCCTTCTTTTCATGTGGATTTCTCTTCCAACAATCAGAAGCTTGGTGTTCCTATTTCATATCTGATACTCTGATGTATCTCCGATAATTTTCATACTCTAATCTAAAAGAGCTTCTAGGAAAGTCTTTTGTTCAATGCCTGAAAGCACAGTTAAGTGCTATGGGTTTTTGGCAGTAGTCTCATTAGTTTAGTAACTTTATGATTGAAGGTTGACTACTCATCCTTTGGTGTCATCTCCTTGAGAATAATTGCTCACTTTTGGTTTACAGAATTGTAATACTACAAACATGTAATTTACTAAATGTTCACATGTGTTAAGTAAAGGATTGTTTCATGAACAAGTAGATTGAACTATGCAACCCTTAAAGCACTTTTCAACTATAAAATCATAAGATTTTATATATTTGCTTATCTCCATTGTATCTTCTAGCTGACTTTCTATGATATGAGTGTAAAGCTGGATTCTTGAAAAGTTCACCTTGCAGGTTCTCCCTCATTCTACCAATTTGAAAAGACTTAACAGCAAGGCCAAGAAAATTATGGTTTTCTAATGTACAACTAAATACATTTGAAGAGTGGTCAACTTTTTAGGCAACATTATATTATGGAGGTGCTGTGATAATAATTCAGCAAAAGGTGGACCTCCACTCATGAAATGAGAGACTGTTTGTAATCCTAAAATATTAACATGCAGTATGGCCATACAGAATGGAAATATAACTAGACAATGATAATGTCTTGCATTTCTGTCAGTCATTCAATAATCATTTATCAGATTCTTACTTACATTTATCAGATAACTAGCATATGTTTAGGCACTCTGCTAAGGGATAAAAAACATCACTCCAGTCAAAATGGTCAAATTCTTTTGGGAGGAATGATATGCATATGCATACACATATACATACATGTATATGTATACATAGGTTAGGTAGGTGACAGAGGAGATAGAGTGCTGGATCTGGAATCAAAAAGACCTAAGTTCAAATCTGGCCTCAGATATATATTAGCTGTGTGATTCTGGGCCAATCATTAAATCTGTTTTCCTCAGTTACTTTATCTATAAAAATGAACTGGAGAAAGAAATGTCAAACCACTCCTGTATCTTTGCCAAGAAAATTCCAAAAGGGGCCATAAAGAGTTAGACTGAAAATTACTAAATAACTATAAATACATATATATATATACAAATGTTTATATATATGTAGATATTAATACATACATATGCATGTGTATATACACATGCACACATACATACACACAAACCATCTATGCTGATAGTGTTCTGAGAGACAAAGCATTAGCCACTGGTAGGGATAAGGAGTAATATCAGGCAAATTTCTCCTACAGGAGGTGCAATCTAAATCTAAAAATAAAACCAAAAACCAAAAAACAACACAAAAACAGGAAACTCAGAAGGTAGAAGTGAAGAGTGAGAATAATCCAGGCAATGAGGTGAAAATGTGCAATCAGTCAGTCAGAGTAAAGAGATGGAGCATTGTGTGCAAGAACAGCAAGAAAGCTAATCTTGTCTCTGGATTGTAGGGCAGATAAATTGGAAGTAAAATATAAGAAGCCTAGAAAGTTAAAAACGGGATAAGTTTCCAATGGCTTTAAATGCCAGAGTATTCTGTATTTGATCTTAGGAAATAGCAAGTAGTAGAAAGCAGTAGGAAGTATTAGGAAAGTAATAGGAAAACATTGGAATTTATTAAGTGTGGTCAAATCTACATTTTAGGTAGATCACTTCAGTGACTGAGCAGACAAGATTGGAAAAGAGATTTGAAATTGGGACACAAAACAGAAGGATATAGCAACTATCCTGGGGGGAGGAAATATGAGTTGGTAACAGGCTAGAGGCTGTGTGAATGGGGAGAAGAGAGTATATGTAAGAAATCTTGTGAAAATAAAAGCAATTCAACTTGGCAACAGATAGGATATGTGGAATGAGTTTGAAAGAGGAATGAAGGGTGACAGCAAAATGGAAAGTTTCCGTTGCTTGAAGGATAATGGTCTCACATCAAAAGATATGTTTAGAAGAGGTGGAAGAGGTTTTTAAAAAAGTAGAGTAGAAAGGTCACTGGGATTGGAATTCAAAGATCTGAATTTACTGATCACATGTATGTTGTAAACAAGTCTTCCAGTAAACAGAAATATGCACTTGTAAACCCGTATCATAGACACCCGCGATTCTGTAGCTCCTAAACCACATTGACATTTGCTGTACTCTGTAATGTAAAAAAAAAAAAAAAAAAAAAAAAAAAAAATTGTTTTAAAGACTTTAAATGAAATTACGTCTAAAATACCCTTCTATTAAATGTTCTTTTCCCCCTTAACATTGGTGGACAGAGTACTAAACCTAAGAATAATCAAAGTCTGACACTTGCTAATTATGCTATTCAAATTAGCCATTGGCAAATTATTTATCACTCAGTTTCAGTTAACTTATCTATATAACAAGGCTAATAATCCCTGCCCTAATGGCCATATAAGGTTGTGGTGATAGTGTTTTCTGGCAATCTACCATAAACTTTGCTTGTAGAAATTCCCTCAAATAGCTGCTTCTCTATTCCTGAAGAGAAGTTACTTTCTTAAATCAACATGGTGGAACCTCTTTTGTGACTGCTTTGTTCTCATCTATAGGACAGGAATAAAGATCTAGAGGGGACCTCTAGTTTTGTTACTGTAGGACACTCTCAGCAGAGGAAAGAGCTGTACAAGTACAGGTTTTCATTGTTTCTTAAGAGTTTTATTGAACGCTGAGAACTGAAGTGACTTACTGAGGTGGGTGAAAGATGAAATGACAGAGGAAAAAATGTTCAGTCTTTCAAGTTTATTGATTTGCTAAAAAATGCATGCCAATTGCCTAACAAAATGGTACTAGACATCCTCCTCTTAGGCCTGGATCCTGAGTACAGGGAGAAAGTATTATGCATTAAAAACATTACTATATTATGTAATCAAATAAATAATCAAATAAAGTCAACTGATTAAAAGGAAACAATACATTAGTAAACTGTTTTCTAACTGGATGAAATATTAGGAATTTTTCAAGTTGGGATGGGGAGAATGAACAGGGCAATTGTACGAATTTAGAAGAAGAGGTGTCTCACTCCTTCCAATATGTCTGTGAACAATCAAAGTAACATGGAAATAATACATGATTGATCAGTATGGGACCAGCTTTCAGATAAAATGTAGGTGTTGCTTCAGATGTGCAGTTGTAAGAAAACTCCTCAAATCAGTCCTTGAATCTGACCAGGTTTCTGGGCAGCAGAGCCTAGGTTCTCAGGTAAGGGTCTCTAAGCAGCAGGTAGAAGTGATCCAGCTTTCCAGTCATGCAGGGCTCGGTTCAAATAATACAATAAGCTTTTCTCCAAATTCTGACAATTGAATAAACTTTTCTCACGAGACAGAAATTGGACTAGACTGATAACTGAATAAAAAGGAAACTGAGCTTGCTCTAGAATTGAGACAAATGATAGAGTCAGTGTGGTTCACTCAATTTCTATAATTTAACACTTGTTCCAATCCCCTCAATTCCCTCATTAACAAAAATCATACAGGAAGCATATGTCAGAGAAGATATTTGAACAATGGTCTTCCTAAGTACAAAGGCAACTGCCAATCCAATATACCATCCTGCTGTCTAGAATTATTTTTTCTCCCTGCTTTTAAAATCCAAACTACCTTCACCACTGCCGACCTTGTCAGCATTAATTGTATTCCACCTTCCCTAGGGTCACTTAAGATCGCCACATACGCTTTTCTTGGAATTTGTATTTCTAGGTCAGTGTCTTTTTTGAGGCAAATGATGGAAAAGGTCTAGAGAAAAAGTGCTTCCTTGAGTGCTTCTCTTCCTCTCTCATTTTATGCATAGCTAAAGTTATCTGTCATTTAGTTACTTAGTAACTTAGAACTTAGAACAACAGGCATTTAATCTATGTGTGAATTCAGTTCTCTCTGTTATAAATGTCTTTATCTCAACCCTTTACCTGACTTAAGTCCATTTTGCCTCCTGAGTTCTTAATTGAATCTTATATCCCCAAAAAATCATTTCATGAACTGCTTTCAAAGAAAATTAAAAGTCATAAATGGCTGTCTGGATGTGTCACTGTAATGTTAATAGGATATAAGATCTTCCTCACCCATTAGTAGGGCTCACATGGAGTCCATTAGGGGAGGTTTGCTTGTAGGAAGGCTTCCACACCTTTTGTGATTCCTTCTGACTCTGAGAAGTACATGTATCTGAGTAGCCATACAGAGCTCCCTGATTGCTCAGATGTAAAGGCTCTCTTGATCCAGGGATGTATGTAAAGCATACAACAACATTGCTTTGATTCAGGTATTAGAGCACAGTCTGTTGGTCTTTATTTCTCCACTTATATTTTTCTCAGTATGTGTTTGTATTTTCTCTGAATTTCGGAGATCCGACTGTTCCTCTGCACTATTGAATGTAATTAAAAAAAAAAAAAAAACTGTTGACCATTTAAACAGTTATCTTTCCCAGTAAAACAGATCTAAGAACCTGTGCTAGCAGCCATTCTGGGTATGCCAGTGTCATTGCCTTTACAGGCACACAAAAGTTCTTCTCAGGTCTAGTAATACTTTTGCTATTTTCATGAAAGTAGATCTGAGCAAACATCAATGCTAATCTAACCATTGTCAAACCGGGCAACGATCCCTTACTTATTCCTTCATTTTTGTCTATTTGTATGTTCTTATTATGTATATTTGCAAAAAAAAAATAACTTTCTAGGCTTTGAGCTTACCTACACTAACTTTCTAATAAAATTTCTTCCACAACCCAATACAAGAACTTTATATGTAATACTATCTTAACAAATGCCATTTTGAAAGAATATAGTTCCTGTATTAAAATAATTCGACAGTATTATAAAAACTCTATAATTTGACTTACTGCTTCATGCAAATTGAATAGCACACAATGATCACAGCGGCATTATTCCTTTGAGCTGTCTATACTGTTTATACTGATATCATATTTTTGTGAAATCAATTAATGTTAAGTAGGTCCTACCTATAAGAAAAGACATTAATATGCAATATTTCTTAACAAATGAAAAAAATTACACCTATTCAGACACTCACAGCTTTCAAAAATTATGATGCAAATTCTACACTGCATATTCTTTAAAGTCTTGACATATTTACATGGGCCACAGAGGACTACTAATCTTCTTCAGACCAACAAATCACCTGATTTTGTAGCTGAATGTATATGATCAGGTATATTAAATTACATGGGCTTTTTTAAGGGAGTTCATATCTCACTACCAGTCTACCACTATCTTGATTCTGCTGGTAAAGTTAGTGCTTTAGAAGGCCATGGAAACCTTTTAGTCTACAAGGTACTAAAAATATTTAATCTTCTCATTTATCACTAGGTTTCCCTTTCACTTCAACAGAGATAAGCCTAAATGAAAGTACGTATTTTGTCTAACCACAGAAATAAAATAAGTAGATAAGCAAATGGGTATGGAGAAGAACCTGTCAACCCAATGGTGGACTTTTTTTTCTCCTTTCTTCACAAGTCCATTAGCTGTGGGAAAAAAAGATAAAGCCAGTTGCTGTTTGTAGTACTGGGATACATACTGTAATATTCATCATCAGAGTTTGTGTATACATTTTCTGATTTAATAGGACAATCTAGGATTATAATAAAATATTTGAGGGGGGATATAGTCTATTTCTGGGTCTAACGTTATTTTAGGGAAAATGAAAGTTGAGGGTAATAAAAACAGAAAAAGAAAGCTTCATAAATTCTTAAGTGAATAGAAAAGATGAAAGGAATTAGGATGAGAAAGTAAGAAGAGGTTAAATTGGATGGAAGAGGACTTAAAACATTTAGGTTATTATTATGTCAAATAATTTCCCATATAGTTATATTTAGCAACAGGGAAGCAGCACAATATAATACTTCTGCAAATCTGCGTTTTTGAAGAAAGATATTAATATGCTTATTTTGGAGTATCAATAACTCAATAATCAAATATATAATCAAATAATCAAACCAAATATATTAATTTATCCGAGCAATGAAATCTATAGTATAAATCATAAAGAAATTCAAATATACTTACAACAATTTTAGTACTCCCCATGTTTTCAAAGAATCAAGACTTTTTATTGAAATTCAAGTATTTTCATTCATTATTAAAGAAAATATCTACCTGTTTTAAAAAAGAAAAAAATTGGGCATATCAGAGCTAAAATAAAATACTACAAATCATTCCTTTACTGGAAGGAAGGGAGAAATATTCTTGGCTGGTTTTTGCCTTGAAGATCTAAATAAATCATTAAGAGTAACTGATGAATATTTGCCCCCAAAAACCTCATCAATTTCAGTAGGTCCTTTCCATTGCTCAGAATATTGCATTTATTTAATTTACATAATGACACCATTATTGAGAACATAGCTGTTTTTCAAAACTGAAATTTTGAATAAAATAACTTTGTTTTGTACTTCTGATAATTTTAACATCATAACAACCAATCTAGAGACATATTGTATTCAGCACCTCTAACTCAAGTTTTCCAACACAATTTATTCTTCTAAGACTTAAAAAATAAATGTACTTTCAAAGGTCCTCTGTGAAGTAAATAACATAACAGGGAATATTGAATTAACAGTATTATATATTTTTTAATGTATCAAAGACATTGAAAGACAAGAGTGTTGAGGAGAGGGAAAGAATAAGAGAGGGAGAAAAAGTTAGAACTCACAATTTTACAAAAATGAATGTTGAAAACTATCTTTACATTGAAGAAAATTAAAGTACTATTAAAGGGGAAAAAAGAGAATGAAGGATGAACAATGGCTCTGCTCTTACATAGGGACTGATTCCATAATTTCCCTGGTATGGGTAACATCAAGGTAAAGAAATTTCCTCCGTCTGGGTATGTTGCCACCTTCTCTGTAACTTAAGGTCTTAATTGCCTAAAGCACTTAGGGACTACCCCAAGCAAGTGTGTATCAGAGATAGAATTTGAACTTTAAGTTTACTAGCTCTCAATCAGGTTCTCTATCCACTAAGGTTCTCATAATTATTCATACTTCCCAGCACTCATCCCCGTGCAATGTACATTTTTTTTTTCGATGTGGCCTGTGATTTCTTTGGTACAGGGAACTCTTAATAAGGTATCTCTCTCTTCAAATGCACATCAGTACATGATCTGAAAGTCATATCCTTATGGAGCTTCCTGAGATACTGAGAGGTCAAGTGTCCTGTCCAGAATCATAGAAGCCAGTGTGTGTCAAGGTCAGGACTTGAACCCATTTTTTTGAATCTGAGGACAGTTTTCTATTCAGAACACCAACCACCTGATCTTGAGAGCAATAAAAAACCAAATCAACAACAAAAATAATACTGTACCTTCCACTTATGCATCATTGTAAAAATTTGCAAAAAGTGTTGTCAGGTAAGGCTTTAGATATGTCACTGCTGATAGAATATCTGTTGTCTGAAGATTAGCATAACCAAGTCTTATATGACCCCTATAATTGAAGTTCATTACTGAGTTGGCCAAATGGTGATGAATTTTCTTATCACCATAATTCTGTTCAAGGTCATCTACCAAGTCCCAGAGGATCATAGGTTCATTGGGTTATAGATTTAGACCTGGAAGAGTCTTTGGCAACCATCTTGTTCAATTCTCTTGTTCTATAGTTGAGTAATTGGAAGAACAGAAAAAGAAGTGACTTGATCAAGGTGACAAAGGAAGTAAATGTAGAACCAGGATTCAATCATGGAGACCCAACTTCAAAAGCCAATGCTCTTTCATTGCAATATGCTGCATTCTTTTTATTCATATTTTGGGAGTCAATCATGGTTGAGTGAGTTGCCCAAGGTTACACAGCTTAGTAAATATCTGAAGCCAGCTACTATGCTATATTCTCAAAGTGCTGAAGTTTGAATTCCTATGACTCTTTTGAAAATTATTTCATTTTTTTCGGCCTGATTCCTCTTAGCATGGACATTTTACTCCCTGGAAGGTGAATTCCAGTGGCTTCATTGCATCTAAGGAGCCTGATGCTCTCCAGAATTCCAGAGGAATTCATTACCATTCATCACTGTCTGACCACTTTCCCCATTCTCTTCACTCATATAATGGTGTTTTCTTTGTAGCATTTGGGTTATTGTTTTTTTTTTTCCTTTTCAGAATGCAAGGGTAAAGCTTTCATCTTTTGACTTTCTTTTCAATTAGATTTTTAATTCCTTGAGGATTCAACCATAAATCTCTAAGCACTTGATAAAAGACCGTCAAAACTCTCCTAGTTCTTGTCAATCTCTACTTTCATTATAAATAGACAAATGGTCCTTATTGTTATCTGGTTTGTTCTCCATCATGAGGCCACCTGATGTGGTGGGGAAGAGACCTTGACCTGAAGAGTCAAGACAAGGAGTTTCTCATCCTGGCTCTGATTTTTTTTTTTTTTACTGATCATCATCATGGGCAAATAAGTAAGGTCTGTGAGCCTCAGAATCTTCATCTCTAAAGTGAAGAACATGGAGGAAATGTTTTTTATGGTCCCTTCCCTTTGCTCCATTTTTACATTTTATGACAACATCAGAATAAATGAACCAAAGGATGACAGCAAAATATTGGTGCTTTAAAATAACTATTTATTTTTGTACTTGAAATTATGCAGCATCTTCGACCATTTTGTTTCATGGTACAAGAGTGGAAAGGGAGCATCAGACACAGTGTTAAGAAGTTTTATTTGAGAATGACTACAGCCAAAATATCAGCATCCTATGGCAACCTTAAGTGATGAGCCATTCTGCCAACCAAGCTACGGTCCATCACTCATTCCCTACTCCAAGCTTTCCAGCATAATAAGACCTCTTCAAATGTTCACTCTACCTACAAAATTCTGGATAATCCAGTGTCCCCTCCATGTCAGACTAAAGCCTCAGAGAAAGACTTTAGATATAATTTAACACTTGTTATACAGCTATCCTGCCTTGCTCCCTTATTGTTTCCCATGGGTTCATTTTGTCCCTTTAGCCAAACATAAACAGAATGCAAAAGTCATATTTCATTCTTCTTATATATCAATTATATCCATCACATTTCCTTGTAGTTCTTTCCCATAAAAGGCACTCTAACAGTAACTTTTGGCTAAATTATTCGTACAACTGTCAAAATAAACATTTTGAATGATTATTTTTTCATAAAACTCCACAAAATGAAATTGAGTACAAAAAGTACATGCAGAAGAATGCTTATGTAGAAAAAAAGTCCACTTATTCAAAAGCGGAGCCAACTTCAAGGCAAAATTGTGGAGTTTATTTTTGGCAGCACTTGCCAATGTCAGTGTTTCCTTCCTTTTGGTACTTCATCTCTAGGCACGCACATCCTCTAGCTAGGTTCATAAACTTTGGTCCTGCACCAGAGGGTTTCTAGTATATGTTTAATAATTGGCTTTATGAGGGGGGAATTGTTCATAGGCATGCTTTTTAACAAACACTATTAACATTTTCTCTATCACTTTAAGTCTAAACAATCAACAAAATAATAAGTCAAGCCCTGATTTGTAATATTTAACTGTACTAACACTGAAAATTTAGCAATAGGTCCTAGAGCTGGTAGGAACTGACTGCAGTACAAACTTACCAGATACCTTCACAAGCCCCCAGCAGTAGCATCTGGTTCCCAACATTCTGGCTCACTTTTACTGCATCATAGCAAAACGCCCTCCTCACATTGCCAGCTTAATTCTTCCTGTTCTTAACTTTCTCATCTATGACATGAGTGATTCAATTCAACAGTAACAATTCACTCAAATTTATTAAGTATGTATGACGTGGAGAATCCTGTGCTGGACTTTAGGAGGGAAAAGTTTAGCTAAGACATAGTCACTAGCCTCATAGAACTTACAGCATTGTACAGGAAATAAAATAATCTCTTAAAATGAAAGAAAAAAAGACAGCACTTCTCCCTCCCACGGTCAAGGGAATGTTTGTGTGGTCTTTTTTTTGTGATGCTGTGGAAGGTAGACTACATCCTTACAGTTTTCAGAATCACATAGAAGACTTTTTTGTACACGTTCATCATACTGTATCTCCAGTCATTCCCTATAAAGTCAAAGAATAGTACTGAATCAAAAGGGGATATATCCCATATTATCTAGTGTATTGGAATATGATCCTGCCAGAAACACTTTTAATTCACCATTTTAGGGTCTTAGTTTCTTTAATCAATCAACAAAGGTTTCTTAGATATCTATTATGTGCCAGACTCTATACTAAGCACTAGGGATACAAAGACAGACATGAAGTAGTCCTTTTACTTCAGGAACTTACATTTCATCAGGACAAATAACGTCCATAAAAGGAAATACTAAACATATAGACAATAAAAACAATTTAATTTTAAAGGGGTCACTAGGAGAAAGTAAAGGAGATCAGAAACAACCTCATTTAGGATATGGTCCCTTGAACTTAATGTGAAAAGAGCTAGGTAATGTGAGAAGTGGAGGTAAGGAGATATGTAATGCTTCCTTTTTCCTGATACTCCTCCAGTATCTTTTCCTGAGACCTACTGATTAAAACTTTGGGAAGGGGTAGGGAAAGTATGTGTCAAAGGGAGATATTAGAAATCATTTATAATTGAGAATTTTGCCCTAATATGATGTAGTATATGGAGAATTAGTCTCAGAGCCAGGAAAACTTGGTTTTTAAATCCTATTTCTCACCCTGGCCAAGTAAATTAACTTCTAAGCTCTCTAGGCAACTCTATGAGTACAAGTTGAAGAAAAGGTGTTGATGTGAATTGGTAGAGAGTGTTTCCTTAGGGCAAGTAGGTGGTACAGTGGCTAGAGCAGCAGTCCTTGAGTCAGGAAGACTCATCTTTATGAGTTCAAATCTGATCTCAGAAATTTACTTACTATGTGACCCTGGGCAAGTCACTTAACCCTCTTTATCTCAGTTCTTCATTTGTAATATATGTCAGAGAATGAAATGGTGAACCACTCTAGTAACTTTGGCAAGATAACCCCAAATGGGGTTACAAAGAATCAGACATGACTAAACGACACAAATTTACAACACCAAAAGAATCACAGGCTCATTTCCTATTCTTTAATCCACAACTCTGGTGGGAAGGTTGGGGTCAAGTGAATGAATAAAGTATATAGACTAGAATATGTCATACCATTGGATGAACAGTCCATTGAGATGGTCCATCTCTATGCACATTTTATATAGACACTGCAATTGGGCAATAAGGTGAGAACAGCATTGAAGAGAGGGGAATAAACAATCTGAATCACATTTGGGATATTATACAAAACTTTTAATGATTCACAAATTTCTCACTGATATCAAAGCATAAACTTTCTGACACTAATGTTCTCCAAATGGTGCCTCATGTCCATGAAGATCATAGACTCTCAGAAGAATGAAAAATTGTCATTGACTCCAAGGGCAAAGAAAAGGCATATCAAGGTGGTTTTAAGAAGGCATCAGTATATAACCAACAGTTCCTGTGCTCCAAGAAGGTGGAAAGATGTTATCAATGACTCGAAAAGCTGATCATCTAGCAAGAGCAAAAAACTTAATAAACTTGAGAGTGCATTATATAATGTATTGAATGAGTTAATACATCAATTATATGAGCAAATATCTCATAGGATTAGCAGGTTTGGAATGGATCATGATCTGTACTGGCAGAGAGAGTACTTATATTTATGGGATCCATCTAACTAAGGGTAGCAACAGTAACACCATCTACAGCAGCCATGAATATTATGACAATTCTGAACTGCAAAATACAACAGACTCTACACATGGAAGACAGAACCAAAACACTTATTCAGACACCAGAAAGCCAAATCCATCATAGTAAGAAAAATCTACACACAATAACAATGCAGAGAACACCACCAGCCCCAAGCATACACTCTGTTAGGCTTCCCACAAACCAATTCCCTTAAACAAATCATAAGCAGGCCCTTTTAAACAAAATCACAAACAAACCCTTCCACTCATGCTAGCCAGCAGCCTGCATCCTTCCTAACTCTGACTGCTCTCTGACCAATTTCCTCTCAGCTCTGCTCTAGCTCCATCTTTTCCTATTTCACACTTCCTGTTCCACCCATTCAGCAAGCTCCTCTCACTACAGGTTCTATATGACTCAGACATCCATGTGATGCAGGCACATGAATGAAAAAGGTCTCCCCATTTAAACTACCCTTACACTAGATAATCCAGAATATGAAAATGAATACTCAAAAAGTCAGTTTTAGAAAGTGGTGAGTTCCTTGCAGCATGTTATACTGAAATCAAAAGTCCATGAATTTAAGCAGTTCTCTATGAATTGGCCAAATAATCTAATAGTTAATGAAAGACAAGTTCATATAGTGAAGAATAAAATGGATAATTTACTAAAAAATCATTCAAACTTGATGATTGCGTGTTAATGATGAGAAGAGGTGTTAAAATTCACTTTCAATAATAAACTATTTTTTCATAATATTCTTATTAACTGGTTCCTTTTTTCATCAATAAATGACAAAAGTATGTATAATTTAATAATTTATTTTAAATTAGGAATAATAAAAAATGTTTTATGTTGCTATCTAGCATAGATGTATGGATTAGCTATCTCAGTATACATGTGTGTATATGTTGAATATACATAGCTGTGTATACATATATGCAAATATATGTATATATGAACAAATATAAACAATGATATAATAAATATTCATATATCAGATATCCATAATTAGAAGAATAAAAAGAAAAAATAAAATTAGGATGGTAGTTGTATATTAGATTCCAGGACATTTGAAACAAAACCATAGTAAATGATTTAATTTTCATTGACATGGAACCTTCCGCAGGTTTCCTTCAGTGGATTTTAAAATTGTATTTTGTTTCTAAAAACAATCAAGCATATAATGGTAAATTGATATATTTCCTTTCATACAATGTAAATGATGGAGGGCTAGATCTTTCTGGCTTATATGTACTTCTGTACTTTCTCCTTGTGTTTATATTGCATTCCCAATCAACATTTCTCCTGTATACTTTATCTTAGCTGTGTTCTTGAAACTTCTCTCTTCTGGGATGCCCATCAGTTAGGGAACAGCTAAATAAGCTGTGATTTATGATTCTGATGGAATATTTTGTGCTATAAAAATAACAAACAGGATGATTTCAGAAAAAACCTGAAAGAACTTATATGAACTGATAAAAAGTGATGTAAGCAGAACTAGAAAAATGCTGTACACAGCAACAGTAATATTGTATGATGAAGAAATGTGAATGACTTAGCTATTCTCGGCAATACAATGATGCAAGATAATCCCAAAGGACTTGTGAAATACGTTATTTGCCTCCAGAGAAAGAAATGATGACAACTGAATACACATTGAAACTTGCTATTTTTTATTTCTTTCTTTCCTACAGAATCTTCTTGTGCAAAATGAGTAATATGGAAATGTTTTGCGTAATTGCACATATATAACTTATGTTATATTGCTTACCATCTCAGAGGGGGAGAAGGATAGAAGTTGTAACTAAAAGTTCTTTAAAAAATTAAAAAATGTTTTACATATAATTGGGGGAAATGGTATAGATAGACAGATAGAGATAGATAGATACATACATATATATGTATCTGAGAAAAAATAAATCATGAGAGTGAGGAAAGAAAGAAACATTTCTCTTCTGGTTGTTTATGTATTCGTCTGATTTCTTCTTCTTTATCCTTTGCTAATCATAATCAGAGACAGGTAAGTGGTACAGGGGATAGAACATTGGGCTTGAAATCAGGAAGATTCATTTTCCTGAGTTCAAATATGGCCTCACAGTCTGTGCGACCTGGGAAAATTTACTGAGCACTGTTTGCCTCAATTTCCTCATCTTTAAAATGACTTGGAGAAGAAAATGGCAAACCACTCCAGTTTCTGCCATGAAAAACCATAATGGCATAACAGAGTCAGACATGACTCAACAGTAATTATTATCCATGTCCCTTTCCTTGTGTGCATGTGTACCCTAGGACTGTCTCAAATGGCAGTCATTTTTTTCTCTATTTCTTCCTCATCTTCCTTTTCTTCTTCCTTCATATCTTTCTTCTTTCATTTTGTTCCTCTCCTTCATTTCCTTTTTTTTCAATTACTTGTTTCTTCCTACTCTTCTTCACCCTCTTCCCTTCATCATTCCTTTTACCCCTCTTTTTTTTGCTCTTCCCCCCTCCTTTTCTTTCTTCTCCTATTTTTCTCATTCTTTTCCCTCTCCACCTTATTTTCCTCTACATTATCATCTACTTTACTTTTCAGGTAGAGTATTCAGTAGTCATCTTAGTCAATACCTGCAAAAGAGAGTTCATTATTTTTTTCACTCAAAACCACCCATTTCTAAAATTTTCTTGTTTCTATTGAGGGTATCAGTATGCCTCCAAGCACAATGATTCAGTACTCAAACCGTACTCAAGCTGAACTCTTCTTTAAAATTTTATTGATCTGATTCTGAACTTATAAAATAAAAAAAAAAAACATTTCTATAATGTGTAAGAAAGGAGAAAAATATGATTATACATGGAACTGCAAATTTATTATGAGGAACTTACTATTTCTTTTAAATGCATAAAAAAGTTGTCATCTAACTTTTTAATTAGTCTTCCCCAATATCAGAGATAGCTGCCACCAAGCACAAATACATATGTACACACACACACACACACACACAAAAGCCATTTGATATATACATATATACAGATATATATATATATATATATATGCACATATATACGTACATATGTATGTACGCATATATGTATATAAAACCTTTCTATTTATCAATCGTTTCTCCAAATGCAGATATGCATATAGCATCTTCCTTCATCTATCCTTTGTATTTAATTTAGGCATTTGTAATAGTCTAAATGACTTACTCAAAGTTGTTCTTAAAACAATATTGTTGTTACTGTATACTGTATACAACATTCTTGGTTCTGTTCATTTCATTCTTCATTACATAGTGCAAATGTAGCCATATTTTTTACTGTTATCATCAACTCTTCACTCTCTCACAAAACACATATCCAATCAACTGAAAAATCTTGCCATTCCTTTCTCCACATTATCTTTCATAATTATCCCTTCCTTTTTACTCACATAACCACCACCTCATTCAGGCCTTTATCACCTTTGCATGGATTATTTCAATGGCCTTTTAAACAGTGTCCTTCCTCAAGTTTCTCCTAATGCTGATCCATCTTCCAAAGCACTGCCAAATACATTTTCCTAAAGTTCATATTTGACCATGTAAACTATATATTCAATAAAGGTGAGTAACTCTCTTTATTTCTAGGGTGAAATGGAAATTAATTTCTTTGGGAATTTTAAGCCCTTCCTAAGTTGACAAACTTCTCTGTTTCTAGTCATCTTAGACATCACTGCTTTTGAACTGTAAGGTCTAGTTATAGTGGCCCACTTGTTCAACACAATATGCAATCTTACATCTCCATGCTTTTTCTTTGGCTGTGGAGAAGGCTTCCCCTCTTCCCCTTTGTCTCATAGAATCCTTGTCTTCTTTCAATATTTTGCTTAAATACTTATCTTTCCCAGTCTTTTAATGACTATTAACAACTTTCCCTTTGTGACTGTTCTCTATTTTTTTATGTCTATTTGTTTATATGCTGGTTCCTTCAACAAAATATTCCCTTATAAAAAGAATTTTTTTAGAGAGGCCAAGATGGCGGAGTAGAAAGGTGTTTAGCTCTTACCCCACAGCCCAGAAAATACAGTAAAGAAGAACTCGCAACAAATTCTAGAGCTGCAGAAGCCACAGAACAATGGAGTGGAGGATATGTCTGTTCCAGAGACACCTGAGAAACTGACGGGAAATGTCTGTTGTGCACTGGACATGGAACAGAGCCCAGCCCTGCCTTGGTCATGTGGCACCAAGAGGAAGAGATCAGAGTAAGCTTCAAGGATGGAATCTCCAGCAGCACAGGTCCTTCAACCAACAGGCACCAAAGGGGAAAAAAAAAATAAGACCATAGAAGGTTACTTTCTTGGGAAACAGGTGTCTCACCCCATCCTTTTGGATGAGGAAGAACAAGGCATACTGTCAGAGGAAGTCAAGGCCTCTGCCTCCAAAGGGAACTTAAAATGGGCTCAGGCAATAGAAGACCTTAAAAAACAAGTTAGCAGCTTACTAAAGGAGAACCAAAAAAAAATGCTTAGGAAAATAACAGTTTTAAAAAGAGGTTAACTCAATTGGAAAAAGAGGTCCAAAAAGTCAACGAGGAGAAAAAGGTTTAAAAAGCAGAATTAGCCAAATGGAGGAGAAGATTCAAAAGCTCACTGAACAAGATAATTCATTGAAAGAGAGAACTGAGTTCAGGGAAATGAATGAGTTAAACCAAAAAGTTTGTAAACTAAACCACAATTTTGAAAAATAACAGAAGATAATGTGAAACAACTCATTGGAAAAGCAACTGACCTGGAAAATAGATCCAGGAGAAATAATTTTAAAATTATTGGACTACTTGAAAGCCATGATCAAAAAAAGAGCTTAGACATTATATTCCATGAAATTATCAAGGAAAACTGCCCTCATGTTATAGAATCAGAAGGCAAAATGGATATTGAAAGAATTCATCGATCACCTCCTGAAAGAAATCCAGAGAAACTCCTAGGAATATTGTGGCCAAATTTCAGAGTTCTCAGATAAAGGAGAAAATACTTTAAGCAGCTAGAAAGAAACAATTTGAATACTGTGGAAACACAGTCAGAATAACACAGGATCTGGCAGTTTCAACATTAAGGGATTGAAGGGCTTGGAGTGGGATATTTCAGAAGTCACAGGAACTGGGATTGAAGTCAAGAATCACCTACCCAGCAAGTCTGAATATAATACTTCAAGGGAAAAAATAGTCATTCAGTGATATAGTCAAATTTGAAGATTTCATGTTGAGGAAAAGACCAGATCTGTATTTAAAAATTTGAGTTCCCAAGACAAGAATCAAGAGAAGCATGTAAAGGTAAACAGAAAAGTAAAATCATAATAGACTCTCTAAAGCTGAACTGTTTACATTACTACATGGAAAGAAAATATTTTTAACTCTTGAATCTTTTCTCAGTATTTGGGTAGTTGGAGAGATTGTACACACACACACACACACACACACACGCACACAAAATAAAAATAAAATAAAATAAAAATTAAGGGGTGAAGGAGGAAAATTCTGGGAAGAGAAAGGGAGTAATGGAATGAGTCAGGCTATAACTCATAATAAAATAAGAAAAATCTTTTTCAATGGAGGAGATAAGGTAGAAGGGGAGAAGGGGAGAAATAAAGTTACTCTCCCCCCATGTAGCTGAAGGAGGGAATAATATGCTCACTAAATTTGATATGAAAATTTATAGACACCACAGGAAAGTAGGAGAGGTAGTGACAAGTGGAGTGAGAGGAATGTTAGAAAGGAGGACAAATGGGAGAAGGGAGTCACTAGAAATAAACACTTTTGAGAAGGGACAAGGTCAATTGTAAGGGGGAAAATAAAGGGGGATAGGATAGGCCAGAGGGCAATATAATTAGTATTAACCAACATGATTACTATGGAAGTCTTTTGCAAAACAACACATATTTAATCTGTATTGAATTGCTTGCCTTCCCAGTAGGGCTGGAGAGGGAGGGGGGGAGGGAGAGAAGTTGGAATTCAAAGTATTAGAAATGAATGGTGAAAAGTTTTATTGCATATAATCAGGAAATAAGAAATACAGGGATAGGAGTATGGAAATTTATCTTGCCCTGCTTAAAAAGAGAGAAGATGGGGATAGGAGAGGGGTGGGGTGTGATGGAGGGGAGGGTACATTGAGGGAAGGAGTAATCAGAATGCAAGGTATTAGGAAGTGGGGGTAGGAGAGTGTTGGGGAGAAAAATTGGACACGTTACAAAGTGAGGTAAAAGCAATTAGTATTAAAACAACAGACTGAATTAATTACTGAAAATAAATCAATGACATCTTTAGTTTGGAGAAAAGAATTTCAGTCTAAATTTCCTAGAGGAAGGTAACTTTGGGTAAAATGTGGCATTGATGGAAAAGTCAAGGTTTTAATGGTAAACTAGATTTTATGATTTCCATTTAATCAGGAACTAGAACATGTATAGAAAGGCATGTAAGTCACTTAAGACTTGCCTCAAAAGATGTTCCTTAGCCAAAGTGAAAGTATAATCATATTTGAAACCTGGTTATTGGAACTTAACATTTTGGACTATTAAGTGACTGTTCTTCTGAGTCTAATTCAGGTATGGTTAGCAAAAAAGGTGATCTGAGCCTCCAATCCATGATGCCAGTAAGCTGATGAGATGCTGGTATAGACTGCATAGGTGATCTCAAGGGAAGGGTGGGAGAGCGGCTGTTCAGCATGGATTGAGGTGGCATTCTCCTGACTCAGTTTCCCCACTGGCACCTGGCATACTTTAAGCCTGACTGAATGCAAGTGGATAATCTAATCTTGCCTGGAATTGACATGAAGTTGGGGAAATATTGTATCCCTTCAATGTCTTTACTATTGGTGGCAATTCCCTATAGTCAAAAGGTTTATAAGCTTAATACCAGATCTATGCAATTATAGATTATGGGTAGGGGAACATCCAAGATTGTCTAAAATTAAGCTATTAGGCATAGGACTTTAGACCAACAACAAGTTAGGGTCCTTTAATTCTTTGTAATGCTGTGGAGACAATTAGGTCAAGAGCTTGTGAAGTTAGTAACATAAATATTATTTGCGTATCAATTGGTTAATGTTTAAAAAAAATTTTTTCTTATGCTTTAAAAAGAAGTATCACCTGACCTGTTTTATATGTTACAAACTGTGTTAAAAAATAAATAAAAATAAAAAATAAAAACCAAAATAAAAAAGAGGGAAAAAAAGAATCTTTTAAAATATATTTTCCAAAATATATAAATAAAATATATAAAGTAAAATATATTTTCCAAGTTTTCCCAAAATTTGGAACAGACTATCACATTTGTTGACTGAAGTCTTTGTTCTCTCTAATCCACTATGTATATTTCTGCAAAATTTTTATACATAAAACTGATATAATCATGTCTCCCCTCTACTCTGAACATCCTCCACAATTTGGTTATAATCCACCTTTCCAAGCTTGCTACACATTGTTCTGCTTCACACAATCTTATTTATGTAACTGGCAAGCTGGTCTACTTCCTGTTCTTCATATGTGATATTCCACTTTATGTGATTTTGCACAGGCTGTTGCACATGCCTAGAATTAATTAATCTTTCAATCAATAAGTAAGCATTTATTTAGTACCTCCTATGTGCAAAAAGCACTTGGAATAAAAAGATAAAAATACAGCAGTCCCTGACTTCTAGGAACTTACATTGCCCCCCTCCCAGGGAAACAATACGTACAGTTATTTATACTCGAAATATACAAAGATAAATCCAACAGACTTACAAATCTAAGGAGGCTCTATCCGCTGAAGGCATCAGGAAGCCAGTTAGTCAGACAATAAGCATTTTTTTTAAATCTCTTATGTGCCAGTCATTATGCCAAGGGCTGAGGATGTAAGGAAATGCAAAAGATATTCCCTGCTGTAGTGGAGCTCATGGTCTAGAGAGAGACATGTAAACAACGATGTACAGACAAAATATATACGAGATAAAGCAGAGATAATTAACAGAGGAAAGGAGCTAAAGTCAAGAATTATCAGCAAAAACGTTTCGTGTAACAAGTGGGGTTTTTAGCTGGGAGTTGAAATAAGCTAAGAAATTCAGGAGACATAGATGAAGATAAAGAGAAAAGGCATTTGAGGCATGGGGCACAGTTAGTGAAAATGAACACAGTGGGGAAATGGAGTATCTTGTTGAAGGAACAGCGAGACCAAGGTAATTTGATCATAAAATACATGGGAGATAGTAAGGTAAAAGACTATTGGAAAGGGAAAAGGGTGTTTGTTTCCAAAAGCTTTTAAATGCCAAACAGAGAATTTTATTTTCATTTGAAGAAGTGATAAGAAACCGCTGGAGTATATTGATTGGGGAAGGCAAAAGAGAGTTGATACAGCCAGATCTTTGCTTTAAGAAGATCACTTTGACAGTGAAGTGGAAGGGTAACTGAAGTGGAGAGAGTTTTTAGTCAAGGAAACCAATCAGAAGCTACTGCAATAGTTCAGACATGAGGTGATAAGAGCCTGCACCAGGGTGCTGGTGGTATCAAAAGGAGAGGAGGATATATGATAGATCCTAAACAGGTGAAATTGGCAGGTCTTGGCAGCATATTGAATTTTAGAAAGAAGATGAGAAAGAGAAGTCAAGGTTGATATCAAGATTGCGAGATTGAATCACTGGGAGAATGATGATTCTATTGACAATGATAAGGAAATTAAGAAAGAGAGAAAATTTGGGGAGAAAAGATAGAGTTCAGTTTTATACATGTTGAGTTAGGAATGGTCTCATATAGGAGGTGGCATTTGAGTTGCGTCTAAGTGGAGCTAAGGGTTCTAAGAGGCACGATTGAGAAGGGTATATGTTCAAAAACTGAGGGTAAAGTGGAAAGATTAATGGATTTTGAGTCAGAGAACCTTTATCAAATTAGAGTTGAAATTATGCTTTAGGCAAGTCATTTAATATATTTTGGCCTCATTTTCTTCAACTATAAGACAAATAGGTAAGAACAGAAGACCTTGAACTTTAATTCCATCTGTATTTCTGTTCCTGTAAAGTTTAGCCCAATCTCTATGAAATATCTTTCATATCTGGGTAGGAAAAAGATGGGTTCAATATTGCATACTTTAATATTAAAAAAGAAGGAGATTGTAACAGGACCCTGAACTGGCACTAGTTTCAGGACCAGATGATGCATGGCAACATCATTGTTCATACAAATTTTCAGGGCAGAGAAGAGTACTTACAGTCGTCACAAGAGAGCTGGGGCCCTGGTCTCAGTTCAAGGACCTAGAGGAGTATTAGCGTTTGCAGATACAAGGGAGTAGAGGCCCTTCCTGGGTAAGGACCAGAATACACTCCAGGAGAGCAGTGACCACATCTCTCTAGGGATTACACCACCTTGGAATCATTAAAAAGTTACACATACCAAGAACTGGTTCTGAAAGCAGCACTATAAAATAATAATAATAACAAAATTTATCATTTTTTAAAGCCTGAAGATTAGGAGATTCTGCTTCCCCACACCCACAGGAGCAGAATCCAACTTCAACATAAAGCTCAAAGTCAAGAAATAGGTGAGAAAAAAGGGCAGACAATAATGACAGCAAAAGAACCTTGTCATAAAATATCTATTTTGGTGACAGGGAAGATCAAGACACAAACTCAGAAGGAGGCAAGAACATTAAAATAACTAAAAGTAAAAACTCTTAAAAAATGCAATTTGGATACCAGCCTAACAATAATTCCAGAAAGAGGTAAAGAAAGAGATGAGTGATAGAAGAAAAATTGGAAAAAGAAATGAGTGGAATGCAGTAAAATTAGGAAAATGAATTAACAACTTGATAAAAGAATACAAAATACTGAAGAAACTATAATCTTTACTTTAAAAAATCACCAAATGGAAAAAGAAGTACAAAGACTCATTGAAGAAAATAATTTCTTAAAAATAGAAATGGGCAAATGGAAACTAATGACCTCACTAAAGACATCAAGAAATTATATGACAAAGTCAAAAGAATTTTTAAAATAGAAGAAAATGTGTAATATCTCATTGAAAAAAAATGACCTGGAAAATATATTGAGGTGAGAAAATTTAAGAATTATTGGCCTACCTTAAAGCCATGATCAAAACAGAAGAGTGTAGATAAATATTTCAAGAAATTATACAGGAAAACTGCTCCAATATCTTAAAACCAGAAGGTAAAATAAAAATTGAAAGAACCAACTTCCTCTTCAATAATTGATAACATGACCAATGCAATGAATGACATTTATTTATGATTAATCAGAAAATCTTGGAATCAGAAGAGTCTCTAAAAGTCATTTCATTAAATCTGATGTCATGTGCCCATTATTTCCGTAATATCCCTATCCAGTATGCCCCTCCAGTAAATTTATGTTGCAATTTCTCTAGTGAGAGGGAATTCATTACCTCAGAAAGTAGTTTATTTCATTTTCATTATTAAAAAAGACTTTTTTCCATATTTATTAATTCCAAATCTATATCCCTGAACTGCTATACATCAGTTATAGCTTTCCCCATCAGAGCAATGTAAATCCAATTTTAACAGTTTTTTGTTGCTAGAGCTTTTTTGTTTTTGTTTTGCTTTGTATACATACGTACACACACACACATATATATGTATATGTATATATATATAGATAGATAGATATATCTACATCTATTTATCTATCTATCTATCTATCTATCTATATATACATATATATGTCAAGTCAAAATATGTCTACCTGACCTTTTTGGTAATTGTTAGCTCTCTTTTCTGGATCAATGAAGAAAATATTTGCCCTTCAGACATTTACAGAACACTTTTCTGTCCATCCCAAATCTCTTTGTCTCTGGGAAAAGTATCTCAAGTTCTTTCAAAAGACATTAGTCTATGACATAATACTGAATTCCTTCATCATCCTGATCATCTCCTCTGGATGCATAGAAGTTTGTCAGTGTCTATCCTCAAAGGTGATGGTAACCAGGAATAAATTTAGTAATCAAAAATGCCATCTAACCATTGCGCCAGGCACATTGCTATGTGATATCTAATTCTGAACATTTCCTATTAGCACAGCCTGAATGCCTTAGTTTTTGAGGCTCATGTCAAACTGTTAAAGCATTTTGAGTTTATATTTAGATAAAACCTATATGTACGATTTCACTCCCAAATGAATGTTGTCAATCCGTGCCTTCCCCTTCTGAACTTTAGGAGATTTTTTTTCCAGCCTAAGTAAAGAATTTTACATTTATCTGTATTAAGTTGATTAGGGAAGGGCTGAACATATGTTGCTCTTAAAACAGAATATTATCATGCTATAAGAAATGGCTAAATTGAAGAATGCAAAGAGATATGAGAAGAGGTATAGAAACTGAGACAGTGAAATAAACAAAATTAGAAATATAATATAAGCAATGACTATAACAATGTTAAGAAGAACACTGAAATAAACCCAGTTAAGGAACCTGCTGGTGCAGTGGGTAGAACAGCACTGGATCTGAAATTGGAACACTTGAATTCAAATCCAGCCTCACACATTTACTAGTTGTGTGACCCTGGACAAGCCCTTTAACCTCTGTTTACCTCAGTTTCCTCAGCTGTAAAATGGAGATAATAAGAGCACCTAGCTCACACAGTTGTTATGAAAATCTAATGACATAATGCTGTACAAAGCACTTAGTGTAATGCCTGGCACATAGTAGCTACTCTACAAATTCTTAATCATACCCCCTTTTCCACCCAAACCCAGACATTATGTAATTATAGCAACCAATATCAATCCTAAAGAAGAAATTATTCCTCTTTTCATTGGAGAAGTGAAGGTCTGTAGATGGAGACTTTAATGTGTTGCTAGATGTTTGAGATGCATTCTGTGGTTTTATTTCTTATTTTTTTCTTTATTAAAAATCAAGAGTCATAATGATCAAAGAGGGAAGAGTGTGAGGTTTTGTGTGAAGAATTGGAAATGACTATGAGGTAACAAAGAAAAGGCGTCACTGATTTTTAGTAGTACCATTTTGGTAAAGTCTGGTACTTTACCTTTCCATAAAGAAAATATTTAATGGGATGGGATGTTTTTCACTGAACCATTTTGAGAGAGCTCAAAAATGACAAAATGGGAGCTATTTCTTGATTCCAGAGCTGTGATATTCAACAAATTATTTACTCAATATATATTTAGGTGCATAAACCAGGTGGCTACAGCGAAAATGGGTGTGTCTTTTGTTATAAAGTTTTATCCTCATGACTTGAGGTATGCCTATCACAATCCCCACCCCAAGCCCCCAACCTGGAACTAGAATGAGAGCTGACTTAAGAATCTTGACATCTGTTAAAATAGAGGTAGCTAATATAGAAAATATCAGACCTCTAACTATAACCTGCCCAGGTCTGCCTTTTCCTATGTCTGAAAGTGATTTCAAACAAATTTTACAGGTATATTTCTGAGGTTCCCTTTGGAGAAAACTTGAGCTTTCCTTTCTTCTTGAACTGGTAGAGTACCATTGCTATTTCTACTGAAAGGAGTTTGAAAATATATTTTATTCTTTATTCTAAAATGTGCTTGCTGTTAAATCAATTGTGGGATATAGCATAATCCAGTTTTCAATTATTTTCGTTGGGTGCATAGAAATGCCACAATCAGTTATTGTTTAAAAAAAATGCCAACCTCAGCAGTAAATTTTGAAAATGTTAATTTTATCTGAATAATCATAACTTTTGTAGTCTACCTGAATGGTTGAGAAGAGGTTCTCTACATCAATTTCATGATCACTTTGCTTAGCAAATTGAGCTGTTTGAAGAGGATATAATGGGTATCCTGTCAATCTTATGTCATTCCACAACTAGAAATTAGTGCCTCCTTGTATTTCATATGTGAGAATGTGAAAGCTGCAATCGTTATTGTCATACAGCATTTTACAGGTTACTAGTGTTTGTGGGAATGCTGACATTTGTAAACTGAAATTAAGCGCACAGTTATTGCTGAAAGCTATTCAAGTTCAGTCCTTCTGACCATCTTATTATAAGTATTAGAAGGGTTCCAAAAACTGACTTTCTAAAAACATGAATATAAAGGATTCTTTTTTTAGTTTATATGTACTTAACTTTTGCTTTCCATTGTCCTTTCAAAATCTTTATGTAATCCAAGTTTAAAGAAAGGAAATGGGATGAAGCTGGCAACCTTACCATCCACAAAATGATCAGCTTATGAGTTGCATCCATTTCAACTTGACCAAAAGCCAGCTAGTACATTTTTGGTGATGAATACAACTTATTCTTACATTTTTAGCATCTATGATTTTATAGTCTGTCACTAGAGGACACAGTATAACTTTTTCACTAGAGAAAATAAAAGAGGAAAAGCTTTAAATTCTGTTAGATGTTCTTTGAACTAGGGGAAGAAATTTCTAAAGCAATACAAAAATGCTTTAACTATGGAATGAGAAAGGAAATAAAATTCCCCCTCAATAATGGGAAAATAAAAGAAACCCAAATAGAGTCTATGAAATCTTTCTACACTCCTATCAAAGGTTTGACTCACCTTTTAAATCTCACCTACACTTGCATTCTTGGAGAAAATTCAACCTTCAGACCCACATTGCAAATCTGTCAATCTAACTTTTCAAAAGTTTGAGTTTATATTCAAGCTTAGAACATTGTTGCCTGTATACAATGACAGACCTAAATATGGAATCTAAATTAAAATCTACCTAAAAATAATTCAATGACCCCACAGCTCAGTGAGTTGATAGTATGCATGTTTTTTTTTTTCTTTTTGCTCTTTCCATCTGTTGCTAAGATTAGGGATTAGTCAGCCACTGTCAGCAGATATGTTAAGTGATTAGCATATTAACTGTAATTCTTCCATCCTTGACACCTTATGCTGAGCAATATTTAAGGTAGTATGTTACTTGACTGGAAGGTCTACATAATAAATGTTGTGGAAATTATTTAATTAAAAAAAAAGGTAATGCTATAGTTGAATGCAGATTTAAGCCAGAATGAAACCATTTTGAAGTCTGAAGATAGGGTTTGATTTTCCTTACATCCGCTTATCGATATTTCTTATCACATAGCCTCTTGTCAGATATATCAATATATAAAATACATTTGGAAGAAATGTATTTTACCAGGAATCTGATTTATTGAAACAAGTTGGTGAATAATATCTCTGCAATATCTATGTCTATTTTTGAGTAAACATCAGGTAAAATCATAGTTTTAATAAAATATTAGGAAACAAAGGAGGGGAAGAGTGAAGGGCACCTTTTCCTTTACTTTTCATTATCCATTACTCACAGCAATCCCTTCACTATGGCAAGAAGATCAACTGATCAAATTAGGGTTGTCAGGACTCCCAGATAGTCATGTGTGGGACAAGGAAGGAAAGGATAGAGTCCTCTAAGGAAGAAATTAGATTTTTCTCTGATATGTACATGTGTATTTATGTGTGGATAAAAATATACATATTATGAATATTACATATAAATAAAATATATGCTTATATATACACATAAAGTTAATGTGTAGTTTATTCAGAATTTATGTTCAGCAAAATTGAACCACATGTTTACATGTGTGTATATGTGTATGTACATATAAATATATACATATATACATACACACACACATATATACACAATGTGTGTGGCAGGGAATACAAAACAAATTAGATAAACAAAACTAAACTAACTTGAATTTATATTTGTCCATCCTTAGGTTCTTGCATTTTAATTAGATTTAATTTGGAAATTGAATTATTTTCTATTCATATCAGCAGAAACAAATAATAATGATAACATCTTTTTTAAAATATGTCCATCTCTGAACAGGAAAAGCAAATATAAAGGGAAAAACTGTCACTTAGCCTGTGATTGAAGCCAAGCTAAATCATTCAAGCCAAAATAATCAGCATCTTTTTTAAAATAATTAAATTACCCTCAGGTTTTGTCTAGAGCACAGTTCTTTAATCTTCTGTGTGTATACCATGGATATATTTGACAGAATTATATATTTTTTCATGTAATGTTACACTGAAACTAAATTATGTCACCATAGGCAAAATAAAATATAGAAATAAGGAAATTATCCAAATAAGAAAATTTATAACAGACTTCATAAGTTAATTTTACATCAAAATATGAAAGAGTTGCTTTATAGAGCTAAACAACAGTAATAATGAAATGACTCTGGAAAAATATAAGGTCAAAATTACATGGGACATTGCAAAAGTAAAAATGAGGAAAGATGGGAGGCCTAGCAGTACTGGATTTGAAAGTACATTACAAAGCAGTATTTCCAAAATTATGTGCAGCTAGTTATAAAAGAGAAAAGTTACTCAGTGGGATAGATTTAGTATTAGAAGTATACAAACTTCGTAGCACAATATTTGATAAACCAACAAATACATCCAAAGTGAATGCAAAGAAAAGTAGTCAAATAAAAAGCTGCTGGAAACTTGAAGAACGGAAATTAGGCAGATAGTATATTCAGATTAATATTTGACAGTATGTATCATGGTTAGCTCCAAATGGTTGCATGACTAAAAGCCATATTTTAAAGGAATTAGAAAAACAAACAAGGAAATAACTTTCACAAGCATTGATTAATATGCTTACCATATGCCACACACTGTTCTAAGAGCTGAGGACACAAAATGTGGCCCACAAGAAGCTAACAGTCTATTTGAAGAGAAGGCACTCAAACAATTGTGTACACAGGATAATTTTGAGGGAATCTCAGTGGAAGACAGGAAGCATTAAGGTATATGAGGAACAGACTTTTGCAGGAGATTGGATTTTAACTGCTACTTGAAGAAAGTCAGCAAAGCCAAAAAGGAGAAATAAAGAAGGAAACCATTCCAAGCAATTCTTATAGAGCAGTCCCATACTAGGCTATTCCAATGGTTAAGACTTGGGAGTTGAAATGAAAATGGAAGGGGGGGGCAGAGGGGAAGGGGATCATACTGATAAGAGATTAATGGAGCTATTAAGCTAAATGCTATATTGATTAAGATAAAATTATATTTCCCCCTCCTCCAAGGTCACTATGGCAGACACTGAAAATCATGAAAGAATCCCCCCAATAGCTGTAGCATGACAGTGAAACCTCTACTATTAAGTATGTCATTGGTGGGACTTTTATATCTCAGGTATGAAGGAAGTAAAAATACCATCTGACCCCCTTAAAGGACTAACCCAGTTATTATAAAATAATGTCACTCCTACTGTAACTTTGGACAAGACAGGAACTCTTGAACAAACAAGATATAGAGAATTTATAGGAGATAAAATGGAAAACTTGGATTACATAAAATAGGGAAAAAATTTTCAATGAATAAATTCAGTGGAGCTCAACCTAGAAAGGAAACAATTGGAGAAATATTTTGCAGAAATTTTTCCTGATAAAAGTCTGAAATCCAAGATATATAGGGCCCAATTCACATATATAAAAATTAGAATCATTCCCCACATGGGGGGGAAAGGAATGTCATAAGATATATCTAAGAAATTTGGAGAAAACACCAATCAACAATCTTTGAAAATATTTCAAATCATTACTAATAAGAGAAAGATAAATGAAAACAACTCTTGGTTTCCACTTCATACTCATCAAATTGGAAAAAAATTAGAAGAAAAATATCAATTTTTTGAGGGGCTACAGGAAAACAAGTGTGATTGCACTTTAAATTGGTTCAGCCATTCTAGAAAGGTATTTGTAACTATACACAAAATTCATGAATATTATTATATTATTCACTGATTCTATTACTATGCATATATTTCCAAAGAAATCAAATGAGGGAAAGGAAACATTTACAAAAACATTCATTACATCATTTTTTGACTTAGTAAAGAACTAAAACCTAAAAGGGTATCGCTCTGCTGAGAAATAGATGAATAAATTATGATATATAATACCACTACTGTCAATGACAACAAAAATGGGGGGAAAACCAGTTACTGATCTTTTTTTAACACAGAGGAGATCAGCAAGAAAGAACTATAGGATCACAGCTAAGTAGGGCCAGTTTGAAAGTTATATGTTCAATTTATCATATATTTTAAAATAAAAGCAAGCTATATGTAATAGAGATCCACAATAAAATTTATTTTTCTGTTCCACTAAGTTTTTGAAACACCCATTTCCTTTTCGTATTGGTTAAGTTCAGAATAAAAATTGCGTAGAACACAAGAAACTTTAGAGTAAAAGCAAAAAAGGAGTTTTGAAATGAATATATTGAACATTATATATCTTATTAAGAACATCTATTATGATAATCATGATTTTATCTAAATGGTAAAACAAAATTAAAAAAAAAAACAATACTTTTGACTCAAAGTCTGAAGATTTGGGTGCCTGGAGTAATTATTTTGCATTTTATCTGTTTTGCACAATTTAAAGCTCATGACACTTACCTGGCTCCAAACCTGGATGTTCTTGAAGACTGGAAGATAAAAGAGACAGAATACAATTATTAAAGTTGCTTCCAGCTCTAAGATTCTACTAATTTAATTATTCAAATAAAGTGTTAGAATTATTTTAACAGAAATAGAAGAAAATGTGTAGATTATCTTAATTTCACAGTATACTTGAGAGAAGAGAATTGAAATGATTCCTCCAAGGCTTCACAGTAAGAGTCAGAAATCAAACTTAAACTTCTAATACATATTCCATGATTTTTTCATGTGCAATGAACCACAACTCTTAGAGGGCAGGGGAAATGTCTTTTTTATCTCTGTGTCTTTGTACATCTAGTATATAGCTTTGTACAGCGATAAATGTTGAACTGAATTTTGAAGTGAATTTTTAGCTCATCTGTTTCTTTTAGAAAACCAAAAAGAACATTTAAAACTAAGTTGCAGAACCATTACTACAAAACCCAAATGAGAGAGTTGTTTATGTAATTATGTAAAGAGCCTATGAATATTTTGTCAGAAAGTATTTGCCGGTTATTTACTGAGACAGTCTGAAATTCACTAGATATTAGGCAACTTTTTCTTCACTTTCAAAAATGTGGAATAAAGTCATTTTAGTATTCAGTCTCATTAGCAGTAAAAGTATTACAAATGAATCAAATTGGATGTCAAGCTTGTTCTATTTTTTGATGCTTCTCAAACGAAAGAATTCAAATTGCAAACCAGGATGAATTCTGAGAGTAAATTTGTTTCAAATCTTAAATCTGTAAAAAGCAAAGTGGCACTAATGACATATCAAGATAAAATCCTTTCTTAATTACAGTCTTGATAACTTTGAGATATGACACTAGCCAGACTATTAAAAATGTTATAGTTTTCCAGCATAAGATTGTATTTATCAATACAGTGTATTTGCTATTATATCTATTTCTTAATCTAAGAGAAAGTTTATTAAGAACAAAATAATAGACTATTATATAGCTTCAAAGAATAAAGGTATTCAAAGCAGTTAACCAAGAGTTTCAGAGTATCCCTATTAAGCCTACAATAAAGGTGCAATGCTAATTTGGAGATAATTTTCAAGAATAGAAAAATTTATTAATTAGTACTACTTTAGTAGGGTGAGAAAGGACTATAGGAATGAGTAAATAATCTTAATTGTAGAATAATTTAAAGAAATAGAGTTTTGTTACCTTCAAGCACATCTAGAGATTTCAAGTAGTTTACAAAACTGTAGACTTTAGCTGACTTGCTTTTAATCTGTTGACAATGTCAAATTAGCATATCAATGGTTTGTGTTCCAGACAATACTTGAAAAATATTTTAAAATCATTTTTTTCTCAGTAGTAACTTAAATGTCTCTTGAGATTTTCTCTTACATTATGGGTTTGCAAAGAAAGCTCTTTTTCAAAACCTCAAAATAAGTTTGATTGCAGTTGTTTTGTCAGTATTCCCAGTAATTAGGAGTCAGTTTACTAGAAGCTATGTTATAATAGAAAGACCTAGATATCATTAGAAGACATTATTAGATACCCCAAAGTATAAAAACAAAAAAAAATAGCAATAATAACAATAATAACATCATTATATCAAGAGTTATTTATCTATAATTCATGGGTTTTTTTAAATATTAGTATCTTTAATAGAATTATTTGCCTTTGTATTCAGACAGCCAAATGATATCATGCTTCCACAAAAAAAGTCCTTAAGTGTTATAGTTCTTTAGGATTTATAAAATATTTTATATCTGTCATTGGATTCTTAGAATAAATCTTTGAGGTAGGTTCAATCATTATTCCCATATCATAGATGCAGAACTTGATAATGATGAATATTAAATTACTTGCTCAAGGTCAGAGAACTTGCAATTATCTGTGTAAGGACTTCCTGATTCCCAGTACATTGATCTCTCTACTACACCTCCTTGGTGACTTCAAAATACAAAACCATTCATATAAATAGGAAAGTTTTTAGTTATGTCTTGTGATATCAAATATTAACGAATTAGTAATATGTCAGTATAATGTTGGATATTGTGATATAAACTTCTAGAGAGTTTTGGTTTAAATATCTATAGATTATATCCTTGCTCACTATTGAATCATGGTTAGAAATATTTATTTTATCAGTGTTCTTAAAATATTCTCATTTACTAATTCAACATTCTGGCACATTATCTTTTATCATCTTAACCAGTAAGTTCATTTAATTATAATGAGAAATTATGGCACAGTGAAAAAGACTAGCGGTAGTAACAAGGGAGCAGAAGGTAAGCCCTGGACAGTTCACTAAACCATTCTTTATTTCATCTCACAAAGCAAGGACCACTGTGGTAGCAACTACTTGCTAGAATTGTTATAACATCCTAATGAGCAAGTATATGCAATGTACTTAACAGATATTAAACCACCATGTAAATATCAACTATTGTTACATAGATCATAAACAAAATGTTTTTTTAATTTTTTTTTAAACTGAAAGACATAAAAGCTAGTGTCCAATTTCAGAGGAAGTAGAAATCCATTCTTTCCTATACTTCTTTCATAAAATGTTGATCTTCTAGAACCACACATTAAAATGAGTTTTCATTTCATCCCAATAAAAGTGGCAAATATAATTGGAAGAGGTATAAGAATACATCTTATTGGCGACAGAGTTACGGAATTACAGTCAACAATTGACTAAGCTATTTATATTTTTTTGACCTAGCGATCCCATTACTTGTGATAAATATTAAGGAATTAAGAAAAATGAAGATTTTGTATGTGCCAAGATATCGACAATATTGTTGCAATAAAAAAAGGAAAGTAAAAATAAAAGAAATAGGTGCCCATCAGTCAGTCAGGCAATAAGCAATTGTTGAGAGCATCTAATATGACAGACCCTGTCCTAAATTCTGAGAATACAAAGACAGAAAAATAACAGTCCATGTTCTGAAGGAGTTCATAACATAATGGGATAGACAAAAGGAAAACACCTTTGTACAGACAAAAGTAGCAAGGTAGCCTGATAGATAGAGTACTGGGCCTGTAGTCAAAAAGATTCATCTTCCTGAAATCAAATCTAGTCATAGACACTTACTGGCTGTGTAACCCTGGACAAGTCACTTAACCCTGCTTTCCTCAGTTTCCTCCACTCTAAAATGAGTTGGAGAAGGAAATGGCAAACCACTTCGGTATTTTTCCCAAGGAAACCTCAAATGGAGTCATGAAAAGTTGAACATGAGTGAAAATGACATACACATGCATACGGTAGATTCTTAATAAAGGTTTATTGATTGAACTGAAGAAGAACACTGTAAGTAGAAACGGGAAAACAATCTACAATGATTACAGTAACTTAAATGAAAATAAAATAATACCAAAATGTGGCCGAACACTCCATTCGTTGTAATGACTAATCTTTTTCTCAGATAACTAATGATGAAATACTTCTTGCTTTCAAGTAGAGAGATACGTGACGATGGATATAGAATGTTGTATATTCTTTCTGACTTGGTGTCTGTGTCAGCTGATTTCACTGAAGTATTTTTCTTTATTATGAGGTAAGATTCAATGTCAGGGAACACATATCAGAAAATAGTGATGAAAAAACCTCAATAAAACATTTTTTATGGTACTACTCTACTAACATTCTAGCTGAACCTGTGCATTCTGTCTTTTAATACTTTGAGTCAGTCTCCATTAGCTTAATTGAAAGGAGCTCCTAAATAGAAGTATTTGTTTGTTTTATGCCAAGAGGAAAGTACTGTATAACTTCAGCGGGTGAAAAAAAAATAATTATTGATAGATTAGTAGGATTTAAAGCAGAAGGGGACTTTGCAATGATTTTTCTTAATTCTTCATCGTGCAGGTAAGAAATCTGAGGCCTATATCAGGTTAATTGATTATCTCAGAAGGCAGTTAGTAGAGTCAAAATACGATAAGACAAAGAGCCAAAACTGAAAAACAAACAATCCTGACACCAATTGTGTGCCTCCATAACCATGTAGTTGGACAGATGTGCAATTTACATGATAGGCACTTATTTATTTTTTAATGAATTTGTTATAAAAAGAAAAAGGTTCCTTCATGCTTTCTATTTCAGTGACATGCAGCACTATACCTTCTGGAATTTTCCTTGGAAAGATGTAGATATGTTATATGACTTCTGTTTAGGAATATTCCATTATAAAGATATTTGCTTCATATTAAAAGAAAACAAAGTATCAGCACCTCAGGATTCCTCCTTGTCTCACACATTTTTTGAAGGGAAAACAGTTTCTATTTCTCTGCATGTTATTTGCCTCTAATGAAGACATTTTCCCCACAGTTCTTTTTAAATGCTTCCAGATAGTTTTCTGGAGAAGCCCAGGAAGACAAAAGGGTTGTTTGCCTTTTAGGTAAGCAAAGAAGAGACTTCTACCTCTGTTAGACCCTTATTAACTCAGTAATGAAACTGAAAGCAAAAGTAGAGCTTGGAATTCATCTCAGCCTAAGGGACTCCTTTGTTTGTAAATATAAATGCTTGGTTTTGCATTTTTTCTCTCTCAGCGACATAGGGGAGGACTGCTTTATAAGCCAAACACATTTTCCATCTCCTTCCAATCTGGATTTTATCACAATTTCTTTGTGTAAAGGGTGGGGGCCTTGCAGGTGAACTGACCATAGTCCATTTATATGACAAAGATGAGTTTTAACAGCATGTTCTAGTTATTAGACAGCTGTTTATTTCCACAGCAGCCATAAGTGCTGGTTTACCAACATACTCCAGAAATTGATTACCTAAAACAGCTGCTCTTATTGGTTTCCAGGCCACCAATGTGGATCCATAAGCAAGTGGTAATAACCCTAGTGCCCTATGTGTGGGCAGCAGCTGTTAGTGACTTCAATTCCTGCCCCTGGCAAAATACACCTCCTCCTGCCATGGGGACTCAGCAGGAATCCACAGAAGCAAAGGAACGAGGTATGATAGAGATTGGGGCACAGCTGTAGGTGCCTGTTGGAGTAATGACAATGAATAACAATCTACTTTTGTTTTTCATTTTCCCAAGTGGGTATGAAATTGAGAATGAAAATATTCAGTTCATACAAACTAAAAAAAAGAGGAAAACAAAATATGCAATTTAGAGCATCGTTGTAATAAGCTGAAGCACACTGTGCTTTGTCAATGATTTCATTTTCTGGGCATTGCTCTGACAGTGAAGTCACATATCTTTAGTAAATAAAAAAGGAAAGGTAGAATATATTTTTTTCCATTAGACAGTTCTGAAGGGAGGACACAATGGGCAATTGGGGACATGGGGTCCTGCTGTTGATTTCATCTTTATTTCATTGAACTGACAACAAAGTTACCAATCTTTAACTCAGTGTGCACAAAAAGAATAACTAAACTTAATATATTTAGAAAAGAAAAAAATGAAAGGTGTTGGAAATTTCAGGACACTGTGTCTGATTCTTATTTTTTAAAAATCACAGCTGATGAAAAATAAAGATGCTTTAGTGATCACAAATGAAATATTCCTCTACATTGAAAACTGAGAAAATTTAACTCCATGGAATCTCATGAGGTAGAAATGATGCAGATATACTCAGACATCCCTTAGGTTCTGTCTTGCAACACCTCTGCCTATGTGTCTGATGTCATATGATTTTCATCATGGCAAGAAACCGTAACCAACATATGATTAATGTCTTTGCAAAATTACTATTTAAGATTTATGACCAATGTGAGGCAAATTTGAAAAAAAAAACATGAACAATATCTGTATTCATTAGAATAAAATTTGTCTTTTTAAAAAAAATAATAATGAAGATAGAATGTCTGTGTTTCAGTACAGACATAATCTCCATCATTTTATATTTGCCCAAATGTGTGTTTCTGAAATTATTATAAGGCAATCTGATTTCCATATGGATTTAATTCTAAGGAAATTTCAAAAACAAAATATATTATAAATCATTTGAAGGTGAAATTTCTAAATTGAAATTTCATTTTTTTACCCTACCTATTAGATCACAAAGTCGAGGGCAAACTTCTTTAAGGATTTATGTTATACCATGATTTTTATGTAGAGCAAGAGAAAGAATCATGGAATTCTAAAGTTGGAAGATTCCATAGGGTGCTAGTTCACATTTTTCATCTTATGTATATTGTAGTCTTCAGATATTAAATGCCTGGTTTAAGTTTCATAGTTATTAACTGAAAATATGGCTATACTAAAACCAGAAGCCAGATCTTCAGACTCTTGGTTCAGTGTTGTTTCTGCTATGCTCTGTTGCTATGTTATAATTTTTACTCAATAAAGACAGGACTGGATGTTATATTATATTAATGTGTCATATTCCTTTTTTATGTAAAAAAAATAAGGAAAAAAGATCTTGAAGTCTTCCCTGTGTTAGTAATTGTTTCCTTCTTCTTTCATACAAAATACACTCCTATATTCTAAAAAAGAATGTGTACTTGCTAAATATAAGTACATATATTTTGAACCAAAACATATATTCAAAGAAAATTTTGTTTGACTGTCTCAAATGCATGGGGAATATAACATCTAGATGGTAACAGTAATACTGTCATATAAGAGAACAGAAGGGAATATCTATTTACATTGTTTACTATGTGCTAAACTCCTTTTGCAAATATTTTCTCTTTTGATCCTCACAAAAACTCTGTAAAGTAGGGCTATTATTATCTCCATTTTACAGTTGAGGAAACTGAGGCAAACAGTGGTTAAGTGGCTACGATAGGATCAAACAGCTAGTAACTGTTTTATGAGGAATTTGAACCCATCTTCGGTCTCCTGAATCCAAGACCATAGCCCTATCTACTAGGCACTCCTACCTTCTGTAACATCCCCGACAAGTGGTCACATAGCCTTTAGTGAGGGGGCATCCAGTCTAACCCCAGATAGACTCTTCGATTATGCAACTAAATTTAAGAGTTTCTTCTTCACATTAAGCTGAAGTCTACCTATCTGAAATATACTCCATTGCTCCTAAATCAACCATCTTCCAAAGCCAAGCAAAAGTCTAATACCTCTTCAATGACTTACAAATATTTGAAGATATCCCTTCACCCTTACCCTAATTCTTTTCTTCAGATTAATGTTCCCAGCTCCTTTAGCTGATAGGTAAATGGCATGATTTTAAAGCTTTCAATATCCAGGTGACTTTCTTCAGGAAATGGTCAGTTATCAATGATCTATCTAAATTGTACTACACCCCATCTAGTACAATACTATGTGCTCGAGATGTTGTCCTATCATTGCCACACACACTCCTTGTCCTAGATATTATGATTCTTCTAAGCCCAAATTTGAAATTAAGAAGGTGTCATTCTAAGAAGGTGTCAATTCAAGTGAGCAAGGGGTGAATATGGTGCTAAGCCTTTGGATGACAATCAATGGAAAAAGAAACAAAGGTATCTATGTTACCATAGCAAATTATAGAGCACCTTCCCCTCAGGTATGAAAAATAATGGAAGACATTAACCACTTAATAGAAAAAATGGGTGAATATGAACCTACTAATTAAGTCTCTCATTTCAAAGAATAGATTAATATTTAATGCTTTAATGTCTACTTGGAAGGTATATCTCAAATGCAGTAACCCAGGGATCTGTTTTGGTACTTACATTGTTTCACATTTTTAGTGATGGCTTGGATGAAGTCATAAATGCCATCCTTATCATTTGTAAATGATGGAAAACTATGAAGTATAACAAATATAATAAGCTAAAATTTCAACATGAGAAGACATAGAGGAGCCAGACTCTCCCAAATAAACCATAACAAATTTTATCTGCAGAGTTGAATAACAGATAACCCAAAGAAAAACTGATATAATTTCCTTCATCTAATTCAGAACCACTCTGCATGCATCCAGAAAAATTTGGCCAGGAGAGGCTTAGGGAATAATCACACATGAGAAAGCCACCACGAATTCAGGTAAAGAGACAGAAGACTAGGAGAAGGGCTATATAGGTGAAGCATTTGAGATTTCTCATAAATGAGCTAGAATCACTTGGGTGAAAAAGAAGCTATGGTTGGAAAACCAGAATAAACTCTAGCCAGTGAACCTGAAGATACACAGTTCATAGAACATAGGGCGACAAGTCAGTATTGGTGCCATAAATCTCTGTCCTGAAGTCAGATCCTGAGCCTGAACTGTCAGAATAGAAGAGGACAAAGTCAGACCCGTAAATGGGATGACTTTACCAAGATAGTGTCCGCCAATGAATTTTTGGAGAGATGAGAACCAAAATGAATACAAAGACACCTTAATGTCTGAGTATCAGTGATAAGTCAGGGGAGGTAATGTAGGAGGCATAGGATCTGTGCTCTCTCCAGTAATTACTTAGGTATGTCAGGGCAATACCTAGAGATTGAATCAGTACTTGACTAGGGATCAGGGATCTCCAGCAAAGAAAAGAAGATAACAGAATTAATAGTAGGAGGTAGATCCTGAAGCAGACTTTCAAGACACTGAGATAGAAACCATGGACTGAGGCAAGGAGAGGGCACAACTATCAATCTCCTCACTTAGATCAACAATGGTAGGGAAATCCATGCTTCAAAAAGGTCAAGACCAAACCAGTCCTAACCAGTCTCCTAAGAGGCATCACAGGGATATGGCCAGAGAATAACATCCCAATGGAAGAACTGAGACTGGAAATAGTAAACAGAAGAAAACATTGAACACAATGAAGAAACACTATGTATTAAAAAGAATTCAACGATATGTTATTTACAAGAAATATACTTAACACATAATATTAATTCAGAGTTAAATTAAGGAGGCTAGAGTAGAATATATTATGCTTCAAGTAAAATCAAAACAACAATAGTAGCAATCATAGTTTCATCCAGTGCAACAATAAAATTGATATAGTTAAAGAAAACAAACAGAATAACTATATTATTCTCAGAGAAATAATAGGTAATGAAAAATATGAATGCTAAAATATGTGTACTTAATAATACTAGTCCTTTAAGGAAAAGTTAATCGATAATTCAAAAATCTAATAGTTGTTGACCTTGATATGTCTCTTTCAGACCTAGATAAATCTTACAAAAGGATAAAAAAAGTTAATAGTGTAGACAGAATTCTTGAAATTTTGAATATTATAGATCCAGAGATATTATTGAATGAATATTGAAAGGAATGAACATGTTTTTACCTGTGTATGCCACAGCAAAAATTGCTATTGCTGGTTCATAAAAACTCATCAATAAATACAGAAAAGTGAAAACATTAAATATAATTTACTGATACCAAAAAAAAAAAATTTAATTAATGAGTACCTTTGAAGAACATATTCAAACCAAAAGGCAGGCTAAACAATTTAATTCTGATAAAAGAACAAATTATATAATGAATTTATCATTTCATAAAAGAAAAGGTCAACACAATCTCATGCCAAGAAAGCTTCCTGAACAGAAGTCAGACAACCCAAGTCACACACACACACACACACACACACACACAACTGGGACAAATGGATGGGAAAACTGAATAGGAGTCTGGCAGAAACTCTGTTTAGAACAACATGTCATACTATTTATCACAATAATGTCCAAATAGGTATATCATCTAAGTATCAATATTCACACCTAGAGAAGAGAAAGAGAGAGAGACAGAGAGACAGAGACAGAGAGACAGAGACAGAGAGAGGCAGAGTGGGAGCAATCTGTGGATTGAAGATGATTCTACATAAAAGAGAGAAAGGATCATAGAAAAGGAAGTTAATATTCATATAATTGAAAAGAGTTCACACAAACAGAATCAGGACATTTAAAGTTTGATTTTCTGGGGAAATTTTCTTTCAAGAAAAGTTCTATGATAAAGATCTAAGAACAGGAACTATTCCCCAATAAATGATCCAAGATGAGCAGGTAGCTTTCAAAACCAAAATGCATATCAAAAATGTTGCAAATCACTAATAAGTGAAATGAAAATTAACAAAACTATGAGGTTACACCTAACAACCATGAGATTATTAAAGATGACAAAAAATGAAAATGATAATTGTTGAAGTTTGGAATGAGGGAACACAAACATTAATGGACTATTAGTGTATCTGTCCAGCAGTCTAACCATTCTGCAAAACAGTGTGAAGTAATAAACACGAAAGTCACCAAATAGCATAGCCTTTGACCAAGCAATGCCACTATTAATTTACTCTAAATACATCAAAGAAAATACACATATGTATAAAAATTATTTATGGTGGCATCTTTTTATAGAAAATAATTAGAAACACAGTGGGGGCCCACAATTTAGGAGACAGCAGAAAAAAATATGATATTCATGTAATGGATTATTATTGCACCATAAAAAATAAGCAAGAGGCAGCTATGTGGCACATTGGATAAAGCACTGCTTGGAATCAGAGAGACTCATCCTCAGGAGTTAAAATCCAGTCTCAGATACTCAATTGCTCACTTATAAAATGGGATAGAAAAGGAAATGAACTACTCCAGTACCCTTGACAAGAAAATCCCAAATGGGGTCATGGAGTCAGCCATGACTGAAACAACTCAACAACAACAGGAAGAAATATTCAAAGCAATGAACTGAAAAATATTAGTAGCAATTGTAGGACCTGATACAAGTCAAGGTGAACAGAACCAGGAGAAAAGTTTCTAGAATGTCTACATCATTGTAAAGAAAAATAAGTATAAAAAACTTAAGAGCTTTCATCAAAGCAATGTCCAATAATGATTTATAACAGTTTCTTGGCAGAGATGTGACAAACTTGTGATGCATAAGACAGGTTATGTTCATCCTTAATTTTCTAGCAGGACCATGACTTCAGAGAAATGATGACATGATACATATTTATCTTTGTTTTGCGTGAGGGAGGGCTGTGCAAGGTCACCAGCCTCACTTTTTCCTCCTGAGCCAACTGGATCCAGTGACCAGATATTCATTAGGATGGCTAGAGAAGGCCCAAAATGAAATGGAAGATCTTGACCTTTTAGGGTATGCCCCTTTCAGGTACTCCCTTAAAGTAAGGTAATGCCCATTCAGTAAAGAGATTTCTTTAAGAAGTAGTCAGGGGATGACTCCTTTAAATAGAAAAGAAAACATACATACATACATGAATAAATAAATTAATGAATGAGTAAATAAACAAAGTTGGAAGGTGCCTCAGGACCCTCAGGTTGTTTTTTTAAAGGGAGACAGTTACTGTTGATATTCACTCTAAGCTAGGAGCATCCAAAAAACAGATATTGAGTGGAGCTTGGGCAGAGACCCATCATTTTTCCATCTATGGACTTCAGAGTGCACTGGGTATAAGGTTTTAGTAAAAGAAAGAAAGAAAAGAAAGAAGAAGAAAGAAAGAAAGAAAGAAAGAAAGAAAGAAAGAAAGAAAGAAAGAAAGAAAAGAAGAAGAAAGAAAGAAAGAAAGAAAGAAAGGAAAGAAAGAAAGGGAAGGAAGGAAGGAAGGAAGGAAGGAAGGAAGGAAGGAAGGAAGGAAGGGAAGGAAGGAAGGAAGGAAGGAAGGAAGGAAGGAAGGAAGGAAGGAACAAAGAAACAAAGAAAAGGAAAGACAAGAAAGAAATCTAGCCATTAAACTCCAGATTAACTGGGCAGCTTCTGACTATCAAAATTTAGGATAAGGAAGGGGAGAGGGAGAGATTGAGAGAGAGGATGAGCTGAGTTACCGGCTGGCTCGGTCCCCATTCAGGAACCTAAGTCTGGACACTCACAGGTTGTGTTCATCCTTAGTTTTCGAGGAAAGACCATGACGTCAGAGAAATGATGACATGACTTGCACTTGACTTTGTTTTGAGTGAGAGAGGGCTGTGCAAGATTACCATTCTTACTTTCTCCTCCTGAGCCATCTGGATCCAGTGACCAGATATTCATTAGGATGACTGGAGACAGCCTACAATGCAATGGGAGACCTTGGCCTTTTAGGCTAAGGTCTTTTGCTTACCTAGACTTATTTGTTTAAATACAAGACTTTTAAGCATGTGTTTTGATGAGAGAGGCATAGGGAGAAGTGCAGAGTTTATGACTGTGATGTAAAAAAATGAAATTAAAAAAGACAGAAAGTAGCACTGGTGAATAACTTAAAATATATATAATAAATGAAGGAATTTTGGAGGTGGGGCACAGAAAAGTAGTGTAGCGTTACAACTACAATATTAATTCAAGATATACTTTTTAAATATATAAATATATAGCTTTCCTGTCCATATTTATTTCTCTTTTTTCTGTGCTTTGTATTGGAAAATCTCAATTTCATTGGTTTGTAACTTCATAATAATAACAAGGAATTTTAAATACAGCTAACATAATGAATAGCAAAATCAGTATACAAAAGGAACAAGAATATTGAGATGGATCTAGTAAAATGACATTTTCTTAAGAAGATATCTTGGACATGAGACAAAGTAAGCTATGTGTCACCTACATATCTTGGACTATGTATAATACTCATCAATCTGGACAGTAGGGTCAAACACGATGGTAAGAAATGCATAAGGGAATTGAAGCTGTTTATCCAAGACAAAAATAAATCTTAGGGAGGACGTGAAGGTTTTCTTCAAGTATCTGAAGAGTTATCATATAGAAAAGGGCTTGCATTTCCTTTGTTATATGCCATATCAGCAGACCATTAGTAATGGATAAGACACAAAAAGGTGAATGTAGGTTTCATATTAAGAAATTTTCTCTAGTAATTAGAGCTGCACAACAGTAGAATGAACTATCTTGAGAAAAGTCAATCCCTTTCCACAGAAGGTTTTAAAGCAGAGGCTACATAGGTATTTTTCAAATATTTTATCTTGAAAATTCCGTGCAAGTTGTTTATTGGACTGCATGGCTCCTAAGCTCTAAAATTCTGTGACTCTATAAAGTAACCTACTTTATTGAAACATAGATTTAGAAATAGAAATGGTATTTCAAATTTATTGAATGCTTTAATATTTTAAACAATCCTTTCCTTACAACTCTTTGAAGTGAGTCATACACAAAGTGCTGTGATAAGAATCTTGACTTTATTTCTGACTCCAGGAGTATTTTTCTGACAGTATACCTCCTACAAAATTGGGGAGGAAGGAAAAAGTGATAAATAGTGAATTATTTATCTAAAATATCACCTTTATAGTATTTTAAGGTGTACAAACACTTTTTTCTCAAGTATAACATAGCATTAGCTCTATTTTACAGATGAGAAGACTGAAGTTCCAAAGAGACTGTATCATTTGACCTAAATGATACAAACAACTTCTTGAATTGAACCCCCAAGTCTTCTGAATCCAAATCAAATGCTCTATCTAGAACACCAAACCCACCTTCTAACTATATTGAAGTCAGACTGTATCATTCTGGAAGCATTTTGAAGGCAAGGTTATTCTAAAGAAATTGATGTCATCTGGTGTAATAAGAATTGGAGAATTCTGGCTAGTGATTTCTGTGATCTCTGGATTCCTAGAGGAAGGAAAATGATCATAGTTTCAAGAGGACCTTTGTGCTCTTTCTTTACTGCCCTTTATCTATCTCCTCTCCTTTTTTCCTCCATGGTACTATCAAGTTGCTGGGATCATCCTCATGCCATAGCAGAGTACAGAATGGTCTCTGACAGTTAAGTTCAGGACTAGTAGGAATCTTGAAATTCTTCACCAGTTCAGTGACACCTAAAATTTTTCTTGAGGGATGATTAATTGTTTCAATTCACTATTAGCATAAAACTTCAGATGAGAGAAACATCATATTGATTTAAACTTTCAGAAAGTTAAAAATGATTTATATTTTCTTCTGAGTGAATGTTGATGAGAGGAAAGGAATTTATAGAAAAAAAAAAAAACTTCTCTTTACTTCACAATGCCATCTAGTAAGATAGCATAATCCCACTACCAATATATTTATTTTATTTCTCCTACTGTTGATGACAATCTTCAGTTGCTTATATGATTTGTCAGAGCAATATATGCTCTACACTGAGTCAATTAAATGAAGTGTTCAATAACCAACTGCAATTTTGCCTGTCCTTGGGACTCCATGGTGTAGTCAACAGTAGATAACAACTCTGGAATGATGGTGTCGTAGACTTTGTTCCAACATCTCAGTTAATTCACATGGAAGAGCTCTTCAGAAAAGCCACAGAGCTTCACCTTTGACTTTTGGATTCTTGGAGTTTATTTTTTTATTGTGAGTAGGAAGAATGATAAAATGATAAATGACATCAAGCCTTGGTATATAAGCAGGTATGATGAGCACTGATTCCCAGAGGACTTGAATTAGAGATCATAGCATCATAGATATGGAGCTGAAAGGGATCTTAGAGTCCTTGTCCTATTCCTTCATTTTACACATAAGGATATTGGGACCACAAGATGTTAAGTGATTTGCCCAAGATTGCACAGACAGTAAATGGAGGTGTAGAATTTGAATTCAGATCTTTATCTCATTTCCTTCTACAGTGCTTAAGTTTGCTTTATACAACTTTGTGCTGTCTCCAAATGTTTGTAAAAGTTAGATTGTTTTTTTTTTTTTTTTTAATTTTCCTTACTCAGAAACTCAAGTTTATGGAAATGCTGTTAGATACCCATTCTACTAAATATTTTAGATGGTACTTCTGTACACACAGTGCCAAAACATCCTGTCTTTTCTGTGGGAAACAGCGGCAAGAGATCTGAGAAACTGAAGAAGTCTTTGGCAATGTGGCAAAGTCAAAAAAGAAGAAGGTTTTCTTTGTTTTCTCATAAAGGACACCTTTCTCTTTTTGATGTGTAGGGACAGACTAATAAAAAGTTAAGAAATGAAATGTAAAATGTAAAAAAAGATCTAATATTTTTCAGAGGCTTATGCATACACAATGCTGTGCAGAGAATACTCTATGTAATTCATTGTAAGAGAAAATTATATATCCCAAAACAATAGATATCCTTGCTCTCAGTGGAGAAAAGTATAGCAACAAGATCAGAAAGTGGAGACCTCAAGCCTCATAGATATGATTTGAGTGGTGCCTCTCAAGATGAGTTCAAGAATAAAGGGAGAAGGTGGATATGAAAGTTGAACGACCAAAGGGTAGAAGGCTAGACATCTTTCTCCTCCTATTTCTCTTTCATTATCAGTTCTTCCTTCTCCTTATATGTTTCCTTTCTTCTCTTTTTTCCCTTCTATCTCATCCTTTCTTTTCCTACTCCTTTCTTCTCAATGAAAACAGTATGATGAATTAACCCTGGCTTGGAAAACAGAAAATCTACCAACTTAATACTTAGTCTTTAATAAATCACTTTATCCCTGTGGGCTTTAATTATCTCATTTGTATAATGAAATGATTGCTCCACATTACTTCTAGTGTCACCTTGTGTGGTTCCATTTTTTTTCCTCCTTTTCTAGTCAGAATTTGAAGGACAGAGAGCGAGTTTTGGGGTGTGTGTGTATGTGTGTGTATGTGTGTGTGTGTGTGTGTGTGTGTGTGTGTGTGTGTGTGTGTTTTGGGCAGAATGGGGAGGATCACTGTATGAGTCAGGGGAGCCTGACTACACTTGAGTAAACTGCTTTAGACAGGGGTCACAGAGCTGAATTCAAACTCTCTGACATTTAAAAGAAAGCATTTCCAACCTATAACATGAAAAGGAGGATGAAATACAACAGGGAAGCAGCAAGTCAGAGAGAGGTGTATAAATTTGATGAGCAGGAAAGGATGTAAGAAGTATGTTTTAAGTTGTCTCCAAGACAACTGTGGGAACCTTCTGTTTGCATTGGGGCTTGATGGTAAACTTTTAATTGTCAATCAAAAGCAGCTGAGCAACCTAAAAACTTCCATCTTTGGTTTTATCCTTTTCCCAAATATAGCTATATTAAAAAGGAAAAAGGTAAGAACCACTTGCAGTTTCAGCTTATTCTTTACTCTAGCATTCTTAACACTGTTATTATAGAACCATGGACTCTTTCATTTATCTTTTATGGTCCTACCTTTGGTTCTGTTATATGTATCTATGTAGACATGCATGCCTGTATGCATGTACATATGCATGTATAAATGCTTTGTGTATATATTTGAGTCTTTATTTTAAAACTTCAAAATTGGTCAATAAGTTTCCTGCGCATCTGTATTAATCACTTCAATTTCATTCTCATTATAATATTTCCCTTCATGACTTCTTAATCTCATTCTTGAAATCTATCTTCACATCCCTACTGGGCCAACTTCTGTCATGGATTTTTAGTAAAGTTGTCCAACCAATATTTTGAAAACCTTTGAAATTTAAGCTCCAAAGTCATGGTTGCATATCAGATTATACCTCCTTTTCCTCTTTCTCTATTAAGAAATCTAAGACACAGTAGGGACATCTCCTCCAAGATTTCCATGATTCCTTTTCACCAATTAGTTTTCCACTGCTGTGAATAAGACACAGAATAGTAATCTCCTTCAATTCTTACTCCACCTTTTGAACAATGATTTTTTTTTTAATTAAAGCAAGCCAAGAGATAATTAACTTCTCTGTTCTGGGCAGAAAGAGAACTTCAGAAGTTATATAAGCAATTGAAGTTCCCTGTAACTACTGTGTTCCTGAAACTCATCATCTCTTTCCATGCATTTCCCATTTTCAGGTAAACAAACCAACAGTAGGGGGGAGGATATCCTTATTTCCCTTCCTATCCTCTATGCCAGGATGCCCCAAACTCATCATTATGAAGTTACTGCCACAAAGTACCTTTTTCTCCCTATCTTTCTATCAGTATCCATATCCCTTTCCCCACCTTCTGGAGAAAAACAGATAACCCATCTTCAATACTGCCAATATTGCATTAGGAGGGTTTTCCAGAATCTCCAATCCATTTAGATCCTCAGACCTTCTCCTTTTCCCTCAATGGCTACTGGTAAGAACCCTCCATGCTCTTACGTGGGGAGTGGTTTGCTGCAGTTTTATGACTTTAAGCTGGTAAATAATTAAAGTAATGAAGTACAATGTATTATATTAACTGTAATGCCAAATATCACAAGAGATGTAGACAAAAATTGGAAAACGCAAATTTTTTTTTTCTCTTTCTGATTCTTCCTTCTTCTTCTTTTTCTCTGCACCTTCTCCCCACTGTGCCTTCATGGTGTTCTCTTTGGTCCAAAGCCTCCACCACACTCTTTCCATGTCTCCTTCATAATTCTGCCTATCTCCTTTATTCTGATCAAACCTCCAGTTCACTAAGCACTTGAATACTTCCTTAATTTTTGGCAACCATATCACTTCTCACCAACTAGTACTCTACATCACAGATGATAAGGAAAAAAGCAACATAATATTCTTCCCCTGTTTTGAGACTGACTTTGCAACTCTAGAGGAATCATAGACAGGAAGAATAAAGTTTGACAAAGTCATAGGATAATAGATTTAGAGCTAATAGGTAAGAGTCCATCTAGTCCAAACTCCATTTTGAAAATGAAGAAGTGAGGTTCGGAGAGGTTAAGTGTTCAGTAAAGACATGTAGTTAGTAAATAGAAGAGCCAGGTGTCAAACCCAGATCTCCTTACTCCAAATTTAACACTTCTGCCATTGAACCACAATTCTTCTCTTGTGTTTAAAGACACTAATTATGAATTAATTCGTGAAGAAGACAACCTTTACTATATTTTAAAAAGTAAGGAATATCAAAAATTTTAAATAAGTGAAATATTCTGTTTATCCTCACATGATCAATCAAGTGAATGTATCATAGAGGAGAATTCAGTTTATGCAGACCATAAAATTCCTTTGATTGCCTTACCTTCTAAATAACTTGTCTATATCATAATTTTAAATGTCTCTTATGATTTTCTATTTCATGCTAGTTAGTAAGGACTTAGTAAATATTTATTGACTAAGTAATGAAATTGCATACTATCTTTGGGCAAAGACCCAATATGGGTATATACATACATGGACACATACAAATGGATATATGTCCATATATACACCTATTTCTATATCCTCTAAGCATATACTACATGTACATTTACACACATGTATATCACTGCTATGCACACACAAATGCATCATATATAGATGTATGTGCATTTTATAGCTAGGTTTGTGTACATGGGTGTATTGCATGTCTACATGTGAATATGCATATTCATATAACTATACTTGCAACGTATGTCATGTTTACCAATGTGTAAATAACTGGGTAAATAGACATAGCTATATAAATATCTTTATTTACAGCTATATGAATTTTAGTCTAATTTTTTACCAGAAAGTTCAAATACATGATCACAATAAATACTTCAATTGACCATTTTTCTCATTGCTGAAGATGTCTCCCTCCAACAATGTAGACTGTAATCCATGTATCTATTTTCATTTGATAACTTTCTAGTAAGTTATGGTAAACCTGGATGAATGACCATTCTAGCACATATTTTTAAAGAAGCAAGTTAGTGAATGAAAAGCCTTTTAGATTGTATAGCATACAATTAAAGAAAGCAATTGTCAGTTTCATGACATATCTATGAGAAGTTAAATGTGCCAGATGCACAGCCTGTCCACAGCTGTTGTCATTTCAATCTTTTGTATTACATCCATTTTCTCTCCAACACTGACAGAATTTATAAGTGCAAAGAGAATTCATCAGAGTTACTCTTGTGTAAAACACAAGTATAGTAACTCATTGTTTTAAGCCATACATATGAGAATATCTCCTAGAAATAATCCCGTACAGAATGTTCAAGATGGCACATATGTTCATATTTGAACTTGACAGAAATATATACATTTTTTAAAGCTAATGCTAGGTATGGACATTAACATTCAAGAAAAAAAAACGTGCAGGTGCTGAAACTATTATATGCTAAATACTATTTTTCACCTATTTGCATGTATACTAGAAGGTCAAGGTCTATATAATGAAGGTAAATTCGGATTCTCCCCACTCTATACACATTGCTTTGTTTTGCAACATGCTTTTATCCAGTAGATTTTCATCCCACAATATAAATGTAGGAGACAAACTGGTAATACAGATGGAAAAGCATAAAAACCTATTTTTCAGGCCAAGAAATGTTCATGTGATTATCTGTAGATGGGCATAATTGCTGCTTTACAAGAGCAATATTAAGGAAGTAGAACCTAGACTGAGAAATTATTGTTTCTCATTTTTTTTTACTCTTCTGTCTTAAATTTTATAATCGCTACACTTTATATTTTTTCCTTTATCTAAATCCTAAATTATTTCACACTATTATTTGTCTCTGTACAGCTATTATTATTTGTGCTTATGTTTGTTTCTATTGCTTTGAAATGTTTATGTAAACCTTGTATCTACATAAAGATCTTATATATGAATATGTAGTTGTCATATTCACATTAAATTAGTTACATATGCTGAGAGAATTCAATTTCTGTCAAAGGGCCTATTCTCTTCACCAGTGGTGTTGATTGGCTAAACGGAAAAAGGATGTTTTGTGATGAAAAGGACAATGATCTAGAATCTCTTACAGCATAGGTCCACAAAATCCAAAACTATTTATGCCCTCTTTGTCGAAAGGAAAAGAAATGAGGTGGAGGGATGAAGGGAAAGGAAAAGGAAAGGGCAAAAAAAGGAAGAGGGGAGGAAAGGGAAGGGAAAAGGAGGGAACGTACATTTATTAAAAACCTGCTATTGGCTAGGTACTGTGATAAATACAAGGAAAAAGGAAGATGGTCACTGACCTAAAGTATCTTATATTTTATTGGGGAAAGACAGAATACAAAAATCAACTGTAAAGCAGAAGCAGAGAGTAGAAAGAAAGAGTCTGCAACAATGGCATGGATTTTAAGTACTGAAAAACTCCAGAATAGACTTGACAGGGGAATGAAGGTAGGACAGTCTCAGCCCTCTCATTAATGGAAATTTCAGAATGAATTCACTAAAAGGAAAGGGGAGGAAGGCCTTGAAGAATGATATTCCATGGTGAATAAGTTTAAGAGGTGGTAAGCTATTTTGAGGTGAGAAGGCCCCAGATGCTAATGGAAGTTCCACTTAGTCAGTAGTACATAGGTTTAGAATGGAATTCCAAAACAACTTAGGGAAAAAAAGACCCAGGTCCAGGAGGAAGATGGTCCAAAAATATAAGTTCACTATTCCTCAAAGTTAAGGTAAGAGTAATCATAGAGGGACACAGAATCCAGGTTGAGTGTGCCAACATCTGCTCCATATTCTATGACATCTGTATCATGAATAGAAAGTCTATCTATAGACTTAGATTTGGAAGAGAATTTAGAGGCTCCATTCCTAGATCCTACATTTTACAGATTAGAAAATCGAGACCTAGAGAGATGAAGTGACATTATTCAAAGTCATTCAGGTAGGAAGTGGCAAGGTAGAATCTTACTTTAAGTCTTCCGATTTCAAAGCCAGTGCTCTTTCCAGGAACCGTTCCATCTTAGGATTTTCGCTGAGAGCTAACCAAAAAGTAATGAGATTCACTCCCTTTTTTCCTTTCCTTAACCTCTTGCAACTTCCTTTAAAACAAAACAAAACAGCAACCATACTAAAATATTTTCATAATGGAAACAACATATTTTTAAAAAAATAATGATGCCATTCCCCAAATCATGTTCATAGACTATCTTTGATGATTTTTTTTAGATTCCATTAATAACTAACAGATGGAAGCCCATTGCATTGTTTCATAATTTGGACAATATTTTAAGCCAAAATTGGCATTACCCAGCTTAATTACCCAGCATAAACCCTTTCCACTTAATTTCTGAGTGCTCACTGTTTCTTAAAATGGAATACCTTCCCAAAAGACAAAGATATGCCACGACTGACAGTATTCAAAAGAAACTACAGGCAAAACCTAAACATTTGGAAAATTCACAGGCTAGTATTATCAAGTCCAAGTCCTTCATTTCACAAATATGGAAATTCAGGACTGCAGAAATGAAAAGACTTGGTCAAGATCATGGAGTTAAGTACATAAGAAAATATTTACAAACCCAGGGTTTCTGCTACCATAATCAGTATTCTTTCTTTACAAATTGGGAGCAAGAGTAGTAATCATGGGGGGAAAATGCTCCATCTTCTAAAGTGACCAACTATAAAATTTTACTAGAGATTAAATTATTTTTCTCTATTCATAAAAAGTGTTCATATTTATGGCCATACCCTTTATTTATTTTCATCCAAATTAAGAAAGTTATTTTGCTACATCTCTTACTACTGCATTATTGCTGAAAAGTTTACTTCAATTGAAATTTTTTTTTAATTTCTTAAATATTCACAATGCATAATCATTTTCATTCATGATGTCTTATACTCTAACAATGTAGTGTAATTATACACCAAGACTGCAATTAAATATCTTATCCAAATTCTGAGAAAAGAACTCAGGTCTCTAATGTTTAAAAGAATAACCATGTAAATTCTGTTGCCGAGAAATAAAACACACAAACTAAATTCCCTGCAATACCATGACTTTAAATTCATAAATATTCCTTTTAATTTGCTTGGGCCTAATAAGAATAAAATAATTGATAAATAATTTAATAAATATTTGCTGAATTAGAATTTAGTGTCACTAAAAATATTAGTAATACAAAGTGCCATATAAACTTTTCTTTCATTATGTATATATTCCTGAAATTCCACATAGGAATCAATTCATATGTTTAAATACTAAGAAAAAGGACTAGTTCAAACTATCCAAAAGTGACATTTTTCAAGAATTATTTTTCAAAATGACTATTCATTTTTTAAAAGTTTAAAATGTGACTTGAGTTTCTTAAAGTAAAGCACTCCTTTATTGCTTAGCCGTTAATTAAGGCCCACTTAATAATAAGAGTGTATATGAAACTGATAGGAAACTATTTGTCATTCTTAAAACATTTATTTATTTTGTGTTTTATTTTAAACAATTCTCTGAGCTTACAATGCTAAATTATGTATTTTTACCCAAGGATTTCCCTAGGATATCATAATTTTACTTGATTTCATTTGAATATTTTTTCTTTGCTATTCTGTTGCTATGCCTACTTTCATTACTGTAATGTCAATTATGCAAAAACCATGAAGACAGGGCTATTCATTTATATGCTAACAAAAAGTTATCATCAGAATCCCATTGGTAAAGATAATGGTGTTATTTAAACCCTGTACTATGAAACGAGTACAACAAGGATTCACCCTTTAGCAGGATCATTTGTGACTAAGTTAGTTCTGCTTACATGTTCTACATTCATAAATTCATATGTGTCTGGAACATAAATATAACAGTACTGATAGGATTAAATATTTTTACTTTTCTTTTAAGCCTAAGTGAATAGGGAATGTTTTAATGTTATTGACAATTCATTCTTTTAACTAGGTAATCTCGTTGCAGATATTCTGAAAAAAATACAGTTTGCAAAAATAAATAAGAAATGAAGATTGTCTTAAAATAATGAATAATTATTTTGCTTGGGGATAAGAAATATTCAGTATATTATTGTATCAACAAAATGCTTTCAGGCTTTATTACATAAAAATCTAAGTGTGACTATGAAATATCAATAATTCTTTGAAAACAGAAGAGAAAGAAACTCTTTACAATTAAATATTCTTAGTGCAGGAGTAAACTCTGAGAAAATAATTTAAAAGCTAAAAAAAGAAAGGAATAAATATGTAGATTCCAGACATCCCAACTATAAGTCAGAACAAAGAGAGTATCTTAAATGGGTTTATCAGCTATATCAGATAAGGTGAAATCACTTAAGATTTTGTGAACATGGGTTAAATCACACACAAAAGCTGGCCTTCAGTTAGGGAAAATTTTAGCTGAGGTAATTTGTTTGACTTGTCAACTAAGAGTTAATTATTTGGTTAATAGAGAGCTACCAAATAAATATCTGTGCACATTTACATAGAATCGTAGGATCTTTGAAAGTTAAGGTTAGAGAGTATTATGGAGCCATGGTGAAACTACTGGTAGACAGACAGAAATGGTAGATGATAGATACATAGATAGATAGATGATAGATAGATAGAAAGATAGATAGATGATAGATAGATGATAGATAGATAGATAGATAGATAGATAGATAGATAGATAGATGATAGATAGATAGATAGATAGATAGATAGATAGATAGATAGATGATAGATAGATAGAAAGATAGATAGATGATAGATAGATAGATAGATAGATAGATAGATAGATGATAGATAGATAGATAGATAGATAGATAGATAGATAGATAGAGCTCTGCTTTATATCAGAATATAATCTTACTATTTTAGATGTTTATTGAAATTACACGGAGATAGCATGGTGTAGTGAAGCATACTGAAAACTGAATTCAATTCCTACTTCTCACAGACACGAATGGTATACCATCAGGTATTCATTTACAACACCAGTGCCCTGCAAAGCTTTTAGCCAAATTGCGATTCTACATTGGTAAGGGAGGGCCTTCTTCAGACAAAACTGAACTATCCTCCTCCCTTCGCAAAATGAGCAATAGTTCTTCTGACTTTCTTTTATCACGTATTGTTATTTATATCTAAAAATTACTCAGTCCCAAGTCAGAAACACAACACTCTTTTATAGCATTGTTCCAAATAAAGATATGATCTACCTTACATTCTCGTTTCCAGAAACACTTTGAGTGGTAGAAATAAACACTGTTTGTCTTACTTGGAAAAACATCCTTTAATCTAAATTTGAAGATTAATGTGTGAGATGTGTAGGAGGAAATCTTCACAAATGAAACAAATATTAAGATTAGTGATGCTTAAAAATTAATACCTTGCACTAAATAATTTTTCAGTACACACATCATGACATATGCTAAATGAAATCTTTGAAATATTTTGATAATGATATTTTTGATGTAGGTTCTCTTCCGATGCTTGATGCAAAACTAAAAATGTATATGTAAACCCTTAATTGTTTATTGAGGAGAAATAGAATTACCTAACTTTTATCTGATTTCTGAAACACTAAAAATTATTTCATCTTGAATTTGCATTATTATTAAAGATTTTGGTTCCCATTAAATATTGTTCCTAGACTTGTAATCTTTTTAATACAAATGATAATTTATGTACCTCACTGTGAGTATGTTTTATACAGTTTTTCATGCAAATAATCAATATTTAATAGTCCATAAAATGGAAAACTAAGGAAAATATTAAAAGTTAACATATCTTACATTTTAATCCAATTCAACACATATGTTAAAATGCTTATTATTTTTAAGGTACCAGAAATAAAAATATAAAAACAATTACTGCCCACATGTGTATTACATTTTGTGAAAGGCTAATGCATCTATCAAAAGTAAAAATAAAATAATTTGAAGGGTCCTAAAAACTGGAAAGTGGAGTAAGGAAAGGTATTGAGTAAGAGATGATCCCTGAATTGAACTTGCAAGAAACTAAGGATCTTAAGGGGTGAAAAGGAAAAGGGAATGCATTCTATATAAGTGAGACAGATTGTGAGGGGTGGGGAAAGTCATGATGATGGGTAATGGAATGTCCAAAACACCAAAACTCATAAAGTATGAAAATGAGAGCCTGAAAGAATATTTATTATGCTTCTGACAATTCTCGAAAGGCAGGCACTGCAATTATGATTTCATATAAAGCAGTAATAAAAATTTATAATGTCAACTGATATAAACAGGGAAACTATTTTATCCTTGAAGGTACCTTAGATAATGAAACAATATCATTATGAAATTTATATGCACCAAATGGCATAGTATTAAATTCTTAAAGGAAAAGTATAATAGAAAGTGAAGAAGACATTGATAGTAACACAGTTATTTTAAGCAGGTGAACATTCCCCTTTAAGAGCTGGACACTTGTACCAGAAAGGTAAATATCAAGGAACATTTTGAGCATTAACATGAGAGGTGTGTAGAAGGAAATCTTTACAAATGAAACAGCAATATTAAGATTAGTGAAGTTTAAAAAGTAACACTTTGCATTAATATTTAGTTCTGTGCATCATGACATGTTAAATGAAATCTTTAAAATTCTTTGATGATGTTAAATGCTAAACAGCTTGCAGGAAAAACTAGACATGAGAGAGACCCATAGTAAATTCATAATGGGAATGTGCACATTACTGAGAACCTATTTTACCCTTACTAAATTTAATCATTTCTTGGGAATAAAGAGATCAGTGGTAAAATAACATGACAAAAATAGTAAACAAAACATTTCTATAATACAATAAAATGGAAAATATAGACTAGAATGGAGGCTTAATTATTACTGATTGGGAAAACAAATCATGATATAAGGGAAGTGGCATTAAAAGCCCAGTTCCTAATCGCAGAAAAGAAGGCAACAACAAGGTATAAAACAAACTCTAAAATTATAGCCATGCAGGTAATCCCTTTTTCCAAATTTTTGTGTATTTAATTTTCAATTTATTGAATAAAACAACCATTTCCTTAACAGCATAATATTTAAAAACATGAAACAGCAAACTTGTAATTTAAAACTTCCTATTACTAATATATATATATGAAATTAAATTATCATTTAAATGTCTTTTTTTCTTTTACCCCTTCCCTCATCCTAGAAATGATAAACATTAAACATAAATGTGTGTGTGTGTGCGCGCGCGTGTGTAACATACCAGGATGTAAGACTCAAAAGAAGAATTGAGCTCTTGAGTAGAAGAGGAGAAAATACATGAAACTGAGATGGAAATAGAGGCAGAGAAAACTTCCACAAAAAAAGGACCAGAACTCTTGGAGCAGAGATATATTAATAGATCAGGAATAAGACAAAACAGGACAAATTATATGTTGCTGCAACCATCACCTTCCTTCCCCTTGGGGAAGACCACCTGTTTACTCTTCCTTCTTTTAAATATTTACTTTGTCCTAATAAAATGTTGACCATTCTTACTAAGCTAACAGCTAAGAATGATTTTTACATTTTAAAGTACAATAAACTTTAAAATTCAAAAAATCTTTTTTAACTCATGGCAATACAAATGTAGGAAGTAAGCTAGATTTCATTCAGGGATGGTGGGTTTGGGTTAATTTATCTATCCCTCTTTTTGTTTAGAGTCGCCAAAAAAACATAAAATGTCCATGGTCCATTAAGAAATCCTCTAAAGATCACCATTTGCTGTTTTGGTAGAAAATGGTCATGAAAACAAATAAACATAGATCTCCTGGAAAAAAAAAAAAGAATATTCTACATCAAGTTTTCACAGTTTATTTAAGAGTTTCTTGGGTAGGACAACTCAAAAGTCTTTCTGAAGTTAAGATGCTTTGTATCTATTGTTTTCCTTTGATCTCCCAGGCCTGTCACTCTGTCACAGAGGAAAAGAAGATTATTCCGACAGGACTTGTTCTTTACAATGACATGTCAGCTGGTGCACAGGACCTCGTGCTCTTCAAGGCATTTTAAAATTGATCTTACAATATTCGATTGAAGTATTTTTTCTAAATACAGTAGATGTTAAGTTTGTAGGTGAAGACTTCCAAGTCATGCTTTGTATTTTTCTAGAACATTTCACAATACTGGCTGTGAGTGAGCATCTTGGCTGGTCATCTCAAATATGTCACATGATCATTACCTGGGATTTATGATTGCTCTGTTTGCCTTTTGTGAAAAGAAAAAAACCTAAATTTTAAAGTTCATGATTAATTTTCTTTCTAGTTGTGCAGAAAGAATGAGGATATAGACCTGTTGTAATACAAAGTTTTATCAGCTTGTTGATGGAGAGAACCGAATGTGGGAATCAAGGGCAACTAAAACAAAAGCCTTTGCATGCTTGTCTCCCACTTAAAGGTCATTTCAGAATCATTAGAAACCCCAGAGGAGGGAGATGAGATGGTTTTGTATTATTTTTGTTAATGACAATAACTTTCTCTGTTATATATTGTGTTGATAATCATTAGAAAATTAAGCCATCTTTTTTTATATTATCACAATCATAAACGAAGTTGATTTAATTGGCATGTTAGCAAACCAAGTTTCATATCCATAGATATGAAATGTAATATATACCTACAAATACACTTTCTATACAAATATTAATACAATGAACACTTAGATAAGTTGAAGCAGTGCCTAACAGATAATTGAAGCTAGCAAAGTTTCAAATACTGTGCTCCAAGTTAGTCACTTGTGCAGTCAGTCTGAGTGGTCTATGTTTAAACCTTGCCTAGACTTTGGGTGGCTACACAGCCAGCATACAGGAGATACTAGTCTGGAAAATCCCTGGCATATGTGAACTTAGACATGGGAAAGTGCTGAGATGGCACATAATACATCTCCTCATGATACATATAACAAATCAATATACTTTTGTCCTTATGTGGAAGTTTTTTACTCCAGTATATAAAAGCAGCAGGCAATTTGAAATTTTCCTGGACTGCACTCAATTGCTTGCTGCTTTGGTTTGCTAATAAAATTCTTTAACCCTTTTTTTTTTTTTCCTGAGTGTGACTTATTGACTAGAGCAAGGATGAACTAAGATTTATTTTAATACTCCTGACTATGAGGAAGGGACCACTCACTTGCATGACTCTCATTATATGAACCCAATGCCCAGTTCTGCAGACAGAAATCTAAGGTCAGTCAGCCATGAAGTTGCCAGAAAATTCATACTTAGGAGGGATAAGGACAAATAGGTTCCAAGCACCCCCAAATTTATCATTTCTTGTTTGTTAACAGAGAGCCACCACATGAAGGAAAGGGCAGTGGTGAGTCTTGACCCAGCATTAGGTCACCAAGGGACAGAATGATCAAGGAATACCAGTGTCATTATGATATTGGGAGAGAGGAAGCCTCTTTTTGGCTTCCTATTAGACAAGTTATTAAAAGCTTGGGACAAAGAAAAACTGCTAGTTCAACTAAGAATGTCCAAAAGTTCAGTAGTAAAGGTCAGTTCAGACTGGACTTAGTATGTAGATAACTATAGAAAGAAAACTTGCCCAGATAAATAAGAGACCTTACATTGTTGTTGATGTGTGATTGCTAAAACCAGACTTGAAGATCCAGAGCTTAGGCAAATAGATAATGGTACTGTTGTATGGAATTTTCAAGCTGACCGCCCTTCACTACTGTCAAGTGGGCAAAGACCAACACAAAACGAAGAAAAATCCAAGCTGAATTGAAAGTAGAAAAGTTTTATTAGCAGGGAAATCAGACACTAGTGCCAAAACACCCCAGTACAACGCACAAGACAGACAAAGCCTGGGAGAGGTAGGGGAGTTTTATATTTGAAAACCACAAAGGGGAGGTTTAGAAAAAAAGAACTGAGAGTCTTTCCCAAGAACAGGTAGGACACAGAAGTAAGGTGTTTTGCAGGAACCATTGACTTCAAGGCTTGTTTGGGCCAATTTTGGGGAGGAGGGAGAGGGCACAGGGCAGCTCATCAAGTTCAACTAGCAAACACCAGTGTGAGAAGCAAAGAAAGAAGTTCTGTTTCCAAAGAAGTGACACATACACACTCCCACCCTTGCAAGAAAGATAACAGGGTGTAAGTCAGAAATAACTAACAGAGCTGTGACCTAGTAGAACTACGCTTCTGATTCAGTAAAAGGCCAGAAGCTTGTACAAATGCTTAACAAGCTTTTAATGTTAACCCACACACACCCCAGGATGGAGCAAGCTAATTTGAATGCCCATGGAGCACATGATAAGGAAGGGCAAACACATCTAGGAGAAGAACATGGAATAGGCAGTTCAGGAAATTGGATCCAGGCAACTGGGAATAGAGGAAGCACGCCAAGGTGAAGAATGAGAATTAAACTGTTGGTTGTATCCAGCATTCAGTGTGCCTGTGCCTGTCCAGTTACCCTTTACCACAAGGGGGTGTTGGTCAGGTCACCTATCCAAAAGAATATAAAATAAAAATCCTGAATTCACTAAATGACCATGTGGAGTTCTTGGTAAGATTCTTGTTTATCACAGCAGCAAAGTATCTGGGAGTGAGCAAGACTTTGCCTCATTGAAAAGTTTCTGATCATCTTGCTTTGGAAAATGGGCTTACACTGTGTCCAGTGCATCTACTTGGCAAGGTAACTCAGAAAAAAAACATATTAATCTCAGGGGTACTTCCACATCACCATGCTATTAGAGGTGTCAATTATCACTGGACCACCCCTTTATAACCTTGGTACCTCATAATCAAAGATCATGGTACTCTTAAGAACTACTTTTGTGAGGAATAATCAAATCCTTTCTCAGGCAGGAGACATTCCACTTATTCAGACTAATAGAAATCACCATCATTAGGAAAATTAAAGACCATTTCAAGGAGACATAACCTTAATTGGGATGATAGTGATGAGTTATTGGATGTCTTTATTACAAAGGATGAGAAGGCAAGGGTCCTGTCCTGTGTTGTAAAGTTAGAGGATGAACCAGATAACAAGACCACAAGGCCCAGAATGGCTATTGAATAGAATTGTAATAATGAGAGGGACTGGTGATTTTTTTCAGTGATGCACAAATGACCCTCTATGATGCTCTGGAGCAAATCAGAACCCATAAATTGGGAAAAGTTCAATGAAAAAAATCAAAATTCACAGCAACACCCCATTGCTTTCTATATTCATTTGCATGCTGCTAGTTTAGTCATTTGCTCAGATACAGAAAATGGGCATGATCTAAAAGCAATTGCATCAGTTTATATCAATTGGCAGCATATATCTGGAGTTACTTTCGTAAATTCTGCCCCAGCTAGGGTGGGAAAATTATTAGTGAATAATTTTATCTTATGTGATTGACAGGCAGAAGAATTAATTTAGGAAAAGAGAAGGAAAGTAAGGCTAAGGAAGTGAAACTATTGGCCTCTGCTGTGAAAGGGAAATGCAGAGAGACCAGGAGACAAAGAGTCAGAAAAGATGATCTGCAAAACAAAGGGATGGAGGGCAGAGTAATTTTACTATAAAAGGGAGAATCACTTTAAGAAGTATTGAAGGAAATGGGAGTGGAAGGAGACCTCCAGCAAAAGGCAACATCTAAGTTATCCCAAGGGGCCATGAAGAACCAACTGACAAATAAATGAACCACCACCACCACAGCCTGCTTCTCTCCTCCCCAACCCCTGTGGAAACCACTGTCACCCACAATTGCCCTGGACACTGAATAACCTGTACTCTGTTGGATATAATTCATACTAATCCTTGCAACGACAGCAGAGGGGAGAAAGTAGGGAACTAGAAGTATGTGGGTGGGATGTTGAAGGGAACCTAGCTAGGGGCAAGGAGCCCTTACTGGAGATCATTGTAAATGACACAACCTTTGCTTCCTTGGTGGACAGGAAGGGACTTCCTTAGTGCTTAAGTGTCACCCTGAGGGTTTCCTGGTCTTAATAATAGAAAGAATAATAAGAGTCTTGGGAAAAAGTGAGATATGTGCCTTGACTAGCCTGCCTAAATTAGCTGTTGGACTTTTAATGTTTTTTAACTCTTTTTATTAATGCATAATTGTCCTATTTCACTTTGTCTAAGGGACCTATTACATAGCCTTGAGGCCATTATTCACTATGATCCAGGAAGGATTAGGCTAGCTAGAATAAAAAGGAATTGATTTAGCTTACTGGGCAATTGTAAAGTTTTATGGGATCCCTTTGTCCATTAAGGTCTGATTTGACTTCCTTGTTACCAAACTGACCCAATATGAGTATCCCCTTTTCAAAATTCAAATGAACTAGGTAATTTCTTTATTTTCCTTTGTGACTTCTCTGTCAAATCATAATGTCACTGAATTTCTCTTCTTGCCTCTAACCTTGTCCCTTTGATACATGCTTCCAGACTAGTCTTCTTAGAATACCACTTTCACTGAGGAGCCAGTATGGTACAGTATAAGGAATGCTGAATGTCAAACAGTTCACTTATGATCATGAGCCCAGAGTTCCAATCTATCTTCAGATACTGACCCAGTACCTTGCCTATGTTACCTGGGATAAGACCCTAAACTTCTTAGGTCACCGATTTCCTCATCTGTAAATTAAAAAAGATTGAAATAGATGACCTGTAAGCTTCCTTTCAATTCTACATCAATGATCTGACCCCTTCTCATTCAAAAATTATTGCTAGTTCCCCAGTGCCTACGAAATAAAGTCCAAAAAAGGTAGCCTGACACTTTAAGCCAGTATAACTCAACTTGGTCTATCAATGTCATTTCCTACTACTCTCATATAGATGCTCATACCTTCAAATGTACAGATCTACTCATTACTCCCCAAAATGTTTCTACTGGGGGTTATAATGACATTTACCCTTTCCTTTGTTTTTTTTTTTTTCCCTAAGAGACTTTTTTTGTTTAATATATTCATTTTCAACATACTTTTCTTTTAAAATTTTGAGTTTCAGACTCTATTCCTCCTTCCCATCCCTCCCCACCCACTGAGAAGATAAATAAAAATCTATCAATTATACATGTGAAATCATGCGATACATATTTCCATACTAGCCAAAACACAAAATTAAAAAAAAGCAAAACTAAAAATTCAAAAGAAAAATCCAATCCTTCAATTTGCACTTAGAATTCAAGAGATTTCTCTCTGGAGAGAGCAATTTTTCATCATGAGTCCTTTGGAATTGTTTTGAATCACTGTACTGATCAGAGTAACCAAATTTTTCACAGTTGATCATCATTATAACATTATTTTTACTGTGCACAATGATTTCCTGGTTCTTGTCACTTCACATTTCATCAGTTCATAAAGGTTTTGCTATTTTTTTTCTTTTTCTAAAACTGCACTCCTCATCATTTCTTATAGAGTAATAAAACTCCATCACAATCAGTATGGCACAACTTGTTCAACCATTCTTCAATTTATGAGCATCCTCTCAATTTCCTATTCTTTGCCACCACACACACACACACACACACAGAGAGAGAGAGAGAGAGAGAGAGAGAGAGAGAGAGAGAGAGAGAGAGGGAAAGAGAGGGAGAGAGAGGGAGAGAGACAGAGAACAGATAGGTCCTTTATCTTTTCCTTTGATTTTTCTAGGGTACAGATCCAGTAGTGGTATTGCTAGGTCAAAGAGTATGAACAATTTTATAGACTTTTGGGTGTAGTTCCAAAGTCTTCTTCAGAATGATTGAACTAGTTCACATAATTCACATAGTGTTTACTCTTTTTCTTTTCCTTCATTGCCTGCAGCATTTGTCATTTGTGATCGGTATGAAGTGGTACCACAAGGTTGTTTTAATTTGTTTCTCTAATCAATGATTTAGGATATTTTTATATGAGTATAGATAGATTTGATTGATTTTTTTTTTCTGAAAATTACCTATTCATATGCTTTGACCATTTACTAACTAGGCAATGGCTCTTACTTTTATAAATTTGATTGAATTCATGTATTTGAGAAAATGGGAACTTTATTAGAGAAATTTGCTGTAAAATGTTTTATATTACTTAATTGTCTATGGTACCTTTTAACAAAATGTATTTTCTCTATCTCTTTTTGGTCCAATTAGGTCTAAATTTGTTTTTGCCTTTTCTGAGATTATGATTGCCATCCCTGCCCTCTTCACTTCAGCTGAAGCACAACCAACTGTTTCATTTCATTTCAGTTATTTATTTCAAGTCTTAATTTCTACTCTGTGTGTTTTTTGTCCTGTTTCTCTTGTATATAACATATTGACAGATTCTAGTTTCCAGTTCATTCTTTAATATTCTTCCATTCTGTGGGTTAGCTAATTCCATTAACATTCATAATTATCATCACTAAGCATATTTCCCTCTATCACTTTTTCCTCTGTTTATCCTTCTTTCTCTCTTTTTTTCTGTACCTCCTCAAAAGCCTGTCTTGCTTAAGACCACTGCTTCCTCTAATCCACCTTTCCTCTTCCCTTCTTATCTCTCTATTGGGTAAGATAAATATACCTGTGTGTATATATTTATGTGTATGTTTCTTCCCTCTGAACCAATTTTGATGAGAGTGAGGTTTAAGCATTGCGTGCCACCCCTTCCCATTTTCTCCTATATTATAAAGGTTCTTTGCTTTCTTTATGTGAAAAAATTTGCCCCATTCCACTTCTCCTTCCCCCTCTTCTCCCAGTGACTTCCTCTTCCTCATTCCAAACTTTTTTTTAGGAGATTATCCCAACATTATCGACTCACACCTGTGCCCTCTGTCTGTGCAGATTCCTTCTACCACTTTCCTAATAATGATAAAGTTCTTAGGTGTTATATGTATCATCTTCCCATGTAAGAATGTAAACACTTTAACTATACTGAGTGATTACTCTTTCATGTTTACTTTTCTATGCTTCTCTTCAGTCATAGAATGTCAAATTTTCCTTTGAACTCTGGTCTATAAATCAGGATGTAATGATAATTTAAGGTTAATGGTGTGTGGGCACAAGAGTTAAGATCTTCCCCTCCCATTAATAGGCCTCAATATCTTTTGTTAATTTCTATTGAGGCACTGGGTCAGAGGGTCCAGCCCTATGGCTCTGAAAATTGTACAAGTGCTCTAAGGTGAGATTTTACTTTGGGGCTTGGTTTTTGAAAGAAGGTTTGTGTGCCAGATGACACTCTGGGAAGCTGCTGAGGATCCTCTTGGCTTTGAAAACCCAAATGTTAGTGTTTCTCTCTCTAGAAACTATGTATGTATTGCTTATGGTCAGATTGTTGGAAACCCTGTCTGTTGATCTTTATTTCTACATTTGTATTTTCTCTGAAGTTCAGGGCTGACCTTTTCTCCCTGAACTAAGTGAATGATATGTGCTAAAAAGGAGATTGTAAACCCCTCAAAAGTTGTTTTCTTTTTAAAAAAGCAGATCAAGGAACCTGTACAGCAGGCTCTCCTTTGTGTGTTGGGGTCTTTGTTATTACACAGGAATACTTGAAATCCTCTATTTCCCTAAATATCCATTTTTCCCAGAATGATTATACTGTTTTGGGGGAAGGTAGGTTATTCTTGGTTGTAATCCTTGGCTCTCCAGGATATTATGTCTCAAGCCCTCTACTCCTTTAAAGTGGAAAACGCTAAATCATGTGTGATTTTGACTATGGCTCCGAAATATATGAACTGTTTCTCTCTGACTCCTTGCAATATTTTCTCCTTAACCTGGGAGCTTTGAAATTTGGAGACAACATTCCTGGGTGTTTTCATTTTGAAATCTGTTTCAGAAGGTGATCAGTGAATTCTCTCAAATTCTATTTTGTACCTTGGATCTAAGATATAGGGCAGTTTTCCTTTATAATTTCTTAAAATATGATGTTAGGCTTCTTTTTGAACTCAGTCATGGCTTTCAAGTACTAAAGTTTTTTGTTGTTTTCTTTTTTTCTTTTCTTTTTTATTCTTTTCTATAATATAAATTTGTTTATTTAAGTTTTTACATTCACAAAATTTTAGGTTCCAAATTTTCTCTCCATTTATCCCCTCCTCCCACCCAATACACCAAGCATTCTAATATTCCCTATCACCAATCTGCCCTCTCTTCTATCAATTCTCCCTTCTCTTGTCCCCATCTTCTCTTTTGTCCTGTAGGGTCAGATGAATTTCTATTCCCCATTAACTGTATTTCTTATTTCCTAGTAGCAACAACAATACTAAACTGTTGTTCCTAAAACTTTGAGTTCCAAATTCTCGCCATCCCTCCCTTCCCACCCATTCCCTTTGGGAAGGCAGGCAATTCAATATAGGCCATATCTGTGTAGTTTTGCAAATGACTTCCATAACAGTCATGTTGTGTAAGACTAACTATATTTCCCTCCATCCTATCCTGCCCCACATTGTTTCTATTCTGTCTTTTGATCCTGTCCCTCCTTGAGTGTTGACTTCAAATTGCTCCCTCCTCCCATTGCCCTCCCTTCCATCATCCTCCCCACCCTGCTTATCTCCTTCTCCCCCACTTTCCTGTATTGTAAGATAGATTTTCATACCAAAATGAGTGTTCATTTTATTCCTTCCTTTAGTTGAATGTGATGAGGGTAAACTTCATGTTTTTTTCTCAGCTCTCCTATTTTTCCCTCCACTAAAAAATCTCCTGCTTGCCTCTTGAATGAGAGATAATTTACCCTCCATTTCACCACCTCCCCTCCCACTACATTTTTCTCTCACCGTTTACATTAATTTCTTTTAAGATATGATCCCATCCTATTCAGTTCACTCTGTGCTCTCTCTCTTTGTATGTGTGCGCGCACATGTGTGTGTGTGTGTGTGTGTGTGTGTGTGTGTGTGTGTGTGTATGTGTGTCTGTGGTTCCATCAACTACCCAGGTACTGAAAAGTTTTAAGAGTTACAAATATTGTCTTTCCATGTAGGAATGTAAATAGTTCACCTTTGGTAAGTCCTTTATGACTTCTCTTTGCTGTTTCCTTTTTCTTGCTTCTTCTCATTCTTGTGTTTGAAAGACAAATTTTCTTTTCAGATCTGGTCTTTTCTTCAAGAATGCTTGAAAGTCCTCTGTTTCATTGACAGACCATATTTTCCCCTGGAGTATTATACTCAGTTTTGCTGGGTAGGTTATTCTTGATTTGAGTCCTAGTTCCTTTGACTTCTGGAATATCCTATTCCATGTCCTTTGATCCCTTAATGTAGAAGCTGCTAGATCTTGTGTTATACTGATTGTATTTCCACAATACTGAAATTGTTTCTTTCTAGCTGCTTGCAATATTTTCTTCTTGACCTGGGAATTCTGGAATTTCACCACAACGTTCCTAGGAGTTTCTCTTTTTGGATCTCTTTCAGGCGGTGATCGTTGGATTCCTTCAAAACTTATTTTGCCCACTGGTACTAGAATCTCAGGGAAGTTTTCCTTGATAATGTCATGAAAGATGATGTCTAGGTTCTTTTTTGGATCATTGCTTTCAGGTAGTCCCATAATTTTTTAAATTGTCTCTCCTGGATCTATTTTCCAGGTAAGTTGTTTTTCCCATGAGATATTTCACATTCTCTTCCATTTTTTCATTCTTTTGGTTTTGTTTGGTTATTTCTTGGTTTCTCAGAAAGTCATTAGCCTCCATCTGTTCCATTGTAATTTTCAGAGAACTATTTCTTCAGTGAGCTTTTGAACCTCTTTTTCCAACTGGCTAATTTTGCTTTTGAAAACATTCTTCCCCTCATTGGCTTTTTGATCCTCTTTTGCCAATTGAGTTAGCCTATTTTTGAAGGTATTATTTTCTTCAGCATTTTTTTGGGTCTCCTTTAGCAAGGTATTGACCTGTTTTTCATGCTTTTCTTTCATCTCTCTCATTTCTCTTCCCAGTTTTTCCTCCACCTGTCTAACTTGATTTTCAAAATCCTTTCTGAGCTCTTCCATGGCCTGAGCCCATTGGATATCTATTTTGGATATTTGGAGTACAGAGGCCTTGGGTTCTATGTCTTTCCTTGATGGTAAGCATTGTTCTTCCTCATCAGAAATAAAAGGAGGAAACATCTGTTCACTAAGAAAGTAGCCATCTATGGTCTTATTTTTCTTCCCTTTTCTGGGCATTTTCCCAACCAGTTACTTGACTTCTGAGATTCCTCCCCACCCCCACCTAGATCCGCCCAGCTATTGCTTGGGGTCTGAGATTCAAATGCTTCTCCCCTGCCTCAGGGCTTTTAGCAGCAGGCGTGGATGGTATTCAGTGTGATCTTAAGTTCTGGTGCTTAGGTGGGGACAGGGCCGCCTCCCAGGCTCAGTTCCCTCAGGGGGTTTATGAGGAGATCTTCAGTAATGGATCTGAGGTCCTGCCTGCTCTGGTAGTCCTGGGCTGCTGCTGCCTCTGCTGCTGCCTCCTGAGGGGGCCTGAGTTATGGAGACATCCAGCTCCCCTCTTGGCCAGCCCAGAAGTTTCTCTCACTGACCAGTAATGCCTGTGAGTGGAGGGACCTTTGCGTCCTCTGGAAGTTCCATCCCTGAAGCCTGTTCGGATCTGCTCCACTCAGGGCCATGCGGCCAGGGCAAGGCAGGGCTGGGCTCTGCTGTCCAGTGTGCAGTGGACATTTGGTGGTGGTTTTTCAGGGCTCTCTGGAACAGAAATCTCATCCACAGCATTGCTGTGCAGCTTCCACTGCTCCAGAATTTGTGGGGAGTTCTTTTTACAGGAAATTTATGGGCTGTGGGTTTGGAGCTAGCATACTTGAGTCTTTCTACTCCGCCATCTTGGCTTCTCCCCTGTTGTTTTCTTTTTTAATTATCTTTCCTTAATTGATTTTCCAGGTAAGTTGCTTTTCTTTTGAGACATTTCACTTTTTTCTATTTTTTTCATTCTTTTAACTTTGTTTTATTGTTTCTTGAAGTTGCATGGAGTTAGTAACTTCCATTTGTTTAATTATAATTTTTAAGGAATTATTTTTTTCAGTCAGTTTTTGTACTTTTTCCAACTGGTTAATTCTGATTTTTAATATTTTCTCATCTTCAGTTAATTTTCATGCATTGCTTTTAACCATTAGGCCAATTTGTTTTTAAGGCAATATTTTCGCTTGTGATTTCTATACTTCTTTTATCAGGCTTTTAATTCCTTTTTCATAATTTTCTTGCATTACTCTCATTCCTTCCTCTATCATTTACCTCTTTCTTCATTTCTTCCAGGAATTCCTGCTGGTCTTGGGTCTAATTAGCATTTTTCTTTGAGGCTTTGCACTTGTTCTCACATCATTGTTTTCTTCCAAGCTTGGATCTCGATCTTCCCTGCTTCTGTAGTAGATATTTATGGTCAAGTTCTTTTATTGTTACTTGTTTGCTCGTATTCCCAGACTATTTTTTCACTTTGAACTTCATGTTAAAGTTGGACCCCAGTCATATTTGATGGGAAATTACTGTCCCAAGCTTCAGGCTTTTTCATGCTTCTGTTTCCATAGCTAGATTTGGGGGTCTTCAAGTTTTCAGTGCTTCCAAGGTAGCATGGGTAGGTGTGGTTACTATTTTCTTCTGGTATTCTTTCTGATCTTTACCCAGGAAGAGACCCATACTCCCCCGCAGTCCCAAATATGGGTGTTCCTTTGACCCTCGAACTGTGACCTATGCACACCTTCCCTTCTTGGTGTTAAAACTGTAACTAGAGTCCCTGCTCTCTTGTGACAAATCTCAAGGGCTCCTCTCTAACCTGGAAATTTGAGCCAGAATTACTTATGAACAACAGAGTTGCCAATTAGCATCATCTGCACTCATTGTCAGGAAAAGATTCCCTTCAACCTCTTTTGACTAGTTGTCCAACTGGTACAGCTATCATGGTGCCTTCAAGGATTATTTATGGTGCTCCTTACAAGACTCTGGACCTGTACCCATTCCAGTGTTAACCAGAATTCTCCTGAAGATTTCCCAAGTTGTCTTAGGTTGGAAATATGTCTCCTCCTTTGTTGACTCTGCCACTTTAAAATTTGATTTGAAGTATTATTTTAAAGTTGTTTGGAGGGGATATTAGAAGAGTTCAGCTGAATCTGAGGCTGTCCTCTGCCATCTTGTCTCTCCCCTCTCCAAGATTTGTTTTAACAATCTCAAGAAAAACATTATGGTATCTATTCTATCAGACACAGCTAACTACACTTCTCCAAGTCCTCTCCTTGATATCACCAAACAAACAAAAATTATAGATTCTGCAAACTTCTGTTTCCATTAAGCCCTACATAGATATTTGTATAATGGTAAGTACTCTGCATAAAACACAGGGATATTTTGGTTTAATTTTTCAGGAGCTGTCAACAGTCAACAAATTTTCTATCTTTCTAAAATTCTGTCAAGTCGATTTATTCATACACAGAAACCTAGCAACTATACATGTCAAAATAAAGGCAATAAATGTTGCCAAATCATAAGTTTCATTAAAAAAACACATGTTTTGTGTTCTAAGCACTTTGTAAATTTTTTAGAAAAGAATATTCAATTCTTTTCACTTTGTGTCTCGAATGAGGTGAGCCAAACCAGCTCCAGATGAAACATTTGATTAAGTGGAGAGAGAAAACATTTCTGCCTTGCTGATGAGTAAAATGATCTTTCCTTTCCTTTGTCCTTTTATTCTTCAACTTTCTTCAATTACTCCAGCAGATTTACAAGTAAATCATTTTATTATAGCTAAATTATTTATGTTTTAATTTTTTAAAAAAGTCTCCTAGTTATATTAGTTATATCTAAAACTATAGTTTTAGTATATTAGTAAACTATATTAGTTATATCTAAAACTATAAGCAGTTAAGCTCTACAGCTGTCATCTCTACAGCCTAACTCTAGATAGAGTGGACACTGCTCACTTCTCTTCATCATTCAATGAAATCTTCTGGTTAAAATAAATATATCATTGTGTGTCTAATCAGGCCATTTATTGCCAACTAAAATTTTTTTGTCAAATGAATTGAGAACTGCTAAAATGTTATTTCAATGTACTGAATCAGTTCCTAATCATCCAAAAAGAAAACAAAACCATATACACAATAAGACTGACAATGTCAATTTAAATTATTATTATTACCTATATCATATACAATGGAACTGAGTTACTATTACTTTTTAGTATTTAGTGCTCAAATATACTTACACATGTTCTGTGTCAGATACACACATACACCCCCCCCCACCACCCTCCCCCCCCCCACACACAAACAAACACCATGGTCAGGGCAAAGGTTTGCTTTATTGAGGACCTGCATCTTGGTAGGATGACTAAAGGTTCTGGCTTTATTGTCTCTGTATAATGTGTCAAAATTCCAGGATGATTGGATCATTGAATATGGAGAATTCTTACTATAAAACTATAAATTTTCCTGAGAAATATGTTCCTCTCTCAACAAAATTAATTTGTTGCCCAATAAATAAAATCTTAAACTGTTAATTGCAGAACAAGGTAAGATTTATACTGGCACAGAGGATTTCTTCATCCAGAATTCAAATAATACACAAGTTCTAGAAATCTGTCATCTAAATAAATTTTCTCTGCCCAGTATGCAAGTCCACTCAGATTGGAACAGTAGAGTTTTGAAGACTGTCTGATAAGCATGAACTCACTTTATACTCTTTCAACATGAGTCAGATTACTGAAATGCAAGAGTGACTTTGGGAATTATAAGGTCACATAATTGAAATTGGCATGGTTATTGCATAACTTTTTCTCTTGATTTTGCGTACTTTATTCTGTATAGTTCATGCAAACATTCACAAATTTTTCTGAAACCACCCTTTTATCCATTTCTTATTTCAGAATAATATTTCATTACATTCATATCCTGTATTTGTTCAATAGCTCCTTGTTTTGGTATTGGTTCAAAAATAGAGAAGTTTATCAGTGGAACAGATTGGATACACAAACAAACACACCTAGGAAGATATTTCAATAAAACAAAATAAATTTTAAAAAACAAACAAAAAACTGCTAGGATATGTATGTATGCATATATACACATATATGTATGTATGTGTATGTATAAATGTATATGATGTATATGCTTACATGCCTATGTAAATATAAATATATATATATGCACCTTGGTATTATTTATATATAGATATCTACATATAAATACACACACACAGACCAACATCTAGCTTCACATATTTAGATAAACTTCAAATAACATGTAGATGTTATTTGATATTTTAGGATAAAAGATAATATCAAAACAAATTAGAGAGTCACAGAAGAAATCCTTTTTGAATCTAGAAATAGGGGAAGATTCATGACCAAATAAAAGATGGAGATGATCAAACTAATAAAATTGATTTTTTTTTTACATAAAATTGAAATGTTTTTCGACAAATAAAACAGTACTGTTCATATTGGGAGGGACACCATTAGCTGAGTGGGGAAAATCTATGAAGGAAGGTTCTATCATAAAGTTTTCATGTCTAAGATACATGAGAAAAATTGATTCAAATTTATAAAAACAGTTTCCCAATTGATAAATTGTGAAAAGATATGAGTGTAAAGTTATTGAGGGAAGAAGTCTGAGTTACAAATAGCCACAGAATATAGAAAAAAAAAGTGTTCCATATCACTGATAATAGGGAAATGAAAAATTAAAGCAAGGTTCTGTGGTTCCACTTTGCATTTATCCAAAATGAGTAAAACCAAGAGAACATTGTATAAAGTAATAGCAACGTTGTTTTAAGAATAACTTTGAGAGAATAAGTCATTTTGACTACTATAAATACCCAAATTAACTATAAAGGACATTTGGAGGAAAATGCTATCTGTATCCAGAAAAAGAACTAAAAAACAGAAGTGTATATAGCATAATTTTACACACACACACACACACACACACACACACACATATTTGTGTCTAATGGTAGCCATCTCTAGGTTGGCAGTTGAGTGGTAGGGAAGAAAAAAAGAAATTTACAGGATAATTTTGTTTTATATTTGTATATGCAAGTTTGCATGCTAGAATTTCAGTTTCATGTGCAATCTTCTTTATTATGTATTATGTTATGTAAATGCTTGTTTTATTCTGTAAATTAAAAATAAAATTAAAAAAAGAATACAAAGAGTCAATGACTGATTATTAAGAAACAAAATACCTACTCTTTGCTTCTCATCTTTTTTTTTCTTTCTAGTTGACTATCCTCTGATAATTTCATTCATTATGCCTTAACATTTTCATCCAAGATGTGGCAAAAAGAAGAGAAATGCAACTCAAATTAAGATGCTGTAGCTATGCCAGTTTTCTTACATCCAGTAGGCTCAGTATTGGTGGAAATGATTGTCTCTTGATGGGACAGGTACTGAGAAGGGTGAGTCATCTCAAGAGGTCAGGAGTATACATATTTAATTCAGCAGGGTACTGATGGCATATTGAAAACTGGAGCTAATTCAATTCTAACCTACTGATAGTGACAAAACTATTCTATGCAACCTTTAATAAATTACAAATGTGTATTATAGTTCACTGAATATCAATTAATTTTGATATTGAAGTTTGTCTTTCCTCATTCACTCATATTTGAGATATCCTATCAATGGAGATGTAATGATGCCATTTTTAATAACAATAAAATGCTGTGCTAGGATTACCTGATAAATGATAATTATCCATGTTTGAGACTATATTTATAAAGCTACTTATTTTAAAATGACATGTATAATCAGGAAGGTACAGATAGATATAGAAATAAATAGATAACAACTAAGTCATCTATAATTTGATTCCTCAGAGAATTTGATATTCAGTAGTTTCAAAAAACTCAGTTAAAGAAATGCTAATTAAGTACCTACTATGTGCTGCAGGGTCCTGTGCTAAGCTCTTTTCATATAATGAAAGAAACAAAACATTTAAGTCATTAAGGAACTTAAATTCTATTGGAGGAGCAGTTAAAAATATGTAGGATTATAAAGTTTATATAAAAAATATGTAAGATGATACATAAAATTTTAGTAAAGTTAAAATCTAATTAAAAACAAAGAAATTAATAGTATTTCAAGAGATATGAAGCACTAAAAATGAATGGATTAGCTAATGTCTCATGTAGAACTTGACATGAGTCTATCAATGAAAGAGGACAAGGATTCTAAGAGACAGAAACAAGAAGGGAGTTCATTACAAAAATACTTCATTGTGGGATATGATGTATAGTAAACATCTGAAGGTCCAGCAATATCATAGAATCAAATTTTGAATGCATGATTTTTATTTGAAAAGTTCTGAGAGCTCGTGAGATAGTGAATCAAAAATTTCAAAGAATTACAGACGCATTATACTATAGAGATATTGGCGGCACTTTGTAGGTAAGAACTTCATACCTCTGATGCTTTGACCAATCTAGTCAAATTCAGAAAAGCTCATTATTTGAATGATTGTTGGTTGTTAAAATTTTGTTCTATAGAAACTCTACTATGTCACAGGAAAATGTCATTAGAAAGGAGAATTCAGGCATTTCACTCAAATATAACTGCCTTCGGTGATGTCTTTTTGTGCCTCATCACCTTCTACATTGTGTTCATCCTTCATTGCCAAAGAAGACCATGCCATCAGAGAAATGATGACATGACTTGCACTTGACTTTTTTTGAGGGAGATGGTAACATAATGGTAGGAAGGGTATCTTATCTAAAATGTTTATCTTCTTCCTCCAGTGGAGGTCACAAACCATTGGTTTTGTATAATCTTCAACTATAGACTTCCTATCACTTTCTTGAGGAGCAGTATTGCAAAAAATCAAATAGAAACTATACTTAAGGATCCCTGAACCTTCATATTGACTTAGAAAACCATATAGTAACATTATCTATGATCTATTTTATTTTCATTTATTTTGTTAAATATTTCCCAAATAGGTATTAATCTGGTTTGGTCCACTTTGGTCACATATTTGACACCTATTTTATACAAAACTCATTCAACTTGCTATTCAACCATTGCTAGTAGATAAATACCTAGTTTTCATGCTGTTTTCTGTAGTTGTAGCTATTTTAGCAAGACAGAACAGAACTGAAACAAGTAAGATTTTAGAACATGATGGAAGATATGATTGTGGCTTTGTGGTCAATGAATTATATGTGTGAGAATGTATGTATATGTGTGTGTATATATATATATATATATATATATATATATATATACACACACACATATATGTTATGAAAATATGGCTTTCAATGACTGGAGTAAAGCTGTTACAGAAAGGACCAATTACTATAGGAGGTGTCGGTTGTTGCTGCTGTTGTGCTGTTGCTGTTATCTCTCCAGTATCACTGAAATAAAACTTTCCAAAGAAAGAGTTAGATCCAGAGCCTGTAATTTTTTCTGTGGGCTAATTACTTCTGCTAGTTATCTTCACTACAAAAGACGTATTTCCCAACATACCAAGAATTACTACTTGTTAACACTGTCCCAAAGACATAGACGCGTCTCATGTAGTCAAATCAAGTCAACAAGCTTTTATTAAGCACCTATTTTTCCTAGGCACATGAAAGAGCTAAGTGACCAGTTATGCTCCTCACTGATTTCATTATATTGATTGTCACAGGTATGAGATCAATGATTTGTAGTCAAATTTTAATTTAATTTCAAATTAACTTTTCCTCACTACAGATTACTACCCAAATGCTAAAATACATGTAAATCCCAATTTAAAAAATACTTCAACATGTTATCATATATACACTTACAGATACTTAAGAATGAGGATAAAGAATATGTCCTGAGTTATGTTCTTTTGTCATAATATACCCTTTCTCTCAATATTCTCCTCAGTTCAAGTGTTCAAGTATTATTTATATGCAAGTGACTGTCAAGTCTACCTACCCAGCCCTGTTCTCTCTTCACTTCTTCAGACCTAAATTATCAACTACCTACTGAACAGTTATTAATGGACATATCAAAGTCAGTATATCCAAAACAAAACTAATTATCTTTCTTTCTAAATACAGTCCAATTTCTTACTTGACTTTCTTCCCCCTCAAGGGCACCATCATCCTTCTAGTCTTTCAGTTTGGTGAACTCAAAATCTTTTTCTTCATTTTCCCTTATCCTCTACAACCTACCAACAACCAAATCTTGTCAATTCTATCTCTGCATCTCTCACAACTATATCCTCCTGTCTACTTAAGTAATCACTACCTTTGTCCAAGTGCTCATCACCTTTTATCTACAGTATTAAAATAATCTTCCTATTGGTCTTCCTGCCTCAAGTCTTGTCTATTCTTTACACAACTACAAAATTTATTCCTAAAATATAGATATATGTCTCTCCTCCAATGAAAAAGGTTCAGGATTAAATAATTTTCTTGTTTTTGTAATTGAAAGTCTTTAAATTTCATGCTATACTCAAGCTTTTCAAGCTAATTTCAGAATACATTCCTCATGAACTCTGTAGTCAGGTCAGACTCTATTACTTACTTTATCTTACTACTTACTAATTTCCTATCTCCATATTTTTCCTCACATATATTGACTGCCCCTCATTCCAGGAATATACTGACTTTTCAAATTTCCCTCTAAGAATCTCTTGTTCAGGAGAACATTATACACAGCATCAACCACAGTGTATGAGAACTGTTTCTGGTAGACTCAGCCCTTCACAGCAATGCAAAGACCTAAAATAATCCCGAAGGACTATTGAGGCAAAATGCTATCCACATCCAGAGAAAGAACTATGGAATTGTAATGCAGAATAAAACAGAATATTTTCTCTTCTGTTATGTTTCCTTTTGTTTTTTCTCATGGCTTCTCCCATTCATTTTAATTATTCCATGCAGCATAACTAATGTGAAAATGTGGTTAATAAGAATGTATGTGTAAAACCCATATAACATTTCATGCTGTCTCAGGGAGGGAGGAGAGAAAGGAGGGGGAGAAAATCTGAGTTTTGTGAAGTGACCGTAGAAAACTGAAAACAAATAAAATAATTATTTAAAAAAAGAATCTCTTGATTTCCTTAAAACATCTCTCATGTACAAAACTTCTGCAGAGTTCTGCCTGCTTCCCTACCTACTAATATATCACTATATATAACCTTTGAAAATTTAATTTATTTTATATGCATTTTACATTACTTTTATTGGTATATTTTTATTTCTCCTGATGAAATGTAAGCTCCTTGAAGACAGGAATTGTTTCATTCCAAACGTACCTCCAGTACCTACCAGGTTCTGATATAATAGGTACTTAATAAATACCTATTGATTAACTGAGTTAGATCCCTTCAGTTGTTTGACCAAAAAAATTGCTAAATGTGGGAAAGAAGATCATTTTTCAGGTTAAGTTATGGCCTCTTCTTAGGTACTTATCCAGTGGATTCACTAGAGAAACAAAAAATATTAGTCTTAATTCACAAGAAACAATCTTTAGAGGTAGATCTAAGTTGTTTATAAAGCAATGAAATTGGTTGAGATCAGGAAAGAAACAGGGATATTGACTAAAAAGGAAAAACAATTCATAATAAGAGCCTGGAGAATAAGCGTGTTTAGATCACAAAAATCTCTCCCTTTTCTAGCCTAAAACAATACATATTCAGGTTTATTCACTATCCCCCAGTGCTTTTAACACTTTCATTTAAAAGTTAATACTACATATGACAGTTATAAAATTATCTCAGTATTCTGTGCCTCATACCTCAACCAGATGCTTCTGTCAGCTTCCTACAAAAATAATAGGGCTAATACTCCTGTGCAGGAATAACATATAGAAGCACACAAAGAGGAGAGATTTTGTACTATAGACTCAAAAGGGGTTGTAGTTAATGTCTGAAACAACACAGTCACATAAGTATAGGTATAAAGCTCAAAGAATGAACTCAAAGAAAGATTACATGGAAGACACATGAAAGTGTGTCAGTTGATAAATAAACCTTTATTTTAAATATTTAATGTGTATCAGGTATTATTCATTATGCTAAGGACACAAAGACCAAAAAAAAAATGCCATTCCTATTCTCAATTAGCTTGTATTCCAAGGGATGAGACAACATGCAAATAACTGTACATAAATAAAAAGTAATCTCAAAAGGAACATACTGTAGGCAGCATTGAGATTGGAACTGACCATTAACCTAAGATGAAATGTGAACTGAGTCCTGAAGACGGGGAAGTCAAGAGGCAGTGATGAGGAGGAAGAAGAACATTTCAAGTATGGGAGACAGCCAGCGCAAATGAGCAATCAGGAGCTGCACAGTGCTCTGTGCATAAAACAGCAATCAGTCAAATCACTGGATTGTAGAATGAATGGAAAAGAATAAAGTATCAGAAGAATGTAAATGTGAGAAGAACCAAGTTGCAAAAGGATTTAAAAGTCAAACACAATTTTATATTTGTTCCCAGAATTAATAGCCACTAGACTTTATTGAGTAGGGGAGGGACATGATGATACCTTCATATTAGGAAAATTCCTTTGTCAGCTGAACTAAGGGTAGATTGGAGTAGAAAGAACTTCAGGGAAATGAATCAGAAGCATAGTTCAATAATCCAGGTGTGTGAGATGAAGGTTTATGCAACAGTGTGAGAGGAGAGCAGGTGATGTGAGAGATTTGGTAAAGACAGAAATGAGAAGGCTTTGGAACACATTGATTAGTGTCTATGAGGAAGTCAAGTATGATACTGAAGCTGTGAGCCTAGGTGGTTGGAAGGACAGCAATATTTTCCACAGTAATATCCAAGCTGGGAAGAGGAGAGAGTTTGTAATGAAGTTAATGCATTTATGTTTAGCACATATTGAGTTTGAGATGCCTATATTGAGTTTGAGATCTGTTCAGTTGGTATGTATTTTGGGGGTTGAGTGGGCATAGGAGGAGTAAAGAGGTAGGAGTACAAAAATTCGGAAGGTGTTTGAGTAACAACTGGAGTAAGCAGATGACGTACTAAGTAGCTTAATTATTTAAGGAAAACATGTAGTTGTTACTGTTTTTCAGTTGATGTAAGGCTGAGAAAAATCTTATCACCCTAGGGGAAAAAAATGGTTTAGTAGTGGATTGATGTATGGAGGCAAGTATTCTTTCCACATATGGAGGAAGGAGAGAGTTGTCATGTCAGCAACCTACTTGCTTTTCCTTTACATGAGTGACACATGCATGCATATGTATGCATATGTTCATATATACATAACTATACAAGAATACATACTTGTGTGTATATGTAGGCATGTGTGCACATACACACACACTGTTTTTTACTACTCTGGGAAGATTGCAAAGGGGCTAGAGACAGGGATAAATGTAGAGTGTATGTCTATGATAATATTTGCAATTGCTTTGCAACCACAAAGTATTATTCAAGTGCTAGTTATTTTTATTAGTATTATTTCCTTCTCCACACTTATGTTACTTGATTATACTTGATACACTTCTATAGTTTATATATATATATATATATATATATATATATATATATATGTTGTGGGAAAAATGGGTGATGATGACAGGGCAATTAAGTTACAATTTATCGGAGTGGGGAACCTGCAGCCTCAAGGCCACATGCAGTCCTCAAATGTGATCCTTTCAATGAATCCAAACCCATAGAACAAATATTTTTAATAAGATTTGTTCTGTAAAACTTGGACTAGGCAAAAGGTTGCACCCAAAGACCTAAAAAGCCACATATGATTTTGAGCTCTTGGGTTCCCTACCTTTGGCTTTGGCTGTAGATCTACAAAGATGATTGATTTGAGATTCTGTACAATCTCTCATCATAGTTGTAGGGGAGCTTCACATGGTACTGCCTCCTAGTTAGTAAGGAAGATTGATAATTGAGACATGATCCCTTTTTTCTTGGACTTTAGAATCTAAGATGAGACATTTTTTAAACCAAATATTTGCTTTCTTTGATGTAGGGCAGTAGTGTCAAACTCAAATAGAAATGGGCACCACTGATCTATGCACAAAACTAACTGTGGAATGCATATTGATTTATTTTTTAAAAGTAATATTAACTGTTTTATTATATTTTTATTCATTTTTTAAAATATTTCCCAATTACACTTTAATCAGGTTTTTTGGCTGCGTATGATACATTTAGTATTTTTTGGTTGTTTCTTTTCAGTCACATCTAGCTATTTATGACCCAATTTGGGATTTTCTTGCAAAGATACTAGAGTGTTTTGCCATTTCTTCTCTAGACCATTTTACAGATGAGAAAACTGAGGGAAATGGATTTAGGCAACTTACCCAAGGTCACATAACCAGTAAGTGTCCAAGACAAGATCAGAACTCAGGAAGATGAATCTTTCTGACCCCTAGTCTAACACTCTTTCCATTACTCCTGTCTAGTATAGGGACAAACTTACTCTATCAATATACAATGCAGAAGTCGATTGCTCCATAATTTATAATCTTATTGAGATTACTCGGTCATTGAAATGTTAAGTGACTTGCCCAGCCTGACTCAAAAGTCTAAACCTGAACCTGGTTTCCTTACTTTGGGTCAACTCTCTATCCACTTTATTACATTGTCTACCACATACTAAAACAAGCACATGAACTGCTACTATACAATAGCTCTGTAATTATGGAGCACAAAAAAAAAAGCCATTCAAACATAAAGCAGTAACAATATTGTATGAAATATTAGAAAAAGGAAAAAAAAAGTTGCAAATATGGGAAATTAAGAGAGTGACATAACCTTCTCATGTAAGAAGAGTTCAGAACAAGGATGTCCTAGATACCTCCATATTTTCCTGAGCACAGTATGTCCCCTGAAGAAAGGCTGCTAGAGGCCAGTTTGGGCGTCTCCCATCTGTCCAAAAGCAATCACTTCCACATGTACCAGCACAAGACATCTTCTGCTTCCTGCTGGCAGCCCAATCACCCAGTTGGGATGTGGAGAACCTTCGATGCAAAGAAAAACAACTCTTCCTTTGACGTCAAGCTGCCTATCTCTGCTGCACCTGTCCTTTAAGGGTAGAGAACTGATATCCTCCACTCAATAACATATATTCGCACAATTAGTCATACCCATCACCAAGTGACTCTGAACTCCTGTAGGTCGTTATCCAAACCTCATTCCTCACTCCCCTCATTCCAGTCCCTGTCAGGGGATATGATATTCATGTATGTCAACCAATCAAATTCCTACTAACTGTAGAATAACAAGTCTCTCCCCTTCCTTCCTTAATGAATCTGATATCTACCTTACAATTTTTTTTCTCCTCTCCAATTCCTGCCTTCATACTATGGCCCTCACTATTGCTAGGGAATCCTACTATATCTTTATCAACTCACTAGTCTAATCTCTACAAAAGTTCTTTCAAACCTTTTTAACTCTCCTTCAAAATCTCCCATGAGCCTCCACTTCCTCATTCTTTCAGCTGAAAATTTTACCTAATATTTCATAGCAAAAAAAAATATAAAAAAATAAAGGACATTTACCATGAACTCCTTATGAACTCCTTTTTCTTCTTTCTTCCTCCTCTCCTTCTGCCTTCTGTCACTATTTCCTAAAGTAACCTTACATTTTACCAATGATAATCCCTCTGCTTGTTTAAGTGATCCCATTCCATCTCATCTACTCCAACACATTGTCCCATTTCCTCACTTTTTTACTTATTTTCAATCTCTGTTTGATTGGCTCATTTCCTACTAGTTATACACAATACCATGACTCCCCTATCCTGACAAAACTCTCACTTGATACTTCCATTCCTGCTATCATCCTATATCTTTTCTGCCCTTTATAGCTTAATTCTTTGAAAAGGTGGTTTATAATGGGTGCTTCTACTTTCTGTCCTCCTACTCTCTTCTTAATCTCTTTATAATTTTGCCTTCTAATCTCGTATTTCACTAAAGCTGCTCTCTCCAAGTTACTAATGATCTTTGTTGTCATATTCAATGACCTCACCTTAATTCCCCACCTTTTTGACCTCTCTGTAGCCTTTGACACTGTTGATCACTCTCACCTCTGATATTCTCTTTTCTCTAAGTTTTTGGGACACCACTTTCTCTTGGTTTTCCACCTATCTATATGACTGCTCCTCTAGCTCCTTTATAAGATAACTTTTCTAGATCACATCCTGTAACCATAGGAGTCCCTAGGAAGTCTATCTTGTCCCCTCTATACTCTTTCACTTAGCAATCTCAGCTCTCATGGGTTTAACTACCAATTCTCTCCTGATAATTCTAAAATTTACTTTTCTCAGTCTCTCTGCTGATCTTTCATCTTTCATTTCCAACGGCCTTTCAGACATCTCAGACTAGGTGTACAGTAGACATTTTAAACTCAAGCATGTCCAAAAGAGAACTTATCCTGTAAATCTTCCCTATCTTCTTAGTTTCATATTATTGTAGAGGAAAATACAGTCCCTTGAACTCACAACTTGAGTCATTCTGGATTCCTCACTATCTCTTATCTCCCATATGCAAGCTGTTTCCGATGGCTGCTAATTTCAACTGATTCACTAAAATATGTCAGAAATATATCCCCTCTCTCCTATGACACTGCCATTACTCTAGTGTAGGTCCTCATTACAACATTTGTTGATTATTCCATTTACCTAGGGTGGATCAACCTGCCTCAAATCTCTGCCTACTCTAATCAATGGATTGGAGAATATGTGTGTGTGTATGTGTGTGTGTGTGTGTGTGTGTGGTTATAATTTATGTGACATATAAATTATAAATTTATAAAATATAAATAATATATTATATTTTTGAGAAATATAGAATACTCTATTCAGTCACTAAAACGATTTTCCTAAAACACAGATCTGATCTTGTCACCTCCCTACTCAAAAAATTCCAGTAATTTTCTATTGCCTCTAAGATCAAATATGAAATTCTTTCTTTGTCACTCAATAGCTTTTTAGAACCTATTCTCCTTCTACTTTTGCAGTCTTTTTACATCTTACTCCCAAACATGAACTCTTCCATTCAGTGACAATAGGATCCTGACTGATCCACTAACAAGACACTCCATCTCTTTCTCTGATTTTCTCCCATGCCTGAAATACTTTCCTTCCTCTGCTCTGACTACTGACATCCATACCCTCTTAAGTCCCAACTAAAATTCCACCTCTCCACAAGAGATCTTCTCTAAACCCTCTTAATTCCAGTGTACTTCTTCTTTTAATTATTTCTAATTTATCCTGTATATACCTTGCAAATTTGACTTTACATAAAGAATTAGAAAGCCATATTTCCAAAAAGCAGCTATGTTAATTTAACAGTATCCTGTGTTCTTTCTCCACTCCTGCCACTCAGCTCAATAAGTCTTGTTTTCCCCCACCAAACTGCAGAAAAAAGCCCTCCAAGTGAAAGCAGAAAAATGCATGTACAATAAGACCCCTGCTGGATAGGGGCTTTGCTTAAGGCTTCCCGTGCAAAGAGAGACTTCTGCCCCACTCTGACAGCTCACAAGCCTTTGTATCCAGGACCCTTGTGTCTTTCTTCCATGAGTCCACTGGTACTCCATTACCATGTATCTGTCCCTGATCCCTGTGTGTCAGTCTTCCCCTGTCTGTGTTCATGTCCAGTCTCCATGGATCTGTACCATCCACTCTTTCCTTTTGGTTCTGGCCAGGTCCCAATATGGCTGGCCCCACTGCCATGTGCTCCTTCTCCTCTAACTTCTCTGCCTCTGCCCCACAAGTGTCTTGAATGTATGCTGACCCCCTCTCTCCACTGTGTCAGGGCCTTTTTCTTATCTCTCTAACTTCCTTCCTTTCAGCAGTGGACAAAATCATATCATGTAAAAGATAAGGAGAGGTCTCTCGGTAGGTTCACTTACTTAAAGTGAAAGCTATCTATATTTGTTTTCATGCTGTTCCACTCTCCCTACTCACTGTTATATTGTAAACTCTTTGAGAGCCAGAATGCCCTTTTGCCTTTTTTTAGTATGTCTAGTACCTAGCACAGTGCCTGGCACAGAGCTGGTACTTAATAAATATTTAATTATTGATTGATTTTTAAAAAGTAATGATAAAAGAGGCTATTCATGGAATACATGAACACACACACAGAATAAGGAATTTTAAAAGACTTTATGCTGGATATATACATATATACACACATGCATATGCATACATACATGTATCTGTATACATATATGTGCATGCATGTATATGTGTGTATGCACATATGCATGCATGCATACATACATATAGAAAGATATAGAAATGGATATAGATATCAGTTTGCTCTGGCAAGAGCTGAGGGAAATCATGAGGTTTCTTGAAAGTTGAGAGTTTGTTGTTGTGTTCATTCTTCATTCTCAAAGAAGACCATGACATCAGAGAAATGATGACACAATTTGCACTTGACTTTGTTTTGAGTGACAGAGATCTGGTCAAGGTCATCAGGCTTACTTTCTCCTCCTGAGCCATCTGGATCCAGTGACCAGATATTCATCAGGATGACTGGAGATGGCCCAGGATTCAATGGGGGACCTTGACCTTTTCAGGTACTCACTTAGAGGGAGATGACACCCATTGAATGAATAGGCTTCTTTAATAAGTAGTCAGGGAATGGACCTTTTAATGAGCAAAAGAAAAGAAATGACAAAATCAAACTGGGAGGGAAAGAGAAACTGTTACTATTGATAATCAGTCTAAGCCAGCCATTAAGTGGAACTTGGACAGGGAACTACTGTTGTCCAAACTATGGGCTTCAGAGTGCACTGGGTTTAAAGCTTTGGGAATGACAAGAAAAGCAGAAAGGAAGGAAGGAAGGAAGGAAGGAAGGAAGGAAGGAAGGAAGGAAGGAAGGAAGGAAGGAAGGAAGGAAGGAAGGAAGGAAGGAAGGAAGGAAGGAAGAGAGGGAGGGAAAAAGGTGAAAAGTGTCAGGTAAGGATAAACCAGGACATAATGTTCCTCTCATATAGCCACATCAGAGATAACACTATTACTTACCTGGGGAATCTTAGGTTCCAACCTTAGTGTACACAACTGGTAATGGTGTTTCTGTAATTTGGGGAGGTCACCATACACTAGCATCTCCCAGATACTTGGGAACCAGTCTTCTTGATTGAAGACAGAAGGGTACAGCCCAAAGATTTCTCCTGGTTTCCTTCTCAGAAAAGGAAAGATATCTACCTAGGGAACTGGAGATGAGAGTATGGCCCCGGAATATTCACACTTCGCGGATTAGGATATAGTAGAGCTCCAAATGCTGTTCTTCCTTCACATTTATCTTGTGACTCCTCTGCCTTTCCAAAGTGCTCCCCATCCCTCCAACAACCCCACTAGGTTACCATCCTCACTTCTTTTTGTTGATCCGGTACTCAGGTGTTCTGGCTCCTAGGCCCCTACTTTCATTCCCCAGTCTTTCACAACCCTTCCTTGAAAGGTATCAGTCTGTCAAGAGCTTTGAGGGTCAGATTAAAATATCTGATATTCTTTAAATAGGAAATATAGAATCATTTTGAAGATATGTGTGTGGATGAGTGACATCAACTGATATGCTTAATATTAGATTGATTGAGAAGAAAACAGAAGTTGGACTTGGTGGTACAGGGTCCATGTTGTGAGCTTGGAACAAGACAAGGACAAGTGAAGGTGGGAACTGTTGATATTAATCAAAGTAATAGTGACTAGAACCTAAAATAAGATGGTGATAGAGTACAACTGAGAAGATATATATGTCTGTGTATGGTGTGTGTGTGTGTGTGTGTGTGTGTGTATATGTGTATAGATACATACATATGAGACATAATTTGGAGGTAGAATTGGCAGAATACCTTAAGTGAGTAGGATTTGAGAAGGTAAAGGAAAGAAAAAAAATTGAAGAAACATTAAGGTTACTAGCAGGAAAAGATAAGTGAATGATAGGGCCATTAAAAAAATAGGAAGGTCAAAAGAGATACATTTTGAGGAAAAAATAACAAGTTCTGTTTTCGGCATATTGAATTTGAGAATCTGCTTTTGATGGAGCTATACAATAGGCAAGTAGAAATGTGAGTCTGAATTTCAGAGGGAAAATCAGGGATAGACATTGAAATTTTAAATGTATCTAAATAACTTGAGATTTGAAGCAATGAGTGACAGATATGATAGCTCTAAATCATGGAATTTTATGTCTAGAGGTTGTTACAATTATTTCACTGTTACAAATTAAAAAAACTGAGGCCCAGAAAGGGAAAATCATTTTCCTAGGGCTGTATCACTTGAAAGTGTTTAATGCACTATTTGAATTCAGATACACAAGTGGTAAGTGGAAGAGCATAGATTCAAGCAAGGTCTTCTGGCTTTAACATTGCTTCCTACTCTGGAAATTAAATTAAAGATTACACTCAAGTATAATCAGCTTTACAATGTATATATTTAAATATAACAATATAAAAATAAATTGAATTTTTTAAAAAGTAAGTAAATATCCAATTGGTTGGTATTTTCCATTAATATCACCACTAGATAACAAAGTCTGAGAAGTATGTTGCAGAGAGTTTTAGAGTGAAGGTCTTCTCAGTTTTTGGAAAGAATGAAGAAAAGGAGTTTTATATTTTTTCTTAATTATGGTATACTGAAAAAAGTTACTCTTTTGCTTTGCCTCCTATGTTTTTTCTCGTTGATCTTGCTTTATGTATGATTTGAGAAATCACTCATTTTTAACTGGCAACTTCTGAGAGTTATTTGCTAAAATGTGCAATGTACATGCAGAACTGATTTACTGTTATATTTGCTCACAAGTGCAAAAGAATCACTAACTTGATTTATATTTCTTAGTACTGACATTCAAACCTTATTAATAAGATACATGCAAACATTGATTCATATTCACTATTAAGGAAAGCAAATATTAACCTCATTAGGAACAAAGCAACAACCTGATTTTCTAGAGCTTCCTATTCTCATACTGGTACATACAAATGACAATCTTCCCTCTTTCTCAGCCAGAAATGCTGTGTCTCCCTCTGAAGTAATTGTTCAGCAAGTCTGAAAATTGCAGTTAATAGGTACTGCATTCAAGTGAATATGACTGCTGCTTGAGTTTCCAATGCAGGGAACACAGGAAACTTACCTGCAGGTTGCCATCCAAGATTAAATTGGGAGCTAGAGGACATAGGTGGGTTTCTTATAGTTCTAACTATAGGTCTTGGCTGGTTTTACCCAAATTCTGATTGGTAGTCAAGAACCTAATTAGTTTACCAATTAATTTGATTTAGGCCTGATGACATAAACTCATGATAAGGTTGGTTACCAAGTTTTCCCATTTGTGGTCTGTCCTACTGAGGGCCTGAATATTTTTTAGTTTTTTATGAACATAAGCATGTGGCTGATAAATATTTGCCACGCATATGCTTATCTTAATAATGAAAAGTAAGTTATGTGAAACAAATATCAAAACCTTTCATCCTAAGGTGGTAACCTACTGCAAGATGAAGTCCGTAATATTAAGGCAACAAACTTATTCTCAAGACATTTACAACTTAACAAGATTTCTCATGCTGCTCCCAAAGTCATGCTCTGATGTGGTAATGATAATCACAGAAGGTCATGAGCTGGAGACTGTTCTCATGGGCACAGGGATCAGCCCCTAGATATGCATGACAAACCATAACCAATTTGGAACAAATATACAATGAAAATGCACATGATCTGATGAACTTAGAGAAAGCATAGCACCTTTATTGCAAAGAATTAATTTACCCATAATTATTTCTTAATTAAAGATTGGGGGGTATGTGAAGTTCTGTAATAATATTAATTTGATAGATCATCCTATCATCAACTTTATCTATGTGTATTAAAGGTGATAAGTAGTAGACCGCAACCTCAGACAGGTCCACACAAACATTAAGGGCTTTAAATACAAGCCCAGTGATAGAACAGGGACAAAATCCAGTCTAATCCAGGTTAAACAAACTAGTTTGCCACACCAGAATGGACTGATGATATTTTAAGGTGATCAAAGAAGGCTGTGATCTCCATTACTGAACTGAGTATTTATTGTCATCATTCCCTGTACATGTACCATTTGGGATAGAGGAAGGAAGTAAAATGAATTCCCTGAATTAATGTAACTTTTGACAATATTAATCATTAAACAAGCATCGATAAAATAGCTCTGATGTGACAGGTGCTTTTGTAGTGAATACAACAAAATGAATGTATGAGATAAATGATCAGCTTGAAGTTTTGACAATGTTAAGATAGTGAAAGGAATTAAAATTTCAAGTATATCTTTCATGGTTTTGTAAGTGACTGCTTCAGGTAACTTTGGACAGTGGCCTCACTTACTGGGCTTCATTTTCTTTATCTTAAAAATGGAGGACTTGGACTAAATGACTTTGAAATCTCTTGTCTTGTATTAAATTTAGCAATCCCAAGATTCAGTGGATACATGAATTGCAGCTGCAGATTCCCTCAAGTTCATTTAGCGAAATGATTTCAAAAGTATGAGTGCATTTTTTTTTAATCAAGTTTACTAACCCTGCCTCTTAAACAGATCCAATGAGATTCAGATTGCACAAACTTCCTTCAGGAACCTATTTACGTTGCATGTCAGCCCCAAACAGATGTTTACTTGAAGTTTTTTAGTCCTGATTTTAAAAATATATTTCTATATTTTTTAGTTATTGTGTTAAATATTTTCTAACTACATGTAAAAAAGATAGCATTCATATTTTAAAACTTTCGCATTCCAAATTCATTCCCTTGCTTTCTCCCCTCCACCACCTCTTGAAAAGGTAATATGTCAGTTATTCATGTGAAGTAATACAAAACATATTTCCATATTATCCTTGTTGCAAAAGAAAGAAAACACATGTCCAAATCAGAGAAAAATAAATAAAATTAAAAAGCATGATTCAATATTTACCCAGAGTTTCAGGCCTCTGGGTGTAGTTCCAAATTGGTTTCCAGAGTGATTAGACTAGTTCCCAACTCCACCAATACTGCATTCTTGTCCCTGCTTTTCAACATCCCCTCTAGGATCTCTCATTTTAGTTTTCTATTGTTAGATAACCTGATGTATATGAGGTGGTATCTCAGAGTTGTTTTAATTTGCATTTCTCTAATCAATATAGACTCTTTTTTATGTAACTATCATATGGTCACCATTATGTAAACACACAATGGTGAGTTTGATTTCTTTGTCTGGAAACTGCCAGTTTATATTTTTTTGACTATTTATCAATTGGGGAATGGCTCATATTTTTTATAAATTTGACTCAGTTTCCAATATATCAGAGAAATGAGGCCTTTTCCCTCTAGTTTTCTGCTTTCCTTCTAATTTTAATTACATGCATTTGTGCAAAAACTTTTTTTTTAATTCCATGAAATCAAAATCATCCGTTTTACTTCTCATGATCTCCAACTCTTGTTTGTACATAAACTTTGCCCTGATCCATAGATCTGACTGGTAATTTTTTCCATATTCCTCTAATTTATTTATAATAACACCTTTCAGGGCTTAATCATTTATCCTTTTTGACTTTTTCTTGGTATATGGTGTGAGATGTTGTTCTGTATCTAGTTTGTTTCAAACTTCTTCCCAGTTTTCCAAGCAATTCTTGTTAAATGGTGGGGTTCTACCCCAAAAAGATTGAATTATTGGGTAAATGTGCTTTAAACATCTTTTCTTTTCCTTCAGTGTCTATTTTTAAGTGAGTAACAAACAATTTACTCTTTACCTCACCTAGTACCAACCAATTGTTCTACTGACCGGCAATACTGAATAGTCAACACTTTCTAGTGCTTACAGAGAAAAACAATAATGTATGGGGAATAATGCAGATCTATGCCCTCTTTCCTCTCCCAGGATTTCTCTCAACTTTCTCTTGATTTTTTGTCTCCTCGCCACTGTCATAGAAATTATGTCCCTGAAGATAGCTCTGAATGAATATTCTCTTCATCTGTCTCATTGTAAGCTGGGAATGCCTGGGTGGGGATACAGGAAGTAGGGTGAAAGGTTAGAGAATGCAAAGTATCAGCAGGTGGACAAAAAGTGGGGCCTCTGAGCTTTGTGAAATAATGGCACAAGAAGACACTGATATCGAAAAGCATGGTATAACTTTCATAAAGCTTGTACTTTGGACAACTATTGCTCTCATGTGGTGTTCATAGAACTACTTCTCTGTTGTATTAGAAAATGTGGCACTTCACTTCTCCCCTTTTTTTCTGCCTTCCCATTTTATTTTTACATTTAATGTAAAAGACAAAAAAAAAAGGGAATGACTATAGTGGATAATTTGCTTTTCTTCATGTTTCCCGCATCTTCCCTTCTGCCTCATATAAAGATGAATGGCAAGTGAGAAATTCTGCAGAATACTCTGAATGTGTAGAATAATACTTCCCTGCAGAAAACTTGTCTGTGTATAATTGCTAGAAATTTATTTGCAGAAATCTTTTTTATGGTAGTGTGTTTTAATTTGTTTTTTAAAGTAAAGATGTTGATTGAAAGGAGAAGAGACCCCTGTCAACAGAAAAAGCAGGTATTTAAAATGAAAATTTTGCAAACAGCTGTCAATCTTTAGGTTTGGAGGGCAATTATTCCAGTTTGGGTATAAGAAAATTATAAACAAGGAGAACTGATTCAATAGTTAAAGTTCTAATTCAGGGCCCTTTGGAATCAGAAAAAAAAAATAAAAGTTGTTATGTGACAGGGATTTCATTAGCACTTTAAATCCAAATGCAGTTGGAAAATAAATTAAGTGCTTCTTTAGCAAAAAAATGTATTTCATTCCATTGTTCTATTCTAACATAAAAACTAACAAAGTAGAGGTATGTCTCTGTATGTGATCAGATGTTTGAATTAGGGTATTATGGGAGCAGTCAAGAATGATTTTTCTTTGTTTAGTTTTTGAGAAAGAAACAGCACAGGCTTTTGCTTTTAAAAATGAAAAAAATAGTTAATTCTTCATATGCTCTAAGTTTACCTGTAATATTACTCCCCTTTTAAAACAGTAAAAGCTAAATTATTCATTTTCAACCAAAAATCACAGAAGTATGGGAGGTAAGAGTACTTTCAAAAGTATTTATACAGTAACTTAAAAATCTCTTCTTTGTTGCAGGCTCACACATAGTCTACTGCTCCAAAAATAAATAAATAAATAAATACAAGGAACTTAACACCCCTCTAAATTTAAGTTTTAATAGCTCAAGATTGGGCTTAGAATTTTGGAATGCTCAGTATAGTCAAAAAAAATTGCAGGAGGGATGAGAGGAAATGCAAGAAGGAAACAGGCTGAACTCTATACAGTCAAGAGCAACAAAACAAAAAGTAAGTAGATACTCAGAAAAATAAAATACTTATTCTAATGTTTATTAATAGTTCACATTAACATAACAGAATATTTTTGAGGTAGGTAGTTTAAGAATTATTATCCTCATTTTATAGTTGAGGGAGTAATGATAATTTAAGTGAGAAAATCTTTCCCATTCATTAATAGACCCATGTGATCTGCCTCAATCACATGGAAGCTTAAGTCACATGCAGTGGGAGGAACTTGCTGAAGGGATAGAAAATGCAGGGTGGAGTAAAACTGGGAGGGAGCTGGTGAGAGCAGTTACAATGAAGGAGAGAGGACACAGGCAGGCACAGCTAGTCTTATGAGTGTTTGTGGGAAGACCCCAGTGTGGGGGAGGAGGGTAAGGCTTAGGAATGAATTTTTCCCCTGTAGTGATAATATGTATTGACTTCTTGGTTGCTATGACAGATTTGACTTTCTGGTATTGGGATTTGGCTTTCTGGTATATGAAGAAATATTTTTCTTCTACCTTCTATATGGAGAGACTGTTAAACTTTTACAGTTCAGAACTACACTGGCATATTCAGTGACCATCAATGCTGTGAATATTGCCTTGGCAGCCAGTCATGGCGAAGTAGACGGCTGACCTCAAACACAGGTAAAATTAGTTTCAAGTAACCTGTTTCAACACATACTAGCAAGTCATTCAATCTTTCAATGACCCAGGCAACTTGTTAAACCTTCATTTTAAAAGCAGATGCTGATCACCATTAGTGGAAGATATTTCCTTACAAGAAATGCCACATATCAATGAAACAAATTAAATCATAAACTCAGTTTCAGAAAACTAATAATACATGGCAATAGTGAACCTAAAAATAGTCAAATGAGTTTTTTAAGGTCACTCAACTAATAGAAATAGTGTAGCCAAGATTCCTTCCTAGTTTCAGTCCAAGATTTTTTTTCAATACACCACATTTCCTCATTTTTGTCTCAGGCATATTACTTTCAGGCATTATGGAATGAGGCAGCTTGAATCTCTCAAAGCAGACATCTGACATCTTGTGTTTAATGTCAAAATAATTCTCCACCATTAAATTAAATAGCCTCTCAGTTCCCCTGAACAAAGGACTCCCCACCCCTTCCCTCTCACAAAATTGGACAGTTCTATACTTACACTGTAGAGCTTTTGTTTAGTCATGTTCTTTCATTCCTTCAAATATGCATAAGGTTCAAATAACAAGCTTCCTTGGAGTGCCTCCTTTCCATCCAAGGATTCATGTGAGGGGCTAACTCTAGATTTCTTTGGTTATCATGTGAAATCTGAATATTGCCACTGGATTTCCTATCATTTTAGATCAATAAATTAATGTATTCTCTGTGGAACCAAAAACATCAAGGAAGACTCTGAAACACTTTCAATCAGATGTGTTCCTTCTGTGAGAAATTCCCCAGACTAGTGAAACTTGATCCCTATTGGTAGACATTTAATGAGGTAAGATAGAAAATCTTCAGCTCCTGCTTAGAATTTGGGTTGATCCTAAGACAAAGCAGCTTCCAGCATTCTACACAGGGAAAACCATCTGCATCCAGTCTTCTGGTTTGTCATCTCCTTCATGAGCTGCATCTCTCTAAACTCTAATGGAGGAGATCAAGGACAAGAGTCCTTTTCTCCAGGGAGAGCACTCACCCAGATAAGATTCTGTTTGCATCCTAAATAGAAATCTGGTTCTCTAATTGGGTGGGGTCCTGCCCAGATGTCTTGAACAGATCTGAAATGTTTCCAATATTCTTTAGAAATGGAGAGACTTCTCTCTAAGCAGTCTTTTTTTACAAAGAAGAGACTATCCCAAATTATTATTAATAATCAGATGGTAGAACATTAAGATTAATTTATCTCACCACCATGATGCTAATTCAAGCCCTGAAGAATATCACCTCCCCCAGCTTCTTCTTCCCTCTGATTGTAAGGCTGGCAAGGAGGTACCAAACCCCTCCCAATATCTTCTTTTATAGAGGACAGAATCTGGACTCTCAGCTCACACCACTTTGCATCTGCTGATCTACCTGGTTTCAACTCTATGGAACAAGATGTCCCACACCTCCCTGTGCTTGACCCTAAGTTTTTCTGCCTCCTTTGTGTGTTCTCTCCCTTTTTAGAGTGTAAGCTCCTTGAGGGCAGGAATTGACATTCTTTATTATTATTTGTATAGCCAATATTTAGTGCAATGCCTAACATTCAATAAATATTTGTTGGGTTGGATTATATACTATTTTAATGATAAACATTCATTTAGTGCTTTAAGGTTTTGATGTGCTTTACACACACACACACACACACACACACAAATAATGTATTTATGTGTGTATGTGTATGTATATATGGGTGTGTATATATATACATATTTATATAAGTAAATATGTACACATGTTACTAAATGAAATATTTGCAATGCTTACATATAATTAAATAAGATATTTAAAATGTAATTATAAGGTAGCAGGGTGTGAGGGAGGAACCATAGCTGAGGAAGATGAGGAAAGACCAGTTTCAGGACCTGTAAACTGAACTTTGAAGCTCAGGACTGTATTCTAAGATGTGGAGGTGAGAAGGGATTGCATTTTAGGCATTTGGATCAAGCTCAGAAAAAAAGAGATAGAATATCATCTAAAAAGAACAGCAGCTAAGTTGGTTTGACTGAATCAGAGGTATGAAAAGATGAAATGGGGAATGGAAAGATAGGCTGGAGTCAAATTATGAAGGGCCATATCTTTATTGCTGTGTGAATTCTCCCTTCCACTATTATCTTGAAATCAATATTAAAGTGGAAAAAATAATTGCCAAATATGTTTAGGCAGAATCATGAACCTCGTAGTGAAATGGACCTTAGTGGTCAATTAATCCATTTCAAAAATGCCCAAGACAAAAAAGACCAAGACTTTGCAACATAGACCATAAGTCGTCATTCAGCATTTGCTTAAAGACTTCTCATAATGGAAACATACTACCGTTCAAGAAAATCTATTCTATTTTTGTATATTTCTTATTATTGGGAAAGTTTTTTTTGTTAAATACTATTTTATTTTTTCTGATTACATGTAAAAATAGTTTTCAATATTCATTTTTTATAAGATTTAAATTCCAAATCTTTCTCCTTCCCTCCTTCCCCTTTCCCATTCCCATGATGGCAGGCAATCTGATCTGATTTATACATGTACAATCATGTTAAACATATTTCCACTAAAGAATAATTGTTTCTCTTTTACCCACAAACCCAGAGGGTCTTCCCCTCCCAGTTTGATATTTTTAAAGGGGCCATCCCTTCAGTAACTACTTAAAGAAGTCTATTCATTGAATGAGTTGTAGCTCACTCAAAGTAAGAATGTGATAAGACCTTAATCTGAAAGGGCCAGAGTTTCACGTTGCATCCTGGGTCATCTCTAGTCATCCTGAAGAATATCAGGCCACTGGATCCAGATGGCTCAGGAGAAGAAAATGAGTTTGGTGACCTTGCACAGCCCTCACTCACTCAAATCAAAGTCAACCGCATGTCATGTCATCATCTTGATGTCATAACCCTCTTCGAGAATGAAGGACAAACACAACAATAACAATTTCCTCATTAGTAATGAAGCAATAGAAGAATCAAAACAAAAGGGAAAAACCACATGAAAGAAAAAAGTGAAAATGGTATACTTACATCTGCATTCAAACCATCAGTTCTTTCTCTGGGTGTGCATTGAAGATTCTCTCTTGAGACTTTCAGAATTGTCTTGGATCATCCTGTTATTAGAAGACCTCAGTCTACCATAGTTGATCATCACACAATGTTGCTGTTTCTGTATACAGTGTTCTCCTGGCTCTGCTCAATCATTCAGCATCAGCTCACTTAAGTTCTTCTAGATTTTCTCTGAAATCAACCTGCTCATTATTTCATATAGCACATTAATATCCCATTACATTTACATACTTCAACTTGTTCAGTCATTCACCAATTGGTGGGCATCCCCTCAATTTCAAATTCTTTGCTACCATAGAAAGAATTGCTATTAATATTTGTGTACATGTAAGTCCTTTCCCCTTTTTTACGATCTCTTTGAGATATAGACCTAATAGTGCTATTGCTGGATCAAAGGGTATGCACAATGTGATTGCTCTTTGGTCATACCTCGAAATTGCACTCCAGAATGGTTAGATTAGTTCATAATCCCACCATCAATGCATTAGCATACTAATTTTTCCATATCTTCTCCAACATTTATCATTTTTTTCTGTCACATTAGTCAATCTGATACATATAAGGTGGTACCTCAGAAGTGTTTTATTTTGAATTTATCTAAAGTGTTTTAAAACATTTCTTTATATGCCTTTAGATGGCATTGATTTCTTCATCTGAAAACTGCCTCTTCATAACTGCAATGGTAATTTAAATGGGGAGATCATTCCCATTCATTAATAGGCCCATGTGACCTACTTAAATCACATAGAAGCCTAAGTCACAAGTGGTGGGAGGAGCTTGCTGAATGGATGGAACAGGAAGGATGGAGCAGAACGAGATGGAGTCGAGTGAGAGTAGTTAAATTTGAGAGAGAGAAGACATAGGCAGGTAGATATAGCTAGGCTTATGAGTGTTAGTTTGTGAGAACGCTCCAATATGGGAGGAGGATTGGGAATGACTTTGTCTCCTGCAGTGCTAAGGTATATTGACTTCTTGGCTATTATGATGGATTTGGCTTTCTGGTTTGGCAATGTGGCTTTCTGGTGTCTGAATAAATGTTATTCTTCGCCTTCTATGTGGAGAGTCTATTATACTTTGAAACTGAGAACTATGCCAGGATATGCGTAGTCACCATTGGTGCAGTGAATATTGCCATAGTGATACACTTGGCATCACAAACAAGATCAAAGGGTATAAAATCTCATTTGGAACCAGAAAGGATTAAGAGGAAGAAGTAGATATCCCAGGATGGGAGGACATACAGTACTCCTCCCTGGCTAAGGAATGGGCTAAAAGCACTGGACCCTGGGAAAGCTGGGAAGCAAGGTTTCAGAAGGGAAACCTAGAGACTTGGAAAGATGTTTGCAAGGAATACCAATAAAACCAGGAAAAGACCTAGCAGGCATGTTTAGGAGAGGCTGGATTTATTGACAGGTATTATGTGTAAAAGCAGAGACAACCTACTGAAGGAAAAAAGTCAGATGGAAAAGGAGTTAGCTAGTCTGCATGGGAGTTTTCAGTATTTGGGTTCCCCTTTAAAAGAGTAAGCTAAGGGGTCTCAGGTGGAAGAAAAGGCTGTTCATTTAACTATGAGGAAGTAGAAAGGGGCAGAGCCCACATGGTGGAGTAGAAAGACCCGTGTACTCTAGCGCTTCCCCTACCACCCACAAAATACCTGTAAAAAATGACTCTCAACAAATTCTAGCCACAGAAAAGCAGAGGGAAAGAGGTTTCCAGCCAAAGGTAACCTGGAAGGCCAACAGGAAAGGTCTATTTCACAGGACACTGAGCAGAGTGGAGCCCAGCCCTGGCTGCACAGCACTGGGAGGAATAGGACCTGAACAGATCTCTGGGGCAGAATTCCCAGCAGGGAGGGTCCCAGATCCCTCAACCCACAAGCAATAAAGAAAGCTCCAAAGGTCAGAGTTGGAAAATGAAATAATGTTGCAGCAGGAGACTTCCAAAACTGAAGCTCACCCCATACTATGGCAAAAACAAGAGAACTAAGCAGGGAACACAGTGTTTAGGGAGATAATTGAGGATTTTACTCAGCAGGAAGTCACAAATATTTTGAGTCAGTTCATCCAAAGGATGGGAAAATCATTAATATCTTGAATGGTGAGAATCAGCGATGAAGGAGCTAGAGTAGTATCAAGTGATGGGGTGGATTACTTGAAATTTATAGGATTTAATCAGAATTCTTTTGTACAGCAAGTCTTTAAAGATTATAATATGCAAGGAGGTAACAATATAACTTATCTGTAAGTGGTATCCTATGGAATCTATGTGGCCTAGTGGAGATAGACCCTGGAATTCACTTAGGGACTGTATGAGAAAGTTAAAGAAAGAAGAAAGGAAGACCACCATAATAACCAAAAATGCAGATATAAACTATGATATCCCCTTAGCAGTTTCCCATAGGAATATAATAGTGAAGACAGTTCTTTCTGCTTACAAGAACCTAGTTTTGACTCTAATAATTAGGGAAATAGGGAACTGTCTTTCAGAGGTGCTGGACAAGATTTCACAGTTAAGTGACTTAAGGGACTGGGAAAAAGATAACTTTCCTCAAGAAAGAAGAGTAAATAGCCAGCAGATTCAAAGTCAGAATAGACTGACAAAAAAATAATTGTTTACTAGTCTATTGAGATCAGGAGTAGATTTTATAAGCATAGATGGTATTCCAACTGATAAACTATACAAAATATACTGGGAAAAGGGGCTTGATATTAAATGGAACAGAGAAGTAAGAACTGCTCCTACAGATCCTCCTGAACCCTTGTATTAAAATTTATCAGACCTTCAGGTAGAATAGGAAATTGGCTAAACAGCTCAGATTAAAGAAATACAGAAATGGCATTACAGACCCAATATCAATTTGACCATATATTGGAAAAATGTAAAAAATACTGTTACTAGAGCATTAATAGTTATTGCAATAGAGGTCTCCTTTATATGTGGAAACCCTGATAAGTTTAAACATGGAACTCCTATCATCATCACTGGACTGCGAGGGGCTGAAATATCAATCAGACAAGTCAAACTAAAGATGAAAATTGGACAATTTGCTTAAGAAATAATATACTGTGGCAATTGTACATATTTTTTAATACAACATTGGAATCATTTATTGAGAGATATGACTCTAAACTTACCTGAGGGGAGATACCTGTTTCCAGTAAGGAAGACAGGAATTAATACAGTTTTAGTGGGTAAAATAAAAATAGACCCAATCATTTTACCTAAACTTTCTAAAGTATTTACTTAAAGTAGTATACTGAGTGGGCAAGATAAAATTACCAATAATATAAACAAATATGTTGAAGCAGGAGTGGTATCCCTACAATCACTTGATGGAATAATCCACTCTGGCCAATATGAAAATGAGATGGGACATGGCTTTGATTACTAATTTGTCAGTTTTTCATGCAGATGCTTGTGTGGCCCTCACTATTCCAGAATGTGAGTACAATGCACATGCTGACCAACTAAGATTACTACTCAACATATTGTCCCTATTCTGACAACAAGTAATGATCAGATACTAGCGAAATGGGTCCATCAAATGGCTGGCCATTTAGGGGTCCAGGTCACCCTCCAGTGGTCACAAGACCAGGGTACTAGTATCTCTCATTCATTGTTAAAACAATACAAAAGACTGTTATATATGTCGATTGGAAAGGGAATGAACTATTCCTTGGGTAGTAACTGAAGAGATAGCAATGGGGAAAGTACCAGCCCAAATTTGGTAAATAGGTTTTATTGGACCCCTACCCGAAGATAAGGTATGCAAATTTATATGTACTTGTGTTGACACTTATTCAGGTGTACTAGTGGTTTGTCCCTGTAAGAATGTTACCCAGAAAAGCATCTGTAAAACTCTAGATATCATAAATCTATATTATGGAATGCAAATGTACATCCAAAGTGACAGAGGGGCACATTTCAAAGGTAATTAAATGAAGAAATATTATGTATTAAACAACATGGAATGGATATATCATATTCTATATTAGGTTGTGCAGTGGATAGAGCAGGTGGAAGAAGACGCTGTTCATTTAACTAGGTAGGTGATTCTTGGTTTTAGTCCTAGCTCTTTTTACCTCTAGAATATTATATTCCAAGCCCTCTGATCTCTTAATGTAGAAACTGCTAGATCTTGTGTTATACTGATTGTATTTCCACAATGCTCAAATTCTTTCTTTCTGATTGCTTGTAGTGCTTTCTCCTTGACCTGGGAGCTCTGGATTTGGCTACAATATTCTTAGGAGTTTTCCTTTTAGGACATTTTTAAATAAGCCATCAGTGGATTCTTTCAATATTTTACCCACTGTCTCTACAGTATCAGGGCAGTTTTCCTTGAAAATTTCTTGAAAGAGGATGTATAGGCTTTCAGGTAGCCCAATATTTTTTAAATTGTCTTTCCTAGATTCATTTTCCAGGTCAGTTGTTTTTCCAATGAGATATTCCACATTGTCTACTATTGTTTCATTACTTTGGCTTTGTTTTATAATTTCTTGCTTTTTCATAAAGTCATTAGCTTCTATCTGCTCTATTCTAATCTTTAAGGAATTATTTTCTTTAGTGAACTTTTGGACCTCCTTTTCCATCTGATACATTCTGCTTTCTATTCTTCTCCTCTTTGGATTTTTGGATCTCTTTTCCCATTTGGGTTAGTCTACTTTTTTTTAATATTTATTTATTTATTTAACTTTTTACATTCGTTTTCACAAAATTTTGCGTTCCAAATTTTCTCCCCTTTTCTCCCCTCCCCCCACCCCAATACACCAAGCAATCTAATTTTCCCTATCTCCAATCTGCCCTCTCTTCTGTCATCCCTCCCTTCTCCTGTCCCCATCTTCTCTTTTCTTCTGTAGGGACATATGACTTTCTATTCCTCATTAACTGTATGTCTTCTTTCCTAGTAGCAACAACAATACTCAACAGTTGTTCCTAAAACTTTGAGTTCCAAATTCTCCCCATCCCTCCCTCCCCACCCATTTCCTTTGAGAAGGCAGGCAATTCAATATAGGCCATTTCTGTGTAGTTTTGCAAATGACTTCCCTGATAGTCGTGTTGTGTAAGACTAACTGAATTACCCTCCATACTACCCTGCCCGTCATCGTTTCTCTTCTTCCTTTTGATCCTGTCCCTCCCCGAGTGTTGACTTCAAATTTCTACCTACTCCCTTTGCCCTCCCTTCCATCATCCCCACCCCTGCTTATCTCCTTCTCCCCCACTTTCCTATACTGTAAGATAGGTTTTCATACCAAAATGAGTGTGCATTTTATTCCTTCCTTTAGTCAAATGTGATGAGGGTAAACTTCTTGTTTTTTTTTTTTCTCATCTCTCCTCTTTTTCCCTCCACTAAAATGTCTCCTACTTGCCTCTTAAATGACATATAATTACCCCATTCCATTTCACCCTCTTTCCTCCCACTACATTTCTCTCTCACCATTTACCTTAATTTCTTTTAAGATATGGTCCCATCCTATTCAATTCACTCTGTGCTCTCTGACTCTGTATGTGTGTGCATGTGTGTATGTGTGTGTGCGTGCATGCATGTACATGTGTATGTGTGGTGCCACTAACTACCCAGATACTGAAAAGTTTTGAGAGTTACAAATATTGTCTTTCCATGTAGGAATGTAAACAGTTCACTTATGGCAAGTCCCTTAAGACTTCTCTTTACTGTTTACTTTTTCATGGTTCTTCTCATTCTTGTGTTTGAAAGTCAAATTTTCTTTTCAGCTCTGGTCTTTTCATCAAGAATGATTGAAAGTCCTCTGTTTCATTGAAAGACCGTATTTTCCCCTGAAGTATTATACTCAGTTTAGCTGAGTAGGTGATTCTTGGTTTGAGTCCTAGTTCCTTTGACTTCTGGAATATCCTATTCCATGCCCTTCGATCCCTTAATGTAGAAGCTGCTAGATCTTGAGTTATCCTGATTTTATTTCCACAATACTGGAATTGTTTTTTTCTAGCTGCTTGTAAGATTTTCTCTTTGACCTGGGAGTTCTGGAATTTGGCCGCAATGTTCCTAGGAGTTTCTCTTTTTGGATCTCTTTCAGGTGGTGATTGATGGATTCTTTCAATACTTATTTTGCCTTCTGGTTGTAGAATATCAGGGCAGTTTTCCTTGATAATTTCATGGAAGATGATGTCTAGGCTCTTTTTTTGATCATGACTTTCAGGTAGTCCCATAATTTTTAAATTGTCTCTCCTGGATCTATTTTCCAGGTCAGTTGTTTTTCCCATGAGATATTTCACATTCTCTTCCATTTTTTCATTCTTTTGGTTTTGTTTGGTGATTTCTTGGTTTCTCGTAAAGTCATTAGACTCCATCTGTTCCATTCTAATTTTGAGAGAACTATTATCTTCAGTGAGCTTTTGAACCTCTTTTTCCATTTGGCTCATTCTGCTTTTGAAAGCATTCTTCTCCTCATTGGCTTTTTGAACCTCTTTTGCCAATTGAGTGAACCTATTTTTCAAGGTGTTATTTTCTTCAGCATTTTTTGGGGTCTCCTTTACCAAGGTATTGACCCGTTTTTCATACTTTTCTTGCATCTCTCTCATTTCTCTTCTCTTTCTCATTTCTCTGGAGGAGTTTTTCCTCCACCTGTCTAATTTGCTTTTCAAAATCCTTTTTGAGGTCTTCCAAGGCCTGAGCCCACCTGACATCCCCCGGGGTACCGAGACCCCGCCCTCCACATCTTTCCCTGATGACAAGAATATGTCCTCGTCATCGTCAGATCCAAAAGTCGGGATCATTTGCATCTGTTCAAAAGAACTTTCTATAGTCTCATTTTTCTTCCCTTTTCTAGGCATTTTCCAGCCAGTTACTTGACTTCTGAGATTCCTGTCCACCCCCACCTAGATCCGCCAAGTTAGTGCTTGGGGTCTGAGATTCAAATGGGTTTTCCGCAGCAAGCGGCTGCTATTCAATGGGAGCTTTAGTTCTGGTGCTGGGGTGGGGGCAGGGCCACCTCCCAGGCTCAGTTCTCTCAGGGGCTTTATGCAGAGACTTTCAGAAATGGAGCATGTGGGGCAGGGCCATCTCCCAGGCTCAGCTCCTTCAGGTGGTTTATGCAGAGACTTTCAGTAATGAAGATCCTGCCTGCTGCTGGGGGAGTCCCGGGACGGCCGTGGCCACTGCAGCCACCCCTGCCTCTGCCTCCGCTGCTTCCTCCCAAGGGGATCCGAGCCACGGAGACATCCCGCTCCCTTCTCAGTGAGCCCAGGCGTGTCTCTCACTGACCTGTAGAGTCTGTGGGTGGAGGGACCTTCCAGGCTGCCGGAGCTTCCGTCCCTGAAGCCTGCTCAGATCAGCTTCTCTGGGGAAAAGGTCCGGGCAGCGCTGGGGTGGGGTCCGCTTTCTGGGGCACGACGGACCCTGGGGACCGCTCTCCACGGCTCTCTTGAACGGAAATCTCTTCCACTATGTTTCTGCACCCCCTGCAGTGATCCAGAACTTCTGGGGAACTCTTCTTACATTAAATATATGGGCTGTGGGTTCAGAGCTCACGTACATGTATCTTTCTACTCCGCCATCTTGACTCTGCCCCCTGGGTTAGTCTAGTTTTAAAGCATCATTTTCTTCAGCATTTTTTTTAGGTCTCCTTCAGCAAGCAGGTGACTCGTTTTTCGTGATTTTCTTGCATCTCTCTCATTTCTCTTCCCAATTTTTCCTCCACTTCTCTTATTGATTTTCAAAATCCTTTTTGAGCTCTTCCATGGCCTGAGAGAAATTCATGTTTTTCTGATGGTTTTAGATAGATATACTTATTATTTTAAGGAAAAATCCTCATATTCCTATTTATCTAGTATTTTTAATAGGAATCAGTAATATATTTTGTCAAAAGCCTTTTCTCTACCTATTGAGATTTCTGTCAGTTTTGTTATTGATATGGTCAATTATGGTAATAGTTTTCCTAATATTGAGCCAGTCCTGTATTCTTGGTATAAAACTCACCTAGTCATTGGGTATCATCTTTATTATAAATTTCTGTAATCTCTTTGCCAATATTTTATTTAAAAATTTTTGCATCAGTATCCATTAGGGAAATTGGTCTATAATTTTCTTTCTCTATTTCAGCTCTTCCTGGTTTAGATACCAGTATCGTATTTGCATCATAAAAGGAATCTGACAAGACTCCTCCTCCATCTATTTTTTCAAATAGGTTTTTTATCTTACTGGAATTACTATTAGGATGACTTTTGTTAAAGTGATCTTAAATCTGAAATTTCCATATATTACACCTAGCTCTATCCTCAAATATGAATCAGAACAAATTTAAAACATCTTCCAAATGACAGTATTTCAAATATTTAAAGAAAATATTTTCCCTTTCAGTCTCTTCTTCTCCAGGCTAAACATCCATAGTTTGATCAACTGGTTTTAGGCTCCTATGGATGCTCTCCAGTTTATTGTTGTCACATCTAAAACTAGGGAACAGAAGATCCAACTTCTGGTCAACCAACAATGATTGTTAACTCTAATCAAAAGAGAGTTGAATTTGAAATTATTCAGTTATAAAAGCCTAGAAATTGATCTTATCGATGTTTGAACATCACTTCTTGGAATTAGTGTATAAAAAAATGAACATAAGTTAAAATAGTCCTTTTAAAATGTTTGAAAAGTTTTCAGCATGAAAGTATTGCAGCTCCTCACAAAATACAGCAAATCATAAAAAGCATAAGTATATGGAAAATAAACTTTTCTCTTTTAAATTCCTTTTAAAGTAATTAAAATACAATAAATCAAAATATGTACATTAGAAAATACATTTGCTTAGATTAACAAGACCAAGGTGCATTCCTAGTGCTAATCATTGCTATATGGCCTTGGGCAAGACATTAAAATTCTCAGAGCCTGAATTTCTTAATTTGAAAATTTATTTTTATTAGATTATCTCAAAGTTTCCATCTAGCTCCTAATCAATGATCATTATTTTGAAATGTACATTGACTTTTATCACACTTCAAAATGATGTTAGCATCCTGTACATGAGGTTTAGCACAATATCTTGTTAGGTAGAGAACAATATAGAAGGGAAGAAATTAGGTTTCAAGGGCTTTTTTTAAAACTTTGAATTAGAGTTAAAGTAAAATAACAGCAATACTATTTATTTAGCACTTTAAGGTTTTCAAAGTGTTTTAAATGTTTTCTCATTTGATCCTCATAATAACCCACAATAAGGTGGTACCTGTTATTATCCCCCATTTTACAGACATGGAAACAGAAGCTGTAAGAGGTTAAATGACTTGACCGGGTCAATAGTCCTAGTAACTGTCTAAGTCTTCCCAACTCCAAGTCCACTACTCAATTCTCTTTGCCACCTACTTGCCTAGATATAGAAATATTCTAGTTGTAAACATAGATAAGGATAAGATATAGGTTAAGTTATAGGTGTGAATATAGGGAATGAACTTGTGATTTCATTAGTATAAAGAATTCCCCAGGGAGGAAATGCTATCCATCAGAGTAGGTTGGTATCTTTGCTGTTGAGGTTGTTCAGTAGTGTTCAACTCTTTGTGACCCCACACAGGGTTTCTTGTCAAAGATACTAGAGTGGTTTGCTGTTACCTTTTCCAGTGAATTAGGCAAACAGAGGCAAACTGTCTTGCTAAAGATAATATAATTGTGAGTTTCTGAGACAGGATTTGAACATCAGTCTTCCTGTCTCTAGGGACATCTTTCTATTCACTGAACCACTCAGATGTTTTCAGGTTTCCATCAACTCTATAATTTATAATCTCAGAGAGTTTTCTAGGTTATGACAAGTTTAAGTGATTTTCCCCAGGGCTACACAGCCAGGAAAAATCATAAGTTATACTTCAACCTAAGTCTTTCTGCTGTGTAGATGAACCTTCTCTCCACAATGGCACACTCCCTTTTCTATAGATATGGAAATATGGGAAGATGATAAAGGTAGACTGAAATACATATCTGAATGATACTTTCTGAAACTTCAAGTGACTAGAGTGACATGAAAATTCTTTGGAATTGAAAAGGTAGCACCAGTTTAGCATGAGTATATGTGTGTATATCCTTCCAAATCTAGGGAGATCTAGAAAGTAAGGATTTACATTATATCAAAAAGGGTTTTGATTTGGACTCAGAGGTGGGCATAATAATACAATAATCATTCACATGGTCAAGCAGTGAATTTGGTAGGTAAAAGGAGAGAAAGCGATTTGCTTGTGACATTTCTTTTAAAATTATCAGTAGATTTTCATAAGATTAATGTAGGAAACCCTTTTGGAAGCTGAGGAGGGAGACTGCATTCAATGGAGAGAAATGCTTGGGTTGTTTGTTTGTTTTTTTGGTTTTTTTATTGGTCATTTTGTTTATTTGTTTTCCTATTTAAAAAAAACTTTGCTGGGGTTTTGGGAGGAAGACAAAGGGAGGATTTGTTGGCACTAAAACTGTTTACAAACACTTTTGTTTCATTGACTATTGGGCCAATCTGTCAGTCTTACCTCATTTATTTTCAATGCTTTCAGCCTCTGGCACATTATTTACTGTGAGCACAGTGGATTTCAATCAGACTCTTGTCTATAGCCTTAACTACTTAACAGGTCATCCTCCTGGGGAAAGGATGATAACACACCCACTTCAGTTGTACTAGAATCCAAGTAAACAATGATTTCTCAAAGTGCTTCTCCTTCTAATAAGATAATATTAGAAGAAATGTCAGCAAGAAAAAAGTCAACAGTGATAAGTACTAATAAGTTGGAATCTTATTCAAGGTCTTTGGGGAAATTATCACATGACAAAACACATCCTATTTGCAAATGATACTAAATATTTCAAGGCTGTCTGCAAATTATTGGTGTCTATGGACCAATTATTTGGTTTCTTGGCTGAAGTTTCAACTATATGGCTGTTTCATTTGGTTATAATAAAAGAAATGTTTCATATTTTAGGTGGTCATTAAACTTAGAGCTAACAGAATTTGTCTAGACTATAGATGTATTCATGTTCACTTTGGGCGGTGCACTTATACATGCGGAGTTACATTATCATAATTAATCAATGCTACTCTTCAAAACAAGTCAATATGCATTGATTAAGTGTATATTCAGTGCCTGACACTGTGTTTAACACTGAGGATCCAAAGAAAGGCAAAAATAACCTCTCCTCTCAAGGAGCCTGCAATCAAAGTGCGAGATAGCATGAAAGAAACTGGATATGAAGAATTTACATGCAAGATAATTTGGAGATGATCAAAAGAATGACACTAGCATTAAGGGGGATTGAGGGAGGCTTTTTATGGAAGGTGAGATTTGAACCGTGACCTGAAGCCAGAAAGATAAAGAGAAGGGAGAATTCAAGGCATGAGGTACAATCCCTGAAAATGCCACTGAAATGGACAGACCGAGAATGATTCACAGGCAAGAGTCAATTAGGAATTTTGAGAGCGTCATTTATTAGCCAGGCTGGCGGCTGCCTCAGGGAGAGACCCAGAGGAGACAGTCCTGAGGTGGGTGTGTGCATTTTAAGCATTTTGGCACTACTCAGTACAGCCTTGCAGTTTCCATAACAAACATAATTTTGACAGAGCAAGGGAGGAGCTTGTTGTTAAGCAAGAGCTCCCAAACAGAAGGGTGTTGTCAGGGTACTGTTAGGCAAAGGACCCCAATGGAGAAGAGGTTCCAGGAGAGGAACCCAATCAGAGATTGGTTGTCAATTAACAAAAAGTAGTTGTCAAGAAGGGGGGTGCTCAGCAGAAGGTAGTTACCTGGCAAAGAGGTCTAACATTAGGGGGCACAGGTTGTTACCATGCAAAGGGACTAAACAGAAAATGACTGTTAACAATTCATCAGATATTTCACAACCCAAAGAGGGAATAACGTTTTGACAGGGGTCCAACAAAAGCCTGTTACTAGGCAGGTTATCCAACCCTGCCCAGTAACCTAACAGATATCTCTCAACCTAGGGGCCCAGGGAGTAATGTCCATTTCACCAAGAGTATTGTATACAGAAAACAGCAAGGAAACTAGTAGTCATTCAATGACTGCCTTATATGAGTACCTGAGGGTTCTGAAGCCCCACCTAGTGTGATTGACTTATTTATTTGTTTGCTTGCTTTTCTATTTAAAGGGACAATCTCCTGACTAATTCTTAAAGAGGCCTATTCAATGAATGGGAATTACCTAACTTTAAGTGAGTATCTGGAAAGGCCTTAGCCTAAAAGGTCAAGGTCTCCCATTGCATCTTGGGCTATCTCTAGTCATCTTGATGAATATCTGGTCACTGGATCCAGATGACTCAGGAGGAAAAAGTAAGGATGGTGACATTGCACACCCCTCCTTCACTCAAAACAAAAGTAAGTGCAAGTCATGTCATCATTTCTCTGTTGTCATGGTCCTCTTCAAAAACAAAGGATTAACACACTGTGAGTATCTAAGAGTATATATCAGTAAGGTGTGTCTTTGTGATTGGAAAGGTAGGAAAGGGTCAGGCTTGAAAACAGAGTCCTAAGCACTCTGGGACATCTGGAGCAAAAATTTAGGGGAAAAAGAAACACAGTGCCCTAGCTGAATTCCCTTAGATTTCTTAGCATTTTTATGATGATTTCTAGATTTCTGATTCTCTGCAGTATTTTCTGTTTTCTCCCCTACAGGTATAATTACTTCTGACATATAGGTATGCTTAGATCAGAACTAGATGTACCAGCATGAATGACCCCCACTCTATGCTCTAATATTAATAAAGAATCACAAAACATACTAGCAATGTGGGCCAATTCTGAAAGACATTTAACTCTGTTTCAAGGAGAAGCATGCCTCTTCTCCAAAGCACAGAGCAGTTGACCCTGAGGAAATTGCCCTACTCTCACTCTGCTACAACTGGCAGTTTGCTTTCAAATTGATTAGCTATATTGATCTAGTTGTCACACATCTCTTCAGTCAATGAAAATTTTCTTGATTTTACTCCATCCTCCTTTTATGTTATCATTTATTAATGTATAGATGGTAATCAATGAAGATTGTCATTTTGTTTTGTATGAAGGAGAATCATCAAATTTTTTATACTTCCACTCAAAGGAAACAGTAATCTTTACCTTTGTTATTTGACAGAGAAATGATGCTATTTTCTTTACCACAATATCTTTGATCCAGCATATAATTTGTTTTTCATTCTTAATTACTGTCCGAATTACTATACATTTCAAATGCATGCATTTTAAAGGATTCCTTTTTAAAAGGTGGCTGTTGGTTGGTGTTTTAATGAATTTAACACTAATGCTTCTAGGTGCAGTTAGAATTTTTGCTTTTATAAGCAAATAAAAACATGTTTGATGAGAATGGTATCTTAGTTCTTTTTGAAATCCTCTTGTGTTTCATATTTGTTTTGTTTTCTTACAAATATCTATGGGATGAATTAATAGAAAGTGTGATACAGTTAATAAAGAGGTGGCCTTGGAGTCAGGATCCTATTGCATCTGAAATATGCTGACAGTATGACACTGGACAAGCCATTTAAAGTCTTAGTGTCCCCCAGGCAACTCTCTAGAACTATAAATTGTAAATGAAGTGCCAATATCTTTTGTATAGGGAGTTCACTACACCAATTTTTGATCCAGACCCTCCTCTGTGCAGCCACCCTCCAAAAAATGAAACCAAAATAAGCACCAGTCATTCCTCAGCGGTATTACACCAGCTATTCAGCCCCATAAATGGTTCTTATTTGAAATAAGTGTACACTTGAGACATTCCTTAATCTTTTAATTCATGGGCATTATTTACAATCTAATCATAAAGCTCCTTGGTCCCTCAAGGAACCCAAGATTAGAAATTTAGAGCCAGAAGGGCCTTGAAAAATCTTCAAATCTAGCACCCAATTACCCTTTATATAAAGAAAATAGATGGGTTATATGATTTCTACAAGGTCATCAGAAAGTAGACCAGCAAATTTTTTAACCCAGGCCCTTTAACACCAAATCCAGTGCCCTCTATACAAGTGGCAGTAATCTGAAAATGAGCAAAATGAGGTCCAAAGAGGTTAAGTGATGTATTTAAATGGACACAGCTAATTAGCACAGTTTGGAGCACAACCTTAATTACTAGCCCAATGTTCATTTCAAAAACACTGTTGTGTTTGCATTATTACATTTCTCATTTTATATGGACATCAGCATTAACATGCTTTCCTTCAAAGTTATGATGAAGAAGTGAATTTATATACTTGGATGCTTCTTTCTATGATCAAGGTCACAAAACCATCATGCATCTCATTCTGATCAGCTCTTAGGTTTTTCTTTTCTTCTCTTGATATTGCACAGATATCAATAAAGAAGTAGACTGTCCATCAGTTAGACTTCACTTTCAAAAAAAAAAAAAAACAAGCTAGCCTATCTTCTTTCGTTTTTTTTTTGTCTTATATTACTCAAATGACATGCCTTTGGGCGCTTCTAAGTAATTTTTGCTTGTTGATGTATTATAAGCTTATTATTCAACATTCAAACTTATGGTATCCTCTGGCTTATCTCCTGGTGTCCATAATATTCCAAGATTTACTATCACAGAATATCATACAAAACATTGTTGAAAAGATAAGTTTTAATTTCATGGAAAAACAATTGGTATCTTCAAAAGAATTTTGAATTTGCTAAATGGAATCCAGCTTTCTCTTCTATTTAATTTCAAGCTGACTCATTGTCTATTAATATTATAAAGAGAAAAATAGTATAAGGAGAAAACTACATGCATATATATATATATATATATATATATATATATATATATATATATATATATGTGTGTGTATATATTGAACTAGATCTAAGGGGGTGGGAAGTCATCAAAATGCAAACCATAATCTGGCCAATAGCACTCCTTATCAATATTTGTTTGTTTTGTTTTGCTCTGCTTATAGTTAGCCCAGACTCACTTTGCTGATAAATATCTCGCTAAGGATGCTCTGCAGAAGTCCAGGAATTAATTCAATAAGCACAATGTCATCCATAAACCAGATCAGCTAGGGATCTTACCATATGTAAGAAATCTTTCTTCTGCTTTCATTCTGTACTAAATATCCTCCATAATATTGACAGATATACTTGTTGAGCATGCATCTTCCTTTTTTATATTTTATTTAATATTAAAAACCACAAAGTGTCCAATAAAATTTTCTCTATTATTAAAATTTCAACATTTGTATTGGAACAATTTTGGTGATGGAAAAACTTTAATATGACACTTTTAAGTCAAATGCCATTTATGAAAGTCTGTTTTTGTTTTTTTGTTTTTTTCCCACTGCATACCTTTATCAAGGATGTCCTTGGGATATAGGTAAAATATCTAATAAAAAGGATTTGAAGAAATTTGAAAATAATTGGTTAGTAGTTATTTATATTCCCTCAGTGATCTTATTAAAAATTTTAATTTTTGTAATAATGGAGCCCAAAATTTTCAAAAAATTCTTCCAAAAGTTTTCTTTACTTTCAGTTATCTTGAAAATAAATCCCCAAGATGGCGGAGTAGAAAGACTCACATATGCTAGCTCCGAATCCATAGCCCAGAAATTTCCTATAAAAAGAACTCCCCACAAATTCTGGAGCAGAGCAAGTGCGTACCAATGCAGTGGAGGAGATTTCCGTTCCAAAGAGCCCTGGAAAGCCATTCCCAGGGGTCCGTCGCACTCTGGACAGCTGAGCCCACCCCTGCCTAGCCCTGGTCATGGCCCCAGAGGAGCAGATCCGAGCAGGCTTCAGGGACGGAAGCTCCAGCGGCCGAGAAGGTCCCTCCACCCACAGGCACTACAGGTCACTGAGAGAGATTTCTGGGCTGGTCAAGAGGGGAGCGGGGTGTCTCCATGACTCAGGCCCCCTAGGGAGGCAGCAGCAGAGGGAGAGGCAGAGGCAGTGGTGGCCCGGGACTCCCCAAGCAGACAGGAGCTCAGGGCCATTACTGAAAGTCTCTGGATAAAGCCCCTAAGGGAACTGAGCCTGGGAGGCGGCCCTGCCCCCACCCAAGCACCAGAACTTAAGCTCACATTGTATAGCAGCTGCTCCCACCACAGAAAGCCCTAAGGCTGAGAAGCAGCATTTGAATCTCAGACCCCAAGCACTAGCTGGGTGGATCTCGGCGGGAGTGGAGAGGAATCTCAGAAGTCAAGTAACTGGCTGAGAAAATGCCCAGAAAAAGGAAGCAAAATAAGACCATAGAAAGCTACTTTCTTGGGGAAGAGATGTTCCTTCCTCCCTTAATTTCTGATGAAGAATACAATGCTTGCCATCAGGGAAGGATGTGGAGGTTAGGGCCTCTCTATCCCAGACATCCGAGGTGGATTTCTGGTGGGCTCAGGCCATGGAAGAGCTCAGAAAGGATTTTGAAAGCAAGTTAGACAGGTGGAGGAAAAACTAAGAAGAGAAATGAGAGAGATGCAAGAAAAGCATGAAAAATAGGTCAATACCTTGGTAAAGGAGACCCAAAAAAATGCTGAAGAAAATAACACCTTGAAAAATAGGCTCACTGTATTGGCAAAAGAGGTTCAAAAAGCCAATGAGGAGAAGAATGCTTTCAAAAGCAAAATTAGCCAATTGGAAAAAAAGGTTCAAAACTTCACTGAAGAAAATAGTTCTCTCAAGATTAAAATGGAACAGATGGAGGCTAATGACTTTATGAGAAACCAAGAAATCATAAAACAAAACCAAAAGAATGAAAAAATGGAAGAGAATGTGAATGAGACAGCACAGAGTGAATTAAATAGGATGGGACCATATCTTAAAAGAAATTAAGGTAAATGGTGAGAGAGCAATGTAGTGGGAGGAGAGAGGGTGAAATGGAATGGGGTAAATTATATTTCATTCAAGAGGCAAGCAGGAGACTTTTTAGTGGAGGGAAAAAGAGGAGAGATGAGAAAAAAACATGAAGTTTACTCTCATCACATTCGAATAAAGGAAGGAGTAAAATGCACACACATTTTGCTATGAAAACCTATCTTACAGAACAGGAAAGTGGGGCAGAAGGAGATAAGCAGGGAGGGAGGGATGATGGAAGGGAGGGCAATGGGAGAAGAGAGTAATTTGAAGTCAACACTCAGGGAGGGACAGGATCAAAAGACAAAATAGAAACAATGGGGGGCAGAATAGGATGGAGGGAAATACAGTTAGTCATACACAACACGATTGTTATCGAAGTCGTTTGCAAAACTACACAGATTTGGCCTATATTGAATTGCCTGCCTTCCCAAAGGGAATGGGTGGGGAGGGAAATGGGGAGAATTTGGAACTCAAAGTTTTAGGAACAACTGTTGAGTATTGTTGTTGCTACTAGGAAATAAGAAATACGATTAATGGGGAATAGAAAGTCATCTGGCCCTACAGGAGAAAAGAGAAGATGGGGACAAGAGAAGGGAGGGATGATAGAAGAGAGGACAGATTGGTCATAGGAAAAATTAGAAGGCTCGGGTTATTGGGGTGGGGGGAGGGGATAAAGAGGAGAAAATTTGGAACCCAAAATTTTGTGAAAATGAATGTAAAAAGTTAAATAAATAAATGTATATTAAAAAAAAGAAAATAAATCCCTCTCAGAATACTCATAATATTCAAATTGATGTGTGACTTCATCAATATGTCTGTTTCCTCCAATATACAGACCAAAACCTTTGAGGTACAGATCACATATCCTTTGAGATACTTACCCATGCCATCTCATAAGTTTACTATAGAGACCAATACAAAATACTAGTGACCCTCCTTGATTGTTTTTCTATCGTGAGGTTACCAATAGAATACACTGACTACTTAAGGATTATTACTCCCTCTATCATATGGTCATCCCATTTAATTTTTCAGTCATACATTTCTTTGACAGCATCTTTTATTCATTTATTTTTGTAATTCTTTATTTGTTCAATTTAACAACCTCCTCTCAGTCAACCTGTATGACTGTAGGTGATACACAATTTATTTCTTTGTGACTGCTGTGTTCCATGACTTATGGTAATATAACTCTACTGGAATATTTGGAAAAGTTTGGTATCATTAACAGAATTCTGCAGTATTTCATAGATAATCAAGCCTGCACTGTTTCTCTTATTTAATTCTAGATTCAGTTCATTTTCTATTTGAAATGTTTGTGCAAGGTATTCATAATTAATTAATTAAATAACAAACACATTATATTAAGCATTTATTATCTGACAGGAACTGAGAGTACAATTATGAAATTTTATAAGATCCTTACTCTCAAGGATCTTACATTCTAATAATGGGATAAGATAGAAATAGGGGAGCAGTGGCCACAGAAGGATATTACAATTTAGTGATTTACAAGGATGGTGAAGTAAGCAAGTAGATTAATGTAACATTTCTTTGGACAAAGTTGGAATAGATATGATGAATATTTCAGAAGTGAAAAAGTGTGGAGGGATAAGAGTATACCTGTGACTTGGAGGCAACTAGCAAAGAAAAGTCTGGAGAAAGATGTGTGGGGTGAAACAAAAATTCCTATGCATGTCGGTATGCATATATGCACATGTAATGCTACACATACAGCTATGGTTTTATATATGCATGCCTGTTACACATACACATGCATGTGTGTGATGTGCATTTTGTATATATACACAAGGTGGCAAACATCTTTGTCAAGTATGTTTCCCAGTGTTATTCCTCATCATTTGACATGTATATATGTATATTTGCTTATATTTAAATGCACATGAATGTATGAGAGATGAGATCTATGGGTTATCTCTCTTAACTACATATCATTATCTGGCCAATAAATTCTTCATTTACTTGGCTTTTCATGGATATATGGAACATGTCTAGGAGACTCCACACCATCCTGGGACTTGACACAATCAGCAAAATCTAATCCTTAGGAGGGTGGATCCAAGATGGTTGAGAAGAAATAGAGACTTCCTTGAGCTCTCCTCCAAACTTGTCAAATACCTATAAAAATGACTCTAAACTAATTCTACAGAAATAGAAGTCACAAAATGACAGGTGAAAGCAAATTTTCAGCCCTAGACAATCTGGAAGGTCAACATGAAGGGTCTATCACACCAGGTTGGGAGTGTAGCACAGGTCAGCATGGCCATGCTAGCACAAACAGGACTGGAGCAGGCCTTAGGGGACTAAATCATTGGCAGCTGCAGGGATTTCCAGACTTCTTAACCCACAAACACCAAAAACAACTTCAAAGGTTAGAGGGTGAGGTTACCTGGGTGAGAAAGAAGTGTTGTCTGACCATGGCCCCAGCCCCAGGGAAGCAGCAGCTACTGACACAGCATCAGCTGTTTCTGTAGCTCTTGGCCTACAGACAGTAGAGGAATTGAGCAGCAGATATGGTACATTGTACTGGGTGGTGGTCCCAGGGTAGGTAGGAGTGCTGGTGTAGCAGAGCTTGTAGTAGCAGTGGAGAGGGAATACAATCCTCACAGTTCAAAGTCAGAAAAGAGTATTTGTGGTTGCTCAAGACCAAAGCATAGGCCACAAGAGGAATAAACACCTCTGCTTTGATCATAGCACTTTGGAAGAACTGAAAATTTACATGTCCCTAGAAATCTCTGGAAACAACTATACAAAACCCCTGAAACACTCTCCATTTAACAAAGGGCTCAAAAGTATAGTAAGTGGTTGGGAAAATGAGCAAATGGGAGTCAGGGGTAGAATTTGACTATAGAATCTTACTCTCTTGATGACAAGGTATTTACTTACATCCTTGGTTACAAGGAAGATCAAAACATACAATCAGAAGAAAAAAAGTCAAAGCTGTTGCATCCAAAGCCTCCAAGAAAAAAATATGAATTGGTCTCAGGCCATGGAAGATTTTAAAAAAGATTTTGAAAATCAAGCTAGAGAAGGAGAGCAAAAATGGGAAGAGAAGTGAAAAAGAAAATCATGAAAAATTAATCAATAGTTTGATAAAGGAGACTCTCCTCCAAAATGCTGAACAAAATAACACCTTGAGAAGTAGACTAACCCAAAGCAAAAGAGGTCCAAAAAGTCAATGAGAAGAATGCCTTAAAAAGCCGAATGGGTCAAATGGAAAAGGAGAGCCAAAAGCTCATGGAAGAAAATAATTCTTACAAATTAAAAAGAAAAAAAATGAAAGCTACTGACTTTATGAGAAATCAAAAAGTTATAAAGCAGAACCAAAAGAATGAAAAAATAGAAAACAATGTGAAGGATCTCACTGGAAAAACCTGGAAAATAGATCCAGGAGAGATAATTTAAAATTATTGCACTACCTGAAAACCATGATCAAAGAAAGAGCCTAGATATCATATCTCAAAAAATTATCAAAGAAAACTGTCCTGATATTCTAGAACCAGAGGGTAAAATGGAAATGGAAAGAATCCAACAATCACCTCTTGAAAGAGATTCCCAAAGGAAAATGCCTAGTAATATTATTGTCAAATTTCAGAGTTCCCAGCTCAAGGAGAAAATATTATAAGCAGCCAGAAAGAAACAATTCCAATATCATGAAAACACAATCAGGATAACACAATATTTAGCAGCTTCTACACTAAGAAATCAAAAGACTTGGAATATGATATTCTGGAGGTCGAAGAAGGTATGATTAAAACCAAAAATCACCTACTCAGCAAAACTGAGGATAATACTTCAGCAGGGAAAATGGAATTTCAGTGAAACAGAGGACTTTCAAGCATTCTTGTGGAAAAGACCAAAGATGAACAGAAAATTTGACTTTCAAATATAAGAATCAAGAGAAGCATGAAAGGACCTCTGAACTTCACTTGCCAATGCACGCATTCCTCTAGTCCTCCAAGCATAGCTAGAAGAAGAAGGAGGTGGGTTCTCCACATTATGTGAACTCTGCATTTCATAAACGTTATATAGTAAAGATGATGATGGAGGCAGTGATCATAAAAGATCATAATTCTTCAATCTCTTCTCTTTGATTCATCCTTGGGGGTTTCCATCAGTAACTGTAAACATTTCTTTCATTTTATGCTGTTTCATTTAAGTCTTAAACACCTTCCAAATTTTGGGTGTTTCTTGTGGATTCAGGAAATTTATTCTTCATACTGGAAACCAGTTGGTTTTTATTTTTTTTCCAGTTTGGAGGTGGGTGAAAGGAAAAACATATGAGGATAGATTACACACACACACACACACACACACACACACACACACACACACAGAAGTGGTGGGGGGAAGGGGAGGGAAAGGGAGGTGAGCAGAGGAGAGGAGAGGAGAAAGAAACGAGAGTCATTGAAATTTATTTTTTAAAAATGCAAAGAAATAAAACCAGAAAGAATCACAGACTATCAGGACACCTTTGAAAGTTATATATTTAATTCAAAATAAATATATATGTACATATATTTAAAAGTAAGTTGCATATGATAGAGAATTTCAGTTTTGTGTACAATCTTCCTTTTCTGTTATACTAAGTATTTGTAAGTGTTCATTTTATTGTGTTTATTAATTTCAGAATAAAAAGAAAGATATAAAAGAAAAAAATATAATCCTTACATAGGATTAACTATAGAAGAATCGATCTTTAATTTGGACATTTGCCTAAACCTCATCCATTAGCTTTTCAATGCCTTATAAAATAAGCATTATATATTATTTTTAAAATTAAATTATTTTATTTTAAATATTAAAATAACCAGTCTTAACTTTGTCATAACCACTGAAGAAGTGGAAAAGGACATATCTGTGTCTTACTTTATTTAATGTGTTTTGTTCAAAGCATTCATAAAGGGCACTTGCATTACTTTTATTACTAACACACTGTCAGTAACATTAGAGAAAGTGGGATGATAGCAAAATAAAAATGGATACGTACACACAGACACTTATGTGTGTGTTTGTGTGCATGAATGTTTCTGTCTTGATAGACTTTAAAATCTCTCTCCTTCAAATATAATATTGCATGTTATATTATTTAGATTACATTGTATATGACTTGGATTACTTATTATATAATTATAGTTTTATATATATATATATATATATATATATAGAGAGAGAGAGAGAGAGAGAGAGAGAGAGAGAGAGATTTTAAAATAATATGGTATATCAGTGACTACTAAATATAATCTACATTTAAATTTAATGGACTTTAATAGACTCCTCAACATTCTAGGAAATGATACAATCTGCTCATTGCCATTTCGCCAAGAGGAACAAGTGCAAGACATCACCATAAGGAACTTCTCTTTTTGAAGACTTTCTTTCTCTTTGGGAGACAGGAATATTTGGGAAACTCTATAGGACGTTTCACAGGATAGTGGCAAACACTTCTGGCAAGTATATGCTTTCTGTGTTATGTCTAATTTATGCAACAGGCAGGGTGCTAAGTGCTGGGGACACAAAAAGAGACAAAAAGACAGTCCTTCAAGCAACACACACATATGCAATATATGTAATTGAACATATGTGTGTGTCATTTTTATGTTATGTCTAATTTAGTAGTAATAATCAAAGCATACTTAAACAATTTTCTGTTGGCACAGGAAAGCATTGGTTTTTGGTTTATGTATCTGATGGATTTCACTGGAGGAAAGGTTTTAAGTTGATAATTTACTTCAGTCATTCAAATGCTCTTAAAAAATAATAAAGAACAATAAACACAGTAGGAATTTGTGTTCCCCCACACTTTCAAGGCAATTGTGTGAAAGATGTTGAATTTATCATTTGCAAAATAATGTGCTTGTTTCCTTCTTATTAAATGTGCCCTTGATATATGTGTAAATTATTCTCATAAAAATGTTTTGTTTTTAACATCTCACTAGATATTCTTAATTAAAGGGCAATTGAATAAAGATTTCTTTTGCTGTTGCATCATTCAAAGACTTTTATGTAATTAGCTTATGTTTGGAAGGCACTTTGTTGAAGGAGGTTGCAGGATGTAATCTTAAGGTGTTAATTTGGTTTCAAGAACACATGGGTGCAAATACTATATAATCATGGGCAAGTCACTTAACCTCTCTGACTTTATTCTTCTATAAACCCATCTGTAACTTTGCTCTCTAAAATCTTCTGTCCTTCATCTATAAACTAGAGATAAACAATTGTAATACTTACCTTCTAAGGTTGCTGTGAAGTTCAAATGACATGAGGAAATTAAAGTGATTTCTAAGTCTTAAAGTGCTACATAAATGTCAATTATCATGGAAGGCAGTATTTTGTTCTACTGAATCAAATTAGATTTTTTTTTTTTTAGTTATCTCTTCAGTACTTAACCATGTACTGGTCATTGTTCTAAGGATGAGGAATACAAAGTCAAAGGTAAAAACAATCCTCACCCTCAAGGAGCCTAACAGAAAAAAATGTTTACATAAACACATGAGAGGGGAGTACTAATAGTTTAGGAATCAGGAAAGATTTCATGTACAAAGTAGCACTTGATCTGAGTCTTGAAGGAAATTAGGTGTTGGGAATGAGAAGTAAGCAGGGAATATATTTCAAGCATGAGGGAAAGCCAATACAAAGGCACAGTAGTGGGCAATGAGAATATCGTGCATGAGGAAGGCTAGTTTGACTGGACCACAGTATGAATGGAGGGGAGTAACATGAAATAAAACCAGAAAGTAGGGGAACATCTAGATGGAACGGTGGCACATGATATGTGTGAATAGCCTATGTGCTATATTTATATCCATTGAAGTATCACAAAAATCTAGAGACAATCGCCTCCCCCATCTTATTAGACACCTGAAAATGTATTTAATAAGCATGTACGTGTAGAACCCATATAAGATTGCATGCCATCCTGGAAAGGGAATGGGGATGGAGGGGAGGGAAATTTAAAATTTATTGAAGTGATTGTTGAAAACTGAAAACAAACAAATAAATGAAAAAAATGAAAGTAAAAGAGTAGTCTATTACTAGAAAAATTACTGAACAGAATTAGACAAGATTCATATAAACCCTCCCTATTATTAGAGACTTTGGAGTTAAAAGGACAAGAGGTCAAAACAATAACAGCAAAAAGGTGCCCATTATTTTTTTCAACTTTTCATTTCCTGGTTTATAGACTAGAACCTACAATAATGCTGTCTGATTTCAACAGCCACAAGTTGTTTTCGTAAGATCAATGACTAACAGTTATTCTATAAGGGCTAACTTTCAAAAGTGACTTTGTATTTGTTTTGGTTTTACTTTTTATTGGTTAAGCAATGTGAGTTAAAAATGCATTTTCATTCAGGAGGCATTAGGCTTAAAATAAAACTTAAGGAATGTATAGAGTATTCCAGAAGGTCAAGTGCATCACTTCCACTGAATTTCAATCAAGTACTTCTTAGTAATTTAACTGAAATATGTTTATTCTATTTTGAAAGCCTAATGTGCTCTCTTCAATGTTGGTAATTAAGAAAATGTAAGTCTTGCATTTATAGCTTAGTTGCATAATGAATGATGAAGTGCCTTTGATTTAAAAAAAAATCATTATCATTTATTATTAGAGGATCCGAACTTTTTCACTCATAACGACAGGTACCAGTGCTGTAGTTTCATTTTTATTGGGAAGTTCTAGATGAAGAAATGACCTTTACCATCAATTTAGGTCAGCATCTTTTCTATTATATACAGTATTAGAGAACTGCATTGAATACTGAAAGTTTAAGAGACTAGCCCACGGTCACTCACTCAATATGTGTCAGAGATAAGACTTTAGCCCAGGTTTTCCTGGCTTTGGAGCCAACTCTCTACATACTATGCCACACTGCTTCTCTATGACCTTAAAGTAAATCTAATTAACATGAACAATGGATTTACATAACTGTAGATTGTATTATATACATTCTATACATTGCATTACAGAATTCAATTCAATGGAAGGTAATTTAACATTACCTTGCAAGGATTCAATCAAATCCTTACTTCTTCTATGTGGAGAGTTCTCTATCTTAAACCCCAGAAGAAAAAAAATGACCCATGGGTGTCAGGAGGATGAAGGATTCCAAGCTACTATGTACACTCATATGGCTACACTAGTATATTATGGTTTGGTTTTCTTCCCTGTTATCAGGAACACTGCTAAATGTTGAGAAAGAATTTCATGTCCTGGCAATCCACAGCAGTACTACTGTTTCTTTACGAAATCAAATGTCATCATTTCACTGCATAAGAAGTAGCTGTATCTATGTCATATTTTCTCACTTTGTCAATGAGTACATCAACAGGGGCAGAGCTATAAGCCCATTTAATGAACAAATTAAATCTATTGCTTCTCTTTGTACATCTAAGATTGCCATGGAGGGAACTAAAATTAATTGGGAAAAATAATTATTTTTTTTTCCCACTGAACAATGCATAGTATCTAGTACTCTGTTATTATGTGTTTCTGCCAATTGATTTTGTAATAATTTTCCTCCAGTTGTTCCCATGTGTATTAATTAAGTGTGTAGGCCTGTAGTTTGAAGTCCATTTGACACCATCAGTAGATCACAACAGCCTACCAATATTCAGATATGTGCTATTCCTTTTGCTATATATCTCCTGAGATTAGGACAGGATTTGAACAGAATAAGTGAGAACTGGGCAGAAGAAATACCATAGATGTGTGCATATATGTGTTTGATGTGCGTACTTAAATTCAGTGCCTGGTACTGAACACTTTGAACATACTAACCACTTCATAAATAACAAATATATATATATATATATATATATATATATATATATATATATATACACATATATATGTGTATGCTTATTGAGTAGAATATGAGTGGTTTGGTTATTCACATATGAGAATACAGCATCTATTTTCACAATTGTGTCTATGAGCATTTAAGTTTATAGAGATGTATTGCATAAATAGATATATATGTATGTATAGGCATATATTATATACATATAAATATATATGTATATATACATATTTACTTCAATTTAATAATCATTATTAAAGCACCATTTACGTGACAGGCAGGGTGCTAAGTGCTGGGGATACAAAAAGAAACAAAAAGACAGTCCTTCAAGCAACACACACATGCATACCAACACACACATATGCTATATATGTAAGTGAACATATGTGTGTGTCATATTTACAGAAAATCATGGGCCTTGCACAAATGGGAACTATTTCTTATCCCTAAACTTCCTTTAAAACTCAGATGGAACATTGTAGACTGGACATTTCTCTGACTCTCACAACCTCTCAAACCTCTTTAAAACATGGGCAATGCATGAATGAAAGAGTAAATTCAATTGTTCCCATGGTCTAGGATACCAAACAAAAGAAGGTTTAGGGAAAAAGGACAACAACGCAGAAACTGATGCTTACTGACCTGAAGTTCACTCAGCACCCCTTTCCTTCTTTCCATCCTACTGGTAGTGAGGTTGTAATTGTAGACCCAAGGATAAGACATAGGCCTACTTCAAAACATCCCTATATTCCCTCCTCCTTTAAGTGCCACAGAGACCCTAGAACCAGGCCATAGGAATATCTTTAACCTTAATACTCAAGTTAGCACACAGTCTTTCAAATGCAAAAACTTTCCAGGGACTGTAACCCAGCAGAAGCATTTATGCTGCCAAGTTCTGAATTGCCAGTAGCTCTGACCTTCCAGCTGCATGGAAAGCAAGCTCTGAACTACAAGTGTCAGCCCAAAGAACTAAGGAGTAGACACAGTGGGAGAGGTCACCAAGACATGACATTGTGCATATGGAAAACTGTGCAGCACTCCACTAAACCTGAAGGAAGATTTCAGTATTCACCTGGAGTTATTTCTGACCACTCAAAAGTCAAGTGAGACAGATACCTTGCCTGATGATCTGTGAATTACCTACTATGAAAGGATGTTAATATACTTTGAGATCCAGTCCCCAAAGAAAACTTAAACAGAGGGGAGGCAGCTAGAAATGAGCAATAAAGAAAAGGGGGTGAGAATGAGGGTAGGGAGTAAGAGAGACTAAAAATACAAAAGATTAAACAAAGAAGAGATCTCAAAGACCTTGAACATATACAGATAAATTCAATAGTAACAACATTAACAATGGAAGGGCATATGACCTCTGGATATAGTATATTAGTTCAGGCATCTGTGAATAAATACAGAAAAATGAAGGAAAATGGTCTAACACTTGATGTGACACACGATGGAAGTTGAGGAAATATGAAACTATTACACACTACTCATGAGTATGAGAGCAAGAAGAATTATAACAACAGAATTTATGTACATATTTTGTACCATAAAAATAAGAGGAGGCTTGCAAAATGTGAATCCGAAATCGCAAGCCTTACCAAAGAAACAAAAAAAAGAAAATACATTAGGAATGCAAGTACCTAGAAGTGAAAGACAATCTAGAAGAAAAGAAGCCAAAAGCAAAAACATCACAAGGAAATGATGTTCATTATATAAGAAAATATATGGATCTTGAAGACTGAGTCATTGAAACAATCCAAGAGTCATATATCTCCCAGAACATAATAAAATTAAAATAGAACCTTAACACCGTAATAAAGAAGAGAACTAGGAATTTCTGAACACAGAAAATGAAATTGTAATTGAAAGAATTCACAGATCATCTTCAAAAAAATTAAAAAAAAAAAACTCTTAAACCAAAGGTTTCAAACTCTAAGATAACAGAGTGTTTAAATTTAACAATTCAAAACAAGTTCTGTAAGCCTTCAAGGAGAGAAGATTTCACATACAAAGGAGAGGACATTTGATTAAAGCAAGACTATTCCCTATCCACTAGAAAAAGAAGTAGGGAATATAATAATGTGATCTAAAGGACACTGGCACTCAAGATGCAGCACAGAGTGATTTATTCTGCAAATCTGAGCCTAACTATGTAGGACAAAGGATATATATTCATTAATAAAGAAGATATTTAATAATAAATGAGAGTTTGAAATATTTTTTAGAATAAGAAAAGAACTGAAGAGATTATTTGCATCTCAAACACTCCAAGTAACAGAAATACAAGAGGAATGACAACCGCAACAGAGCTGAAATGAAAGATTTTCTAAGAAAAAAGTTTTTTCTAAATGTATATAAGAAGACAAGAGTGAAGGCAGAATTCTGAAAAAAGTAACTGTGAAGAGGTAGACAAGGAATATCATGAACAGTACTTGCAACACCCTACCTAGAAGTATCGATGGATGGGCACTGCCAAAGTCCTCCACTGTATCCTGGGCCATCTCTAGTTGTCCTGATTCATACCTGGCCACTGGACCCAGATGGCTCTGGAGGTGAAAGTGAGGCTGATGACTTTGCACAGCCCTCCTTCATTTAAATCCAATTCACTTGCATGTCATGACATCGCCTCCCTGATGTGTGGTCCTCTTAGAGAAGGATGGACAAACAGCAAGAGCAACCTTACAACCCGAGAAGGTACATGGACCAGGAAAATTAAGAGGATTTAAGTACATGTGCTTGGGTCAAATAAAGGGCTACCAATGAGGGGAAGGTGACTGCTGTGATCTCATCATATAATGACCTATAGGGGTGCAGGTGAAGAGGAGAGGTGAAAAGGGGAAGAAAAAAGGCCTTGCTTGAGAGGTGGAAGGGAATTCTACTCAGGAAAGCTTTTGAAGGGAGCATCTGAAGGGTGAAGGGAAATGAGGACTTTACAATGGATGAAGTCTGGGGTTATTAGTCTGTGAAAAGTCTGCTTGCTCTGAAAGTTTCCTCATCTGTAAAAAGAGTTGGAGAAGGAAACAGTAAATCACTCCAGAATCTTTGCCAAGAAAACCACAAATGAGGTCATAAAGAGTTAGATGTGATTGAACAACATTATTTTTTTTTAAAGCAGAGATATTTATTTTGGTTTCTTTCATTGTTTTTTTTTTATTCTATTTTGGTTTACAAACATAGAAAAAGTAAACACTGAAAGCAAATATCCGAAACTCCAATGTGACAAATTACTGACTTGGATATTAGTTCAATTAAGAGTGTGCATTATGACTCTAGCCTACAAAACAGTGTTATTAAAATGACATCTCTTGATCCCAGGGGTCGGAACTCCTAGGGCCCACTGGCACTATGACAAGACGATACCCTGGGAAATTAACAGGCAAATCTAGGAAAAGAGGTAAACAAGATTTGGTTTGCAGGGTACCCTGCCATGGGGCAGTCCTTTCTGACCCTTGCAATAATTGACATTGTTCTGAGAATGAGACACAAAGGATAAGGGGAATCCATGGGGGTAAACCTTTGAAATGGATGGAGTTAATAAATCACAGGCAAAAGTCAGTTAGGAATTTCGAGAGTGTCATTTATTAGCCAGGCTGGCAGCTGCCTCGTGGAGAGACCCAGAGGAAGCAGCCCCAAACTGAGGTGGGTGAGTGCATTTTAAGCATTTTGTTGCTACTTGGTAGAGCCTTGTGGTTTCCACAACAAACAGAGTTCTGACAGAGCAAGAGGGGGGCTTGCTGCTAGGCAAGAACCCCCAAACAGAATGTGGTTGTCAGGGTGCTACTAGGCAAAGGACCCCAACAAAGGAGAGGTACCAGGAGAGGTAGCCAATCAGGAAGGGGGTGGGGCTGGTTACCTTGCAATGGGGGTCTAACATTAGGGAGGCACAGGTGGTTACCATGCAAATGGACTAAACAAGAAATGACTGTTAACAATTCATCAAATGTTAAACCAAAGGAGAATAACATTTTGACAGGGGCCCAAACAAAAAAACTGTTACTAGGCAGATTATCCAACCCTGCCCAGTAACCTAACTAATATCTCTCAGCCTAGGGGCCCAGGGAGGAATAATGTTCACTTCACCTTAAAGGAGAGAACATGACAGGACAGGAAGACAAAATGAACCTACCTATAAGGTGGAGCCTAGAATAGATGTCTTGTAAACTCTGATTGGATGGAAATTACAGAGAGAAGAGAGAGACCAGATGATTATAAAGGTCACGAATCAGAGAATGAGATTTTAGATGAGAAGGATAATGAAGAGAGGAAACGAAAACAGTTTTCGAAAGGGGAATAAAAAATAAAATTAAAAAAAAAAAAAAAACTAAACAGAACCCAGGCAGCTAGATAGCACAGTGGATAGAATAATGGTCTTGGAGTCAAGAGGACTCAATTCATAAGTTCAAATCCAGCCTCTTACACTTCCTACCTCTATGACTCTGGCAAGTCATTTAACCCTTGTTTGCCTCAGTTTCTTATGTGTAAAACGAGAAGGAAATGGCAAACCATCTTTGTCAAGTATCTTTGCCAAGAAAACTCCAAATGGAGTTAAAAAGAGTCAAACACAGTTGAAAGAGGACTAAACACAACTATTAGCTAATGGGGAAGAGAGGAAAAGGAATCAACCTCACTAAATGAAAGGAAGAAAAAAGAGAAGGTGGGTTGTGTGTGTGTGTGTGTGTGTGTGTGTGTGTGTGTGTGCAACCACACAGAAGCAGAAGAGATGAGCTAATAAACAAAACCCTAACAGGAAACACATACTTAATGAGTAGAGAAGATCAGGGATAAAGGGAAAAGAACCAGTTAATAGGTTTTGTTTGTTTTAAAAAAGATAATCATCAGATGTGTTCATGAGCTATATGTCTCATAAGGGAATGAGACTAAAATGATTTCTATTTTTTACTTTTTAGTGCAAGTCATGAATAAATTTATATTTGCATCTCTAAAAATCCTTTCAAGAAGTATTCATTAGATATAACATCTTGGATTATTAGAAGCAGGAGTCTACAAAGCATAAAGTATTGGAATCAGAGTCAGGAAGAACTGGGATCAAGTCCTACTTGGGACATTTACTATTTTCATGAGCAGAGACAACAGAACTTTTCTAAACCTCAGTTTTCTCATCTGTAAAATGGACAAAATTTGTGGAAAACTTCCCTTAGGGGGTTGTTGTCTTAAATAAAATAAAGTACTTTGTAAATTTTTAAATATGATATGTTAGCATTAACTTGTGTATCCCCATACAGCTATTTGGAGATAGGTAATCCAAACAATACATGTGTAATGAATATGGGACCCAATATTAGCAGTGAAACATAAATTCAAGTTATCTGAAATGGATGTCTGTGAAGAATCAATAGACCTACCAATTTAATGTTGCTTGACCAAATTTAAAATGACTCTCCTTGCAAAAAATGTTGTATATTCCATGAGAAGAAAGAGAATTATAAATAGAGGAAAGAACGACTAGATTTAGCTACAGAAGAAAGTCAAGTTTTAATTTGCCATCAGTGAGAAAAGAAATACTTGTCAGTCAGTAACCATTAAGGGTCTATATTTGCCTGTCACTGTGCTAGGCACTGAGAATACAAAAATAAATAATGTATATTTTTTAAAGTTTCTTCCCCTAAGGAACTTAGCTCAATTGCTTATTCAGATGTCCTCCACATCAGCACAAAGCTAACACTGTTAGCTCTGTCTTTGAATAATAACACAGAAAGGATGTTTTCCCCATGTACCTGATGTTGTGTGTATAAGAGCATCACATTTCAGAATGTTACACAGAACTATTTCCATTCCTCAGTTTTTTGTTTTGTTTTTGTTTTTGTTTTTGTCTTTGTATTTGACAGTGTCCTTCTACCAGACTTCTGCCTATCCATTTGTGTGTTATGCTTCTGTCAGAAATAAAATGAAAGTCTGTCAACTGAAGGCTAGGATGTTTGATTCCTCCCTTTGGGCCACCACTATGTTTCTGTCCTATGTTTCCTTGAGTGCTTCAAGTGAACTCCTAGAGTGAGAGCTGAACTTTGATACGTTCAAGTGTAGCATAGCATATTGATAGAGTAAGGGTATTCATGTTGAGATCTCAAAATTCTATTTCTGCCTCTCCTACTCTTTTGAAATACTTCTTTTATTCATGTTTTCCCCCTGTCTATTAGACCTCATTTCATTCACCAACAATACTGTATTAGGCAGTGGAGAATGAGTCAGGACAGAATAACAAAGAAGCAAAGGTATATCCCTTACTTTCAAATAGTTTCTGGTCTAGATAGGGAGACAAAACTAACTTAAATGAACTAGAGAATACATATTTTTAAAGAAATATAAGGCAAGGATATGCTAACATACTTCTGTCATGAATATATATGTATATACATATATATATATATTTGTTCTACAAGCAATAATTTATATCAAACAAGTCAAAAAGCATGGAGATATATGCATACCCAATGTCATACATGGTGTCTGGCAGAGTATACAGTATGGGATCCCTGGTAGATATGGGTCTTATACTGGGGTTTGCTTGTCTTATACTTATTTTGTTTGTTTTTAATATATTTTGATAACCACATTTCAGTATAAATGGTTTCCTTTGTAATCATGTGTATTTTATTCTGCACATTTTAAAACATTCTCAGATTTTATAGGCTCATCACACCTCTAAATGGATCTATCACATATGCATACACATATGTACACAAACACACACACACACACTCACACACAGCTAAAAAGCTGTTTTAAAACATGAAGTCCTCCAGAAGTATTTATTTGTAGATGGCATCGTGTTAACCAACCCCAAGAATATCGCAGTGCCTTAAATGAGTTTTGTAATTGCTCAAATGAATTTGGCTTAACCTTTACCATTAGAAAAAAGCAGCATCTGAAGAATGTCTATTTCACAGAGTCAGCTATGTCTCCCAAATAACTTGGTATATATATATATATATGTATGTATATATGTATATGTATGTATGTATATACATGGTATATATATGTATATATGGTATATATATATGGTATATATGTATATGTGTATATATATATGGTGTATATATATACACATACATCCATACATATATGTATACACACATACATACAGAGACACACATACACAACTTAGGAAGACTGTTAATACACAATGAATTGAGTCTAGAAGTATTAACTAGCAAAAGAAAAGTTTGGATTGCTTTTGGGGAATGCTGTTATTTTCAATGATAACACCTCCCTGAAATAAAGTACCATATTTCTAATGCTGGTATTCTTATGATGATGTCATATTTATGCTAATTATAGAAAACTAATTTCTGAGAAATCAGAATCACATGTGACTCAAAAGACTAAGAAGAAAAGCATGCAAAAAGAAAACAAGTTTCAGCTTAATCTGCAGAACATTAGAGATACCATCAAATCAAGTCAGTCCAAAAGCATTTATTAAGTACTTACTGTGTTCCAGGCATTATTCCAAGTCCTAGGGATACAAAGAAAGGTAAAAACAGTACCTGCACTGTAGAAGTTCATATTATATTTGGGAAGACAATAAGTAAAGAAGTATGAATATAGATATGTTCATGATAAAGGAGTAGTAATTTCTAAGGGAAGGCATTGGGAGGGGAAGGAGAGAGGAGATATAGAAAGATCTTTTTGCAAAAGTGTCAGAATTGAGCTAAGTGTTGAAGGAAACCAGGAAAGCTAGGAGGTAGAGACAAAGAGAGGGTCAACTCCTAGCATGGGAAATAGCCAGTGAAAAAGCACTGAGTTAGGATATTATATATTAGGAACAAACAGGAAGGATAATAACATTTCATTACAAAATAAATGGATCAGGAATGTAGGGTAAAAAGATGGAAAAGTAGGAAGTAGCCAGGTTGTAAAGGGCTGTAAAAGTCAAATAGAGTATTTTATATTTCATCTTGAAGGTGATATGGAACCACGTGAGTTACTGAACAGAGGAGTTAACCTGCATTTTAGAAATACTGATTTGACCACTAAGTAGAAGACTTACCATCTGGATGGGAAGGAAAAAGAAAAGGTAGATTGGTTATGTAGTGAGAGAGCAATAACAAATGGAATTCATATCCACTTTGGAGCAATATGCATATATCTGTAGTTTTAGGATTTCTATTATCAAAATTATATTCTTAGTTTATAAGACTATTTTGATAGATTATGTGTTCCTGTTTAGAAAAATTTCTTCATAGGCTGTGCAATTCTTTATTAAATACTTTTCTCTTTTTCCCTCAAAGGAAGTTCTGTCTCTTATTGAGTGAGATTCTTCTTACTGCTTGTTCTTCTAATCACTTATTTAAGGTCTCTGTTTGCTGGCTAGAGAAGCAGGGTTCATGTCACTTCTGCCTATTTTTGTACTGGCGAAGAATACTGTGAGATTTAGGCAAATGTGTGAAATGGGCAAAGTTTGTGCCCAAAGTTCCAATCTCCTCATTCAGTATCTATTTCTTCTGTTTCGGTGACTTCTCAGTGGTCGAGAATTTCATGCTAGACTCTGCCTGCTCAAGTCTTCTCTTTTTACTTTCCCAGACCTACCTTTCCTGATTAGTATCACATTTCCTTTACTCCCAGCTTTAGGGCAGTCAGACCTAAATTCAGATATGTCAAAAAGGATGAGACACCATCAAGATGCCCTTTCTCTGCCATTCCTCTTTACCCCTCCTCTACTTCAGCTACCTATACCCATCTGGGTCAGGCTATTTTATTGGAAAGATCAAGATCAGCAACTATAATCCTTCTGGTACGATGGATGACTACCATCTTTAACTATACATTTTTTGCCATTGTGCCCTAAAGTCCTTTAAACCTTACTATCTGACCTACTAATATGCTCTCTAGACTCTTATTCACTGCCATTGTACTTGCCAATATAAAACCTGGTTTAGGCTTCCTCTAGCTGTAAATCTATGATCCTCTGCATGGATGTGGAGGAGGAAGGATGTATATATAAGCCATAACTATGGATTCAAAAATAAACAGTACCAATAAAATTAACAGAAAAAAACATTAAGACCCTAGGGTTACCTAAAAACCCTAAAAATATATCAAAATAAGGTTTTGTTAGAGATAATGTCATTCTAATCTTGAAAACTACTTACAGAAAGTAGTAATGGAAAGTTTCATTTACATACATCATTTTTTTTTTTTGTCAACTACCGACAGTAATTAGTCAGCATAGACTATTAAACGAATGAATAAAAATGAAAAGAGGAAAATAACATCCATGACACAGGACTCTTTCTCCAATATTATAAAAATAAATTACACCTTTATAATTTAAAGGGCAGAGTAGATTTGGAATCAGAAACTGGAGTTCCAATTATAACTGCTCTATTTATACAAGTTTGGTGGTCTAAGGCAAGTCCATTAACCTCTCTGGTACATTGTTTTCTTGTCTGCAAATCTTCTGATTTCCAGGTAGAATTTTTTGACCTTCATTTTGATTTCCTATGCTATGGAAAATGTGGGGTTACCTAAGGAACATGTGGCTGCTAAAGTTAATTTTCTCCTAGACAGCAGATGCTCAGCCAGTAAGTGTTAACTTTCTAAACAACTTCTTTGATTACTCCTTTCATTGGCAAGTCCACAAGCCATAAAATGTCTTTGAGTTCAGGAGTCATTAAATTTCTAATTACAGCCAACTATTGATTATTCAGACTAATGGAGGAAAGTGCAAGCCTAGATTACTCTAAACCACAGAAAATCTTGAAAATATGCAAATCATTCACCCATATATGCAAATGAGGCAATTCTTTTGTGAAATAGTTTCTCCTGGTAAATAACTCCCTGATTCTGTTAGATTCACTTGTAAATTGCATTCCCTCTTTCAGATTACTAGGTTATCTACAAAATCCCTATAAATCCTTTTTTTTTCTCAGAAAACAAACATTTTACAATATTATAGCTTCTATTTAATTTGTAACTAATTTGACCACTTTGTAAATATGGATGTATCAAACCTAAAAATATAGTTTTAAATCATTGTAATTATATTCTTCAGTAGGTTAGGTCCCATACATATGCAAAAAGTAGTTCTGGTCAATTGAACTTTAATAGTGTCAGCTTCTCAAAGGAGATCTGTACCAGAAAAATACTATCCTTTTTGAATTCCAAGTAAAGACATTATTTGGATTTCCACTGCATATTTTCATTGGCTTGGAACCAGTTACCATCTTTTACATAGACTTTGAATAGTCTGAATCTGAATAATGTAACTACTTCACAGAATTAATTATTCAAATTCATCTGGACTTCTCTGTAATCAAATATTTTAGCCCTGTAGCCTATCAGTTACTTTTCTCTAAACCAAGCTATCTGACCATCTGGCCTCTTAGCCAGCTACTACTACATTCTTGAATTGAGGAACTAGTCACACTGCAATTCCTAATTAGTTATTTTTTTTCTCCTGGAGACATAACTAGTGTAGAGTAACTAGGATGGAGCAACTGGGGTTTGTCCAAAGGAACAAAAATTTAATGGGCAACGGAGACCATTACATTCCCTCAGAAGCAGAAGCAAAACAGAGCTTAGTGTCTTGTTAGTAAGAATAAATATCTTAAAATAGGAAACTACCAGATGGTATTTTCCTTTGCCAGGTTGCTCTACACCTGGTGATCTTCATTTCTTTGGTAGAACAGGAGTAACTTTGATGTTTCCTCAGCCCAGTTAGAAACTAACAAAAAGTCAATTTGAGAATGTTTGCCTGGGTGTGGACCTTATGAACATTGCCTTAAGCATAAAAAATGTTAGCTACAGCTATGTCTTATATCATATTTGCCACCACATGGAAAGAAATAGCTGGGCAAGGATTCACTGAGAGTCTCAGATTTTACTTTCAGGTCTAAGGACTTTACTCTTAGATCAATATGACAAAATGGTAAGCTTGAAAAGCAATGAAATTGTACTGGACAGATTCTTTTAGAATTAGATGTACTTCTGGCAACCTTTACAATTATATATACTTCTACACATTTTTACTCTTTTGTTTGCTTAAGATCCCTGTAAAAACTATACTTTTGGTAAAGAGCAAGGAGTCTAGAAGAATGAAAGTGTTGGAGGCAGAGCACCTAGGCATAGTAACAGTGCCAAAAGGAGGAGATCTATAGAGAAAATAAGGGCTGCCTTCCCTCCAAAAAGAAATGATCTTTTAATGGTCAAATAGGATGAAATGAGTAGTATCCTAGAGCTAGAAGAACACTTAGAGTTATCCCTACATATCAGATAAAACTCTTCTGCATCATCCCAAAGAAATGGTCCATCAGCAAGTGGTCTTGAATTCTCCCTTGATGATGTAATCACTCTAGCCTGAGGTTTCTCAATTATTACTATTAGATAAAGTCTTTAGGTGTACTAACTGGGAAATGGGGATACTTTTTATTGAAAAGAGAAAAGAAAATCAACCCACATGTGAGTTCCTTTCTCTGATATCCAAAGTTAATTCCAATTCCATTTTCCTTTTCTTTAGGAATATCTTATCTCATGTAGTAACAGAAGGGGATAGATAATCGTATAATACTGTACCTTTAATGGACAAACTCAGTAACAATTTGTGAATCTATCAACAGCCTTTGGCTATTTTTTAAAGGAAAAAAGAAAGCTACCTTCTTACATGAGATGGAAACAAATATCAAGGACAGCTTGAAACAGAGCTTCCTCCTAACATCAAGTCAATATCACCTTTCACATAGTCATTACAAGTTGCTAGAAACACCATTCCCTCGGCAAGCATGCTAAGCACAAGTCACCAAATTTACAATAAAAATGAGCTCAGTGAGCTTTCTGAGCCTAGAGCATGATGTATGTCATTAACAGGTGAAGTTCAAACATCAAATTATGTGCACTACAGCAAATCTCTGCTGGCAAGAACAAAATTTAGAAGCTTAAACATGTGTGGAATGGAAAAGATAAGAGTTCTTCCCTGCAGAGACATCTTTCTGAATGTAGAAATATGTGAATAATCGGCTGGAAGTATAGTACTGTTGCTTTAAGCTAGTAGTCCCATGCTGTCTGCATTTAGATGTGCCAGACACAGCTGTCAGGGTAAATAAATGAATATTTTAAAAGCAATAATGAAGCGGGGCAGTACCCATTTCTTATACATATTAATCAGGATTTGGAATGTGAAGGTAAAACATTGTGAAAGTATACCTATCAACCATCTCCTTAACAGGTCCAATCCAAATATCTTTCCCTGTCACTCCCAATAAAGAAAGCACATAAAATTTAGAAGGTAAAATAAAACAGCAAAACCTAACTAAGGAATGCTGGTGCATTTCTTTGTTTTTACCTCAGAGGGTTACTGCACCCCTTTCAGGGCTGGAGACAGCCATGGTATCCTGGTACTTCTCAGACCAAATCTTTCCCAAGCATCCTTCCCAATTTGGGTGGCAGTAATGTCAGCAATAGAAGAAAGAAAAAGGGTGGAATAACTCTAGATTAGCCTGAGGGGAGAAAAATTTAACTCAAGGTTTGATTGGCAGATCAAAGGCACTTAAAGAAAAAGACAAGAGCCCCAGGCAGCTCTTTGATAAGCTAATAGTCCTCAAAGAACATTTTGTTTCCCCAATAGGCCAAATTTCTGTGGGACTACTGTTTTCTGCTAGACTAGTATTTCAGAGGATTGTTAACCCAAGCAGAATTTTTAGGAAATAGTTGAATGAGGTAACAATTTTACTGAGTGAGCAAGTTTTATGGACAGTTTTCTTTTCCTCAAAGCATTTATAATCTAAAGTTAAATATACATGCAGAGTCATACACAGGTTTGAGCAGGAAATTTAAAAATGGAGAGTTTTTTTTTTCTACTTGACTCTCCATCCAATCTCCTGGTTCCACCCCCCCCCAAAAAAAAAGAAAACAAACATAAGAAACTTTTTATGTAGACTGGAAGAAAAAAAAACATACATTAAAGTGGTGTAAACTTTTTTCTTTTACTAACAGTTTACTAAAACAATTTTGTATGTGTGAATATCAACCCAGACATGCATACATTAAGAAAACAGCAATTAATAACTTCTATTTTGTACATACAGACAGATGGCTGGTTTATAAATTTATTTAAAGAGGAAAAACTGAAAGGTAATTGTAAGATATATCTAAGTGGTTGAAAAGGAGAAGTGATCATCATAGCTTCAGTGCCTTTTTAGGCCAAACACAGATTACTGCTCCATAACTAAATCTCATTGAAAGGAAAAATATGTTAGTATAAGTGTATGAGCAGATGGTCTCTGATCAATAACCATTTATAGTACACATAGATTTTATATAAGTTAAATTTGGGAACGTATATTTGGACCAATTCAATAAACCCTTTTCTATAGATTTGATACTATTGTAATTATATTTGGACCAATTCAATAAATCATTTTCTATAGATTTGATACCATTGTAATTTTTTTTGTAAAGATAATCAGAAGATAGGAGGGGACAGAGAAAAAGTCAAGGGTATATTAATGACTTTTTAATTTTTTTTAAAGAGTATAGCCCTAGCTCTATGGGATATGACAAACAACTTTCATTATCTTAAATAGGGATTTTTTCAGGTTTTCTTAAATGGATAGCCATTTATATTTACTAGCAGTATTATTGGAACTGTAATAATGGATGCATCATATGTTAGATCTCAAAACCATCCCATCCCTTTCTATACCTTCCTTATTTTTATGTATTAAAAAGGATATTACCACCATATCAGACATGGAGTAGAGAGAGGTTAAGGTCTCAGAAGCAGAATATTCTTTGGACTGCTTCAAGGCAAAATCACTAGCGATACATTATAAAAGGGTATAGTGACAATTATTTGCTCTTTAAAGGAGAGGGGGAAAATGAGAAGACTTGCATTTAGATTGTGTTCCACTTTACTTTCCAGGTAAGCACTGGAAACAAACAGGCCCCCAAATAGCGTTTTTAAATAAAATTAATGCCTTAGTTATTTCTGATGCAATCACTGATGGTATAGATTTCTGACACAGTGAAGAAGAAATCAAATTTAATAGAAGCTATTAGACTTACATGGAATAGTTTTCAAACTTCTTTCAAAATGGAATCAAATCATAACTCCAGTAACTGAAATCTTGTCTCTTTCCCATCTGTATTGACACAACATTTTTATGGTATATTACCTAGGACACTGAATTGTTATGACTTTAGTTTATTAAATTATGCTATTTCACCAACATAAGGCTCAAACATTTATTGACAATGGAACCTTCACTATATTCAGGCGGGTAAGGTTATTGTATATATTGAGCCAACCATGAATGATTACAGGTAAATTGGATTTTATTCCAAGTATATATGATAAGGAATCCTGAGAATAATATACAATGTTGAGTCCCCTATGATATGTGGAGTTTTGTCATTATACCTGATATATAGAAATGTACTGAAAAAACATTGTAATGAAAATGACTTTGTAATGATAAGAACAGCTATATGAAGCTAAATCAAAGAACACTAAAAGTCAACAGTAGAATCTAAAGATAAGCAATATACTGTCATTTATGTGTGCATACACACATACATATATATACATACATATATGTACATATATATAGATATATATCAGTTATCCATCTTTATGACCTGTCCAATACCCTATATCCAAGGTTCCTCAACCTCCTTACCTTCAAAGAGCTTTAAATCCAGAATACTTCAATCATCCATCTACGTGACCACACTTTGTCATATTTCTGTCCCTCAGAACAATTCTAGTCACGGGGTTTCAAATTCTGTAATTTCCTTAATTGAATTTTTTTTTAACTTTGAGGGTGACTCATTTTGAGGATAGAATTCTGTTCTTTATTAGGTAACAGAAAACACACCCCCATTTTACTTTACATTCTTTTGGATGTGTGTGTGTGTGTGTGTGTGTGTTTCCTTTAGAAGGAGGGGAAATTGAACAGCTAAATTCGATGACATTATATAGGTGAAGTACCATATGCCAAAATATTCTCCAGAGGCTCCCTAATAGTTTGAGAATAAAACTGAGTAAAAGTGGTAAATAGTTCTCACAGAAAAGAGGATCATGGACAAGTTGAAACTTGGATAAATTTAGCAAAAGATAAGACATTTTTAAATATGGACTTGGATAAATATATTGTATATGAAATTTGAAATTGCTTTACTCAATTGCAGTATTATCAAATTTTATATAATATATTTCCTTATTAAAATTTGTTTAAAGGAACTTCAGAGGTCATCTATAAACTAACATTTATATAATGCTTTAAGACTGATGAAGTAAATTTCATTTTACCCTTAGATATTATTATGCTATTATTATCTCCACTTCACAGATGAGGAAACGGAGACAGGAAGAGGTTTCTGTGACTTCCCCAGGGTCAAACAGTTAGAAAATGTCTGAGGTCATATTTGAGCTCAAGTCTTATTGACTTCAGATCCAGTGCTCTATTCACTACACCACCTAACTGCCTATAAGCAGGGTTGTAAAGGAACAAGAGGTCTGTATTTGGGAAATCATAGTATTTGTCAAAGGCACAGAAACATCCTCCTTGCATTTTCCCTCCATTTGGCAACAAAAAGAAGTACTTTTGTATAAGCAAAATAAAGAGGCCGAATCATACAATTTATAATCTGAAACTAAAAATTCAGGGACAAAATTTCAGGGGTGAAGTGTTCTGGCTTTTGTTCTTACCGAAAGATACAAGGACACTGTTATAAATGCAGCCCGTGGGCACCATCAATTGGATGTGAGTTCTCTCAGAATATAGGGGGGAAGACAAGAGGCTATCTCTGAAATCAGGGCAACTAGAGATCCCAATACTGCAACTGGCTCTTCCATTCTTAATGTCCCAAATCAGTGTCTTTGTTAAGTACGTATGCCAGATTGCTTTATCCTCAGGTTGTTTTTAGTGTCTGTATTTTAAGCAGGGAAAGGACTTTGAATTCAGTAAATGCTCAATAATTATTTCTTTGATAAAGAAAATTGACTGATTAAAGTTGAAATATCATGCAGGCAGATTTTCTTTCAGTGGTTGTAAAGAGCCTGAAATAGTGTATCTCATCCCACTATTGCCAGAAGAGAAATTAATATTGACAAAGAAGTGACTTTGTCTAGTTACTAACCCACTATGATAGAACCCTGAATGCAACTGGTCTTTCTTTACTGAATCTCTTGGGGAAAATATATTTTCAAAAAATATTCTCATAGGAGTAATAGGGTAGGGAGTATTCAAGTTAAGAGTGAATTATAGTCTCCTTCAAATTAATTACACATTCCCTTATTCATTATTTCAACATGCTTAGAATTGTGTTCATCACTAAAGTACTAGAACATGGGAACAGAAAATTACCTCTATGTCAGTGGATTATAGGAAATGATGGTCTTAATAGAGAGAATAGTTACTGTAATACTTTAAGGACTGACTCTGATAGCAACCTCTCTAACTTACTAGATGGACTTTTAGAATTATTGTGTCCACTCTCTGATCAAGTTGATGATGAATCTTTCTGAACTTAACTGGACTAGTTCCCAGACAACAAATATGTCATCCATTTCTGAGTCATTACAGTAAACTCCTATTCTGATGTCTCATCTCATTGTGAAGGGTGACCTTGGGCTCTCAAATTTTTGACAGCAGAATATAAACTATAGAAAATCATATGATACCAAACTGAAAATTCTATAAACACAACAGGACAAAACTATAGTATTGCAGGGGTATAGAATTCATTGTCTGTCCTGTGAGAAATGATTCATTTTCATCCCTACTCTATTCTAATCAGTATTAATCAGTTTGATCTTTTACATAAATCATATAGGAATAATTAGATAATATAGGTTCTCATAGCAGGCTTTTATAAAGAGCCTCAGACTTTAATGAAATACTCACTGTTTGTTTATGGGTTATGAAGCTCACTTGAAGAACCAAGAATGCTGGCAAAGATATGTCCATCCTGTTTTACTTAAATTCATCTCCAAACTCAGACTGGGTGGGATGTCTTGATTCTTTGGAATGTTCCCCCAACTTATTTTTGTACTTCTGAATCGTTCTCTCTTGTCCAATATAAGCAGATAGCCATCTTATGACCACTTAGTCCGTGAAGATTCCCTTTGCTTCACGCAACCTGTGACCCCCCCCTGCTAATACATCATTTTTGGCCCTGAACAACATAGTGTTATAAACCAATGAGACTATGTATTTTACCATGCCTCTTTTGTATATTTGGATATCAAACCCTATAAAAATACAAGGGGGGACCAGGGATATCTCAGAATGAGGAAGATCTGGGCTCCACTTTATTAGAGGTGACCATGGATACTTTAATAAAGTGCCACTGGTGCAGAGCTCTGCCTCAGAGATCTCTCTTTCAGATTAGGTAATCATAAAACCCTCAGTCCTCCAGTTTCAAAGTAGGTCACAGTTTTAATGAATGCTCTCAAAATATTGTCTCTCTTCTCTGCAATGGCCTCCAGGAAAAGAGACTCCATTGTCTCTTTCAGCATCTTAGACCCATTGCTACACAATCAACAACTTAAACCAGTATGTCATATCATTATAATAGCAATAGAAAGGGAAAGGCCCTAGACATGGTTACAATTCAAACATCAGAAATAACCAAGAGACAAGGCAGCAAAAGCTGGCAAATGGAATACAAAACTAGGGGTAGGGGAGGAGGGGAAAGTGGTAGACTGGGATGAAGAGGGAAATTTGGAGTTTAGGGGAGAAGGCTGCTGAAAAAACAGTAAAATTCAGCCAATTCTCTCAAGATCCCTATTACTGTTATCTATGCTCCACCTAGCCTCTCTCCCTCCCAATACATTCAAGACTTGGCTTAAAATTTTCAACGCCTTCTCCATCTACCTTCCACTTCTTAATTATCCTCAAAGTAGGTGGTTATTAATCATCCATTTGTTCTTTCCCACATACGGACCATTCCAAGTTCTAAAATCTATTGTATTTCTGCCTAGAATTCAAATCTCTCAAGTGTCAACCAATCAAATCTCTCCATTGTGGACCCAATTTGCTTAGTAAGCTGTACTTCCATCTTTTCCAGTTGTGTCTCATTGACATATCTTTAAACATTACCATCACTGTCATTAAGACTTGAATGAAAGTAGCAAGCAAAAGCATCAACATATGCTTTTGAAAGATTTTCATACAAGGCACTTGCAAAGCCTTGACTTTCCTTTTTAGTGGCAGTTAAATGGCACAGTTTAGAGAACTGAGCTTGAAGTTAGTAAGACCTGAGTTCAAAACTAACCCCAGACACTTACTGGCTGTTTGATTATGGGCAAACCATTTAGCCTCTGTCTGCCCCAGTTTCATCGATTGTAAAATAGCAATACCCAACTCCAATTCAAATTTAGAAGGTCCACAGGCAAGGGCTGAAGAAAACATTTAGTATGCACTGACAAAGGTGGTACTATTGAATATCCTCCAACTGTCCCTGATCTTCACTTTGCTATCTCTGTGTTACCTCTCTTTCTTGAAATCAGTGCGTCCATTGATATACACCTCTTTCCCTTTAGGGTTGTAATAGAGTGTGTGGGGAGATAGCTCTGAACAGCTAATGAAGTCCTTCAAAAATAAAATTCTAAAGGAGAAATAAAATCTGCTTGCTCCTGATTAACACTGACCATCCTTTTCTCTGTCTTTCTCACTTTTGTAGCTTCCAGTACTACCTTATGTCACCTGCATGAATCTTTGAGTCAAAGTATATTCAACACCACCCGCAGCAACATTGTAATCTTATTAGATTTTGATTCGTTGCCTATCCTGCCAAAATCTTTTTGGATTCTGACTCTGACCTACCATATTAACTATCCAACACAAGTCCATTCATCTGAAAATTTGATATGTATGCCATTCTTCCTTAACTCATGTTACTGCTAAAATACTGAATAGAACAGCAATAATAAAGGACTGATCCTTGCTTAGAACACTGCATAGAATATACTAGGTATTTAATAAATTACTTGTTAACCAGACTTGACATTCTCTGAGGTAATCCACTGGAGAGCTTCCTGACCCACCAATCACTATCCTTTGATAGTTATTTAAACAGTTACAAGTCAATATATATCTATTGTTATCTAGCCCATAGGTGTTCCATCTTGTCAACAAAGATATAATGAGGTACCAGAAAATAACTTGATTAAAAGTTGAGTTTTGTTAATTTTTTTGGAGGGGGGCAGTCTGAAATGTGTATAGATCAAAAAAAAAAGGGAAAGAGAGAACTCAGTGCTAGTAGATATCACCCAGAAATGATCACAAGAATACAAAAGGAGAGTGAGACAGTTAGACTTACCTTTTAGCCCATGTTGGCAATTAGACAATGACCAAAGAAATCAGTGGATTCTGTGTGTGTGTGTGTGTGTGTGTGTGTGTGTGCATGTGAGCATGTCTGTGTACATATACAAGATTTTGACAAGCCTAAAGTACTATCTGCACATGAGCTACTGTTATTATGCTTATTACCTCCACTTCTATGACTATATGGCACCTCAAAGATAGTATATACCAAATGTAATTTATCCACATACTCTCAGTCTATTTTTATACCTATTTTTTTCTTAATGGAATCATCACTTTTCCACTCATTCATGACAAAGTTAGAGTCGCATTTGATTCTTCATTGTGACTCATGCATTTATCTTGTTACTGAACTCTCAATCACCTATTCCTCCTTATTATCCCACCAACCTAATCTAATTATTACCTCTCACTCTAAATATTGCAAGACTATTAACTTCTCTTTGTTCCTACTTTCTCTACCTCTTCTAATCCATTCCATTGAATACTGTCATTTTAATCTTCCTAATGTACATCATCACATCCCTCTTCAAAAATGTCCATTGACTTCCTATTGTTTCATGTCAGATTTAATCCACACTCTTCAATTTAGTATTTAAAGCTTTCCACAGTTTCACTCGTTTACCTTTTCAACCCTTTCCCCTTATATTCCCTTATTTATCTTACTTGCACTTCTACCAAAATGACCTTTCCCTCAATGTGTACTGCTTCTTTCCTGTCTGTCTTTTCTATTCCTTTTCCCCCCACATAATTTATGACAGACAGCCTATCCAGAATGACGCTCCCCTTTACTTCTGTTTGTTGATTTTTTATCTAAACTTCATGGCTCAATTAAAATTTTGATTTGTTTCTGAAAGCTTTCCTAAGTCACATTCCTCCTTCTCCACTAATGCAGAAGTGAATGTTAACTTTCAATTCTTACAACACCTTCCACTGCTCTTAAATAGTTCTCCAAATAATATTTCCCTCTTCCATTTGATATTAGGTTACTTGATGGCAAAACCTATTCCATTTGTCTCATTTTTCACCTAGCATAGTATCTTTATCAGAGTACATATTCAATGTTTTATTTGTTTAGATCAATACTAAAATATTGGAACCAAAAATCTTCAGTTTTTTCAAAGTCTGGAATAAGTGACTAATAGAATCTGAATATCTTAATTTGTTATACTTTGAAATAAGAATATTATTTTATTTAGATTGGTGGCCTATGAAGATTTAGTTCCCATTCAGGGATAATAAGACAAAAGAAGAAAAAAAAACTCTAGGCCATTGTGGTTGCTTACCCCAGGAATGCTATACGCAGCTTTGAAAGAAAAAAAATGGGTTTGGTTCTGTATATTCAGAGTTTGATTGAATAACTCCTAGGTGATTTGGGGCAAGGCTTTATTTGCGGTCTGTGTTTTCAATGTGAATTCATAGACTTTTGTAGCTATGCCTTAAATTGGGCTTTTCCTAGCCTGATGAAATCCTTTTCTGTTTCTTCAATGTTAACACTACCATCTCAATGCAAGCAATGACTTAATTACTAATATTATGAGGTTTTCCTCTAAACCTTCTACATGAGGGACATAATACTAAGAACAACAGCCTATTATCTTGAATTCATAGCTGAGATCTATATTTATATTTGTGGGCGTATACACAATATATAGACATCATTATTGAAGCCTATATACTCAATGAGGGGGGGAAGAGAGAGAAATTATAATTTCTTGATAATAGTTTTGCCATCCATGTATCTGAATGATGATAATTAATATTCTCACCCAGAAAATAATGACAAATAAGTCGTTGGAGAAGGGTGACTAATTTATAAAAAGTGTTAACAACTCCTTTCACATCTGCTCTGAGAGGATGATCTAATCAAATGAATCCATTTTTTGAAATGTTCTAATACTAACAACCTGCATAGTTTCTAAACATACTTAAGTAATTTAAAATAATATTTATCTTTCTAATCATGTTTTTAATTTGGGATTTGGTTAGCAATTACTAAAAGATAACTGATTATATAACTATATAACTCTCCCATAATAAGACAATTTAAAAAGTTTTAACAAACTGTGCCGTACTATATCATGTGAACTAGTTATTGTTTTCTGGTTAAAAACTCACAGACAAGAGTGTGATGAATTTAACTGTTACCATAAAATGTGAATTCCATTTCTATAAAAAGAGCTTGTTTCAAGAGTAACAATACCCCTTAATTTCAATAGATGATAATTTAAACTATTATTGAAGCACACATGAAATAGGGATACATGAGAAAAACAGGAGGGTTAGCCAAACAAATGATATTAAACACATCTGAATTTTCTGTGTCATTTCATTGAGAGAGATCTCTAAAATTTGCTAAGAGTCCCAGCTATTCTCACACATATTGTCTGCCAACAATTTGTTATAAAATACATTTGGAAGTCATGGGACTTTGAGAAGTTAAACAAAAACATTACATTTGTTAAGTTTATCCATCATGTGTGTGATACCAAGGAAGCAACGTGGGAGCTTTGTAGAGCTCCATGAAGGACTAATGAACCAAGAAATAAAAAAACAATATTCAAGTTGGCATCCTATAGTGGAATAGGAAGCAGAATGTGGGGAAACTTAGCATGGAGTTTCAAACCGAATGAAAGAAGGATTGACCACCCATCTATACATCTCATGTGTTTGATCTACCACTAACAAAAATGAATCTTAAGCAAATCTATTGGAATCAATTAAATGGACACATAGGATTAGTTGTGAGATTCCTGAATAATGAATACAGAATGTTTCCAGTGAATCATTCTCTACTCAGTTCAATCCATAAAGACCATGGAAAAAAAATAATAATCCATGATCAGTTCTTACATGCTATATTGAAATGAGCTAACATAAATGAGGAGAGAGGAATCTTGAAGTCTCTGAAGTTTATAATTTGAACAATGTAACACTGATGCTTTTTTCTGTTGGTCTGTTGAATGATATGTGTGGGTGTTGCAAATGACTTGGGTCTAGTCAAGAGTAATGTTCAACACACAATATGTGTTTATTGTAGCAGCAGGTATAAATACCCAAGACCAGGTAAGGTAGTGGGCAAGACTTCTCAGAACTGTCTATAATTACAGGGGTACAGGAAGGTCCTACTAAGCTTCTGGCAAAGGTGGGTCACTACTTCCCTGGCTAGAGATTGCTCCTGTGGAGGGAAAACCACAGACTGTGCATCAAGGATATGACATTGCCTCATTAAGGCTATTGGCAAAGTCAAATTGTGGCTGCTCTTGGGCAGAGTCAGATGGACTTTCCCATCCCACTAGCTACACAGCCTCTGTGACCAAGCTGGCTAGTTTGCTCTGGTTATGGCTGTCTGACCAGGAGAAAAAGACACAAATTTTTTAAGACAATTTTGGTAGGGGGTAACCATGTGTAAGGGGAGGGCTTAGAGTTTCTTTGTGGTACATACACGGTGAGCTGAGCCAGTGCCTTGGCCACAGCTGGAATTATCTATAGGAAGCTTAAGCCTAAGGATGTAACTATGTTTTTGAGGGTGTGACTATGTTAAACTTAAGAAAATGGGTAGGCACATGTGTTGTAGTTACATACACATTATATGGGTTTAAAAAAATATAACTAACTTGTGGAAACAGCTGACAGAGTGATATCCTCTGCCATACCCATTGATCTGCTCTCCATAGTCTAGGTTTCATAGATGTTTAATTTGTGACACTTGGTTGTCATCTCTTATAGCAAGAGTGGGTGGTTTCACAAGTCCAAACCTATGATTCCATTGGTATTAGAAAATCCATAGAAAAAATGGTCTAACAAGGTAGATTTGCAACTATTCTGCAAGTTTATACTCTTAGTGTGTATCCTGTGACTCAAGCAGATCAAGTGACTTATTTGTGTCACAAAGTCATTATTCAGGGAGCTACAAAAGTCTTTGTGCCCTTTTAAGTTTTCATAGCTCAGAACTGCGCAAAGACTTTTTGGACACCGTCTATGTTGCAAGCAAAATTTGAACCCACTCCCTTAGTCTGAAATCAATTATCTTTCCATTGTGTTATGCCGAATAAACTGTAACATAATCCTTTAAATTTTGCCAAAAATTAACATATATCATCACATGGGGACCTCAAAATAGTCCTATGAATTCTGTACTATAGATGTTATTGTTATATTTTGGGGTATGTGTGTGTTTTGGTTTTGGGGGTTCTTAATTTTTTATGGAAGAAGGGCCTGAGGTTCCCAGAGACCTGTAAGTTTTTAGAGATGAGAGTCAGTTCTTCGTGACTTCAAGAGACACACTCTAACTGCTATGCTATACTGCATTTCAAAAGGAAAAGGAAAAAAAAACTCAATAAAGTGGCTGGGTCATTGAATATTGAAAATTATTGGTAAGCACAAAGATGAATGTTAAATTGAAAATGGATTCACTATATATTTCTGGAAAATAATGTCAGAGAGATCAATCTGATATGCACTCCTCAAGAAGAAAATAACTCTGGTTAGGTTTCAAGGTGTTCATGTTTAACAGAACCATGATTAGTGGAAAAGCTTGAATTTAGGTTTCAGATTTCCCTTACAAATTAGATAAAAATCTTCCTGCATGTTTCATATCTGCCATTGCCTTAGGTTTAGGATACTTTCTTGCAGAACCAAGGTCATGAATTCAACTACTCAGGGATCTAGTTAACTTATTTACCTCTGTTCCACTGATACAGGCTATACTATCAACCCCAGGCAACTGTCTTCCAAATATGTGCTGTTGGTTACAAAAATACAACAAGGTAAGAAAATCTGGAACAATTACTAGAAATTCACCAATACTCTTGTTAGGGGGAGAAAGGAAAGAAAACCCAAAGGATGTGAATGGGTTGACAATAATACATTTCTGTAAAAAAAACAAAAAACAGCTCATTTTCATTTTTGCCCATCCACCATGCAAAAATAGAAATCATTGTCACAGGTATTGTTTTTCATTGTTAAATATGCAGTCACAGCTCAAGAAATAGTCAACTGTAGAATTCCAAAAGAAAGGAAAATCACTTCTATCCTGTTAATTTTAGATCTCATTATGGAATGTTAGTTGCAAGGCAAAAATACAAGATAAAAGAGAAGCTTATTTTTATTTCCTTGTATTAGGTACTACTGAAAATCACACCTATTACATGAGTAGGGTAGGTAGCTGCTTACATGGTGCAACTGAAAGTTCAGTCAGCCTAAAACGTCTCTTTTCTTTATACCTCCTCTACTAGCATAGTGCCTTGCACATAACAGAAATTAAATAGTTGAATTTAATTTCATCTTTAGCTAGTGGTCATGTCTAATAGAGAGGATATGGAACATCTTAAGAGCATCTTCTAACATAAAAGTGCAAATATCATTCAGTAATAGTAGGATCCTTTTGTTATCTCATTTGGTATATTAGTAGGCTAAGGTCTCCCAGTGCATCCTGGGCCTTCTCTGGTCATCCAGATGAATATCTGGTCGCTAGATCTAGATGGCCCAGAAGGGGAAGTGAGGTTGGTGACCTTGCACAGCCTTCCTTCACTCAAAATAAAGTTAAGTACAAGTCATGTCATCAATTTTCTGATGTCATGATCTTCTTTGAAAACAAAGGATGAACACAGACAGACAGACCTAACATATTGGTAACTATTGAGTTAACAGGTTACTAGAAAAACACTTTGTCATCTGCAAAGTTAGTAAGTTGGTAAGTACAGATTAGATGGAGACCAGACTTTGTCTTGTCCCTAACATATGCTAGCTATGTGAGCAAATCATTCCATTTAAGGTTACCTTCCAAATACATTTTATTCATGTTTTTTCTCATTGACATGTGCTGTTTCTCCTTTTAGAACCTAAGCTTTGTGAGGGAAGGAATGTTTCTATTTGTATTTCTTCTTGCAAAAACTAAGCCCCCTCTGATAGTGTTGAGGTGGTATCTCAGAGTTGCTTGAAATCATATTTCTCTAATAAATAGTGATTAAGAGCATTTTTTCATATGATTATGGATATCTTTAATTTCTGCATCTGAAAACTGCTTGGTCATAGTCTTTGAACATTTATCAATTGGGAAATGGCCTGTTTCTTATAAATCTGACTCAGTTTGAGAGACTCTCTTGAGATAGACTGAGAAATGAGGTTTAACACAATGGAAAACAGGACAGATTACAGGGTCATACTGATTTCTAGATGATAACAGCATAGCATTAAATTCTCTTAGGGTACAACATTTTATCTCCCAAGAATAATTATTCCAATAAATGAGACAAATACTGAAAAATGTTTTCTGATTTCTTTAGGTGTGAGGATCTATCAAACAGTGACATCATAGAAATAATCCCAATTAATCCCTTGTCTACCGTAAAAAAAAAATAAAATAAAATAAAAAATAACATGCAGTCATTCTCTCAACCCCAGGTTGCTTAATAGCAGCCTTATAGTGGAAATAACAAAGAACCATTCTGGTCTGGGCCTCTGCCCAAGGGACAACTCTCTTGTTTTTGCCTCACCTTGTCAAAGTTAAAGGTGATTTGGTCTCCTGGTTGGTGAGGTTCTGATTTTCCAGGCAAGATAACAAAAGGTAGCTGAGGCCCATAAAGCAATTAGAATTCCTTAATTGTCAGAAAGGGGTTTGCTTATCTATACCTGAAGTGCAAAGCAGTTTCTCCAGCTGTTCCTAATCATGCTTTTCAACGACACCATCCTTTTGGGTCTCAAGAGGGACTCAATAAATATAGATCTTTTCAGTCCCATCATGGTACCTGACCCAACTGAGGGTCAATAGTCCCATCCATTTTATTAACCCATTTTATACACATCACTGGTAATAAAATATTATCATGCCCTAGAGAAATTCATGCCTCACTTTGTCTCAATGTCATTTTATTTGCCATAACTCAAACACACTATGAAAGGGATTATTGGGAGGGGAGGCTATAGTGAGAATGAAAGGCATAGCATCACAAGTCCAGAGGAGGAGTGAATATTAGAATTATTTGGTTATGGAAATGTTGTGCTACCAAGTACACAAGCTCCTCTAACATTAAGATCATAGATCTAAAAATGGAAAGCACCTCAGACATCTATTCAACCCCATCATTTTTGCAGATGAGGAAACTAAGGACCAATGAGGCTAAATAATTCCCCATGGTGACATGTAGCAACTGTGAAAGAGAGGAATTGAAACCAGGTCCTCTGACTCCCAAATAAATGCCTCTTTCACTACTACCACAACCTCTTGCAAAAGCTTTTGAGAGCTCTGGTTTGACAAGTATGATGGCATTCAGCACTAAGCAGCAGCAAAGTTATTGAATTTGCACTAAGGCACATGATACGACTAGCCATGCTTATAAATATAACCAGTTGAGATAATAACCACATTACTTTTGAGAAGACTTATCTTTGAGAGTTTAAATCTGAGCTCAGACACTTACTTAAGCTGTTTCCTCAGTTCCTCATCTGTAAAATGAGCTGCAAAAGGAAATGGCAAGCCATTCCACTATCTCGGCCAAGTAACTCCCAGATGGTGTCATGAAGGGTCAGACATAAAATCAACATATTCTTTTCTGAGAGGACAAGGTAAAGCACGTAGGTGGTGCAGGGGATAGATTGCTAGACTTGCAGTTCAGAAATCCAGACTTCAAATCTTACCTCAGATGTTTACTGACTTTATGGGCAAGTCACTTAATCTTTCTCAGCCTGTTTCCTCTATGAGAATAACAATAGTACCTATTTCATTGTTTTATTAGGAAGATCAAAGAGATAATTTATGTTCAGCCCTTTGCAAACATTAAAGAATTATATAAATTGTTATTACTGTTGTTGGTAGTAGTAGTAGTAGTAGTAGTAGTAGTAGTGGTTGTAGTAGTAATATTCAGAAATGATGTCAAAGCTTTCTTTTACTGAGATTTTGAAAAAAAAGTTCAATATATTAGGTATAAAAATAAATGATGGTTTTATGAAAAAAATAAACTAACATTAGGACTTTTATACATTATTTTATATAATTATTTAATGGGAAAATATGAAGATGAATCTAATTTATTTAAAGTTCACATGGCCAAATAAAATGAAGAGATAAATAAGTACAATTAGCTTACTTGGTCATAGCAAGAAAAGTCTGCATCAACTTATTTTTAAATAAGGAAAACTAATCAGTAGTAGTGGTAATTGAAAAAAGCTTTAAATGTTAATGAATATGATAAAATATTTATGAATTTAATTCAGTAGGAATGAAAATTGAAGCTAGAGGTCACACTTACCAATTATTTAAGAAGTATCACTACAGTAGACATTATGAAGTGTATCAGAATATTGCAAGTGTCATTTTGCTTCCTGTGATTCATGGATATAAACAACAAACCTCTATATTTTTATTTCTGTAACTTTTTGACAAATCCTAAAAGAGAAAAGTGGATGAGTTAATGGGTGAAAAGAATCAATACTTTTAATAAGCAATAAAACCATTGCATTTATAATAGCTACAGGGAGATTTACTGAATAATGATAATCAAAGAATAATAGTTAATGAGTTGAAGTTAATATAAACCTTCCTGATGTCATGGTTGTCTTCCAGAACAACAATCTCTAGTAGCTGCCCCTCTGAAGACCCAACTGACTAGTTCCAATTGGTTAACACAGCTCCTTCCTTCTTTCCTTCCTTCCTTCCTTCCTTCCTTCCTTCCTTCCTTCCTTCCTTCCTTCCTTCCTTCCTTCCTTCCTTCCTTCCTTCCTTCTTTTTTCCCTTTCTTCCCTCCTCTCCCTCTTTCCTCTCTCTCCCTTGTCTCCCTCTGTCCTCATAGGGAATTATGCTCTTACCTGCTGGTGTTATGTCCAAAAGAATAAAAAAAAATACTGAATCCTCACAAGATATCTTGGGGTTTATGGGTTAGATTTCTTTCAAAAACCAAGCCTTCAATCTAAATCACTGTCTCTCATTTATTGGCTAACAATAGATCCTTATTTGGTCATTGTTTGGACTCTGATGACTCAGAGGAGGTATAAATAGCAATTGTTTCTGTTTTGGCCAGAAACCCTGAGGGTCTTTCCCAGATTATTACATTTTTTTACCTAGGTAAAACAGACCATTTTTTTTTTTTGCCTCATTTCTTACCTAGCCTTAATCATTGAATGGGCATTGCCTCAGACAAAATGAGACCTAAGAAAGACTTTAACTTAAAAGACCATGGTCTTTCACTGCATCTGGGGTCATCTCCTTGCCACTAGGCTCTGATGGCTCCAGAGGTGAGAGTGAGGCTGGCGACCGCCCTCCCTCACTTAAATGCAATGCACTTGCAAGTCACAACATCATCTTCTAGATGTCATGACTCTCTTCAAGAATGAAGGACCAACAATAAATAGTACTATTAGAGTGGATATTCTTAAATTATTCTCCCACTTCTGAATTTCTGTGGAATGGAAGAAGAAATTAGAAAGTTTGGCAACAGTGCTAAAACTGAAATGAAGAAAATTATCAAAAAAAAAAAAAGGATTTCTAAATCAAAGGACATACTGATGAAATGAGAACAGAAAATAAATCTTTAGCGTTAACTAGTTGGATATCCTTCTTTCCTACCAATTTCCTTTCTGATGAATTATCTCAGTGCAAGTTTCAGTGGAAAAATTTCTTCTTTTCTATACAATCATTCAATGATTTATTATAGGAAGGTGATTTTTTTTTACTTCTCTAATTTGTATGGTTTTTAAAAATTAATTTATTTATTTTTAGTTTTCAACATTCACTTGCACAAGATTTTGAGTTGCAAATTTTTTCCAAATTCTTCCCTCCACCCGCTCCAAGACAGTGTGCATTCTGATTACCAATTCCCCCAATCTGCTCTCCCTTCTATCACACCCCTTCCTTCTCTTATCCCCATCCCCTCTATATTCTTCTAGGGCAAGATAGATTTCTATACCCCATTGCCTATTTATCTCATTTCCCAATTGCATGTAAAAACAATTTTTAACATTCTTTTTTAAAACTATGAGTTCCAACTTCTCTCACTTCCTCTCTCCCCAGGCATCCCCACTGAGAAAGCAAGCAATTCAATATAGGTTATACATATGTAGTTATACAAAATAGTTCCATTACAATAATATTGTGAAAGACTGACTATATTTTCCTCCATCCTATCCTGCCTCCTCTTTTAATCTATTGTCCCTTTGGACCCTATCCCTCCTCAAAAGCGTTTACTTCTAATTACCTCCTCCTCCCACTTGCTTCTATCTTAATCCCCCCACCCCTCCATACCCCCATACTTACCCCCTCACTTATCCCCATCTCTCCTACTTTCCTGTAGTAACAGATTTTCATACCAAATTGAGTGTGTTTGTTATTCCCTCCTTAAGCCAAATGTGTTGAGAGTAGGGTTCACTCCCTCTCACCTTCCCCCTCTTCCCCTCCACGGAAAAAAACTTTTTTCTTGACTTTTATGTGATAGATGATTTGCTCCATTGTCTTTCTTGCTTTCTCCTCCCAATATATTCCTCCTTTACCTCTTAATTTTATTTTTTAGTATCATCCATATGCAACTCACCCTGTGCTCTCTGTCTATATGTATGTAATCACTTCAACTACCCTAATACTGAGAAAAGTTCCAAGAATTACAAATATTATCTTTCCATACAGGAATGTAAACAGTTCAACTTTAGTAAGTCCCTTATGATTTCTCTTTCCTTTTTACCTTGTCATGCTTCTCTTGATTCTTTTATTTGAAAGTCAAATTTCCTGTTCAGCTCTGGTCTTTTCATCAAGAAAGTTTGAAAGTCCTCTGTTTCATTGAATGACCATTTTTTTCCCTGAAGTATTATACTCAGTTTTGCTGGGTAGGTGATTCTTGGTTTTAATCCTAGGCCCCTGTAACCTCTGGAATCCCTTCAATCCCTTAATGTAGAAGCTGCTAGATTTTGTGTTATCATGGTGGTATTTCCACAATACTTGAATTGTTTCTTTGTGGTTGCTTGTACTCTACATATAATTAACATGATAACTTACAAATGTAAAGTTAGTGAAATATTTAGCATTGCTAGTCTGCCCAATAAAGGAATTTGAGATTAATTTAAGAATAAAAAAGAAAAGTTTTGCACAAAAAAACTGCCAATAAAGATAAATTTTTTTAAAAATCCTCTTCAAGAACCTCAGATACATAAGACATGGAATGGGATTGTTAAATTTTTTAAAATATTTTAACCTTCATTTTTTTTTAAATTTTGAGTTTCAAATTCCTCTCCCACCCCTCACCACTCACTGTGAAGACAAGAAATGCGATATCAGTTATCCACATAAAACCATGCAAAACATATTTCCATGTTAGCCATGAGAAAGAAAACAGAAAGGGAAAAAAGGAAGGAAGGAAGGAAGGAAGGAAGGAAGGAAGGAAGGAAGGAAGGAAGGAAGGAAGGAAGGAAGGAAGGAAGGAAGGAAGGAAGGAAGGAAGGAAAGGAAAAAATAACGCTTCAATCTGCATTCAGACTCCAGTTCTTTTTCTGGCGACAGAAAGTATTTTTCTCAATATGTCTTTATATCATTTCCTTAGATTATTGTATTGATCAGTATAGCTAAGTCATTCACAGCTGATCATCATGCAATATTGCTGTTATAGTGTACAATGTTCTCCTTCTCCTTACTTCATTTTGCATCCAATCATGTCTAAAATTTTTTTCCCCTGAAACTATCCTGTGTGTTAACGCTTATAAAGCAGTACTGTACATTCTATTACATGTTCTACAACTTGTTTAGAAATTCTCTAATTGATAGACATCCCTTCAATTTCCAATTTATTTTTTTCCACCCCAAAGAAAGCTGCTATAAATATTGTGTGCAAATTGTTTTTTTTTTTTTTGTTTTGTTTTTTTCTTTGATTTCTTTGGAATATGGAGTCCAGTGGTGGTATTTTTGGGTAAAAGGGAAAACCTTTATAAAACTTTGGGCATGGTTCCAAATTATTACTCTCCTTAGTAGTTGGATCAGTTTATAGATTGACTAATAGTGCATTAGTCTCTCAATTTTCCCATATCACCTCCTATATTTAGCATTTTAATTTTGTTGTATTCACCAATCTCATAGATGTGAGGTAGAATCTCAGAGTCATTTTAATTTGCCTTTCTCTAATCAATAGTCATTTATAGCACTTTTTCATATGAGTATAGAAAGGTTTGATTTCTTTTCTTTATTGAGGGTCTCTAGTGCCAAAGCAACATTCACAGTGCCCACAGCAGTCATGAATATGCCAGCTCAGTTCTGAATTGTGAAATACAACAGGCTCTCCACATGGAAAAGAGAATCAAAACGTTTATTCAAACACCAGAAAGCCAAATCCATCACAGTAACAAAGAAATCCATCATAGTAACCAAGAAGCTTATTCACATTATCAGGCCTTCACACAAACAAACACTCACAAATCTAACTGCCTTCTTCCTCTGTCCTTTCCAGCTTTGACTTGTCTGACCAACTTCCTCTCAGTTCTGCTCCAGCTCCACTTTTTCATGTTCTGCCTTTCCTGCTTTAACCCTTCCTGTTCCACCCATTCAGCAAACTCCTCCCACCACAGGTTCATGTAACTCAGACTTTCATGTGATCCAGGCAGGTCACATGTGCCTATTAAATGAATGGGAAAGATCTTCCCATTTAAATGACCATTACAGGGTCATATGTGAGCATTTATTATTCAAGATCTAGAACAGGTTATGGAGAGGGGCATTAGGGGAGAGAAAAGAAGGGAGGAACAGGGAAAGGAGAGCCTCTTATCTCTGTCTGCTCTAGAAGGGATTGATCCTGATTTCTGAGCCTTAGTCCAGGGCGCACAATGAAGCACACGATAAGATGGGGATCCAGGGATACAGATTTAGGAAAACATCAGTAGTGTCCAGAGTTGCATATCTAATTAGAGGTGGGGGTCAGGATTCTCCTTGGATCAGCAGCACCACTTATTTCTTATAAAACATTCTTGTAGTTAAAGTCTTTGTGCTAAAGAAGACTTTCATGTCCTTTTCTAACTCCCTATACTTTGCTTCTAGTTCCTTTGAATACGCATCCAACTTAGAGCTGACTGCTCAAGAGCTGCTGCTTGCTCCTCAATTAGGTTATCTGATCCAGATAAAGCTGAAGTGCTACATATTTCTGATTTAAGTCTTTTAGCTTTCTCTTTATGTTTACTGTACATTCATTTCTAGATACTTCAAGCTAGTCAGTTCCTATTTTCCAGAAAGTTATAGTCCTCACTAGTGGCTGTCAGATCACATGACAAGTACATGACCATTTTGAAGAATATGTCCTGGTATAGCCCCATGATGTCCACCTCAGTGGCTCCATGGCCCCCTTGACCCTCTCTACCCTGGTCTAGTCCTGGAAAGGGAGAAAGGAGAAAGAATGGAGGGAAGAGTATGGGAGGAGGAGGAAAGGGGACAAGGAAGGGGAGAAAAGAGGGAGGATGAATAGACAGAGAAGAAGATAAGGGGAGAGAAGGGGGCAGTCAAGGTTTGATTTCCTCTTTTGAAAATTGTTCATATCATTTGACTAGTTATCATTTAGGGAATGACTTGTATTCATATAAATTAGACTTAGTTCTCTATATATTTGAGAAATAAAGCCTTAAGCATAAAAAATTTGCTTTAAAAGTTTCCACCACATTCTTCCTTTCTTTCCAATGTTGACAATATTCTTTCCTTTATACAAAACCTTTTTGATCTAATGTAATTACATTCTGTATATTCTGTAATGCTCTCTATCTCGTTTGGTCATAAACTTCTCCCTTCTAAGTAGATATGGCAGATAAGAATTTTTCATGATTCCCTAATTTGTTTATATTACCAATTATGTCTAAATCATTTATCCATTTTGACATTATCTTTGTATATGTTATGAATTCTTGTCTACACTTAGTTCCTGCCAAACTGATTTCTAGTTTTCACAGTAAATTAATTTTTGCTAGTTAGATTAGTAGGGCACTGAATAAGAAAATTAATTTTGATAGAATTGTTATTTTTATTTTATTGGCTTAGGCTGCCAATGAGCAATTTATATTTTTCCAGTCATTTATATTTCTATTTATTTGCATGAAAAGTGTTTTGTAATTGTCTTCATATAGTTCCTGTGTTTGTCTTGAAGAATACCAAGTATTTTATATAGTCTGCAGATAGTTTAAGTGGAATTTCTCTTTATCTCTCCTGTTGCTGGACTTTCTGATATTTTTTGTGTGTTTATTTTATATCCTGTGATTTTGCTGAGTTGTTAATAGTTTCAACCAGTTTTTAAATGATTCTCTGGTATCCTCTTCTGCAAAATAGTGATATTTTAGCTTCTTCACTGAATTCCTTCAATTTCTTTTTTCTTCTCATTTCTATAGCTATTTTTTTTAGTAATAGTGGTGATAATGGGCATCCTTTTCTTCACATCTGATCTTACTGTGAGAATTTCTAGTTTATTCCCATTACAGATAATGTTTGTTGATGGTTCTAGATAGACACTACTTATCATGAAATGGAAAGTTCCCTTTATTCCTGTACTTTCTAGTGCTTTTGATAGGATTGAGTTTTGTCAAAAAGCTTTTTCTGCAGCTGTTGATATAGTCATATAATTTTTATTGGCTGTGTTATTGTTATAGTCAATTATGCTGAAAATTTTCTTAATATTGAACCAGCTGTGCATTTCTGGTATAAATCCTATATGGTCCTAATATATGATCTTTGTAATCTATCACACTAATGTCCTTGACAGTGCTTTATTTAAAATTTTTGCACCAATATTCATCAGGGAAATGGTTAATAGTTTTTTTTTCTGTTTTTTTTTTCTTCTGTTTTTGCTTTTCCCAGGTTAGGTATTTGTAACATAAAAATGATTTTATAGGACTTTTTTTTGCCTATTTTACCAAAGAGTTTATAAAAGTATTGGAATGAATTGTTACTTAAGTGTTTGGTAGAATTCACTTATGAATTCCTCTGTCCTGGGAAATTTTTCCTTCAAAGATAATTTATGGCTTGTTCAATTTCTGTTTCTAAGATGTGATTATTTAAGTATTGTGTTTCCTTTTCTGTTAATCTGAACAATTTACATTTTTGTAAATATTCATTCAACTCAGATTGTCAGATTTATTGGCATAAAATTGAGCAAAATGCTCCCTAATAATAGGATTAATTTCCTCTTCATTGATGGTGAATTTATTCTTTTTATTTTTCATACTGGTAATTTAATTTTCTTTTTTCTTTATTAAACATCAAATTCCCGCAGTAGTTTATTTGTCTTGTTATTCCACCCATAGAATCAGCTCCCAGGTATTTTTGTAAGTAGCTCAATCATTTTCTTACTTTTAGTTTTATTAATTTCTTTTTTAATCTTCTGGATTTCCCATTTGATTTTTAATTTTTCTTTTTCTATTTTTTAATTGCATACCCAATTCATTTATCTGCTCTTATTCGTGTAAGCCTTTAGATATACATTTTCCCATAAGTACTGCTTTGCCTCCCTCACAAATTTTAGTGTGCTGTCTCTGATTATTTCTGACTTGTTCATTGATCAACTTAGTTTTCAGATTGCATTATTTAATTTCCAATCAACTTTTGATCTGTTTCCATGGCATTTTATTAAATATTACTTTTGTTGCATTATTATCTGGAAAAGATGTATTTAATACTTCTATTTTTCTGTGTTTGGTTGTGAGTATTTACACCTTAATACGTGGTTAATTTTTGTAAAGGTACCTTGTACAGCTGAGAAAAAAAAGTATATTCCTTTCATTCTCATTCAATTTTCTCCAGATTTCTATCATAGCTAACTATTAAAAATTCTATTAATATCTTAATTTCTTTCTTGTTTATTTTATTTTTAGATTTAACTAATTCTGAGATCCTCCACTAGTACAGTTTTATTGTCTGTTTTCCTCCTATAACTCATTTAACTTTCCTTCAAGAATTTGGATGTTATGCTTTTTAGAGCATATATGTTTAGTCTTAATATAACTTTGTCATCATTTGTCTGAGGGCATAGTCTTCTTTAGCAAAGATGGATGAACACAACAATCTGTGAATAGATGCAGCCGTCTTAATGGGTACCCAGCTAGCTGGGTAACTCAGCTCCTCCTCTTCTGTCTCCCCCTCCACTTCCTTCTCCTCTCTAAAGGAAGATAAATTTGGATGGGCAGAAGATGCCCAGTTCACTTGGGTTTCACTGGCTAGATTTTTTTCTTTTCTTTCCCTTTTCTTTTTCTTTTCTCTTTCCTTCCCTTCCATTCCCTTCCCATTCCCTTCCCTTCCCTTCCCTTTTCCAAAACCTTAAACCTACTGCATTGCACAACACTAGGACCCTGCCTAAAGTCTCTCTTTTGGACTTTCCTGGCTTTAGAGTGATTATCAATAGTAACTGTTGCTGTTTTGCTCCCAGCCTGACATCTTTATTTTTCTTTGCCTTATTAAAGAGGCCACCCCCTTCTTAAACAGGCCTATATAATGAATGGGCATTATCTCACCCCAAGTAAGTACCTGGATAAACCTTGGCTTAAAGGAGCCAAGGTCTCCCTGGTTTCTTACATCCTGGCTCATCTCCAATCATCCTGATGAGTATCTGGTCATTGGATTCAGATGACTCTGGAGAAGTGAGGTTTAGGACCTTACACAGCTCTCCCTCACTCAAAATAAAGTGCAAGTCATAGCATCTTTTGTCTGTTAGCATGATCTTCTTTGGCAATGAAAGAAAAATACCACAATAATAACAACAACTTTGTTGTATATTGTACCTTGTAGCAAAATATAGTTTCCTTACTTATCTCTTTTAATTAGGCCTATTTTTGCCTATTCTTTGTATGAGATCATGGTTGTTATCCCTGAATTTTCTTTTTTAACCTTGTCTAGGCAGTTGATTCTCCACTCTATATATGTGTTTCTGTTTCAAGAGTGTTGTTTTCTTCTTTTCAATCCATTCTGCTATGTGCTTTATTTTATGGGTGAGTTCATTCCATTCGTGCTCAGTTATGTGTGGGATGGCTCGGATCCCTACTTAATTAATTACTCAGAGTGAAGACAGAAAATTTATTTATTCGATTCTTGAGAAGCAGGGCAATCCTGTACCAGTTCACCTGGAGTAGGAAAGCCAGGACAAAGAAAGGGCAGTGATTTATATAGACTCTAATGCAAGTCCCTCCCTCCCCACTGACTATTATGCTCATTAGCTGAGAACATGATCCTACATTCTAGACATGAAATCCAGCCAATCCCTTTTGAAATGAAGACATTGAAGAATTATGTAAGTTTTATCCAATCATTGAGACCCTAAGGTACTACACAGTTTTATATCCTTATATGGAATTATTCTATTCTAAAAATATTGTGACCTTGGGCCTCTTGGTCTTACCTTACCCCTGGGAGAAGAATTACAATCTGAGAAGTCTTCACTAAACCTATTCCATTCTGTTATGATGTATGTTTCCCTTCATTCTATTTTTTATCTCTCTCTCTCACTCTGTGTGTGTGTGTGTGTGTGTGTGTGTGTATGTATTTGTGCATGTCTGTCTCTGTTTCTCTGTCTCTATCTCTGTCTTTCTGTCTCTCTCATTCCTCTTCAAAAGTCTGGTTTGCTTCTGATCACCACTTCCCTTAATCAGTCTTCCTTTCTATCAACTCCTCTTTCCTCTTATCCTTTCACCCCTGTCCCTCACTACCCTGTTGGGTAAGATAGCTTCCTATTCTTAGTTGAATGTTTATGTTATTTCTTTTTTGAGCCAATTCCGATGAGGTGCATACATCTTTTATGTGAGATGATTTTCCCCATTCTTCTTCTTACTTAGTCCCTTGTGAATGACCACAATCACTCTTCTCCACCCTAAAACTGCAGCTAGGGCCTCTTCACAGTTGTGGCACACATATATGTGCAATACAACAGGTTCCGGCAGCCTGTGCCAGCATAGGGTCCTGTATAGTCTCTTTCTGACCAATTTCTGACCCCTTTACAGTCTGTGGGCTGAGAATTACTGAAACTGCTGCTGCTCTTGTCAAAAGCCTTCAAGGTCTGTTACTGACATCATGGCTAGTGTTGCACTGGCCTGTTCTGCAATCCAGGCTAGCCACCCCCCTGTTATGAATCTTTCCTGCTGATCTCCTAAGTCGTCTTGGGAACTCAACCTTTCTGTTCACTCTACCTCTCCAGAATTCAATTTGAGGTGTTATTTTAAAGTTCCTTGGAGAGGATTGTTGAAAGAGTCCAGCTGGTCTGCTCCCTATGTTGTATAATTTTTGCTGTACCTTCCTGAAGTATGCATAAACATCATGCTTTTAAAAATTAAGAAGACATATAGAAAAGGCATTAAAAATATATATCTTTCAGAGCCTCAGTCATAATTAATATATTGAGTTAAATTTCTAAGTAACTATCTATTTCTTTTGTAATTGTATTTTCAAAGAAAAGAGACCCTTGGCAAGTTCATTATCTCATGGTCTTTAATCCCAAAGACATTCCTGAGTAAAATTTCTAAAAATTCATACTAATGTTCTACATTTTCTGTCCCTATATCCAGACTAATGTAAAATGAAAGCAAATCTATGGAATGAGGACCCTGAATGCATTGCAAGGATCTCAAAATTCAAAATGAATAAATCATGTTCCCTGAAATGCAGTGATTAAAATTTGAAAGAGACAAATTTAAGAGATGAAAATGAAATAATGAAAACGACCTGCTTTGTACATACATACATAATTATCCAGGATAATGTAGTAATCATTTTCTAGATAGAGATTACTTTGTATCAGTGTCCACTCAGTCACATATATTAATTAATAGATTTTGAAACTTATTTAATTAACATAGCACATTTTGTTTAAAGAATTTTAAGTTTAATTTACACAAATTTTTAATTTAAAGAATTGTTCAACATGAAATTTAAATTTAATTTAATTTAAAGAATTTAATGAATTTTTAAAAAAATTGTTCAACATGAAATATTAACATCCATCAAGTAATTAAGACACTGATGCTTAGAATATTTTTTGACTCCTGAACCTTCTTATTGCTACCTTCTAATTTCAATCAGAAAACCATAGAAATTATAAATTATCCACACCGCCAGTCACCATGCCGCTTCCTAGGCCAGGCCTTTATCAACTTTGTGCCTGGTCTATTTCAACTCATTCTGTCATAATCCAAGTAAAAATTTCATTTGCCTAAAAACATTTATTGTTCCCCCAATATTTATAAAAACAAGCTTCTTAGCCTAGTATCAAAGGCTTTTTATACTCAACTATATTCTTCATTTCTTCTTTTTCTTCTTTTCTTCTTGTTCTCAATTTTCTCGTAAACATGGTATGCATGTTGATACTACTATTCCCTGGTTAGCAGCAACTTCCAGGACTTTCCTTCCTTTCTTTTATCCTTAATATGATTCTACTCATCCTTCAAAGCCTGTCTCTGACCCTTCCTCTTCTAAGCAGCCTCTCTCAATCACCTAAAGCAGAGGTTTCCAAACTTACTTTGTTTACTTTCTGCTTAAAAAATTACTCAGAATTTCCTAAAAAATCTCCTTTTTTAACCTTTTAGTGTTTTTTTTAATTTGTATCATTTCAAAAAAAGTAATTTAAAAAAAAAAATGACGCATTTTTAATTTAATAACTTATTGTAAATTTGTGAATTTTTTTCCTGCATTGAAATTTTGAGGATACGATATTGTATCATGTAACCTTGTACCTTTGTATTGTGAAAAGTCATTAAACACACATATTCGTGCTGATGCATGCTGGACTTTCCACCAATACCATCACTTGCTTATTAAGACCTGTTGGCAGACTTAACCACTGAGGTGTTAAAACTTAAATTTTGTGTGTTTATTCAGAAACTTATGTAATCGCTACAACTTTAACTCTGCTACACAACAGATCAAACACATACTAATGATTTTTCAACATTTTCTTTTGACCCTTCCTTATGTTTCCACCACCTCCTTATTTTTATTCAATGATCCGCAATTACACCTGAGGTTACCAGATCATTCCAACACTCCCCAGGGAGCAGTATCACCCACTTTGGGAACTTATGAGTCCTAAAGTGAGCTCTAGACTGGCTCTCAATTCAAAATTTGTACCAATTGTTGGGTAGAATTTTTGCTGCTAGTTAGGAAGTTAGCTGTCTAAGCTATCTTCTCTTTTATGTTTTTATGAGCAAGAAATATATTGCAAACTTTTTTCTATACCTCTCTGTTGCAGGAGCAATAGCCTAATTCCTCCTTCTGTGCCAGTTAGGCTAGTTTTTCCTTAAAAGCTTTGCAAACATTCCTTGAAACTTGTTTGTCAGGTTGTGGACATCACTTATTTAACACCTGAGGGCAAAAGCATCCAAAAGAGCTTGAGGTCGGAAGTTTGTGTAACAGGCTAGAAAGCCTCATTGAGTGAAGTCAACCTGAAGTATCCTCAGTGTAGACTTGTGTCCTCTTGTTAACTGTTGAATGACTTTCAAGTGACTCATCTAGATTCAATCTTGAATCTAAACTACCTAGCTATTGTCCTTAGGCTCCCACCATACCTGGAAGGAAACACCTAGGGCTTAATAAATAAGCCCTCATTAGATGACTATCTAATTGAACTCCACTAAATTCAATAAGCATTTATTAAGTACCAACTATCCATTATGTAGTGTGCCCCACACAGGACAGAGAAATTAAAAAAAATAATAAAGTTCCTTGCCCTTTAGGAACCTACAATGGAAAAAAAAAACACCATCCTGATTGCCCAGGACAGATATTTATTAATGGTTCGTAAGATGAGTACTGATAGAAAGAGAAATGTCAGCATGATTAAATTATTAATAGCTTTATCTAAAGGTAATTAATTTATGGTCATGTAGAAGCTTGATTATTTAGCTCTTAACATAAGGGCTTGTTGAATTAAGAACATTCCTTTATGACATCTTACAACTTGATTCTTTCTTGTACATCTATCTGGCAGGGCAGGACTTGCCAAATTATAGTGTGGTCCCTTGTGATTATTTCCTGAATTACCTGCTACTCAAGGCAGGCAAAGGTCATTCCAAAATCAAAGAATGACTTGAAATTTAAGTGATAGTCTCAGAGGATGTTTCTATATCCAGTCTATGAAATTATAGCTTCTATAAGAAACTGAAAAACCTATTTTTTTGGAATAATTTTACAATGTTCCTTTGACCTGGAAACAAAAGCAATAAATCTGTGACAATTGCGATTATTTCCCCCATTTTACTGATGGAAAATCAATAGGAAATCTAGGTCACCATTACCAGAAAAACAGAGCCCAGATTTCATTCTCCTAATTCCCTATACAGGGTTCTCTAATCAATAGATAGTGCTTTTCTAGTTATTATTAAAGTATATTTAAAAGTCTAGTAAAGAGATTCTATAACCAAAGTTGGCATTTAGTATATAGTAATATCAAAAGTTGTGATTAAAGTGGTGAAATATGGACAAACAACATAGCGATATTACATTTTGTTCATTTTAAACAATGAAAATTTCATCCCAATAGTGACAGTAACATTCCTGATGCAATTCTGCATTAGATTTGTATTACTCCTGTTTCCTAATACTTAAGCCAACTGAAACCAATTCAAACATTTTGTTCTTATTGAATGTCAAGTGAGGTTTCTGATTTAGTCAAGTACCTTATTAGCATTTACTAAAAACTTGTAGTGAATTTGGGACTTTGTAAAACACATAGAATAAATACCTACTTTCAAGAATCTTAAGAACTAAGTGATATAAGCATATATCTATGTGGATATATATCTATATCTATTTATGTGTATGTATACGCACATATGTAGAGATATACTTATATACAGACATAATGCACAAACAACACACACATATATGATCAGGGCAAGGTTCTAGAGCATAGGGTATTGCCTCTGGGTACAGATTAGTAGTCTTCTTTACCAATGACCATACTCCCCATGATAAACAAGAAAGATCACTATGCTAGTACAAAGTTCTGATCTTGGTTCTGTCATTGGAGAGCTTTTGATTTTAGGTAAATCATAGAATGTCTCTTAGATACAATTTATTCCAGTGTAAAATTGGGATAATAGTTCCTTTTCCCAGTATATTCACGTTACGAATATGTGGGATTCTTATGAGAAGAGTCATTGCTTCATAGATAACTTTTTTGTATACTGATGTGGATATAGAAGTGCTCTTTTTTAATGTTTAATTTCAGAACAAAGATATATTTTTAAAAGCATGTAGATTCGTAGGAGAACAAGATAGAGAACTGCTCCTCAGATGAATAGACTCAAATTCATTGATGTCAAAAAAATAAATAACAGAGGTTTCAGGGCAGTGTTCTCTCAGCTCACTTGAATATCACATTTTTTTAGAGTATGAGAGATTAAAATTTTCAAAATGATCAATTAAAAATTGGAGAGCTGGGGAATATTAAATGAGGGTTGTTGGTTTCATTAGTGAAAGCTGGATCTGGAAAATGAATTTACCTCATAGAGGAAAAATGACTCTTTTACTACCAAGAGGCTCTGTAAGGTGATACAGTTAGTAAAGAACCCAGAGAGGAGTTAAGTCGGATCCTTTAGGAACAGAGCTAAAAAGAAAGTTTCAGTTATTAAATTTTGGGGCATTCAGATTGGAAGAGAAGGATTGGTCCAAAGATTGGGTACAGTAAAGCCTGGGACCTTGTTCATTGGAAAAGAACTGAACTTTCCTCCAGTTTAATTTGTGGACCTTCAGCACCATGTACAATGTGAGAAAGAAGAAGGCTTTTATTAGTTCCTGCTTGCTCTCTCCTGCCCTTTTTGGTGTGAGAGGGAAAGGCAACAGGGTAAAAAGGTTTGGAAGCTTCCTCACTACAGACATAAACTAGGGACTGATTGAAGGATGCGGAGTCTTGTTGACTGAAGACTGGAGTGCATAATTCAGAGCAGCAATCTGAGGAGCTTTGCAGTGTTCTGGCTTAAAGGGAACTGTTTATCACTATAATAATGTAGCTCTTTTCTTAGCACCCTTGACAAGTTGTTTGTTTTTTTTCTTTTCAGGTGATTGTGAGTGAAAGAGTTTGACACCATATCATTTGCTTCAGAGCAAAGAAGAATATTTCCCCATGGACAGAGTGATGAGGCCCCAGAAGAAAGCAGCCTAACAGAAAAGCAACTTCATGTGTTGCAAAATGCACTTAAGCGGAGAGAGGCTAGAGAAACTTAAAGCACAAAGGTGTGATGTTCTCTAAGCATATATGTTTTCCTTACTCGTATACTTCCCTCCTAGGTTTCAGTGCCCATTCTCATTGAGATGTATTGGTTATGACTGAATTTGCCTTATCTTCTATAAATCATTATTATTATGACTATAAAGATAATGACTAATTTTAAGATTTGGGATATTATAACTGATTTTGTATAAATGGGAAGCATTCTGGTGATGGTTTTTACAATATTCTCACACTCCCATTCAGCTTATCAAAGGGGAAATACTAGGATACACATAGCTATTACTGTCACTCTTCCCTAGTTGTTACTGGGACACTGGCCTGAACTGCCTATCAGCTGGAAGGATGGAGGAGAGAATGGCTAAAAGATTAGGGATGGTCAGAACTTCTGATGCTAACCAACCATTCCAGCTTTATTTTTAAGGAATCACTCCTCTGTGCCAGCTGAGGCTAGTGATTATCTTGTGATTGCAGTGAAAATGACAAAAAAAGTCAGGAAAAGTTGCAAGAAAAGATGATTCTTCTTTCCATGCAAGTGTTTGGAATAGTGATTATTTTCCTAATACGTAATCCAAAGTATATTTTGTGGTTGTTAGTGCTGACTTGATGAATTGAACTTCTCTTAAGACAAATTCCAAGAGTGAAGTAAAACCTTTGCACTCCTGAGTTATAATTATGTAGTTGACTTAAAAAATGAGAAATGCTATTTATTTATAACATACGTTATTCCATTTAATTCTAATAGCAACCTTGAGAGATAGAGGCTATTGTTATCCTTAATTTATAGATGAGGAAATGAGTCTGAGAGAAGTTAAGGAACTTGCCTAGAGTCACATATCTAGAAGTGCCTGAGAGAAACTCAGGGTATATATAACTAAACATTTAGATCTCTATTTCCAAAAGCTGCTTATATTTAAAAATTCCAGAGTTTTTAGGGGGTAGGGGAGTGGAAAAGATTCTTACAAACGTTTTTATTTTACAATGTGCTTAAATAACTTTTCAAAATTTAAAATGATACAAAAATTTTTTATATGTTATGATAGAACAAGGAAGCATCACAAACAAAAATGTACTCTATAAATATGAAATACAAAATAAAGTTTATGTACAAGAGGAAAAATAGTTGCCTTTTCAGTAATATCTGTATACATACAACATTGGATAATCAATGTTAGTATTATTTTCTAATTCTATTTATTTTATTTCAATTCAATTACATTTAGTGTAGTCATCTACTATATGCAAGCATCTGTGGCTGCAAAGAATAAAATGGGAGTCCTTGCTCTTGAGGAACTTACATTATAACAGGGGAGGAAAGGGAGCAGGAGTCAACATATGTCTAGATACATGTAATACAAGAGATGGAATGAAAGTGGCAAGAGAAAGATTCAGACAAAATGCACTAGAAATATTTCTTAAAATAAGAAAACATCTTTCAGAGAAGCTGAAAATAGAAATTCATATAGAAATTAATACCTTATCTGGTTCTTGAACAAAGATAAGCTCTCAGAAATAGTAATAAGTAAGAATGTCTACTAAGAATAGGGATAATATGTATGAACACATAGAGACAGGAAATGACATTATATCTGAGGAACATTTAGTAGGTCAATATTACTTATAACATAGAGAGGACTTAATATAGAGGGGGAAATGGGAAATATCACTGGAACAATAGATTTTACTCAGATTATGGAGAATCCTAAATAAAATGCTAAAAAATGTCTGCTTTATCCTAGAGTAATTTAGGAACTGTCTTTTCTATTATTTAATTAGAGAAATGGTAGCATAAAAATAAAATTTAATAGGAAGAGTCTTGGGTTTGAAGTCAGAGGACCTAGATTTGTATCTAGGCTTGAACACTTATTTCTCTATGTCTATAACTTGGTGAAAGTTACTTAACCTCTCTAGGCCTGTTTCCTTTTCTGAAAATGAAGGAGTTATACTAGATGACCTCTAAAGTGCCATTTAATTCTAAATCTATAACCCTATGTGTGCCTTTGGAAGATTAGTTTGTAAATTATGTGAAAAAAAGTGATTAGGAGGAAAAAAGGGGAGAGTAATTAGTATTATATTTATATAGTTCAGGTGATTGCTAGTAAGGAATTGAATCAGGTTAATGAGTAGGGAGAGAAAGACATGAAAAATTCTGTCAAGATACAATAGGTAAAATCAGAAATGCCCATAATTAAAGGAGATATTTTCTTCACTATTGTTTTGTACCTCTTTAAGCAAGTTTTTTATTTTATTTTTCATAATTTTCTTGCATTTTTCAATTCATCAGTAAAGATTAACCAAATTTTAAAAGAAAGAATAAATAGGACTTGGCAATGGAAATAAGAGAAGAGAAAGAGGAAATGTGGCTAGATGACTCTTCAGTTTCTTTGAGTTTAAGCCCACTTTAATGAAGCCTTGTTTTACTAGTTCTATCCTGATTTCTACTTTCTTTTTTATTTATTTATTTATTTAAATTTTTTACATTCATTTTCACAAATTTTTGGGTTCCAAATTTTCTCCCCTTTTATCCCCTCCCCCCACCCCAATACCCCACACAATCCAATTTTCCCTATCTCCAATCTGCCCTCTCTTCTGTCATCTCTCCCTTCTCTTGTCTCCATCTTCTCTTTTCTCCTGTAGGGCCAGATGACTTTCTATTCCTCCTTAACTGTATGTCTTCTTTCCCAGTTGCAACAACAATACTAAACAGTTGTTCCTAAAACTTTGAGTTCCAAATTCTCCTCATCCCTCCCTCCCCACCCATTCCCCTTGGGACAGCAGGCAATTCAACATAGGCCATATCTGTGTAGTTTTGCCAATGACCTCCCTGATAGTCGCGTTGTGCAAGACTAACTGGATTACCATCCCTCCTAACCTGCCCCTCATTATTTCTCCTCTGTCCTTTGATCCTGTCCCTCCCCAAGTGTTGACCCCAAATTGCTCCCTCCTCCCTTTGCCCTCCCCTCCATCATCCCCCCGCTTGCAACATCTCCCTCTCCCCCACTTTCTTATACTGTAAGATAGGTTTTCATACCAAAATGAGTGTGCATTTCACTCCTTCGTTTAGTCATATGTGATGAGGGTAAACTTCTTGTTTTGTTTTGTTTTGTTTTCTCAGCTCTCCTCTTTTTCCTCCACTAAGAAAAAAATCCTACCTGCCTCTTAAATGACATATAGTTACCCCCTTCCCTTTCCCTCCCCCTACATTTCTCTCTCACCATTTATCCTAGTTTCTTTTAAGGTATGGTCCCATCCTATTCAGTTCAATCTGTGCTCTCTATCTCTGTATGTGTGTGCATGTGTGTATGTGTGTGCATGCGTGTACATGTGTATGTGCGCTCCCACCAACTACCCAGATACTGAAAAGTTTTAAGAGTTACAAATATTGTCTTTCCATGTAGGAATGTAAACAGTTCACTCATGGTAAGTCCCTTAAGACTTCTCTTTGCTGTTTACTTTTTCATGCTTCTTCTCATTCTTGTGTTTGAAAGTCAAATTTTCTTTTCAGCTCTGGTTTTTTCATCAAGAATGATTGAAAGTCCTCTGTTCATTGAAAGACCATATTTTCCCTTGAAGTATTATACTCAGTTTAGCTGGGTAGGTGATTCTTGGTTTGAGTCCTAGTTCCTTTGCCTTCTGGAATATCCTATTCCAGGCCCTTCGATCCCTTAATGTAGAAGTTGCTAGATCTCGGGTTATCCTGATTGTATTTCCACAGTACTGGAATTGTATCTTTCTAGCTGCTTGTAAGATTTTTTCCTTGAGCTGGGAGTTTGGAATTTGGCCACAATGTTCCTAGGAGTTTCTCTTTTTGGATCTCTTTCAGGTGGTGATCGATGGATTCTTTCAATACTTATTTTGCCCTCTGGTTCTAGAATGTCAGGGCAGTTTTCCTTGATAATTTCATGGAAGATAATGTCTAGGCTCTTTTTTTGATCATGACATTCAGGTAGTCCCATAATTTTTAAATTGTCTCTCCTGGATCTATTTTCCAGGTCAGTTGTTTTTCCCATGAGATATTTCACATTCTCTTCCATTTTATCGTTCTTTTGGTTTTGTTTGGTGATTTCTTGGTTTCTCATAAAGTCATTAGACTCCATCTGTTCCATTCTAATTTTGAGAGAGCTATTAAATTCAGTGAGCTTTTGAGCCTCTTTTTCCATTTGGCTCATTCTGCTTTTGAAAGCATTCTTCTCCTCATTGGCTTTTTGAACCTCCTTTGCCAATTGGGTGAGCCTATTTTTCAAGGTGTTAATTTCCTCAGCATTTTTTTGGGTCTCCTTTACCAAGGTATTGACCTGTTTTTCATACTTTTGTTGCATCTCTGACATTTCTCTTCCCAGTTTTTCCTCCACCTGTCTAACTTGCTTTTCAAAATCCTTTTTGAGCTCTTCCAGGGCCTGAGCCCACCCACCACCCCCCTGGGGTGTCTGGGGTACTGAGGCCCCGCCCTCCACGTCTTTCCCTGATGGCAAGAATACGTCCTCATCTTCGTCAGATCCGAAGGTCGGGATCATTTGCATTTGTTGGAAAAAACTCTCTAAAGTCTTATTTTTCTTCCCTTTTCTAGGCATTTTCCCAGCCAGTTACTTGACTTCTGAGATTCCTTTCCACCCCTGCCTGGATTCGCCCAGCTAGTGCTTGGCCTCTGAGATTTAAATGGGCTTTCCTCCTGCTGGCTGTCAATCAGTGAGCTTTAGTTCAGGTGCTGGGGTGGGGGCAGGGCTGCCTCCGAGACTCTGATCCCTCAGGGGCTTATGCAGAGACTTTCAGGAATGGAGCGGGTGGGGGTGGGGTGGGGGGCCCGCCTCCCAAGCCCAGCTCCCTTGGGGGCTTTAAGCAGAAGCCTTCAGTAACAGAGCGGGGTGGGGGCAGGGCCGTCTCCCAGGCTCAGCTCCATCTGGTTTTATGCAAGAATCTTCCGTAATGAAGATCCTGCCTGCCGCTGGGGGATTTCTGGGTCCCGGTCCGCTGCCGCCTCAGCCTCCGCCCACACCTCTGCCTCCGCCGCTTCCTGTCCCAGTCCCTGCCGCTGCGCTTCCTCCCGAGGGGGCCCGAGTCACGGAGACACCTCGGCTTCCCCTCTCCTTCAGCCTGGCCTCTCTCACTGACCTGCTTCTGTGGGCGGAGGGACTTTCCCCGGCTTTCGGAGCTTCTGTCTCTGAAGCCTGCTCAGATCAGCTTCTCTGGGGCCCTGGCCAGGGCAGCGCTGGGGGTGTTGTCTGCTTTCCGGGGCGCGCTGGACCCTGGGGACGGGTCTTCAGGGCTCCCTGGAACGGAAATCTCTTCCACTCTGCTTCTGCACACCTTGTATTCACCCAGAAGCTATGGGGGACTCTTTTTACATTAATTCTATGGGCTTTGGTTTCGGAGCTCGTAAACTTGCGTCCTTCTACTCCGCCATCTTGGCTCCGCCCCAGATTTCTACTTTCTTTAAACTGTAATGGCATATGTTGACTATAACATTTATACCTGGGGCACCTTCTGTCACATTAGGGGCCCTCAGAAAAAAAAATTGTCTTTGTTTCAAGTCCTTCTATAGGTCATCTTCCACTAAAAACATATAACAGGAACTTTCATCATGATACTTATATTTACCAGCAAGTCAGAGGACACACTTGTTCAACATGAAAGACACTTTAAAAAGAAGGCAAATAAAGAAAACAAGATGTTATCCCCTCCTATTCTCATAATTTAAAACATGGCCAGGGAAACTCATATCTGATATCATCTGTGTTTCACTACCACTTTCTGCTGCGTATATCTGTTTCAGATAAAAGACTCTGGCTATTGAGCTCATCGCTGTTTCTGTCTTCTGGGCTTTGGGGCTTCAGGCTAGAACGTCTTTCCATGATAAGTTCAGGCTGATCTCCTTTGGCAAATTATGAATGAGGCCTTGAGTTACCATATCAAACTGGACAGCCAACAAAAGTCAGCCAGATTTCTCCAGGTTAAGTAGAATCGATCAGTATTTTTGTTAAGCAGTTATTATATAGCAAGAATTTTTAACTATGTCTGCTGTTGACTTGAAGTCCATTTTGCCAGACAACTATCTTATTTAGAGTTTGTATTTCAGTTTCAATTACATCCCAAACCCAATTCTGGAACTTTGCCACACTTTGTTCACAAGAGTGATCTCTAAGCTGGAACTTACAAAATCTACCTCATCTCCATTTATTATTCTCATTTACTTGTAAATGAGGTTGAACTGGAATAAGAATTGAGCAGAATCTTTCTTTACTTCCTTAGTCTACATTTCTGCTGTTAATATGTATCTCTTCCAGAACGTACTTTCACTGTATTTTGGTCCAGTGCAAAACGTCATTGGGAACATGTTTTGGAAGTATGATGCAGTGAAAAATATTACAGTATGTGTAATCAAATGACTTGGGCATGAGTCATGGATAAGTCATATAGTAGCTGTTTAGTCTCAGGAGAATCACTTAACTCCTTTGAGTCTCCTTTCCTTCCTTCTTTCCTTCCTTCCTTCCTTCCTTCCTTCCTTCCTTCCTTCCTTCCTTCCTTCCTTCCTTCCTTCCTTCCTTCCTTCCTTCCTTCCTCCCTTCCTTCCTCCCTTCCTTCCTTTCTTCCATCCTTCCTTCCTTCCTTTCTCTTTTTAACTATGAAGATAAAAATACTCAGTTTACCTATCACTGATAAGCCCTGAGTCTCATCATGGCTTGGAGATCACACTGGATTCTTAAAGGCCAGGCCAGAAAAGGATAAGTGATGCCTAACCTTGCCAAACTGGGACGACTTTAAGTGATGAGTGACCACAAACTATATCACTGTTTTATGAAAATGAGCCAAGAATTTTGGAGATACTCATCATCAGACAGTCATCTATTAACTGATTATTTTTTTTTGGACAAAGAAAACAATTGAACCGTCTACTGAAATATAAAAGGGTTGTTATAGTCATCATGCCTAGAGATGAAGACAAGATTATTGATCTTTCATGTATATACATGCTATCTTATTAAGTTGTTGCAAATATTACATGAAATGATATATGCAAAATACTTCACCACTATAAGAGGCATGACAGCTGATGAATAAGCATTTTTGTGCACTCTAATTTGAGACACATTAACTCATGTAATCCTGGAGGTTTCTACATATCTGTTTTGTTTATGTTTATGCTTTTTTTTTTCTTAATCAGCACTGGTAAGGTAATTAGTAAGAAGAATAAGTAAATATGAGAGACTTCAAACCTATTGTTTCTGCTTTGGATACTGACTTAATATAATGTGAAACAATTTAAGGATGCTTAGAAAGAAAATTAACACAGTCCAAACCTCATAGCTAAGTGCTAAGATAACTTACAGAAGAGGGATAAACAAATGGATGGGGGTGGGGTTGGGTGGATTCATTAGAAACTCTTTTTGCTGAGGAGAAGTGTTGAGCAAAATGTTGCCAAAAGAAAGGGACAAATACTGTCAAAGAGAAACATGGAAAATATTTCAGGTAATGGAATTTGCATGTGAACATATCAGAAGAATTCAATCATTTGTAGTAGACATAAGTTGCTTTGCCTGGAGTACAAAGTCCCATTGGGAAGTAATAAAAATGAGGTTTTTACGATATCTCTATTGTGAAATAAAATGATCTTAATTATAGAGAAATTAAAGAAGAGAAAAGAAGGGGAAAATCTTTCAGTTTTCTAGTCAAAATTTATTCCCTTGTAGTTACTATTCCCTGCATTACCTTTTCAGCTCTTGCATGTATTAAAATTAACATATAAATATAGTGAAAGTCTTTTATATCCTTTCATAGAGAATGAAGAAAATACTTGTTAAGTTCTAGTAAAAGTGCTCTGTAGATGCTTTCAAAAAGACTTTACCACTTGAATGGAAACACATAAAAATGCTAAATGAGCTATTTTGATCTGTAAGCCTTATACTATTTTTATCTTGAAATGATAAGATATAACTATAAGGCACATATTTTGGCACTAATATTCAGCATCATTTTTCCTTTCATAATTTAGTCTATTCCTTCTAGCAACAATCCTTTTCTACAAGCTCTAAAAAGTTTCTTTCTCCCCTACCTAGAGGATTATAAACGTTATGCAGAGGATTGTTTTTCTTCTTCAGTCGTTTCAGTCTACTTTGACTTTCTGTGACCTTATTTGGGGTTTTATTATCAAAGATCCTGGAATGGTTTTACCATTTTGTTCTCTACCTCATTTTATAGATGAGGAAATGGAGGTAGTTAAGGTGAAGTGACTTGCCCAAAGTTACACAGCTACTAAGTGTCTGAGGCCAGATTTGAACTCAGGAAGATGAATCTTTATGAGTTTAGGTCCAGTATTCTATCCACTGTCCCAGCCCCTATGTAGAAGATGCTTATATATAAATATTTCTAGATTTATGTAGAACATGCCTATATATAAAGGTAGATGAGAGAGATGTGTATATCCCTTAAGAATATAGATATATACACATATACTCATATGTGAATATTTGTGTAACGCATATATATACACATGTAATAATTTATAGAATTATGAGCACATATTTAGCTATTTTGTATTGTCCAATACATGTCTTCATATTACCTAGGCAATGTTCATTTCTGTTGCTTTATTTCATATTGTTATGTCACACTGGAAAGACTCTTTTTAACAGTCTAGGATGTCCTAGAAAAAAAAAATTCTACCCATACATTAATTAAATTCTGACAGAAAGAATAGGACCAAGGTAGGAGAGGACTTTCTAAAAAGAGCTATATAACCACACAGGGAAATCTTAGACCAATTTAGATTTTAATGTAGATGGAATGATGTTCATGCATGATGGACAAAAGACTGAATTCCTCATCTCATATTTTGTTTTTGTGATCCCTACTGAGGGAAATGATCCTCAGATTATAAAAACACATACCCTAAATTGTTAACTCAAGATAAGAGAGGAATTGACACATTGATACCTGACTTTTCTAAATGAATTCAAGTCCTCAGTTCAGGATAAATGATATCTCAGGACACTGAAATAAAAAAACTTTTGAGAGACTGCTTAGATGTTCCTACCAGTTTTGGAAAACCTGCACAATTGGAGAGAAAAATCCATTACTGGGTCCATGTGGTCTTTATTTTTAATAAGGGATAGAAAGTAGATTCATTTAGGTATGGACCAATCTTCAATATCTGGCAGAAGTTGTGATCCCAATGAGTCATCCTGTCAGATTAATCTAATTTCCTTTTTTTGACAAAGTTATAAAATTAGATTAGAGTATTGCAATAAACTTAATATTCTTCAATTTTGGTAAGATGTTAGACAATCTTTTGTATTATTCTTATGAGTAGGATGAAAAGGTGCAACCCATATGATATTTCCCTCAGTTGAATTCAAAACTCTGTACAGACCAAAGTGAAGAAGTCTTTAAAGTCCTTTTTAATAGTGACATAAAACTCTTGTCTCTGATCTTATTCTTTCAAGATCATTCTGAGTTGCTTAAAGACCTTGCTATAATATGTATAGTTTTGATAACATGGAACTGAGTTTGGATGGCAGTGTTAAGAACATTAAAAAAAGGTTTTAGAGGAGTAGAACAATACATTGAATATAATGAAATGAGATTTACTGGTGATGAATGAATGAAGTATTTATTAAGTGCTTACTATATGCAAAGTATCATATTTAAGTAGAGGATACAAATAGACAGTAAGTAGTAAGACAGTATCTGCTTTCAAGGAGCTGACATCTAATGAGGAAGAGAGCACAAATGAAAAATTTCAGCTACAAATCTTACGGAAATGTCCTACTGATCCTTCAGTTAACAGAAATAAAATAGATGGTTATTCCTCTTTTTAATGTCATTTTCACTGATACAATCATATCAGTTTCTGATGCCAAGAACTTTGGTGATAAGAATTTTCTTTTCTGGGTCTTTAATACTTGTAGCTGTATTATACTTATAAGAGCAGCCACCAGGCTTTATATACACAGGGGTTGTTTCCTAGGGTGATGGCTGAAGATATTAGTCATTAATCTCAGCCAATCCAAAGTTTCTTCTTGTGTTCAAGATCTTGGGTTGTCTCCCATAGGGTCTTAGGTGAGATGGTAGCTAAGTTAGTGATAGTAGTTTGACCTGCCCTTTATCTCACTCAAATTCCCCCTAGGTTTCCTTGCCTATCATGTGTGGTCATTGATTTACATATAGTAGGCATGGTTGACCCATTCTCAACAGCAGTTGCTTTCCAGATGTTGATTAAGAGGGCTAGACTAGAAAAACAGAACTGGTGAATGACTGAGGTGGGAAGTGGTGCTTTAGCTCATGAGGCTCTAATATCTTTGATAGGACTCAAGAGTGGCAGTCAAACATTTGTTTGTGCCTATCAACTTGTTAGTGAGAGTTGGTTGGCCAGTGTTGCTAATGGTGATAATGAAAACCCCTTTTCCAAAATGTGGAGGTTGAAAGATGAAATGACTGAGAAAACAAAGGTTCAAGCTTCTGATCACATCAATTTATTAAGCAATGCAAAATACACATGGCAAGGGAGAGAGGTGCTACTGGTAATAAATCTGGTAATAATGGCTGGTAGGATGGTTTCATTGTATCCAAAGAGCTCTCTGAGCATCATATGAGCTAGTTGTGCTCTCCAAAAAAGTCATCTTATGTAAGTCTGCACATACAAGAAATCATATCTGTGTCCCACACTATCAACTAAAGAACGGTTCCTAACCAAATATTTTTATCTACAATATAACAATCTCTCTGTGACAATCTATCCCCTGAACCCAAACCTCCCACCCCACAATTCCCTCAGTGGTCAAGGTAACCAATTATTGTAACTTCCATAATTTTGGTCTCTGGTGTCATCAAGGCATGCTTATCCATCATCTCTTTTCTAACTCCTCCCCAAAAATTTCATTTATTCTAATCTCTGTAATATTAGTATCTATATGGTCTATGCTCATTCTATAACTCTATTTAACAATGCCAACAATGAAACTCACCTTTACTGTCTAACTTGTAGCCTTTATCATTGTGAGTTGTGCAAGATGTGGATATCCTCTATATTTTATTTTGTTTTCTGGATCTTGAAATCATTATGCTTTATCTTCCTTGCAAACTGACTGAACAGCAATGACTTTTTCTGATTTGGAAAAATAAAATATATAATTTTAATCAAACTGTGTATGTGTGTGTATGTGTGTGTGTGTGTTTGTGTTTGTGCTTACTTGAGCCTCCCTTCTTCAATAACTCCACTCTCCAGTAGAGAGTGTTCATTGAATTTGTTCTGAAGAAATTCCGGAATCATAAAAGAGCATTCCCTGTATTCTCTAGGGAGAAGCCCCATCTTTTTTATTGTCATTTCTCTGGTCACACCTTCAAAGTCCATGCCTACAGCCCAGATAATCAAATTTAGGACAATTTCCTACCAGATGTAACATGTTTGCTTCTGACCTAATAAGAATATCACAAATGCCATTTCATATGTGATTGCAGATGTTTGAAAATTGAGATATCTTTTGCATAGAATTATGCCTCAGTAGAGCTATATATATTAGATTTTCATCTAAAATGTGTGTATGCCTTATGACTATGCATCTGCTTCATATATATATGTGTATAAAATTTTCCCTACTGTGTTATAATAGATTAGTGATTTTTTTCTGCCAGATTCTAAAATGATACTTTCATTTTTGGGGGGTACACTCCTTCCTCTAATCATGTATTGTTTTCCTGTTATTATTTTTGCCTCCTTTTTAAAAGTTATTTATTAATTTTTCTTCCTATGAACTTATTAAGCATAACTTAGATAGTAGAAATGGTGATTTTTCTCTCATAATAAAAAATGAACAGGTTACTCAACAAAAAATAAAAATGATAACTTAATAAATCAAAAAATATGTTAATAATACCTGACAGTATCAATGATAATGATAAAAATTATTCTATGAAGAAACTATACTTTGTAAAACAAATTTAAAGGTAAGAGGATAAGAAGCAACAATTTAGGTGATTTGTTAGCTATCACACAATACACCAACTTGTGATATTGTGGAAATCTCTGTGGTCTTAAGGGAAAATGTTGATAACTTCTACATTATACTTTTACTCCACAGTTCCTCCCATATATAATTTATTGTAATGTCACATTATAGAATTGGTCTAGCACCAATGGGATATTCGTTGGCTGTCATGGACACTATTATTATGCTCATGGCAGCCATGAATATCTCAACACAATTCTGAATCGTGAAATACAACAGACTGTCCACATGGAAGACAGAACAAAAACATTTATGTGTGTGCCAGAAAGCCAAATCCATCATAGTTAACAAAAATCTATACACAATAATAATGTAGTAAACAACACTGTTCCCAAGCCTTCCCTCTGCTAGGCTTCCCACAAACTAGCTCCATTAAACAAATCAGAAGCAGTCTCTCTTAAATAAAAATCACCAACAAGCTTGTTCCCTCATGCTAGCCAGCTGCCTGCTTGCCTGCATCCTTCATAGTTCTGACTAGACTAACCAATTTCTTCTCAGCTCTGCTCCAGTTCCAGTTCTTCCTCTTCCACCCATTCAGTAAACTCCTCCCACCACAGGCTCCATGTGACTCAGGTTTCCATGTGACTTAAGCAGGTCACATAGGCCTATCAATGAATTGGAAAAATTTCTACATTTAAATTACTGTTACAGCAACTCATTTATAATGTTGAACAAGGAAACAAACTATCTGTGATTTCTTCTGGAAATTAATGTTAAAGAGCTTTTAGTCCTTTTTATCACTTATTTAAAGAATTATATATTTATTAGCTGAAATATCTTTATTGGGAACTTACTATGGATTACATTAAGACAGACATTATGGAGAATGCAAAGACCTTTCAATTTAATAAGAGAGATAAAAAAACATATAAAAGTAATTATAATGGGTTATCAAGGCCAATAAGAAAAATGAATACAGAGGAGGATAATATGACTTCAGCCTGGGAGAAAAGCCTTCATGAAAGAGACAACATTTGATAAGAGCCTTGAAGGATAGAATGAATTTTGACAGGTAGAGATGTTGGAGGAGGCCCCTTCAGGTAAAGAGAAAAAAGTGAGGAAAGAAAAGAAGGTGGGAAAATTCAGGTCATCTATGAAAAACACCAGGTAGTCTACTTTGACTAGAGAAGATGTGATGAAGAGTAGTGAGAAGTTGAGCTAGAAAATTCATTGAGGGCAGACTTTGAATTCCAGGTTAAGAAGTCAAATATTCTTGGGGGGTTTTGTATTGTTTTTTTTTTTGTTTTTGGTTTATGTTTTTGTTTTTTTTCCCCCCCAATCAGTCAGTGAGAATCAATTGAAGGTATTTAATGATGAGTGATATGATCAGAGTTCTGTTCTAGGAAGCTCAAGATGGTAGGGAAAGAATGGAACTGGGGGACACAAATCAGGGAGATCAGTTAAGAGTTATTGTAATAGAATGGACAATACTAAATTAGAGTCTGAGATGAGATGATGGTAGTATAAATTAAACAAAGAGATGATAGCTAGAAAAAAATTGATGATAGGATTTAATCATTTATTGTATGGCAAGGGAGGCCATAGAACTACAGATTAAATACTGTGAAAAATATTGGAGGTCTTTAAGTCTAATATCTCATTTTACTCTATAGATTAATAAAAACATCTTAGAAAAGTGAAGTCACTTATCCAAATTTCCTGGTTTATTGTATACTTTAAAACACACACACAGGAACCAAGATGGTAGAGGGGAGCCAAGATGGCAGAGGAGAAGGACAGAACTGTAGAAGCTCTCCCACCATAGCCCATAAAATACCTGTAAAAATGACTCTAAGCAAATTCTAGAGCAGCAACAGCCACAAAAGGACAAAATGAAAGAGATTTACAGCCCAAGACAGCCTGGAAGGCCAACAGGAAAGGTCTATTGCACCAGACTCAGAGCAAAGTACAGCCCAACCTTGTCTTTGCACCACTGCACAGACAGGACTGAAGGAGGTTTCAGGGTATGGAATCATGGGTAGCAACTGTGGTTCCCAGATTTCTCACCACACAAACACCAAAGACAGCTTGAAAGATCAGTGAGAAAACTCTTTTACCTGAGTGAGAAGGGAACTCATTCAGGCCCAGGACTCAGGGTGGCAGCAGCCACTGCTGATGCAGCATACATTTTTGGAACCCTCAAGCCAAAGACCCTGGAGGAATTGAGTTGCTAAATTGGGTCTCAGTCCTGAGTAGCAGCCTGGGATGAGGAGGAGCACTGGTGTGGTAGAACTGGTGGAGGCTCTGGCAGGGATTTCTACTAGCAGATCCTGGGCAGAAAAGCTTGTAGTGGCTCCTAGACCAGAGCACAGGTCAGGAGAGGTGTGAACTCCTCTCCCTTGATCATGACACTTTCAAGGAACTTACAACTAACAGGTCTACACAAATATCTCAGAGAACAGCTACACAAAACCTTTGAAGCCTAGAGTAATATACTCTCCACTTGACAAGGGACTCAAAAGTCAAGTAATTGGCTGGGAAAATATCCAAAGAAGGGGAAAAAATAGGACTATAGAAGGTTACTTCCTTGGTGAACAGGTAATTTCTTCCATCCTTTCAGATGAGGAAGAACAATGTATACCATCAGAGGAAGACATAAAAATCAAGTCTTCTGCATCCAAAACCTCCAAAATAAATATTCGATGGTCTCAGGCCATGGAAGAGCTCAAAAAGAGTTTTAAAATTCAAGCAAGAGAGGTGGAGGAAAAATTGGGAATAGAAATGAGAGCAATGCAAGAAAATCATGAAAAGTGAGTCAACAGCTTGCTAAAGGAGATCCAAAAAAAAAAATGCTGAAGAAAATAACACCTTTAAAAATAGACTAAGTCAAATGGCAAAAGAAATCCAAAAAGCCAATGAAGAGAAGAATACTTTAAAAAGCAGAATAGCCAAATAGAATAGGGGAATTGAAAAGATCACTGAAGAAAATAGTTGTTTAAAAATTAGAATAGAGCAGATGGAAGCTAATGACTTTATAAGAAATCAAGAAATTACAAAATAAAACCAAAAGAATGAAAAAATAGAAGACAGTGTGAAATATCTCATTGGAAAAACAACTGAAATGGAAAATAGATCCAGGAGAGACAATTTAAAAATTGTGGGAATATCTGAAAGTCTTGTTTGAAAAAAGAGCCTGGACATCATATTTCTTGAAATTATCAAGGGAAACTGCCCTGATGTCCTAGAACCGGAGGATAAAATAAATATTGAAAGATCCACTGACCACTTCCTGAAAGAGATTAAAAAAGAAATACTCCTAGGAATATTGTAGCCAAATTCCAGAGTTCCCACATCAAGGAGAAAATAATACAAGCAACTAGAAAGAAACAATTCCAGTATTGTGAAACACAGTCAGGATAACACAAGATCTAGCAGCTTCTACATTAACGAATTGAAGGGCTTGGAATATGATATTCCAGAAGTCAAAGGGGCTAGGATTATAATCAAGAATTACCTACCCAGCAAAACTGAGTATAATGCTTCAGGAGAAATACATGGTTATTCCTTAGAATAGAGGACTTCCAAGCATCCTTGATGAAAAGACCAGAGCTGAATAGAAAATCTGATTTTCACACACAAGAATCAAGAGAAGCATAAAAAGGTAATCAGAAAAGAGAAACCATAAGGGATTTACTAAAGTTGAACTGTTTCATTCCTGCATGGAAAGATAGTATTTGTAACTCTTGAAACTTTTCTCAGTATTTGGATAGTTGGAGGGAACACACACACACACACACACACACACACACGGACAGAGGACACAGGATGAGCTGAATAGGAAAGGATGATATCTAAAAAAACAAAACTACTAAAGTAGTGAGAGAGGAATCTATTAGAAGAAGAAAGGGATCAATGGAAAGGGGCAAATTATTTCTCATAAAAGAGGCAAAAAATGCTTTTTCAATGGAAGGGAAAAGGGGGGAGGTAAGCAGGAAAAACTGAAGCTTACTCTCATCACATTTGACTCAAGGGGAGAATAATATGCACACTCTGAAAATCTATCTGTCACTGCAGGAAAGTAGAGGAGAAGGGGAAAAGTGGGGTGGGGGAAGATAGAAGGGAGGGCAAATGGAAGGAGGGAATAATTAGAAGTAAACACTTTAGAGGAGGGACAAGGTCAGAAGAGAGAATAGAATAAGTGGGGAGCAGGATAGGATGGAGGGAAATATAGTTAAACTTTCACAACATGGCTTTTTGCAAAGTTCTTTGCAAAACTACACATGTATGTAGCCTGTGTTGAATTGCTTGCCTTCTCAGTGGGGCTGAGCAGGGAAGGAGGAAGGGAAAAAGTTGAAACTCAAAGTGTTAGAAACGAATGCTGAAAATTGTTTTTGAATGCAACTGGGAAATAAGAAATACAGGTAATGGGGTATAGAAATATATCTTATCATACAAGAAAAGAGAGAAAAATGGGGATAAGGGAATGGAAGGATGTGATAGAAGGGAGGACAGACTGGGGGAAGGGGTAATCAGAATGCATAGTGTTTTGGGGTGGGGGAGGAGAGAAATGGGGAGAAGATTTGGATCTCAAAATCTTGTGGAAATGAATGTTGAAAACTAAAAATAAATAAATTAAAACACACACACACACACATAACTTTGCTCATTTTCACACAAATATCACATGGGCCTTGATTCTTATCTCGCTAGCTTTTCCACTATTTCTCTGAGTGTTTTATTCTCCCCACCTATTACCCATAAAGTAAAAAAGCAATCTCTATTACTCCTCAATGCCAAGAGAACTCCCTGATTCCTCCTTCACTTCAAAATGGAACAGAAGAAATGCTGTGCTTTATTATCATCTTGAAGAAGACCCATTAACATGTACTCTGTGTTCTATCAGGAAGCACATCAGACTTCTTAGGCCTGATCATTCCACCATTGCATAAATCTTAAATCTTGATCTTGTAAGTGTAATCAATTGAATATTAACATTGATTCTAGAAAGGTTATCTTAATTGCACTATGGGTGCCATTCACCATCCCATGACTTCCAAGACCAACACAGTCTTCTGTAGTCCAATTCCCAATTACATGTTTTCCCCCCTTTTAGACTTATCTCTTTAAGGTCAGAGAGAGTCTTCTGCATTTGTATCCCCAGAATTTAGCTGTTGATGATTCTTTGTTTTAGAGGAAGACCAAAGGTATCACAGTGTTGATATATTAACCTTGAGTGGATGACCTTGGCATCTTCCATATTTCACCAAGATCTAAGTGTTCCATAGTTCCTGCTTTAGCCGCTTTCATGGTCTTGTGATTGAAAGCCAAGTAGGATCTTTGCTGTTTTTCTTTTAGTATAAAGTAGTATTTAGTATTCTGTGATTAAAGAAGATCTTCCCCAGCTATTAATGGGCCTGGAAAGATTTGTAGGAAGGCCTACAACGTTTCTTAATTTTGTAACGAGACATGAGTTCTCAAGGACTGTGATGCCCTCTGGCTCTGAAAAGTGTATAAAGATTCAGAGATGATGTTTTACTTTGGGGCTTAGTTTTGGAAGAAGCTTTGTGTGCCAGAAACTTCTAAGCAGCCCCTGTCTTTGAAAACCCAGATATTGGTGTTTCCCTCTCTGATAACTATGCAGATATGTGATGGTCAGACAATTGGAAGCTTGTATATTGTCACTTAATTCTTTTCTTTATTTTCCTCTATTGGTAAATGATATATGTGCTTGATTAAAGGAGATTATTAACCCCTCAGAACTTGCTTTCCTTTTAGGAATGTTGATCTAAGAACCTGTGACAGCAGACTCCCCTGTGTATGTCAGGGTGTTTAATAATACAGGCTTTTGAAACAATTTACCCATTCTGTCTTGGAAAGTCTTCATATGCTTGAGGTAGATATCACACTAAATCATGTTAGAGTTTACAGCCCACTGGTTTTCCTCAACCTGATTTAACTTGTCTGCTGATGGGTGGTCACTGAGGTGTGAGTCTCAGATGAGAGGTGGGTGAGAGGTAGACACTGAAGGTGTATGAGCAGCCCTGAAAAGGGCTAGGTACCAGTCCTCCCTGGATATCCCATACAATGTCCATTCTTCCATCCCATCACTAGCATTTAGCACTGAATAGCACATAGTAAAAATCAAATAAAAGATTTTTTCATTCATGCATTCATTCCTATCACTGAAAAGAAAAAAAAAAAAAAGCATAATATTAGAACTGAAAATTATGCAGTTAAAATGGCAAAGATTGGTCCTGAAGAAGAGAGGAGAAAATGCATCTTGTGCTTTTATTTGTAGAAGCATAGAATTATGGGTATGCAATAGTGTATATATGATCAGACAGTTGATTTGCTGATTATTTTTTTCTGAAATTTTCTTTCTTATACTTTCCTATAAAGGATGCCTTTCTAAAGAGTTTTATCTTTGGAAAGATGATGTAAAATCAAAAAAAATGCCAACAGTTTAGTTTTTAAGAATAAAATAGGACAACAATGAATGAGATAGAAGAAAGTCTAAAGTCTTATTAAATTGGATAAATAATGTTAATTAAAAATGGTTGAAACTGAGTTAATATATATTCATGTATACATAAGAGGAATGAAGGAATTATGGAAATCGGGAAATTATATCTGAACAATTCAATAAAATTAGAAAAGCAAAGGTCAATAAATAATAACAATAGGCTAGGTTATAATGGAACCATATAAATGACTTATATGTAGGGCAAAATATAAAATCAGATTAATTGTAATCCTTGAAGAAGATAAAACATGAGAAAAGCTGAGAATGGTAGTAGAGGACCTAAGTAGAGAAAATATTTCCAATTGGCAAAGATTAAGCAAAATTTTGCAGGCAGATAGAACACAGAGTATAACATCTTAGGTAAATACTAAATAAAATTCACTGTCATGTAATTATAGGAAGATAGTTCATAATCATAGTCCTCATAAACATGTATCTAAGCATGGAAAAAAGAATTTACTACAAATTAGAAAAAAAAAATCAACTACATAAAGATACTTCTCAGCTTCAGTATTTGCAAATTTAATAAATGTTTTATATATATATGTATATAAATTTTTTTCAACAAATTGATAAAAATGTTGTTGTCTTTCCTTTTTAAACTCAAAGAGCACCAATGAAATCACAAGTGTTATGTCCTGAATTGCACTTGATTTGGATTTCAATGATAGAAAACTGAGCTCAGTTATCAACTTCATTCTCTCCTCCAGTCATTGAAGTCCAGTGGAAAGAAGTCAAGAAGGTTGGTGATGATTCTGGATGCAGTGATTAAAATGTTAAACAGTACAAGGACATGCCTTCATTCATCTGCACAGTCCTGTGAACCTTCCAAATTAACATCAAACTACCAATTACTAATCTTATTTCTAGCCATTCAAATTATTCAGAAATCATTAACCAAAGTATTTTAACATCTGGCCTGCATCTCTCAACAAGAATAGTATGAGTGACTATATCAAATGATTTGCTGAAGTCTAAACTTCATCTATAGCAATTATCTGATACAACACTTTAAGAAACTTGTCCCTTAGAGTGAAATAAATGGATAATTGGGATTGATTGATCTAGAGCAAAGATACATTGGGGGTGGAGTAAATAGGTTAGGGAGAGAATAAAAACTCTCTCTGTGTATTTAAAAAGCTCTTACCTAGAAGGAAGATAAGACTTGTTCTGTTGGCACCAAAGAGTAAAACTAGTAATGCAATGAAGTAGATTAATGTTGTATAGTGGAGAGAGAAAATATAATTCTAACTATAAGAACTATGTACTGATAAAATGGACTGTTGGGGGAGGTATGGGTTTCCCTTCAGTGAAGGCCTTTAAACAAAGCAGGGATGACCTTTCCTTGTCATAAGGTGCTGTCATAAGGAGAGACTTTTCTTTATATGTAGGTTGGACTAGATGATCTCTAAGGTCTTCTCTGACTCAGAGCTCATTAATTTCTGTGATTCTATAGCCAGGGAAAAGAAAATACAAGGGAATAAAACATGTGGGTCTATTTTGTGCTCTGCCAGAGGAACTACCTTTTTTTTGGGGGGTAGGGGGTTGTTTTTTGTTGCTATTGTTGCTGGTTTTGTGTTTTTATCTGATCAAAAAGTACTTGAAGTAACGTATTTGTGGTTTGGCTGCCTGATAAAAATTTACTGTTTTTTCAACATAATGTCTTATATAATCACTATCACCAAGACACTATCAATGTCATGGTATAGTAGAAAAAACAAGGGCCCTGATTTTCATTCTAGTTCTCCAGTCAAATTGTTATATGGCCTTGTATAATTATACAAGTTGTTTTTCTTTTAGTGCCTAATCTATAAAACAAAAGGATTTGGATATATAATATCTAAGTCCTTTCAATAACCAAATATTCTATAATTTTCATTTTATCACCATGCCATAGTCATGGGTCAGAAGACCAAATCATACATACAATTCTTAAGAAAACTGTATCTTACTTAAAAAACAACCACATAGGAGGATTTTAATAAAATGCCTTTGGGAGATGGTAGATTTTATTCATTTACAAGCATAATTTCTAATTGGGTATATAATGTTTTTGGATACTTCTTTTTAAAAGACAATCTAGTCATGTAACATTGATGATCTTTCTTATGAAAAAAATTCATTACCAAAGGGATATCTTGCAGTGGAAAGGGAAAGGAAGATATAATGGGGGAGGGGGGTTGGGAAGTAGGGGAGGAGAGGGAGAGAGGATTATGCCCAATAACATCACTTTCTTAGCACGTGAATTTGGAAATCACCTTGATGATTTTAAAAGAGTTTCAAGCCCTTTAAAAAATCTATTTAAAAATCATTTTAGCTTAAAGTTTAATGTTGAAAATAAAATAATACATTTTATATACTTCTCTACTAAAATTCTGTTCCAAATTCTCATTGAGGAATGAAGGTAGCTTTGAGTTGTTAAATTCTATACCTGAAATATCCAGTTAGGTTGAATTAACTTAGAAACATTGGAAAGTACTGGAACTGGTATCAGAAGGGCAGGCTAACATAGCTTGAATACTTAACAGCATCAGGAAGTTGTCCATGAGGTGATAATTTTTCACACACACACACAGACACACAGTGAGGAGAGATTTTGGCATCAGTGAAAATAGTATCTGCACCAGTGAAATTATTATTTTTTTGAAATATCAAACTGTATTTCACAACTTAACAATAATTTTCAGAAAAACCATGAGATAAGTAATATAATCATCACATTACCATTTTACAAATGAAAAACCAAAGATCAAAGAAATTGACATTTACCCAAGAAGAAAAGGCCAGGAATTAAATTCAAGATCTTCAAACTTCAGTGTTAGTTGCCCTGTCTTCCTTCCTGCTAAACCGTACCACAGCATCCCATGTGCCAAGGGTGGTCCCAGTGTAATTGTTGAACAAACACAATTTCCCTCTGTTCTTGCCACCCACTTTTTCTTCCCTTACCCTTCTCTCTATCTGCTTCTCTTTCTCCTCCTACTTAGGAGTCCAGTTCATGATCCATCTACCTCCACTCTACAAGCTTAGGAAAAGATTTTTTCTGGAAAGAAAGGGTTAAATGACTTGCCTAGGGTCTCAGCTAGTGTCTGAGGCTGGGTTTGAAATGAGGAAGATGAGTCTTCTGACTCCAGGTCCAGTGTTTTATCTATTGAACCTCCTAGCGGTGTTATAATAATTTTATTTGTATTATATTACATTTATGCTCTCTCTCTACATATATCCCTCACACCTCCCACATATCTGTTTGTATGTCTATATGTACATACACATACATGTGTATATATGTACTGTGCAGAGAGAGAGAGAGGGAAGTAGATAATAACTAGATAAGTAAATAAGTAAGCATAAGACAAGATAGATAAGTAAATAAGGAGCATGCTGTAGCTGCAGGTAGCTAGAGAGGTGATAGATATTGGTTGTGTAACCCTAGGCAAGTCATTTAACTTCTCAATTCCATATTCAATTTTCTAAGATTATAAGTTGCATAGAAAGTGCATATAAAAATTGTTAGCTCTTTAGTAGAAATTTCCTTTCCCAGTGAAAACTGCATACATGTATATGTGCCTGTACCTATGTGTGTGTATGTGTGGGTGTTTCATGGACAAATATTGTATATGAACAGATGAGCCCAGAACTGAACAGAAGAAGAGTAGATTGAAATGCCATTGGGAATTGTAAAGTTATTTTAATGATTGACTGACTGGATCAATGACTAATTAAATGAATTAATGAATTGAAATGCATTAAGTGCTCCCTTTGTGGCAAGCACTGTTCTAAGTCCAAGGCATACACATAGAAAAATCAAGACAGTGCCTACTCTCTAATTGTGGACATCACAGTCAATGTTACTCCAGTACTGATGTACTAGTCAGAGATTAGTAGAGGCTCCAAAAAATAAAATAAAAAAAAAAATCATTAAATATTATTGAGAGATCAATGGTGAGGAGTGGGCACAAATTAAGTATAAAGAGGCTGTAACATATGCAGGAGAACCAATAGAAAGTATACTATCAAAAAAATGTGGCACCAAAAAAATGGAATTGTAGTGAAAGGTCTAAGAAACATTTATGGAAAGAAAGTTCCTGACCAAACGAGGAAAATGCTCCCTCTTAGTGACTTTTGCTAAACATTTTCCTATTATCTCCCACTCAGTGTTTGAATAGCCTTCTAGAACAGACATGTTCTAGATGATCCCACATTTTTTTATATTGTTCTCCATTCAGACCTGTGGGACCCTAGGGAACCAGAGAATCTCCTTAACCGCAGGTTTCATGCCTTAATCCTCTCTGTTTTTCACTCTAATGCATTAGATGCTTGACAATATGGTCTTTGCTGTTGGCAGTTATTACCACTAAGAACTGCTAACCTGATTTAATCGAACCTGAAGAAACATCAAAATACACCTGGCTTCTTTAGTCTACTGTTTGCAGGTGTTCAGACATATTTCAGTTCCAAAGCATGAGAGTCAATAGTGACATATTCCTACTTTAAAGAATACAGGAACAGAGAAATGTAGGTTGGTCTTCTATTTTTTTCTTTCATTTGACCTTTACCATATATGCTTTTGTGCTGTCAATACGAAATCTTTCACTTATCTCTGATACACCCCAAAGAAAAGCAAAGGAAACTTGTCAATGGAATATTTAAAAGAGCATAGTAAAAGCTACTGGGAGATCCTACCCTCTGCCAGGAGGTGAACAATCTGCTTGTTTTTCATTAAATGAACATGGATCTTTTAAGATCCTCAGGGTTACTATGGATACCAACTAGGGTATGCTATTTGCAATACCATGACAACATAATAACAAAATATATTTCTCCAATATTCACTTTAACCAAGTACAGTCTTGTGTTATTACAATCTTTTAAATATTCAGGAATTCAATGTTTTTAGAGATAAATATATTGCCCATGAATAAGAACATTTGCTCCAAGTCATCATTTTTATCTTAGTCTATTGTTGAGCCAGTGCTTTTAGTGCCAAACTGATAATTTCATTTTCTATACAATAATTGCACTAATGGTTGCCATGGAAACTCCTTGTGGAAGTATTGGAAGGCTAGCAAGTAGAAATAGCTTGCCCCTCAAGGACTCATTTTGAGAGAATCTTCATTCTTGATTGGAAGGATATTTTTAATACTGTGCTACATGTACCTTTTATGAAAATACTATGAATTCCTCTTTCACAAAGGGTAACAAGAGATACAAGTAATTTATTGCACATCTATGAATGAATCTCAGCAAATCTAAAAGCAATCTTATGAAACTGATGTTCCCTCTGTGAAATTTCGAAATTATGGTTAAACACAAAGAAATATGTATTGTAAACACATTTTTTCATAATGCAATTTTTATTAAAATTTAACCATCATAGAAGAGATTAATAAGGACTCAGGTAGCATGTAAAAAAATAACAAACAAAAAATCCTCCTGCCTATCAGCACAGAATTAAAACCTAAATTGAATCCTACTGGTCAGATTGGTTAGCTCTGTCCTTCCTGGGTTTTTTTTTTTTCTTCTTTTTTTTTTTTTGTTTGCTATAGACTTTTAGGATAATAAGCATTTTGAGATGGAAAGCACCATACAGTTCTAGTGAACTTAAGAAAATAAGCTCAGAGTTCTCAGGGCTATACTGGAGCCAGTCTGTGCTATCTCTTGAGAGCTGATTATTAAATTTTAATATGAGCATTTAAACCTGGGAATTAAGCAAATGTGAAATCAGGACTCAATCTATTGCTTTGTTGATTGTCTAAACTTAAGAAGGGGATGGAAAAATAATGCAGATTAAAATGAAATCTAAATACATTTTTTTTCAGAGAACTGATTGCTAAGTGTTTATCAGCACCCTGAGGGTGCTGGACAAGTGCATCAACTTGCCCAAGGTCACATAGCAATGTAATGATTACAGAAAGAAAGAGTGGAATGTGCCAGCTGGCCTTACTACCACTGATAGTTTTTCTCATGCTTCCTTATTTTTCTCTAAGTTCAAAACTGGATTACTAACTAGAACTTGGGCCTTGTTCTATGACCATAATAGAATGGAGAAACTAAAAATTGTGAATGACTTACCAATAATATATCACCTATTTCTTTTTAGCAGAACTGATGGAAATGGTAGATAAACTAGAAAGCTGTCTAGTTAAATAAAATACACATTAGGGCAGTGTAAAGAACACTTTCTATCACTTACATTTAGATGCTTTGACAGATTCATTTAGTATTCTTTTCACTACTGTTTCTGAGTACTGTGCCATACCTTCTCATTGATAATACTTTAAGAAATAAATATACAAGGTGTTACAAAAATCTTAATGCAACTTTGAGCTACTAAAGTTATTTTTTCCCTCTAAGCTTTAGCCTCCCAAGTAGCACATAGCATGCTCAATGCAGATATGTTTGCTTCTACAGCACAAAATCTTTTCAATGGCATGAAGATACTCAGGTTTTTCAAAGCATGAAGTATAAGGTGGTTTAAGGGTAAAGGAAATTCATCAGAAAACCTTGTTTTGGAATGCAGATATGCTGCTCATTACCTTGGTGATCTTGGGCAAGTAATCTAACATCTCCTAACTTCTTTGAGCATCATTTGCCTTATCTAAAAAGTGATAGAATTTGATTAGATGACGTCTATAGGGACGGAATACTGGATGCTGAGGTCCTTGCTGGAGCTAAACTGCCAAGCATTCAAACTATGCTTCAGAGAGTGCAGCTCCAATGGGTTGACCACATTGTTTGAATACAAATTGTATGTTTGCCAAAAAGGCTATTTTATGGAGAATTTGCACAGGGCAGACAATCACATGGTGATCAGTAGAACATATACAAGGACACTCTCAAGGTCTCTCTCAAGAATTTTGGAACTGATTGTGTGACATGGGAGACACTGGTACAGGACGACTCAGCATGGCGTGCCCACATCAGAGAAGGTACTGTGCTCTATGATTAAAGCAGAATTGAAACAGCTGAAAGGAAGCATAGGATGTACAAATTTAGAGTATCTACCCCAAATGTTCACAGGGATATCTGTGCCCAATCTGTGGTAGAGCATTCCAAACTCATATTGGTTTGTTCAGCCATGGTTGGACACATTGAAACTTGACTTTATCATAATGATATCATTTTGGTCCTTTGCAAGATCTAAGGACAACAACCAATCAACTGTGCTGTCTTTAAATCAGTGAATCAATACAGATTCCACAAATACTTGCAGAAAACAACTTTAAAATTATATTTTAAAATTTGCTGCCATTATTTGTGAATGTTTCCCATGAGAAAACAGGAAGAATCACTAGCAATATAGACTGTTCCTTCAAGCACTGAGTCATTTGATGCAAGGATTCCTGGCCTTAAAATAAGGGTTTTGTTGAAGAAGAGGTTTCACTGCCTTTATAATAAAAAGTATCAACACTACCATCTTATTCACTCTACCATGTCCAATTAGATATCAAGCCTTGACAATTCTACCTTCACAATATGTCTTGGTTCTGTCATCGTCTAAGACCCCACAGTGGTCCAGTCCCTCAACAGTGTTTGGGTTTTTTTTTTAAATAATATTTTACTTATTTTCTAATTACTAATTCCAAAAACTAGTAAAAGTAGTTTTCAACATTCATTTTTTGTAAGATTTTGAGTTTCAAAGTTTTATCCCTCCCCCTTTCTCCTCTGCCCTCCCCAAGAATACAAGCAATTTGACACAGGTTATCCATGTGTACTCCTATTATATATAATATAATATAATTTCCACAATAGTCATGTTGTGAAATAATAAAACAAAAGGGAAAAATCACACACACACACACAAAGTGAAAATGGCGTGCTTCAGTCTGCATTCCAACCCCATAGTTCTTTCTCTGGTTGTTTACAGCATTTTCCATCATGAGTTGTTTGGAATTGCCTTGGATCAGTGTATTGCTGAGAGAAGCTAAGTCTAACATAGTTGATCATTTGACAATGTTGCTATCACTGTGAAGCATTCTCATGGTTCTGCTCACTTCACTCAGTATCAGTTCATGTAAGTCTTTTCAGGTTTATCTGAACTCCACAGTTCTTCATTTCTTACAGCACAATAGTATTCCATTACATTCATACACATATTGCTCAGTTGTTCTTCCAATTGATGGGCATTCCCTCAATTTCCATTTCTTTGCTACCACAAAAAAAAATCTGATATAAATATTTTTGTACATGTGGGTCCTTTTTCTTTTTCTATGAACTCTTTGGCATATAGAACTAGCAGAGGTATTACTGGATCAAAGGTTATATGCACAGTTTGATTGCCCTTTGTACATAGTTTCAAATTGCTTTTCAAAATGATTGATTTATTTCAGTTTCACCAACAATACTTTAGTGTCCCAATTTCCTCACATATTTTTGAGCACTTATCATTTCTCTTTTCTGTCACATTAGCCATTCTGATAGATGTGAGGTGTTCCCTCACAGTTGTTTTAATTTGCACTGCTTTAAAGTGATTGAGAACATTTTCTCATATGACTATAAATAGATTTAATTTCTTCATCTGAAAATTGCCTGTTCATATCCTTTGACCATTTATCAATTGGGGAACCCTCATCATCTTTTCTCTAAAAATATTTTAGTAGCCTCATAAGTGATCTCCCTACCTTGAATCTCTTTCCTTTCTAATGTATCTTCCAAATCATTTACCTCCAAAATGTTCAAAGAGCATATCATTTTTTTTGTCCAAGAAGTTTCAGTGGCTCCCTATTGCTTGCAGAATACAATATGCAAGAGTACTATGTCTGGAGTCAGAGGACTTACATTAAAATCCCATATCTGACACTATCTATGTAGAATTGAAAAGTGCTTAATTTCCCTTGTCTGAAGTTCATCTTTAAAATAAAGTTGTATCAGACATCCTCTTTAGTCCTTTCAGGTTCTAAATCAAAGGTTATACTATTGTATTTAAATTCTTTTACGATATGGACTCAACCCATCTTCCTACACTATGTTCAAATTATTTGTACTAACATACTCAGTATTCTATCCAAACTGACCTATTTACTGTTTACTATTTATGACATTCTATCTCCAACCTAAATTAGGTATGGCAGTGGATAGAGCCCTGGGCCTAAAATCAGGAAGACTGGGTCTCAAATCTGGCCTCACATACTTACTAGCTATGTGACCCTGGGCAAGTCATAGCCCTCTTTACCAAAAAGGCAAACCACTCCACTATCTTTGCCAAGAAAACCCTCAGAAGGGTCATGAAGAGTCAAATACTACTGAAAAAAACTAAACAGTCAAAACAACAGTCCCCTACCTTCTTTACAACATCCTGTACACCATGCCTCAGATGCACCCCTTTATTTTTGCGCTTTAGAATGCCTCAGTTCTTCCAACGTTCAGTTCAAATACTATCTTTGAGAAGAGATCTTCCCTGTATTCCTCCACTCAATGGCACCTTCTCACCTTAATTATTATGTTTGTACAATCTGGCCTCAATTGCTTTAGCTAACCTCATTGGATATTAGGCTTTATTCCATACTCTGCAACACAGTAAACACTGTGTTCCACTCAGGCATCATTCACCTCCCTTCTCTGTGTCTTTGTTCTGGTTATCCCACATGCCAAAGATGCATTCCCTCCATATCTCAGCCTCATAGATTTCCTCTCTTTATAATTTAGTTCAAGCACTATCTTCTATATGATAGCCTTTCTGGATCTCTTCAACTAGTGTCATCCCTCCCAAATTACCTTATATTTAATTATTTTTCATATACATTCATCCCTTGGTTTAATATTTATAAATACTATTAGAACATTACTTGCTTGCTAATGCATTCAGCATAGTTTCTGACACAGAGCAAATGCTTAATCTTTCTTATGTAAGATATAGATTATAGATATAGGTATCTTGGTATTTCAAACCTAGGAATTCCTTAGTCAATAGTCAGTCTCCAAACATTTATTACAGTGCTCCTATGCCAGATACTGTGCTTAACACATGTTGCACCAATGAAATAAGAACTCTGAACTGTCATTTTTATCCTGTATTGATTTATCTCTGTACGTATGACTCATTATCTACTCCTCCGCTCTCTCCAAAAAGTAAGCACTTTAAGAATAGGGATTTTTTGTGGGGGGAGTTTTTATATCTTCTAAATTTTTCACAGTATCTGTCACATAGTACATAACCTATATTTCCTTTAGCAAAATGCCTTGCCCATAATGGGAACAGTGAAAAGATGCATGAACTTATGTACGAATGTTGGGTAAGTGCAAATTTAATACAATTAGTAATTTGGAAAGGCGGTGCCAATTGATTGATGGAACTTATTCTCTGTAAACAAACAATATAAAAAAAAATGCTTTGCTGAGGAAGGCATGAAAAAACTTGTTATCTTTTAAAGCAGAAAACTATAGAACCTTAAAAATAAATTCAGAAGTAACTGTTTTTGTTTGTTTTGTTTTTTGAGTATAGGACAGCTCATTTTATCTTCCAATACAGAAAATCAATAAAGCACAAAGAACTGACAGGAAGACACGAACAAATACAGAAAGCATAAAATATTTTTACAGCCCATTATACTCATTACACTGCTCCCCAGGGTTAAGATAATTTACACTAAACAAAAGGATTCCATTCACTTCAGTGATGTTCAAACAACCAACTCACAGACAAATCTTCCAAGTTTGCTAGCCTCTCATGGCATATATTCAGTCTTGATGCAGGATCTATGCTGTTGAGACAGTTTTTTCAAGGTAGGAGGCCAGTATCCAACTTTCAAACACAGAAAATTTGGAGTTCTGGTACTCTCTATTGAACCCAGGGTTACTCACAAAGAAATGTTCAAGGTTGGAAGTGTCCATTCTCAAAATCACTAGAGATCTGTGCTCAAAAAAGACAATAGAAGGGCCAAAGAAGGCAGCTCAGAACTGGAAGCCCAAGGACTCCAGGCTAGCCTATCTGGCCACAGCTTTATGATTATCAGATTGAGGATTCTGTTTATAATCTTAGAATAAATAAGAAGAGACTAGAGTTTTTTGTTTGTTTCTTTTGTTTAGTGGACTGAATTGTGTGTTAGGAAGTATCTTTGTATTATTTATTTTTTCAGATTTTCCTTGCATATATTTCAAAGTCAATATCTTTTGAGAGGTTGCAAGTAACATTGAGAAAGGACTCTAGTATTCTGGGCCTAATGAAATCAGCACAATGTCATTGATAAACAAGAAGAGATGAAGGACCTCTACATCTATAGGGAAAGAAATAATCCTTTTTTGATTCAACCTGTGCACATGATATCCTACATAATTAAAAATTAATGAAATAAATTTAGTACATGGATTTATCTTTGAAAAGTACCACAATTAGTTATATAGTAAAATTAAATGAATGAGTTACTTCTAGAAAATAATTTAGATACCACAATGGAAATTTTTAAAATGTCTGCACTATAAACAAAACATATTTTTAAATAACAATGAGTAAAATATATCCATTTAAGAGATGTAATCAAGATTTTTTTTTCAACAGAAATAAATAGGTTGACTTATCAAACCATTCACATGTATAAGACCTTGAGTCATATAAAATATAAGGTAAGAATGTCTTCAAGTACATTTTTTCCATGTCACATACCCTTTTGGCAGTCTTTTGAAACCTGTGGACACCTATTCAGGATAATGTTTTGTTTCCTATATTCAAAATTGGAATAAATGCCAAGTTCCTACATAAAATTGAAATTAAAGATGTTTGCGTTTTTTTTCCTCCCCATCCAAGTTTATAGATTGTCTGAAATCAATAAATGGACTGCAGATTAAGAAACCTGCAGTCAAGATACTTTATTTTGACCAATTCATCCTTCAATGACCTTATGAAATGAAAACTATGAAAGATAGGTGCTAACATCTAAGATTTCTCTACGTGTTAGTGGTGTCACTGGTAAGCCTTTTAAGAACCCATCAGAATAGAATTTTTTAAAATTTTATTGATTTTTCTATAATGTTAATTTTCAAACTTCTTACACATCTGCACATTAATGAACTTTCCTCTAAAAAAATGGGAAACAAAATCAATTGCTACATCAACTATGTATCAAATTATCATTACTGGAAGCCCTTCCAACCTCAGGCTTCAAAGTTATAAATGACTGACCTGTTACAAACAAAGGCTATAGAAAGAGAAATGGGCCTGGAGCAAGAAGGCCTAAGTTCAAAACAGGCCTCAGATGTGTGACCCTGGGCAAGTCATTTAATTTTTGTCTGCATCAGTTTCCTCAACTATAAAATGGGGATAAAATAGCAACTACCTACAAAGTTATTGTTAGGCTCTAAAGAGATAATATTTATAAATTCTTTAACACAGTGCCCAGCACAAGTAGGAGCTTAATAAATGCTTGTTCCCTCCCCTCCCCCGCCAAATAACTTCTATTGTGTTAAACACTGAGTCTACTAGACTTTGTTCCTCAGTTCTAAATGATATGTGTTGTGACCTGCAAAAAATAAAGGACTTGTAAAGTGAAAGGAAGAGAGGTGTTCTATTCTGCTGGGTATTTTTGTTTAATTTGATCGTGGGCATGCCAAGGACCATATAACATGAAAAAGAGATCTTTGTGTTCTAGCCACCTGCATTATAGAGATTACTGGTCAGTCACATTCTGTAATTCTCGTGGTTCATAACCTTATTTGCTTTACAACTGAAGAATTTTGTATCACTCCACAGGGTGTGCTTTCTCTCATATCATATATGTGTCATGTCATACATATGCAATATTTCACAACCAAATAAAAGAGGGAAATGCATTTCTTCATTTTTTCTATAGAACCAAGATTGGTCATTGCAAGTAAATACTATTCTATCTCCTTATATTGTTCCTATTAATTACATTCTTACAGTCATTTTCTAGGTTCTGTTAACTCCACTTAGCATCCGTTAACACAAATCTTCCTATACTTTTTCTTTTTTAGTTCCCTATGTTTTACCTTTCTTAAATTCAAGAGAGACAATGTGGCATCCTGGGTGGAAAGGTGCCCTTAAATAATAATAATAATAAATAATAAAAGCACAACTAGTCAAAGGCTACTTCTGACACACGATAGTCATGTGACTGAGGGCAAGTTAAGCTCTCTGTGGTTTAGGTAACTTTCTAAGAATATAAGTTACAGTCCCAACCATTACTCATAGAGGAAGTTTCTTAATTTAGGATTTCAGTATGCCTATGAAATAACATGTCAAATCATTATATCTTTCCCAACAATATAGTTATACATCCTTATATTCATGTTTCAGTTTGTTTACCCAATATCAATTGGTGTCTGCTTCGTTTTCAGTTATTTGCTAATACAAAAAGTGCTGATATGAATGTTGTGTTGTGTATAGAACCTTACCCTCTGTTTCATTTTTTTTTTCTCTGCTGGGTTTGAGGGGAAAAAAATATCTTCAGAAGATAGACAGATAATCAGACCTTCCCACTCATTTCCCTGGAGTTTAGTAGCAAATGCTTTCTAAATGAATTATTATATGGTAAGCCAATCATTGGACATTGTCTTGAGATTTAAATGTATTTAGAGATTATGAAAGAAACCATTCAAGAAGGGATATGATACCACAAGGTGGAAAGGAACTAGAAAAGGACAATATCAATGAAACCAAGGGAAAACATGTAACTAGAAAAATGTGTCAACAGAGTTAAAAGTCACAGGGTAAAGACTGAGTAAAAACTCATTGCGTATTTGCAAGAAATAGTTTGGAAATAGAACTGATGGGATTTTGATGTGAAATAAGAAGGGAAAGAAAAGGATAAAAAAATTTAAAGGAATAAAAACTCCTAAGTGAAAAGGAGAACAGTAGTAATATTAACAGAATTCTTAGAGAATAAAAGAAAAAAAGGAAGGGTTTTGGAGGCAAGAGAATGTGTTTGCACGTGTTTAGTGTGAGATTTCAGAGGAAAGGGAGATTTCAGTCTGGTATAAAATGGCTAACAAGAATTTTGAAATATGGCATTTGTAAAAGACATTGGACTAAAACGTGTATTCAGAAATCATCTGCTTTGAAGCAATCAATTAAATTATGATAGTATATGGGATTGCCAAAAAAGAGAATATAAAGAAATGTGATTAATTTTCAAATAGAATTAAAAAACAGAATCTCACTAACATAATGTCAAGGATTCAAAAATATTAACACTGATTTGTGTGCCTCAAAAAATTGACATTTAAATCCATGTGTTGTGGGTAAGAGTTAGGAATTTATTTTCTTGTGTCATCAAAGAAATTGAGCCAAAGAGATAAATGCTTTGTAAGTTGAGCATCATATTACTATGACGACCCAATGTGACAAGCCAAAGATTATTAAAACAAGCAGAAAAGCAGATGCTGGCTTTATAGGATCAATATGATAGAAGTGTTAATAATAAAAAAAAAAAATCTTTCAATAACCATGGCACTGACACAAGTGTACCTTACCCTTACTGGAAGGGTTACAGCAGCATTAGCTGATGAGCAAGTTTGATAGCATAGAAATAATCAGAGTTTTAATGATAGCACAGCAAATATTAGAGAGAATGTTTTTGTGGCACTCAATTTTATTCCTTACCATAGTCTTTTTACAGTCATATTAAGTTAATTGATGAATAAATTTGTTTTATGTAGGAGTAATGAGAATCAAATTATTTTGAATTTGATTTTTAAAATATTTGATTGCTCCCTTAATGAAGAACATATTCAATATAGGTCAATCACAAACATCCCAATTTTCCCCTGTAGGTTTTCTAACCACTTTCTTCTTTTTCCTTCTATCAATTCAAAGTCATTTATTTATGCAATTATTTCCTTATTCCAATTTTTGCCAGGCAATTTAGGGATCTGTTTTTTTCAACAGATGCATTCATTGTCCCATTTACATTCAATTTTCACTAACATTTCTATCTTTACTAGTTTCTTTTCTTTTTGTGTGCCATTTCTCAACCCTTCTGAATTATAAACCACTTGAGAAGGGAGATAAAGCTTCAAGGTTATTTTCGTTTGTTTTATAAATGTTCATATCCTCAGGAAAAAATTCAATATCTTACACATAGTAAATACTTGATAAATGTTTGTTGAATGAATAAATGATCAAGTATTTGCTAAGTGATTAATAAAGTACTAAGTGCTGGGAATGCAAGTAAAGGAAAGTAAGATACAGTAGGAAACTAAAAAACAAGGAACTAACATTTTAATAGGAATACTACAAAGGAGAAACTGAAAAACCAGGGGCAGGGAGTAGGGCATGGCTTGACAATATTTCCTGAGAAGTAACATACAGGCCTGGGTCCCAGGGTAAAAGAATCCAAGAGGTTGCAAGGTTCTGAAGGGCCAGTGACAGACTGAAATATTTTTTGCGGTTGTTCAATCTTTTTAGTCAAATCAAGCTCTTCATGGCCCTATTTGGGGTTTCCTTGGGAATGATATGGGAATGGTTTGCCATTTCCTTCTCCAATTCATTTTACAGATGAGGAAACTGAGGCAAACATGATAAAGCACTTACCCAGTATCACAAACTAAGAAATATTGTTGCAGTTTGGGCTTCTATAACCCCAAAATATAAGGGTACAGGGCAAGTCTGCCTGGAAAATAATTGAGCACTCATCCTTCCTTCAGTCAGAGTAACAAGGTTTATTGTATGCCAAAGGAAGCAGGCAATATTCTTGGGGAATCTTCAACTTGATGGGGATGAGACTGATACTTATAAACAAAAAAAATGGGGAAAGGGTGAGTGAAAAGATCTTGATGGGATTAAGGAATGGCATTATCTTGGGGTGGACCAAGTACAGATTATGTAAGGTGTTAAGTTATCAGAGAGCCACAGCGAAAGGGATGTTAAACAGATTATTGAGTATTTAGGCAGGCTGGACTGGGCCAGATGCTTTGGGCGGAAGCTGATGATCTGGGCTGTTGAAATGTATGAGAAAATTCAGGGCCCAGGTACCCTCACCCCATCAGTATCTGAGGCTATATTTGAACTCAGGAAGAAGAGTTTTCCTGACTTCAAGACTGGCATTCTATTCATTGTACCACCTAGCTGTCCTGTATGTATCTATAACACATATACACAGATATATGTGACCCTGACTATATACCCTGACCTCCACTGCCTGAGGACCAGGTGGGCTATGGTTCACCTCTCCTCCAGAATTCTTTGAAACACTTAAGGAGAAATTGGAGTTTCTCAGCTCTCTGATAATATTTCTAGCCCCCATCAATGGTGTTTCCTTAAATGTAGAGGGTGGTCCCCTTCACTTTGGTTTTACTAAGTTATTAACAGTTTGATTAGCCTTTATAAAGGAATACTTACTTTGAAAAGTAGGATTACAAATATACAAATTTACTCCTTCAACATGTAGGAGGCATAAAGCCTCTGCCCCTTGTACATCTTCGTCTCTGGGAAAAAAGGATTAAGTTCAAGGTTAGTTCAATTTCTATAGAGTGGTCCCCATTCCAAGTCCACCCTTCTTCCCCCCACCCCCTCCTGCCCTACCTTTTGGGCTGATACCTAGACACCCTAGATTCTCATATCTTCTCTACTGAACTGGTTGACTGCAGCACCTGCCTAGAATCTTGACTTCAAAGTCATCATGGCTCAAATTCCTGCTGTGGTGGGATTATTTGCCAGCACCTAAAACTAAGAAAAACAGCATGGAATAGATATCCCAGTCCCATTTCATGGGGTTAAGGTAATGGGGATGGGGAAGATTTGCATTTACGAAGGAGGAAGCAAAGAAGATATTAAAGATAGCAGACAGGGTAACAGAAGTAACAAGACGTCCAAACTGATTTTGTAAATTAATGCTTTTGATGGGGCAAAACTAAGAGTTGTGGCCATTTGTGAGTTAATCAGATAAGACTCCAATGTAGGATCATAGATTTAGGGCTAGAAAATACTTTAGAGGTCAGCTAGTCCAATCCTCTCATATTATTGGTTAGAAAAGTGAGGGACCCATGTATTAAACATACAGAACAATAATATATGTACTGTTAGTTATTCCTCAGGTTAATTTTCTTAGAAATTTTCTTTGACTACAACAGTAAACTATTCACGTACTTCATTTTACTTAGTTAATGCAACATGGTCCCACTTATAAAATGTTGGAGGACTGTTATTTTGGGGCTTCCTTTCTGTTCTGGCTTCAACTCTCTTATTCCCATCGTGTTGGAACAAATGTTTTTATGCTTACCTCATCCATCAGGCAAGATGAATTTACCTTAGGCTCCTTGGCCTACCTAGAAAACCAGTCTATGAAGGGGAAATACTATTATGTTTGCCTGAAGTTTCCATGAGTATCTTTACTCCTCATCCTGAAACAAGGGGAGGGAGGAGGAGAAGCAGTTTCTCTTTCTTTCCTTTTTAAAAAAAATCTACCCTTGACTCTGGAACACTTTCCAATAAGGAAATCATCAGTTAGGTGATAACTTCTAGCAGTGGTAATTAGTAATCATCTTTTTCCTAGAACCATTTTATTTGTTTTTTTCCCCTTGATATAAAGTCCTTTTTCTAGTGGGAACCAATCTTCAAAAAATATTGGTAATCAATTAGCAAGGTGAATAGTTTGTGTGTGTGTGTGTGTGTGTGTGTACATATATAAATATGTGTGTATACATTAAATATTTCCCAACTACACAAAAAGCATTGAAACATTTGATTTTTTAAAATATTTTGAATTTCAAATTCTCTCCTCCTTTCTGCTTCTTCCCTCTAAGATAAGTAGTTTTGAGCACATTACAATCCTCTAATAAAAGGTTTTTTTCCCCTTCTAAACTATTTCAATAAATTTAGAGAAGAGTAAAATAAAACATTTGGTTTCCTTTTTTTTTTTACTTCTCAGGTGAATTTTGTGTTGATACAGCATACATAATTCAACGTATTTATAACTAAGTCCCTCATAAAGTACAGTTCATGGTGTTCAGTCATATCCAACTCTTCATGACCATATTTGTTTGTTTGTTTTGACAAAGATAGTGATGTAGTTTGCCATTTTCTTCTCCAGCTCATGTTATGGATGAGGAACTGAGGCAAAAAAAATTAAATGACCTGCTGAGGGTCACACAACTAGTAAAAGTCTGAGGCAGATTTGAACTCAAGAAGAGGAGTCTTCTTGAGTCTACACCTAGCACTCTATCCGCTATGCCACCTACCTCCTTAGAGAACACAAATAATTTAGGACAACAATATTTGTCCTGTTGTTGAAAATAGCAATCTTTGCACCAGGGTGCTAAGATTGTGGGGGAGGTCAGCTTTTTCCCTGAGATGACTAATATCAAAGGTGGTTTACTTTATGGTCTTCTTCCCACCCAGGTAGCCAGACAGTCAGCTCAGTGTCCTTTCACAAGCCTCCCTTCTCCTAAACTCTACCTTCCTATACCTTCAATAACCCTCCACTCCCAAAGGACATGGGCCACATTCAGATTACTGCTAGTGGATCTGTCTATACATCATTTCTCTTCTTATTAAAATATAAACATTATTAGCTTAGTGACTTCCTTAAAAGAATAGTTAATAAATATGTTCAAGATTTTTAAATCGAGAGCCTGACATTTTCATTGGCAATCCTGTCTGACCAATTAATATTTGAAAACAATATATTTACTTAAAAAGTTATCACAAATAATCATAATTTTATAAGTATAGTTAGTATGCAATTTGAAATTATGTAAGTATAATTTTAAAATTATAAATATCTGTTATAGAGACAGGGCTTCCCCAAAAGGAAGTGAAATAGTGACATATGTAGCAAGATATATCTTGCAGTAATGGAAGGAGGACTAATCCCTGTGCCAAAGATACCTCTACCTGAATTTGAATTTGCCTTAAAATAAGTATTCTCAGTTCAACTCTGATCATCCCCTGAAACAGTTATAACATTGAAATTCATTATTCCTGATGTTACCTATAATCTTACATATCAGTAGTTTACTATTTATTTTTAAAGAAAAAACCAGGAAGACTTCAACTTTAATAAGTGAGTACTATCTTTATCCATTATATTTAATCTGAGTTTTTTTTCTACTATGTGAAGGTGTCTTACAGGGCAGCTGGGTGACACAATAGATAGAATACTAGATCTGGAGTCAGGAAAGACCTGAGTTCAAATATGATCTCAGACACTGATTGGCTATGTGACCCTGGGCCTGTTCATGTCAGTTTCCTCATCTGTAAAATGAACTGAAAGAGGAAATGGTAAATCAATTCAGTGTCTTTCCCAAGAAAACCCTAAATATAGTCACAAAAGAGTTGGACATGGATAAAAAACAGTAACATATTAAAATATAAAGTCTTTAGATGTATAGAACCCATTTCCTTACAGCTGGTTGGTGTTTTACCTTTAAAATATTTTTATTTTCAAGGAAGCTGTGAATATAGTAACCTGTGGAACTTTACAGATTACCCAAGGACCAGGGGAAAAGCTTTCTTTTATCTATGTGTGGCTGTCTAATCCATTTCCACATAGACCAGTATTGTCTATGTATAAGCTGACAAGGGCTGGTATACTTTTAAAAATCAATATATTCCTTCTGTAGTATCAATTGGTCAGACAGAACTATCAGTGAAAATATCAGATTTTTAAACATTTATTAACTATTCTTTAAAAGAAGCCACTAAACTAAATAATATGTATTTTAAACAAAAAATAAATGAAACTAAATAAGGCTGTTATTTTTTTAAAATTTCACAGCACAAATGAGTATAGAGTTCAGTGAATTTCAAAAATTCCATTTGTTATAAAGTGTCTTCTTTTTCTTTCTAATATTACTTTTTGGGGGCTCTCACACTAAATGAATCCAACATCTTTCCCCTTCACTGTTTTGCAGCTAGGCCTTCATTTATTCATTCATTCAGGCTTTACTATAAGGAACATTGATTGATGCAGGAAGCTATTTAGATGAAAACTCTACTTACCTGACAGCATGGGTTGTATCAAAAGTTCTATTACTACTGACAAACAAGAAACAACATGCAAAGGGAATATTTTTTTCTGGGTTAAGGGATGAATGGAATACAAATATTCTCAGATATTTTGTGGTTTTGGTTTCCAATATACTCTAGAAGCCAGATTTTCTTAAGTGAATTAAAGACAAAATATAACAGCAAATCAACTCATCTGGTTGAATTCTCAGGTATACATTCTTCTCAACAGCTCATTATTTCAGACCATTTACTAAGTTGCCCAATGGTAAGCACTAACTTAGAGAATGTTTCTTTATTTCTAGTTTATGAACCTTACAAATGAGCAGGTACTTCATAAAAACACTGAATTTATTATGTATGGTGAAGATGTAAAGTCCAAGTCTAGTATTGTGCTTTTTCTAAACCTTAAATATGTGAAATGTTAGGCTTGAAATTTTATCTCACTTGATATTTGACCTGTAAGTTAATCTCATCATATTACAGGCAGGCAAATTGTGACTCAGGAAGTTTAAGTGACTTTCCAGAGGTTATATATCTAGTAGCAGAGGCAAGCTTAAGGCCCAAGTTTCACATCTATAGTCAGTATTTTTGAAAAGCAGTTTTCCTTAGGGGTTTGAACAACAGCTGGGTCCCTCAGGAGGTCTAAAATTGAATTCTCTCATTAATCCTTCCCTGCTTTGCTACCTTCAAGGCAAGGAGTTTAACATGTATGTTTCATTAATTCTGCAAATAAAGGGAATTTAACTGTGTTCGTCAAAATGTTGTTATGTACTTCATAAAATGATCTTCAGAAATGTAATCTGTAAATTTATTTGAAATAATTATAATTTGCTAACCTTTGTATGTTTGCAAATGATAGAATACCACAATTTTTAAAGAATTAATTGGGTCATACAAAAGGCAATGGAGTAGTAGTAGCTGTGAATTGGTTGTCCCATTTTATCTATGAAGAATTGTATAGGTGAAGAGATGGAAAGGATGTCATCAGAGAGAGTCATCTCCAGAAGAGAAGATGAAGAAGTCATGTAGTGAAAGGAATGGGAGATGGGGAATTAAGCAGTAAACAAATAATGTGACATCATTAGAATACATAAAATGTTAAGCGATCTGGTGGAAGTCCCTTAGTTCATTGAGTAGACAAAGTATGTAGTATTTTTTGGAGAATGTGGACATGATTTGCACAGTATGAGAGGCACTAAATGGATTAGAATCTGCTTTGTTGGAGTGAGATTCACATTGATGAGATTGTAGATCCATCAACACAAAAGAATCTTTTCTCTAAGTGTTGGTGGCCTAAATGGTAGTTGGTAGCTACCCGACGAACAAAGAAAACCTTGAAACATTGTTAATATAAGATAATACCATTAGGAGTTCTAGTGTTTTCATGATCAAGTGTGTGTATGTGTGTGTATATATATATGCATATGTACACATACATATTTATATTTATATATGCACACATACACACATATATAAGATATTTTCATGATTTTCATAACTATATGAGAAAGACCATGAAAGCACTAGAACTACATATATGTACACATGACAATATACACACATGGATATATGCTATATCATCTCAGATATAACCAATTTAATTTTAATATTTCTGCCTAATCCACACTAAGAGAAACACAGTTTGGGTAAGTTTTGTAAACGTTTTTATTTTCAAAGAGAATTCACAGTAGTATATGTGGCAGGGGGAAGGCATGTAAGGGGAAAAAAAGCTACATATGGTAATAAGATAAAATAGTATAGTGTAATACACTCTGAATGACAATGGAAAAAAAAGCACAGCATGAAACCTCAAATAGTGAGATAGCAGCCAGGCTCAATCACTAAAAATTACTAAATGTAAAATGTAAAGCAAACTAAGCTCTATGTTCTAAACATTTTCAAATGGATGACTGTCCATGTTTTTCAAAAACAAGTCATATGTAGGACATTTCCTGACATCAGAAGGGCAGCACAGATTCAAAAGGCTGAATATAAAGAATAAATGCCACTAATGGTAACTAGTTTACCTTTAAGTCTATAAGGCTCAGCTTTTAAAAATATAAAGATACAATTTTAGATCTGCTCACTCATTAATCATTTGGGCCATTTTGTAGAAGGAGGTGATTAACAGTTATTTCAAATTTAAAGACTAAAAATAAACTCAGGATATAGGTAAAATATTGAAGGGATTTTCTTGAATAGCACTGTTGCTCAAAACACCCAAACAACCAGACAATATAATTTGTCTTTCTATCATGTGAGGGACTCGATTCTATATAAATGGAGGGTAGTAGTAGAAGTTTGTTATGACCACCAAACAGCACAAAAGACACTTTCTAACAGATATATAGAATGAAGGTAGGAATATGGAACATGAACAAGTGATGATCCTAGCAATTTTACCTATGTTCTTTTTTTTTTTAAATTCTCATGTCAGTGGAATGATGGGAGCTGAGGAGAGTCTTAAGATTCCACCCTCCACGTGGGTTATGTGGGATAGAATCTACTCAATGAGTCAGGGGGCCAGATTCCAAAAAATTAGTGATTTAGCAGATGTAACAAAGGACTTTTCTAAATTCATATGAAATAGTTTGCCTGGGCCAGAGACCTCAAGGCAAACCATGAGAAAAGCACTCAAAAGAATACATTTAACATTAGACTGAGACAGTCTGCAAACAATTGTTAGCTACCTGGCTTGATATGGGATCTTAGAGCTTTTGATTATGCACTTAAAAAGTGTCAAGCAGAGACTTACCAGCCACTACACATCGGCAAATTGACCATGGAGTAATAGAAGAACCTGAAAAAACTGAAAACCAGTGGATAAGTGCTAGAGAACAGCTTAGTGACCGTGACACCAATAAAGACACCCATCAAAGAGTGGAGAAAATCTGTCCATTAAGGATAATGGAGACACGAAGACCAACAGAGAAAAGTAGCACTCTAACCACCAGAGGACATTAGGACTCTTCATTATAAAATGGTCACTTACGACAACTCCACATCTGAGCTAGAATAGGTATGTTTGATTCCTGCATATGAACTCTTGTCTGTGTGTTCCCTACAATCTTAGTCACAAAAATAGCAAGTGCTGGAAGTAACATTTGATCCCAGGCCTCTCCTGGTTCTAAATCTAGCACTAATTCCATGCTATGACAATACTTTTCCAATAATTATATTTTGAGTTGTTTCTGAATCAGTTCAACCAAGCTTCAGGTTTTATCTTGAAGTTTCTTAACAGGTAGCAGAATAGAATTGATTTGATCCGTCTGATTTTCTATTCTCACTTCTTCCACATGGTTGTCACATTTCCCATTCCTTTTGGAACATAAGAATTTTCTCATCTAACAGTCTTAAATCTATAAATACGCACTAGCATTCCAGCTCATGCTTTTCCTATGTTCTACTTCCTTCAAAATAAGTTTTGTTTAGTTTTTCTATGAAATACATTTCCAGCTTTTCAAGAATCACCTGACGTATGTCAATCAAGTTAATAAACAAATCATCCCTATCCCATTGAGGCCTTCATTAGGTTAGAGTTCATCTTAGGTGAGTTAGTCAATATTAGGCATCAATTAGATCTGAACTAGAACTGGATACCTATAATTGAATCAATAAATCAATCACAAATATTTCAATTGGATGTGGTCATGCCCTATGGGGCTTATACAAAACCAGTGAGCTAATTTGTAATTAGGAATTTGATTTTCTGAAAGCAGAGCAGAGAGAACATTCCAGCCAAAATCCTGAGAAGGAGTGACTTGAGGGGGAGGACAAGATTCCCAATGCTTTAGGTTTATTTCATCAGAATTTTTTAAATTATCCATTTCCTAGTAAAAGGTAAGTTCTTTAAAGCTTCTGGTGTTGTCTTATAAGCAGGGTAGTTAATACAGAGTTTTTTAGATAGTAAGTGCATAATAAATATATCTTTAAATTTGATTTTTTATGTCAAGCAATGGTACATAACAAAGAAACTGATGTATTCATTTCAGTTTAATCTTTGCATGTTCTTATTTTGCATGATTTCATTGATTTGGCTGAAGGGAAATCAATTGATAAAAGAGGTCTTGATCAATTCCTTCCCACACAGTACAACTGATTCATTTTCTAAAAATTAAGAATAGCATTTTGAAGGATTTTACCATGTCAAATAATCATAATCTCCAAGCAATTTGAAATGAAAATCTTTCGAATTATAAAAATTTAGCAGTAGAAATCAAATTTATATGATCATAGAATGAAGTATATACCATATTCATCACTTCGTCTCTGTCAGATATTAGAGTTGTCAAGAGGATTCTTTTAGCAGGAGTATACAGAAGTTGAACTTAAAACCCAATAGATTTACTCAACTAGAAAAAGCAATTCTTTTAGACACCTGTGTAACTGACAACAGAATATTACATACAAAAATAATATCAGGGTAGTAATTTGTTCCAGTACCTGCTATAAGTCTAAACTCCAGTGAAAAATGTAAAATCACCATCATCATCCTCATCACCACCATCACCATCACCACCAACAACATTCATTTCATTACAATTTAAGATTTCTTAAAATATGCTTTCTTTATAGCAAACTTATTAAGTACACATTTTCATATTCTGTTGGATTCAAGATCTAATCCATGTGGATTCTCCTTGCTCTATCCATATATACTTTCTCATTTTCTGAAAGTTTTGTTATTGTGGTTATGTACTTTCATAAATATACCATGGATGATTTTTACCCAAAGTGCTAAGAGCCTTCTACTATATTGACATTTCTTAACTTGGGAGCTATGAATGCATTTTTTAGAAAATATTTTGACAACTGTATTTCATAATATGATATTTCTTTTGTAATTCAGTTTTAAAAATTTAATGACATTGTTTGGATGAATCAGTTGTCTTAACCAGACTGCCAAAGGGATCCATCTCTCTCTCTCTCTCTCTGTCTCTCTCTCTCTCTCTCTCTCTCTCTCTCTCTCTCTCTCTCTCTCTCTCTCTCACACACACACACACACACACACACACAAATGATAATAATAATATAATCATCATAACCACTCTAATTTGTTTAAACATTTCAAGGATACTAGCATGCATCCAAGCTTTCATTCCCTCTTCTTTCTGGATCATACACGTCTTGAGGAAATCTTATATCCAACTTTTTGGAGTGCAAATCATCACTGGAAATGCCATAACCCACTTACATACATCATTTATCTTTTCACTGCCCTTTTAGTATCCTGAAAATTTAGATTCATCTGAGATTGTGGAATTCCAAGATTCTCTACCATAAAACCTTATAAGCAGAATATTGATATTGAAAACTAGGATTTTCCTTCTGGGGAAAAGTTAACATTTTTTTAAACTCCCAAACAAATATCATTACCCATTTTTTACTGATAGGAAAACTGAGCCTTGGAGAGGTTAAGTCAATTCCCCATCATAGAGCAAGCAAGTGTCAGAGTCATGACTTATACTCCAAACTCTAGAGTCTATCAGAGATTCCCAAAATGGACAATACTGCCTTCTTGGCATTGGAAGAATCCAGCAGGATCATTAGTAGTCTTAGGTGCAATTGGGGGTCACTGAATAAAAATAAGGGATTGGTGGAAGCATAAGAAAAGAAGATAAGAAAATTTTGAAAAACCATTCATGCATGTTTTATTTGTTGTGTAACAGAAAAGTCATAGTAATTACATTATTTCTAAATAAACACACAAAGGAGAAGTTATAATCAGTGGTCAAGTTCACCACCAGGTCTTAACAAGCAAGTGATGACAGGTGAGGATGCTGGGCATTGTTGGGAAGTCTAGTATGAATTGGCAGAAATGTGTGTGAGTAATGACTTGTTTACAATGTGATATTATACCATTACAATATTGTGTCATCAAAATTTCAATGCAGGAAAACGCCACAAATTTACAATAACTACTTAATTTAAGATCTGTCACTTTTAAAGATATATATTATATATTTTTTGAAATGATGCAAATTAAAGAAAAACTACTAAAGTTTTAAAGAAAGTAGATTTCAAGGTGGGGCACTAATTTTTTTTTTGAAAAGGGGGTGGCAAGCCAAATAAGTTTGGGAACCTCTGGTCTAAATCAACACTCTTTCTGCATGATCCAAGATTCCTCTACCCCAGTCCCAGTGCAAATCTGGAAATTATGACTTTGCTGTTTCAAATATCTTTCTTTTCCCCAGTGGAGATGGTTTTCAAATAAGAATGTGCTCTTACAATATTTTAAGCATATAGAAGTTGAAGTTGTGCAATAGTTTAGAATGTCTGTAGTCAATCAGAATATATAATAATAATCAAACATATTAACAGAGCTCTTTTTGGTTTACAAAGAACTTTGCATACCTTATTTTTAATCCTCACAAAAAAAGCACTGTGAAGTGGGTATTAACGGTTGTTCCCATTTTAAAGTTAACTTAGCCTGAGAGATATTAATAGGTTTGCCAAGGCAAAGACAACTAATAAGTTATCTGAGGCAGACTTTGACCACAGGTTTTATAGATTCTAGGCTAATATGCTACCCACTTTGCCATTTGCCTCATGATTAGTTGAATGGCATGTTCCTATAGTCCAAGTCGAGAATGTCAATGTCATTTATTGGTTCTCATTTCCAGAAGTCAACAAGTTAGAGTGAATTGGTGTAAAAAGTCATTATGGAACAAAAAGCAAAAAACTATTAAGCTTCACATCCCAAGACATCCTTGTGTGACATCAAACAGTAGGCCATCAATCAATCGACAGATGTCTGTTAAGCTTTTACTAGGTGGCAGACACATGCTAGGTGCTATGAATATGTGGACAAGAATAAACCTGTCTACTCATGAAGAGCTTATATTCAAAGAGCTTATATTCAAATGTACGCTGCTGGGGAGTCCAAAAGTAAAATAAAGTTTTCAAAATTGTGTCTGGTATTTTTGAACACCACAGACTTATTAATATAAGCATATACATGTTTTTTCAAACACATATATTTGTTTCTTTAAAAAGTCTCCACATAATTCTAAAGAAAACTTTTTGAAAAGTCTTCCTAGTAATATCAGTGATGAATCATTCTTTAGGAATCAAAGGTCAGATCAATTCCTGTTCTATATTTAATTATAAATGGTGTGTCCCATATTTTATTGTGGCAGTAATATTACCTTCACTTTAACTCAGTATATATACAAATATTAAATGGGAATATAGTGATATATGTAAAAAAGATTAAAATAAATGAACACAGTTGCATACATGATACATTTTCCTACATATACCACTACTGAACTTTTACATATCTAGGATAAAGCTCAAAGAAAATGTCATATTTTCAGATCAAAAAAATTCAAAGTTGTTTCCTGTACTAAGAACATTAATTTAACTACATCCTTTCTTTTTTTTTTTTTTGAAGCAATAAATAAAGAGAAAATTGACAAGGGAAATTTTAGGAACAATATCTTATATTTTATCTGAACATTTTCCACACTGTTGAATTAAAAAAAACAAAACAAAACAGTGTTTCTCTCCTAGGCTAGCTAGATGAGAAGCAGAAGTTAAATAAAGGAATATGTAGAGGCACATGTCAATTTAGCATAAACTTATTGGAATCAGGAATTCAAGATTAGTTGTTAGACTCAAATGCTAAGTAGTTCTTTCCACTTCAACATTGTATATGCACAGTTGACATTTTAGCCTTAAATTTTGCAGTAGGCATTTTAATTACCCCAGTTGTTAGCACAATCTCTTGCAATGGTTTTGTACTGTTTTAGATAGATGGTGTGTTTATTTAGTTGTATGCATTGTATTATCCTAAAAGTAAGCACTTAATAAATTTTCGCTGTTTAATTGAATTCAAATGAAGATTGTGAGGGGCATGCATTTCAGCCTATTAAAATCAAATCCATAAAACAAGTAGTTATTGATGAACTCCTTCTGAGAAGAACCCTTGGATTAATCTTTATTTACAGTCCATGGGAAAATACATGTTGTAAATTAATAAGACGGACACATTCAGGCCATCTTCCCATCATGTTTGTATCACCAATCTAAGCTACACTCTGCCTCCAATCTTGTCCTACTCCTACCCTGAGGCTATATTCTCTTGAATGGTACAAGTTCACCATAGCTTTTAAGGTCCAGACATATTCTATTACAATTCATCATCTTCCTACCATGTAACCCTTCAATCTCCAATTCACTGACCTCTCCAACTCTTTCTAGGAACAGCAATCAAACCGGTACCAACATTCCTAGAAGTGGCATATGATTCCTTGTTCTATGTCTTCATTTACCACTCTTGGGACTTCCTAGACTAAAACACCTTTCCTTGGTGAGAGGCCCCCACTCATCTATGAAGTTTCTTTCCCATTAAAATGTACACTCCTTAAGGATAGGGCTTGTTTTCCTTTTTAAATTTGTATCTGACTCATTTGACTTTGTGTCTAAAAAAAAATAAACAGTAAATATTTGAGTTTTTTAATTGATTTAAAAAGTATGATACGCACAAAGAATCAAACTTAGAAATAATTTAATCTAAACTATGGTTCTAGGTAGCTTTTATCCAGATGACAATGAAAGGAACGAATTGACCAGATTATCTTGGGAGAAATGAGTTAAAATCCAACTAATGGTAATGATTTCCTTTTATTCTGTATAGAGAGTATTTGGGGAAGCTAACAGGGTAAGGAGAAAGACTATTAGATTATGAAGATCTGGATTCTACCACTTTTTAGCTCTATGAGCTTAAGTAGGTCAGCAAATCTCTCTATTACTGTAGTTTCTTCATCTGTAGATAAGAAAAAAAAAAACACTCTTTCCCTCACAGGGTACTCTGAGGAAAAATAAAAAAAAACATTTTGTAAAACTTTAAAAGTACTGCATCAGTGTCAGCTACTAGTAGAGCAGTAAATTAAATAGTAAACCGATAATGCAGTTGAACTACTTATATTCAAGACTCTATGTTGCATACATCCAAAAAAAATACATTGTCATCTATTAAGCCAGGGATTCCAAAAAATAAATCACAAAAATCTTTATTTATTTTTAAGTGGGCCATAAAATACCTGCTCACAGAATATTGTACCCTTTACTCACTTCTTTGATCCCCTCCACTTTTAAATAAACATCAAAAAATCTTGCAAACTACATTCATGTACTATTCAAACAAATCAGAATAGTTTTTACAATAAGCTAAGTCTTGATTAGTGTGAATAATCAATAACCTGAAGTGGTCACATTATTCAAATTCACACTACATATTTCCATTGGGCTGAAACTAATTGCTATATTTTGCATAATTATAACATTGAGAAATGCAAATTCAAATACATACAACCACTTCAGGGAATTAATTATTTGCACTAACCAGGACTTAGCTGTATTATAAACTCTTTTCAGCTTCTGAAGTCAGAGAACAGGATTTGGCATTTAATGATTTAAGGCTATTTCAACCCCTACCTCTAATAACTGAAGTTAAGAAAGAACAAAGATTTGTCTCCTATATCTATAAAAAAAAAAAAAAAGAAAACCTTCTCCTGAAAAAAATTGAGTTTTCTTAATATGAAAGCAAAGAAGGCTAAGTATACCTATCCCTTCTCATGAACCAGAAGTAAGGAAAAGTTTTTTTTTTTTTTTTAAGTTTCTTGGGTGTGCTAAGGGAAGTCTCTTACAGACAGTTGACTCTAATGCAGAATTACCTCTCCTCACTCTCAGTTTTATTTTTTTATTGCAGTCTAGCTTTTCTTAATGTTAGAATCATAGACGGCGCTAAAAAATGACTTCATGGGTCATCTAACTCACCTAGTCAGTTCATTTTATCAATTAGGAAACTCTAGTGCCAATGTGACATTCATAGTGTCTACAGTGGCTATGAATATCCCAGCACAGTTCTGAATTGCAAAATATAACAGACTCTCCACATGGAGGACAGAACCAAACATTTATTCAAACACATGAAAGCTGAATCCCAACACCAGAAAATCAAATCCATCATAACAATGAAAAAATCCATCATAGTAACCAAGAAGTCTTTACATATTATCAGGGCTTCCCACAAACATATTCCCCTGAGCAAAATCCCCTTCTCTCACCCACAGCCAGATGCCTGCTTTCTCTGTCCTTCCCAGCTCTGACTAGTCTGACCCACTTCCTCTCGGATCTGCTCCAGTCCTGCCTGGTCCTGTTCCACCATTCTTGCTCTACCCATTCTTATTCCACTCATTCAGGAAGCTCCTTCCACCACTGGCTTCCTGTGACTCAAACTCATGTGACTTAAGCAGGTCATACAGGCCTATTAATGAATGGGAAAAATCTTCACATTCCATTAAACATACATTAATTCCATTAAAAATGCATTAACAGTATAGAAATTAAGGCCCAGAGAGTTTACATGATTTGTCCAAAATCATGTAGGAATTTAAAGGCAAAGAATTTGAATCTAGGACATTTTAATCCAAATATAGTGCTATTTCTTTAGACTTTTCCCTTTCTTCTTTCAGTTAGATTCATTGATGGATAGACTGTCTAGACCCTGGAAATCATCTACTTCACTCCGGCCATATACTTCCAATATCATCATAGTAAAAATGAGTATCAAATCAGATAGTATATTAGTGGTAGATGTCGGCCTTGAATCTAGGTCTTCTGATGTCACATCCAGTGTTCTTTGTTCTCTTATTCAACAGAAATTGGAAATTCATAGTTTATTTAAATTTTCAAGCCTTTCAAATAATTATTTTTAATAAGTAAATTAACCCTGAATAATCTGGAACTTGTGAATTATGATTTTTGATTAGGAGAAATGTTTAGTGAATTATTATTTTCCGATAGTGAAGAGTTACAAAATTATAGAACTAACCTATTATCCCTAGGTAAATGGTATATCCCTGAGCTACTTAATATATTCATCAACTAGGAAAAGTTGTAATATAATCATTAGACTTATCCAGTTTCCTAGTTCTTTTCATATTTTCATCCCCAAATGATCTCTCCTATACTTTTTCTTACTCTTTCTATATGCTCTTTAATTCACTTCCTCCTGTCAATCATATCTAGTTTCCTTCTATTCTTTCTTTGGTTTCCATATTTTTTATTGTTTACTCCCTAAATTGAGGAGAAGGGTTTTGATGAATGTCTCAGCCTCTACTTCCTCAAGTAAAATCATTATTTTAATATGGAAAAATCAGTAACTTAACTAGAAAACAAATAAAAGGAGATGAACATGTTTTCAAAATCATGATGATAATCCTTTTTTTCTGAGTTACCTTGAAACCACTTGACTTTCCCTCAGGCTGGAAGCAATTTAGTAGACCCTGATTTATTTTTCACTATCTTGGATAGCAGTTCTATTCCTCTGCAAAGGACCTTTGGATTTAAACTTGAATATTAAGGGAGAGAATCATTTGTATGTCCTAACTATTCAGATATTTAACTTTATGATCCTTTCAATTATCCCTCTACAACATATCATTAATGCCCTTCTCTCTACTCACACACTAATTCAGACTCTGAGGACTAACCTTTTACTCATGCAATAGTCCCCTTATTAGTGTTCTTGTTTCTAATCTCTCCCCTTTTCAATCCATACTAAACAAAGTTATCAAAGTGGTATTTGTTAGGCAGAAGTGTGACTTTTTCATTTTCCTGTTCAAAAAACTTCAGTGGATTTTTATTGTCTCTAAAATAGAAAAATAAAATGATGTCTCAGAAATTTAAGATGCAATACAATTTAATTCCAATTTATCTTTATAGACTGCTTGTGCATGTGTATTCATCTTTTGTTGCTGAAGACCATGCCATCAGAGAAACAATGACAAGACTTGCACTTGACCTTGTTTTGAGTGAGGGAGGGCTGTGTAGGTTACCAGCCTCACTTGCTCTCCAGAGCCATCTGAATCCAGTGACCAGATATTCATCAGGATGACTGAAGATTACACAGGATGAGGTAATTGGGGTTAAGTGACTTGCCCAAGGTCACACAGTTAGTGAGTGTCAAGTGTCTGAGGTGAGATTTGAACTTAGGTCCTTGTGACTCCTGCACCGGTGCTCTATCTACTGGTGCTCTATGTACCATCTAGCTGCCCACTTTAGACTGCTTATGCATTATGACTTAACTCCTCACACAGTCTGAGATTTCACCCTGAGAACTGCATTTCACTGGTGATATCATTCTTTGCAAGGGTTGGCCTTTGTTTCTGGGATCCTCCCCTTCTTGTTTCTTCCCTTCTTAGAATCCCTGGTTCCCTTACAGATTCACCTTCTTCAAAAGAACATAGCTAATACCCTTATTTGTTTGTTCTCCAATTACAGTACTTTGTATTCATTCTGTGATTTTCGAAATATATGAAATTTCCTCCAATAGAATGAAAGCTCCATGAAGGCAGGGAATATTTCAAATTTATGTACTTTTTCCTAGCCCCCAAGCAAAGTATTTGGCAAATAATAGAATTTTTTTTTAAAAAAAAGTAAGGTTGTTAAAGTGATATAAATTAAATTGAAGCACTTGGCTTATGAGGATTTCTCATAACATTTTCTCAAATTGGAACTCTTTTTGTGAAAGCATTTTCAAGTATGTGCCATTAAAGACCTGATGGAAATGAATGTGATTTTTTTGTTTTTTTCTTATTTTCCATTTTGGATGATTATGCCCTTTTGTGACTATAAGGGACTATCTTTTTCTCAATTACTTATTGTTCATTCATCTCCAATTGAGTAAATTCTTAACCTTCTTCAGGTGTTAAAATTTTCTACCTGATCTCCCAACCCTTCTGCATTCCATAAAACCCTCACTGTTCCAGCCCTCCCCCTCCCTAAGCCTTCTTTTCCATAATTTTATTTATTTCAGTCTTGAAGGTCTACTTAGAAATACATGGATGCTAGATAGAAGACAAAAACGTCAGCTTTTTAAAATTAAATGTATATACTCAGTTGCTGGGGAAGGGATTTTGTTCTTAATCTCCTATGCTACACATAGTAATCAAAAACCAAAAAAAAAATTGCAAGCTGCATTTTATATATAACTAGAACAATGGATTCAGAAAGGAGGCATGTATTTAAACAACTTTTTGTTTAGGGGAGTTGATTTTTTTTTCTCCTACGTATAATAGATGTTTAGATGAATTGATTAGCTATTTTAGAGTCATATTACTATAGACACCCTGACAAACCTAATTCAACTAATTATGTGTGAAACAAAAATGTGTTTAAGCACTTTAAAGAATGCATATTTCTGGGGGAGGGGGTAGGAAAGAGCCAGGATGGTGGAGAAAAGTGAGGAAGTTGCCTTTCTCCCCAGTTTCTCTCAGAAACAATATTAAATCAGGTCTCTAAAAGGATTTTAGAGTTATAGAATCCATAAAAGATGTAGTGAAATAGTTTTTCTAGTCCAAGGTAACTTATAAGAACTTTAGGAAAGGTCTGTCTCACTTTGGTAAAAGGAGAGCATAGCCCAGCACAGGGGGTATCTGGGCAAGTCAGTGGAAGGCTCTTAGTCACAGCATAGATAAATAAATGAGGCCTCTAAGTTCTGCCTCAGCAGGTCAGCTTCACAGTAGGCCAGCTGTGAGACCTCCAACCCAGCATAGAAGGCAAACTGCCAGCCCCAGAAGCCAGGGCACAACAGGCATGACTAGACTAAACCACCCTAACATAGTGGGCAAACCATCAAACTTAGAGGCCTCAGTGGAGAAAACCAGTGACCAGAACTGTTGTCCTCAAATCAAGAAGCTTGGGACAGTGCCCCCTACAGCCAAAGTTTTAAAATGAGCACAAAAAAAAAGAAAAAAAAAACAACTCTGACCATAGAAAGGTACTATGGTGACAGGCAAGATAAAAACATAAACTCAGAAGAGGTCAACAATGTCAAAATGCTTGCATGGAAAGTTGCAAAGGGGAATATGAATTGTTCCCAAGTCCAAAAGTCCTCTTGGAAGACCTTAAAAAGGATTTTAAAAATCAAGTAAAAGAGGTAGAAGAAAAACTAGGAAAATAAATTTGAGTTATTCAAGACAATTATGAAAAAAAGAGTCAGCAGCCTAGAAAAGGAAGCACAAAAATTGATTGAAGTAAACAACTCCTTAAAAATAGTATTGGCCAAATGGAGAAGGAGGTATAAAAGCTAACTGAAGAAAACAATTCCTTAAAAATTAGAATTGGGCAAGTAGAATTCAGTGACTTTATGAGACACCAAGAATCAGTCAAACAAAATCAAAAGAATGAAAAAAATAGAAAAAAATATAAAATACCTCAATGGAAAAACAATTGGAGAATTATTGAACTACCTGAAAGCTATGATAAAAAAAAGAATCTGGACACCTTCTTTCAAAAAAATCATCAAAGAAAACTGCCCTGGTATCTTAGAACCAGAGGCAATGAAAGAATCCACTGATCACCTCCTGAAAGAGAACCCAAAACAAAAATTCCAAAGAGTATTTATAGCCAGATTCCAGAGCTATCTGGTCCCTCTTTGAGTCAAATCTGATGGGAATAGGATCTAACAAGGCCCACCCTCTTCCCTTCTTTCCCTACACTGCAATAGGTCTCTGTGTTTCTTCCTGTGAGGTAATTAGTACTATTCAACCACATCCTTTCATTTTCTCCTAGAACAATTTTTTAACCCTTTAAATAATGTTTATCATCACAACAAATTGAATTTATTCCCAAGACCTCTGTCTCTGTATACCCCTTCCAAATACCACAATAAAGATACAGCTCTTAAGAGTTGCAAGTATCATCTTTCCATGGAGGGATGTAAACACTTTAACCTTATTGAATAGTATCTTTTTTTTTGTTTACTTTTTTATGCTTCTCTTTTATTTGAAGATCCAATTTTCTTTTCACTTCTGTTGTTTTTTTTTTCTTTTCTTTTTATCAGGAATGATTAAAAGTCCCCTATATCCTTGAATATCCATCTTTCCCCCTGAAAGATTATACTCAATTTTTCTGAATACTTGATCCTTAGTTGTAATTCAATCTCCTCTGTCTCCTGGAATATAGTATTCCAGACTCTGTGATGCTTGCAAGTAGAAGCTGCTAAATCCTGTGTAATCCTGATTGTGCATCTATGATACCTAAATTGTTTCTTTCTGGCTACTTGCATTATTTTCTCCTTGACCTGATAATTCTGCCATTTGACTGATATTCCTTGGAATCTTCACTTTTGAGTCTTTTTTGGGAAGTCATCAATGGACTCATTCAATGACTATTTTACTTTCTATTTCTAGGACCTCAGGGCAGCTTTCCTTGATAATTTCTTGAAAGATGGTATCCAAGATTTTTTTTTTTTAATCATAGTTTTCAGATAGACCAAAAATTCTTAAATTATCTTTCCTGGATCTGCTCTCCAGGTCAGTTGTTTTTTCCAATGAGGTATTTTGCATTTTCTTCTATTTTTTCATGCATTTGATTTTGTTTGACTAATCCTTGACATCTTATAGAGACATTAGCTGCAAATTTTTAAGGAATTGTTTTCTTCACTTAATTTTTGTATCTCTTTTTCTATTTTAAATTGAAGGAGGTCTCTTCAGTGAGTTTTTGTGCCTTATTTTCCATTTGGCCAATTGTACTTTTTAAGGAGTTATTTTATTCAGTGGATATTTTTTTCCAATTTGGCCAATTGTATTTTTTAAGGGATTGTTATCTTCATTCAATTTTTGTCTTCCCTTTTCCAAGCTGTTGACTCTCTTTTGTAGATCTCTTATTTCTTTTTCCAATTTTTCTTCTACCTATATTATTTGATTTTGAAAATCCTTCTTGTGCTGTTTCAAGAAGATTATGTGGGCTTGAGATCAGTTCATATTCACTGTTGAGGTTTTGGATAGGGGTGTATTGACAATGTTATTGTCTTCTAAGTTTGTGTTTTAATCTTCCCCATCTCAATAGAAATAGTCAGTGTTTTTTGTCTTTTACTCATTTTGTTTGCTTATTTTGTGGCTTTTAAAGGTGAATTCTCTGACTGGAGCACAGGGGGCTCTGTCCCAAGCTTATTTTGTAGAGGCTCAGGAACCTGGTCAATAATTGTGTTGCCGGGGGCCTCAGGTGTCAATCATTAGAGGTTGTAGGTGTCTGACAGCTTACCTAACACTGAGTTAGGGTCCTAGTGGTGGTATCTGGTGTGTGTTGAGGACAAGTGAGGATTTTCCGCATTTCTCCAGGGCTTTGCTGAATCACTGAGAAGCCACTGCTGGAAGATGCCTACCTGTCTGGGGCTGTTCCAGTGTATGTGCTGGTTTCCCAAGCTGGACTCTGCTGGTTCCCATGACTGTGGTAAGACATGTGGACAGGGGAGTATGGCAGTCCTGTTGTTGGCTTTTCCTTGCTCTACCACTATAAGACAAAGAATCTCCTGCTCGTTTGTTGAGGTATAACCTGCTGCTGGATTACTGAAATGCTTCCTGTCCTGGACTGCACTCCCCTTTTACCTAAGTGATATGGACCTTATTTGCTAATTCTCTAAAAGTCCTGGATCAAAGACTGGTCCACCTCATCTTTCTGCTGGTTCTTCTATTGCAGGATCAGTTCTGGGGTGCAGTTGCATGGCTGTTCAGGGATGAGAAGAAGAGGACATCAACATACTGCTTACTTTGGTTCCCAGAAATCTGTCTCAGGCTCACACATGTCTAAGTCTGGGAAATAATTTTTACAGCAAGTGTTTCTGATAAAACCATCATTTTTAAAACATATAGAGAACTGCTTCAAATTTATGAGAATACAAGTCCTTCCCCATTTCATAAATGGTCAGATATGAATAGGCAGCTTTCAGATGAAGGAACCAAAGCTATCTATATAGGCATGTAAAAATGTTATAAATCACTATTGAGGAGAGAAATGAAAATTAAAACAACTCTGAGGTACCACCTCGCACCTATAAGACTGACTAACATGACAGAAAAAGAAAATGATAAATGTTGGGAGAGGATATGCAAAAAGAATGGGATACTAAATCTACTCTTAGTGAAGTTGTGAACTGATCCAATCACTCTGGACAGCAATTTGGAACTACACCCGAAGGGCAATCAAATTGTACATACCCTATGATCCGACAATACTACTAATGTGTTTGTGTCTCAAAGAGACTAGAAAAAAGGGAGAAAGATCTACCTGCATGTACAAAAATATTTACAGTAGCACTTTTTGTGGTGGCAAAGAATTGGAAAGTGAGGGGATTCCCATCAATGGGGGAATGAATGACTGAACAGCTTGTGGTATATAAATATAATGGAATATTATTTTGCTATAAGAAATGATGAGCAGGTAGATTTCAGGAAAACCTGGAAAAACATATGACCTGATGCTTAGTGAATTGAGCAGAAGCAGGAGAACACTGTACACAGTAAAAGCAACATTGTGTGATTATCAACTAAGATCAACTTAGCTCTTCTCAGCAATAAAATGATCCATGACAATTCCAAAACTCTCATGATGGAAAATGCTATTCCCATCTGGAGAAAGAACTGTGGAGTCTTAATGCAAATTGAAACATGTATTTTCACTTTTTTGTGGTTTTTTCCTTTTGTTCTGATTTTCTTTTTCACAACATGACTAATGTGGAAATATGTTTACATGACTACACACATTTAACCTATATCCCAGATTACTTGCCTTCTTGGGGCGGTGGGATATGAACAAAAAAATTGAAACTCAAAATCTTATAAAAATCAACACTGAAAACTATCTTTACATGTAATTTGAAAATATAAAATACTATTTACCCCAAAAAAAGAATGTATATACCACAGTTACAGAGATGCACATGAGGACAAATCTTCCTTTTCTTTTGTAAGTAAAATAATCTCAAAAAAAGCTAGATAAAAATGCTTTTTCCTAAGTATATGTGTTTCATTGTGTGTTCAATGAAATAGCTTCATATGGCATACCCTCTGTGGAGTAGTCAACTACTACAATTTTATGTGATTGTTAGGATTCTAAAAATAAGTGTTTTTTAAAATGCTCAGAAAGACAGCAGCACAAAAGAAGTTGGAAATGATTTGTACCACCAATTATTATAAGAACACCAAAATAACTCCTTTTTAAAGAGAAAAACTAGGATAGAAAAATTTTTCCTTAACACTCTGATATAGTACATGTGCATTTTTTAAGGAGTATTGTGATATCCAAATATCTTTTGTGTGTTTTGATGCACCCATATGAAAATTTAGATAGATTGGTTAGGTAGACAGATAGATAGATAAACAGACAGAAAGAGAGAGAGAGAGAGAGAGAGAGAGAGAGAGAGAGAGAGAGAGAGAGAGAGAGAGAGAGAGAGATATGGAGGGAGTGAGAGAGAGACAGAGAAAGAAAAAGAAAGAAAGAAAGAAAGGAAGGAAGGAAGGAAGGAAGGAAGGAAGGAAGGAAGGAAGGAAGGAAGGAAGGAAGGAAGGAAAGAAGGAAGGAAGGAAGGATGGAAGGAACGAAGATAGAACCCAAAGACAAAATATAACATTTATTACACACAGTGCACTTGGAATCATACTAAGCGCTGGGGATACAGAAAGTAAGACATCAAGATGTTGTCTATTTTAATTGAGCTTTTTTTCTAATGCAGGAAGACAGAATATTAAAGGAACCTGGAGAACACGGGATGGAGTAGAAAAAGTAAATGAGCAAGGCAAGTGTGGAGGCAGAGTAGCTGTGGAAAGTTTTCTCCTCAGTCTATTAATAATTGATAAAAGATGAGAAAAGGTCAGAGTAGGAATGGTATAGAATGCAAGCTGGATAAACAAAGTGGGAATGTTTGATTATTTGTTTCCTGTGTTTATATCTGTATTGCATGACAATAAAACTGAGAATGACAAGTAGAGTCAGACAGCAGGGAATTTATTTCAAAATATTAACTAATATGTAATAAGCTAAACATGATAAACATTTTCCCTCTAAAATAATTGCTGAGGTCATAGATATTCCACTTTATGCTAGTCAATAAATATAATTTGAATCTCAAAAATTCAAGGTTATATTCCTACTAGAATATTAATCTGTGAATATATTCCTAATGGTTTTTAGAAATATATATGCATATATACTTAAAGATACATATGTATATTTTATGTGTGTGTATATATGTGTATATATATATATATATACATATATACACATACTAAGAATACTAAAACTTTTAGGTTTGAATTACTAAATTAATTCTTTGGAAAGGAATTAAATCATAGCCACCATAGCTATATCATAGCATATACCATACCATAGGTGGTAGAATAGCACAGTTAGAAAATTTTAGTCAAAAAAGTTATAAATCCATTAATAAATTAGAAATTAATATAAATAAATACCTTTGAACACTGCTATTTTTTCTGAATACTAATATTTTTAATAAATTACTAAATTTACCCTAATTGTGTTGAATTAACAAAAAAAGTATTAAATAAAAATTGATTCTAGAAAGTTTGTTTTTCCAATATAAAGGTAGAAATTTGCTTTCTCCATCATGCTCCCTCCACAAATATTTATTAAAAGCCTGCTATGTCTTAAATTCATAGGGAAAGACAATTATTAGTGTTGCTTGCTGAAGCAATCAATGCAAACCCCTTTGAAATTAACGTGAATCCATTAAATACCAGTTTTTGAGATCCAGTCTTTGACCTAGTGCTGAAAGTACCTCACCACCTTGGAAACAGTGAAAACTTACAGAACTCCTAGAACTAGCTCTGAAAAGCACAGCATGAAAAACCAAAATCTTAGGACAATGTCCTTTCCACCCAAGGAAGAAAGCCCAATTTTAACATAAAGTTAAAAGTTAGAATGTCACTTGATTTAGCAGCTTTTATTTTAAAAGATTGAAGGCTTCGGAATATGAAATTCTGGAAGGCAAAAGAAATGATTACAACCATAAATAACCTACTCTGTAAAACTGAGTATAATCCTTGAGGGTAAGAAATGGGTATTTAATGAAATAGAGAACTTCAAGCATTACTGACTAAAATATCAGAGCTGAATAGAAAATTATACTTCCAGATACAAGACTCACGAGAAGAATAAAAAGGGAATGCATAAGGGATTCAGTAAATTCAAATTGTTTACATCGGTAAAAGAGAAAATGATAATAGTAGCTCCTAAGAACTCTATCATTAGGGAATTTAAAAGTAGTATGCAGAAACATGAATATATATGAAAATATTTGTGCTGAATGATTTAAAAAAGAGAGATTAAAAAAAGCAATGAGAAAAAAGGGAAAAGAATAGGAAAAATTTTCTTACATGAGACAAGTATGAAAAGAAGAACTTTTTCAGTGTAGAGGAAAATGGGGATTGGAGGGTACTTGGTAATTCTTAAACTTTACTCTCATAAGAACCGGCTAAAAGTGGGAATAACATACACATTAGTTGGGTATAGTAATCTTTCTTGACCTCTAGTGAAGAGTCTGAAAGAAGAGGAAGGAGAGACTGATTGAAGGAAGCACAGATTAATGGAGGCAGTTATCAGAAGCAAAACAGATTTTTGATAAGAAACAGGGTAAAAAGAAAGGGAAGGAAGAGCAGGAGAAAAATAAGATGGTAGGAATACATATTAATCATAACTGTGAATGTGAAGAGGACAAACTGACACAAAATGGAAGCAGATGGCATAATAGATTAAAAATAAATCCATCACTATGTTGTATACCAGACAAATACTTAAAACAGAGAAACACATAATAAGAATAAGAGGCTAGAACAGAATCTATTATGTTTCAGCTGAGGTAAAAAAGGCTGGGGCAGCAATCATGATCTCACATAAATCAAATGTAAAATAACCGAACCTGAAAACTATAAGCAGGGAAACTACATATGGCTAAAAATTATTACAGAAAAATGAAATAATATAAGTACTAAACACACATGCACCAAATAGTAGAGGATCCAAATTCTTAATGGGAATGTTAAATGAATTAGAGGAGGAAGTGGACAATAAAATTATACTTGAATATGCTCTCATATCTATATAACTATATATAACTATATATAACTATATATATATATATATATATATATATATATATATATATATATACACATGAACTTTTGTTTATTTCTGCTATTCTACATTCTCTCTGAGCAATATTATGTCTTTTTCTGTGGAGGAAATTTGGAAAGCTAAAAGTTTTCTGAAATATTTCACCCCCTTCCTAGAATTCTCTTGACTTTCAGCATCCTTGATGAAAAGACCAGAGTTAAGTTAAAAATTTTATTTTCAAATATTTTAAAAAATCAAGAGAAGCATAAAAGGTAAACATACAAGAGAAGACTTAAGTGATTCAATAAGGTTAAACTGTTTATATCTTTACACAGCAGGATGATACATGTAAAAGTACTTTATCATTCTTAGTGCAATTAGAAGTATATGGAGACAGAGAGTGTAAGTATAAGTGGACTTTGACGTAATGACATCCAAATATACAAAACGGATAATTTTGATGATATTAAATTATAAAGGACTGGCACAAAGAAAATCATTAAAATCAAGATTAGAAGTTGTAACAACAATGCAATATCCACAGCGGCCAGTATGGAATTTCCAGGGCAAATTCATAAAATACAAACTCTCTTACTCAAAGATGAAACCAAAATACATATTCAGATACCAGAAAGCCAATTCTACCATGGTAACAATGAAGTTTGTACACATTTCCAATACATGGAGTACCACCATCCCCAAGACTTCCCTCTATTAGGCCTCCCCACAAACAGGCTCCCTTAGGCAAAATTACTCCCTCTCTCACTAATACTAGTTGCTCTGCCTCAGCTCTGCCTTGGTCTCTCTCAGCTCTGCCTCATTCTATCTCAGTTTTACCCTTCCTGATCCACCTGTCTGGCAAGTTTCTGCCACCATCAGCTTCATGTGACTCAAACTGTGAACTGGACCAAAACTCAAAGGAGGTCACATCAGCCCATTAAGGGCAGGGAAGATCTTCAAATTCACTTACTATTACATTTGGTCCCAAGATCTTTTCTGTCCATTAATAGGTAAATGGGAGTTTAGGGGTAACTCTTACTGACATAACTTCACAACAATAGTTGTGGGTAACACAAAATAAACACATAAAACAATATCTCAGGGTGTAAGTTTGATCACAAGCATCCCATCATTACCCCCTCAAAAGAATAAGGCCCCAAATCCCTTGAAATAAGTGAAAATCTCTTCTTCTATAACTACTTTCTACTGAGATTGGACATAGAGCTGTCCCTTCCTCGCAAGGTCTCATCCAAGGGGTCAGTTCTTCAGCCAATATATGGAGCTTGGCCAGTGCCAGGTCCAGGGGTAACGTATCAGAGTCTTGGAAGAGGGTAACATCCAGCTTAAGCATTCAGTCACCTACAAGTGGGGGGCACTATGCCCATAGGAGACAAATATACCAAACAGGTTAGACAAACAAACAAAGGCCAAAAGGAGTAAGGAGAATAACCAGAAGCAGGGTAAATATAGTGTCAGCTGTGCTTCTGGAGTCCATAAACCCAGTGGAACTGCATTAATTCTTATCTTCCTTATTTCAGGGTTTCTCTATATACGAGAAGCCTCTACCATAGTATCTATTAAGGCCCTAATTATAGTAGTTGATTCATTTTTCCATTATATGGTTAAACTGAGATAGGGTCTGTAATCCCATCTGTGTACTTTAATCTGAGCTGGGGTTTCAAAAATTTCCTATTCTCCCTGCAGGTATGACAAACTTGGATACAATGATTCAGGAGGATCCATAGGAGAAATTCTTATTTCCCTATTCAGTCTAATTAAGACCCTTTTCCCAGTACATCTTACATAGTTTATTAGTTGGAATATCATTTATTCTCCAAAATCTATCCCTGCTCTTAATAAAGCAATAAATAATTCTTTCCTTATTAATCTATTCTGACTTTGTATCCATTGGCTATTTACTCTTCTCTCTAGAGGAAATTTATCTTTTCCTTATTTCCCGAACTCACTCAACTGTGAAATCTTATCTAGCACCTCCAAAAGGGAGTACCTTATTTCCCCAATTAGTAGAGTTAGAATTAGGTGATTATAAACAGGAAGAGCATTCCTCACTATTATATTTCTATGAGAAACTAAGGGAGTGCTATAAACATGGGTGTCTTCAACCACTAATGCAGGTTTTATTACCTCTTCCTTTAACTTTCTCATATAGTCTCTAAGTAAATACCACGGTCTATCTTCACTAGGGCACATTTAGTCAGTGGGATACGACTTATTGCACCTCCCAGCAGCTAAAGCTAACAGGTTAGTTCCATTGTCACTTTCACAAATATGATAATCTCTAAAAACTTGCTATACAAAAGGATTGTGACTAATACCTATGAATTTCAAACAATCTATGTTGCCAATCCGTACTCCTTTGGCCACTTCATCACTAATTCTCACCACCCAAGATACTAATGATTCTCCTATTTTGGGGGTAAATTAACTTAAAATATCAGTGACCTCATAACTGAGTATAATACTTCCTTAAAAACTGTGTAGCCCTCCCTTGTTCTCCTGCTTTCTTCATTGTATTGGATGTGTGCCTGCATTTTTCATTTTCCTCCCATAGGTCTTCCTCCCAGGTGTCTGGGCCTCAACTAGGCCTTGAAGATGCAAGGGTTGTATTCAATTTCCTGTTGTTAACTTTCCATTTTCTTTCTTTTTTTTTTTTTGAGCCACTCTCACAACTCTCTTTTCTGTTACTACCTGATACTTTTTAACTTGCTCTTCTACAGGAAAGTACAGATGCTGTAGTATAGTAAATTTCCTGTGCAAATTGGCTAACTCCTTTTTCAGTTGAAACTTTCCTCCAGCAATTTGTCCCTACTTTTACATATACTACAATAGCTTGTTAACAATGCCCATTCTCTTCTACATACTCCTACCATTTCTTTTCCTGGTTCTATTGGTATTCCTTGCAAGCATCTTTATAAATCTGGATTCTCCCTTCTGTAGCCTCACAAAGTTCTGTGCTTCTAGCCCGTTCTCTTTCCATTAATGTAAATCCTTCATCCCAAGATATACATTTCCTTCCCTAGAGCTTTCCTGTCTCCTAGAAGAGGTTTTATATTTAGCAATCCCATCCCTTTAGCCATTTGTTACACAAATGCAATACCAACAACAGTCACTATGGTTACACATGCCTATTTCCAAGGTAAATTGCAAAATATAAACTCTCTTCCTCAAAGACAAAACCAAAATATTTATTCAAATTCCAGAAAGCCAGCTCTACCATGGTAATAATGAAATTTGTACACAAGTGTGTACTTTACAAACTTTACATCAAGTATCTTTAATAAAGGCCTCATCTATGTAATATAGAGAACTAAGTCAAAATTATAAGAATATACATTATTACTCACTTGATGAATGTTCCAAGGATATGAACAGGTAGTTTGCAGATGAAGAAATCAATGGTATCTATATATATATTTAACAAAATGCTTTACATGACTATTGATTAAAGAAGCGCAATTTGAAACAACTCTGAAGTACCACTTCACACCTAAATTGGCTAATATGACAAAAAGGGAAAATGACAAATATTGTAGGGGATGGGAAAATTTTGACACAAATACACTGTTATTAGAGCAGTGAACTGATTCAATTATACAGGTGAGCAATTTAAAACTATTTCCAAAGAGCTGTAAAACTCTGCATACCCTTTGACCCAGCAGCACTACTAATAGGTATATATCCCAAAAATGTTTTAAAAAGGGTTGTTGTGGGGAAAGGATCTATCTGTTTAAAAACATTTATAGCAATTCTTTTTGTGGTGGCAAGAAATTGGAAATTAAAGGGAGGCCCATCAATTGGGAAATAACTGAACAAGTTGTGGCATATAATTGTAATGGAATACTACTGTGCTACAAGAAATGACAAGCAGGCTGATTTCAGAAAAAAATCTGGAAAGATTTTTATGAACTGATGCAGAGTGAAGTGAGCGGGACCAAGATAATTTCATATACAGTAATAGCCATATAACAATCAACAATGAATGACTTTGCTATTATGATAAGTACAACAATGCAAGATAATTGTAAAAGACTCATGATGAAAAATGCTATCCACATCTAGAGAAAAAACTGATAGAATTTTATGCAAATCAAGGTATACTATTTTTTGCTTTCTTGTGTGTTTGTCTTTTTTATCTTTTCTGTTTTAGTCATTTCTTTTGCCACATGACTAACATGGAAATATGTTTTGCATGACCACACATGCATAATCTATATCTCATTGCCTAACATATCAGAGAGAGGCAGAAGGAAATTCAGGGAGAGGATTTGGAACTCAGTTTTAAAAAAAATATTTGAAATTGTCATTACAAGTAACTTGGAAAAAAATAGAGCACTACTTTAAAAAAGAAATAAGATTCACTGAATCAAATATAGGGATATTCACAGGTGCATACTGACTTAGAAAATCACAGGAATTTTATCTATACTTAATTGATTTTTGCAATTTATTTTGTTAAATGTTTCCAGGTTACATTTTCATCTTGTCCTTCAGTACTTAAGAGTTGGCCATATGCTTGGCACTTCTCCTATATCCCATTTGTTCTGCTTGACGGTGAATAGATGTTGCAAAAAATCTATTTTTCTTTCTGCTGCTTTACTTTTACATCATATAGTTCCTTCCCTGAAAATTCTCACATATTATGTGGAAATTACATTTAATTAACTATGTCTTTGTATATTGTGGATTATATATGCTGAATAATTCTTTTAGTCCAAATTCAAGGTTAATTCTGAAAGAACACTATTCTATATTTTTCCCCCTATATTTTTGAATATAAAATATCTGTATATTTAGAATTGCTGTCCTAAACCAGTCATCTTAATGTAATTAGTTGGCTTATCCCCCTATATGCTACTCAATTGGAACAGTCTTCCTAGGTCTTCAGCCAATGAGGGAGATGAGGCAAGTGACCTAGAGCAAACTAGTGCTAGAGTCAGTAGTTCTTAAGGATATATATATACATATACAATATGCAATATTATATATATTATACATAACATAATATGTATGTTCTACTATATATATACAATATACATATTATATATGTTATACACAAATGTAGTCTCACTGGAGCAAAATGCAGTGAAAGTGCTATGATTCTTTTGCTGTGGATACTACCTTAACGTGGCCTAATTTTGCATTAAATATTGATGACTACATTATATTGATGCCTGAAATTGAGGTTGGAGAATGCCAAAATGCCTAGGCCCTTTTTTATATAAACTGTTGTCTAGTCATATGTCCCTCATCTACACACACACACACACACACACACACACACACACACACACACATCTTTTTAATCCAATGTAAAGAATTTTGACATTTATCCAAATTAAACTTCATCTTATTTGATTTTATCCATCATTCTAAAATTCTTAGATTTTTATTGATCTAGTTTAAGATATTGGCTAGCTTTCCCATATAAAATTTTCATTTGTTTGTCACTCATGCCTTCATTAAATCATTGATAAAAGTCTTGGCCAGAATAAGACTGAAGATAGAGTAGTGAAACACTCTACAAGACCTCTGGGCAGATTGGCAAGAATCCATTCATTAATGCTCTTGGGGCTTGGTATTCCACTAGTTTCCAATTTAATTAACTGTACATTCTATTACCAAAATCAGGGAAGCCCAGCAGCTGAACTGTGGGAGCAGGCCATAACTGCTACCAATTTGTTTAAGGGCAGCTCAGTAGGCAATATGTAAGAGCAATGAAACCACATATTTTCAAGCTTATATTCCTTAACTGATCTTTATGTTGTAGTTGTAGGGCAACAGAGACATAATTGAAATGAAAATATCTGGGGAATAAGATGAGTTCTTGTAGATTTAAAAAGTAGCTACAAGATTAACTTTACTTCTAATAAGTTTGACTTCTCCAAAATAATGAACTTGCAAATTGTTATCTGCTTTTCAGTTTTTATTATTTTGAATCAAATTATTTGGAATTATATTTATTAAGTGAACCTTAAAATTACATAGTTCAAAAAAAGTAACTTGCAACTTTTTACATATTAAAATATATGTGCTTATTGTTATGTTCTGTGTAACTACATATGCATACATATTTGTTTACCTAGGCATAGATATAAATACCAGTATATATTTATGTACATACATTTCTAAAGAAATATCTCAAATTAATATATTTTATAGTTCAAATATTCTTTGTGTTAAGTTCATACAGTAAATGAATTTAATCAACAAAGTATTCTTGCTTCCCAAATTTTATTTACTTGTATCATGTCATAAATTAGCTTTGGCCACTGAGTGGATATTTGGCATTATGCCCAGGAAACCTCGTGGCTTTGAAGAACTGAAGTGATGACATTAAACAGTCAAATTGAGCACCATTTAACTAAACTCTCATCAGAGCTTAAATAGATTTCTATGTGATCAAAATGCTTAAAATTACATAATATGGTAGGTTTTGTCCAATAATTCTTTCATGTGGATTACATGGAACAACTCAGTAGATTTCTAAGGAAAACAAATCATTTAAATTGGTTGACAGTCATCAAAATATCTCACGACTCTGTCTGCTTACCTTTCTAGCTTGACATTTCAACATTCCTGTTAACAGGACTAGGGGGAGCTATAAGCCTAAGATTTTTAAAGGAAAATAGGAAGACAACTGGAGAAGAGGGAAGCCCCAAAATTAAGTGCAGAGTAGCGAGAAGTGTGCGGATTTGAGATGATGGTAATATGTCATATTATTATGGAACAATGAGGATAAGGAGAAAAAATAACATTCTGAGGACATAGAAGGAGATTAAGATTTTGGGCACATAACAGTCAGATGAACTAAAGTCTTGGTTATCTGACTCACAAAACACTCAAAACGGCCAAGAACCTCCTTTAATGCCTTTATAAAATTACGCAGTTTGATATACTATTTTGTCAGGTAGATCCAATTCGAGATATCATGTAACTCTATTTCAAGAATTATAATTGTTTCCTTGATGGGTTTTTTTTTTTTTTGGTCATTTGGATATTACTTAATGGGTCTTGTCTAGTCACACACCTGTCATGAAATTCAGCTTGAGAGTCTTTTCCTTTTTTTTGCTTCATAGAATTAATTATAGAAGATTAATGTGACAGTGTAGAGCTGAGGCTGAAGGAAGTCCTGATGTGATCCTGATAGCCAGAACCAATCATCTTCTGCCTACAAGCAGTTTCAGCTTGGAGTACCCAGATGAGTTGCTGAAAGTATGGTGTAGTGACAAGAGCACTGAATTTAATATCAATAAATATGGGTTAAAACTCAGATCTATGACCTTGAGATAACTTTAATTTGGTCTCAGTTTTCTCATCTATAAAATGAAAAATATTATTCTGATTTCTAGGGTCCATTATAACTCTAACCTATGATCTTAAATCATTGAAAGTGATTATACACAACTACATAATGAAAATCAGTTTTCTCATTTGATTAGCACTTCGAACGTTGAAGATTCATAGATTTGAAAAGATTTTAGATGTAATTTAGTCCAAATTTCTCATTTTGTGAGAATGTAAACCAAATCCCAGGGAAAAAAATGTTGCTGAGATTTTATCTGGGAGAAAATCACTATTTCCACTAATTCTTAGTTATTATTTGTAAATTATGATACCTTTTGTGAATTTGTCCTGAATATTTGTCGATGAGCTCTAAATCTGAATATATATATGCATATATCATATATTAGGTATCAATGTAAATAATTTGCTTTACATGCAGTTTATGCCAATTTCTGAGATCAATTGTGAAATTTTTGTTATATCTACACATCAGGAGTTGGCAACCACTACAGTATCAGCGATTGATTTATTGTTTTGTTGACTGTCCAGACTTAAGAAAGTGATTGATAAAATGTTAATAATTCAGGTTAAACTTAAACATATGTTATGTATTTTTAGAGAGCTGTATCTTAAACTTTCACTGACATATCTACCACTGATTAGGTTCATTTGTTTATTTTTACATGCAAATCATTTACCTTCTGGCAACTTCAATGAACCTACTGTCACATTTTCTATATTTGTTCTCCCTGAAGCAAAGGAAGCAAGGTTTCTTCATCTAGATTCTATTTCTTTTGCTTCATAAAGAATTATCATTACAATTCTGGAATACAAAGGTTAAAACTCTAAGCTTCCAAGTGTATAAATTAAATTTAAAAAATAATAAATTAATTTTTTAAAAATTTAAAATCCAGCTTTTTAAAATCTGAAAGTCATATTTATTTGTATGACCATATATTATACAAGAAGGCATTATGACAGGCAAATCTTTTTGTATAGGTTAGATGACAGTTTTCTCATGATTGCTGTTTTGAGTTGAGTAAATCTGCTAGGGATACCCACCCAACCAGTCTCTTAGTCTCATGGTTGAGTTCTTCAGAGGACATCTGATTACTGCTAGTCAGGGTTCTAGGAGTAGCTTCAAGGGGCTATGTTTCTAGTTCTGCCACTCACAGAACCATATTATTATGCTTCCCATTAAAAGCTGTCAGCTAGTCTCCAATTAGCTTTGTAAAGTGATCTCAGTTAAGGTAGTTTAAAAAGAAAAATTGGTTAAAAAATCCATGGCATACTGTGCCATAAGTATACATAGATCCATGGAAGAATTGTTTCCAAGTAAGAAGAGCATATATAGTGAAAGGGTAAATACATAATTTCTGGTTACTGGATGTCTTTTCTTAAGACAATATTTGAAAGTCTTCCCTGGTACAAAGGATCAAGCTCAGGTAGCTTAATTTCTGTATCATTTATTTTTTCCTTTCTGTAGGTGTATATCTAGTGTTTTACTCTGCTCTTAGTTGGATGATTTGTCTTCTACTGATCTAGGCTCTTCAATAGGATGGTCAGCAGCAAGGAAGAGGTGGGGCTTTCCAAGTATGATACCTCTCAGAGATTTGACAGCAATTTTGAAACTAAAATCCTTGAAACTAGAGCTCTTCCGCTGCTAGAGTGGTCTACTTCTTAAGTGACCATACTATTAGACTAATTTTTAGTCTTAAAAAACCCTAGAGCCTCATTTAAGTCTTTAAGACAGTTACAAAGATTTTTCCTGCATGATGCTATCTATCTTAAACAGTTAAATCATTATAGTCCTCTCAAATTGATTGAGGACTTCTTAATAACTAGTTTATACTTTTGATTAGTTGATTTAGAACAGATGTCCAGGAATGTGTGATTAATTGCTACAGCAGTGAAACTACACTTTTTCATAGACCACATTTAGTTAAACATTAAGAACAAAACAAATACATTTGGATTGGTCATATACGCACAAGATATTAGAGCAAGAATTACATTACATTCCAGCTTCCCCAAGACCCATTGTTTAGTTTCATGTATGCATTTACACCTTGGAATTTGGCAAATGCTGCAAATAAAAATTATTTTGTTTTGTTTTTTTAAATCTGAACTTAAAAAAGAAATGGAGAAAATGTTAATAGTGCTGATTAAACTTAAAAAGTATTTCATGAACACATAAATGGGCATATTTATTTTGTCAGAAAGTTGGTTGTTAAATATTTACCAGCATATCCCTTACCATAGGATAAGTTCCTTAATCCAAGGATCATGTCAATAAATTAGAAATCTTGAGGTCAGTGTTAGGGACCAGAGTCATCATGGAGTATAATAAATTCTTCTGGAACTAGCGGTAGTAACAGCCAAATATGTTCTATGGCCACTATGGGCTTAGGTTCCAGTACTGTTGTTTCCTTTTCACTTCTATTTGGAGTATTATTTAGGTACAAATGTATCACTCCAGTAGCCAGGAAAGCACATGGAAACTTGGAATTTGAGCATAAAGTTATGTGGCTAGTGGAATCGAGGAAAGCCCATTTAGAATATTTAATTTGGGGTTTTGCAACTAACAAGTCCTTTTTGAGTACCTTTTAACGTGCAAAATGTCTATTTTCTCTCCCAAGTAATTTCTTCATTGCAATTAGACCACATGGTATCTTTCTGAAATGTGTCCTTGGGAATTTTAAGTGACATCTGCTTTTTAATGCTTTACACTATGCATTTCTAGACAAAGCTAAAACCATTAAACTACATTTTCAGAAAATAAATACCTATGAATATGTGTGGGGAGTAAAAATTGCTTTGAATTTTAACTACATCTTTATACAAAGAATCTCAGTTAATCTCCACTTCTAGTTCTAAAACTCAAACTGGTTTTTGATTCATTTATAGAAAGTATGAATAAAAAATATTACATGAAACTGAGGAAATTCACTATAGCATATATGCTGACTAGATGAAAATGTTTTCTTCCACATTCATTTTCAGCTACTGTGTGTTTGTAGAGATTTTCTCCAGGTGATATTCTTTAGCCAAAATAAAATAACTTCTGCAAACAGAGCACTGGTACACGAAATTATTTGTTTTCCTGAATAGAATTGTCTTACTCAGTAGTGATAAGTAAATGCCAAGGTAAGTTATAGACTTTGTTCTTGTAAAAATAATTACATCATAGTCACATATAGGTTTCTTATGTTGTTATTAAGGCTAAAGAACAGTTAAGTGGTTTGTCTATATTATTCAATTATGTTCGATGGGCATATCTTGAACTCCCTTATAGCACCATGCAATTTCTATAAATGCCTTATTTATGAAATTTTTATTGAGAAATTTATTTATATTAATATATGGAAATTTTATTCTAAGATAGTTATAGTGAGTTGCCCACATTTTTCAGAGTATTTTTTAAGATTACATTTTTAAAAGCACATATGTATTTAAAAGATTAATAGTGTTTTTGTTTCTGCCAGATTCATCTGATTCCTAAATTGTATTGACTAATCACAGCAGAAAATTCTGTTTAGAAAGAAATAATCACAAATATTGCTATGAGGGTTAAAATAAGATTCTTTAGCAAGAACTTATGTTCTATTACCCAATACCGATTTCACTCTGATAGCATGAGAATATAGTATAGACAAGAACACTAGGTTGGGAGTCTGAAGATGTAGCTGTATATCTTGTTTTTTAAAATTTACTGTTTTTATAATCATATCAAAATTAATATCCTGAGTATGAATGTCAGTTGATAAAAATTTATCAAGTGTCAGGTACTATGGGCCAGGTACTGGCCAGGTACTGTGCTAAGCACTGGGCATGCAGAAAGAAGCAAAAGACAGTCTTTGGTCTCAAGGAGATCATAGTCTAATGAAGGAGCTCACATGGTACTGGCACAAGCCTACTCAATACCGTATTGTTAGGATAGAGTTAAGTAAACATAAAATTACTACATATGTGCAAGCCATATAAAATTCCATGACTTTTTTTCTTCCTTTCTACTGTGATTTTATTGCTCCCTTGTGAACCCACTCTCTACTCAGTTCATCAATAGCTGCATAGTTTGTAGTCTCTGAAAGTTTACTGAGATATTGAGATATTAAGTGATTAGCTTGGTCTTACATAGGATATATGACCATTAAGAATGAGTCAGATTTTGATGCACTATTTCGCCTCTCCCATCTTTAGGTCTAGAACACAGAGAATTAAACTCCTCTCAAAGCCTTTCTTTGTAGAGGGCTTGCAACCTTCCTACTAAGTCCATTTGCTTTCCATGAGCAGCTCTGCTTGGCTCGGTCTCCAGAAGACAATATTCTTCCAAACTGGTTTTTGGGGGAACCTGACTCCTCATCAGCTTCCTTTTAGGTGTTGTCTTTGGGACTGTCTCTTTTTCTTAGCAGCTGTAAATACACTCTTTCACTACTTACTCATTGTGTGATATAAGAGATAAGATAATAGAGAAGGGATAGGAATAAGAAGTAAATGTAATTATATTGGTATTGCTGTTTACTCTTCATTCTCTAAAGAAAACCTGTGACATTAACAGAGTGATGTCTTAACGTGGAAGTGAATTTGATTTAAGGAAGGCAGGGCTGTGCCAAGTCATCAGTCTCACTCTCTTCTCCAAAGTTACCTGAGTCCAGCGGCAAGTCATAGGTCAGGACAACTGGTGTTGGCCTTGGATGTGGTGGGAGACCTTGGCTTTTTTAAGTTAAGGTCTTTCCCAGGTTTCAGTTTGTCAGAGGCAACACTTATTCAGGAAAAAAAAAAGGCTAGGCAAGATCTGAGGCAAAAGATGACCTAGTTTGCTTGCACAAAAGAATCAATCTGTGAGGAGAAACCCCTTAGAGTTTCTAGCCAGAACAGAAATAATTGCTGTTTACATTCACTTTGATCCATCAAAACCCAAGCAGTGAACCAGTGAGGCTTTGGCTGGGATTTATCACTGGCCAATCAGAGAGAGACAGAGTGATTCATGTTTAAAGTTATAGTCAAGTAGTCCCATTTGAATCCCAATGGGTTTTATCAAAGTCTAGTTTTCCAGAGCTATATTTCAAGAAATCATAAATGGAAACTATACAATACAAAAATGTTAATTGTCCCAGTTATATTTTTAAGATAGAATAAATATGTAGGGGAAGGAAAAAATCTAGACCCTAAACACCAATATATCTTGCAAAGTATGTGATTGATATTTGAATTTCTTTAGAGAGAACATCCACATACAAGAGTATAACTCCCTACATGTACAGAGGGAGAAAAGTAGGAAGAGGGAGAGGAAGAGAAGGAAAAAAATAGCAGCATTGCTCAACTGGAATTGGCTAATTGGGTCACTGGGGAGCAGCTACTACTACTCACAGGTATGGGGAACTCCCAAATGAGGAAAGTTCCTCTATCCTTACAGGTTGGCAGTGACTCTGAAACTTAGATTGTTAGAAAACTGCTTAGAATACTGAAAGGTTAAATGACTTATCCAGGGTCATATAGATGTGGACTTAAAAACTAACTCTTGGTTTTGAGGCTAGCTTTCTGTTATTCCACTTTAATGGTAACTCCTTTGCAGATACAGAAATAGAAACACATACTATTTTTCAAAAAAATGACTTTATTGAGAAGTATAGTACCTAAAATGTTGGAAGTTGAAGTACCACTCTGTTGCCTCCTGTCCATACCCCCATGGCCTTTATTTTAGGAAGGATATTGGCAAGCTAAGATACTAACTAAGGACAACCCACATTGTGAAAGAATTGGACATGTTTATAAGGTTGATTAATGAATATAAGATATTCATATTTGAATAAAGAAGACTTGATGAGGTATTGAGGATGGGGAGAGATGGTACATAATAGCTATCTTCAAGTACTTGGAGAACCCTCATAAGGAAGATGAGTTAGGCCGGTTTTACTTGTCCTTCCTTCACCCTTGTCCCAAAGAACAAACTGGGATTAATGGATAGAAATTGAAGAGAGGCAAATCTCAGCTCAAACTATGAAAAAAATGTCTTTATAATTACAGATGTAGAATAGAGGAGTAAAAATACCTTGGGAAGTGACGGGTTCTTCTTCCCTAGTGATCTTCAAGCAGTCACTGTAAAGGCACATATTGCAGATGCCATAGAGACTATTTCTCCTCAGTTATACATCAGACCGCATGACCTCTAATATACCATCCAATTATAAGGTTCTATAATTCCATAATCTTTGTCATTTCTGTTTCTCTAACCTTCCATATCTAATCAATTATTACAGTGGTGTGAGTTGTCAGTTGTCAAGTTCAGACACTTTTACTTTCATAATTTCTCTCACAATACATCTTTCCCACTGCTATTTAAATACTCTCATTTTGATATTCTATCTTCTTCTCTAAGATAATTTTAATTGTTCCCAACTGTTTTTTTTTTCTGTTTCTCCCTACTACACCACTGAAATCATTCCATTATTCTACTTAAGAAATCAGACTGACTCCCTACAGCTACAATGATGTATAAACTCCTGGTCTTGGTATTAAAGTCCCCCAACAACTAGCTTCAACTTTTGCAGACATCCCTCATATTTTTGCCCTACATATAGTCTACATTCCCTCAAACTTTATTAATTTCCTTTGTCTGTTCCCTTTCTGTCCTCTCCAATCACAAGCCTTATTTCACTTTTCCCCCCATGCCTCCATATGACTCTATTCCCACATCTCCCTTTCTTAACGTCTATCCTTTCCTTCAAGATCCAATTCAAGTACTCTCCATAAAGTCATCTGCATGTCCTTTCTCTTCATGAGAATTAAAAGTAAATGTGACCTTTTCGAATTTCTCTGTATCCATTGTATGATATTTATTTTTGTTTTCTCCCATGTTTTTAATGTGATAAATTCTCTGATAATAAGGGTGTGTTTTGTAGCCACCCTTGTCTCCCTGTTTCCATCAAAATATATTGAATGTGGTGAGTACTTAACAAATGCATGTTGAATTAATTGAAGCAAACACAATTTCATCCCCTTTATCCTACTTCTTGATAGCCATTTTCTTTCTTGAAAGTACTTACCTTGTACTGCTAGAAGCATTCTGGGTCCTTTCATATTTTTCACTTCCTCTATGAAAAGTTCTGCTTCAGTAAAACTGTTTTAGATGATTTTTAAGAGATGGAACAATCACATTCCCAGAGGATGTTCAATTACCTTTGAAGAGGGAGAAAATACTCATGTTAAAGAGATGACATTCTAAACAGTGTAATTTCAGTTGTGACAACAATCAAATGTTTTCTATCATATTCACATCAAATCACCTTTTTTCCATGTAGTAATTCAAACTGTCCCATAATATTTATAACACAAAGACATGTTTTAAAATTCTCAATAAATGAAGCTGTTTAGGTTCTCCTTACCTTGATAAAGAAAAGGCAGTGACACGTCACTATGGCCACTAACAGTCAAGTCCCCAAAGTTGTGAAATGATTGTTCCTTTGGGCCCATTTCTCTTCTTTCAATTATCTCTTGATTAGTAGAGAAGTCTAATCCATACAAATGCAACTCATTTTTCTGAGAAAAGGTAATCCCTTGTATTTTTATGTCACTTCATGTGTTTCTAAACATGCCCATAATTATTTTCTTACATAACCTTTAAGCCTTCCAAAGATTCTTTCAGATAAGTAGGTGGGATTTCAACTCTCTCTTCTTCATAGATAGGGGAAAAACAATCTAAAATTTCTACTTTGTAGTTATTTTATTTGCAATTTGACTTAGAGAGTGACTTAAAGCCCTGAGAGTTTAAATAATTCCCCAAGGTCCAAGCCAACCTGTATGATTTTGTCAGTATTCCTGACTTCTAGGTGAATTCTCTATAAAACATGCTTTTCTGATGTCATCTGAAATTCTGAGCTTTTTCCAGTGGCTTGAAATATGAAATTCAAAAATGGACGAAGAATGAGGTAAGATTAACTTTGAACGTTAAAAAACACTTAAAAGGCCAATTCTCTTAGCTAGAGAAAACACAGATTAAGAACTACAGGGAGAGCAACAAACACTCAGAGAACAATCCAACAATGAGGTCAGTCCTTTGGAAGAATGGGTGGCATGCCCTTCATAAAATCCAGTCCACGTCCCCTCAGGAATTTTAAAGGGAAGGTCAGCTTTAAGAGAGAGAAGGAACTATGGTAATAGGATGTAGGTGGAGCCTAATGAGAGATCTGGGCCATGCTATGGATTACAGGCTACTGAAGTCATACAAAGTGCATGGCGATTTCCATGATGATAAATAATATTATTATCATAGTGGTGATCATAATGATTATAATAATAGGTAACATTTTTATAGCAATTTTAGATCTGAAAACACTTAACTCATCTGGTCCTCCCTTTATGAGACAGGTCTTAATATCCTCATGTTACATATGAGAAAACTGAGATTAAGGTACATTTTGACGTTTTCATAGTCACTCAGCAAAGAAATGATTTGAACTTAAGTCTTCCTGACTCTGGCTACAACACTTTAAGCCTTTATACAGCCCTGTATCTCCTACCTGGGGTGAAACCCCTCTTTGTCCTCGGATGTAAATTTCCAGTCAACATCCCTGGTTATAACTGAAGGTTTGACTATTCTCTAACAGTTCTGTACATTTAAAAAAAGTTTTAGAACCCCATGACAAAGTGTTCTTTGACTTTTAGAATACTCACAACAAAGAGAAATTTGTCAACTCCATCTTCATCAGGATCTTCTGAACTTGAAAGTATTTTCTGAAAATTCTAACTCTTTCATACAACCATTGGTATAATGTGGGAGATGGTAACAACACGGTTTTCAATGAAATCCTAATCATCATGATGTGAAGGTGACACTGGGTTCTTGAAGTCTTTGCCAAAAAGAGAAAAAGAAAAACCCAAACAAAGAATAACCCCAAATCACAAGTTCTGGAAGATGCTACCAAGATGGAAAAGCATTGAGTATGAACCTGGCAAAGGATTCTATGCCTGTATGTATGTATGTGTGTGTATATATGTATGTGTTTGTATTTATGTGTATATATACACAAATACATACACATACATACATACATATATATATATATATATACATATTTTAAACTGGGGAGTAGACAGGGAAAACCATAACTTTCTTTGTAGCCTCCAAATTCTCTGGCTTGACTTTCATTAAACTCCTTTTATATCTAACTGTTCCATCATTTTATCACTTCTCCAAGGTCATACTCCAGTTCAGCGGTGCTAGGAAAGAGAAATAGATTTGCTACCAGCCCTCTTAGATGACTCCTTCCATACAAAGTTGACATCTTATTTCCTAATAAGCATATTCCCACTTATCTACAACACCTTTTCTCTAGGTTTTATATTGTTAAACAGGAGAATCTTACAAGTCTTCACAGAGAAACTTTAGGTGCCATTTTTACACAAAAGATTGTAATAATCACTTCTGACTTGCCCAACTCTTTACTGTGATCATTGGCTCATTATCAAGTCACTGACTCTTTCTCTTATTATCACAAACCACCTAAAATTTTAAATATTAAAACAGCTTCAGAACTGAGGACTAAAAAAGTAGTGGAAGAGGAAAAGTGAGAGACAGATGAACAAGAAAGGAAAAATGTAATAAAAATGGGCAGATTTCTAAAAAATAGGTTGATTTTTCTCTTACTTCTGTCCTCCTCCCCACTATCCCACTTATCTTTTAGTCCTTACCCAATTCTAAATTTCCTCTTTTCTTCTATTTGAAGTTAAAGCTACAGATTTTAGAAGCCTAGTCAGAAATAAGCTGTTCAAGCTGGAAAACACCAGAGGAAAATGTTACAATGCAATTAGAGGTAACAAGCACATCATCTTGTTAAATGATATCCCATGAATAAAAGGAGTGAGAGTTACATATTGTCAAAGGGCTCTTTTTGTGTGGGAAGGCAATATAGAAGACAAGCATTAGACATAAAACTGGATAGGAAAAGCAGTAAGCTTACTTCTTTGATAGGGCCACAAATGGTAGGAAAGGGAACAAGATGTACTGTAAAGCAAATTGGAAAAGCAAATCCTACATGGGCTTAGGAGGCCTAGATTTGAGGCCTAGTTATGTTTCCTAATATCCATGGTACTTTGATCAAATCACTGAAATTCCTTGAGCCTGTTTCTTCATCTATAAAATGGAGATGATAATATTTGTACTATTTAAAGGAAAGCATCTCATAAAATATAAAAATATTACTTTTCCTGTGACTCTGACTCATGGTTTATTAATTTATCTTCCCTGTTTGGTTTAAGCTCATGGTTCTCAAGGAGTCTTGATTGCATTTGTTTCCTATTTTCCTTTATTTTCTTGGATTTTACTCTCATGGCTCCCTCCCTGACTCCCTGGAAACTTGACTGATGGTTGACAAAATCACACAAATAAATTTTTACTAGGACTCCCAAAACTCCCTCATTAACCATTCACCTTTAACTTGCTTCCATGAGGTTTTGACAAAGCACTTGTACCACAGAGGCAACATGGTATAGACCTTGGGTTCAGGTGGGTGACCTTGTGTTTTAGGTGGGTGACCTTCGTCAAAGTAATTAGAATTTCAGATATTCTTCTTTGTGATCTATAAAATGGCAATGATAATCATTGCTCGGTTTATGTCATTAACATATGAGTAAGAGAAAGAAATCATACATGGCCATTGTTTCTAGCTAAATCATAAGTAAATATATATTATTTCTCAGAACTTTCCATTATTTTATTGTAGTATAAGGATTGTGTTGAAATGATAGAAATAGAGTCACACTTTTTGCCACAAGTAAGGTAACTAGAAGGAGAGGGAGGGGAAGTGAATTGAGAATTAGTTTAGGGGTTTGGAAGACTTGGGTTGAAGTCCTGTTTCTCATATATACTGGTCATGGGAGTTAAGGCAATGTGATTTAGACTCTAAATGCCCAGATTAGTTTCTAAAGTTATAAGCTGCAAATGATATTTATTGGCAGAGGGAGTTCCTCACATTGAATTTTCCTACATTTACAAAAGCAAAACAAACAAATAAACCTCACAGGACCACCAAAACCTCACCATTGCTAAAATAAAGCTAAAAAAATAAACAAACAAAACATTCAAATGACTGGACTGTGTAGCTGTAAAATGGAGACCTGCATTAGAACACCAGCTCTGCTATGTACTAATTCTATCAAAATGGACAAGTAACTTCAATATATTTGAGTATGTTTTCTGATGTATCTACCTTCCCAGATTGCTAATTTTTTTTTCTATAACTCAAGTTTCATCTCCTGTCTCCTTGGCTATAACCTAGCTGTGTGTTCTTCTTATCTAGAATACACTGTTACAATACTCTCTATGCTCCCTTCCCTCATTCTTAGAATTCAATCTTTCATTCAAGACTGCTTTAAGGTCAAGTGCCAGACTCTGAAGAGAGCCTTTCCTGATTATTTCAGCTTCTAGTGCCCCTTCCCAAAATTATCTTGTATTTATTTTTCATATATTCTGCATATTTATTTATGCTGTGTTATCTCAACCACTAAATGGAATCTTAAGTGCAAGGTCTAGTTCATTTTTTTTCTTTGTATCCTCAGTGCCTAAAACATTGTAGATAATTAATAAATGTTTGTTGCTTACTGACCCATAAAAGACGAAAAAATATTTGCATTCCTTCCTGTGGAAGATTATTATAAGGAGACTCCTTTGTAACTTTCAAGACATAAATGGAAGCTCTGTGCTGTTTGTGTCGGAATGGACCATCAAACTTGAAATGCTCCTTGGAACTATGATTGCTTATAAAAACAAAATACCATATGTACTTTTCCAGACTATGCCAAAATCTGGTCTCAGAAACTCACTGGCTAGAACTAACAGTAATTGGAGGGCAGAAATGGGAGTTGAAAGTCATAGGAAAGACAGAAGCAGGAAACTTAGAGAGAAAGATATAAATGAATAATTGTTTTTTTCAACTTTTTTGCTTAATTTCATTTCTGTTTTTTATTTTCCATTTCAATTTGACAATCATATGAATGACTAGAAGCTTCAGAATATAATAATAATGGTGTGCATATTTTGTTAAAATAAGCAAATGCTTTATGTTACATAATTATAACATGATTTCAGATGCAGTCTCTTCTTTGAGTCTGACATTTCTCTAAAATAGATAACGTACATATGCCTAGACCATATTACAGATTAATAACCTGAATCTCAAAATATTTAAATGACTTTACTGGGTACATACAGTCAATTAAATGTGGATTAGGAACAGCTATTATAATCCAATGGCTCCCAAATCTTTTCTTCTCATCTCTTTTAGTCTATGAACATATATATTTCCTCTAACCAATTCTCCTATGATTTGGTTTTAAGTTATCTGGTTTTGCTGGTAAAACTCTTATGAACAAATTTCAATTGACAATATTACTTGCAAAAAACTATAACAATAAAAACTAAACACAATATTTTCGATATAATTTCATCAAGGTGGGGTAGAGAGGTACTATCATTTTCCTTCTTCAGGACATTGTGATTATATTTATATTGTCCAAGATAAACTTGTTTCTCTGATACATTTCATAATTGCCTCAAATGGACCTCTCAGGTCTTCTAAAAATTCTTTAACAAGAACTCTTCTCTAGTCATCTATACTCTAAGTGGTATTCATGAAATTGATTTTTGAACCCAAGTTCAAAACCCCAGACATTGGGAAAAATACCAGCAAATCATCATTAGGTTAAACAAAATTTAACAGCTACCACTTTAAAGGCATGAAGGGCTCAGAATATGTTATTCCAAAAGTCAAAGGTGCTATCATTAGTACCAAGAATAATTCATACAGAAAAATTATGTATAACTTCATAGAGAGAAGATGGAAATAGAACTCTTCCAAGTATTACTTGTGAAAAGATTAGAACTGAATAGAAAATATGACATTCAAAAACAAGACAAAAAGAAATAATAGAAATATAAAAATAAATAAGCACATGAATGAATGAGGAAGGGGGGAGAAGGTAAACAAGAGTGAGAAGTTATAAAAGATTAAACTCTTAATGTTCTTATATGGGAAGATGATGCATATAACTTCTCAGAACTTTATCATCACAGGAATTGTTCAGAGGAAATCAAGTTAGACAGAAAGCCAAGAGTGTGATTCTCTTAGGTTGAGGTGATATAAAAAGAAAAATAGAAAGGTGAGAGAGGAACGCACTGGAAAAAGTGAAAGGAAAGGAAGAATAGGAAAATTATTCCACATAAATGGGGCACTTATGGAAGAGCTTACACAATGGAAAGAAGGGAGGATATTTAAACTTTTCTCTTACCTAAACTAATTCAAAGAGGGGATCCATACACTCTTAGGTATGAATATTAGACTTAACAAATAGGGTAGTAGGAGGACAAGGTGTTTAAAGAAAGTGGGTAAGTAAAATAGAGGGTAGCTTAAAGAAGGCAGTGGTCATAAGTAAAACAATTTTTTAAAGAAGGACAAGGTTGTAAAGAGTAGGATAAATATAAAGGGATGGGATGGAGCAAAATAAATATGAAGTGATCATAAATATAAATGGGAATGTGAATAACTCTATCATAAAACAGAAAAGGATATCATAATGAATTAGAAATAGAATCCAAAATTATTTCATTTACAAGAAACAACTTGAAACAGAAAGATATACACAGAGTTAAAATAAGGAGCTGGAGCAGAATCTACCATGGTTCAACTATGGAAGGAAGAAAGAAAGAGAGAGAGAGAGAAAGAAAGAAAAAAAGGGAAAAGTAGGGGTAGCAGTCCTAAGTAAAAGCAAAAAATATACCTAATTGAAATAAGGGAAACTAAATTTTGCTAACTGTTTTCATAGACAATGAATTAATAACAGTGCTGAATATATGTAATAAGTGGCATGGGATCCAAATTATCAAAGGATAATTTCAATAAATTATAATAGACAGCAAGTTATAATAGTGAGGTTCTATGCACTATTCTATGTGCTACAATTTACATTGTCAGTCCTAGATAACTCTATTCATGAAATAAACAAGGACATTAAAGAGATGAATAGAACTTTAGCAAAGTTAGATAGAACAAAACTCTGGATAATACTGAATGATAACAAAAAGAAGTTTATCTATTTCTCAGCTGTGCATAGACCAATTTGAGCATATATTAGGACATAAAACCTCACAAACAAATGCAGAAAAATAGAAATATCAGATCCACCTATTTTTCTGACCATAATTCAAGAATTACAATCAATAAAGGGCCTTTGAGGTTTACATTAAAAATTTATTTGGAAACTAAATAATCTAATTCTAAAGAATGAGTGCTAGAGAAGGAAATGACAAACCAATTCAGTATGCTTTCCAGGAAAACCCCAAATGAGATAAAAAAGAGTGGGACACGAGTACAAAACAAATGAGCAAACATAATGAGTGGTCAAAGGACCAATCATAGAAATAATGAAAAATAATTTAATTAAAGATGACAAAAATGAGTTAACAAACCAAAATTTGTGGGTTGCCGTCAAACAATGCTTAAAGGAAAATTTACATCTCTAGACACATTAATGAAATGGAAAGAGGAGATAAACAAACTGGGCTTGCAACTAAAAAAAGTAACTGGAAAATCAACAAGTTAAAAACTACAATTCAACACCAAAATGGCAGTTTTGAAAATGAAAGGAGAGATTAATAAAAAGAAAACAAAACCATTTTTATTGAACTAGTAAATAAAAGCAGAACTTTTTAAAAATCAATAAAACAAATCAAAATAGCTAATCAGGTCTTTAAAAAGAAAACCAAATTACCAGTATCAAAAAATGAAAAAAGGTGAATTCACAACTAATGAAAATGAAATAAAATCAATAATTAGGAGCTATTTTGATCATCTATTTCCCAACAAAACTGACAATATAAATAATATGGGTGAATATTAACAAAATTTAAATTGCCCAGATGAACAGAACAGGAAACAGAATACTTAAATAACCCTAACTTGGATCAATAAGTTAAACATATAATAAATGAGCTCACTAAGAAATTTACACAAATGTGAGTTATAGTAGGGAAGAGTCATTATCAGGGGATCAAAGAATGAATATATTCTACTTACTCTGAATTCAGAGATTTCACTGTCTGGGATGGCTTATCAGCTTTTTCTGTTTTCTTCCCTGACAGTCACTCCACAAAACATTTGATTTCAGGCTAGGGTAAGATCCTTAAGATTGAGTTCAAAGTATGACTGCTACTGAACACAGATCCTTTGGGTAAGATTGAAACATTTCATGGACCAACTGGGATTTAGCTTATATGGAATTTAAGAATAGAAGCCTTGACAAACAGCAAGAAACTTGTGAAAATTAGAAAACACTCCTAGAAGTTTATAGAAATGCCATTTAATGTTCCTGAAATCAACCAATCTAAACAAATGAATCTAATCCAGGGTGAGAGAGATCAGATATTCAACATAGTTATTCCGATGACCTTTGACAACTTAATCAATCAACAAGTATCCATTCAGTGCCCTCTAAGTGTTCAGTATTATTCCATGTGCTGGTGATTATGTAAAAATAATGGAATCATGTCTATCTTCAAAGGGCTCACACTCTATTATTCTACATAATACAACATATACAAATACATAAATATATAAAGTTAATGTGAAATATTTACAAGAAGCATTTCTAGCCTGAATGTCTATTTTGATTCAAATAGCTCAGGAACCAGGAAATACTTCTTGGATAAAGTGGAGTTTGAGTTGAACCTTAAAGCACCAAGAGATTTCCTAACACAAAGGTGAGGAAAGAACACATTTCAAAGATTGGAGATATAGCTCATGTAAAGGATTCAAGTCAAAAGATGGAATGCTGAATGCAGGAGGGCAAAAAAGGCCAGCTTGACTGCTTAGATTTGACTGCTTAGATTAAGGAAAGAAAAGTCACATAAATCTGAGTCAGGAGTCTGCAGACAGAAAAATCTGTATTTTATTCTATAAGTTATTCTGAGATACTAGTTGATTCAACAGCAGAATGAAATGATTACACCAATAGATCTGGACTATCTCTTTGGCTTATATGTGGAGATAAACTGTAGAGAGCTGAGTCAAGAAATCCATTTAATAGACATTACCAATACTGTAAACAAAAGGTGAAGAGGGTATCAATTAAGGTGGTGGTATTGTGATTAGAAAAGATAGAATTCATGTGGGGGTAGTATATTCCTGAGGAAGAATGGATAAAATTGACAGGGAAGAAAGCAGTGTGGGATAATGAATGGTCAAGTATGACTCCTAGGTTGCAGACCTGTGTCACTTGAAAAGTGGCTGTACCTTCAGCAAAAATAATAGTTAGAAATTGAGAAACTGACATGAGCTACTGATGGCAAGAAAGGATAAGAACAATAAAATAAAACAGTGGTTGTAGGGTTTGGTTTTGATTTTTTCGACATATGGGCAAAAAGAAGAGAAAGTATTTTTTCTCTGGCTTGGCAGCTAGGTGGCATAGTGAATAAAGCAACTGTTCCTGAAGTTAGGAAGACCTGAAAATAAATCTGGCATCAAACCCTGGGGAAGTCACTCACTTTCTGTCTGCCTCAGTTTCTTCAACTGTAAAATGGAGATAATTATATTACCTAGATCATAAGGATGTTGTGAAAATCAAAGAAGATAATATTTGTCAAATTCTTAATACAGTATTTGGCACATTGTAAGTGTTAAATAAATTCTTTTAAAATCAGTCACAAGAATTGATGGGACAACTAGTTAGTACAAGAGTTACAGTTGCCTAACTCTTATTTTGTTTGATTTCTCTCTTGAGGAGAAGATTCTTTTTGTTGAAAGAGAAAGAATGAAATGGTTTGTAGGGAATTAAAATAGACAGGTGGACTGACAGTAAGAGAAAACCTTATTTCCTTTGATGAAAATCACCATGAAAATCTACATTCCATGGAATTGAAGAAATTGACAAATGCGTTTAGTGATACAAAACAAGAGAGATGTTATAGGGGAAAAGATTTTCATTAATTTCAAAAAAGAAAAGAAAAACAAGTGAAATGTGAAAACTATAGGCTACTGATCTTGAATTTGTTTCCTGGAAAAAAATAGTAAAAATATTTTAAAATAGATAATTAGTGAATGTCTAGAAAAAGAAGCAATGCCCAGAAAGAACCTGGATGATTTCACCAAAAACAGGTTATGGTAGCCCAACCTGATTTTCTTTTCTGATAGAGTTCTGACTTGTCAATAATTATCACAGTTTGGTATATATTAGGTGTTTAAGTATTTATTAATTGAATGAAGGTTATTTTTACTGACAAGATGAAAAGATAAAGGTTGCATCATAATATTGCTAGGTGGATTTTAGTATTATTTGAATGTGTGGCATTAAAAAAAATTGTCACTAATTGTTGAATGTCAATTGGTAAGGATATCTTTGAAAGAATATCCCAGCGATCTGTTCTTATTTCTCTTGTTATTTTATTTATTTCTTTTTTATTGATGAATTGGATAAAGGAATAGGTAGCTTTTGTATAAATTTTATATATGACATATATGTATGACAGAAAAACTAATGGTGAATGTTAATCATGATCTAAAGAGGTCTTAAAGAGTCTAGAATGGTGCCCTGAAAATAATAGGGTAAAAATAAATAGGGAGAGATAATCTTATACTTGGATTAAACAACAGCAACAACTTTCCAAAGGTAAGGCATCATTAGGTAGTAGTTTTGTTTTTTTTTTTAAAGATCTTGGGGTTATAGAAGACTGAAAATCTGTCAGTTAACAAATGTATTAATCCCTTGCTTTGTGCCAGGTATCTATCTATAGTGCTAAGCACTATCAATACAGAAGCAAACAAAAAGAAAGAAAGTCCCTACCCTCAAGAAACTTACATTCTAATGGATGAAGATAACACATGGCAGTTGAGAAGTTGGGGAGAAGGAGGATTCACAGTCAGTGGTATGGTGGCTAAGTTCAGAGAATGAGGAAGGGTAGATCTCTGATTACTCCCCAGAATGGACCTCCGAGAAGTCGCCAATGGGAATATGAGACAGAGATGGAATATTGCTGCCAAAAATGTAATATGATATTAGAAAGGGATGTATGATCACTAAGATCACTAGATCACTAAGAAAGGGATACTATTTAGGGCTGGGTAGAGATTCACTCTTCCCAATCCTGGCAAGAACACAGATGTTTTGGTTCATTCCTGGCTCCTATATTTTAGGAAGTACATTGATAAATTGGAGACTGTCAATTGCAGAACAATCCAAAGGATCAAGATAGTGATAATGAAGATTGGCTGAAGGTATTGGAAATGTTTAACTTGAAAAAAAAATAAGTTAACTATAAGGAAAAATTTTTTTAACAATTACAGCTATGCATATTAAGATGACCTTTTATAATAGTGCAGGCTAGAGGCGAGGCAACTATGTGGTGCAGTGGATAGAGCAATATGCCTGGAATCAGGAAGATTCATTTTTAGGGGTTCAAATATGGTCTCAGATACTTACTAGGTATATGACACTGGGCAAGTGACTTAAACCTGTTTGCTTCATTTCCTCTTCTGCACAATGAGCGAGAGAAGGAAATGGAAAACCACTCTCATATCTTTGCCAAGAAAAACCTCAAAATGGGATCATGAGAATTGGACACAACTGAACAACAGCAAGAATCAATGTGAAAAGGGCCTGAACTAAGGTTTAAGGTAATGGTCATGTGAGTTGGGAGCAAGTGTCAGGTATAATATTTGGCTACCTCAGGAGCTAATACTTTCCCCTCACTGGAATTCTTCAAACATAAGCTGGATAGATCATTTGTCAAGGTGGAATTTCAGCCAAATAACTTCTGAAGTCCCATCCAACTCTGAGATTCTGCGATATTTAAAATTCGACAGGATGTTCAGAAAAAAGAGGAGAGATAGCAAGATGAGAAAGACTCTCACAACTCTTTTTTGATTATATATATATCTATCCTTTTAATAGTAAGAATATAATTAAATTAATGGAGTATAAGTACTCAAAGTTATCTTAGAAATCATCTAATCCAATATTTTCATTTTTTTTTTACAGACAAGGAAACAGGGAAGCAGAGAGATGAAGTTAACTTCCCTAGATCACACAACTTATAAGTGGCAGATCCAGAAACTAAACATAGGTCATCTAATTCCATGTTGACCACATAGCCAGTGCACAACACTAGTTTTAGTGACAATTTCAGTGGTTGCCATTTAGATAACTCTTGTTACCTGAAAATTTTATTCTTTTAGCAACCATTTGAAAATTATCTGTTATTATAGCACAGTAATGAGTGTAGGATACCTAATTCCCTTAGCATCACTACTTGAAATGCTGATTTAAAAAAAATGATTCCCAGAAAATACACTGAGTTTTACTGACTTTCAACCAGAAATCAAAATTAAACTAGGGGATTATATGTTGATCCAAAATGTCATTATGTCATTTGTCTTTATTTACAATCAGGTTTTATATGGGTTACTTACCCTTGGTCTCATCTTCTGTTTCAGGATCATAATTAAAATTATTGAGATGAGTCTCTTGTACTAATGTTACATCATTTCAATACAAGCTGCTGAATAATGGAGCTGTGATATGGTCTGGGAAGAGAATAGTTAGATAGGAATAAAAAATAAACCACCAAGACAATTAAACCTTTGCCACAAATTTAATAATATCACTTATTGTACCTCTCAGTAACAAATCTTATATATTTTTTTTCTAAAACTAAGAGATTGATGGGGTTTTATCACTTCAATTCTGACCAGTGGCACTACAGATAATACATGGAGTCAGGTATTTAGTTGTAATAATATTGCATCATGACAACTGATTCCAATTCTATAGCATGTTGTTAAGAAAATAAAAGACAAGAGAGTGGGTTTTCTCAAGTGTTTCAGAAGAGATTTAGGAATGGAATTATAGTTATATAGGGTGGGAAACAGGTGGGAATCCTGCTGCCTCCAGACCACATGTGACCAGTGCGGATTGTTGACTGAGTCCAAGCTTTGTAGAATAAATCATTTTATTAAGGGAATTGGTTCGGTGAAGTTTGTTAGTGAAAGAGGACTTAAGAACCTAGAGAGTCACTTGTGTCCTGGAGGCGACAGGTTCCCCACCCCTGGTCTAAAATATGTCTTCATTTCTATCTCTTTTGCCAATCTGGTTAAAAGAAGTTGGCAACAAGGTCCTGTTCTCATAAGTACTTATAGGGGTGCTAGGTACTAGGTTTAAAACAAACAAACCACAACAGTAAAAATTAGACAATTCTTATACCTAAAGAGGTTACATTCTACTGAGGAGAGACAATGCATACTGTTAAAAGTATATGCATAGCTTGTGTATTTATGTAATTTAGTTCATATATATGAAATGTTTTCAAATACGTAATTTCACTTTTAAAAAAAATTACCTCTTTCACTTCAGTTTATGAGATAACAGAGTTCCAAAGGACGTTAGAGTCCTTTAGTTCAGCCCTCTCATTAAACAGGGAAGAATACTGAGGTTCTGTGAGGACCTTGGTCATGGAGCCAACAAGTACCTAAAGTATTATCTGAACTCATGCCTTTCTTATTCCAAATCCAATTCTCTGTCAACTATTGAGGGCTCAAACATTTTCCACCCACAACCCCTTCAGCACTTCTCGAACTTTGGTTTGCAGATACACAATTTAAGATACCACATTGCCTCTTGGTTGAGCAGAGATGATCTTTGGTTTCTACTAAGATGTAGAGGCAACAATATATGTAGAAGTGAAGCATATGATTGTGCATACGATGTAATTTAAGGCCATGCCAAAGCACTTCCTCCCCAAAGTGTCATTTCCATTGATATTACACATTAGCCTTTTCTACTACCTTGTAAGAAACATCTATCACTCAACAGAGGAAGTTTAATGATACTAGGAATTTTTATTCTTGAAAGATCACAGAAAAGAGGAGACATAAACATCATGAGGTATGTGGTTTTGTTGAATTCAGACCTAGTAATCAAATTCAGGAACAGCAAAACCAAGGAAAACTATTTGAAGTTAATTTAAAACTTGAAAAAATATCTAATAAATGCTTTCAACGACACAGTGGGTAGTTGAAAATTGGTACTCAAAGAGAAGGTTCAAGCTGAAATCAGAATGTTCTGGATATATTTATTGATATGTACAATATAAGTCACTGATGAAAACTAGGAACTGTGTTGTATTTTTCTTAAATTTTGATATTTTTGGCAAAAAGAATAATCATAGACTCAAGGAAAAATTACATGATGCCAACTGGGGAGGGGGGAGTGGAGAATTTGACTAAAGAGATGATTAAATGAATATAGCAAGTGCTTTCTTACATTCATAATCTCATAGCAAAGACTGACAAAACACTCAATTAACTGATGATAATTTATTAAGCAGCTATTATGATTTTATCATATTAGGTTAAGTAAATATGTTACTGTCATATTCTTTGATAAGATAACTGTTTTAGGGTTATATATTTCTGATGTTGCTATCATGATTTTTAAGACCAAAATTCCATACTGCACTTACATTTTAAAAATATCTCATTTGAATGATTCTTCTCTTTTGTGGGATAAGAGGCAAAGAAGGGTTTGTTAGAATCCCTCTGGGATTTCTAAAAGGATCTTTCTAGGAGAATGTTTGTCATTTTCAATTCCATCAGTGAATTACTTTGAGTACACAGTTTTAAGGGATTAGGAAGGTAAGGTCACTAAGGAGGCACAAATCCATTTTGGAAAGCATAATCTCTAGAGTGCCAGATGTCATGAAAAAATAAATTCATTATTAAGTTAATTTAGAACCTCAAAATACCTATTTCAGAAATAATCACACTATTGAGAGTGAATTGTTTTTGGTTTGGGTTTTTACTTAAATTTTCTCATGACTATAACTCCACTACTAACATCATTCCAGAGTTCCAGTTCTGTATTTCTTACTGTTTGCAGAATACCTACCTATACTAGTATGTGCTACTTGAAATTTAAATTCAACATGTTTAAAACTGAACTAATTTTCTTCCTGTTTTCTACTCTCCCCATAACTTCTCCATTTCTGGCCATACAGTGTTACTGTCATCTTACTCAACCAGATTTATATATTCATATATACAGGCAGTTTTCATTCCCTGTAACTTCACATTATAGAAATTTGAGTTTATCTAAAGAATACTAAAGGAAATAGGCATTCCAAAAAATTATAAAAATACCCTACTGAAAGCAGACACTGTAGTATAAGATGCTGAAAGATGTGGACAGTGTAAACATGGGATGGGAAGCTGAAAAGCATGTCTAAGTCAGTTCCGATGTGCCTATAAAGAGTGACACTGTACATCTCTGTGTGTTCAACAGTGCTTCTTATATTTTTACCAAGGCTGGAAAGATGAACTTCTCATAAATGTAAGCCAATAGACTTTCAAAGAAAAATGAAAATAATTAGAAAATATGAAGGACAATAATCACAATAAACAGCATATGAGCTTAATCTTTGCAATGTAGACTATGAATACCATAGTGAAGAATTTTGCCCAGATGAAAACGCAAGAGGCAATGCTTACCAAAGTCAACATCTGTTAAAACAAAGAGATGGCTCCATTCTAGAGATGAAGAAATTATTAAATATGTATATAGAAGATCAGATGCAGAAGAATATTCCCTTAAGCTTGATGATAACTCAAGCCCAGGTTCAAAGCCTCTTTGGAGATTTGAAAGTAAAATACCCTGAAGGAACGCAGGTATATACAGCAAGCAGAAGTTGGTTTGCATGTTTTAAAAATCATGCATGATTACATAATGTGCAAATGACAGTACTTGTTACTACAAGATATTGAAGTAACAAAGAAGCTTCCAGAGTTCCTGCAAAAAATAAATAAATAAATGAAGGTTCTTACTTTACATAGCAAATTTTTAATGCAGATCAAATTGGCCTGTTTTATCCAAGAATGCCATCTCAAACCTACATCTTGGTGGAGGAAAAAAAAAACTATGCCTGGATATAAGGATTAGAAAGGATATTCTTCTGCTTGGAGAGAATACATCTGAGACTTGAAAATTAAAACTTGTTCTTGTACAGCATTCAGAAAATCCCAGAGCATTGAAAGGTATCGGTAAGGTAATACCACCTACCTTAGTCAGTGTTAAACAGTAGTTTATGAACTGTGTCATTCCTGATGTCAAGAAACTTTGTAATGATAATAACATTCCTTTCAAGATTTTACTTACTGCAAATTGTATGCTGTCATGGGGAGAGAGGGGAGAAGTAAGGGAAGGCTGAGGGGGATAAAATCTTAACTTTAAGGAAATGATTGTAAAACATTAAAAAATAAAAATAAATAAAAATAAAAAAATAAAAAAAAATAAAGATTTTACTTACATTAGATAATGCCTTAGGTCAACTTCTTCATTTGTATTATTTTAATGAAATTGAAAAGTAGTCTATCTTCCTCATAATACTACTTCATTATTACAACCCTATGGATTAAGGAGTGATTGAAAGTTGAAAGATGTATTTAAATACTACAATCCTAGAGGATTGCAGTTTTGGATGCAGATAAGTATTTAATATTGAGATAGCACTATTAGATGATAGATAGATGATAGGTGAATGGATGGATTGCTGGATGAATAGATGATAAATGAATGAATAAACACATAAATGCACAGTCAACTACTAGTAACAAAGGCTAGATGCAATGGGTTAAGAGGCAACATACGGCACATCTGTGTTAACTTTACTGTTCAAGTACTTTATATACTTTATCATTAACTTTACCTTTCATTTCATGATTGTGTTTCTTATCATGGTACAGTATTTAAATTTTAGTCTGTTTTATGACTTGCATAAAGGTATTTTGGGTATGCCTTTTTAAAAAGACCAAGTGACATGGGTGGATAGATGCATTTGAATTATGTAAAAAATTGCTTTATGTAGAGATTTACAGAATAGTCCACTTATGCAAAGTGTTTACTTCCTGTTTGTATTTGAAAATGATTTTAGTTCAATTTTCATAGTTATGAGTCTCAGATCACCACCTCTAACTCTAGTCTCTTTCCTGAGTTACATGCCCACATTACCAACTTGCTATTGGAAAGATAGGAAGGGGGATATTTCTTTTGAAATCTGTCATATATTTGCATTTGAACTCTTCTATGATCTTAACTTCAAATAGCATGATAAATAGAAGCACTTAGAATCAGAAAGACTTAAGTTTAAAATCAACTCTCAAACATTAAAGCAATTCTCAAGTTCTATGACATTGCATAAGTAATTTACCTTCTCAGAGCCTCTGTTTCCTCATCCATAAAATAGGTATAAAAAGCATCTACATGTTTTTGTCATGAGGGCTGAATAAGATACTATATGCAAAGTACTTTATAAATGTTATTATGTTACATAAATACAAGTTAATAATGTTTAGTTAATGTCTAATTGTCTTTTCCCTAATATATATGCCCAGTAATGGTACAGTGTCTGGAAACAATAATTGCTTAATAAATATTTGTTGGCTAACTGTTCACTGATTAATTATTTTGGTTTATTTCTCTTGTCACCTTTAAATCGTAACCTTATTGTGGGAAAGAACTGTCATTTTTCATTCTTGTATCTCTAGCAATTGGTAATTTGCTTTTGTCATTCTTGACACATAATGAAAAATTATTCAAGCTCTTTATTCATTCTTTCATTCAACAATCATTTATTAAATACACTAGGTACTAATGAAAATTCAGAGATGATTAAAATATTGTAACTACCTTTAGGAAACTTATAATCTAGCTGGTAGGTGACAAATATAAAAATATTAAATACTATATAAATACTAAATACTATACTATATAGTATAGTATTATAGTATATTATAGTATAGTATAATAGTGTATATATAATAGTATAGTATACTATTACTATAGAATAAATACTATATAAAATACTAAAAACTACATGTAAAACAAAATATAAAAAAAATAATAAAAGAGGTAATATTTGTGCCAGGTCAGAGGAAATATTTTTACTTTTATTTTTATTTCATTCACTGAAGGATCATTGAAGTTTTGTTAGAGTAATGGTGTCAAACTCAAATAGAAACCAGGGCCATTAATCCATATATAAGGATGTTTGAAGGCCATATGTTGTAAATATTTCAAATTTATTTTATTATTTTAATGAATTTAACAAAATTTAATATTTTCATACCTATGTTTTATTCTACTTTTATTTATTTTGTTAAATGTATCTCAGTTACATTTTAATTTGTTTCAGCACACATTTGGTAGTGTTGTGGGCCTCATGAGGCATGCTGGACATGTATTGAACACCTCTACACTTAAGAATCTGGCCTCAAATCTGAGATTTAAAGGGTGTGGAGGACTTTATAATCGTGTATGACCTTCATGTGTAGATATGACTCCCTATTTGCTGCCTCTGCCCTTACCTCACTCCCTCCCTCCCCTCCTCTCTTCTTCCCTTCCTTCCTTTCTTCATTTCTACCTTCCTTTAAAATGAAAAGCTTTTAAGAGTCTACTATGCATCAGGCTGTAAGATAAGTTGTTATTGTGTTTGTCCTTTGTTGCCAAAGAAGACCATACCATCAGAGTAATGATGACATGACTTGCTCTTGACTTTATTTTGAGTGAGGGAGGGCTGTGCAAGGTCGCCAGCCTCACTTTCTCCTCCTGAGCCATCTGGATCCAGTGACCAAATATACATACTAGAAGTACAAAGGAAAAGAAAATCAGTCCTTGCTCTCAAAGACCAAATAGTCAAATGTGACAAACAAGATATATGCAGCAGAAATTGAAAATATTTCAGAGGAAAGGAACTAGAGTTAAGGGGGAATCAGAAAAGCTTCTTGAAGAAGATGAGATTTTACCTGAGACTTGAAAGAACCCAGAGAAGCCAGGAAGGAGAGATGAGGAGAGAGGTAATTCAATGCTTGGAAAACAGCCAGTGAAAATTGAAGTCACTAGGAGTGTTGCAAGTATAAGGAACAGCCATGAGAATGGTTTCCTGCATTGCAGCCTATGTGGAGGGGAGAAAGGTGTATCCTACAGCATATATCTCAATTACTAAACACAAGATAATAAATATTTGTGCTTAAAATGAAAAAGGCAAAGGTAAAATAATATATTTGCATGGTCTACACCCTTTAGAAAGACATTCAGAAAAAATAGAAGTTTCACAGTACCTCAAAATCACAATCACCAGATTCCAGAATTATTTGGTTAAATTGAACATTCTTCTTCATAGAAAGAGATATATACACTAATTTTAACCCTTTTCTGATTTATAAAATCTTTTCCTTGCCTGGGGGAAGGGAATATTGTTTCTCTTAATAACCTTCATTTCTGTTTCACATCACAATGCAACCATGGATTTGTTTCTGCCTCACAGCAGCTGAATGGCTCTAATTATTTCTGAAAACTCCAAATGAGAACTGAAAATAAACCTTCCTCCTGACACACATTAAGCTTGTGGTTAGACTGCCTCTCCAGTGAATCCAGAAGTCTGAGTGGCTTGAAGTACTCTGATGAAATGTCAAGCAAGATGCTGGGTAAGAGTTGCTGCTTTTCCCTTTTTTCTTTTGTGTGGTATATTCCTTTTTGGGTTGGAGGTTGAGGGTGGAAAGAGAGACAGAGACAGAGAGAGGGGGATGAAGGACGAAAGGAGAGAGACAGAGACAAAGAGAGACAGTGACAGAGAGAGAGACAGAGACAGAGAGACAGAGACAGAGAGAGACAGAGACAGAGAGAGGAGGATGAAGGACGAAAGGAGAGAGACAGAGACAAAGAGAGACAGGGAGAGAGACAGAGAGAGAGACAGAGACAGAGAGAGAGACAGAGACAGAAACAGAGAGACAGAGAAAGACAGAGAGAGAGAGACAGAGAGAGACAGATAGAGAGAGACAGAGAGGGAAAGAGGGAGAGGGAGAGGGAGAGAGAGAGAACTCAAGGAGCTTATTTTAATACCTTTCATTCCAAAACTAATGAAAATAAACTTTTTTTTTTTACATTACAACTCACTAAGTCTAGTAAGTATGAAATTTGGAAGGTGAGTCATCTTTTATTTTTCATGTTCAAAAACAAATCTAACCACACTTCTGTAAAAAAGATGAAGCAGTTGTCCAACAATAGGTTACTGCCAGGTATTATATCTGCCTATATTCTATTATTTAGAAGGAGCTTTGCCATTTATACTTGAATTGTCATTGAAATATACCCTGTAGGGCTTTACCCTCTGTGTTACTGATCACTGTTGATTTAAAATAAAAAAAAAATACTTTAAAGCTTGTTGTATGCTTTGAAGCTTTAGGTTCAGTTATTGTTGTGAAGTACATTTCTTATCTGTATCAGGAATTCTGCATGGAGTAAAAATACATTTCCATGACAAAAGAAAGGTCTACTTTGAGGATGTAAGCTTGTGTTATTCCCTGTGGTATCTGATTATGAGTGTGGCTTTTACATCGTGTTTGAGGAATTCTATCTCCTGAGTTGTTTTGCTAGGTTAATGGAACAAAACCTTAGGTGTTCAACAAGCAGATTCCAAATCAGTATAACTACAGTAAAGAAGATGTAATAGTGTCCAGACCAGACTGAGAACAAAACAGGTTGAAAGATCAAAAGACTAGAGCTGGAGACATGAGTGCATTGCAAGTGTGGTTTGGGTGATTTCAGGGTGAGTTCGAAGTGCAGGTTAGGGTCATATGGTGCCGGCACAAGGTAATAAGAATGTTTATGTAGTGCTGTGTCAGGTCCCTCCTGGATCACTGCCTTCTAGTGGGGTGGAGGGATTTGCATAGTTCAATGAGTTATTTCAGATGGGGTTACCCAAGATGGACAGATCATAGTGGAGAGTTCTAGCAACTCAGTGTGGAGAAGACTTTTGACCATTCCTTGGACAGCAATGAGATCAAGTCAATTAATATTCATTGGAAGGACAAATACTGAAGCTGAAGCTTAATTAAGTACTTTGGTCATAAAAGGAGAAGATAGGACTCATGGAAAATGAGATGCTGGGAAAGATTGAAGGCAAGAGGAGAAAGGCATAACAGAGTACGAGATGGATAGTGTCATAAAAGCAGTTAATATGAGCTTAGACAGACTTTGGGGGAGAATGGAAGATGGAAATGCCTGGTGTGTTATGCTCCATGGGATCATGAAGAATGAGACACAATTTGTGACTAAATAATAATAATGAATGTGACAGGTACTTTGCTGAGTGCATTACAATTATTATCTCATTTTATTGCCACAGTAATACTGGGAGGTGGGTGCTTTTATAATCCCCGTTTTACAACTGTAAAGACCTAGACTTGCTCAGGATCACACAACTAGTCTGAGGCTAGATTTGAACTCAAGTTTTCCCAACAACAGGCCCAGTGCTCTATCCACTATGATACTAACTGCCCTACAATGAAAGCTGAATGACAGACTATGGATTCTCTTTGGCACAAGGGGTTAAAATTCTGGCACCATGGAAAATCACAGTGAGTATTGCCTTTCCAGTAGCAGTTGTGGAAAAAATGAATTTCATTTAGCTAGAGCTATCTCAGATTATCTAAATAATTCCACGCTTCATTCTCTTTAAAAAGTTAGACTTCATAACTTACATCTACTTCTTAATCGTTTGAAGCATAATCCTCATGTACAATAATACTGTGCAGGCAAGTTTGTGTCTAGAGCAAAGCAGCCATACAGTAAGGTGCAAGATGAATGCCAGATTCAACTTTTTTTATTTCTTTTATCCAGGGCTGAATCAACCAACACAAAATCAATAATCACTAATTAAGCATAGACTGTATTGCAGGCAGTATCCTGTCTACAAAGATGGAAAGTGAAATCTTTACCCTTAAGAAGCTTATATTCTAGTCAACGTAAGTAGAAACAACATACAGCTATAAGTACATACAAAAGAAACTCGAGATGTAATGGTATAATGATAGAGTCAGGAAGACTGATGTCTGGGAACTACCTGTGATTCATACTGGCTGCATAGCTTGTACAAGCCTAAAACTTAGTTCTTTACTATTGGCAAAACTGGATGAGTAACCTGGTCAGAGGCAAGAGGTACTGAGGATCTCAAACTTTAGAAAAAGGGATACATGAGCGATGTAATTGAGGTAGAACCTATTCACCTTCAAAGTTGATTATTGAAAAGTCAAGCATGAATCCAACATTTTGAAATACATTAACTGAAAGAATGATGGGATCATTAAGGGGGATAGAGATGGATTTTAGAGAAACAAAACAGATTCTAATTTGCATGTGCTGAATTTGACATGTCTAAAAGATAACCTGGGAGTAATGTCTCATTAAAGAAAAGAAAATCTCTTTACTAATGAAGTCCCTATGGTTCATCAGGGAACATTGTTTTGAATTTAGGATTCCCATACTAATATGAGGGTTCAGATTTTGTGAGCTACAGAAGACAAAGGGGAAGTTGTCACATTCTTGGGAATACCAACATTGTCTAATGGAAAGCTTACTGGATTTTTAAACAGAAGATCTGAGTTTGGATTGAGGCTCTTTAATTTGGGTAAATAGCCTATCCTCTCTGAGTATAAGTCTCTTCTGTAAAATAAGTAATTAATTAATTACATCTTGTTTTCCATGTTACATCAACAAGATGACCAAATGTCATGCTTTCTTCTTTGAGAGTGACCATTGTTTGTAATTTTCATTAATAGACTCTACATCTACTTAGTCTCCAGACAAATAGATATCCATTTATAACTTTTTCCACCACAGATCATATTAGTCTTCAAGCAGGTATATCTACAAAAGTCACTGACATTTCCCTAACAATCCATTCCTACTTCTACCTCCACACATTTACTACATTATGGATCTCTGTCCTGCTATTCTATGATATTCTAAGAGGCAAATTTTAAACTGTAAGTGATAAAAGAGTAGTTTGGGGCCAGGGTAGATGCAAAATTCCTCATCATATTCTAGAGGAAACCTACTATGTTATGACCTACATTAGCCAGGTGGTCATTTAATAAGGAAAGTAATAAAATACAAAGGTGGACCTTTAGCTGACATAACTAAAGTGAACTAGGTTTGGAGTAAAACTTTACTATCCTGAATTACCTTCTGTGCCTAAAATCCAGTTCAGCTGCCATACTCAGGGATTCAAACTGACTACAATGAATTAGCACTTATTAGATCCATACCTGTTTGGTGGCCCTTGGCTCTGTGCTTATGAATTAAGTAGCCCATGAAAGAACTTAACCAATTCTTCTTGGTGTAACTCATGCCAAATTAAGTCAACCATACCTTCATGAAACTGGTGTATTAAAATGGTTTTATAGGTAGTTGGTGGTACAGTGATTAGAATGCTAGTCTCAGAATCAAAAGATGTGTTAAAATTTGACTTGAGACAGGTTTCTGTTTAACCCAGGGCAAGTCACTTAACCTTCATGAACCTAACTCAACTGTGAAATGTGAGTTTTAAGAGTATTTACACAGTTACTATGAGGATCAAGTGAGATATTTGTAAAAGTTCTTAGCACACACTATGTGCCTAGCACGTAGTAGGTCCTATACAAATATTTATTCCCTTCCCTTATTCCTTTCCTTCCATTTCAAATCCTGCAAGTGGTATCAAGCTAATAATTGAAACTCCCTTTTTTTCCTGGGGGCTTCATAAAGGATCATTTGAGTTTGGTGAAGAAACACCTATAGTCACATAGCAAGGGTCTATGTTAAATCATATATGACAATCTGTCCTGCCACTCATTCAATTTTATGAGAAAGCTCTTCCTGACAAGGTCAGCTGGAAATCCCATTGACATCCCATTCTAGGGATAACTGATCAAGGTAAGGAAGCTAATGATAATAGCAACAACTTTCAATTCGAAATACTTTAAATTTTGCAATTCACTCTCCTCATAACAACTCTATGAGATAGCTAGTGGCAATTTTATCTCCATTTTGCTAAAATAGCACTGATTTTTGTTGTTAAAGTGTGTTAAGTTTTTTTCTGTAAAGCAAAAGCATCTGGGGAAGGGGAGAAGAGGTAGACTTCCCATGGTAAACACTAATCCTCCATTACCCCTTAGAGTTCTCTGCCTGTGCCACAACACAGAGCAACCACTGCCAGGTCACCACTCTCAGCATCCTATCATCTACTGTTGAAACCTTTGTGCCACATCATAATCTGCTCTCAGTGTTAGATTTAATGGAAGTCAATTATAAGGCATTTTATAAATGGCAATTATGATTATTATTATTTACATAATGATTATACACGTACATACATACATATGCACATATTTTAAAGAAATTGTTTTTAGCAAGATTTTTGCTTTTTTTGATTGTTTTACCTTAAGTTCATTATTTGTGGAAAGGTGGAATAAGATAAAGTCAATTTTTGCAATAACTGAAGACTCAGGAAAGGTTCGAAATCCTGCTCGTCAAAGTTACAGAGGAGAAGTAGGAGACAACAAACTATTCCTGACATATTGTTTAACAAGCTCTAACTGGTTTATCTGTCAATATGATATAAATAATTTAGCGACAGGATGGACAATTAATTGTTTTCTATGTTATGTCACCAAGATCCCCAAATGTCATGCTTTCTTCTTTGAGAGTGATCACTTTCCTAGAAGCTCTAGAATTCTGAAATTTAAACAAAAAACAGACAAATAAGCAAAAAAGAAAAACCTTCTGATGGATGCCTTTTAAATACCAACGCCTAAAGACCACCTATACTCTCAGGTCCAATTTGCTTAAGTTTTATTTTACGTTTTCAGTCCACTGTGAAATCTTTTCTGAAGGTCTTAAGTATTCAGAAGTTTATTATATTACTTTATTATATACTTAAGTAGTGGGAAGAAAACTGAACTTGGAGTCTGTAAACATAGGTGTGATTCCCATATAGGACATTTACCAGTCCCTTTTCCTTTATACATTTAAACCAATTCAAGTGCCTGATTTCATGTATTTGGCCTATTTTTTCTCTGCTGTGCATTGTAATCTGTTTACTTCATGACTTTTAGTTTAATAAATAGCCATGGTTTCAAGAAAAAATCCTCAAGTAGGGGTCAACTGCCTGGTGATAAAGTCTCTCTGAACACAGTTAGGTTGATTTTCAAAGGTAGAGCGGAATATCTGATGTCAGGCCTATACTTAAAGTCGATCCAACTTTGTGGGACCCATGTTGGCTTGACTTTTGAGAGCTCAGAGTCTCATATTCACCATGACAAAGTATTAGAGAGAGACCTAAGGGGGTGCCTTCTTTGTAAAATTGGTAAAATGCTATTTTCAATTTCTTTTTGTTATTATGAAATAGATAGCATTCACATATTGCATGTATTACATAGATAGCATATAGTATTTAGATAAGATATTGTATGTATATATACCGTATAAAACCTCTGCATGCATATACATATGCAAAAAACACATAAGTATATACATGCATATCCATATGTATATATGCATATATAGAAGCATATATAGATTATTATAATAATCTTTTGATATCCCATGTAATTAGTATGTAATGTGTTTCACTTTTTATGGTTTAGGTTATGTCCCTGACTAATAATTTACTTGAGAAGAGGGGCTCAATTTTATATCTCTTGGCTTCTGCAGCACAATGCTATGACCGTAGTGTGTGCTCTATAAACAACTACTACAATCTCTAATAAAGATCATGCATAATTTCTTTGTTGTGACTATGTTGCATGTTCTTATCAGACAAATTCAGAGTAGAGCCCACTTTCTCATGCCTCTATAGACCATTTACACCAGTTTTCTGCTAACTACCCTTTCTTGAAGACACAAGGAAAGGTGTAATTGATCTCCTAGCTAGACACAGTCTCTTTAGCTATTTTAAAAACACATCATGCTCCAGTTAGCTTTAGATGTATTAACTGATTTCCTCAGGCTCTGTGGTTTATGTTTTCCTCTGATGTGCAAGTCCTATTCTCTTGATGCCTTGTAAGGAAGAATATAAATGATGTATTTCTCTTTCTCTTATGCCCCCGATTTAAACTAAAGAAGTTAATGTTTTTTTTCCTTCCCTGAGCATCATAAAGGATTTTGAGTGCTGATGGTCTTCTCTCTACATGTTGCCAAACAATTTAGCAACAGATAAGCCTGCGAGTGTTTTTAAGAAGGTGCTTATATAACATAATGTTATTCTCCATTATAACATATCCTTTCATACCTAAAATTCATAACAAAAGTCACGAACAAAGTATATTTTAAAAACTTTATTTCCAAGAGATAATGAATCAGAAAGTTAATTTCCTCTATTTCTGTATTGTTGGGGTCTTGGTATTTATCTCCAAAGATTTATGATTCTATCAGATTCTCTCTTTTTTATGGTTAATTTATTTTTAGTTTTCACCATTCACTTCCATAAGTTTTAAATTTTCTCCTTCTCCCTCCCCAAGACAACATGAAATCTTATATAGTTTCTACATATATATTCCTATTAAACACATTTTCACACTAGTCATATGGCACTGAAGAATTATAACAAATGGGAGAAACTATGAGAAAGAAAAAAAAACAAAACAAAAAAGAAAAGAAGATCGTCTACTTTACTCTATCAAATGCTCTCTTGAGCCAATGTTTTTCTCCTCTTGAGAGCACTTTATTACTCCTAGGTTTCTGTAAAGGAAACGTATATTGGTCCTGCTAAATGTTGTGTCAGTGTCCTCAAGAGGATAAAAAAGCTACCGAGACATTCAAAGCATCCTTGTCATTTGAAAAACATCCCACATGTGTAGTTAATCTGTCATCTATACATTACCCACCAACTTCCTCTTACTTATCTTTTTTTTTCTCTAGCTCTCACTAGTCAAAATAGAGTGTTATTTTTGTCTAGGTTAGCAGCAGGGTCAAGTGCAGTCATCTTGATAGATTTTCCTGCCGATGACTTCTTTTAGCCCTACAGTTTCTGAGTGTACTGTGTACTTCTGCATTTATGTTTTTGGTTTTCACTCACTACAGTGAGCAAGTAACTTAACCTTTCTGTTTCAATCTTCCCATCTATGAAGCAAGGAAGTTGAACTAGATGGCTTTTGAGACTCCATCCAGAAATATATGAATCTATGTTCATTATAATGCCTTCTTTTCTCTCCTCTCCTCTCCAGGCTTCAGTTTCAATGAAGCACATTCCTGGTTTAATTTTTCAAGCCCTTGGAGGCAAGTAGCAATAGTACAATTTGTTATTGTGAGAAGATCTTTGGATTTGGGGCATGATTACCTGAATTTCAAACTCAGCTTGGTCACTTGTTAACTGTGTAACCTTAGGCAAATAATTTCATCTTTTAGAATTTCCAATTCCTTATCCGTAAAATGGAGATTGTAATATTTGTTCTATCTCTCTTATAAACTTGTAGGCTGTTTTTCTTTTTTTAAATTAAAAAGTGTTCACCTGGTTTGAGAATTTGAATAGTGAGACAGTTGAAAACTGTGATATGTTGAGGTGGAACTGGAAAATTCAGACACAGACTGAACCCCACTGATTCACCTGCTCTTGTAGACCATTCTTTTTGCCTGGTAACCAGCAACAAAAAGTCAATGACTCATCAAGTCTTTTCCCATGGAAGAAGCTAAAAGTGACAAAATTATTGAATGTAAATCTCAATTCTAGAGTTTTATGCTATCACAAATGGTGAAAAGAGTCACACATCAGCACCCAACGTGACTTCTTCCTCTGCCCAAGTTCATACCAGAATTAGCCTTTCCCTACACAACCATACAAGCCCTTTTTGACATAACTGCTCACCAAAATTCCACCCTCATTCTCACCACCACCACCATCTGAATTTGTCAAGTTCATTGTGGACAATCACAGTACCACCATAGCCAAAGAGATAGAATGACTACTGTCTGGACTTCATCGCCTCAGACAATACTCAGTTTTCCTCTCCTTGATCATGAATTCTAAGATGGAATGATCACTTCTGCATCATTCATTGGTTTTTCCTAGTTTGTTAGTTCTTCTTAAAGAAAATAATAGCAATTCCTCACATTGCTTCCTCCGTCTTTTAAAGGAAGAAATTGTCATTGAGACAAGTCAATCAACTGACACAGCTGCTTTAGACTTCTGGAAAACTGAAGTCTAAACTGCTACCATATCATGCCTCCTTGGCAGGCTTAAGACATTTCCCATATTGTTCCTCTATTTACCTTTCTCTTATCTTTTCTTACTTCTTCTTTACAGCTATCATAGTGTGCACCATGGCAACACAATTTTTATTTCTCCTGTTGAACTTTATCCAAATGCTCTCCATCATGGCACTCGAAGCCCTAGCTCTTTAATTTCCTCAAATTAATATACCTTCATAATATACACCCATTTCCCTTTAATCTGTTTTTTCTTTTTGAATAAGAAAATATTTTCATAGTCACATTACAATCATAAGTCCCATCCTATCAAGCATCAGTTATATCTATTAGATCAAATTTGCTTCCCTGTTAATATCTCTGGTTCTTTTTTATATGTTTATAAATATTTTAGCTGAGATGCCTAAATAGCTTCTTTCTTTCAATTTGTCTACTTGAAATGCTGGATTTTTTTTTAAATATGTTGGTCTTTTGGGGGGGTAATTGTATTCCATGCTCTCTAGGGCAGCTAGGTGACACAGGAAATAGAGTACTGGGACTGAAGTCAGGAAGACTCATCCTCATCGATTCAAATCTGGCCTCAGGTATTTACTAGCTGTGTGACCCTGGGTAAGTCACCCCTGTTTGCCTCAGTTCTTCATCTGTAAAATGAGCTAGAGAAGAAAATGACAAATGACTCCAGTATCTTTGCCAAGAAAACCCCAAATGAAGTCACGAAGAGTTGGACACGACTGAAATGACTGAACAAATCTATAATCTCTAGCTTGGTAGATTCACATAAGCTCTTTTCTCCCCTTGTTACCAGTTTAAGATAATTTTGATTTGAATTTTTTATATACCCAGCAATTTTTTTCAAAAACTTTTTTGTTTCACCCCATTCCTGATGAAGCACCTTATAGCACCCCCTCTTCTAACTCTCTCTGTTGACTACCTTGCCTCATACTTAATAGAAGAAAAAAATAGTCAATTTAACAAAAGCTTCCTTTTCTCCAATATACCTTCATTCATCCTCTCTGATTTTATCCTACACTTTCTCCTTTTATACTCCAGTCTCTGAGAATAAGGTGGTCCTTCTGCTTGCCAAGATCAGCTCCTCTACATTCATTCTTAATCTTGTTCCCTACTATCCTTAGTCCTTCTCCTCAGCATTTTCTCCTCATTTTTCTATTTTTCTAATATTCTAATATTTCTAATATTAGATTCTAATATTCAATTCTCTATCTGCCTCTATTTCTTCTATTTCCTTCTCATATCTATCTATCTATCTATCTATCTATCTATCTATCTATCTATCTATCTATCTAATCTGTCTAAGTAATTTAAAGAAGTATACTTTTAAAAAGTATACTTTAGAAATTTCTCACTTGTTCCCACCAGGTCTTCTAGCTGTATTTCACCTCTTTTTCCCATATAAATTCCAAGAAAATAAAGTCTATAAACCATCATCTCCTCTTACTCTTCTTTCAGAATCTTGTAAATTCCCTGTAATTTGATTTCCAATCATCTCATTCAACTGAAACTACTCTCTCCAAAGTCAACAGTAGACTCTTATTTGCCAAAGTCAGCGGACTCTTCTTGACCCTCATTCTTCTTAATTTCTCTGGATGTTTGACACTACTGATGATCATCTTCCCCAGATTTCTTTTCTAGATTTTTGGTATCCTATTCTCTCTGGGTTTTCCCTCCTCTATCTCTTTAACTTGTTCATCCATGTCATTACTGCTAGTTCTATGTACACCTCAAGGCTCTCTTCTGATCCATTTTCTCTTTTCTCTCTATCTTCTCTCAGATAGTAATCTTATCACCTCCCATAGGTTCATTTATCCTTACTCTGAAAACAATTCTCAGATCTATATATTCAGCCCAATATATTTCCTTAATTTTAATCCTCTACCACCAATGGCCTACTGGGTGTTTTAAACTAGATTTCCTGTAGGCATCACAAACTGAATGTGTCCAAAACAGAACTCATTAGCTTATCCCTCTTCCTTCTTCTGATCACCTCTATTTTTTGTTTGGGTTGCCTAGTATTCCAGAGTAACAAATTGAATGTCATCCATAACTCATTTACCCCACATAAACAATTTCTTCTATGACATCTCTCATACATGTTTCCTCTTACCCACCTATCACCATCTTTATTCAGGCCCCTAACACTTCTCACCTAGATTGCTGCAATAGGACCTCAATTAGTAGCCATTTACGAAATTTCTGCCCACTCCATTCCATCCTCCACTCAGTTTCCAAAGTGATTTTCTCAAAGCATATGTCCAGCCACATAAATCCCCTACTCCATAAAATACAGTGGCTTTAATGTCCTTTTCATTGCTTCTTCTGTACCTCCAACTTCTTTTTTATTCTTTCCTCTCCTCTATTTATAAGGATAACAAATGCCACATACTTTAAACTATACTGGAACAACAGTTTAAAAAAACAGTTTTGAAAAACTATTCAACTCATTTCATCTGTTTTCTGATAATTTGGTTTTTTAGAGAGAATAAAACAAAAATGTAAGAAGTTCAGAAACAAGAAGAGCTTGCTGCCCTCATCAAGCTTAATTCAAAATATCTTCATGAGCTATTTCCTAGGACACCGATAGAATCGGTGGAAATAATTGCTGAACTACTATCGATCGTCTTTCAAAGATACTATAGCATGATTAGGGAATAGTAAATATTGTCCTGATTTTTTGTAAAGGGCAAATGGTGGGGTTTCAAAAATTACTTTTATTTTCATCTCTTCAAATCCAAGGATATTTTATTTAAAAAGTGATGATATATTTTGCCATTAAATCATTACAAAATATTAGAATTAGTTACTAAAGGAATGTGTTATGATTATCTAGAAAGGGAAGTAGTAATCATTAAAAACCAGTATGGTTTCATGAAGACCAGGTCCTGGCACATTAACATTTCCTTTTTTTTTTTTTTAATAAATAAAGATATTATAGTGTTATATGAAAGCAATGCTGAATAAAATGCAGATTTAGATCATACCAAATGATTTGGTAAAATCTCCCATGTTGTCCTAGTAGACAAGACTTAAATTCTTCAAGCTGAATCTGAATCACTAGTTGAGGATATTCCTCAGAGGAATTTCAAACCTAAACTCAACTCTTTATCTCTTCATTTTTTTCTTGGGTTTTAATTCTTTATCATCTATATTTTTATGTCCTTTTAAATTTGAAGGTCATTTCTTCTGTAGGAAATAAGAACAAAAAAATAAAATCAAAAATAATGTGAGTTAATCTGGAATTTCTCTACAATCACTTTATAATATTTATTCCAAATGAGAAGCTCAGTTCTCCTCGTTGTTTAAATTTTCATTCCATATAAACTAAAAACAAACAAACAAACAAAGCAAAACAACAGAGACACAAACCCTTTTTATTTTCCTTAGCAGGGTTTTATTTTCTTTTGCAAACTTCAAAAAATTCTCAACTTAGTCTTTCTAACACCAATTTTATCATTCTTATCTTTTGTATTAATCTTGGATTATGAACTCTTGTTTTTCACATGTTCTTTAATATTTGAGCTAAATAGAACACTGATTGTATATACACATCATTCTCTTCCAATATCTCACCCTTTTCTTTGTTGTTGTGAATAATATCAATTTTGTTGTCAGAATTTCATTCTACAAAGCTTACCATTATTCTTTGGTTGACTTTAAGTGTCTCAAATCATGAGATTACTTTCTTTGAAATTTTAAAAATTTTAATAATAATTAATGTCCAGCATATATACCAACCTATACTCAAAATTCTCTTGATCATGAAATCTACATTAATATATTCACTTACTCCCAAGGTTCTGGTCTTTCTACTGTACCCATCATTTCATCCTTGGAGAGGATCATGTACAGTTTCTCTTATTTTTTTCCTCATACATTTAGAGAAATAAAGTTATTGAGAAGAAACATGAGAAATTTATCAGATTGTTTGATTTTTAGCAGAGAAGGTCATGTACTGAGATCTCTTAATACAACAATGTGGTGCTCCCATGACACTTTTGTGATTTATATTGGAAACTCATCACTCATTTCTTCTATAAGGTTAAGATAAACATTTCTTGCTACCTTTATTATTTCATCAATACTCCATCATGTCAACCCATCATATTTGAAACTTTTCATAAAATTTCATTTTTTTTAAAAAATAAACTGCAAAACTTTGCTTCTTTTTCTGTTATGGAGATTTATTTTGTATAACATATACCCTACATGTCTATTTCAAAAACACATGATAATCAATTCAAAGAGATCACTCGTGTAATCTAATACTTCTACATAATGAATCAACTCTTTCTTTTTTCCTTTCTAAAATGTTTGACACCATTCTTACTTTTAGCAGAAATGAATGTAATATTTCAACCCAGTTTTGAAAAATTTTAAATCATTTACTTTAAATAACTTGAAGAGTGAAAATGGATTGGTTCATGTCTGTTAATTACATTTGGTAGATGCAACAAAAAAAGGCATAACACATTTTCACACTACAGAACTAGTACTCACATTCATTCCCCTGAATGCTGGAAGCAATTTGTGGCAGGAGGAAGCAGTAGATAGTGTCTTTTGTATTATAATAGTGTCAAATAATATAATAGTGTCAAATGAATAGCTTGCATAAAATAGTAGTAGAAGACATTTAGAAAAAATTGTCTGTTTTTTCATCAGTAGCTTTTTTGTTTTTGTTGTTAAACATGTACTACATAAGCCATTAATTAAATGCTTACTGCCTGTGCCGATGGTCTTCTCAAACCTTAATATTCATTCCTCTTGTTTCTTATTTTCAGGCATGAACTAGAGCCGTCTCAAACTGGTATTTCAGTATAAGCAGTTGCACTTCTGGTACAAGTCCCAGATGGATGTTGTTGTTTTGTCCATAAAAATGCAGACTAATCTTAAAAGTGTTCATTGTATTTTTTTAAGGGGAGACCATAATCATGCACTTCCAGTCATCACTGAGAGCATGCTCCCTTGTAACAACAACAAAAAAAAATTAGTTAAGCAAAATAGACTGACACAGCAAGCACATTTAAGAGTAAATTCAGCATTCTACAATCATAGTTCCCCACATTTCCAGGGCCATGAATGGTTATTTCATTTGATCTCAGTTCAACTTTTTTTTTACTCTTCTCTTTCTTTGTCAATGTTATTTTAGCAATTGCTCTGCTGGCACTACTTATTTCATCTGCATCGTGCAATTCAATCTTCCTGTAGTTCTCTGAATGCCATAAGCAAACATGCTTTATGACCTGATAACATTTCATTACATTGATAAGTTGCATTTTGTTCAGTTGTTCTTCAATGAATACGTACCCACTTTGCTTTTCATTCTTTTATACCACAGAACTACTGATCCTTGAGTGTATCTGTATGTGTGTAATATGTAAAAGAATACTTTTTTTCTTATATCACTTTGGAGTAAACTTGTGGTTTTCTGTTGATCCCTAACAAAGGGAAGACTAAACTGGATTGGGAACTGAAAGGAAAGGCCAGTGTTCCATTCCCCTAAATGTCTCTATGGTTACATATAAGAGACTTCAGGTCTATTGATTTTATTTTCTTTATGTCTTCAAAGAAGTGTTGATTATATGACCTGTAAGAACCCTTCCAAATATGAAATTCTATGATTCACTAGGTCTATATCATTCTAACAAGGTTCATCTTGTAAACAGGAAATTAGCTGTGGCATTTACCCAAAATAGTATTAAAATGAGAATTATGTATCTTCTTACAAAGAAAAATGTCTAGTTAAGGGTATGGATTGGAGAAAGTAAGAGGATATTTGAAATTGAAAAGGAGATGGTTTAAGAAATACTGTCATCCAAGAATTGTGGACAAAATAGAAAAACTGGTCAAGGAAATAGGCAATACAGGACTACCCCATTATTGCAATATAAATGTGGAATTATCAAGAACAGCCTGAATTAAATAATAAAAAAGCACTTAATAAATACTTATTAAGGGCCAGGCACTGCTCTAAATGCTGAAAAATATAAAACCAATCCAAAACAAAACAAAAACTACCAATTACAAAATTACTCCAATGGATACATATGTAAGTTTACCAGAAGACTGTTATTGTCCAGTCATTTTTCAGTTGTGTCCCACTCTTTGCAACCCCATTTTAAGCTTCTTTGGCAGAAGGACTAGGAAACTATGAAACTTAATTTAATATCTGTACTTTTTGCATACATACTCTGTCCTCTTCCCTGTGAGCTAATTATCACATCAAAAAGAAATCTTCTTTCCTCTGGATTCATTACTCAGATAAGTTTTGAAATATCACAATAGCAGTGATAGTAACCAGAAAAGAATTAATGTGTTTATTCCCTCTTAATTTTGAATTTCTGGTTAATACTTAAGTGATACAGCTGCCAGATAACTGTATGAGAAAAAAAAAAAGATAAAAAGCAAAAACGACTTAAGATGTTGATATTGTCATGTTACCATGGAAAGAATATTTTTTTTTTTTTTGGAATGTATCATCAATTAGCTTGATGCCACACTGGTTCATCTTCACATTGAACCTTTTCTGATACATAACCCATGTCAGTTCCTCACCTTGACCCAGGCACTACTTCCCAGCTGTAATAACTAGTATATTTGCTTTTACTTTGCTTTTCCTAGCCTGCTTCTTCTACTGGAATGTAAAGATAGGCACTCAAAAAAAGCTCTATGCCAGAAAGGTTTATGGCATGGTTATTCACTTGTGTCAGACTCTTCTTGACACCATTTGAAGTTTCCTTGGCAGAGAACTCGAGTGGTTTGCCATTTCCTTCTCCAGCTCATTGTACAGAGGGGGAATCAAGGGAAATAATGTTAAATGACATTCCTGGGGTTGCACAGCTAGAAAATGTCTGAGAGTGGATTTGAACTCATGAAGAAATGTCCTCCTAATTCCAAGCCCAGTGCTCTCTCCATCATGCTACCTAAGCTGCCCTGAAAAAGGTGTTTAGTAAGACAGTAACTATAGAACTGCTTTGTGTGGGTTTGAGCTTGAGATTCTTTGAAGAGAATATGACCACACACTTATGTTCATTTAAGAGCTACAGGTAACTTCACTTAATGTCACAGTAGAAAAAGAAAGAAGGTTTTAAGGTAAAATATAACAGCCATCTATCATCTGTCCTTGTGGAGGACAAAAAGGAAGTTTGCTGTACTTTTTCTCTCACATTACAGAAAATTTATGTCACTCTTTATTCTTTACTTTCTACTTGTGTGATTGGAAGAAAATCATTTATCTCTGGACCCCAGTTTTCTTAACTTTAAAATGAGGGCTGGAGGAGAAGCAAGATGATCACTTCATTCTTTCCAATCCTAAGTCAGTATATTATTAACTTAATTATTAATTAATATTAATATTAACCATTAACTTAACGAGAGCTACAAGGCTTTAAAGAAATTCAAACCTAAAGGGATAAGAGTCATGGGAGACATGTTGCAACGGGATATCCAACAATAGATGGGACTCCCTTACTATCTCTTACAGGTAGCTAGATAGTACAGTAGTTAGAGAAATAGTCCTGGAGTCAGGAAGATCTGAGTTCAAATATTGCCTTAACCACTCAGTACCTGTGTGATTCTGGGCAATTCATTTAACTTCAGATTCCTCAACTGTGGCATATATATTATATATAGTAACAATAGCACCTACTAGATAATGTACAACAGGCATGGTATAGATAATGTATAGTTTGCTATAATAATTGTATCTACCTGCCAAGATTGTTGTGAAGACCAAGCAAGACTATATTTGTAAAGTGTTTAATACAGTGTCTATAACATAGTAGGGGCACATAAATGCTAGCTATTGTTATCTTGTAGACAACCATTTACCTATGCTACTGTTGTGGTAAATGGAGTCACTGCTAACTCAAACCCCCAATAACACTTCAACGTAACAGTAATCTTAGAAGCAGTTTCATATACTAGTGCACCCAGGTACCTGGTTGCTTAATGAGTTATCAATATCAGTAACATAGCCAGAAACTTGACTGCTGACACCATTTTTTCTCATTGGTCCTTCTTTCTGCAGAATCAGTATTTTGTTTGAGTCAGCAAAAGCACAAAGTATAGGTACAACACTGTGGAGTTTGAGCATGGGTTAGCATATATGTCTGACTGAATCTGCAGCTACTGCAGCCTGTGCATTTTGTGGCTTCTGCAAATGTCATTGCTAAGAGTGACTGCTCTGCACATACCCTGGACAACATTTCTATTAGAAGCTATTTCTTTACTTTCTCTGGAATGCACTAATGCAATTGATGTGATTAGGGTCTTGTCTTGTGTCATTATAAATTTCACATTTCATTGGATAAAGAGTTGCTACTAAAGTAAACTGCACATATAATGTAATTTTAAAGTCTCACCTGTGAAATGCTCCAAATTTCAGTGTTAAAAAATAGTAATAGAAGCAAAGCTTGCATTATTGTTTAGAAGCTTTCATTTCATTTGCCTGAAGATAAAACAATGTGCAGAGCCAGATAGGATGTGATCTATATTGTTGTAAGGAAAAATCATATCAATTAATTATAGATCTATTAAGGTGTTTGGTTTGGTTTATCTCTAAGACAGCTAGAGATATATTCACAAACACATTCATTTGTGCAGTTATATATATATATAGTTTTATATATATATATAGTTTTATATATATATATATATATATATATATATATATATATATATATATATATATATATATAGTTGCTGTCGTTCAGTCATTTCAGTCATGTCCGACCCTTCCTAACCCATTTGGGTTTTTATTGGCAACACTACTGAAGTAGTTTGCCATTTCCTTCTCCATTCCATTTTACAGATGAGGAAACTGATACAAGCAGGGTTAAATGACTTTCCCAAGGTCACACAGGTAGTAAATACCTAAGATCACATTTGAACTGAGATCTTTCTGACTTTAGAACTGGAGCTTTATCCACTTCACCATCTGCTGGCCCATATATGAGAGAGAGAGAGAGAGAGAGAGAGAGAGAGAGAGAGAGAGAGAGAGAGAGAGAGAGACAGACAGGCAGACAGAAAGTGTGTGTGTATGTGTGTGTATGTGTGTGTGTGTGTGTGTGTGTGTGTAATCTGAGGCACATAGCACAAATGTGCAATGAATTAGGTGTAGGGTTGAATAGAAATAGAAAAAGAAACTAGACTTCTTTCAGTAACTATAATGCTCTTTTGCTGACCCCAAGCTTCCTATGAAAGCAAAGGCTCATCTTTTCAATGGTAATATTTACCACTTCCTCTGAAGAACAAAAAATAAATTTACAGAAAGCACCAAAGAATGCATATTGAACAGGCTGAAACATGATATAACCCAAAGAACTCTGAAGAAGCATGGTACTAAAGACCATCATCAACGAGTTAAATGGCAGGAATAAAAGATAAGCTGGTCAGAATGAAGGAGGACAGGTGAACAAAGTGCTCTATAACTACCCACACATTGTAAATTGAAATCAAGGAAGAGTTTGAGCAGTTGTAGTATCAGTTCAATATTCATAGCTCCCACAGCAGCCATGAATGTCACGGAGCAATTCAGAATCACAAAATACCACAGACTCTCCACGTGGAAGGAAGAACCAAAACATTTATTCAGACTCAAATTCATCACAGAAAAAAAAAAATCTATATACAATGACAATGCAGAGGACAACACCATTCCTATGCCTTTCCCTGCTAGGCTTTCCACAAACCAGGTCCATTACTTTCATTACAAGTAGACTTTCTTTAACAGAATCACAATCACAAAATCACTCATGCTACCTGGGAGCCTACCTCCTTCTTAGCTCTGACAGCTTTCCTTTCATCTCTGCTCTAGCTCAGCCTGGTCCAGCTCCACTTGTTCAGCAAACTCCTCCCACCATAGCCTCTGTGTGATTTAATGGGCCTATTCATGAATATGCAAAATCTTCCAATTCAAATTAGCATTACAGCAGTTTGGGTGTATATTCTTTCCCAAACATGGCGATAATATGAACAGCACATATGGTTCCAATATGTATAATTTGTGGAAAATCCCAAATTAAAGAGATAACAGATCTATTTAAGCATTTAACTTTGTGAAACTAGGTTATATATACATAGATATATATGCTTTATATCTATATGATTTTTTATCTAGTTATATATAGTCACATTCATAGTTACATACATATATATATATATATATAATCAGACTTCCTTTTCAATATGTCCTATTTAAATATACAAACAATGCAGTACATTAATTCATGTTTTAATGTGTGGAAAGAATAGATAGTACTATTAATATTCATATTAAATATTTAATAGTATTAAAATATTCTTTTCAATGTTTAACTCTGCAAAGTTACCCTTAAACACTAAAAATATAGAAAATAAATATTTATTGTGCTAAACTCTCTTTTGCCTATGTAAACAAATTGGTGCTTTTATATAATATTAATAAACTGCATTTTGGAATCACAAGCAAAAATACCACTATCCATTATAAAACTTGTCATCTTTTCCTACAATTTTGTAACTCATGCTCTTAAATTTTTAAAGACATAAATAATAAAAAGGTGAAAGATTGTAACTGAGTTATGCTTTAAACCATAATTGTTAATTTCAGTTTATAATCAATAATTTATAACATTATAATATATGAAGTGGTAATTATTTAAACCTCAGCTGTTCTTCAAACATTTTTTATTACTTCCTTATCCTATTAACATATCACCTACATGAAGTATTCAACTTTATAATGCTTCATAAACTATTTTCATCATTAATAATAAGAAATAAGAATGCATTTGGAATGCAAAGACCATTGGTCATCTTGAACGTCTTTTAAGCAGGGGTAAAAAAGCAACGATTTGTGTCTGACAACCATATTTTTCCAGTGAGGATGGAAATCTTCTGTAGGCGATGATCTGTGTCAGAGCAATGACAACAATGGTAATTACCTCCAACCAATAACAATGGGAATGGAACTGCCATTTGTCTCCATTACCAAGCGATGTTGAAACTGCCTTCCACTTTATTCAACAAATGAAATACTTTAGCATCTGATTGTGCAATGCCTCTGAACAAAAAAGAAAGGAGGAAAGAAAAGAGATCACAAATAATAGGAAAAGATACCACTTTTTCCAATAGACAGAATTATTGAACTGATACTAAACTAGTATTGCCTTAGTTCTAATTGGAATAAAGGTATCATGTGCCTCTGCCCCACTGATTAACCCTCACAGGTAACTAAAAGTACTATTTAAGAACTCTTCTTTTTTGTTCCACTAAATTCTATTCAACTCAAAATATATTTATTAAATGCCAACTGGAAGATAAACCCTAACAACACATACAAAATATCAAAATAATCCCAGGAGACAATTTTCAACTCTGGGTAACAGTATGCATACAAAAAATTCAATACAAAATACATACAAACTATTTTCCAGCGAGAAAACACCTGTCAGTATGAAGGGTACTTTGGTAATAACACAGTGGAATGGAACATTGGAAAAATGGGGTTTTCATGAATGGGCACAAGGGAACAAATAGTAATGTCCAAGGAACAGAACTTGTTTTAGGACATTTTACAGCTCTATATCATAGGGATTCTAAATAGAATCAATGTTGATCACCACGCCCTTTCGCAGAAATGATGGGAGAGTTAATGTGAATATAAGTCCCTGAAGAAGTGGTGGAATGGCAATGTAATAACCTGGCACATGATGAATCCCTAGGTCTACAGGTGTCATTGGAGTCTTGAGTCATCCCTCCAGGCACTAGCCACAGGCACTCTGTTACAAGGTTTATTGTAATCACATGGAGATTATCTGCCTCTGAGTAGGGAGCTTCAAAATGCCCTTTGATCCTAATGGTCAGTAGGGAGAAGGTGGGGGAAGCAATCTGAACTAATTCAGGTGACAACAGCGTCTGTTATTTTTCCTACTAACAGACAATTACAGTACATCATTTTTGAATTTGTAAACTTGGGTCCTTAAAGGACACATCAGCAGATCACAAACACTAGCATATCTTTCCTAAATGAAAAGGACTATATTAATGGAACAAGTGATGAATTTGGTCTCTGTATGAGGTGTATCTTAGTGATGTTTGAAGGAACTCAATTCAAAGAGGTTGAGTGCTAAGTGGTGGATTTTAGAATTGGGGCCATAATAATCCATCACACTACCCAATAAGACATTAAAGGGCTTTAATCTTCACCATTTAGGTGACTATATCATTGAAATCATATATCTTTTGAAGAAGGTTCCAATTATTTATTGGTCTTTCAGAAAGGTTTCTAGCATAGAAAAAGTACTTCCTTTCTATCCCTATGACCATCCATCTAATTCAGTGACTCATTACTATTCCAATAACCTGTTAATTGGTCTTCCTGTCTCCACATACTCCAAAGGACTATTCATTTGCACTCTATTGCCAAGTAAATTCTCCTAAAGCATCACTAGGTTCATAACACTGGTGTCAAAAATATCCAAGGTTTTAGAGTCTACGACAAGACTTATAGTCTTTCAGTAAATAGAGCTTATCTCCTAGTTAATAAAAACGATCAGTTGAAATGAGAAATTGCCAGATAGGTGTAAGGGTGAGTTCCTTCTCTGTTGTCCTCCACCCTGTTCTTCTTCCAGTTTTCTCTTCCCTTACTCATTAGACTCCCCATCAGTGGCTTTTACACTAGTGCTTTGTTGATTTTGCTCACAATATAGCCCTCTTTCTACAGATGAGAGTTTTAGTTGTCCCAGTTGCATTTTGTAATCTTTATTCCAGATGAAAAAATTCCTAATCATTAGCTCTCTAAATATTGTATATGAAATCACTTTCAAAACAGTAAAAACACTACAGTAGCATAAGGTGTTGCTAGTAAGATTGCCAATATCCTCAAGATAAACCCCTTTCTTTACTCCTCTCACCTTTTGTATCGATTATTTACACATAACTCATTGCCAGGTTTACAGATTTGTGACATTACAAATAGCCTATCCTGTCTCTTTCCTAAACACAAGCGCCATTTTGCCAAAATAACTAGGGTTATTAAAAGTAGAGTAGAGTACATGACAGAAACAGAAAGTTAAGAGAAAGTGTAGACCTAGGGAGAAAGACACTGGATTCTGTTTTGGATACGTTCAGTTTGACATGTTTATGTGATATTCAAGCAGAAATATCCAGCAGACAATCAGAGATGTAAATTACAGGCCAGGATGAATATTTTGAGATCATCTGTATAAAGATCGTAATTGAACCCAATGCATAGAAGCTGATGAAATTATTGAGAACAAAGAGAGAAAAGGCCCAAGAACAGATCCCTGAGGCCCACCTATGCACAATGCACACAGGGTACAGCATGGATGATAAGCCATGCAAAGGAGACCATAAAAGATCAGTCAGGAATATAAAAAGAAAACCAGGAAAGTCAATGAGAACTTGGAGAGAAAAAAACATGCAAGTGGAGGGATAGTCAACTGCAGCATAATCTGCAAATAGAAAATTGGACGTTTAGAAGATCACTGACTTTTCCTGTCCACCTCTCCCCGAGAATGGAGGGGAAAGATAGAAAAGAACATCATATAGGAATATTTACTTTTGTTGATAAATCAATTCCATAATAAACGACCAAAATTGTAGAAGGAAATCTTTCATAATGGAGAGAACCATTTGAGTTGAGTGATGAGATCAGAGTCCAAATAAAAAGGATTTGAGAATTGAGTAGGAGGAGGGAAAATGGATTCAAGATATCCTTCCCAAATAGTTTGAAATAAATATGTTTAGAATGGGGGCTGGAGGAGAGGGGGAGCAGGGCATCTCCGTGACTTGGGCCCCCTCGGGAGGAAGCAGCCACGGCAGGGACGGGGGCAGGAAGCGGTGGAGGCAGAGGTGTGGGCGGCAGCTGAGGGGGCAGCGGACCGGGACTCGGGAATCCCCCAGCAGCAGGCAGGATCTTCATTACGGAAGATTCTTGCATAAAACCTGATGGAGCTGAACCTGGGAGACAACCCTGCCCCCACCCCGCTCTGTTACTGAAGGCTTCTGCTTAAAGCCCCCAAGGGAGCTGGGCTTGGGAGGTGGGGCCCCCCACCCCGCCCCCACCCGCTCCATTCCTGAAAGTCTCTGCATAAAGCCCCTGATGGATCAGAGCCTGGGAGGTGGCCCTGGCCCCCACCCCAACACCTGAACTAAAGCACACTGATTGACAGCTGGCAGGAGGAAAGCCCATTTAAATCTCAGAGGCCAAGTACTAGCTGGGCGGATCCAGGCGGGGGTGGAAAGGAATCTCAGAAGTCAAGTAACTGGCTGGGAAAATGCCTAGAAAAGGGAAGAAAAATAAGACTTTAGAGAGTTTTTTCCAACAAATGCAAATGATCCCGACCTTCGGATCTGATGACGAGGACGTATCCTTGCCGTCAGGGAAAGACGTGGAGGGCGGGGCCTCAGTACCCCAGACACCCCAGGGGGGTGGCGGGTGGGCTCAGGCCCTGGAAGAGCTCAAAAAGGACTTTGAAAAGCAAGTTAGACAGGTGGAGGAAAAACTGGGAAGAGAAATGTCAGAGATGCAACAAAAGTATGAAAAACGGGTCAATACCTTGGTAAAGGAGACCCAAAAACATGCTGAGGAAATTAACACCTTGAAAAATAGGCTCACTCAATTGGCAAAGGAGGTTCAAAAAGCCAATGAGAAGAATGCTTTCAAAAGCAGAATGAGCCAAATGATAAAAGAGGCTCAAAAGCTCACTGAATTTAATAGTTCTCTCAAAATTAGAATGGAACAGATGGAGTCTAATGACTTTATGAGAAACCAAGAAATCACCAAACAAAACCAAAAGAATGAAAAAATGGAAGAGAATGTGAAATATCTCATGGGGAAAACAACTGACCTGGAAAATAGATCCAGGAGAGACAATTTAAAAATTATGGGACTACCTGAAACTCACGATCAAAAAAAGAGCCTAGACATCATCTTCCATGAAATTATCAAGGAAAACTGCCCTGACATTCTAGAACTAGAGGGCAAAAAAAGTATTGAAAGAATCCATCGATCACCACCTGAAAGAGATCCAAAAAGAGAAACTCCTAGGAACATTGTGGTCAAATTCCAGAACTCCCAGCTCAAGGAGAAAATCTTGCAAGCAGCTAGAAAGAAACAATTCCAGTACTGTGGAAATACAATCAGGATAACCCAAGATCTAGCAGCTTCTACATTAAGGGATCGAAGGGTGTGGAATAGGATATTCCAGAAGGCAAAGAAACTAGGACTCAAACCAAGAATCACCTACCCAGCTAAACTGAGTATAATACTTCAAGGGAAAATATGGTCTTTCAATGAAACAGAGGACTTTCAATCATTCTTAATGAAAAGACCAGAGCTGAAAAGAAAATTTGACTTTCAAACACAAGAATGAGAAGAAGCATGAAAAAGGAAACAGCAAAGAGAAGTCTTAAGGGACTTACCAGAAGTGAACTGTTTACATTCATACAGGGAAAGACAATATTTCTAACTCTTAAAACTTTTCAGTATCTGGGTAGTTGGTGGGACCACACATACACATGTACACGCATGCACACACATACACACATGCACACACATACAGAGACAGAGAGCACAGATTGAACTGAATAGGATGGGACCATACCTTAAAAGAAACTAGGGTAAATGGTGAGAGAGAAATGTAGGGGGAGGGAAAAGGAAGGGGGTAACTATATGTCATTTAAGAGGCAGGTAGGAGTTTTTCTTAGTGGAGGGAAAAAGAGGAGAGCTGAAAAAAAAAAAAAAACAAAACAAGAAGTTTACCCTCATCACATTTGACTAAACGAAGGAGTGAAATGGACACTCATTTTGGTATGAAAACCTATCTTACAGTATAAGAAAGTGGGGGAGAAAGAGATATTGCAAGGGGGGGGGGGATGATGGAAGGGAGGGCAAAGGGAGGAGGGAGGAATTTGAAGTCAACACTTGGGGAGGGACAGGATCAAAAGACAGAAGACAAACAAGGAGGGGCAGGTTAGGAGGGATGGTAATCCAGTTAGTCTTACACAACACGACTATCAGGGAGGTCATTTGCAAAACTACACAGATATGGCCTATATTGGATTGCCTGCCATCCCAAAGGGAATGGGTGGGGAGAGAGGGATGGGGAGAATTTGGAACTCAAAGTTTTAGGAACAACTGTTTAGTATTGTTGTTGCAACTAGGAAAGAAGACATACAGTTAATGAGGAATAGAAAGTCATCTGGCCCTACAGGAGAAAAGAGAAGATGGAGACAAGAGAAAGGAGGGATGACAGAAGAGAGGGCACATAGGAGATAGGGAAAATTAGATTGCTTGGGGTATTGGGGTGGGGGGAGGGGATAAAAGGGGAGAAAATTTGGAACCCAAAAATTTGTGAAAATGAATGTAAAAAATTAAATAAATAAATAAATAAAATTGTATAAAAAAAAAAAATTATAGTCAGTGGGAGCTAAGTGGCAATGAATACAGCACTTGCTCTAGAGTCAGAAGGCCCTGAGTTCCAATCCAGCTTCAGACATTTACTAGATGTGTGACCCTGGACAAATGATTTTATCCTGGTTGCCTCAAAACAAAAGGTGTTATGCACCGTTTGGGTAACTTTCTGAGCATATTTCTAAATTTGCTTTCTAGAGGAGCTGGATTATTGAATATGAGGCACAATAAAAATTTGTTAATGGTATAACTAACAGATAAAGTAGATTTTGAATAACTACTTCCTTCTCTACTCAAACAAGAAGAAATTGGGGTTAACCTTCCTTAGAGCAAATCCTAATCACATATGGCATATTTTCAGAATTCCTAAAATGATAAGAATTACACTATGTTCTATTGAGGAGACTTGTGTTTTTTTGTTGCTTTCCTCCCTACACCATGATTTCTTTCTTTTTAATGGAATTAGGTTTTACAAAAAGAAACTGAATATTGATATTACAGACTTTATTCATGAAGTATCATATAATGTACAAGCAAAGATTACTTAATAGTGAATTTTTCTGCATGTAGCTGGATATAAAATTTTTAAAAGACTTTTTACAATTACAGGAAAATAATTGGATTTTAGAGCAAAGGAATCTGCATAGATAAACAATATGTAGGTTTTGAACATGTGCATATTTAACTGAGACTTTTATAGTTACTGAAGTACAAATGTTTTCTCAAATGGGGCATTTTGTTAGGCCATGTATGTGGAGCTGGAGCTAATGCCCACAGCAGAGAAAAACTATTAGCAACTTAATGAATGCATGCTGTTTGCATTTCTACTGTGAAGAAATATTTTCTTTTTTCATTATTTTAAGCAAAACATTATATGGTACTTTCAGGTATAAGCTCTGGAGAGTGTTGGCTATTACCTAGTGCATTCCTACTATGGAATTCAAAAATGGTTGTGAAATATGAAGCGCATAAGATTAGTTTGGAGCATTAATGCTTTTGCTCATGGTAAAAAATCTTACTTAAAACAAACAAATACTACATTTGATAATAGTTGTGTAAAGATAACACTTAATTGTGCTTACTTACTTAGGCATCTAAAAGTGAGACAGTGTAGTATAATACCTTTGGGAGAAATGGATTCTAATCCCAACCATTTCAATTATCAACAGTGTACAATTCCTTAAACTTTACTGAGGCTCCATTTTTTTGTCTATAAAATGGAAAAAAAACAACTAGGTCCTATTAACATAATAAATTTGTGTACATTGTGAACATATATTGATACAGTGAGTTCTCATATGTTCATTTACGATCTTTATGCTGATGACAACTAGTTATCTGCATCTAGTTCTCATCTGATTTCCAGTCCATCAACAATTATGTCCTGGATTTCCTGCTTGCATGTTTTATAGTCATCTTGACTTCAAAATGTCTAAAACAAACTCCATTTTGCAATAAATTCTCTTTCTGATGAACTTGTTTGTGTTCATGATACCACCATTTTTTCTAAGGATCCAAGTTCTCAAACTTTGTGTCATCCTCAATTCCCCTGCCTTGCCCTCCCATCTCCCATATTTAATTAATTATTAGATTCTGTCATGGTAGTTAGATGGGTAGTGGAAAGAGCCTCAGGCTTAAAGTCAGGGAGAGACATCTTCCTGAGTTCAAATTTGGCTTCAGTTACTTACTATCTATGATCCTGGGCAAGTCACTTTATCTTGTTTGCCTCAATTTCCTCTGTAAAATAATCTGGAAAAGAAAATGACAAACCAATCTTTTATCTTTGCCAAGAAGACTTCACATGAAGTTACAGAGGACCAGATATGACTGAAAAATGACTGAAAAACAAAAAAAAAGTTGCTGTCAATTTAAACTACATGGCATCTCACATATTTGTCCCCTTCTTTTTCCTTACATGGCTACCACCTATCACAGATGTTCATTGTTCATTCTATCACATGGACTATTACATTACTCTTATTAGTTTCCCTGCTTCCAGTCTCTCTTTTGTCCAATATAACTTCCATGAAGCTGTTAAAACTATATTCTTAAGACATAGGTATTGGTCATTTTGTTACTTTTCTCCTGAAGAAATTTCATTAGATTTCTGTTGCCCACTGGACATAATGGAGAGAGAGGCAGAGATGGATACAAGTCAATCAGCAAACCAAACAATTCATAAGAATACCTTCACTACTTGCTAAATGCATGACCAAGGAGCAAGTCATAGAAGTTCTATCTAAACCTTAGTTTTCTCAGTTGTAGAATAGGGATAATGTTGCTTTCACTCTCTACCTTGCAATGTAGTTGCAAAAATCAAATAAGATCACGTATATAAAGTGTTTTATCTAGAAAGTGCTAAACAAATCTGAGCTATTCTTTTATGGGTAGAAAGAGCAAAGAAGTTTTGCTCAGGGAAGAAAATCTTAAAACAAATACATGCTAACTTTGATAACAGATGTGTAAACAGGAAACCTAATTGTGCGTGTCTATCAACAAGGCAGGGTTCCATTGCATGTAATTTCATTAGACATTGGGAGGTTTGTTTGTTTGTTGTGGTAAAAGGGAGATAAAAAAGGTTTGTAAAGAATGGCAATCCAGAAGCAGATTGTAGGACAAATCTGGAGGTAGCAAGGTGAGGAGAGGACCTGGCTTCATCAAAGCAATAAAGGAATCAAAGAAATCTCAGCCTGAGATAATGAGAGCCTGGGTTGTAGAGAAGATATGACAACGGAAAGGAAAAAAATGGTTTCCAAATGAGGATAGATGTTTTTTAAAGAAAATTAAATAGAATTTTGTTTCCGCTACCCACCAGATAGGAAGAGAGAGAGAGAGAGAGAGAGAGAGAGAGAGAGAGAGAGAGAGAGTCGTCTAAAGTGATTCCAAAGACTTAAGGCTGAGTCACTAGCATCATTGTGGAACAAATGACAGGAACATGAAATATGGGAACAGGAGTTAATTTGGGGAAGAAAATGAACTTGATTTTGTACATGTTGAATTATAAATGGCAATGAGATTGCCAAATAGAAATATTTAGTGGAAGTAGAAGAAACATCACTGGAATGAGATGTGAGAGCATGATTAAAGAAAGAGATTCGGATCATGCTTATAGGTAATATCTGAAGTCATAGATTCTCTAAGATGAAAAAAAGAAAATGTGTGATAAAGGGAAAGATTCAAAGTTGAAGAACAGGAGGAAGACAAAGTGTGAAAACAAGTAGAAAAGAAGAGGAAGGAAAACAATATAGTATAGTCAAACTGAGGAAAAGTAGGAAAAGACTAGGTAGGTAATCAGTATGAGACAAAGCAAATGGATGGTGGATGAATCTCCAATGTACTAAGAATCAGAGTTCACATGAAATAAATTATCATCCTCTACATTTTGCAACATTACATCAAATAAATGTTTGTGACAAAAATAATAAAAAGTAACTCTTAATTATTCATTTTGGACTGACTCATAGTGATATTTGGGGCACTTGAAAATTAAATGAAATATGTGTGATCTAATTTCTAATATTTTTAAGGAAAAAGGGATAAAGAATATTTATTTTTCACAGTCAACCTCAAAACATATCAGAATCATTAATAAATTTAGACATTAGATAATTATTGTTTTAATCATCTAATTTTGTATTGTGAATTCAGGTCCAGTACAACTCAAATTTCCTCTAATTTATGCTGCTGCCCACAAATCTATAACTGTTGAAAATAGCTTGCACTACATAATATAGTTTGTATATTTTAAAAGTTAATTAAGTACATGATCATTAATTCTAGGAAAACAAGATAGTATATGCAGCATCAGATTCTAAGAAAATACCATAACAAGTACCTTTTTCAGCTCTTAACTGCAAGAAAATATTATTTTAATCAAACTGCCACTTGAACCTTCAAGGAGTTTTGTAATTTATCCTTTTTAGCATTTCTTTAAATGTTCTGCATTATTCTGTTATATGTTTGAGCGTATGTGTTAATGAATGGTTGGGTTAATAATAGGGAGTGATAAAGGACTATATAAAGGGATACAAAATATATGCTGAATCATCACGCAACCAAGAACAGTAGCAATTCTGTGAAGTAACAAAGTATTGTGCCTTCAATATTTCATTCTCTAAATCTGACATATCTCCTAATGAATTGATGAGCTTTTTTTGAAACTGAAAAGAAAGCATCCTAGAGTCCATGTGAATTTACTTTTTCGAAAAGGATTACATAGCATAAGATGATAGGGGTGGGATAGTGAGAGCAATACAGAGCAGGGTGGTATGTAGAAAGAGTGCTGGCTCATATTTTGGGGCATCTGGCTTCAAATCCTGTCACTGATGCTATATTATCACTGTGACCTAAGTTATTTAGCCATCTTGAGCAGTAGTTTTCCCATCTCTCAAATGAAAGGACTGGTCTCTTTGATCTTTTATAGATCTATGATCATAATGATTAGCATTACGGTAAATTTCATGTGAGACTTGAAAGAATAAGAAATAGAACGACAAAGAATAAAAGTCACATTTTAATATTCAGAAAATATTTGGGAGTTAACGTGTCAGAAAGATATTTGATTTGCCTAATTATTTCCCAAAGCTAAAAAATTTCACACATACACACATTATATATCTATATCTATCTGCTTTTAAAAATGCTACACATTCATAACAACTCTGTAATATAGATTATGAATAGATTATCTTCATTCTACAGATGAAGAAATTGAGAATTGACAACTTAACCATGGCCAAATAGCTGGTAAATATCAGGGCTGGGGTTAGAACCCATGTCTCCTCACTGTAAATTGAATTCTCTATCCCCTATGGTTGCACTATAGCAAATTATCAGCACTCTACCTGCTCCAAAGGCAGAGGAGCACAGTGCTGCCAACACAAATCTGCTAGTAAAGGAATATATATGAAGTTCCACATACATAGTCAACATTGTAGTGCCATGCTCCCGAGGAGCTGTAACGAAGGGAAACAGATGAGGACCAGCTTGTCTTATTAGACTTTTAACAGAACTGAACTCTATAACTCAGAAGGATTTTTCCTATTACCAAAGGGGCAGATGGTTGCTATAGTGGCCATGTGATTTTCCAGAGTAAGGTATTCACCTGAAATTCACTATATTGAAGGGTATAATACTTTGACTCTTCCAGGCACAGAAGATACAATTCAGCCCAATAGCCATTTTCACCTCATGACAGATCAGTAACCTTATCTCTTTTGCCACTCCTTTCCTATCTTTCTGGTGACAAGATCCATAAAGAAGATTTAATTACTTCAAAGATTTCAGTAGAAGAGTAATAGATATTAGAGAAGAATTACTCTGTAAAAACAAGGATTGCTCTATATCTAGAGAAGAATTTAACATCATAAATTTCATTGATTGAGTCCATAATTTTTCACTTTGAAATCTGGACAAATACTCCCCTTTAGAAACTATTCCATGAAGACTAGTTGGAAAACTATTTAAAATATATATTAACATGCATATATTCTAATTATATATGCACATATATTACATAGTGAGCAGCCAGGGGGCTCAGTGGCTAGAGTGACAGGCCTGAAGTTAGGAAGACTCCTTTTCCTGAGTTCAAATCTGGCCTCAGGCACTTACTGGCTATGTGATCCTGGGCAAGTCACTTGTCTCTCTTTGCATCAATTCTTCTGTAAAATGAGCTGAAGAAAGTGACAAACCATTCTAGTATCCTTGCTAAAAAAAACCCAAATATGGGGCATCGGACAACTGAATAACCACAAAATATATCACATACACACATTTTTCAATATTTTAAAATAAATGTTTTGCAAAAGTATGTAACATATCAGAATGCACTCTGATTTTGTAGTGAGGTTAGGCCTGAGTTCAAATTTTGCTTCAGACAGTTATTAACTATGTATATAAACATGGGAAGTCACTTAACTTGATTATGTATCAGTTTCTTTATCTATAAAATGACCTCTAGAGTCCCCTCTAACTTTAGATTTTGAATATACTACATTATTTTTATTATTATTGAAAATTCTATTTTATAATAGACAACATTGTCAAAGCTTTAAAAGACTTGCAATTAAATGGGTATACACTCTACCAACATAATTCATAAACTCTACTTTCATTGAGTGATTTCAAGAATTTTTCTATGACCAAATAATCCAAAATTACATACCTATACATGAAAATTCCAACATTACATTTAAGCTATTTTTTTGAAGTTAAGGGGCATAAATGTATATATATATATGTTCTTTAAATTATTGAAAAATCTCAAAATTGATAAGTCCTTATTCCTTTATATATTTATGTAGGTGATATCCAAGTTCACACAATTTTGTATCTGGTGTTGAACTACCTAAAAATGTAAGTCACAAATTAATACCTGCTTTATTGATGATTTATGCCTTAACTTGGAAATTTTGGGATGAGTGTAGCTATTTTGAATTGGCAGTAAAACGAAATCAGAGGATTTAATAGTACTATACTCAACTTTTTTTAACTAATGCTTAATTTTTCTATCAATCTAACATATATTGGATGGTTAAGTTCCATCAGATTTCAGATAAGGGCTTTTTCTAGGTAGAAGGTCTAGTAAAAACTCAAGAGAACTGAGAAGTTACATTATAAAATGACTTTTCCTGAGTGTCATGCCAAAATTCTCTCAGGTATTACACACATAAACACTTCAAGGTTATTCCAAAGTCATGCCTGAGGACCAGCAACACTGATTTACACAGCTGGGCAGGAGTCACAGCTGACAAGATCTACTGATTTGTTCCTGTCAGTGATGAAGTGTTTCTGGTAATCAGTAAACAAAACCGTTACTACCAAGGCCAAGTGGTAGGAATGAAAAGAGTCACCCAGTTTAGAGGGAAAAACTGAGTAGAAATGTGACAAAAAATAGATTGCGTTCAGGTTTTGGTTTGTTTTTTAATATTTGCCGACTATAAATGAAGATCATGAATTGATAGGAATGCCTCTACTCAACCCAGATGAAGGAGCAGCCACTTGAATGTCATTCTCAATAGTTTTAAATAAGTTGCATAATATGGTGCATTTCTACCATGTCAAAACAATCTGTCTTTTTAACTGAATAAAATGTCAATATGTAGGAAGCAGCAAGTGGTTGACTTTTTACACGTCGTTTGATAACTTACAACTCATTTGGGCTTTGTGTAATGAATTCAGTACCTGTCATGATGACCAGGAGGAAAGAAGCTCTAGCTTACAATGCCTAAGTGATAAAGAGAACAATTCATGAATAAATTAGACATTTGATCATGCAAAGGTTCCAGGAGTAGAAATCTAAAGCAATGGATAAATATGGAACCTTTAGAAAGAAAAAAAAGAAAACTCTGGAAAAAACAGAGTATATAGAGGATAAAGAGAAGGGACATTTTAATGCTAATTTTTGGTCAAATACCTGTTTTTTGTGTTTAGGCCATCATGATAATGTTCTCTCATTTTTAATTATGAAAGTATTTTTAAGTTTTATAACTTTAGAATATATACTTTTGGAAGGGAAAGGTTCCCTTCCTTCCTTCTCAGTTTTTTGTTTTGACATATTCTTTGCTTGTTTTTATTTTTTGTCTGGATCTTTCCATCTCTCCAGAAGGGCAGCAGACACTCATGTTCTGATCAACACAAAAGTTTTAAATCATTCTGTTACTGACTTGGGCCCTTTGACCCATCCTTCAGCGGTGGTCTGGTAGTCTCCTCCTGCTGGAGGTTCACCATATTGGTGCTGGATTCAGTGCAGATATCCTATTGGCTTTAAACCTTCTGCTGCTCAGGGACCCACCAAACTTAGCCTCCCTAGTAGCTACTTTGAGTTGGTAATTAAACAAAGCCACCACACCCAGTTTTTATTTTATATAACCAATCAATATTATCTTAGAATAGACTTGGTGCAACAAAAAATCCTACTGCAGTTTTAAGGTATTGAAATTTAAAATTGCATTGAGTCACCCTATCCTTCATTAACATCACTTTGTGTATATGCCTTGACAAATGGAAATGAGAGATCATAAAACAGAAACCTTGGATAAGATTGTACAGTAAAATTTAATCTCTCCCTCTCATCAGTGAGGGTGTTGGATTATCAGTTACTTTAGGTGTCTTTAAACTCTAAAATTCTATTTTATTGTGAATGCAGGGTTGCAAAATAATGAGTAGAAATAGGGAAGTGGCTAGCTAGTTCTTTTAGGAAACCAGATTTTATCATTCATTTGGAGAAAGTGGTCGTCTATCAGTGAGATAAGAATAACTAGGGTCAAATACTAGCACTAATTAGATATCTTTATCCCGTTTCTGTTAAAGGAAAAGAGATCTGCAAAGGCTTGAAATTTAAGAAAGTAGAAGGGATGGCTTAAGTTGAGAGTATTTAGCATTTATTGAATGAGTATATTGGGTACTTTATAAGTAGTAAAAAAATGTTAAGGAAGAAATCAACCCCTCAGTCATATTACAATTGAGCACAGGTTAGAACAAATGAAGCTAGAATCTAAAAAGAAAAATTGTTTAACGTTTTTTAATCAAAAACTGAGGTAAAATATTAATGGGGTCCTTATCAATCTTCAAAGGACAGAAAGCTGGGAGGGATAACAAAAAACATTGGAAGACAAAGTCAGAATCCAGAACAATCTTGACAGGCTGGAATAAAATAAGATTAAATTTAAGAGGTATAAAGTTCAGAACCCTGTCCTCCAAAGCTTTATACTTGGACTCACAAAATAACTTCACAGAGCATAAAACAGAGTAGGAATGTTTAGACAGCAGTTCATTTGAAAAAAAATAACAAATCAAAAAACCTTGAGTCAACTGTATGAAAATGATCCAAAAGACTAACAGTGCTCAGGACTAGGAATAGGATAATACCAGTCTTCTGCTCTCATCAGACCATATTGAGAGTATTTATGTTTAGCTCTTATTGTTATGTTTAAGGAAGAGCATCAATGAGTTACAAAGAATCCAGAAGAACAAAGTGGTATGGTAAAGGCCTTCAAGTTCATGCATATGATAGGATAAATGTAATGTTAATTCTGGGAAAGTTTAACCTGGTCAAAAGAAGACTTGGAGAGAACATGAAAGCTATCTTCAGATACTTGAAGGGCTTCACCTGAAAAATAGGTTAGAGTTGTTCTATTAGAATCCAGAGGGTAGAAGCAGTAGATAGCAATAGAAGTAACAAAAAGACAAATTTATGCTGTGTAAAAGTGAGTAGATTAGGAAATTCAGCAATTAGAACTATCCGAAAGTGTGATCAGTTGGCTTAATAGATATAACCTTCCTCTTCAGTGGAGAGTTCAAGCAAAGATTGGATGAACACTTGTTAGGTGTATTAGAGAAAAAAATTATATTACCCATTTGCTGAATTTCCTACCAAATCTGAAGTGCTTGATTCTGGGACCTTAGGTAACAAGAGGTAGGGGGAAAAATTAAGAAGCCAATAAAAATGACAACTCACATGCATTCAGCATTTTAAGATGGCAAAGAACATGTTCTACTCCCTTAAAAATTAGAAAATTTGATTCTAACTATGCCTAAAGTGCTGTAAAACTGTGCATACCCCTTGATATAGTAATACCACTACTAGGTCTGTATCTCAAAGAGATCATAAAAAAGGGAAAAGGATTCACACGTACAAAAATATTTATAGCAAACTTTTTTTGTAGTGGGAAAGAATTGGAAATTGAGGGGATGTCCCTTAACTGGGGAATGAGTTAACAAGGTTTGGTATACGAATGTAATGAGATACTATTGTTTCATAAGAAATAGTGAACAGGTGAACTTCAGAAAAACCTGGAAAGATTTAAATGAACTAATGCTGAGCTAAGGAGGAGCAGAACAAGGAGAACATCATGCATAGTAACAGTGAAACTGTGCAATGACAGATTTTTTTTTTTAGACAGCCCTTATCAGCAATGTAATGATCAAGATAATTCCAGAAGACTCACGATGGAAAATGCTAAACACATCTACTGAAAGAACTATAGAGTCTGAATGCAGATCAAAGCATACTGTTTTCTCTCTTTCCTTTTTCTTTTTCATTTTGCTCTGATTCTTCTTTCACAACATGAATAATGTGGAAATATGTTTAATATTATTGAACCTGTATAGCCTATATCAGGTTGCATGCTATCTTGGGGAAAGGGGAGGGAAGGAAGGGGAAAAATGGAACTAAAAATCTTATAGAAGTTAATATTGAAAACTAAAAATAAATAAATTTTAAAATAAAACAAGAAAATTTGATCATAAAAGAGCTCATTTAATGGTAGATAAATAAAAAAAAATGTATTAAGTATTTACCTGTGTCAGTATTATACTAAGTATGCTAGAGATATGAAGATAAAAAACAAAGACATCTCTACCATCAAGGAATTTCCATTCTAATGGAAGGAGACAACATATTCAAGAGAATAGGAAAGTGAGGGGAAAAGAATGTAAAGGCAAGAAAAATAGGATCTTTTGCTGTTTTTGTTTTAGTATAATCAAGTGCCTGATTAAATCTTTCTTTTATCAATCAAGAGTCTTTACTAGGAGTAAAGTACAGAAACAAGAGATTTTTAACTCTGATTCTAGAATGTGAAATCAGTTTTCCTTGACAATTTCTTGAAAGATAATCTCTAGGTTCTTTCTTTTGATCATGGCCTTCAGGGAGTTCAATAATTTTAAAACTGTCTCTCCTGGATCTATTTTCCAGGTTGTCTTCTATTTTTTTATTCTTTTTGCTTTGTTTCATAATTTCTTGATTTTTCATAAAATCATTAGCTTCTATCTTCTCCATTCTAATTTTTAAAGAACTATTTTCTTCAGTGCTCTCTTGGACCTCCTTTTCCATTTGGTCAATTCTGCTTTTCAAGACATTCTTCTCCTGGGTGGCTTTTTGGATCTCTTTTGCCATTTGGGTTAGTCTATTTTTTAAGGTGTTATTTTCTTCAGCATTTTTGGGTTGGCTCTTTTATTTAATCAGTTTAGCTGATTAAATACATCAGTTGACTCTTTTATTCATGATTTTCTAGCATCACTCTCATTTCCCTTCCATTTTTTCCTCTACTTCTCTTACTTAATTTTCAAAATTTTTTTTGAGCTCTTCCATGACCTGTGATCAATTCATATTTTTCTTGGAGGCTTTGGATGTAGGTGCTTTTATTTTGTTTTCTTCCAGTTGTATGTTTTACTCTTCCTTGTCACCAAAGTAAGATTTTATAGTCTGATTTTTTTTCCTGTTTTTGCTCATTCCCCCAGGAAATTACTTGACTTTTGAGCTCTTTGTCAAGATAATTCTCTGCTTGCAGCAGGGTGGCAGGGTGTATTGTCTGTCACTTGATTCCCCCACAATCTGTGGGCTTAGACCTCTAAAAATAGCTGTTGTCATTGCAGCTGCTGTTGGAGCTGCTGTGGAGTCCTCTGTCCACTCCACTGCCTTGAGGCTGGGGCCAAAATATGCTACTCTGTCACACAAGTCTGACGGATTTTCCCCACTGACAAACAAGTTGTCTGCAGTGTTTTGGGATCAAGAAGTCTGTATTCAGTCACAGTTGCCAGTGATTCAGTTCCCCAAGTCCTTCTCAGGCCCCATATGTCAGAATGGCCCATGCTACTCTGTACTCCACTCAAAGCCTGGAGCAATAGATGCTTGCCATTGACCTTCCAGGTTGCCTTTGGCTGGAGATTTGCTTCACACTGTTATTCTGTGAGTTCTGCAGCTCCAAAATTTCTTTAGAGTCATTTTTTTACAGGCATTTGGTGGGGTTTTGAGGAGAGCTCAATCAAGTCTCTGCTTTTATTCTGCCATCTGGACTCTGCCCCAGAATGTGTCATTATTAAGGAGAAGTAGAATATCAAGCTCTATATCTAAGCCTTTACCTCTTTCCTACCAAATACAGTTTCAAAATGAACATATTTACAGATAGCAAAAACACCCATTTAAATTATGATAAAACAGGAATCAGAGAAGGTATACATAAAAGAAAATATACTAAATAATACTGAGTGCAATAAGTCAGCTTAAACAAAAGAGTTCTAGATCTTATCCAAGATTCTCCAAAGAATCTAGTGTAGTAACCTAAAATAGGGTGTGATGGAACCTACTAGCTCCTCTCATGGTTTCTCAGAATCTTTTCCTTCAGTAACCTCCCCTCCCTTCTTGATATTGAAAACAAAGAACACCAAAAGCTCTGGAAGAAGACTAAAGAAGACTGAAGGTCTCTTGCTTTACCCAGTTTCAACTTTACCCTCAAGTAGGGCAGGGCATTCATCTCCATGAATAGTAAGAGAGTCTCATACCAGTGGACTTTGAGACAACGGTTACATTAAGAATGCATGTACATATATACATACAAGTTTATGTGTGTACATATATACATATATATATATATACATATAAATGTAACATCTGCATAGCAATGAAAATTGTCTTTAACTCTCTGAGTAGCAACATAACGTATATACATTATTATATGTCTGTTGATAAGTTTAATCTTCAATCTGTTGAGTAATTCCAATTTAGTCTCCAAAAGAGTATTCTCGAAGTCTCATAAAGAACAGCTAGATTGCAAAAAAAAATCTGTAAGAGAATGAGGACTACAATTTTTTTATACTCAGCGTCTCTTTGGGGAAAATGCCTTCTTTCTTCCATATCAGTGGTGTGGGAAGATGATAGAGGGGAAGAGGGGAGGTATCATATTGCACAAAGACTATTCACTGCCCATCTAACACTTAAATTATTACCCAGCATAGAGTTATGCATGGGCACATTCTTGGGAAAATATGTTTGTAAATCATGATATATTGACATCAGAATGGAGAACTTTAGGCATATTTGGGTGCATACCTGATATGTCCTTTCTGAACTCAATAAGAATGTAAATAAGATTGCAGAAACTGTGTGTAAATAAGTCATCTCCCTGCGCACAGAGTTCCTAGGCTGAAGTCATCTTAAAAAGAAAAAAAAAGCCTAGCAAATGAATTTACTTTGACTCTTAATCCTCTTGAAATGTCTGACAGTGCAAAATGCCATCTTTAATGTTGTTTAACACTGACTCAGAGGTAACCAGAAGACTGATGTCATGTCATGGACAAATGGAAAGGAGAAGGATAATATCCTTCTCCAGACACACTTACATTTCAGTTGTGGCTCTAGGTAGAATACTGCTGAACAGACTGAAATACTTCCTGGGAATGTTAAATAACTTTCCGGTAGATTCTGTAATATGCAAGCCAAGCACTGACTGTCACAGCCATGAATAGTATTTACAAATGTTCACCATCAATGTAAATAAAGGTGAGTACATGTATTGTGAAATGGCATCCATTTCAAAGGCAACACAAAAGTAAAGCTGTTTGTCAATGCCAATTCTAAAGGTTGCTCAGCAACCTCTCGGGCATAGTTACATTGTCAGTTGTTCTAGCCATGTATCAAAGTGCATTACAAGTAACCTTTGTTAAAATTGAGAGGTTCATTTGGTTTTCAGATCTTCAACCAGATTTGAATTCAAGTTGTTTAATGGTAAGCTTTGCTTCCTTGTGATTACGTACCTTACCTTGATAGCTCATTAAACATTGTTTTAATTTTCAAGGTGTTGGTAAATATAAGCATAAATGGAAATTATATTGATGTGAAATGATAAAATTGAAAGATACCTTCCAAGGGGTATTTTCATGATCTCCTTTCCAGCTAATGTGCTAAATATGTTAGAATCCATTCCATTTTAAGAGAAGAAAATGGAAGAAGATGGAAGAAGTTAGTTTAAAAAACAACAAACCTCCCTATATGCCCTTGGTCTCCCCAGTCCCATATATTTTCCAGGTCCTTTCCTGGAACAAAGTGCTTTCATCTACCTCTCTGCAGTGGTATTCCTTATAATTTTGGGACCATTTTCAACAGCCTGATAAATGTACAATGAACTGTCAAGATCCCCACTACTCTGAGCCTGAAGTTAACACCACTGACTTTCTGTTTTATACGTAAACATTTTAATTATGTTTATCCAGTATATCCTTTCATTACAGGGGAAAGAAGAAAGGAAGGAAGGAAGGAAGGAAGGAAGGAAGGAAGGAAGGAAGGAAGGAAGGAAGGAAGGAAGGAAGGAAGGGAGGGAGGAAGGAAGGAAGGAAGGAAGGAAGGAAGGGAGGGAGGGAGGAAGGAAGGGAGGGAGGGAGGAAGGAAGGAAGGAAGGGAGGAAGGGAGGAAGGAAGGAAGGAAGGAAGGAAGGAAGGAAGGAAGGAAGGAAGGAAGGAAGGAAGGAAGGAAGGAAAATAGGAAGAGAGGGAAAGAGGAAGGAAAATGCATTATTTATTATCTGCAAAGCATTATGTTAAGTACTAGAGATACAACTAGAAAGGTCTCTGCTCCCAAGGAGCTCACATTCTAATAGCAGAAAAGAATAAAGATATGCAAGGTTTCAGCTACAAGTCATATAGAAAGGCCTCCTGGTCCTTAGGGTGCCATAGAGAAGCAGATGGTAATGTTATGTTATGTTATGTTATGTCTACAGATAAAATCATATCTATTTCTGTTATTGAGCCATTTGACAATGTCAAAAACAATGTTGATGACAGCTTTCTTCAGAGGCTGCAGCTGCTATGAAATTGGAGAAGGTGAAGAAGCTTCTACACAAGTAGTTACAAGGTCATTCGTATACAAAGATTGATTCCCTGAAGGTGGGCTATTGAGGAAGTGCCAGAAGTATGGTGGGGTGGACTGTGGAGTACTTTTATTCCTGAGGCGGGTGAGCTTAGGGTCTGTAGTGCACAGTTGTTTCTGTCTAGATTTGAGGGGAGATGGTACTCAAGAAGGTAGCAATGGTTTGACTCACCTGGACCATGTAGCTTCTCATTACTCCCTCAGGATGCCCTGCTACTTCAATTAGGCTGGCTTGCTGCCTTTCAGTTGGCAATTCATTGTCAATATGGCTGACCTCCTATCCATAAGGGATTGCTATACTGGATGATAGCTTCAGTGTCTGAGAGGGAAGTAAGGCTGGGGGGGCCAGATAAGTTGCTGTTATTCTTGTGGTTTTTGGGGTTATCTGCTGATTAATATGATTTGATCAACAGTTAGTATTGGCGATATGGAAAAGAGATGTCAAACACATTGCCCAAGTCAATTCTGCCTTCAGCATTGAATAGAGTTGAATGTAATTAATAGATTTGGGAAGTATTTAACAAAATAAATAAAAATATAACAGAACATAGATAATGTTAATATGTGCTTTTCCAAGCCAATGTGCAATCCGCAGGGTTCCTTATATGATTCAGTGGTCTCCTTTTCCATTTGAGTTTGATATTACTGATATAGAAGATGTCAGGTCAATTCTCCATAATGGTTTTTCTCTTTGATGATGACTACAAGCTAGACTGAAAGTAGGCCAGTAGTCTAAGGAATAGAGGGTACCATTCTTAGTGATCCATATTGGGAGGTGTTGGCATCTTGAAGTCAAGGGCTATGTCTAATTAAATGGATCAATGATTCCATGAATAATTTCCATATGTTTATGAGGATAAAGGTGAATGGGGCGCAAACAGTTTTCACTTGTGGTTCTCAAAGTAGGGTTTGCAGACCTCAAGGGGTCCCAGAGACCTTTTGAAAGCTCAAAATTATTTTCAAATGTTAAAACACTTATTAGCCTATTAAAATACTCCTTTTTCTATTTACATATCTGTGTAAGGTCGAATTTTCTTCATACACTTCAAGCAATATACTTCAAAGATTGAATGCAGAAACAGATATGGATCAGGAAATGATCTATACTTCAGCTAATAAAAAAGCATATTTTACTTCAAAACATTTTCCGGTTCATAGAAAAGGAAGGTCTATCTATACTCTCTTAGTAACAGAGAGGTATAGATAAAAACCATGGATTCTGTTCCTCCTCCAAGGCCCCTCCAAGGTTCCAAGTAGTAAGAAACAAGAGAAATACATTTTCCATTTACATTGCATATATCTTGTTTGTACAATTATAGGCCTATTGTCTCCCACATTAGAATATGAGCTCCTCAAGGACACAGTACATGTTTATGTCCCCTCTTTTTTTGCATCCCAAATATATAGCACTGTGCTTAGTACATAATAAGAATTTAACTCTCATTGACTGAAGTACACAGTACATTTTTTCACAATTTTTTATATCACTTTAAGAAATAGGGTACTGGTTGTAGTTTCTTTGAAGGATCTGTTATATCTATAAAACAGTCTGAGGAAACAATTTCTATATAAAGAATATTTGAGCAGGGCTATGTGGGCTAGGACAGGAGTGAAAAACTTGTCTGAAGTGCTTTTTCAAGTCTTCTTTTATTTTCTGATTATTGAGGATGAAAGTGGCAGTATGTATTCACGTGAATACATGGAGCCCACTTGACTGCTCAGGTCAAACCTCTTAATGGAGGAATAGTGAATATTTCCTCCAACTTAAAAGTTACTGCTATTCAGGAACCTTGGCTATACTCTGTGTAAATATAGTCAGATAGTTGAATAAGGGTGGGCCAGCAGAAGTTGTAGAGCATGTCCTTCTATAAAATATCATCATAAAAACATCAGCATACCAGGCTTTTAAAAGTCAGGTAAGTTGGTTCAGACCAAAGACCGACCTTGCATTTCCTTCATTCCCAACCACCATAATGAACAAATTATGGACATTATTTGTTGTGCATATGTAATAAATAGCCATATGCTTTATCATTAATTATGCAAGTCGTTAGTAATTATGGCTAATCGATAGGTTATGTACAAGTCATAGGAGAGATTTAAAGGAAAAATATCTTAGAATTCCTCTAGTCCATTTTCCTTGCTTTATAGGTAAAACAACTGAGTCTCAGAGCTGGTAAATGACTTACCTATGATCACATCAACAGTATGTGAAAGATGAATGATTAAAACCCAGGTTTTCTAATTCCATTTCTAATGCTCTTTCTTAATACACTTTCATATTCCACATTGTCTCCATTCTCAGGGATGGAAATGGTGAATTATATGGATGAGGGAATCTATCCACTGCTTATGAGGGATAGTTAAGCCAGAATAAGTTTGGCAGAAAGCAATCAATAATCAGCAAACATTTATTAAGTATACTCTGTTTGGCACTTAGATCCACGTACAGAAACTGAAAGTGTAACTCAGATTTCACTCTCAAGGAGTAGTTTGCAGGAGCATTAGCCATGTGGTGAGAAGGAAAAAGGCAAATAAGCAACTATAATAAAATGGTTGCATCTTTAGATGAGGTCATAATAGCATTCAAATCACTGGTGATTCATGCATTGTAACTTTCTCATTTGCCCTAGCTCCTTGGATTTCATCAGTCCATATATTTTTAATACCAATATAACCCAGCTTTGTTTTGTTTTCATTCATACTTTATATCATGCCAGCTTAAAACCTGCCTCCTCAGCTCAAAATCAAAGATTTGGTCACAGCCTGTGCCAGGGCCTTCCTAACTACTAGTGCATGCCAAACCAGCATTAAACGCTGTCTTTTCATGAGAGACATGAGTGACCAGACACTAACTAGATTTTTTTTTCCTATTTTAAAAAGGTTATACAAAAGGACTGTTCAGAAGCAATTTTCACCCCAGGTGTAAAGAGTAACTGCCTAATTAGAGTACAATCCTTAGAGAATGAACAATCTGTCCTGCTTGGTAATAATCACTGTAGAGGTTTCAAGAGCCTGCTGGTTGAAATTCATAATGAAGGATTTCCCCCTTCCCCCCTACCCTCTTTCCCAAATAAAGTAATGGCTGGCTGTTATCTGGCTATTTTCTGTCTGCTTGCTATGTGTTAATGAAAAGCCTTTTCACTGGGACAGCAAATCTCTTGCTCTTATGCCTGGCATCTTTCAAGTGAGATGGAAGAGCTACCATGACCTTCTGAGGGAAATGGGGTGGGTTAGGGAACTGGAAATTATCTCCTACCCAGCTGCCATGCATATACGAATACATAGTACCTCTGTTTCTTTTTATCTCTTATGTTTTGGATTTCTTGATTTTAGGTGAAATAAAATTCAAAAACAGAATAGGCCAAGTCATTATCTTATAAACTTTAAAAGGAGTATAAGGGGGTAGTTGTAGAGCTCACCAGAAGGCAAAGTAGCCGAGTCCAGGGAGGAGGTATCCCTAAAGAGCCATATGCTGGAGCCAGATCATTAGTAAATTGACCCAGTAACTGAGTTACTGAGTCATTCAAGTAAGGTGGCTTGGCTTAGACAAAAGAGATATTGATGGTGACTCCTTAAAAGGATGATACCCACGGGGGAGGTATGTGTGCTCCTTACATGTGTGTTTTATACCTTTGGCTTTACTTTAGCCCACTCTTCCCAGGGACTTTGTGTTTATAGAGGGGACAGTGTTTCTAGTTTAATTGTTACTCAACCTGGATATCTGGATGGTGCAGTGGATAGAGTGGTGGACCTGAAGTCAGGAATATTCATGCTTCTTGAGTTCAAATCTCACTTCAGATACCTGCTAGCTGTGTGACACTGGGCAAATCATTTAACCCTGTTTGCTCCAGTTTCCTCATCTGTAAAATGAACTGGAGAAAGAAATGACAAACCATTCCGGTATCTTTGCCAAGAAATGGGATCAGCAAGAGTCAGACAGGAATGAAACAACCGAATAGCAACAGCAAGTACCTGGGAACTGGCATAGAAACGGAAGAGAAAGTATTTTATGTGAGTAATGAAGAGATGGCCACCTTGGCTGGATCACAGAATGTGAGAGGAGTAATATTGAATGCATCTGAAGTGATAGGTTGATAAAAGTTTGTAAAGGACTTTAAAAGCTACAAAGAAGATTTTATATTTGATTCTAGAAGCAAAAGGAAACCGCTAAATATTTTGAGGAAAAGAGTGGCAGGGTTAGACATGCATTTTAAAGAAAATTCATTTAACCATGGTATGGAGGACAAACTAAAACTGGGGGAGAGTTGAAGCCAGGAGACCAAGGAGGAGACTGTCACTATAATCAAGGTGAGAGTTTATGAGGGCCTATATTAAAGTAGCAGCTTTGTGGATAGAGGAAGGGAGTTGAAGGTAGAAATTAAAGAGGTAGAAATGGTAAAAGTTGGTAACAAATATATGGGGTAGGGTAGAGTGAACCTAGGAGACTCACTGATAACAAATTCTCTTTTGGACATGTGGAGTTTGAGATATATAGAAGACATACAACTTGAAGTGACCACTATTATGCAATTGGTGATATAGGACTGAAACTTAGCAGAGGGATTGGGCATCAATATAGATCTGGATGGCATCATCATAGACTTGATAATTAAATCTTTTGAAGGTGACGAGATTACCAAGAGATAAATTATAGAAAGAGAATAGTGGAAGACCTTGAGCAGAGTATTAGGGAATATTCACATTTAAGGAGTATTATTTGGATTATGAACCAGCAGAGGAGACTTAAGTAGTAGTGGTTAAGGTAAGAAAAGAAAAATCAGGAGGGAATAGTGTCACAAAAACCTAGAAAGGAATAAATATCCAGAAAAGGGTAGTCAACAGTGATAAAATCAATGGAAATCGTTAAGAAGGATGAGCACTCAAAAAGAACAATCAGATTTAGTACATAAAAGACCATTGGCAACTCTCGAGATTAGTGATCAAAATCTAGATTTAAAATCAACAGAATTTCAGTCTAGCAACCTTTTCCACCATGAAAATCTTTTCAGTATTTGTTACTTGAAGGACATTAACATTAGCAATTTTCATTTTCTTTTGTAAAGCATCCATATTTTTAAAGAGCTTTACTTCTTTAACAGGTGATTCCAAGGTATTTGAAGGGGACATTTGTAAGTTACACTAAAGCCTTACTATTGGGAGCTACTCTGTTCACAGAAACACATAAGTTTAAATGAGTTCAAATTCAACATGTACATCAAGATCAAAATTATCAGTGTATATTCCATCGAAGAAATAAATGAAATTGCATGTATTGAAAATCATATTTATTTCCCTTACCCTAGAGATAGTCAACTCATTGAATGTATCAACTTGAAAGTTCAATTAACTTTGAAATAATATATCAATAGTTATTCTGGTTCTACTCTGGTGACTAGATGTCATGCCAGATATAAATAATTGCATTCTAGAATTTCACATCCAAGCCATAAGAACTGTGAAGTGATGCAAATAGGAGTTTTTATATAGTGGTATCTCCCAGAACCCTAAAACAAAAAATGTACTGTAAACACTGTTAGACCTTTGGTTGGCAAATGGGAATGACTTCAATTTGTATTGCACTTCATAAGTTCCCAAGTGTTTTCACTAGCAATATTTCATTTGGCAGTTCAAAGAAACATAGAACATGATGGTTTATTATAGCCTTTTGATTCTAACTTCTTCCTTCTCTTTCCCAATACACATACCCACACACTTCTACCCTTGAGAAGAAAAAGTGACTAGATTATCATCTCCTTTCAAGTATTTTAATATGCATTAAATTCAATGAATATTTATTAAGCAGCTATTAAAAAAACAAGCTATTGTATTAGGACCAAGAATAGTATTAGCTCCAAAAACTTAAAAGTAATACAGTCTCCACCATAAAGGGGAGTGACACAACAGGTTGAGGGAGGGGTAGCTGTGAAATGCACAGAAAATAATAGATAATTTGAGAAATGGAGTCAGCATTAGTAGATGTGGGGGAGAGAAGGAGGAAGGGAGAATGGTAGACTCCATGAAGAGGAAATACCATGAAAAAAAGAAAAGGATTATGAAAAGAAGAAATGTAGTGGAAGAATATTGCAAGGATGGGGGAAAGCTTGTGTGAATAAATGGAATGACCATCAAGGTGAGGAGTGTTTATACATTTTTTTTTTTTTTGGTTTTAGCCTGAAAAATGTCATGATCTTTCACTTAGTAGTTCTTCCCTGTTTGGTTTCTGGGGGAGCAGGTGTGGTCGCCTTATCACATTGCTTACACCTATTGTTTATTTCTCTAAGTAACATATAATCATAATATTCTTAAAATATTTAGCCTAATGCAAACATTAGGGAAATAGAGGAGTGAAGTTTCCAGACCTAATGTCATCATGGCTAAATTCTCAAGAAAAGTTATTTTCAAGTGTTGAGTTTATAGTTTCAAAAATGTTGCTATCATTTGATTATTGACAAAAACTACATATTGACAGCATGTATAGAAGGAGAAGAAGAAGAAGAAGAAGAAGAAGAAGAAGAAGAAGAAGACGAAGAAGAAGAAGAAGAAGAAGAACAAGAAGAAGAACAAGAAAAAGAAGAAGAGGAGGAGGAGGAGGAGGAAGAGGAGGAGGAAGAGGAGGAAGGAGAAGGAAGGAGGGAGAGACTGAATTCACCCATTTTCCTAGATTTTTTAGACTTGAATTCTAGTCTGGGCAACTCCAAACTCCTATTGTACATTTCAAATTCAACATGTCTCAAACAGAAGAAAAAGAATTTTTTATTTTTCCCCTAAAACCTACTTCCAAACTTTCTTATTACTGCCAACAACTCTACCTCTTTCTTTTGTCATCCAGGTTAGAAACCTTGGTGTTATTCTTAATTTCTTACTTTTCCTCACTACTTATATCCAGTTAGTTGTCAGGTCTTAGACATTCTACCTCCATCAGATTCCTTATATCCATTCCCTTGCTCACCACCCAAGTTCAGGGACTTACCCCCTTTTTCATTCTCTGGACTATCTCTTCCCTGGGCTAGTCTAATAATATTTTCATTGGTCTCCCTTATTTGAGCTACTCCAATCATCTTTTGCACAGCTGCCAACGTAATATTCCTAAAGCTCAGGTCTGATCATGCTGGCCCCTTTTATTTCTAGGATCAAACATAAATTCCTCTACTTGATACATAAAGTTTTCTAAAATTGACTTCAACTTACCTTTCAACTCTATAAATTATTCTTATTCACAGAATCTAGGCATTGGCAAAGTTGAATTTCCTGCTGGTCCTTGCACATGACATTTGATTCCCTATCACCTTGATGCATATTCAGGGAGAACTAGCACCTCTGACTTGAAGCCCTATGGAGCCCTTTTCAGGGCTGCTCATCACCTTTGATGTCCACCTTCACCCAATTCTCACTTGTGGCTCCAAGAAGCTGTACCATGTGCAGCATCAAAACCGCAATAAACCACCTTGAGGATAGTATAAATCATCTTGAGGATAACTGAGAGACCTCAGACCTGTATAAGATTTAGGGACATATCTATCCCAAGCGTGTGAAGATTTTCCTCAGAGAATTGACAGATGAGAATAATTTGTTCCAACTGCCAGAAAGGTAGTCAAAGCATGTGTAGAGTGATTAAGATCATCCATGGCATCCTGAGTCATTGTCAGTCATCTTGTCTTTTGTCCTGTCACTAGACTTAGATGACCCAGGAAGAGAGAGTATGCCTGATGACTGTGCGACTTCATTTCACTTAAATCTAATTCACAGACAAATCAAGACATCCCCATGGTGTCATTGGTCTTCTTTGAAAAGGAAAGAGGAAGAAAAAAACAAACAACCTTTTGTAGGTAGCCTCTGGTTCCTAGAAGGCTCTCCTTTCTGTCTTCCTCAACTTGGAATCCCTGCTTCAAAGCTCAGCCACTGTTACTATTTGTATTATTGAAAAAAAAAAAAAGAAATTCAAAAAGACATTAAAATATACACAGAATAAAGTTTAAAAAAGTCAGAGAAGTAGACAAACAAACAATGTGTGGACTACTTTATAATTATAAAATCCAATTTTTAAAAGAAACTTACAGAAATTCAAGTATCTTTTTTTGTTTTTGCATATTTAAATGTTTGTTGATGATTGAATGCAAATTAAAATGGAAAGTTTTTTTTTTTTTAAAGAAAGTTCCTTTAAAAAAAGAAACAAGGGTCATGACACACCATCATGATCCACAGGCATAGAATCTTGGTGGAAAGAAAAATTGCTAGTCTATGCAATTGATGAACACTATAAAAGTAGTGAAGTTCCACTGCGCTGCGTGTTGTTTATTATATTCAGTTATGGATATGACATTTTTGCTTGGATATTGGCAAACTGAAGTAGATTCAGATAAATGTTCTATTTCCCATCACTGTTTCTGCTTAGTTTCAAAACCCCATGGGAACATCATGTCACCCCCCCAGGATAAGCTGATTACCTAAAGCAACACCTGCTCATCTACCTTAGTTGTCTCTCCACTCTGAATGAAGGGCTGGAAGGAGGAACAATAAACTCTTCCTAAAGCTTTCTTTTCTGGAGATCTTGGAACTTTCTAGGTAACTCTACATTTTCCATCAGCCATCTTGGTTGGCTTTGACTTCAGAAGTAAGATCATCTTTAATTTTCATATTTGTATAACTAGAACTTAGCACAGTTCCTGATACCTAGTAAGAGCTTAATGTTTATTCACTCCAGTTCAATGTGTTTAGTACAGTAAAAGGCCTAGAAATTAATTTGAGGAATGAATGAAGGAACTACGAAGGCTAAGCTTGAGAGAGGAGGATTATAGGTATTTTCAAACATTCCTCATCATTAAAAAAATGCTTTTCCATTGTGGAGGATGACTTGTTATTCTAGTTACTCCAGAAAATAAGGGAGATTTTACCTTATTAGAAGGAAGAACTTTCAAAAAAGTAAATTTGCCCCAAACTGTAATTTATTGCTCTAGGGGGGTAAGGGTAGATAAGGTTATCCCTAGGAACCACTGATATTTCTTCCAAGTCTCAAATTCAGTAACTGTTTTAGGTGGCATCTGGGATCATATCAGGGCCTTAGCCCCTGAAAGGTCTGAGCTCCTAATTTTCCAAATTTGGAGAATGTAAGGAAAAAGACTAAGGAAAATGGCACAAAATGGCATAAAAAAAAAGGTGTGGGGGTGTGTTTGTGGGTGTGTATATGCTGTACAATTAATTGGAACCAAAAAATGAATAGATGGTAGGTTTTTTTAGCTATATTCATAATCACTCTAAATCAGTCCATGTATAAAAAAAATATATGGCTAGAAAAAAATAGATGAAAATCAGGTCAAAAATGCTTAAAAGCATAGAATAAAGAGAAAGAAGTAGAAAAAATAGATATATTTTCATTTAATTCCTTAGAATATGGATTGAACAAGTGCATTCCTTTGTTGAACTCATGCTTTGAATCCATGCTTCAGTGATTAATGTCTCAGAAAGACCAAAGGGAATCACTTAATTAAGCTCTATGCTTCAAAGAAATGTCACTGAGCCAGGAACAAAAAAGAAAAAAATAAAAAAAAGCATGGATAGACTATTTTAAGAGAGGTGTGCAGTTTCCACTAAAGGCTTTCACCTTTTGGAAGTCAAGTAATAAAAAATAAAAATCTTTATAGAGCAAAATTTGCCAGGATTTGAACTCTCTAATGTTAACTAGAGACATTAGGTAGTACCAATTAAATACTGGGCCTGGAGTAGGGGAAGACCTGAGTTCAAATCCAGCCTCAGGTACTTCCTAATTGTATGAACCTGGGCAAATCATTTAACCTCTGTTTTACTCAGTTCCTCAACTGTAAAATCGAGAAAATATTACCAACTTCTTAGGGTTGTAGTGAGGATCGAAGGAGTTAATGTATGTCAACCACTTAATACATTGTCTAGCACATAGTAGGCACTTAATAAACACATATTGCCTCTCCTCCCCTAACTAGAATTCTTGCCTCAGGATTCTGTGATAGAAGAACCGCTGTTTCCACAGTCCACATGATGATAAACATTTCCACTGTCAATTTGCTCCCACTGCTACTGCAGCTGTAAATTGTATTGTTCCTATAAGATATACAAGTTTTATCTGAGTCATCCTTGGTTCCATTTTTTTAACTGCTTAATTAACTACACCTACTTAAAATCTGAAAATAATTTCCATGAGTAATCATTAAAATGAAGGTGGAGCATTTGTTTTATAAAGTACACATGTGCTTTAATAAAGATATCTAAATGGTTTCTAGTAATGCAGATATATATCCTAACATACTTATTGATTTGACCTTAAAGCAAAATTAAGCATTACAGCTAAATATTTAAATGGTTCAGTTACCACATTTAGTATCCTAGAACAATTAGACACACAGAGAGTTTTTCACCAATACTTCACTTAGTAACTAATGGAAAGAAAATTTTAGATATGCTTTCAAGCAAGACTGCAGTGCCTCTCTTCATTAAGTGGGCTTCAATAAAGTCTTCACTGAAAATTAAAATGGTAGTAAGCCAGCATCCATTATTAGGTATTTCTTTTTTAAAAAAGTTTTGTCTTGTAGAAATAATTATAATGTGCAAAGTTCCCTTAATTTTTTTTTCTGGAAAATTACATAGATGGAATTAAACAATGGGCCTATTTCAGTGGTAAAAGCTCAGATCACCTTAGGCTCCTAATCCTTATTATATTTGAACAGAACTGCATAAAGACTGGAGGACATACTGAAGAATAGAAGGTTGTTTTTATTTTTTAATTTCCAGTTTATGCCCTGTAACTAAAGATTAAAAAAGATACTGCTGATACAGAAATTCTGAGGTGATCCAGTTACTGAGTTTAGGGCCATGGCAAGCTGTGAAGTATCTCCAAATCACTTGGGAATCTACATTCTACCTCTGCAAATCTATTAAAGATGAGCTCTTTTGTTCCTGAGTCAGATATTGGATGCCACAATATCATAGTTTTCCTTACCATCTCCTAATGCTTGACTATCTCTATCTTAATTGGAATTCTACTTCATTCTTATGATCAAAAACATGAAGAGGAATAATGTTTGTAGAATTCTTCCTAGTAGCACATGTAATATGTGTATATAAATTAAATTTCATATTCCAGGACATCTTATAATGCATACATTCTCCATAGACACACCATAAACATTTAGATAGGGAGTTTGGACTTACGTCGGTTACTCCTGTTGTGGAAAATATATTTGCTGACACATTTGAGCAACTCATCTGTAGCATAATCTTAGAGAATAGCCTTAAGGAACTAAGAAGTTAAGTGAACTTGCCCTAGTCAAAAAGCTAGTAATGTAACAAGGGAATATTCAAGTCTTCTTCTTCCCAGCTTTGACCTTTTATTCACTAAGCCACAATGTTACTCTAGCGATATATATCATGGATTCTGGCTTTTCAGTAAAGACTTTATATCAGCTTTGATGAAAAAGGACAATGAAGTAATTCTTGAAAACTTAACTAAGCAAAATCACCTTAAGGTCATCTATAGAAAGAGAATCACAACCAAGCATGAAATTGAACAGATATTCTAGGATTTCTATGGAAAAATATTCCTAGCAACAACAATAAGGTAATTACAAAATTTAGGTTCTACTTCCTCAATTCTAAAATTATTTTATGATGAAGGAGGAAGTTACTTGACAAGTGACACTTAAAAAATATAAATTGGGAAGAGTGGATGGACCTGAACAAATACATAATGAAAGCATGTCATGGTGAAGATGACATAATTTTGCCAGCATTCAGGTTAAATTTCAAGATGGATGTAAAGAAGGGAAGATTATGAAGAAATGGAGAAGAGTATGAGTGTGATGATTTAAAAAAATAAAAAGTAACCCAGAGGACATCATCAATTATTAATACATATTTATGTATACATATTATCACACATACATATACATACATATTACTACATATCTATTTGATCATCCTCATTGTTCCTTATGAGAATGATCTATAAATGCATTAAGGTTTTCTTTGAAGAAAGGTATCTTTAAGTAAATATTCTACAGTGGATCACATTTTCAGACTAACTAGCAAAAAGAATATAAAACTTGACTATGTCCTTTAAAAATTTCCAAGACCAGATCAAAACAAAACTTTTATTCTCTATATCAAAATTCAGCTTTAGAGGCATTGTTCACATAGATATCTGCAACACATTGCAGATCATCCTTTTAACATTAATATTCTCCTAGTGTTACTATGTACTGACAAATCTTGCTATAACATTATCTTAAAAGGATCCTGATTATATTTGATCTACAGGGCAGTGAAAAGATTTTTTTCATGGTGTAGTAAGTGGAACCATGCAGTGATGACATGTGGATGAGAAGTGTGGAAGGAAAACATTAAGTGCATTTGTGATTGGAAAAGGAGTTGGGTTGGTCTTATGTCAAGAGTCAGGGTTAACAGATAAGACGGTCTAAGAATAACACTGTAATCTGTAAAATATTGAAGAAGCCAAATGGTAGATTCAATTTATGGGGTGGATCCTCTAAAAATCTTTATGGAAAAATAGGAGCAATATTTGCATAGAATAAAAGGGTATAGATGAGTTGTGACAAGAATTGGAAGGAGATCATCCTCATCAATGAGAAGGCCAATCCATTGAAATATTTAAATATGATCAAGTACGATATGTTGTCTTGTGAGACATATCAACAAAATTTAACTATGACTAAATAACTATGACATTTTATCAAAATTCATGTGCTCACAAAGTCAAATATATTTCTCAGTTTTTACTCTCAGTTTCTAATACTTTCATTTTTCTAATTGCCAACTAAATGTATTTATTTTATTTGATTTGAACCTAACTTATTTTTTCTTCTTCTTTGAGAGAAGGTATTTAGCAATATTTATCTTTTTCTTCTTTACAGTTAATCATTCAGGAATACTTCAGTTGTGAAATAAAATTTGTTCTATCTTTTAAAAAAATCTCAAAATCTAAGAAAGTTCGTGTAAAATCTCTTCTCAGAGACTCAAAACTAAAAGAGCCTTCTTTCAATATATAGCTAAATGTGGTAACATGCTATTGCTCAAGCAAACGGAGTAAGCAGGCTGATCCTAGTAGGCTGAAATTGCTTCACTTATGCAAATAAACTGACACATATTTAACAGCTACTCTCCACCCACTACTTTCTCTTACTAACAATACAATAGCAAAAGAAGTGATCAAGAGATAAAATAAAAGATGAAAAGTGGATGAGATAAAGTAAACCTTTATAATTTTTATGCAATATATGTTCATTGCTTTTTAAAAAAGCTTTTTTAAAATTTTCAGATATTCAGTAAACTCTACCCAACCCTCCCCCTTTTTTGTTCGAATTTTCTTAATTTTATTTTAAATAAAATACATTTTAAATTAGTGCCTAGTATGTGCAATTTATGCAAATATCCTTTAAACATTTAATCATGTTATACCATGGAGTAATTGTCCACCAGTTTATATTCCTAATTTCTTTCCTAGTTGACTTGATCACTGAATCCCCCTACTAATTTTACACTCATACATCAAGTGGTAGAAGGAAAATCATTTCTAAAAATGATTATTCTGCTCATCTTTAAAGACCTTCAGTGATTACAAGCTCACAACCCACCAAAGTCACATGTGCTACTTTGGAATAGTTCTAATTTTTTGGCAGCTTTCCACCCTTATTTGAGCCCAAATCTGCCTCTGTACTCTTGCCAATCATCCATTGCTCGTGACTCTTTACTTTGGGATCAAGTAAAGAAAATGCAATTATAATTTCACAATTCCTTCACTCGGGTATCACATAAAGGGTTAACAAGAAGTCAGGCAAGTTATTTGGTGTCATTTATATCATGGGAAAGTGAAGAATCAGGATATATTAGGAGGAGGTAAGATTTTTTTTTTTTTTTGCTTTCAATTCTCCCAGAAAATTAACTAAGGGTGTGCATATAAATTGAAGAATGCCTGAAGAAATTATGATATATGAACATAATAGAAGATTAGTGTGCCACAAAAAAGTGGTAAAAGGAATGACTTTAGAAAAAAACCTGAGAAAATTTGTATAAGCTGATATAGATTGAAATGAACAGAACAGTTTAGTCAATAACAAAAACATTATAAAGTCAACTTCTCAAAGAATTTAGAATTGATCAGTGCAATGACCAGCTACTATTTCCATGAACCTATGATCAAACATGGTACGTACCTTCTTTCAGAGAAATGATGAATTCAAGTTGCAGAATGACATAAACATTTTTGAACAGTCAATGTAAGAATTTTTTTTTATGTCTATGTATATTCAATAATGTTAGCTGATATTTGTATAGTACTTTTTATAACACGTTTTGCAAAGTGTTTTACATACATCTTATTTTAACTTCACAAGCACTTTGGGAGGTAAATAACATTATTGTCCCCACTTTACAGATGAAGAAATTAAGGGAGAGAGAGGTTTAATTACTTTCCCAAGGCCACACAGCTGTGACATATCTGAGACCAAATTTGAATTCAAGTCTTCTTGACTCCAGGTACAACACCTTCTCCATGGAATCACCGAGCTACCTTTGATATAAGAGGATTTTTGTTGCTGTTTTCTCTTCTTTTTTCTTTTTTTAGTTCTTGATTCGGAGAAGGAAGGGTGAGAGAATAAAGACTTGTTAGTTGAAAGAAATAAAATTATTATAAGAACTTTTTTTATGAATGCCATACTTCTCAAAAAGAGAAGTCAAAGTCTTTGTTTCAGTACAAAGATATAGAAAAGGAAACCTACAATTTACCTCCCTGGGATGACGAAAAATACTGGACACTATGCTTTTGTCTCTGAACCTTATCTCCATCACCTCCCTTTCATGAGGTAGATAATGTGCTTAATTATAGGTCTTCTAAAGACATGGTTAGTCATTTTTTTAATCAAAGTTCCAAAGCCTCTCAAATTTAATTTTTCTTTACATTATTGCTATCCACGTATGAATTTTTGTCATATTTCTGCTTATTTCACTTTCTTAGTTCACAAAAGGATTATCTGATTCATCTCTCATGATTTCTTCTGACATAAAAAACACTGCTTTCCATTCATAAGCCACAATTTTTTCAGTCAATCCCAATTTATCTAAGTCAAAGGAAGATGAAAGAATTTCCTTAGATTGATTTTCCTTGCTATACTTTCCTCACCTCCTGTATTTTAATCTCTGCTTCATGATAACGAAATTTGCTTAGTTTGTAACTATTCCCTTGCTGATGTTATCTTGCCTTTTAAATCCCCCTTCCATTCTCATTTGTTTTCTTATTAAATTGGATGTATTTCTACACCGGCCTCTGTGTTTGTTCAATCCTGCTCTGTCCATTACAGACAAGAGTAAGATTCATCTGATAACTACTCCCTCTTTCCCCATCTCTATGTTTGTATATATTCTTTTCATGTCATCAGTCTTCTTTGAGAATGAAAGATAAACAACAGTAGCAACAACATTATATACCAATTATGAAAAATGAATTGTTCCACCCGGGGGACTCAGATGTAAGTGCAAGCAAGGTAGGATTTTTGTTGTTGCTGTTTTTTTCCTTCAGTTTTGAGGCTCATGCAAAATTGTAAACATCTGAAGAATCAATCTCATTTGAACCCTGGTAATTCACCACTGTAACACATCAGGTGCTGAGTCATGTAGGTTTTGGCTTCTGAGTCTATTAATATATATATATATATATATATATATATATATATATATATGTGTGTGTGTGTGTGTGTGTGTGTGTGTGTATACTGAAGTGAGATGCACACTCATGGGAAGTTTGATGTCTCTATGATTTCATATTATATATATATATATATATATATATATATATATGTGTGTGTGTGTGTGTGTGTGTGTGTGTGTGTGTGTGTGTGTGTGTGTGTGTGTATTGAGGTGAGATGGACATTCATGGGAAATTTGAGGTCTCTTTTATTTCCCAGAGGTCACTTAGAGTTGTTAAGGGATGTTCCCATCTTTGTGTACCCAGGTGTTGGTGCTCTCTAGGTCCAGTGATATTTCCATTACTCTGTTTAAACAGTTGGAGCCCTGTCTGTTGGATCTTTACTCACTTCTTTACCTTTACCTTCTACTTATTCCAGTTATTGTATTATTTTGCTGTGCTCAGAGCCCAGAATGGAGTAGGCCCTCCCTATGTAATGCTGGGGGAAGACTAACTGCCTCAGAGTTGAGGTGGTGCAGGCCAGAGATTGAGGTTGGGGGCAGGAGCCCCTGGAGTCTGCTGTGCCTCAACCCAGGTAAGAGGAGGAAGAGTTTGGAATAGAGCAGTCTCTTCCCCTGTGAGGTAGAACATAGAGCAGGAGCAGAGAGCTTCTTGCATGTGAACCCAGGAGCCATGAGCAGTTAGCCCTTGCAGGAAGAGGAACCCCAGAGCTCAGAACTTAGCCCTAAGTCAAGATGGAGGCTTTGCAGCAGAGCAGGAGCAGTGAGAATGATTTTCTGCTGCATCCCTCTGGGATGAGTGTGGAACAAGGGGATGGAGTTGTCTGTGATAGGATGAGGATAGTGCCATAACCTGCAGGGACCCACCCTATTGACTTTGTTTCCAGCTGCCCCTCAGGACTTAAAAGCATGGGCTGGAGCACTGGCAAGATTTGAACTCTTTGGCTCATTTAAGCATGTGTGAACCTGAGAGTGCCAGGTGGGAACCTGCAACAGCAGCATGGGGAGAAGGACACACCTCCCAAGAGGACTTTACTTGGATACTCTGTTTTGAATTGAAGGTATTGTAAGATACTGTGACCTAGGAGTACAATGTGTGATATTTTCTGCTGGCCTTGAGCATGTGTTGTGTTAATGGAAGATCCTGGCCTGGGATAACCTGATTATATAAACAAGTATAAAGTTGAGGGTATGCTATGTTATGTTATATACTTTTGCATCTGTATCAGCCCTCAGGTGTGCTGTGCTGATTGGCATTAAACTGAGGCAAAACTCAGCAAAGGCAAGCAACACACACAAAGTGCAGTCAGGAGTAGAGACTGCTACAGGCCCCAGCTTAAGAACGATAGCTGAAAAGAAGTCTAAATTAAAGAAAATATCAATCAGTAATTTGAAAAACAGCAAAAACAACTCCATAACAGCTGACTGTTTGTATATGAGTTGTCTGGTAACTGAAAGGGGCAAAAAAGAAATCCATGCCTGAAAAAAGTTTAATTTTGGCTGTTGTTGTTTTTCCCTGTTAAAAATAAAGATGAAAAGGGCCAAAAATGGCTGTCAGAGTGAGAAGTAAACTGTATCATTCCCACATACCTACTGCACACAGAAGAACACAAGCGCACTTTAGAAAAATTAAGCAGGTTCTACAATTTCACATCCTGGGGTAGAAGATGATGCTATACTTTCTCAATGCTTTCTTTTTTATGCTTAAGGATTTGCTGGAGCTGACGTGGGAGCAAGTCAGTCTGCCACCAGTTCAGGTAACCATCTTGGTTAGAAGTTGAATTTCTTTATAAAATGATTTTTAAGTCCTTAGTTTTCACTTCTCAAAATATAATAGTATGACAATATTAATACTTCATATATAGTAGCTGAAGGTTTTCAAGATGTTTTCCTTAGAGTAAGCTTTTGAAAGAGGTTCTTTAAATAATAGTTTTCTTATTTTACAGATGAGGAAATATAGATTCTGAGAAGTTAAGTTGATTTTCCATGATTACATAACTAGTAAATTTCCGAGGAGGAATTAAAATAGGGTCTCTTGACTTTAGATCTACTTTCTATGTCATAAGCCCTCTCTAAGAACAAAACATATACATACCAATGAGATACTTTTATCCACAATATTCTATTGTAATGAAAATAGACTGTTGGCTATTTAAATTCACCCACTGAAATGAAGTCAAAATCGCCAAAAATAGCATATTTTATAATATGAAATGACACCAGCAATAAACAAAATGTGGTACTAGGAAAAGTTTTAAATTTTCAAGTAATATTCTGCTTTTAGGACCATGTAATGGTTTCACTATCTCACCTTTCAACCCAAGTGTCATATTGTCACAGTTTTGCTGCTTGTGCCAGTTACTTTTAAACAATGTCATGTTACTTGAGACGAATATTACAGCACTATTGAATTACTTGGACCAAAATATTGACTCCAACATCTAACCGTATATATTGGTGCATTCATTTAAATTATACTGTGATGCATCTCATAAAATAGCAGACATCTACAATCTACATAGTGGCATAGCTACAATCTGCTTCATTCATTTTGAAATTACCCTTTCCTAGTATTTGTGTGATATTATCTAAAATTACCCTATGAATTTCACCTCAGGCATGCTTATCTTGTGTAGCATTCTAAGCAATAGATTATTACTGCTGGCACATAATATTACCTACATATTGAAAATATCTCCTAAATATGAGATCGCATGGTTGGACATTGTGAAGTATTGCATTTGGAATGTAGAGTTAGTATTCATTTTACAAAGTGATTTTTACTTTTATTCAAATCCTTAAGTAGTTTTGCTACTCTCTGTGATACATTTAAAAACAGATAAAGCCAAGTGTATCTAAATAGTATTAATAAAAATAATTACACTTATGCAATAAAACAATTAAATATTTTCTATTTGATTCAATAATTTGATGAGGTTAAGAGTAAAAGTATTATTTCCTCTAAATTATAGATGAGGAATTGAGTTTTTGAGATAATTTATAGAATCATAATTAACTGTAGAGCCAAAGGTAACCTCAACAGTCATCTCCTAATAACCAAAACAGAAACCCTATTGCAGCAAGCTTGCTTCGTGATTACAGGAAACCTAGCTTGGATTCCCAGGGAGTATGAATAGGAGATAACGAATTCTTCTATGCTTTTCACCTTTTACTCTATTACTGAAAAATTAGTTTGAAACCTTAGGTAGAATGTAGAAATCTTGTGGAAGGTGTTAGTTGGTCACTATGGGAAGTGGATGGGGTAAAGGAAATATTTGTATCTCCAAGATTCATTGACAAAACAGAAATAATACTTGATCTGTACTATTATATAAAAATAGATATAGCAAATTAATACATGTGTGCGTTTGTGTGTAAATGTGTGATATATTCATACTACATAATAAGAGTCTTGAAGCCAGATTTGAGCTAAGGAAGATGAGTTTTTCCAACTCTAGGCCCAGCACACTATCCCCTGCATCACTAAATTGCAGAGAGGGTAGAGAGGGTGAGGTCAGGAAGACCTCAGTTAAACAATTATTAGCTGTATGATCATGGACAAGTCACCTAACCCTGTTTGTCTCAATTTCCTTTGCCAAGAAAACCCTAAATAGGGTCATGAAAAGTCAGAGAAGACAAGCTGAACACCAACAGCTGCATATGTACATAGTACATATATACTGCATATGCATATGTACCTATTTATCTAGGTGTGTTATATGTTAAAGGAAAATCATGTGCATGTATGTATATGTTTATAAAAGAAACTGAGATTTATGGAACATGGCTTAAAATAATGGCAAGATCTTAGCCAAGGATGGAGTGATTCAAACAAAGAATTTTAGAAGTATATTTCTCTCTAAGGTTCTTGTAAGTACACAATTATATACTTTTCAAAGAGTAATAATTTTGTCTCTGCTTACATTTATTCAGCCATTTTTTCTAGTCTTTGTTGCTATTGCTAGTTTTTCTAGAACTATACAAAATGGTAGTTGTATTTGGATAAGGGACACCTTTGTGTCATCCCTAAAATTACTGGAAAGCACTCTAGTTTATCCCTATTACATGTAATGTTATCTCTTTGTTTAGACAAAGTTGTTCTATTTTAAGAACAACTCCCATTGACTAAATCACTTTGACTATTATAAATATCCAAATTAAGTAAAAAGTACATACCCTCAGAAACAGCAGGGTGTCCTTCAGTCTTGTCTCACTCAGTATCTTCTGTTCCTTAGATAAAAGTTTCTGTGGTAAAAGTGCTTGAGGTTGTGAGGTGAAAGTTCATGAGGTGAAATTTCTTGAAGTTGAGAGTAAGATAGAAGTTGAGGTGAAATTTCTTGATGCCTGGTTCCTCTCCTTCAAGAGCTGACTGCCCTTGGAACTTAATGTTTGCCAATTCAGTGGAGTCAGCCTGGAGATGTCTACATCTCACTCAGGATAAACAGATGAAGAATATGCATCTTTATATTCCCATTCAGTTGTCCCAACATCATTATCTAATGTTTCTTAAATTATATTCAAGTCTTTAAAATTTTTGTTCTTTTTTTGTTAGATTTGCTTAGGTTACTTGCATATAGGTCAATTTGTGATTGTGCACTGGAAAATGGCCCACTTTGGTGATTTCTCCTTCATCTTCTTACCACAACTTGGTCTAGTTATCTTCTGAGATCTTTGTTTAAAGAAGTGGGAGAGAAACCCTTAATTTTTTTTCTAGTTTTGTTACCTAGTCATTCCAAGACAATTGGCTCTTAAAACTACCTTTCTACAGAATCATAGGTGTATTAGTGTCTGGGGGCATACTCCACCCATCTTGGGGTCATCACCTTATTGTGGTACACTAGTTTGGATAACCCCTAAGCAGTAGGTTATAGTAGAGAGTTCTGACAAAAGGTGATCTCCTGGACAATGAAATAACGAACCACTCTGGTATCTTTGCCAATAAAACCCCATGGGTAGTGTTAAAATGATAAAAGATATGACATCAAAAGATGAGCCTCACAGGTTGGAAGGTTTCCAACAAGGTACTGAGGAAAAGCAGAGGACAACTATGAGTAGCTCCAGTACTAATGAAGCTGTTGGACCAAAACCAAAAGGAAACTCAGCTGAAAATGTGTCTGATGATGAAAGGATATAGTCTGATGCTGTAAAGATCAATATTACATAGGAGCCTGGAATGTAAGATTTACAAACCAAGATAAACTGGATGTGTTCAAAGAGGAGGTGGAACAATTAAACAGTAACATCTTGAGTATCAGTAAACTTAAACGGACAGGAATGGAAGAATATAATTGAGGTGACCACTATACATATTACTATCACCTAATAACATCCCTTATGACTATGAACTGGAGTGGAGCTATGATAAATAGATTTAAAGAATTAGATGTAGTAGAAAGAGTGAAACCTGAAGAAATATGGGCTGAAATTCATAATATTGTACAGGAGGCAGCAGCAACAAAAACAATAACAAATTCCAAAGAAAATGAAGAGCAAAAAAGTATAATACCTGTCCCATTAGGCTTTACAAATATCTGAGGAATGAATAAAAGCGAATGGGAAAGGAGAAAGAGAAAGAAATACCCAAATGACTACAGAATTCCAGAAAATAACAAGGAGAAATTAGAATTTTCTTAAATGAGCAATGCAAAGAAATAGAATAAACCCAATAGAATAGAAAAGACAAGAAATCTCTTCAAGAAAATTCAAAATATGAAGGTAAGGTTTCATATAAAACGAGCATGATAAAAGAAAGAAATGATAGGGATTTAACCAAAGCAGAAAAGAGATTAAGAAAAGGTAGTGAGAATAAAATCAAGAACTCTACAGGAAAGATGTATAACCATGATGAATACCTTCATTTTACATACCAGAAAGGCTATATTTAAGATTCTGTAAGCTAGGCTTCAGCAATAGGTGAACCCAGAATAACCAGAATAGGCAGGTTTTCAAAGAAGAACTTGAGAGTAAATTTTCAAAATTTGGTGGATTGTAGAGAAAGCAGGGGAGTTCTTTAAAAAATCTACTTCTGGTCCATTTACTACAGTAAAGCCTTTGATTTTGTGGATCACAATAAAATGTGGCAAATCCTTGTAGCACCAATGTGATATTCACAATATCTAAAGTGGCTATGAACATGTCAGCATTGTTCTGAACTGCAAAAATATAACAGAATTTCCACATGGAAGATGTAATCAAAACATTTATTCAAACACCAAAAATCTAAATTCCAACATGAGAAAACCAAATCCATCATAGTAACAAAGAAATCTATACATGCAGAGAACAATACCATTCCTAAGCTTTCCCTCTGTTAGACTTCCCACAAACCAGCTCCCTTAAACAAATCACAAACAAGTTCCCCTAAACAAAATCACAAATAAGCTCTCCCACTCATGTTAGTTGCTGCTTGCTTTCTCTTTCCCAGCTCTGACTGTTCTGACTCACTTCCTGTTCCACTCCTTCTTACTCCACCTGTTCAGCAAATTCCTCCCACCACAGGTTCCATGTGACTCAGATTTTCATGTGACCCAGGCAGGTCACAAAGATCTATTAATGAATGGGAAAGACCTTCCCATTTAAATTACCATTACAGTCCTCAAAGAGAAGAGAATATCAGATCATTTTACTTGTCTCCTCAGGTACTTGTGTAAGTGAGCCAAGAAGCAAGGATTAGAACTGAATGATGGAATAAATTATTAGTTTAAGATTGAAAAAGGAGTACAGGGTTGTATGTTGTCACCTTAATTATTAAACTTACATGCAGAGTACATCATGTGAAATGCCAAAAAGTATTGGATGGCTCAAAAGTTCAAATCAAGGATGCTGAGAGAATATCAACAATCTTAGATACACAGATGATACTACTCTGATGGAAAAATAAATATTTAAGAAGTCTCTTGATGAAGGTGAAAGAGGAAAGTTTAAAAGCTGGATTTAAGCTTTACATAAAATAATTTTAAAAAAGAAACAAACCACAACAACAAAAACAAAACCCTAAGATGTTAGCAACTGGTCTTATCACTTCTGGTAAATAGAGAGAGAAGAAATGGAAGCAGAGTCACATTTTATATTCTGGTCTTCAACGATCATGGCTTATTGCAACCCTAGTCATGAAATTAAAAAATGCTTGCTCCTGGGAAAGAACTCTATGGCAAATCAGAACAGCACATTAAAAAGCAGAGACATCACCTTTCCAACAAAGGTCTGCATAATCAAAGCTATGATTTTCCGGTAACATTGTATGACTATGAGAGCTAAAGTAAAGGAAAACTGAGCTCCACAGAACTGATGCCTTAACACTGAAATGCTAGAGAAGATTTTTGAGAGTCCATTGGACAACAAGGGAATCAAAAGAGAAATTAATTCAGATTATTCAGTGGAAGGAAAAATACTGAAACTAAAGCTCAAATATTTTGACCATATATTGGAAAGGCAGGATGCATTAGAGAAGCTCCTAATACTAAGAAAGATTAAAGACAAAAGGAATAGGGGATGTCAGAGGATGATAGACAGATAGTGTCATGGAAACAATGAACAGAATTGGACAGACTTTGGAAAAAAGTGGAAAATAGAAGAACATGCTATATAATCCATGAGGTTGTGAATAATGAGATGTGATGGAATCACTGTACAACAACAAAACTAGGCTTTAAAAAGTGATGGGAAAAGTTTTTAAAAATACAAAAGAGAGTTGACTTTGGAGATGTGCTCAATAGGAAAGTATATGTAGAACCTAAACAGAATTGTATGCTGTCATGGGGAGGGAGGGGGGTATTGGGGGAAGGGTGGGGGGGAATAAAATCTTAACTTTAAGGAAATGATTGTAAAACATTAAAAAAATAAAAAAATAAAAAAAAAAAAAAAAGACAAGAGTTCAAGTCCCACCTTTGATATGCATTTGCTGTGTAACCTTGGAAAAGTCAGTTAGCTCCTCAATGTCCTAGGCAGTCCTCGAAGACTATAAATTTAAGAGAAATTGTTGATTGGTGTTAGTAGATGGAATTTCTTCCCTAAGAATAGTCTATATCATCCAGTTATAACTTCTAGGAATTATCAGGTTTGGGGCCCACTACTCTTTACCCTAGTCAAACTAAATCAGAAATAAATTGCATTCCATTGTAGGTAACACATTGTAAGAATGATTGGTCAGCCACAGGGTATTCAGGAGACATCAACAATGATGGTTAAGTTCCTTGAGCACATATACTGAGGAGCTGTTAAAGAAATAAGGAAAGTTTAACTTGGGTGAGAGGGAAAAAAAAAAAAACAACTTAGCAAGCATATGATAGTTGTCTTCAAGTAGCTGGGGCCTGGAACACATAAAATATATTAGAATTTCTGAGTTTGATCTAAAAGGGCAGCATTAGATAAAAGTTATTAATTATCACTTGATGTCATGAGAAACTTTCAACAATTAAAACTAACCAGAAATGGAATGTTGGATGTCTCCAAGCAAAAGATGTATAACCACTTGGCAGATATGTTGGTAAGAGCATTCCTTTTCAGATAGAATTAGAAGACCAAAGCTAAGATCTATGGCATGTCTAAGATTTTCCAAAATTTACAGATGTATGTCACCACTAATATCTTGTCTTTCTTCCTGTGGCATGGTAATGGCCATGTTACTTTTTTAAAGTAAAAATATGTTGTTCAAATTCTGAACAATTTAATAACTCTTAGATATTTCATATATATATCTGGAAATGGAATAGACACATGTCCTGATCCTGTCAACAACAAGAGGTAGAATTTCAGCATTTGGTATAACATTTCAAGAGAGAGTCAAAGTAACATTCCTGTTTCCTGTAAGGCCATTTCCATTGTCAAAGAACAAAGATTTTGATGTCATATCCTTCAATAGCATCTTCGGATTATTGCCTCTCAGAGATCTTGTACCAAAGGAAAACTTGGTACATAGAGTTATTTTGTTGAATATTCTGCTGATAAATATTGAAAAAATTGTTTTACATTCCAATGGAATATATTTTCTAGATCAGCAGTTGCATCAAATGTAATGAATCTCAGATCACTTCGTTCTTTTGGTCCAGAGAATTCTTCTGCATTTTCTAACATGAAGCGGGAGACATGCAGCTGAACTAGAATGCTTCCGTCTTTGAAGGTGGTGGTGATGAGGCAGCTGAGGTCAGCTCTGCCATCACACTCAGCAAAAAGGCAAACAGAGGGTTCTCCCTAGACAGAACCCTGTCCATCGAGATTGCTTGGCTTGACTCAGCTCCTCACATATGCTCCTATTCATGCCACACACCACAATCACCCTCCCTTACTATCCTTCCCCTCCCATAAAGACAGGTCATATCATATGAGAGATTTCTGTATCCTGAAGACCAGCCAAGCTATGTTTAGAGAGTTTCAATACCAGAATGTTACTCACCAGCATATGAATTTGAAAGGCATGGAAAACTATAAAAAAAAAAAAAGAAAAACCTATGTATCAAAGTGGAGAGGGGTTGACTTTTTATTAGTGTAGGCAATCTTCATATTTATTTATGGCATGACAGTCCTTTTGAAGTTCTGATGTATACATTAATTCTTAAATATTGGGTTCATCTTTTAAATATCAGAATGAAGAACAGTGCTCTACCTGAATGAAATTTCTGGTAGCAAAAATATATTCTACTGAGGCTGGACGAAGTATGACTAAAAAGAATCCTTCATTCATAGCATGATTTTGTTTGAAACCTACCACTTCTGAACCTAGAATTTGTATAGGGGGAATGCAGCAATGACTATAGAGAAGTGGACTAGATAGTCTTAGGTCACAGATGAGAACCGGCTTTATACCTGGGCAACAAAAGAATATAAATAATAGACGCTTTGGTGCATCCATTAAGTTGATGAAGAACTGGAAAGAAAATGGAATATTATGGAATTCAGGCAGAACCTGGGAACATGTTGGTCTGTACAACTGAACTTTGTATCCTTGACTTCAAATTTTATTATGTCCTTACATGAAGACATTTTACCATATTTGTACAGGGTTTATTTGAAGAAGATGAGAGGTTAGTATGAATGGCATATGCCTACTTTATCTCTGGGAGGAAAGTGGAGACTCAAAACAAAAAGCATATGCCTGTCTTGCTGGCGTTTTGTCAGTATAAATATAAGACCCTATTGGCCATTAATCTGATGCTGTCCTTCAGAAGATAATTGGAGTAGATAGAATGGCTTTCCAAAACTTCAGAAATATCCATTTCAAAAAAAAGATTGAGAGTAAAGCATTTTTTTGTTTTGTTTTGTTGGGTTGTTGGGGGGCAGGAAAGATTGCTTTACCCCTATCCCCAATAATAAAATTATCTGTTCTGAACTCTGATATCTGATTTGCTAAGTTCACTAAGAGGAGAAACTATTATTTTTCCTTTTTCTTTGTCTCCCCACATCTTGTACAGTGCCCTGAATTTAGTAGACCCTTAATATTAAATTGAGTGAGCAAATGAATAAAAATGAATCATTGATTGTCTGCAGAAACCATCTGAGATATATTTTCTCATAGAGTTCATCTAAATCATATACCCATAAAAAAAACCCATGAGTAATTTAAATATTTATAGTTTTGTTCATTCATTCCTTAAAAAATATAAATATTCAGCTAGAATCCATCAGTGATAATCATAGAGAATTCAGCAAAATAAAAAAAAAATTTTCCATGAATTTTCACAATGAAAATTCAATTTTAGTATGCACTTTACTAGGATCTTAACATGGTAGACGTACAATAAACAGTCAATAGAAGAGAAAGACCATTATTCCAGGGCTATTATTACAGACCTGATTGAACAAAGCAGAAATCCAAACTTGGTTGATATTCAGAAAATGATATTTGTTGAATATGTATTTCATAGCTATTTAGAGAAAAGGGGAAAAAGAGTAAGAGAGTATAAGTACATGGCTTGTAATCAGAAACAGGGAAAAGGATACTAATGAAGTCTATTTATGGAGAGTTTCAAAAGAAAAAAAAATACACCTCCAACTTCACATTTCATCTGTCACTAAGCAAATCAGTACCTAGAACAGGGAAAAGGGGTATTATCCATGTATTTGCCTAAGCTGGTCAACAGGAAGGCAAGTTTAAGAACTCCTCACTTATTAATTGAGAATTACCACCTATCCCTCTTATTCATGGGATTCCCTGGACCTCTCTGAAAGCTATTTTTATAAATGGCAAATCAGGTTAAAATAACCCTTGCTGCCTTAAAAATGAATGCTATGCTAGAGAATCCACAGTTTTGTGGCAAGTGAGTCTTGCTTCAGGTGAATAATATATGATTAGATGATTCATTATTGTATCCTGATTGGTAGGTCAGCATTTAATTAGCCAAATTCTACTGTGTACTTTATGTTCAATACAACCTGACCTCTATTACACTGTTGGAAAGATACGTTGGGAACGACTAACCTACTGTGCATCAGAGTGATTCACCTTCATTCCCCTAAATTGCTCTGAAGTAATTTAAATTAAAAAAAAAAAAAAACCCTCAACTAGTCATTATTCAGAAATGTGCCTCATTGTTTTCTCCCTGGGGTAAAGACTTTTTTCTAAGAAGGAGTGGAGTAAGAAATTATTTTTACTCTATCTGTAGGCAGAAACCAGCAAGCACCCACATTATAACAATTAAAACAAAATCTAAATGTTCACAACCATTAGTAGCAGCTTGAATATATACATAGTACATTTAAGTAGAGAATTAGCAAGGGTTGAGAACTGGCCTTAGAGTCAGGAAAATCTGGGTTCATATGCTAAGTTGATAGATAGATAGATAGAAAGATTGATAGCCTACATGAATCCTCCCGATCAACTTCCTTCAATCTCATTCACGTACTGCCGAATGAAGCACAAAAAAATCATGAGGTGCTTTGGATCAGCTTCAGTCCAATTTAACCAATTCAAAATTGCAGTTTTGCAATCGTTCCACTCTTCCCTAATAGACTTCTCATTCTACTTGGAGAAGGAAATGGCAAACATTTCTGGTATCTTTTCCTAGAAAACCCCCCAAAAAGGTAATAGAGTTGGATAAAACTGAAACGACTGAACAACAAACAAAAAATTCTACTCTCCACAAAGACTATTTAAACCTTCCCATCTTTCCCCCAAGTCTCCCACAATACAACCTCTCATTATTCTCTTAGCTGATGGTTTCCTCTCATATTTCAGGGGAAAAAAGAGACCATTTGTTGAGAACTCATTCTTCTCCAACCCTCATCTTTCATCTACTATTTCCTCCTTCAGGCATTAATAATGATGTAGTCCTTCATCTTGCCTAGGCCAATTTCTCTATGATCTATTTATGATCCTATCTCCACTTATCCAAAATAGTTTTCCCACCATCACCTCCACTCTCACTTTAATCTTAAATATTCTCCTATCTTCTGACTCTTTCTTTGTTGTGTAAAAAATATATCTGTCATCCCCATTCCATAAAATAAAAAAAAACCTGATCTTAACGTAGCTATTGACATATAGTCCTTCTTTTCTCATTCCTTGAGAAAGCCATCTACTTTGAATATTTGTAATGTAAATTAGAGAGTTGAAGATCTTCCCTATCCATTGATGGGCCTGTCCATTAAGGGAAGCTTAATTAGGGGAGGCCCATACCTTTTCTTAATTTCTAATGCATTTGTTCTCAAGGGTTGTGATGCCCTCTATCTCTGAAAAGTGTGTAAATACACAGAAGTGAGATTTTACTTTGGGACTTACTCATTGGATGTGTTTGTTTGATCAGAGGAGACTCTGGGCACTTATTCAGGAGCTCTCAGGCTTTGAAAATCCGAATGTTGGTGCTTCTCTCTCTGGTAACTATGGATGTATTGCTTATGATCGGACAGTTGAAAGCCCTGTTGATGTTTATTTCTCTGTATTTTCTCTGAAGTTCAGGGTGCAGATTTTTCCCCCTGAAATAAGTGAATGATATATGTGCTTGATTAAAGTAGATTGTTGACACCTCAAAAGTTGCCTTTTCTTTTAGAAAAGCAGATCAAGGAATCTGTACAGCAGGCCCATCTGCGTATGAGGGGTCCTTTCTATTATAGCATTTCCTCTTCCTGTTGTCTCACTCACTTCTAAACTCTTTACAATTTGGCTTCCAGCAAAGATACTAATGATGTCTTACTTTCCATGTTCAAAGGTCTTTCCTCAATTCCTATTCTTCACTTCTTTGCAGGATTTGAAAACAATGAATATTCTTTCTCTCTGAACACTCTCCTTTCCCGTTCATTTTTTTTAAAACACTGTTCTCTTATAGTTCTACTTGTTTGAACCCTCCTCCATTTCCTTTGCTGGTACTTCATGCTTTTCATTCTGTCTAATTCTGAGTGACCACCCCAGTTTCTGTCCTGACCCTTCTCCCCTTTTTCCCTCTATATTATCTCACTTGATGAGATCATTAGGTCCTATGAGTTCAGTTAGTATCTCTATTAGATGATTTACAGATCTATAAATCCAGCTTTGGTATCTCTCCTGAACTTGATTCCCATATACCAATAGTGTTTTGGATGTTTTAAATTAGATGTCTTGTAGGAATCTCAAACTCAGTATCTCCAAAACATAATTATTATGTCACCCTTAGCCCTCAGTCTCTGTTCTTTAAATTTCCCTAATCCTGTTAAGGAAATTAACATTCTCCAAATCACCAGGATCTCCCCTACCCCCATTCAATACATTCTAGTGGGTTTCTTTTATCTCTAGAATCAAAGTTGTATTTGGCCTTTATATATCTTCATGTCTTCATGCCTTATCTCCTTTTCAAGTCTTCCTTATTTTACTCTCCTCTATGGACTCTAAAATCTAGCTATACTTGCCTAATTTGTATCACACAGGAACTTTCTCTGAGCCTCTGCTCTGGCTTTCCCCTAGAGATAGAGTGTTTTCTTTCCTTACTTCTTCCTCTTATTTTCCCTGGCTTCCAATTCTTATCTGAAAAGCCCATCTTCTACAACAGACCATTCTTAAAACTTCCTTGCTTTGTATCTTCCTCTGTGAGATTACTTTTCTATATGTTCTATACACATCTTTTATATGTACTCAGTTATTCACATATTGACTCTCCCAAGCTGTTTGAAGGTAAGGATTATTTTTGCCTTTCTTTATTTATCTACTGTGCTTAGTATAGTGCCTGGAAAATAGTGGAGACATGGTAAGTATTTTTTTGAATGATTGATTCATTGACAGATTTAACCTTTCAATGTCCTAGACTTCTTTTTTTATAAGACTGTAAGTTGAAGTTTCTAACCTGCATTGGTAGAAGGGGAGATCTTATTGGGGCAGGGGGTGTGTTCTTTATACCAATGAAATCATAAGTCTAGCTTCCTGATCCACAATCTTCATCTTCCCCATCAAAACACACACAGACACAGACACACACACAGACACAGACACAGACACACACACATATAAACACAATGAGTCCTTTCTCTTGACTTCAGGACTCATTCAGAAACCTGTGAAATTTTCTCTACCACTGAGTCAAATAGGGACCACTGAGTCCCCACCTATAAAATATTTGCCCTAAAGTATCAGAATAATCTTTTATTAAAAGGAAAGTCAATTAAACAGATATTATATGTTCTTCAACAAGTAAATTGCAGCTCTCAAATTCAAGGGCCAACAATAAGTAATTTCAAGTGTCATTAATAGCCCTGAGATAAAAAATTCTCTTGTACTCATGTCCTATCTATTTTACTGTCAAGTAGTTTCACATTATGAAGTTTACTACTTTTTGCTACATTGATTCCATGACATTTAATAATAGCTGTGCCCAGAAAGGTCATTGGAATGTACAGAAAAAAAAAAAAAGCTTTATCTTCTGTTTATTTTCACTATTATCCTCAACAGCTTTTTTTTTCCTGACCAGTGGTTTTCTTTCACCATTCAGGTTAACCATTGAAGGTGTATACAGTGCTCTCTGAGTATCCCTTATAGTAGAACCTTCTGCTCAAATTCTATATGGCAGGAGTCAAACATAGTTTCTGAATAGTAGGAGGTGTCAGTAAGGCACTTTTTTTTAATTGAAGCCTTTCCCTCAATTAAAATATCAATTGTCTCTGCCAACAGTATCACGGTATGATTCAGGTGTAGGATCTCCATGTCAGAGCTCAGCTTCTGCTCATAGAGACATAACAACAATTTTCAGATAGTATGATATGAAACCTCACTTCAACCATTAAGACCCTTTTACTGTTTGATATCAGGGTTATTAATGCTTTCCCTCAATAGAGAACCTGCTATAAACTGACAAGATATCCTAGTTACTCACCAATTTACTCTCCTCAGACAGTCAGGAAATTAATTTAATAACCCTTATCCCAGACAGAGTTGTGTTCAATTCCTGCTTGATTTTCCCCATAAGTTAGATAAGGGATACCTAATACCATTTTTAACTATTTGCAATAAATTGAAGCTTCTTTATGAGAAAGCTTATCATACTAAAATATGCACACAGGCTCATATTGACTAATATAAGGCAAAACAGTGTTGCCATGTATCATATGGTTAAAGTAGCACACTAATGTTACTGTAAGTTTAACGAGGGGGGGAGGGGGGGAAAGAGTTAATGATCTTTCCTGCCCATTAATATGCCTCAATACCTTTTGTTAAATTCTATTGAGGCACTCAGTAAGAGGGTTGTCCCCTCTGGCTCTGAATAGTGTGTAAATACTCTGAGGTGAGGTTTTACATTGGGGCTAATTCATTGGAAATATTTGTTTTGCCAGAGGAGACTCTGAATAGCCTCTAAGAAGCTCTCTGGTTTTGAAAACTGAGGTGTTGGTGCTTCTGCCTCTGGTAAGTATGTATGTATTGCTTATGGTAAGATAGTGGGATCTGGCTATTGATCTATGATTCCTGGTTATGGTCAGATACTTGGAAATCTTGTCTATTGGTCTTCATTTCTCTGCTTGTATTTTCTCTGTTGGTGAATGCAAATAAGAAGATTGTTGACTCCCCAAAAAGTTGCTTTCTTTTTAGAAAAGCAGATCTAAGAACCTGTGCAGCAGGAGGCCCTCCGGTGTATGTCAAAGTCCTTGCTGTTACACACACATATGTTGTCATGTAGGAGAAAAAAGACCTTTATACCTATACAATTTCTATTTCTAAAAAAGAAGTGAAAAAGAAGGAAGGAAAGAAAGAAAGAAGAAAGGAGAAAGGGAGGAAAGTAAAGGGAAAGAAAGAGAAACAGAAGAGAGGAAGGAAAGGGATAAAAAAGAAAAAGGAAGGAAGAAAAGAAAGAAGGAAGGAGAGAAAGAAGGGAGGAAGAAGGGAAGAAAGAGAAGAAAAGAGGAAGGGATGGTAGGAGAGGGGACAATCAGTTTACATCCCAATATTAAAGGATAATGACAAACAATATTCAAAGTACCAAATAATTGTGCTCCTCTCATATTCCTGCATGATTTTGCTTAATATTCAGCAATCTAGGCTTTAACACTTTGTGAACTGAGAGTTACCAAAAGAGCAGACTGGTTTCTGAAGAGCCAGAGGAACTAGAGATCAAATTACCAACATTCACTATCCTGTAGAGAAAGCAATTTTTGTGATAGAGAAGACTTTTGGAAGTCCCTTCAAAAGCAAAGATATCAAATCAGTCAATGATTAAAAAAATAATAATAATTTGTGTGATTCACCGCAAGGGCAAATACTGAAGCTGAAGCTAGTACCTTGGTCACATAATGAGAAGTTGGTATTCTTTGGAAAAGATCCTGGTACTGGGAAAGACTGAAGACAAAAAGAAACAGGGAAGGCTGAGAATGAAATGACAGACAGTACCATGGAAGTAACTAACAAGAATTTTTGCAGACTTTGAGAGATTGTGAAAGATAGACGAGCATGGCATGCTGAGAGCTACAGGGTCGTGAAGAGTTGTCCACAACTGAAAAAGAAAAAAAATAACAACATTTCTTCAGGAAATTTCAGTCATCAGTAAACAGGTAGGAACAGTTAAGCAGATCATCAAAGAAAACACACAGGGCCTGGCTCTGAAGGCAAACCTGATTTAACAGGATCTTGTAAGCCTTTGAGCTACAATTCATAGCTCTCCAACTGTGCCACAGTCAAAAATACTGCAAAGGAAGATATGAATCATAAACAAAAGCAAAGGTGTTAAGTTATAGAACAAGTTAGGCCTGTTTATAAGGGTAATAACTGGGAGATCATTGACCAGTGTAGGTGGGGGGTAACTCCTTCACATAACTAGTAGATTGTTACATAGCATTTTTACTTACTCTTTAAAAAGGGCAACATGGTAAGATGAGAAGGAATTTAACCAAAAGTATAGCTAGATGCTTGGTCTGCAACTCCTATTGCAGATAAACTAATATTAGAGTTCTTCAATCATAACTAACTATTGATGTGAATGATGGCCAATGAAAGTTATGAACTATACTTCCATTGCCCTGGTGGTCTTCAGAATTTTATTTTGCTTCATTGTAGTAATCATAAAACATGACAATCTTTTTAGTGTGACTATATGAAATGTGGATTAGTCAAAGACCCTTCACTCTTTACGACTCCTGCTTCTTTGATAATGCAGGACAATCCAACAGTTACAGTTAAACATGAATTCTTTGGTTTTATATTTTACAAAAGAAAAACTTGTCTCTCAGATTGTAAAGTCTGCTTTTCTTTAGAGTAGATATGCTTAATACATTCTTCATCTATATTACGACACATATTTGATACTGAATGATATTTGATTTTTAATTTATAAATGAATGAATATGGATAATTTGAATGAATAGCCATAGTACACATTGAATTTTGCATAAATGGGTGTCACAGAAAATACAAATGGGATCCCATGCCCTATTTTTGAAATATAGCACAAGAAGGGTGAGAGGTCCTAAGTAATAAAATGTTAATGGTGAATGAAAATTATTTCAATAAGAAAGGAAACAAAGAAATACTTGAAACGACCAGTGTGAGTACCCAAAAAATCATTCACAACCCAGATTTTAAAAATTCAAAGAATATGAACAAAAAGTTCTAAAGGGAAGAATAGCAAGCTATTAGAACTATTAATAAACATACCAGAGATGTCTCAAATTGCTAAAAATAAGAGATGCAAAAGAAAACAACTTTTAGACTTCACCTCATTCCCAGAAAAGATGGCAAAGATGTATATATATATATATATATATATATATATATATATATATATATGTGTGTGTGTGTGTGTGTATGTATACATATATTATTATATTTTATATAATAATATAATAATATATTATATTATATATATAAAACCCAGGAATATTCAATGTATGATGAATTTTAGAAAGATGGGCACACTAATATATTCTTGTTGTAGCTGTGAATTGGTTCAGACATTCTGGAAAGCAATATTGAAATATACTGAGAAAGTGAATAAATATACAGACATTTTGACCTAATGATCTCAGTGATGTATACATATATAGCATATACACATACATACGCGCATATATACATATATACACACAAATACATACCCTACAAAAAACAAAATTGAATGTTTTGAAATTGTAATACCCAAGGTAACCCCCAACCCCCCCAAAAAATAGGAGAATGAATCTTTCTTATTTTGCAGAGGGAAACTATGGATGTGTATAATACTTCATACAATAGTGAACTTCATTAGTTTTGTTAAAATGTTTTTCTTTTCTTTTGTTTTTATGTAGAGATGTAGAATGGTTCACTGAGAGATAAGAGTGCTTACATTGAGAAATGAAGGAGTGACAAAAAATGAAAGATAACAAAAGCATTTAAAAATACATATGGAAAGAATAAAAATGGTATTACAGATAACCCAGAATGAATACTACAGAGTTGCATAATTCAGGAGGAATTTGTCAGGAAAGTTAAAGCCCTAAACAAGCTAAGGCACAGAATGAATGATAAGGACAAGAAGGGTGTTTATTGATTATTTCTGTTGCTGTTATGTTTGTTCTTAGCTATGCCATGGACAATAGAAAGGACAAAGAAGTGATAGATGGTTAAGGTGAAAGGAATGATGATGATGGATGATGGCGAGAAGATAGATTTATTCTTATTTTGCTTCTCTTTTTTTCTTTCCTGCAATAATGTAATTCTAACTGAAAAAAGAGAACAAATGTTCCTAACAGAGAATGGAAACCCAAGATAAATGAGAAAATAGTAATAAATCATCTGACTTCCTTCAATGAGTTCAAATCACTGGACTTTGATAAACCACAACACGGGAAGCTGGAAGTATATGCAAATAGGATTGTTGATTTGCTATTTATAGGTAATAAAAAATAGTGAAGTTGATGAGGATAGGAATGGATAAACATTTCATTTTTTAAAGGATAAAAGATAGATTCTTTAAATTACACAACTCCTTGATTCCTTGTAAGGAACTAGGAAGAATTATTAAAGTACTGATTGCGGAGCATTAAGAAAACTTCAATAATACAATTCAGAAAAGTTTCATCAATGATGGGTGATCACATCATAAACAGATTTCTTTTTCTGTGTTGTTATACTGCCAGATTAGGAAATTATTATAGGAAAAGTGGCCCTGGATTTACTGCTGAGAAAAATCATTCAAGATATCCTATTGGGCAGCAGAGAAAGAAGAGGATGGGATGATAACAAAAACAGGTCAATTTTGAACTGATGGAATTTTTAGTCCAAGACAGTTAGAGCTAATGAATAGATATCTACTTCAAGGAAGGTATTCTTGCTCTGAATTTGGCCTTGCTGCTCTAGTCAATATTTTTATCAATGACTTTGATAAAAGTAAAGATGAAAAAGTACAGATGAAATAGTTTAGTCTCTCAGAAAGTAGACAATAAAAAATGTTTTTGAATGTCATACTTACCAAATTCACTGATCAAATTGAACCCAGAGAGATAATTAATACATTGGATCAAGAAACTGAGCTCCCAGATAAATCTCAACAGACTAGTACTATGGTTTGAATTTAGTTAATGATAGATGATGTCTACAAATGTGTCACAGCTTACAAAATGCTCCATATTACTATTTAATTTGATCCTCATAATAACCTTTTAAGTTAGGCATTATTATCATATATATATATATATATATATATATATATATATATATACACACACACACACACACACGGAGGGAGAGAGAGAGAGAGAGAGAGAGAGAGAGAGAGAGAGAGAGAGAGAGAGAGAGAGAGAGAGAGAGAGAGAATTAGTTAGTCAGAGGGAACTTCCTTAAGCCCAATGAACTCAAGTGCAATTTCTGTCTGTTGTTTAATTATTTCAGTCATGTTAGATTCTTCATGACCCCGTTTGGGGTTTTCTTGGGAAAGATACTAAAATGGTTTGACATTTTTTTTATTTCCAGTTCGTTTTACAGATGAGAAAACTGAGTCAAATAAGGCTAAGTGATTTTTTTCCAGGATCACATAGCTAGTAAGTGTCTGAGGCCGTATTTGAACTAAGTTCTTTTTGATTCCATCTGGCACCACCAAGTTGCCTAATTGCTATATCCCTAACTTACTGCTCTCAGAATTCTGGCCTATGGTTCATGTGACCTTTGTCAGGGAAATGAACTGAAAGTCTCTTAGAGTTTATTTGGAAAACTTCCTTAAGCAGATAGTAAGTAATAAGTACAGTGTTGCCTACCCCTAGAAATAAAGGCACCACTGTACTGTAGATTAGTACTTGTATCTCTTCCTCTGACAGTCCTGACAAGTATAGAAGGAAAATTAAGGGATGGTCCTATTGTGAAGTGTAAACAAGAGTATTCTAGGAAATTGCGTTAGGGACGTCAGTCTTGTCTCTCAAAGATAATACTACCTGCAAAGAATACAAAGAGGTAAGTTATTATTAGATTTATTTTTTAATCTACAGTATTTTTTTTTGGGGGGGGGGAGTGAGCTAGACCAAAGGATGGCTTTGTGAATAGTGGGTAGGGTACAACTGAAATAGGATATTTTGTGGGATATACCACTGTTGGATGCATGGTTGTCTTTTCCAGTAACACCCACATAAATGGAATAAGGGACAGAGAAATTACACAATGGAAGATGACCTAGGATAAGATGATTAGGTTTTGAGCAAAAAAAAAAAAGGTGAAAAGGAATCTTTGCCAGTGATGATGGAAGAACTAAAGTATCTAGGTACCACAGAGTTAAGGCTAGGTGACAAGGCAAGTCCTTGGTTAAGGGATTATACTCATCTATATACATCCATACAAATGCATATGTGCAATACACATATGTGTATATTTATACACATGCATATTGTATATACATACATTATTTAATTTATTTATATTCCTCTCATCTTCATATTTTACAAAATGGAATTTCTGCAATATTTAAATTACAGTTTCTTAAACCACTCAACCTAATTCTCTAAGTGTTTGGGATATGTAAACAATTTTTATAAAATGAACTGTGGAAATGTAAGTGAATAATAAAATAAACTTCATGATCACAAGGAAGCCATTTGTATTTGTGATATTCTTAGATGCTCAGGAAGAGATTATGAAAATAAATTTGCATCTTGAAGAAAAGGGACAGTACTATGAAGAAACCTACCAACATCAGAATAGAATGGCACCTCTGGGAGAGAATGCTTTTGGAGATGATGGCAAAGGAAGATGACAATAGGATAGCAGATTGGATGTAAATCTTTTGCCACTCTATACATTGTCTTAAGCTCTTCATTTTTTCTTATAGGGAAAAATCAGGAGGGAATGCCATCACTATTAAATCCAGCAACTCCTCACTTTTCACTTCTTCCTAGCAATTTATTCATAGGGAAGTTTGATTATTAGGAATCCCTGCAGTGATACCATCCCAGAGATTTTTCTTTGAAACTCATGCACTTAGTGAATAGAAGGCATTTTTACCTATACTACAAAGTATGTTCCCTGCTTAGCTTCCTTTTCTTTCAGGCATCCATCTCTACTTACATAATTAGTAACATCTAGTCAGTTTCCAAATGCTTCAATATGCTAGCCTTACACAATCATAGAATTCTTGAATGGTCTAAATGGGGGATGGGGAAGGGAATACTTGAGGCAAGGAGAGAGTTTGCCAGTTACAAAACTGAAATGAATTTTAAAATAAGTTTAGGATTACAATTCAAGTTTTTTGATAATTATCCAACAATCCCTTGGTTAACATACTGATTAGATGATAAAATTGAATATTGACGTATCATCAGCAAGATAGAAGTTCTTAATCTATACTCAGAACCACAATTAACCTTTTAATTCACATCACTCAAAATTCCTCTATCATCAAATGATACAATAGATGCAAATGAAAAGTAAAGGAGCAAAGAAATCTTCCTTCAAAATGTTTTCTCTCTGTCTTTCTCTTTCTCTATTTCTCTGTCTCTCTCTCTCTCTGTGTCTCTCTGTCTCTCTCTCAGTCACTGTCTCTTTCTATGTCTCTGCCTCTCTCTCTCTTTCTCTCTCTCTCCCTGATTTGAAATGAAATAAAGTAGGATCTTAAAATAGATTGTGTGAAAAGACATTTCCCATTGGAAACAAGAGCAGAATAAAAATTCACATTCATATCATTTACCTTGTACAAGTTGCCTAGTGACCACAAAACTTAAATTGTTAGTGTCAAAAAAACCTTCAAATCAATCTGTTTCTGATGACAAAAGAAATGATTACTAGACAGTGAGATTTCACATTCTGCTTATAAAGTACAGAAATTTAATCTTAATTGAAGCAATGTACTTTTACCAAGAATTCTGATCTGCATAATCAATACACTAAGTTTAGCAGGATAGGCTTTTGAAAATTAACTCTTCTAAAATTAAGTAATTTGTAAACTGAGGTCAAAAAGTGACAATTTAAATAACCTCTAACAGTTAAATGTCAAAAGAAATGCGTTTTCATATGCTTTATGGATTCCTAGGATTACCGTTATAGAATTGAGAGCAGAGAAGGATCTTAGAGATCACCTAGTCATTTAGTCTTCATTTTATACATTAGAAAATGGAGGTCTAGAGAAATTAACTGATTTTTCCAAAAACATTCAGCTAAAAGTGGAAAAGATGAAACTGGAAATTATTATTCTTGATCCCTAATCTTATGCTTTTTCCTTCATAGCACAATTGTTTTACATCTAAAAGGGGCCAGAAATATTAAAACAATTGTAACATCATCTCATCTATGAATTAATCGGGTGTAACTGACCAAAAGGTTGTCAGAGGGCCTTAGATAGTCAACTATTTCATTCACCTGATATTACTCAGAAATACCTCTCAACCCAGCTCCCCTCATCACAGTATATCAGCAATATATTTTCAAATATGTTTAGTGAGGATTATGTGATAACTCTATACCTGTAAAACATATATTTTTATATACATTTTCAAAATTTTGGTATTACATTCTAGCTTTAGGTTCTCAAATTTTCCCTGTGCTTACTTCAAAGCAAAAGCTAAATAAATTATAGTAATTTTTCAAGATAACTAGATAACTATAACTTTAATGCCCCCTACCAGATAAATTTAAGATACTACTTGACATGGAAGTCATGACATTTCATCTTTTCAATTGGATTAATTCCTATTTCATTCATTAGGAACAGGATGACCATTTAGTAAATAACAAAGGCTGCAATAACCCAGTGCATTTTTGTTTTCCCAATGTTTATTCTCTCATTTCTCAGATAAAGAAATCAAACAAACCTTCAACCAAACTCTCCTGATTCATCTCATTCTCATCTTGGAGAAAAAGATACAGATACGGATTTGGATAAGGATGAAGATACCTATGTGTATAAAGAGATAAATGTAGAGCAAGAGGAATAAGTGTAGACAATTGTAGCTTTTGTTACAAGAGTTTCCTCACCATGCATTCTTGATAATAAAATCATAGGTTTAAAAAATGGTATTAAGTAGGAGAATATGTGAAATATATTTGATGGACCTCCTCCATTTTCCAGGCACTGTCCTTCTGAATACCTTTCCTTCAGTCATTTAAGATATTCTATATGCACACTAAGAATGAGACTGATCATATAGGGCTCTCAATACTCATTGGATAGGCTTGTTATTTGAAGTAGATTTGGCAATATGAACTAACAAAATAAATGATACCTTTCTACTAATTCCTTGAATAGTTTGTTTGAAAAATGTACTTGGTGATACTTGAGCAGTGATGAACACGTGTAATATGGCTTATGACAAACTGTTTTGTCAAATGAGTTGGAGAAATTTAAAACTGTCAAATTAATCCACTGACAGCTTTCTGTTATAGTACTGTTAGTGTGTTTATATCACATGACTGAATTAAAGCATTACGAAATTCCCCCACACATCCTAGCAACATTAGCATCTAATTTCCATAAAATCAACCAGTGTGAATGAATTAGCCATTAATAAAGTTGAGAACATTTGACTCTGCCATTGCCTGCTCTTTTTAGTCATATAGAGGGGGCATTTGAGGTTGTATTATATAACGTAGAGGAAAAAAGCTTACCCTTTAAAGGAACATTGAATTAGCCAATTACATTAGTTCCTACTGTACATTCCGCTGCTTTATTTCACTGACTTCTCACAGTATTATTTGTTTGAGAATGTTATGAACCATGAAGAACAGACTAGTAGTTGCATTCCAAATGAATACTTTTCATGATAATAGCTTTAATAAGCAGAAGAATTAAAAATTTCATTTGAAGAGTCTCTCACCTTGAATTCTCATTTAGGTCTGAATTAATTCAATTGGTGATAAGTGATTATTGAATGTAAGAGTGGATAAATGTTCTTATTTTCCCACTTACTGATTCTTTGACATTGGTGTAAATTTCTTTGTACCACTGAAGATTTTTGAGATATTAGCAACTTTTATTTCCTGTTATCGATTTTCCAGTTTCTATTTTCTGTGGTGATTTTTTCTAGTTCATCACATACATAAAGTGATAGGTTCCTAATTACCAGTTTTCTATTTTAAAATTTCCATGTGATAAAAAAGTAGAACACAATTCATTCTTGATTTTTTTTTAATAGGGCCAGTGGAATAGTCTATACCTTCACTGGCTTACTTGTTGAGAGAATAAATGTTGTGATTTCATTGGTGTGGAGAGCTCTCAGTATTCTTTCCACTAATCAATAGCTTAGATTTTTTTCATGAGATAGCTTAGATACTGAATTGTACAGAGTCACAGAAGTAATATAAGTAATATGGTGTCTCGACTCCATGCATAATCCTCTCTCCTCTGCAACATATTGTCTTTTTTACTAAAACAAATCTCATCTTTCTTATCATTAATAAATACTTCAAACACTCTACACAACAAACTTGAATGAAGTTGTACCAAGCATAAGAACATAGAAAGCATAACCTGATTTGTGGGTTATAAGACAAAAGTGATGAAAAGAAAAGGGTAAGAAAATGAGGAAAAAAATAAAATCTTGAGGAGAAAGAATAAAATTCAAATCAATTTCATCAAAATATTATGGACAAACATTGAAATTTACATCATAATTAAGTGCACAGTTGTGGATACACTACATGACTTACTTGAGGTCTGACTGAACATTCAAAATTCTTATTTCTTTATAAACATGCTAGGCAAGAAAACTGATCTTTTACACCACTAAAAACCTAGACCTTCTATGATGCAGTGTCATTGTTACAATAGATGCAAGAATTAGGAAAATCTAGGAAATCATCTAGACCATTGTTTATTGACTTCATGAATCTATTACTATTATGAAGGTGATATCAATAAATACCATGATAGCCCAGTGGCTCAGTATCTTTCAGAGCATGGGCACACAGTTCATCCACTTGGTGGGGGTGATATTGCTGGCCTGGGCAAGTGTCTTGGTGCAAACAATCAGAACTTTCTACTACAATAAGCTATGCAAGTAGTCCCACAAGGGGAACTAAGCAGAGAAAGGATCGGCCTCTTCATTTCATTCTGTAGTCTCTTCCTCCCAAAATTGGTTGCAGGAGAATGAGACTGGACTGAAAATGTCTTATGACAAATATGGGTTCATTGCGAATAAGGTCTAGCAGAATTCCTACAAACTTGGATCTCTACTTCTGCCATGAAGATCATCTTCACAATGATATGGCAAAATTTTCTTTTCAAGTTTGTTATTACACATCAAGGACTCCATCAACAAGCTGGGAGCGATGCAGCAGACTCAATAATTGTCACATCAGTTGCCGAAGCATGCTTCACCAGATTATTTATTGTTAAATTTCTTGGATCATATGCTATTGCGCTTAAAATATAGGGTTGAGGTTTAAACCCTTGACTCAAGGAAGGAGTTTTAAAAGCAAATTTAAGAGTTCAAGGTAAAAGATATCTCAAAACACTGAATTTATGCTCCTGATGTACAACCACTGAATCTTGCTGGGGTTATGCTTGGGACATGAGTTGTACCTGCAACCATTACCTATTGCAAGTGGTTTTGCCTCAGCCAATGGAAGCATATTTACAGAGGTGAATCTTGATGAGAGGTATCAGGCTCTTCAGGGTCAGCCCATGAAGCTGAAAGTAAGTTAAGACAATATCTAGAAATGTTAGACATCAAGTACCTTGGACTAAAGAAAGGAGAAAAAATCCTTACAGAGTTCCACCAGGAGTAGAATGCAATTAGAAAACATCAACAAAAGGAGGTTCTGAAGACTAAGCAGGAACTACTTAAGAAACTCAAACTATAGTTAGCTCCACGATTGGCAGGAGAACAAGACAAAAATCCATCTCTGGCCCAAGAAAATATTGACTTACTTAGAGACAATACAACCCATCCAAAAACAACAGCTCTGGCTAATAAGACCATCAAGTGCCAAATCATTTGACTCCCCAGTGACTGCTCTCAAATTACCATTCATGGACATTCATTCTTTTACTTCCATATCTTGGGAAGCCAATCCATGCTCTAAGTAATAGACAATGAAAAGGAAGGCACACCATTGAGTCCAGTCAATCTTGATGGATATTTCAGGGAAGGCCCCTCTCAATTAGCAGACGTTCCAGAAGATCAAACTGAACCCAAAGGTTATGAATGTGGAGAGGACACTGACCAGGCCATGGGCATTAGGGACCCTATGGTTCACAACCCTGTGGGGTTCTCCCTGAACCCAGGAATTCACGTGCCCCAAAACAATGACATTCTCCATAGCCTCAGTCTTCTCAGGATCCAATGAGTGAAGACACTAACAAAACAGAATCAACAATAGAAACCCCCAGCGACATAGAGGCCCTTCACCAGTACTGTGAGACTGGGAAACCTCTCTAAGTACCTTCAATGACAACCCCCGGTATTCCCTAACATGCTTACTTCAGATAAACTTTGGAATTTATCCAGTTCCAGATGATTTCCCGCCAGTTTTGTACCAACTACTATGGGGCCCTTTTCAGGATGGAATTATCAAATGACCTTTGAAGCTTTTATGGAAGGCCCCTAGAATATTTAATTAAGAATAAAAAAGAAAGAAAATCTTAGTAAGAGAGTTTATCCTTTTAGAATGGAGTCTATAACAAAATCTACAGTTACTGCAACCCAGAGGGAAGAAAGGATTCAGAATGTAATTGTGAATTACCATCTTCTTTATTGAGTTTTTCACCCTGGCCCATATTTCACATATTTTACCCTGATCCATGGGAATGTCAGGAGATGCTATTTTGAATCTTTGGCTACTAAATGTCCTTCATCATAGTAAGTAAGCTTTTTTAATAATAATATTAGCAGTGATGACAATAGTAATGATAATGAAAACAACTGCTGTTGTTTACAAAGATCCTGTGGGACATAAACAGGATGTCAGGAAGAAATCAATCATTTCTGATGAGCCTCTTGGTGAGTTGAAATCTGGCTTCAGATCCCTACTAGGAATTATGAAATAAAGCAATTCTCCACATCAATTCTCACTCAGTTATTTTCCTCATCTTTATCATCTCCAGACACTCATCATTCTTCAAGATGAAACCAAGTCACACGTTTTATGCATTTTCAGCATCCTCTGCCTATGAGGAAATCCTTCTTCCCTCTAATTTGGAAAGGTGGTGGATAGACATTGGAGAGCACTTCCCATATCCTTCATTATTTTAGGAAGCGCCCAGGGAATTCTCAAAATTTCCCCACTCAGCTACTTTCCTGGATTTTATCATTTCTAGAAATTGGTCATTCTGCCAGATAAAATCAAACTGTAAGTGAACCCTTCTTCACATCACTTCCCATTCCAGATTCAGAATTTAGCCATGTCCCATCTCAGGGTAACTTTTCCATCCCCCTTATAGCTTCTTTTTAAGTATTGTCTCACCCCATTAAATTATGAGCTACTTAAGAGAAGCAATTGATTTATGTCTTTCTTTGTATTCCCAGTGCTTAGCATAGTACCTGACATGTAGGAAGTGCTTAACAAACGTTAATTGACTCTGCCTGACTAGGTGTATGATTTTGGGCAAGTCACTTACTCTCTGTTTGCCTCAGATTCCTCAAGGGTAATAATGGTACTTACCTCACTTAGTAGTTGTCAGGATGAAATGAGTTAGTATTTGTAAAGTTCTTAGCACAGTATTTGGAACATAATAGGTATTATATAAGGGCTAACACTTAACATGATTATTAATAGTAGTATCATCAAACCCATTAGTGACTAGTACTGTCAGAGCAAAAAAAAAAAAACTTAAACATAATTGGTAGTAGTATCCTAAGAAATGAAGGAATTACTATAAATATTTTGATAATGCTAGAGTCTTCCAATATAAATCCATGTTATTCCCATATTTACTCAATATGGCATAGTAGAAAAATATTAGATTTGGAATCAGGAGATTAGAATTTGAATCCCAGTTATGATACTTACAATCTATGAGAATTTATGTGTCAATGAAGAAATATGACTAACTGAAATTATTTTATCTTGAAGGAGGGTTCCTTTCATAATAATATAAATAACAATATCAAACTTATTACCTTAAATATATCACAGACCTACTGGCACTTGGAAAAGAATTCTACTCTATGATCTGGAAGAACATCATAGCATGCTTCTATATTGCTTAATCTTTAGGCCTTGAAGGATACAAAATATGATCCTTCCATAGGCTCATGAAGTTCTTTGGTTACGCAACAGCATACAGTGATATTAAAAAGAATAGTGAGTGAATAATGTTAATGATGTAAATTCATGTAATGTAAATTCATGTAAAGTAATGTAAACAGATACAGTGATATTAAAAAGAATAGTGAGTGAATAATGTTAATGATGAAGGACTAAATGCTTTTTAATGCCTTACTACTCAATTCTGCAGGTGTTTGATCTTCTAGATCATAGATTTGAACTCATATCACCACCCATTCATGACTTTGACTACTATTTGGGAGGAACTGGGGTTATAGGAGGAGTACTTGTTATCACCTGGAAAAGATGGGGTTCACAAAATTCACAGATATCCCTAGGGCTTATCAGAATTTTGTAATCTATAATTGTTTGCAAAGTTTGATTACGAGATGCAAAAATAGATGGACTATGTAGTCTGTAGGATTTTTCAAAGTGGTGATGTATGGGAAAGCTGTAGTATCTTACTATGTAGCAACAGGATAATATGACCATGGTATCAGGGGTCCAGTACCTTACAAAGATGTTGTACTCTTGGAAGTAGGTATGCAAAATGACATCAGGATTGTCACCAATATGTACATTGTTATAGATAGGACTTTCAAAATCCATAATGCCAGATGTAGAAAAATTTTCCAAAAGTTGTCAGTCAGATCAGTGGTATTACATCATTAGATTCAGAATCAATAAACATGTATTAAGTGCTAAGTTCTGGACATACAAACAAGGGTATAAGACAGGCCTAGACCTCAAGGAACTCACACTTTCATGGAAGATACAACACATAAAAGAAGCTGAAAAGGGGGAGGGAGTACTTTGTTCAGCGGTATAATGAAGCCTTGCAATCAGAATGGGAGATGATCTGAGGAAGTCAGAGTTTCAGAGTTGATTTCATTTTGCAGAATGATAAGTTCTGGAGATGATGAAGTTCAGGAAACCTTTATCATGGAATATCATGAAACAAATCTAAGTTAAGGCTTAGGTGTAAGGAAAAACTGGCATGTTCCATCATGGTCCTTTTTTTCCTGTTTGAAAAGGTTAATCCAATGGTTAGTAATCTTGACTTACAGGGATTTTTCTACAGTTTTCTTGAACTCCAGAGAAAATCCTCTAGGAGAGGTCTGCACAACATACAGCCTGTGTGTTGCTTTGTGGTCCGCTAAAGGATTTCAGGCCACCAGCCACTGAACACACTCTCCTGTTTGTCACAGGGCAACCAACCATTGTCAGTCTGTTTCTCCTTACATTTTCTGGGAAAGTGAGCCACTAAAAATCTATTTACAGCTGAAGAAGTTTAGCCTATTTTAATTTTGGCCCCTACCTACTGCCAAGGTTTGCAGGTCTGCTCTAGAATATCCAAGAACATGTCATAAAATTTTGTTGTGCATCCTATATTTCCCAATTTGAAGATTATTCTCTTGACAAATAAGAGAGAATCAAAGTAAGACTTAGGTGCTTCTGCTTTCTCTTGCTTTCCCATTTTCAAAATATGATTTGCAGGGAAAAGTCTTTCTTCAACAGTTAATAATGATGTTGATAACAAAAACAGAACGTTTATGTAGCATGTTAAGGTTTGCAAAGCACTTTGTGCTTCCTCTTTCCTAAGGCAAATTTTTTCTTTTTAATATAAATTCATGTTTATAAAGTGTTTTACATTTTACAAAGTGCTTCACATTCATTATCTCCTTTCATCATCACAACAACCAGATATGGTTGTAGTTATCAGTACTCTCATTTTAGAGATGAGTAAACTCAGGCTATTAGAGGTTAAGCAACTTTCCTGGAATTATATAATTGGTAAGTTTCTACTAAAATTCTCTCTTTCTTGAATCTGAATTATATTCAAGAGAATGAGAAATCAGACAGTCTAATATAACCTTTCATTGACAACAAATAATTATTGGGAAAACAGAGGTATCTTCATATTACTTTCTGTTTCTCAGTCACTTTAATAATTTACTCTATTAAAATTCAAAGAGGCTCAGAAGTTTAGCCACAGGGTTATGAATTTTTCAGCCATAGCATCTAAACGCACGTTTCTGACTTCAAGTCAACCAGTAAATAAAGAAAAAAGGAGAAGGAAGAAAGATAGAAAGAAGGAAGGAAGGAAGGAAGGAAGGAAGGAAGGAAGGAAGGAAGGAAGGAAGGAAGGAAGGAGAAGGAGGAAAAAGCAAAGGAGGAGGGGGGAGAGGGAAAGGAAAAGGAAAAAGAAAAAAAAGATAACTTAGAAGCTGATTGAAAAATGGCAATCACTTGGAAATTCCTAATTTTAAATTGTTCTTTATTAGCTAACCTAACCTGTTTTTAATGTCATTGGCCCCTTATTATCTCATCAAAAGTCTTACTGCATCCATTCATTTAAATTTCATTGACATTTTAAAATCAGAGTTATGCTATGTCAGGGATAAATCACTTTCATACTCCTTTAATAAATCACTTTACTACTTAAATATTCAGTCTATTGCAAGTCATGACTTAAAGCAGCATTCTTCATGATGAGAAAGCTGTTCTCTTACTCAACTAGAGCCAGTGTCAAATATATCATTTGGTCACTTCTGATCACTTTCATCCCAAAACAGCTACAGGATACTTGAAGATGCTTTCCATTGTTTACAAATATACAACTCAAACAATTTCTTTGTTCCTGCCAAAGTAGGTTTTTCTTTTGCCATTAAAAACAAATTACTAAGAAGAAAGAACAACAAATAGAAAACTTTCTGATCTATTTCACAGAGCTCTGAAAGGTAGCATTCAGTGAAATGGTGAACCTGAACAAAATTTTCTTGTTACCTTATTATCTTTTCTGTTGCTCATACATTTTTTAAAACATTTATCTAAATTGGCAGATCTGTTACCTTGGCTTCTTCCCTTTTTTCATATTCAGAAGCTATTCTCTTTATTTACACTAAGATGACAAAGCAAGCAAACCATAAATCAGAAAGAAAATTGTATTTGCTGCAAAGACAATTCTAAAAGAAGCCAACCTATGAATGGATGAATTTTAAACACACATACCCACACACACACACACACACACACACACACACACACACACACACACAGATACCCCTCTGATATTTTTTATCTATCTGATTGATTTTTTAATCTTATTTCATACTTCAACATTAAAGATTCATAGTATTAATAGGGCCTGGGTTCAAGTGCTTTCTCTGACATTTATCTCTGTGATTGGGTAACTGATTTAAATTACTGTACCTGAATTTCAAAAATCAATACAGAAAAGAGATTGGATTAGATGGCTTCTGAAGTCTCTTCCAGCTCCAGAGCTATAGTTCTATGTTTGCGTGAACTTAGTTTAAGACTTAATGTTGCAAATGTATTCATTATCTTCTGGTCAAGCTAGAAATTAGACTCTAGACTTCGACACTGACACAGTAGGACCATAGACAGGTAGCTCACCACTTGGACAAAATTCGAAGCACTGATCATTCATCACAGGGAAATTGACAGTACATGTGGCATATATGAAAATACATCATTTTCCTTGAACTTTGCCTCTTCTGTGCTATATGTTTCTCATTGTTCCAGCCACTATTACACCACACACACACACACACACACACACACACACACACACACACACACACATACATACTTTGTAAGTAAGAATTATATCTCATTCTGAGATATCTCATTCTAAGAGACTTGATTCATTTTCTGTAATGGAGGAAATGAATATGTCCAATGAAAGCATCTCAGTTTAAATCTGTCATTCCCTCAAATATATCAGAACTGAGAAATATTTGCTATCAGAGTGAAATAAAGATAGATGTAAGTTTATTCATTTGGTGAAGACCACAGGAAGTTCATAGGGATATTACGATGCCACTAAAATGGGGGCTTTAAGAGTTTTAAAATCACTTTTACAAGGTCTATTGTACTTTTCAAACCCTGACAATTTGAAATTATCTAATCTTTGAAAGGAAATTTTAGTGTAAATCAATGAAAGTCAGCAGGTACTCCAAAGAGCCAAAAGTATTAAAGCTTCTATCTACAAGATGCAGATGAGTTATTATTTTTTCCTGCTATAATGGTAAGCACCCTTACATACAGGGGGTAGGAGGGAGCTGCTATCACAGTTTTTCAGTTCTGCATCTACAAAAGGAAAGAGAAGTTTTGAGGGCTCAACATGTAGTTTTATTACACTCAACATACAGGGACAAATAGATAGGCTTCCAATTGTCTGACCATTTCATATATACATACAACACTAACAGAGAGGGAAGCACCAACAATAGGGTTTTCAAAGGCCGGGGCTGCTTAGAGGCTTCCACAGTCTCTTGTGACACACAAACTTTCCAAAACTAAGCCCCAAAGCAAAATGCCCCCTCAGAATATATATACACACTATTTTCATAGCCAGAGGGCATGACCCCTGGTGAACAGTGCTTCATTATCAATCAAAAAGCCAAGACCAAAGTGGAGGGAATGCTGGTGCATGATTTTCTGTTTGCAGATGATTGTGCACTCAATGAAGCCCCTGAAGCTGAGATGCCATAAACTATGGATCAATTCTCTGCCACTTGCGCTAATTTTGGCCTAATAATTAACACCAAAAAAAAAAAAAAGGTGTTCCATCATTCAACACCACACCAGTCATATGTGGAACCATTGGTTACAACAAATGGAGAAGTTTTGAATACTGTGTATAAGTTCACTTACCTTGGTAGTGTACTTTAAAGGGATGTGTACATTGACAATGAGGCTGATGCAGGCATTGCCAAATCTAGCTCAGTGTTTGGGAGGCTCCAAAGAAAGGTTTGGGAGAGAAGAGGTATTAGACTGATTACCAGACTGAAGGTCTATAGAGCCATTGTGCTGACCTCATTGCTGCATGCCTGTGAAACATGGCCAGTCTACCAGTGACATGCCAGGAAACTGAATCGCTTCCATTTGAACTGTATTAGGAAGATTCTGAGGATGACCTGGCAGGAAAAGGTATCTTTGCTTGAACTGAATTGCCAACCATTCAAACTGTGCTTCAGAGATTGAAACTCTAATAGGCTGACCATGTTGTTGAAATGCAAAATGTCTGCTTGCCAAAAAGACTATTTTATGGAGAACTTCCATGGGGCAGGCAATCACATGGTGACCAGAAGAAATGATACAAGGACACTCTCAAGGGCTCTCTCAAGAACTTTGGACTTGATTGTGCGACATGGAAGATACTGGTACAGGACCACTCAGCATAATGTGCCCACATCAGAAAGGGTGCTGTGCTCTATGCACAAAGCAGCTTTGAAACAGCACAAAGGAAACATAGGATGTGCAAATTTGGAGTTTCCACCCCAAGTGTTCGCATGGACTCTCTGTGCCCAACCTGTGATTCAGCATTCCGAGCTCATATTGGTCTGATCGGCACGGTGGGACACCTTGAACCTTGATTTATCATGGTGATGCCATTTTGGTCCTCTTGGAGAAGAAAAAGAACAACCAACCTATTAGCAACCAGCAAAAGGTGGGAGCCTTCATAGGAAACCAGTTGTAAAGTTAAGTAAAATAGCATCTTTTGCTGTTTTTTTTTTTTTTTTTTATTTTGGTTTGTTTTTTTACTAAAAGTACCTCTGATTGAATAATGTGATGAAGGAGGCTCTTTCCCACCCATTGATGGGCCTTCCCATTGTGTGAAGCTTGATTAGGGGAGTTATTTTATAGGAGAGTCCCAAGTACATTTATTGTTTTTTTTGTTTTTTTTTTTTCTGTTGAGACACTGGGTCAGAGGGTTATACTCTCTGGATCTAAAAAGTGTGTAAATACTCAGAGTGTGAAGTTTTTTTTTTTGTTTTTTGTTTTTTGTTGTTGTTTTTTGGACAGAGAGACTCTGGGAAGCAGTTAAGGAGTCCCTTGGCTAAAACCCAGAAGTAGATGCTTCTTTCCCTGGTAACTATGTATGTATGTAATGGTCAGATATTTTGGAATCATGTCTGTTGACTTGTGATTTCTCTGTATTTTCTCTGAAATTTTGATTTTGACTTTCTCTGATACCTGTGCTTGAGCAAAATGATTGTTAACCCTTTGAAAGTTGCTTTCCTTTTATGAATACAGATTTAAGAACCTTGTGTATGTTGGGGTGCTTACTGATACACAAGCCTCCCATAATCAAGCCTTCCTCAGTAGCCTCATCTCACATCAATGTGTGGGGAAGATTTTTAATTTTCATTATACCCACTTAATCATTTGTTTCCACAATCTTTCAGATTAGGTGTGTTGTTAGAAATCATACTCTTCTGGATCGATAAGGTCCTTGAATTAACTTTTAAGATTCAGATAGCCAGCTTTTTTTTTGAAATTGTGAAGTAAACAAAGATAGCCTTTGACAGGAATCCTTTTCCCATGCCAGTGATCTGGATTCTTAGCCTACTAGATCTTTGTCTTCATCTAATAACTGCAGGATTTTGTCCTGAAATCTGGTCATTATTTCTTAGGGTACTATAATTTTGTTACATTAACTACTCTCTAATTGATGGGCAGCCCCCTTACTTTCAAAGTCTTTGCTGCAACAAGAAGAATTGTTATAAATATTTTTGTTTTAGATCCTTTTAAACTTTCATTTTTTATATTTTTGGGTTATTTGCCCAGTAATGGTATCAATGAATTAATTGTACACAGTTTAGAGCATTTTGGGGACAAATACCAAATTGCTTTCCTGAATGACTGAACTAATTCCCTGCTCTACAATTAGGGCATTAGTGTAGCTAACCTCCTACATATCCTCTAACATTTTCCAGTTTTATCATATTTGCTGATTTGTTGGTTTTGAAAGTGTTGCTTGAGTTGCTTTAATTTGCATGTATTTTATAATAGTGATTTGGAGCAATTTTTTTATATGGTTACTGATAACTTAATGAACTGTTTTTTCATATGCTTTGATCATTTATCTGTGGAGTCTTGTTCTAATATATTAGAATAAGATCCCTATAAATCTTGAATATCAGATTTCTTTGCTAGAGAAGTTTGACCCAAAGTTTCTTTATCCTCGTGTGCTTTCCTTCCAATTTTAAGTGAATTGTTTTTGGGAGAGGGGCTGGAGCAAAAGCTTTTTAATTTTATGTAATCAGAATTTTCCATTTATCTCCTGGTGTTCTTTATATCTAAGAAATCACTTAGTTTTTCTAAGTTTTGGTTTCTTAGTTTACTTATTCTTTGGTTGTTGACTGAGTGGTTGCTCTCCATCCTACTGGAAGAGGATCAAGATGACATCACTATGCTGGAGTCAAGTTTCAACATGTCCGATCAGACCAATACAAGCTTGGAATGGTCTACCACAGGTGCAGCACAAATAGTCTGTGTGAACATTTGGGGTGGTTACTCTAACTTTGCACATCCTGCATTTCCTTTGAGATGCTATAATCCTATTTTACTCATAGAGCATAGCACCTTCTCTGATGTGGGCACGCCATGCTGAGCGGTTCTGTGCCAGTGTCTCCCATGTCACACAATCAATTCCAAAGTTCTTGAGAGAGACCTTGAAAGTGTCCTTGTATCTCCTCTTCTGATCACCATGTGAATTCTTGCCCTGTGTGAGTTTTCTATAATATAGTCTTTTTGACAAGCATACATTTTGCATTTGAACAATGTGGCCAGCTCTCTGAAACAGTTTGAATGCTTGACAGTTAAACTCTCGCCCTTAGTTAATAGGTTTGTTGTAAATGATGAGTTCAGCATGGCCCCCCAAAATGCTGGGATACTACCAGATATGATGAAGGATGGTTGTGGCATTCTAATGTCCTGAAATAATTTACTCTGACAGTCTCCAAGTTAAAGAAAGGCATTTATTATGATGATACACCCAATGTGGCCCTGTTTCTTTGTGAGAAAAACAGAGCATAGTTGGAAGGCCCTAATCCCTAAGAGAGCAGGGCAGTCCTACTTTTTGTAGGAGGCAAAGATGGTTATTGGGGTTGGGTGCCTGGTTTCAATACAATTTTATTGAATAGGCAAAAAAGGGACAAGAGAATGAAAAGATCAATCAGGGCTACAAAACACTTGGTATATCAGATAATCAGGAGGTTCCTTTATCATACAGATAAATACAGAGAATGGGAGAGGGGAGGGAAAGAATTATTCTGGAATTGGGGGAGCTTTGAAAATATATATTGAAAATATACAGCTAAGTTTAAGGTGGGGGCTTCAATGCATAGTCACTTAATCACTTTTCTGGCTGGTCACATCCTACATCTTATCTCATATCTCACATCCTACATCCTGCTTGCTTCATGTACCTTGAGCACTCCTTTCTACCTCACCATTATGAATAAACAGATCATATATGCAAAGGGCTTTGAAAACAATAAAGCATATGTGAAATGTTGTTTGACTTTTAAATTACTATAAATTTTCTCCATTCTACTGGCTATCTGACAAAATATATAACCTGATCTCTCTGTGCTTATTATTTGTATGTCTTGGAATCAAAAGCCTTCATGCCTCATATTTACAGAAATATGTAGCATTGATATATTACAGGTATAATTTTCTTGCCCTTCTATTGCCAAATGTCCAGTTTGGGAATGCCTTATACCCTTTTATGAAATCTAGCCCCTTTCCTCCACTTAGCATAAAAGAACATTGAAAGATTTACTTTTAAAATACTTTTTTTTTTCTTTCAACTTGATAGAAAGACTTGGAGGAGGTTGGTATTTGTTTAAAAAACTAAAAACAAAAAAAAGCTGAGTCTGAGTTCTGCAGTAAAGTTTCTTTCATACAGTTCTGGATATTTGTGTGTGAATCTCATTAGCATTAATGAGAACTCCGTACAAAAATCCCATGAGTCAATATTAGAATGTATAGCACAGTGAAACCTCTTTATGAGGAGTTCCTAGGGAGCAAGATGCTGTGAATATTATAGCTGGGAAAAATTACATGAGGATAACCTTGCAGTATAGCAGTCCTGCAAACAGACACTGGCTCACTTGGCCAATGTGAATAATAGCTTATGTCAGATGTGTAGTAAAGAATGTCGATTTTATTGGTTTTATTACATATGAATCTCTCAGGAGGAAGGAAAAAGTTGCTAAAAAAATTGTGGAGCGTTAACTTTTTGTTCTCATTCATGAGGTTGCATTGTAAGTGTTTGATTTGGAATTTTAAAAACCAACCTTGTATTTGGGAAAACTTTATATGGAGGATTGTCAAAGCATTGCAAACTACTTCTAAAATATGAACATTTCTAGTTCTCTGAGCATCAGTGAATATTATCTTCTTTGCTAGCCTGCTATCTACTTAGACAACCCATAAATCATTCATGCAAATTATGGTGATAAAATAATCTCTGCACATAGTGTCCATGTGGTCTTCCTACACTCAATAGAAATTTGTAATCTGTTTATTTTGCATTCTTCAGGGTTTATCACTCTCAGTCTAAACTACCAAAGCTCTTTGATGATTTGTGCTCGTATTTCTACCTTAATATCAGAGGTGCAACAAAGGAGAGGCAAATAAGGTTGGATATGAAATTATTGTGATTAGATTGTAAGCTTCTTGAGGTTAGGGCTGTTGTTTCCTTTTCTTTTTTTTCCCCATATCTCTAACACTTAGTATAGTGCCTGGCAATGTGTGTAGGTGCTTAATAAATGTTACTTTATTGGTATCAATGACAAAAGGGGAAGGATTATTATCCAATAAAAATGAGAGAGCATGTGTAAGTTGTGCTGACCATCATTCTGGATCAACTACTTTTCTCCTGAGTCAGGAGAAATCAAAATTAGGAATCTTTTCTTCTTGAGTAGAGATGTCCCAAACCTTGAAGTTACTCACACTTGAGACAAGGAGGGCATAGCAATGGCAATAATGGAATGCTCAAATCATTAAACTTCAGTGCCAAAATAAGCTGGGTACCCAAGTGGGAAGTAATGAGAAGTCTGAGGGGTTGCTCTGATGCTAAAATAGTCTCAGACCAGTCAGTCAATCAGTTAAAATTTTCCAGGTCATATGGCAAGAGGAGGTTATCCCCCAGGAATTCAAAGATGCCTCCATTGTCCATCACTACAAGGTTAAAGGGAATAGATTGTGCTGTGACAATCATAGGAGGATCTCTCGCTTAGTCATTTCTGGCAAAATTCTTGCTCAAGTCCTCCTTAACAGGCTGACCCTTTACCTGGAAGATGGGCATGTACCTGAGAGCCAGTGTGACATCAGAAAGGGCTAAGGAACAATCGATATGGTGTTTGCTTCCCAACAACTCCAGGAGAAATGCCAGGGGCAGAACAGAGGTGTACACAACATTTGTAGATCTGACCAAGGCCTTTGACACTGTTGGTCAGTAGGGCTAATGGACAATTATGTCAAAATTTGGTTGCCCAGAGAAGCTCATCAATATTGTATGTCAATTTCATGATGGCATGTTTGCCTGGCTTCTGGGTAATTGACAAAGCTCTTATGCCTTCCCAGTTACCAAAGGAGTGAAAGGAGTGTGTTTACCCCCATGCTTTTAGCACGATGTTTTCAGCCATGTTGACAAATGCTTTCAATGAGGATGAACATGGCATCAAGGTCAACTACCATATTGATGGTTAGTTTTTCTATTTGAAAAGGTTACAAGTCAAGACCAAACTGGAGGGAGTGCTGGTGCATGATTTTCTGCTTGCAGATGATTGTGCACTCCACGCAACCTCTAAAGCTGAGATGTAACAAGTATGGATCAATTCTCTGCTGCCTTTGCTAATTTTGGCTTAATAATCAACACCAAAAAAACACAGGTACTCCACCAGCCACCACCACATCATCCATATGTGAAATCATTGGTTACAACAAAGAAGTTTTGAAAGCTGTGGATAAGTTCAACTACCTTGGTAGTGTACTTTCCAAGGATGTACACATTGACAACGAGGTTGATGCATGCATTACCAGAGCTAGCTCAGTGTTTAGGAGGCTCTGAAGAAAGGTTTGGGATAGAAGAGGTATTAGACTGACTACCAAATTAAAGGTCTACAGAACTGTTGTGCTGACCTCATTGTTACATGCTTGTGAAACATGGACAATCTACCAGCGCTATGCCAGGAAACTGAATCATTTCCATTTGAACTGTCTTCAGAAGACTCTGAGGATCACCTGGCAGGATAAGGTACCAGACACTGACATCCTTGCTTGAGCTGAACTGCTAAACATTCAAACTGTACTTCAGAAATTGAAACTCCAATGGGCTGACCATGTTGTTTGAATGCAAAATGTACATTTGCCAACAAGACTATTTTATGGAGAACTTGCATGGGGCAGGCAATCACATGGTGACCAGAAAAAATGATACAAGGACACTCTCAAGAATTTTGGATTTGATTGTGCAACATGGTAGACACTGGCACAGGACCTCTCAGCATGGTGTGTCCACATAAAAAAAGGTGCTGTGCTCTTTGAGGAAAGCAGAATCGGGAGAGCACAAAGTAAATGCAGGATAAGCAAATTTGGGATATTCACCCCAAATATCCATATGGACTCTCTGTGCCCAACCTGTGGTAGAGCATTCTGAGCTCATACTGGTTTGAACAGCCACAGTCAGACACTGAAATTTCACTTTACAATGATGATGTCATTTTGGTCCTCTTTGAAGATGAAGGACAACAACCAACCAATTTCCATGTGCTAGGCAGCTGGGGATAAAAAATAAAAAATAAAACAAGATACCTGCCCTCAGTAGTTCACATTCTAATGCAAATGAGTATATATAAAAGAGATATTTACAAATAAAATGGATGGCAATTTCAGAGGGAAAGAACTAGGGTGGGGAAGTATTAGAAAAAGTCTCTTTCAGAAGGTGAGATTTTGAGATTTTATCTGAGTCTTGAAAAAAAGTCAGGATTCAGAGGTGAGAGGGTAAACATGAGGTATGCAAGGAAGATTTTGTTATCCTTTTTATAACTGAGTTTCTCAGGATCCATGGCTATGGCAATATCTAGTTTCCAGGTGTTAGTAACTCCCAGAATAGCCCCAAGGATTCTAGATAGTAATTCCTAGAATCACAGTGATAGGCAGTTATACTGAGTCTGGACCCCCAAGATATGGGGTGATGTAATTAATATTTACTATGCTTGTACTGTTTGATAATATTGCTAAAGTTAACCTGTGAGGCCATTGTTTGCAGTATGCCTTCTTTGCTGCCCTATAAAACAAGTGGGTACAGATCAGTGAGTGGGGGAAATCACAGGGAATTCATAGGGGAATCTGTGTGTGACTTCACTGACCTCCATCAAGGCTTGAGGGGATTTAGGGGAGTGCACAAGGTGTGCCTCTTTCAATTGACCCAATCAAGAGATAAGGGTAGTTGCCCCCCCCCCCATCATGCCCCCCTTCTCACTGGCCCCTGCAAGAAGGGTGATTAGGGACTGCTGTAGCAGATGTTTCTTCCATTGTCAGCAACCTTTCTGAGAAGAATAGACTGGAAAAAAGTAAAATTATTAACCTCTCTGAAGCTGTCTTCTTTCCTGTCTGACCAGATCAAGTGTAAACCTGTTAGAGGCTGAAGTCTGTAAACTCTGTTGCTTCCTGTGTGTTATCTGTAAAACACATGAATATAGTCTAGGGAATAACCGCTCAAAAGTCACTGATTCAAAGATGAATTGTGATGTCAGGAACAACAAATAGACTGATCTAGCTAGATACATAGACTATATACATGGACAGGAGTAAAAAGCAAGAAAACTGGAAAGATAAGAGGGCAGCAAATGGCAAAGTACCTTTAATATCAAAGGATTTTATATTTTGATCATGCAGGTAATAGGGAGCAATTGGATTTAGGGAGCAGACAGAGGTAGGGGTGACATGATCAGACCTGCATTTTAGGAAAATCTATTTAGTGGCTATGTAAAAGATACATTGGATTTAGGAGAGAAGTAATACAAGGAGATCAACTCTGATGCTATTGCAATGGTATAGGCAAGAAGTGACAAGAACCTTTACCAGGGTGATGCTTATATAATTGGAAGGAAGGGTATATATATGAAACATTGTGAAAATTGAAATGACAAGATAGCAACAGACTAGATCTGTGAGTTTAATGTGAATGTGAAGTTTCAGAATGACTCTCAGATAGAAAGCCTAGATGATTATAAGCATGCTAATGTCCTTTATAACAGTAGGGAGGAGGGCTAGGTTTGAGGTAAAAATAATGAGTTCTGGTTTGGTATGCTGAATTTGAGACGCCCATGGCATACATAATTCAAAATGGCATTCAAGAGCTAGATTATAGTGTTAACTATATAGATTTGGAAATCATCTACATAAGGAAGATGAATTAACCCATGGAATTTGATGAGATTAACATGTTAAATAGCACAGAGGAAAAAGAGAAGAGTTCCCAGGATAGAGCCTTGGCTGGCAACATGTACACTTGAACTGTTATGGATGAAATATCAACAAAGCAGACTGAGAAGGACTGCTCAGACAGGTAGGAGGAAAACCATGTGAATACATTGAAAACTTAGAGAATAGAGAATGTTCAGGAAAAGATGATCAATAGTGTGAAACCCTGCAGAGACATCAAAAGTGCTCAGAACTGATAAAAGACTATTAGATATAGTAATTAAGAGATCATTAGTAATGGTGGAGAGAAAAAATTCAGTTTACTGATGAGGTTAGAAGCCAGGTTACAAAGAATTTAGAATCAAGTGAGGAGAGATGAAACTGAGGCAGAGATTGAAAGTGACTTTCTTAAGGAGGTTAGCCATGAAAGCGAGAAGAGATAAATAACGAGTAGAGATGGTCAGATCAATGAGTATTTTTAAGGATGGGGGAGACATAGGTATGTTGATAAGCATTAAATATGCCTGTAGAAAGGGAGAGATTGAAGATTGAGAGAGAGTATAGCAGTGAGGACAATCTATTGCAGAAGGAATATGGAGGTATTTACATTACCAAGGAGAAATATCATCTTTTCATGTGAGACAGGTAAAGGAGAAAATGTTGGGGAAAGACAAGTGATTGATGGGAAATGAAGAAGAGTAATGGTACCTTGGTGCAAAAATAAGCAAATTTCAGTGCTGAAATTTGAGTCGTTGAGACTCACAACATTTTGCTTTTTAGATTTCTCCCTTACCTCCAAAAGCAGATATATTGTTTGGAAAACTCAGGCCAATTAGGAAAAAATACTAAGCTCATCAGGCAGTTAGTTGTACAGGTATTCTGACAGGCATATCCTTGTACAGCTCCTAAAATGGTATCAGAATAAGCTATAAGATTCAACTACTTGCAAGCTAGCTTTGTGCTGTAATATGCAATCAAAGGGAGATAATCAAAATGAAGTGGAATAAAAAGAGAAAATAAAAACAGTAAATAAAAAGAAAAATGTATGAATGAAAATAAGAGAGGAAGAATTTTCTTATCTAAAGTTAACTTGTGATTTATTTCAAACTTCAAAGTATAGTCAGATCTAGCACTGATGGTTAAATTCTGATATAAAAATAAAAATATGATCCTGCAAGTACTATTGAAAAGTATAAAACAAATAGTGCTAGAATGCTTAAGCTTTTCCTCCCTTAAAATACGGTTTGCAAAATTATTTGTAAGCACAAAGTTTGTTTTGTAACTTTTCAAGGTTAATCAAGTTGTCAGAAAGCAATTGCAAACACATGCACCTGTACCAAAAAGTACAAATGTGCAATCACAGCAGGAAAAGCAGAATTTTTCCACTTGGTTGGAAAGCATTTATCCAGAGAATTCTCAAGGAAAATGGTCTATGTTCCATCCTGAGTTTGGAGTCATTTGAAAAGAGACTTTCATATTTCTACATGTCATGTTGCTGGAGTTTTCTTGCAAATATTACTTTGTTAACAAATTAAATATGCTTTGAAGTATAAAATGTGTGTCTATGTACATAGATGATATGCATAAATGTGCATAATTTTTATTTCTTTTATGCATATCTGTTCTTATAATCTTTTAGGAAAATTATAATAGAACAATTATTTTTACTTCAACAGTTTCTAAACATTCCTATTATATCTTTCTTTAGGGGTATAATCACTACTGCATCAAACTGAGTTGCAACCAATACATTTAAGGCATAATGGAAATTTCAATTGCAAATGAGATGTGCCTTTCTCTTTCAAAATCAATTGAGTTTCATATAAGTCAAGTACATTTTAGATACTCCTAAATCAACTGGACCATTTGGTAGTAGACGTAATTTATTCAGGTGCTATTCATTTGCCCTTGAAATTGTAGACTTTTATCCTTAAAATGAGAACTAAGTATCCAGCATACATACAAGTCAAGACCAAAGTGGAGGGAGTGTTGGTGCACGATTCTCTATTTGCAGATGATTGTGCACTCAGTGTGGCCTCAAGCTGAGTTGCAATAAAGTATGGATCAATTTTCTGCTGCCTGAGTTAATTTTGGCCTAGTAATTAACAACAAAAACGGTGCTCCATCAGACACCACCACACCATCCATGTGTGGAACCATCAGTTACAACAAATGGAGAAGTTTTGAATGCTGTGGATAAGCTCACCTCCCTTGGTAGTGTACTTTCCAGGGATGTACACATTGACCATGAGGTTGAGGCATGCATTGCCAGAGCTAGCTCAGTGTTTGGGAGGCTCCGAAGGAAAGTTTGGGAGAGAAGAGGTATTAGACTGACTACCAAACTGAAGGTCTAAAGAGCCATTCTGTTGACCTCATTGTTATATGTCTGTGAAACATGCACAGTCTACCAGCACCATGCCAGGAAACTGGATCATTTCCACTTGAACAGTCTTAGGAAGATTCTCAAGATCACCTGGCAGGATAAGGTCCCAGACACTGAGGTCCTTGCTTGAACTAAACTGCCAAGCATTCAAACTATGCTTCAGAGAGTGCAACTCCAATGAGCTGGTCATGTTGTTCGAATGCAAAATGCATGCTTGCCACAAAGACTATTTTATGGAGAACTTAAACTTGCATGGGGTAGGTGATCATATGATGGTCAGAAGAAGCAATCCAAGGAAACTCTCAAGGTCTCTCTCAAGAAGTTTGAATTTGAATTTAGGACATGGAAGACACTGCACAGGATCACTCAGCATGGTGTACGCACATCTGAAAGGGTGCTGTGCTCTATGAGCAAAGCAGAATTGAAACAGCACAAAGGAAACATAGGATGCACAAATTTGGAGTATCCACCCCAAGTGTTTACATGGACTATCTGTGCTCAATCTGTGGTAAAGCATTCAAGCTCATATTAGTCTGATCAGCCATAGGTTGCACACACTGAAACTTGACTTTGTCACGGTGATGTCATTTTGTCCTCTTCAAGAACAAAGGGCAACAAGAACTTAAATTGTGCGTAGAGTATGTGCCTGTGTTCTCTAGGCAGTTAAATTATGTACAGAACTAATGAATTTCAAAATTAAAACTGGTCCTACAAGGCAACATAGAGATAAAATGTTATATTTTAGAGTGAGAACTCAAAAAATAGTCTTAAATATAGGCTCATCTATATTAGCACCAAAGTGGCCTAGTAATCAAGAAATCACAACATACAACAGTTGGGGATGAGTATTCAAAAATTAACCTTAAAGCTGGATCATCTGTCTTAATTTCAAAGTGACACTAGAAGTTGGGAGAAATCAGGAATAAATAGCAAATAAAATGGAATCTTAATCTAACTCTCAAATTTAATGTCAAAAATCTTCCTTAAGAATGAGATTCCCATGATAGATTACAAGGAAAAATTTTTATTAATTAGAATCATGTCAGAGGAGATTTGAAGATTGTCTAGTTAAATCTTCTCTTACAGATGAAGAAACAGAGGTCTAGAAAAGTGAAATGACTTGGTCAAGGTTAGACAACCCATTTCTGATGAGTAAGTATGGTAATAAATACAATTATTAAGTGGGTCATAATCAATAAATAAGTATTTATTGTGTGCCTACCATGTGTTAGGAACTTTGCCAGGCTCTCAGGATACAACTACAATGAAATCAAATCATGGAGCTTACAATTTAGTAGAAAAGATAACGTTTAAATAAACAAACATATGCTGAACAAAAATACAGAAGATACACATAAAGTAGTTAAATTTTAAAAAGTAAATAAAAACAAAAGAAGTTAGGAAAGGAAAGTGTTACAGTGAGAGAGTGGAAGACTGTGAATTTTTTTTTTTAAGTTCAAAGTTTTATTTTGGGGGGTACTTTTTTGATCTCAGAAACAATAAGCAGGTTGGCAATGCTACAAAATGGAAAAACTTGACCCTTGGATCTGGATTCTCAATATTCTTGTTGGAGCTATACACATATGTTGTACATAAATTATGGGAGTCTCCTGAGAACAGATTATTTTTCACAGAGAACTACTAGGTTTTTGTTTTCTTTTAATGGGATCTTATTCCCCAGTCACTAAAATTTGCCTTTACAAAAGGAAGTCAAAAAAAAAAATCAGTAACTTTCTCTCTCCTCACAATTTCAGGAGATAATGAAGAAAGATTGCTTTAAAATGTTGCTGAAAACGAAATTACAATTATCCTTCTGATGATACTACAAGTAGGAGTAAGAAATAAGACATTTAAATTTAATTTCTTAATCCACTTTAGTCTCCCTTTTGAAACAAACAAAAAAATGAACAAGAAAAGTATAAAGTTGGGGTGCCATATGGTTAAGGGTGAATCTGGACATGTTCAGTCATGGCTGCTCCTCCCTTAAGAGGAGAAATGTGCAGTCTTGACAGAGGGTGAAGGTGATCGCTGCCTAGAGAATGCTTTTCTGACTTCTCCTCTTGCTGCTGCACAGGTGGCTGGAATTTATTTCCCCTCCTGACCCTGCTGGAGGTCGTAATTTCCGGTTGTAAATTCTTTTGTTCCATTTGTTGTATCACCTGCTGATATTTGTGTTTCTGGGCCTGGGGCGGGTCGTGCTAGCACTAGAGCTCTTCTTTGTGCTTCTGGAGATCTTCTACCTTCTGTTTGAGCTCGTGTTCCTGTTTATAGATGTGATTTTCAGATTCTTTCCGCTCTTCTGGCTACTGGTGAACCAATGTCTCCCAGCTATCTGGCTCCAAGAATTCTTTTTTCTCAATCAATTTTAGAAACTCTTCTAAAGTCACCAATTGGTCCTTGTTATTATCAACCTCATTCATAACACGTTCCCTCATCCTAAGCATTTCTTCTTGCATTTCAACCATGTTGTCTTCTTCATTTTTACGGTCGTATACTTGCTCTAACTCTTTGGTAAACAGGGCTTCTAATTCTTGCTTGTCTAAGAAACCATCACTATTGACATCATGCAATTTGAAAAACATCTTCAAGTCAAAGTCACCAGGAACCAGTCTATCTGTGTCCTCCTATACCTCTTTCAATTGGTCTTTGCTTCCTGGGTGGTTAACTTTTGGATGGTTTCCATATTTCTTCTTCATTTCCTCAAATTTAGATTCTTCTTCATGCCTTTTTTCATCATTCATTATTTTCAAATATTCTGGCCTTTCATACTCCATGATTTCACATTTTTTAAATTATTCATGGTGAGTTTTATCATACTTTTCTAAATCACTTGTATCAGCTTTGATTAACATATCTAAGTCTGATGGTTCAGATTTATCAGGATTCTGATGACTTAGGTTTTTAAACTGTTTCAGAAGAGCCTGATAATCTATGCCTGTGTCTTGAATGCAATCCAATTTAGCTTTAATTAGCATGCTTAATCTTGCCCCTTCTTGTCTCTTTAGTTCATCAAGCCTTGTCCTGACACGGTGACTTACTAAATCAAGTTCTTCACTGAGTTTCCCACTCTTGATATCCTCTACGTCTGCATTCTGGAGCTTTTCTCTGAAATGTTTGTTGGTTTCCAACACATCAGCCACTTGCCTGAGATACTCATCATAATATAGTCCAGTATCCGGAGTTTCTATTTTTGCTCCTTTTACATTAGGAACATCTTTTACTTTTGTTTTGTCTATGTCTATAGGCACAGCTTCTAAACCAGTTAGAAGACATGTAACTGAAAGAAAATAACACTGTATTTGTATGGTTCTGCACCACATCTGAGTCATCCTTATGCAGATGTTTTTATTCAGAGACATTCTCAAATTAGCATGAATATTTCTCTCTCCTTAGTTTTGGGGTGATTTAAATAAAGAAAATATGAGGTGACTAGCATTGCTCTGCATGGGGAAAGGAGGATTGCTTTGGGTTTGTAGCATCCTTAAAGCTGGGGGGTCCTGAATGCTCCCTCGGGAGAGAGGGGAGCAAGGAGCCTTCAAAGAGTAGCCCTCCCCCTCCCTCTGGCCTCCCCAAGTCCTGCCTGGGGGACTAGGGTCAGAGACCCCCCCTTTACCCCTCCATGCACAAGAGCAAATGAGAACAAGACAGAGGACTGTGAAAATCTTTGCACAAACAAAATTAATGCAGCCAAGATTAGAAGGAAAGGAGAAATGTGGGAGAACTTCTTTTTTTATAACGTGTCTCTGATGAAGGTCTTATTTCTCAGATATTTAGAAAATTGAGTAAAATTTATTAGAATACATATTATTCTCCTGTTGATAAATGGTCAAAGATAAACAATTAGGTGGTCATGATTACCACATTTCTGTGTTTAAAGGACTACATCCTTGAAGAGGAATTAAACTTTTTCTTCCTGACTTCAGAGGAAAGAAGTAGGATTGTGTAACAGTAAGGACCCCAACATATATAGGAGGACCTGCTGTACAGGTTCTTAGATATGCATTTTTAAAAGGAAAGCAACTTTTGAGGGGTTAACAATCTACTTTAATCAAGCACATATATCATTCACTTAGTTCAGGGGAAATAGTCAGCACCCTGAATGCCAGAGAAAATACAGAGAAATAAAAATCAACAGACACAGCTTCCAACTGTCGGACCATAAATAATACATACATAGTTACCATAGGGAGAAGCACCAACATCTGGGTTTTTAAAGCCAGGGGAGTCCCTTAGTGGCTTCCCTTAGTCTCATCTGGCCAAACAAACACCTCTAGTGAGTAAGCTCCAAAGTAAAACGTCACCTCAGAGTGTATATGTAAATTTTCAGATGGCATCACAACCCTTGAGAACCAGAGCCTCATTAGAAGTTAACAAAAGGTCTAGGCCTTCCAACAACAACTATGAAATCTCCCCTCATCAAACTTCCCTTAATAGGCAGACCCATTAATGAGTGGAGAAGATCTTTAACTCTCATTAGCATTACAGAGTGGCAGAAGTTATAAAGAAGAATATTAACCTTGATTTAAGGATAAACTTGACAATTAGAATGGCCTCAAAGTACTCTAATCACTTGTCTTAGGTGGTAGTATCTTCTCCCTCACTAGAGGTTTTCAGTCAAAAACTAGAAGACCATTTGTCAAATATGTTGTCTGGAATATTATATACTAGTATAGGTTGGACTAGGTGACAACTGAAAAAACTTTCCACTATGAGATTCTTTTATTCTCTATGAGGTGACCAAGTGAAATAACATTTGTAAAAATGTTTAACACAGTTTCTGCCACATAGAAAGCACTATATAAAAACTTACTGTCTTCTCTTCCCTTGATTAGGTATTCTAATGTTTTGCTCTTCCAACATACCTGGGAAAGCTTTCGTGTTAAAGAGACTGGTGGTTCTTGCAGCAAAAAGCCATTTACAATCCCTGAAATCACACTGAAGTCTCCCAAGGGTGATAAATCAAGATCTACAGCTGTTATTATTCTGGTGGTGGTTTCTGTAGTCATTACTGCTGTGGAATCACCTAGCATCCTTAAATATCATCATTTTGTAATTTTTTTTTTTAACCTATTAAAATTCTGACTCTAGCTAAGCAAGGTAAAACTCTTACATGGAAGGAGAGATCTCTTGGAAAAACCTTTTAAATATAAACCAATAGCATTCTGAGTTAACACATTTATCAAAGATTCTTAAGTATACTGAAGAACAGTGTCATTAGGAAAATAACTAGCCTGGAAAAAAAATAGAGGAAGGAATCGTAAAATGGGAAATTAAGTTCCTCTTTGGAGTTACTTATCAGAATAAATCCAGGGCACACCTTCACCTATTCTGTGCCTATTCACCTTCCCTAATTAAAAATGCTATTTCAGAAGCCTTGAGTAGTTCTTGGATTGTAAAATGGTCAATCAGTCAAGCAATCATCAGGCATCTACTATGTTCAGGACTCTGGGCTAGGTTGTAAGGAGAAAAATAAAAACTTTAAGTCTCTTCCTTCTTCTCAAGGGGCATACATTCTTATTTTATAGGGAGAGTAAAAAGATTAAATACGTATGCCTGCCCACTCACATAATACAAGCATATATACATGCATACAGGTACATACAAAAAATACATGCATATATATTTACATATAAGTATATGCATGTCTTCATGCATGTACCCAGATCTATATGCACATAAGTATCTTTATATGCCTATACACATATAAGTATGTGTGTTTTGATACACAGGAAAAAATTGATGACACCATGGTAATTAAATAACAAAAATAAAAAGAGATGACAATGTAGTATATGATAAATAGCTAAATACATGGACAGTTAAAGCTGTGAATTCAGAGAATAATAAAGTCATTGGAAAAAAAGTATCTCAAGAAAATGAAAAGTTGTATAGACTAAGCTGAGTAGCTGTACTGGAAGGTGTGGTTGACCTGGCTTCAGATTACATGGATATAAAACTAAGCTTCTGTATTTCTAGCTTTGTGACTCTGGACAGTGACTTAAATCTTTTAATCTGCAGGTCCTTTATCTGTAAAACAGAGATACCTTCTCAATTGTCCTAATCCCTAACAATAGTTAGGGGGATTAGAAAGGATTTCAAGAGATATCCATTAGACCAATAATACTTAGAAGAATAGCTTTTTTATTATGGCCTATTTTAACTCAATCAAGGAGAGAGTCTAGGCCTAAAACAAAGTAATGGAGAGATCTGGTGGACAAACATGGTGGACATTATATCAATGTGGAAAGAGTAGTTTGGGGACAAAAGGATCAGTTTCACTCCATTTGCTGTGGCAGTCTCAGTCCCTAGTGCAAAGTTTCTTAGTCTAGGGCAGAAATTGGGTCGAGTGGCCTCAAGGCCACATGTGGCCCTCTACATCCTCAACTATGGCCCTTTGAATCCAAACTTCACAGAACAAATCCTTAAAAAGAAGAATCATGAGTGCCATTAGAAAAACAACTGACCTAGACAAAAGATTAAAGGAAAGAATGATAAAATGATAAATTTAAACAATTTGTTCTGTGAAGTTTGGATTCAGTCAAAACACAGCACTGGAGGACCTAGAGGGGTCACATGGCCTCAAGGCTGCAGGTTTTCCATTCCTGACTTAGGATCTACAAAATTCCAAGAAATTGTGGATAAATTCAAGGTGTTTGGGTAGAAGAAATTTCACATTATTTTGATATAATTTATTTCATTTACAACTCTATAAAGTTTGTTTTATGCATTTAAAACTTTTATTCTAATAACTAATCCACAGCTTTTGTTAGACTACCAGTCATGTCCATGGCACATACGAGAAAGGTTAAGAACACCTTCTCCAGAGCCTTAGGCATACTTGTCTAAAATCTGGAGCTAGAAAAGGTCAATAATGACCTTTTATAAAGAATGCCCTCAGAGATGGCACAGACAGATACTTCTAGGATCTTTGCTTCTCTCTACCTTAATGTGTCTGGATTTCTGGATGGCCAACTTTGTCTTTTTAATAAGCATGGAAAAACAATCCTATTTCCTCCCTTTACTTCAGGCATAAAAGAATGAAGAGTTAGACTGGGGCCAAAATTGTCCAGTCTAATGTTTGGCTTCAAAGGCAATGAACCATTTGCAACAGGTCATGGCAAATAGTTTATAGGGATGTTAAAATAAGAATGCATACTGAAAGGTTTTTATCTGATGGCATAGAGATCAAGGAACTAGGAAAGGAATCTCACAGTCTTGCAATATTCTGTCATGAGATGATTTATTGCTATTTTATCTGCTTACCTCACAGGCTGGTTCTAAAGTACTATATAAATGTGGACTATGATATAAAATGCTGTGAAAATCTTAAGCTTCAATATAAATACTAGATATTATTATTTTTTAAAGTGTTGATTATGCACAATTCAGTGTACTTCCTAGCTGAAACAAGTCATATTACCTCAAATAGTTTTCAATCTAATCGGGAAGACATAATGTAGTTGGTAGATTAAAATCCACTTACAAAAAAATTATATATCTTATGATGTAATGGATGCAGAGAGGGGTACAGTCAGAATACCCTGATGGGTTTTATAATGGAGATCATATCTAACCAGAAGTAGGGTGGGAGCAGGATGATTGTTTCAAGGGAAGAAAAGAATGTCAAAAAGCAAAGGGAGAAATAGATTTTTTTTTTTTGGAAGAAAACAGTCCATTTGTCTCAGTTTATTGACCTAGATGGCAGGGAATTGGACACATGGAAATGGGAAAAGATAAATATAATCACTTTTTCTAAGTCTGTTTCCTTAAAATAATAAAGCTAAAAGTTTGTATTATCTTAAATATTTCCTTTTCTTCCTAGCACTGATCCAGAAGCCTTCCCCCTTTTACTACAGTGGTTTGTCAAATGTTTGTGAAGGAAAAGGGCTTCACACAACAGAGATCACAACCATTTTCAATCTGAAATTTCCAATATCTGGTATTTCCACAATTGCAAGATGTTCCATTCTAAAGAGAGCCCTTCCAATAGTCTACAATTTTAATCTAGTCAAAGCGTCCATATCCTGGAATCAGGATTTCCCCAAATATCAACACTGCCAAAGGAAACAGCACTTATAAAGGTGTGGAGGGAAGAAAAGTAGAAATTATAAATTATCAAGTCTCATAATAAAGAATGTGTGAAATGAAACCATGTTACTGGGGTGGAAATGGGGGTATGGGTGCTCTAATAAAAACAATAGATATGTTGAGTCTGAAGAAGAGAGAAAAAGGGGAAATCAGAAAAATCTGATTAAACTCTATTTAAATTTGTTAAGATTCTCATATAAAGGATTAAACATATTCTGTTTTGTGACAGATGACAAAATTAAGAGTAATTTGTGGCAATTTCAAAAAGCAAGTCTTAGTTTCAGAAATAAGAAAACTACCCCATAAGTGTAGCTTATTAAAAACAGAAAGGATTGTAGGACAAGGTAAGTTCCCTGTTGTTATAGGTCTTCAAAAGAAGGTGGAAGTCTATTTGTTAAGGTTGTTTGGGTGAATTCTGTTCAGAAGACTTCTGAGGTACTTATAACATGATATGTGTATCTCTCCTCATATGTGTGCATTTATATGATCATAATAAAAATATAAACAATCAAATGAGATCAAATGAGGTAATTATAAAGCACTTAACACTGTGTGGCTCATAGTAAGCTCTATACAAACTTTAGTTATTATTAGCTATTATTAAATACATATGTACTATTAAATGTAGATGGCATATATTTCTGGATACATGTATCTTGTCTTGTGGTTTCATTGGATTGAGCTGAGATGCCAGGGGGAGTTTCTGAATTAGAGAAGATGACCATGGAGAGGAAATCTAACCCTTAGTTTGGCTTGTCAAAGGACATGTAAGTACCAAGATTTATTTGTACAGTGCCAACTCAAGGAGAAATACAAAATATCTACTCAGAAGTCCTGCAAACTGCATGATGTCATGTTACCTTTTTATTTGTTATCTTGTCAATTATCATCACACACACACACACACACACACACACACACACACACACACACACACCTCTCCTAAGAAGATGTAACAGAAGTTATTATTAGAAGCTGGGGGGTAGAGTGGATAGAACACTAAATATGAAATTAGGAAGACCTGAAGTCAAATCCTGCCCTAGACACTTATTGGCCATGTGACCCTGGGTTAACCACTTAATCTTTGACTACCACAGTTAATTCAACTGTAAAATGGGGATAATAATAGCACCTAACTACCCAGGGTTTTTATGAAGTTCAAATGACATAACATTTTTAAGTTCATCCTAGCCTGGCTTAGTATGAAGGCTTGTTTCCTTCTTTCCATATAATTTACACTATTGCTTCTTTATGTTTTTGTAGAAACCTGTGCATGAGAATCTTTTGGGTTTAGGGGCGTGTGTGCATGCATGTGTGTGTGTGTGTGTGTGTGTGTGTGTGTGTGTGTGTGTGTGTGTAGGGAAACAAATAGCATTCCTGAGCAAGGTTATACATAAATGTATCTTTATTTCTCCTACTTAGAGAAACTTTAGACATGAACCTAAATCTAAACTTTAAGTACTTTTCTTTGGGGTGAGGACAGAAGGGCCTGGGACCTCTTCCTTTAGAAGTCAAGCTTCCCTCAACTTAACTTAATTTGCAACTTGTGCATTATTTCAGAATTGAGAAGAGCACTTATCGTAGAGGAAAAGGGGGTATTCTCCAGTCCTATCTCCCAGCCCAATACTAGTTATTATTGTCATCTATCAATCTGTCTATAAATGTATACAGTGGCACTGCATATAAAATAGTAAAAAGGAGAGAGTCCAGTAAGGATGGTCTGTGTTTACTTGTTTATGTGAATGGAAAGGAGATGTATAAAAGAAATGTCAAAGAAGTAGTGATTCGATAGGGGTGGAATGGGAAAAGTCTTGGAGAATTCAGTGTCATATCCACACCAAATGAGTCAATAAAGTAATCTTTCTTTTATCGTAAATATATATTTGTAGTCCTGTACCATTGTTTGACTTCCTGAGTGTCATATATATGTACATGAGTATATAATTTACATATGTGTATATAATATATAATGCTTAGTATTTCAAGTGCTTCACAATCATTTTAAAGTTAATCCATGTCTGGGCAGAAAATCAGCCCAGAATTGTTAAAATATTTACAATGCTTTGTGCTTCAACTCTAGACTGGCCAAAAGCATGATATAATTTCAAGGGATTGAATTAGAGTCCTAGGGATATCATTCAGACTCTTTTAAGTATAAGCACAAGAGTTCCTTTACTACAAAATTTAGCGTGGGCACTCAAGTCCCAGATGTCCAGTTGGTGTTCCTACTTAAAGAATAAACATCCTTCTGGTAGCTAGGAAACCATACTTAAGAATTTCATGTCATTGCTGTGACTGTTGCTACTGCTACCCTTCTCTCCCACCCCTCATTCCAGTACAATCATTACAAGGTTCCTGCCAAGTGCCTGAGATTGGCAAGCCTTCCTCAGATAAAATTCCACCTTAGAGCTTTACTGTCATTGTCTTTGAAAGATGCTGTCATTGCTTGTAGCAATTGCTCCATTTTTAATTTTTAGCAAGTACAGAAATGGTAGGAAAAACAGCAACAATGAAAGTCTTATTTATTTTAGGAGTAATTTACAAACAATAGCCATTTCCTTTCATTTATGTTTTTAGGCATAACTGTGCTATTTTATGACACGAGTTATTTATTTCTCAGTACTGTGAATACCTAGTGTGATTAGAGAATTGGCTAGGTGTAGTGTCTACAAAAATTACTTCTCTTGCAGTGATCTTAATTAGCTTCCATTGGTTGTTAACAGTGAATCTCATTGTTGCTTAATTGCCTGTTATTTTCTCCTGGGTTATCTATTTCATTATCAGGGAAGCAAACTGACACTATTCTTGTCTAAACATAATCCCAAACCTTTTGTCTCACTGTTTTTTCCCCTCTTACATGAAACATTTTTGAGAATATTTAGAATTCCTTAATGCAGACATTGTTTCATTGTATCTTCCATAGCACCCTCCAGTGTCTTTCACTTCGTAGATAGTGTATATTTGTTGATGAGATGTAGGAATGGATGACTTCTTGATGAAGTGATCTTGTTAAATAAAATTGGATGCCAGGTTAAAGCCTGTAATCTCAATAATTTGATCTATTCAATGACAACTTTCCTTTGGCAATTTTATGCCTGATACATCTTTTAGAAAAGATCTTTTAAATAGTATTCCAACATCCATCTCTGTGCTTTTGCACTATCTGCACATGCTCCATTCTCTCGAATCTTCCTCCCATGCCTAGAAGGTACTATCTTTTCAAATGTACCTCTTAAAAACTCCTTTTCTTTAAAGCTCAAATCAAATGTGACCTCTCACAGAAGGCCCATCCCTGACTACTAATTCCCCAACCCCCAATATCCCTCCCTGAAAGAAGATTGTTTGCATAACCTTATATTTGTGAAGATGGCCTGCCTTGTTAAAATATTAGCTACTTGAGGACAGGATCTTCCTTGAAGCAGGATTTTAAGTCTGTATCCCAATTATAGAGCCTGCAATAGAAGGAGTGCCTCAATATATATTAGTTTATTGCCTCTTTTTGAACAGATCTACTTTACTGAATCATAAATCTTAAGCTGGAATGGACCTCTGAGTCTGCGATGTCCCATTCCTTTATTTTAATAATGTTAAAACTGAGCCTGAGAGAGATTAGTCACTTCTACAGCATCACACAGTTACAAGAAGTGGTTGTAGGATTTGAACTCAGAATGTCCTTATATTAAGGATAAATCTGTCTTTCTTCCACCCATTGGTCATCATAACTTCTCTTGTTTTCATATCTGCCAAAAGAAAAGAAATCTCTAATTCCCACCAGCTATTGAATCTGTTGTATCTCCAAATCTGTTTGGATATCAAGGCTCCCAGGATTTTTAGATCCTAATTATAGTAGGCAGTCAAAGTTGAATTCCACAAAATAGCCAGTTTTTTGAGAAAGGGAACTATTTTTAGAACTATTATCCCTTGATTTATATAGGGAACTCTTAGCTCAGGAGTAATATTCTGTCAAAAATATTTATTGATGAAAATATAATATTTAGCAGTAAGCCTAAATACATAAGGCATGTTTAAGGAAGATTATAATGAATTATAATCACTACCTTTTTTATACCCAAAGCTGCCTCCTTAGACATGAGAGCAAATGGACTTAACAACTCCTGGAGACACGAAGACAACTCTGCCATAAAATTCAGGTCTAATTCATTGACAATTCAGGACAATAAGCCTCAGCCATACACATATTCACATGCGTGTGTCTAATAAATACATACACACATACATATTTACATGAATATGCATATTGATTTATATATGAATGTTGGTCTAGTTTCTATCATGCAATTTTAAATCCCTTGTGGGAAGAGAGTATATTTTATATTTCTTTTATACTCACCTGAACACTTAAGGCAAGATGATTAAGTGGATGTGATTAAACTCTGCTTTAATTAGTTACTAAGAACACCAAACATATTCTAGTTTATTACCTAGGAATACCAAAAAATGTTCCTCATAAGGACCAACAGCAACAAATAAAGGGGAAAAAAAGAAATATTCATGAGCAAAGTCTCACAGAATAATCAGATGGATAATCAGAAATATCTCAGCAAAAAAAAAAGCTCCTAGTATAATATTTTAAAGACTATAATGCAAAAGAAAGCAAACAGAAGTGTCCAGAGTATAAAAAAATTATGTAAAGTTCCTTTATGTTGCAAAATATATAACCATAATGTTAAACAACTCAAATCACAAAGAACTTCTAGAACAGTAGAAGATCCATGAAAGAATTAAACATCTCTAAATATTAAAATAAAATATTTTACTAAGAAAGAACACAAAAATGTCAAACATAAATACTGATAACTTGGAATTGATAGTGAAACACAGCATTGAACAAGGTCATTTTAGCTTCAACTGAAACTTTTATTCATTTATTGAAGAAAAAAAACATTCTCCTAATGTAGCACTACTCCCTCTCAATCCTAAAAGTCATTCTATGTTGGATACAGGTAGTGTCTGCTGAATATTTATAGCAGGGCAAATATAGCTTGGGCACCTATTCCAATTTATCTCTTATACAGGCCAAGCCATTCCCTCCACATGCAAATGAAAATAATCTCTTGCTACAGATTCATATATCTTGTGGCAAAAGAATTAGGTTTCAATTTTATCTTCCTTGGCCCTGATTTCACATCTCCTCTCAGGTTGTTTGTTCCATGTAGCTAATATTTGTCTTTTCCATTTTAAGCCAGCTTCTCAGTCATACCTATTCAGCAGTTATATTTCTTGGATATTAAGCTGCTTCATTTGGCTTCCAGTCTCAGGAGCTAACAGATTTCCTCTGTTTACTTATCAAGAACATGCAGAGATTGCTGTATTCTTAGATGGCAGTATTGCAGACTCACCCACATGAAACTTTTTTTCTAATGTCTTTATTCCCTTCCAAAATCATTTATCTCCTGAGACTCAGCATGAGTCTGGGGGTTTTAATCCTGACATCTCAAATTAGATCCATTTTTAAGAACAAGGAGTTCTTGTAATAAAGAACCCATTCAGTGTTCTGGACCTCTTGTTATACTAACAGTTAGAATGTAATGGGATATTTCAAGAAATAATGGGTTACCCCTATTAGGAGTCTTCAGGAAAAAAGATGTAAAACACACATCTATTGTATTGTACAGGACATTATCTGCAAGTATTGGTTAAACTAGAGGACCTCTGATGGTTTCTTACAACTCAGAAAATATATGATTTTGGGGATTAAGCCATCCAAACAATGAGATTCATTCTAATTCCCTATTTGTTTTGAAATCATTCATGAAATATCCAGGAAAACATAGATTTTAAAAAATCATTTTTAATTTAAAAATTACAACGCACATTCTCTTAGTAATAAACACAGTTACATGAAGATACATAATGGTCCCAAACAAGGCCACTAACACCAGATGAGCTTGGATAAATAGTAATTAAATGACATTAAAGAATGAATAATTATAATTAAGTGCATTCTATTATACAGGCTGTGTATTTATATTTTTAGATTTTAAAATCTTTTCTATTTTAAAACTACATAAGTTGTTTGGGTACATTTTAATTTTCCCAGGAAATAAGAGTGAAAACTAATGTAAGAATACTCAATATTTTCTCCAATAATAATTGTTTACCTTGTTCCATTTAAAAAAAGAATGATGATTTCATGTCTCAGTAATAGAAGCAAAGTAATTATTAAACTTTAAGTAACTAGAGAAATTTGAAGCATAAAAAATAAACATAGGTAGATTAAAGCTCTGGTCACACAAAATTTGATTAGTACTTTGATCAGCACTTAGCTAATTAAAAAAAAAGCAAAGAAAGAAAGGGAAACTATTTGAAAGGAACTATTTGAGTCCGATCAGATCAAAACTAATAAAGTCTAGTTTTTTTTTTTTACTTTTTTATGGAAGGTAGCAATTACTCTATTACATCTTTCTAGACAGTAAGATTCACAGTCTCCGTGTCCTCATTGACCTTTATTTATCCTCAGTTCATATATCTACTTCAGTTGCCAAGTGCTATCATTTCTATCTCCACAAAATCTCACATCTATCACCTTCTCTCTCAACTTACACAACCACCACAGAAATTCAGTATCTCATCACTTGTCACCTGAACAGGAGGCAAAAGCCCCCTATTATCTCCCTGGTCTCAGATGTCTCTAGAATTCAATCCTTACACAAGTACTGAAATTATTTTTAAAATTACTTTTTATCATTATACAACTAGCAAAAAATTGCACAATTTTCTATATAAATGGCTTACAAATTGGAGTGAATGTGAAGCTATGAATCTTCCCTATATGTAGTTTGATATTGTGGTATATTTCAAATTTAACATGGTAGTTCTAATACTTTCCAGTGTATCTGTGTCCTCTTTCCCAAATTTCCTTCTGCTCCCTTCTTTTTATTTTTCAATGATTCCTGAAAGTTTCCCTTTTTTCTTTCTTTTTTTGTGCATCTCTGTCATTATTCTCCTATTCAACCCAATTGACCCCTTCCAAAAAAATAAAGAGAAATTTTTAAAAAATAAAATAAAAGTTGTACTTGTCATAACACAGTAGTCTCACAAATCAAATCTGCACATTTTCTTGGTCTGACATTTTATGTATTACTCTGTATCTCTCGTTCATCACATTGCAAATAAGAAATGGGAAACATGATTCATCAGTCTTCTAAGGTCAAGATTGGTCACTAGATTAATCAGAGATCATAAGCATTTTATAATTATTTCCCTTAAATGTTATTATAGTTGTATATTGGGGACAATTTATAGGGGAAGATACTAGGTTCTGTTTTGGACATAGAATTCAAGATATCTACCAGACATCCAGTTCCAGATGTCTGAAAGACAGTTAGAAATGCAAGATTCAAGGTTAACAGATATTGCTGGGGCAAGAAAAGTAGATTTGAGCATCATCAGCATGAAGATGTTAAATTCTTTGAATTTGATGAGATCACCAAGTATTGACTATGAGACCTTTGTCAAAGATATTTACTGCAAAGATATTTTTTTTCTTTTGACTGTTTCCTTTCTACTTCTACCTGTATAAATTTCATATGTGCAAAAGCTTTTCAAATTTATATAATCAAAACTGCATTTAAGCTCCTGTGCTCTTACCTATACCTTTAATTGATCAAGTACTCTTCCCCTATCCACTGTTATGTAGGTATTTTAACTTATTCTCTAATTTATTTGTTATATAACCTTTTAGAACATGTGCCCTTTTGGAGCTTATTATGGCATGCTATATAAACTGTTGGTCTAAATATAATTTCTTCCACATTGCTTCCCAGATTTCCTAAAAGTATTTTTGTTGAAAAATGAAGCCTATCTCTGATATTTGGAGTCTTAGTTTTCATCTAACAATGTGCTATGTTCAAATGCTTCTGGGTCTTCTTTCCCTAATATATTCCAATGGTGATTGTTTTTCTATTTTTAAACTAGTACCAAATATGTTTGATGATTAATGCTTTGTAATATAAATTCTAGCACTACTAAATATTCTTCATTCATGAATTCTAGGCATGTGGAATTGTAGAAACTAGAGCAGGTAAATAGGGGGTAAGTATGTGTGAGGGCAGAGAGAATTTAGACTGCGTTGAAGGGAACAATGTATAATGAAGCTACAACAGTATGATGGGGTGAGATTGTAAAAGGTTATAAAATAAAAGATTAGAACATATCTTGATCCTATAGGCAGTAAGGAAACAATGGAGTTTTTTGAAATAGAGGAGGGACATGGCTAATCTACTTAACCAGCCCAATGTTTCTCAGATGGTTTGAGTATGAAGAATTTAATATGATAAAGTACTGGTAGTGAAAATACAAGACCTCAATTCAAATTCACCCTCTGATGTTTATTATTTTTGTAACCATGATAAAGTCACAGTATTCTACGTTTTGAGTTCTTTATCTTTCAAAAAAGAAAGTTGTACTGGAGGTAGTCTCTGAGGTCTATTCTTAATCTATATTTCTGTTCTTGCAATTCCATTTCTCTCAATTAATTGGAAGGGTTTTTTTTAAGTATAATGACAAAAAACCACCACAAATTTATTAACATATTTAAGTGAATTTGAATTTGGTTAATCACAAGTCCTGATTAAAATTGAAAAATAGGAATATATGAAAATTTGAAGTATATTATTTCTTAGGTTTGTAGATATCTTGAAACACCTCCACATGTAACAAGGCCACATGGCTGGGAATCATTGACACTAAGTTTGCAAATCATTGAACTTGCCCTCATCTGCTAGGTTATAAGAAAAAGCTTTTCAAATTCTTTGCAGAAATTAAGTACCTGTTCATTATAACAGGAATTTCCTAAGCACTTACAATTTTCAAGGCATTGTGCTAACTTCTATTAATATAACAAAAAAATGAATAGCATTCTTGCCCCCAAAAAGCATAAATTCTACAAGAAGTAGGATTGGAAAAGGGATACTATAAATGAATTAAATGAATGAAGAAGCCTACGAATAGAAAGTAGGACAGCCTTTGCTTTCAAAGATTTCACATTATATAGCAGGAATCAAAACATAGGAAGTTGTAGCTTCAAGATGGAAGGAAAGGGACAGGGGACATTTAGGAGCATCAGCAAAGTAAATAGTAATCCACTTTCATTTGTACCATTTCCATTGATAAAACCACAGCTGATTTGGTGATGCCAAAATTTTTGGCATCAAAACATTTCTTTTCTGGGTCTTTAGAAGCTGTGGCTATGGAAAGGAAAGGGCTGCAATATCTGACAAAGCACTTGTGAGGTTGAATCAGGCATTCACTAGTAAATGTTTAACAAACAGTTCTCAAAAAAAAAAGTCATTCTGACACATTTTTAAATTTAACCTGCATTATTAACATTTTTGTCCATCAGTTTCTTAAGTGTAGACAACCAATAAACCAATAAATCAAGCCTCAGTTTATGGTATCTGTGTGTTTCTAGGGCATAAATATTCACACAGAAAATGTATCTGTTCTCCTTCTTTGAACTGGTTCTAGTAGATTGCTGGGTTGAATATCTACAAGGTTTTACTTCCCCAGATGATGGCTAGAGAAAGAAGGGAGAAGAAGGAGAAGCAATACTGGATAATCTAGGGTAGGTACTATTATTTTTTGACTTTTTAACACGAAATTCTTGGGCTTTCTCTACTAGGATCTAAGGGAATGTGGCAATGATAGAGGTCAGAGTGGTGACCATGGTTTGACCCTTTCCAGAGCTACTTCTTTTTACCTGTAAAGTACCTTGCAATTTCTATTCGTTTATGGTAGTTTATTACTGGTATAGGTGGTTTGTTAGGGATTTGAGGGCCTATCTCCATAACTATTGCTCCCCTGGCCAATGGCTACAGTTGAGTTGGTGCCCTGGGGGACACTCTTATTCTTAGAACTCCTGAGGCTTATCTGTCATATGGTAGCAATTGATGAACAGTTGGTGTTGGTAGTAGCAGGAAAATTGCTTCCAGAAGGCATAGAATAATTCTGGAGTGGAACACATAAACTCATAAATATACAAATGATTACCTGAGAAAGGAGAAAGCATTATGAGCTATGGAGATCTTGGCCCTCTGACTATGACAGTATAGTGAGCTACTAACTGAGGAACCATATAAATAAAAGAAATGAAGCCCAATGTTTTCATAATTAGGGGGATTATTTAAAATGAAAAAATAATAATATTAAGGAGTAGAGACATAGTTATTTATTACCATGACTAGCATTATATTTTTCCAAAATGCAGTTTCAAGAAGGAATTGCAGCTTTGAAATTTAATATGAAAAAATGCAGAATATTTTTTTTCTGAAGAGAAGATTAAATGATGGGTTCAAAATTCAAACAAAATTGTGTGTTTTATAAAATATTTAAAACGCAAAAAATTGATAAAGTAAATTTATATTTCACAACTTAGACTGGTCCATATAACTGCACAATAAAGTCATAAATAAATAAGAAGCTAATTTCCACTCATGCAATGTGCTTTTATAAAACCACACCATCCAGGGATAAAATATACGTTTAGCTCATACTATCATCTCTTTTTTACCCTGTCAATAATATTTTGATCATTTAATAAAGAGAACAATGATACAACACAACTCTCAGTATAGACTAGAAAATTAAATCTGAAATTTAAGGATATTTTTCTTTTGTTGTATTTTGTGCTTATTGTTTCGTTGTGTTATTTTTAAATGATGTGAGTGGAATCATAGGCCTACATCTTAAAGGAATCTTAAAGTGGAAAACCTGTGGCCTTGAGGCTGCATGTGTCCTCAAGTCCAGCCCTTTGATTAAATCCAAACTTCACGGAACAAATCACCTTAAGAAAAGGATTTTTAATTGTTCGACCAATTCCTGAAACTAAAATCCTGAGAAATTACCTAAGTCCTTGGATTTCAAGGCCAGACTCCTTCTACAGGACCATACTCTCTACCTTGAAAGCAAAATGTTACTCTGAAAAACAAGTATTCTTCAGATTGGACCATCAGATTGATATACTAAGAAAAAAAATGAACTTGGTATTTAAAGAACTCTATTCAAATTCATGTTATGAGATTTATTAGCTCCATAACTCTGGGAAAAAATCATTTAAAATTGCTGGGTTACAATAATCGGAAAAATTTTACACTATATATTTGCACCATCATATTTTAGAGCAGAAAATAATCCTAGAAACTATCAAGTCCAACCTCCTCATTTTATATATGAGGAAACTGAATTTGAGAGAGGTTAAATGGCTTGCCTAGGATCATATAACTCAAAGTTTGTATAATCTGGCAGTCACCTAGATCATTGCATACAATCCTCTTTAGGAATGAGGCTCATCAATGAGACCCATTTAATTTTTTTTTTTATTTCTTATTCTTTGAAATGTTTTAATATTGTTGTCCTTTCCTAATATCCATTCCCCAAATTCACCCCAAAAATATTCTTCATTATGACAAGAAATATGTTTAAATAAAATGAAGTAGCACTTCAACTATGTCCCACAGTGTATGCCTCATTCTATACTTGTAGTTTTTTGTTGCTCTAATACGATGTGAAGATAAGCATCATTATGACTTTTCTGGGATCAAGCTGAATCATTGCCTTGTTTTAGTTTTCTTAGTCTTATTGTGGTTATAATGTATGTGTATTTCAATTTGTTATGAAAGAATCATCTGTTTCTTCAAGTATTTTGAACTAGAAATCTCTTACTTCATGGTATTATAAGTTTATTCAGTTGGGAGATTTTAATAGGTTGATTATTCCTTCGATCTTCCTTTGATCTACCACCTTAATGAGAGTTTAATTCCTATTTTTTTAAGTTCTCAGTTTAACCTGTTTATTATCATTTTCTTTTTTTTTTCCATAAAAACTATAAATTTACTTTTTATCTCTTCATCTATTTATCTTGATAGGCTTTCCCACCACTCCTGGACTCTAAAGCATTTTGTTTTCTAGGTTGTTATTTGTAATTGCTGAAGAATTAGTTTCTTTCTCTATGGTTTGTCCTGAGAGTCTCCTAACTCATGGTCTTATGGTCTTGATATATAAGATATTCTTTGACACTTTTTCAAATATAGCTCTTTGACATTTCTACCTCCAACACCTTAATGCCACCATGGAATTGTTTAACTGACCCTAAGTGATGACTGCATTTGGAATGACTGATAAACCCATATGCTGATAACTTTTGAACATCTTTTGTTTTTGCAAGTGCTGAAGCCACTGACAGGAATATCTCTCAGCACTGCAAGTGGAAAGTGAATGATGGGATATTTGCCACCATAGTGGGTTCTCAATACTTGATCTGGATTAGGGTAGCCAACAGAGTAAGAGTCATATTCATGTCAATCTAAGAGCTTTTACCTCACATTATGAATTCTAGATTAGGATAACTGAGGAGCAGAAATAATTCTATCAAAACTGTTTAACTTAAATGTGTCCCTGGAATGAAGTACCCAAAAATAAGGGGGCTGATAACAGACTTGAAGTCTTTCAGACTCAGTGTCCTTTTCGCTACATTACCTCCTTTTTCCCAGTTATCTTACAGGAATTTGTTTTCCCAGTTTTCTTAGCTATTGATTTTTTTTTCTTTATTTCACACATTTCTTACTTTCTTTAGGTTATATAAACTGGTTTGGCTATTTTTTTTCGTTACACTATTTAACCTAAACTTGGACTCCTCCCCCCTCCTACTTTCCTTGCTCTCCTCCTGCCTCCTACTCTTCCTCTCCTTCTTCTTGCACATAAATTTGTGTGGAGTCTCATGAAATAGTAATTTCATTCATTTAGCATTTCTTTTTCACTAAAAGAGGAGGATCAAAATGATAATTTTTAATATGTACATAGATTTACAGTTTACTTCCATCCTTCTTTCCCAGGAGTAGTTTGGCACAATTTCTCACGGTGGCTGTATTTTCACTCTTTACTCCCCTTCAAGTTTGCTTCTTTCTCCCTTTTCTTCTCTCTCCCTTTCTCTCTTAGGTTTCTTTTCCAGTCTATGTCTTTCTAATTTTTCCTTGAACTAGTATAGAACTTCTCCAAGAAAAAAAAATAAAAAAAGATAAGGTTGACCCCAGGTTGGTCATATATGGATGAAGTACTCACTAGGTAATATAAGGACCAATACCTCCATGTCTGCCTCATGGCCCTATTGGGAATAGTTCAGATCTGAGCTTTTTGTTTTTGTTAGTTTCAGAAGGCTTTCTTGGACTGAAATCCAAGAAATGACTGTATATGTTAGAATTATGAAACTTATATAAATCTCTCCCCTTTTGTTCCTGTCATTTGTACTGCAGTCTTCCAGATTACTGGCACTTAATGACAAGAATTGGATTATACCACCCCCCTTTCACCCTTGTGGCTTCACTCCTTCCACTTGTCAATCCCACCCCCACCTCTATAAAAAGCTCTCAAACACTGGCAGAAGTCAGGTGAAGTTCTGATCTAGAGGCTTATTTCTGGATTTTTATTGTGAAGAGTAAAGATCTGTTCAGACTTGAAGTTCAAACCCCTTTGAAGTTATCCTATCATATTTCCCCTTGTTCCCTTTAATTCAGTGTTGGTTGGGGATAGGAGAGGGACTAGCTGTTAGGTAACAGGAATTAAGGGCTTTTCTTCTTACAGAGAGTATTCAAGAGAGAAGCTGAAACCAGCACCCAGCCTTGGGCTTCCCAGGAGCTAAGATAAAAATTCCCTTATACCTTTCCTTATTTATATTTTTATATAGTAACGGGAGCCATGCCTTTTGAGGTAAATCTTTAGGGATGTTAATGGAAAAGCAAATTTGAATCTCAATTTCGATTTAAGGCTTCACAATCTGATTTGAAGGGTTCTGACTTCCAAAGGTTTTCTACTTTGCCATGGCTTATATAATATGTAACTAGGGAAAGAATTGTAAATTTTAGATTTGGAATTTTCCTTGAAATGACCTCCTAGAATTTTGTAATACTAATACAGGCCAGTAAAAGCAGTTGAACTGCAGAACAAAACTGAAGAGGAATATGGAAATTAAAAGCATCAGGCAACACATAGTCTAAGTTAATGCCCCTGTTTAATAGAGAAGAAGCCTTACTCGTATTTGAAAAGGTAGTTTGGGGAAGCAAAGTCAACGTTATTTTTTGTCTGGCAGTTGCATATCAGATGTCCTAGTGCTAAATTGTCTGAGAAATACATGTAGAATGCCCTGAAAGGACTGAATTAACTATCAGTGTTTGATATTGTGGCTGATGTGTTTCCATCCCTGACCTGAAGAATTATTAACAGTATAGATTACTTCTTTGTGCCAACCAACGATGTGGGTAGGGAAATAGCTACTGCCCAGGATAAAACCTAGTTTGGTTGTTACACTGCTGAGACCTTGGTTCCATATACTGGATTGAACACTTCTATTTAGTAGATTTACTATGTTAGATGACCAAAGTGATTCTAAAAATTGTTTTTAACATAATGGGCACAAGTCAACAACCCACCAAAGAGGGGAAACTGTCAGCAATCTGATTACTTAGTGCTTACTGGTGACATATCAGAGCTTTCATGAATTGATCATCCTGAGAGGGGACAACTAAATATTGAATTGGTCTCAAGTATTTAAATAGGGACACTGAAAAGATTTAGAGAATCATTCTTCAGAAGATGTTGGCAAGATTTTTGTGAAAACAACTCCTTATTGCAAAGCCTGACATTTTCAAAGCAGAGTTAAAAGAAATCAGATCTAATGAAACTAAATGAGTCTGCAGAAACCTCCAGGTGAATGTTAAAGGTGGCTTTAATTTGAAAGGTAGCGAGTGATCCTGCTCACCAAGGATAATGATCTAGTGTGTAATCAGGGATGGGATCCTTGGATCCAGGAAAATATTTGGTGATTGATATTTTAAGGCTTCATCTCACTGGGAGTGTAGATGCTCAACTGAGGGAGCCGAGGAGCAGATCAGAGGAGGGACATAGAAATATTAGACATAAAGACAGAACTTTACCTTCCTCTCAATGCCTCTCCAACCATTTAAGGAAAAAAATGTTGTAAGTTTGAAGATAATATTCCCAGAATAAATGTCACCTTATGAAGCATTTTTTTTTCTTTCTGGCTTATATTATTTTTGTATGGTTAAGTCTAATATTGTCCTGTTGGCAGTGAAAATCAGTGTTCTAAATTGTGTACACTTGTAGTTTTCAGATGTAGTCAGCCTTTGAAGAGATAGAATTTGGAAGTTCAAAAAGTACTCCAAAGCCTATTTTCTGGATTATCTCTGAAATGTGAGCAATTCACTTATTTGTGTCCTCTTTGTCACCTTTTTCTGGGAACCTCTGAAAACTTCCAGTGTTACTACCTTTCATGACTTGTGTTAAGATGACGATGAATTCTTAGGACTCCCTGTGACATCAGATATGGGGAGCCAATCAGATTCATCAGAGTAAGAATTACCTTTCCCTACAAACTCCATGTTCCTTATCCTCAGGCTGGCCTGGCTGCAATGAAGACCCCAGACACTTCCACTTCCACTTCTACCTATCAAGCTATGAGGAGTGATGAGAGCTTTGTGTCACCTAGGTATGCCAAGTCAGGTAGATAAACTTTCAAAGATTATCTTTGACCCTTTTCTTGCTCTTACTTTGGCCTGAAGACCATCATGACTTTCCTCTTAAGACTAGATCACTTCTTTCCCCTTCCAGTGACTGAAAACTGGCACTGTTCTTGGCTTTGAACACCTCTTGACCCTTTCCTTCCAGATCTCAACTCCTGATGCCTTAAGTCATGCCTTATGCTTTCCCCAGGGAGAGTTAAAATGTGCCCATAAAAAAGACTTGGTATTTTTAGCCTCAATAACTTATCTGAAGCTCTTGGTGTAAAAGTTTTAAATGCTGGAAACGAAGCATACCTTGCAATACCTCCAACACCTCCCCCACTCAAGAATCCAGATTTCATAGACTGGGAGCCACAATTCTAGATGATGTTATTTTCTGTTGCTTCCTTTTACTTAATTATTGAAATGATTTTCAATGCCTAATGTTCATTCTTTCAAATGAAGTGGGCATTCTATGTTTTCCAAGCTTTATATTTGTAGAGTAGACTATTTAGTTGTGTCTACATGAGAGAAATGTAATACTATGCTATACGTAAGGGCCAAGTAAGGGATCAGAAATCAAATAGCTGAGTTTCTAAGGCTTTGCTTTAAAAAGAGAAAGTTAAAATACTTCACAGATATTCATGTAACTGCTCTTGCCTCTAGTTTTTCCCAAGAACCCTAATTTCAACAGAACTATTTAAAACACTAAGTTTTTTCACAGCAACTAGAGGTTCCCCAACTTGGATGTGAGTTCCCCAACTAGTCAAGGATAAGAGAAAGTGTGAAATCCCTTTTACATCTCATATCCCTGACAGCCTTTAACTATGTGTAATAGAATTAAGTCTGAAAACTTCTAACTATTCAACAAATGGACTCACAACAGCAACAGCAACAAGAAAGCTCTCCAAGCCTTCAAGCTTCAATTTCTTCAAAGGAAAAAATATGCCCTTTAAAGCTCCTGGGATATCTTTTCAAGAGGTACCAGCAGCTCTAGGAAAATTTTGAAAGACTTCTGCTGCAGGGGTAAACAGCAAGGAAAACACAATAAGGACAAAAGCATCCTATCTGTGGTAACAGAATACAAGGGAACTAAGGGGAATACAGAGGATGTAACATGTAAAGTCGAGAAAAAGTGAGAGACAAAGAGCTTCAGAGGCCCAAGAGGAAAAAAAAAATAACCTAAAGTGCTTTTGCAAGGTCTCTAGGTTTGTTCTGGTTTGATACTGACAATTGACATTTCCCAGTAACTCTCCTTGTTTATGATCACAACGAATTCATCTCTCCTTCATTCAATATATTGTACATTAAAGGCAAGAATATAGACTGGGTCTCATTAGGCTAAAGAAATGAACACTTGGTGTATTTCCTCAGAGACAAAGCATGTTGTCTGAGATTCCTGAGGGAGTGATATGAGGCTCCATTCATACTATCACAGATTTGTTAGCTGATACAAGAAATAAGGATGGGAAATGGAGCTATATGAGGGGATATGAATGATTCATAATCTACCAAAGATATATGTCTGAAGACTAGTCTAAGATGCTACATAATTAAATACTTCTGCTATATGAGTCCAATCATCAACTTGTTTTTCTGTATTCATCCTATTTTCAGTCTGCTAGCAGAAATTTTCGAGGACTATATGAAGTTACATATATATGTAGGTGTATATATATGCATATTATATATACAAACATTTGTATATTTGTACTTATGCAATTTGTATATATATTATATACATTTATGTATGTGTATCTAATACTTTTTTTATATTTATAATTTCAATTTCATTTCTCAATTTCACTGATTCTTAGTGGAGAAACAGAAAATATAATTGTAAAAGTCCTGTAATATTACAGGAAAGGTATGGATAATGTTGGAATTCAGCTATCTATTAGTTTATAATCATGATTTTTCTTGTATCTTTCCATCTCTATTTTATAAGAATTTTAATGATTCTGAATCCTTTTATAGCTTTCTCATTTTTTTAACTTCAATTATTACTCTTTCCTACTCACTCAATTCCTGAATTGAACATATGGCCTTCATTCCACAGTTTTTAGCAGTTAGCATCTTGTTTCACAATGAACACTTTTTTCCTTGTGATAAATGTAAATATAGACTATTTCATCTATTTCAGGTTTTAAAGATAATCACTTTGCCTTTTCCACTAGTATCTTTCCATTTAAAAGTCATAAAATAAAATACAAAACAGGTCATTCCTCTAAACTTTCCAATGTTTGCTGAAAGCACTGCTATGTTTCCAGGAGCCCAGGTACATAAATTTGTATTCATCCTTGATTGATTCTTGCCTTTTCCTCATTTCACATAGAATTGACCTGCTTTAGTGGTGCTGACATGGTTTAGGTGTGGCTGGGACCCAAAAATGTCAGGGTACAAGGCACAGCTACCTGGAATGACTTCACACACTGTCTTCCAATCAAGTGGCAAAGTTTTTTGTGATTCCAATAAAAGCAGGCAAGGATTCTTAGGGAACCTTCAACCTGATAGCAGTGATGTTAAAGCTTATATGGAAAAGGGACAGTGAGAGGATGCCACGTATAATAATTAGGTGATGGGAGGAGATGATGTTAGGGAGTGGTCAGAATATACAAGTCGTCTGGTTGCTGGGCTGCTGGAAATATAGGGAAAAACTCAGGCCTTCAACAGAAGTAACTGTGTTGATACCAGACATTGAGGGAGAAAAGTCAGTTTTTCTTTTGTTTTGTTTTGTTTTTTTTTGTTTAGCTGCCAGAGGCTAGTACTTGGAAATCTGGCACCAAAGTGAGAGTCCTTGAGTCAGTACCAGAGAAAGAGACCTTGGGGCAGACACCTCTGTGCTGATAGCTTTTATCTGAGGAATTACAGGGTCAATTTTGTGTCCATAACAAAGTTTTTCTCCAGGGTAGGGGGATAGAGTAGGGGCTTACTTGGATTAAGGGTGCTGCCAGACATATGGTTTTTGCCTTTTAGGGGCCAGGTCCCATCACCCATCAGAATTGATTACCAAATTTTTTGGATTCTACTTCCTTAGTATCTCTCCCATCCAGTCATAAAGTCTCTACCTTTTTCCTGGCACAACTTTTCTGGATATGGCAATAATCTACTAATTCATCTCCCTGTCACTCATCTTTCTCTAATCCATACTCCTTACAGTGCTAAAAAAGATAGTCAGATAAAAGAGATCTTCTCTCAGATAAAAAATTCTTCAATTGCTTCTAAGCTAAATTACAAACTTCTTAATTTGCATTTAAAGTCCTTCATAATCTGGCTCCCACCTACCTTTCAAGTCTTATTTCAGTATACTTCTCTTCATGTATTCTTCCTTCTAGTCTACCTAGCTCATTAGTTATTCTCAGGATATGGCATTCCATCTACTGCCTCCACTCAAAAATCATCAAATACGTTTGTTCTCCTTTCTACTTCTAGGAATCTCTTCATAGAACACCAAAAACTATTTATCCTATATTTGACCTCTTTTCTTCTCCGGTTATTAGATGTCTCTCTTAAAATAGCAATAGATATATGCTGTATTTATCTATCTGTGCACAAGCTGTATATCAGTCCTCCTTGCATCCTCAAGATTATAAACTCCTGGAGAGGAGGGACCGATTTATTTTTGGTTTGGAATACTCAGTAACTCATTCAATCAAATTAACTTGTTGAATTAAAAGTAAAGCTTCAGGAGTAGCTTGAAAAAAGTAAAAATAGAAGCCAAAAACCAGAATCTTAAGCAATGGTATGAGATTTGTAGGGAATATATAAATCTAGATTATCCTAGATAGCACACTTATGAATACCCCAGATTTCAAAAGATTAGCAAAATTAGAAATGAAATAGTAACACACGGATCTTTAAATTGTAATGTGCACAAAGGCCTGCTATATACATACCATTTGTCTTTCCTTGACAATCGCTGGTATCTTGGGTACTTGCTATGTAGAATCTTAAAAAAAAAAATGACCAATTCGTATAGTTTCAACATACTTTTCCTTTTTAATTTCTCTGAAAAAAAATCCTGTGATATGCAGTAATTGTTCTATATCCACAAGAACACTTACATATCCAAATTAACTGGTCTGCCCTAGGTCAAATAGGAATAAAAAGAGGATCAAAACTCAAAGAAAATGGAACTCTAGTAATTTCTTAGTTAACTTGGTCTCATTTTCTTTCCATAAAATAGGCATTAAAATTAGGTCAATTTACAGTCTATAACATTTATGCATTCAAATCCCAGAAACTGTCAGATTGAATGAAATGGTCTACAGTATCCCTACAGATTTAAACACTAGAGGGGAAATTAGCTTCTCTTCATCTTACTCCAGTTGGCCACATCATTTTAGCAAAAACGAATTGGAATTTTAGAGGAATGCTTGATGAAAGCTTAAAATGTATGAAGAACCATACATTTTCTACACTTTGGAGGTGCTGTAAATAGTGATTTATCTCAAATTTTGCTTACATTTATTTTGCATGATGCACAAAAATAGTTCTGTGATCCATGCTAAATGATAAACTATCTTAAAATGTATACCATTTTTCAATATGCTTAATAATATCATTTTAGTAGTCACTTATTTGTTTGTTTAGGGCTTAAGTAAAATTTGGCTGAAATTGTGCCACATTAGCAAGATGAATTCTGAGAGATTAGAAAATATTTCTTTAAAATATTTACTGAAAAAAATGAACATTAGCAGGAAGTCATAATTCTGGGTAAGTGTGAAATAATGATTGAAGTTTCAATCAGGATATCTTACAGGAAGAACCCATCCATGTATGTGTAAGTATGCATGTATGTGTATATGTGCATACACATATATAAACATATTATTACAAATATTGTTAAAATTTTATTCTAAGTTTAGCACCCATCACAAAAATCACATACTCAAAAATGTGCTTATACATGAACATATAAGCATTTATAATTTAAATACATTAATTTCAGCAATATAATTATACTATATCATTTTATTCTATTTTTAATTTAGATCTCTTTCTAAACTTTCAAAATTTTTCTTTGAGGAGGAAGGAAATATTGTTAAAATCATTGGACTACATATTTGTGTACTCAGTATTATCCTTCCGATTCTATCTTCACTCTTTATATAAATCTTTCCATATTTCTTTGTAATCTTCACATTTTTATTAAGACACAATCATATTCTATTCTGTGAATATACCACAATTTGTTTAAACATCCTTTAATCATTAGATATGTGAGTTGTCTATAAACATCTTACTTTTATGAATGATTCTACTATGGCTATTTCTGCTCAAACAGTTCTTTCTTTTGTATTATTCTTTCAGTAGCATCCATAAAAACGTAATCCTAACAGTAACTCACTGGGTCAGAGTGTGAAGAGTTGTGGAGCTTTCGTTGCATACTTCTGATGTACTTGCCCCCAAGATTCAATCAATTCACAGGCCACCAGCAACTACCACTGTTAAATATTATACCTCCTTCCCTACCACTCCAACAAAACTGAAGTTTATTATTCTGTTTTTTTGGAGGTTTCTTTTGGCTATCTTTTCCAATGTAATGGATATAAGGTAACATTTCTAAATTCTTTTGATTTACATTTTTTTATTATTACATATATTAAACAACATGCAGTGATTGGCAATAACTATTTCTTCTTTGAGAATTGTTTATATCCTTTGATAATTATTTATTGGAGTATAGATTTCATTTTTTTACATGTGTTTTACAAATGTAAAGACTTCATAACTAAAGGGAAATTCAAAGCTTGGGCTACCAAGAACACATTTTTTTCCCCACTGTAGCCCTAGTCCTAAGATCAGGGATTCCTTCTCTCCATGTCCTTTCCTATGTCTTACCAGATATGGTGGACTTTTCCAACTTCCAGTTACTAATCTGAGACAGAAATTCCAGTAGGGTTTTGCCTGAGGTGCAGAAGATGAAAACAATGACTGACATGAGAGCTAAAAGGGGTCCAGCAGGGGAAGCACTGATATAACATGATTGAGGGATATAGTGGTCTAGGATTTCCTACTTCAAGCCCTCCAGGAACACTTTTTTTTGACTCTGGTTGATTTTCTGTGAAATCTTTCCTTCTGAAATTCTCACAGATTGTCTTTGTGGTCTCCCTTTCCAAAGACAACTCATTATACTTCTAACCAGAATTTCTCTTCTATTGCACACTGTGGAACTCAGTACAATCCCAGTTTCTCTCATGTTCTCTTGTAGCCAAATTAAACACATCATTCTTTTGAGATTTCTAAGTTTTACAGCTAACAGTGAGAAATAGAAAAGAAGCAAAAGGTCTCCCTCCCATGTGTTATCTATTCTCTATCTCTTTTTTTTTTTCACTTGGACTTTGGAATTAGAAGGAGTTACATATATAATAATGGCATGGTTTGAGGCACACCAAAAATATTCTGAAATAACATCCATCTTATCCTTCAATGGAATATTCAGACACAGTGAGTCTTAAGACTAGCATAGTCGAAAGAAATGTGAATCAGAAGTCAGAATATCTGCTTTGTTGTATCAACTCTGCTGCTAACTAGCTGTATTATCTTGGTCTGATCACAAAAGCATCTATATAATTAGGTAGTTGAACTTTATTATCTCTAGATTTCCTTCTTATTCTAAAAAGGTTTTTATGGTCTCCTAAGCATTTTGTAGATGCAGGATGGGATCACTGGGAGATGAAGCGATTAATTGGGGCTTGTGGAAAACTCCTTATAAAATCATCAATGGGGCTTGCAGTTAAAGAAATGGAGGGTTCCTGAGAGAGAGGAGGAAGACGGTACAAAGAAAACTTTCTCTACCTCCCTCTCATTCCTCTTTGTCAGTAAAAGCCTTTATTTGGAAACAATGCATCCCGATCTTGATACTGTGCTTTTTAAAGTCACTGAGGCATCATTCCTAATCCACTAAAAAAAGATATTGAGGACTGAAAAATATTTTTTTAAAAATCTTAGGATGGTGAAATGTTGTTCAGTGATTTGAACTTTGCAGAGTAGCTTAAAAGCTTAAAAGGGCAACCTCTCTTCTATATTTTGAATCCAGATTCCCTGCTGGAATAAGAAGGGAGCTACTGCCAGTGGGGAGAAAGTCTAGTCATGTACATGTGCAAACATCTCTCAGTTCCAACTTTCTAAAGCTGATGTTAGGTAGTCGCTCCCACATAAGCCAGGAAGAGTCTTGCTCTGGTGAGTGACTGGTGCTAACTATTCTGTCCACATCATCGGTTAGCTGTTGAACAGAAAAAGAAAAATTAAAAAAGGCAGATACAATACAGTACAAAAATACACTATCTGGAACTTAACTAGTTGGCATTTCCATACTTTCTAACTAGTAATTAATGCAAATGTTCAATCAAACTGGAGTAGATCAGTCTCATTACTTTGGGGTTAATGTATAGTAACCAGGACAGGAGAGGAGCTGGATCTGCAATTTCATTCACATAGGTAACTCCCAAATGAGGAAACTCCCTCCACCAATTCCACAACTTCTCTCCAAGTCATTTAGAGTAATGCTTAAAATAATACTTTCCAGATTTCTTTGATAGAGTGCACTTCTAGTAGAAAAAACATTGGTGAGTAAATTCCTGGATATATTGATAGACAATACATTTATTTGTTTATTTTATGCATCATGTAAAGGTACAGAGAGATGTTCTCTACTAATAATTATATACACTGTGGAATATACAAAGCCAGAAATTTTAAAAGAATAAAATAATATTTGACCATAGAATATTGAAGGGAACCACTGTAGTTTAGTAATATAATACACCCAGTGCTTCTGGGAAAACAAATCGCTTTGGTAGATGGTTTGAGGACGAATTAAAAGGGAAAATTACTTGAGGCAAGGAGTCTATTTAGGAGGTTATGGCAATAGTCTGAACAAAAGTGATCAAGGTGGTGGCTACATGACAAAGAAGAGGGGGAGGAAAAGAGAAATGTTGTTAAAGTATAAATGACAAGATTTGCCAATTCATTGGACATGTGGGGTGAGAAGGAATGAAGTCAGAGGTGACAACCTGAGTAACTACAAGAGTGGTGGTATTCTTTATAGAAGCAGGAAAGTTGGGAAAAGGAGTGGGTTTATGAAGAAATGTAATAAAATATGTAATTTAATATGGGGTATGTGATTCACATCTGTGCTTCCTCTTCCTGTGTCATTTATGATAACCCCTAGAAACTGAAGGAGAGAGGTCAGTATTCTTTCTCACTCAGCACATGCTCTTTAGGCTTAGGGCCTGGCAAACTCTAGGAGACCTGGGAGAGAAGGCCTAGGAGTACTAAGGTAAGGGCAGGGATGGGGAATGTGAGATCAAGAATTCTGCCTACATATCTGCTCCTATTTCCTGGATTTGTTGGATTACTAGGAGAAGTTGAGTCAGGGAATGTTGGGGAAAATGAAGAAGTGAGTTATCTGTATTGAGAGACGAGTACATATTAGCTTTCTTAGAGAGGTTGATATAAATTACCATCCTACCCTGAAACTGGCTCATCATGCACCCTTGGGAGCAGTATTATTTATTGTCTCTGGGCATGAATAATCCTCATTTTGGAGACTGCTGGCCTGGAGCACTGAGATTTAGTAATGTACCCAAGGTCATACATGGTTAGGATGTTTCAGAGGTGAGGCTAGAAACTAGGATTTCCTGGCCCTTAGTCACCCTCTATAGCCATTTCACAATGTTATCACTTTGCACATATTTGGACTAGAGATCTCTGATTTGCTGTTCTTGCTTTACTGAAGGAGAAATAAAGCTGGTTTTTGTCCTCCTAGAGCTATCAAAAAGAATCATAGATCATTGTCTTTTCAGTATATTACTATTCTTAAAAGAAACAGAAAAGATAAAAGATGAAAATGAGATCATCTGAGTCAGTATTAATTCATTCTTTAGTTGACCAGAATATTTTCCTAATATTGCTTTCTATTGCTGTAGCACAGAGAATAACAAAAGTTTTTAATTGGATGTTTTTGAGATATCATTCTCCTCCCATCTTTGTACTGGTTCTAGCTTCCTTATTCTATATGTTGATTATATTCACTATTATTTTAGATTGTCATGAAATATTAGAGTTGAAAAGTATGTTGGAAATAAAGTTTAACTTCTTTATTTTGTAAATGAGGCTACTCAGACCCAAAGATTTTAAGTGATTTCTCAAGTATACCCTTGCAGAGATTAGCAGAGGCAACATCAGAATTCAGGTTCACTTGTTCTCAATGTGTTTTCTCCTCCATTTAACTTTCACTTACCAATAATGAGCTTATTCTAGTGTCCATCCTATTTTCTTATTAACCCTGCCTCTGCTAGGGGAGAGTCTGAGAGAGGTGAAATCTCCTATCCATGTCTGATTGTTTAGGTGGCCATGTTAAATTGCCTTGAATTTTAAGTATTAAAAGGAAATGTGCATACATTTTTGTCTTTTATTTCTGCTTTTAAACCAAGATTTGACCTCTCTTGCCTGTCAAGCAAAGAGAAAGAACAAAGCAGTTGAATAGGGCATGAAGGAAAGCATAATTTAAGTTAATTTTTCCAAACTTCAACTAATTGTATGTAAGACGTTACTTCAAATATTATATAGAAATCAAGGAACTACCATTGCTAGGAATGAGATCATGAACCTTAACTTTTTTTGCCACTCATTTATTTTCATAATTTCTTGAATAAAAGTAAAGATAACTAAAGGGAGGTTTGTCTATCCTGGGTATTTTTTTTTTTGCATTTTATTTACATAAACCCCACAATTAACGGTGACACTGGTTCTTTCCTTCATTGAACACACCCACTTGTTCACAAGAGGGAGAGGCATAAACTAAAAATAGTTTTCCCAGTGTTGTACTGCTTAGCCTTGTATTTATGCAATGGTACTTGTAATATGAATTTTAATATTTCAGTAAGATATATTTCTATGCCATTAAAAGCTAGATTGTTTTATTTGCAATAAAATCATTCAGGAGGGAAAATGTATTTTCTGAAACCAGGAAATGAAGCTTGTACATGATTAAAGTCACAGAATGGTGATAATTCACATTGTATGTGCTTGTGCACACACAAGCGCATTACTCAAGCTGAGATACGAAAGGAACTACATGTCACAGGGTTCTTTTAATGAATCTAACTTTTTTCTTCTTCCAACATACTCTACATTTGCCAAAGATGCAGTGTTTTTCCCCGATGTACACTCAACAATCTAAACAAATATTCTTGGCTGTAATTTCAAAGATGTTCACATCTTTTTTTCTAAGACTTATTATAAGTAATTGGTATATATCCTCAACAGTTAAATTCTCCTAATATTTTTTACCAATTGGGAAGAATTCCATTCTGAGTTAGTGGATAAAAAGCATGTATGGCCTTTGCATATATAAATCCTACCTGCTATCTGATCCCCCTAAGTAATGTGAAAAGCCAGAAGGGTCTATTGTCAAGGTGTGCTTCCATATGAGTACTTCCCTCTGATAACTAGGGTAGACATATAAATCTAGTTCCTAGCTTATTAGCAGAGATAGAATTAGAGTTCTGATTCTCACCATAACTGAGCCATCTGTATACTGCTTCCTTGGCTTCAGCTGTGGTTCTAGTTTCATTCTCTGGACTTTCCTCTTCAGCAGCCTGATGCTACCAAATAACCTATTTGCCCTTCAGAAAGATTTCCTTGTTGTGATACAGCATTTGGTTTAGTACATTCCTTCCTTAAATCCTTCAGTTGTGACTTGGCTAAGTACCAAAACATATACTAGCAAAGTTAATCCTGTAAAATAAATCCTTCCAAACCAACTTTTAATGAAAATATGTTTCAAATTAATGCATCTTTTATACAAATGACTATAACTGTTGCTCTAGTTTTTATCAGATTAAGTGTTCTTCCTGTAGACTTGCTAGAAGCATTCATTTGCCTTGTGATGTTTTCTTCAATTTTTCACTTGACTACAGAATATTCAAGACTTTCCATAAACTAGACCCAACCTGCCTTTCTAGCTTTATCTCCCTCCATGACCCATATAACGGACTTTATTTATGCATTACTCTACTTTAAACAAACTTCTAACTCAAGATTCATAAGAGAGACTGCATTGTTTGCTGTCTATATGTCTCTGTGACGTTCTCGAAAATAAGTAAAAAACCAAAACCACTGACTCTACATGCTACATCAGGTGCTTTACTAAGCAGTGGTGATACAAAGAGATATGAAACATGAACTCTTTCCCTAAAAGGCAAATTAGAATCTAGTTGGAAAACTGAGCTTATCTGCAATGTGACAATAATACAAAATGATAGCATATGTTAAATGCCAAAGGATAGAATTCAATTTAACATTTATTAAGCACCTTTTGTGTGTAACGCATGAGGAAGATGAGCTTATCAGAAATGTCAGCATTGAGTTCAAGCCCTACATCTGTTATCTACTGGCTATGTGATTGTGGACTTGTAAGTGTCTGCTTTAACCTCATAATGTCCCAAGAAACTCTCTGAGACTATAAGTTGTTTCACAGCTGCTGATACACATTGTTAGAAGAAGCTTTCTCACCCCAAATTGCCTTATTCACTCAGGTCTACTGTTTCCCAAATCCCAAATAGACATTTGGTGTGATACATCCTGCACACTTTGCATTCAAAGGATTAAAATGTCAGCACCTTGACATGTAGAATTCCTAAAAGCCAGAAATGTAGGTTGAACATAAATTATAAGAGGACCTTGAATGTCAGGATCAGTAATTTATATTTTCTGTTGTGGGTAATGAGAAACCATCTGAGTAGAGGAAAGAGCTATAGCAACTGTAGAAGTATAGAGAAAAAGAAAGAAGAAAAAGCAATAGCATCATTAGAGTTCCAAAGGAAAGCAAAACGTTTATACAAGTGTAGAGAGAGGTGAAGGGAAAACATTCTGGAAAGAGAAAATATAGATGAAAGGTAAGAAGACATGATCAGCTTGAAGGATCAATAAGAAGAGAATCTTTCCTTAAGCTAATAGTCCAAGATGAGCTAAGGCTCATTATAGTGAAGTGAACGTAGGTAGTGGACAGATTATAAACAAAGAGAACCTCTATGTCAAGGCCCAGCTTCAATCTCCTCTCTCCTTTTAGTATAACAACGAAAAAAGTGAAAAAAAAAACATCCCCCCCAAAATAAAAAGAATTCTGGTATATACCTTCAGCTCATTAGTGAGGAAACTCAGTTCCTTTCTCTTCTTTCACCTGCATGCATAGCAGTGCATAAGGAAAAGTGATGCTCAGAAAGATCAGCTTCCCCAATGAGCAAAGAAAGTATAAGTGATGTTTAGCCAAGAAGACTTAAAAAAGAAAAAAAAAATAAAGTGGAAATGAAACATTTTGTTAATGTTTGAAACAAAAAAGGGTAACAAACAAGAAAATTTTCTCCTTGAACTTTTGTTTATCAGAAAATTTAATTAACCAGACAAGCCCACTCACAAAGTATTGCTTGAATTACAGTTTGACTGTATTGGATTTACCCATCACAAGTAGATGGATGTTTAAGGTTCTGGACAATAATGCTTTCCTTTTCTTTCTCCTTTGCCTCCACTTAATTCCATTTAACTATCTTATATACAGTCTGAAATGAGGCTGGGGATTTTCTTTATTCCTTTCTAAAACACAGGAATAGATCAAGAATGATTTTCAACATCTGTGTCATCTTTAACAAAGCCATCTTAAGTGTTAATAGCATTGCTCTCACTGGGTTTCTTCTTTTCCTCTCTTCATTACATTTTCTCTTCTGTAATTTGTATAAACCTCCTATCTTGTGGGGCTGAAAAACAAGTTATCAACTTGGATCTGTTTAATCTCCCTAATGCAATATCATGTGCCAAATACAAAATAGAGGTTAAGACCCTCTGAAAGTACTTCAAAGAGGGATGTTTCAAAATCATAAAAACTCATAATGTGTTCTCCATAGGTATTTAAATTAAGTATTAATAAAGTATTTTTATGTATCCATCATTAGATGATAATTTCTACACAAAACTTTCCTCAAACTAATCAGCTCTTCCATTTACCAATGTGCAGGTCATCCTGGGCTTATCAAAAATCTTCCAGTTGAAACATACTTTGTAGATAATTTACAAGTGTCTTATTTTAGAGATAAGGATATTCATGTCCAGAGAAGTAAAGTGATTTGTCCAAGATCATACAGGTAGTAAATTGGAGAGACAAAATTTGAATTCATGTTCTTTGACTCTAAATTCAGTGTTCCTTCCAATGCAATATGCCATTATTCCAGTTTCTTCCATGATTTAGTTATCTGGATAAATGCTTTTCTCTTCATTTTGTCTCCTTCCTTAATTTTGGGGAACTCAATAATTTACGTGGAAGAGCATTGACTTCCATCCACATAGTTCTTTGACTTGCATTACCAAACAGCTTTTTTCTCCACCTCCTATCAAATACAAATTGGTAGTGTGACACTTTAAACCACATGAACCAGACAAAGAAGTACACTCCTTCCAGTATCTCAAATGGTGAAATTTCACTCTCATCAGTCTTCTATTTCCCCCATTTTCTAAGTCCCATAAAATTGAATTTTCACTTACATCAGGACCTCAGATCCTTTAAACTCTCTATATTGTCCCAGACCATACTCTCCACTTTTCTTTCATTGTTTCTATAAACAACATTCACCCTCTGCTCTTCTTGGACAAGTTACTAACCGTTGCCCTATATTTTATTATTTCATCTCCTGCCATATTTGTCATTTGCCTTACTGCTACTTGGAAATCTAGTTATGCTGATTTTTAAAAAAATCTCATTCTTCACAGTACATAATTAACTCCCCTACCCATAATCCCTTATCCACTCACACCCCCAACAAAGCTCCATTAAGATTACTTCACTAAACTTAAAATCATTCTGTAGAAATTCCATCAATTTAACTCTTTTGAGCTCCTTCAGGGCAGAAATTGTCTTTTGCCTCCTTTTTTGTATCCTCAGAATTTAGCATCATGCCTAATACATGTAATAAGCAGGTGTTTAATAAATATGTGTGGAATGACTACTTTACTCATGAGCTCTACTGACTATTATCACCTGATTTATCTTAGACCAAGGTAAATCTAAACTCTCTATAAAGTTAGTTTCTTTTCTATTATTCTTGGTCTAACATCTCGTGCCTCTTCTAGGACATGGATATGTCAAGTATTCTTTTTTCATTTATTTTTAATGTCTTTTCACTCCATATCATCTATCTACAAACATTCTTCCAAGTCTTAAAAAAATTATGTTCCTTTTCCATCTACTTCACTGAACTACTATCCAATCTCCCTCTTTTCTTTAACCACAAAATTTCTTCAAAAATATTTACACTCAATCTATCAATTCCTCATAAAGCACTCTCACCTTAACCTTTTATACTTTAGAGAAATTATTTTATATTAAATATTTTATTTTCAGTTTCCAGCACTCACTTCCATAAGTTTTAAATTTTTCCCTCCTCCCTTCCCAAGATAGGATGTAATACAATATGTGCTCCACACATACATTCATACATTTCTACTAAACACATTTGATATTAGTCATGTTGCACAGAAGAAATATAATGAATAGGAGAAACCATGAGAAAGAAAACAAAATAAGAGAGAAAAGAGTTTGCTTCAGTCTGATTCCAGCTCCATAGTTCTGTCTCTGGATGTGGATGGCATTTTCTATCATTGGAACAGATTTAGGTCTTTGCATTACTGAGAAGGGCTAAATATATCAAAAACCAGTCCTTGTACACAGTGGCTGTTACTGTGTACAGTGTTCTCCTAGTTCTCCTCACTTCGCTCAGTATCAGTTTATATAAGTCTTTCTAGGTTTTCCTGAAGTCTGCCTGCTCATCATTTCTTATAATACAATAGTATTCCATTATATTCGTATACCACAACTTCTTCAACCATTCCCCAATTGGTGGGCATCCCTCAATTTCCAGTTTTCAGCCACCACAGAAAAGCTGCTATAAATATTTTTGTACGTGTGGGTCCCTTTCCCCATTTTATGATCTCTTTGGGGTACAGTCCAAGAAGTTATATTGCTGGGTCAAGTGGTATGCGCATTTTTATAGCCTCTTAGGCATAATTCCAAATTGCTCTCCAGAATGGTTGGAGCAGCTCACAACTCCACCAACAATGCCTTAGTGTTCTAACTTTCCCACTTCTCCAACATTTATCACTTTTCTGCTTAATCCTGTTAGCCAATCTGATAGTTGTGATGTGGAACATCAGAGTTGTTTTGATTTGCATCTCTGTGATCAATGGTTATAGTTTAATTTCTATACTACTGAAACAATTCTCTTGTGGAACAAGATTGTGGGGAGGAGGTAGCAACTCAGATGAAATCTTTCAACATTCCCCTTCAACCTATTTTAAATTCATGCCTCAAACTGATTCTGGGGTGGTAGAGTCAATAAAAAGTTAAGAGTGAGATAATTTTCCAGTTCAAGACACCTATAGCAATGTCAGAAGCAGGGCCTTAGAAACAGTATTCTCAGCCCATAGATGAACAGAATTCTCAGCCCATAGATGATAAGGGGGGGTCAGAACACTGGTCCAAAAGAGATTATGGGAAATAATTTGTTGGCACTAGCTACACATGCCTTTGACTTGCCCAAATGCAGTTCTGAATCATAGAGTCAAGATAAATAGGAGTACTAGCACTTGTGGCCCAAGGGAAGCAGGGACTCTGGCCACAGTTCCAGGATGGAGAATAGTTCTCATGGTCACTGGCAATGGAGGAGGAAAACTGGTCTCAGTTCCAAGGAGGAAAGGATCATTGGCACTTGTGGCTACAGGAGAGCAAAGACCTGGTCACAGTTCCAGAGAAAAGAGGAGCACAAGTACTTTGGACTGCAGGGGAACAAGTGCCCTTCCTGGGTAAAGACCAAAACACAGGCTGGAACAGTGACCACCCCTCTCCACCTTAAAAGCAAGAAAATCTTACAGATTCCCAGAACTTGCTCTGAAGACAGTAAGACAAAAAAAAGCTTGAGGTTTGAGATAATGCCCCCTTTGTTCCAGTAGCAGAGTCAACTTTAACATGAAACTAAAAGATAATAAATTGGGTGGAAAAATAAGCAAGTAACAAAAAATAACCTGACCATAAAAATCTACACGATTGAGCCTCACTCTTATTGAACTTTGCTCAAGGAGGTAATAAAATAAACGCACGTGAGTTTATAAATCCATTTTACCCAACAAGGAAGCTGGAGGGGAAGGTTGCTGATGGAAGGTGGGAGGTGGGGGGAGGAGGTAGTGAATTAAAGGATACAGTGGTCTAAAGTAAAAGATACTTGAAAAAAAGAGAGTAAGAATAGAAAGATAAACAGGGAGGAAAATAAGATGGAAGGAAATACACAGTAATCTAAATTGTGAATGTGAAGGGGATGAACTCATGCATAAAATGATAGCAGATAACAAAATAAATTAAAAACCAGATTCTAACACATTTGAAACAGAGAGACACATAGAGAATAGAATTAAGGGTCCAGAGCAGAACCAATCATGCTTAAGCTGAGATTAAAAAATAAAAATAAAAGAAGGGGTAGCAATCATGAGATCAGACAAAGCAAAAAAAAAAAACAAAAACAAAACGAAAAAAAGGCAAATGAAATAAGAAAACTACTTAAACAATGCTAAAAGGTACCATAGACAATGAAGTTATGTCAGGGTTAAATAGATATGCACCAAAATGGCATAGTATTCAAATCTTAAAGGAAAAGTTAAGTGAATTATAGAAAGAAATAAAAATAATGTTCTAGCAGGGCGTATCAACTTCCCTTTCTCAAAACTAGATAAATTTAAACACTAAATAAATAAGAAAGTAAGTTAAGGAGATACATAGAATTTTAGAAAAGTTAAGATATGATGGACCTATGGAGAAAACTGAATGGGAATAGAAAGGAATATGCCTTTTTCTCAGCTATATATAGAATCTTCACAAAAAAAAAACAAAAAACAAAACAGACCATGCATTAGGGTAAAAAAAGATTACAACCAGAAGCATAAATAGTAGATTATACTTTTCAGAACATAATGTAATAAAATTACATTTAATAAAGAGCTGTAAAAAGAGAGATTAAAAATTAATTTAAAACTATGGAATTTAATTCTAAAAAAAGTCAAAATGAGTCATACAAAATAAAAATTCATTAAAGAGAATGACAGCAATAAGACAATATACAAAATTTTATGGGATGTAGTTAAAGTTGTACTTTGGATAAAATGTATATCTATGAACACAAAACAGTAAAAAAGAAAAAGAGAAAAATCAGTTACTTGGGCATTCAGTTAAAAAGAAAGTTTCAGGATATGAAATTAACTCACAATGTAACATAAATGAGAACTCTACCTCAATTAGTTTATTCATGTAGTACTGATCAAACAAATAAAAATTATGCTGTCAAAAAAATTTCATAGGAAAGATAATAAGTCAACAATATCAAGGTAATCAATTTTGAAAATGTGAATGAAGGTGACCCAGTCATACCAGATCTCAAACTGTATTATAAAATAGTAATCATCAATAAATAGATTGGCCAATCAATGGAAGAGATTGAAGTACACAATATACAGTACTAAAAATCCATAGTAATTCAATATTTGATAAACCCAAAGATTCAAGCTTTTGGAACAAAACTATTTGGCAACACTACCAGGAAACTGGAAAGTACCTCAACTAAAACTATATACAAAACTTGATCTCAGATTGTATGCCAAGATAAAGTCAAAATGGGTACGTGATTTAGACATAAAGGTTGATATAAAAGTGAAATTAAGGAAGCATGGAAAACATTATCTGGCAGATCTATGCATAAGGGAAGAATTTATGACTAAACTAGAGATAATAAATGCAAATTGGATGATTTTTATTACATTAAATTTTTGCACAAGCAAAACTAATGCAGCTAAAATTAGAAGGAAAACTAAAATTTGGGAGGGTAAATTTGCAATATATTTCTCTGATAAAAGTCCCATTTCACCATATTCAATCGACTTGTTTCATTCTTACTACTCCTTGACCTATTTGCATTATTTGAAGACTGTAGGTCAGATCCTTTTTCTGTACATACTCCTGCCACTTTTAGCACCTGTGATGTCAAGTTCCCTTAAATTTACTTTATGTTTTCAACTATTCTTGCTTTCTCTGATTTCACTATTTTTATTAGTGTTGTCCCTATTTATGTAGTCTCCTGAAGTAAAAACATTAGTATTGCTTTGTTACTTTCCTCTACCTCTCAAATCTTGATTTAAAAATTATGAAGACTAGGAGAAATGCTGCATGACTGTACACAGACATTCAAATTGGATTCTAATCCTCTTCCTGATAACCTTAAGCACAAGTTAACCAGTGCTCTATTCTTCACCTTTCTGTCTTCCCTTTGTACCTCAACAAGCTTATTCACTCCCACGGTTTTAATTGCCATATTTATGCATCTAAATCTCAAATCTGTATCTCCAGGATAGACTTCTCTCCTAAGTTCCATCTTTAACTGCCTATAGAATGTCTACCATTATATTCTTATGGCATTTAAAACTCAGCATAAGCCAAATATTATTGTCTCCCCTTTTCTCACTTGAAAAACAAACCTACTTCTGTCAATAGCACCATAGATCCCCAGGTTTCTCATCATCCAAACATTAGAAATTTTCTGTGCTCTCTTCTCCCTTATTTCTTACATAATGATGTTCAAAATTATGGAGAATAAGAAGATACTGCAGGACTGAAGCAAGACAAATGTGTTTCAAAAAAAAGTGCACAGGGGTGGTTTGGAGGTGGGAAGAACTAGGATTTTAAGACCTAAAGACTGGACCTTAACTTTGATTTCTGTCAAAATTCTAAAATAATCCAATAGAAAGATAGCTTGTAAACACTGAAAAACAGAATCAGTAATCTCTTAGAGTAAACCTACATTAATCAGGAAGAGAAAACTTTTGACTGGCTTTGTCTATTTTTTAAAAGATTATTGCCCTGATATGTATTTGAATAAAAGTCTGTCATGTTATACTTACAGAAAAGTTTGGGGGGATGTAAGTTAGCTGATAGTACAGTTATGTGGATTTAGAAGTCATTAAGTGATAAGGCCAAAAAAGTAAGGATAAATAAAATAATATGCTAAAGGGAAGTTACTAGTGGTCCACCCCAGGGACCTGTCATTAGCCCTTTGTTGTTGAACATTTAAAGAAAATATCAAATTTGACTTTGTGGAAATGAGAGGTCCACAACAATGGACATTGCACAAATTTTCAGATTTTTTCAATATATCAATAAGTTTTACTGCTTTTCTTTCTGTTTTCTATGGGAGGGGAAAGGGAAAGAATAGAAACATTTTGACTGTGAAAAAAGATAGCAACAAAAATGTATTTAAAAATCAAACTTGGATCAAGTTATATATGCTTTACAAAATGCCAAGAGATATAGCTAATACACATCAGGTTTTCATATAAAAAAGGATATTAGTAACCATAATGTAAAAGTGTATTGTTTGTACTTGAACTTTAATACTTCTACTGATTTCTTCCTTTTATGTATTTGGAAACTCTATGAAGTAATGTAAACCACAACCTATCCTTGTGTTCTCAACTTGTTTAATTTTTACCTATGTATTTTGATAAATTCTTCATACACTCCCTGGAAACCTTCTAGATCTTTCAATATTTCAGGAAAATTGTATGTAACCTCAAGGAAAATGGGAAAATGCATGCATAGTAAATGCAAATGTAGGTTAGAAAATATCAACACCTTGCGAACAAGATAAAACAAAAATCTTTTGTTAACAAAGTTCAAAAGATATCTTTAAGGATATGTAATATCCTTGGCTAAGGCATGGGTTGTGGAGTCAGAATGGGAGAAAAAACAGAAGGAAAGCCATGTGATTGTCATGACCCATATGGCTTTGGAGGAGAAAGTGAAGCTTATGACTTTGCACACTTCCTCACTTAAATCCAATTCACTAGCATGTCATGGTATCACCCACCTGATGTCATGGTCCTCTTTGAGAATGATAGTTAAACAGCAGCAGCAAGCAAACAAATTGCAAAGGATCACTAGTGTGTGTCAAGCAACCCTGGCTTCAGAAGTTCTCCTGATTAGCCACCTGTTCTGCTGCTCTGTTGTCCGGTTCCCTTGGGAAACAGGGAAACCCTAACATATTTAATTGGTTAGTACAGTCATTACAGAGCCAAGGTTCACAAAGTCCAACTCACAATCATCTGTACCCAATTGCTTCTCAGCATAGCATTACTCGGACAGTAATCTCAGGATCTGTAGGTATATAGATATTCTTTATTGCTTTTCAATTTTCTACAATGCATTGTCCATAATACTGGAAAACACCTTTAGAGCCCATTTTTATTCCCTCCCTTATGCCACTTTGTATTATTAATCAGAGATTCATTAAATAAAATATTCTCTTTGGCTACATATATCAAAGAAATCTTAAAAGATCTTAATATAGCACCTTGTTAGAGGATAACCCATTAGGCTGCATTTTTATCTGTGCATTGTTTGTTGTCAAATAATAGTAGGCATTTGATAACTTTGTGTTCTCTACAACTGTGTGTGAAGGTCTCATGTGCTGTAGAAAATCACATCTGTTAGCAAAAACTTATCAATTCTCGTATTTTCCTCAAGGATACAACAAATATTCTCATTAAAATTTAAACAGATAATAAAATAGGAATATGAGTCAAAAGCTGTTATTATATTCTTGATGGACTCTGGGGGAGGTAATAATAAAATATGTGATCTTTTCCATTCTCTTAGAATGTTTACTTCATTGTAATAACTTGAAAAGTAGTTTGTAAGGGCTCTTATAATTATGGTTCCAATGGAAACTTATTCTCTATATCTCCATCAGTTTATATTATACTTCTAGATAATGTCAAGTGACATTTCCATTTTCTTTACATAACATGTTTTGTAAACATGACAGATTGTAGAAGTTGTGGTTCCACTGTCTTTGATGATAAGAATAGGTCACTATGGAAATCCTGGCAAATATGGTTGCTCTTCACATTTTTTGGTTATCTTCCTGGTTCTGCTTATGAATGCTATTGTAATGTCTGGTTTAGTTGAACTTCATGTCAAATTTGGCATAGATGTTGCTTCTCTATAGTTTTTTATAGTTCAGGGAGGACTAGTACCTCCGGTGAGAGAGCTTGCCAAGTACTTTTCAGGGATACTCATCTATTTTTGGTCTCCACCTTTTACCCAGCTTACCTGTAACTCCAAGAAGCTGTAGCATGCACAGAGTGATATTCTGGTAAAATCATGTTTGCAGACTGGTAAGCTAGGTTGAGCTTAAATAAAGATCTTCAAACCCATCAGTGAGGTAGAGGGATATCTACCCCCAAATGTGAAGATTTCCATAGAAGAATGGGTAGATGAGAACAATTTCTTACAGTGACCGTGAACTTGACTAAAGCATGTGTTGTGGAGCACTTAAGAGTTTGGTCAGATATTGAAAACACTAAGGTCATCCATTGCATCCTAGGTCATTTCCAGTCATTCAGACTTTTGTTTTGTCACTGGACTTTGATAACTCTGGAGGAGTGAGGCTAATGACTATGCAAATATGCTTCATTAAATCCAATTCGCACATTAGTTAAGGCATCACCCCATGATTTCACTGGTCCTCTTCAAAAAATGAAAGATGAACATTATTTTTTTTGACACATAATGGTGTCATAATTTGACACATAATATGGTGATGTTGTTCATAATCTGCAATCCTCTTTAAATATTTACAAAGGATCTTGTACTTAAAAAGGTGTTGTCTTGGGAGACTTCTTATTTGCCCAAGGAATCCAGTATTTAGCAAATTAATGCAGTTACTTAACTCTTGGCTTCATCACATTGTGAGCTACAGATCAGTTCAACTTTTCTAAGTGATGATTCAGAGTCTTTAAATTTAGTCTTTCCCCATTTTTCAGAATCAACAGTATATTTTAAATGGCTAGACTGGAGCTGCTATTTTTCTATGTAGTGTCTCCTTTAAATTTTCTTCAGACATCTTGGTTTTGATCTTTGCTTTAGGGTGAAATTGGTTAAGGTTTTAATGTAAAGTCCTTAGTTGAATACAGAAAAAAATATACAAGTAGGAGATGAGGAATGCATATATAGTTAAACTCCTATTGTGTCGGAAAGATTTCTGGTGGGTTGAGTCAACTCCCAGCTTGATATAAATATACACTCTGATGGGGAAATGAACAACAAGACAAGTTAAATGGATCTTTGGCTTCTTTAACAAAGGCAGTTAAATCAGAGAGGAATTATTATGATTGCCCTTTTTCGTGGTACAACCACATCTGGACTACCATGTTAATTGATGGGGACTACATTTATTTTTGGATATGACCACATAGTTTTCAAAAGAAGCTATATAAATTATGAAGAACTATGTGAAATGTAAATCAAAGAAATTCTTATGGTTTTTATTTCTTATCCACTTTATTGGATATGATGATAACAGATGAAAATAGTCACTTTCAGAGAGGCTATAGGAAGAAGAAACACCCATACATTTCTAGTAGAACAGGAAATTGGTCAGAATGTTTTGCAGAACAATGTGAAATCAAGTATAAACTGTGAGTACCCTGATCCAGTTATCTCCCTAAAGGGTATGCATTTGGAGGAGCTCAAAGACAGAACGGGAAAGGCTCTGTGTTCTATTTTGATAACATAATATATCTCATCTCTTCACATCATATTAAATCAATCATATCATATTATGTCATATCATTTCATGTGATATCACCAGGAGAGACAGAGGAGTAGGGAAAATATACAGTTGAGATATTGAGATTGTTACAACATCCAGAAGAGTATTTTTTAAACTAGATTAGAAGAGAAATCTAGAATCCATAAGTAGAGTTGTAAAAAGACGGTTTTTAGTTTCATATAAGGTAAATTTCTTAACAATTAGAGCTACTCAATGTGGAATGAGCTCCTTCAGGAATCATTTCCCCTGTACCTGAGGACAATATAAATTGAATATTTAACTAAAGTCTAGGAAGCAATTTGCTAATAATGTTGTATAAGTATGGGTTAGATAAGTTATCCACTAATATTCTTTTTAATTTGATATTCTGATCACTCCATCAAGTCATCAGCTAGAGTAGACCATATTTAGTTTTTCTCATAATCTGCCAAGTATATTGCAAAGGCAATATTCACAGCCCTGGTGGTGACTGAATATGCCAACACAGTTCTCAATCATAAAATATAAAAGACTCTCCATATAGAAGGGAGAAGAAAAACTTTTATTTAGACACCAAAAAGCCAAATCCCAGAACCAGAAAGCAAAATCCCTCATGGGGACCAAAAAGTTAGTAAAGATGATCATCTCAGGGAGCAAAGGCATTCCCAGACCACCACCACCCCACCCCAGCCAGGGCCTTCTCACCAGCAAACACTCAGGAGCCTGAGCCTAGCCACTTGAGCCTGCCTACCTGCATCCTCTCCCCTCTGCCCCAACCATGCTTACTCCCTTCCAACTGGTTCTGCTCTACTCTTCCTGTTCCACCTGTTCAGCAAGCTCCTCCCTCCACATGTGCCTTAGGCTAGCAGGTGATTTAATGGGCCTATTAATGAACAGGAAAGATTTTACAATTCAAATTACCACTGCACCAAGTCAGTGACCTAGCCACATTTCTGTCTGTCTGTCTCTCCCTCTCGCCCTCTCTCCCTCCCTCTCTCTCTCTCTCTCTCTCTCTCTCTCTCTCTCTCTCTCTCTCTCTCTCTCTCTCTCTCTCTCTCTCTCTCTCTTCTATAATATTAACCACTCTGACCCTCATTGCTTAGAAGGCCAGATAGGTTAGAGTCCACCTATCCTCCAGGATTCTCATTAAGTAGGTGGTGGGGAGGGTGTACATAGGTTTTCTGCAAATGTCTCCAGCCTACACAGATGGTATCCCCTAATTCCATTTATTCACTAACAGGTGGATTAACTTTTCCAAAAAATATTTATTTGAAAATGTCTAATCACAAATATTCAAACATTCCTCCAATATGTGGGATTTAATGTTCCTCCCCCTTATACTACCAGTCCCTAGAGAGCAGATTAAATTCACAATTTAGCTCAGTCCATTTAGAGCACACTCCCAATTATAAGGTCAAAACCCTTTCTCTAGCTCATGTCCCAGACATCTTTGCTTCTTTACTATCTGTCTTCACTATCCATCCTAGCACCCCAGTTCCAACATCACTATGGTTTAATTCTGGGGTCTGGTAGGGATCACTGTCAGCATCTGAAACAAAGAAGTACAAATGACACAGCAAAGAAACAAGCAGTTTTTGAGCCAAGTAAGAAGAGAGAGGAAGCCTCTGCCCTCTCACCATGATGGTGCCCATACTATGGAAGAGCTGTGTGCTTCACTCTTTTGACACACCTCTTGACTGGCAAGAGCTTGGTGACTACCTTAGTCTCACTATCAGCCTTTGTAGCTATCCAACCAATTAAAGGCTACTCTCACTTATTTGGTAGGGAACTCAGAGTTTCTTCACCTTACTAGATTTGGACATGGCCAGACTCTAAGTATAGGCAAGTTCCGGGTTTTTTTTTTTTTTTTTTTTTAATTTTCTTACTTTGATATAACTTCTGTGCTCAAGACCACATAGGGTTCATGATTTTATAGCATATAATATTGCAACTCCTTGCAAGTGGTATTGATCCTCTTTGTGGGAATCCTAAGTGCCTTTTATGATTAAAACTATTTCAAATTCAAATGTCACTTTTGGTGCTATAACTTCCATTTTTATAGCACTTCAGTGTTTGCAAAACACTTTCTTTACCATTAACTTGTGAGGTAAATTGTGTAAGCTATCATTGTATCTCCATTTTAGCAATGAAGAAACATGGGGCTAGGAAAAGTTAGGTGAATTGTCCAAGGTAACATAAGGAGGAGGTAAATAAGCCAGAACATAAACACTGTCCTCTGATTCCAATTTAGAATTTCTTTCACTTTACTATATTTAAATTGGAAATGAGCTAAAAATATCTCTGACAATGGATTTTGTTAGGACTTCTGGGAGCTAAGAGGGTGGAGTAAGCAGTAAATCACTGCAACTCTTCCATATTCACCTCCAAACAACAATTTAAAAAATATCTCCAAACAAATTCTGGACCAACAGAACAAGCAAAAACATGGAGTGAAGTAATCTTTTAGCGCAAGAAACTTGGAAGATCAGCAAGAGATCTATCTCACTTCAGTAAAAGAGGAGCACATTCCAGGACAGAAAGCATCCCAGCAAACCAACAGCAATCCTCACCTCAGCAAACCAGCAGAAGGTCCTGAACCCCAGTGTGGTGGAATAGCAAACACAAATACCAGAATCCCCCATGTGACTTAGTATAGCCAGAGGGACCAGCAGACTCCAAGAACCACCACATGCTTCAGCACAGTCTTGGGGAAACAGGCATCTTCTAGTAGCTAGAACTCTTCATCCTTCAGCAAAGTCCTCATGATCACTAAGGCCTTAGTTGCCGGACACCACCGCCAAAACCCCCAGCTCAGAACCAGGTAAGCTGCCATACCCCTAAAATCTCCCTCAGCACCAGTCACTCCCCATTCTATCCTCTCAGCACAGCACCAGACATGAGGATCCAGGGCAACATCAGTATAGCAAAAGGTAAATAGCCAGGATCTGCAGCCACTGACAAAAGAAGCTTAAGACAATGTCCCTTCCACCTTAGATACAGAGTTCAAATTTAAAAAAAAAGGAAAAAGGCCTCCAACAATGAGCAAAAAACCCCAACAAAATCTGACCTTAGAAAGTTATTATGGTGACAGAGAAGACCAAGACACAAACTCGGGATAGGAAAATAATATCAAAATACGTATGGGCAAGATTCCAAAGGAAAATGAGAAGTGGTATCAGATCCAAAAAGAACTCATGAAAGAGTTCAAAAAGAAGCTTAAAAATCATATAAGTAGCAGTAGAAAAAATGGTTAAAGAAATGAGAATGATGTAAGAGAATTATGATAAAAGAGTCAAGAGGTTGGAAAACTGCTTAAAAAGTAGAGTTGGTCAAAATTGAAAAGTAGATACAAAAATCCACTGAAGGAAAAAACTCCTCAAAAAGTAAAATTGGATCAGTGAAGATGAAATTAAAACAATAATTCCAAATTATTTTACCCAACTGTAATCAAATATAACAGACAATCTTAGTGAAATGGATGAATTTGTGAAAATGACAAAAAAAACTAAGGGATGAGGAGAAATTCAATTGCGTACAGAAGAAAGAGAGAGGTAGAATAGGATAAATTATTTCACATGAAGAGGTATGAAAGAGCAAATAAAGTGGATGGGAAAATGGGAGAGTGAGTGATGAGCATCACTTGAACCTTACTCTCATCAGTACTGACTCAAACAGGGAATATATACACTATGAGCTGAATATATAAATCTATACTACCTGGCAGGGAAGTAGGAGGGGAGGAGATTTGAGTAAAGGGTGAGGGTATGAATGAAAGTAGGGCACATCAGGAGAGGTGGTTGATAGAAGAAAAATACTAGTGAGGAGGGAAAGAGTGAAGGGAGAGAGAGGAGAAATAGGAGGAAGAATAGGATGGAGGGAAATACACAGGAAATAATCATAACTGTGAATATGAATGGGATGAACTCTATCATAAAATGGAAGCAAATAGAGGAGTGGATCAAAAACCAGACTCCTATTATTCATTGTTTACAAGAAAAACTCTTGAAGGAAAGAGACATTCACAGAGCAAAAGTAAGGGGCTGGAAGAAAATTTGTTAGCTTCTGCTTAAGCAAAAAAAAAAAAAAGGAAAATAAAATAAAAGACCAAGGGTAGCAATTTTGATCTCAGAAAAAGTAAAAGACCCCCAAATAGAACTAATTGAAAGAGATAAGGAAGGCAATAACATCTTGCTAAAAGATACCACAGACACTGAAGCAATATCAATACTAAGCATATATACATATGCATATATACATATGTATATATACAAATGTATATATATGTATACACACACACACACACACACACACACACACACATATATATATATATATACCCCAAATGGTATAGCATCAGATTTTTAAAGGACATGTTGAGTTATGGGAAGGAAGATATGGAAAAACCTATACTAGTGGGGGACCACAACTTTCTCCTTTCAGAACACGATAAATGAAAACAAAAAATTAAGAAGAAAAAACCTAAGGAGGCAAATAGAATATTGGAAAAGTTAGAAAAGACAGACCTTTGGTATTATTTAGACTTACAGGGTGATCCTGTAAACAAATTAGAAGAGCAAGGAGTAGTCTATCTGTTAGCTCTATAGGGAGGAGAAAAGTTCATGATCAAACAAGATAGAGAGCATGGAAAAAATGTAAAATAATTTAATTATTTTTAAATTTAAAAGCTTTTATACAAATAAATTTAATATAACCAGAATAATAAAGAAAACAAAAAGAAGGGAAACAATCCTTACAGCAAGTTTCTCTGATAAAGGCCTCATCACTCAAATATATATAGAACTAAGTCATTAAGTCAATAAGAATACAAGCCATCCCCCAATTGATAAACAATCAAAGGATATAAACAGGCAGTTTTCAGATGAAAAAAAAAATCAAAGCTATCTATAGGCATATGAAGAAATGTTCTAAATCACTTTTGATTAGAGAAATGCAAATTAAAACAACTCTGAGGTACCATATCACACCTATGAGATTGGCTAATATAACAAAAAAGGAAAATGATAAATGATGGAGATGTGGGAAAATTAGAACATAAATGCACTGTTTGTGGAGTTGAGAGCTGATCCAACCATTCGGGAAAACAATTTGGAACTATGCCCAAAGGACAACCAAACTCTGCATACCCTTTCATCCAACAATATCATTTTTAGGTCTCTATTTCAAAGAGAACATAAAAAAAGGGAAGAGGAACTGTATTTGCAAAAATATTAATGGCAACGCTTTTTGTGGTGGCAAAATATTGTAAAGTGAAGGGATACCCATCAGTTGGGAAATGGCTGAACAAGCTGTGAGATATGAATGTAATGGAATACTATTGTGTAATAAGAAATGATGAGTGGGAAGATTTCAGAGAAACCTGGAAAGAATTGTGCAAAGTGAACTGAGGAAAACCAGGAAAACATTGTACACAGTATCAGCAATGTAGTGGGATGATCAGCTATGAATGACTCAGCTCTTCTCAGCAGCACAGTGATCCAAGACAAGTACAAAGGTCTCACAAAGAAAAGCTCTATCCATGTCCATATAAAGAACTGGTGGACTTTGAAAGCAGATCAAAGCATAATTTTTCGCTTCCATTATTCTTATTTTTTTCCCTTTGGTCTGCTTCTTCTTTTACAATTTTAATAAATATGGAAATATTTTACATGGTAGCACACGTATAAAGTATATCAAATTGACTACCACTTTCAGAAGAGGAGAGGGGAGGGAGGGAGAAAAATTTGGAACTCAAAAATCTTGTAACACTGAATGCTAAAAATTTGCTTGACATGTAACTGGGGGAAAATAAAATAGTTCCAAAATTTAAAAAAAAAGATTTTTTTTCCTTTTTTCTTCTTTTACCAGTGGTAGAGGAGAAGAAGGGAGAGAAAATGACAACTGAAAATAAATTAAACTAAAAGAAGAGTAAAAAAATGCTAGAGATTGAGCCGGGTAAAGCACATCTAAAAATGAGGATCCTGATACCTATAGTCCTAATCTCACAGTTTCCGTGAGAAACTAATAAAATATATTTTCATACTAAATGTATTACATATGCATATATGAAAAATACACATATGTCATGTATGTGCACATATAGGTCACATTGATTATTTTAGATTTCTCTCTGATTCTTTTCTGTTACACCCACACCCACACCAATACTGATATGTAGGCAATTGTAATGTCTTGTTCTTTATACCTTCCCAATACCTTTTGCAAACATGATCTTCTTTCCCTGTAAATTGCCTTTATTCTAGGTCAGACTTTCATTTCTTCTCTCCTGAACATTTACAATTATTTCCTAATGAATTTCCCTGCTTCCCTTGTCTATCTCCAAATGTTTCTCCTACACATTGGTCAAACTGGTATTCCCAGGTACACCTTTACCTCCCTACTCAAGAAACTTCAGTTGTTCCCTATACTTCTAGGAAAAAATTACAAAGTCCTATTTGGTATTTTATTATTTACCTTCCTACATATTTTTTTTCAAACTAATGTAATATATCTCCTGTTCACACATTTAAGGCACACTGGATCATTTGCTGATCTTATTGTCACCCATGATGTAATGCTTTCTTTCCTCATTTCTTTTTCTTGCCTTTTAAAAACTCCCTTCAAGGATCTGCTCATGTGCCATGTCATATATGATTCCTTTCCTGATCTGCCAAGTTGTTGAGGCTCTTCCTGCCATCCTACTAAATTTACTTAGTACACATTTTACACATAAATATTGTCAGTAGTTTACTTCAATTAATTGTAAGTTTCCTAAGAGCATGTAATAATGTGTATTTTGTTTCTGCATTCCCAGGCCTAATTTGAAAATTGTAAATATTTGCTGATTTGAAATGCATTGAATTATTATCATGCTTTTTGCCTGTCCTCCATTCCAAATCTTGTTTATTTTATTAAATCAGATTCTGGTTATCATAAAGTTATAGTATCCAAATGCTCAAGATCTTGAGTTGCTGGATGAGGTGAAGTGAATTACGCTCTTAATTCCCTAAATGGGATCATATTTAAAATATTTACAATATTGTATTTACAATAGCTTCTCCCTTCTTCCATCAATGTTATGTGTATTTTTATAGCCATCTTAATGTATAGCTCCGATATCATCATTTCTCTGCTTAGCTCACCATGTTTTCAGTCCCTCATTTGAGTTCCAAAATACCATTCCTTCCTTCCTTAGTGCACTTTCTGACTGCAGTACTTAGGGTTCACCAAATTCAACTTATATTTTCTTACTCTCTGTTCATACTCTTTTTGCCTGGAAAGGAAATTCTTTCTCCCTAAGTCTATAATTGTTTAAACTTTTTTTAACCTTGAATATCAAGATCAGATGCTATCTTCTCCATGAAGCAATTCAATAATTTCTCATGTTCTATCTCTTAACACTTTGTACATTTCTTATGTAATTGCCATATTCTAATGTGCAAATAGTTATTTTTGTCCCTATTTTCTCTTACTACAATTAAAGTTCCTTCCTGGAGCACATGAATAATGTTATCCACATTTGTATACTGAGCACTCATTATAATTACTGCAAATAGTGGATATATGTTATATAGTTGCTGAACTAAATTGGGAAAATTGAATGAAACAAGTTGATCCCTGCCTCCCCTTTCAACAGTCTCTTCTAAGAGCCTGTTATGTCCTCTTACAAATGTCTTCCTTCCTCTACTACCTATTACTGTTATTCACTTAATCTTTAATAGAGTATTAACTGATAATGGTGAAAGAGATTATCCATTATATGGACATTTGCATTTTAATAGTGGTATGCATCTATAATGTTAAATTTTGTACCAATGCATATTAGTGAGGTCGGTATTTGGAAGCCATGAGGCAGGGGCGTCTTTTTCCCTAGGCTTAAAATTATGCTTTCAGTTTATAAGCTAGACCCTTTGACTAGTCACTATAAAAAAGAAGCTAAGACATTATATCCTCTGCTATTAAATTTTGAGTTTAAGTTGGGCATAACAACAACTTAAATAAATAATTAGAGATAAAACAAAATTCTGTAACTGCATGCTTGATCCAGATAAAATGTAACTGGAAATTGACTGGACACCTTCTAGGATGCTGAGCCTACCCTGAAGGTCTTTATTCTCATTAAGCTATAGTTAAAGACCCTTAGAGTTCTTTAATTATTCAAGTGTTTTGGAAGATAACAGGAATTCTATTTTGAATTCATGAAGCAAGCAGGAAAGAAAATGCTTCCTACGTGAAAGGTATGCTGCATGGATCTTGGGAAATTGGGATATTTGGTAATATTTTCATCTGTACTCTAGAATATATGAACCAGATGACTATATTCCACATTTCCTACTTATGCTACTTTTGTTTAAAGTAGAAACAAATTTAATAATTAAGGAGTGGTGCTTAAATTAAAGAGAATGCTAAGTTTAATAGAAAGTTGCTATTTTCTCGCTTGAAAAACAGTAAAAGACTGAAAGTGTTTATAATGTGAATTGTATAGATAAATGAAATAAAAAGATTATTACACAAAAATAAAATTTCTATTCTTATTTTCAAATATAATATGCATAATAGAAACTTGAGCTAACTGAATATTTCTAACATTTGATTTTCCTAACATGCTTGATTCCTCTAAGCATCTCAAACATATGTTGGATAGATGATAATGCTAATGAAATGAGAATCATAGATGATACCTCTTACATTGATTTTGTTCTAAAAAATACATGGTATCATGATATCTATAACTTCTTCAAGAATCAAACCATTCTATATAGAGATTTTTCTCAGAAAATTCTGAAATAAATGGCAATGTAGGCGTACAAGTCAATAATGATTGATGTTCTCTAAGTGAGGGCTTCTTAAACTTTTTCCACTTGTGACCCCAGGAAGTGTTTTAGTGTCCCCCTCACCCTTTTTTGGAGAGTATAGTATTAAAAACAAGTCTTTGTTCTATATCACTGGTATCTTTCAGATACCTTGTGATTCAATCCCTCCATGTTTGTATGACCTCCAACATGACCCCTTCTATGTACAGTTGATGTAATCTAGCTACTTTGGTCTTTCTGAGGAGGTAGGTATGTGGCTCTGGACCTGGATCTAGAAAGACCTGAATTCAAATTTGGCTTACCTGTGTGATTCTGGAGAAGTCGCTTAAATTCTATTTGTCTCAGTTTTTTGGACTGTAAAATGGATATAATAATAATACTTACCTGACAGGGTTGCAGGGAGAATCAAATGGATCTGTCCTCAGCACCCTTTGCCTTTCCCCTTTTCCTAGTGCTTTTTCTAACTCCTTTAATAGCACATTCAAAACGTTGATGTTAATTAGACTCTAAATGTAATGACTCTGATATTCTTGATAGTGAGAAGACTATACATATCTTTTCTATTTTCCTTTATTTGTTGATAAGGTTTCATCCTTAAATGCCCTCTGTTTGACTTTAGATCTTTCACCAAGCTTTAATTTGGTTTTTAGTTTCCAATGCTGCTCTGTATTTTAAGCCATTACTATTTAATGCTCATAATATTCTGCAATTCTTTATACCATGATGTTATAAACAAGTTTATGGATTAACCAGTGTTGCCTTATTTTTCCACTCTGTTCAGCAAATAATTCAAATTGTTTAAGGTAAATAAAACTAAAGCGGATTCTAGGATCTTTTCACCTCCTCATTATTTAAACTGCTTTACTTTAGCTAAACTTCCACATGAAATTATGGAAATTGGTTATGAAACCCTTTTCTCCATTCATAATCCAATTTTCAATACCGGTATCACATTTAAATAGTTCAGGTCAGTTATTTTAAATTTTAGTTGTGAACATTTTTTTCCATTTTTTTCTTTTAAGTTATACTAATTCTTATATATGCTCTAAAAAAAGTCAATGATGCCACAGAGAGAGATGATTTGGAAGTTATTCATGCATTAGTAATGAGTGACAGTTTCCTCATGAAGGAGAACAGATACTTTAATGGTCATTTTAATGAAATCTGCCCTACTCATTCCAAAGGAACACTGTGATTTAGGCCACATCCACAGTTAGCTCTTTTACTTAACCTGGATCCCTAATCTGCATTTCTTCCTCTAATCTTATTCAGGTCATTCTAATTGCAACTTCTCTAATATTTATTACCTCATTGCTTCTTTACTTGACTACACCAAGATTTCAAGATTCATGGTAGACAATAGTAAAGGTAATCTTCCAGGTCAATAAAAGAGAGTAGTAAGAGGGGTAAAAATTGACTAAAGAGTTAAAAGGGCAGGATGTCGGGGAAAAGATGAGATTGATGGAACAAATGAACAATGTACCCAAGTAATTGCTATAATTCTGTGAATTTTCTCTTCCCAGTTCTTCTTAATATTGCATCTTTAGAATGTTTCTGAAAGTATATGTGTGTCTATATTGTGCCTTTATTTATGTAGCTAGCATATGACATGATAATTTTATACATAATCTTATATAAAATAAAATGTCAGATCTCCACATAGTAATAAACTATACATTGTGGATAAATAGTATATGGGTTAACTTGCTTTTTTTATCTGATGTGGATAATGTGCTTAATTCTATCCTAGCTTCCACACAAAGGTAGTTCTAGCTTTGTTGGAGCTAAAAAAAGCAAAACAAAACAAAAGCAATGAAATAAAAAACCCACTTACACCAGTATCACCACTACCACAACAACCAACAAAATGGAAAAAAAACAAACAAAACAACTTATAATAAGAATTTAATGAAATAGAATCACCAAGCTACTTTTGTGAACTTGGACAATTAATTTCAACCTTCTGAGCCTCAGTTTCTATATCCACAAAACAAGGGGGTTTGACTAAATTATCTCAAAGCCCTTGTTCTATTCTAAAAATTATGACTCTAAAAATTTTAAAAAAAAGGAATTGCACTTAATCATCCCAGTTTAACTAGTTTATTAGAATTATGGAGTGGCTTTAAATTTCAAAAGAATTTCATGTGAAATGTTGTGGCAAAAGAATTATATCCATAGACCTGCATATATTAAAATTTTAGTAATCATTATTTAATTGATAATTCACTCCAGATTATCCACTGTTTCTGATCTAGGGCCAACGTCTATGTCTGATGACAATGAATAAGATATTCCAAATGATAACAAAATTTTAGAATGAAGGTATAATAATAAATTTTCATTTTATTCTGAATTATGCAGTAATTCTTCTACAATGTGTTTACTTTTCTACTAGAAAACACATTCAAGTCATGAGACTATTTAAAATGGGTTTAAAGGAAAGGGTTTATCTTTCAGTATTTGTATTAGGGACAAAAAGGAAAAAGATGTATCCTATTTCTATTCATGAGTATTAACTATTTTTTTAGAAATTTTAAGAAGCGAAAACAAAAGAAACAAGGAAAAGAATACGTTGTCCTTTGAAAGGGTATTGAAAAAAATAGTAATTTGGCAAAAGCTCTACATATTTTAACAATAGCCTTAAGTATGTTGAGCTACTACATACAGAAGTGACTTACAGGTTATGCAGCTGTGATTTCTTCCTGTTCCCATGCTGAGCAGAAAATGGAAATATATATTGATCAAACTACTGAGCACAGAAAAGACTGAAAAGCCTTCTGGCTGTGGAAATACTATAGGGAATGCTCAAGGACTCAAAATTCCTTCTCATGTGCCCTTGCTTCAAGTGGTGAAAATTCTTAAGGTCACAGAACATTCTATGAAGTTAATCTTTCTCTGAGATTTTTTTTAATGGCACAACTTTGGACCAGCAACATCATTTTGGGAATGTATTTTGGTGTCCATAATAGTATACAAAAAATACAACTACTGTAGAGAAGACCAAGGAGTATCCTCATGGGCAAGAATATTCATGGAATTCATAAAACAAATTAGTAAGCGTCCATTTTTTTACATTCACATACTCACAAAATCTGTTAAGAATATATTCATTTTTCTCACTCTGGGTTTCATATCATGTGAGTAACGTAAATTTATCAGATACTCCAATAGCATGAAAACAATAAGACCCAACCAAGTCATGTCCAGACTCTAAAACATACTAGGGTGGAATAAGGCAGAGTCCCAGAACAAGCATTATACCACAGCTCACATCTGATTAAGTTGCTCTTCTCTAACTCAGTTATTACTAAAACACTGACCTTTTGCAAAAAAAGAAAAAAAGAGTGCTGCTACAACAAACGTGTACAGGGACAAACATTCTTCTTAGGCTGTATCCCAGGCACTTAGAGCAGAGGAAGAGACACAAAGACAAGATTACAGCAGGAAAATTCCCACTATGGAAATAAAGACAAAGCTCTGATCCCTTTCAACCCCCTGCAGTTTCATTTTGGTCTTAATTGATCTGTGAACAATATAGCTAGAGGAACAAATTCAGTCAATCCATGTAAATCTACCTTAAATGGAAATAGTCTTCCTCCTTAAATTTCTATTTAAAGCCCTTACATATTCTTACAGTAGATTGGCAATGAAATGCAGCCCAGCTATAATGGCTCACCACCTTTATATTGATTGGATGGAAGTTCTTGAAAGTAGGGATAGCTTCATTTTTTGTATTTCCAACACATAGCACAGACCCTGGCACATGGTAGGCATGTTCACCAGTTGATTGACTTAACCCAGCCTTAGTTCTCACCGTAGCTATGATACTGATACTATTAGTAATACTAACACCTTTTAAACAAAAGAGTAAAGGGTACAAAGAGGTGATCTTTGCTCTACACAGAAAACTTTACCCCTTGCATACACACCTGGAGGTGGGAAAAATAAGTGGGTGGGCAGCTGTAACAATTTGCCTCCCAGAGGCTAGATATGGAAGAGGGATTTAGAGTATAGTATTTGTATCAGCCTCCAGGTGGGCTCTCTAAGCCTGAAATAGTAATGCAGGTCACACACAGATGATACTCTCAAGATCCCACTGCCTTTTGGGGTGCCTCTTGAATTGACCCATGGTTTAAAAGATAAACATGACAATTATACATTATTTAAGAAGCAGTATTCTGTTTCTTAAAGCAGAGCACTGGCTATGGAGTAGCCTCAGATGATCTTTGACAGGCCATTCAAGTTCCTTAGTACTGAGATTTCTCATTTATAAAATGAGAGGGTTGGAAAAGATCGCCTTCATGATCATTTTTGCCTTGATACATAGGACTTTAAGATGCTCATTATTAGAATGACTCATATTCCCTTTTTTTATCGATTCATATCATCTATGCAATATTTCATGACCCAAAGATAAATAAAATTGCATTTTAAATTATAGTTGTTGTATAGAATTTTACAAATATTACATTAAAACTCCCAAGTGCATTGTCACTATAATAAAACTCAGAAATAGTCTCACCTTTTTCCTGTCCCTCCCTTTCACTTCAGTTTTTGGTCAAATATTCCTAATTTATCAAAATAATCCTTCCTAAAATGTCAATCCTGTGTTCTACTTTCAAAGTCATTGCCAAAGAGAACAAGAAGTGATCTCACCAAGATCCATTCAGCTCTCTGAGTCTCAGTAAGCAGGTCAAGGTCATTAACAGTTTAGAACTCCTCCCAAGGTATAATGCCATTGTGATACCCATAGCAGGCACTATGAATATGCATGCATATTTCCAGGGAAAATTCACAAAATATAAATAACTCTCTTCCCTCAAAGGCAAAATCAAAATATTTGTCCAGATATCAGAAAGCCAATACCATCTTAGTAGCAAAGAAGTTCATATATTCCACAAATCCAGGGAGCACCAACATCCCCAAGCCTTCCCTCCATTAAGCCTCCCCACAAACATTCAGGTAGACAAAATTTCTCCCTTTCTCATTCATGCTAGCTGCTCTGCCTGAGTTTTCCCTAACTCTCTCCCAACTCTACCTCACTCTCACTTCCTGCTCCACTCTTCCTGTTCCACCCATTCAGTAAGCTCCAGCGCTTGCCATGCCATGTGACTCAGGCTTCACCACAGCATCAGCTGGGCCCAAGCTCAAAGTAGGTCACATAGGCCTATTAATGGGCAGGAAAGATCTTTCCAGTTCATCAGCATTACAAAAGGGCAGCTACACCATTCCAACACTGTAACACCATTTACCTCTTCTATGGCCCAAGCAAGTCACTTGGCGGTTGATCTCAGTCTTTCTAGTCACATCCTGACATGATGCCTAAAGTAGAAGCATCCCTTATTCCTATTTCATAGGACAAATATCCCCTGAGAAGGCTCACAGAGCATGAATTTTCCTACTGGCATGTCTGATGTGCTTGGCTACTTGCCCTCCTTTCCCTTAATTGATGCACTCTCCTGGTTTTAAATGCTCCATTCAAAGTGACAGCAACCTTCTGGCACTTTCTTTAATGTTTCCAGTTCTGGTCAATTCTTTCTCATCTCCTTCCATTTCCTGTGCTTCTCTGGTGCCTTCAAGGTCTAGGAATTTCAAAAACGGGAATCTAAGCTGTTTTAAATAGAATTACATGGGATTATATGTAAGGACATATATTTTACTTTTTCTTGTCTGATCCTTCATTGACAGTTTTAGAACTCTGGGGAAAAATTCCCCTTTTTGTGGCACAAATGTACATAGAGGTATGAATGAATGCAATTAGTAGTAAAGTCCAAATAATGATAAAAGCTAGAATTTAGAAGGTACCTAATATCTACCAGGCAATGTGCTAAGAATTTTACAAATATTTTCTCATTTTATTCCTCAAGACTCCCCCAGGAATACTATTATTATCTTTTTTTCTTACAACTGAGGAAGGTAAAGCAAATAAGAGTGAGATGATCTGTCCAAGATTGTAAAATTAGTAAATGTTGGAGGCTAGATTTGAACTCACATCCTCCTGACTCTAGGCACAGTACTTTATTCTGTGTGCTACCTGCATCAGGTTGTTCTCTAGTCCATTCCTTATGTATTTCCCATCCTGTGAAACTGAGAATTTGCGTAGCCCTCAAGCAGCTGCTAGAAGTGGAAGTTAGGTTTATAGAGAAGGCATAAATTTGTGAATCTCAGCCTCTGGTAGGATTTAAATTCTTCACCTGTCCATGGTGAAAAAGAGAAAGAAAGGGTGTCTGAAACCTCAACTAGGAAGACAAACCTGTAAATGGACCAAGGATGAAAACAAACTGTGCTCACACTTAGTTTTCAGAGATGTCAGGTTTTGAGATGCTCAAGGGGAAAGAGTAGAAAGTGGGAGAGAAGGGGGGAGCAGAATTTTCATTTGCTCAGTGGGAACCCTTTGTGAACTTGCCATGCTCCTTGCTGCGCAGCCTGAAAAGAGGACAAAGCTAACTGAACATTACCTTGATATTCACCTGCCTGTACAGGAGATCAGGTACCAGGAGAGAAAATACTGATGCAGAGATGACTCTAAAGTAAAATTAACCCATTCTCAGATTTTCAGAAGCTATCATTTTCAGTAAAATGTATAATATTATTTTCTGAGCATGTTAAATGGTTACTTACTGAGGATTACATTTTGTTCAAGCATAAATTGTGCTCAATTTTCTTTTCTTTCTGCAGTTACCTCATCAAAATCTTAAATCTTAAAAGTTTCACATTTACCAAATTGGTCCATGCTGCCTCATTTTGGAGAAAATCACACTTATTGCTCACTTAGCACAAGTTCATGATGTAACAATTTATTGTTTGGTTGATTTGAAAGAACCTCAGTGTTACCAAGTAAATTGAATGAAATGAGCATTTTCTCTAAACCAATTTCTCAATTGTCAGCAACTCTGGATTATAATGTAAGTAAATGAAGTGAAGTGGTATAAGAAAATTTTAAAGTAGGTTTCATGAAACATTTAAAGAAATCTTCATGGAAAGGATTTTTCCCAATGTGCAAAGACCAGGGAATATACTTCTCATATTCTCATACTATATATATATATATTCCTAATCAATATGCAATAAAGAAACATATATTTATGTATTTTATGTGTCAGTAATATAGATGCACAATGTACCCATAATAAACTTATGCAATACAGAAATGGCTACAAATATATCATGCCTATATGTATGTATGTATATGTTGTGTAATTATTTGATCATCATCCTTGAAATTTATAGTCTTAGAGAATGCAGATTTATTGAGGTGCTGAAATGTTAAATGATTATCCAAAGGTAAATCAGCCAGTATATGCCAGAAGCAGAACTTAACTTTAGGCCATCTTGATTCCAAGGCCTACTCTCTAGCCGCTAAAAGAGGGTATCTCATATGTACATTTTATGCACGTACATAATTTAAACATATTTCCATATAGGTATACTATAAACTTCTTGTTGTGTTCATGTTTCATTTTCAAAGAAGACCAATATTAATATACATTTCTATTAAAGATATATATATGCATATATGTATATATACATGTTTTGTATGATATACATGAAAATGTATATAATATATAAAATTTATTCTGTGGTAAATACACTTACATGTGTCTATTGAGAGCAGGGAGAGCAAGAATGAGAGGGAGAGAGGAAGAGGGAAAGAGAGGAATAAAATTCCAGAGTTGGGAGATATTTCAGAGGCCGTGTAGTTCATGGCATAATTGAGAAGAAATCCCCTCTATAATACATGCAAAAATGATTATCTGCCCTTTTTAATTTTACTAACTGTAGGGAAGAGAAATCTCATTTCCTTCCAAGATAAACTATTTCATTTTGAGAGCGTTCTGATTATTAGAAAATAAATCTCCTTATATCCAGCCCAATTTGGCCACTTCCACCTATCTCTTCCAGTTCTGTTCCTAGGGTCAAATAGAACAAGTCTAATCCCTCTCCCACATAACAGCGTTTCAGATACTTGAATGTAGCTATCATACCCCAAATAAGACATGGCTTATTCAAGCTAATCATGCCCATTTCCCTCATAATCCGCTTCAGCAGAGGAGGAGGGGGTTATCAAATTCTCTATCGGAAAATTTGTGATACAAGAGAAAAAAAGTGAGGTATCACATAATATGTACCCTAGCTTTTGGGTGAACCAATTTCAAACGGGTCAGAGGAAGGGTAGATAATGATTCCATAGGTCAAAATGATCTAGAGAAATTAATCTAGAGGGATGAGAAGCTCTTAAAAAAGAAATTATCATGGCATAAAAAGAGAAAAAGATTAAGAGGAAGAAAAGGAGCTAAAGGGACGGATCTAGGAACATCTGGCCAGATCAGCTGCCCGTGTGGAGGAACAACTGACTTGCTTTCACATATCTAAACCAGGAAGAATTGGACACTTGTACTAGAATCGATAACAATCAATAAAGCCAAGAAAATCTAAAGGGATTTTTCCTCTTTCCCCCCTAAACAGCACACAGAACCCAAAAATACACAAAAAAAGGTAGAAGCCCATAGGCAATAATCAAAGGGGCCACTGGCAAAGCCAATTAAAGAGAAACCACAGAAGCTAAGAGACTTTCAGCTTGACTAGACAAATTTCTACAGAATGTATAATCTCTAGGTTTCTCTGTCTAGAAGCTATAAGCATGGCTATCTTCCCTGAGAAATCTTGAAGGAAATCAAAATGTCATGAAGGGATCTGGACAAGAAGCACCAACTTGAGGAGTTTGAGAGCTATGCGGAGCTGTAAAGACCACTGTAATGTAGCAAATGCTCAGACTAGGACAGCTGAGGTTATAAGATGCCTAGAATCCTGCCTGAAGACTAACCCTGAATCTCAAAGATCCAAAAGGTAGGAAAAAAAAGATTCAAAAGGTGCTGATCTCCCTGACATCAGTGCAAGAACCAGGGAAACCAGAGCAAAGCCAAGGAAAATCTATCACCTCACATAAAAACACTTTAGAAAGTTGAGCCTGTCTTTGGCACAAACTCCTGATTCAGGAAATAAAACTGGAGAGACGTATAAATCAATCAAACAAAGAGGAACACTATTATTCTTGTTGTTTTGGAGAGCTAGAGCTGCCCCTCAAAAGGAAATAGTAACATGTAAGCAGAAGCTCAAAGAAATATGTGGAATTCTCACAAGAACATATATACCTAAAAGAAATGAAGCAAGAAACTTTTTTTTAAAAAAGAAATAAATCTCTAGAAGAAATAAATGGACCCCTTGAAAACTAGAATAAGTTAAAGAGAAATCAATGCCTCCATGAGACAGCAGAGAATATGAGAATAAAACTAAAAGATTGAGAAAAATAAAAGGAAAATCTAAGGTATCTGACGTAAAACAAAACAAAACAAAACAAAACACCTGATGTGAAAAATAAGTCAAGGAGAAGTAATTTAAGAATCATTAGATACCTTAAAAATGTTTAAAACAAACAAAAAAACCTAGATTCTATATTTCAAGAAATCACAAAGGAAATCATCTACTAGTTCTATTAGAACCAGAGAGAAAAGAAAGATTAAAAATAACCACAAAATGAAAAGTTCCAGAATACCACAACTGAAATCTGGAACTCTGAGGTAAAAGGAAAAAAAATAAAGAAACAAAACAAAACGATTGCAAACATTCAGTGAGAAGCAGTTCAAACACCATGGGACCATACTGAGTATCTTGTAAGAGAAACAGCTTCTACTCTACATAAAAAGAAATCTGGAGAGTGCAATATCCCAGGGTAAAACGATTGGGACACAGGATTCTAGAGTTGTAACTCTTACAGCATTAAACTATAAAATGATGAGTTCAAGGTTAATTATTGAAGCAAACTAAGCCAGAGAGAGAGAGAGAGAATGAGAGATAGGAATGGATTACAAAGACATCACTGAGAAAAGCAAATATACATAACATAATGTAAGAGGAATAAGAAAAAAAATAGGTTGTGGCAAGAAAATATAATTTCAAAGTTCATAATTTTAGATGTGGTTAAGTTCCACTGGGTGACAGTCCTAGGTGTGACCATGTCAGTGAATGGTTTAAGTGTGATAAAGAACCAATTCACCAAAATTCAAGAGGTTATAGAGAGTTGAGTTTATTATAAGGGTCATCACCATCAATACTGAAGTCTTTTAAGGTGCCAGAGGATGAGGTAAGGTACTAAAGACATTGAATATTTTTGAGAGACTAACAAGGTGATCAGCCCACAACTTCAAAAAAAAAAATGGAGGAAAAAATAGAAACAGATTGAATGAACTTCAAAAGAAAAAAATAGAATGATCTGGAGCTAGCAGACGGAATCAAGTATTTCCACTCATAATTGGGTCATCAGCCAGCAACTGTCTGGGATAGTATTTAAATGTGGGTTTTTTTCACACTAAGGCTAGTATTCTATCCATTACAATAGTTTACCCAATCAAGGTAGATAGTGAAGAAGAGTCATATTCAATAGAGGTTTAAAAGATATGGTATTCTCAAGAGAACCCAAGTTTTCCATAAAGCAAGGAGGTAGAAGCAATGTCCTTAACCAAAGTTCAGGGATATAGAGGGGAGCTGCTTGTTACCAATAAAGAGATGGTTCCAAAGTCATAATGGAATGATCCAGGCAATGAGATGAAGAGAAGTAGTGATTAAAAATGGGCAGAGGATTTTAGAGGATATAGTGCAGGGATAAACGGGATTGCATATGAAATACAAGGTGTAGAGTGCTGTGGCATGATTCATCAGCAAATATAAACAGTTTATGTAAAGGACTGCAGCATTAACCCTTCACAGAAATTAAGGTAGAATTTTAAAACTTGATGGTTTAAAAGTGTGTGCCCTGTATTCTGGATCTTTACTTATTAGATGGAGGGAAAGGGACCTCAGGTGTTCATGTGCTTGATGTCTTGTGAGAAGCTTTTTTCTCCCATGAAAAATACTACTACTATATGTAATGCTTAATGTGTAGAGTTTTGGTAACAAATGAAATAATGACTACAGAATGCTTAAAGAAACATTTTTATTTCAGCTGTTATTGTTGTTAGCATGGCTACTGCTTCAGGAGTGGCAAGATGGAGGAAAGACACAATTGCCTATGAAAGGGATGTGCATAATAGAAAGGAAACATGGTAAAGGAAAAGACTTGAGAAGAAGTATGAGAACAGATACGATGTCTGGGAATACTGCTGAAGGAAAATATGCTTCAGGGATGAAGGGGATAAAGACAGAGTCAGTATGGAACTACACACCTTTCTTCTAGCATTTAGGTATTTGCAATCACTGCTAGTTGTGCCCTGCAAATCCCTGTCTGAGTTTCAAGTATCCATAGGCCAAAAAGAACTACGTATGCCTGGAGGCTGAATCTCCATGACGAGTGGCCATGTGAGGACTCTGTTATGTATGTATGCCAGTGGGTGTTCTTGGGCAGTGTATTGATTTTCTTTCTTTTGATTTCTTTAGTATATTCCTTTGAATTCCAGTGATTTCTAGAAAAGTTTCTGCAGTAATAAAATACAGTTATGCTAAAAGCTTTAATGGTTTTGATACCAGGCATAACTGCAATATGCTGGGTAGAGTCCATGATCTAAATGTTTGGGGCAAGGCAAATAGATTGGAAACCAAACTTAGATGGTGTCAAAATATTGGGAGACACCCTGTTTTCCAGACCTAAGGCCCAGCAAGTAAGCTTTGCCCTGAGCTTGCCATGACAGCAATCCTTGGTGCTCAACTTCTGGAACTGATGGTGTCAAAGCTGGGGCAAGCATCCACGGACCCAGACATGAAGCTCTGCTACAAGTGGAATCTTTGTCACTAGCCAACTTTGCCTCATTGTTGCTGTTGTGCTTCCCGACTGTTGCTACATCATAGTGTTTTACTCTTTGTCCAGTGACAAGTTTATAAATCAAGTTTCAGTTACATTAAAGCAGTTCCCCCAACCAGAAGCATGGCTCTGGTACATGTGTCCTTGCTTGCAATGTTTCCCTCTCTGAAATTAAACTTCCGTTTGAATTCTGACTCTCATTTCTAGTCGATTGTGTTCAGCTCCAGCCATCCACAGGGTAGAGGCTGGTTTGGTCTGCTTCACAGTGGAAGATGCCATGTAGTTAGAAATTTCCTCCTAGAGACAGATAGCTAGTGTCAAAATCACAACATATTTTTATGAAACTTTCCCAATGTTCTGCCTTTCTATAGAATTAGGAAACTTTAATGCTCCCAGTTCTGCTATTAACTCATTGTGAATTATTAGGAATATATTGAAACATCTCAAACCTTTTTATTTTTCTTCATTTTTTCTTCAATTTTGTCTTCCTTTGTAAGAGGAAGAAATTCAAAGAGATGACCTCTAAGTTGCTTCCTTTGTAAGAGGAAAAATTCAAAGAGATGACCTCTAAGTTGCTTCTCAGTTCTCAAAGTCCGCAATTCTATGATGATACTCATCTATATAAATTGAATGCTTTCAATTCTCATCTATGTTGTGATATATGTTGTGATGAATTATTCCCTAAAGATTGATTAACAAATCCATATAAGCCAAGAGCGACATTTCATCACTATCTGACTGATTAAACATTACCTAAGCTCTTTGTTTTCCAACTATGTTAGGAACATAAATAATTATTGAGAACAGCATAACATTTACAGTTTCTTATAAGAGCCTGGCTCTTCTGAATGAACAAAAATCATGTAGGGTAGATTAATTGCTTTGAAGCACATCAAAGCTTTACCTGGGGGAAAACCATGAGACTTGCATAAACAGGAATTTAGACCCAAAGGGGATGGATGAAGTAAGTATTGTTTCTCTGTCAAAACAGGAGGCGTCTCTGATTGCCAGCTCTCCTAAACTCATGCTTTGATAGAAAAGGAATATTGACAACATGTACACACTTGTAATCTCAACCTGTAGAATAAGTTTCATCCACAAATGACAAAAGATACAGCTGAATTCTCGACATCCCAGCAAGTTTTGAGGCAGTTTGGTGTCAGGAAGCACATATGTAAAAAAACATATGAACATAGCACACTGGTATGCAAACATATGCATATATATAGGTAACTTAATGTAACTAGGTGCATATATGTATATATTCATATTTATACACACATAATAATATATGTATATATAGATGTACATATGTGTATGTACACATACATAAACACAATATGCTGATGGATGTGATCTGTAGGTTAAGTCCATGCTGTAATTTATGAGGCAAAAGGCATTATTCACTCACTTGGCTTTTCCTATAAAAAGTTTGATCAAATTCTTCTGAATGATTGTGGATTTTGTCTGTAATCTCAACTCAGGTTTTAGTCTTAGCTCTTGGCACTTATTAGCTGTGTGATCTTGGGCAAATTACCTAATTTTCTTGGCCCTCAGTTTTATCATTTGTGAAATAAGGGGTTGGAGTTTAAAATATCTTCCAGATCTGAAATTTGAAAAGTCTACATCTATAAATTTGAAAATACACAGAATTCTCCCCAAACTGAATTTACAATGAGGTTCAATGAGTTGCCCAGGATCACATAGCTAGTAAGTGTATGAAGCCACATATGAAATAAGGTCTTACCAAATGCAGACCTGGCCCTCTATCCGCTGCACCACTTAGCTAATATAGATAATAAAGATGACAAAGATGGATATGGTATATGCCCTATACCCACACACTGAGGAGGTATGCAAGAGGATATCAATTACATATGTTGAAATCATGCAAAATTTATTTCCATATACCAGAAAAAAATTAAATGAGAAAACTGTATCTTAATTTGGACTCAGAGTTCATCACTTCTCTTTCTGGAGGTGGACTGCATTTTTTCATCATGAATTCTTTGGAATTGTATTTAATCATTGCATTGATCAGAACAGCTAAATCGTTCACAGTTGATCATAATTACAAAATTGCTATTACTGTACACAGTGATCTCTTGGTTCTGCTTACTTCCTTTTGTATCAGTTCATATTGGTCTCCCATTTTTTTAGCAAAACAACTCCCTTCATTATTTCTTATAGCATAGTATTACTCCATCACAATCAAATGCCTCACCTTGTTCAGCCATTCTCCAATTGTTGGACAGGCCTTCAACCAATTCTTTTTCACCACAAAAAGTGCTACTATAAATGTTTTTCTATGTAAAGGTCCTTTTCCTCTTTCTGTGTTCACTATGGGATATTGGAGTAGAGGTCCAAACTGTTTTACAGAATGTATTTTTTTTTTAAAGGGGCTATCCCTTGAGTAACTACTTAAAGAGGCCTTGTTCATTGAATGGATATATCTCACTCAAAGTGAGAATCTGATAAGACTTTATCCTAGGGTCCCACATTGCATCCTGGGCCACCTCTAGTCTTCTTGATGAATATCAGGCCACTGGACCTAGATGGCTCTGGAAGACAAAGTGAGGTTGGTGACCTTGCACACCCCTCCCACACTCAAATCAAAGTCAACTGTAAGTCATGTTGCCATCTTAACGTCATGGTCCTCTTTGAGAATGAAGAACATATACATAACAACAATTTTCATCCATTGCTCCTGGTTCTCTTCCTCTTCGTGGAAGCCTTTTATATATCTGAAAACAACTATTCCATCCCTCTTGAGTCTTCCGCCGTCTAAACATCACTTGATCCTTCAAAACAAACTTCATATGACATTGATTCAAGACTTTTCAGCATCCTGGTTGCTGATACAGGAAGAAGAATGTTGGACTTGGAGTCAAGAAAGAACTGGGCTTAAATTCTCCAATACAATCTCTCTTAGTACGAGTTTAGTCACAGACAAGTCAATTAAACTCTCTAAGTATCAGTTTCTCATTGCTAGGTGGCATAATAGAGTATTGAACTGTAAGTCTGGAATACTTGATTTCAGATACTGCTTCAGGTAGTTATTAAGTATGTGTGACCTTTGGCATATCACTTTTACATTTTTACACCAATTCCCTCATTTGGAAAATGAGAAAATTATTTTAAATCTATAATGATACGATTCTGTGATCCTGTTTTAGATACTATCTCATCGATCCCTTCTTGAATTGAGCATAATTCTCTAGCTGCTATCTGATGAATGCAGAGTAAAATGGGAACTATTGCTTCCTTCATCCTAGAAGCTATGCCCCTCCAAATGCTCCCAAAAATTGCAGCAGTTGTTTTTGACTGTTACATTACATTGTAACTCATATTGAGCTTGAAGTCTGCTAAAAACTTCTAGATCTTTTTTCATAACTGCTCTCTAATAATGCTTCCTCCTATCACACTTATGAATTTGGGTTTTTTTTTGTGCCCAAGTGCAAAGTTTTACACATATCCATGCTGAATTTTGCCTTCTTAGACCCAGTGCAACATTTTAACCTTTCAAAATCATTTTCATTTTCACTCTTATTCAATGTATCAACACTTCCTCTCACCTTTGATCCCTCTGAAAATATTGTGAGCATAAAATTGATAATTTCATCTAAGAAGTCATTGAGAAAAATGTTAAACAGAAGAAGGGCAAGCACTGATCCTTGATGTCTCACTAGAGATGTCCTGACACACTGGCAGTTAACCATTAATAACTACTCTTTGAATATGGTTACCCACTGAGTTCTGAATTTATCTGTTGGCAATATTGTTTAATCTATAGTTCTCCATTATCCCAATAAGAATAATATGAGTTACTTTATCAAAAGATTAGATAAAAATCTAGGTAAATTATATCAACAATATTTTAAATGAAATAGCTTTCTTTGAACGATATCAATACCTCAATCAGTGGAGTTCATCCAGAGGATGCTGGATGACCGATTACTGTGGCTATTGTTGAGATGACTCATTCTTTAGGCTAACCTAAAAGACTGCTAGTATTCTTTCAGTTTGATGATATTGTCTATATAGTTTGTTTTCCATTATAAGTATTACATAGGTAATACTTGTATTGTTAACTTTATTGAGCATTGTCTTCTGATAAATACATGCTGAGACATCTTAGAATCTTACTGTGAAGTGTTAAAGAAATGTGGAAAAAATGCCTGTGATTCAGATCAAAGATGAATCTGTGTAAATGATTGTAATCATTTTAATGATTTCAATTTTACTAACCAATAATTTTCTTGGTTTTAGGTGCAGCATGCTGGCTAGGTCACTTTCAGGATAGGTACCATTTGCAAAGCTGAAAAAAAACTTTCTTAAATCACTTATTTTAGGGAAGCAACCCACATTGTTTTGGTGTAATGAAACAAAATTGACACTTAATTCTTATAGACAATAGATCAGACCTTTTGAAATTTATTTGCTCTAGTGTGTAATCTTCCATCAAATGATCTCTTCAAGATACCTGTTTCCTGCTTACAAGTTCTGAAATCTCTTATTGTATAACAGTTTATTTTCTAAAATATCTGCTAAATACAGAGTAAGATAAAGATTTTGGCTTTGTCTACAAACTCCACATTAGAATAATTTTAAGAACTGTATCACCTCTGATTTGGGATCAAATTATTCAATTCAAGAACCATGAAAATTCAATTGGCAAAGACATGGAGGGATCAGCCTCAAAAATCTCTTCTGAATAGATGAATTGTGTTGATCAATTTGACTAAAATTTACTTACATTTAGTATGGTTCTCAACACCTCCACTCCCAAATAGAAGACTAGAGTTTTAGGATTCCATGAGTTCCCTATTGAGCAATATTTCATAAAATGTCTAATATGTCAGCAACTTTTTTTTGAAAACTGGTAAATTTAGATATTAAAAACTTCAAACTGGATCTGTAATTTAAATGTTGTAAAGCCCACACAGTGAGGGTTTCCTTTGCCAACAAAAAATAAGTTTTTTCTCCTTGAGGTTGTTGCTTTTTCTCCTTCAGTTTCAGAGATCATTAATAAGATCCCAATGGAGTCAGATTATAGTGTGTTCAGCTGTGGCTGATCAGTCCAATATAGTTAGGAAGCCTCTACCACAGGTTATACATTATAATATTTGCAATGGAGATCTCTGAATTTACATAGCTCATATTTCCTTTATGTCATTGCAATTTTGCTTTGCTCATTGAATAGAACACCTTCTTTTATGCATGTACATCATACTGGGTGGTTTTGTGCCAGTGTCTCCTCTGTCTCACAACTGGTAGTAAAGTTCTTCAGAGAGAGCTTGAGAGTATCCTTGTACCACCTTTTCTAACTTCTATGTAAGCTTTTGCCTCGTCTTCTAGGTAAGCCAGTGTTTGGCATTTGAAAGAGTATTAAATAGTATGGCTGTATAAATTGAATGCCAAATTGTGTGGCATTGATTATATGCATAGAAGTTGATAGAACATCCATAGGAGCAGGTCAAGTTTCCATAGTCACAGCTGGCAAATGGAGGAACCACTTTCTGAATGGAGGAAAAAGAATTTGATCTAGGTATTGAAATATGGATAGCACATAAAAAGAATTAGAGAAAAAAGGAAGGATGAAGTGAAGAGATAAGTATAAATGTACTAACCCTACAGGAAAAGTAGTATATAAGATCATGTTGTATTGATGTAGATACAATTGTTTTAATATAAAGAGTCTGTTTTTTAATGTTTACTTTTCATCAACTCTTAATGTGCATCTGGTCCCTTTTTATGTTATTAAAAGTAACTAAGGAACTTTATCTAGGCCCTGTTGCTGATTAAGAGAGAGGAAGCATGAAGTTTATTGGAATTTATTAGTATGGATATTGGCGGGAAGTGCTAGAACCAGCTCATAAAGGCTGGAGAGAACCAATTCTTAAATTTTCAATGTGAGCAATTATACCTTCAAAATTAGAAAAAGCTACAAATTTGGTCTTGTTTTATTTTTTTTTTTATTTTCTAGACTTAAGAAAATGATGGAGAAAATGCTAAAATGCAGATTAGGCTTAAAAGTGTATAAAAGTATGTACTTTTTGTTTGTTTCATAAAGCTTGTTCTTGAACACATACTATATTGAGTATTAATCATCTTAAGGATAAAATCATAAGGACATATTAACAGACAAAAGAGACTGAATATTACATAACAGAATTATTCAAAACAAAATCTTTAAATTGTTTAATGGTTTATGCTCATTGGTGTTATCTTGAAAACAAATTGGCCACAAACAGTAGTTATTTCATATCAATTCAATTAGCATTCATTAATCACTTACTATGGCTTTTTAAGATCTTTCTTTTTTCTCTGCTCGTGTTAAATCATAAACAACTACTGTATTACTAAAATATGCTAAGCATTGTATTAAGTAATAATAATAAAATAAATATATCCTCTTTCCTCAATGGGATTACATTTTACTAGAGACAAACAACATGTATATAAATAAATACCAAATACATATAAAATAAAAGCAAAGTATTGTTAACGAATAGAAGAAAGTTAGAAAAAAAAACAAAAATTAGGGAATTCAGAAAAGACTTCTTGTTGGAGGCAGCACTTTAAGTCTGATAAGGAATTGAGAATTGGAAAAGATGAGGAGGAAAATCTCCTAGGAAAATACAAGAATGTCTATGAAAACTACCAGGGATGAAAGACAAAACATTACTTAAGACTAGGCCAGGCTAATTTGACAGGATCATAAAATTCCTGACTGAGGAAATATTGTGTAATCAACCTGGAAAGACAGATTGACAGCATTTTAAAGGAGGATTTATATTGCCAAAGAAATTTTATTTTGTCATAGTGACAATAGAGAACCATGGAAGCATCTTTAGCAGGGAAATGTCATTGTCTTCCCATGCTTTAGGAATACCAATTTGGCACCTGTGTTCAAGATAGAATCGGGAGGGAGAGAAGCTGGGTTCCTGGATTAAGGAAGACAGATTAAGAATCTATTACAGTAGTTTAGGTAAGAAGTGATGAGGGCTTGAATGACTGGCCTTAAAAGTATTATACTAAAGACTTTAACTTGTAATTCTCTTGCACCTGACTTTGAGACTCTATTTAATCTCCCCTTCCTGTAGCTAGAGAAGAAGAACATATCCAACTATGTAAATCTTTGTGTTGGAGAATGAGATTAGTAAAACATAACTTCATTTACAATAATTGATGTTTAAAAACTTATTTCTTAGAGTATTATTAACCACCTACTATATGTACAGTACTCTGGACCTCCTGGAGGAGATACAAAATTAAATAAGTCATGTTTTCAATTTTAGAGATTTCCTGTAGCCAAGGTGGCTGAATAAGCACTAAATCTCTGTAACTTTCCCATAATCACCTCCAAACAACTATAAAATTGTGCCCTAAAACAAATCCTAGAACAGCAGAACCAGCAAAAAGAGAGACAAAACAATCTTTTAGCCAAGAAAACTTGGAAGATTGACCAGGTATGGAAGGTATGTCTCACTTGAGTAAAAAGGGGAGTACAGTCCAGGACAGGAAGTATCCCAGCAAGCCAGCAGAAATCCACACTTCAACAAACCAGAATGAGATCCGGAATCCTAGTGCAGTGGAGATAAACACAAATAATAGGACCCTCTATATGCCTCAGTATAGCTAGAGGAACCAGTAGACTCCCAACTCCAAGAACAACCATGTGCTTCAGCATAGCCCTAGGCAAACAGGCAGCCTACAGCACCCAGAACTCCACATGCTTCAATGTAGCCCCAGGAATCAGCAAAAACCCCACAGGCCTCAGTACATGCCAGACACCAACATTAGGATTCCAACACTACGTTCCATACCAGGGAACGTAGTCCAAGGTAGTTTGCTCCAGCATAATCCCAGCACAGCAAACCAGGCAGGCCTTGGGAGTGACTAATCAGCAGAAGCTGTGACTGCTTCAAAAGCTCTCGGCCAACACACAATAAAGGGGTCAGACAACTGGTCAGAAGGAGCTTACGCTGGTCTTTTCATTAGTACTTAGGCTGGACTTGGTTGCTTGGCGCATACATGCAGATCTGGGTCCCAGTCCTGAATGGTAGTCTCAGGGTGAGAAGGAGCACTAACATAATAGAGCTTGTGGCCCCAGAGGAGGGGAGACCCTTCTCACAGTCCCAGGGGATAAAAGAGTACTTGTGGTCACTCACAGACCAGAGCATAGGCCACAACAGTAAGACACACCTTTCCTTAGATCATACCACCTTGGAAGAACTGAAAACATACCAGTCCCTAGAATTATCTCTGAAAACAGCTGCACAAAACCCCAGAAATGTGGAACGGTGTGCCTTCCACCATGGAAGCAGAGCGCTACTTTAACAAAGAGCTAACAGTCAAATAACAGGCTGGGGAAAGGAGTAAATAACAGAAAAAATAAAACCCTAGAACAAAACAACAAGCACAAACTCTAACTATAGGAATGGGATGTGACCTTGAATACATTCCTGATTAGCTTAAATTGTATCCAGGAGGCAATAGGGAGTCATTGAAAATAGTTGTTAGTGAAAAAACTTTATTAGTATGGTTTTAGTTCTTGAATGTACCAGAAAATGATCAAACTAAACATTTTTAAAGACTGTTCTTCCCCTTAATTTGTCCAACTTAGTGTGATTTTACTGCATTGAAAGAGATTTTTTTGTCCTTTGTATCCAAAGGTGACAGTTGAATACTAAGATTCTTAAAAGCCTTTGACAAGATTTCACACCAAAAGCTATTAAAGAAAATGAATCATAGAAAAGAAACTGGCTTAGAGACAAAGGGGGAAAGGCTAGCAATAAATGAGCTCTTTCCTTGATGGAGATGGGTAAAGATCAGGGTTCCACAGGGACTGGTGCTAGGTCAGGTCCAATAAAACTGGTCTTAATGAAGCTCTTTATTAATGAGAAGGGAGGGCCCAATGAAATCTGTAGATTTGTGGATGGCACTAAACTGAGATGGTGAAAAACCAAGCTAATGAGGATAGACAAAACTGCAGGAAAAAAATCTTACATGCCAGAGTGACTGAGCAGATAAGTGGCAGATTGCTTTTAATATGATTATATATGTTAGAATTACTTCTTAAATTAATTCCTTCAAAATGCATTTATATGTATGTCCAAATTGTACATGTCAAATGAGACATATGATTTTAAACAATTTGTCACAGGCCTGAAGGACCCTGAGAATACTACTGGCATGTTCCTGGGGATGTCATCATATTGTGCCATTGCCTGTTCTGTCATTTACCGACTATGTGTCCTTAGCCAAGCAATCTAATATCACTGGGCCACAATTTTCACATCTGTAAATAATGAGAATATTGGACTAGATGAACTTTAATATCTCTTCAAATTCTTTGATCTTTTAGACCATGTTGATTGTACTTCCTACTTGGCATGACCTTGTCCAAACAAGTACTGATTCAACACATATACCTCAAAGAAAATACCATCAAACAGGAGAAAGTTTAGAAAATGGGTAACAAAAATGAATGAAAATCTATTACAAAGATCATATGACACCAGTCTGGAATTTCAAAATTCCAGAGGAAATAGATTTACAATATATAAAAGAAGTCAGAAAGCTGAAGTCAACACCATCTTGCTCATCTAAATCCTAGAATATTAACACAAAGACCCATATCATGAAACTTGAGTGAGGAAAGTTTAGAACAAATACACAGAAAGAATATTTTACATAGTGAATAAAATAACTTTAAAAGGCTTCTTAACCCTGATGTTGACAATGCCAAGAAATAGTAGATTTCAAAAGGTTCTGGACCAATTTATGAATTACAGAGTCAGAAGTGACACTAAGAGAAGTTACAATGTACTTAACCTTCAAAGGTTAAATATCTAATATTCTAATTTTTGCTAGTTGACATAGTCAAATTTAAAGCTGAAATCAAGAAGAAACATGATGATGTACCAAGAAATATCTTTTGACTTTGCTGTTGGGAATATATTACCTTATATGGATGATGAATCTGGTTCCAAATGCTCCCATCCTTAATTAGCACACTTCAAGATGATCACTATACATTTTCTTAGCAATATATAACAATGTCATGTCTAGTGCTGTAACACAATTTCACAAAGTGGAAATGGAAGAACATTAGCAGTATATTTTCTTACTTCCTTAACTATGAATGTGCTGCTCTCTTTCCTGATTTTCCCCAACCCCCAAATCTCCTTTCCCTTCCTCTCTCCCTATGAAAACTCTGCTTATCCTGCAAGCCCATTTCAAACTCTGTCAAAGTAGAATAGATTGCTTCAGCTTGCAATTATTTCTTCATCACTGGAAGTCCTCAGATTGATACTGGATGACATCCATCTGGATCTTGCGTGTCTGTCAGGTATAGCCTGGATTGGATGATCTCTGACTTTCTTCAAGTCCCAACTAAAATCTCACCTTTTATAGGAAACCTTGCTCAACCCCTTTTAATTCTAGAACTTTCTATCTAATGCCTTCTTATTTATCCTACAGATAGTTTGTTTTATATATTTGTCTTCTTATTGGGAGCTTCTTGGGGATAAGGATTGGTTTTTGTTTTGTTTTCTTTTTTTTGGTACAATGTTGAGCCATAGTATGTACTTAAACTTTTATTGATTAATATATTGAACTCTTCTATAGTAATATTGTAATATTCTGTTACTGTGAATACCTCCATGAAGCCATCTCTTATAACCATAGCCCATATCAAGCTTCTTCTGTTTCTATACTATTATTGTCATATTTTGATATTTAATTATACATTGCCCTATATTTTTATCCTAATTCTTACCATTGTAAATGTTATTGTTTCTTATGGCTGTTATAATAATAATAGCTACTAATACTTATTATTTAGGGTAGGAAATATGCCATATGGTATGAGGGTTCAAAAATACTAGAAGAGCCTCATGGCAGCTAATACAGTATTAAACACATGGAAGATGGTCAATACATATTTATTGAATTGAAATGAATACTGCATGACAAAGTGACATAAAGGAACCCTAGCATGTCCTAAGAGAGTCGTAAGACGCAGCTTCAGAATTAGTTGTCCTGTCTTTTAAAGAGACAGAAAAAGAAATACTTGACTAAAAAGAAGGAAAATAAAGAAGCAATTTATACCAATTATTCTTTAACTGTCCATTGAATGTAGTGCAAGAACACAGTCCTCTCTATAATTGTCTAATGTTATTATTTATAGGATCATAGATTGGAAATAAAAAGGGACCTTAGAAGTTGTCTAATTCAACTTCATTATTACAGAGATTATGAAACTGAGCCAGAGACTAAAACCTATTAATGTTGACAGACACTATTTTTTAATGAAATTTTTTTTAAAAAATATGAATCTAAATATACCATGGACTTTGCATTCAATGTTTAAATATTGCAGCTATTAAAATGTTCTTCATAAAATTATTAGTCATTAAATTTTGTGTCATAGTTAAATAATCACATATACTATTTACAGAACTCAATTTTTATCAACTCAAATGTGCATCTTCCAATACATATAAACATATACAATACATATCGTTCTCTGATAAGTATCATTTTGATGCATCATTGCTACGGATATAATATTAAAATGATGAACTATTAGTAAATTCAAATATGCAGTGTGTAATTTGCATAATTATTATTCACTTTTTAATGAAACTCATTTCAGTTATATGATTTTCTATTTGTAAATCCTCGGCTAAATTTCCAAATATGAAAGTTCTTAGACAAATTCTACCTATTCTAAGATGAACAGTGATGCATACTGCAGTCCAAAAAATAAGATTAGAATCTGGTCATAAATATTTAACTTCAATTTATTCTGAAAGATACAATCATCATTTCCTAGAAATTCATACGTGAATGGCACTGCTCAATCTTCACAAATGTGTTTTTTGTATTACAAGATGAAATATATAGGCCAAAATGCTTTGGGAAATGAAGATAATTTAAGCAATTTTTCCTTACACTTATGTTCAAAAATAACTTTTTATTGATCCACATTGCAAAAAATTATGTAGCATTATCCTAGGTAAATGATTATTTACTTGCTGCTTCTAATATTTCTTTCAAAAAGACTCAAATAAAATTTAAATGACTGAATTTTATAAAATGAGGAGGTTGGAGTAGACAACTCTCCAGCTCTCTGAGTCTATGAAATTTGACCTCATTAGATTAATGCCATATTCATATGCTTACACCCCAGTCTCACTGAGCTATGTTTTTTTTTTTTTTTCGCCAGAGCACAGCCTGCTATATTAAAAGATTTAATATACTCCAAAGCAGGCTTATCTGAACCTTTTGTAGGATTAAAAAAATAAAAAGCATAGGAAGTGCATGCTTTTGCATTTGTCTCATCATTGAATGGGGGTGGGGGGAGTTTGCATAATGTCTGCATATGCATCTGAAATTTTTGCATAAATCCAGGAAACTTTTCTTCTTCCATAGATTTCTAGATACTTAATACTAGAGAGGCAGCTGGGTGGCTGAGTGGATAAAGTGCTGGGCTTGGAGTTAGGAAGACTAATCTTCCTCAGTTTAAATTGGACTAAGACACTGACTAGCTGTGTGAACCTGTGACCTAATCCTGTTAACCTCAGTTTTCTCATCTGTAAAATAAGCTGAAAAAGAAAACAGCAAACCAATACAGTATCTTTGCCAAGAAAATTTCAAGTGAGGTCAGATGGGACCAAAAAAAAATAAAAAGACTCAAAAACAACAATGCCAGAGAGCAGTATCACAGAGAACCTGGATAGTTTATCCTGGAACCTATAAGGTTTCCAGGAGAAACATGGAAACCTGGAAGTTCAAAGGAAAAAAAATAAATGTTGGAGGGAAAGGATGGCAAGTGAAGAGAGAGAGGAAAAGAAAAGGAAGAAGTGAAAGAGGACGATAAGAGTCAGAGATAGCAAAGAAAATAGAATGCAGTAAAGACGAAAGACAACAGAGAGGAAAGTCAAAATACAGATTAGGGAGGAAAATTAAGGAGGCTGATGAGAAAAGAGATCTGCTGTCCAGTTGTAGCATACTTTCTTTCCTTCCTTTCCTATAATCTCAGTATCCTCCCATGGCTCATTCTAGCAGCTGCCTCATTATTCTGAATCAAAACCTTCTTCAATATTCATTTCTTCTGGGAAGCTTATCTGATTCCTGTTATGTGGATAATAGGTGCAACAAAGCATTTATCAAACCTAGAATAGTAGGTTGCTTATCTTTTTCCATCTCATTAGCACAAAACTTTGCCAGAAGAGAAATTCGATACTTTATAAATTCCATATTAAAAGTTACCACCCTATATATTCATGTCTGCATCCAAGATCCAAGACACAGTGAATCATAAAAATTGAATTCAAATTTACCAGAGGCCACTGATTTAAAAAAAAAAAAAAACAAAAAACATATACCAGAGAGAACATTGAAACATGGAACAGTAGAGCTGTAAGGACCCTTACCATTAATTTAACCTAATTTAATCCTTTTCCAAATGAGAGAAATGAAACCCGGACAGGTCAAGTGACTTGTTCAACCTGCTTTTGCTATTGACAGTGGAGCAAGGTAGGCCAATCACTTAGACTTAGGAGACAAATGTCCCGCTCTTCCAACAAATGAAAATGTTCAGCAAAGGTTGATGGGTTGTGGTCTTGCACTGACAGTGGACTGGAATTTATTAACTAATAAATTGCCAATTGCCTGAATCAGCATAAGTACTGACACAACAAGGTATTTGTTTTAAAGCTTGCGAAGCTTTTTATATTAATCCATTTAAATCTTACAATGTACCTACATACTATATTATAAATATTTTTACCTTTACTTTACAAATGAGAAATTAAGGTTTAGTGAAAGTTGTGTATTGATCTCACAGCTGAGTCACTTCTAAATCTGACTTGAGCATTGAGTCTGGTGCCTTGGGGCTGGCCTGGTTCATAGCATATCACTAGTATTACACCTCTAGGAGACTTTCAAGGGGTTGATTAACTCTTAAAGGCAATAACTAAAAGTGGAGCATCCTTGAGGGCAAACCAAGGATTGTGGGGTTGAGGGTAGAGGAAGAAAAGTGGGTTAGAATGAACAATGTATTAAAGAGTAAGTCTTGAAAAAGTTTACTCTTAAGATGTCCCTTCTGCAGGCTTCTTTCATTTATTTTCCTTACTGTCATTGCTCAATTTTCTGAATTTGTAGGCATTTTACTTGTATTATTTACTGTGGTAGAAGGACAGTTGCTTTTGGTATCCCTATCACTTTGCTATATTCCTCTTAATAGAGAAAAATCTTTGCCCATGTGTAGGTCTGTAGCACATCTCTTTAATTTTTCAAAGGTCACTAACAACAGCTCAGCAATAACTGCCTTAAGTTATTTGGAACCTTGGAATTTGATTCATCTAGTTTTGATGTTCTGAAATAATTGAGGACAGCTACTAACTTTCTTATCATGATTTGCAAATACCCATTAGCTTTTTTTTTTTGTTTTTATTCTCTCCAGTCAAAAGATCATTTGTCATGGTAGAGAAAGGAAAAACAGAATGTGATCTGAAAAGTTCTGCCTTTTTTCTTTGGTCCATTTTCATTGTCTCACCTATGTGTTATCTGAATATTCACAACCTTTCTTTCATCTTCCTCTTCCTTCTAATTTGCCCTCAGTCTTCTCCATTTTCACTTCGTGCTATAGCTCAGAATGACACTTTATTCACAAGGTGATGCAATTCTTCTATTACTTCTTGATAAACTGATGCTGCTTCTTTTTACAAATCTTATTTAACTCTCTTGGCTGTTCCTTTTTACTTCATTCATTCATTTATTCACTATAATTAAAAAAAAATCCTATTTGATTAGTTTGTTCCCTTTTTGCCTTAAAAAGGGCTTCATTGTCATTGTTCAAACGGTCTTTTTTTGAGAAGGTCCCATTCTTTTTTCTGTACAGCCAGAGGTGTCCAATGATATTCTCTAAAAGTCTTAAGAAGGGTAAGAAAGATCCCAATATGTTGCTGAATCAGTTTTGACAGACCAAGGAGTGGACAAGAGTTTCACAGGATGGACATACCTGGATGAATTATGAGCATCATTTAAAGAGGTTTTCAAATCAATGTATCACAAATCCATTACAGCAAATGAGAAAGATACAGTATGTTGAGCAAGTAATTTCCTCAGTATATCTTTCAGCACTAATGAATTTCTCCCTGATCTGGGAACTCTGGAATTTGGCTATAATAATCCTAGGAGTTTTTATATTGAAATTTCTTGGATGAGATGGTCATGGGATTGTTTAAATTTCCATTTTGCCCTTAGTACCTAAGATATTGGGACTGTTTTCCTTTACAATTACTTTAAATATGATGTCTAGTCTCTTTTCAGATCATAGTATCCAGATAATAAAATAATTCTTAAATTACAGGTTTCAAATTTAGCAAATTCCCATAGTCCTTTATGGTTGATATGAGGCTAGCATATAAAATTCTAATTCTACTTCTCCATTCTCTTTGTGCTTAGCAAAATGAAAACAATTTAGACTTCTATATTTTTGAGAGCAGTATATCTTTCAGCACTAATGAATTTTTATGTAAGAGTTAATGACTATTATACAGATCTCATATCTTTTTGATGGATTAAAATGGTGATTCTTACTCCATCACAATCATAAATCACAATTTGTTTAGTCATTCCATATTTGGTAGGCATTCCCTCAGTTTCAATTATTTGTCACTACAAAAAGAGTAGCTATAAATGTTTTTCTATATATATATATATAGGCCATTTTCCTTTTTCTTCGATTTCTTTAGGATACAGACATAGTATTTGTATTGTTGGTTCAAAGGGAGTGCACAGTTTTGTAGCCCTTTTTGCACTGTTTAAATTGTCCTCCAAAATGGTTGGACCAGTATGCAAGTACATCAAAAATTCATTAGTCTATCTATTTTATTTTGCCACTTCCCCTCCAGTATTTATGATTTCTAATAACTGTGAGATATTACCTCAGAGTTGTTTTAATTTGCATTTCTCTAATCATTAGTTATTTTGAAGCATTTTAAAATAAGACTAGAATAACTTTGATTTCTTCTGAAATTTCTTCTGAAAACTCTGTTAACATCTCTTGACCATTTATCAATTGGAAAATGGTATTATTTTTTATAAATTTGAATTAGTTTCATACATAATTAAGAAATGAGGTCTTTGTAAGAGAAACAGTGTAAAATCTTTTGATATTACTTTGTTTACAGTACCTTCTAGCAAAATATAATTTCCATGATTATCTTTTAATTAAGTTTGCTTTTGTTTTGTCTGAGATGTTTGATAGCCTTGTTTTTTTTGTTTTTTTAACTTTACCTGAAGAATAATACATTCTAGTCCAGTCCTGACTTTAGCTCTCTTTGTAGTCTTTGTGTTTCTATCTCTTGTAAACAACGTATTACTTTATTTCTACTTTCTAATCCATTCTGCTATCAAGTTCCTTTTGATAAATGAGTTCATATCATTCACATTCACAGATATGATAACTGTGTATTTCCCTCTGTCTTCTCTTTCTCTCTGTCTGTCCTGTCCCTCTTCAAGAGTCTCTTTTCCTTCTCACCACTGCCTCCCTTAATCTGTCTTCACTTTAATTATCCTCCTCATTTTAACATTTTCTTTCCCTTCCAACTTCCCTGTTGAGTAAGCTTAATTTTTTTATCCAACCATGTTTATTCTTCCCTCCCTGAACTAATTCTAAGAGTGAGGTTCAAGCATTGTCAGTCATACCCTTCCCATATTTACTCTTCCACAGCAAAAGCTTTTCCATACATGCCTCCTTTTTGTAAGATAATTTTCCCAATTCTTTCATTTCCTTCTTCCTTCTTCCAGTGCATCCCTCTTTTCTAAACTTTCATTTTCCTATTTTAAGATCATCCCAACATAATCAAGTTATGCCCATGTCCTTTGTCTATATAGACTCTCTCTAACTTCCCTAATAATGATGAAATTCTTAGGCATTCTATCTTAGGTATTACATTTTCCCATGTTGAAATATATAATCAGTTTAATTGTATTAGGTCTCTTATAATTTTTCTTTCATATTTGTCTCTTTTATATTTTTCTTGAGTCTTACGTTTGAATATCAGATTTTCTATTCAGCTCTGATCTTTTCATCAAAAATGATTTAAAGTCTTCCATTTCATTAAATACCCATTTTTTCCCCTCTGAAGCATTATATTAAGTTTGGTAGATAGGTTACTTTTTGTTGTAATTTTAGCTCCTTTGCCTTCCAGAATATCATATTCCAAGTGTTCTGCTTCTTTAACATGGTAGCTACTAAATCTTGTATGATCCTAACTGTTCTCTATGATAGTTGAATGATGTATTTCTGGCAGCTTGCACTATTTTCTCCCTGATCTGGGAACTCTGGAATTTGGCTATAATAATCCTAGGAGTTTTTATATTGAAATTTCTTGAATGAGATGGTCATGGGATTGTTTAAATTTCCATTTTGCCCTTAGTACCTAAGATATTGGGACTGTTTTCCTTTACAATTACTTTAAATATGATGTCTAGTCTCTTTTCAGATCATAGTATCCAGATAATAAAATAATTCTTAAATTACGTCTCCTTAATCTATTTTCCAGATCATGCTCTATGAGGCATTATTGCAAAGTTTTGGGGTTTTTTTGTAAGGGAATGTTAAGAGAGTTCAGCTACATAGCTGTTACCTTAGCTCTGTTCGTTATTACTATTTCAGCATCTATTAGTGCTATCCTTAAGAATTGCCTAGGAAAACTCTTTTAGATAAAGTAAAGGTAACCTATATATGCCCTTTGAGAAAGTGCCAAAAGATGAGCAGCAATGCCTACCTCAGGACTGAGGAGCTATGTGCAGACTTTATTCTTTGCATGGAGAGAATTTGTTTCCTACTGGAGCAACAAATATGCTTGACCAATAGGTGATACACCTTCCACTAGATTTTAATGGTTAATATTTTACTTGGCATCAAATGGTAAAGGAGAGTCAGAAAGGTGGATGAAATTTGGTTGGTATCCAATGGAACTAGTAACTTTTTTCGTTGAGTCTCATGAATAGACATGGAAAGGCCTTGGTATTTTTAATGTTATATTGAACATGAGGAGAATGTAGAAGAGATTGTTCCTGTGGGGGCCCAATGATGGTCCTCTTGGTGTATCTTCATGTGAACCCATTTACTATGTGGAATGGAATGACACAGTTCTTCTGGTTCTTTGGTAAATGCAGCTTACAAATCTATATGGAACACTGACACATTTGTGTTGATACAGATGTCTTCTTGTTTGTTTAGTCATTTTTGCAGTTATGTCCAATTTGCCATGATCCCTTAGGGGATTTTATTGGCAAAGATCTCAAAGTGGTTTGCTGTTTCCTTCTCCAGCTCATTTTACAGATGAAGAAATGGAAAAAAGAAAACTGGGTTAAGGAACTTGCCCAGGATTACACAGCAGTAAATGTCTGAAGCCAGATCTGAACTCACAATTTCCTAACTGTAGGCTACATGATCTATCCATTGCCTTGTCTAATTGCCTCCAAACAGACATAGGTTACAGAATGTGTTACCCATTAAATTTTATGTGCAGCAACATCAGTTTGCCCAGTTTTTGTTTGTTTCTTTATTTGTTTTTTGCAGACCTCATAATCATGATCATGAGGACCACGAATAAAACATCTGAATGTTTGAATTCCATTTCATCACATATTTTACGTTTTTTTTTTTCTCCTTGAAATTGCATTTCATTATTCTACTGTTGAGAGGGATATGGTCAGAGAAAATATTGACTTATATGTAGTATCTTGCAGATTGATAGTCAGAGGGATCCAAAATCTAGGAATCAGTTGTTACAATATGATACAATAAAAATTTGTAAATAAATATGTACCAGCAAGCACTGTGCTAAGTTCTGGAGATACAGATAAGAAAGATAATACCCACCTCAAGGAATTTTTAATCTAATATGAGAATGCAATACCATTCAGCAGCTGAATGCAGGAGATGTAGAGAGCACCAAAGAGTACTAGTGAGAGGCATGATGAGTATGATACTGGAGTTGAAACCAAGAACAACAGCTGTTGAATATGAAGAGATAGTGGACATTTTTAACCCTCTACAAAAGAAGGCTATGAAGAGTTTTTTCCTTCCCTCTCTAATCAGAAGTAACTGAAGATATCGATGAGATATGAATAGCAATCCTGGAGTAATCTCTATGATGAGGAGTTTTTTGGTGATGTTATCCTTTTTTTTCAAGTTTTTATTGATTTGTAAAGTTTCTACTTTTTTTGGATCAAGCTTTATGTTTATGAAAGTTCACCAGAGATGATAGGGAGAAGGGTTGAAGAGCTTCTCTTTTCACTCCTACAGGATTTTCTAAATTATGATCTTACAAATACTATAGCTTTGTATTGCTAATGAGTCAGAAGGGGGAAACTTGGAGAAAACTGATCTTTTCACATAGTTTCAATTATCTTCCTTCCTTCCTTTTCTTCTCCGACTTCCATATGCTTATATGAGGCTTGCCATGGTATATATGAATGACATAGGGGGTATGATCTGGGACACAACCAGGCAATGTAAATTTCATTGTGTAAGAGGAACCTGCTAATGTATAGTCATCTCTATTTCTAGATCCTAATATTGGAAAATATCAATATTCTTTTTTTTTTGAAATTTTAATGCTTATTCATTTATTTTTAGTTTTCAATATTCATTTCCACAAAATTTTGAGATCCAATTTTTCTCCCCATCTCTCCTCTCCTCCCACCCCATAGCACCTTACATTCTGATTATCTCTTCCCTCAGTGTGCCCTCCCTTCTATCATATCCCATCTTTCCCTTATCCCCATCTTCTCCCTTCTCTTATAGGGCAAGATAGATTTCTGTACCCCATTACTGGTATTTCTTATTTCCAAGTTGTATGCAGAAATAATTCTCAACATTTGTTTTTAATACTTTGAATTCCATCTTCTCTCTCTTTCTCATTCCCCACCCATTCCCACTGAGAAGGCAAGCAATTCAATACAGGTCATACATGTGCACTTAATTCTGCAAAAGACCTTCATAATAGTCATGTTGTGTAAGACTAACTATATTTCCCTCCATCCTACCCTGTGCCCATTTATTCTATTCTCTCCTTTGATCTTGTCCCTCCCCAAAAGTGTTTACTTCTAATTGCTCCCTTCTCCCATTTGCCCGCCTTTCCATCATCTTCCTCACCCCACTTGTCCCCTTCTCCCCTACTTTCCTGTAGTGTAAGATAAATTTTCATACCAAATTGAGTGAGCATGTTATTTCCTTCTTAAGCCTGTGAAAAGAATAAGCTTCACTTTTCCTCTCTTGCCTCCTCCCTTTTCTTCTCCATTGAAAAAGATTTTTCTTATTTCTTTTACGCGTGATAATTTGCCCCATTCCATTTCTTTTTTTCTCCTCCCAATATATACCTCTCTCAATCCTTAATTTTATTTTTTATAAATGTCATCCCTTCTTATTCAACTCAACCTGTGCTCTGTGTGTGTGTGTGTGTGTGTGTATAATTACACCAACTATCCAAATACTGAGAAAAATCTCAAGAGTTACAAATATTATCTTTCTGTGTAGTAATGTAAACAGTTCAACTTTAGGAAGTCCTTTATGATTTCTCTTTTCTGTTTACCTTTTCATGCTTCTCTTGATTCTTGTGTTTGAAAGTCAAATTTGCTCTTCACTTCTGGTCTTTTTATCAATGATGCTTGAAACTACTCTCTACCATTGAATGACCATTTTTTCCCTGAAGTATTATACTCAGTTTTGCTGGGCAGGTGATTCTTGGTTTTAATCCTAGTTCCTTTTACTTCTGAAATATCATATTCCAAGTCCTTCAATCCCTTAATGCAGAAGTTGCCAGATCCTGTGTTATCCTGATTGTATTTCCAAAGTACTCAAATTGTTTCTTTCTAGTTGCTTGCAATATTTTTTTCCTTGGCTTGGGAACTCTGAAGTCTGGCTGCAATATTCCTAGGCATTTCTCAATTAGAATCTCTTTCAGGAGGTGATTGGTGGATTCTTTCAATATTTATTTTACCCTCTGGTTCTAGAATATCAGGGCAGTTTTCCTTGATAATTTCATGAAAGATAATGTCTAGGCTCTTTTTTTGGTCATGGCTTTCAGGTAGTCCCATAATTTTTAAATTGTCTTTCCTGGCTCTATTTTCCATGTCAGTTTTTTTTCAAGTGAGATGTTTCACATTATCTTCTATTTCTTTCATTCTTTTGGTTTTGTTTTGTAATTTCTTGGTTTATAATAAAGTCATTAGTTTCCATCTGTTTCACTCTCATTTTTAAAGACCTATTTTCTTCAGTGAGCTGTTGAACCTTCTTTTCTATTTGGCTGATTCTGCTTTTTAAAGCATTCTTCTCCCCACTGGCTTTTTGGACCTCTTTTTCCCAATTGAGTTAGCCTATTTTTAAAGGTGTTGTTTTCTTTAGCATTTTTTTCAGTCTCCTTTAGCAAACCATTGACTCAGTTTTCATGGTCTTCCACGGACTGAGATCATTGTATATTTATTTTGGAGGTACTCGATGAAGAAACTTTGACTTGCTCTGACAGTATGCATTGATCTTCTTCCTCTGAAAGGATGGAGGGAAATATCTGTTCACTGAGAACCTAACCTTCTATAATGTTTTCCCCCCTTTTTGGCATTTTTCTAGCTAGTTACTTGACTTTTTAATCCTTGTCAAGAGGATGGTCCCAGTGTTTCTTTTCACAGCAGGATCATGCTCAGGGCTATGATTCAGATCAGCTGTTCAAATTCCCCAGGGGCTTTAGACTCAGGGCTTCACAAATGGATGCTGCAGCTGTCACCACCACTGCTGCTGCCACCGCCTGGTACCAAGTCTAGGGGGGACCCTGCTCCCCTCTCACACAGTTGGAAAAGCCCTCTCACTGACCTTTGAAGCTTTCTTTGTTGCTTATGAGTTGAGGGATCTGAGAACCTCCCCTGCTACTGGAGATTCTGCCCTGAGTCCTGTTCCAGTCCCATTCTTCTTGGTGCCATATGGTCAAGGCTTGTCTCTGCTCTAGTCTATGCCCTATGTGATAGACCTTTCTTGGCAGCCTTCCAAGTTACCTTTCTCTGCAAATCTCTTTCATTCTGTCATTCTATGTCTTCTACTGCTCTAGAATTTGTTGGGAATCATTTTTTACAGGTATTTTGTGGGCTATGGGGAAGAGGTAGAGTATGTGCATCTTGCTACTCCACCATCTTGGCTCTGCCCCCAAAATATCAATATTCTTAAGACACTAGAGTAGGATGGTGTATGGGGGGAGAATGTAACCTAAAGTAAGGAAATAATACATACCTTCTACACACTAAATGATACATTCATCTCATAAGGTAAGATATAATACAGCTGGCAAGGTCTATTCTTAACATAGGGGCAATGGGGCAAAGCAATCTTAGGACTAGTCCAGGGTTATAGGGTTCTCAAGTTGGCTCATGGATCAAGATTCAGCTGCTATTTTCTTTCAATATTATTGATCAGTATCCTTGAGTGTAGGGACCCAGTTAAACATTGGTACATACAAGAACAGTTGGGAAAAAGTTACTCATCTACAATACCCCAGTCATTTTGCAGTCAGTGAATCCTAGTGGCATTGAACTTATCATAAGCAATACATAACAAACATTAAGGTCCTATCAGTAAAAATCTTCCAAATTACCAAATACATCTTTTAAATTGACAGCCTACTTTACATTCTGATTACAGCCCAACTATTTTCATTTAGTCTGAATTGCTGTCTTATGTTCTCTTCTCTTATATTTGTACAGGAGATAATTACTACCAGTAGGGAGATCTGAATGAATTTAGTATCAAATCTACTCTTAATAAACTGCTGTAAAGTACTGTATTTTCATCTGTTTCTTAAAAACAAAGGGAATCATATAACTTTAGTTCCTCTATATAGGGAAAGGTTAGATGCACAAATTTATAATATTCAATCAGTCAATAAATATTTATTAAGCACCTATATGCCAGGCACTGTTCTAAAAGCTGGAGAAACAAGAATTGCAAAAGAGAACTCCTGCCCTGAGGGAGGTCAAAATCTAATAGGTGAAGACAACATATAAAAAGAGACTAAAAAAGAAGGGAAAGCAGATGGCTAGAAGAGGGAATACCCAGAATGCGCCAGAGTAGAGAGAGGATGATGAAATGCTAAGTGAAAATTATGAGTTGTCTACCTTGGGTCCCCTCCATAAATAAAGTATTGAAAGAAAGCTCTCTGATGTCCACCCTCTTCTATTTCTAATGAGAGGGCAGGAGAAAACAGAAAGAGAAAGGGTTTGAGAAAGTGGCAGAGTAGATCTGACACAAGTCCAAGTTAAGTTCCATTGTGTATTTAAGTTATAATTAGTCAGATGCTTTAAAGTATCACCAAAGTAAATTTCATAACTGCCATTTTCAGAGGACCTCTGAACATCTATTAAAATAAAGAAGTATTTTTGATTTTCATTTGTTTTTAAGATTAAAATTCAAGGTGTTTCTGACATTTAGTCTTCTTTCTTCTACTTAACAGTTGACGACCATCACTGAAGTTTTCTCAATAGCATTCACAATAACTATCAAAATGGAGGATCTTGATTATTCTTCCTTCTGTTGTAATATTGGATTTGAGGTCCCTAGTTTAAGATTTATATTAATGCCAAGTTAATTGTACCTTTTTTGATCCTGCCTTATTATTATTATTACAGCTTTTCCAGATCATCTGTATATATTACTCTTAATTTTATTTCTTCCTTTTCAGTGTGTGTGTGTGTGTGTGTGTGTGTGTGTGTGTTCCAACTGCATTATTGGTTGAATTTCTTCATCCTCCCTGTTTTTCTCTCTCTTAAAAATTGTATGCATTTCTGAGAATTAGACTAGTGCATTTTTCCCTATATCATTATAAGTAACTCCTTGTGCTGAGGTTGAATTAACTTCTTTTTTTTTAGGTTCATGTGGTGTATGCTCTTTGCCAAATTTCTCAAATCAATCAATTCCTATACTCATATTGGTTCCTACTGAGAAATGAAACTATTCCCAATTAAATTATATTAATTTTCCAGAATCACATCCTCAATAGATAAAACCTAATCTATTCCCAGGGTATTTTCTTCCACTATAGCTATTTTTTAGAGGTTGAAAAAAGTTTCCTTTTTAAGTTAGTGATGAAATATTAAAGGACAATATCTACTATGAATAGGGATTAATACAAACAACCAGTAGAAATAAACCATGCCTTTAACAAAGTTTTGCTTTGAACATTTAAGACAAAGGAATCAAATCTCTTTTAAATTTTGATAATTAGCTCTCCCAAATACATTTTTATATCTTTGAAGACAATGTGAGATTAGAGCTTAAAAGATTTCCTATACCCAAAAATCTTGATGGGAAAGAGTTAGAAAAGAGTGTGAGAAAAACTAAGCCAGGTTGCAAATATTTAAATGTCTTAATTTTGCATTTTCCAATGTTTAGTAAACAATATTCAAAATTTTCAATATGAAATTCAGCATGAACTCAATTTTAAAACTTTTAAAATTTGCAAATTTATATTGACAAGAACATACCTGACATGGAATCTTCCTGGGATTCATAGATTTATTCTGTAATCAACAATCTTAGAAATAAAAAAGTATTTCTCCATATTTTTTTTTTGTTGTTGTTGTTGCTCTAGCAGGATAGGCAAAGATGAAAGAAAGAAATCTCTACTCAAATTGGGTTCCAATTTCCACTCAATTCTTTGGGGAAGTTCTCCTACTATAAAATCCTATTTCTTTTACACTTGCTCCTACTGCACTAGGAACCTCTTTCCTTCTCTATGGACAAATTTAGTCATGCAAACAAGCACTCATGAAATAAAACATACACACACACACAAAACACACACACACACACACACACCCTTTTTACTGTAATTTTTTAATTTGTACAACCAATATGGCAATGCAGTTGTTATTTAATCTCTACTTGTCTCCTCAGCCTTTTATTCCAGGATCTATTCCAATTTGTTTTTGGCTAGCTCTTACTATAGTACTTAAATGAAAATTGTCTCTCTCATCTCTTTCTTTAACAGACAGTTAAACTATTTCAAATGGATTTTTATTTTCCTTCCAAAACATCAATAAAGACGTTGAGCTAAATATTCACTTTTTCTTTGAATGCCTTTGAGATATTATTTGGAATTCTTTTTTTAAGTACACAATTTTATCTAGATCAATGAATTTTTTCTTTGTTACAACCCAATCATCCTCATTATACCAATAAATTTGAACTATAATAATGTTCACAATGCACACATAACACAGCACTGTCCCTTTAGACAGCAAAATTACAGGTGTACAGCTCTGTTCCTATGACCAAAGTTTAAATGAATTTTTTCACTTAAGGAAGATGAAAACAAACTAAATGACCTACAAGGTAACCATATGAATTATATGTGTCCTTTCTTCCTGGGGCTCCAGGTAGGAGACATAGACAGATATGAGTGCCAATATCTCACAGAAGATCTCACACATGAGCACCAATATCTCTCAGTAGATTCATGAGGACAAAAGTCACTAACTCAGAGAAGAGCTTGCTGTGTTTCAAAAGCAATGTCTGGAAGTGACAGTGAAAAATAAGGAGGGTCCTGACCCAGTTTACCAATAAACCATGAAAGAGCTTCCAGAATTAGATATGCAAGAAAATGTAATGAGTATGAAAAGAAAAGGCTTAAAATTAAGTTGTTTGTTCTGGTAGGGAAAATGGAAGAGGAGGGCAGATAATAGCAACCAGAGAGTATTAGGACTAAAGGAAATTGGGAGGAAAGATTGAGAAACATTAAGAAAATAGTAACACTTGCCAAATTGCACAGAGATTTAGGAAAAGAGAAATTGGAATTTGTAATCTATAGGATGAGGCTATTATACATTAACTGAATCACATCATTGGTTGCTCATTATCTCTTTTTTTGTATGATGCCCTCCAACAATCCTAGAATATGGGCTTAGTGACTATCTGGGCTTAAGTTGCTATTAAGGTAGGAATAGTTGTGTTTTTATATCAGAGATTGCCAAACTTATTTGACCTCTGACTCCTTTAAAAATACCCAGCACTGCCTTGGAAATCTACTTTCTTTAAGCCTTGAATTTTTTTTTTTTTTGAAATTTGTGTCATTTCAAAAAATATAAATGACATCTTAAATTTAATAATTTCTTATAAACTTGTAAGGATTTTTCCTCCATTTAAATTTTAATGATATGATATTGCATGATTTAACTGTATAGTTATCATAAGGTTAACAAGTCATTACACACATATATTTCTGCCAATGCATGCCGGACTTCCCAACAGTGTGCTACACACTTGCCTGCCATCACTTGCTTGTTAAGCCTTGTCATTGGACTTGATCACTGATTGGTTATAACTTGCATTTGTGGGATTTTTGGGGAAAATAATGTAATCATTCTGACCTTAACTCTATTACATAATTGATGAAACATGTATGAAAAGTTTTTCAAAATTTTTTTCACTTCTTTATGCTTCTATCACTGCCTTATTTTTATTTAACACCCTATAGTTGCACCCAAGGCTCATATTGCCCCAAACATTCCAGTGCCCTCCCAGAGGGCAACATCACAAACTCTGGGAACCTCTGTATGTATCAGCAAGTTATAATAATGTAGGATGTTGCAGAATGAGAAAGTCTCCAAGTTCATGATCTGAGAGAGGAGGGGCCAAAGCTTCCCTTCTTCTGTTCAGTAATGGAGACAGGAGGAGGTGCTGGATGCAGGAGTCTTAGTATCTAGAGTGTTTTTCTCTTGTCAGGACTCTCAGTGTTAATAAAAGTGTAATTGACAACTGAGGAGAAACTGGAGTAAGAGTCAAGCTCACCTGAGTGTTCAGTTATAAGTGGATGGTGACACAGAGAAGAACAGGCGTAGCCCCCACCAGGCAATATGTTCCAGGTGATAAGGGTTCCAAACACAGTACTTAGCTTCAGTACCCATCAGACCACAAGGTTCAGATGATTATGGGTCTGGTCCTGCTCTCCATCTCTTAGTGCGATAACTCGACGCTATGCCTCAAAGGTTCCACAACAATAACTAATGAAATAGTAGTATTTAATATAAGGAGAAAAGTTGTGAAATAGTGCTAAAGTAATTTAGGATTGATATTCACAAACTAGCTGGGTAAATTTGATGAAAATGACCAGTGAAATGATTTTGCAAAACTGATATCTTAAATAGTTTTTTTTCCAAACTTATGACATCTTTTATTACTTTCCTTTTGGGTTTATATAACTACTTTGGTTTTGTGACTGTTTGAATGCAAACACTATTCAAATACATTAACTTTCTTTTAATGAATTAAGTAGATTTGAACATGTTGTTATGAAAAGAAATATATGGGCTAAATTATGTTGTTTTTCTGCCTCACCCAAGGAGTATTCTGTCTTCAGTTCACTGATAAATAAAGGAAAACAAAAGTATAACATACAAAGTACCTATAAAGAAAATGACATGGCTTGAAAATTGTATTTGCATTTTTATTTCTTTTGTGGTATTATTTTCTTTCCATCTTTCACAATTTGAAGAGCTAGCAGCTCTCTTGAGTCCAGACTAGGCTTTCTAACATGAGTCTTAATATCTGCAATAAAATATAGCTTTCTAGTATTTCTTAAAGAAGTCATACAGAAACCTTTTAAAATCCCCACAAGAATTTGAAATCATTTTAAGGATAGTATTTCAAAATTTAAAAGTACATTTTAGGAAGAGTGAATTGCAGAAGAAAAGAAATTATAACTCATTAAGGGATTATCTAGCATTATATAATAATGTGTCTCACTATATAATGTGTATACACATATTCATAGACATAATACAACTTAAAATATGAAAACAAGCAAGAGCTACATTTTTCCCCAAAGTGATAAAACTGCCTTAAAAAATCCCAGCTTGTTTTATTAAGCATAGAGGATTTATTTGCTCAAAGGGAGTACAATCTCTGCCATCAAAGATAAAGGCACAAGTTGCTATGCTAATTTGGATTTTCTTCCTTTTTGTTCACGAAGTTAAAGTTTCTTATGCTCTTCAGAAGGGAATAAAGGCAAGGCTTCTATTTGTATGGTCCTTCTGAAACAAAGAATTTGAGTTTGCATCACAAAAATGCAGCCATTACAAAGAAAGTCACAGGAAATTTTCTCCTTCTACCTGAAAGTTATGAAGCTTTGTTATTCGTCTCCTTCAGAAACAAGAGCAACATCACATAAAAGTGCCCTGAAAAATTTTCTGTGGATTTTCTTTTTGATTTTTCTTAGAGATCTTAAAACCCAGAAGCTTAGAATGTCACAGAAGAATGCATTACTCAAGTTTCCTCTAAAGTCTGAAATGGACATGTTAGGGAAGTCTAATTTATTCCTTTATCCCTGGTCAATATTTCACTCTATGTAAAGGAACACACTTTCTAGGATCATAAAGATGTCCATCAAAAAATATCCCATGACAGTCTACTATATGCAAGGTACTATGGTTAGATGTGTGAAGATAAAAAAGACAATAGATATATCCAGAAGCTTACAGTCTTTCTGGCAGATAAGATCTATACTGCCTCTCATCCTGCAAAAACAAACAAAACAAATAGAAAAAAGATACAAGGCAGTATATAGCAATGGCAATGAAGAGACAGATAAGTGGATTATCTAATAATGGCTCAAAAGAAGAAATGATGACCATCACCTCAACAATGACAATAAATAGCATTTATATAACATCTAAGGATTTGCAAAGCATTTTACAAATAACTCATTTTATTCTCTCAAGAACCCTGGTGGATAATAATTTTTCAGGAAAAGAAACTGAGGCAAGCAAAAGGTAAATGACTTGTCATTGATCACATAGCTAATAAGTATCTGAGCTAAGATTTGAACTCAAGGACAGCACATTCACACAAGTAAAAGAATAATGTGTGGTTGAAGGATCATATACATCTGTTACATAAGTCTTTGGGAATAAAATTACTATCTAAAGGCTCAGAACCAAACCTCAAAGGAACTGGTCAGTTTTAGAGATTTCCCTCACAAATCTCTTTGTTAAATATTTCTTTTGCAAGTACTCAAAAGTTTTCCCTGGGCATGACAATATTTGGCTAATTTCTAGACTTACACAAAGCAGAAAAGGACTCTCAGCTCCCATTTAAGTGCTAAGGATAATAGCATAGCACAGACTTTTAAACAACAGAGGACCCAAAGGATTCATAAACACCCAAAGCCATAAATAGTCAAAGCAATTTACCACAACTTTCCTGTAGTGCTCTGGCTCCCCAGGATCTATACAGTTAACTTGACTTCTAATAATAGAATATTTTCTTCTCCCCACCAAAACACACACACACACACACGCACACATGCACGCACGCACACACACTCAGTCACACACACATGGACTCATGCATGCTTGCATGCACACACAGGATAAAAAGCCTATGAAGAGAAATACAGAATTCTCCAGATTTATAATACTGTACAGGTCAAACACTGAATCCCAGATTACTTAAAAATGTCAATAAAAAAACACAAACACACACATACCACCCCCATCCCTCCCAAGTATACCTTATTTTTCTTTCCCTCAGGGATTTTTTCTGTCCTCTGAATTTATGACATTATTCTTTAATTACAACCTTTTGCCCCTTAAGTAGGGAATGTACTCAAAGATAATTGAGTATCAACCCAAACCTCACAGTACCACAAAATGGAAAAGTCCAGATTCTTCTTCCTTGTCTTGGTTCTGTGACTTGCTACATGGCTTAGATTGTGTTATTTCACTGCTGATGGATGGCTCATTTGTTGCTTCATGCTTAGCTCAGAATCATTGTGACTCTGTTTTTGCCGTTATCATGCTGTATTGTTGCCTAGCCCTTTTCTCAGTAATTTACAATGATGTATTTGTGTGTTGACCTGTATCCTCTCAGTCCAAGCTCCCCATGTCCCAGGAAAGTCCCCATTAAAGGAACTCTCTATGTAAGTTAAATAAATAAGATGACAATATGCAGCCTTGTTACACTCCTTTTCCAGTCCTAAACTAATCAGAAGCTCCAAATTCAGGTTTTAATTGTCGCTTTTTGGTCCACCTATAGGTTCCTTAAGAGACAAGTAAGATGATCTGGTACTCCCATCATTTTGAGCACTTGCAACATTTTGTTGTGATCCACATAGTCAAAGGCTGCAGAGTAGTCAATGAAGCAGTAGATTTTTTTCTGGAGCTCTCTTGCCTTCTCAGTCCAGCAAATGTTGGCAATTTGGTGTCTAGCTCCTTGGTCTCCTTTGAAAACTAGCCAGCTTTTCTGGTAATTCTAAATTCACATATTGCTGAAGTTAGCTTGCAGAATCAGAAGAAATGTACTGCTGTTTGGTAATTTGAACATTCCTTGGTGGATTGAACTTCTTTAGTATTGGGACATAAACTTATCTTCTAATCCAGTGGCCATTGTTGGGTTTTCCAAATTTACAGGCATATTGAAAGGAACACTTTAAACAGCACCATCTTTTAGGATCTAAAATAGCTCAGTTGAAATTCCATCACTTTCACTAGGCTTATTGTTGAGTGATTCTTCCTAAGGCCCACTTGACTCCATTCTCCAGAATGTCTGGCTCTTGACCAATAACCATATCATCACTATTATTGGTGATGCAACATGACTATAGTGAAAATGTATTTAATAGGAATGTATGTATAGAACCTATATAAAATTGTATGTCATCTTGGGGAGAGAAAGGGGGATGGGGGAAGGAGGGGAAAAATAATTTAAGTTATATGATAACGATTGCAGAACAAGAAAAAAATAAAATTAATATATAAAAAATAATTATTAGTGATGTTATGATGTTTCTTGTTCAGTTCTTTTATGTATTATTGCCACCTCTTCTTAATCTCTTCCATTTTTGTTTGTCCTTACCTTTTTCATCTTTTATCATGCCCATTTTTGCACAAACTGATAGAGATCATGTAGTCCAAAACTCTTTTTATAAAATGAAGAAAATGAGATTTACAAAATTTAGCTGATTTTTTCAATATAATTCAGATGAGTAGTTGTAAAGCCAGAAATTGAACCCCTGACTCACCATTTTCTATCCCTTAGCAAAATAAAATATGATATTTTTCACATATACCTTCCTTCACCAAAACCACTAAGGTTTTTATTTCTCTTGGGTTTAATCTTTAAAAGGTTTGCAGTTCAACAGTAAGTCATTTGGTTTCTTACCAAAATTAATGACTGTTCTTTCATTCATTAAGGAAAATGTATTTTGCTAACTGTTGCAATAAAATTTCTTGGTCAAATGATTAAAGCACTACAGTAAGTGGATAGGTACTTTTTACTATATTGCTATATGCTGTGACCAACTTTAACTCCTTCTGTGCAATTTACCATCTACCAGAAGTGAGGCAGGCAATCCTGAAGTTATAAATAGTAATCATATTTTTCTCTTTAGCGGATCCAATATGTAAATGAAATTTGTATAATTTCTTTTTAAAAATAATTTTATGTGCTCTTACCGTTAACAAGCACTAAACAATATAAACCAATATTTATAAATATTTACACATTAAAGACTGTATCTACACAATATGTATGTAACTATTTGTCAGTTTTCTTTTTTTATACCTCATTGCATCTTCCATTTTTAAATTATTTTGTGTACGTAGTCATAGAATTCTTATTAAATAATTAATAGTGTGAATATCTTAGGTGTACCTAGCATATACATTTTTCTTTTTGTATAATCATACTGTAAATCTAGTCTAATATACATATATATATATATATATATATATCAGAGCATCAGTGTAATAGGATACTAGAAGGCCATTAAATGATTACTATAAAGAATGCAAAGAAATTTAGAAAGATTTATTTTAAGTAATTTGAAGCAAAGAAAGCAGAACTAGGACAGTATTTTCATTGGCATAAACCCATATATTTCTTTTCTTTTGAACAGAAAAACCATATTTTAATTCTGTCCTCACCCTAATAAGTACATGTACAATTTCATAGTTCTCCTTGCTCCTCTTCCCTTTTCTTGAAAAATGTCCCTGTAAAACAGTGGAAGGCATCCAAGATTTTAATGCAAAATGGAGTATGGTTCATTTGGAAAGGGAAGAACAACAGTGACATTCTTACCAGAAAAAAAAAATCAGAATTGATACTTAAAAGAGCTTTTCTTTGACCCTGCTATCCTTCTATATTATTTCTGCATTTTTTCTTTCTCTGTAATACTAAATTCTCGTAGTTTATATATACTGCAGTCCACTACATCACCTGCCACTCATTCCTTTCTGCTTTCTATTTCCTACAAATGGAAAATCAACATCTGATTTCATTGTCTTTTCTTACACATCCTCTTTGATATCTGTGCAAAATATAGTCACTTCTTTTCCTTGAAGTCTTCTTTTCCTTTGATTTCTTTGGCACCATATCATCCTATTTCTCTTCCTACCTACCTACATAATCAAGTCTCCTATCCTTTTCTATTTTACAGGTGACCTCATCCCATTTATATTCAGAGCTATGATCATTAGCTGTATATTTCCAACTATTTTCTTCTTTTTTTTCTTGAGTGTGTTCAACACCAATACTCGAGGTTTGATGTAGTCTTCTTCTCCCCTGCTTTTTTTTTTCTTTTTGCCTTGTCATACTCCAATAACAGGTTCATACCCGTTCTCCCCCTTTTTATGATTCCCTCTCTGAGTTTATAGATTCTTTTGATTAAGACTAATCCTTCCCTAAATTCACCTTCCCTCTTACCCCCATCCTTACTTTCAGATTTTTCTCTTCTCCTATTGAGTGTAATGCATTTCTACACCAAGATCTGAGTGTTTTACCCTCATTCAGCCATTTCAGGTGAAAGCGAAATTTCAATGATGTACACTCCTCCCACTTACTTTTCAGTTGTGTAGAAGTCTGTTTGGGTTCTATATTATTTTAAGTAATCAGTTCTCCTTTTTTCCTTCTTCCCTTTCCTTTCAATTTTTAAAATCATAAAAAAATAACAAAATAACTCCCTGACCCTCTGTCTTATTTGACTGACTCTATGACTTCTGATGATATGAGGATTCTAAGGGAATAATATTATGCTGTCATTATAATGTAAAAACTTATAAAGTGCCTTCCAAACAGATTACCTCAACTTGTCCTTTTATGTGTCTGTTGACCCTCATATTTATATTTCAAAGTTTATGTTTAGCTGTGTTCCTTTCATCAGGAATAACTGAAAGATCTCTATTTCATTAAAAATCCCTTTTCTCTATAGGATTTGCCTCAGTTTTGTTGGGTAAGTTATTCATGGTTATAAGTTGAATTCATTTGCCTTCTGGTGTGTAGTGGTACATTGTATAGTAGTAGCTGCTAAATTTTGTATGATCCTAAGTCTGTATCCTCAGTGCTTAAAATCTCTCTCCAATCTTCCCCACCCTTTTTGTTCTTTTTTATTCTTTTTCTTTCTTTTTTTCCTGCCTTTTTATTGCATTTTTTTCCCTTGGCTTGGAAGTTCTGGATTTTGGTTATGAAGTATCTGAGAGTTATCATTTTAGGATTGCTTTTAGGAAGTGCCTGGTAGATTCTTTCACTTTTCATTTTGTTCTCTTGTTCCTGATTTCTTGATATATAGTATCCAAGCTCTTTTTTGGTGGGAAATGAAGGTGGGATACTGCTTTTAGGCAGTCTAATAATTCTTAAATCATAGCTTCCTGATCTGTACCTTATGTTTTTTTCCTATTTTTTCAATCTTTTAACTATTCATTTAATATTTCTTCTGACACAGTTGGTGGTGTGGTGGATAAAGAGGGCTTCCTGGAGTCAGGAAGACTTAAGTTTAAAGTTTGACACTTAACTAGTTGTGAGAACCAGGGCAACTCCTTTACCTCAGTCTTTCTCAGCTTCATCAACCGTAAAATAGGAATAATAAAAGCACCTATATCACAGGGTTGGTGAGACTAGATGACTTTTTCTCATATTTTTGTCAAAAATATTTGCCAAATGTGCTTAGTATAGTTTTTGAAATATAGTAGGTACTATATAAATGCTTATTCCCTCACTTCTTGCCTCATGGAATAATTAATTTCCATTTGGTCCATCCTTATTTTCAAGAATTCTCTTACATACACTGCTTATGCTAAATTTTACTTTCTTTTTCAAGTAGTAGTTGGCTCTAGACCCTGATAGATAGATGAAAGGCTCAACAAATTCAAAGCAACTGTACTTTTGACCTAGCTCTGTCCTGGGCATAGGGACAAGCTCTTGGGTTGCTGCTGGCCCCCAGCTTTGTTCAGAGCTCTGGGAGTTGAATACTTTACTCTTTGAAACCCTTGTACAAGCCTCATCTCATACCATTTTTTTTTATTTTGGCCTAGGGCTAAGTCTGCAACCCACTCTGAAATACCTCAGCTTTTTGACTAGCTATTCTCTTAGAGGAATCTCTAACCTAGGGATCAATGTTGGGTGACCTTGCACTAATGACTGTTTGCTGCTACAGGGACTCCGTTTCTGATCTAGGCCCTTGCTGAATACCCTTTGGTGCTGTCTGGGCCTCAAACTGAATCCTATATCCTAGGTAATCCCGATTCCACAGGTCTTGCCCTGGTCACTTGCTTTTAGGTTGAATTTGGGATCTTACACTAGAAAAATGGTACATTGTGGTTTTTCTTAAAATTTACTAAACACTGAAAGGCATCAAAGTTTCCTTATATCTCTGTTGAAGTATTTTTTTTGTGGGGAGGTGAGGTGGGGAGGAACAGAGGAGATGGCTTGTACTATTTCCGCCTACTTGCCATTTTAACTAGTATCCACTTGAGGTCATTAAGCAAAAGCTTGATGACAACTTGTTGATATGATATAGAGGAGATTCTTTTTTCACATGCAGTTTGGACAAGTGCCTCTTAGATTCTTTCCAACACCTAATCCTCATTACAGGATAGATGCTTAAAAATGTTGAATGAATGCCTATGAAGGAATAGATAATTTTTTCAAAATAAAAATTGCAGAAAAGTCAGTTGATACAGTAGATAAAGAGCTAGATCAGGAGTTCCCAAAGACCTATAATCAGATCTAGCCGAAGACATTACTTGTGTGTCTTTGGGTAAATAACTTAAACTCTGTTTGCGTCAGTTTCCTAATATGTAAAATGGAGATTATAATAACACCTGCCTCCCAATATTGTTGTGAAGATAAATTAAGATATTTATAAAAGTGCTTGACAAACCTTTAAGTGTTTTTACAAATGGTAGTTATTATTAGGAATTTGCCTCTTCATTTTGAATTTTCTTTAACCATCAGTAATCTGAAAAATAAACATTGAGTTTCAGAGGAGAAAGGTCATTGGATCCTTATTTAATAGGCTATAAAATTCTTTTCAAAGCAACATCTCTAATCAAGAACAGGACTATTGCTCTACATTTGGCAGAATAATCAGAGAAAATGATGCCACCATCTCAACCACTCTGAGCTATAAACTTATTCAAGAAATTCTCTGGAAGGACTGGAGCTGTTTTTCTGTTGGGCATTTTGGTTTTCTTCCTTCTTGAGGTCATTTCTTTGTACCTCACAGGGCCAATGTAACTCTTCATAAATTTATTTTTCTTAAAAAGGGAATATATATGTAATATAACTATGTATAACTATAATTAAATATAATATATATATATTAAATACCCATTAACTATATTTAACTATAATTAAATAATAGAACTATAATTAAATTAGACACTAAAAAAGAAAGAAAATGAATGTGTTATGCATTGATTATAAATTAGGCATTTTCACATAAGTGGGAATTATTTGGACAATTATTTCTCCAACACAATAAATTGTACCCTGGATCATGAAGTATATTAATACCAACTCAAATTTTATTTTAAAGCAATTGCTGTATCTGGGAAAAAAAAAAACCAAAAACATTTGCCTAACCTATAATCTTGCATTTAACTTCTCTCTCACTCTATTTTCCATGTACATTGATGTTAAATGAACTGTAACCATTGTTGTATAATGGTATTTAGAAGGTGGATGATGAAAAAAGACATTTTCCCCCTTTTGAAGAGCTTTCATTCTGCCTTTTCTATAGTGGGCTCCTAAATCTCTGTGGCTGCTTGAATACACTAGTATTCAGTATTGACAGTGCTGGGTCTGCAAAGTTGTTGTCATCTTTGCCTAACTAAACCTTGTACATAACACATTTTAAAGCTGGGTGCCTTTTCCTTGGATAATCCATATCTAGGTCCATCCCCATTTGATTCCTCTTTCGTGCTACCCCTCTCTATGTCCCCAGGTGAAGGTTTGGTGTGATAGTGAGTGATTTATGTTATACTTTGACTCATAGCCAAAGATACATGAGGCTTACTCAAAGTACTCTGATGATCCGTACTCTGAGTAAAGATATCTGGACAAAAGAACTTTAACAATGGTATCTGAGTAGGAAAAAATGGCTTTCCACATGTCAAGTCAGAACCTCTCTAGTTTGCACTAGTCTTGGCATTCAGTGATACAGTGGAATAATGAAAGAATATGATAGATTAGTAGCCTGGAAGAGTAAGAAGAAGCTTAGCCTTAACCCTAACGTCTTACAAAAGTGCTACATATCAGGAAAAAAGATTATAGGAAAAGGATAACATTCTAAGTAGCAACTAAAAGAAATCAATTAAACCTGGCTCACATACCCAGGGGCAAAGATGAAGCATGGTCATATTGCCATGATTTTCCTAATTGTTGATAGCACAAGATGGCTGGAGGATTTGGCACTGTTGACACAGAGAAGTTTTGACCTTTGGTAAATAATCAGTTTGGGGGCAATATTATGAAAGGGGCAAAAAAAAAGTGGCTTTGTGTGTACCACTGTAACCTACTTTCTGACCAGTAGTTGACCCAGAGGGTAGAGTTTGGTGATCCATGAAAAAATTGAGTCAGCCTCTTGGGAATCAACTTAAAAGAAGAATTAAACAAGGCATTACACAGGATAAGTAGGCATTAGTGATTTGTGAACTGCACTTTTGGCAGCAGTTTCCAAATGGATGAGAACATGGGTCTATATGCACATCAATGAAATTGGAGAGGGAAAATAGGAAATGAGTAGATTTATTTGTGGTTCTACGGTGATCTATTCTCATCATAATTGATAATAAAGTACCATATTGAGATTCTCTCTCTCTATGGTAATGACATTAATTTGAAGAAATGAAGAGCAGCAACTGGAACTGACCAAATCAATCTGCAAGAATTGCACAAAATATGCAATAAATTTTAAATAAACTGATGTTTACACACTCACTGACTTTAGAATTATAAGCTGTTGTTTAGTCTTCTTTAGTTGTGCCCAACTCTTTGTGACCCATTTGAAGTTTTTATGGCAAATATGCTGGTTTGATTTGTCAATTCCTTCTCCAGTTCATTTTACATGTGAAGAAACAGAGGCAAAAGAGGGTCAAGTGACTTTCCCAAGATCACACAACAAGTAAGTGTCTGAGGCCAGATTTGGTGATTTGAAATTCGGATGCTTATTGCCTGTGCTACCTTGGACAAGTCACTTAACCTCTGAGATTCGCTCCTTATCTATAAAATGAGAGGGTTGGACTTGATGACATCTGAGTTCCCTTTTAGTGATTCATTTAGAATCCTATGAAAATTGTCTAAAATGACCATTTACTTCCTGGGACTCAGATACACATTACATTAGCACTGGAAGGGACCCCAGAGACCATCTAGTTCCATTAACCACTAGAAAATCTCCACAGATAGTGTTTCCAGCCTTCCTTTTAATACTTAAAGTGACTGGGAATTCATTCTAGTTAGTATAATGTATATAATATGTTCTACTCTTGGACAGCTCTGATTGGTAGTAATTAGAGTTTGTATTGAGGAAAAAAGTCTGCTTTGTTGCAACTCACCAAATGATTTTAATTATGCCCTCTGGGGTCAACCACAACAATTCTAATTCCTAAACAATACTTAAAAATTGGTTTTTCAATTTAAGGATGTGATCTTGTTTATTCATTGTCTGGCATAATCATATTTTTTTTGAAAGAGAAGAAAATTTAATCTACTGATATTCAGATTAATTTATCAAAGTGATTATTCACTTAATAAGAAAGTACAGGAGAAGCAGTATCAGATAATGAACAGACCAGTGGTAGAGCCCTAAAATCCTGGGGTAGTAGTCTCATTTCTGACATATAATAAATAAGTGACCATGACAGGGTCACTTGAGAGTGAATTGTCCCAGAATATTCTGTAATTATTGACCAGCTACTGATCTGCATTAGTGGTGGCAGTCTTTGTAACCAGACTGCTCTTCAGCAACAAAACCATATTACTGAAATCAAAAAAAAAAAAAAAAAAAGGAAGAAAGAAAAGGACATATAGATTGCTTACTTAAGCTCTCTTGAGGAATGAAATTTCTTAAATTCCTATAACTTCTTTAGCATCTCTCTCTCTCTCTCTCTCTCTCTCTCTCTCTCCCTCTCTCTCTCTCTCTCTCTCTCTCTCTCTCTCCTTTCTACATTCTTCCCTTCCTCCTCCCTTTTTTTATTGCTCAGTCTTTCATTTTGCATTGCACAAAAGGTCAAAATGATTTCTATTGCAGCCTAGCAAGGCCTTTGGCAAGTAGTCAGGGGAAAGGTATAAAATTTGAACATCAGAGGTCAAAGAGGATTTAGTGAGAAATGATTCTTATGCCCTGAGGACTTTTCCCTTATTAATGCTAAAGTATTATAACTCTCTAAGGCAGAATCATAAATATTTTGTTTTAATAAAACAAGTGTGAATGTTAAATGACCCATATTAGAAGGAGCTGGCCAGGATCCTACTCTCTTTTGTCTAACCACATAGCTTTTTTGTGCATATCAATGGGCCTATTTCCCATTGTGTCTTGTGTCCTGCAGAGTTGATCCAAGCACAAAGCTCCCTTTGAATTAAATGGGAACCCTATACTGAGATCAGTTGTTGGACCTGGAGTACAAGAAGAAAAAAGCTCAGTAGGCTGAGAAGCAATGTGAAGGATGTGAACAGATAAAATTTTGATCAAAGAGATTTATACCAGGCTGTTTGCTTCAAATAACTTTGTGCACCTAATTCTCAATGAAAATATTCGTCTAGTTTAGAAACTACCTTTTTTTAAACTTCATCTCCATTCACTTTATAAAGTATGATTTTGAATTAATTGAAAATGTCCAGATGAAGTCAATGTGGTTATAATGTCAATATTTATCTACAGGGGAAGGTTTATTCTGTGTTCAGCTGGTAGCAGGGAAAGGAACAAGCCAGCAACACCTCCTGAAATCAAAATCAATGATGAGGATAGTGGCCAGTGAGAAGAAAAAACACATAAGGCTGTCAAGTTTCTTTATTTAGAGATGAAATTCATTATCTGTTCATGGAAACGGACCAGTTCTAACAACTACTGAGATGCAATGAAAATCACAACTGCATTTTTAAAAGAGTCTAATCTACCAGGCAGATATTTACAGGACAGCTCCTCTTTTCTGGATCCTGTATTTGAGCTTAGTACACACAGCACCCTAACACCCACACACATATGTACCCTGCCTCCTTAAAATATTAAAGAAATGTATAATAATTATATTTCCTGTAATTGACAATTATCCTACTACTTCCTTTATTGGTAACTCATTTGGTTAGCAAAACATTTAATAAAATATATATTTTGGAAGCAAAGGCTGAGAAGTTGGAAGGCAGGATAAAGAATGTAAAACTACTTAAAGCTATGCCATATACCGACAGTATTAGGAAACTAAGCATGTTTAGTCTGAAGGATAGTCTTCAAATATTTAAAGGATTGACAGTTAGAAGAGGGGTTATATTTGTTTTACCCGGACCCCGCGGGGTAGAATGGCGCGGTATCAGGAAAATATTCCTGACAATAGTTTCCCATTTGTCTTCAAGTGAAGGCTAGGTACCCCATTGCATTTGGTGACCATTATATAGTGTATTTCATCTGGGTCCAGTTGAACTCAGTGACATATTAAGATAGATTCAATGCTGAGATTTTATGAGTCTATGACAGGCCTGTATAGCATTTGGGGCCCTGGCCAAATGCTATGCATGCCTGTTTAATATTCTCTACATTTTTTTGCAGCATGCCTGAAATCCTCTGATAGGCTCAGACAGCTCTTGTTGTGCTGGCCTGCCCAAAGAGAACTTTGCATAGTCAGTTTTGCTGAGGGATCTGCTTTTTCACTGACCCCCTGAGATCCTTTGGTGAGCCTCAAGCAGCACAAGCCCTCCTCGATATTTTGCAGACCTGTTCTATGATGTTGGTGTGACAGACAACATAAGTGGTTACTTTGCCATTATATAAGCATTTAGTAAGTGCCTATTACATGCTAGACATTTTGCTAGGTACTAGGGATTCAAATAGGAAAGTGAAAATATCCCTGGGAACGTAAAAGAATTTACATTTTTCTTGGAAAAGGGAGAATAAAATAACTTTGCAAATAAGTAAATTAAATATGCGCACACACACACACACACACACACACACTACATATTGTTGCAGGGGAAATTAACTCCTGGGGGAACTAAGAAAGCCTCTTGAAGGAAACAGCACTTGAGCTGAGCCTTGAAGGAAGATAAGATTCCAAGAGACGAAGGCAAATTGAGAGAACATTGCTGAATTTAGGTCTGGAGGAAGGAAATAAAATGTTTCATACAAGGAATAAAAAGTAGTATAGTCTGTCTTAAAAAGTAAAGTATGTGAGTGAAGTTATCCATTCCTTTCCATCTAAAGTAAGACTTGTCTTTATCCTTCTATGGATGTTCACAGAGAGCTGTATTAAAATGTTAGGGATTTTTTCCCAGATTTCTTGACAATAAATGAGAACCAACTGGTCATAAAGACTGTTATTCAGCTATCCCTCACTTTTGCAACATGACTAACCCAACTCCTCTGACTATATATTTCCTTAGTAATATCATTAACATTTCCCCTCTAGAATTCATAATTAATGATTAATAATTACCACAGCTTACTGATTCTCATCCCACATCTCTTTTTGAACATCAGTTGACTTCTAATGATGATATAAGTCTGCAAAGGATGAAATACTAGTCTACAAAGAATTCAAGTTTCGGGTCACCCAAAAAGGGCAATGGAAAACAAAAATTACCTAAAGAAAAATAGCTCCTTCATAAATTTTGTCCAAAACAGTTTTGCTCATTGTATTCAATAGTATTCAAATTTAAATCATTGCCATTCTTTTATTCAACACTGAGTGGGGAATTTTAATAACTTTTAACAAGATTTAACTATATACTATTCAAGCCAAGGAAAGTGAGACAAATAAAAGGAGAGGGAAGGTTAACTTTCTATAGTAAAGAGCTATCCATATTGTTCTATTGCTATACAAGCTAATCAAATTATCTTCACTGTTCATATCCCTAAATTTCCATCTGCATATAGAGTGGCATCTCTGGCACTGTCAATAGTGGAGGGGATATATATGTATATATATGTATATATATGTAAATTATTGGCTCCTGGAAAGTCACTGACACCTACTGGCTGTGTGACCCTCAGTAAGGCACTTAATATTCCTCGACCCTGGGCAGTTCTCCAAGAAAACAATTGATTTGGATGTTCATCTGTACTAGTTGAAAGTGTTTCTGATACCAATAAAAACATAGATCCAATCCAAAATAAAAAGGACAAAAAAGCAGGCAACTGAAATTGTAAGATCCTGAGGCAGAGAAAATTAGATAGGTTAGAAGCCAGAATTCTGTGGAAAAAGTTTGAGAAATGAGAGAATTGCCTGAATGAAGGTAACATGAAATCTGAGGAAAAGACATCGTGAGACTTTAGGCAGGACTTGACCCAGTGGTAATGGAAAGGTGGACCAAGTTTGTATTTCTCATCTTTTTGTCTCTAATTTCATCCCCCTTCCCCTTCAGTTGACAATTGGTAGCCCTGAAACCCCTTATCCCCAACTGCTTGATTTGCCAGTATAATAAGTGATAATGAAATAATTTCCTATCCCTTCCATTGTGTGTTAGTGTGTGTGTGTGTGTGTATGTGTGTGTGTGTGTATTTAATGGGCCTACTGAAGTTAATAAAAGGAACTAGAATTCTAGATTTTGGCAGACCTTGAGAAGTATTATTTTCACAGAATTTTTGAGTTGGAGGGCACTTCAGGGGCTATCTGGTTCAACTTGTGCCTGTACATGGCATATCCAATAACTACCAAATGGCCTTTCTCTAAAGATCTCTAATGAACTGGAGCCTACTACCTCCTGAGGAAAAAAAAAATATTCCATTTTTGGATAGTTCTTATCATTAGCAGATTTTTCTTTGCAAGAGCTCTAAATATGCCACTGTAACTTCTGACTATGTCTCCCAGTTTTACCTTCTGGGGACAAACAAAAGAAATTCAAATTCTCTTTTAAATGATAAGCTATCATATTTTTGGAGAGATGTGGCATAACCCCATGCAACAGGTTTTGTTTTTTTAAAATTTAAACATCCCTAGATCCTTGAGTCTGTCCTTACGTGGCATGATTGCAGATCCTTCATCATTGAGATAATACCCTCTGGAAATACTTCTAGATTATCAATTCTCACTCTAAAATATGGATTTTAGAACCAGACAATTGTAATGCCATGCTACTCACTTTTCCTTAATCTGGGGCATAGAGGGCAATGATAACCATGTAACCAACTTATCCACTCAAGCTCAGCTACCAACATAAATGGTTTTACCATTGATCCTGCAATCATTCTTAAGTGTTCCTCTTCCATATTCATGAACTCTGAATTTCCTTTATATTATATGATTCCCTAATGGATTGATCTTTATTCTTATCTACACTGTTACCTTCAATCCTTCTACTCTGTAGTTCATTCTCAGGTTATTAACCTGACACTGGCTACATTTTCCTCTCTTACCCATATCAAGCCCTTAGTGATTCAGCTTAACTCTACACTATACTCCACTGGAATTCCTTTTCTCCTTGTTCTATAGACAATCACTCTTTGCCTTTACTGAATTTTTACTCCTATTAAGGTGCTTATAGAAAGGAGCTAGAGAAAGTCATGAAACCATGGAGTCATTCTAACTAAATGCTCTGCAGATTTGTGCTATATAACTTAAACTAAGCCCTGCTGCAGAAAGGGAATTCTTTTACACATATCTAACTGATTTGCAGCTTCTGTTCAAGCATTCTCATCTCTTCACAAGTTCTCTACTCTCTACTGAATACCTAACCTCATACGTCACTGAAAAAAAATGAGACCATTAGCAAAGAGTTTCCTCTTCTCCCCCCATGCCCACATCCCCTATCATGCAGGCATCTTCCCCCCAAATTCATTTTTCAATATCCTCAAACAAACTACTCAAAGGAAAACTCTTCAACAAGCAACCTTGATCCCATCCCTCCTATCTTCTCCAACATATTTCTCAGTTTATTGTCCCTAATCTTTCTCTAATATTCAGTTGCTCTCTATCCACTACCTCATTTCCTGCTGCCTTCAAACATACCCATGTCTTCCCTAGTAATAAAAAATCCCATAGATAAATCATCATCTCTTTGCAGAGATGATTTATCTCTATGTAGATGTATCCAAATCTAAATATCTGTCTTTAAATTCTCATGAGCTCCAGGCTCGCCTCTGTAATTGTATTTTTCACAACTTGTAATTGCTAAGGAGAGTTAAAGACCTTCCCCATCCATTAATATGTTCCTGCCAATTAAGGAAAGCTTGATTAAGGGAGATTATTTTGTTGTTTTTGAAAGGTTCATACCTTTTGTTAATTTCTAATGAGGCATTAGTTCTCAAAGGTTATGATGCCCTCTGAAAAATGTATAAATATTCTGAGGTGAGGTTTTACTTTGGGGCTTATTCATTGGAAGCAATTGCTTGCCCAGATGAGACTGATCAACCACTAAGGAGCCCCTGCTTTGAAAACCCGGATGTCGGTACTTCTCTCTCTGGCAATTACATATGTGTAGTCAGACGACTGGATCTGTCTGTTGATCTATGATGTATATATTGCTTAGGTACAACAGATGGACTCTTTGTTTCTCTGTTTGTATTTTCTCTGAAGTTCAAGGTGCAGACTCTTACCCTGAACTAAGTGAATGATATATGTGTTTGATTAAAACAAGATGGTTCATCCCTCAAAATTTGCTTTCCTTTTAGAAAAGCAGATCTAAGAACAGGTACAACAGGCCCGCCTATGTATGTTGGAAACCTTTGTTACACAACTCAATATAGATGTCCCATAAGCATTTCAAGCTCAACATGCCCATGTAACAACAAGCACCCTAGCATACCCAACATTAATTCTTCTATTCAACATGACCAATGTGAAAATGTGTTCAATTAAGAACGTGTTCAATTAATTCAGTGACGTATGAGGTTAGGTATTCAGTAGAGAGTAGAGAACTTACGTATGTGTAGAATCCATATAAGATTGCATGCTGTCTCAGGGAGGGAGGAGGAAAGGAGGGGGAGAAAGATCTAAGACTTATGGAAGTTATTGTAGAAAACTGAAAGCAAATAAATTAGCAAAAAAAAATAAAGCCAAAGAAAGAGAAATTAACAAAAGGTGTGGGCCATCCTACAAAACAAGCTTCCTGTAATCAAGCTTCCCTTAATGGGCTCCACCTGAGGTCTATTCATAGGTGGGAAACATTTTAAACTCTCATTGCCATTTGTTGTTTACATTACAGCTCAAAACAGAACATAAAAGTTTTTCATCCAAAAGTTTCTTTTCCCTCAACTTTCTATTATTGTCAAAAGAACCACCATTTTCCCAGTCATCTAGGCTCACAGCCTTCTGATAATCCTAAACCACAACCTAAATTTACCCTGCATATCTAATCTATTGACAGATTTTGTTATTTTTTACTGTTATTGCATCCCTTGTGTGTGCTCCCTTTCTTTGATGTCTCATAGCCTCTAACCTGATACAAAGTCCTCTTCATTTCACACCTGGAATATTGCAATAACCTTCACATTGGTCTTCCTTTTAAAGTTTCTCCCCAAACCAATTAATGCGTGATTCAGTTGCCAAAGTGATATTCCTGTAGCCAAGTGTGACCTTGTTATCCCTATCTCCATTACATTGATAAAACCTGAGTGGCTCCCTATTATTTACGAAATCAAATATTCTGCGCCCCCTCCTATATTTTGTATCTCTCCACATACTTGGTATTCTTCATATGTATCCTCCAACTCCTGACTGGGTACATTCACTGTCTATTCTCCACTGACTGGAATGCTCATGCTCCTCATCTCTGCCTCTGGCCTTTCCCCACCTCTTTAGAATTTCAGTTCAAATCTCACTTTCTTTAATCAAATTTTCCCACTCTCTACCCTCCCCAACTATTAATGCCACCATTCTGAGCATACTTTCCTTTTTTTAAAATATGTTTTAATATTCTTTTTACAAAAAAACAACTTGAATTCAGAATTTTTTTCTCACCCTCATCCCTAACACACTGTGAAGTTAAGAAATATATCAATTATACATATGAAGTAATGCAAAACATATTTTCATATTAGACATGTTGCAAAACAAAATAGAACAAGAAAAATGAAGTATAGCAACTATGCTTCAGTTTGCATTTAGACTTCATCAGTTGTTTCTCTGGAGGTGGGTAGCATTTTTAAAAATTTTAAATCCCTCAGAATGGTCTTGGATAATTGTGTTCATCAGAATCGGTCAATTATTTCAGATTATCATCGTAAAATATTGCTATAACTGTGTATGATGTTCTGATCCTGCTTACTTTACTTTGCATTAAATCACACGTCCTCCCAGATTTTTCAGAAACTAACCTGTTCATAGTTTCTTCTACAACAAATACGCCATCACATTCATGTATCAAAATATGTTCTGCCATTCCGTAATTGATGGGCATAACCTCAATTTCCAACCAATTCTTTCTACCATAAAAAGAACTGCTATAATTATTTTTGTAGTTATATATTCATTTCCTTTTTTTTAAAAAAAACTCCCTTTAGGATACATAGTGATGTTCTTGCTGGGTCAAAGGATGTATACAGTTTTATAATCTTTTGTTATACATCCAAATTACTCTCCAGAATGGATACTTCAGTTCACAACTCCATCAACAAGGCATTAGTGTCCCACTTTTTCAATATCCTCTCACTTTCTTTTTCTGCCATATAAAGCATGGTATAAAGTGGTACCTCAAATTTGTTTTAATTTGCACTTCTTTAATCGATAGTGATTTAAAGCATTTTTTCATTTAACGAGGTTTAGCATTGATTTCTTCTTCTAAAAGCAGTCTACTCATATTGTATGACTTTATCAATTGTGAAATGAATAATTCTTATAAATTTTACTCATTTTTCTTTTTATTTGACAAAAGAGTCCTTTGTAAGAGAAACTTCCTGTAAAATTCCATCCTCATCAACCTCCCCCTTACACATAGTTGTCTCTCCTCCTGGCTGCATTGGTTTTATTTTGAAAAATATTTGGATTTAATGTAAACAAAATTATCCATTTAACAATCTGTGATCCTCTATTTCTTGATTTGTCATAAATTCTTCAATATTCATACATCTGTCAAGTAGACTATTTCATGTTCCTCTAATTTGCTGATGATATCATACTTTATTTGTAAATGATTTACACATTTTGATATTACCTTGATATGCAGTGTGAGATGTTTGTCCATACCTCCACCTTTCTATTTCTAATTCAATATAAAATTGGATGATTACTGCTTTGTAATTCAGTTTGAGATTTGATATTGCTAGGCTACCTTCCTTTGCATCATTTTTTTTTTTTTACCGATTCCTTTGTTATTCTTAACTTTTTGTTGTTTTAGATGAATTATGTTGTTATTTTTTTCTGGTTTTATAGAATGGCTTTAGATAGTTTGCTATGACATAGAATAAATTAATTTGACTAGAATTGTTATTTTATTATGTTAACTCAGTCTACCCAAGAACAATTAGCATTTTGTCAGTTGTTTAGGTGTGACTTTATTTGTATTAAAAGTGTTTTGTAATTATGTTCATATAGCTCCTGAGTTTGTTATGGTAGTTAGACCCCCAAGAATTTTATTTTATTTTTAATAGTGTGAATTTGTTTCATTTATATTTTTTTGCTTAACTATATTTTTTTCCAATTACATATAAAGATAGTTTTCAACATTCACTGTTAAGAGATTTTGAGTTCCACTTTTTCTTCCCTCCAGCTCTCCCATCTCTCCCTTTTTCCCAAGATTGGAAACAATCTGATATAGTTATACATATATAATCTTATTGACAATATTTCTCCATTAGTCTTATAGTGAAAGAAGAATCAGAACAAAAGGGAAAAACCATAAGAAAGAAAAAACAAACAAAAAAAGTAGAAACAATATGCTTCAATCTGCCTGCAGGTTCCATATTTTTTTCTGTCATGAGTCTTTTGGAAAATCACTGTACTGCTGAGAAGTCGATTATTGCACAATATTGCTGTTAAAGTGTATAAAATACTCTACTGATTCTTCTCATTTCATGCAGTATCAGTACAGGTAAGTTCAAATTTTTCTGAAGTCTGCCTACTCATAATCTATTATAGCACAATACTATTCCATTACATTCACATACCACCACTTGTTCAGCCATTTCCCAATTGATGGGCATCCTTTCAATTTCCAAATCTTTGTCACCACAAAAAGATCTGCCATAAATATTTTTGTACATGTGGGTCGTCTTTCCTTTTATATGATCACTTTGGGATGCAGACCTAGTAGTGGTATAAGTGGATCAAATGGTATGAAGGGCTTTGATTGCCCTTTGGGCAGAGTTCCAAATTACTCCTCAGAATAGATTAATCAATTCACAACTCCACCAACAATGCATTAGTGTTCTTATTTTCCCACATCTTTTCCAATATTTATCATTTTCCTGTTTTGTCATGTTAGTCAATCTGATAGGTGTGATGTGGTACCTCATCCTTATTTTGATGTGCATTTCTCTAATTAATAATGCTTTAGAGCATTTTTTCCATATCATTATTTGTAGCCTTAATTTTTGCATCTGAAAGCTGCCTGTTTATATCCTTTGACCATTTATGAATTGGGGAATGCTTTGTATTAGTATAAGTTTGACTCAGTTCTTTTTAAATTTTACAAATGATACTTTTATCAGAAACACTGGCAGTAAAATTGTTTGCCAGCTTTCTGCTTTCCTTCTAATTTTAGTTGCATTAGCTTGTTTGTGCAAAAACATTTTCATTTCATATAATCAAAATTACCTGTTTTGCATTTCATAATGTTTTCTGTCTCTTGCTTGGTCAAAAAATCTTTCCTTTTCCACGTATCTGACAGATAAACAGTTCCTTGCTTTCCTTCACTTAGGTTATAACCCTTTCTATCTAAATCACGTAACCATTTTGCCATTATCTTGGTATATGCTGTAAAATGTTCTCTATGCCTAGTTTCTACCATATTCCATTCCAGTTTTCCCAGTAGTTTTTATCAAATAATGATTTCTTATTCCAGAAGTTAAAGTCTTTGGGTTTATCAAAGAGCAGATTACTATAGTCGACTGCTGTGTCTTGTGTACTTAACATTGATCCAATTGATCCACCACTCCTAGGAACATTGTGGCCAAATTCCAGAATTCCCAGGTCAAGGAAAAAATCTTTCAAGCAGCTAGAAAAAAACAATTCCAGTATTGTGGAAATACAATCAGGATAACTCAAGATCTAGCAGCTTCTACATTAAGGGATCGAAGGGCATGGAATAGGATATTCAAGAAGTCAAAGGAACTAGGACTCAAACCAAGAATCAGCTACCCAGCAAAACTGACTATAATACTTCAGGGGAAAATATGGTCTTTCAATGAAACAGAGGACTTTCAAGCATGCTTGATGAAAAGACCAGAGCTGAAAAGAAAATTTGACTTTCAAACACAAGAATGAGAAGAAGCATGAAAAAGTAAACAGCAAAGAGAAGTCATAAGGGACTTACCAAAAGTGAACTGTTTACATTCCTACATGGAAAGACAATATTTGTAAGTCTTAAAACTTTTCAGTATCTGGGTAGTTGGTGGGACCACACGCACACATACACACACATGTACACGTGTGCACAGAGACATACACACATGCATGCACATACAGAGACAGAGAGCACAGAGTGAATTGAATAGGATGGGACCATATCTTAAAAGAAATTAAGGTAAATGGTGAGAGAGAAATGTAGTGGGAGGAGAGAGGGTGAAATGGAATGGGGTAATTATATGTCATTTAAGAGGCAAGTGGGAGACTTTTTAGTGGAGGGAAAAAGACGAGAGCTGAGAAAAAAAACAAGAAGTTTACCCTCATCACATTCGACTAAAGGAAGGAATAAAATGCACACTCATTTTGGTATGAAAACCTATCTTGCAATACAGGAAAGTGGGGGAGAAGGAGATAAGCAATGTGGGGGGGATGATGGAAGGGAGGGCAATGGGAGGAGGGAGCAATTTGAAGTCAACACTTGGGGAGGGACAGGACCAAATACAGAATAGAAACAATGAGGGGCAGGATAGAATGGAGAGAAATACAGTTAGTCTTACACAACACAACTATTATTGAAGTCATTTGCAAAACTACACAGATATGGCCTACATAGAATTGCCTGCCTTCCCAAAGGGAATGGGTGGGGAGGGAGGGATGGGGAGAATTTGGAACTCAAAGTTTTAGGAACAACTGGTTAGTATTGTTGTTGCTACTAGGAAATAAGAAATACAGTTAATGGGGAATAGAGGGTCATCTGGCCCTACATGACAAAAGAGAAGATGGGGACAAGAGAAGGGAGGGATGATAGAAGAAAGGGCAGATTGGTGATAGGGAAAATTAGATTGCTCGGTGTATTGGGATGGGGGGAGGGGAGAAAAGGGGAGAAAATTTGGAACCCAAATTTTGTGAAAATGAATGTAAAAAGTTAAATAAATAAATTTTTATTAAAAAAAAAAAGAAATCTGGGAACCGCAGCTGCTACCTGTAATTCCATGCCATGAAGCCTGCTTCCATCTTGTCAACGTTGTGGCCCAGGCTGTGCTGTGCTCCCCTCCAAGCCTGGTGGGATAGACATTCCTTTCAGCCTTCCAGGATATCTTTACCTGGAAATATGTTTTGCTCTGTCATTTTGTGGTTTCTGCTGCTCTAGAATTTGTTTAGAGTAATTTTTTTCTGGTATTTTATGGGTTATGGAAGGAGAATTGGAGCAAGTCAGTCTTTCTGTTCTACTATCTTGGTGCCACACCCCCTCCCTCTTCTTGTACCTTTTTTAAACAAGATGCTATCTTTTCATAATTTCCTTGCAATACTCTAATTTCACTTCCCATTTTTTCCTGTCTTTCTCTTAATCACTTTTTGAAGTCCTTTATGAGATCTTCCTGAAATTATTGGAATTGTATCCAATTCATATTTTCTTTCTTTCTTTGAGGCTCTGCTTTTGGCTGTTTCAGATATCATTATCTTCTGAGTTCATGCCTTGATCTTCCCTCTCTGTACCTATTCCCATAGTGGATTTTTATGGTCAAGCTCTTTTGTTGTTGTTTGCTCATTTTTTTCTACTCTATTTCTTGACTTTTAACCTTACAGTAAAGTTTGGCTCTTCTCTTGGAGTAGAGAAAGCATTGCCCTAAGTTTCAGGGGTTTTTGTGTTATCATTTTCATAGCTGGGTCTGGGGGTCTTTAAGTTTTCACTGCTTCCAAGGCGGTATGATCTAAGGATAGGTATGGTCACTGCTCTCCTGACTTCTACTCTTATCTTTGCTCAGGGATGGGTCTTGTTCTCCCTGTAGCTTTAAGTGTGAGGATACTTTGTTTGCCTTGGAACTGAGAATAAAACTTATTCTCCCTTGTAAGCAAACAGAAGCACTTTTTACCACCCTAGAATTGTGACCAGAGTCCCTCTTCCATTTTAGTCACAAGTGCTCTCACTCCTCTTTGTCCTGGAATTGCATAAGTACAATTCAACAGGGTCTTGAAACTGGCAAAGTTTCCCTTGTAATCTCTTTAATAGGTAGTTTTCTGACCCCCTTACCCATTTCAGGCTGACAGCATCTGAAGCTACTTCAGCTGTCACAACCCCCTTTAAAGTCCACTGCTGTTGGGTGTCAAAGATCAAACCATAGAATTAATCATTAATTGTATTAAAGAGAACAACACCCCTATGTAACAGACCTCTCCTGTTCACCTCCTAAGTTGTCTTGGTTTGGAGATAATGACAGGACTTGCAATTGAATTTGATTTGATTTGAATGAGGGAGGGTTGTGCAAAGTCAAAAGCTTCACTTTCTCCTACAAGGTCATCTGGTTTCAGCGGTCAAATATTGATCAGGATGACAGTGCCTCACTCCAACCTTTTGTTGGCTCTGATACTTCAGAATTTTATTTGACCAATTATTTTCAAGCTGTTTACAAGTTGTTTACAATGTTGGGATGGTTAATGTGAATTCCTATCCCTACTCTGCCATCTTGCCTCTGCGCTCACCTCTCCCCAACTTACTTTCTCTCTACACTGTATATCTGTATCTATACCTGTCTATATAAACTCTAAATAATTAATTCTTTTCATACTTTTTCCCCTCTCATTGATGATAGGCTTCTTTTGGTCTTTGCTTTTCTATTGCCAATACTTTATAAGTTTAGTGCTTAACACATAGTAAATTCTTTTAAAAAGTTTTTCCATACTGAATGTTTTATATAATAAATACTAATTGATCCTTTGGTTTCATTGGAATAGGGGAATTTCCAGATAAGAAACTCCTTCTACCAACCATATCTATGAAATCACAAAAAATAATAGTCTTGGAGAGTTACCTAGAATAGTTATGTCAAACTTAAATAGACAAATATGCTGCTAATCCATACATGAAGACCCTTGCTGATTGCATGGTTTCTTGCTTTATAAAATGTAATATTATCTGTTGATCGTATTTTTATTTGTTTTGTTAAATATTTCTTAATTACATTTTAATTGTGTTGGACACTTCTAGCCCAAAGAACTGAGAATTAAACTAAGTTACCCAATATCCCACAATCAATATGTCAGAAGTGTACCAGAACAGAAGCTATCTTCCCTTTGAGAAACTTAATATCTCCTCTGTTATACTGGTCCTCATTTTTGAAAATATAGAAACTGAAGTCTAAGTACTAAGGGACTTGTTCAGATGTGCACTGGTAGTATTCATTAGAGCTGTGTTTTAGAAATGAGATCATTGATTCTGCTAACAGTGCCAAATAGATATACTTAGAAAGCAACCCACTCCTTCTCCCTCCATCATTTTCTGTCCTTCATTCTGGGACAGTTGAGTAAAATAAATAAGAAAATGTTAAATACAAATTACCAGAAACAACTTATTGCCTCCTAGAAAGAAGCATATGCTCTTCCCTAATTGCTTTAATTATTAACTTTTACTCTATGCCCTCTTCCAATGAAATTGAAATATTTCTTCTTTACATCCAATTATTCATAAATCCTGGAGTTATTGTTAGGAGTAGGTAAATAATATTATCTTTGGTATGCAGTTGAGAAAATGGGTAATAAGAGGTTAATTTCTACTAGAGAGTTTTACAACATTAACAGGCAGGCCTATTTTAATTAAAGGCCTGAGTCAGCTTCAAAAAATGAAGTTCTAAAGGAACTTTCCTTCATAGGAAACAAGAAATACTTTCAGGTAAGATAAGAAGGATAAGTATACTTGATGTGAGGCCAAAACAGCTGGCCAAACTGAAATGAAAAGGGAGGTAGGGGGAGGGGGAAAGCATTTGAATAAGATAGAAGAAACTCTTCCATGAATATGCTGAAGAAGTATTGAAAATAATACAATTTTGCTATTGATAGATGTGAAACACAGGAGATAAAGAGATAGCACGAAACAGTGGAAAGACTAATGAACTCAGACTCTAACCAGCTGGTCACCATGGCCCTCTCACTTGCTAGTTGTGTGGATTTTAAGCCATTTAACTTCACTAAGTTTCCATAAAGTGGAAGGAAATGCTACTTGTGATATCCACTTTACAAAGTTATATTAATGAAAGGTCTGAAAATGAATTGTAACTTAAAGATTGTGAGTTAGGAAGACTGACTTGGAACCTGTTTATATCTTACTTAGCTGTCTAAGCCGAGGCAAGTCACTTAATTACTCAGAACCTGTGTGTTCATCTGAAAAGAAAAAAAACCAAAAAAACAAAAACTAAAGCTGTTTTACAGCATTGTTTTGAATATGGCATTTCATGACTATTGAAATGCTTTATTAATATGTGTTACTTAGTTCAGCACCTGGCACACTGTAAGCAGTTAAAAAATATAGTAGAACTAAAGATCTATAAAGTACTGTATATTATGTGATCTTTGTTCACAACAACAGTATGAGAGAAATGATGTTAATATCATCATTTTCCAGGTGAGGAAAATGAGACTGGGGTTAAATGCTTTGCCCAGGTTCACACAGCTAGTAAGCATTTGGACCTGGATTTGAAAGCACGTCTTTTTTGACTCCAACTCCAACACTTTGTCTGTTGTGTCACCTTGCAATCTCTCTGCTTATTACTGTCCAACATAAAGTAATGGCACAGAATCTATGACTATGCAAAAACAAGAGAAAGAATTGTATAAGGAAAGAGTTAGGAAGGCTAAGTCTCTGCTCCGTTATTTGTTAGCCATGTGACTGGGAAATTATTTAACTTCCCCAAGCCTCAGTTTCTTCATCTGTAAAATGAGGGGTTGGACTAGGTAACCAGGGTGACCCCTAGTCTGGTACATTACAGTGGAGTTACCTTCCTACTACTGGTACTAAGTAGACACTGATCTTCTTTTCAACTTTCAAGTTCTGTGATTCTGTGATATTGAAGGACCCATTCTACCTTGTAGTATATGATTCAGTAGGGGTATAAACTGTGACTATTAAATGCATAATTTACTACCAAGGAGTAGTAACTTAGGCAGAATCAAGAAGAGCAGCTGAATTGGTTATTCCTTCCCTCTAATGAGTAATCAAACGTCAAAACACTCTGCCTGGTGTCTATAAGTTTTTTCTACTTGAACTTTGTCTACTTAGGAAAAAAGAACAGAATGAAGATTCATCATTGGTCTATTGATAGGAATATTGTAGATTATTATTAATTATAACCAATATAACTATTATATATGATTATATAATATATAATCAATATTAATAATATGAATAATGTAGATACTCATTTAAAATAATTCAGGTCTCAAGGTGTCTCTCCAAATGGACAAATTAATTGAAAATCTGTCCCATATCCCACTGACTTGGTCCTGTTTAAATGTAGCATTAATGCTTTTTCATAGACAAATGACATTGGTCTTTTCCACATCATTCACTGTGGAATCTATTTTTATCTTTCTTTCTACTTATTTTATATTTATGCTTTCATTTTTATTTGTCTGACATCCTTAAGGTTTACAAAGGCTTGTGAATTTAGTTTCATAATTCATTCTATTGAAGTGTCTACTCCCTTTCATAGATCATTAATAACATTATTAAATGAGATAGGGACTTATATTAGTCCCTTTGAGACCTTGATAGATATCATCTGTAACCGGATAAACTGCCATTAATCATTACTATTTTATGGCCTTTCAGCCAACCATTCTATTGCATAAACATCATAACCTTACAGGCTTAGTGAGGATAATAACCTCTAAAATCTAAAGAGGATAAAGAAGAAGGGGAACATGAGAAACAAATCAAGAGGGAATTCAAAATGTGGGGGTGGCAGAGAAAAAACAAGAAAAATGGAAAGGCATTTTTGAATGAGAGTAATATTTGCCTTTAAGAAGCTGCCCAGACCAAAGGAAATTTTAAGCAAAACCATTCAGAGCAAAGCAAACTAATTGCAACAAAAACAAAGCCATAACATTAATCGATTAGTTTCAAATTTCAAGAGAAACAGTTCTGCCTGAAAGTGACCAGGAGGCAAGTAGATAGCTGAATCATTATTCTGATGATTCAAAGCATATGCTCACTCCAGATTATGACTCATTCAGACATTCCTTTCCTGTGCAGCTGTAATTCACATCCATTCCCAAATCTCTGACAGAGGATCTAGGAAATACACTGGAGATCTTCCTCTAGATCCTTTATAATTTTGTAGATACTAGTGCACTCAACCACTCGATTTTCTCTCTTGCTCTTCCTGCTCCACAGAGTCAATTTTGACCAGTTCTACATGATTCTGAGAATGTTGTTCATCCAGTTTCTTGTACATAAATAATAACAGAGCTCCAGCAATGCTTTTCTGCATCTGAGACAAGCATGACTAATGATATCCAGGTCAATGATCATGAACATCCTTAACAGGTGGTGTCAATGGGTGATACTACCCATTAATGGGAGACCACAAGAACACTGCTTAGGAGACCGCATACCCTTTATTCCTACCCTGAGGAGAGGACCACTTTGTACCTTCTTTATTAAATTGACAATACCAACCAATTATTCAGAATATACAGTTCCTTCTTCACAGTTGGCTTTCAAGAAGACATTACTGGAGATGTAGAGTAGGTGATAGTAGTGACTTTTAGAAGAAAGAGACGCTTTCGGTAAAGAAGCTTAAAAAGGAGTTGATTTTGGGGGATTTTCTCAAATTTTCAAAGTGTAATGTTTGACCTGCAGGCACCTTTAGGGGACATCTGGTCTCAGTATATATTTTACAGAGGAGAAACCTGAGGCTTCAGAATGCAGGTGTGGTTTGCTCAACATCATAGAAGAAATCATTACACTATAACTGAAATTGAAGGCAAGCTGAGATAAACTCAAGGCAAGTACAAATCTAAGTCTCAGACGTTTAGAGATAGAATGGATTTTAGAGACCATCTACTCCAATGCTAAATGTTACAACCAAATAGAGAATTGAATCTTGTATTTCTGTTTAGCACACTAGCATTGTTTCATTCAAGTTATTGAAATTTGGCCTCCATTGGGAAGTAGAGATAGTAGCTTTTCTATAACAGGAACCCAGGACAATCAGCTCAGTGGAGAGGATGTCTCTTTAGCCTTCCAAGCACAATTTTGTTCCACACTCACCACCACCAGACCTACCCATCACTTTCAGGAAACTTTAAGAAGCAGGGAAAGAAAACTGTCAGAGACAGGAGAAGGCACTGGTATTCTTAGAAAACTATAACCCCACCTTGCTCAGTCTGGAGTGCCAGTCCCCCATTACCTCAGGTGATGTTGAGATCTTATGGAGAACTGAGGGGGCATTTGTTATGAACCCTGATATTTTTTCCCTTACTGAGAGGCTTTCAGGTACAAAATGAAGTCAAGGCCCAGACAAGTGATGACTTCACAGAAATACAGAATTTGAGAACTAGAAAAGTGGCAATCTAACGTAACCCATCCTAGAGGGGAATACACTTTACAACTAATATACCCCACAAGTGGTCCTCTAGCCTTTTCTTGAATACCATCTTTTTTTCTGAATTATTTGAAATCTATTTTCCCAAAATTTAGGATATATATATATATATATATATATATATATATATATATATATATATATATATATATATATCAATCAGACTATGCCTAATTTCGTTCTTCTTTCTTGTCACAAAATTTAGAATGGAATAATCCACTTCTCCCCAAGGTTCCCATTATGTTCACTTCAACAACCACTTCTACTGAATGGTAAGAATCAGATGCAGAATAGAATTTCTTCTTTTTGGCTCTTCTCCATTTTGAAGTATGAAAGTATCCTAAAACCAAGTTAAGAATTTTTTAGCTGTTCTGCTTTTTAGTCAAGGTCACACAGTTTGTAAGTATTTGAGCCAAAATTCAAACTTATATCTTATAAACTGAAATATGCATTGCATCCATAGCACTATGCTGCCTCCCAAATTACTATATCATTTTAGATCAATTCCAATGGAAACAATAGCCATAAATTAACTAAAAGCTTTCTATTTTTCCCACCTGAACATAGAGATCAATTATCTTGAGTTAGCTATCTTTCTTTACTAGAATGGTTCTATTTCTCATCCTATTTTCAACCTATTTTCCCTGCCCTGCCCTTTCTTGGCCTCTGGATTTTGTGAAAATTTGATAAGATGGGCAGGTTTTAACCCAACAGTGGATAAAGAAATATTTTTTAGAATGAGAGACGCTGAGATATCCCCAGGAAAGCATGTCCACAACATTGTCTCTCTTTTCCCATTTGAAGGGATCCCCTTTTTCTCAGTACAGTTAAATATAGGATGTCGTGGCTTGAAGGGAAAGAAAACCAGTGAGTAGCTGTCCCAAAAGTATTGTCATTGTCTGTCCTTAAAGTGCCAGCTCTCTGGCCCAAGGGTAGTACTATTTCACTAATCATCAACCAAGCCTGAGTTTGAGTCCTTCCAACTTAAGTTTTTTTCCAGTCAACTCCATCTTACATGATGATAAACTAGTTTGAATCTTGCTTCTCATCATGTATTGACCAATCCAGCCTGGTCATTATCATATCCCTTCCATACCATTAGACTCCAGATACGTCCAGTGACTAAACTCCACTAAAATATTAGGATTTCTCTATGCATTTGTTTGTTTCTTAAGTAATACTATTTCTAGAAAATAAAATATTAAATTTTCTCTCCTTTGGGAAATTCTCTGTCTGGGGGAAAAGTCCTGGTCATACTTCCTACTTATGCTGAAATTGTTGTTGGCAAAGTACTATAATCTACTTACAATTGGCATGTGTTTTTACATTGCCTTGTATATGACTGACTGATTTTTGTTAAGTTATGATATGCTATGATTTGCAGATATTGAACATCACATTTTCTAGCTCCAAAATTTCAATGAATTCCAAGGCAGAATAGTGTCTTTGCTTTCCAGAGCACATTATGAACAGTGTATTCTGTTCAAAGGTAAAATATCAAAGTCAAGACTATAGAAAGAAGTGTAAAAATGAAGAATAAAGTCACAAGGTAAATCCTTGTATTGCATTTCTTTGGACTTATTGCTATATTTCTCACTGATTTTTCCTAGTGATGAAATTCTTTTTTTTTATGTCTCTACTTAGTCTGAGACAAACCCCTTAGGCAGTTTAATACTTAACACATTCTGAATGTTTTTCCTTTGCATGATGAAATCAATTTTATAGCTGTCTCTACTTATCTCTAGTTGTATGGTGAATTTGTTCATAGTGGTAAAAGAATAAATTAGTGCACAGTAATCCCTTTGAGAAGTGCAGCATAACTTTCTTCTTTTTAACACAGAATATTGGGATTAGCCAAATGATGTTCAGGTGGGCCAATATGTGCATAATGAATGGATAAGGTGAAGAAATTATGTTAACAAATTTAGTAAAAATATATTTCTATGCAAAATGTTCAGACAACTAAAATAAAAGTAAGGAGATGTGTATTTGGGTAAGGTTATAGTCTCTTAGTATTTTTCTCTCCCATACACTGGATCCATTAACTTTAGGACTGAAAATTTAGAACTGGAAGTAACTTTTGGAATTAATGAGTTCAACTCTCCTCATTTGAAAGATGAAAATCTGACTGCATAAAGGTGAAAAGAATTTCTAAAAGAACGCAGCCACCCATTCTTGACACAAACTAAAATCATGAAAAATGGAATGAGGATTTTGGCCTAGCAGAGGAATAAATGGGCTAAATGGAACAAGAATTCATTAGTGAACACTCTATTTCCATTATAGTCTTATGGACACTTCAAATATAAATAAAAAAGTATTATATTTCTAAAGAATGCATTAACTTTGTATTATTGTTGATAATGATCATGACCTTTTATTTTCCATTTCACATAATCAATCAATAAACATTTAATAAGTGCCTAGTACATGCCAAAAATGACTATGAACATAGTTGAAAAACAGAAGATGGAGGGGAAAAAAAGCATGACAACTTTTTTTTTTCTCTCCTGAACCAGTGTCTTGTTAGCACTCTTCAAGGTAGTGGTGAGCACTGAGATCAATTTCTCTCCATAGTCAGAGGAAGAAATTTACCTATGTATTTATTTTATTGGAAAAATTGTTTTTCTTTAGGTTTCCATGTAACCTGTTGTGTAGCTACTTTATATTCCTCGTTTATATTTCTTATCTAGTTCATTGCCAAATAAAGAAAATAACAGCAGGACCACCAACTACCCTCTTTCATGTGCTTCCTATTTTTACTAAGAAAATCACATTTCTTTCTGTTACCCAGGTTTATGGTAAAAATAACTATTGTAGGAGAATTTCGGGCTTAATAGGTATAAAGTAGTCTATGAATCATTGTATTTCAACCATCTACAAACACTAATTTAACTGCTACACTTGCAAGCAAATTGTTATCTAACACTAAAAGAGGTAATATGTTACAGAAGAAATTGAAACACATCAATATAGATATTAAAATTTTGAAACTAAATGAAGGACAGCTCTAGTGTTCTTCTTGGAGAAACAAAGACAGAAGCTGGTTTCATTATATGCCTCAAAATACAAATAAACATATGTTCAAGGAATACTTGATTATCTTACTTTGAAGCACCCAGGATACCCAAAAAGATCATTGTGAAGATAACTGTGGCTTAGGTATGAAAACCTGATGCAGAGAATGAAGACTAGAGCAGATATCTTGCAAACAATGAGAATATACCTTGAAAGCAAATGACTTCAGGAAGTTGGTGGGAACTGCCGATTAGGCAAACATATGTTTGAAGTTAAAATATATGATTGATAAGTGAAAGAGAATGGAAGTGTAGGTTACTCAAAAGATTCATGAGTGCATGTCAGAAATATTTTTTTTTTCTATGAGAAAGTTAGAGTGTGCTAGCTGATATCCTGAACATTAAACATCATGAAAAGTGAAATTTACTATACTACAAAACAAGAAAATTATGATTACTGATCTAGGAATCATTTTTGAATCAGCTTTAATAGTGGATTCAATGAATATATCTCATCTATTTAGCCAGCCTGAATCTCTCCTCTATCTTTAACCTCACATCTTAAGTTGGCACCAGAAGCTTCTAGTGACTAGTGGAGACACAAACATATCTGAAGAGAATCTACTTGTGGTGGGAAGTCTGTTTTTTAAACAATATTCTATTTGGGGGAGAAGAGACAAAATGGTGAGTAAAAGCAGGGACTTGCTTGAGCTCCCCCTCAAAACCCCTCTGAATATCTTTAAAAATGACTCAACAAATTCTAGAGCTACAGAACCCACAAGACGACAGAGTCAAATTATTCTCTGGCCCAAGACAACTTGGAAGGTCAACAGAAAGAGTATATTGCACTGGACTGGGAGTGGGGCACAGTCTGGCATGGGTAGTGCCAGCAGAGACAGGCCTGGAGGAGGCCTCAAGGGATTGTATCACTCCCTGCTATGTTAGTTTCCAGACTTCTCAACCCACAAACACCAAAGACAGCATACAAGGTCAGTGGGAAATCTCTGTGGGACATGTGTGATCCACTGAGGTCTAGCCACAGCCCAACACAGGGGAAGTTGTGGAAGCATTGATAGAAGCAGCAGCAGTGGCAGAAGCAGCTGCTTCCAGAGCTCTGGGCCCACAGATGGTAGGGAATCCAGCAGCTGATACAAAACCCCTGAAGCATGGGACAGCAAACCCACTCACAGCCCCACCCCATTGGAAACAGACCTACCTTGACAAAAAGTGAAAAAGTCAAGTATTTGGCTGGAAAGATGAGCAAACAATGTAAAAACACTCATACTAAAACATCTTACTTTGGTGATAAAGAAGATCAAAACACACAACCAGAAAAAAGACAACAAAGTAAAAGCTTCTGTATCCAAAGACTTCAAGAGAAATATGAATTGGTCACAGGCCATGGAAGAGCTCAAAAAGGACTTTGAAAATCAAGTAAGAGAAATACAGGAAAAATTTTCAAGAGAAATGAGTGATGCAAGAAAATCATGAAAAACAAGTCAACAATTTACTAAAGGAGATTCAAAATACAAGTGAAGAAAATAACACCTTAAAAAATGGACTAACCCAAATGGCGAAAGAGTTCCAAAAAGGCAATGAGGAGAAGAATTCCTTAAAAAGCAGAATTGGCCAAATGGAAAAGGGGATCCAAAAGCTCACTGAAGAAAATAACCCCTTAAAAATTAAAATAGAGCAAATAGAAGCTAATGAATTTATGAAAAGTCAAGAAATTATAAGACTAAACCAAAGGAATGAAAAAAGCAGACAATCTGAAATATCTCACTGGAATAACAACTGACCTGGAAAATAGATCCAGGAGAGATCATTTTAAAAATTATTGAGGTACCTGAAAGCCATGATCCAAAAATGAGGCTAGGTATCATCTTTCATGAAATTATCAAGGAAAACTGTCTGGATATTCTAGAACCAGAGGATAAAATGGAAATTGAAAGAATTCACCAATCACCTCTAGAAGAAAATCTCCAAAGGAAAAGTAGGAATGTTGAAGACAAATTCCAGAATTTCCAGGTCAAGGAGAACATATTGCAAGAACCAGAAAGAAGCAATTTGGGTATTGTGAAAATACAATCAGGATAACATAGTATCTAGAACCTTCTATATTAAGGAATCAAAGGGCTTGGAAGATGATATTGCAAAGGTTAGAGGAACTGGGATTAAAACCAAGAATCATCTACTCAGCAACACTGAATATAATACTTGAGGGGAAAATTATTATTCAATGAAAGAGAGGATTTTCAAACATTCTTAATGAAAAGATAAGAGTTGAATAGAAAATTTTGACTTTCAAATACAAGAATCAAGAGAAACATGAAAAGGTAGAGAAATCATAAGGACTTGCTAAAGTTGAACTGTTTACATTCCTACATGGAAAGATAATATTTGTAATTCATGAAGCGTTTCTCAGTATTAGGGTAGTTGGTGGAGATAGACAGACAGATGGATAGATGATAGATAGATAGATAGATAGATAGATAGATAGATAGATAGATAGATAGATAGATAGATGATAGACAGATAGCACATGGTAAGTTGAATATAAAGGGATAATATCCAAAAAATAAAATTAAGGGATTAGAGAGGAATATATTGAGACAAGGAGAAAGGGAGAGATAGAATGGGGTAAAGTATCTCACATAAAACAGGCAAGAAAAAGGTTTCACAATGGAGGGGGAAAGAGGGAGATAGGAAGGAATGAGTGAACCTTACTCTTTCAATTTGGCTTAAGAAGGGAATAACATACACATTCAAGTGGATATATTAACCTACAGGAAAGTAAAGAGGGAGTGATAAGGGGAGAGGGTGATGATAGAAAGGAAGGCAGATTGGGGAAGAGGTAGTCAAAAGCAAACACTTTAGAAAAAGGACAAGATCAAAGGAGAAAATAGATTAAGTGGAGGACATGATTGGATCAAGGGAAATGTAGTTAGTGTTTCACAACATGACTGTTAATGGAAGTGTTTGCATTAGTACACATGTATAACCTATGATGAATTTCTTGTTTTCTCAATGAGAGTGGGTGCGGAAGGAAGGAGATTCAGAATTTGGAACTCAAAGCTTTGAAAACAAATGTTAAAAATTGTTTTTTGCTGCAACTGTGAAAGAAGATATACAGGCAATGAAGTGCAGAAATCTATAGAGTTCTAGAAGAAAGTAAGGGGGAAGAAAATAAGACTGGGGGATGATAGAAGGAAGGCTGACTGGGAGAAGGGATGTTTATTTATTTATTGGAAAAATAATTTCATTTTGCTTCCATAGATTCATAGAAAGCACATGATATATGAAGTCAAGTGTATTATATGCTGATAAAAATTGGCAAAATTGCTATTTTGAAATTAAAATATTTATTTCTTAAAATGTTTGAGATTTAAGAAAACCAAAAAAGTGAATCTTTTTTTTTTTTTTACAAGCAACATTTCTGGAAATGTTATGGTTGAAAATGTAAACATTGTAAAATAAGATAGTAGAAAGACCTCTGGTATGGAAGTCTAGAGATCAGGAATCTAGTCATGGTTATTTAAAAATTCCTTTAATCATCTAATCTTCTGAAAAGAGAGAAGTATAACCTTTCTGGTTTAAAATGTTCTTTATGGTTCTAAAATTCTGAGGTTGAGAACTTCCATGCTTGCTAGATGCCACTTCTTATTATTTGAAAATATAAAAGTAATCATATCAATAAAACTTTTTGGAAATTTTATCAACATTGTTTTTGCAAGTATAGTATATAGTCATCTGAAATTCTACAATTCACAATCAAGCCAAAGAAATCTTCAAAAAAAGGGCAATTAAGCTTAATCATTTTTGATTTAAACTTTTACTAGCACATCATTTTCAAAATCCAATGAAAAAAGTAGATGTAATTTCTTCAACAAAATGAATTTATATTACTAGCACTGGTAATTTCTTGCACTTGATGTCAAAGCATTTACATAAAACAAATTAAGGTATTGTTGTATAGTAATCCCATTGTGATTTGCACTAATAAGTAATTCCATACACATTCCAACTGAAAATGTACTGATTAAGGTTCATAAGATAGGGTCATGGTTGCAGTCCTTAGAGGCATCTTCAAACTGTGAATTTCACTTTAAATGTGAAGAAGAAGCTGATATTTAATGAACAAAACTCATTATCCTTAATTCTGCCTCTTATTACCATGACTTGGAAAAGATCATCACTGTTGGGAAAATATCACTTTCTTTTATTAACAGTTAGGACTTTTTGAAATTTAACCAAAGCATCCTATGGAAAGATGAAACATAGTGAAATCTATATGTAGGGGTAAATATAATATCTTTACATATAGTGTGTGTAAATGTGTATGAGAGAGAAAGGAACAAAGAAATAGGTATATAAAGATACATGCTGAGAGATGGAAAAATGATCCAAAGATCCTAGATTCAAACTTGTATGTTATACAAGAGATCATCTGAGGTCTAGAGTGCCTAAATTCAGCAGGCCAAAGATAGCTAACAGAATTTTGGCATTCTCAGTGAGATAGGTACTGTACAAATGTGCAAATGAAGACACACTGAAATTAGTGACAAAAGAGGCATCTTTCATAAGTATATCTGTCATATGAAATGTGAGAAAAAACAAAGTCTAGAACAGAAGCATCACAAACAAGTAAGGAATAGAAGAAGAGATGGAGAAAACTGGCTAGATCACAATCCAAGAATTCAACTCAAAGGTTAAAGGTGAGTCAAGGAACCACAAAGATAGGTTCTTTCTCCTTGCACACCCTTCCTCCTTGAAGCTTCCCCCAAAAAATAGAAAAAAGAGAAAAGAAAAATAGCAAGGCACAGGTGAGAAACAAACTAGTTTGCTCGTTTTGAACAAGGAAGGGGGACCCATCAGGAAAGGAAATAAAGGCTCTCAGAATTATAATTTAGGGGAAATACTCAATAACTTTAGAGAGTAATTTTGAGCCCCATTGGATTACATGATAAAATGAAGATTCTAGAAGAAACAGATAAGAAGTGGTAATGCCGATTAAAGATCAGAAATAAGTTGGCGCTGCATAATGGGAAAAAGATGATTTCTTTCACATTATTACCTGGGTGTTTGTAACTTCAGCTACCATGACAGATTTAACATGTCAATCAAAGCACATTACTTCTTGGTTGATCTAACAGCTATAAACCTAAGTATAATGGTAAAATCTGGCATGCAATGTGTTCTAAATGTGTGATCATATTAATATGAAATGAAAAGAGACATGCAAAGCAATGTGATCACCTCTCCTTTGGCACTGCAATAATAGACCCAGAAATTAGATTAAAAGGATTCAAGTCAATAATGATATAAATATAATGATCTTTTTTTGAAAATTGGATAAAAGCCATTTTTACTGATAAGAAGCTAATTAGGTAGCTTTTTAGAATATTACTATATGTAAACCACTTTGTAAAATTTAAAATTTTATGTAAATATTAGCTATTGTTTTCTTCAATCATTGGTTTTTTAAATATTTTATTAAACTTCATATTAAATCAGTAATTTTTTTATTTCAGATAATGGGATGGAATTAAAGATGAAGAAAAGAGAAGCAATGCATTTGTTAAGCAACAAATATGATGAAGCAAATATGTATTACTTAATTATCAAAACAATGGTTATTGCCTTTGATAATGCTACCCTTATAAAATGTTTTTAATTGGTGTTTTCTAGCATTGATACCTTCTAAACTGCAAATACACTGGAGTTATCATAAGGTAGATGGTTAAGTATTAATCTATGGAGTGTATAAAATTGTGGCTATTATAAAAATTGATTTGCTCAAATTAGTGAGCTTTAGTAGAATAGTCTGCTGTGATGTATCAGGTTACTAATTATATCTTTAAAATTTACTCGATTCTTAGAAACCTGATCATACTTAAAGATCTAGGTTTATTGCCTATATCATATATAGTATATATACTAATAACATTGGTACCTAATTAATGAAATTCATTTTCAGCAAATCTTGTAAATAACACATTTCACAAGGGTCTGTGTTTTTTTTTTTCTTTTTTGTTGCTTTTATACAATGTTGCTTCACAATTTCCATAGATATTCTATTTCACCCATGAATAGTATTTCACCAGTAGTAATAATGCTTAACTTATATAGTCTTTTCTTTAGAGGGGCTCAAAATTACATCTATATATCTTTTCATTCTCACAGATGTTTTATCACTAAATGATGCATGATACCATACTTTTAAAGTGTTTTTTTTTAGTATTGTCCATATAATAATTAAGTTCCATTTGTCTCAATTAATAACCCTCACCATCAGGAATTTGGAAGTCTTGTAATAAAAAGAGAAAACAATAAGGTCTATTACAGTTAAATGAAAATGTAAAAAATAGAAATTATTTGGAGTTAATAATTTCATTAATTTCATAATATACCTAACAGCGAGTACTGAATGCCTCTCCAATTGTCAGTAATCTGTCTTGTACCTTTACTTAAGTCAGCAAAGAGAAAGCTCTTCTGCTTCTTAGATGGCTACTGAGAAAGTACTTAGTAGGAGCTCAAAAAGGACAAGACGAATCTACTTTTGCCAAGCATTCCGAGCCCCAGTATGTGCTTTTCCTTTTGGAAGTGATGTCCTTTTGGCCAATTGGATTGGTGTATTATCTTTGATTTTATACAAATATATATATATATATATATACATATATATATATATATATATGTATATTTCTTATTCTGCTTGAATCTGTGTTGCCCTGAAAGTGACTTATCTAAACAGTCAGCCAATAAAAAGTCATACTTTCGAGCTCTTTTACATAATTGACAGCAATAGCAACAAGAACAATATTGATGTAGTTCTTTCTACAAGCCAAACATTGTGCTAAGCAATTTATACTTTTTTAAAATTGCATTTGATTCTCACAATAACCCTGTGAGATAGAGGCTATTATTATTCTCATTGTAGAGAAGAAGCAACTAATGCTTGTAGAGGTTAAGTGGCTCGTCCAGGGTCACACAGTCATTCCATGGTTGACACTAGATTAGAGCAAAGGCTTCCTCACCGCACTGTGCCACCTAGCTACCCTAGTCATGTGGTACAGAGTATAAAATAATCATAGCCAAAAACAACATACTAGGCTCTTTAAGACAGAGGTCAATAATAGCACCTGGTTTAAGTTGTAGAACCTAGTTATTATATGCAAGTTTGTTTAATTATCCTATTGCATGAATATAGGGGCCATTGTTAAGACATCAGATGGCATAAAATCCCAAAAGAGCTTAATGTTATAGAAAATATTGGCAAAACGAATGATAAGGAAGTAAATCAAGGGAGTCTATAATCAAATTGGGGTATTAAAAGAAAACCAAATTTTTAGTAGAATCTAAAGGAGTTTCCTAAATAACTTGATTAAATGATGGGGTGTGGGTCATTGCTATTCTTTAATCAGATTAAATTTGATTTTGTCCATCAATCAATATGAAATTAATGATTTTATTGATCATTGGGTGAAAACAATTGGTGGGATGAAGAGACTTCCACAGACTGATTGAATCAGTTATAACCATTATGTCCTTGGGGGTGGGAAGAAAAGCAAACTCTACAGGTCTCAGCTCCTAAGGAAAACAGTTCTTAATATTGTGAGCTCCTAGGAAATTCTGGTCCTATTGGAATTCCTGATCAATGACTTGCTATTGGACTCTGATGATTCTAGAAGAGAGAGGGAGGCTGATGACTTTGCTTAGCTCTACCTCACTTAAATCCAACTTACTTGCAAGTCAAGACATCATCCTCAGATTTTCACTGGTGCTCTTTCAGAAGGAAAGACAACCAACAATTCTGGGAACTTCAAGAAGAGGAAGACCTGAGTTCAAATGTAGACTCAAATGGTGTCACGGTAATTTAAATGGGAAGATCTTTCTCATTCATTAATAGATTCATGTAACCTGCTTAAATCACATGGAAACCTAAGTGGGGGTTGGGGGAAGGGAAGGAGGAGGCTTGGGAAAGATTTTGTCCCCTGAGGTGATAATGGGTATTGACTTCTTGACTACTATGATGGATTTGACTTTCTAATGTCTGAATAAATGTTTTTCTTCTGACTTCTACATGGAGAGGCTGTTATACTTTGTGATTCCAAACTACTCAGGCATATTCATAGTCACCCTTGGTGCTGTGAATATTGCCTAGGCAATACCAATGCTTATAAGTTGTGCGATCCTGGGAAAGTCAGTTAACCTCTGTTTGCCTCAGTTTCTTTACTGGTAAAATGAGGGTAATAACACATACTTCCCAGGGTTGTGAAGATTAAATGAGATAATTATTGTAAAGAGTTTACTATATAAATTATATATGCCATATATTATTTAAGTGCTAGTTGTTACTAAATGCTTGTTGAATAATTAACTGCAAGTTCACTATAAATCCACAATGTATTATGTCATTGAAAAAAGCTGTCATGACCTTAGAGAAATTAAGAGAGACATAGGAACTTGAAAGATAGGAGTTGCGTTTGGCTTTCTTCTTCCCTGTTTTGGTGATAGCTCAATTTTAGGCACAACATTTTATTTATGTGTGTATAATACATATATATATATATGTATATGTATTATACACACATATACATATATACATCTGTATATATATATATATATATATGTATATAGGTACATTTCATCACATTCACACCCAAATTATAATTACTTTTTCTGCCTTTCCCTCCACCTTATTTTTACTCATTATGGTTCTAAGCATCTCTATTAACCCTGTCCCTACCTTATTTTCTCCCCTTACACTTTTATTCATTATTCTACCCACCCCTCTAAGAGTGTGCTTCCCTTATCTTCTCCCCTATCCTCCAAATCTTAATCTATACACCCTTCTAAAAGTCCCTCCCTCACCCTGTCCCCCAATTCTCTCACCTTTGTACAAGCCCAGAAGATTTCTATATCCTCTAGATGTATGGTTTTTTTTTTCTTTTCAACCTAGAAAATTACTGAAAGAAAATAGTGTTAATACAGAAGAAAGCGACAACAATGGTGAGAGGACAGGAAATTGCAGCATTTGCAAGGAGGGTCAAATCAAAAAGAATTAGAGATAGCTATACCGTAAATTATAATTATCCAGTGGAAGAGATGAGTTATGCTCTATTTAAGTATTTGAAGGCTTCTCCATATAAGGAATATTATCCAAATTATAACTGTCCAAAAGTGGATTGAGCTGTCTAGGAAGGTTGAAGATTTTTCATCAGTAGAGATCTCCAGATGGAGGCTGAATACCTCTTCTTTCACTTTTCCATAATGTAGAGGAGATTCATGATTCATCTATGGATTGGAATAGATAAACTTTGGAATCTCTTCCAACTTGGAGATTTTGTCATCTCAGTGCACATGGGAAGAAACATTTAGGAATAATCATTGCTAACATTTATATAATGCTTTGAGGTTTGCAAGGTACTTTATAAGTATTACCCCATTTTATCTGTACTACAACCCTGAGAAGTAGGTACCATCATTATTGTCCTTTTATAGATGAGGGAACCAAGGCAGTTAAGTGATTTGTCCATGGACACCCAGTTAGTGAGTGCCTGAGGCTGGATTTGAACTAGGGTCTTTTTGATTCTAGGTTCAACTTTCTCTCCACTGCACCTCCCAGCTATCCTGGTTTCTTCCTCATCTAGAATCCAAAGAACTATATTATCTTCTGTGTCACTGAGATGGATCATTGATATTCACTGGAACTAGGTGACCTTGGTTCTAATTTGGCTATCATTAAGGATGTGATCCCAGGCCAGTCAAAACCTTTCTAAGGTTCAGTATCCTCAGCTGTAAAAGGACAATAATAATTATAACTATCTGCCTCTCTGGAGTTATGTTTAAAAAGCTTGCAGTAAGAATGGGTTGTATAAATTAAGTAATTATATATATATATATATATATATATATAAATTGTCATATATATAAATTGTCATATATATACAAATTGTCACACACACACGCATATATATAATATATATATATATATATATATATATATATATATATATATATATATATATGACATCACTTTAACAATTACAGAGTGTATCCGGCCTAGAACTCTCTAGCATTCCTAAGTGTATATATGTGTATTTCTCCGTGATATATTTTGAGAACTCAATCTACTTAGCAACAATAGATTTTCAATATAGTATCTTGACTACCCACCACAGCACCAATATGCTTTGAAATAAAACTCATCAAAATGCAAATTTATTAAGGTTACTTCTGATGAATTTTCTTAAGCAGAATACACCTAGAAGGAAAAAAAATATATGACAACTTCACAGTAGCATAAAGCAGAAACCTTCAGAAGTTTATAAGATGTGGCAGCTATTTTAAAAATAAGAAAAAAATTGATTGTAAATGTAAGAAGCTAGAAGTGTTTTTGAAAAGCAGCAGGACTATGGGAAAAGACTTGTTAAAATAATGAGTGCTAAAGCTGCAAATCTCAGGCTGTCTCTAGAGTTCTTTCCTAACAGAATAAACCTAGCCTGAACCTTGGCAGGAACATATTTTAATTCTTTTTTTATTTTTTTCTCAGATCAAAACTTCAAAAGTAAGAAATCAGAAAGCTTCAGAAGTTCTAAGGAAATGACAGGTAATTCTTAATTAACTTAACCTGTAGCCCCAGGGAACAAAGATTTTATAACCCTTGCTGTGGACCTGAAGAAGTTTCAAAGAGTAGATTCCTTACTTCCGCTTTTGTGGCCTTTGGTGAACATACGTAAAGTAATTCAAAGTCATTCCTGGAACTGTTTTCTTTTGGGGAGACTTCGGAAAAGCATCTATTGAATTTGGACCTCATGAACTTCTGCACAATGGCCTGCCCAACTTTTGTTTTGACTTTGCTTTGTCTTCAAGCCAGTTATTTGAGAATTCCATTCTATGACTCTGGTTAACTTGGGTTTTACTTTACCTTTTCTTAGGGGAGGGTAAGTAGAGTGGGCAGAGAGAATAAGGGGGTAGGGAATAAGCTTACTCTGTGTCAGACATGATACTAAACACATTTTATGAATAACATCTCATTTGATCCTCACAACAACCCTGCAAGGAGGATGCTATTGTAAGTCTCATTTTCCATCTACAGAAACTGAGGCAAATAGGTGCAATGATTTATCCAGTATCTCTTAGCTAGTAAGTGATTGATGTTGAATTAGAACTCAAGCCTTCCTGACTCCAGGCAGAGCTTTCTATCTAAGGAACCACCAATTGCTTCTATTTTTTTTAGAGCTATCACTTCTTTGTTTTATATTAGTCATATGAAGCATATGCTATGTTAATGTGTTTTAGATTTTCAAGATTCTAAAATGCCCAGTTCTTCAACTTAATAAAAAATCATTTATTTCCTACTATATGTAAGTTACAGTGTTAAGTGCCGGAAATACAAAGATGAAAGGTAGCACTTGCCCTCAGTGGGTTTATATTCTACTGCCAAATAGAAGAGATAAACAGGTAATCAATCAACTGTGCAATGTAGTTTTTGTGGTAATTGTTGTTGGTGGTAGTGTTTTAAGGGATGGAATTAGAAACTGGTAGGATTAGGAAAGAATTCCTGTTAAGCAATTTTTTTTTAAAGAAACAAAGAATTTTAAGAGGTGTAAGTAGGAAGGACAGAAAGTAAGGCAATAGATGATAGAATCTAATGTTTGATCAATATGAAGAAGGTGAGCTTTTTAGACTATAGGCATAGGAAGCAATGCATACTAATGATGGAAAAGTAGAGTGGGGTCAGTTCATGAGGAGCTTTAAAAAATAACATTGTAAAGAATGAAGAGAATTACTGGAATATATTAAATAGGGGAATGACAAAATTAGATCTATACTTTAGACAAATCACTTTGGCAACCCTGAAGAAGACTACCTAGAGATGAGAAAGACCTGAGGTTAGCATATGAATTAAGAGGTTACTGAAACAATCCAGTTAAGGGGTGAGATGTTGAGGAGTTGAACTAGGGTAATGGTTGTGAAAGAAAAAAGAAATAGATATTTGAACTACTATGGAGAGAGAAATTATAAGATTTGGTAATTAATCAGATGTGAGGGTTTAGGGATAGTAAGGAGTCAAGGATAAGATCATAGTTAAAAACTTGGGTGACTGGAAGGATTATAGAGCCCTTAATAAATTTAGGGCAGTTGGGAAGCAGGGTGAATTCAGCAGGGGAAAATTAATGTGTTCAATTTTGGACACATTAATGGAGATTTAAAGTAGAATATCCAGCTTTATCTTATATGTAGTTGGAGATTCACAATTAGAGCTTAGTAGAAACTCTAAGAGTAGATACATGAATTTCTGAGTCATATGCATACAAATTAAAATTAAGCCCATAAGGTAACTCAGTGAGAAAGTTTAGAGAGACAATAAGAGCTGAGAGAGTGTTTCAAGATATATAAGTCATTGCAGTGGATGGTATAGATGATGAACCAAAAATGGAGACTGAGAAGGAGTTGTCAGGTAGAAGAAAAACCAAAAGAGAAGCATTAAAAAAAAAAAAAAAACTCAAAGGAGAGAGTATATAGGAGAGGGTGGTTAATAGCATCAAATGCTGCTGAGATGTTGAGTGGGGAAAAAATAACATCTAATTTGATAATTTAGAGATCATTTGTAACAACTTCAAGGGTCTATGGAAGGGTAAGAGACAATTCTAGGTAGGAGGTAGCATCTGACCTTAACTTTAATGGAGGCTAAGACATCTCAGAAAAAGAGGTGACTATACATTTCATATTTGTGGCATAGTCTAAGCAAAGGCATGGAGATGGGCAAGATTGAATGTTGAATTCAGAGATTAAAAAGTAGACCAGTTTGAATGTGATATAGAGTATATAAAGGGAAGTAATATAAAATAACCCTGGAAAAGTAGTCTAGAGAAAAACTGAGAATGTCTCCATTCATCTACATATTCCTTTTAGCATCTAGTAAAATGACTTGCATGAAGAAAATATCTTCTTTCTTTGCTTCAGCTAAAGCATGGTAAGTTCTGCTTTAGCCTCTTACCTCTATTCTGTCTCTCTCTGCTTCAAATGTGTTTTTTTAAATTTTTTTTCTGGTTAAATTAATTAATTTTTAGTTTTCAACATTTATTTCCATGAGATTTCTAGTTCCAAATTTACTTCCCATCTCTCCCCTCCCCTCCCCCTAAATGGCATGCATTCTAATTACCCCTTTCCCCAGTACACCATCCCTTTTTTCCCCTTTCCCCCCTTATTCCCTTCCCCCATACTTTCTTGTAAGGCAAGATAGATTCCCATACCTCATTTTCTATATATCTTATTTCTCAATTGCATGTAAAAACAATTTTTGGCATTTCTTTTTGAAACTTTGAGTTCCAGATTCTGTCCCTTCTTCTCTTTCCACCCACCCTCACTGAGAAGGCAAGCAATTCACTATACATGTGTAGTTATAGAAAATACTTCTGTAATAGTCATGTTGTGAAAGACTACCTATTTTTCCCTACATCCTATCCCGCCTACCACTTATTCTATTTTTCTCCTTTGACCCTGACTCTTTCCTAAAATGTTTGCTTCTAACTACTCCTCTCCCAATCTGCCTTCCCTTCTATCATCCCCCACCCTCAATCCTCTTCCTACTTAAGACACCCAATTGAATGCTTTTGCTATATTCTCAGGAAGCCAAATCTGACAAGAGTAAGGTTTCCCTCTCACCTCCTCCCCTTTCCCCTCACTATGAAATGTTCTTTCTTGCCTCTTTTATATTAGATAATTTACTCCATTCTGTCTCTCCCTTTCTCCTCCAAATATTCCTCTCTCACCTCTTAATTGTATTTTTTGGATATCATCCCTTCATATTCAACCCACCCTGTGCCATCTATCTGTCTCTGTCTCTATCTATCTATCTATCTATCTATCTATCTATCTATCTATCTATCTATCTATCTGTCTGTCTGTCTATATATTTATTTATCTTTCCATCCCTCCATCCATCTATATCTCTGTCCCTCTCCTCCAACTACTCTAATACTAAGAAAGGTCTCATGAATTACAAATATCATCTTTACATGTAGGAATGTAAACAGTTCAACTGTAGCAAGTCTTTTATAATTTCTGTTTCCTATTTACCTTTTCATGCTTCTCTTGTTTCTTGAATTTGAAAGTCAAATTTTCAATTCAGCTCTAACTAAAATGCTTGAAGATCTTCTGTTTCAATGAATGTCCTTTTTTCCCCCCTGAAATGTTAAATTCAGTTTTACTGGGTAAGATGATTCTTGGTTTTAACCCTAGCTCCTCTGACCTTTGGAATATCATATTCCAAGCCCTGTGATGCCTTAATGTAGAAGCTGCTAAATATTGTGCTATCCTGATTGTATTTTCACAATACCAAATTGTTTCTTCCTGGCTGCTTGCAATATTTTGTCCCTGACAGGGGAACTCTGGAATTTGGCTACAGTATTCCTAGGAGTTCTCCTTTTGGAATCTCTTTCCAGAGGTGTCCGTGGATTCTTTACATTTCTACTTTATCTTTTGATTTTAGAATATGGGGGCAGTCTTCCTTGATAATTTCTTGAAAGATGATTATGTAGGCTCTTTTATTGATATGGTATGACAGTGATAGTCTGAGCAAGGAAACCAGGTAACTCAATTGTTTTTAGGCATTGAATATCTCTATTAAGATGAAAATGTTATTTGTGAAGAATGACACATATATCATACTTTTCTTAAACTTGAATTGGTTTTTGAGAGTAGTCAGCAGATTCTGAGAATTTGAAAAGATGAACAAGATGGATTTTTTTTTTAATAGTGAAATTTGGCATACAAATTTGGAATGTTGCCTGAGAAATACAAACTTGTTTGTAGAACCATGCTGAGGTATCCTTGGGAGCTAGAAGATAATAAAGTATCAGGTTACTTCTTGGGTAGATATGAAAGAGTTAAGGAAATACTGAGAACAAGCTTCACCCTACTTGCTAATTTAATCTAAGCCTGACCCTACATATTGAAAAAAACCTTCTTGATATGCATATTCATATGTGTCTCAATCACATTCCTTACCATTAAAAAATATAACTGCCAAATCTGTTAACTGGAGATTAAGTACATCTGCATATGTTTTCAACATGGTTTATCTACTAATAAATTATAAGTAATTATTTATGTTTGAGCATATGGGTTATCTAACTTGTATCTCTAAAAGTATGCATAAAGTTTGGGAAAATGCTGGGTAGTCTGACTATTTTTTATCTCTGACTACGGTAACCTGGCTTCCTCCCTCAATCCAACTCTGCCACACCTCTTTTCTTGATTGCTATACCTTTTTATGGAAGGTCACTTGGGGTCTTAGAGCTACCTAGGGGAGAAGGCTACCTGTATTGATGAAAAAGTTGGGGATAATACTGGAATCAGGATTAATGTAATCTTGGAAATGAATGTTATTGAAAGATTTGGAGAGAATGACATTGTTTCTGCCATTCCACTGGAGTAATTTCAGGAAAACAAAGCAAGAAATCTGGAAATGACACATCATATATTAACTTAGGGAAAAGTCTTTTAGCTATGCAGGTTAAACTTATTATAAAACTTTCCCTAAAACCATAGATATGGTTATAAAGTAGGTCAAATCATATCCCCCATGGTCATCTATTTCACTATATAATGAAGAACATATCATAAAAGTATTAGCTTTGCTTCATTATATTTGCTATGGCAGAGTGACTGCTGTTATTGAAAATTACATATAACAATTAGGAAATAATGACCATGGATCACTTCATTTGTTGAGTAATCAGCTATCAGTGTTTGTGTCCTTTGTGCCATATGAGAAATCCTGCCTTTATCTGTTCTTAAAACAAACATTGATCAGGTACTTTGTATATTCAAGTCACTTTGCTGAATGCTTAGAAGAATATACATGAACAAGATATAGTCCCTGTACACTAAAAGCTTATACGTAGACTTTTTTTAAAGAGCATGTACAAATACTTCTAGAATTGAGGTAAGTTCATAAGAAAAGTAAAGAAGAGTTATGAAGTACTTGTCAGAAGACATCACTTCTAACTGGAATGATGTGGGAAGGTTTCCTAGAGAATGTAAAACTTGAACTTGGGTTTGAAGGTTTAAAACAGGAAGAGGTGGAGAAAAGACATTTTAGGAATGGTAGTGAATGAAGGCCCAAGTAGAGACAGTGAAGTATAGGACATGTTTGTTCATTTAGACCCGTTCTATGTAAATGAACAAAGTAGGGAGAAATCTGGAGGAGAAGGAAATAGGGAGAAGTGTCAGCAAGTGAATATATGTAGAGGATCAAAAAGAGGAGGTATCAAAAATGACCATGTATAAATCTACATGACTGGAAAGACAGTAGTGAAATAAACCAAAATAGAGAAATGAGGAAGAGAATTAGTCAATCAGCAGCCAGTCTGTCATGAAGCATTTATAAAGTTAAGCACTTACTATATGTCAAAACACTGTACAAAGAAAGGCAAAAATAATACCAGCCCTCCAGAAGGGTGCTTTCAATTACTAGGTGTATATGTGTGTGTGAATGTATATGTCTATATATATATATATATATATATATATATATATATATATATATATATATATGTATGTGTATATGTATGTGTGTATGTGTGCATGTATGTGTATATATGTGTATGTATATATGTGTGTGTATATATATATATAAGCTTTTTGAGGGAGGGTGTGAGATAACAAATTTGATTTAATGATTTTTTTCTGAATATAAGACCGTGCATGCTTACTAAACACAACCTTTAAGAAATTCAAAGGATGAAATTTATTTTTAAAAATCAAGGGAAAACAAAGCCATATTAGGAAGAAATGGGTATTTTGAGTCAAAATAACAAAATTATTATTCTTCAAAAGTGAAAGGCTGGAGAACAGTTTAAAGTTGACATCTGGTATAATAATAAATTCAGTGAGATAGCAGATGCCGTGGCCAATTCTTAATAGTCAAAACCAAAGGTAACAAGTGGCTCGATTTTTCACCAGAGGACAATTTGTGCGTTTTTCCTCTAAAAGCCAGTAACCTTTCATTTGGATTGCACACGCTTCCCAAGGCAGAGAAGCAGACTCCTTCAATGATATCTTCCTCATTGTAAATAACAGCAGCAACAACAAAAACCTAGTGTATTGCTGAGGACAGATTGTGATTAAGCTCATTCATCCCCTCTCATAGTCCCTGTAACTATCAATAATCAGTCACAAGGGAAGAGGAATTAAAGACATCTGATGACTGCAAAACCAGACAAGCAAAATCACTTCTCATTCTGATATCTTTATCCTCAGAGTCAATAATATTCTTTGTCACCATGGATATTATCCAATCTAAAGTTTATTTCACATGGGAAAAATATACAAATTCTATAGACATAAGCACCAATATAATGTATTTGTGTATAAATATGTTTATATATGCAGTTTTATGATAAATATCTATATATATATATATTTGTGTGAACACAGATATACAGGATATCCCAAAAAATTAGTGCAATTATAAACCATTAAAATTAAAACTGCAAAGAGCAGCTATAAGGTACAGTGGATTGAGCACTGGTTCTGAAATCAAGAAAACCTGAGCTCAAGTCCAGCCTTAGATACTTGACATACCACCTGTGTGACCCTGAGCAAGTCATTTAACTCCACTGTCTCCAAAACAAACAAACTGCACTAAGACTTTGGGGACACTGAATGTATGTATGCATATTTTTTTTTTCTTTTCACCAGACTGATGATTTCATTTCCACCTGATGTGGAAACCTCTTTTTGCAAAGTAGATTAGCAGCTGCTGAATATTTTACTGTTTTACAGAACTGCTTATGTAAAACATACAGGCACTGGAGGATCCTTATCTCAACTTCCCCTCATCCTCGCAGGTAAGGTTCACAAAGCGATATTACATCTGAGGGGTTGGGGGTTTCTTCTAATATTTTAGCCCACAATACCCCTTCCTCTATCTCCACCCCATCCCAGCCCCCATCATCAGCAGTAATATTTTCCCAATATCTAAGCTGTGATTACTGCCCCAATATCCACTGACCACTTAACACCAGTTAACTCTACAAAGGGATATTTGATGAGTAAATATAGCAAGGAGAGAAGTGCAAAAACATTCTACCAAATAAGAGCACAGTCTTTCCTTTATACAACATAGGGAAAATGGCTTCAGACTCTTAGAGGTTGGTTCAATGCAATTGTCTAATTAAGGTCTCTTAGGGTTGTGGTATAGGTGATGGGTGAGTTGATCCCTCACCTGTGACATGATAATTTAGCTAACAGATTGATCCAGGCTGTTTTTAGAACTGACTCCTCACTAACCTTGGCTATGGAAGCTACTGTCAGGTTGTGCCATAGTTTTCAGTTACTGGATCTCTGGTGGCTCTTCTAATCTTTCGAAGGTCACAAAACTATAACCTAGTCCAACTGTTTTTGATACTCATTCACTTGATAATCATTCACTTAAGATCAGGAAAAAGTAAGCATAACAAAGACAAAAAAAATGCAGACACTATCCTTTCATAGTCATATAGTGACCTGGGTAGGGAGATAGGTCAGTCTCTTCAGAGCTTCTCATAGCCACTGAAACCACCTCTTTCCTACCCAGAGCCACACAGCATTTCTTCCTCCTCATTTAAAAGCTGCCTGGGAAAGAAGAGTTCTTCTTTTCATTATAGCCTTTTGTATACATGCTCAATTACAGTTTATCAGCCATTTAAAAGGCTTTTGATTACCACTGTCAAACAGGGAAATATATGTGAAAAACAGGTTTATTACTAAGAGAAATGAACACTCATTTGGAACCCAAAGAGTTCTCAGTCTTTTCAGAACTTTGCCTATTTATGACAACACAACAAAAGGAGGAGGAAAAAATCAGGAAGGGACATGACATGACAGGAGAAAGGTGCAATAAAGTTGGGAAAAGGACATAACCCCTCCTGAAGGAGAGGAGCAAAGCAATAGCAAAAGCCTCATTCTTTTTCCTTGGTAACAGCTAGACTGTGAAGACAGGAGGATCTGCTTATCTGCAAAGGACCCCAGCTGTACAAGCATTTTTCCAGCCTGACACCCACTAGCTGGTGCCTATCTTCCCTCCCAAGGATACACAGGGAATCCATCTTGGGGTGCAAAAAAGGAATTCTGTCAGTTGTAGGATGGGATTGGGAAGGTGACTTTATCCTTGACATATTCAGAGCCTTCTGCATGCTCTAGGTCCAGTATTTTTCAAAAATATGTCAACTCAAAAGAAAAAGCTTAGGGGACCTCTTACCAGCTTTTAATACCATGTATTAAAGCCAGCAGGAGACCTTCAAAAATACTTGGGCATGCTCTGATTTGGGGGTGGGGTAAACAGCAATCTATAAAGTATTACAAAAAGGAGGCTTACCAAACCAGTTGATAACTTGCAGAGCTTGGTGCTCTTTTGGGAAAGGATAAGGTCAAAAGAGAGAATAGAATTAATGGGGCACAAGATAGCATGGAAAGAAATCCCCTCCCCACCCCACTGCACCTGGGACCCTGAAATTTCCGGCAATTTTCCCAGTGTTACACAACAAGTACATGTCAGAATTGGGACTTAACACTTCATCATTCTAGTCCAGCTGTCTCTCTGACTATTCAATTTTTCAGACAAATAATATTTTGACTTTAAATATTTTTATTACACAAATAACAAGTAAGTTTCCATTGAAAATGATACTTTGAGATAATGTGCATGCTTATTGTAGAAATTGTAGAAATGGCATATAATGTGATTGCTAATATTTTTCTTACTCACTAAATTTTTGTCATTAAAAATTTAAGATATGATAAGCAGCAGACAAGGACCAGAAACCAAATAATTTTTTTTTTACTTTGGTTTTATTACTGTTAAAATTGCTTCTTTCTGATACCAATTCACATAAAAATTAATTTTGAAATAGTAAACACCATTGAAATATTCTTTTTGATTTTCATTTCAAGGGATTCTCTTTTGACAAAATGTTGATTGGCTGATTTTAAAATTTTGTGTATTTGTTTTCAAATGTCAAGAAAGTTTTGCGAGCTTTATGGTTTTGTTTGACAAAACATCTCCAGAAACAAATTACTGATTTCTTGTCAAATTTTCAGGACTCATGACAAATAATAAACCTGTTTTTTAAGTACTTGGGGATTCATCTCTAGATTGAAATATTATCATTCCTGCTTCTCAGGGAGTCAAGTTTGGTATCTTTTAAAAATTGTTATTATTATCAAGAAGAAAGAAATATAAAATATTTAATTCATCATCATTTTTGTGGAAAAAGAAAATCAAGTAATGTTCCAGGTATTTTTATATGCACAATATTCCTTTATTTAATTAACATTTTTGATGACCCTCCAAAGCCCAGTGAATTAAATATTTAAACACTAGCTTCAATGATCAAAACAAATTCATTTTTGCCCTGTGAAAAAATTGATCATCTCCTACTTCCTGCTAGCTGATGATTGAGATGACTAATATGTGCAATCCTAAAAAATGACCCTTCTCACCTTGGTCTTTAGTGATTCCACCCATCCCTCCTCTCCTCCTCTCCCCCGCCCTGGAAGTGAATTGAGAGTTAGAAGGCTTTTTATAAGAAATTAAGAATATAATTAATCTGCTCAATGAATCACTTTTTTTGAGTTTATATAGGACCTTTGAAATTTTTAGTTGAAGAATTGAATTTTGTTGAAAAATTGAAGAATTTTGAATTTTGGTAAGTTTGCATTTTAGTAAGTTTGACACTAATCTGCAGACCAGTGGTTGGAAAACAGGCGTATGATATTTATCTGATAACTAATAATTTACAGTCTTGTTGTTTTTTGTTGTTGAGCCATTCTATTGTATCTGACTCTTTGGGAACCCTTGTGCCATACTATCCATAAGGTTTTCTTGGCAATGATATTGGTTTGCCAGTATTGGCAAAGTGGTTTGCCTTTTTCTTCTCCAGTATTTCCAGCCTTCTATCTTTTATTCACATGCTACATTTTGAATTAAATATCCATATGTTTATTTCTTTTCTCTTTAACCAGTCAACAAGCATTTATTAAGCATATATTAAGTGTTAGGTTATGGGATGCAAAGAAATCTAGATTATGAGATATTTGAACAGAGGGATAATGTCTTTTAATTGTCCAATTCAACTAAATAAACAATTCAGATGGATGTGGGGATTGGGAAAGCATGCATCTGATGAACCAAATTCATATCTAAAACTTGTAAAGAGAGTCAAACACACACATAAATAATTAGATGTGAAATGCAACAGGGGAAATCAATAGAAAGGGTCAGACTAAGAAGACACTTAATACTCAGAGAAGAAATAGCTGTGCACAAAACATATCTTTTATTACCAGAGTGTAGGGAGGTTTAAGGGGAAAACATACAAAAAATGATTCTGAAAGCTAATGGGATGTTTATCAGTTGGGAAATGGCTGGACAAATTGCGTTAAATGAATCTAACTGAATATTATTGTATAATAACTGAAAAAAGAGTTTTTGTAGAATCCTAAGTATTATGAACTGATGCGAAGTGAAGTGAGCAGAACCAGGATAACAGAATTCTTAGTTATTTCCTTAAACTCTGTTTGACCCACCCTCATTCCCCCAACATCTTTCATAGTAGTGGACAAAGGTGCACATTCCTAGAAGTCTCCTCATCAAAATTTGTTTCATTTCCTCTCAGGTATCTCCCAGGTGTCTGGGTCCCAATAAGACCCTGCAGGTCCAAGGGTTGCATGTACCTTCCTCTTGTTAACTTTTCTTTTTCTTAGCTAAACTCACAGCTATCTTTTCTGCCACCACCTGATACTTTCTAACTTGCTCTTCTAAAGGGAAGTTCTGATGCTGTAACAGAAAGCTTCTCATGCAAATCAGCTAACTCCTTTTTCAGCTGAATCTTTTCTTCCAGTAATTTGTCTCTACTTTTACACATAATGAAATAACTTATTAACAGTGCCCATCCTCTTCTATGTACCTCTGCCATTTCTTTCACTGGCTCTGTTGACATTCCTTGCAAACATCTTTCTAAATCAAAGGGTTCTCCCTTCTGTAGATTCAGTTCCCAGTTTTCACAAAGTCCTCTGTTTTTATCCCATTCTCTCACCAGGAAGGAATAAGGCAAATCCTCCCATTCCAGGATACCCATTTCTTTCTCTAGAATCTTTGTCTCCAAGAAGGGGTTTTATATTTGTGATCCCATCCTCATCACCATTTTAAAGCCAATGTGATACCCATAGCAGCTGCTATGAATACGCATGCTTATTTCCAGGGTAAATCCACAAAATGTAATAAACTCTCTTCCTCAAAGGCGAAAGAAAAATATTTATTTGGGACATCATTAGAATAGTAGGAAGTAAGATTTAACAGGGTACTTATCACTAATATAAGGACTGCCATTTTAAATCTTTCTGTCAGTCCTCTCCACAAAAACAAGTTCACCAGACAAATTCTGTTCCTGCTCTGTCTCCTCTCAGCAATTCAGTGATCTAAGAAAGTCTCATAGGACCCATGATGAAAAATGCTGCCTCCAGAAAAGGAATTGGTGTCTGAATACAGACTGAATCATATTATTTTCCACTTTTTTATTGTTCAAGTCTTCTGGAATATAAAATGACTGATAAGGAAATGTTTTCATGACTCTATATGTATGACCGATGACAGATCACTTACCATTTCAAGGGGAAGGAAGGGAGAAATAGAATTTGGAACTCAAAAATCAACAGCAATAAAGAACAAATATTAAAAATTGCTTTTCCATATTTTTGGAGAAAAAATAGAACATGAAGAAAAGTGCTGAGACAACCAGCAACTGCCAAATCCCACTGCTGCTTCAGTCCAGTGAGAAGATGCGAAAAATGGAGTATTAATTCACTCATTATAGCAGTGAACTGATTCAACCGTTCTATAGAGCAATCAGGAACTATGCCCAAAGGGTTATAAAACCATGCATACCCTTTGACCTAGCAATGCCATTGGGATGTCTCTATCCCAAAAGAGATAACATAAAGGAAAGTGATTTTTATGTACAAAAATATTTGTTTCAGTTCAATTTTTTTCTTGGCAAAAAATTGGAAATTGAGGGAATGTTCAACTGGGAAATGGCTGAACAAGTGGTATGTGAATTTTATGCAATACTATTGTACTATGGAAAATGATGAGTGGGATACTCCCAGAAAAAACTTGGAAAGATTTGTGTGAGCTGATGCAAAGTGAAATGTACTGTGTACAAAATAATAGCAGTATTGGAAGGTGATCAGCTGTGAATGACTTAGCTATTTTCAGCAGTACAATGATCCAAGACAACTCTGAAAAACTAATGATGAAATATGTTATCCATCCCCTGAGAAATTACTGATGGTTGTCAGAATATAGACTGCAGCATACTTTTCTTTACTTTCTTTATATTTTTGAGGCTTTGGGGTTTTTTGCTGTTGTAGTTTGTTCTTCTACGTTTTCTTTCACAACATGACTCTCATGGAAATGTTGTGCATGGCTACACTGTATAACCTATACCAAATTGTTGACTTTCTCAATGGGGGTGGGGTAGAGGAAGGGAGACAATTTGGAACTCAAAGTCTTAAAAACAAATGTTAACAATTGTGTTTACATGTACATGGAGGAAAATAAAATATTAAATAATATTACCAAAAAAAAAAAAAACGAGCTCCAAATGGAGTCATGGAGATCCCAATAAGATAGAAACAACACAACAGTGAGAAATGAGGGAAAGTTCTTACCTAGAAATAATCTAACATCTTCTGACTTCCAAATATTCAGTGATAACCTTTGCACAAAAAACTTAGTTTTCAAAAATTTAAGAACTTAAAACTAAAAATAAGAACATTGACATTTAAACAGCATTTTAAAAAATAACTCATTTCTTTATCTAAATTTATTCATGTAGAATTAAATTTCATTATGCTATCATTTTTTTCTCAATAAATACCCACTTAACCAATCCAAGAAGAGAAACTAAACCTAAGAGAGAGACGGAAAGAGAGAGAGAGAGAGAGAGAGAGAGAGAGAGAGAGAGAGAGAGAGAGAGAGAGAGAGAGAGAGAGAGAGAGAGAGAGAGGAAAAACAAAGACAGAGAGATAGAGAGAGATGGACAGAGAGAGAGACAGAGAGAGACAGAGAGACAGAGATGGACAAATAGATTATGGTTGTTTGTCCTTCAATCTCAAAAAGGACCGTGACATCAGGAAAATGATGCCATGTGAATTGCAAGTGAATTGGATTTAAGGGAGTGCTGCGGATGGTCACCAGCATCACTTCCTCCTCTGAAGCCATCTGGAACCAGTGGCAAGATACAGATTAAGATGACTGGAGATGGTCACCAGACAGATAGATGCAGGAATGTTTTTGATGGATATCTGGGCTTTTATATGAGGACTAGTTACTATGAATAGAATAAAAGCATAGGATATTAAAACTTGAAAAGACTTTAGATACTCCAACATCCCCTCTCCTCATTATACAGCTGAGGGAGCAAGACCAGATGTGTAATAAGGGAAGTAAAAATTAGTCCAAAGTAATTGTCCAAGATACTGGTGGTAGTAGGAAGAGGAGAAGGAAAAGTCACTACTACTGCTACTACTAGCCTTACCACTAGAACCGGTAGTAATTACTCTTTTTTCAGCATTTACAAATTTATGTATACACACTAATGATGCATACATCTGTGTATGTATGTTTGCATGTGTGTGTGTCATATATGAAATACCTTGTGGTAAGTGGTATTATTATCCCCATTGGTTAGGTGAAATTAGATCTGAGAAGCCAGGGTCACACAGCCAGTGTCTTCCCAATTCCAAATCCAGCAGTTTATGCATTGCACCATGTATTATTGTTGTTGTTGTTATGGGGAAGCTAGGTGGTTCAGTGGATAGAGCACCAGTGCAAGAGTCAGGAGGACCTGAGTTCAAATCTCACCTCAGACACTTGACATTCACTAGCTGTGTGACCTTGGGCAAGTCACTTAACCCCTGGGTTATCCTGGATTACCTCCAGTCATCCTGATGAATTTCTGGTCACTGGATTCAGATGGCTCTGGAGGAGAAGTGAGACTAGTGACCTGCACAGCCCTCCCTCACTCAAAGCAAAGGCAAGTGCAAGTCATGTCATCATTTCTCTGATGGCATGGTCATCTATGACAATGAAGAACAAACACACATGTCATTGTTGTTTTCTTATTATTGTTATTCTTAATTTAAAAATGGCTAACATTCATGTAGCATTTTAAGGTTTATGAAATGCTTCTCATAAACTATCACATTTGCTCCTTAGGACAACCCTATGTAAGTAGTAGAACCAGGAATGAAACCCAGGTCCTTTGACTCTCGCTATTCTCTTTTTACCACATTAGTAGTTCTCAACCTTTTTCTCCCAGAGTCCCTTTTCACTTTCAAAAATTATTGAGGACTATTCCAAACAGCTTTTATCATGTGAATTATAATGATCATATTTATGATTAAAATTATCTTCTTTTTTAAAAAAAATACTTTGACCTCGAAGATAACTCTAATAGGATTCTGGGAATCCCTAGGGTTCCATGGTTTATACTTTGAAAACTGCTGCACAATGTCGCTCTCATTATCAGACAACTAGTGCTTTTCATGACAAATCCAAGATCATAGCTATCTCAACTCTTTCATACCCAAATGGAGAGTTTCACACTGATTGAATATGTATTAGTGTCAATAACATAGCGTTTTCATTCCTGTAATGTTACATTCCTGTATGTTACTTCTACAGAGGCATAGATAAAAGAAGAAATGAATACACCACATGGAATCAGTCTTCAAAATAAATGATTACAGTTAATTTCACGATATTGACTTCTATCATAGTCATTGCTAAAATCTGAAATGTCTACTTTAATACTGCAGAGTATGAGGTACTATACAGATTACGAATAATAATAACAAAAAAAAATCCCTCTCATTCCTCACTTGAGGAACCAGCCTTTTCTAGTTCCTTATGTTGGGAAAATGTCAGGTTACACTTATGCAGATAGTTTTCCCTACTTTAGGCACAGAATGCTGCTGAGAAATCTTAGTTTAATGAATTTAGAATTCATTGGTCTAATACTTCACCTAAAGCCTTACCCCTTCTAAAAGATCATACTATTTTTGGATTTTAACAACTTTATATATCTTAGACATGCATCCCCCCAGACACACGGTGTTGGTAACTGGGCTCCTCATGGATGAGGAGTTGGGCGGGGGTGGTGTGAGGCTGAGTATGGTAGTATTTATTTAAAACCCATTCTCCTACACTTTACTACTATGATTTCTAATGTATTCCATGTATACATTTTTCCTCTTTGCCAAAAATACCAAGGGAATCTCTAATGTTATTGAATACAATAATTGTGCTTTATATCTGGAGGCCACACATTTACTTTATTTACAATTCTAATATAAAAGCAACAAAACAAAATACCTGCAATACAATTAAAATACTAATGTGATCATTCTGTTGATAAATTAATGTTATGGATATTTGAGCTGGGGACAGTTAATCTAATGCAACTCAACCTATAGTGTACAATTTTTATAACAGACTTGCAATAATTTAAAAAAATGTACCCTTATTAATGCTGATCTTTCTAATAGGAAACATCTAAAAAAACATGTTCTCATTCACAAGTTCTGAAATCTGATTGCTTTTATATTTATACATTTTTAGCCAGATAACTGTTAAACATCATAAGAAGAGTTTACTCTATAGCCTTTCTTTTTTTAATGCTTATTTACTTTTAACTTTCAACATTGATTTTCACAAAATTTTGAGTTTCAAATTTCTCCCCATTTCTCCCTTCCCCTGACCCCAGAACACTCAGCTTTCCAACTACCCATTCCACCAATCTGCCCTCCCTTCAAACATCCCTCCCTTCCCTTATCCTCATAGATTCTCTTCTCTTGTAAGGCAAGATAAATTTCTATACCCCATTACCTGTATTTTTTATTTCCTAGTTGTATGCAAAAACAATTCTCAACATTTGTTCCTAAAACTTTGAGTTCCAACTCCTCTTCCTTCCTTCCTTCCCACCCATCCCCACTGAGAAAGCAAGCAATTCAATATATGCTATATATGTGTAGTTTTGCAAATGACTTCCATAATATTCATGTTGTATAAGATTAACTATATTTCCCTCCATCCTATCTTGCCCTCCATTTATTCTATTCTCTCTTTTGACCTTGTCCTTTCCCAAGAGTGTTTACTTTTAATTGCTCCCTCCTCCCATTTGTCCTCCCTTCCATCACTCCCCACCCTGGTTATCCCCTTCTTTCCTGTAGTGTAAGATAGGTTTTCATATCAAATTGAGAGTGCATGTTTGTCCTTCCTTGAACCAAATATGATGAAAGTAAACTTCAATTTTTCCCTCTCACTTACCCCCCTTTTTCCCTCCATTGAAAAAGCATTTTCTTACTTCTTTCATGAGAGATAATTTGCCCCATTCCATTTCTCCTTCTGTCCTCTCAATATATTCTTCTAACCCCCCTTAATTTTATTTTTTTTAGACATGATCCCTTCCTATTCAAGTCACCCTCTTTTCTCTCTCTTTCTCTATGTGTGCGTGTGTGTGTGTGTGTGTGCGCGCGTGCGCATGTATAATCCCTCCAACTACCCAAACACTGAGAAAGGACTCAAGAGTTACAAATATTATCTTTCCATGTGGGAATGTCAAGAGTCCAACTTTAGTAAGTCCCTTATGATTTCTCTTTCCTATTTACCTTTTCATAGTTCTCTTGATTCTTGTGTTTGAAAATCAAATTTTCTTTTCAGGTCTGGTCTTTCCATCAAGAATGCTTGAAAGTTCTCTTTCATTGAATGACCATTGTTTCCCTGAAGAATTATACTCAGTTTTGCTGGGTGGGTGATTTTTGGTTTCAATCCTAGTTCCACTGACTTCTGGAATATCATATTCCATGCCCTTCAGTCCTTTAATGTAGAAGATGCTAGAGCCTGTGTTATTTTGATTTCTGCTTGCAATACTTTCTCCTTAATCTGAGAACTCTGGAATTTGGCTACAATATTCCTGGGAGTTTCTCTTTTTGGATCTCTTTCAGGAAATGATCAGTGGATTCTTGCAATATCTATTTTGCCCTCTGGTTCTAGAATATCAGGGCAGTTTTCCTTGATAATTTCATGAAAAATAATGTCTAGATTCTTTTTTTGCTCATGGCTTTCAGATAATCCCCTAATTTTTAAATTGTCTCTCCTGGATCTATTTTCCATGTCAGTTGTTTTTCCAATGAGATATTTCACATTACCTTTGATATTTTCATTCTTTTGATTTTGTTTTTAATTTCTTGGTTTCTCACAAAGCCATTAGTTTCCCTCTGCCCCATTCTAATTTTTAAAGAACTATTTTCTTCAGTGAGCTGTTGAACATCCTTTTCCATTTGGCTAATTCTGCTTTTTAAAGTGTTCTTCTCCTCATTGGCTTTTTGGATCTCTTTTACCAATTGAGTTAGCCTGATTTTAAAGGTGTTATTTTCTTCAGCACTTTTTTGGTCTCTTTATCAAGCTGTTGACTTACTTTTCATGATTTTCTTGCATCACTCTCATTTCTCTTCCTAATTTTTTCTCCACCTCTCTCACCTGATTTTCAAAATCCTTTGCGTGCTCTTCCATGGCCTAAACCATTATTTATTTTGGAGGTTTTGGAAGCCTTGACTTTCTCTGAAGGTATGCTTTGTTCTTCCTCATCTGAAAGGATGGAAGAAAATTCCTGTTCACCAAGAAAGAAACCTTCTATAGTCTTATTTTTTCCCCCTTTTTTGGTCTTTTTTCCCAACCAGTTGTTTGACTTTTGAGTCTTTTGTAAAAAGGAGGGTATACTATGGGGACCTATAAGTTCTCAGTTCCTCCAAAGTGGCATAATCAAGGGCACAATCAAGGGAGAGGACTGCACATTGATCTGGGAGCAACCAAAAACTTTTCTGCCCAGAATCTGTGAGTTGTAGAATTCCCTCTCCACAACCACCTCCAGCTCTGCCAAGCTAGTCCTCCTCACTCCTGGACTGGGCTCCTATCTGTGATTCTGATCAGCTGCTCAATTCCCCCAGGGGATTTAGGCAGAGGGCTCCACAAATGGACACTGTGATGCTGCTGCCACCACCTGGGGTCAGGGCTAGGGCCAGTGTTCCCTTGTCACCAAGGTGAAAAAGCTTTCTCACTGACCTTTGAAGCTGCCTTTTACGTTTGTGGGTTGAGGGATCTGAAATCCATTGCTGGGAATTCTGCCCCAAGTCCAGTTCCCATCCTGTTGTCCTGTCCTTACTGGTGCCCCAGGGCCAAGGCTGGGCTGCACTCCATTGTATGTGTGATAGACCTTTCCTGTCACCTTCTAGGCTGTTTTGGCCTGGAAATCTCTTTCATTCTGTTGTTCTGTGGCTTCTGCTGCTCTAGTATTTTTTGAGGGTCATATTTTACAGGTATTTTATGGGTTGTGGGGGAAGAGCTAGAGTCTTTCTATTTTGCCGTCTTGGTTCCACCTCCCTTCTTCAGACTTTCTAATCAAAGTTTATTTGAAATCCGGGTTAGATAATATACACTGCTTTTTTTTAATGTCTCAACATCAAAGGTTTATATTTTTGTCATATAGTCATCTAGCATCCTCAGTCTTTAAAATGACCATAGCAGCTGTAAAATATTGACATTATAATATGGAAAAAAGACAAAATTTGTGGTAATTGCTTTCTAGATATACAGATGTGGCCAAAAGCTCCATGTATGATTAGTTATCCTTTCCACACTATATAGGCAAAAATAATGTGTAGTTGCAATTACTACTCTTAGAACTTAAAGTTTGTTTGTTCTTTTTAACAAAGCCATATTTCTCGTCTCCTATTTCCCCTTTTCCACATATTTTCTCAGTTCAATTACATCATTACAAGTTGTGTTACATATCTAACCTATATCCAACTAGGCTACATGATAAAAGATAGACCCTAGAGAAGGGAACTAGATAAAAGTTGTAGAAATTAGTGATAGAGCTGGAATATAATTGAGGTTAAGATAGGTTGACCCTCTAGTCACAATGAATGAATGATTTACATTTAAAACAGATGCTGCTGTTGGGGATCACTAACTAATTATCCAAGCTAATAATCTTAGATCATAGGGTAAACTTTCTTAAAACCGTCTAATGAAGTCCATTTGTTTCTGCTTTATAACCTGACAAAACAAAATGAATTATAATCAATCTTCTTTATTGACAAATTTATAATCCATATTTTATTTTCTTAAGGTCTATGGGAAAAATGGGTTTTTAAAAGCTATAAAGTCACTCAGTTATCAAGTATTTATCAGTTTTCCTGCACCAGATATAATGACTAAATATCTTATTTTTTTTTTCTCCTTTTCTCTTTCCATCTTTTGCTCAAAAGAAAAAGATGACTATTTCCTTTCCTTTTTCTACTTACAATCTTAGTATTTATTACTCCTCTAGCCCAGTGACTTTTCCTGGAACAGTCTAATAAAGAGGAAATTTCCATTGCAATGAGTATAGTGTAGTGGAAATTATGCTAGGAGACACAAAACTAGTAATCAAATTGTAGGTCTGTCTCACTACCAGTTCTGTAGCACTGGTAAATTTATGTAGGCCTGACTTGCTTATCTGAAATTAATACTCACCCTAGGAAACTCAAAGGGTTGTGAAAATTCAATTCAATTCAGTAGGACAATAGAGAAAGGGACTGGACTAATGATTTCATTAACATATTTAATTTACCAACTCCCCGCTACCAATGCAAATTAGCAAATTTTCTGCGGGTTCTAGTCTTAGAGATTTGCCCAAAATACTGAAGGGTTAAGTAGATTGCCTAAGGTCACATATCCAGTATCTATCAGATGTCAGACTTAAACAAAAAAAGTATTCCTGGCTTCAAGACTAAATCTGTTCACAACCCAAGTAGCCAGTCCAATGCTCCAACAATTTATTAAATGGATGCTATGCGCAAGGTATAATGCAAAGTTAAAATGGTAATGCAAATAAAAGTGTTAAAGATTATTATTCACTTGTCTGACATCTTGAATTAAGATAGTCAGTGTTTTTTTTTGTATAATTCCTAAATCCTCCCTATCCTTTAATTTCTAGTTTAAGATTTCAGATTCTCCCCTGAGCCTGCCCAAGTATTCCAAATGATACCAATTTTTTCCTTAAACTTTATAAGTGCAGGCTCTATTATACAAAGCACTAAATGACACATGGCTTTAAATTATTATTTTTCATATATGCGATCCTATATACACACATAATATGCATCCATATATATAAACACAAGCACATATGGATATGCATATATAAATATGCACAAAAATGCAATACATTTCCAGGAACACATATATGTATGCATGTATATGCATAGATAAATAGCCATGCATGTGTAGACACATATAAATATAAAATCTTGGTGAAATAACTGTAAACTATCAAAAAATATAGCTATGTCTCCATCTTATTTTGTACTATCTGCAACATCTCTCTCAATCCTGAGCATGAATCACTCAATATCACTTTGAATTGCACTGAGTTGAGATGTCCAATCCTGTCTTTCTCTGTACCCAAATATTCATCTTAAGTTACAATAACTCTGTTTTCCATGTTATTCAAATGGAGTACTACTAAATGCCACACAACAAATACACATGAGCAACTGATTACACACACACACATACATAATTTTGCATGGAATATAGTTATTTGTATACATGCCTGTTCTCCTTTTACAGAAACTGAACTTCTTGAGGTTAGCGATTGCTTCCAATTTATTTTTGTCAGCTCTACTAGCAACTAACACAGTACTCTATACATGGTAGAACTGAAGTAAATATTTAAGTAATCCACATGTGAATGCTTAGATGGGTAACATTTTAGTAAACAAAAAAAGACTCGTTTTTATGTATATATATATATATATATATATATATATATATATATATATATGTGTGTGTGTGTGTGTGTGTGTGTGTGTGTGCATTTATATTTTCCCAAATAACTACTATACTGAGAACACAACACAGGGTTTAATAAGCCTCTGATGAGTGAATGAAATTATTAACATGTATATATTAAATGTATTATAAACCATGTAATGCGTTTATAAATGCATATAAACCATAAGGGTGATGGGATTTAGAAAAATATCCTCACTAGGGTCATAGAATATGAACAACTACTTCTCTGCTTAATGTTAAGGGCTTAGAAAAGAAAGAAAACAACAAAAAATGGTGATGCATTGATGGCCCTTTGATATTCTCAATATGCATATTCCTTCCCGGATTACAAACTATCAGTTTCTCATTTTGTGTCACTATTGCCCATAAATTATTGTAAATCTTTCATGAGGACTAGCACGTATGCCCAAAGTCTTCAAATTCTTGCGACAATCTAGAGCATCTGGTAACATATGAGAGTTATATATCAGCTATCCTGCCCTCACACTGCATGAGCAACCCTTCGATTTTTCTGATCACACATTTCACTCTCCCTGATATACCACTCTTTGTTGGTAATATAGTCATGTGGCCTTATGTGACTGTTACCTGTTTAGCATAATGTAAGATGATCAGTGTTAAAATTATGGTCCTCCTTATCAGGGAGACTCTTGGAGTCATTAAAATCACTTCTTATTTTCCCAACAGCATTCCAGTGTTCCCTTCCCATCCATTTAATTCTGGTCTCAGATTATCATTCACCTGTAGTGCATGTCCAAAATATATAACTATTTCTATGGATTGTCCATTCAGTTTCCTATTATAATCTATCAGGGGTCAATACATTGTATTAAGGGTTACTTTACCAGTATTTTGAAACACTGAGAGACCCTTCATGAGATCATCCTATAATTTGAGAACATCCTGTACCCTAAAGTCCTTTCCTGTCTTGAAACACCATAAAACCATAAAATCACAAAAACCACATCCTCATCCAGAATACTGCAGGCTGTATGGCTTTCTGCCAGAATTTTGCTGCATAAATTTAGATCTCTCAGATACCAGTTGTCTTACTTAACCTCACTGCTATAGGTTCATGTGTTTTAGTGTCCATAAAGCTCCTGCTGGCTATGAGAATATCTAGTGCATTCTTTCATGCCGAACTGCTCTCCCACATCCATCTTCATCAATTTGGTGCTGAAATACAAGAACCAGATAACTGGATCCCATTGACCTTCTCCTAGCCACCTGAATAAGAGGCAAATACCCCTTTTCTTTGTTCTTTTTCCCGGACCTTTCTGTTGCTCTTACTCCATGGCAGTGATACCCCTGGGAGGGGGTGGGAGTGGGAGGATGCCCAGGCACCTGCAGTAGTGACTGAAGCTCCACTGACCACTGGTCAGTCAGACTACTAACATTCACAAAAGGGGATGCCCTTACACTAGGTGGATCATATTTTTCTCCCCTCTGTCTTGGGAGGCCAAGACAAGTGGTGAAAGACTGCTAAGAGGATGCTAGGATAGGGCAGGACCAGTCAGTATGCCATGATTCCCCACTAGGATGCCTGTTACAGCATTGGAAGAAATTTGGAGGAAAAGATCTTAAGAAAAAGCACCTAGTGTTCCAATGTAACACTGCCTGGCCTCAATATCAATTGGAAGATCAAGAACAATGGCCGTTGAATGGATCCCTCAACTATACTACCATACTCCAGTTGAATCTATTTTGTAGGAGGGAAAGAAAGTAGGTAGAAGGGTTTATAATCAAAAGGAAGGTAGGTTTTTGTTGTTTTTCTTTTGAATTTGTTTCCCAGCCTCAGGCTAAATTGTAACTGTCTGAAGGATTAATCTCTGTAACACATTGGCTCTGGGCACTGAACCAATGATATGCCAAGTTTTGGATCTGCCCATGTGGGCTCTCTACTGAACCAGCCAGGTAAAGCACATGGGCTCCTCACATGGATTCAGTCAATAAGATACTACACAGGTGGGCTATGCACTTGGGCTCTCCTCTCTGAGTCATTCAGATGACAAATAAAACCATATATAAATTGGAAGACTGATTTCACCTTGAGGCTCACTCCTGAGAACTCTACATGTCTTGGATGAGACTCTGGGTAACTGTTGCTAAGGGACCCCACGGGTATGAATGTGAACCCAGAAGAAAATGAATAGAAGAGACAATGAAGATGAAGAAGTAAATGAGTACTGAGCAGGTTAGCTGGAGACAGCAGCAGCAACAGCAGAGGCTCACTGAAAGAGTCTCCTGGTTGTGAAAGTGAATTGAGCTAAAAGGCAGAGACCTGCCCAGGGGAAGTAGACTTAGCTCAAGCCCTTTTTAAGAGCTGCTATTAAGGATCATATGGGCTATAAAAGTGAATTTAGATGGTGGTGCTGGTAATGTGTGTAAATATTGCTATTGTCCTGTTAAGCTTTGTTTTCCCAGAGACAGAAGCTGGGATCAGGAGCCCCTGGAGTCTTCTGTCAGGTAGGAGCAGGGAGAACTTGGAATGGAAATGTCCCTTTCCCTGTGATCTGAGACATGGAGCAGGAGCAGAGAGTTGCCTGCATGCAGGCACATGTAGGAAATGTGAGTAGTTAACCCACAGAGGAGGAGCCATGGAGCTCAAAAGTCAGCACCAAGTCAAGATGAAAGCTTTGTCGGGAGTCAGGAGCAGTGAGAGGGCCAGGTGGGAGCCTGAAAAAGCATCCTAAAGAGGACACACCCCCAAGTGGACTTTACTTGGATACTCTATTTTGAATGAGGGAATTGTAACCTATTGTGACCTAGGGGTGGGGTCTTAGGTATTCTCTGCTACCCCTGGAAAGATGTGTTGTGTTAAAAAAGACCCTGGCCTAGGAACCCCTGATTGCATAAACAAGTATAAGGTGGAGAGCATGCTATGTTATATACTGAATGCAATGATATATGTTGTGTGCCATGTTGCATACTGAGTGTTATATACTGGATGATATATTTTGTGTAAGGCCATCTGGCCACCTTGGTAATAAGTTGTTATGTTAGGTAATAAGTTGTGTTATGGACTGTGAATACTATGCTTAAGTTTCTTGAATAGAATGCTTATTGTATTGTGAGATTTGACCCTATATATTCACAATAGCGGGTGTGCTGCTTTGCTTGCCCTATGTCCAAAGTTTTATGGGTTTATCTCAGGACCCTGACCTTAGGGAAAAAGGTAAAATGTTCTTGGCCAGACCTTCCTTCGGACCTGGTTCCAAGACTCAGGAGAAAACTTCTGAATCTCCTGACTCCTGGGACATAATTGGTGACCCAACCATGACTAGTTGACAGGCAGCTTCATCACCCTCCATTTCTTTCCCTGCTTCCCCTCCTACATACAGTCTTTACTCCCAACCTCCACCCTCCTATCTAGTTCCTTCCCCACCTGGTCTACTATCAGTTAGTCCCTCTAATACCCAGCAGGGAACCCCCTTCCTTGCTCCATATTCTTCAAAGCCCTCCTCAACTTCAGACTGTCCTAGCCTTACAGACCTAGCCCCACTTCTCCCACTATGGGAGATTCTTACACCTGTGGTGGGAACATTGGAATCCATGTCCCATTGTCTATGTTGGACCTGGCCCAAATTAAAGAAAAGATGGAGTGCTCTTTGGAGGACCCTACTAAATTTTGGATGTCTTCTGAATGGTATCTCTCCAATTTGTCTTCATGTGGGAAGATATCAATCTAATCTTACTCTCTACTGCCTGTATGATGGAGGAAAAAAGATGATGTGGATTATGCCCAGAAGCATGGGGATGATATCACCCAAAATTCCAATGGACCCCACTGTCCTCCAGGGACCAACATGATCCTGAGCTCTGATCCCTCATGGGACTGCGAGAACAATGGGTATAGCAGGGATCATATGATCAATTGTCTACCAGAAGGAATGAATACAGGACTGAAGAATGTCTCTTGTGACAGGCTGAGAGATATCACCAAAAGACTAAGTGAGACCCCTTCCCTTTTTAGGAACAAACTAGGCAAGACCCTGAGGAAATACATTGACCTTGACCCTGACTCTCCTTCATGAATAACTGTCCTGAGCATGCACTTTATTTCCCATTTATCCCCTGATATATGCCACAATCTCCAAAAACCAGAACAGGGCCCTCAAAACCCATTTAAAGAAATAATGCAAACTGTGTTTAAGGTTTTTAATAACAGGGATAAGGCAGAGGCCAAGGAGAAAGATCAAAGGGCCCAAAATAAGGCAAACCTCTTGGCTGCCCTTATCTTGGGAAGCTCAGGTACTGGGAAATGGAGTAGTGGCCATTACTTTTAGTGTAAAAAACATGGTCCCTGATCCAGGGTCTCTCCCCAGAAAAGGTCAGACAACCATCCACCTCTTGAGCCATTCTTTCTCTGCCCACAAGAAGGCCATTAGAAACACTGGCAAGAAAGGCAAGCCACAGCCCCAGAAATCTCAGCATTCCAGGCCCCTCCTGATTCAGATTTATAGGCCCCTCAGTTTAGTCTGAGCCTAGGTCAAAAATTGATGTGGTGGGTAAATCAATTGATTTTCTCATTGACACAGGAGCCATTTATTCTACCCTGGTGCATTATTCTGGCCCCACTTACCTCAACTTTACCTTTGATGGGGATTGTCAACAAACTCAGGAAAGGGGGACCCTAGTTTTAATATGGACTGGGGGTTACCTGAATTGGAATCACTGTGAATTCCTGGGAAAGTTGTATACATCTCCACTGTTTAGAATTATCTGAGGGATACAAACCACTTGGGTTATAGCCCCTTACTGATAAGTTTTTACAGTATAGCCTACTGCTTCCCTATCAGTCATCTTATAACACCCTGATACTACACATTCTTAAGCCAAGTGGGAAATATTGCATGATTCAAGGCTGGAGGGTTGTAAATGAAGCCATCATTCCTATTCATCCTATTGTCCCAACTCTTATACTTTTTAGCTTAGGTCCCAGGAGTGACCCACTGGTTTACTATTTTTGATCTCAGATACCTTCTTTTGTATACCACTTTACAAAGAATTCCAATATATCTTTGCTTTTTTATGGGGAGCACTGGGGGACCAAAACCTCTGGAAATTTACCTGGACAGTCCTCCAACAGGGCTTCCAAGATAGTCCTCATCTTTTTGGTCAGGCAGTAGGCAAATATCTCAGGGATCTAGAGTACATACTAGTTCCATAGTCCAATATGTTGATAATATCCTTATTTGTAGCCCTTCCTGTGAGATGGCCATTGAGGCTGCTTTCTCCACCCTGAATTTTCTAAATCACAGGGGATACAAGGTCTCCGTAAAGTACCTGGGTGACCTCCTAACCATACGTCCCATTCCCTGATGATAGAACAAAAAGAAGCAATTTTGGCCTGTCCTACTCCTGTCTTTAAATGCCAGATTTGCACTTTTCTGGAAGGGTTCTACAGAATTTAGATTCCTAACTTTGTCCTCATCACCAAAAACCTTTATGAAGCTATCTAGGCCCCCAATACTTTACTTTTCTAACAGGGACCTGATCAGGATAAGTCATTTAACACCTTTATAACCAAATTGATCTCTGTTCTGGCATGAGCCTTACTGAACTTAGGGAAACCCTTTACCCTAAAAAGGGATGAGAAATATAGTCAGTTTTGGGGTACACTTACTCAGACCCTGGTACCTGATCCATACCCTGTAGCATACTTCTCTAAACAGCTGAGTACAAGAGATTCTAGCAGGCTTGCTTGCCTCTGTGCAGTGGCAGTCACTGTCCTCCTAGTGGGGCAAGCTACTATGATCATCCAAGGGCAGCCCCTGACTGCCTGTTGCCCCACTGTTCTGAGCATTTTGGAAATAAGAGGGCACCAATGGCTGACTGGTAGCTGCCTAACCAAGTATCACTCTCTCCTCCTTGATACCACAGATTTACTCTTATATATTTGCTCCACCTTGAAACCTGCTACCCTATTCCCCTCCACTAGGGATCCTGACTATCCCCTTCATGACTGTGCAGAAGCACTCAAGATGGTGTATGCCAGTTGCCCTGACCTCACAGACATTCCCTCAAAAAACCTAGATGTGAATCGACATACTGATGGATCTAACTTCATGGAGCATGGGATTAAAAAGAGCAGGATGTGCATTAGTCAGCTTTCAAATCACCACTGAATCATGTTCCTTACTGGTAAGGCCTTTGATAAAAAAGGTTCAATTAATAGCACTCACTAGAGTATTGGAATTGGGGAAAAATAAGAGAATAAACATCCGCACAGATTCAAAATATGCCTTCGATGTGCTTCATGTTCATGGAGCAATATAGAAGTGATAGAAGTGAAAGGGGTCGTTGACCACCATAAGACATGGTCCCAAAGTCTTATGTCTCCTTCAGGCTATGCATGCTCCCAATGAAGCAGCAATCATACAATTTAGGGAACATCAAAAGAGGGACTCAGATCAGACTACAGGAATCCAGCTTAAATATATTACTGCCAAAGTCTCAGCATGAACCCTGTCTTTTAAACTACTCCCTTAATTCTCCAGATCTCATCCTCTTTTGGCCCTCAATATACCCCTAAGAAACTGTATTGTTAATGTATTTTTGCATACCTGGAATATCTTTCCTATTCATTAATATGTTCATGTGACCTGCTTGAATCAAAAGGAAGCCTGAGTCACATGGAGGAATTTGCCAAATGGGTGGAGCAAGAAGGGGTGGTACAGAGCTAAAAAGAAGTTGGTCACAGAAGTTAAAGCTGAGGGAGAGAGAGGAAGCAGGCAGTGAGCTGCATCTGTTTGTGGGAAGGCCCTAGCAGGGTGTAGGCTTGGAAATGGTTGTGCCTCCTGCATTGTGATTGTGTATAGATTTCTTTGTAGCTACTACTGCTGCTGTAAAGCTCAAAGGCCTCTGATTTGACCCATGTTTCTCAAATTAAACCTGTTCCAGAAACCACCATAGGTTCTTCTGAACATCACCCCAGATACTCGTGCAAGTTGGTAGAGGACCTAAAATTCCTTTTCAGGAAATAACATAGGATATGAACTTATGCAAGTGAAGGAATAATTTTTCTACACCCTCCTCTGCTTTTTACATTTGCCCTTGCTGTATTTTATTTCCTCCAGCTATGTTGTGTTCTGGGCCCTGCCTTGAATCACTTTTCCTGTTCCTAGCCCACTTATTCTTGATTCCCACCTAATGCCTAGGGCTAGGCCTGCTTCTCTAAGACCTGGGAATCTAATGCCTTAACTCAAATAGGGAACTCTATGGGGCAAGGTAGGGTACATGATTGGATAGGTATCACATTTGGCCAAGCAGTTCCCCATCCAAATTTATAATAACACTTATTCCTACCACCCTTGGGTAAAATAGGGTAGTCACTGGAAACATGAAACAATTCTTTCTAACAGCCACTGTCTCACTTCTCACAAATGATGCACCCCATGGTTTATATGAACTTCAAGAGTCACAAAATACCTTAGCTGATAGAGTTATAGACAACCACATTGATCTTGACTATCTTTTTGCCTCCTCAGGAGATGTTTGAGGTTTGACCAACACCTCTTGTTTTATGTATGTTAATAATTCCCATAACATAGACCTCTGCACACAAAGGATACTACAAACAGACTCCATACTGGTATCTCATCCTTCTTTTTCCTGGGGGGTCATGAATGTGTTGTGTTTTGGAGTACTGGGAATTCCACAATATAAGGGTAGAGGGATGTGTCTCGAAAGAATTTGACCACTCCAGCCTTTGTAAATTCAAGGTATCAGGGTTTATTTGTATTGCCCGGAGAAGTGACAGATTCCTAGTAAATCTGCACAATTTAATTGGGGGTAAAATAGGTACTTATAAACAAGAAAAGACAATGAGAATATGTAGACAGGATTAAGGAGTGGTAAATAGTCTAGGGTGGTCCAGATGCCAACAATGAAAGGAGTTAAGTTGAGAGACACAAAGAGAGGGCAGATAAAAAGATATTGATCATCCATTGGCATGAGTCAGATGCTTCAGGCACAGTATCAGAGACTGGGTTGCTGAAATGTATGGGAAAATTCAGGGTACAAGTCCCATCATCCCATAAGTTCCTCTCCCTTCTTTCTCCTATTCTGACTCCACTATTAGTCATTTGACTTGCTTTTATATTGATTTGTTTGTTTAACCTCCTGATTTACTCTGTGTCTTCTTGACTGTAGAAGTTCCATCTTGAACTCCTAGGGTACCAACCCTTGCTTTTGGTATCTCCTAGAGGTTTGCCTCTTTCCATCCTGGACTCATGGGTGCTGAATTCCACCACTCCCCTCACACTAACCACCCTTCCTCAGCCTATTCCCTGACTTTGAAATGGTCTCTGAGTGCCCATTCAGCAGGAAACAGCTACTTAAGACAGTGATCTTCACTCCTGTACCTGAAAGATGTCTTTACTCTAGTGGTTGAGTGGGGAAATGATGTGGTTATAGCATATAACACCCTGGGGTTAAGGAGAATATTAAGCCTTGATTTTCCAGTAATTTGAGAGGCTCATCTTGCTAGGGGCTTGAGAGACCATCCTATAACTTGAGAGAATCCTATACTCTAAAGTCCTTTCCTATCTTTTTTTTTAAAGTTTATTTCTTTATTTTTAATTTTCCCCATTCACTTCTATAAGATTTTGAGTTCCAGATTTTTTCCCCATCCCTCCCCTCACCCAGCCAAAACTGTGCAAACTGATATAGGCTCTATGTACACATTCATATTACACATATATTTACATTAGTCTTATTGTAAAGAAGAATTAGAGCCCATGGGAGAAACCACAAGAAAGAAGAAAAGAGAAAGAGAGAGCAAATAGTATGCTTTGGTCTCTATTCAGACTCCGTAGTTCTTTCTCTGGATGTGGATAGCATTTTCCATCATGAGTCATTTAATGTTGTCTTAGATCCTTGCATTACTGAGCAGAGATACATTTATCAAAATTAGTCATTGAACAATGTTGTTGTTACCGTGTAAAATGTTTTGGTTCTGTTCACTTCATTCAAGATCAGATCACATAAGTCTTTCCAGGTTTTTTTAAAGTTCTCCAGATGATCATTTCTTACGTAACAATAGTATTATAGTATTCCATTACATACAACTTCTTCAGTCATTTCCAAATGGATGAGGATCCCTTCAATTTACAATTCTTTGCCACCACAAAAAGAGCTAAAATAAACATTTTTGTGCTTGTGGGTCTCTTTGCTGTTTTTATGATGTCCTTAGGATACAGACCTTGAAGTAGTATCGCTGAGTCAAAAGGTATGCACAGTTTTATTGCATGCATTAGTCTTCCAATTTTCCCATATATTCTCCAGCATTTATAGTTTTCCTGTTTTGTCATGTTAGCCAACTTGACAGGTGTGATGTGGCACATAAGAGTTGTTTTCATTTGCATTTCTCTAATCAATGGTTATTTTATAGCATTTTTTTGTATGACTACAAATAGATTCAATCTCTTCCTCTGAAAACTCCCTGTTCATATCCTTTGACCATTTATCAATTGAGGAATGACTTGCACTCTTATAAATTTAACACAATTCTCTATATAATGGAGAAATGAGGCCTTTATCAGAGACACTGTTTATTAAAATTATGTCCCAGTTTTCTGCTTCCCTTCTAATCTTGGTTGCACTGGCTTTGTTTGTACAAAAACTATTCAATTTAATGCAATTAAAATTATCCATTTTGCATTTCATAATGTTCTCTGTCTCTTGTTAGATCATAAATTCCTCCATTCTGCATAAATCTGACGGTAAACTATTCCTTGCTCTTCTTTTACTTATAGTATCAGCCTTTATATCTAAATCATGTGCCCATTTTGAGTTTACCTTTGTATAAGTACTTTCCTATCTTGAAACACCATAAAACTATAACCCCATCTGAATCATCTTCAGGCTTTCTGCCAGAATTTTGCTATATAAACTTAGCTTTTCCAGATGCCAGTTGCCTTAGTTAGCCTCATTGCTTTGACCCATGTGCTTTAATATCAATAAACTCTTGCTTTCTAGGACAACGTCTATTGAATTCTTTTACATGAAACTGCTCTCCAGCATCTATCTCTATCGCATGAGCTAAGAATAATTTTTGTTTTGTTTTTACATTTTTAAATACAATACTTTATTTTAAAGTGCAAAAAACATTCTTAGCTCTCTGGCTATACAAAAATTGGCTGAATTTGACTCATGATCTGTAGTTTTCTGACCTTTGATTAAGTCAATGGATATTCTTATCCACTTGTTTTTTTTTTTTTTTTCCCATATAGATATTTTGGCCCTCCTGTTTTAAATTATTGTGGATTTCATTATTATGAATTTAAGAGACCTTATCATTTTGGGGGGCTTGAGGTAATTAGTAAAATACCTGCCAAAAAGAGACATATGGATAAAACACCAGAGAAACCCTCTTCCATTTAGACTCCGAACTCAATATGCTCTAGCATACTGTCAAATACCCTAGTTAATCTTTTTTGTTTTATTATACTTTGTTTCATATTAAAAATCAGAAGGTTCTCAATAAAGTCATCTCCACTTTTATACCATTCAATGAATCTTTAGTAAATTTGGCATAGGTATGGAAGATATCTTGGATGAGATGGATGAAAACCTTTAGGAGGAGTTCTGTTTTATCAAATAGTCAACAAATAGCCAGTTAGTGGAATCCTTCAAAGATGTTGTTGGCTCTAGAATATCTTCTACAAAAATTTGCCTATCCTCTATTTATACTTTCATCACGGATGCATTGTAAATTATTCATAGGAAAGTAAGCACATGAATCAACAATGTGAAAGAAAAACCCCTGTGAGCTGTTAAGTAGAAAAAAAAAAAAACAGGACTAAAAAGAAGAACCTGGAATGAACCTGTCTCATCACAATTTACACAGATGCACATTCATTGCCTGAGAATGAGCTTGCAAGCTGTAACAATATCTCTTCTGAGATGTCCAAAATCCAGTTGGTAAGGGTAAGACATTTAAACATTTCAAATAAAGGGAATTTGGGGAGAAAGGTGAAAATAGTTCCCTTTCCCAAGCAAGGGGAAAATTCAGGAGAGGAAGTAAGGAATTTCAGGTTTCTGTCATGGGGCTCTTTGATACAGAAATCAGACTGACAATTCAAGATTTGCGCATAAACAATATGAGGATGTAAAACAGGATGTGTCCTAGAACCCCATAACCAACAATTAGTAAAGTCTCTGGAGATAAGGATGTCTCCTGGAGGTTCCTAAACCACCAGATGGCTCAGGTTCTACTTCAAAGCTGGTAACTTTGATTACCTAACTGATTTCAGAGTTGCTGATTTCCTGTACATCTACACCACAAAGGACCATTGTCTTGTCAAACCAACAAAATAAATCCTCCTACAGTTCTCCTGGTGGGGGAAGGGGTAGTTCAAGCAAATCAAGGAATCAGTTTTCATAGCAGTGGATGATAAATCTCCCATTGTCCACCCCCAAGCAGCTGGTACAAATCCCCTTTTCCCCACATCCTGAGAATTAATTCAACTTCCCCAAAACTCATAGCATGAACTTTCTTTGAGTCCTTGAGGTAGTCCAATGACTCTTCTGTTCTTTGTTAGAGACATTTTTACTTACTCATAAAATATATGTCAAGATAAATCAACCACCATTTTATTAAGCACCTGCTGTGTGCAAGGTACAGTGCTAAGTAATAGGGATTGTGAATAACTTCTTACAGAACATGTAATCGTAGCTGGAACTTGAAGAAAGTCAGGGGACCCTGGAGTCAAAGATGAAGAAGGATGGAGATCATTCCAAGGAATGGAATGTATTTAGTAAAAAATGCCCAGAGTCAGGAGATAGAGTGTTTTGTGTAAGAAACAGCCAGTGAGTCAGTGTCACTAGATCACAGGATACATGCAGGGGTGCCAGGTATAAGCATACTGGAAATGCAGGAAGGACACGGGTTTTAGGCTTTAATGTTAGGCTTTAAATGACTAACAACATTTTTAATTGAACTCACTGGAGTTTGTTAAATAGAAGCAGGTCTTAGCACATGACAGTGAAGTTAAATTGAAATGAGATTTTTGGTTTTTGCTGTAGAATAATATTGCTACTGAAATCTTAATAAAAACTTTATATTTTTTTCATCTTTTCTGTTTCCAGTTTCATCCTCTTGTTTTTTCTATTTGTATACTCAGTGCTTGTTACTGTGCTTAATAAATGTACAATTAATAAATGTCTTTTTCATTCATTAATTTAGTCTTAAAGAAAATATTCAGGCTAATAGTTGTAAAGCTTTTTATAGTCTATAAACCACTGTCTCCTTTAAATTCTTACTCAAGTATGATATTTTCCAAAACATTTTTTTGCTATCCTTACTTTTGCATTGAATTTCTGAGCATTAGAGTAAATATTGCTTTTATTTGGATGGTCTTTGCAAGTTCTTCACTGAATTCTTTTCTCCTTTCCAACAGGGAATGGTGAATATCAACAATTACCTTCAGAGACAGTCTTATTTCTCCCCAAATGCTTGTTATAACAGCCTCAACAGGAAATATTTCTTGTTGTCTTTGGACACGCAATAAAAGAAATAACTTTGCCTACTCCTTTCTACAAATATTGGTGAGTCATTCTTTCATTTAGTTATAGTTTTCCTTTGTTTTCTGGTTTCTTTCATGTTGAGAAATTCTATGTAGATACAATTCAGTTCAGGTGGAGGTATATACCTATATACCATTTATAACTTTCAGGACAAAGATCTGGCATTTAGAATAACAGCTACTAAGTTAATAATCATAAATATTATTACTAGCCTTGAAGAACCAAATACTATGCTGACATTGTTACATTAATAAAAAAAAGGATTTATAATATTTTACTAAACAATCAAGATAGATAATAGATATATAGGACAAATAAAAGTATATAGATATAAGCACATTTAGCAAATGTTTACCATCTGTCAGATCTTGTGTTATGTTCTGGAAATGACACTGTAAACAATCAATATGGCTCCTATCCTCAAAGAAATTATACTCTACTGGAACACAAAGAATTGAATGGAAATCTCTGAGAAGGGCTATAGAGGTAAGTGTTTTAGAGGATGATTTTTTTTAAACAACGATGATCTGGAAATGGTTGGGAAAATTATAATGATTTAATGTGAAGAGAAAGATTACTCTGCACAAAACGATAATGTAGGCAGGTCAGTGGAATTACTAATAATGTGCTTAAAAAAAGAACAGCAATAAATTAAATAGAAGCATAAAGCATAGGAAAAGGAGGGTGCCAAATAATAAAGCATACAAAAGAAAAAAATGTAGGAGGGTGTAATAATAGAGAAAAAAGTCAGACAATAGTCTGTGACTCAGAACAAGGGAAAAGAAGAGACAGGTAGTAGGATTATAAAGCTGAATTTAGGCTGATAGTTACTCCCACTGGAACAGATCTTTCTTGTTCTCAAACTATTTTAACCTTTGACTTGAAATTAAGGTTGCATGATATAAGATACAAGCAGGATAATATAGAAAGCTAGAAAAATCAGAATTTTTATTTTCTTTTCAGTATTTCAACTTACATTGCTATCTTTATCTGTACTGTTTTTCATGTCTCCCCTTTTGTTGTTGAAATATGCTTTCATAAATGGGAAAAGTTCCAAAAATTACATTAAGATGAGAGACAGAGGTAGTGGATAGAAAGTTGGGCATGAAGTTAGCAAAATCTAAGTCTGCATTTGATATTAGCTATGTAATTCAGGGCAAAGCTCCTATTTGCTCACTTTCCTCCATCCTTAGAATGTTTTGCCTCCTCATCTCAGCTTCAGAGAATTCTTTTTTCCTTCAAGCAAAAGCTCAAACACCACCTTTTTTTTTTCCTCTTAAAGCTTTTCCTGATCCTCTCAATTCCTGGGTCCTATCTACCTAAATAATTTGTCATTATTTTGTTTATATTTACATGTGTATATATAGTGTCTATACCAATAGAAGGGAAGCTCTCTCAGATTTGGATTTGTTTCCTTCATTGGGTTTGTATCCACAGTTCCTAGAAAAGTGCCTGGCTTAATTAACTATTTATTAACTGACCTCATCTCACTGTTACTCAAGTTTCCACCAACAGTAACATGGGAATAAAGAGTTATATTATTGATTAGAGGGACACTAGAGTTGAGAGGAAAAACACTTTGTAACTTTTAAAAATTATGTACTTCATTATGACTTTGGACAAGTCACTTAACTTTCTGAAGTTTAACTTTCTAACCTGTAAAATAGGGTGTGTAACACTAGATTGTTGTGAGGAGGGAGGAAAGAAAGAAAGAGAGGATGGAGCCAAGATGGCGGAGTAGAAAGACTCTATGCTATCTCCCAACCCACAGCCCATATATTTCCTGCAAGAAGAACTCCCCACAAATTCTGTATCACTGCAACGCACGCAGAAACACAGTGGAAAAGATTTCCCTTCCAGAGAGCCCGGGAGAGCCGTCTCCAGGAGTCCGTCGCGCCCCAGAAAGCAGAGTCCACCCCTGAGCTGCCCTGGCCACATGGCCAAGAAGAGCAGATCTGAGCAGGCTTCAGGGACAGAATCTCCGGTGGCCGGGAAGGTCCCTCCACCTACAGATGCTACAGGTCAGTGAGAGAGATGTCTAGGCTGGCTGAGAGGGGAGTGGGGTGTCTCCGGACTCGGGCCCCCTTGGGAGAGCGGCAGAGGGAGCGGCAGAGACAGCAGTAGAGGCAGAAGCGGCGGCCTGGAACAGCAGGCAGCAGCAGGCAGAAATTCAGGTCTCTGCATAAACCCCCTGAGGGAACTGAGCCTGGGAGGCAGCCCTGCCCCCACCCAAGAACCAGAACTTAAGCTCACATTGAATAGCAGCCAGGCCTGCAACTGAAAGCCCATTTGAATCTCAGACCCCAAGCACTACCTGGGCAGATATAGGCAAGGGTGGATAGGAATCTCAGAAGTCAAGTAACTGGCTGGGAAAATGCCCAGAAAAGGGAAGAAAAATAAGAATATAGAAAGCTATTTTGATGGGGTTCAGATGTTCCTGCCTTTCAATTCTGATGAAGAGGAAATATTCTTACCATCAGGGAAAGATGTGGAGGTCAGAACCAAAAGAATGAAAAAATGGAAGAGAATGTGAAATATCTCATTGGAAAAACAGCTGACCTGGAAAATAGATCCAGGAAAGACTATTTAAAAATTATGGGACTACCTGAAAGTCATGATCAAAAAAAGAGCCTAGACATCATCTTCCATGAAATTATCGAGGAAAACTGCCCTGAGATTCTACAACCAAAGGGAAAAATAAGTATTGAAAGAATCCATCAATCACTGCCTGAAAGAGATCCCAAAAGAGAAACTCCTAGGAATATTGTGGCCAAATTCCAGAATTCCCAGGTCAAAGAGAAAATATTGCAAGCAGCTAGAAAGAAACAATTCCAGTACTGTGGAAATACAATCAGGATAACACAAGATCTAGCAGCTTCTACATTAAGGGATAGAAGGGCATGGAATAGGATAATCTAGAAGTCAAATGAACTAGGACTCAAACCAAGAATCACCTACCCAGCAAAACTTAGTATAATACTTCAGGGGAAAATATGGTCTTTCAATGAAACAGAGGACTTTCAAGCATTCTTGATGAGAAGACCAGAGCTGAAAAGAAAATCTGACTTTCAAACACAAGAATGAGAAGAAGTATGAAAAAGTAAACAGCAAAGACAAGTCTTAAGGGACTTACCAAAAGTGAACTGTTTACATTCCTACATGGAAAAACAGTATTTGTAACTCTTAACATTTTTCAGTATCTGGGTAGTTGGTGGGACCATACACACACATACACACACACACACATGTACATGTGTGCATGCACACATACACACATGCATGCACATACAGAGACAGAGAGCACAGAGTGAATTGAATAGGATGGGACCATATCTTAAAAGAAATTAAGGTAAATGGTGAAAGAGAAATGTAGTGGGAGGAAAGAGGGTGAAATGGAATGGGGTAAATTATATCTCATTCAAGAGGTAAGCAGGAGACTTTTTATTGGAGGGAAAAAGAGGAGAGCTGAGAAAAAAACAAGAAGTTTACCCTCATCACATTTGACTAAAGGAAGGATTAAAATGCACACTCATTTTGGTATGAAAACCTATCTTACAATACAGGAAAGTGGGGGAGAAGGAGATAAGCAAGGGGTGAGGGGATGATGGTAGGGAGGGAAATGGGAGGAGGGAGCAATTTGAAGTCAACACTTGGGGAGGGACAGGATCAAAATACAGAATAGAAACAATGGGGGGCAGGATAGGATGGAGGGAAATACAGTTAGTCTTATACAACATGACTATTATGGAAGTCATTTGCAAAACTACACAGATATGGCCTATATTGAATTTCCTGCCTTCCCAAAGGGAATGGGTGGGGAGGGAGGGATGGGGAGAATTTGGAACTCAAAGTTTTAGGAACAACTGGTTAGTATTGTTGTTGCTACTAGGAAATAAGAAATACAGTTAATGGGGAATAGAAAGTCATCTGGCCCTACAGGACAAAAGAGAAGATAGGGAAAAGAGAAGGGAGGGATGATAGAAGAGAGGGCAGATTGGTGATAGGGGAAATTAGAATGCTTGGTGTATTGGGGTGGGGGGAAGGGACAAATGGGGAGAAAATGTGGAACCCAAAATTTTGTGAAAATGAATGTAAAAAGTTAAATAAATAAATTTAAAAAAAAAGAAAAAAAAGAAAGAAGGAAAGATAAAAAGAAAGAAGGATGGAAGTGGGAATGAAGAAAGGAGAAAGGAAGGAGAGAAGGAGAGAGGAAGGGTAATGAATGGAGGAAGGAAGAAAAGAGGGAAAAAACAAGAAAGAAAACACAATCTACTTGCATTGAATGTCTATTATAGGTTAGACCATGTGTGAATTGCTTACAACTATCTCATTTGCTCTTCACAACAACCCTAGCTGGTATTTGCTATTATTATTTCCATTTCATAGTTAAAGAAACTGAGCCAAATTTGAAAGACCTGCCCAGGGTCATATAGCCAATAAGTATCTAAAATCAATTTTGAACTCGGATCTCTGTGACTCCAGGTCCAAGGCTTGATTCATTGTGCCATCTAGCTGCCTCTAAGAAAGTAGAAGATACAGGTAGAGTTAAAGTATTATTATTGTTATTATGAAGTCATTACCATTGCTGAGATTAATAATGATGGTTTATAATAGACATTTTAAAAATTCACTCCCATAAAAGTAAAATCTATCAGCCAAATCTTTCATATACATATATATGTATATATGTGTGTGTATACATATAATATATACATATATATATATATATATATATATATATATATAATCAATCCACCATAGATTTCTAGGTGTATTAATCTACATGCTAATGAAGGTGAATACTGATATCTTCTACAGATACTGGAATCTCTGATCTCCTTATTTAAATAAAGTGTTCCAGACATCAGAGTAGAAGGGGAAATGCCAAATTACCTTTAAATCTTGGTCAAGTTATAATGAAACTTGTATTACTGAGTTTTGTTTTGCTTTTTAAAGCTCTTCTTAAAGCGGTTTAGAACTCCTATGTTTTACAGTAGTATAACATTTTATATTTTGTTTCTTTGATATAAGCTGTAAGATTTCTTTTAATCTCCTATTTGAGCTGCAGAAATTGGCCCAATTCTCTACAAAATAAAGTATGCAAAGAAACCCTTTCCTGGTGGGGTCAGTAGCAAGAGAATGATTAGTACAAAGTTAAATAAAACATACAAAGGAACATAATATTTAACATAATATGCATATATTCATATATCGTTTAAATTAGATGGGAAAATGAGTCACCAACATTAACAGCTGAGCAACCATGACTCACTTTCTCTCTTTGCTTTTCATTTTATCTGTCTGGGAGTATGGAGCAAGATTTCCCTCTATATAACCCTGAAGATAACTGGGATAACAGTAGAACATGGGAAAATAGAAAGTTGTACAGATCTCAATCACTTTGAGGATGGCTTAAGGACATTGGGTAACTAAGACTGCCAGAAACACTCTTCTGTCCTAGTGTCCTTCCCTCTGGCCATAAAACAAGAGTCAAATTCCCACCCTTGCTTGTATTGCCAGAAGTGGTACATTCCCAAAGGAGGTGTTCTGATGCATCCCTACAACAACAGGGAGATACACTGAATCTACTGTAACTGCGCACACACACACACGCACACACACATGCACATACACACACAAGCATGCACACACACCATAAATATAAAACATTTCTAGTGCTGGGTCAAATGATGCGTGGCTAAAAACAGATCTTGGTTACTGATTTGGATTGCAGAACTCTACAAGGAGTGGTAAAAGTGAGCTGACAATTAGGAAGAAGCTGGGATCTGTTACAGCCACTCCTCTCTATCTTCTATTTATTTTTAATGGACCAGTGATTCAGGATGCCTAATACATATCTAATTTCCCCTTTTCCTTAATCAAATAATTTTAGAATGATAATAGATCATATTTCCATAGTGTGTAAAGATATATGAAATTCTCACAACACACTTAGAACTGGTGAACTCATAACTATCCTAATTTTACTGAGGAAAAAATTGAGGCCTGTAGAGTTCAAATTATTTGTCAAATGTCATAAAACTGGTGTCAGGAGGTCTAAGTGTCTCTTGACTTTAGATCTAGTATTCTTTTAGCTACAGTAGATATCGGGGGGGCAGATATTTACAGGGAGAGAATTTTCAGGTCTCTCTATAATATGGGTCAACCAATTTTTCAAGTTTGTTTCATATTTTTTCTATTTTTAGTATTTCTTCTCTAGCCCAATGTACCTGCTAATCATTCATTTAACTTTTGCCTACTTACCCTCACCAAGGCTATACTCCATATATGGACTCTCCTCCTTTCTTCTCCTCACTTTAGCCCCAGAATTATTATTTTGCTTTAAATCTCAGCTCAGGTGCTTCTTTCCATATGTTCTCCCTCCTCAAATTACTTTGTTTTTACCCATCTATATAGGTTGTATCCCTCAAAGCCTAGTATGTAATAGGTGCATAATTAATGTAGTAGACAGTGTATTAAGATCAGCTTCAAAGTTCTTCCCTCCCATCTTTCAAGAAGCTGAGAGGTTTTCCGAGGAATGTATACCAGAATATAGGTTGGAAGAAGCAACTAGATTTCACATGTTCTGAGCATAGTGATGCTATAAATGTATAAGAAGTTACCAATTTTGTTTTGTTCATTGATTCTTTGTTTTCAGAGAGAGAGCCACAGACTGACAGAAAAGACAAACCACCCAGTATGTGTTTAAATCAAATAAGCACAATCAGGCAGAAGGAGTAGAGACTGCAGTGGGGGCTAGGGCTCAGGGTGTGGAGGAGTTCTGACCTTTCTGGTCACCCCCTCCACCTATACACACTCTGAGGAAAAGAATAAATGAAATGAACTGAGGCTTGCTGAGCATTAACTCCCCTCCCTATTCTCCTCTATACAAGAGGACGGAAATTTGCTCCAAAGTTTCTTTGTTCATTAAGATTGTTCATAATTCCTGATAAAAATCAATACTTTAAAGTTCATTTACTATAGATTTGCAATTATAAGTGACTATAACTTCTTCCGCTATTGGTGAAGGAGGAGGTTGAAAAAGGGAGGGACAATAACTGATACTGGCATATTCAAAAGACAGAGGTTTAGACTCTGTTTCTATGAGAATCTATGACTCTATGAGAATCAGGTTGATGTTGATTTTTTTTTCATATATTGTATAGATATGGCAAAGCTGGGTAAAGGTATATTTAGCATTTCTTTCTTTAGTCAAAAATTAAGCTGACAGACATTTTTGCCTAGTTGAGGGAAATGATGGGATCAAGCTATGTTACTTACTGTGTTCTCTTCATCCATACTCAAAAAACATCCTTCCTTAGGAGTGGAGTGAAGGTAGTGAATTTAAGAGATATCCAACCTGGGAAGAGAAAAGTGGCTGGAAGAGTTTAGAATGTTCATGTTCCAAGCAGGATGAAGGATGGGCAGTCGACAGAAAGTAGAACAAATTCCTTTATCAACACTTTATACAAGTTACCCCTGCTAGATTACATACTTGGTTATACTACTATTCCAGATTATCTTTACATGAGAATAGAAAAATTACATTCTCTTCTTTCAATTAAACAGTGTTTGTTTACTTGTCTAGCAGTTGGAACAAATACAGAATATTCTTTGCTTCTATTTGTAACATTAACCATGCCCTCACAAAAATGTGATGATCCTAAAATACCACATCCATAAATGTTACTTTGACTTTGGTAGGAGATGCAAGGATAACACACATAAACATCTCTTCAGGATTTGAGCTGAAAAAAAACCTCTCCTTTTTAGTCCCACTTTGAGGTGACCATAATTGATCAGCAAAAACAAACTTTATAGAAGATGTTCATGTAGAAATGGCATTATTCAGTATAAGTCTGTAAACTCATGGTTTTCTTAGGTAACAGCAGTTTTAACCAAAGGATTCAAATGTGAGGAGTTAGGGAAAAAGAGAAAGTAACAAGATTCTTATTTTACTCAGAGAATAGCAAGAAAGTGGCCATTTAAACCTTGCCTAAAGCATCATGAGATGATCTTATTTTATTCTTAGAAATAAATAAAAAGGTTGAACCAAAATAGCCATGTCTGCTGGGATTTTTAACTTAGACATCCAAGAATTTGCTATATTATAAATCAAGTATTTAAATGATTAAGTTCCAACATTCCTCAAAATGGAATACACACAAGCATCCACCCCCCACCCACACCCACACACATTCACATTGCCTTAGTGAGAGAACACAGATACACCCAGCCACTCATTGGGTGGGTGGGTGGCATGGGTATGTGGGTGGGGATGTGGCGTTTCTATGGCTCCTATATCATAAAGTATCTAAGAGAGGTATTTTAAAAGACTGAGTTGTATAATCCACTTACCACTTCAAGGATCACTTTGCTAAGTGTCAGGGAGCTGTTAAGATTTTTTAAATGTGTATTATGTACTTTAGAAATTTTGATACAAGTGCTATATTTAGAAAGGACAAAAAATTCAGCATTAGCCATGAAGAGTAAACTTTTCAAAATGAGACATATGAAAGAAACAAAGCCCTCAAACTCCTCCTTGCTTTGACAGAACAATTTCTAGTAGGTAATTTAAATTGGCTAGATACATTTTATTTCCAAAGTAGGTCAATCAAATTATAATAGAGTCAAAGTTGTTAAATATTCTTACTTTCAACCAAAGTGAACTTAAAAAGGTATAAAATTCTTTTTTCCTCTTTTTTAACATTAAAAGAGAAAGGATCCAATTTTTTCTCTTTAGAACTGCAATACCCATTGATCTGATTTCTCTTAGATCAGGGACCCGGTAACCTTTTTTCTACCTATTGATTCCTTGATGTGCCATATAATCTGTCTCACATCACATACAAAGTCCCACCCTGGTTGAGGGAAAATAATAAAATCAATCAGCCAATTAATTAATTACCCACATTTTATATTTTTGAATATTTTACCTCCACATAATTCACTGGGATTCTTCCTTGCCTTTCATGGGTGCCCAATAGATATTCATTGAATTTAAATGAATTTGTGCCTAGAACAAATTCTTTTTAGCATGAACATAGGTTTCAATAGTTAGAAGAAAAAGGAGGTTTAAAGAGAGCCAAAATGCTAAATGAGACAAATTCTCTTTGTTCAATGAATATGTTTCTCACTAATTTGTAACTTGTGACTATTTATTGCCAGATTCAGCTATCTATTTAATAATAGGGTCCTTGACTTCCTTGTTTAAAAAAAAAGGGAAATAATGACCTGATATTACAGCTATTTAACTTTACTGAAGTAGCATTTTTTAAGAGCAATCAGTGTCAACAGTTTCCTACACAAAAGACAAGAAGCTATCTGAAAATTGTTAGCCCATAACATTCAATACATCTTCTAGGATTGAAATTAAATTAATAAGTTCTTGTGTCTAGGAGTAACAATGAATATTTTGGATGTGATAGGGATATTTATTCAATTCCTCCCTGCCACATCTGGTCTCTAATGTTCTCCAGCTCCATTATACTATCTGTTTTTTTTGATTCTATGTTTACAATAACTATAGATGAGGGAAATGAGGGGCAGAGAATTTGCTTCTCCAGTTCAGGTCATTTAGGTACTGCATCAGTCAAACTGAGAGCAATTAAAGACCTTAGTTTAAAAAGGCCAAGTTCTCCTAGTGCATTCAGGGCCATGTCTAGTCATCTTGATCTATATCTTACCAACCTAGATGGCTCTGGAGAACAAAGTAAAGCTGATGTCTTTGCACAGCCCTGTTTCACTTACATCCAATTCACTTCTATGTCATGGCATTACCTCCCTGATGTCATGGTCCTCTTAAGGAATGAGGGACAACAGCAGGAGGAGAGAGAACAGTAGTGACTCTTTCTGGAGCTCTAAGCTTGTAGATTGTAGGTGATAGCAGCTGACAGTATGCCTCCCCACCCCCACTGGAAACAGAGAAATACCTTGACAAAGAACTTATAAGTCAAGTAAATGACTAGGGAAATGAGCAAAAAACAGAAGAAGAATCAGATTACAGAAACTTAATTTGGTAACAAGGAAGACCAAAATATACAAACGGAAGAAGAGAACAAAGTCAAAGCTCCTACATCCAAAGTTTCCAACAAAAATTGAATTGTTTTTCATGAAAGAGCTCACAAAGGATTTTGAAAATCAAGTAAGAGAATTAGAGGAAAAAATGGGAATAAAAATGAGAATGATGCAAGAAAATCATGAAAACCAAATTAACTGCTTGATAAAGGGGACCCAAAAAAAAAGGAAGAAAATAGCACCTTAAAAAAATAAACTAACCAAAATGGCAAAAGAGATTAAAAAAGCCAATGAGGAGAAGAATACCTTAAAAAGCAGAATTGGCCAGATGGAAAAGGGGGTTCAAAAGCTCACTTAAGAAAACAATTACTTGGGGGGAGGAGCCAAGATGGCAGAGTAGAAAGACTCACATAGGCTAGCTCCAAATCCACAGACCATAAATTTCCTGTAAGAAGAACTTCCCACAAATTCTGGATCACTGCAAGGTGCACAGAAACACAGTGGAAAAGATTTCCGTTCCATAGAGCCCTAGAGAGCTGTCCCCAGGGTCTGTCGCACCCCAGAAAGCGGAACCCACCCCAGCGCTGCTCTGGCCACATGGCCCGAGAGGAGCAGATCCAAGCAGGCTTCAGGAATGGAACCTCTGGCGGCCGGGAAGGTCCCTCCACCCACAGACGCTACAGGTCAGTGAGAGAGATGTCTGGGCTGGCCGAGAGGGCAGTGGGGTGTCTCCATGGCTCAGGCCACTTCAGGAGGCAGAGGCAGAGGGAGCAGCAGAGGCAGCAGTGGCAGCCTGGGACTCCCAGAGCAGCAGGCAGAAGTTCAGGTCTCTGCATAAAACCCCTGAGGGAACTGAACCTGGGAGGCGGTCCTGCCCCCACCCACCCCACTACTGAAGGTCTCTGCACAAAGCCCCTGAGGGAACTGAGCCTGGGAGGTGGCCCGGTCCCCACCCTAGCACCAGAACTTAAGGTCACATTGAATGACAGCCACTCCCGCCACAGATAGCCCTGAGACTGGGAAACAGCATTTGAATCTCAGACCCCAAGCACTAGATGGGCAGATCTAAGCAGGGGTGGAGAGGAATCTCAGAAGTCAAGTAACTGGTTGGGAAACTGCCCAGAAAAAGGAAGCAGAATAAGACCATAGAAAGCTACTTTATTGGGGAAGAGATGTTCCTTCCCCCCTTCATTTCTGATGATGAAGTACAATGCCTGTCATTGGAGAAAGATGTGGAGGTCGGGTTCTCTCTATCCCAGACATCCGAGGTGGATGTCCGGTGGGCTCAGGCCATGGAAGAGCTCAAAAAGGATTTTGAAAACCAAGTTAGACAGGTGGAGGAAAAACTGGGAAGAGAAATAAGAGAGATGCAAGAAAAGCATGAAAAACGGGTCAATACCTTGGTAAAGGAGACCCTAAAAAATGCTGAAGAAAATAACACCTTGAAAAATAGGCTCACTCAATTGGCAAAAGAGGTTCAAAAAGCCAATGAGGAGAAGAATGCTTTCAAAAGCAGAATTAGCCAAATGGAAAAAATGGAAAAAGAGGTTCAAAACTTCACTGAAGATAATAGTTCTCTCAAAATTAGAATGGAACAGATGGAGTCTAATGACTTTCTGAGAAACCAAGAAATCACAAAACAAAACCAAAAGAATGAGAAAATGGAAGAGCAGTGAAATATCTCATTGGAAAAACAACTGACCAGGAAAATAGATCCAGGAGAGACAATTAAAAAATTATGGGATTTCCTGAAAGCCATGATCAAAAAAGGAGCCTAGACATCATCTTTCAGGAAATTGTCAAGGAAAACTGCCCTAAGATTCTAGAACCAGAGGACAAAATAAGTATTGAAGGAATCCATCGGTCACTGCCTGAAAGAGATCCAAAAAGAGAAACTCCTAGGAACATTGTGGCCAAATTCCAGAGTTCCCAGGTCAAAGAGAAAATATTGCAAGCAGTTAGAAACAAACAATTCCAACATTGTGGAAATACAATCAGGATAACACAAGATCTAGCAGCTTCTACATTAAGGGATCGAAGGGCATGGAATAGGATATTCCAGAAGTCAAAGGAACTAGGACTCAAACCAAGAATCACCTATCCAGCAAAACTGAGTATAATACTTCAGGGGAAACTATGGTCTTTCAGTGCAACAGAGGACTTTCAAGCATTCTTGATGAAAAGACCAGAGCTAAAAAGAAAATTTGACTTTCAAACACAAGAATGAGAAGAAGCATGAAATAGTAAACAGCAAAGGGAAGTCATAAGGGACTTACCAAATGTGAACTGTTTACATTCCTACATGGAAAAACAATATTTGTAACTCTAAAATATTTCAGTATCTGGGTAGTTGGTGGGACTGCACACAGATGTACATACACACACGCACACACACACACGTACATGCGTGCACACACATACACACAAGCATGCGCACACAGAGACAGAGAGCACAGAGTGAATTGGATAGGATGGGACCATATCTTAAAAGAAATTAAGGTAAATGGTGAGAGAGAAATGTAGTGGGAGGAGAGAGGGTGAAATGGAATGGGGTTAATTATATCTCATTCAAGAGGCAAGCAGGAAACTTTTTAATGGAGGGAAAAAGAGGAGAACTGAGAAAAAAACATGAAGTCTACCCTCATCACATTCGACTAAAGGAAGGAGTAAAATGCACACTCATTTTGGCATGATAACCTATCTTACAGTACAGAAAAATGAGGAAGAAGGAGATAAGCAGGGAGGGAGGGATGATGGAAGGGAGGGCAAGGGAAGAAGGGAGCAATTTGAGGTCAACACTCTTGGGGAGGGACAGGATCAAAAGACAGAATAGAAACAATGGGGGGCAGAATAGGAAGGAGGGAAATACAGTAAGTCTCATACAACACGACTGTTATCGAAGTCATTTGCAAAACTACACAGATATGGCCTGTATTGAATTGCCTGCCTTCCCAAAGGGAATGGGTGGGGAGGGAGGGATGGGGAGAATTTGGAACTCAAAGTTTTAGGAACAACTGTTGAGTATTGTTCTTGCTACCAGGAAATAAGAAATACAGTTAATGAGGAATAGAAAGTCATCTGGCCCTACAGGACAGAAGAGAAGATGGGGACAAGAGAAGGGAGGGATGATAGAAGAGAGGGCATATTGGTGATAGGGAAAATTAGAATGCTTGGTGTATTGGGGTGGGGGGAGCGGATAAATGGGGAAAAAATTTGGAACCCAATATTTTGTGAAAATGAATGTAAAAAGTTAAGTAAATAAATTAATTTAAAAAAATTAAAAAAAAGAAAACCATTACTTAAGATTAGAATAGAGAGTATGGAAGCTGTTGACTTTATGAAAATACAAGAAATTCTAAAACAGATCCAAAGGGATGGAAAGATAACAGACAATGTGAAATACCACATCGGGAAAATAGGTCCAGGAGAGACAATTTAAAAATTATCAAATTATCTGAAAGACCAGGAAAATAGGTCCAGGAGAGACAATTTAAAAATTATCAAATTATCTGAAAGACATGACAAAAAAAGAGTCTAGACATTACCTTTCAAGAAATTATGAAGGAAAATCTCCCTGATGTTCTAGAACCAGAGAATCATATGGATATTGAATGATTCCACTGATCACCTCTTGAAAGAGATCCCAAAAGGAAAACTCCCAGGAATATTTTAGTCAAATTCCACAGTTCCCAGGTCAAGGAGAAAATATTAAAAGTAGCCAGAAACTATTCAATTATTGTGGAAACACAATCAGGATAACACAAGATCTAGGAGCTGCTACATTAAAGAATCAAAGGGCCTGGAATATAATATTCCAGAGGTCAAAGGAGCTTGGATAATAACCAAGAATCATCTACCCAGAAAAACTAAGTATAATACTTCATGGGGAAAAATGGTCATTCAATGAAATAGAGGACTTTGAAGCATTCTTGATGTAAAGACCAGAACTGAATAGAAAATTTGACTTTCAAATACAAGAATTAAGAGAAGCATGAAAAGGTAAAACAGGAAATAGAAACATAAGGGACTTCACGGAAAGATAGTATTTTTAACTTTTGAGACTTTTCTCAGTGTTAGGGTAGTTGGCAGTGTTATATACAAATAGACAGAGGGAACAGGGTAAGTTGAATATGAAGGGATGATATCTAAAAAATAAAATTAGGGGATGAGAGAGGGAGGGATATATTAGAAGCAAAAAGGAAGAAACAGAATAGGGCAAATTATCTCTCTCATAAAAGAGGCAAGAAAAATTTTTGAAATGGAAAAGAAGAGGGGGGAGGTAAGAGGGAAAGATTGAATTTTTCTCTCATTGCATTTGCCTTAAGGAGTAAATAGTATGCACACTTAATTTGGTATGAAAATCTATCTTATGTTACAGGAAAATAGGGGGGAAGGGTTAAGCAGGAAGTTGAGGGGATGATAAAAAAGAGAGCAAATTGGAGGAGGAGTTAATTAGAAGTAAATATTTTTGAGGAGGGACAGTGTCAAAATAGTTAAGAGAATAAATGGGGGACAGGATAGGATGAAGGGAAATATAGTTAGTCTTTCACAACATGGCTGTTTTGGAAGTGTGTTGCATGACTACACAAGTATAACCTATATCAAATTGCATACCTTATGGGTGAGGAGGGAGGAAAGGAAAGAAGTTGGAACTCAAAGTTTTAAAAATTAATGTTAAAGATGTTTTTATATGCAAATGGACAATTAGATATACAGATAGTTTGGTATAGAATCTATTTTGTCCTACAAGAAAACAGAGGGGAAGGGGAGGAGAGAAGGGAAGAGTGTGATAGAAGAGAGAATAGTTTGGAGAAGGGTAATCAGCATGCATGCTGTCTTGGGGTGGGTGGAGGGGAGAGATGGGTAGAAAACTTGGAACTCATAATCTTGTGGAAGTGAATGTTGAAAACTAAAAATAAATTAATTAAAAAAAAAGAATGAAGGGCAATAACTACAATAATGGGGCCATTGGGAGAACAACTATCATAAGCATTTTGCCAGCAGTCAACTATAGTTGACACCAGGAAAGTGTTGTGGGTTTTTTATGTTTCTTTGTTTTGTTTTGTTTTTGGTGCTGGGTTTAAAGATAGGTTGATAGAGGAAATTTCCCAATCTGAGCATTAGCCAAAGAAAAGACAATGGCAACGAGACTCTTGCATTCTCATCTCTTTGCACCTCTTGCTCCTTCCTCATATACACACATCATATGCAAAGTAAGAAACTGGATCACAAGGGAAATAAATTGACAGGCAAAGAAGATAAGCATTCTGGTTTCCAAAATGGAAACTATGAACTTAAAATACCAGGAAACTATAAGAAAAGTAAAATGTGTACTGACAAAGGAATGGTTAAAATAAATTGGCATATATGAATATAATTAAATACTATTTATACCATAAGAAAGGTTAGATATGAAGGATTATTCTAGATCTGTGGTTCTTAACCTGGGTTCTGTGAAATTGTTCTTAAAATATTTTGATAAATGTATTTTAAATAAATAATTGGTTTCCTTTTGAAATCTTAGTATTTTATGCCTTTCAAAACATTATTCTTTTAAAAATTTTTTTATTAATTTTTAGTTTTAACATTCACTTTTGTAAGATTTTGAATTGTAAATTTTTGCCCCTGCCCAAGAAAGCATGCAATCTCATATAGGCTATATAGGTACAATCGTATTAAATATATTTCTGCTTTATTCATGCTATGAAAAAAAAAATCAGTACAAAAGGGAAAAAAACTGTGAGAAAGAAAAAGAAAAAGAGAAAATAGTATACTTCAATCTGCATTTAGACTCTGTAGTTGTTTCTCTGCATGTGGATAGCATTTTCCTTCATGGGTCTTTTTGGAATTGTCTTAGATCAATGAATTTCTGAGAAGGGATAAGTCTATCAAAGCTGGTCATTGCATAATCTTGCTGTTAATGTGCATAGTATTCTCCTGGTTCTGCTCACTTCATTCAACATTAGTTCATGTAAGTCTTTCCACATTTTTCTGAAGTCCTCCTGCTCATCATTTCTTATGGAACAATAATATTCCATTATATTCATATACCACAATTTGTTCAGTGATTCTCCAATTGATGGACATCTTCTCAACTAGTAATTCTTTTCCACCACAAAAAGAGTTGATATAAATATTTTTGTACATGTGGGTCCTTTCCCCTTTTATATGATCTCTTTGGGGTACAGACCTAGAAGTGGCATTATTAGATCAAATGATATGCACAGTTTTCTAGCCCTTTGGACATAGTTCCAAATTGCACTTCAAAATGATTGGATCAGTTCAGAACTCCACCAACAATGTGTTAGTTTTCCAATTTTCCCACATCTTCTCTGCTCGGGCCTATTACCCGGGCCGTCGCCTGGATACTTCCCTCTCCTGGTCTTCGGATGTCTCCGGCCCCTCCGGTGGGGGAGGGGAATAACTAGACAGAGCACCCGAGCTGGCAGCTGCACACACTTTATTGGTTACATCATAGAAAAAGAAGAGAGAGAATTCCCCAAACCCTCGTTTAAAATACCCACCTCAGCTCCTTCCATGTTCCTCCCTGTGGGTGGAGCCAGCTCTGTTAATGAGGCGTTCCTAGTACCCCAAGGGGCAGGTTTACACCTCCAGGCGTCTCACTACCCTCACAGGAGGCCACGGTCCAGAGCTGGGCCCTAACACTTCTCCAACTTTTATTTTTCTGTTTTGTCATTTTAAACAATCCAACAGATGTGAAGTGGTCCCTCAGAGTTGTTTTAATTTTCATTTCTTTAATCGAGCAATTGAGAACATTTTTTTCATATGTCTATAGATAGCTTTAATTTCTTCATCTGAAAACTCCCTGTTCATATCCTTTGATCATTTGATCAGTTGGGGAATGATTTGCATTCCTATAAATTTGACTCAGTTCTTTGTATATTTTAGAAATGATGTCTGTATCAGAGACACTAATTATAAAAGTTCTTTCCCAGCTTTCTGCTTCCCTTCTAATCTTTGTTACATTGGCTTTGCTTGTGAAAAAAAAAAAACAAAAAAAAACCAACTTTTAATTTAATGTAATCAGAACTATCCATTTTCATTTCAAAATATTCTCTATCTCTTGTTTTTTTCATAAATTTTTCCATTATCCATTGTTCTTACAGGTAAGCTTTTCCTTGCTTTCCTAGTTTGATTATAGTGTCATCCTTTATGTCTAAGTTGTGTACCCATTTTGACTTTATCTTGGAATGAATATATTATTCTGAGAAGGTATTCAGAAGAGGGAATGATATGAGAGGAAATAATGTGAGTTCTGCTTTACATATTGAGATGCCTACATCTCATTCAAAATGTCCAATATCCAAAATGCAATTGGTGACTATGAAAAAATAAGTCAAAAACAAGACTGAAGCTGGATACATAGATCTGATAATCATCTGTATTGTGATACTAACTGAACTGATGGGGAATTTTGATATTCAGTGAGATAGTCTACAGAGAAAAAAAGAAGAGAATCCAAGTCAGATCCTTAGGAGACACCTGCAGTTAGTGGGTATTACATGGATGAAGAAACAGCAAAGGGAACGCAGCAGTAGCTTTCGGCTAGGAAGAGAACATAGACACGATGAGCCAGAGAGGAAAGAACATCTAGGAGAAGACAATCAATAGTGTCAAAAAGAGTAAAAGTATCAAAAAGGATAAAACCTGAAAAAGGGCCACTGAATCTGTCACTTGAGATCATTGGATAATACAAGAAAGGCAAGTTTCAGTTATATGATTAGCTTTGAAACCAGTGTAAAGACTTTAAAATTACATGAGGGGAAGGTCAGTTTAAACATTGAGTATAGATGACTTTTTTCAAGAAATTGAACTTAGAAGAGCTAAAACTACCAAAGATGATAGGATAAAAGGGGGGATTTTATAGGCAATGAAAAGGAAGAAATAGATAATAGAAATATTGAAAATTAGAGAGAGTGAGTGAGATAGTAGAGGTAAGCTCCTAGCAAAGACAAGAGGGAACAAGATCAATTAAAGAGGAGTTGAACATAATCTTTCTGTACTGAGGACCCAGTTGAGATTTATACAATATAAAATTTGCTTTGGATCCAAGCATCATGTTTTCCTAATCTCTAGTTCTATTCATCAGCTTGTGAATATAAAAGCAAAGAAAATTCCAGCTATCATTATTGTTATTATAGGATATGCATATAATAGCTTTGGTGCTAGTAAGACCTGATCAGCAGTGGGACAAGGGGTAAGGGATGTAAGACAAGAGGATAGTGTAGAGTTAAACTGGTCCATCAATGAACCAGTCACCTTGTAAAAGCAAGGACTCTGGCATATACAGGAGGGCCTGCTGTATAGGTTCTTAGATCTGCTTTTCTAAAAGGAATATAACTTTTGAGGGATCAACAATCACTTTAATCAAATATATATATATATATATATATATATATATATATATCATTGACTTAGCTGAAGGGAAAAAAATAGCATGCTTGAACTTTAGAGAAAATACAAAGAAATAATCAACAGACAGGACTTCCAATTATCTGAGTGTAAGCAATACATACAACACAGATCAACAGATCCAACTGCCTGACCATACATACATACGTAGTTAATAGACAGAGAAGCACTAACATCTGTTTTCAAAGCTTCTCAGTGGCTGCCCCAGAGTCTCATCTGGCCAAACACTTCAAATGAGTAAGCCCCAAATAAAACCTCATCTTATTTATTTGTTTGTTTACAATTTTTTTTCCAAGCAAAACCATCACAACCTTTGAGACCCAGTGCCTTATTAGAAAATTATCAAAAGCTGTGGACCTCCTCTAATCAAGCTTTCCTTAATGGGCAGGCCCATCAATGGGTGAGGAATTATCTTTAACTTATTAGCATTACATACCTGTGTGGTATTTATGGTCTAGGATAGTATTACAAGGTAGAGGGATTAGAAATTCTAGTCAAGTATAGTAGCAATTCTAGGATTTGTAAGGTAATGAGAAGATAGGGAATGATGAAAATATTATATTGAGATAAATCTAAGGGACTCTACTGATTATTCCACCCATTTAAAAGTAAAGATCTGTACTAGAAGAGAAGAGTTTTGATTAAGTCAGTTAGACAATATCAGTTGTGAACAGGAACTGTGTACCTTCTTGAATCAATTAAAGCTCCTGAAGAAACTTGGTCACAATCTGAGAAGTTTTTATGAAAGGGAAGAGCTATCTTGGTACCAGATAAACAGAAGCTCCCCTATATCAAGTCAAAAACTTCTACGTCAGACATAACCAATGTAAGGAGAAAGTGAAGGTGGGATTTATCTCTAGAAGAGAGGGAGATATTGAGGAGGTATCAGTCCTTCTGGCTTCTCCAAGCAGGATACTTGTCTTGATACTGCCAGGGTACCCATCTACTCTATGATTGAGAGAAAGTGTCTACTCTTTTCCAAATTCTCCCACCTGATACCCATCTGTCCACAGTTACTATAATGGAATTTGCTTCATTACCCAAATGTTTCCAATGAAATTATTTGTTTTTAACCATAAGGAGACCAAGAATTAACTAGAAAGAGCTATAATTGTAGTTATTTGCCTAAATGTTAGGAATTTTTCATAACTGGTATCTCAGAGCAACTGTGATTGAATTTGCAATATTTTGTCTAAAATAAACTTCCCAAAGCTACAGAGGAGAGAACAATATGGACCTTATATGTTTTTCTATTTCCTCTAGACTTCAATTGAGTGAGTTCTTTTAACCTGTTGTTGCATAAAGGACTTACCAGAGTTTAACAACATAGAAGTAAATAGATGACTGATAGCAAGAGCAAGGGTATGGCCATCTATGTATTTAGACAATTAATAAAATGGGGAAATAAGTTAGTTGAAATAGAACAGGATGAGGAATGAAGATGTAAGACTATTTGAGTGAATCAAAATAATGTAGGATCTTAGTACAAAGTCAGGAATTGGAGTGGAGAGAAAGATTGAACCAGGAACTGAATTCATTGAAGAAGGAAGAGGAATGATGGTAGTTAATAGAGAAAGGAGTCTGGGTTTTAGACTGGGCAATTTGTATAGCAGGAAATTTTATGGAGGAGAAGTTTAAGAGAATCTGGTAAAGGTAATGAGAAGCAAATATTCCCCCATCACATAGGGTTAAGAGAAAAAATATAGTCAGTACTGGAAAGGGTAGTTAAGGAAGCAGTATCATCAGGAAAAAGTCAGCTTTCAGTGAGTGACCAAAGATGGAGCAAGCAAGAAAGTAAAAGAGTTAGATGAAAGACAATTTGTTAATTATGAAACAGGCATTACCAAGGGCACATTGGAAGGGACAAGCCTATTTATAGCAGAATATTGTGACAGGAGGGATTGAGGTGAATGAGAATTTATTATATATGATTAGTGGCATTGGGAGGTATTAATAATCTCATGAATAGGCAATTTTCTCATTTGGGCAATTACAGATTTATGAGAATGCAAGTGGTAAGAGATAGGGACTAAGATTTATGTGGAAACACAAAGGCTGATTGTTTCAGGTAGCATGATGACTCAGTGTATTGGATATGCAATTTCAAGATTAGAATACATGAGTTCAAGGCCAGTCTGAGATATTTACTAGCTATGTGTCCCTGGGCAAGTCATTTCACCTGCTTACCTATTTTTCTCCACTGTAAAAATAGGAATAACAATAGCACCTATGTCCTAGGGTTATTTGATGAACCAGAACATATCTATTGCCAAGAAATAATCCCTACATGACAAGAATTGTTAAGAAAAACTGTAACACAGTGTAGCAAAAATTAGGTTTGGGTTAACATCTTCCACAGTAAGTTCAAACTCTGGATACATATCATAAAAACATTAGAGTAGAAGCACAAGTAGCATTTACTACCTTTTGAAACTGTGAATATGGAGTAAAGTGAGTAAAAAAGGAAATAGTGAATTAGGGGGAAATTTTTATTTCAAATGTCTCTGAGAAGGGTTTGATATCTAAGATAGATAACTAATACAAATATACAAGATCAAAAGTCAGTCCTCAAAAGGTAGCTGGTCAAAGGAGATGATCTAACAATTCTCAAAATTATTTGCAAGTAGCAACCAAATAAAATATTCCAAATTACTAATAACTAGAAAAATGGATATCAAAGCAACAGTTAATTTCAACTCATGCACAGCAAATTGGCAAAAATGATTAAAGATAGATATATTCAATATCACCATGGGCTATCTATAGAAAGACAGGCACACTAACAGCAATGTTGGTAGAACTGTTCATTCTGGAAAGCATTTTTGAATTATACAAATAAAATGAATATGATGTTCATATAGTTTGATAAAATAATAATAATTTTATTTTATTTATAATTTTAATAATAATATTAATGGTTGATTAGGCACTGTGCTAAGTGCTTTTCAAATATTATTTTATTTAATTCTCACAACAACCTTGGAAATTAAGTGCTATTTTTACTCTCATTTTACAGAAAAAGAAACTAAAGTAAACAGGTTAAATGACTTGCCCAAGTTCACACAGTAAGTGCCTGAAGCTAGATTTGAACTTATTTCTTCTTGACCACAGATCCAGAGCCCTCTCATTCTACCCAAATGCCCACTGTAAGGAAATGATGGGGAAAAATATTCCACATACACTGAAATATTTAGAAGAGAATATTTTGTAGTAGCAAAGAACTGGAAACAATTGGAAACTCTGGGGTAGACATACTCTATCAGGTTCTGGTTGGATAACCATGTAGAAAATGGGAGACTCTTTGGCTGTGTAGAATTCAATAGTCCTTAATCAGTTTCCATCATCTGTCTTGTCAATCCTTTCAGCTACTTTGTTCATTATTGTACTTTGCTCATGGAGTCCTGTGAGAGATTATGTTATAAAGGGTGAAGCCTTGGGACTTTCTCCTCTCTGAAGTCATGTAACCCCAAGAAACTGGCTTATTTTTGGTCTCTGTGTTTGTTATTTTCAGTTTTAATTAAAGAAAATCAATCTAGAGGTAACAAGCAATAGCCAAATGAATTCTTGAGTAAAAGGCCCGGACAAGAGTTTGAACCCAACTTAGAATTTTGGCTTTGTAGAGCAAGTAGTGATCTGGATCCAGGCCAAAAGCAGCTGAGAAGGCCATGCTTTAAGAGTTTAAAAAGGCCCTTGGTTCTATTTAGTTGCTCATGGAAGTCTTTAAAAGAGAAACAGTCCTGAGACTGTGATGGTTCCTATTTGCTATAGGAATCCACATCCAAAAGAGCATAGTTTAACTGTCAAATAAAAAGAAAAGTAACACTGAACTCTTTTGTTGTTATTATTTAGGAGAGCTAGGTGACTCAGTGGATGGAAAACTGATACTGAATTCAAATCCCTCCTCAGACACAGTTTGCCTTGCTTTCCTCAACTGTAAAATTAACTGGAGGAGGAAATGACAAACTACTGCAGTATTTTTGTCAAGAAAAGCCTGCATGGGGGTTCACAAAGAGTCAAACATGACTGAAAACTGAACAATTCTGTTTTTTAAGCACAACTCTGACAGAAACAGCTTTATTCAATTCAATATTAATCCAATATCCAAGCTATTTCTGGCTTAGAAAGGACATGGTCAGGGGCATGGGGAGAGAATGTTGGTTTCCACATCTCTTTCTCTTTAAGCTGCTGAATCCAAATCCATCAGTGTTTTTCTTCAGAAAGACACAGATCAGCCTCCAGGGGTGCTAGAATAAAGTTGATGTTAAACCTAATATAATCCTAGCCAGTATGAATTTTTAAAAAAAGAACTAGACTTTGAACCAGCGTACCTAAGTTTAAGTTTCAGATCCACCACACTTTATGATCTTGGGTAAGTGTTTCAGCATTTCTAAGCCTCCATTTCCTTTTGTGTAAAATGGGATAATGATATTGAATTATATACTTCACAAAATTATTTCAGGGATTAAGTGCAATAAAGTATATGAATATATTTTGTAAACTATAAAATGTTCTACAAATATGAGTTATGTTAAATATGATCTAAGTACAGGTCTAAAATGCAACTAAATATTTAATATTATTTTTCAGCTGAATAATTTTGTCTAGTGTTTTTTGGCTATAGACAATGACAGCCAGTCATCAATTCTGCTATCATTTTGATTTTTCCTTAAACTGGTAATGTGTATATAACCTTGTTTAGACAGCTATCATCAAAACACTAAAGCGTCAAAGAATTTAATATAGTGGATAGAGTGCTAAATTTAGTCAGGAAAATTTGCGTTCAAATCCTGAGTCTAAAACTTACTTACTATGGGACTCTAGGCACATCACTTATACTCTGTAAATTCTCATCTCTTTATTTAAAAAGGAGCATAATAATTTTAATAACTACCTCTCAGAATTATTGTGAGGCTCATATGTGATGATGATATATGTAAGGAGACTTGCAAGCCTTAAAGAATTATATAACTGTCAGCTATGATTGTTACGTACATTATATAAATATGGTCTCTATAAGGACTATACTAACATATTGAATATGTTGGAGCTCCCCTTTTTCACAAGGGATTCACATTTTGAAATAGTAACAGAACCATCCAATCAGAAGTCCTTCTGAAGCTCAGGGCTGCTTGACATACCAGTGATCCTTTGTAATAAACTATAACTGAATTTGGAGATGCCTGAAGCTTCCAACAAGCACAGAACCAGCCTTGATTGGCCCATATACAACTTTGAACAGTAACTGCAGACTTGGGACTTGCAAAATATCCTGCTTCCTGGCTTACTGTATTTGCAGGAAGTCTTCCCCCTTAACCCCACTCTCCACCTGAAAGCCTCCACAAATTATAAATACCTACTCCTTTTTCCACTCCCCTCTGAGCAGCTGAAAACTCTGTCTCTTTGCTCCACTTACAAGTTATTCTCAGACAGTAAATACTTTTCTAACCTGTGATTGAACTCCAGTTCATTTTTTTAGCCTAGGATTTCTACACCAAACAAGTTTACTGTTGTCCAAAGCAGGACAGGTTGAGAATATCAGCCACTAACCCTTGTTTTGGATAGGGGCATCAGGTACTGGATGTGTGATTGGCCCAAGTCCCCTCTGTTTGCTGGTTGGTTAACAGCTGTTTCTACCCTGATGCCTGAACTCCCACCTTTGGTGGAATCCATCCTCTGCCTTTCTTATCTGGGAGTCTATTGGGCCCCTTCAGAGATCCTCTTTATGAGGTATCTGTCAAACAGGAGATCTCTCTGTTTTTTCTCTCTATTTAAATTGAGACTACATTATTTCTTTGTTTAAATCAAGGCCATAGATAACACTCAGTCACAGCTTAAACATGGATTTCCCTGGCAACCTATTAAACTGTTAGAAATCACAGTATAGGCTGCTGTCGATTGGCTGAAAAACAACTGGATATCAGTAAAGATGACCCTCATCTGTTCTGATCACAACAGGGAACTTTTGACCAAGAAAAAGATTAATATCTTAGGCATAATTTGAATGACCCTAAAAATAAGACCAAGTTCCCTGAATGGGATGCTTTTAATAAAAATTCCTGGAAATAATTAGCAAGGAACACAGATCACAATTAGAATCAGAAAAGGAGTCTATGAAGAATTTGGATGCCACCGCAACCTCAGGTTAGCCACCCCTTTGTGCTTTCACATCTGCTTCAGCTTCCCCTCCTCCTCCTCCTCCTCCTCCTTCTGCATCCCAACCCTGTCCCATTCCACTTCATCCTGACTCCCACTTACTTATTTCAGCCATGCCAGGTTTCAGTTGGGACTAGAGCAACTGAATATTAGTTTAGAACAAGAAGAAGAATGAATCCTCAGACTCACTTCTACTATATTTGGAGAGGTCCCCATTACTATACCATATGGAGGTCTCTCCATTTGTGCCTTGATTGAGAGCCATTCCTTTTTTTTTTTTCTGGCTTTTGACTTCTCTGCCCATCTATAAGGTCTACACATCTTTGCTTGACTCTTTGTGCAACCATTTTGTTTTCACAAAAGGCCATATCACCTTCACTCTCTAGGATACTTTTTCCCCCAGGGGTGGCTTTCCCTTCAGTTGTTCATCATCTCTCTGCTCTGATAACCGCTCGAAAGTATCCTCTTTCACTCTGGGTAATAAATTCAACAGATACTGGGCATGTCTCCTGTGTAGCCTCCATTTCTGTCTAGAGCGATCCCTTAAAATCTCTCTCTTCCATCTATTAATATCCCTCAGTACAGTTACCTCTCCTATGGCCTCTTGGTCACTTTCAAAGTCCCTATAACACTCCTATTTTCCCTGTTCATAAACCTGGTAGTCAGGGATAGAGATTTGTTCATGTTCTCTGTGCCATCAATGCTATTGTTATACCCCAACTTCCTGTTATCCCTAATTCCCATAACCTTCTAAATAGTGCACTTTTCCCTGCAGTAACTTCTCTATATCTATTTCACTTGATAACCATTACCTTTTTACATTTACCTGGAAAGGAACCCAACTCACCTGAACCATGTTTGTCCAGGGATTTACTGAGTCCCTTTCTTACCTTCCCCAGTTTTTAAACCAAGACCTTGCCTCCTTCATGTTTTGAGACTCCACCCTCCTACATTATATTGATGACTTCCTCCTCTACTCCCCTGACTATGACACCTATGTCACAGAATAGCTCCCATCTCCTAACTCAGTTTGCTATGAGGCCACAATACTTTCAGCTTACTCTCTCATCTCTTAATTTTCCTAGACACTGTCTCTCTTCTTCAGGTACCTCACTTGAAAGCACTTGCCTTCAGGCTGTACTGCAGTTTCCTGTATCATCCACCAAGGGACAGCTCTGAGCCATCCATGGATTGGTTTGTTATTGCCACCCCTGGATCTTTGGAATTTCATCCATCACCAGACCTCTACATGATGCCCTAAAAGACATCTCCCCTCACCCTTTCTCAGTAAACACTGACTCTCTGTTTTTGAGAACCTAAAATCAGCACTTCTCAACTCTTTTACCCTTGGACTCCCTAACTACTTCCTCTCATTTGGACTATTTGCCTTCAGATAAGGTGGAGGGACGGGGTGGAGGATATTCTAATGCCCAAAAGTTCTCACCCAGAAACATGGTGATAATTTTTGACACGTTAAATGCAGTAGCCAAAAGACTACCAAACTTCCTAAGAGTAATGTTTGGCACAAAAGAACTCTTTAAGGTAATGGAGAAGATCTATCTGGATTCCCCTTCAATTGTCTACATTCTCCATGCCATGGAAGAAATTTTCAACTCACATCACACATTGCAACTATCTACTAGCCTCCCCTTGGGGAGGATTTACCTATCATGAATTTACTCTTTCAAACGTCATATCTACCCTAGAACCTTTAGCCTAATGGACTGGTAAGGCATCCCAAGGCCTACATACTTCCCTTAATTCTCTCGTAAATGTTAGATGAAGAAGGTGATATGTGTACTGTTGCTAACAGTTCTTATTGCAGCCAGGTGAATAACTCTGGGAAGGTGAAAATTAACACTAAAAAGATCTTTGAATAGACTGAATGACTGTATAATATCAATACCTAATGTTGAAGAGACCTCTGGAATTCCATCAAAAGCTTCCTGCCTACTATAACTTGGTGGTACTCTCTAATCCTTGCTTCTTCCATTGTCTTCATTTGCCTCTTCCTCCTCCTCCTTCTTCTTCTCCTTCTTTCCCTCCTTCTCCTCCTCCTCTTTGGTCTATTATTCTCTGATAGTTCACTGACTTTATGTCACAGTGCCTTAGTGTCACTGGACTTTCATTGTATCCCCTGTCTCCTTAGGATACTGGCAAGCCCAAAAGATACAACTTACTCTTAATGGTGTTCAGGAGTAGGGGACAGGGTCCTAAAGTCTTCTTTGACCAACAGGAGGAATGTAAACATAGGTTTTATAATAGCTATACTAATCCTGTGGATATTTAGGCGCTTCTCTTTTTCACAAAGGAGTCAGACAATGTGGTAGTAGGACAACGAGACAATCAGAAGGATGTCTGAATCTCAGGGCTGCTTGACATACCAGTGACCCTTTGCAAATGAACTCTAGTTGAACTTGGAGATGCTTGCAGCTTCTAGAAACCACAGAATCAGCCTTGATTGGCTCAAAATAAAATTTTAAGCAGTAATGCAGGCTTGGGACTTTTGAAATATCCTGCTTCTTTGATATTGTGTCCACAGACATCTTCCCCCTTAATCACCAATCCCCACCTGAAAAAGCCACTAGAAACTATGAATAGTTCCTCCCTTTTCTATTCCACTTTGAGCATCTGAGGACTCTATCTCTCTGCTCCACTTGCAAGTTCTTCTTAGAGCTAGTCAACAAATGTTTTTGAAACCTGTGATTAGACTCTCATTTTGGGTTTCTTTTGGATCCAGGGTTTCTTTCCTTTAATAACTGCAATCTCAATTTACTGACAATAACTTAACATTTTTTTTCAGGTTAAAGTCACTTGAATTTTTGGAGAGAAAAGCCATTTGGCAAAATATTTTCTATGTTGTCATAATAGTGTACTCCTTGACCAATTCTCCTCACCCCATCAAAAACAATTGGTTTTCAAGGTCATAGTTTCACTGACATTAGGTTGAAAAGAAGTCATAAAAGTTTCCACTTGTATAAAAAGTCCCAAATGCAAATACTTTAATGAAACAAGAACATTCACTTGCCACTTTGATAAAATTATAATTGTTCCTACATATTATAATAAGATATTATAATATTTTCTTCTACTTCTGTTGAAATCAATAAACATTTGGCAAATGCTTATTTTCAGGGCAGCGAGTTAAATATTGGGAATATAAAAAGGAAGAAAATACTGTCTTTGCCTTCAAGAATCTTACAATCCAGTAAGGTATTTACAAAAAGACATCTGCATGAATCCCAATATAACAAATGTATCATAAGTACAGAATAGAGGTATATAAGTAGGATAGTCTAAAATAATTAAGTAGAAAGAAGACCAACTATAGCTGAAGGCATCAAGGAAGAATTCAGGAAGGAGGCAGTACCTGGACTATGATTTGAAAAAATAAAGGATTTCAGCATTTGGAGATTTGGAAGATTCAGTCATACATGATCTACAAAGAAGAAGTAAAAAGCAGGATAAGACTGATGACTAACAGATAATTGAGTCATCTTGGAATGCAATATATCCAGAGGAAAACATATGTTAAAAGTAGCTATGGAGGGGCAGAGCCAAGATGGCAAAATAAAAGCATAGACTTCCTTGAGTTCTTCCTGAAACTCCTCAAACTACCTGTAAAAAATGACTCTAAACAAATTCTAGAGCAGCAGAGGTCACAAAATGAAAGGGTGAAACACATTTCTAGCCCAAGACAACCTAGAAGGTCAATAGGATAGGTCTGTTGCACCAGGCTGGGAGAAAAGCACAATCTAGCATGGGCCCCCAGCAGAGATGGTCACACCTCAGGGGACTGAACCACTGGCAGGTATGATGATTTCCAGACTTCTCCACCCACTAAAGCCAAAGACAACTTAAACAGTCATTAGGAAAGGTCTGTCAGACCTGGGTGCAAGAGGTGCATGGTCAGGCCCCAATCCCAGGACAGTATTTGCAGTAGTGGTAGCAGGACCAGCAACTACTTCCAGAGCTCTCAGCCCACAGACAGTGGGGAAATGGAGAAGTTGATCAGAGAAGGACTGCAGGGATCTCTTTGCTGACTCTGAGTCATAATTCTCTTGTTTTACCCTTGCTTGGACCTTGGTTGAAATTCTGCATTGTAGTCCTAGGGTGAGGAGTGTAATAGTGAGCAAAGTAGGATCTTTTGCTGTTTTTCTGGATTGAGTTTTAGCCAATCAGACATGTAAGTGGACTCCAACCAATCAGATATGTACATGTGAACTCTAGCCAATCAGATGCAGAGTAGATCTGTATATAAAGAGAGCCAGTGTCGAGAAAGCAGACGTTGAAGAGAGCCAACATTGAGGGAGTAAGCCAGCATTGAGAAGAAGAAAGCTGAGAGATCTGTGAGAGTGGAAAGGAGACCTCTGGGAATGGAGAGAAGACCTCTGATGGCTGGTTGGTTGGTTGTTGTCCTTGGTCTTCAAAGAAGACCAAAATGAAATCACCATTGTAAAGTGAAATTTTAGTGTGTCTGACTGATCAGACCAATACAAGCTCAAAATGTCCTACCACAGGATGGGCACAGATAGTGTGTTTGAATGTTTGGGGTGAATATCCCAAATTTGCGCATCCTGAATTTACTTTGTGCTGTCTCCATTCTGCTTTGCTTAAAGGGCACAGAACCTTTTCTTGTGTGGGCATGCCATGCTGAGTGGTGCTGTGCCAGTGTCTCCCATGTTGCACAGTTAAATCCAAAGTTCTTGAGAGAGACCTTGACAGTGCCCTTGTATCGTTTCTTCTGGCCACCATGCGATCACCTGACCCGTGCTAGTTCTCCATAAAATAGTCTTTTTGGCAAGTGTACATTTAGCATTCAAACAATGTGGCCAGTCCATCATAGTTGCACTCTATGAAGCATAGTTTAAATACTTGGCAGTTCAGCATGAGCAAGCACTTCAGTATCTGGTACCTTATCCTGTCAGGTGAGCCTCAGAATCTTCCTAAGACAATTCAAATGGAAACAATTCAGTTTCCTGGCATGGTGCTGGTAGACTGCCCATGTTTCACAGGCATATAACAATGAGGTCAACACAATGGCTCTGTAGACCTTCAATTTGGTAGTCAGTCTACTAACTCTTCTCTCCCAAACTTTTCGTCAGAGCCTCACAAACACTGAGCTAGCTTTGGAAATGTGTGCATCAACCTCGTGGTCAATGTGTACATCCCTAGAAAGTATACTACCAAGGTAAGTGAACTTATCCACAGCATTCAGAACTTCTCCATTTGTTTGAGTCTGGACTTTGGAGGTGAATTGAGATGACAGTGTTGGTGATATGAATTAGTATTGTTGTTACCCTGCTGAGTTTTGCTTTCCTGGAGGCAGAAGCTGTGGGCAGAAGCCAAGAGACCTTGGAGTGGAGCAGTACCCATCATGCGAGACATGAAGCAAGAGCAGAGAGATGCCTACTTATGAATCCAAGTGCAAGTTGGGAGTGGTTATCCTACAGAGGAAGAACCATGGGACTTGGAAGTCAACTTTGAGTTAAGATAAAAGAGTACTTTGCTCGGACACTTGGTATTGATTGGGAGATTATTCTTGCTGTGACCTAGAGTTGGACTTTGTGGTATTTTCTGCTATCCCTTAAGGGTGCATCATCCTAGGGAAGACTCTAGCTTGGGACCCCCTGATTTTTTGGGATGCAATTATATATACTATGTAGTGTGATGTTCTTACTGTGAATTAGGGGTGGATAGTGCAACTGGGTAATAAGATATGTAGGCAATGGGGTATAGAAATCTATCTTGCCTTACAAAAAAATTGAAAGGAAAGGTATAAGAGAAAGGGGTTGTGATAGAAGAGAAGGCAGATTAGGGAAAGGGGTAATCAGAATGCATGCTTTCTTGGGTGTGGGGGATGAAGGGAGAAATGGGAAGAAAATCTGGAACTCAAAATCTTGTGGAAGTGAATGTAGAAAACTAAAAATAAATACATTTTTACAAAAAGTAACTGTGGAGAAATTAGTCACTGGGTTCTGAAACACATTCTGTGTTCTGGTAGAATAATAACCCTTTGACTAGGTTTATATAACTGAAATGGGAGTGATAAAAAGAAAAGACCATAGGTAAAAAGGCTTAAGCTACTCTGGGGTCTAATCCCAGTCCTGTCACTAATCTACTTTGTGATTTTGGACAAGTCATTTTTCCTCTCTAGGCTGGGTTTCTGTTCCATAAAAACAGATAACATAATCATTTTATCTCTAACATCCCTTCTACCTCTAAGATTCTGTGATTTTAAGATGGTACATAAAATTACACAGATTGTTTTTTTCAGTTTAAAGCAATGGAATAAAACAGGAAATATTTAGCATCTGAGCTGTCCGTATCACAATCTGGATGGTTCTCTAGGCAATTTGGTAGATTTGTCTTGTGATTAGTGCTAATTAATTTCAGATTTTACTTGCTGATTGAGGAGTTCAGTGTCAGAAATTATCCAGAAGAGCAGAAAAAATCCCATCTCTTGATGAGTTTGATTGATTGTGTCATATAGGTGAGTGGAAGAGAAGGGGTTATAACTAGCTTATCAGGAATATAGTAGGCAACTAATTGAGACATATTTAGAACAAAAATATTGCTAGAGTGTATCTATTACATTGCTATATGTATACTTGATTTATATGGATTCAGCTAATGGATTTTGACATGCTGAGTTAATTTTGGGGCTTGAGCTAGCCAGAATACTGTCTAGAGTATAACATTCAAACTAATTAGGTAATTTCTCAGTTTTGAACAGTACAATGATAAATCAAGGACACTCAAGTATTGTCTTCTAGTAGATAGCTTACTAGAGGCACATGCTGAACATCCTTCGTGAGAAGTACAGTCACTGAGTACATCTCTAAATTTCAAAGGAGTTTTAGAGATCCTGGAATAGAGACTGAGAGTGGGTTGGAATTTGATCTCACCCGGGAATCTTTATTGTCTCATTTCTACCCTAAGAGAATTTAGGTCAATGCTTAATATTTATACAATTTGGGGACCTTCTGAAGAACTTTCATAGATTCTAGGAAATTGCAAATTAAATCCAGGAATCCCTCTGAAGACATGGTCTCAGAATTCACTTATGCAGAGACATTAACGTTCACAACATAAGGTGTCCCCAAGCATGGTTCTTATAAAAATCTAAATGCTAATGGTTCCTAGATGCTAATAAATGCTTACTGGCTAATTGTGCTGACCTTTTAGATTTAGATATCAATGTTCAGGAAAGAGGGCTACACATTGAGCTAAAGAGAGTATTGAATTCTCAAAGGGTTTCACTTAAATATAAATAAAGGTATCAGAAGCCTCAGAGTTGGATGTAATGTGAGGCCCTTTCTTGAGGCAATATCTCTCGTTCTTTTCTTAATCCTAGCCTAAGGGACTTAAGAAAATTACCTTAATTTTATTCCTTTCCTCTACCCATACAGCTAAAAGGATTCCTTAAATATTTTCTATTAATGAAGGTAATTTAAATTTTGAAGTGCTCTCCCAATCCTTCCAGTAACTTAAACTCATTAGTTGAAACATTATATAAATTAGAGAAGACCAAAGTAGATAACCATTTACCAAAATACTTTAATTAGCATTTTCACCCCCATTTTGCTCCTTGGAACACAAGACCTTTCACATGCTAATAAATTACCTTGTCACAGTAATCCTGGCAGCAGGGGGAAAAAATCTTAAAACTGAAGTACAAGGCAGACATGGTTAAACAGTGAGTTGAGATTCAGTAAAAAGACTTGACAACAGGAAGGTCTGGGGAAGGTGCTTCCCAGAAACATTTAGCTGATTTATAGGGGTTTATGGTAGATCTTGGCTTGTCAGGACATTTTCAATTTTCATAATGAGAAGATCATGGCGATTTCTTTAGACATACTGGAAATCAAATACAGGAAAGGCAAGAAATTTCCTTTCAGAAATGTACCACCTCATTTTCCGGTAGAACTCTGAAAATTTATTTATTTTTTTAATCTCAGACTGGTTTTTGTAGCAGTAAACATTTTTTGGCACATTTAGGATTTTCTTGCTATAGGTTTATGCTCAAAGATAACATTTAAAAATCTAAAATTGTACAGTTTTTAAGTGTTTGATTTTTTAGGGGGGAGGTTAAGGAACAGTTAGAAGACAGTGGAGAATGGGGTTTTGGAGAGACTGGTGAATTTCTCATGAAAGGACTTACAAATCCTCCTTTTTTCTTTGCCTTTGCATAATACATACCTATTTCATTCAGATTATACCACTTTGCCCTCATTGTTATGTTGCTTTCTTATTGTTATTATCTTCTTTAATTTGTATATACTCTGTATCCTTCAATAGACTGTAAACTTTTCAGGTCTGGGATTAGAGATCCTATTTTTATTTTACTCTCACAAAACTGGAAATAAATATAGCAATTATTAAGTAAATGATTAGAGCTCTGGCCTGAGAGATTTTCTGTCATGATCTGGTGTTCTAAAGCATATACTTCATGTTTACTTGTAATTCTCAATCATGTAAACTAAAAAGGTAGAAGAAAATGTAAATGGCATCTACATGTAATCCAGTGGTTGCTAGGTCATCTAGATATCCGAGTCATACAGAAGAAGAGGAGTAATGCAGAATGATCACTAAGCAGAGACTGCCTCCTCTGCAGCCCTATTGATATATCTGTGCCTAGCTCACATAATTTATCCTGATCTTTTCAATTCTGTTTTCAATTTCTCAGTCAATCAGACATCATCAGAACAAATGTAATGTATTAAGCAATAGATATTCAGTTGTGTGCTATTAGTGAAAGGCACTTTTGATTATGCAAGGCAAACACTCAACTATTTTTAGATTTGTTGTTCGGACTGTTTCTGTTTTTTCAAACCTGTAGCTTCCTGAAACAGTTTGCTACCACTATAATTTAATGCTGATCACTCATAAGATGATAAGAACTGGACATCAAATATTTTTCTCTTAGTCAATGTTATTTGACTTCCTTAGTGACTTAGGCCCATTCTCTGACTGATCAGATTCTTTTTTGATATTGTCATTCCCCATGTTAAAGATACTTCCTAGCTTGAGGTCATTAGCTAAATCAAGGAATTGTCCTTTTTTCTTGAATTCCTGCTCTGCTTCTCATATTGCTAATTATATTGAGTCAAGCCTCAGCCTTGGATCACTCCCACCATGTATGGCCTTTGTGTCAAGACATACGCTACAGAGCAAAGGTGGAGAAATCACTCAACCATTCTTACTGGGTCCACTACAAATTTATATTACATAGACTCAACAAGTTCCCTACTGCTGAAAGGCAATGCTACTGTGTACCTCCCTTATCAATTCACTATCCCACTCTCTACAGTGGCTCCTCCAAGCCTTTTCATCCCTTCTCTAATTACCCATGGTTTTCCTCCTCCCACTCAGCTAAGAAACTTAATTTATTTTATAGGAAAAAAAAAGAGGTAATTTTAAATGAAATCCCTCTTATCCTCTCTTCCTCATCTCCTATCACTCAGGTGCTTTCTACTATTTTTTTTCATTGACACCTGTCCCATATGAGAAGGTGGCCTTACTCTTTACTAAGGGTAACCCTTCTACTTGCTCAAGTGATTTCACTGTCTTCTCTGGTAGCCCCACTCTTCACTTATTTTCAATCTCTTCCTCCCTCTACTGGTTTATGTAGTAGAATTTATAAACATGCCCACGTATCCCCTAGCCTGAAAATATTCTTATTTGATCTTTCCACCAACTCTACCATCCTATTTGTCTTCTGCCCTTTGTAGGTAAACTATTCAAAAAGACTGTCTCTAATACGTTCCTCCACTTCCTGTCTTCTCACACTCTCCTTATCCCTTTATAATCTGACTTCTGACTTCATCACTGCACCAAAACTGCTTTCTCCAAAGTTGTTCATCTCTTTAATAGTTGCCAAATAGAATGAACTTCTCAGTCTTCATTCTTCTTGACCTCTCTGCGGCCTCTGACTCTGTTTATCACTCTCTCCTTCATACTCTCTCTTTTCTCTAGAAAAGAGCACCGTTGCTGGATTTCCTAACTATCTGATTGCTCATTCTGTCTCCTTTGCTAAATCCTCTTCCAGATCATGTCTTGTAATCACAGGTGTCTCTCAAGTGTCCCTTCTTTTCTCCCCTATTCTATTTCAATTGGCAATTGTATCAGCTTTCATTGATTTAATTACCACTTCTATGCTGATGATTTTCAAATTTACCTTTTTTGACCCACTCTCTTTCCTGATCCCCATTTTCATGTCTCCAATTGCCTTTCAGATATCATGACTTGGATATCCAGTAGACATCTTAAACTTAACACATCTAAAATAGAAATCATCTTTCACTCAAATCCTACCCCACCCTCCCACATATCTTTTCTATTACTGTAGAGGACAGTAATCCAGAAGTCATTCTGGATTCCTCACTATCTCTCATCCCACCCACCCATATCCAAGCTGTTGTCAAACCCTATTGATTTCACCTTGCAACATCTCTCAAATACCTTCTCTTCTGTCCTCTGACCTTGCTACCTCCCATTACCTCATGTTTTGGTTACTGCAATAGCCTGCTGGTTTTTCTGCTTTAAATCTTTCTCCACTTCAGTCTCCATCCACCCACTAAAATGATTTTCGAAAACCACAGGTTTGATCATGTCACCTGTTTATTCAATAAATTCCAATGACTTCTTATTGCCTCCAGGAGCAAATACAAAATGCTCTATTTGGCATTTAAAACCATTCATATTCTACTCCTCTCTTTTCTTTCTAGTCTTCTCACATCTTACTCCACAAAACATACTCTTTGATCCATGAACACTGACCTCATCGCTGTTCCATGAAAAAGACACTCAATGTCTTGACCCTAGGCATTTTTTCTGACTCTTTTGCATTCCTGGAATGACTCCTGTCTTCCCTGACTTACTTTTTTGGAAAACAAGGAAGAAGTTCTGTTTCCACAGAGTTATGACCTAGTACAGTGAGATTAGAAGTCAGAAACTTACGTGCAGGCTTGACAACCTGTTTGAGGGAAAGTCTGTCAAAGAGGAGAACACAAAGTCACATGGCCAGTGGATGGTGGGGTGCAAAGTCCAAAATTCAGAACAGTATATGAAGCTTCCATTGGTCTGAACAAGTTGTAGTCTTCCTGTAGCCTTGCTTGGAAACTACCCATACACAAGGCACTCCTTCCTCCTGAAGAGGTATAGAGTCAGCTTTGGCCAAATTGTTCAATTCCTCTGAACTTTAATAAATTTCCCTTAATATCTTTTTGTGTGTCAAAAGCTCCTCTAATAATTTGGCAGCCCACATGGGGCCCAATTAGCAGATCTTGGATGAGATTTGGTAAGATACCACAGGATGAGCATGCACCCACTGAGTTTAATTTTCCCTGTAGGTTGAACCTACACCACCTGAACTCTCAACATTGAGCCATTGGTAGGGATGCCAGTGGAATTAGGGGAGGAAATTTTCCATCTGACTAAGTGAGCCACTATACTGGGCAAAGGTCAGTCTAGCCTGGTAACTTGCACTCCGGGGCCATCTTTTACCAAGAGTGAAGTGCTGCATGGAGATTTTTTGTTGGTCATATCCCTGTCCAGGAATTTCCTGGTTGGCCCTAAGCTAATGAGTGAATTCAGAGTTCTAGGAATTTGAGCAATGGTGGGGAGGAGAGCCCCTGGTGATTAGGGAGGAATTTAACCCAAAAAATTGACTAAAATCCACATACAATACACACACACACATACACACACACACATATATTGCTTTTTGGCTTGAACTGGTTGTAGGAGTAGTGTAAAAAGGAGAGCTGAAAACCTTTAAAAATCTTTCTTCCTGCATTCTAACTTCTGGAGAAGTTTTTTAATGTTAAAAGAATAATAAAGGAAGGGAACTTTTTTTTTCACTCAGATCGCTCTTTGTAGAGTTTTCAACTTACAAAAGTATGGCTCTTTTGATATGTAAACTGTTAAACTCTTAACTTCTATTTTTTTTTTTTTTTTTGAAGGAGTAGGAAGGCTGGAAGAGATTGGTGAGTATATGGTTTATTTGAAATGTAAAGGAGGAGAGACATGGGTGAGAATACAGAATGTCCATGTGCTCAGACCTCCCTCTCGTGCCTCATCTCACTTCAAAAATTGTTTAGCTTGATTGGGAAAACAATAGGCAAAATTATGGAAGGTTATTGGATTTAAAATTTTAAAAATTGTTTACTGTGATTTGTAACTATTGCTCTTAGTTATTAAGCTCCCAAGCCCCATGTTTGGAAGCCACACCTTGTCAACTTTTAATCAAATTACTTGCCCCTTTTGCCTAGGCTAAGTAGGCTCATTAGTTAATCTGATTCAAATATTTTGTCAGAATTGGGAAGGTATTTTTCCCCTCAGATATGGGAGGGGCAGTCCATTCTCAACCTCACTGAAAGGAGAGTCTCTTTTTTATTGGAAATTAGCAAGAAGAAGAGTATCAAACAGGCAGTCTGGAGTGAAAAGTTGAGTTTTGATTTTATGAGATCTTTAAACCAAAATCTGTACTTTGTGTTTAAATTAAGTCAATATATATGATACCAGACAATGTGTATGAAATTGCAAATTAACTTTAAAATTTCATTTTTTTTCTTTTTTTAATTTTTTTTCAAACATATATTTATTTATTTTTTACTTTTTCAGTGATTTCTTTTAGAAGCTATAACTCTCTCCAGCTTCTGAAAGATGAAGATGAGGACTGTGAGGATTTAGACAGTCAATTATTTAACCTTTTGAAGCTAAGAAAGCTTCTGTCTGAGGAGACTGGCAACTTAAATGCAATTCTTTTGGCCTCTGCATAGATCAAAAATCTAGTCTTAGAATATTGACATATTTTAAGCTAACCTGAGGAGAACAGCTATGATTTCAAATTCTTTGTAAAACCTTATAAGCTTTTCCAAGTATATAGCCTGAAATTCCCAAGGGGGATGGAATGGAAAGCTGGAATGGGATTGTGAGAGTTCATTGTTTTGTGAGCCTTGGAGTGGAGAGGGAACATGGGAGACAGGGTTTCAACTCTTTAAGGAAGTAGAGTAAAAATGGAAAAACCTGTTCAGAGCTGAGAATTATCACCATGTGTTCCTTCAAGTGATTATGTGAAGTTTTGAATAAAGCTTTCTTTTCAGTAGCAAGAGTATTTGACTTAAGAATAAAAAGGTTAAAATGTTTATGATTAGTGATTATAGATCCAGATTTGATATAATTCAAGTCAAATCTCTCCCGAAGGAGTAAAAACCAGCATCTGTGAAGGCTCTTCCTACCAGTATAAAGAAGAAAAATATATTGTTATTTGGAATTTATGATTTTAAAGTGCTTTACACAAGGATGGGTATATGTTAGATGCAATGTTAATCTAATATATCTATCATAATTTTTAAATTTGGATTTTGTTATATATAGGTTGGTGGTTTAAAAGGATGTGATAGAAATTTACTCATTTCAAACTTATATTTGGTTATAAATACGCAGTGATAATACTGATGTTTGCTATATAATGGTATATTTTCTATTTGAAATATTGGCTAAAATGATGTAATTTGTGAAAGATCTCATTCATCCAGAGTGAGTATAATTAGGAAAGAATGAACAAGTTTGTGAAGCAAGGAAATAAATCCTTCAGCCTGTAAGTTTAGTCATTAACCTCTTTGCTTTGTTTGAACTGGAATTAGATTCCAGCACACACAGTTATGGTTAAAATATAAAGGGAAACTGAATAATCCGAGCAATGGGATTGAGAAATTTGGAATGATAAATAAAGGTTTGATTGAAAATATGAAAGGCAGATAAGATTTGAATAGTTGTTCTGCATGTGTCAGGTTCAAACAGTTTTAGTAAATTGTGAGGGTGTGAGGAGGCATTTTAAGAAGACAGAATATCATGTAACTTAATTTGATAATTAATAGTACAATCCTCTGAGAACTTGATTTTCAAAATCCTTTCTGAGCTCTTCCATGGCCTGAGTCCATTGCATATATATTTCAGATGTTTGGGATACAGGGGTCTTGACTTCTATGTCTTTACCTGATGGTAAGCATTGGTCTTCCTCATAAAAAATGAAAGGTGGAAACATCTGTTCCCCAAGGATGTAGCCTTCTATGGTCTTATTTTTCTTCCCTTTTCTGGGTATTTTCCCAGGCAGTTACTTGACTTCTGAGATTCCTCTCCACCCCCGCCTAGATCCGCCCAGCTAAGTGCTTGGGGTCTGAGATTCAAATGCTGCTTCCAAGCCTCAGGGCTTTCACGGGGGGGGGGGGGGGGGGGGTGCTATTCAATGTGAGCTTAAGTTCTGGTGCTCAAGTGGGGGCAGGGCTGCCTTCCAGGCTCAGTTCCCTCAGGGGGTTTATGCTGAGACCTTCAGTAATGGAGTGGAGCTCCTGCCTGCTTGGGGAGCCCAGATTTGCTGCTGTCCCTGTCTCTGCTGCTGCCTCCTGAGGGGCCCTGAGTTATGGAGACACCCTGCTTCCCTCTCAGCCATCCCAGAAGTCTCTGTCACTGACCTGTAGCACCTGTGCGTGGAGGGACCTTCGCTGCTGCTGGAGGTTCTGTCCCTGAAGCCTGTTCGGATCTGCTCCTCTTGGGGCCGTGTGGCCAGGGCTGGGCTCCACTGTCTGGTTCGTGACGGGGACCTTTGGCAATGGTTTTTCAGGGCTCTTTGGATAGGAAATCTCCTCCACTGCGTTGCTGCATGGCTTCAACTGCTCCAGATTTTGTGGGGAGTTCTTTTTACAGGAAATTTATGGGCTGTGGGTTCGGAGCTAGCATATATGAGTCTTTCTACTCCTCCATCTTGGCTCCTCCCCTCTATAAACTGTTTTTAAGAGAGGAAAATATTCCTTTTATGAAGAAATGTTTTGTAAAATATTTTGTGTGGTTTTTGGGAGGTCTAACAAATTTATATTTGTAAACTAATTTGTTATATAAAGGTTTGTGTGGGGGTTGGAAGATAAAGGACAAGATAAAGAAGAGCAGGAATTTTATGGTTCCAGGAAGCTCTGTGATAAATTTAAGACCACATTATAGTGTTCTTTTCATGCACCTTCAAAGTCTAGTCATTATTACAGAAGGATTTTTAAGATCAAATCTGAACTCAGAGCTGCTCAGAGAAAAGATATCAACTCTTTCCTATTAGCAAAGGAAAGGAAAGGTACCAGCTCCACATGGCTCCCCTAAGGCTGTAAAAGCCTGAAAGCATCATCCAAGTGGTTGTAGCATCTGAAGCTAGAAAGCAGTGGCACCTCAGACTTTTGTGAACTAGCTTTCTTAAAGCTGTAGTTTCTGTGTAAGGTATATCAAATTCATTTTAACTATTTGTGTGTGGAGTTCCTAAATAAGGAACTTGTTTTGGTGATAAACAATCTCTACTGATTGACTTTCAGGAAAAATTTAAGATCTAAGTCCTGGTAAAAGTTTTGATTAGTGAAAGTTGCTTTCTGATGCAAAAGCCTCTAAGACCATTCCCAATTGTGTTCTACTACTCAGAGAAGAATGTGACAGTTACAGGCAGAAGTTTGCCCCAGGGGACAATCCTATCCTTAGCCTGGGATGGGATCCTTCTGGCTCAGTTTCCCCATTGTTTTCTGAAAATGCATGTTTTCTCACTTGACTATTTCTGAGTCTGCCCAAATTGGTACTCTTGTATAGTCTTGTGAAAGAGAAAATCCCTGAAATGTCATATTTTCTAAATGTTACGGGAATAATTAGATAAAGGAAAGGAAACAAAAGCATAAATATGATAATGAATTTTGTTCCATAGAATAAGGCTGGAATTTAAATTTAACTATAATTGTATGGAATTGTTGAGGTTAGGGCTGCTTGGGTCCCCAAAATAGTGACATGCTTGGTCCTGTTCAAATGAATTCAACACAAGCCTTCTTTCAGCTAAAGAATGTCAAAGTTAGTTAAGGTTTGTCAATGTTGGGTAGACTTTTAGGGAATCTGAGCATTTGTATTACTAATGAAAGTGGACTGGATTGGAGTCTAAGCACTTTCATGGATCTGATTTATACAGGGACTGTGGAAGGAGTTCAGGGGTGACCCCAAGGAGTCTTGGGCTTCCAGGGATGGTCTTGATGGGAGTGGCCAGAAGCATGGGGAATTGGATTGATAGGGCATAGTGACAGGGAAAAGCTTATGGGGCTCAAAAGAACCCATTCAAGTGGGGAAATCCAAGGAGTTTTCAAGGTGAAGTTTTCCAGGGCCCTGTTAGACAAGTGGGATTAAAACTCTTTTGGGGTAAGAGACAAAGATCCCAACTTGGAATAGGTCTTTATATGTTACAAAGTGCTTGGATATTAATACAATTGACTGAATTAATTACTGAGACTAAATCAGAGACATCTTCACTTTGTGGAAAGTAATTTCAGTCTAATTTCTTAGAGGCAAGTAACCTCTGGTAATATTTTGCATTTATGGAAAGTTAATTGGTTCTGTTTTGTTTTGAATTCATTCATGAACATATGTTGAAGTTACTGTTTTAACTTATATGTGTAACTTATTCTTTTAGACTGAGCATGGTTGGAAAGGGAAAAAGAAGTTTGGGAAATAGATGCAAATCTATTAGAGCAATAACTTATAATGATTATTATTTAATCAGATACTAGAACTTCTATAGAAAGGCATGCAAGCTTCTTAAGACTTGCTTTCTTTAAAGATGCTCCTCAGTCAATGTGAAATTATAGCCATATCTGAAACTGATTATTGGAACTATTTTAAGGTTTTATGGAATATTAATTAACTGTTCTTCTGAGTCTAACTCCAGGTATGGATAGTAAGAGTGGCTGTCAGAGCCACTGATCAACAATGACAGTGAGCCTGTGAGATGCTGGTATGAACTGCAAAAAGGTGATCTCTTGGGAAGTTTTGGCAGAATGTCTGTTCCACCTGAGCTGATGTAGGATTCTCCTGATTCAATTTCCCCACTGACACCTGGCTGACTTTAAGCCTGGCCAAATGACAGTTGACCATCTACTCCTGCCTGGAACTGAGAAGAAGTTAAGAAGATGTTTCCCTGCTTATGTCCCTTCTCTTAATGGCAAATTCCTATAACCAAAAGTTTTGTGAGCATATTACCAGATCTATTAAATAATGGATTGTTGGTAGAGGAGGTTAAGTTCGAAAATTAAGCTATTAGGCTTAGGATTTTAGACCAATAACAATATATTAGGATCCTTTAATTCTTAGGAATAGCATGGACACAGATTGAGGGCCTATGAGTTTAACATACTTAGTTAATACTATTCTTGTTTCAGTTAATGTTAAAAGAAGAATGATTTGTGGTCTATCTTGTAAATGCTTTAAAAGAAGCATCATATGACCAGAAGTTGATTGTTTTATGATGTGATGTGTACTGTGCTTAAAATGATTACTTATTGTATTTATATGTGTACTGGAGACTGTTCTTAATTCCTTAGTGAAATTTCATCCTCCTGATGGGGGAAATGAATACTGATTTAATGTAAAATCTGGGTCCTAATGTGAATTTCTTAAACATAACAATTGACCAAAGTTCCAATTTTGATTTTGGAAGAGTGATAGGAATATATAGCTTCAGAATTGTAATCTAAAATTGCATTAAGTTTGGTTTTGTAGGAGAGTGGTCATTTGAATTTCTACAAAAAGATAAAGGGAAGAAAATGCTGAGGTGCTATGCTGAAGATGGTTTGAACAAGCAGTCAGACCAAAGAAATGCATCAGATGATGTTCCTGCCCAGACTGCTGTGTGAGATGAAACTTCTGAAAGGACGGTTCATTGATTGGCCTTTTTCATCTGAATCTCTGTATCTAGTTACAGATTACAGAACTAACTTAAAGAAGTTAGACTTCCCCCTTGTAATTTGTCAATGTGTTGGTCAACTTTGCTCCCTTTCCATATTCAAATAAAGGGAAGATAGGTGAAGGGAAGCATTCATAAGGGAAAGAAAGTGAAGAGGTAGTGTTTGGATTTAGATGTGGAAACAGAAATTTTAACAAAGAGATAAAGGGGGGACTTTTTGAGAAATAAGGAAGAAGTTCTGTTTCCACAGAGCTGTGACCTGGCACAGTCAGGTTAGAGGTCAGAAACTTGTGTGCAGGCTTGACAAGCTGTTTGTGGTAAAGTCAATCAGAGAGGAGGACATGAAGTCACATAGCCAGCGGATGGTGGGGCATAAAGTCCAAAATTCAGAAGAGTATGAGAAGCTTTCATTGGTCTGAACAAGTTGTGGTCTTTCTGTAGCCTTACTTGGAAGCTACCCAGACATAATGAATGTAGAAGGCACTCCCTCCTCCTGAAGAGAGGCAAAGTTAGCTTTGGCCAAAGTGTTCAATTCCTCTGAATTCTACTTTAAAAAATTTTTCTTGATAGCTTTTCATGTGTCAAGTGTGTCTCTAACACCTTAAATCCCAACTGGCATTCCATATTCTACAGGAAACTTTCCTGAACCCTCCATGATTCCTGTGTTTTCCCTCTTTTAATTATTTCCTATTTTTTTCTTGTATTTAGCTTGCTTTGTATGTATTTGTTTATACATTGTGTCCTGTTAAACTGTTAAGTTCCTTGAGGATAAGGACTGCCTTTTGCCTCTTTTTGTATCACTAGTGCTTAGCATTGTGTCTGGCACATAAAAGGAGCTTAATAAATATTTACTGACAGAATGAATGAACATTAAGTTTATGTTTTCAATCTAAGTAACTGATCAAAATGTTAAATGATTCCTGGTATAGTGCTGATCATAAACATGTGTCATAGAGTTCTTTTATATGCAAATCAACTCTTTAATTTATTTTTCAGCTCAATCTTTAAAACTTTTTTGAAATCTACTTCTGAGCTCCTTGAAGACCGAGGCTGTTTTGGCCCTTCTTTGTATCTCCAGGGCTTAGACTGTCCCCAGGACATAGTAGGCACTTAAAAATTCTTAACTGCATGACTAACACAAGCTACCATCTGGCATCTTGGTTTTGTCTGAACATTATATGTTTCTATGTTATAGAAACATAAATTTGCCCTCATTGTTGATGTCTTATTGTCTCTGCTTCTGCTGACTTCTGTAGACATTTCAGCTGTTGGTTTCTGTCTTTTGTGTGCTAATTATGTCAGCTCTCATTATCTGCTCATTGTCTTATTCATGATTTTAATTTTTTTTAGCAAGGTACATGGTACATAGTATGAGCTAAAGAAATGTTGGTTTTTATTATTATTATTATAATTATTATTTTATATGCCAAGCATTATGCTAAGTGATTTAGGACACGAAGACCAGAATAAGTCTTCAATGAACTTGTATTCTACTAGGGGTGACAAATGGATATATAAATTGATGCAAGGTAATTGATGCTTTCCTAGGATGCTAAATAACATTATTGCTAAGATACACTAGCATTATGAATTTATAAAAGAATTTCGGATTTTTTAATATATAGAAAGTTTTATATTATTTATTAATAGCAGGATTTAGAGAAGAAAAAATATCAGTAACTATATACACACATAAATAAAAGATGTTAGTCATATACTATTTAGTAAAATTGCTTTTCCCTGCTTCATCTGAATGGGTATATGGTAGGGGAAAAGAGAATGGGAGTAGACCTTCTTTCTATGTCTACCAGGATCTTGATACAGAGAAACATGGTATGATTAAAATACTATTGGTTTTGGAGTCAGGAAGATATAGATTCAAATCCTAGTTTTGCCACTTAGCATTTGTGTGCTCTTGGAAAAGGTAGATAGATTCTGTACATTGGTTTCCTTATATGTGAATGAAGGGATTAGAACTGATCACTTTCAGCTCTAAATCCATGATGAATAAAATTCTCTCCTTCTTCTGCAAAAGAATGAAACTCCACCAGGAGTTCTGGGGATAGTGAGTACTTGGGGAAGATTTGGGATTGAAATAAGAAAAAAAAAAATTCACTACAGAGATTCTGCTGTCTAATACCAAATTGAATTTAAAGCTTGTAGAATATCTAGATGGAAAATTCATCCAAAGACTGAATTGTGATCTATAAACATAATGAAATATTATTGTGTCGTAAAAAATGACAAGTATAAAGAAGTTTGAGAAACTTAGGAAACTGTCAAATGAACTGATCAACAATTTATATGATGCATATAATAAAGTAAAGAGAAATAACACTAAAATGTGGAAGAACTTTTTAGGGCACCATAGAACAAAGACAAGTTAAATGAGTATGCTCTGGACTTCAGAGCACCTGAGTTCAAAGACCAGTGAATTATATAAAAATCTAGTCAAAACGATTAAGTTCCTGTAGAAAGCAGACTTTGCTAAAGGTGTGGAATAGATCTTGTTCAAAGATTCTGATTAGGTTGATTTTTACTAAGTTAAGGAACAAGACACAATGGAAAGAGAGAGGCGTTTGGAATTAGAAGCCCTAGTTTCACATCCCAACTCTTATCTGTGTGACCTTAGGCATGTCACTTAACCTCTGAGGGCCTTAGTTTCTTCAACTACAAAATGAAGATGTTGAATTAGGTGACATCAAAGCTACCTTTCAGTTTTAAAAATACTTAATCACTGTTCAATTAAATAACCAATGTTAATTTCAGATGAATGATAATGATGCATACTTTCCCCTTCTCAGCAGAGAAGTGGTATACTATATGTGTAGGATGACTTAAGTGTTTGCAGACATGATGTCCTCCTTTTTCTCCTCTTCCTCCTTCTTCCTTAAAAGTATTTCTTTGTTATAAGGGTTCATTAAATGGTTAAGTGTGGGCTAGAGGTAATTTGAGGAATTCGAAATAAATAAAAGCATTATGAATAAAACATTTATTTAAAAAAACATAGGCCAAAAAGTCCAACAGCAATAAGGTTTTCCTTTCATCATAAAACTAGATGAAAATTCCTTCAAAATTCACCTAAACCGATACCAAATAAGGTTAAATATACTATCTCCCTCAACTAAAACAGTTGTCCTAATAGTATTGCCCTGGGCTAAGCTCTATGCATCATTAAAAAACAACAGCATGTTGTCATGTAGAAAGAAGCTAAAAATTATTTTGTGTATATTAACATGGAAATATTATGCTAATTAACCCCTTAGTTCTAATTGTTCTAATTCAACAAATCAATTACTGTTATTAGAGAGACTAATTCAAAATGCTGCTGCTTTAATAAATCTCATGAATATTGAATGATAGACAGCTGCCCTTGAAATTACAGTCTGATAAATAGAAGGAGTCAATTAAGAGGGCAAAAAAGCTATTAAGAATTGAAAAACAAGTGGCTTTCTGCTATTATAGATTCTCATGAGAAAAGGTCATAAAACTAATAAATACACCTTGCTTGACAATGAGGCTCCTAAGGAGCGTAAAAAACAAAAAATCAGAAAACTTAACAGTTTGCTTCCATATCATCAAGGATATACATAATTCCCTAAATTATATTCTGATCTCCTCATTTCAGTACTAAAAATGTATAGGTCTTTGATGCATGACTACTTTATTATCTAGTCACCTAATGGGTGTTTTTATTCCATACATATTTCATAAATATGTTGAGACACTTCTCACCTCTAAATTAGTTTTAAATTGGGGAGACATTCCCCTCAAAAATAGTATTTGTTTAACTATGCCTGTAATTTAAGTAACTGCCACTAGATGGCAGTAGTACCTTGAGTAACAACAACATTGACGCTAACGTTTACCGAAGTCTAAAGATTTATAAAGAAAATTAATCCAGTGTCTCCGTTTCATCCCCACAAGCTAGCTGGATGGGTACAGTTAATATCATTATTTTACACATGAGGAAATCAAGACTCTGACAGTTTTAGTGACTTACTCACTGTCACTCAACTGATTTATTGCTTAAGATAGAGTCTAAGCAGGTTTTCCTGACTTTAAGTCCAGAGTACTATTATGAAGTACCCCCTCATTGTTCAGTTTTCTATGAAGCAGAGTTACATAGTTATAGAAGAAGACATAACAAACTCCCAATGTAGTAATGATCAGAGGTCTTTAACAAGGAGTTTAAAAATGTTGACTGTTAGTAGCTGACAACTAAAAGTCTGGTTTAGTTGTCACATTAAAGGTACATCACATCTGTCCAAGGTGCTGCCTCTCCTCCTCACTTGCCTAATTCAGCTGAGGTCGTCATCACCCTTCCAGTCATCCACTTAAATAGCCTTGGAGCCCTCTTCCACTCAGTATGCCCCATCACTGTCTGTATAAAATCAGTTGCTAATTATCTTTCATTCTGTTTCCACATTTCTCACATTCCTTCTCTTCATTTACATGGCTATTACTCTAGGGCAGGCATAGTTAGGCGGCACAGTGAATAGAATGTTGGGCCTGGAAACATGATTATTCGTCTTCCTGAGTCCAGATCTGGCCCCAGATACTTACTAACTGTGTGACCCTGGGCAGATCTCTTAATTCAGTTAGCCTCAGCTTCCTCATCCATAAAATGAGCTGAAAAAGAAAATGGCAAACCACTCTAGTATCTTTGCCAAGAAAAGCTTCAGTATGTGTTCACAAGGAATCAAACATAACTGAAAAATGAGCGAATAGTACTCTGCAGCAGATGCACATCACCTATCACCAGCAGCACAGAACAGTTTTCTACTTGATCCTCCTGCTTCTAGCTTTTCCCCCAAATCACCCTCCATACAAACACTTAAAATAAACTTCCTACAATATAAGTTCCAACACATCACTGACTGCTCAAGGCTATTGAGTGACTCCCGACTGACTCAAAGAGCAAACAGGAAATATTAAACAACATTTATAATCCTTCATAATCTCTCCATTCAGTCCATCTTTGCAAATGTACTTCTTATTATTCCCCATCATTGGACCCTATATTCTTATCATGCCCATCTACTTACTCTTTCCTAAACCCTACCTTCAGTCTTTTATCTGTGCATTGGCATAGGCTTGTTAAGTCCTCCCTCCTCACCTCTACTTCCAATAATATTCCAGGTTCAGTTCTGTTGCCAATTACTACAAAAAGCCTTTCCTAACCCCATTATTCTCCCACCTACAGACTCTAGTGCTCTCTCTGTCCTCAAGCTGTCTTGGATTTGCTTGCTTACTAAATCCTTACCAAAGAATATAAGTTCTTTGTGGGCAAGATTGTTTTGTTCCCAATACAGTGCTTGTAAATATAAGGCTACTTTACAAATACATACTAAATTGACAATCTCAAAAATTTAAGTGGTGTTTATAAAGTATTTGCTGTGTTTAGCAATATTAATCTGTGCCAGAATCTGGGAACCAAAAGGCAAAAGAGAAACTGCCCCAGTACCTCCTTAAATTCTTCTTGAGGAAGACATGCAATATATATTCACCTACATGGTAAGACTACACATATAAAACAATGTGTGTGTGAGAGTGTGTGTGTGTGTGTGTGTGTGATAAACCAATACAGAGAGAGACCAGAATAAAGATAGGTAGACTATTAAGCATAGAAATAGAGACAGAGACAAACATGGACAAAAAGAAAGAGAGAGAAAGAAGGAGAGAGGACAGAAAATGAGAGTGAGAGAGAACATAACTAGGGAGATCAGGAAAGATTTTGCATATGAGGAGGCAATTGAGTTGTTTCTCAAGAAGTAAACTAGATATCTATGAGACAGAAGAGAGGGAGAGGTGGTACCTTATGCAAGAAAAATATGCTTAAGTTCCCTAATGAATATCAAGACAACTTTAAGGTACTATTTTATCCACTAGTTAACAAAATTTGAAAACAATGATAAAACCTCAATCTATATTTGTAGCCTTTTGGGGAAACATAGTTTGTGGGACTGCCAAGCAAATGATAATATCTTGGAGAGTAATATGCAGATCGATTGAGCCATAAGCCATTCTAATATAGCCTTAAAATAAGGCTATCATTCTCCAACTCCAGTAATTGTTGCTTTCCCAAAATTTCAAGTTTTATTTCTGACTTTCCAACCATTTCTTTTGGTTCAGTCTTAGTGTTTTGTGTACATTAATCTTGCATCTTCTCATCCAAGTAGAATCTTCTGCATCTGATGTGTAATAACTAGCTCCATCTTCCAAATCAGACTCACTCTGGAGTGTGAGACTAGGAGATACAGAACTACAAGGGAAAAAGCTTTCAGAAAAAAAAAAAAAAAAAAACACATTCTGCATAAGCAGAGGTCAACATTTTCCAAAAATTTGATTTGTCCAATAGCAATCAAAATGTACACCTCTATACTTTGATTTTGGGTAGTTGCTGGCTAAATCCAAGCATAGAACAATACTATTGAATTCTTGCCCAGGACATTGCCCACACACTGTCTTTCTTTACCTTAATAGGAACAAATTTAAGTCTGCCTTCTGTTCTTCAATCCCTTCTCACCTTGTCTAATCACTAGCAATGCCTGACATTTACCATCTATCTCTTTCATTCTTGTTTGTCCTATTAAATGGAGCTGGAGGAAGTCATGAAATCATGCCAACTGTACCCCAAACCAAATTTGTATTACCTCATCTCAAATGTCATTCTATTTCTCCCTGATCAATTTGTTGTCTATCTCTCTACAATGATTGTTCCAATGGCAGCCCCTTACCTTATTCCTTTCTTGCATTCTCAGCTGAGAACCTGACTTTGTCTGTTACTAAAAAGAAAGGAAACCTTATCTTTGAACTCCTGCTTTCCCTGTTCTTTTTATATTATGTCACTCAAGAGTCTTTCCCTTTCACTCTGATATCATATGAAGGTATGGCCTTTCTACTAACTAAGGACTACTCCTTTTGATGGGGTGTGTGAGGTATTCTGGGAGCACTAGCACATCTAGCATGAGGCTTTTCCAAGTCCTTTTTAGAGTTGCTTATCTATGGCATTCACCCATCACCCAACTCTTACTTGTGCCTTCAAGAGCCTGTAGCATGCATAGTAACCACATAATGATAAAATTATCTGCAAGAAAAAGCTAAACCAGTTTGAAGGTAGCTAACAGGCCTCAAAACTGTTGGGAAATAAGAGGGATGTCTAGTCTGAAAACTTCCCTCAGTGAAATGGGTAAATGAGAACGATACATTCCAATGACCACAAAGGCAGCTGAAGCAGGCTCTGTTGAGCACTTAGAACTCGGGCAGGCGCAGAAGATGCCAAAGTCCTTCACTGAATCCTGGGACATTGCTAGTCATGGTGACTTTTGTCTTGTCACTGGACATCCACGACTGTGGAAGAGAGAGTGAAATTGATGACTTTGTTTAATTCTGTCTTGCTTAAATCCAAATAACTCAAGAATCAAGATTTTACTCTATGATATCATTAGTCCTCTTTGAAAACAAAGGGAGAAGAACAACCACCACTCCTATTGATCCCATCCCTTCCCATTTTCTGTAAGAACCTTCCTCTACCACATTCCCATCTCTACTTTATCTTCATTCTCACTATTAACTCCTTCACTGCTGCCTATAAGCATACCCAACTCTTCCCCTTCCAAAAACAAAACAAACAAGCAAATACGTAATACCCCACTAGATCCTTTCATCTCTGCTAGTTCTTGTCATATGGCTTCCCCTGGCTAGTTTTTAAAAATTTATTTATTAATTTTTATGGCTAAATTCCTTTTAAAAAGCCATCCATAATTGGCACCTATAATTCTTTTCCTTTCTCTTTCTCTCTTCTCTAAACCTTCTGTGATCATGTTTTCAGTTTATTATTCAATAGAAAATACTCTCTCCAAAGTTATCCATGACATCTCAATTGCTAAATCTAATGGCTTTTTGAGAAAACTGACGTCTCTTTACTTCTCTGGAACATCTCCTGCAGTAGATTACCATCTCCTGGATAGTTTTTCTTCTCCTAATTTCCCTCCTGAGTTCCAGTATCAGACTACCAAATAGCTTTTGGACATGATCTCCATAAGTGTCCTATATGCCTATCCAACCCAACATGTCTAAAATAGAATTTTGTGAAATGCTTAACTTTTCTCTTAAACTATTTCCTATTTCCAATTTCTTTGTCAGTCAATGACACCAGTCGTCCTCTATCCTGCTAGGTTTCCAACCACAGTGTCATCCTCAACTCATAACTTTCACCACACATATCCAAATAGCTGCTAAGTTCATGACATCTCTTATACATAACCTGTTCTGTCTATTCAACTCTTCCTCTTCCCCTTCTCCATTCAGATCCCCATCTCATCTCATACAGACTACTGAAATGATCTTCTGTTCATCTGATATATATCTTTCCCTACTCCAATCCATCTTCTGTTCAAGTGCAAAAATATTTTTTCCTAAAGAATATATCTGATTAAGTTATCCTCAACTCAAAACTTCCATGGGTATATTTCTTACTTGTTCTACCGTATACATGACACTTCATCTCCTATTTCTTTGCCTCTATTTCAACTCAGATCTTTGCTTCTATAGGAATGTCTCAAGATGTTTATTCTTTCCGCCTGGAATTATATTCCATCTACTCTGTATATATCTTGCATTTGCCTATTTATTTACACATTGCCCTCCCAATTAGATTGTGAACACTATGAAAGCAGGGAGTATTTTTGACGTTTTTGGTAGCCTCAGAGCTTAGCATAGCCTAGGGCCCGACATTAAATTGGTATTTGTTGATAAGTATGAGAACTTTCTGACTGGGATGGAAGAAAAAAGAAAGGAGAAAAAGTAAGTAAATGGATAGACAAATGATAGATAAAAAGAGAGATAGAGAAAAGAATGGAACATTTATGACTTGGTATTACGTACTAAGCACTGAGTATAAAAACAACAAAATTATTTCTAGTCTCAACGAGCTTATAGTTTAGTGCAGAAGATAAAAAAAAAACATAAAACACATGAGAAAGGAGAATATGGAGAGGAAGGAATAGGATAGTTTAGGAGAGGCAAAATAACTGTTTTGGAGTTGGAGCAGAACTGAGAACCCCTAGCTAGGGGCTTCTCAAGATATAGCAACTCCAAGGCAGGGACTCAACAGGTAGCAGGTAAACTCAGTGCAAAGTCATCCTTTGGTGAAAGTCAGTAGATGTAGTGGTGTTAGGTAAACAAATGGTGAACTGAAGATAGCAGAAATTTTGCCAGTTCTAGATGAGAACACAAACCAAAAGCATTTTCTTTGCTTATTAGTGGTTTGTTCATTGATTTGCTTTTTCTTCCTTAAGGGCGGATTCAGGATAAAAATTTTCTCCTCATTTCATACATTTGTTTGAAATTTTCAACAATTAATTGGGTTTATAATACTTTTAAAAAATAGTTATCTAATATGTATATACTAATTAATGTCAGTTGTCTGAAATGTCTAATGAATTGAGAGGGTTGGCAGCTATAGGAATTCATGTGAAGGTATCAATAGCCATGTACAATTTTGATGAAAGTGACATTTGGAGATGTATGACTATCCAGGCAAAATATTTAGATATTTAGCATTTTTTCCTTTATAAACTTCTGGATGATTGATGTAACAATCAAATTTTCTAGAAAATTAGTATGTTTTATCATTTCATTTGAAATGTTATTATATATCATAGTACCATCTTTTATTTTGGAAGATGCATTAAGGGTCCGTCATTGTTCAGTTTGTTGAATTTAAATAAGGTCTGTGAAAGGTAGAATCACCTATCCAATAATGTTATGTGATAGCTGCATTTTTCTTTCAGAATTTTTTTTCATAATTACTGGTACTAAGTAGAAGTTAGGAATCAACAAGTACAGTGAAGAGCTATCAAATTGCATTTTATCATAAATAAAATATCTACTATCAAAATTTCTGTATCTTTTGGCTACTACCTTTGATTTTTATTTCATGTGAAGTATAGAACTTTTAGTAATTTCATTTTTATCTTTAACTATAATGAAATAATTTAATAAAATTTACTAGAAAAAATCTTATATTCCTCATATGAATGCAGTATAACTTCATCTGAGAACAACTATTTGAGATATTGAAATTTGCCATTCCATTTTTTCTGTGTAATGCATTGCCATGTTTTTAATTATGTAATACATAAAATTATGATGTAAATAATTTACTAACAAAATGGTGATGTTTACACTTAGGATATACATTGCATGAAAAGTTGATATTTAAAACTGCAGAAGATTTTTAAGGTCTTTAATTTGTACATTCTCTGACAGATATCAATGACAATGATGGTTCTGAGTTCATATGAATTCCTCACTTAACTAAGTCCATTGGCTCTAATAATAATGTTAATTGCATTCTCAAAGATTTTTATTGTGGGGTGCAAGCTTGAGCAGAACGCATCAAGCTGGAAAAACTTCAGGGAAAGACTCAGTTAACACAGTTGATAAAGATACTGCCATAGCATCTCTCAATAATTTTCTACTAAGTTGGACAAGGCTTGAAATCACAATTTCTTGAAGTGTATATGCATATGCACACACATATGTTCATATTTGTGTATGAATGTATGCCACTGCTTATATGTAAAATGCATGTGTATGTGTGTATATATGCATGTATTTTTTTCCTGTCTCATTTTAGTGAGAGAGAGAATCACAGTATATTAGAGTTGAAAAACATCTTGGAGGTGATCCATTACAACCTATTCATTTTACAGAAGAGAAAACAAGAAGCTGGGGAGGTGTTATGAATTTCAAGGTCACCGAATCGGTGAGAGATCCAGGATTTTTATACAAGCCTCAGAAATAAGTTAGAAAATTGTTCATGTCTCAGAACCTGAAGAATCATAATCTCCCATTTTTTTTTTAGTATAATATTTTTGCCTCAGCCAAGAGAGGATTCTGATTTGGTATAATGAATATTATTTAATTTCAGCTTGCTTACACAGTAGGGAAATGTTGTGCTCCTAAGGTCATGCTTTTGATTCTGGTCTCGTTCATTAATTAAGAAGGAAAATTGACTCTTTATTCTTCATTCTCTCTATACTGAATTATTAATACTTATAAATTAAAGGTAATTATTTTAAAACCATCCTTTTAATTTAATGAAATTTGGTAGGATGAAATGACTATCTTAGAAAAGGAGATTTCTAAAATTTTTAAAATGTACATATTGAGCTACATCCAAAATGGTATTAAGTGAGTATGGCTGGATTTAAGGAACCATCATGAAGCAGAAGAATTCACAATTATAGAGTTCATTAAGGGCTCTCTGGACAGCCAGTTTAAACAATTAAGGCACGTACTTCAGCTTTGCATAACCTACCCAAAGGGCTTTGCCAGATTTACCATGTATTTGTGGCCCCTTCACTTTCAAGCCATTACATAACCACTATGAGATCAAACTGGACTCATAATTTAGAGTTGAAAGGGTCCAATCTCCTCATATTTCAGATGAGGAAGCTAAAAGAAGTAAAATTACTTATCTGCGTACATATATTAAGAAGCAAAGCAAGGGATTGACCTCAAGTCTTCTACTTTCAAATCCAGTTTTGTTTTTTTTTTCCCACTATACCATCATAAATATGTGACCCAAACATTTATCTGATTGATTTCAAATTAGCTGATAAGAGAATTTCAGTTCTTAATGACTCCCTGTACACTATCACTCTACTTTATATATCAGGGATCTGATAATTCCAGGGTGCAATTTTTCATCAGACTTTGAAAACCACCCTAAAATTATCTTCCAAATTAAACTTTTAATTTTTAATAATGCAAACCAATGATGATATCAGTCTACATTAAAGCTTTACTACAATGTTGTCCCAGTAGTCAGTGAATCTAGGTACCATAGTAGATAAAAAACCTGAAGTCAGCAAGAGCTGAGTTTGAATTTGGCCTCATATATGTACTAATGGTATGTGACTCTGGGGAGGCATTTTATCAATATCTGCTTCAGTTTCCTCATGTGACAAATGGAGATAATAGTACTTACTTTCTAGAGATGTTATGAAGGTTAAATGAAATAATAATTATAAAATTGTATTTTGCAAACTTTTAAACACTAGAAAAATACTAGTTATGATGAGGATGATCATTTTATGTATGATACTTCATAATGAGCCCTTCTTGGTAATTTAATAACAAACTCTACTCAAATAGTAGATAAGGCAAGCCTATCATATTAAATTTCACTTTATGTTGAAAAGTGTCATTAATAGGTACTGGAGAATAGATAATATTTAACACCATAAAGTAAAAGTTTGTCAATAACAAACCTTGGTTGATGACTTCTTGAGCTAGGCAAAGGGACTAAGAAAGAGAAAGAAGCGATGATTTGCAACTTCAAAACCTTGCCAGCAAGGGGTAAATGAATAGAGAAGTTCCCATCTTAGGGAATAGGAGGAATTACCTGGGCCAGATAGGTGAGATATCCGTGGCAAAAAGGCAAAAGACAACTAGCACAGGTGAAGATAGAGATTGGCAAGTTGGGTTAGGTGGGTGTAGTAGGCAAAATCCAGTAGTTGCTTAATCAAAATAGTGATTTTTTTTAGTCTATGTTCTATTGACAGAGAACTAAACTTATGAAATCTAAGCATTCTCAGTTCCAAAGATGATAACAGGAGGATTTTAAACTTATCTCTTAAATTTGTAGCATTAAAAAAGTGAGAAAGAAAAGGCAAGGGTCACAGTGGTAGAATATTTCTGTCGTTCAAGCATCACAGAAATGGATACCCATATGGGATAAGCTGTAGTATCTGGCAACAGTTTTTCAAGAATACCATCACAGGAACTGGGTTTCAAGAGCAAGAACACTATGCCTATGAAACAATAACAAGAAGGAAGAATCTCAAGAGGCAAAATAAACACAATGGAAAAACCAATGTCTGTGGAGTCTGGAGACTTGGGTTTAAATTCAATCTCTTTAACTCGTTGTTCAAGTGACCTAGTTCAAGTCTTTGGACCTTGATTTTCACATTTACATAATGAGACTGTTGGACTCATTGGTCTCAGGAATGCCTTTCAGATGTCTCTTTTATCTATGAGTCTATATATATTACAACCTTAGAGGAATTGGGATAGTGCACAAAGTACTAAAACAGGGGGTGTATTCACCATCAAAATAGGAAAATCTATGAGAAGGGGACTCTACTGGTCATTTTAATTTCTTCCCTACATTTTAGATTTCAGAACTGGACAGCTATCCTACTTTGAGTTGTGCTTTGTAACTGAAATAATTAGACTAAAATGTGAATGGCAAGCAATTGCACTAAAATCTTAGAGCTCTTTGTTAAAACTTGATGCAATGACATTTTAGTTACAGTTCTGGATGCTTCAAGAGAATTACCACATCAAGAAAGAAGATGAAAGACGGCAAATAACAGAACAACTAAGACTCAGTTTAGGTCTGTTGATTTTTCCTTTGTAGAATGTTTTCATAACATTTCTCACATCCATCTTTTTTTTCCACTCCTACTGTTCTCATCTCCGTGCAGGCATTAATTGCTTCATTCTTGGACTGCTACAAAAGTCTCTTGACATCTTCCTATCTCTAATTTGTCTTGTTGATTATCATTTTTAGTCCTGTACAACTCTTCATGAGACCATTTGGAATCTCTTCTCAGCAAAGATAAAGTTTTCCTTTTTCTGCTCCTTTTTAAAGATGAGGAAGCTAATACATACTTGAGTGGCTTGCCAAGGATCACACAGCTAACAAGCATCTGAGCCAGATTTGAACTCAGGAAGATGAGTCTTCCTGATTGCAGCTTGTGCAAGCACTCTGTCTAGTGCACCATCCAGCTGTCCTCTAATTTGTGCTCCCCAAAATCCACTTCATAGATAATTCTTCCCAAACCCTAACTTTGTCATGAATGAATGAAAGAAAAATAAAGATCTGTTGAGCATTTACTATATGCCAGATTCTCTGCTAAGCACTAAGGAGACATTAATGGAAAGAAAAAGCTCTTTGTTCTCAAGCAACTATATTCTAACAAGAGAATAAAACACATAAAGGGGAGCAGAACTTCAAAGGGGAGGTGGAGAAAGGCACATGTGCTGCAACATGGTATAGGAACTGTTCAAAAGAGGTATAGAAACCTGGTTTCAGACAAGCAAGAATGAAATATCACCCATTATTTATCAGTGCCTAGAGATAGACTCTAAATTCCAGTGGGAAGAAGGCTAATATATAGGCAACATGTTTGGAAAATGGCCAGGGATGGACAAAAATGGGCCTGGTACCAGGAAAGGTAAGGGAGAACCTCACTTATCAAAGCAATTGCATGCTGGGTCACTGTTTTCTCATGTTCAAAAGCTTCCAACTAGGAACTAGATAAATTAGTTTAAATTTATCAACCTGGTGTTCAAAACCTTCTTATTCTAGTCCCAATCCAGAATTATAGTTTCATTGTTCATTCCTTACACAAGTACTTCACTCTAATTAAACTTTTCTAATCACTATATTCCAAATATAGTATTCATGTACTCATAAGGAGCCACAGATAACATCTGTTCTAAACTCTTCTAGTCTAAAATATCTAATCCAAAATGAAACTTGGAAATATTGAGTGATTTTCCTAATCTTACTTAAGTATTACATGTCAGACACAAGATCTAAACAGAGGCCTTCTGACCCAAAATACACTCCTCTTTGCAAATACATCTTTCTTTTTTCTTTCCATGCTGTCTCACACTCTCCTCTATCCCATTACTCCCCTTTCCTTCTTGCCTATCTGAACATTGTTCTGTTGATTTCTGACTATTTTTCTTCTTTGAGTCAACTCTCCTGATCCTCAGTGACTTGGTTTTGTCCTGTCAAATATTATTTATGTTTCGCAATTGACTTATATGTATGTGAAGCAACATATCCTAAACAAAATTGACAGAGTTGGGAAAACCTGACATCAAGTCCCACTTCTGATACCCTAGTTATTTACCCTTCCAAGGTCCCCTGTCAATGTTCTAAGGTTATTAAAGGAGAACAAGTACTGATTTGTAATCTCAGAGGGAGCACCTCACTGAGAGCTAGATTTAAAATCACAATTCTAGTTAAAAAATAATAGCTTGCAGTTTAGGTTTTGAACAGCAATTTAAATGTATTATTTCATTTCATCTTCACAACAATCTTGGCAAATAGCTACTTTTATTATTCTGATTTTGCTGATGAGAAAGCTAAAACCAAGGAAACATTGACTTGCCTAGCTGTGTGACCATGGGTAAGTCTTTGGAACCGCAGCCTCCTCATGTGTAAAACTGGGGTCGCTATTATTCAGTGATGTCCTTTGTGATCTCATTTGGGGTTTTTTGCAAAGATGCTGAAGTGGTTTGCAATTTCCTCCTCTAATTCATTTTACAGATGGAAAAAGTGAAGCAGACAGGGTTAAGTGATTGCTCAGGGTCACACAGCTATTAAGTGTTTGAGGCCAGATTTGGACTCAAGAAGATGACTCTGCCTTCAGTCCTGACACTCTAGTTGTCACCTAGTTGTCCCACAAAACAAGGGTAATTAAAAAAGCCATATTACAGGACTGTTGGGAGGATCAAATGGGGTTATGTACCTAGTCTTTTATATACCATGAAATTCTAGATAAATGAGAACTATTATTATTACCATAACATGCCCTCCACAAAGAACATGCTGGTTTAATCTGTAAATATTGTCAGGTTAATTTGACCACTTGAAAAAATGAGTTTTGTTTAAAGTGAGTAGCAGAAAAAATCAAAAAGGAAAATATTTTCAGTTAATAAAAAATTAAGGGTGAAGGCTTTTGATATGTTTTACTTAAATAGATTTTTGAGGAGAATAAGAAATTCAGGTTTTATATAGTTGTGATCACTGACAAGGAACTTTTTTGCCATAAATCTTATAGGAAATTTTACTTAAAACTTTATAAATGGGTCAGACATAAACACATCGTTCCTGCTAGTTGTTCAATTATAGGAATTTATACAGATTTATTCAACCAAAGGCTATAGCTAAACAAGTTCAAATATCAATTTTGTAGGGTTACCAATGATTTCCCAGCAGCTATTTGTGTAGTGTGTAAAGGGATCTGGAAGTATGAAAACCTGCCTGAAACTTCCTAATGAAATAACCCTGTATGACAAGTCCTTATACCTCTCAAACTCGGTTTCCTCATCCATAACATAGCTATATTAAGCAACTATTTCACATTAAATTGTTGTGAGGGTCAACTAAGATAATCTAAAGTGCTATATAAATGTTAGCTATTATCAATTATGAGATTGAGTCGGTAGTAAGACCAAGTTTATCCCCAAGAATGAAGAGAGAAGAAAAATTTATCCACGTTTATTCTTTCAAGTATTTACCCTCTAATGAATCATTGCCTTGGCCAGCAGTGAGGGGCAGGGATGAATTGTGTAAGTCACATGCAATACTCTGAAACAGACGGTTTGCTAGAGCCAATAGCTGTGAAGATTGATGAGGCTTCTAGTATTATTGGTTCTTTAGTTTGTACTTGAACCTCAATTAAGTCAATAAGCAGTGAATTTTGGGCACATTCACTTCAAAGTGAAGAGTCAGAATTAAAGCAGCTCAGTTTGGGGGAAGACTTTATGTTACATCAGAAGTGTTCATAGCAAATTCACCCCCAGGCAGAGTTTTTGGAGTCCTCCCTTCCTGATATTGGCTTTCATGCAACTAGAAGCAAGCAACCAAGGATATAGGTAGCCAAGTTAATCTTCAGAGGAAGTACTGTTTCTGATTAGGAGAAAAATATAACTTTGAGAGTAAGAGGCTGAGGATTTACGAAGATAGGACATTAAGATTGTGGGTGGCCCCAAGAAGAAGGAAAGAGATAACAATTGATTTGGAAGAGGGAATTTCATGTAGGAGTCTGGATAAATTAAAAAGGCTCCTCCTCCTCATCTCTTTTCTCTAATTTGTGGCCAGAAAATCTGAGAAGAAGACAGAAGGTCTGGAGCTCTCCCTTCCCCCAAAAAACAACTTGACAATGGGACTGGGGATGGGAAGAGATTTAGTTGGGATGGGGATGAGAAAGAGGTAGCCATGGGAGATCTCTCGCACCTGCATGGGAGACTTAGTAAGTGTTGTGGAAGCAGAGTCGGCAAATGCCAAATTAAGATGCCAAATATCGTTTCCAAATAATTGCACAGGGTAGACAATGAGATCTTCTGGTTCATATCCCAAAATCTGGCAGAAGTAGTTAAGTGAAGACAAACATAATTCCCTGTAGTGGCATTTGAAAACATGCTGCAGTCCTAAACTTGTAAATGCCTCTTTGTTATTCTAATCCTACACACATACACACACACACACAGCACAGACGGATGCAGAATACATGTTTTTGCCCTATAGCCCATAGTAGCAATTTTTAAAAAGAAAAGATATGTGTTATTTTCAGGAAGCAGGTGCAAAGAAGAAAGAAAAATGTAGGAGTGGCAGTAATTTGGATGACCAATGACTTGAATCTTTGGATTTGCTGATGGGAAAAATTTATGAAAAGAATAGTGAACTATGGATCTTGTTAGGCCCTTTCGTCATAGTAAAACTGCCTTATTTAAGTAGACTGGAGACCTTTATCTGATGACAGATTACAGGTAAATATTTTCAAGTAAGATTTTTAAGAGTGGGACTTCTAAAGGAAGCCACTATTATTTAGGAGATTTTTTTTTGTTATTTGCACATCATAAACCTTAGCTCAGAATAACAAGTCTTTTTATTAATAAAGTGATAGATTTTGAAGGGCAAGACCTCTTTTTTTCTCTTTATTTTAATCTTATTCTTCCTACAATTCCATTATAATGCTTTGACTAAATTTCTTTACTCTCTTACTCCCTCAAATTCTTCCTTTCAATATTCCTTCTACTTCATTCTAGGCATATGTGACATATGTTAATATGTTTATTGAGAGATTTCTCTTTCTTTTTATGTTACTATTAGACTTTGACTCATAAATAGCACATTCTTTAAGATCTCCAAAAAGAAAATTCACCATATATCCCCTGCTATTCCATAGTTAAACTTATGGTTATAAACCACATACAAAATTGTTATGTTTGTACTGGTATTCTTTCAGGTTGCTGATAAATGTATATTGCAACAGCTCCAGAAGTCTTAAGTGATTCATAATACTGTAGATCTAGGGTTGGAAAGAATCTGAAATGTCAACTAGACCAACACCAGCATTCTATGGAAAAAGATGTTGAGGCTCATGGACAGGGTGTGTTTGTAAATATCTGTCTAAAAAGAATAAAAGGAACCAATCGCACACTTTAAATTTTGATTCACCTTCTTAATATTTTTCTCTATTATTCTCCTAAGTTCAAACAATCAACAGAACAATAACTCAAGCCCTGATTTTTGAGGTTTACCAATTTACTTATGTTTTCAACGATCACTTTGATAATTCATCTCAAGTTTGCTCAAGTAAGGTGGTTATGCACTTGACCCAGATGGGCTATACAGTCAGGTTATAAGAGATGGGATTTGATCTGAATCCTCCAACTCTGGAGTCAGTGATCTTTATCTTGCTTCTGTTTGGTAGATGAGTTAAATTTAAATTGATAGTCCTGGGACATCACATTATAGTGCTTATAGAAAGAATATTTTCTCCTTATTCCTTTTCAACTCCTTTTCAGCAACTTAAATATCAAAGGCTCTATTTCCATTCATGTAGTTATGGAGGTAGTCTATTTTTCTAAAGACAGTCATTTCTATTTGTGGAGAAACCATCTGAATTTCAGTAAGCATATCTTCTTTGGTAATTCAGTATATGCCAAAATGATTATTAGCATCAAATTTTCCAGGAAGGGCTAGGAATTGATCCTAGTTGATTAGTTGTGCAGAATGATAGGTCTTCCATAAATTGGCCCACAATTCCAGATCCTGCCTTAAACTGATGTTATAAAGATGTTATAAAGGTATTAGAATGCTGTCAGATGTGATGAGTCTGTGTGGTCATCTTTGACAGTAATTCAGCTACTATTCATTTAAACAACATACTTTATAAACTTGGTCAACTTCAGGTACAGATATTAGAGCTACTTCAGTTCCTGTCTTGTGAAAGAATCCAATAGGTTAATAGTTCTTGAGCCCACTTAGTAGTACAGCCTCAAATGCCATCAGGATACTAATGTTGACACATCTGATGAAAATCAGACTGACTATGACAGAGTAAATGAGATTTCTTTACTCTGGTTTTACCATAATTTTTACACTTTTGAATTAAATTTTTTGATTTTCAAGTTCTGAATCTCTAAATTTATGTTCTTGTTCAAGAAAGCGAGAGATTTCTCTCTTAATAGACCTATTTGTCACAGTAACAGCTCTGATGGCATAATGAACAAGGACTTGTTCCCCCTACTATCTTCATTTGAGCCTAAAGAATGCTATTGCACAAGAATGTCATTGCACAAGGCTAGAAAGTGCTTCTTAAATTGAAAAGATGATGTCTGGCTGACTGACAGTGATGTGGCACCAGGTATCATACACTCCTATACAATCTATCTTTAAAAATAATCATTTTTGGCATTCATTAAAATTATCTTTTCTGCTTTTAGTTTATAATTTTTTATTCAGGGGTTGATTTCCTTGATACAAGTTGCTGTTCTAATATTGTACTTAATCTTTGCATTAAATTTTATTTAATGAATACTAGCTTCACCACCAAATTATTTTATTCCATCATCCACTTTCAGTCATGCTTCTTCTGTGAGAACTGTGATGGTCACCAAAAGATTGTGTTAATATAGTGATTTTGAAAAATGAGTTCACAATCTTCAGAAAATATGAAAAAGTTAATGAAAGTGAAATTGATATAAATCAGAAAAACTGAATTCTAGTTTTGATCAACTTGGGTTCTCTTGTCCCTGGGGTTTTAGTTCTTGTTCTTATTGTTCTTTAAAAAAAAAAAATCTATGATTGCACTAGATGTTCTAAACTGTTAGATTTTAATTTTAAATTCAGTGAATTAGACTATCAGGTGAATTTTTTTTTCAATTTTCTCACCATCAAAGAGGTGATATTTATTGTACCATCCATTTTAAACCCAGTAAATCAAACAATTACTTATTATTTGGAGGGGTAGGGGGGTAGGGAAGAACCAAGAGAAAAAAAAAACAATTTGCTAAAATGATCATTATAGCAGTGGGCTGAACCAAGTAAGCAAAAATTTAAATGAATGTTAATTGCTCAATTTATCCTATTTCATACCCCAACAACTCCATATAAACATAGAGAAACTGTAATAATTGAGAAATGACAGAGTTATTCCCAGGATCATGATCTCAGAAAAAGTAATGCAAGTAGATTTTGATGCAATAGATGTTTAGATTTATCTCTCTGTTAATATCTGTTTAAATGCTTTGAGGCCACTGAGGCCATGCCTTTTTATCTGCTAGGTAACTCAACGATGTGGATATTTTAGCAGACTAACCAGTTATCTACAAAATCTTTCAATGAAATATAGTTGGGAACCTTGTGGGCTAAAAAAATCAGTGTAAAGAAATTTGCAAACCAAGGCATTAACAGTCACATTAAAAAAAAACAAAACACCAAAAAAACAAAATTCACTGAGCGCACCCATTTCAAATGGCTGACTGTCAGAAGAAATAGCAACAACATGAGAATTCTTAACATAGATACTAAGATTCTTGAAGGCCAACAAGTTGACTGAAAGAGACAGGTGAAGGGTATTGCTACCTGAAATTCAAACAAAATTCAGATGTCTACTTTTCTACTTTCTGCAGATCTTCTTTCTTACAAATACAATACTGTTTTTCATCAAAGTATAGTCTACTTTTTAATCATTTTCTCCCATTTCTTTTTATACTTTTTATACTTTTACTTTATACTTTTTATACTTCACTTTTATACTTTTTATACTTCATAGTTCAAAAGTTCCTTTTCACTTATGGACAATCCAGGATTTGAAAGATACTAATGTAAAGTATATGTCTATCAAGAAATCTGTGCTTAAGGAACTTTAATTTGTATTAATTTGACTGTGAGGAAACTTTCTATGAAGGAAGTTTTGATTTTTTAAATCTCAGATAATCAATATAGAGCAGAGGAAAGAAAGTCTGCAAAAAACCCATACACTTTAATATGCATACTTTATGGGGGGGAGTTTAAATTTGACATATATCAGAGATAAAAATCATGACCATGTAGCAAATTTTTTTGCGTGGAATTTGATAAATGGTTCTATTTAAATGACTAGTATTTGAGACTTGATAATAAGGACATCACATTTTAAAGTTCTCAAAATACTTTATAGACATACTTCTCTATATCTCCATAACAAGCCAGGAAGGTAGGCAATATAGAAAATGTATGAAGGAGGAAACAGGCTTAAAGAGATTAATGATTAGTTGTCCATGATCATATAGCTGATAAGTATTAGGTGACATTCAAGCCTGAGTTTTCTGGACCCCAAGTTCAGCACTTTCTGTCCATTATGCCTATGCTGCCTCCTGTAAGAATGAACTAAGCATGAATAAAAGTTCAGAGTAATTTAAGTTTCATATCTACAATGTCACTTGGAACTAAGTGATTATGATATTAATGTTCAAATTAAATTTGGTATTCTTAATAAAACTACTATTGGACTATTTATATGCTACTTTACATTTAAGTGTTTTCCAGACAACTTAATTTGATTGCCATAATAGCTCTGTGGTGATGAATTAATATATTGTTGCCTCCATTTTGAAATTGAGTGTACCAAGTGTCTTCATGTTAAGTGACTTAGCTAAGGTCATGATTAATAAGTGGCAAACCACATTCATTCAGAGTAAAAGGTTTTGAGTTTTTAAACAGAATTTCCCAGTTTAACTATTTTTGTCATGGCTGCAGTTGATTATTAGAAAATACACTCAAGGTTGCTCAAGGCATAGTGTTAGACTTGCTACATAAATTGAGTTCTGGAGATGAAATTAATAACATTCAGACAGAAGAAAAAAAAAAGATTACTTTGTAGGATTGCCTAAGATACAGACAGCAGAATCTTTGAAAGGAAAAATACTATTTCTTTATCAAAAAATAGAAAAAACATCTAGACACTTCTGATCAAAGTACTATTTCTTCATATTCAAGATGGAGAAGATAAAAACAAAATACCAATTGTAGTAAATACAGATCATAGTACTAATTTTTACTTTAAGGTAAATGCCACTTCAAAGTAAACTTTGAACACATTATTTCACAAAAAATGCATGTGTATATCTAATCAAACATCTGCCAGTACTGTGATCACAAGATGTCCTGATTCTATCAGTTTCGGAAACTATAGGACACTCTGATCTCCTACATTTCCTGAAATGTTTTCTTAAGAAGTTTGGCAACAGATAAGCTGCCTTTGTATGAAATAGTTGGCAGAATTAATTCAAACTGCATTGTTAGGGATTATGAAGAATAAGCTAATTAACTGGAAATAATTTGTCAAACCTTGCAGTAAACAATGATTTATATCAGCAGGCATATTCAAATAATAGGAATGAAGGTCATGCTCACTGCTTGTCCACCTTAGTTTTACAAACCACAGTTGAAAGGGAACTTCACTCATTTAGTTCATCTCATACCTGAGGAGGAATCTTCCTGGATACTTGATATGGTATTCAATGGGGGATCATAATCACAGAGGGGAAATGAAGAATTTGAGATTATGGAAATATCAGTGATGGTCAGAATTAAGATGTGACCTAGTAGTGATTGAGTGCCTATAGCAGAGAGTCTAGAAGCAGACCATGATTGTTTGGAGTAATTAATGAATTATAACATCAGTTTATTCAAAGTGACCAAGTATGTATAAAAGACATCCCCATGCCAATGTATGAAGCCAAGAATAAGAGTGAAGACTTAAGAGTGAACCAAATTATGTATTTCTTTGGAAATACAAGTTCCTGGAGGTGAGTGAATACAGTAACATGGATCTGAATGAGTTATATAAGTGAATGGAATGGAATTTAAAAGAGACAAGGAGGTTCCTGAGTTATGAGGATAGAAGGAAATTATATAAGTAGTAGTCAGGAGTAAAAAATAGTTGGGTAGACTGATTCCTGCCTCAGTGTGCCAAGTGCCATGAAGAAAAATATTCCATTTGTATTCAGTGCCTTCTAAAGAGAGGGTTACATGAATACGAAGAGATAGATGGAGAAATAAAGAGATGGAAGATGAAGGAAAAGTAATATTAGATCATAGGTTTAAGAAAGGTGCTAGAGGGCATAACAAAATAAAAGGATTTAAGACAGGAAATAGGGAGGAGTCTGACTGAGGAAGATAGGGTATGAGTTCAACAAAGTGTAACAGGTAAGATCCCCTAGGCATCTCAAACTCACACAGGCAAAACAACTTTTCCCTAAATCCACTTTTCTTCTTACGCTCAATTTCTATTGAGGCTGCCATCATGCTTTCAGTTACCCAGAATAACAAATTTTTCCCTTTCTCATTGTTAACAACTTCTACTCAACGAATTGATAAAACATCAATGCCATGTCCACAATTTCTCTTGTTATCTGTTCTCTTCTCTCACATAGCCACCACTTTAGTTTAGGCACGCTGTTACTTCTCACCAAGACAATTGCGGTAGCTTCCAGATAGGTCATTCTGTCTCTGGTCTTTCCTCTTTCCTGTCAGTCCTTCACGTAACTTCTAAATTAGCATTTCTAAAGCACAGATATGACCATGTCTTCTTCCTGGGCAAGAAATTCCAGTGGTACTCCTTGCCTCTAGTACATAATTTGTTTTGATTTTAAATCCCTTCACTGTCAGCACCCAGGCTACTTTTTATCTGCTGCAATTTTAGATTATTTTTCTGAGGGCACCCTGTGTTCTAGTGAAATTGGTACTTGCTTATCTCTAAATAATACTTCTCACTCTTTTTATCTACTGCATTAAAGAGTGCTAAGTATGAGTTAATAGATTCGGATTCAGAAGATGTGAATACAAGTATTGGCTCCTTGAGTGAACTTAGGCAAGCCACTAAAATTCCCAGAGCCTCAGTAATAACACTTTCTCAACTTATCTTTCAGGTTTGTTGTGGAGAATCAGATAATATGTAAAGTACAATATAGATGTTATCATTTCTATTTAAACACTCTGATTCTGATAGAATTTTTTCTCTCAGTTTCTTCTACATGTTACCCTGTTTTGTGTTTGGATCCTGTTTTATTTTGCTTAGTAATCATCACGCCTATAAATAATGAGCCAATTGCTCTGAAATTTCTGACATTTAGGAAATTCATGGTGGATAAAACGATGTATTTAAAAGAAGTTGTTTTATAAAATAAATTCCATTGTCATTATTTGAAAGGTTAGTTTTTGGAGAATTTTGTTTCTTTTTGCAAGAAACTATCTGATATAACCAATATTCCTGATAACATTCCTTTAGAATATCTAATTTTCCATAATAACCATGATTTTTTTGTGTCTGCAGCCTACATATAAGCATTCACTTACAACAAAATATGGTATTTTCTTTATAAAAAGGGGAATTTATATTCTTTATAGCAAGCTGTTTCACAACATACTTAAAATATGTTGGTAATAATCTTGCATTACCTTTCATTGTTTTGAAGAGTTAATGTCTTCTTTAGAGGATCAGATGAACATACACTATTTCACAATGTCTTTATCTTGATGTTGAATGACTTATTCTTGTTGCAAATGACCCAGAGTTAGTTTACTTGTTTTTAGACAAAAATTGCCATTTTGTATAATGTAAAGAGCGTGGAATTTGAGTCTGGAGACCCAGGATCTGGACTTGAATGTTAGTACTGATGTTCTGATATTTATGAAAAATGGGTCTTAGGCAATCAATGAATTTCTTAGAGCATTTATTTCCTCCTACATAAGATGGAGAAAATGATACTTGGTACTATCTACCTCATAGAATATTTTTGAAGAAAGTGCCCTGTTTTTATCTTGTCCATTTTAAATTTAAGGAAGAGATACACAGTTCATGTTCACAGAGAACATTAATCACTTCATTAATTAAAGAAAAGATATAACAATGGATATTTTGGCACAACAAAAGAATTTTGGGACATACTATATAGCACAACAAATGGAGGTCATCTCCACTGGTCATCTCTGCTGGGACAGTATGGATGGAAAATGATTGAGAAATTCTGTGTTCCAAGAAAGAGAAAAGCAAGATCAACCAGACTACGTTTTTAAGGAATGTGTGCATATGTGTATGATAATAATGTAAATATAGAGTGATCTTAGTCATTTCTAACATTTGGGGCACATTATTTTATATTCTGGAGTGAAAAAAAGAGAGAGACAGAATTAATGTTCATTAAAACTGCACTTGATTACATAAATGACCCCTGAGGATTCTTTCAAAACTTTTTAGTTAGTGGCTAGCCTTTAGAATGAACCAGTCGCTCAAAACTTTTTCTGCATTGTTTTTCCCATTCCCTATGGCCAAGTCTGATCAGATTATCTTAATCACTAATGATTAAAGTTATGAATTACTGTGAGTTGGATATCCAATAAAGATCTTAAATGCCCAGAATACTTCATTACTTTCCCCTTAACCTCTCCACCCCCTCTACCTTCTCTGTTATAGTAGAGGGCAACACCATCCTCTCCCTCAGGCTAGTGTGCTAAGGGTCATCCTCAATTCCTTGCTATGTAAGAACTCCCATATCTAATCTGTTGTTTAAGTATGTCAATTTCACTTTTTTCAGCATCTTTCAAATGTACCCCTTTCACCCTTCTAACACTGCTGCACTTCCAGTGCAGGCCTATCACCTCACAGCTAAACTACTGCAATAGCCTACTTGTTGTTCTGCCTGCCTCAAGTCTCTCTCCATTTCAGTCTACCATTTAGCAAACAAAATGTTTTTTTTTCTAAAATACAGTTTTGATCATGTCATATTGATCCCCCCAACATGCAAGGAATTTCATTCACTCCTTATCTGCTGCAGCATCAAATATAAAATCATCTATTTGATGTTTAAAGCCCTTTATCATTTAGTCTTGACCCACCACTTCCACCTGAGTCCAGTCTTTTTATTCCTTACTCCCTGCTTTGAGCTATTGACACTGGCCTCTCTGCTTTTACAGGAACTCCTGTTTCTCAGGTCCAGGAATTTTCTTTGGCTGTAAGTTCCGATTAAAATCTCATCTTCTGAAGGAAGTTTTTCAGCAATCCTTGAGGGCAGATGCTGATAATACCCTTTTCCTTTCTAAAAAATGCATCCTAATATCCTTAATTTTAAGTTTCAATAATATTATTCCAGTATTTTTCACATGTCCCATGGAAAACCAGAAAATGAGTCTCCCCTACATTCTCATAAAGAATATTAAAATATATGATGTAGATAATAAGTTTTTATCATAAAAATCTTTTAATACTGGTAGTTAGATTTTTGGATACTTGGGATAGGGGAAAGATTTAATTAAGAGAAGGTTAAGATATGAGGATTGAAAATTTGCTACACTAGTCATTCCCCAATACATAACTGATAAAGTATATGAGAGAACAGTTCTTAAAAGAACTGATAAGTATTCATAATCACATGAAAGAATGCTCCATATTGCTAATAATTAGATGAATGCAAATCAAAACAACTCTGAGATTTCACCTCCCACCCTTCAAAGTGAAAAAAAAAAAGCATGATTAACAAACAGCAGTGCTAAATATTGGAAGGAATATACAACGATGGATACATTAAATACATTGCTGGTGGAGCTGTGAAATGATACAATCATTTGGGAAAGCAATTAAGAATTAAACACTAAAATATTCATAGTCCTTTGAACCAGACACTACATTACTGAACTTAGGAGCCAAGGAAACCAGTAATAAGAAATAAGTCCCCATGTACTCCAAAAGAGTTGTAATAATATCTTCTGTGATATCTAAGTTGGAAACAAAGTATATGCTCATATTCTGAATTGGGGAATGGCTGAACAAATTGTAATACATAAATGTAATGGCATATTACTGTGCTGTAAGAAGTGATCTGGGTGAAAAATACAGAAAAATACTTAAAAATACACATGAATTGATGCAGAGTAAAGAGCCCCCAAATTACACAACAGCGTAGCAATGTAAATGGAAGGAAAATATGGGGGAGGGGAAGTTAATGAAGGCCAAGCAGGACCTGAATGAAGTAATATGGAGAGATGCCTCCAGCCCTCTTCCAACCCCCTCTTTGTGGTGGTCTCCATGTGTCAAATGCACACATTTTCAGACGTTTTTCAATGTAATAGTCAGATGAACTGATTTTTTTTCTTCTTTAAAATACCAGTTCTTACATGAGTTGGCCCTTGAAGAGAAGATGATGTATTTGGTAATCTTGATTTAAGACATCAATAAAAACTTATTAAAATGAACTGGACATGTCATTAAGCACCGTATATGCAATCAGGGATGAGTTGAATAGGAAGGAAAGGAGAAAGAAGAGAAGATAAAGAAACTTCCCTTATTGCAGTTGGAAACAAATGTTACTTTGACAACCAAGAATGTGAGACACCTAGATCAACTTCTTCTAGGTGTGGAATTATTGGCCCAGTTAGTTGACTTGTTATATTTCCAGACATTCTGTACAATGAATATTTGTGTAAAAATATTTATGGACTAGAAGGAAATCAACTCAAGTTGAATAATCATCACAGTTTAATTTATATTCCCTTTTGCCCTTTCTGCAAAATCAATTTTAATTTTGTCCTGGTGAGCAGATTGTGTCAGTGTTTTGAAGCTTAGAACATATTCTCATTGATGGTGATTGTTAAACAGACAAAAATATGATGGAAGAGAAAATTTAGAGCATATGAGTTATGTTTATTTTAGTAGAGAAAAATATGGCATTCTGGATTATTAGCACTTGCTTGGTAATTGAAATTTTACCTGTGACTGCTGGATTTTAATTATTCATGATCCTTTAAGATGTGTTAGATTGTCCCAATCTGTCATAAATCATTGTTTTGCACTATACTCTGGTAGTTCATGTACAAATAAATGATTAAGATTATTTATCATTAAGAAATGATAAACGATTAAATGATTCTAATGTCTTATTGTTTGCATGAATAAAATTATTTGCACTACACTTTGTAAATGAATTTTTAGTTCTTAACAACTTTGATTCAGTTTTATGTTACCCACAGATCCAAAACAAAAACCTCCATCAGAGTAGTTCCTTGAATTATCAAATTTTGGTGGTCCAGAATAATGATTTTTTCCTGCTGAGGAAAATAACCTGTAAAAATAACTATTTATAAAATAAATACAGTTAAAAATAACTGTAAAAATACCTGTAAAATATAACCTCCACTGATGGCAGATTGCCTTGGGGTAAAGAGAAGTCAAAAATATTTCTCTGTGATGTGGTCATGGGATCAATATGTCAGAGGCAAGATTAGAACCATCTCTCCATAACTCTGTCAGACTTTCTTCTTATAGCCGTTCAAAGAAATGCTAACACAGTAGTAATGGTATTCCTGTTATCGATTCAGAATGAAATTCAACAAACATTTTTTAAGCATTAGAGCAGACTGTATACGTTTCATGAAGATTATAGTTTCCTGAATTGACTATCCCAATACAGATAACGAAATGCCATCAAGTTTACCTCCTTTCCAGCTACCCGTACTCTTGTACTCTTTCCTTTAACAAAAAAAAAAAACAATATGTCAAGCTGAATCACTAAGAATAAGTTTTATAGTCTTTCATTTTAAGCAAAACTATTTTTTTTTTTTTGTGGTGTGAACCTAGGTTAAGAATTGAAGAAATGAGCATTCACTAGACACTTGAAAATGTCTAATATAAATGTTCTGGTTCTGCCCTTAGATAGAATTACTTGTGTTTTGGTTAAGAAAAAGTACCTGAGTTGCTTATTTAAAAAGACAGGGGAAAAACAAACCTTATCCTCTCAAGATTGGATATTGTTTAGAGCTTAAAGACCCAATTTATCTTAGATAATAAATGCAGTCAACACTAAACAAATGTCCTCCCTAGATTGACAATTTTGCCCTATTTTCTTCTTGTTGCTTTAATTATGGTTTATAGATGTTAACTTTATTTATATTTCTGTGTGAATTGGTTTGAAAATTTTCCAGATAAAAGGAAATCATAAGAGGATAAATGAATGTCATTTTGATGAGTTGAAGAAAAGCTACCTTTTCATAAAATGTAAAATGCTTTGTGTTTTCATCAAAAACATTTGCTTAAAAAAAAAAACTGAAGGCAAAATCAGAGGCCTAAAACAGAAAGAATTATATTTTCAGTCTTACTGCACCATATAAATTATAGAGCATCAGCAGTTCTCTCATGCTACCTTGACATGACTTTCCTCTTTTTCCCTTCAATGCTTTATTCTACTTCAGAGAACAAGTTCTAAAAGCCTGTTCTCAGACACAGTTTTTATTAATCCTTGAAATGGTAATTTTAGGCACGAGATTCAACTTTGGAAAAAAAAAATCATCTCATATAAAACCTTTAGGCCAAATCTTGTATTGAATTACACATGTACCTCTCCCACTGATTTTACCGGTTAGGCAGAAGTATATTATCTCTTGGTTGAACACCAAATTTCTCTATGTATTTTCATTTCAAAACCTTTATGTCATTATCAAAGATATAATATTTTATCCCATTGTTTCTAATTATGATATGAATTTTAAGATAACAATAGATTTTATTAATTATATGTATAACTTCACATATTAATTTTGATATGACAAACAGTAATTATGAATTCATTACTGTAATTGGTACCCATAACAAATTGTGAAAATTAAGGAATATATCTCTTACCTCCAGGTGTGAAGAATTTTTTTTTTTTTTTTAAAGGAGAGGATATCTGCACTCAGATGCAAATGCTATAAACTTACAAGTCTAATTTATGTGTTTTACTACACTCAGATCAGGGAAATATACAATCAATATGGGGATTTTTTTTTTTAACAGTCAATCTGGTAAAGATCAAAATGTCATTAAATTGTAAGTTGTGTTTTGAATGAAGGATCAGGAGTGAGAGGAGGCCAAAAAGTGTTACCAGTATGGTGAATTATATACTGATAGTGCAGAAGTGAAAAATGGGAGAATTCAGAAGGGTAAACAGATGAACTCTTCTGTTTTGACACTGTATGTACTTTCCTTGGTGCAAACTGAAATATCACTAAAACAATATAACACAATTGTGATTGTCTTCATTAATTCTAATTGATTTGTTCAGTTCCATCTGCAGGCACTGAAAGATGTGATTGCTAAGAGAAGTTTTGATCTTTAAAAGGAAGTTTCATTACAGTAAAAATATTTCAGGTTTGGAGTGGGGTGAATGTAACAAGGAAAAACAGTGGTATCCATATATCAACCTGTATAACAATTTAGGCCAATAAGCTTGTCATTGGTACCTGACAAAATTCTAAAACTTTTTATTTCAATTTATCGCTAGGGAAGATATGGAAAAGGAATGGTGATAACAGAGCCAGCATCACTTGATAAAGAACCATCCATATGAGACTAAGCTTTCCTTCCTTCCTTCCTTCCTTCCTTCCTTCCTTCCTTCCTTCCTTCCTTCCTTCCTTCCTTCCCTCTATCTTTCCTTCTTTCCTTTCACTTTGAGTTTTTCCATCTTTCTTTCTCTCATTGATTTGATAATAAAATGGATTAGAATTGACTAGATGTTTACCTAAATTTAAAAGTATCTGATAGTTTTTTGCTATCACAGTAGAAAAGATGGAGAGCTGTGGGGTAGAACAAAATATAATTAGGTGGGAAAAGATTGAATGCCTAGCCACAAAGAATATTCCATAGCAGGTTCCATGTCAGCTTTTGATGACAGCTCCATTGGAATTCCTAAAGGATCTTTGATTTTCCCCATGCTTTTAGCATTGTCATCAATGAGATAAAGCCATAAATATCATGTTGATTGAATTTGTATGTGACACACAATTAGCATCAACAGTTAGTAAACTTTTTGAAAGGATCTAAAGTGATCATAATTGTAGAATGTTTGATTTCATCAAACAGTGATATTTTATTAGAGATAAATATAAAGTCACATACTTGGATTTAAAAAATTACATTGATGAATCCTATATGGAACGAGTCCAACTTAACAGTACTTCTACTGAAAGAAAAAGATATTGATTGTACAGCTGAAAAAGCTATTACATACTTATAGGTCAGAGGGTATTTATAGTATTGTGTTTAGGTCTAAGTATTACATTTTAAACAAGCTGAATGTCATCTAGAGGAAAGCAAGCAGGATGGTGAAAAATCTTGAAATTGATGTCTTGTGAGGAATGGTTGAAGGAATTTGTTACTTAACATGGGGAATAGCGAAGGTGAAAATGCTGATTCTTTACTGTATTTAAAGGGTTATTACCCAAAGACAGAAAAAATTAACTTGTTTTGTTTGACCTCAAAGGGTAGGACTAAGAGTAATGAGTGGAGATTGAAGAGAAGCAAATTTGGGTGTGGTATAGAAGAGAAGCCTTCTAACAATTAGATAAAATCAAATTTGAAACAGACTTTAAAAATCTGTGATTCCTTAACATATTAGTGACCCAAAAGATTCGGAGTAGGGCTGTGTAGGGTTCATGACAGAATTTTAACTAGAGAGAGACAGCTAGGGTTTTCCAAGGCTGCTGATAGTGTTTATTTGGAAGAATAAAAACAAGCTTAGTATCTTGGAACTAGGAAGTTACTAGATGGCTTACTCTTGCCACATTCACATGTAAGACTTAAACTATAAGGCCATTACAGGTGAGTTTAACCCTTTTCAAACTCCCCATCTTTGGTGGGCTGGCTAAACTAGTCAGTGGTTCATAGTTTGCAAGGAAAGAGAGATAGCTGGGATTCTGATCACAACTGTTTATTAGCCTTGAAGGGGCAGTACAGGGGTGGAAATAGCTGGGTAGTCTGATCCATTGGTGCATTGGGGTACATATGAACACTGAGACCAGCAGTAATCAAAGAGAGAGGGCAGATTGAATGAAGTTGTAGGTCCACAAAGGGCAGAAAAAGCCATCACTCCCACCAATGAACAAGGAGTCTTTTTCTCATGTCCCGAAAGTGTCAGACTGTCTTTTGGTGAGGAACAAAGAAGTCCTGTCAATGCATTGACTTTTTACTCTCTTGCAGGGTTTATTGGGCAAGTGGGTGGTTTGGAGGTCCAGCTAATGGGTTTTTCAAATGATACCTAGATTTCAGTTGCTTCTGGTACAAACACTGTAATGCTTAATTTCTGGCTGATCAAGGAACACTCATCGCTAAGGGTGGTGACCAAAACTGTTAGTCTAAGATAGACCTGCACAACTTATAACTTCTTTAGGCTGCAGATAGGTTAACCTAGAGACAGTGATGCTAGTTCATTGCCATATGTCATATGACAAACAGAAGCATTGCAGAGGCAAGCTTACATTTTTCTCGGACTGCTCGAAGGCCCTATGTTGTGCAGCCTTGGTCTAAGACTTGATCTGTGCCCACTTGGGCCCACCCTTGCCCCATTGTTGTCTCCCTAGAAATGTTTTAGTTATCTCCTCTAAGGGTCCTGACACCACTCGCCATGTGTGCACCTACAGTTCAACTTTTCATAGACATAAATCTTGCTGCTTAATTTTTCTGGTAGTGGAGTTTAAAAAACTACCAACACTACCATGTTGCTATAAAAGAGGGAGGAAAATTGTAATGGAAATTTCTATTGCAGATGGAGACTGGAGTAGAGACCAGGATGATGTGATACTGAGTGGTGATTTGCTGCTGGTGTTAAATATGGGATTAGAATTGAAAACAGAGACTAAAAAATATATTTAAGACAGAAATTTGCTGTCAGTGAAGTCCAGCTCTCAGAGTTTAAAGTTTGGTGCTCAGAAACTTATGACAGGTTGAGGTAAACCTGGAATATAAATGTAATTTGTTGATCTCAAAGGCTGTACTGATGCCTTGGAATTTTAAACCTAGACATGAGCCATCTGGCCCTGATTTCCAAATAAATTAAAAACAACATTTGCTTCTATGGTATTACAGACTGTACTATAGTTATTTGCATGCATTCCTGTCTTTAGTAACTTCCATCAAATTTTTGTGGTGCCAGACACCACGCATGGTTCTAAGATGCCTTCCTGGTCTCCAAGACCTGATTTTGGTGGGGTGTCTATATTGAGAGAGTTTCATCACTTCTGGGTTATGTTAATAGTAGTCCACAAGCAGGTAATATTTTTTAGTCCATGACCTTCCCATTCATTCTATAATGATGATAACTCCTGAATCTAACAGGAGACACAGACTTTCTTTAATAAAAATTTCTATCCATTTATCAGCAAATGAAGACCAAGGTTTGAATTATGTGACTTCTGTAGGGTCAATTGGGAATATCACATATTCATACTAGAAGGGATCTATAGTCTATATGAAACTAGTCTGAACATAAAGTAAGGGTCCTCTTATTCAATCTGTCAGGTGTTTTGATGTTCCCTTATGGTCAGACAATCTCAAATACTGTTTGCAAAAATTCTCCTGAAATTTTGGAAGTATTTTTATACTTCATGTGGCCTCTTTGCCTGTAAAACATTTTGTAAGTTGGGCTGTGCTGCCTTTATTCCTCTCAAATATATACCTACTTATGTGTCATAGGGGTAGGAAAGAACTGAAAATGGAAACTATATTCTGACCGGAAAGAAGTATATGATATGGAGGAATGAGCCAAGCTATTATAGCAGAACTCCATTGTGAACAGAGGCCAATCTTGCTAATGAAAGGCGTTTCTACAGGTAATAATGGCAATTAAGAGATAAACCTTAATTTGGAGGGCAGTGACCAAGACACACTTAACAAGTTACCAAAATTGGTTACCTTAAACCACTTAGAGGTAAGATGAAAAACCAAGTAAGTAGAACATTTTATTGTGTTGTCTTGAGTATTGTGGAAGTCCAGGGGGTGGAGCAAACCACATTACCTATATTCATCACTAGCACCAATATGAATTCTTAGTTCCATGAGTGTGGGAATCCAAGTCTACTATGACTCTTCCTCAGGTGAACTGATGGTTTAGGAGTGAAAGAAACAATATTTTATATTTTCCACACTAGGTGCTTTCTTCAAGGTGTACATGATGTGGTTTAAAGTTGCTAGGAACCCTGAGATTGATAGGGTACAAGGCAGAGTTGCTTGGGATGAATTCACACACTCAAGCCTTCTTTCAGTCAAAAGACAAAGTTTATTGTGATGCCAAATTAGCAGGCAAAGGGTCCAAGTGTCTTGGGAATAGGCATCAGTGATCTGTAGATGGGAAATTACATGGACACTTAACTGAGGGGGAGGCTTCTGAGAGTTCTGGAAGAAATAGTTGTAGTCCTGCTCCTTTCCTTTTCTGTGCTGCAGCTGCAGCTATAAGTATGCTCAGGCTTCAGAAGAGGGTTACCTCTAGTGGATGTGGAAAGAAGAAGGTATGGCTTGACTCCAATGAGACCAATGAAATCTCCAACACAGATCAAACATGGACTTATCATCCAGAATCCTGGTACTGTGCAAGCTAAGGGAAAATACTCTGGCTCAATGGAAGGGCAGGCACATGGGTACTGGTAGGAGAAAGGGTACTGCCAATGCTCATATGCCTGAGAAAGTGACTTGGATGAGAAGAATGAGGATTCTGTGCTGTCTGCTCCAAAGATATCATGAATTCAAAATGATTGATCACCACATCTACGAAAGCCTTGAAGATGAAGGGAAATGTGTTTAAGAATAAGCAAATCCTCATGGAAGACATTTATAAACTGAAGGAAGACAAGACCTGGAAGAAGCTCTTGGCTTACCAGGCTGAAATTTACTTGTCCAAGACTAAACTCACACGAAAGCGTCAAGAAGAGCATCTACAGTCTAAGAAAGAGATCAAGACTTGGTCCAACGAGGAGGAGACCAAGAAATGATCCTCCCTATCTCTTTTGTACAGAGAACTCTTCTATTTGATTTATACAATAAAACTTTATAGACTATCAAAAAAAGAAATAATTGTAATCCTAATGGTTTTGGTCTAAACGTTGGTGATCGCCCAAGAAGTTACATGATCCTGAGAGGTCTGAAAGAAATAATAATAATCTTAAGAATTCTATGCTAAATGCAGGTGATTAATCAAGCAGTTTTACAGTCTTGAGCTAAATGACAGTTGTTCTAAGTCACTATCTAAATGACAGTGACAGAAATGGTTTAGGAAGATTCATGGCACAAAGAGGTCTGAGTGATGTCTGGAATTTGCTTGGTCCTGAATTCCTGAGTTCTAAGCAAAATATTAACAGTACTAAGAGTTATGAGATAAATGTGACTCAGTGAAAATTTCATAGTGATTAAGAGTTCCAAACTAAGTGGCAATTGCATTAAGAATTCTGAACTAAATGGTGGGACCATCTAGGAAGTTATATTGTGCTAAGAGTTCTCAGTTAAATGACACAAGTTTCAAGGGTTTTAATTAAATGTGCTGACTAACTATGGGAAAGAATTATTTTGAAAATTCTGAGTTGTATACCAATAGTTCTAAGAGTTCTGAGCTTAATGGTGATATATACTTGAGAGAGTGAATGGTTCTGAGGTAATTGTGGTGACCAGTAGGAAACTGATGGTAATGAGAAATTTGAGATAAATGGCAAAAGTCCTAAGAGATCAGAGCTAAATAGAGGTTACTAATGAGGACACTGCACGATTCTGAGAGTTCTGAGTTAAATGACAGTAGTCTTAGGACTTCTGAACTAAATTGTACTTACTTGAGTAGGAGGATCATGACATTTCAAGTTCATGACTAAATAGCTACAATACATTAAAAAACAGAAAGAAGAAAACCAAATTACCAATAGCAAAAATGAAAGGAGTGTACTCACCTCCAATGAGGAGGAAATTAAAACAAGAATTAGAAATTACTTTGCCCAACTTTATGCACATAAATTCGACAATCTAAATGAGATGGATGATTATTTAAAAAGATATAAATTGCTCAGATTAACAGAAAAGGAAATTGAATTCTTAAATAGTCCTATCTCAGAAAAGGAGATTGAATAAACCATCAATGAACTCCCCAGGAAAAAATCTCCAGGACCAGGTGGATTTACAAGTGAATTCTATCAAACATTAAAGAACAGTTATTTCCAATAATATATAAATTATTTGGGAAAATTGGGGAAGAAGGAGTACTTCCACATTCTTTTTATGATACAAATATGGTTTTGATACATAAACCAGGAAGAGCCAAAACAGAGAAAGAAAATTATGGACCAATTTCTCTAATGAATATAGAAGCAAACATTTTAAATAAGATTTTAGGAAAAGGAATACAGCAATTTAATAAGAGAATTATACATTATGATCAAGTAGAATTCCTAAAAGGAAGGTAAGACTGGTTCAATATTAGGAAAACTATTAGCATTATTGACCATATCAGCAACAAAACTGACAGAAACCACATGATTACCTCAAAAGATGCAGAAAAAGCTTTTGACAAAATACACTTAACTGGACACTTAACTGAGGGGGAGGCTTCTGAGAGTTCTGGAAGAAATAGTTGTAGTCCTGCTCCTTTCCTTTTCTGTGCTGCAGCTGCAGCTATAAGTATGCTCAGGCTTCAGAAGAGGGTTACCTCTAGTGGATGTGGAAAGAAGAAGGTATTCCTATTAAAAACATTGGAGAGCATAGGAATAAATGAAACATTCCATAAAATGATAAGCAGTATCTATGTAAAACCTTCAGCAAGCATAATATGCAATGGAGATAAGCTAGATGAATTTCCCATAAGCTCAGGGGTGAAATAAGAATATCTGTTATCACCACTATTATTCAATATGGTGCCAGAATTGTTAGATGTAGTAATAAGAAAAGAAAAAGAAATACAAGGAAATTAGAATAGACAAAAATGTTCTCACTCTTTGCAAATGATATGATGATACACTTAGAGAATCTCAGAGATTCAAGTAAAAAACTTCTTGAAATAATAAACAACTTTGGCAAATTTAGAGGTTACAAAATAAACCCACACAAATCTTCTGTATTTCTATATATTACTAACAAAACCCAACAGCAAGAGATAGAAAGAGAAATTCCATTTAAAGCTAGGGTAGACACTGTAAAATGTTTGGGAGTCCACCTGCCAAAACAGATCCAGGGACTATATGAACACAGTTACAAGATACTTTTCACACAAATAAAGTCAGATCTAAGTAAGTGGAAAAACATCACTTCTCATGTGTAGGCTAATCCAATATAATAAAAATGACAATTCTACCTAAATTAATTTACTTATTTAGTATCATACCAATCAAACTATCTGATAATTATTTTCTAGAGCTGGAAAAAATAATACCAAAATGCATCTAGAAGAACAAACGATCCAGAATATCAAGGGAACTAATGAAAAGAAATGCTAGGCAAAGTGGCCTAGCTCTAGCAGATCTCAAATTGTATTATAAAGCAGCAATTATCAAAACCATTTGGTACTGGCTAAGAAATAGAAGGGTTGACCAGTGGAATATGCTAGGTACTCAAGACACAGTACTCAATGAATATAGCAATCTACTGTTTGATAAACCCAAGGACTCAAGCTTCTGGGATAAGAACTCATTTTGACAAAACTTGCTGGGAAAACTGGATAACAGTGTGAGAGAAAGTAGACATAGACCAATGCCTGACATCATACACAAGAATAAAGTCCAAATTGGTACATGATCTAGGTATAAAGATTGATACTACAAACAAATTAGTGGAACAAGGAATAGTCTATCAGATTTATGGAGAAAGGAAGAATTTTTGACTAAAGAAGAGATAGAAAGCATTATGAAATGCAATATGGATAATTTTGATTACATTAAACTAAAAATATTTTGCACAAACAAATCCAATGCAACCAAGATTAGGAAGGAAGCAGAAAACTGGGAAAGAATTTTTCCAAGTAGGGTCTGTGATGAAGGCCTCATTTCTAAAACACAGAGAGAACTGTATCAAATGTACAAGAATGCAAGTCATTCCTCAATTGATAAATAATCAAAAGATATGAACAGGAAGTTTTCAGTGGAAGAAATTAAAAAAATAAAATAGTCATATGAAAAAATGCTCTAAATCACTATTGATTAGAGAGGTGCAAATCACAACAAGTCTGAGATACTACATCATAACTATCAGATTGACTAACATGACAAAACAGGAAGATGATGAATGTTGGAGAAGATGTGGGAGAGTTGGAACACTAATTCATTGTTGGTGGAGATGTGAGCTGATCCAACTATCCTGGAGAACAATTTGGAGCTATGCCCAAAGGGCTACAAAAATATACATGCCCTTTGACCCAGTAATACTGCTTCTCGGACTGCATCCCCAAGAGATCACAAAAATGAGAAAGGATTCCATATGTACAAAAATATTTATAGCAGCCCTCTTTGTGGTGGCCAAAAACTGGAAATCAAGGGAATGCCCATTAGATGGGGAATGATTGAATAAATTATGGTATATGAATGTAATGGAATACTATTGTGCTATAAGAAATGATGAACAGGAAGACTTCAGAGATCCATGGAAAGACTTATATGATCTGATGCTGAGTGAAGGGAGCAGAACCAGGAGAACTTTGTACACAGCAATAAACACAGTGTGCAAGGATTTTTTCTAGTAGACTTAGAACCTCATAGTAATGCAAGGACTTAAATAATTTCCAGTGGTCTTCTAAGTTAAAATGCCTTCTAAATCCAGAGAAAGAACTATTGATTTCAGTTGCAGAATGTAGCAGATCATTTTCTTTTGTATTGCATTTTGGTTTATTACATGGTTTCTCTCATTCATTTTAATTCTTCTATGAAACATGACTATGGTGAAAATGTGTTTAATAGGAATGTATGTGTAGAACCTATATGAAATTGCCCTCTGGGGAAGGAAAGGGAGAGGTTGGGGGAAGTAGGGGGAAGGAGGGAAAAAGATCTAAGTTATATGATAGAGATTGTAGAACACTGAAAATAAAAAATATTTACAGTAAAATAATAATAAGACTTCTTAGCTAAATAAAATAATTAACCAAGAGTTTGTATGATGCTAAGCATTCTGGACCAAATGTCAGTGATTCAGTTGAAAGTTTATGATTTTGAGCTATTAACAGTTAGTCTTCAGAATACTCAGGAAGATATATGGTTCCGAGTTTTGGGGGTAAACAGCAACATGAAGAGTTCTGTTCTTAATGGTGGTGAATAGCCAGGTGATGTCATGATTCTGAGCTTTAAGGTTAACCAGTGGTGACCACTCAGAAGGTAGTATAATCTCTAGAGTTCCAAATTAAATGGTGGTAGTCTCAAAAGTTCTGAACTATGTGATGTGATAACCTCTTAAGACACTTCTTGGTGCTAAGAGTTCTGAATTAAATGCCAATAATCCTAGGAGTTTTGAGCAGAATGGCAAAAGTTCTAGAAGAGTTTTGAGACAAATATTAGTGACCATTTACTAAGTTTCATATTCCTGAGAGTTTTGAGCTGAATGGACAGAGTCCTCAGATTTCTGAGCTAAATGATGGTGGTAATAGAGGAGTGGTAAAAGATCAGTAGGCTGCATGGTCCTGAGAGTTCTGAACTAAAATGCAATAGTTCCAAAAATTCTGAGCTAAATGGAGGTGACCACAATAAGTTACATGGTCTTAAGAGTTTGGAGCCACATAGAGGAGGCTAGCTAGAAGACTGAGTACTTCTGAGATAACTGGCAGTGTGATCACACAGGGGGCGGCATGATTTGAGAGTTTCTGAACAAAATGACAATAAATCTAAGTGTTCTGACATATGTGGAGGTGCCTGAGTAGGAGGTTGCATGGTCTTGAGCTTCTGAGCTAAATGACTACAATCCTAAGCATTGTGAGCTGGATGATGTTGAGGACCCAGAAAGTTGTGGTCTATCAGTTCTGAGCTAAATGGCAGTAGTTCCAAGAATACTGAGCTGTATAGGAAACAATTAAGTAGGAGACTACATAGACTTGAAAGTTCTAAGTTTTACAGCAATATTTCTAGGAGCTCAGAGCTAAATAGTTAAGGGACCAGATGGTTGCACATTTCTTAAACTCCAAAACTAAATGTTGATGACCACCTAGGATTTTGTATGGACCTGAGTTCTGAGCTCAGTGGCACTAGTTTATAGTATTCTGAGTCAAAGAGAGGTGACTGATTAGGTTGTTTTATTATCCTGAAAGTTCTGACTGGAATGGCAATAATCCTAAGCATTTTGATGGAAGTGGTAGTTATTATCCAGAAGAGTATCATCTTGGAATTCTGACATAAATTGCACTCGGGTTAAGAGTTTTGTTGTGTTTGTTTGCTTTTTCTCTCTCTAGAGGTGGATAGCATTTCTTCCTCATAAGAGCTTTAGAATTCTCTTGGATCATTGCATTGATAAGGAATAGCTCAGTCATTAACAGTTGTACAATATTACTGTTACTATATACTATGTTCTGGTTCTGCTCAATTTGCATTAGTTCATGTAAGTCTTCCTAGGTTTTTCTGAAAGCATCTTCCTCATCATTTCTTATATCACAAGAATATTACATCAAAATCATATAATACAACTTGTTCAGCCAGCCTCCAAATAATTAACTTCCCTTCATTTTTTAATTCTTTGCAACCACAAAAAAGGTGATAAAAATATTTTTATATGTACATGTCCTTTTTAAAAATCTCTTTGGGGTATAGCTCTGGTAGTAATATTTCTGGGCCAAAGAGTATGCACAGTTTTATAGATCTTTGTGCATAGTTTCAAATTGCTCTCTGGAATAATAAGATTAGTTCACAACTTCAAAAAAAATGACTTAGTGCCCCAATTTTTCATATCTTGTCAACATTTGTCATTTCCTTTTTTGTCATATTTATCAGTCTGATAGTTTTTCTCTACCTTCCATGTTTTTGCTCACGACATTTTTATTTTTTCCAATCTTTCAAACTTAGTCTACAACCACTTTCCTTCATAATCCAAATTTAAAAAACAAATAATATTCATCCCAATTTTGTCCTACTTGTCTGTACTTTTTAGAGACTAGAGAGATTTAATCCCTAAACATTTACAAATTAAGAGAGCTCTATTTTCCCCACACCTTTTGAAAAATATTTTTATTATGCTAATATTAATTTTCAACTAATCACTAAAATCATAAAATGATCACATTAAAACACAAAATAACCATTATTTTTGCAGTTTTAAACACATTGTCTGATATCATATACATTGATTTAATTTAAACATAAAACATAAACAAACTTTAGCTTTGAGATCTAATTAAGACTGAATTTAAACCCTCAGCTTTTTTGCCCCTCAACCCTTGCTTTCTCTGGACTACCTGGGCTCAGATTCTTATTAGTTCTAGTAACTGCTTGCTAAATGACTCCATCTCCCAACCTCTAGAGAATCCCATGCTGTTTTTTTTTTTTAATTTCTTTACTCATCATCTAACCAGTATCTGAACTTGGCAAGTGTTGGGACTCCAACAAAAAAAGATTCTTTAAGAAAAAAAATCTAAATTTATTTTTACCTTTCAACATTCATTTCCATGAGATTTTGAGTTCCAAATTTTCTCCCCATCTCTCCCCTCCTCTTACCCCAAGATGGCATGCATTCTGATTAATTTTTCCCTGACTCTGCCTTGTATTTTATCATCACACCTTCTTATTCCCCTTTACCTTACATTTATAGGGCAAAACACTTCCATAATAGTCATGTTAGGAAAGATTAACTATATTTTTCTCTATCCTGTTGCGCCCCCCACTTATTCCAATTTCTCCTTTGAGCATGTCGTTTTTCAAAAGTGTTTGCTTCTGACTACTCCCTCCCTCAATCTGCCTTCCCTTATATCACCCCTCCCCATCTCTTTCCCCCTTAACTTTCCAGCAGGGTAAGATATACATTTGAGTGTGTTTGTGATTCCCTCCTTAAGTCAAATCTAATGAGAGTAAGGTTCTTTCATTCACTCTCACCTTCCCCCTCTTCCTCATCATTGTGAAACCTTTTTGCCTCTTTTATGTGAAATAATATATTTCTCTTTCACCCCTTAATTTTATTTTTTAGATATCCTTTCATATTCAGCTCACCCTCTCTCATCTCATCTCATCTATCTATCTATCTATCTATCTATCTATCTATCTATCTATCTATCTATCTATCTATTCCAACTCTGCTATTACTGAGAAAGAGCTCATGAGTTACAAATATTAGCCTTATGAAGGAATGTAAACAGTTTCACTTTAGTAAGCACCTTATGACTTCCTTTTTTCTGTTTATCTTTTCATGCTTCATATGATTCTTGTGTTTGAAAGTCCTCTATTTCAATGAATGTCCATTTTTTCCCTCTGAAGTATTATACTCACTTTTGCTGGATAGGTTTTAATCCTATCTCCTTTGACCTCCTCTTTCTATATTTTATTCATATAAGCATTCAGCAATATAAAACTTGCCCCAAGACATGCTTTCACTGCATCCCTAAGTTTTGGCATATTTTCTCATTTTTGTCCCTCTCTTGAATGAAGTTATTAATTGCTTCTATGATTTGTTGTCTGACCCATTCATTCTTTCCGATTAGATAATTTAGTTTCCAATTAAATTTTTGTCTATCCATGAGCATTCATTACATATAATTTTTATTGCCCCTCAGAGAGTTGCTCCCGCCCCCGCCACCCTCACCCCTGCAGGTACTATCACCACCACTCCCGCCATGAGCAGTTTCGGACCTGGCAAGACCGAAGAAGTTATCTTCAGCCTGGAGGAGGGATCCGTGAAGATGTTTCTTCAGGGCTGTCCAGTATCTATGTTGATCCCTGACTCCCTGGTACCCACTTATAGCCTGGGTGCCCACCCAGAGCTACCTGCCAGATGATTCAAGTTGGACTGGGTCTACCGGTACTAGGGTCAGGACTGTCAGGCCAACCTCTACCTGCTGCCCACGGGGGAGATTGAGCACTTCGTAGTCTCTGTGGGAGTCCATGACAGCATGGAAGAACAAAGGCAAGGCCACTACTTGGGCCATACCAACGACATCAAGTGCCTGGCAATTCACCCTGACATGGTCACTATCACCACAGGACAAATGGCTGGGACCACCAAAGAGAGCAAGCCTCTGCCTCCCCACGTGAGGGTCTGGGACTCAATCTCCCTCTCTACTCTGCACATGCTAGGCCTGGGTGCTTTTGACAAAGGTGTCCATTGTGTGGGCTTCTCCAAGTCCAATGGACGGAACCTATTGTGTACTGTGAATGAATCCCATGACCATGTATGGGACTATATGGGACTGGGCTAAGGAGCAAAATGTGACTGAAGTCAAGTGTTCCAATAAGGCTGTTCTGGTAGCCACCTTGAGTTATGAGTTATAATGGGTGAACAGGGGACAGCCAGTCAAGCAGACAAAGGTCTCTATAATTCCCCAGTTTGGAAAGGGAGTGGGGGGAGGGGTCAGGTCTCACTGCTGCAGGGAGGAGGGGCACATTAGTTTAGGGGTTTTTTTAAGTTCACACTTTTGAATCATCCAGAAATAAAGATTTGTGCACTGAGAAAAAAAAAATTATTGCATTACAATCTGAAAAGGATGTATTGATTATTTGTGCCTTTCTGCACTGGATTGTAAGATTTTTATTTCCTCGTACATGGTCAATTTTTGTGTAGGCATCATGTACTGCTGAGAAAAAGGAATCTTCCTTCCAACCCTTTTCATTTTCTCCAGAGGTCTACCATATCTAACTTTTTAAAAATTCTATTCACTTTCTTAATTTCTTTCTTGTTTATTTTGAGGTTAACTTTATCAAATTTAGAGAGGGGGAGGTTAAGTTCCCCCAGTAGTATAGTTTTGTTGTCAATTTCTTCCTGTAATCCCTCTAACATCTCCTCTAAGAATTTTTATGCTATATCACTTAGTGCATATATGCTTATTAATGATATTGCTTCATTGTTGATGTGACTTTTAGCAGGATATAATTTCTTTCCTTATTTCTTTTCATTAGATCTACTTTTGCTTTTTCTGAAATCAGGATCATTACACCGGCTTTTGGTTACTTCATTTGAAGCAAAATATCTTTTACTCCAGCCTTTACTTTTCTGCTATATGTATCCCTCTGTTTCAAATATATTGCCTGTAAGTAAAATATTGTACAATTGTGATTTTTAGTCCATTCTGCTGTTTCCATTTTATTGGAAGTGTTCATCCCATTCACATCCATAATTATGATTGCTACCTATGTCTTTCTCTACTTACTTTTCCCCTACCTTCTTATGCTTTTCTTTCTCCTTTTCCCTCCTCACTAGAATCTGACTTTTCACCACAGCCTCCCTAAATCTTGCCTCCCATCAGTCCCCCTTTCTTTTCTTTACTCTTTTATCTTACTACTTCTTCCCTCCATTCTTTCCTTCCTTCCCTTTTCTTCCCGTCCACCCTCCCCCACAACTGCCTAAATGGCAAGTTAGATTTCTATATCTGAATATGTTATTCATCTCCTTCAGCCAAATCTGATGAGAGTAAATTTCAAACAATGCTCATCTCCCTCTCTTCTTTCCCTCTACCGTAATATGTCTTTCTGCTTCTTCATGTGGTTTAATTTGCCCTTTTCTGCCACTCCTTTTATCTTCTTCCATTGCAATCTTTTACAGCATATAGGTTTACCATCACATCAAAATCAACTTAAATCTGCTGCATCTCTCTATGTATTTCCATTGTATATTTTGTAATAAAGATATAATTCTTAATAGTTGTAAGTATCTTTCCTTGTAGGGATATAAACAATTTTTTGCCTTAGTGAATAGTATATTTTGTTTTCCTCTTTTCTGTTTACCTTCTTAGGCCTCTCTTGAGTCTTCTAATTGAAGGCCAAATTTTCCATTGATATCTGGTCTTTTCACCAGGAAAATCTTGAAGTCCCCTGTTTCGTGGAATGTCCATCTACTCCTCTGAAAAAGTATGCTCTATATTGCTGGGTAGTTGATCCTTGGTTATAATCCAAGCTCCTTTGCTTTACAGAATATCACATTCTAAGCCCTCCAATCTTTCAATGTAGAAGCTGCAAGGTCCCACGTAGTCTGCTTCATTCTACATTTTGATTCTATAGTTATTTCTCTAGATATGGATGGCATTTTACATCAAGAATCCTTCAGGAATACTTTAGGTGTTTCCATTGCTGTGGAAGGTTAAATCTATCAGAAACAGTCCTCATACACTTTGGCTGTAACTGTGTATAATGTTCTCCTGGTTCTGCTCATTTCACTTAGTATCGATTCATAGTCTTTCCGGTTTTTTCTGAAGTCCACCTGTTCATCATTTGCTATAGCAAAATAGTATTCCGTTACATTCATTTAACACAACTTTTTCAGCCATTCGCTAATTGATGGGCATTCCCTTGATTTCAACTTCTCAGCCACCACAAAGAGGACTGCTATAAATGTTTTTGTCTATGTGGAACTTTTTCCCATTTTTATGATCTCTCGTGATTTAGCCTTAGAAGCAATATTGTTGGGTCAAAGGGTATGAACATAGATCCAAACTGCCCTCCAGAATGGTTAAATCAACTCTCAGATGCACCAACAATCTCTTAGTGTTCCAACTATCAGACATTTTCTCCAACATTTATCACCATTCTGTGTTATCATGTTAGCCAATCTGATAGGTGTGATGTGGTACCTCGGAGTTGTTTTGATTTGCATCTCTCTAGTCTATAGTGATTAGGGAATTTTTTCATATTACTATAGATAGCTTTAATTTCTTCCTCTGAAAACTGCCTGATCACATCCTTTGACCACATATCAACTGAGTAATGAATTGTATTCTTGTAAATTTGACTCAGTTCTCTATATATTTTAGAAATGAGACTTTTATCAGAGACACCAATTGCAAAAACTCTTTCCCAGCTTTCTGCTTCCCTCCTAATCTTGGTTACATTGGCTTTGCTTTTGAAAAAACTTTTCAATTTAATGTAATCAAAATTATCCATTTTGCATTTAGTGTTTGGTCATAAATTCCTTTACTCTCCATAAATCTGACAAATAAAGTGTTGTTTGCTCCCCTAATTTCTTTATAGCATCAGACTTTTGTAGCTAGATTTTGTACTCATTTGAATTATATTCTGGTGATGGGTGTCAGTTCATTTGTCCATGTCCAGTTTCTGCCACACTATTCCAGTTTTCCCACCAAGTTCTGTCAAACAGTGAGTTCTCATTCAGAAGCTGGAGTCCTTGTCTTATCAAACAGTAGACTACTATAATCAATGACTACTATGTTTTGTACTGATCTACCCCTCTATTTCTTGCCAGTATCAAGTGGTTTTGATGGTTTCTGCTTTATAATACAATTTTAGATATGGTTTGGCTATGCCATCTTCTCTAGCATTTCTTTTCATTAGTTCCCTTGATATTCTAGATCTCTGTTCTTCCAGATGAGTTTTGATATTATTTTTCTAGCTTAGAAAAGAGTTTTCTGGTAGTTTGATTGGTATGGCACTGAATAAGTAAATTAATTTAGATAGAATTATCATTTTTGTTATATTATCTTAGCCTACCCATGAGCACCTGATTATCTTTCCAATGACTTAGATTTGAACTTATTAGGGCAAAAAGTGTTTTGTAATAGTTTTCATATAGTCCCTGGGTGTCTTTCGGCAGGGAAACTCCCAGATATTTTAAAGTGCCTACCATAACTTTTAAAAGGATTTTTCATTCTATTTCTTATTCTGGGCTTTATTAGTAATATACAGAAATGCAGATGGTTTATATGGGTTTATTTTGCATCCTGAAACTTTGCCAAAGTTGTTTGTTATTTCAAGAAGTTTTTTACTTGATTTGCTAGGATTCTCTAGGTATATCATCATATAATCTGCAAAGAGTGATAAGCAAGTTTCTTCTTTTTGTATTCTAATTCCTTCCTTTTCTTTTTCCTTTCTTCTTGCTAAATCTAACACTTCTAGCACCATATTGGTTAATAGTGGACATCCTTGTTTCACCCCCAAGCTTATTCAAAATGTATCTAGTTTATTTCCATTACATATAACGATTGCTAATGGTTTTTGATAGATACAACTTATCTAAAGTAGGTTGCATTTATTCCTATGCTCTCCAGTGTTTTCAATACACAAATGTGTTGTATTTTGTCAAGAGTTTTTCTGTATCTGTTGAGATAATCATATGGATGGTTTCTGTTAGTTTTGTTGATATGATCAATAATGCTGATAGCTTTCCTAATATTGAACAAACCCTGCATTCCTGGTATAAACCTGACTGATAATAATGTATTATTCTCATGATAAATTGCTGCAATCATTTTGCTAAGGTCTTATTTAAAAAGTTTTACATCTATATTCATTAGGGAAATTGTTTTATAATTTTCTTTCTCTGTTTTGGCTCTTCCTGGTTTAGGTATGAAAACCATATTTATATCAAAAAAAGAATTCTGCATCAATGAAAATTGTCCAAATAATCTACATAGTACTGGAATTAACTGTTCTTTAAATGTTTGACAGAATTCACTTGTAAATCAATCTGGAGATTTTTTCCTATGTATTTCATTAAGGTTTGTTAAATTTCCTTTGCTGTGATGGGGTTATCTCAGTATTTTACTTCCTTTTCTGTTTACCTGGCCAATTTTTTAAAAAGAATATTCATTTATTTCACTCAGACTGTCAAATTTGTTGGCATACAGTTGGTCAAAGTAATTTCTAATTATTGTTTTAATGTTCTCTTCTTTAGAGGTGAGTATACACCCTTTTCACTTTTGATATTGGTAATTACATTTCCTTTTATATTTAAACTAATTGACCAAAGGTTTATAAATTTTGCTGTTTTTTTCATAAACTCAACTCTTAGTTCCATTTATTAGATCAATAGTTTTCTTAATTTCAATTTTATTAATCTCTCCTTTAGTTTTCAGTATTTCTAGTTGGTAATTAGTTGGAGATTTTCAATTTGTTCCTTATGTAACTTTTGCAATTCATTGATCCCCTCTTTCCCTATTTTGCTCATGTAAGCATTTAGTGACATAAAAACTTTGCCTGAGAATGGCTTTCATTGCATTTCTTAAATTTTTTCTAGGTTGTCTCATTATTGTCATCCTCTTGAATGAAGTTATTGATTGTTTATATGATTTACTATTTAACTCACTCATTCTTTCTGATTGGATTATTTAGTTTCCAATTGATTTTTGCTCTATCTTTCAATGGGTCTTTATTACATATTTTTATTGCATCATGATCTGAAAAGGATGCATTAACTATCTCTGCCTTTCTGTACTTGATTGTTGGTTTTTATGCTCTAGTACATGGTCTTCTTGTCCATCCCCCTAGCCTCCCAAGCTAAGAGACTGCTATGCCCTTCTACTGATTCCACTATTCCTGGATTTTTCCTGGGAAGATATTCTCTGGGTTTTTCAAAGTCAACAACGGAAGAGTGAGAGCACTTTCAGTTTACTTTACCATCTTGACTCCTGGTAGTTCAAGTACGTGATTTTCAAACTTTTAATCTGTGTGTTAATAGTCTGAGGAGTGACTGCTGCTGTTAACAGGGACCCTGTTCTTCTCTCTCACTCACTTCTGCTGGACTCTTGTCCTGTGCTGGTGTCTTTGAGAATCCAGACTGCTGCTGCTGCTTCAGAATACCTGGGGCCATTGCACTATGACCGAGTCTGCAGTTGTGCAGCTTATGCATTCTGTGCTCACCTAGCCCAATATATCTGATTATTCCCATCTACTTTAAAACCTTTCCTGGGCTGAAAATCTGCCACATCATCTCCTAGTGGATTCCGCCACTCTAAAATTTGTTCAGATTCACATTTTAGAGATATCTTAAGGAATGTGTGGTAGGCCTGAGGTTTGTCCTTGCTTTCCATTCCACAGTCTTAGGAGATGCTAATTTTAAAGATACTAATTCTATTTTTTTTTCATTAATTAATTAATTAATTTTTGTTTTCCACATTTACCTCCACAAGATTTTGAGTTCCAAATTTTCTCCCCATCTCTCTCTTCCACCCACCCAAGACACTGTACATTCTGATTACTCCTTCCCCCAATCCACCTTCCCTTCCATCACACCCCTCCTTTCTCTCATCACCTTCCTCTCAATTTTCTTCTAGGGCAAGATAGATTTTTATATCCCATTGCCTCTGTGTCTTATTTCCCCATTGCATATAGATACAATTTTTGACATTCATTTTTAACAGTTTAAGTTCCAAATTCTCTTCCTTCTTCCCTCTCCACCCATCCCCACTGAGAAGGCAAACGATCTGGTATAGGATATACATATGTAGTTATGCATAACACTTCTACAAAAGTCTTTTCTTCTAATTACTCCCTCCTCCAATTTGCCTTCCATTCTATCATCCCCCTATCCCTCCAACTTATGCCCCCTCCCCCACCCTCCTGTGATGTAAGATAGATTTTTCAGACCAAATTGAGTGTGCATACTGTTTCCTCCTTAAGACAAATCTGATAAGAGTAAGGTTTACTCTCACCTCCTCCCTTCCCCTTCATTGAAAAGGTTTTTTTCTTTCCTCTTTTATGTGAGAGAGATAATTTGCCCCATTCTGTTTCTCCCTTTCTCCTCCCAATATATTCCTTTCTCATTACTTAATTTTATCTTTTTTTAGATCTAATCCCTTCATATTCAACTCCCCATGTGCCTTCTGTCTATATGTATATAACTCCTCCAAATACCCTAATACTAAGAAAATCTCAGGAGTTACAAATACTATCTTTCCATGAAGGAATGTAAACAATTCAACTTTAGTAAGTCCCTTATGATTTCTATTTCCTGTTTGCTTTTCATGCTTATCTTGATTCCTGTGTTTGAAAGTAAAATTTTCTATTCAGCTTTAGTCTTTTCATCAAGAGTAATGCTTGAAAATTCTCTGAGTGTCCATTTCCCCCCACTGACGTACTATACTCAGTTTTGATGTTTAGGTGATTCTTGGTTTTAATCTTACCTCCTTTAACCTTTGGGATATATTTGATAGTTTGATGTAGAAGCTGCTAGATCTTGTGTTATTCTGATTCTGTTTTAACAATACTTGGATAGTTTTTTTCTGGCTGCTTGCAAATTTTTCTCTTTGACCTGTGAAATCTGGAATTTGGCAAGAGTATTTCTAGGAATTTTCATTTTAGTATCTCTTTCAGGAGGCAATCAGTGGATTCTTTCAATATCTATTTTACCTTCTGGTTCTAGAATATGAGGGCAGTTTTCCTTGATAGTTTCTTGGAAGATGATGTCTAGGCACTTTTTTTTTTAACATAGCTTTCAGATAGTCCAATAAATTTTAAATTGTCTCCCTTAGATCTATTTTCCTCGTCAGTTATTTTTCCAGTGACATATTTGACATTTTCTTCTATTTTTCCCCCTTCCTTCGGTTTTGTTTTATATATTTTTTTGATTTTTCACGAAGTCCTTAACTTCCATCTGCTCCATTCTAATCTTTAAGGAATTATTTTCTTCTGTGAGCATTTGGAGCTCCTTTTCCATCTGGCCAATTCTACTTTTAGGACATTCTTCTTCTCATTGTTTATTTTTGCATCTCTTTTGCCATTTGGCTCAGTCTATTTTTAAAGTGTTATTTTGTTTAGCATTTTTAGGGTCCCCTTTACCAAACAGTTGATTCATTTTTCATGATTTTCTTGCATCACTCATTTCTATTCCCATTTTTTCTCTACTTCTCTTGCTTGATTTTCAAAATTCTTTTTGAGCTCTTCCATGGCTTGAGAACAATTAACATTTTTTCTTGGAGGCTTTGGATGCAGGAGCTTTGACTTTGCTGTCTTCTTCTGTTTGAATATTTCAGTTTTCCTTGCCACCAAGGTAAAATTCTATATTCTAATTGTTTTTCTGGGCTCATTTTCCCAGTCATTTACTTGACTTCTGTGCTTTTTGTCAAGTTATTTCTGTGCTTTCAGTGGGGGTGGGTAAGTTTACTGTCAACCCCTTGATGCCCCCAACCATTTGGGGGCCTAGAACTCAAGAAGCAGTTACTGCTTCTGCCCCTGCTGCAGCTGCCATGGGCTCCTCCACCTCCATCACCCTGGGGGTGGGAAAAGACCATTCTACTCTTTCAAAAAGGTTTAACAGGTTTTTTTCCACTGACTTTCCAATTTGTTCTAAGTGTTTTGGGGCAGTGAAGTCTGGAAACCACCCCAGGTGCCAGAGATTGCAGTCCCTGAGGCCTGTTTAGGTACTGGCATGGCCCACACTGGACTGTGCTCTGCTCCCAGAACAGCATGATCAATGCTTCCCATTGACCTTTCAAGCTGTGTTGGCCTGAAATTTTGCTTCACTCTGTCCTTCTGTGGGTTATGAAGCTCCAGAATTTGTTTTGAGTAAATTTTACAGATATTTTGCTGGGTTTGGGGGGAGAGCTCTAGAAGTCTTTGCTTTTACTCCTCCATCTTGACTGCCTCTCCACAGTTCTAATTTTTAATCCATTGCTTTCTTTTGCATTTGACCCATTCTTTTTAAGGAATTGCTTTCTTCAGTTTATTTTTTTTTCCATTTTGTCAATTGTATTTTTGACCTTTTCTTCTATCTTTCTTATTCGACTTTTTAAATTCTTCTTGAGTTCTTCCAAGATGGCTTTTGGGAATTGAGACCAGTTCATATTCCCCTTTGAGAATTTAGATGTGGCTTTATTGACCATGTTTCCTCTCCTGAATTTGTGTTTTTACCCTCCCTCTCAACAAGATATTTTCTATGTTTTTTTTATTATTATTATTGCTCTTGCTCTTATTGTTTGTCTTTGTTTCTGGCTTTTAAATGTGATCTTTGCTTCTGTGACAGAGGGCACTCTTGCAGGCTTCTTATGCTGGGGGCTAAGGGCCTTGTTAGTGCTTTTCTGTGCTGGGGCTTTAAGTGTTAGCAGGAGGATGTTGTAGTCGTCTGGTAGTTTGCCTGGTGCTGAGCTAGAGTTGGTTTGTACCAGATTTTGGCACTGGCCTTTTCCATAACACTTGGGCTTAGTGTCTCCTGCTGGTTTCCTGAAGTGGGGCTTGCTGCTGGTTTTCTGGGACACCTCTTGTCCTGTGTACCTTTCCCCTTCAGACACAGCAAGAGGTACCTTTTCCATTAATCGCTCTAGCCTCCTTAGCTAAAAGACTGCTTTACCTCATATTTCTCATGGCTCCACTATTCCAGGATTTTTCTTGGGGCAATATTCTCTGGGTTTTTCAAAATCTTTAAAGAAGTGTGAGAACAACATACAGCTTACTCTGCCATCTTGGTGTCCAGAAATTTAAATAGGTGAATTTTAAATATTCAATCTGTGGACTGATAGCACCAGGAGCACCTGCTACCACTGCCACAGGCCCTACACAGTGCTTGGGCTTTCTCTTACTCAGTTCGGAAAGACCCCCCCTCATGAGCTGAGAGGTCTTGGAATTGCCACTGTTGCCAGTGATTCAGCACCCAGGGCTCTGCTCCAGCCTCCATTGTGGTCTGTGTTGGTGCAACTTACATGCTAGAAGATGCTCCTCTCCCAGTCCAGTGCCAGAGGCCCTTCCTATCAACCCCCAGGTTGTCTTGGGCTAGAAATCTGCCATATTCTGTCAACTTGTGGATTCTTCCATTCTAGAACTTGCTCATATTCACTTTCCTGGGGTATTTGAAGGGGTCTGAGGGAGAGCTCAGGTGAATCCCATATTTCATTCTGCAATCTTAGCTCTGCACTTCCCCCCCTCCTCTCTCCCATATCTTCTCCTTGTGAAACAGACCTAGAAGTAATATTACTGGATCAAAGGATCTATGCAATTTTATAGTCCTTTATGCATGATTACAAATTACTCTCCAGAATAGATGAATCAGCTCACAACTCTACCAACAATGCATTAGTGCTCCAAATTTCCTGTATTTTCTCCAATATTTATCATTTTCCTCTTTTGTTATATTAGTCAATATGGTAGGTGTGTTGTGGTACCTGAGAGTAGTTTTGATTTGCATTTCTCTCTTCAGTAGTGACTTATTAATTGGGGAGTGATTTGAATTCATATATATTCGAATCAGTTCTCTATATATTTGATAAATGAGATCTTTATTAGAGACACTGTTGGTAAATATTGTTTCCCAGTTTTCTGTCTCATTTCTAATCTTGGTTGCATTGGCTTTGTGCAAGAACATTTCAACTTCATGTAATCACAGTCATCCATTTTGCATTTCATAATGTTCTCCATCTCTTGTATGGTCATAATTTCTTTCCTTCTCCTTAGATCTGTCATGTAAACTATTCCTTTCTCTCCCACTTTGCTTATAGTATCAGCCTTTATATATAAATCATGTACCTGTTTTGATTTTACCTTGGCATAGAATATGAGATACTATTCTATGCCTAGTTTCTATCATTCTATTTTCCACTTTACCAAGTAATTTGTGCAGGCTTGTGAATTCTTATTCTAGAAGCTGAAGTCTTTGGATTTATCAAAGAAGAGATCACTATAGTCATTGACTATTGTCCCTTGCATTCCTAGCCTATTCCACTTATTGACCACTCAGTTTCTTAGCCACTACCAATTGGTTTTGATGATTGCTTCTTTATAATATAATTTAAGATCTAGTACAGCAAGATCACCTTCCCTTGCATCTCTTTTCAATAGCTCCTTTGAAATTCTGAACTATTTTTTTTCTTCCAGTTGAAATTTATTATTGAATTTTCTAGCTCTATAATTTTTTTGTTGGTAAGGCAATGAATAAGTAAATTGTTAGGAAAAATGGTCATTTTTATTATATTTGCTCAATTTACCTGTGAACAACTGATATTTTTCCAATTATTGAATCCTGATTTTATTTATGTGAAAAATGTTGACATTGTTCCTGGGTTTTGCCAGGTAGGCTTCCAAATATTTTATAGTCTCTACAGTAACTTTAAATGGAACTTATCTTTCTATCTTTTGCTGTTTGACTTCGTGAGTAATGTATAGAAATGCCAGCGATTTGTAGGGGTTTATTTTATATCCTGCAACTTTGCTTAATTTCTTTATTATTGCAAATGTCTTTATTACTTGATTCTCTAGGATTCTCCAAGTATAATATCATATCATTTGTAAAGAGTTATAGCTTTGCTTTTCTTCCAATATTCTAATTCCTTCAATTTGTCTTTCTTCTCTTTTTGCTAAAGTTAACATTTCTGGTAGAATATTCAATAATAGTGGTGATGTTGGACATTGTTGCTTTACCCTTGATCTTACTGGAAATGCTTCTAGCTTATCCCCATTGCATATAATGCTTGCTGATGGTTTTAGAGAGATGCTGCCTATCATTTTAAGGAAGATTTCATTGATTCCTATGCTCTCTATTGTTTTTAATAGAATGAGTGTTATATTTTATCAAAAACATTTTCTGTATCTATTGAGAAAATTATATGATTTTTATTAGTTTTGTTGTGGATATGGTCAGTTATGCTGATAATTTTCCTAATATTGAATTATACTTGCAAACCTGGAATAAATCTTACCCGGTCACAGTGTATTATCTTTAAGATAAGTTGCTGTAATCTCTTTCCTAATGTTTTATTTACAATTTTTGCATGTATATTCTTTTTAAGACATGATTTTATGGAACATTTTTAAGATTCACTTTTAAATTATTACAAATATTTTATAATTAAAAAAACAATGACCTGTAAAAAAATGGGGAGATATTTTCCTAAATTTATCATTGTACAGTTTAAGCAAAAAATATTTTATCTAAATGTGAAAATCATTTTCCAAGTACCCAAGCAGAATTATTATGACCTCACTTCATCACAATGCACTGCACAAATATTTCTAGATACTTATTGATAAATACCTTCAAAATTTGCAAATAAAGCACATCTACTGTTTGGTTTTATCTATGTGTTTCTTTGCACAAACTGAAGCATCGCCCAAGAGGAGGAGAACATTACCTGTATTCACTTCCAAGGAACAACCAGATGGGATAGTTACAAAGTGCCCTGCTCATATAAAGTTCCACCAGTATTTATTAGAAAGATATTAAGGGGTTTTTATCAGAGACGGCAGCTACCGAAGTCTGGAAACAAAGTATATATTTTCCACAGAATTTAAAGCATTTGTCACTTTTGATCTCTAGGGAAACCAGCTTAAGACCTGCCATATATGTTCTCTGTGCTTTACTGTGTCATCTTATTTGGGAAAATCCCATGCATCATATTTTCCTGGACTGAACTTTTAAGGTAGGTACTATATGTCCATTTCATTAGAGTATTTTAAAAGGTTTAATAGATTGTGAGTACAAATTAATACCTGAAAACATTTTAGACCCAGTGAGTCAGGTCTGAAAGTAAGAGGCTGAGAATTTGTTGTCAAGATTTAACAATTAACAATAATTTTGTTAACTGAATAAACAAAAATTGACACTGAATAAAGGTGATTCTTCTTGCCATACTAAGCTACTGAGTTTATACACATTACCTCATGAGCATTAGGGTAGAAGAAAATTAAATTAGTGACTCTTTCCACATGAAGCACCATCCCACAGAAAGAGTAGTGGGCATGCTTATTATTCCTTCTTGGCAAGGAATAATCAAGAGATTTTAGAAATATCTTGCCAGACTTTGTCAGAAGGAGATACACTCTAATACCATCTCATAACTGAGAGTAATGTTGCTGTATTCTAGAGGCCTCATTCTTCAGAGTGTTATTATATAATCAGAGCTGCTTAAAAGCTTTTTTAGCTAGCCAATAAAAACACCAATCCACACTAAATTGTTCAATATATTACCTGCTTTGAACATAGGTATATCAAGTTTTACAACCAAGGAAATTTAAAATAGATACTAGAATTCCAAACTTCAGATTTAGAGACCATCTTGTACAACCCTTTCATTTTACAGACAACATGACACCCGGAGAAGTGACTTGCAAAACCAGGACTAAAACCTCATGTCACCTGACTCTCATTCTATTTTACTAACACCATTTTACTCAAACGTTCATTATTTCATCTGGATTATATCATTGATTATTTGGCAGCCATTCATTACTATCATATTTGAGCATATTTTCACTGGAGGATGGAGGGATATTTACTACTTTCAAGATAGTATTAGTTTAAATTTAAAGGCTACTAGGTGTCTTGGAATGAGAGGATATGGGTCTGAATCCTGTGTCAGATACTGAGTATATGACCTTGGGTATGTCACCTCTTTGGCCTCAGTTTCCTCATCTATAAAATGAAGTAACTGAACTCTAAGATTTCTGCCAAATCTACACAAAAGCCAAGCATTGTTAGAGGAAAGCAATTTTGTTATTAACATTAATATTGGCATGTCCTTGAAATGAGATAAAATAAGGAGTTTCATTGTTTGGGGTTTATACTGTCCTGCTACAATGTCTGTCAGATTAGAAAGAGTAATTCATGTGTTTATTCAGAAACTGAACCACACAGTCTGTGAAAAAGGGCATTTTGATTGACCTCTTCTGACATATCTGAAAGATACCATTTTAATTTTTTTTTCCTTCATCTTTGCTAATATTTTTCTTCAACATTTTGAAATATATTCCTTAAGAATATATTAATGCTCTTCTTTGGGACAGAATCAAAGAAGAAAAAGGAAAAGAAAATCTCTCATATTTCTAAAAGTTCTGTGGTATAAAGTATTTGAAATTTATATTTTAATGTTTAAAAATGAAAATCTGGGAGGTGGAATCAAGAAGGTAAAGGTAAAGGTAGAGTATAAAGATGGATCTGCTCTAGCTCTCCCCTCATAGCCAATAAAATATCTATAAAAATGACTCTAAACAAATTTTAGAGCAGCAGAAGCCACAAAATGACAGAGTGAAAGAGATTTCTAGCCCAAGACAGCTGGAAGGTCAACAGATCTTTCTCATTGGGCTCAGAGCAAAGTGAAAAACAGCACAGCCTTGGCAGGGGGTATGGCTTGGAAAGGTCCAGAGCAGGCTCCAAAGTGCAGAATCATGGGTAGCATCAGTAGTTCTCAGAGTTATTAACCCACAGACACAAAAGACAGATTCAAAGGTCAGCAAGAAAGCTCTTTCACCTGGATGAGAGGAGAGAGCCTTCTGGCCCTGGACCCAGTGTCAGCAGCCACTGTAGCAGCAGCATGATCCACTTTGGGAACCCTTAGACTAAAGGGGAACTCAGTGAAATAGAGGACTTTCAAGCATTCTTGTCGGAAAGACCAGGGCTGAAGAGAAAATTTGACTTTCAAATACAAGAATCAAGAAAAACATAAAAAGGCAAACAAGAAAAAGAAGACTTAAGGAACTCCTTAAATTAAGCTGCTTACATTCCTACATGGAAAGATGTTATTTGTAATTCATGAGACCTTTTTCAGTATTAGAGTAGTTAGAGGGAATATGTGTGTATGTATATCTATATCTATACCTATATGCATATCTATATCTATATATCTATATATATACACATATATATGTTTGTGTGTATGTGTGTATGGATATGTATGTATGTACACATTACATATGTGAAGGTAGGTATTTGTACATGGGTATATATCTATACACACACACACACACACACACACACATATATATATATATATATATATATATATATATACATATATATGTATAGACAGAGGGCATAGGGTGAGGTGAATATGAAGGGAGAATATCTAAAAGAATAAAATTTATTGTTGAATGGAATATCCTAAGAGTAAGAGAAAGGGAGAGGTAGAATGTCATAAATCATTTCACATAAAAGAGGGAAGAAAGAGCTTTTACAATGGAGGGGAAGAGGGGAGAGATGAAAGGAAATAAGTGAGCCTTACTCTCATGGGCTTTGGCTTAAGGAGGAAATAATACACACTCCACTGAATATGGAAATCTATTTTATCCTGCAGGAAGGCAGTGGGCAAGGGGATAGGAGAGGGAAGATAGTAGAAGAGACCTCAAATTGGGAAAAGGAATTATCAGAAAAAAACACTATTTTGGAAGGACAGGTCACAGAAGATAATGGAATAAATGAAGGGCAGGATAGGACAAAGTGAAATGTGGCTAGTCTTTTACAACATTACTATCATGGAAGTGCTTTGTATTGTTACACATGTATGACCTATATTGAATTCCTTGTTTTCTCGATAGAGGATGGGTGGAGAGGGAGGGAGTGAATATGCTACTCAAAGCTTTAAGAATGTATATTAAAGATTGTTTTAGCATGCAAATGGAAATTTAGCTTATAATCAATGGAGTATAGAAATCTATTTTGCCCTAGAGAAATATAGAAGGGAAGGGGGATGAAAGTATGGTGGGTCATAGAAAGGAGGACAGATGGGAGAAAGGGGTGGAGGAGGTGCATGCTGTGTTGGGGTGGGGGTGGGGAGAGATGGGGAGAAATTTTTGATTTCAAATTCTTGTGGAAGTGAATATTAAGAGCTGAAAAATAAATTTTAAAAAATGAAAAACACAACTAATCCTTAGAATTAGATCTTCTAAATTTAAATCCGAATAAAAATTAGACTTGTGCCTTCAAATATACCTGATGACTATTATGATGTTCTGAGGGAACTGAAGCTCTCAGTGAGTCAAACTAGAAAAGGAATGAAGATATTTAATCAGACATTGCATAATGCAAAACTTATAGCAACAGTGGGAAAAAATTAACAATTCATGAATGCAATGCTAATGGAACATGGAAGAAAAATAAAATGTTACTGGCTCTTGTTGAATTCAGATCCTATAGGCACTTAGTAACAAGTGCTTTTTCTCTCTCCTAATTAATGCCTATATTCATTAAAACATTTTCTAACTTTACACTGGACAGTTCCAAGATCAAGATTTACTGGTAGCTGTTGAATTTTTAAAATAAATATACTTTTAGTTTTCCCATTTCTCTCCACACTTTATTACTACTTTAAACTAGCAATCCACTATGGAAATGCATTCTGGCTCTCATCTTCATATAGCAAAGCCAACAGATATAATTCCAATAAAAATATAACCTAGAAACAATATTTAGGCAATAGAAAAGTATGTTTTTCCAATGTTTTGCCGTAAGAAATAGCTCTTTTTAAACTATTCTTTTAGCTATTATAATTGCCTTTTACTTTCTTTTTACAATGATTTCTATAATATATGGAACAGTCTATATGCTGTATTTCCAGATAAGTTTTTCTCAGTTTGTGAAAAAAACTTTCCTCATTAATTCTTAATGCTTGCTTCTCCAAAAGAATTTCTAAATAATGATTCTGAAAACTCAAACCCTAGTCATTCTAGGTCTTACTTGCCCTTTACATTTAATCTGCATTGGCAGGGATAATAGTCATTCCAAGAGTTTCCATAGGAAATCACAAGCCTAGTTTCACCTGTCTCCTGCCTCCCTTACCCTCCAACCCCCCCAAAAAAAAACAGCCCAGGCCATATACTTAAAAATAGTATTGGTCCAAAGTATCATTAAGCAGCTGTAGAATGCATGTATGAACAATGGCAAACCAGAAAAAAAAAAAAAAGTTAAGCCCTTTCATTTGCTGTTACAACTGCTCCAAGCCTCTAAACACTAGGTCAAAAATAAAAATTGAATATTAAAAATTCTTCTCATTTAAATAAACACTGTAATTGCTCCCTAATTTTATCTAAAATACAAATAATTTTGCCAAAAACTCTGTTTGCAGGCTATTCAATGTAGTCCTTTCTTGAACATAGAATATCAGATCAGAGAGTTGAGGGGTTGGGAATTACTCACCAAGAATTAATATTTCGTTTCACTGATTAAATGATCCACAATAAAAAAGGTAAAGTTCTTTCACATATATACTCCAGTTTCAATGGCTATGCTTCTCCCCCCAGTAAGAAAAGATTCCCATCTCATGATTAAGTGGGAGTAGGCTACATAGTCTTCACATTCTTTGATGTCATTTTGCTTATCCTCCTTTTCTCCAGGAACCTTTAGGCATGGTTAGGGGGAAAAAAAAACAAACTTAGTACCTGACCATAGAAGTCTAATGGAAGAAACAAATCCACATCATCAATGCTAAGCAGCCACTGGTCTGCTTTGCTCTATTCCATGCCATACTAGATTCAAAGGCTCACAAATAGCTGAGCTTTTGTTCTAAAGGCCTCCCTGGCTCCACTTACTATATGACAATTTTACTTTTATTCCTCTCAGATTTCGCACCTAAAAACAGTAGACTCCACCATTCTTTGAGTTAAGTGAACATCTAGATGGGACAAGGTGATTTCTGATGACCTAATATATTAATTGAATTTTAAACTTAAATGCTAAACTGGAAACACTTCTAGAGTGGCAGTGCCTATAGCTTTTTCATATCTATTAGCAAACAGGAAGAATAGCATGTATGAGAATTCTGTTTGGTGGTGCCAATACTAGTCACTCATCTTAACTTGTATGTACCTGTTTCTGGGTAGTGCACGTGTATTTATGTTTGACAAATTTAGAAGCAATAAATGGTTTGTATATTTAGATCACAGAGAAGCATTTTCACTAAAAGCACAGAACTCTACTTTAAATTAAGTAATGCCTGGAAAAAGGATCTCAATTTGGTAGTGATATTTTAGGTTACATATAGAAAGAATTCTCTGAAAAAAAACTATATTAATATAAGAAAAAGTTATGAATTTGAATTCTAACAATCTATCAGTTTTTTTAAAAAGACTTTCTCCTTAACGTCAAATTCCAAACACAGTAAACATCACTAATTGTGAATATAGAAATGACACTTAAAATATGCAGCATTTTTTCCTTTTGAAGACAGGAAAGTAGGAAGCAAATTTTCACAAATATGTACATTTTCCACTTATATCTACACACAACCCTCACTGTGTAATGGTGCCTTGTACTACCATGCTGAAATGCCCTGTCATGGAACAAGAGGCATTTTGAGATGAACAAGACAAACCTACGTTCATTTTTCCTTTTTTTACAGAAGAAAATGTTTGATCTTTGAATTTTCACCCAAAAGTTTGAGAAAAGGGACCAGAAAGTCCAATTATCAACAACTGAGATACATAGGAAAGCTTGCGTTTAGCATTTTATCATGACTTATTCATATGTGCCAGATCCCACTCTATTTGGAAGATGATGACTGCCAAAAGATATACTCCCCCCCAAGATCCACAAATAGCCTCAGTCTTTCTTCTTTTGCTCTGGAGTCTAGGCTAAAGTCTTGACTTCGGAATTTTTTTCTCAATAATATCATCTGCATCCACTCTATTAACATCAACAAGTTTTAGTCGAGATTCCACAGAATCTTGCATAAGGGTGCCTGTTGAGTTTTTCTGATGATTCATCATCATCTTGTTCAATGGGTGTATCGAGATTAAGATCAAGTTCTTCCTGTTTAGTGTCATCACATGACTCTAGGATACATTCAGTACCTGTTGATGTACTTCCCACTAAAGCATTTCTCTCCTAACAGAGGTCAGAGAAACTAGATCACCTAAAGTGACATGTACTATATAACCTGGCACTTTTGATTGCTGGCTTGCATAGCTTGATCTTCTGGAATGTTCACAGGCACCAAGTTCATCTCCGGTGCATTCTTTACTTACAGATCTGACAACCCAAGGTAGACTTCGAGAGATTCTCTACCCTTCTGATTTTCATGTAGAGATTCAGATTGACTAGCAATTGGTACATACAATGATGTGGTTTGAGATGTTTTAAAACATGAATCACCAGACATAAGCTGCATACTGATCAAGATATTTAGAACAGAATTATCCTGTTTTGTATTTTGAGTATCACAACTTTCTAGTAAACAGTGATGAGTGATATTTTCTGTTCCATCAAACTCTGCTAGGTTTAGATCTGCAAATACCAACTTTGCATAAACCTTTCCTCCTTTTAATTACTTCTTCACAGAGAGCCTGTATATGCAAGGATCCAGAACCCCTATAATACCACTTTCACTCATTTTGCACATAAATGAGAATTTTCTCCAGTGGACACAGTTTGCTTGGACCATCACCCTGGAAGACTCAGGGCTGAAACTGTCCCTATCTAGGAGCCAAATCTTGCAAAAAAGGGATCCCATTGACAAAGGGCACCAAGGAGAGTTCCTCTAACTCAAGATCCACCATAAGCTAAAAATTCTTCATCATTATGAAAACCATTCTCCTTGGAGAGGTGGAGCTGTTGAGGGGGGTGGGAGGGAAGGAAGGGACATGCCAGGGGCAGCCCAGGCACTCCACTCAGACATCCATATTCTCCTCTCAGCCCTGACCCATGGTTGTTGGCTCCTGAGCCTAGAGCAGATCCAGAGAAAGTGTTTTGCTTTTGACCACAGCCTCGCTCAATCTGCCTCCCTTCTCTTTGGCTTTTCCCCTCTGTAATGGTAATCAACATAGCACATTTGAGAGCACCTGCAGTGAATATTTAGGGTCAAATAGCATGGTACAATAAGCTTAAACTTGGTACAATAAAACTGAACCTTATTCAAACACAATTCATAACAATATAACCTATTACCAGGCTGGTCACATGGCCTTAAACAAAACACATCATACGGTATATAACATAGCACTCAGTATGTAGCATAGCACATAGTATATGTCATTGCATTCAGTATATAACATAGCATGCCCTCCACCATATACTTGTTTATACAATCAGGGGGTCCCAGACCAAGATCTTCCTTAGCAAAACACATCCCCAGGGGTAGCAGAGAATACCACACACTCCAACTGCAGGTCACAATAGGTTACAATTAAGTAAAGTCCTCTTGGGGGCGTTTCCTTTTTCTCATGCTGCTGTTGCAGGCTTCCACCTGGCACTGCTCCCGCCTTTCTACAGCTTTCATCTGGAGTCCAGTCTGACTTCTGAGCCTCATAGTTCCTCCTCCAGGTCTGTGGGCTGACCCCTCCTGGCTCCTTCCTGGATCCTCACTGAAGCAGCTCTCCACTTCTGCTCATTGCCTCAGCTCACAGGAGAAAGAATTACTTCATTCCAAGCTCTCGCTGACAGCAGGCTCCAGGGGCTCCTGATCCCAGCTTCTGTCTCTGGGAAAACAAAGCTTAACAAGAGTATTTACACATATTATCATCACCACCATTTCAATTCACTTTCAAAGCCAGGAGACTCCTTAATAACTGCTCTTAAAAGGGGCTTAAGCTAAGTCTTCTTCTTGTGGCAGGTCTCTGTCTTTCAGCTCAATTCACTTTCAAAACCTGGAGGCTTCTTAGGGGAGCCTCTATTGCAGCTGCCACTGCTAGCCTTCTCAGTGTTCCATGTTTAATGCCCATTTGCTTCTTCATCTTTATTGTTTCTTCATTTTCTTTTGCTGGGTACACATTCATAGCCAGCAGTGCCCTTAACATAGCTAGACTGAAGTCTCATCCAGGACATCAAGAGTTCTCAGGAGTGAGCCCCAAGGCAGTATCAGTTTTCTAGCTTATATACAATTTTACTTGGCATCTGACTGGCTCACTGAGGAGAACTCATGTGCATAGCCCATGTGTATAGTACCTGATTGGTTGATCCCAGATGTGTAGACCACATGTGTTGCCTGGCTGGGTCATGCCAGAAACAAAAATTTCATGTAATTGGCTCAGTGCCCAAAGGCATGAGAGCCCAAAGGCCTCAACATCTAATGTCAAAGGAGATTAATCCTTCAGTTTACAATTTAGCCTGAGACTGGGAAACTGAATTTCAAAAGCAAAACAATAAAAATTGCACCTTGCATGTGGCTACATCTTGCTATTTCCTATAGGGTAAGTTGAATTTCTATATCTAATTGATCATGGTATGCCATGTGAGCCAAATGTAATGATAGCAAGGTTCAAACAAAGTTCTTTTCCCTTTCTTTTTTCCTTCAATTATAATGCGTATGCTTTTTCATGTAACATAATTTACCCGGCTCCTTCCTCCTTTCCTCTTCTCCCAGTACATTCTCTTTTCACCACCTAATTAGAATTTTGATCATCACATCAAAGTCAACCTACATTCATGATCTCTATCTATCTAGCAATGTCTTAATAGCAATATAGTTCTCAGGAGTAACAAGTATCATCTTATCCTGTAGGGAGGTAAATAGTTTGCTCTTATTAATAGCATGCTTTTATTGTTTCTTTTCTGTTTATCTTTTCATGTGTCCAAGTCTTGTGTTTGAAGATCAAATTTTCTGTTGAACTCTGGTCTTTTCATCTGGAAAGTTTGGAAGTATCCAATTTCATTGAATTTCCATCTGCTCACCTGAAAGATTATGCTCAATTTCCCTCTGAGTAGCTTGTCCTTGGCTGTAAATCAAGCCCTTTGCCATATGGAATATTGTATTCCATGCCCTCAGATCTTTTTTTTTTTTAATAAAATTATTTATTTAACTTTTTACATTCATTTTCACAAAATTTTGGCTTCCAAATTTTCTCTCCATTTATCCCCTCCCTCCACCCCAATACACCGAGCATTCTAATTGCCCCTATCACCAATCTGCCCTCTCTTCTATCATCCCTCCCTTCCCTTGTCCCCATCTTCTCTTTTGTCCTGTAGGGCCAGATAAAATTCTATTCCCCATTACTTGTATTCCTTATTTCCTAGTAGCAAGAACAATACTCAACAGTTGTTCCTAAAACTTTGAGTTCCAACTTCTTCCCATCCCTCCCTCCCCCCCCCATTCCCTTTGGGAAGGCAGGCAATTCAATATAAGCCATATCTGTGTAGTTTTGCAAATGACTTCCATAATAGTCGTGTTATGTAAGACTAACCATATTTCCCTCCATCCTATCCTGCCCTCCATTGCTTCTATTCTCTCTTTTGATCCTGTCCCTCCCCAAGAGTGTTGACTTCAAATTGCTCCCTCCTCCCATTGCCCTCCCTTCCATCATCCCCCCCACCCTGCTTATCACCTTCTCCCCCACTTTCCTGTATTGTAAGATAGGTTTCCATACCAAAATGAGGGTGCATTTTATTTCTTCCTTTAGTTGAATGTGTTGAGAGTAAAATTCATGTTTTTCTCTCAGCTCCCCTCTTTTTCCCTCTACAAAAAAGTCTCCTACCTTCCACTTCTATGGGAGATAATGTGCCCCATTCCATTTCTCCCTCTCTCCTCCCAATACATTTCTCTCTCACTGCTTAACTTGATTTTTTTTAATCATCCTATTTACCTATCACATTTAACCATCCTATTCAATTCACTCTGTGCTTTCTGTGTGTGTGTGTGTGTGTGTGTGTGTATGTATGTGTGTGTAATCCCACCAATTACCCAGATACTGAAAAGTTTCAAGCGTTACAAATATTGTCTTTCCATGTACGAATGTAAACAGTTCAACTTTAGTAAATCCCTTATGACTTCTCTTTGCTGTTTACCTTTTCATGATTCTTCTCATTCTTGTGTTTGAAAGTCAAATTTTCTTTTCAGCGCTGGTCTTTTCATCAAGAATGCTTGAAAGTCCTCAGTTTCATTGAAAGACCATTTTTTCCCCTGAAGTATTATACTCAGTTTTGCTGGGTAGTTTCTTGGTAGATTCTTGGCTTTAGTCATAGTTCCTTTGACTTCTGGAATATCATATTCCACACCCTTCGATCCCTTAATGTAAAAGTTACTAGGTCTTGTGTTATCCTGATTGTATTTCCACAATACTGGAATTGTTTCTTTCTGGCTGCTTGCAATATTTTCTCCTTGACCTGGGAATTCTGAAATTTGGCCACAATGTTCCTAGGAGTTTCTCTTTTTGGATCTCTTTCAGGTGGTGATCGATGGATTCCTTCAATACTTATTTTGCCCTCTGGTTCTACCATATCAGGGCAGTTTTCCTTGACAATTTCATGAAAGATGATGTCTAGGCTGTTTTTTGATCATGGCTTTCAAGTAGTCCCATAATTTTTAAGTTTTCTCTCCTGGATCTATTTTCCAGGTCAGTTGTTTTTCCAATGGGATATTTCACATTATCCATTTTTTCATTCTTTTGGTTTTGTTTTGTGATTTCTTGGTTTCTCATATTATCATTAGCCTCCATCTGTTCCATTCTCATTTTGAAAGAACTGTTCTTCAGTGAGCTTTTGAGCCTCCTTTTCCATTTGGCTAATTCTGGTTTTTAAAGCATTGTTCTCCTCATTGGCTTTTTGAACCTCTTTTGCCAATTGAGTTAGCCTAGTTTTCAAGGTGTTTTCTCCTTTAGCAAGGTGTTTACATGCTTTTCATACTTTTCTTGCATCTCTCTCATTTCTTTTCCCAATTTTTCCTCCACCTCTCTAACTTGATTTTCAAAATCCCTTTTGAGCTCTTCCATGGCTTAAGTCCATTGAATATCTATTTTGGATGTTTGGGATAGAGAAGCCTTGACTTCTATGTCTTTCCCTAATGGTAAGCATTTTTCCTCCTCATCAGAAAGGAAGGGAGGAAATATCTGTTCACCAAGAAAGTAACCTTCTATGGTCTTATTTTTTTCCCCTTTTCTGGGCATTTTCCCAGCCAGTTACTTGACTTCTGAGATTCCTTTCCATCCCCACCTCACCTCCAGGTCTGCCCAGCTAGTGCTTGGGGTCTAAGATTCAAATGCTGCTTCCCAGCCCCAGGGCTTTCAGCAGGGGCAGGGCTGCTATTCAGTGTAAGATTAAGTTCAGCTGCTTGGGTGGGGGCAGGGCTGCCACACAGGGCTCAGTTCCCTGAAGGGGTTTACACGGAGACCTTCAGCAATGGATCCGAGCTTCTGTCTGCTTTGGGAGCTCCTGTCCACTGCTGTCTCCACTGCTGCTTCCTGAGGGGCCTGAGTTATGGAGACACCTCACTCCCCTCTTGGCCAGCCAAACAGGCGCTCTCACTGACATTTGCACCTGTGGGCAGGAAGTGCGTGGCTGGTGGAGATTCCATCCATGAAGCCTGCTCGGATCTGTTTCAATCTGTGCAGTGTGGCCAGGGCAGGGCTGGGCTCTGCTGCTGGTCCGGTGTGCGAGGGACATTTGGTGCCGGTTTTTCTGGTCTCTCTGAAACATAAATTTCCTCCACTCTATTGTTCTGTGGCTTCTGCTGTTCCAGAATTTGTTGGGAGGTCTTCTTTACAAGCATCTCATAGGCTGTGTGTTCGGAGCTAGCGTATGTGTGTCTTTCTACTCTACTAAGAACCATCTTAGCTCTCTTTGATCTTTTAACATAGAAACTTCAAGGTCCTGTGTAACTATGTCTGTGGTTCCAGAATATTTAAATTGTTTCTTCCTGGCTGCTTACAGTAGTTTTCCTTTGATCTGATAATTGTGGAATTTGGCTACAATATTTCTTTATGTTTTCACTTCTGGATCTCTTCCAGGGAGTGATCAGTGGATTCTTTTAACAATTATTTTACTTTCTGGTTCTAGGACCTCAGGACAGTTTTCCTTGATGTTTTCTTGAAAGATATTGTCCAGGCTCCATCATAGCTTTCAGGTAGACAAATAATTTTTAATTTGTCTCTCCTGGGTCTATGTTCCAAGTCAGTTGTTTTACCAATGAGGTATTTTATGTTTTCTTCTATTTTTTCATTCTTTTCTTTTAGTTTGACTGATTCTTGGTATCTCATAGAGTCATATATCATTAAGGAGATATGTGCAGTTCCTTCTGTTATTTTTAGGATCAGATTGCACAGTATAGATAGGAATCAGTATAAATTTTATTCTGCACACAAAGACAATATAAAGCAATGTTAAAGAAATATATGTATGCATGTGTGTGTATGAAGATAAAGTATAACAGAACAATAGTAATATGTATATAAATCACCAAACCCAGGAAGCACTTACATCTGGGTTCATATGCTGTGGAGTCCCGTGATCGCATCTCCAAAGGGAGAATCTCAGGCAAAGCATTGTTTCAACAGATGGGATGACAAAAAGTATGGGAATTTCTACACGTATATCCAGTTTTTAACCAAATTCAATTTTCCCTTCCCTACTCCAAATTACAGAAGGCCAGCTTTTGATATTTGTGTATATTAGGTACTATGTATTACATAATTCCTTATATCAGTTCTCTTTCTGAAGGTAGACATCATTTTCCCTTGTAGTTGATACTGTTCAAAGGATTTTTAAGACCTTCAACCTGAATAACAAGGCAAAACTCAAGAAAAAGAAAATTAAAAGCTTTTAAAAATATGTCAAGTTAATTAAGTTAATTAAGGCATATTATAGACCAAGGCTTTTAAAGGGCATGCCATGCACAGATTTTAGAGAGGCAACTTGCATATCAACAAGGTCACTAAAAAAACTCAGTAAATATAAATACCATGAAACAAAAGACCAGAGCAATACAATAATGATCATCAATAACAAATAATTTAAATTTTCCTTGTAACTCGGTAACCCACTCCCAATGTTCAGTTAATCAGTACATTTATCTGGAGTGGCAGCTGTCCTATTTAGTTGTCTGGTCCCTGGAAAGATCTTTCCTTTAATATTCTGGAATAGGCTGTATTTTTAGGGCATTTCTGAAATGGTCTCTTTTCAGTAGATTAGCTTCTCTGATTCTAAGTCACTCCATGATATTCTTAGATAATTCAACCAAAATCTGTCAATAACAAAGACTTTGTACAACTTAAAATAACTACTTAAATTTGCTTTTTTCCAATTTTTGGGGGTATTTTGGAAAAAACTAGTTCAAATATGGTGACTTTCCTTCTAATCTTATCTACATTGGTTTTATTTATTAAAAACCAACAATTTTTTGATGTAATCAAGCTTATCTGTTTTCCATCCTACAATGCTATCACCTGTTTACTCACAAATTCTTCTCTTATCCATAAATCTGATAGGTAGTATGCTCTAAGAGCTTCTTAAAAAGAAAAACAAAAAGAAAAACTTTTATGTTCTTTATGTCTAGGTCATGTACATACTTTGACCTCATCTTGTTAAACTTTGTAAGATTTTGATCTATACCTAGTTTCTCCCAGATTGCTTTCCAGTTTTCCCATAAATTTTTATAAGATAGTGAGTTCTTATTCCAAAAGCTTAGATCTTTGCTGTTATGAAACTTAAAATGACTATACTCATTTACTACTATGTATGGTACATAGAGTCTATTCCATTAATGAACCATTCTATTTCTTATCCAGCACCAGGTATTATTGATAGTTAATATTTTCTAATATAGTTTAAGATCAGGTACTTCAGGACTTCCTCTACTTTCACTTTATTATTTCTTTTGATATTCTCAACTTTTTTTTAATCAATTTTAATAGTTTTCTAGTTTAATAAAACAAGTTTTAGTAGCTTAATTGGAATGGCACTGAATAATTTAGCTTAGGGAGAATTGTCATTTTTGTTTTATTGGCTCAGCCTACTCATGAGTAATTAATATTTCTCAAATTATTTAAATCTGACTGTGTATAAAAATGGTTTTATAATTATATTCATATAAACTTGGGGTTTGTCTTGGCAGGGATATACTCCTAGGTATTTTATATTATCTAAGGTTACTTAAAATGACTATTTTTTTTCAGGGCTTTGTTGTCAATATACAGAAATACTGATGACTTATGTTGTTTTTTTTTAAGTCCTGTAACATTGATTAAGCTGTTAATTATTTCATTTATTATATCAATTATTATATATTCAATTATCTAGGGTTCTCTAAGTATATGATCATATTGTCTGTAAAGAAAATTATTTTATTTCCTCATTTCATATTCTGATTCTTTAATTTTTTCTCCTCTTATTGCAATAACTAATATTTCTAGTGCAATGTTGAATCATAGTGGTGATAATGGGCATACTTTCTTCACATCTGATCTTATTAGGAAGGCTTCTCACTTATCCCCACTACAGGTAAAGCTTACTGATTGTTTTAGATAGATACTACTTATCATCGTAAGAAAAGCTCCACTTTTTTTAGGCTCTTCAGTGTTTTTTGAGTAATGGGCATATTTTGTCAAAAGATTTTTCTAAATTTATTGAGAAAAATGATTTAAGTTGCTTTTGTTATTGATGTAATAAATTATGTTGGTAATTTTTCTGATATTGAACCAACCCTGCATTTCTGGAATAAATCCCAACTAATGTATGATCCTGAGATGTATCGCTGTATTTAATTTAAAATTTTTTAATCAATATTCATTACGGAAATAAACCTGAAAGAGAGATCTTGTGAGTTAAATACCATCCCCAGGTACCCACACACAAAATACATTTAATTTTATTTGCTCATTCTATGTAAAATTTCTTTTGAAGTGAATATAAATTTGAGAAATGTGTGTTTATCTGTGAGTGTTGTCTTTTACCTCATAAATCAATTGGTTAACCTATTCACTTTTACTTCAACATGTTTTTTTTTTCTATTTTCTCCTCTCTATTCCAAGCAGCACTACCCAAATCACCCATTACCACCACCAACTGAAATACTGAAACAGCTCACTAACTTTCTTATTTTACACACTCCTTTCCAACCATCATTCTTATGACTATAAACATAACCATTGTTTTTAAAAAAGTTGTTCTGGTCACATTCTTTGGCTCAAAAATTTTGCATAAACTTCCATTAACTACAAATTAAAGTTTAAATTCCTTTGTTTAGCTTTTATGATCCTCAATAATCTGAAACCACCCTATTCCTTCAAGTTTATGAACATATTCTCTTCCAAGCACTCTGCATTTTGGCTAAACTGGAAAACTTAGCACAAATGAAAGACAACACCCTGTGCTTTCTAACTCAATTTCTTTTCTTAAGGAAGTCTCAGGTTTATAATGCTTTCCCTTTTGCTCCCCCGTCTAGTCAGTATGAGTGACTCAAATGACAGTTACTTCATTAAGCCTGCCCTCATCTTCAATTTCGGCCATCAGTGATTCCTTTTAGACCACTCAGAGTCACACAATGTTTTTCACCGTTCTTATGCACTTAAGGTCAAGTAGTTCGTATTGTAATCAGTTATGTTTGATCTTATTCCCCTTAACTAATGCATATATTCCACAAATATTAGGGACTGTTAGATTAAGTAAACTTCATTTCTCTCGCAGCATCTAGTATTTGTGCTTGCTAATTGTTGAAAGAAATTGAATTACAATTTTATTCTAGTCATTACCATCAAAATAAAAAATGGATTTCATCAATGAAAGGTTACTATGCTAGGTGGAGTACAAAGGAGGCTAAATTTAGAACCTCATTAGTGGGAGCATAAAGATAACAAAAAGAGAAAATTCGTGTGGACAGGTAAGAAAAACAGCTATTTATACAGAGGTATCAAAACAAGTCAAGTATTTGCGTTAACCGGCATTTGATTCACTTGATATGCAAGAAACTTCTAAGACTGGGAGCTGACACTATTCTGTTAACCTTTGGCTTAGAACAAATCTTTTTGCTATACCTTGCCTGTTATTTACCTGAATACAAATCTGTTTCCATCTTTTTGTATTCCCTAATCAGTCTCTGAATGGACCACTGTATAACCAAAAAGTTTTAGGGATAGATTCCAGTTTGACAGTGAGGAAATGGAAGCTCCAAGAAGTTAAATATTATTTACCTAAAGTCACACAAGTAATATGTAATAGATGAAGAGTTTGTAAACCAGTACTTCTTCCATTATACTATACTGTCTCCTATATTGCTGATTCACCCAACAGGACAAAGCTTTTAAATTCCTGGATCAAGAAAACTCCAAATTGGCCTCAAAAACACTACATTTGACTAAGCTCTTGTCATGTGAATTGAACTTAGGTAACTTCATTAGAAATGGAAAAAAAAATACTTGGATATTGTATACAACATATTATTCTTTGCATACAAGCAATAAAGACAATAATATGTGTTATAAAAGTATTTAAAAGTATGAAATAATATACTACTCAGTTTCACATCTTTAGCCCCTCCCAGACCTGAACAATTCTCAAATAACACAGAGGGGTTATAGAAAGTTATAGAAAATGCATAATTCAGTTTGCTTTTTTTCCCCACATGCACATTTCCTACAAGCAGACAAAGGAAGGCAGTACAATACTCTTTGGAACTTTGGAACTTACATTAAAATCAGGCATCCACAAGATTTTAAATTATTAACTCAACTTAAAACTATGGGGCAGTCAAGATGGAATCGCAGAGGTGATACCTTTCTCTTCAGTTTCCTTTAACTGTCAGGAATCTCTGATTCTTTTTTAAAAAAAGTATTTGATTTCTTTCCCCCAATTACAAGTCAAGACAATTTTTAGCATTCATCTTTACAAGATTTTTAATTTCAGATTTTTCTTTCTCCTTCCCTAACTTTCCCTTTACCTAAAATGATAAGGAATTTGATACAAGTTATACATATGCTACCATATATATTATGCATATATTGATTTCTTTTACCAATTTTTCTTATACCTCTCTTATGTGATTTCTAAGCTCCTTTTGAGCTCTTCTATGAGTTTTTTTCTGGACATGAAACCACTTCCAATTTTTTGCTTTTGGCTTTGCCCATAGTGGTTTTGACATTGTTTTCCTCTTCTGAGTTCGTATCTTGATCTTTTCTGTCACCATGACTTTATATGGTCAGATTCTGTTCTTTGTTTATCTCTTTGACCTTTTTACTTTTATAGAAAGAACTGAGTTCTGCTCCCTGGGTGGAAGAAGGACTGTTTCAGGTTTCTTGCGTTGGGCTACAGACCTTGGATGTTTACCTGGTGCTGCACTGATGTTGCCTTGAGGCCCATGGGGACCTTTGTATTTGGTGCTGTATTTCTGGCAACAAGTCCCTCCTAGCTGATGGTCATTGGGAGGAGTAAGCACAGTTCACAGACTTCTTGGAATGCCTACTACGTGTTTTCCTTGATATATACCCCTGCTTGCCCCATATGTCACAAGTTCAAAAATTATCCATAACTCTTCTTCTGAGGAAAGTAAGTTGCTATGCATCAGTCTTATTAACTATTCATCAGCTTAGTAGAATTTATCTTTGACATTTACTCCACTTTTACTCTTTGAAAAACCCTGGATGCTTCTTAGAACTCCTGTCCTCTTCCTCATCCAGAATAACCATTGCTCATGTCTCACAATTCCTACTTTTCTATCAAGTTTTATCTTTTCATATTCTTCAAAGTTTTCTAGGGTAAGTGCACATGTCTTCTTCAATTAATCTTGAGCTTTCATTAAAAATAGATTATTTTGCTTGTAGTGGACCGTTATTTGTTTAGTGAGGGCCACTTCAGTAAATTTTTGTACTAGGTCCCACATATAAGGGATTATATAACACCCTACTGCTGTTAAAACCCTAGTGACCACAAGTAGGAAAGCTATTATAGAGACAGTCATCCCCTTCCACTTGCCAAACCATGATTTCAATCACCCTGTTACAGGGTTATCAATGCCTGAAGTCTGTATTAGTTCTGTGCTAATTCCTCTGAGATTGCTCTACCCCTTGCAAGGCCTTAGTTATGATCCATCAGATGCTCCCTTTTCCAAATGAATTTTTCTTTTCATGCATCTGCTCTTTGAATAAATATAGATTACACTGAACAAATATAGGAAGGGGGAAGGAGAGAGGTTGATTGACACATTGATAATTCAAAGAGGCCAGTCCTCTTAGTAAGTACAGATAAAGAGACCCAAAAGAAAAAGTTAAACAATGAATTTTTCATTTAAAAATATCATCTCATACAGCAGTCTGGGTGGGTGGACATCATCTGGTGCTGTTTTCTGGTCCGGATACTTGTTCAAGACAACTTCAGCAAAGCATCTTCTTGTCATCTTTTGTAGAAATTCTCTTTTGTCCATTCTCCTATAAAATTCATCTCAATACAATATTAAATTATCATTCAACCCTTCTACCCAATTATTCTTGTATCCTTTTTGAGGCGCATAAGAACCTTATTTCATAGAGATATATGTCTCTTGGACACACTTTATTACAGTAATCCTTAGGTATCCCAACCTAGACTACAAGATAATGATTCAGCATTGTGTTTGTATTCTTGTTTCACAAACTTCTTTTCTCTTTATCTAAATGTTCCTATAACATTTAAAATGAATGTTATATTGCATGGATTTAATCTTTAACATGAAACTAATATGGGATGACTACCCATTCAGATCCAAAATCTCACAAAATTATATTGCTCTCTAATCATAGAAATTTGCTGTAGAAGGGGAAAAAATCAGGGACATGTGACATAGCGAATATGACAGGATAAAACATCTTTGGCTCTGTTGGAATTCAGATAAGAGTCACAATTCTCCAACCACACAGTATCAATTCCATCTCATAGTCAGACTCAGGAATAGTCAGGTGAGAAACATTCCCTTTTAAAGGAACACAATGAGGAAACAGAGCCAGGAGGGTCCCATTCTAGATTGAGCTGATTTTACTCATGAATTTTTCCCAGTTGAAGATCTGTACCTGTTAACAATACAGGATCACATTTCCTCTGAGTTGCTTGGAGAATTTTTCCTCAAATGCTGACTTAATGCAGACAGGTATATCCAAATTCAAACTCCAAACAAAATTAATTATGGTTCCCAGAACCTTTTACCTTAAACAACAAGTTTCACTAAACACAGATTTGAGCAAGATACAATTATTTTTATTCTCATGAAGTTGAAATAAGCAATAAAGATTTACCAGGAGTCTCATACACACATATACACACATATGCATATGTATATGTGTGTATATGTATACATATATGCATGCATACATAGAATACATACAGAGACATACATACACACATATATATGTACATATATATGTCTATATATACATATATATGTGGGACTCCATTTAACATCTTTCCTTCTAAAATTTAAGCTTGTCTTGATGTAAAAGTCAATTGTTAAAAATCCTTTTTATGTATTGTACATAAACTTGCAACTTCTCAGTCAGCAAGTTCATCATTTAGGAACTCCATAGCCCAACAAGTTCTTTTCTCTGGGACTGATGACCTTGCCCATACAGAGTTTCCAATTGTCTTGGTGATTTTACAAAATAAGGAGAATCAGCATGGACCCCAGAATGTTCTGTTCATGATTTTTCTTTCCCTTTGGCAGTACAATTCTTAATTTAAAAAGATTTAGGTTATAAGAGAAATTGCTTTATTGACAACATAGGTGATGCAATTATTTACCAAATTACACAGTAAAAGAAAGTTTATAAATATAAACTTTGAAAACAAAGCTATTAATTACCAAATTGGTGACCTAAATTTAGTCAGATGTGCTTCCGAATCGCTTTACACAGAAAATCTTTCAATCTCATCACCATTGACATGAATTTCACACCTAAAAAACTCACATAAAGTTAGGAAATATGAAGCAACTAAATTTAGGTTAAGCTCTTTACATTTAGATAGCATTTATTTTATATGAAGTATTGTGCCAAGCACTTTTACAGTCATGTGATCCTCATAATATCCTGGGAGTGAATTCCACCACCATCCTCTTGCAGAATAGTAAACTGAGTAAAATAGAACTTGTTTGGGGCCTTACAGTTAATAAATTCCTTAAATACAAATAATAATAATAATATGTAAACAATTGAATTATATAAATACATATTTTAAGTCTAATATTCTTGGCCCTTTTAAAAAGAAATATTATTTACAAATTCATATATTCCCTTAACTTTTCAGTTTTCCATTCATGTTCATATTTTCCTGGCAAATTTTTTACAGTTTAAAAAAATGTAGTGGGACAATATTATAACTGCTTCTTTTGACCCAGGCAAGCTTAAGAAATTTGAACCGATCCTGAAAGAGTATGGTCAGCTTCTCCTTCAGGCAGATACCTCTGAGCTTAATAATTAAGTGAACATTAATAATAACAAATCATAATGGCTAACATATTTAGCATAACCAACACCTCTATTAGATTCAATAAAACCCTGTCAGAGATCCATCCCTAAAGGCAGATAGACATAATTCCTTCTAACTTTCCATAACTTTGTCTATTGGTTTTCAAATCAGACTACACATTTTTATTTTCTATCCCTTCCACTTACAACAAAATCATATTTCCTCACACACACACATATATTTTTCTTTTCTACATTCCATATTTTTGCTCAAGCTGTTATTTTTCCTCCTAATCTTTCAAACTCAGATTCCTCCACTTCATTTACATTCCAAATAAATTAAAAAAATATCCTAATTTTGTCTTGCTTTTTAGCACATTTTAGAACCTGGGGGAGTAAGCACCCAACCATCTAAAATTCAGACCCTCTTAGCCTTTCACTCTTGGCTTCCTGCTTGAGATTTTTTTTTTTTTTTTGCTAATCATCCACTAACTTCTAGCAGAATCTCTCTCTACTTTTCCACATAGACCTTAGTGCCAAATAGTATAGTAAATTATGACCTGTCTTAAGCATTAAATTAGGAGTAACACATTTCACTGTTCACATTTCCAAAACCAACCAAAATGAATTTAATTAAATTTTGGTTATGTCATTGTATAGAAAACTTTTCTCTTTTAGACGAGGCAGGAAATGGTTAAATACTAGTCCACCTGCCTCTCTCTGACCTGAGGTGAAAGATCTCCCTTTTCTTTCTTACTTTTTTCCACATTCAAAACTTGGCAAAGTTGGAATGTAGAGAGAGAGAAAGAGAACTTTTTTTTTCCAGAAACTTTCCAAAAGTTTCCAAACCATTTATTAAAAACCTCTATTAACACTGTTCATGCAAATAGATATCTTCCTTTCTAGGCTGCACATGTCTTAAACTTTCTTGCTTTGCCTTTAGTCTACTTATCCTTCAAATAGACTTTGATTAAAACTCCTTTAAAACTACACATACTTTTTTTTTCTAATGTTTACCTGACACTTCTCTTACCCTCTTTGACTTGCCTTTACCCATTACACAGCCTAAATAGTGAAGTATTTTTGTCTCTCCGGTCTACCCACTTCTCTGATGATGCTGCAATCAGAGACAGAGGGAGAGGGGGAGAAAAAGAGATAGAATTCCAAGGAAAGTCCAGCTGCAGGCTGACTGACTGCATTTTAAACTCTAACACTATAAACATGAAACACCTCACAAACACACAGACATTTGACAAGACACAGCGAGCCCAAACTTAATTTTATTCTTATTGTTACCTGAAGTAGACTCTGTGTCTTTGCAATATGTTAGCATTCTCCTTAATGTGCTATTTGGAGGAACCTGCAGAGGACTTGAACTTCTCCTCTGTGGAGGACTCCAACATCCTTTCTCAGGTATCTTTTCCCTTTATTTCCTATCCTGCTGAACTACTGCTTCTGGAGATTGTAACCCTGCTTCATCCAGTACAGCATCACCAACAAGTTAATACTTAGATCCCGATTGTTTTTACCTTGCTCTGTGCACAGACTTGTACAGCGATGGCCGTTTTACTTACTCATTCAATCTCTGGTTCACTCACCCTTTTGAAATGTGAAACTCTCCATCCTCCACACTCGGAGAGAAGAGGCCACCACCTGTTTAACGAATGCACCAAACTTGGTGGGGCGGTTTGTTATCTGGTGGTAGTATGCTCCAGGATGACCCACGGATGATTAGAAATAACCTCTTATGCCCAAATAGACACAGTACGTCAGATAGACTCAGGATGAGTGAAGTAGTTAAAATTTTATTATGTTCTTGCAGTAAGCAGGTGTGGGACTTAAGATGAGCACACAAACACACACACTACAGAAGTGAGTGCAAGCCCTATAACCCAATTTCAGCTTCAAGTCCCTCCCAGATGACTCTCATTGGTAAGAAATAACATAGTTCACAGACTTACCAGAACAGCTACCACATTCCCCTTGATATGTACCACTGCTTGCCCCATGCATCATATGTCAAAAATGGCACCTAACTCCTCCTCTGGGGTGTGAAAGTTACTATGCATCAGCCTTATTAAACATGTCCAGTAGAATTTATCTTTGATCTTTATCCCACCGTTACTCTTTGGAAATCCCTGGTTGCTTCTTAGAACTCCTATCCCCTAAGATAGTTCATCTTTGTCACCCAGTCTCCTAATACGGAAACATAACCATTTCTCAATTCTCACAGTATCACATGTTCAAGATATCTTGTCACTTTCATTTTTGTTGACTCCTATCCCATGGGTAGCGGGAATAATTGATTTTCCATCTAAATCCACTAAATTTAGCAGTATAAATACATCCTCTAAGTTCAAGATACTTGTGCCAACCTAACGCCTCTTCTAAGACCTCTATGATAAAAACACAGAAGTCAGGGGCAATTGCATTTGGGGAGAAATTTAGGATAGGTGCACTCTAGACTCACCTCGCTATACTGCTGTTTGACTTGCAAAACACAACTTTGCTGAATTTATCAATAAAATGGGAGATCTCTACCAGATGATCATTAAAGTCACTGCATTCTATGACTAGATGATTTTTAAGATTACTTGGGGTACAATTTTATAGTTCTTTACTTTGTAATCAACAGTGAATAGAATATTGCTGATATTTGGGCTTAGAATTTAAAATTTTAAGGTTGTGTCACTGATTACTGTAATGCCACATAGCTGGTATTTTAACATGTATTAAATTGTCTTTTGTTAAATAAGTGTCAGTGCTGCAAAAAACCTTAGGCCTAGTGGAGCGTGTATATGGTATATATTCATTTTAATAGCAAATGTAAATGCCTAAGACCAGGTCTGGTGCTTGTCAAGACTGAATGGAACTGTCTGCCCTTACAAGGGCATGGGAGGGTCCTGCCAAGTTGCCAACAAAGCCAGGTCACTGCATCCCTTGGGTGGAGTTTGCACCTGAGGAGGGAGAGCCACAAACTCTATGACAGTGGAACAGACTCACCATTCTAAGGTTACCAGCAAGACCGGATCATGTCTCAACTTGGGCAGAGTCAGGTGGCGTTGCTTATCCCACCAGCAAGTTAGTCTCAGTGACCAAAGGGGTTGGAGTGCTCTGAGACTGGGTGATCCGTGGACAAAGCCATGGATTTTTATATAATTTTAGAAGGATAAAACTATGTGTAAGTGGTGCAGTTGAGAGGACTGTCTGAGATATGCATAGAGTGAGCTCAGCTCTTGCCTTGTTGCCAATGAGGCTTATCTATATGAAACTTACATCTATGATGGTGTAGCTAATTTTTGAGGATGCATCTATGCTAAACTTACACGCGTCTATATATTTCAAAAGGGTGGTATTTTGCTAGGTCAGTGGGTGCAGGCCATGTATATAAAATGGGGGCTTAGAAATATAACTAAGTTGAGTCAGTTATGGAAACAGTTGACAGGGCAATGTCCTCTGTTATGCCCATTGCTCCATTTTGCGCCTCCATAGTCCAGCATAAATATTCACGTCTTCATAGAAGTTCTCTCTGTCACACATGGTTGTCGACTCATTTAGGGAGAGGGGGTCATAGGTTTCACACTTTTAATTGTCTTTGTTGAGTGTATGTCTATTCCTGGGCTCATGTGAAGAATTCATGGGGTGGTTATGTAATGCATGCTAATCTGATTGAACACTACTTTTTCAGTAGAGTTTTTCCTTTGTGGATCTTCAAGGAGCTTTTAAAGCCAAGCCATCTGTTTAAGTGGCTGCTTTCTTTCTGACCTGTCTTAAGTACATTTCCCTCCCCTATAAATTAGCTTAAAATATGTCTGCTTAAATCTCAGTTTGAAATTTTATTTGGCACAATCATGTATTCCATTTACTGTAACCTATATTTTTTTTGTCATTATGACAGCCACTGCTGTCTGCAGTCCACAGTCTCATTTTTCCTCTCCTGAAAAATGACCTAGCATCTGCCAAAATAAGCTCTGATGACTGCTTTTTGTTTGTTTTTTTCTTCTGTTTTAGTTTTAGAATTTGATTTTGTTTGGGGTTTTTTGGCGATTTACTAGTAAATAAACATTTTCTTGGGGAAACTGAAGATCATTAATCATAATATTCCTTATGTGAGTTAAACATAAATGAATGAACATTTATTAAGTTTTTACTGTGTACAAAGCACTGAGCAAGATACTGGGGCTACAAATGGAGAAAGACACAACCTTGGATCTAAAAGACTGTTCACATTCAGACAGGGAGACAACTCATAAAGGAATTTTCAGGTACAAGTCAGATGGAAAAGCTGGGTATTCTTAGGGTACTGCCATAAAGCAGATGGTTGTGTATCTTCCTTGATACTATTCATTTCTAATATGGAATTTGACAATGTCAAAGACTGAGAGTAAGAAATCATAACAGAAAAAAAAATGTATGTAAATAGAAAGGTAGTTCACTAGTTCTCTATGGAGAGACAAATAAAGGAGTTGTTTTTATCATGTAGAAAGTAAATATTTCATAGGATATTTTTGTCATTTAATTTTGCAATATTTATTATAAGCCTTTGTAAAAGGATCACTATACAAAAACTTTATTTATGGTTGTTGTGAAGGATTAATGCAGTAAAGAACTTCTATGAAAACTTGAGTGACTCTTCCAAAATAAATCACGATGTATTTAAGTGCCCAGTAATTTCAATGCAAATGTGAGCATAGATGAGGTTAGTCAAGACTGCTTAGAAATAGGATTCAGCAGAGATTTTTTAAAAAAGGCCAAAAACTTCATAGAACCTCCTTATCTGTATATCAAGTTGACCAGAGTTCGTAAGTCCAAATGAGACTGTGTCCAGGTCTAGTAGCAACTTAATTTATTACCAGGGAAAGTAGCAAAGACACGGATGCTGGAATGTCTCTATAAAAAGTACAAAGGATACAAGCACTGCAGGAAAATTTTGAGATACTTATGTATTTCAGCAAAATTGGGAGGTATAAGGAGATGAGACGGGATCATCCCTCCTAGGAATTGCTAGAACACAGAAAAGTAGGATGTTCTTGCTTATCATAAGTTGGAGGTGGGGGGGGAATCCACAAACTGTAGGATCAGTTTCAGTCAGTTCCAGTAGTTCTATGGTGGGTTAGATCAGCAAGTACAGCCAAAGGGCAAGTGCAAAGGGCTATGGGTATGTTAAGGATGAGCAAGGTCAATTTGGGTACTGATTGGTTCATTTCATCTTTATGGTGTGGGGCTTGGCCCCAGACCTAAGATCATGTCTCTGGAAGCCTCCTAATTTTTCAGTAGACCCCTGTACTGTGAGAAAATTTTCTCTTGTTGCAGAAGACATTCTCTTATCAGAACAGACAGAGGGGTGCCTGCCCCACGATTTTTTGTCCCTGGCCCAAGGCCTCACTTTCCTTCTTGGCATCAGATGCTCAAGGTCTATGCCTCTGACAGCTCCTTTAATGGCTGGTATGCTACCCATGCTTTTTTATCCATAAATGCCAAAGACACTTGGACCATTTAGATTACCTAATTAGTATACAGAGCTTTCCTTTCCAAATCCCTTTATCCATATAAACTCCGGCACCATCCTCAGTCTCTTGAAGATTCCCTTAAGGACCCATGTCTGCTTTTGCTGAGACATTACAATAAACTTTTTGCCACTTGCTGCCTTGGCATTCTTGGTCTCAGCGACGCAATGCCTCATCATACCAGTGGCTCAGTATGGACCTGCCTGACTCTCAAGCCCTATTCCTTTCAACATAGGAAGATCCATAAGCCTCCTTTTTCTCTATCCTTTTTCCATTTTACAGTTGGGGGTAGCTCTCCAAGCACCTATGAAGTCTTGGAGATGCTTTTTAAGCTTGATGCTCTCAGGCTCTACATGTAGCAATTCTAGGCCCTGGAAAGGGACATACCTTCTGCCTCACAGGGAACACCCTATCTGAAAGTATCTGCCAGCTTCACTCACTTCCCTGGAACTTTGGGCTCATGAGCATTTGCAGGTGTTTTTTTTTGGTTTCGTAGTCTTACTAGCACAGAAATGGAGCAAACTTTTTCAATCTCCAAAATTTCGATTCTGAATTGTCTAAATTTTAAAGAACTGGAAAACCTCATAAAGAAACAGCTTTTGTTGTTTTATAGTACAGCTTGCCCTCAGTATCATTAAGAGACCTGGACATGTTTTGGCTTTGCAATATAATACTATTTTAGAGTTAGATCTATCCTGCCACTGGGATGATTAAAAGACTGAAGTCCTATAGTACATGCAAGGTTTTATGGCGCTCTCCCAGGATTCCACACTCTGGCGGAACTGTAAAGATGCTTATAGCTAAATACACAATTCAAGGAATTCAATATCTAGAATGATCTTCTTGTGTCCCCCAGAGCTTCAGCCCCTGGAGCATTTACACCATCCTTTTTCCTTTCTCTTACCCCTATTTTTCCAACAATCCAAAGTCTCTTCACATAAGCCCTCTTTCATCCTCTTCCTTCAATCCTATGGAATAGGGCAACTCAATGAAGACAGAGAGGTTAATTTGGGGTGAATATTCATGCCTCCCTCCTCCCTTTTGGTCAAGGTAATCTCAGGACTTCCAAATGATCAGAGAAGACAAATTTTCTAGAATTTGTTGCTGTTGACCACACATGTGGAACATTTTGAAACAACAGCAAGAACAAGCTGAAGGACGAATGAAGACCTAAACATGCAAGTAATATGACAAGTAGTCGCTGCACAATAAGTGAGCCACTATAACAAATCATCAAAGGTTGAGAAAAGGTAAAAACTAAAGGGTGGAAAGCTTGTTTTAATCTGAATGGAGGTCACCTTGTGGAAATTTTAAATAACCTTGACAATCTACCCACTGTTGTTAATGTAGAAACATCATTATTATGCTTGATTGGCACAAGCATGTCCCTGAGTGACCAGCAAGGTAGCCAGAATCATTTGGTTCTGGAGTACAAGCCTATCCAAGAAGTCAAGCTACCTATCTGGGACTTCCAAAATAGCCACCATTTTCTTGCACCCATTGGGAGCAGTGAGAGTTAGGCTGTTGACTTCATACAACAAGTGGACGTTGTCCACATAGGGAGATTAGGTGTGGAGAAAGTCTCACATTAGGCTGGGGCATTTTTGAGGAGACTGTTAACTGAAGGTAATATGATTTGGGGGTAATGGGAACTCCCAAATGTCAGAATACAGTGTGGTATTGCCTGGAATCAATTTATTTACTCAAATTGTCTTTTAGTTAAGTGGAAACTTGTTGTGATGCTCATAGAAGTAGGTAAAGGTCTTGGGAAACCTATAACCTAACAGGAGCTAATGTAGAAAAGGGACTGTGAAAAAAATGCCAAGTGTGCTAATTAGGTAGTTTGGGTAGGTTTTAAGGGGTCATCAATACATACAAGTATCTTGAGTACAAGCTTCAGTGATCTGGGCTGCTGGAAATTATGGGAAAATTCAAGGAGTCAACAGAAAGTTTTATTGAAGGGATAGGATAGTTCTCTTTATACAAAGGTTTGCCAGAACATGATCCTTGGAGATCAGGATCCAGGGAAAGTGTCCTTGGGCCAGGACCCCTGTGACTGTACTGATAGCCTTTATCTGAAGTATTACAGGGTCAGGTCTGTATGTGATTGTAACAAGGAAAGAATTTTCTCACAGGGGTCTACTAAGAATACTGAGTTGCTTCCAAAGAGATGACCTTTGCTTTTTGGGATCTAGTTCCCATTACCCCATCAGAGATATTTTAACCATCTGGTGGGGCAAACCCAGTGAAAGGCTGAAATTCAGAAGGTAGGAGGAGTTCAGGAAAAGTGATGTCAGGTAAAACTTGCACCATGATGCAAGTACATGTCCATGGGGGAGGAAGGACAGCATAAAGATTTTTCCTGTGGAGCCAAAATAAGCCCTGGGTGTATGGGTCCTGGGGACTTTTGAAGAATGTTGCTGCATTACAATTGCCCTGGCCTAGTGGGACTATAATCCATCAGTCAATGGAGAAAATTGTATCCAGGGTATCAGTCAACAGACTAGAAGACAGGAAGAAAGTTTTTAAGGACTGGCATTTGGTGGGGGGCACATATTGATGGGACTGATAGCAACAACATTAATAGCCAGAAATTAGGGCCCATGGCATTCAGGATAAGGTAACAATGGATTAGACATAACGTTCTGGGATTTGGTTATAAAGCTGGGAGTAAGGAGAGGCAAACTAACTAACAGAATTTGCCAGAGACCCAGTTATCTTGGAATAGTTAAGAGGCCTTTGGAAATTATAAAGTAAACAAACAAAGGCATGATTACAGTAGAAGAGACTGACACTGCCAAGGTCACTTGCTTTTTGGTATCTAATGGGGTTGCTAAGACAAAGAGAAAGATTCTGAGTCAAGACCATAGTTTGAGTTACAACCATGCCTGAACATTAAGGGTGTTTATAAGACCTCCCAACATTCCTGGGAGTCACATGATTCTCCATAAGGCCCTGATACCAGGTTGACTTTAAGCATCTAAAGATGAGTACAGGTTTCTAAGGCAGTGAAGGCAGTGAGGTGAGCTGTAAATGTAGGCTCCAGGTTGGAATGATTGATAGAGGTGCAAACCTGGCAATATGTGAGTTTCCCTACCTGTATCACCTTTTGAATGGTTTCAGCATAAGGTTACCAAAGATAGCATATGAGGGAAGGGAGGAAAAGGGCAAGCAGAAGATTCATAGTGTTGGTAAACAGGAAATCCAGTGATGAGATGGCATAGCCAAGCTCACAATAGCAGAAGACAAAACAGAAACCAAAGAGGGATACAAGTAGCAAAGAAAGGATGGTAAGGTTTGACCATCTAGTACTTAACCCATAGGAATCTTGGAATGATTGTATTCTCTGGGTTTTTGACCATTTCTTGGCTATCTGAAAGCAAGCCTTGAGTTCATCTAATTGGCAGGCCAGACAGGGCCAGGTGACTTACTTCAGGTGAGAGAGATAAGCCCATGATTCCCCACCTTGGAGTTTGGTGCCATGGGGGGCATCAAGAGGATTTGATGTAGTCTTTTCTACTATGGTTCCAAGGAGTCCTTCTTCAAATGTGCTTCTATTTTTACCTGATAACAACAAATTCCTGGTGGGAAAGAGACCTACAGATTGAGATTGAGAAATGGGGTGGTGGCTAATTCAGAATCTCTGTGCTTTTAATTCTTATAATGACCCAGAGTAAACCTCACAATATTCCTCACCATCATTTCTGTTGGTTTCTCCTACTTTGCAGTAATAGACCTGTGGAGCACTTTCTTCAATATTCCTCTGTCGCCTGAAGGAGCTGACTTTGCTCTGGCAGTGAGGCACAACAGAAAATGGGAATACGGGGGACAAGTTCCATGTGGTGGTGACACAAACTACTAAGAGAAGAGAGCCCAGAATGAATATCTTGTAAATTATGATACCATAAACTGGGTAAATGCCTCAGGAGACACATAGTCAGGTCTTTGGAAAACTCCATCTGTAAGTCCTTTAAGCTTGGTCTCCCTTTCCTGTCCCCTAAGTAGTATCCACTACTACTCCCTTATCTGACTCCTTGTTCCCCTAATCTCCTTTATTCATTCTCACATTCTGTAATGTTACAACAATAACAAAAAACAGAGCAAAACATGTTGTTTCATCTGTAGACAGTGTGTCACAGGCTCTATCATGCCTCAGTTTCTCTTCTTCATTCTTATCACCATTTCATTCTTATCTGTTATATCTATGCATTTAGAAAGAAGTCTCTTAACTGGACTTTCCACAGTTTACTATTTTCCTTTCTTTTTTTTTTTTCTGCTCTTGGCTGCTGCATTTGTTCACCCCTCCTGCATTTCTATTGTACAGGATATTTGGCAAGGAAATAATCTCTTTTTTGGTATGGTTTTCTTTCTAAGAATGTTTTGGATGCCTCTTTATTATTGAAAATCCATCTTGTTTCATTTTTGGTTAAACTCAGAGTTGCAGGTAACTTGAGTTCCATTGCTCTTTAGAACACATCATTCAATTCTCTCCTTCATTTTCCAGTGGTGAAGAATACGTTTGTGCAATTTGAATTTCATTTCTTTTGTATTTGAAGTTTTTTTTCCTAGCTACTTGAAAAACTTAATGTTTCTCAAATTGAATTGTTTCATTTAGTTACTGTGTGCCCTGGTGTTTGTAACCTGGGGGGGGGGTTTCCTTTTTTTTTAAATTCTTGAGGGGGTATGGAATTTTTTTTCCAATTGGTATCAAATTCTCTATGTTCAGAAGTTCTAGGCAGTTCTCTTCTATCATTTCCTGAATTATGGTGTTAATATTTGTTGCTGTTGTCGTTGTGCTATCATGTTCTTTTGGGAGATCTGTGATCTTCAAGTTGTTACCATGCATCTTTTCTTAGAGATCAATATGTTTTTCTTGTGTAGTGTATGATGAGATAGATGAGGTTCTGAGTCAAGTTGTCCAGAAAGAACTTAGGAGGCAGATGTTGTCCTAGTCAAAAGGACTTTATTGATACAAAAGTGACAGGCTAGTCCTTAGGGATCATAGCTGTTTGAGAAAAGACAGGGGCTTGCTTTTAAACATCAGTCTTGGATATTCAGCCAGGAGTGGGGTATACTCCACTGGGAAGGAGAGGCAGGAAGGGGATGTAGGTGTGTTGAGTACATTTCAAAACAGTTCAAGGATATGGTCATAAAAACAGGGAACTTAGCTTTCAGCATTCAAGGACATGTTCACAGGTCTTAAGAGTTAGTTATGTACACAGAATATTAGCTTAAAATAACAAGTTGTGTTTTTTGTTTGCTTGTTTTTGTTAACAGGTAGAGCCTCCTTTGACTGGGAAGATTTAGATTTAGGCAAAGCTTTCGTTGTTGGAAAGAAGTGAGCCTCATCAGTGAACATATTTTCTTTAAATATTTTGGTTTTTGTTTTTTTTTTTCCTTTTCTTCTAGATTTTCCTTTTGCGTTTATGCATTCCTAATCTGTTGTTCTCTCTTTGGCTTTGTTGGTGAGACTTTCCATGACAGATTTTCTTTTTCTAATTTGCCCATTATTTTTTTCAGTTCAGATCATAAATTCCACTCTTATAATTCTCATTGCTCTTTTAAGAAAACTTAGGAATAGCATGCTGTGGTTCCATGTTCTCCTCATATTCCATAGGTTTCTTTGTCTCATCTAGGGTCAGACCATTTTCTTCTGTTTTACAGTATTTATTTATAGAGTCAAGTTCATTGCATCTGAAGGCCCTTATTTCCTTCTGCTCTTAATAGTTTCCCTATTGATTTATCTACTTATGTTCAAAGTCTTTGAGTTGTCCTCTTCCTGTGATCTTCTGTAATTTTAATCTTTCGTCCTGCCTTATTTTTTCCTTTAGTTAACCCTTTTTTTTCCCTTTGTGACACTGATTCACTTCCCTCTGATGATGGGTTCCTTGGGATGCTTGAATATGAAATCATCTCAGTTTCCTCCTACTCCTACTTCCTCCTACTCATGATACAGCAGCTTAGCTCTCTTTCCCAAGTGACCTTTGGGTGGGAAGAGTTGACTCCAGCTGGAATTTGAGTACTTTCCCTCAGGTGAGTCACATATAGCACCACCTTTCCATACTACCACTAGCATACACTTTGTCCCATCTTGGTATTCTATCTTACCCTTTGTGTTCCTCAATTCTCTGGCAGAGCATCAGCAGTTCAGAAAGGTGCCATGTGACAAGCTGTGACAGGATTGATTTTTGTACTTTGGGTCTCTAAGGCTGAGGGGAAAGGGAAAGGGATGTGGTGTTGAGCTCTATTTCCAGCCTAGACAAGTGTTCTGTCCCTTTCTCTCTGTTCCTATCACTCCTGCAGAGATTTTTTGCATCGCATAATGCTGCTACTGTAGTGCTATCTCTCTGTCCTGACCCTATCAAGTTTCTGCAGCCTCAAGGTCTAAGGCTACCTGTCTCTCATGATCAGAGTAAACTTCTGCAGCCTGGAGCCATGTGATTCAGCTAGTGTAGCCTCATTACTAGTAACACAGGGAATCTGGGGAGAGATGCTGAGTGAACTAAGTTTAGATGGCAAATCATGATTTTTTTGTGTTTTGTTTTTTTTAAGTTCTTTTGGACTCTGAGAGTCCTAAATCATAGAGACAGCTAAAGTTTATTTTTATCTTATGATTTCCATTTTGGAGACATTTGTGAAGTTAAATCAGAAATCAGAGAAAATATCTGGACCTTCATCTTGCCCCAGAAGTTTCAATGTTTCAGTTTTTAAGTCAGATGCTATTATCTATGAAACAGGCATCTGTGCTTTCTGGAAGTTCTGTATATGAAGATCCCCAATTGACTATTGGTGACAGTATCCTGGATAGGTAATGATATAACCTTTTCATTTATTGCTGAGATCCTATAGGGCCAGTCATGGTGCAGGATTATAAGTACAATTCCATGAAATTATAGATGATTTTTTTGCTCTTCTTTTGAGTGTTTGAGTCACTTAATACTCATTTCAAGACGGGTATGTTACAAGAAGCAAGATAACTGGGTTTTTTCTAGTTCTGTCTATTAATACCTGATAGTATACCAATAACTGTTTCTCAAATGAGATATAGTGAGACACGGCCTTTGTGAGAGATCATGTCCTTAATTCCAGGAACTGTCTGACCCCTGTGAAGTCCTTTTTCAAAAGTACCATTGTTTAGTACCACTGTTACTAGTTCTCAGAGTTCTGCATAGTTTTAGGAGTGATAGCCCCCAGTGATAGAGTCTGTGTATTGGCCAGTTGCAATATATTTATTGTGTGCTTCTGTATTGACCCATGTTCAGTGATTGATGACTACCAGATGATTTTATATGTGGGCTTTAGTAGGATACCCTGATGGAGAAAGTGTTTTCTCCAGTACTCAGAAAGCTCAGTTAGCTCTCGTGGATCTCTTTATTCTCAGGGTCAACCAAAGTAAGAAAATTGTTCTTACCCTAATTAAGAATGCCTTTTGCCAACTGAGTTCCCAGGAATTTCACTTTCTGAATAGGTCCTTGGATCTTTTCGGGGTTGGGAGTCACCCATCTACCTTAAGTTTCTGTAATACCTAAAGTGTTTTAGTAACCAGTTTACTTGAACGGATATTCATTATGTCATCAGAATGATGCAGAGCTGTAAGAAGAAAAGCATGTGGCAGACTGGAATAATGAAATGCCTTACTGCATTTGCTTGTGACACAGGAATTCTGAAGAAAGAGGCACACAAAGACAAAGGACCAGTCCAAATTCTATTAGGGGATTTATTTATAGGGGACTCCTACCAGTAGTTCCTTGTGGGAGACACCAGATAAGAAGGCCACACATATGATATAAAACTGTACAGAAGCTTTGTCCTTAAGCTTTGAGTTTTACAGAAATTACATAAGGAGGGTGTTTCATTGAAGATCTGGAAGGCAGGAATTTCATGCTGGAACTCAACGTGTTAGAGTGATGCTACACCAAATGTTAATTAACAAGGTAAGCTAAGGTAAGAAGCAGGGGATCTGCGGTTAGAAACAGGCATAACAAGCAGCCTCAAGAATATAAATTACAAAGATAGATGAAGTTACATGGTCAAACTCACAGGGAGAGGGATACAGTCATGTGTGAAGCTGAGTCACTGACGAAAGCAAGCTTGACCCTCAGAGGTTTTTATACCCTCCCTATATATGGGACTGGCTATGAGAGAGTGATCTCTTAGAAAGTTGAAAATAGCTGCAGATCACTCCAGGAAAAGTTACATATGTGTTGATAATAAATACTTAGGAAAATTATCACACTACAGGAATGATCTTTTTAGGATATATTCAGGTGGTTGCAGACACATAGCCCAAGAAGTTAGTTTATCTGAGTTATTTGGGATGCCTATAATTTTATATTACAGTCTACCCTTTGGGCTTGGCAGCCACTCACAAAAGGGCCACTCAGTCACTGGTTTGTTTTTGAATTTGGTGTCAGCCATGTTCACAGTCAGAAGATTTAGCACTAGGTCCACGAATGACAACCAGGAACTTGGAGTGGTGCACATCACGCTTCTCCAGTTCCTCAGGAACAGTTGGTTGATGACCACAGAGAAGCTTAGGATGTTGATATATTCTACAGCAGCTGCTGTCCCTTGCTCATGCTCGGCCCAGAGCACCATATCACCTGCTGTAGAAATACTTTGTGGGCCCAAATATCCTACCTGCAGCAAAAAGGTTTTACCATTTTGTAGATGGTACCTTGTTGTGCCAAAAAGCAACACAAGCCCTGTGATTCTCAAAGACCACAGCATCTATGATTTGTTGACTTTCAGATAACAGCTGCAGGACAGCAGTGTTGTGATCAATTTATGCAGCTAATTTTTATTCTGTAAACAGTTGAACTTTACAGAGGGTCTCTGTGGATCTTGGGATGGCACTAATGCTTATGGTTTCTCCAAGTCACACTTTCTAGGAAAAGGTTGTGATAGTCAGGAGTCCACACCAGACATGGGTTGGAGCAGAATGGTGTTGTTTCAGAAAGAAATGAAGGAGCTCCTGCTTGACTCCTATGTAACAGGTGGTTTTTATTAAAGGAAGAGTTGGGAAAGATGAGTTAGAACATGGTGTTGGATATTTCACTTCTTTGGGTTTTCAGTACAGCTTCATCAGCCTCTCAGAGCAGGGGTTAACCATGCCTCAGATGATGGTGGATGTCTCAGCTTCAGCTCAGAAGATAGTTGGGCAAGTGGGAGCCTGTGGCCCAAAGCAATGGCTTTTTTATCATTCTTTGAGGCTGTCTGAACACTATGAGTTGGGTACATAAGGAGTAGGGTATATAATGTTGATCAGGGTTGATATGGCTGTGTGACCGATGTCTAGGTGGTTGGGAAGGACATTTCCCTTTGGATTTCCAAGTTGTATCAGACCTCCTGAGAGGGAAAGGAGGGCCAATTTTTTGTGTTGTTTTACTGGTAGGGTCCTGAAAGCAAGCCCAGCAGCTAGTGAGATTAGCTACATTATAGAGCTTCTTAGTGAAATGTGGAGATCTCTGAGATAGGACCAAGTTGTGTTTGGGTGGCTGGCATTGTAGCTACCAGTCAGATGCAATTGGGGATTTAGTAGAGTACTTTACTGAGTCTTGGAATTAAGCACACCAGCTATTACCCATCCTTGCATTGCTCTTCTTGACTAGTTGCCCTTGCACCAGTGCCATTATTTAGTATAGCCAGTTCTTGCTCAAGGTAAGTATGCAAACTCCCCTTTCCCTCACCAGACTCCATGTGACTGGCCCCCTCTGTGGCTGCAGCTGAATGTCTTTGGTGTCTAAAGCCCCCCACCAGAATCTGATTCCTTGCCCACCTGGGAGTCAGATTTTGTGTAAAGCAAGAACTGTCTGTACTAGCACATTTGTAGTGTAATATGAGTCCATGGCAGGGGTGAGGAACTTGAGACCCCTAGGTCCTCAAGTGCAGCCCTTTGACTAAATCCAAACACTTCTGTGATATTTGGATTCAGTCAAAGGCAGCATTTGAGGACCTAGAGGGTCACATGTGGTTTGAGGCCACACTTTCTCCATCCTTGGTATGGTAATGGTGCTCCAGGTTATAAGGCAGGATGTACTGTCATAGATCACAGAGGGCCCCAAACTGGCAAAAAGGGTTAGGCAATCAGCAATCTCAGGTTGCCCTTTAGGGCAAAAAAAGTTAACTATGCAAGAGTCCAATAGTCCTGAAAGACTTCCCATTGTCTCACCTGGGATTGTTGGTAGTAAGTAGATTCACTCTGAGTGATGTACAGCAGTATTATCTGCGCAGTTTTACAGGGCCATGGTACAGCTAGACTGTTGGTACTTGGACACAGAATTCTTTCTGAAGATGTAAAGAGAAGGTATGAAAGAGAAGGAAGAAAGAATTCAGGGGTCTTGACAGGCCAGGTGGTACCTACGGTTTTCCAAAGGGTGCAAGTATAGTGGATTTCAGCTGACAGAATCACAAGTGACTTGGAGGACTATATTCAGGGAAAGCTGAAAGTCTTCCTAAGGTCATGGGTCCCTTGGGCACCTATGTCACACTTGTATTCCTAGATTGTAATAGGTTGTGGGGTTTCATGTTCAGAAAAATTAGCCTTGTAAGGGGTGGAAGAGAGTTTTCCCAAGTAGAGAAAGGCAGAATTGGATCCATCCCCTGAAGTCAATCAACCTGCTCAAGGTGACTGGCCAGTCAGTCTTTACAGAGGAGACTACAGAGTTAATCTATGTTCTTTTGTGATGGCCATTCAAATAGGACCATGGGTAGGCATGAGTACAAAGGTGCAGTGACGGAATTACTCTTATTGCATGGTCTCACTATAGAAGGGATTCCCAGTTCTGCTGGTTGCTAATGGTAGTAATATGAATTGGCCAGGTGACTGCCTCAAAGATAAACTTAGTCACTTGTGAGTGAATGAGCAGAAGGGTTCTAACTTTATCCAAGGTAGTCCAGAATCCTTGGTATGGTGTTCTTGAATGTGCCAATGTTGCCTGGCTAATTAAACAGGTAGGTGAAATTATCTGGAATTTCAGTCAGGGATATAGCCAGGATAAGCATTTATATTTGTCATTTTGTATCTGTTCAGAGATATTTCCATGCCTTGTTTGCTATTTCACTGTCTACATCCTGAAGAACTAGGGTTCAGGCTCCTGTGTTGGAATTCAAAAGTACCGGGGCTCAAGTTCCCATATGGAAGAGTAAATAGCATTCAAGTTAAAAGCTGATACCTGGAATTGTGAAGGACTAGGGTTTTGTATACCCTGTGTACCCCATGCCTCCCTGTCTGTCTACCCTTACCTTTTCAGTGCTTAGAAAGAATGTATCCCCAAGGCACCTGACCCACTCCCTTTCCTTTTCTCCATGTGGAGTGGCATTGATACTGAGACTATACACTGCTTGTGGCTGCCCGTGCTGTGAACAAGCATGATGCAGTGAATTCATTGGTAGACAGCATGGGTAGGCAACCAAACTTCATGTCTCCTCCGAGGAGCATTTATTTTCATTTGGGTTGCAATTGTTCAATTAATAATTCCATAAGTCAATTAACAATTCATTAAACTTAGCAATAATATAGTCTTAACTGTCTATGTAAGAGGCTGTTTACAAAACATATCCAATCTCTTACATACATATTCAAGAGATATGTACATTTGTACATGAAAGAAAAGTGACATCTTCAGAGAATATAGCCAGCAGGTATTAGAGAGGGGTATTCAGATGATATTATGCAATCCTACTAGAACAATGATGACAACAGAATTTATGCATAATTTATATTGTCCTTTAAGGATTAGAAAGCTCATTAAATGTATTATCATATCTGAGTTTTACAACAAACCTGAGATGTAGTGTTTATTATTTTATAGATGAGGAAACTGAGGAAAGAAGAGGTTTAATAATTTTTCCATGGTCACATGGCTATTAAATGTTCCTAATTATAAATTCTGCATTGTCTTTAGAATATTAAAGTGTTATGAAATATAACAACTCTGAGGGATATATGAAATATAAGGCATACATAAAGTGAATGAAGTAGAAATAAAACAATGTATATGTAACTACACTAATAAATACATATATAATACACTAAATATATGTATATGAATGGACCATAGAGATAAGAGGTAATAACTGGCAAAATATACTAAATATGTAAACATAATATGTTACATGTAACATGTTATATTATATGTATATGTCAACTTCATTAAATTTTATTTTATAATGAAGCAAATGTCATAATAAAATGTATTTTATCAAAATAACTTGACATGGGAATGATTTCTAGCCCCTTAAAATCATTATTGTGGTTATCCGGTAAGTTCATGTATATGAAATATATTTGAAAATTTTAAAGTGTTACATGGCTATAAAATAGCATTATTTAGCATATCTAACTTCACCTTGAGTTGATAAAGAGCTGAAACTCAATTGTAGCTGGAACTGTAAGCTTAGACTGTCTCTGCCTCTGAATGTGCAGAGATGGATTTCTGTGCATATTCCTGGATTATGGGGGGAGGGGAGAAAGTTTCTAGAGGAGAATAGGGCAAATCACTTAGTAAGTTAAAACACCAACTCATTTCACTCACTAACAGCCAATTGAGTGTAACAACATTTAGTCACGTCAGGTGTGGGCTGAATCTGAACTAGCAATTTAGATGAAAAGGGCTCTGTATCTTGCTACCCACCCCCTGAGAAATCCAGTCACTCAGCCATTCTGTTAGAAGTCAAACCTACTAAATTATATGTCACCGAATCACTTTTTTTACCCATGACTTGCTGTTTCTTTTTCTTTATTAAGCTTTTACACTTCAATTATAGGCCTACACCCTTAAGATACTTGCCCTTGCATGACATAGAAACTACCTCCGATCTGAACACACTATTATGTAGTGAAACAAACTTCATAATGAAATTTTATGATGATAAGGACTGTCAAGAATAATCACCTCTTTTATATTTGTTAACCCAGGACAAGGGCTTTTTGAAATATTTCAGTGTGGACCAAATGGTGGCCCAGCAACTCATAAAACATGCACATATATTTAGACAGGCAATAATCAGGCATATGGATAGCGACAATAGAAGTGTCAAAATGTTATGTCCAGTTGTTTGGCACTCTACTTTGTGGATGTTGCCTGAAGAAAGGAAAAAAGTGAAGACAGCTTGAGATGCTTGGAAGAATGCCATCATTTTTATGTGGAAAATTTATTATCTTGTAGGTTAAGTAAAATGAACATAAACCTTTGGAAGTCAGTACGGCAGAAAAACGTAATCCCTGGAAATTCCACTTAGATGTAGCATGTCACAGTAGATAAAGGTAAGCCTTGGGATCAGGAAGGAAGATCTAGGTTCAAGTCCCATTTCTGACTTGTGTGACCTGGTGAAAATCATTTGACCCCTCAGTGCCTGAAGATAACTCGATAAGAGTATAAATTATAGCTGAATTGCCAATGTGCATTGGAGATTCTACCTTGGGAGTTCATCACACTAGCAAAATCATATATCTGACTCTTTCCCTCTGTCCTTTCTCCACTTATTTTCCAGTATAATTTATCCTTTGGATGTTTTGCATTGAATAATACTTTGAGCATGATGGAAACTTGATATTTATTGAAATTCTTTTTAGCATTTAACAAAGAAATGTATCAGTGTTAAATTTTAAGCCAGGTTGTCAATAGTTTTGTTTTTTTTTTCTTTTGAAACTTGATATAACTATCTCCCAACAGTTGGAAAGTACAACAGCCAGTCAGGACCGCATCTTCTTGCTCATGGAAGCTCTGTTTTTGATCTGAGCTAAATGCCCCTTTGCTAGTCTGTCCAGTGGCCCCACTCTCCCCCCACTGTCTTGTCCCCTGGGACATACTGTATTGGTGGTAGGCTTAGTGAATACATGTGGTTAGCTGTAATGCTCCTGCGGCTCAGAACTCCAGAGCTCAAACAATCCACCAACTTTGACCTCCCTAATGGAGAAATTATGGGCATGCACCTCTATAGCCAGTCTGTTGTCTATATAATTAAAGGGATCAAAATCAATGAATAAACTATTATCCTACTGAATGATCACATTGCATTCCCATTGTAAACTACCATGTACTGTTTGCTATGAAAATGTAGGTGGCATTTGAATATAACTGGTCACATGTAGACTGCATTGTTTATCTACCATTAAAAAAAACAAACTCATCAGGGTAATCAGAACACATGCCATCTTGGAGTGAGTGGGGAGAGATGGGGAGAAAATTTTGAACTCAAAGTCTTGTGGAAATGAATGTTGAAGACTAAAATAAATATATTAATCCAAAAAATGGAAAAATGCAGCAGTTTAAAAGTTCTTAGAGCTTGTTTCAACTCCTTTATGATAAGTTATTTGAACTCTTCTATTGTCCAAACTGCTTCTAGCTGCCCCAGAGAAATCATAGATATTCAGCTCAAAGAGACCTTAGGGATTATTTAATCCATTCTCTTTCATTTTAGATAAGAAAATGAGGCCTGAGAGAGTAAGTGAAATTGTACAAGTTCATACAAGAAGTATGTAGCTCAGCCAATGTCATAGAATGTTAGAACTTAAAGGAACCATAGAGATAATTAATTTCAGCTTCTCATTCTGTAGATGAGAAAAACTGCACCTGACAATTATCAGGTTTTTATTCAACTTTTGTTGTATGCTGAGCACTGTGCTTCGAGTTGGGAATACAAATATAAGAAAAAGAATGTCCCTGCCCTCAAGGAGCTTCTAATGGAGAAGACAACACAAAGCAGGAAGCTGTAAAACGTAGGGGGAAGGAGCAGAAGTTACCTGATGGGGAAGCCAGAGAAGCTTGGCCAGATGGTTCATCAAGAGATGGCTGGCATTTGCATACCCCTTAAACAGAGGTTCTGCGGAGATCTCTCTATTTTCTAAGTGGAGGAGTCTCAGGAACAGAGATAGTTCTGAGGTTTGAGTTTCAGGGCTAAAGTCATCTTTCAGGATGAACATGATGGAGATGTGAAAAATAAAGAGGAAATGACTTGCCTAAAGTCAAACAACTGGAAGAGCCAGGATTTATTGTTATCTTTTCTTCTGCTCTAGATCACTAAGGCAAACTTTTTAGAGAGTTAAGTAAACAACTGGGTAAGATCTGTGCTCAGAACTACTAGAAAATAGCAAAATTGCCTCTTTATCCTTCTCTTTCAATAACTCAAACTGTAGGTTCAGACTTAACATGGTCATATCTCATAGATCCTCCAAATATAGCCTAGGCATTGACAAGAGAGGTAAAAGATATCAAAAGCAGATGAACTTCCTTGTCTCCCTGAAGGGAAAGACCACTTACAATTTTTTAGATGAAGAAAACAAGATTTATAAAATGAAGTAATTTTGGCAAGGTCAGAGAGGTAATTTAAGATAGTCTAAGTCTCCTGAAATACAAACTAAAGATGTTCCCATGACATCGCACAGTCTCCCCTCATCTATCTATACCTTTATAATTGCTGATGTACCATTTGTAATCAGTTTGAGTATTTTAATCAGTCAGAGTTCTAACATTTTCTGGCATACGCGGCCAATGTTATTTATATACCTATGTTCTGAAATGCACCATACAAGTTATCAAAGGAGAATTTGAAATTATTGTGTTTTTTTTTTTGGTTGTATATCTAGAAATGATTGTTCCTACATAGATGGTACATACTTAGGTCAAGATCTTACCAGTTTTGGAGGATTGTAAAGTTTCACAGTGTTTAGACTCCTTTCACAGTCCATAGACTGCTTTATCATATTGCCTCTTGATAAAAGTTGAAATGGTGGTCATTTCAAAATTGGGTTCTATTTTTTCAGTCTTCCAAATAATATTGAGCCATTTTCAGTCATCCATATAGACAAAAAATCTATGCAAACATACACTTTGCATTAACCTCCTCTTTGATTTTGACAGGATACATCAGCATTTATGATCCAGGGTCTGGGAGACATTATTTTAGTGGTGATTCTTTTGAACACTGGCAAGAAATACATAACAGTCTTGCACTGGTATATTTCCAATGTTTCAAAGTTCCTTGGCCATGATGGTGAAAGCCTTATTTAGAAGGATCATTGAAGGATTTCTGGCATATCACCAGCTTATTTCAATTTGTGCTGTATCCTGAATTTAAAGCATGCTCAAATCTGAACGAGTTTCTTTGCACAATGTTTGTTATATTTTCACCAGTCTCAAAAATATAGTCTCCTTCTTCCTTTTTAAAAAGAATGATGATTTGGAAAAATGGATATGTGTTCTTTCTGTTTCTTTTATAGGCATTAAGCACAAAGATTTAAAGTTTAAAATATAATCAATTGTTGATCCAACAAGCATTCAGTGAGTTTCCTACACTGTACTTAGTTGCTAAAGGTGACACAAATACAAATGAGACATGGTCTTTGTCCTTGAAGTATCTGTCTAGGATGAAAAATAAGTCATTTAAGCAAGTAGTTATGCACATCTGGGTGTCATATATACCATAATAAAAGTACAAGAGGCATATTATGAGAACTCAGAAATGAGAAAAGTGGTTATGGGTAGCAGGTATTTCCATAGTTACATTGGTTTCAGAACCTAATATTCATGAACATTTATTTTTTTTTCTTTTTTTTCTTTTTTTTTAAAGATCTAGACCTGTGTGTTTTTGTTGTTTTTTGGTATAGGGAATTCTTGATGTATAATTTCCTTCTGCCCATGCATGTTGGCTAATTCTCCATATTGTTTCCAAGAACTATTCACTGTATAAAGCTGCATTTTTTCCTACATATATGAAAAGGCCAGTTTAAATGACACGTATTCCTTCATTCTATATTTAAATCTTTTATGCAGTTTTGGTGGCTCAAAGGAACTGAGAAAAAGAGAAGGAGGTATAGGACACCCAATGTGGGCAGGTGCCAATGGAGATATAAATGGTGTTACTTTGAAGGAGGTGTTGGGTTAATAATTATTGACTTCATGTTTAAAAACTGCTAGAAATGATAGTAAAGCTACTGTGCAAGTTCAAATGTATATCAAGATTAAAAAATACATAAATGAAAACAAATTGAATATTCACAAAATAGTCAAATATAGTGATATTCATATAATTGGAATTTTTCCATATGCCAAGAGAACAGAGTTAAAAAATCCAAGGAGTATTCTTTCATTGTTATTATTTATTCATGGTTACTAATAGACCACTACTACTGCCTAGCTCTAAAGTTATTAAATTACTATTTTGCGATATGAAGCAGGTCTTTTTCTAGATCCTTAAAGTGTCATTTAAAGCTCTCCGTAGTCTTTCAATATTCTATCTCATCAGTGTTTTCTCCTATATTTTACATTCAAGGAAAATTGTTCTATCCTCTGTACCCTGTATTCCATTCACCAAGAAATTTGTCCCCTTTCTGTATTTGTATCTGATGTGACCTCCATCCCTGTCTTTGCATGATGAATGCAAAGCTTCCTTAGAGCTCCATCCTCACAAAATGATCTGCATACAGCAGGCAATTAAATGTTTGTCTAGCTGAATTGTATTGATTTTATCTTTCTAAAGATCATCTGCTAGAGTTGTTTATACACGGGGCATGATAAATACATATTTTGGGCATCATCAAACCAGGATAGAAGTAGTAAGAATGGGGAGTGGTTTGTTTTTTAGTAATATATATTAGCAGTTTACCTCCTTAAACAGATAAAGAGAAAGCAATTTACTTTCCTTTACTTTAGTTCATGATGTATTTAAAAGTCTTTTAATTTTATGTTTTCTTGTGCCTTTTAAAAGTTGCATCTCATTTTCTGCTACAGCTTTCCCAGTCTTACTCCTACAAGCATTCTATATTTACTTGTACACCTACGTGTTAATCTGCACCAGTTTTCAGTATTTCTATTAACATTTTAGCTCCTTATGCTGCTTAGTCATGCAGCTTCTTTATATATATATATATATATTTTTTTTTTTCCCCATTTTATGTACATAGGGACATTTTTGCTTGTTCAGGGTAACAAAGGGAAAGAATCCCAAACGCGGAGTCAGGAGAATTAGATCTTAGTTTTATCTTAGAAACTTCCAAGTTCCTTTGACTTGTCACTTCAACTCTTGACCTTTGTTCTCCTCATTTGTAAAATAGGATAGAAATACATATTTTAATTACTTCACAAGGATGTTGAGAGTCTAGTGCTTTATAAACCTGTTTGTAATATTATTGTTTGATAATCCATAACCAACCATATTCCTATTGCAGCAAATATTTGTATAGTGAAAAGCAGCTTCCAATCATCAATCAAATATTCCTAATTTGAATTTTCAGTATTCTACCAGGCCCATCTCCTTCAAATTTACCAGGAATTTCAATTTAATTTATTCTCTCACCTCTCCTCCTGTCTTTTCATGCTGTTATTTGAAGTTTAAGTTATAGGAATAGAGGTATTCAGCATTTGCTTACTCAGAAGTGAAATAAAGTTTGAGTACATCAATAATCTTGTCATTTCCCTGAGAATAGGATGCTGAGAATCTGAATTTCCCATGATTTTTTGTGATCAAGAGTATATGCAAGAGAGGACTGTATCCTAAAATTAGAGTTGAAGGTAAAGACTGGGAAGAAAATACAGGCACTCATTGACCAAGTTGTTATTTATCATCATCATCATCATCATCATCATCTCATCATCATCATCATCGTCATCGTCATCATCATCATCATCAATCATCACCATCATCATCATCATCATCATCATCATCATCATCATCATCATCATCATCATTTGGTATTGCAACACAGACAGTAACTGGAGTACTCAGGACTGACAGACTGAGTCCAAGGTGAAAGACAGGATTCAGAAACTGAAGTAAAAGTTAAAATCAAGGAGAAAGAGCTCAATGATAATTTATTAATCAAGTACCTACTGTGTTCACAACCCTATGCTTAGAGTTAGAGCAGATACTATATTTAGCTAAGACTGGGTTATTGCTTTAATGGTAGTTACTAGATTTCAATTTCTGAACAGTTTTAAAATAAAAAATGTTTTGAAAATCAACATTACATTAATGGCTTATTTCCTTAGAGGATGTTGCTGATCAATACTGGAGCATCCAGTATAGTGTATATGGGAAATAAGTTTAAACTGATTCAGAGTTGCACCCTTATTATGAGATCTGGAAACTAGAAGAATTAATGCTATTTGGAGAAATTCTTACACAGATGCTTAAGTCAAGACCCTGGAAAGAGAACAGAGTTCTCAGGTGTTTACCTTTTGGCAGGTATTAGATTTCAGAGGAGAAAGTATTAGATATGACTAAATATTTAAGACTCCTAAGAATTTGCTTCTGTGAGAACCTCTTTTGCTCTTTTCTCTTCCATCAACAAAATAATCATGTTATTTATTCTACCTCTCCTGAGCTTAAAATCTTGAACTTCTGACATTGGCTTCTGACAATGTCTGTAATTTCTTGCATTCCTAAGTTTTCTTCTTGTTCACTGCCTCTTCCACTAAAATTTTGATGCCTAGGATTCAGAAATCTGGAATGGAACCTGGATCTAATTGTTCCCTTTGTTTCAATATTTTAGTTCAGGTGAGTTAACTCTTAGATGTCAGGTTAGTTAATTCTAATTAACTAGGTAAAAATACTTCATTATAAGAATCCTGAGAACCATCTTTTTTTAATTTGTTATTTTTGACATTTCTATCCACCTGATGTGAAGCTCTCTCTACATTAAACTCAAATCTGATTCATGCTTTACTTAGAACCCTCCTCCCCTTGCTACACAAAGAAACTCTAGATTTTCATTCAGGAGTGAAAAGTAAGTCATATCACAATAGAGAATACACCAACATGTTGCAACATATTTAATAACAAATTTGGGCAATCAAAAAGGCATTCTCTATTCAGGTGGCAGTGAAATCAGAGGTGCTTAGAGATAATACTCAGCTACCTAACTCTTGGACTAGAATTAGATATTTTGCTTTCCTTGTTTTCATTTTGTAATTCTATGTTCATTGGCAGTGAAATGATGAATCTTTCAAAGATTCCTACCTTATCCTTGATGGTCTATCTCAATTCTTTTGAATAGTTATGGAAATTTTACTTGGAAAATTAAATTTACTGAAGCTAAAAAGGCAGTTCTCTACTTGGGAAAGCAAATAATCCTTTCATCTAAATGGTTTTCAAAAATCTATATGATATAATGACGATATGGAGCATCTTGAATTATGTAAAGTTCTTAGTTTGGAAGTAAGTATAAGAATGCTAGCTAGGAAAGTAATTTGTCATGTTTAAAATGAAACTTAATGAATACAGTTTCAAATTGATACTAAATGGTCAAGAGGCAAGTGCTTGAAGCCTTCGATTTTCTTAAAACCCTCGTACCTTAAACAGTAATTACTACTATTTGTTACCTGTGATTGATAGAATGATATTAAAACCTGAGGTAAAAATTTAATTTTAATAATCATGTAACTTTTAAATAGTAAGAAACAACTTTGATAACAAAACTGAAGGGATTCAAAAAAGGTCTCAACAACTTCTGCTACTAGGTGGGATATGGATTATCGCATTTATAATTATCTATCAAAACATTATGAAAGCTTTCTATGTCTTTCTCTTAGAGTAACTAGAAGAAAAGTCACTAAATGAAATATGGGAGGATGAGATGAGTTACTGAATCCACCAGGATGTCAATTCATCAAATACTTATTAAACACCAAGTATGAATACAGTACTACATGTACAAGGAATAGAAAGATAAACATGTAGGTATAGACAGTAATACTTTTATTGGTCAAAGTACAGCACAAAAGTCAATTAGTTTTGGTACTGTTAGATATATGTAATGAAGGCAGTAATATGGGCCCAGAGAGTTGAATCTAATTAGCTTGCATTCTTTCCTTAATTTTTATTCTATCTTAGATCAGTTTAACTATCAGCCAAGGAAGAATTTTGAGCAAGCTGGGTTTTCTGTAGTCCAAACTTTAACATAACTCCAGTGTGACTTTGTACAGCAGTCCCTTGATAATGGGGATGAAGGGGGGTGGGCAGAGTTGGCACAGTGGGAAGTAGAATCTCCATCAGGAATCAATTGAGTTTTTTATGAAATTTTCTTACCTCCCAGACAATTGAGGACTTCAAATCAGGACCAAATACAAGCAGTAAAATAAATAGATTTAGTCTTAATATGGAGTAGTTTGGAAGGCTTTAATTCAGCTCCCTTTAGCTAGGTGAGACGGCTCATCATCCAAGCTATGGACTCAAAGAACCCTGTCCACTTCAGCAAGTAGTGGATGGGGACCAAGAATAGATGGGCCCAAAGAAGTGAAACTCAGAAGATGGTGGCATAGAAAAGTTCAGCAACCATGAAATCAGCAAACACACCCAATAGAGACAATGAGATCTCAAGCTGAAAGCAAAGATGTTATACCCAGCAGAGATGATATACCTATCAAATTGCTATATGATATCACCAAAAAATATCAATCATGCAGAAGCAATTTTTCTTAGTACTACTTATTTTCTTTATCTGTTTGTTTTATATATATTTCCTAGCCATATAACCTCCTGACATGTTCCTTTCATGCAATTTTTTCCCTATATGTATTAACCCCACAAGTTATTTGGTCATTCTTATTTTCTGCATGCCTTCCCTCTAACATGGTGATAGCTGTGTAAGGAACTTTGAAGACAACCCTGTCTGTTGATCTGTGTTAATTTTTCAGACAGAAGCCTGTATGTTAGTCTTTATAAATGAATTGAGATGATGGCACTGGTAACATGTATAATAATTGTTATAGCCCTGTTAAGCTTTGTTTTCCTAGAAACAGAAGCTGTAAGCAAGAGGCCCTGGAGATAATAGGCAGAAACAGGAACAGATCTTGTGAGCAAGGACAAGGAGCAAAAGCAGACATCTGTCTGCATGTGAACCCAGACAAGAGTTAGGAGTGGTCAGCCCACAGAGCAGCCATATGGGTTTAAAGTCACCCTTGAGTCAAGATGAGAGAAGACTTTATTTGGACACTGTATATTGATTAAAGAGACTGTTCTTAGTGACCTATGGGTGGATGGTGTGGTATTTCCTGCCACCCTTTAAGGTTCTTGCTGTTGCTGTTGTGTCTAGGAAGACTCTACTCTGGGACCCCCTGACTTTGGAGATGCAACAATATATGCTATGTGTCATATGACATATTGAGTGTTATGAGATATATATGTATTAAATGATATGTTTTGCTGAAGAATGTTGGATAAATATTATGCTTTACTTTATTGAACAATCTTTAGTTTATTGCTGAATAAAGAGTTCATTATACTATGCAATTAAAGCCTTAAAATCATTCACAGCAGCAGTCCCCTGGGTACAGCCAGGAGTGATTGGCCTTACACTGGTTTCTAGGTATAAAGTATGCTCCATGATGGGTGAGAGATATTTAATCAAATCACAACTTTGGGATATATTGTAGAAGGGAATCATGGGGGTGGAGCCAAGATGACGGAGTAGAAAGACTCATGTATGCTAGCTCCGAACCTACAGCCCATATATTTCCTGCAAGAGGAACTCCCCACAAATTCTGGAGCACTGCAACGTGTGCAGAAACACAGTGGAGAGGATTTCCATCCCAGAAAGCCCTGGAGAGCTGTCCCCAGGGGTCCGTTGCATCCCAGAAAACGGAGCGCACCCCTGAGCTGCCCTGGCCATGACCCCAGAGAAGCAGATCTGAGCAGGCTTCAGGGATGGAACCTTCGGCGGCCTGGAAGGTCCCTCTGCCCACAGATGCTACAGGTCAGTGAGAGAGACATCTGGGCTGGCCAAGAGGGGAGCGAGAGGTGTCTCCATGGCTCAGGCACCCTCGGGAGGCAGCGGTGGAGGGAGTGGCAGAGGCAATGGCAGAGACAGTGGCAGAGGCAGCAGCAGCCCGGGACTCCCAAGCAGGCAGGCAGAAGGTCAGGGTCATTACCAAAGGTCTCTGCATAAACTCCCTGAGGGAACTGAGCCTGAGAGGTGGACCTGCGTCGACCCGAGCACCAGAACTTAAGCTCACATTGAATAGCAGCTGCTCCCACCACAGAAAGCCCATTTGAATCTCAGACCCCAAGCACTAGCTGGGCGGATCTAGGTGGGGGTGGACAGGAATCTCAGAACTCAAGTGACTGGCAGGGAAAATGCCCAGAAAAGGGAAGAAAAATAAGACTATAGAGAGCTACTTTAAGGGGGAATAAATGTCCCCACCTTTCAATTCTGATGACGAGGAAATATTCTTACCATCAGGGAAAGATGTGGAGGTCGGTGCCTCTGTATCCCAGACATCCCAGGGGAATGTCCGGTGGGCTCAGGCCGTGGATGAGCTCAAAAAGGATTTTGAAAATCAAGTTAGACAGGTGGAGGAAAAACTGGGAAGAGAAATGAGAGAGATGCAAGAAAAGCATGAAAAATGTGTCAATACCTTGCTAAAGGAGACCCAAAAAAATGCCGAAGAAAATAACACCTTGAAAAATAGGCTCTCTCAATTGGCAAAAGAGGTTCAAAAAGCCAATGAGGAGCAGAATGCTTTCAAGAGCAGAATTAGCCAAATGGAAAAAGAGGTTCAAAAGCTCACTGAAGAAAATAGTTCTCTCAAAATTAGAATGGAACAGATGGAGTCTAATGACTTTCTGAGAAACCAAGAAATCACCAAACAAAACCAAAAGAATGAAAAAAATGGAAGAGAATGTGAAATATCTTATTGGAAAAACAACTGACCTGGAAAATAGATCCAGGAGAGACAATTTAAAAATTATGGGACTACCTGAAAGTCATGATCAAAAAAAGAGCCTAGACATCATCTTCCATGAAATTATCAAGGAAAACTGCCCTGAGATTCTACAACCCGAGAGCAAAATAAGTATTGAAAGAATCCATCGATCACCACCTGAAAGAGATCCAAAAAGAGAAACTCCTAGGAACATTGTGGCCAAATTCCAGAATTCCCAGGTCAAGGAGAAAATACTGCAAGCAGTTAGAAAGAAACAATTTCAGTATTATGGAAATACAATCAGGATAACTCAAGATCTAGCAGCTTCTACATTAAGGGTTCAAAGGGCGTGGAATAGGATATTCCAGAAGTCAAAGAAACTAGGACTCAAACCAAGAATCACCTACCCAGCAAAACTGAGTATAATACTTCAGGGGAAAATATAGTCTTTCAATGAAACAGAGGACTTTCAAGCATTCTTGATGAAAAGACCAGAACTGAAAAGAAAATTTGACTTTCAAACACAAGAATGAGAAGAAGCATGAAAAAGTAAACAGCAAAGAGAAGTCATAAGGGACTTACCAAAAGTGAACTGTTTACATTCCTACATGGAAAGACAATACTTGTAACTCTTAAAATTTTTCAGTGTCTGAGTAGTTGGTGGGACCACACACACACATGCACACACGTACACATGTACACACACATGTACACACGTGCATGCACACACACATACACACATGCATGCACATACAGAGACAGAGAGCACAGAGTGAATTGAATAGGATGGAACCATATCTTAAATAAATTAAGGTAAATGGTGAGAGAGAAATGTAGTGGGAGGAGAGAGGGTGCAATGGAATGGGGTAAATTATATCTCATTCAAGAGGCAAGCAGGAGACTTTTTAGTGTAGGGAAAAAGAGGAGAGCTGAGAAAAAAAAAAAAAAAAACAAGAAGTTTACCCTCATCACATTTGACTAAAGGAAGGAATAAAATGCACACTCACTTTGGTATGAAAACCTATCTTACAATACAGGAAAGTGGGGGAGAAGGAGATAAGCAAGCAGGGGGATGATGGAAGGGAGGGCAATGGGATGAGGGAGCAATTTGAAGTTGACACTTTGGGAGGGACAGGATCAAAAGACAGAATAGAAACAATGCGGGGCAGGATAGGCTGGAGGGAAATACAGTTAGTCTTACACAACATGACTATTATAGAAGTCATTTGCAAAACTACACAGATAGGGCCTATATTGAATTGCCTGCCTTCCCAAAGGGAATGGTTGGGGAGGGAGGGATGGGGAGAATTTGGAACTCAAAGTTTTAGGAACAACTGGTTAGTATTGTCCTTGCTATTAGGAAATAAGAAATACAGTTAATGGGGAATAGAAATTCATATGGCCCTAAAGGACAAAAGAGAAGATGGGGACAAGAGAAGGGAGGATAATAGAAGAGAGGGCAGATTGGTGATAGGGAAAAATAGATTGCTCGGTGTATTGGGGTGGGGCAGGAGACAAATGGGGAGAAAATTTGGAACCCAAAATTCTGTGAAAATGAATTTAAAAAGTTAAATAAATAATAAAAAAAAGAAAAAAAAAGAAGGGAATCATGTTCAGCTTGGAAGAAATGGCCTCAGAAGTTCCTTCTGAGATTTTATGATTATGTGGTAGAGTAGCAGCAATGAGAAAAAACAGAAAATTGTGGTAGGCGTGATGTGACACCAGATGAAACCAAAGAACCTGGCACAGAAATTGAAGAGGGATTTATATTGTTGACTTTGTTGCATACTATGCAGTCTGGGAATGAGAGAATCACAGGGAAATCTGCTTGCAAAACTTAGGGAAGTAATTGTTTTGTCTTAAAAGGTGGCTAAATGAGTTTGCTTTCTCTCTATTCTAACCTTACCCAATAAACATTTCTTATTACTAGGCTAGATGTTGAGGATGCAAATGGTTCCTGCTTAGGGAGCTTTCACTAACCAGCCTTGAGACGACTACAAAAATCTTTCTTGGTAATTTTGATCTCAGAGGAAAGAGAGAAGATTGATATATCTTGGAGCAGACTGGGTTCTTGAAATGACCCTAGCATCCAGAGATGCTACATCTTCAAATTATACCAATCTCATCCCCAACTCCAAGTAACAGGAATTATAAAAATGCACAGTTTTTGATAGACTACCACAAAACAGGTGCTTAAAACCCTATAATCCACCTTCCCTGGCTAAGCCCTTCAATCTGATTCTTATAGGTAAAGCACTTCGGAACTTTCTAATAATTAGGCTCACATCCAACTTTCGCTAATTGGCTTCTTCCCAAGTATTTTCTTCCATTTTCATGGACATTGATGGGGCCTCACCGTTAAGGCATGTTTGAAGCTATGATTATTTCATGGAAGTCTACACACAAATATCTGTATAGCCATTGAATAGGCAAAGTATATCCACTTCTACTTTGTACTGCAGCATAATTTCACCATGATCCCCTAACAGTCAGCTTAACCATTTGCTCTGAAGAGATAATCAACTTGAAAACCTGTACTTCGTCACCATTCCTCCACTCTCTAATATTCTACTCCTAAGGAATTGCTCCAGGTTTCCATACCTATTAGCCTATATCCTGCTTCACATTCACCCCTTAATGTTCTACCCCTATTCTTGAGTCACATCGTAACCTATTCATTCTTTCTTTTCTCCCATTGTGCTTTTCAGTCTATAGCTAACATGTTGTAGCTCCGCTGAACACCTCCAGATAATACCTTGATCATACTCTGTTAAGATTTAAGAAATTGAAATTCTGTACAGCTTTGAGAATGTCCCTATTGAACATACTGTGTTGCTCCTATGCACTTGTGTACCTTCCCTTGGTCTTCTCAGCTATAACCATTTCGTTCCTCTTGGCCTTTTCTCCTAGGCAAGGGAGCTCATCCTCTCAGGCTTCAGAGTTCATGAATAACAATGTCCTTCTAAATATTCATGATATGTTCCAAAATGTTCAAAAAATAGCACATATAAGAATGGAAGCCTCCCATTTCAGGCAACTTTTTTTCAGCTTCCAGTTCTTCCTTTGCTACATATCTTTACTCATATTTTCTCCTAGAGTTTTTCTCTCACCCACCTCTTGTTTTTCTTTCTTCATTCTGTTGCTTTTTTCTCTTCTTCATTCTAGGGCTACTATTCTATCAGTTGCTTTTAATTGTCCTTTTTCCTGGTCTCCAAGCCCAATACTTAGGAAATTATTCTTTTTCATCCCTGAGCAGTCTCAGTTCCCTTTTCTTTACCAATTAAAGCTGCCATTCTGGGGGCATTCCTAAAGTCAGCATTCTATCATAAACCCAGACACATTTCAGTTGTCTGGCTCATGCCATTAGTCATTGAGTCCAACCCTAAGCTATTCAACTTGATTCAGTCTAATACCACAAACATTTATTGAATATTTGCTATGTGCCTAGCACTGCTCTAGGTTCTGCACTAATCTTCCAACTTCTTCTGCAGTCATCATGAATCAGTCTCTCAGCCTCCACACAGTCACTCAAAGAGAATTATTTAATTCCCTTTTCACTGCACACTCTTATTATACTCTAGGGTTCATTGACAAACACCCAGGGGCTGCCTTCCTACCACACCTACTCCACCAATTAATTACCAATGTAAAGAGAATAATTATGGACAGCTGCATATTCCCCTTGTTCTGCCTTCCTGTGGGGAATTTCAATTAAAACATTTCAGCTCAGTGCTCTTTTTTTTTCCTCATCACTTTTTCCATTAAACAGTACTCCTGCCAGTACAAGGGTTGGGAAACAGTCAAGCTAGGTTTGGGGAAAGACAGTTGTGGAATTGACTAGAAACTTGAAAACAAAGCAAAACAAAAGTAATATACTAAGTATTCTGGATCATATTCTATAATTAAACCAAAAGTAGTGATTTAAATTTCTGTACAGGGCCCATACCTCATCTATTCCATTTTTATTAAATAACTGAACATGTGATGTGCCAATAACAAACTACAGTGGGCATTGGATATGGTAGTGTAAAACTTGGTGTTTGGGGAAGTGTTGCAGGTTGGTGGTCTAGATCAGACATCTGTAACATAAGGCCCATGGACTGCTTTCAGCCAAGCAAAGAATTTCAGGCAGCTATCACATGACCTGTGGCAACCTGTCATCAAGCCATTCTCAGTCTGTCCCTAGTCTAACCTATCTTCAGCCCAAAGTAGTTTACAAGTTGTGCAGATCTGGACTAGATATATGTTTTGATGTGTTGAATAATGAAAGCCCTCATAAATGTGAGTACTTCTATCTGTCTATGCTACAAATTACTCATGTGTTTTCATCCTATGTGATTATTACCCATATCCTTCCATAAATTGTCCATAAGCTATCTATCTAAGACAATGGAAGACTTCCTCAGGATCCTTTGATATTGGTGTATTTTTTTAAACATGTTTATTTTCCTGCCTTTAAGATATAAAGGCTAAATCAATTTCACCAAGTATGTAACAGTAAATTTCAGTATTATATCTAAAACTTGGAAGACTTTGGAAGTGGGAAGTTTGTTAAAATGACAGAAGGGAATTTGTATTTCTAGATCACAGATTAGAGTATAAAAATGACATGCCCCTGGGCCAGGGATAACTGGTTCTTGGGTAGCAACAAAAATAAGATTTTTTCCTTCTTTGAAGAGGCAGTGGTGGTAGGATATGATTTAAGGGAGTGTAATATTGAATATGCTGATAGACATGGTTGATGTGCTAGTTGTTTTTTTTTTCCTTAAATTTTGTTAAAGGGTCATGCTGTATTAGGGAAGCAGAGAAGAATATATTTGGAAACAGAGATGGTACAGCAAGAGAAGTTAACAAAATTGTTTCCAAAATAGAAATTAAAGGGTTCAAAATCAATGAAGAACTCAGAATTGGGGTCAGCAAACTATATATCTGCCTGTTTCAGTGTGATCAAAAAGGCTTGAAACCAAAAATAGAGGGAGGGAAAAGGGAGAAAGATGACTTACATCTATCAACCACACCATATCTTACAGATAACAGAATATCAAATACAAGATGAGGAAGACAATATACCTCTAGACAGGATTCCTATTTCATAAATGACAATATTAGTAATGCCAAAATGGTGGCGTGTAGGCCAGGACCCAGCTTAATTGTGCCAAACATTCTCTTACAAACAACTTTAAAATGACACCACAAATCAAATTTTAGCATGGCAAAGACAACAGAAGGTCACAGAAAGATATTTTTCAACCTCAGACAATTGTAGAGGCTTGCAAGAGAGTTCTGTAATATTGAGGTGGGAGCAAACCCCAAGCACAGCAAGAATATCAAAAGTGGGCCTTGGAGGCAGTTTGATCAGAAGCTAGGAGCACTCAACTAATGGAAAGTGAGAAAACCAGCAGAAAGAGATTAGAGGGAATCCTTTGCTGACACTGGGTGTAACTAGCGTTTATTGGCAGCTCTCTTATCTATAAGCTGAATGGGTTGCAGTTCCAGGAGGAAGAAGATAACCTGTGATTGGTCACAAGAGAGTAGGGGACCTGCTCACAGTTTCAGGACCAAGTGGGGCTCTAGGGGAGCCAGGGCCCTTCCTGGGTAAAGACCAGAATGCAGACCATGAGAATAGTGACCACAGTTCCTCTAATCACACCACAATTGAAACAATTGAAAACTTGCAGAACCCCAGATCTAACTGAAAACAGTAACATGAAATCCTTCCCTCACTCTCCACAAAGGCTCTCCCCAATGTGAGTGGGGTCCAACTTTAATATAAAATTCAAAGTAAAGTAACAGGGTGGGAAAATGAGCAAACAACAAAAAAGAAAACTGAATATAAAAAGCTACTGTGGTATCAGGGAAGACCAAGACATAAACTCAAAAGAATATAATAATGTGAAAAACAGCTACAAGCAAAATCTCAAAGAAAATTGCTAATTAGACACAAAGCCAGGAAGAATTTCTAGAAGACTTAGACACTAGTGGTGGAGAGGAAAATGGAAAAAGAAATGAGGCTGATAAAAGAAAATTATGAAAAGGAAATATTCTTCATAAAAGGGACACAAAAAAAATCAAAGGAAATTTCACCTTAAAAAACAAAATTGACCTAAAGATAAAAGAGGGAGAAAAAATCACTGAGAAAAGAACTCCTTAAAAAGAATTGGCCAAAGGGAAAAAAACGAGGTACAAAATCTTACTGAAGAAAATGATGGCACTGAAAATTAAACTAGGACAAGAGAAAGCTAATGACTCCATGAGATTTTATGAAACAAAGTCAAAAGAAAGAATAATAATAAAAAAAGCAGATAATGTTGACTATTTCACTGGAAAAACAAGTGACCTGGAAAATAGATTGAGAGGAGATAATTTAAGAATAATTGAATTAGTCAAAGTCATAATTTTGTTTTCAAAACAGGCTAGGCATTATGTTTCAAAAAATTATAATGGAAAACTATCCCAATATCTTTGTCCTAGAGTGTAAAATAGAAATTGAAAGAATCCACTGATCACCTTGTGAAATGAAATGAAAATGAAAATTCCCAATAATATGATCAAACTCCAGAGCTCCTAGTTCAAGGGGAAAATAAGCAGCCAGAAAGAAACCATTTAAATATCATTGGAGCCACAGCCAGGATCATGAAAGTCTTAATAGCTTCCACATTAAAGGGGCAAAGAAGTTATTCGATTACTATGAGAGGCCCCTGGGAAATTTAAAAGTAAACTGCCAGTGAACAAGAGGAGACCTTTGTGAATATGATCTTTGTCTTTAAGAACTATACCCTGAAGACAAGTGAGATCAAGGGTATTTATGACTATAATCTTTGTATGTGGGTCTTCTGGTATGATAATTTCTTTCCTCCTAAATATATTAGGAGATTTATTCAAGACTCATTTTAACCTCAAAACACCCAGGAAGAAATGGATATTGAAGGATTTAAATAAATGATTTTTCTCTCATTAGAAAAGGACACATTCGTAAGGATTAAATCTGCTTTCTTCTTGCTGAGCTTATATTCCTTTGTATTTCTAATGGACACTAAGTAGAAGGTAATGATAAAGTTGCTCTAGCTTGTTACATATAAACAGTGAAAGACCTACTGGAACTACAAACATTTGACATCACCTTCCACATAAATCTGCTAGCTTAGATTCAAGATTTGAGTCTTTTTGGAAGTTTATCAAATTTCCTTCAGAGCACTTGCATTGTTTGATTTGTTTTGTTTCTGTTATGTTCGCATTTTATTTTTTCTCTTCTTTTATTGCTGCTTATGTCAAGATTCTTGAATTCTGAAGTTCAGGGTTGGCCAATAAAATCTCTAATATCATTTAAGTAGTGTGAGGTCCTTAGTAAAAACTAAGGATTTTTTTTTACCACCAAGGTGTAGAATGTGGTAAGAATAATATCCTATCCTCTGTTTTCATAGAATTTAAGCTACTTTTTTCTTTAAATTATATTTGCACTATTCTTTAGACTGTATTTGTAAGGTGTTTTTTAAAGGTCACACTGATGATACCAGTTCCTTACTACCTAAAATAATAGCCATAAGAACCCTCAGTAGTCTCTGGTATTTAGCTTATGGATCATGATATGCAACTTAAGCAAGTGCATGTGTATACACACACACACATATATATATAATCACGTAAACAAACATGCGTATAACTATGTATGTAAACACACTTGTACATATATACACATGTACATAATCATACATAGTTAAATGTGCAATTGTATTTTATATGTGTGTATGTGCATATATATGCATGTGTATCTGCATGTTTAGATACATGAATATATGTATGTAAAAAAGGAGAATTTTGTTATCCTTTTTAGAGTTTAGTTTCTCAGGATCCATGTGCATGGCAATGTCCCAGGTGTTAGATGATTCCTAGAATAGCCCCAGGGATCATAGATAATAGTTCTTAGAATGATACTGATAGGCAGTTCTACTAAGGTTGCTACATGAGATATGGGGTAACATAATTGATATTTATTACTCTTGCACAGAATGAAGACATTGCTAAAGTTACCCTGTGAGCTTAATGTTGGCAAGATGTCTTCATTTGTTTTTGCTCTATAAAGCACGTGAGCACTGATGTGTGAATGGGCAAAACTATGGGGAAGCAATGGGTGAAACCACAGGGAACCCATGGGAGAATCTGTGCGCCTTGACTGGCCCCCATCAAGGCTTGAGGGGATTTAGGGGAATGCCCAAGCTGTGCTCATCTCAATTGACCATTTTGAGATGTAGGAGTACTTTCCCCCAATTCTCCCCTGCCCCTGCAAGAAGGTTGATTATGGAATCCTAGAGGAGCTAGTTCTTCCATTATCAGAAACCTTTCTGAGAAGACTAGACTGGAATAAAGGTGATTATTAACCACTTTGAAAGGGTTTACCTATCTGACCATATCAAGAGTGAACCAGTTTGAGGCTGGAGTACAAACTCTTCAGCCCAAAACACATAGGAGGCTATATGTTACCTATGAAACATTGTAGATCATATACACATACACATACATTATAATAAATATGAATGTTGTTTTGTTTTTCAATTAATGATGACCTTAAACTATGTTTACAGGGAAAACAGACTGATTGCCCTGAGTCAGACCCAGCTCGGAACACCCTGGCCAGAGTAAACCTCTTAGAATTCTTTCTTTTCTTCATGTCTACTCAAGTGTCATCTTTTTCATAAAGTCTAACCTTTACTCCAAAAATTACTACCTCAAGAAATCAATCAGAAACTTTTATTATATGTCTACTATATGCAAAGAATTGTACTAAGCACTGAGCATCAAAAAACAAAAACAGTCATTGCCTTAAAAGAACTTACATTTTACTAGAGGAAACAACTTGTGTGTACATACATATATACTAAAAACAAAAGAGTATTTTTGTGAGGTTAAGCCTTTGGCAGCCAAAGGTAAAAGGAAAGGCTTTGTATTCAACAGGGAATCACAACTTCATGAAACATTTGTGAAAAACTGGGTTGTAGTATGAGAGAAATGAACATGCTTCTGGAACCTACGCAATTGCAGAGTCCACAATCCAAATGGAAGCTTTTATATGAAATGGAAACAAAAGTAGGGGGAGGAGCAGTAATCTCCTTCTAAAGGAGAGTGGCTTGAGAGGCAGAAAGAGAAATAGGGCTATAGGGGAAAGACTCCCAAAGTTAAAAGCAGCATTTTTTCCCCTTGGGAACTGCTAGTGTTATCTACCGGGTCCCTAGTCGTAAAACAGTTTCTCAGTTTGTTGGAAATTGACTAGCATCTGCCTTGACTCCCAAGGACACACAGGGAGTACAGATTGGGGTATAAATAACAAATTATGTCAGTTTAGGTTGGAGCTTTGTCCTAGACATGTTCAGAGTCTCCTGAATTGCAATGTTTCTGAAAAATATGGCAACTTAAGAAGAGAAATTCAGGGGGACCCTTAGCAGTATGCAGTTGTATATTAAACTGATTTTTGAAAGAGACTAAGAATTCTAAATGGCAAAGATATGTGGTGTGCACAATCTAGGCATGAGGGATGGTCAGTGCGTACATGTAGAAGGGAGATGGTTTGTCATATGTGATTAAGAGTAAGAAGGCCTTGGGCATTATTCATTCTGCACAGGCTCTGAACCCTGGGGTACTGATTAGGCTGCGTATTGCTTTATGTGTAGCCTTTAGGCTAGGAGACCAAGAGTAAGACAAAACTCTCTTAAGGGGATAGTTTGTATAAACCAGTGTCAAGAAGAAAGACAATACTTCATATGTAACAAATTTTATTTTAGGTGTGCTGCTGCTGTTGACCTGATTATATAGTTTGCACTCAAGGGGGATTGAGGGATCTGGGTAGCTGCATTTGTATACCCTTGATACTGAATGTTTATATTCCTTCGTCAGTTTTTGTTTATATTTAGTAATTTGCATTAAAGTTTCCCTCACTAATAATCTCTTTAGATGTGCAACTTGGATTGGGACCAGTGTTATAACTGATATAAAACAGAGATACCCAGAGATCTCCTGATCTTAGTCAATAGACTCAGAGTACCAAAGGAGGGACATTGTGAAATTATTGAAAAGAACTGCAAATATAAAGCAGTATTGGACTCAGTAAAAACCTGGTTGGTATATACCATGTGAATCCATGTCATTCTTTTAATTCAACTCAGATTTATACTCATCATTCAAAATACTTCCTTTTATATCTTAGTAATTTAACTCTTCACATTTATCCTAGTCTGACTTCAGCTGTAGAATTCTAGCCCACACAATCTTACTTATTTTTTCCTCTAAACCCTTTGAAATCTACTTTTCCAAAATCTAGGATGCATATATAGAGATTTTTCTTACGTTTAGTATCTTAAAATCCAGGAAGTAGTCACCACTCCCTGAAATTCCCATAATTTTCACTCTTGCAGATACAATATTTGGAGCTTGTTGGTGACCATTATAATCTCAATAGAATTTTCTCATTTTGTTAGGTTAGTTTTGCTTCTGATACAATGGGTCTCTCATAACCTGAGGTTTCAAATAAAATCTTTTTATATTCTACTTATCTGAGGTAAAAGCAGTTGAGAAAGATAAAATCTGCCTCAAGGAAGTCAAGAGCAGTCATGAGAAAGGTTTCCCAGCATCTCTGGAGCTTCCACCAAAGTCCTGAAACTGCTTTTATTCTCTTTCCTCCAAAAGGCCAATGACTGAGGAAAAGAACAGTTCACCTCAAGGCCAATTTAACTCAAACTTCCTTTCTTGCTACTTTCCTTACAGGTATTTTGAAATTGTGGGAGCTTATTTCATGCCCTACTATACCAGTATCCTAGTTTACTACTTTCAGTTCTCCACACTTTCGCAGGATTTTAAAAACTTAAAAACTTTAAAACAAGTACTAGGTAACTAGACTGTACGTAATACACTGGATGGAGCCCTGGAAGTGGAGACAGGGATATCCGAATTAAAATCATATCTCAGATCCTTTTTAGCTGTGTGATCCTGGATAATTCACTTGAACTCTATCTGTTCCAGATTCCTCCTCTATAAAACAAAGATAACGATAGCATCTACCTCCCACAATTGTTATAAGGGTCAAATTAAATGATAATTGTAATGTGCATTGCCAGCTTCAAAGTGTTATATGAATGTTGTCGTTGCTGTTCTTATTAATTATCTTTTGGTATCATGAAGTCTGCCACAGATTTCTGTATAATTGTAGTTTCCATAGTGATTGCATCGTGTTTCTGTTCCAAGCTTATGATATTACTTGAACTCCATATCTGTGTCCTTTTTTTTGGCCACCTGGTCTATTGTATTCTCCTATAAGAAATCCCCTAATGTTTTTCCCTACACCGATCTTCACCTAAATGTTCTACACTATCCTTCTTCACCATGAATTTTGAATTTCACTTCAAGTATACCTTCCTAACATCAAGTACTTTTCTCTTCCTTTTGAATAAGATATAGCAATCTAAAACCATATTACAATTATAGGTTTGATCTCATCAAAATTCTTTCATACTTATGTGATAAAATTTCCATCTGTGCATTTAAACCTTTTATTTCTTCTTATTATCTAAATTTTGACAATTTCTGCGTAGATATTTAAGACCATGATTAGCTATTGTCTCCTTTCTGAGATTTTTATCTCTTCTGAACTTCTGAATATTTCAGCTGTTCTTACCTCTTTATCATAGCCACTCTCCTTGGTATTAAGTGAAGTCTTCTTTAGGTTTCATGGAACTTAAGAGTTTATCTCATCTAAATCACACCTGTTAAAAAAATAATCTCTACAACATTCCAGACAGTGGTCACCTCACATTGACATGAAGACTCCAAGGGAGAAAGAATTTACTATATATTGATACTAACCATTTATTTCATTTTTGAATATCTCTAATTCCTAAAAAAAAACAAAACCAAAAACCAAAAAAATTTTCCCTCAGATCAAGTTTTAATTTGCCTCTATAATTTTCCCAATGTTGTTGCTAGTTCCTGTTACACAAATTTTCACTTACAAACCACTGGCAACTTAAGCTTTGCTTCTTGAAAGACTGGGGTAGACAGATTCTCTCTGCCTCAGTTTCTCCCTGTCTCTTTCTCTGTCTCTCCTTATTTTTCTTTTCCTTTCTGTCCCATATGTCCATCTCTGCATCAGTCTATCAACCTATCTTTCTGTCTCCTTAGCATCTTATATCTATGAAAGACTTTATAGCTAGAGTATACAGGTATCTCACATTTAGATTATAAGCAGTTAATCAACATTTTTTAAATGGCCAAAAAGCTACATTATTCTTAGCACATTCCCTCCCTTTGTATTGATAGTACATTTTTTTGTTTTAGCATAATGAAATGATTCAGATTGAATAATGGGGTTAAAGAAGAAGTTCCCCAACCATTAACAGACCTGCCCATTAAGAGAAGTTTGATTAGGGAAGATCTGTAAGAAGGCCCACACATTCTGTTAAATAAGGCACTGGTTCTCAAGGGTAGTGCTGCCCTCTGGATCTAAAATAATGTATAAATACTCTGAGTTGAGGTTTTACTTTAGGGCTTACTCATTGGAAGTTTGTTTGGCCAGATGAGACTGGACAGCAACGAAGAAGCCTTTGGCTTTGAAAACCCAATTATTGGTGCTTTTCTCTCTGGTAGCTATGACAGCATAGCATCTGTCTATGACAGTTGCATCTGTCTGTTGATCTGTGATGTATATATTGCTAATGCCAGGCAGCTGGAAGCACTATCTGTTGATTTTGATTTCTCTGTATTTTCTCTGAAGTTCAAGGTGTTGACTTTTTCCCCTGAATGAAATGAATGATACATGTGCTTGATTAAAGTGATTGTTGATCTCTCAAAAATTGCCTTTCATTTTAGAAAAACAGATTAAAGAATATGTGACAGCAGACGCTCCTCTGTACATCAGAATGCTTGCTTTTATACCCCTTTTATACCACTCTGACATCACTGAAGAAGTATAGATGGGACTCCCAACTAAGATGGCTGCTTGAACAGAAGCAGGAAGACTGTCTCCCATAGGTCTGCTTGAGCAAAAGTTAAAACCTCACAGTAGCCCAAATAGTGATAAAAAAAAAAATAATACAATGTATCGCACTCAGGACTGCAACAAATATAAAAGTAAGCGAGAATCCCATTGGCAATAGCAAAGGGTGCTGCCTACAAAGCTGGTGCCAGCACTGGGAAGGCAACCACACCAACAACTAAAGCCTTGTTAACACAACTATAGACAATTCAAGAGGAAAAGCCTCAGAGTGGTCATTAACCCCAAAATATGGATGCACTTTGAGAGCATTAGGAAGTGGCTTCAATGTGTTTGGAAAGGGCAGTTCTCAGTTTGGGACCCTGTAGGTACAGGGTTTATGAGGCTCCTGATACTCTATCAAGAGATTCCATAGAAAGACCTGAATATCCAGTACTCAATAAGATGTGGTCAAATGATAATTCCATAATATGAAGATCAGTATCCAGGTAATTCAGGGTGAGACCCAACAGAGTCAGTCAAATCATTCAAGAGATGATGGACCTAAAGAGCAGAAAGAAGCATATATTTTTTAACATGGTCACTGTTTAATTGTGTTACTTTTCCCTGTCCATACTTATTACATTGTATAGTGTTTCACAGATAATACACAGAAAGCACTGGAGTTCTCAGACTTCAGCCTCTAACAGGTTCACTTTGATCTGGTCAGAGAGGCAGACAGCTTCAGAGGGGTTAATAATCAGCTTTATTCCAATCTTCTCAAAGACTATGGGAGAACCAACTCCTACAGCATTCCTTAATCACCCTTCTCATTAGGGCCAGCCAGAAGGACCCTACATTTCAATTGAGATAGGCACACTTATGCACTCCCCTAAATCCTCTCAAGGCACAATGAGGGCCAGTTGAGGCAGATAGACACATTGTCTGTGTTTCCCCCCATAGATTCCTTCATGGATTCCCACTGTAGTTTCCCCCCTCATTGATTAGTGCCTACTTGCTTTATAGAGCTATAGACAAAGAAAGCATATTGCCAACAATTGAGCTCATAAGTTAACTTTAGCAATTTCATCAAGTATATCACTGCCATATAATATAGAGCAGCCTCAGTAGGACTATCCATTACTTTGATTCTAAGAACTGCTATCTAGAATCCTTGTGGCTATTCTAGGAGTTACAATCTAACACCTGGAAACTAGACATTCCCATGGTCATGGATCCTGAGACACTAAACTCTAAAAGGATGACAAAATCATCCTTACATACAGGTAGGTAAAATGCAAAAAAGTGAGCATTGAAATACTTTTTTGAAATGCACAGAAGAGAACAGAAGGATGTTCAGAAGGAAGCACTAGGTAACATGCTAACCAAGTAACATAAAATTCCAAAACTATATACTAGTTTAAATTACGTGATATGAAATGGGGAAGGGTGGGGAAGGAGGCACAATGGATAGAGTGCTATGCCTAGAGTCAGGGAGACTCATTTTTCTGAGTTCATATCTTTTCTCAGACACTTACTAGCTGCGTGACCCTGAGCAAGTTACTTAACCCTATTTCCCTCAAATCTCCTTATCTATAAAATGAGCTGAAAAAGGAAATGGCAAACCACTCCATAATGTTTGTCAACAAAACCCCAACTAGGGTCACAAAGAGTTGGACATGACTAAAACAAACAACAATAACAATAACAACACAAAAAAAGAGACTCACAGTTTCACATGTGGTCATCTTTCTGTGTTCTCTATATATGGAAATCCTCATAAGTATTTAAGCTCAGAATTTTAAAATATAGCAAGTAGAAGGATACTGCACGAAACTGAGCTTCATAATTTTATATATGTATATATAATATATATACACATACATACACATATATACATATATAATTACATTATCTTTATTGTATATAGTTATAAATATATAATAATCCTATATATGTATGTATATATACATATATATATGATAATTATTTCAGTGTGTGGACTCTCCGTCTCCTGTGATGTAAATCAGCAACTAGTCTATAATCTTATAATCTTAGAGAGTTACCTGAACAAGTGAAAGATTATGTTATTGTCACACAAGCTGGTAACATTTTTAGTAGCATTTGAACTCAGATCTTCCTCACTTCAAGTCTACCCTTTGTTCATTTCATCACTCCACTAGCTTTATGTAATATCTCTTTCAAGGTACAACATGCATATAGAAAAAATGTTCTCCTACTCATAAAGAAACCTCCATTTGGTAGAATCTTGCATTTGTGTTGAATGTTACACCTTATCATCATAAAAAAAAAGGAGTCCAGTTAGGAAAAAAATGTAACATAAAGGCTAAGGTTTTTGGATTCATCCATTAAGCAGTTTTTCTAAATTCAAATGACCTTCAAACATATTTCTATCATAATCCAATAGGTCTTTAATTAAATTTTAAACACGCTTAAGTAGACCACTCAGGGAACTCAACATTAAGTGAGAAAAAATTTTTGATTTCCCTTAATATAATCCAATTACAAAGGATACATTCATTTCAGCTTCATCTGAAATACTTAGTTGAATATTTATGTGACCTCTTGCAACATTTATTTTCCTCAGCAATTACAAAACAAGCAACAACTAACAAATCCTTAAACTCATTCTTTCATCAATTACTATCTCCCAGTGTTTTCAAAGAAAAACCCAATTTAGCCTAGCTTAGTCAGTGTGACTGGGATTTTATGTTGTTGCATAAATTGTTTGTTTTCTTTTTATTGCCCTAGGCTCTAGTTCTTAAGAATTTCAAAAGAAAGCAACTTTGAATAAAACAACACCACTATTTAAAGAGAGCAACCCACACTTTAATGCTGAAATTCAGGAGAGGTCTTCCAGACCACAAAGTGCCAAGAGTTGAGAATGACTCCTTTGTCATCTGTATCCTACACATGTTCCTTAGTACCATTGTACTTTTCATGTAAGCCCATTCTTCCCCTAGTCTTGTGTGTATCTTTGGGAGAGTGTCTCCCAGGATGTTCAGGGAAATATTTGTTTTTAACTATTTTTACAATACCAGCTTAGACATTACTTTGTTAAAAGCTAAGTCTACTGATGATTAACAGGAAGCACAGTAGCAATTACTTGTCAGAAAAATATGAGAAGCTCAGCTCCTCAAGATTAACCTTAGAAACCCAAAGAGTAGTAGTAGTCACTAACCTTAAGAACAACTTACTGTATGTAGTGAGCCTACTGGAGGCAGTAGGTCTTATCACTTAAAATATAAACAATTTAATTTTTTTTCGGTTAATCATGTCCAGAATGCTGTGATTCTTTTGTCAAAGAGAACATTCATGATATATAGGCATGTGACTGTTGCATGATACAGAATTTGACCTTTCCCATTGATTTTTGCTAAATCTGCATTTTTCAAAATGCTTTTTTCTTTTCAGTCATCTCTCACTATCTCTCTTACTCCTTTTGTACTGAAGTGATCACGTATCAAAATATATTATTATTAAATTTGGAAATTCTTATCAAATTTATCATAGAATTTTCTACCACCCTATCTTCTGGCATCCATTGGCACAACAGCTGTAATCATTTTCATGGTCCTCAGTGTTTTTCCCCACATAACAAACTAGCAAACAAGACTCAAGCAAGCAAGAGATAGTACCCATAACACATTGCCTAGATTTCAAGATTTATATTTAATATTTCCTAATATTTTATTCAAATCTTACTTTTCCCCTATCCTCTTTTGGACACACAGAGTAACTTTTAAAAACTTAGATGGATTTCCCTTTAAGAAGCAGAAGAAAGTACAATTAGGTTTCCAAGAGACGCACTCAAACAAAATCTGTATGGACAAGGATCACTGTTTTATTGGATTTGTAGAGATACCTCAAATGTAACATTTAACCTTTGATTTTGACAGATTACACTACAAACAGGTGAGATCTTGTTACTAGCACTGAAAGTTGGATGAACCATGTATCATTGGAGAGATAGTTCTAGATAATGAAATTTTTAGTGATGACCTATAGCTTTAATGCTACATTAACAATATTAATCTTATGAGAATAATCAGTAAAAATTGAACAACCCTAAGGGAATTTTAAATTAAAATTTAAAATATTTTAATATAAAATTTAAAATTATTAAAATGAAATTTAAGTTAATGAATTTTTTAATATCCTAATCATTTCTTAGTAACTTAATTCACTCCCTTTTAATGCAGAAAAAATGTTACAGAACTAACCGATAAATCTTTAGTGAACAAGAACACGTAACATTTTACATCTGCACATTCCAATTCTATGCAAAAAGTATAAGTGTGCTCCTACTTCAGTACTCTGGAATTAACTTTGGCTATTGTTTTGTTTTGTTTTTTATCTGAGTTCTCTCATAATTTCATATCTTTTTCATTTGTTTCTCATAATAATATGTATTGTTTTGTTGGATCTGCTTATTTTTAAACTATGAATTATTTTTCATAAATCTATTCATGTATCTGAGTTCCTCATATTTGTAATTTATTACAAAACAATAATACTTCATTGCATTGATAGTCTTCTTTTGATTAACCACTGCCTAATTAATCACACCCACCTCTTACTAGTTTGTCTTTTCTTCTTACTATAGAGTGTTTACTGCTTTGCATACCTTGGGATATATACAGCTGTTCTGCTGTTAATCTCAATGGTGGTCACCTCAGTGGATTAGACTGTGAAGAGTTTAGTAACTTTTTTATAATATTAACTTAATGGTGGTGTTCTACCCTTTCTCCAGTTCATATAATCATAGAAACCCCAGGCATCTTAATTCTGGTCAGTCAATCAAATGCATAATCTATGTGTGAATAAGTCTTTAATCAATTTGGGAAGATTATAGTGGATGTCGGCAGTTGGATAAAAGGTAAGTGGCACAGGGAAAAACGTCTTAATTGGTTTTTGAGCTATATACGAAAATAACAACCCAGTTTAAAGCCTGTCAGTGAACAGTGAAACAATATAGTGCTAGAAAAATTTCAGTTTAGGAAATTCCAGTTCAAAATCTGGAATCATAACTCTGACAGGGAATCATCTTGGAGGGGAAGAAGAAAGGTAAATTCCAACCTCCCTATTGACCACGTTTTTGGAAAGACTGAACAAGTAGTAGCAAGTTCATCATGGGACGTCAGAGTCTGGACCAATAGGAGACAATGCCGGGACAATCATTTAAAGAACAGCAGCATTAGGGAATGGGACCCTTATGGTGGAGAGAAATGCCTGTTATTAACTCTACAATGTCCCTAACCATGAAAGCCTTGCATATGATGCACAGCTGAGGAAAACATCACGAGGACTTTATAAATGGAGAACACAGCTTGAAGTAGCCAGAAGTTTTACTACAGGTGAAATTCACTAGTTTGAGCTTTAAACTTGTGTCTACCTTTTCCATAGACCTTTTTGTAATTGTGGTGAAATGTTCCCAGATTTAGGAGCGTATTTTTTTTTTTTAACGACTGTTCCTGGTAAACCATCCTTGTGAATTCCTTTGCTTAAATGCTTATTAAGTCGGGGTGATATGTAGAAGGGAACTCACACATGAGGAATATTAACAATGAGATTAACCATCTTCCAGACATCAACTGTACTCCAGAGTGGGAGATGGGGAAATGTCCTGGAATTGATGCTACACTTAAAAAAACTTCTGGACTAATTATAGCTCCAACAAGAGGACATATTGATCATTTATCCAAATTTTTGGTTAATCCAACTTTTGAGTCAGGTTTTGCTGACCATAATCATCTTACTTGTTGATGTCCAGTTGAATTAGTTTAGTGAAATGATTTAATTCTGCAGAACACATAGCAGAAGTCAAATGTCTCTGTATCTATGGTCAAAATGAAAGTAGTATGGTCAACTAGCATTTTAAAACATAAGTGATCAATAATAATGCTTTGTGTAGCTCTATTTCGTCAAGGTAACAGAGGGCTAAAACAATTTCCAAACTAGTTTGGTAAACCTAGAATTTTAAAAAGACAGTTCTATTCTCAACTACCTGAAATGCCAGAGAATAAAACTGTCAGTATAATCTAATTAGGCTCGAAACTACTTTAGACAACATGGCTTAGTTGTATAAACACAGATTTAAAGTGAGCAAGATGGGTTCCACCTCTGGTACTCACTGACTGGTTGTGTGATACTAGTCAAATTATTCCATGTTTCAGTGCTGCTAATCAACTCTCCAAGATTATAAATTGTAGAGCAAAGGTTTATTTGCTTTGGTAAAGCAAGTTTCATCATTAAGAAAACTCAGATCTACATACTGTTGAAATCATAGGTCATATGCTATTTTGGTAAAACTTTAATACTTGATATTTAAAGGATCCATGTTTTTATTTATTCAGATACTCCTCCTACAGATATAGAACATACCCCTTCTAACCTAAATTCATCATCATCATGAATTCTGTCCCACTGTATTGTTAATATATTTTTGTATAATGGGAAGATCTTTGCCATCTGTTAATTGGTCCATGTAAACTGCTTGAATCACATGAAAATCTGAGTCACATGAATCTGTGATGGGAGGAGGGGTGGAACAGGAAGGGTGGAGCAGAGCAGAGAGGAAGTTGGTGTAGCAGCAATGTGATATTCACAGCTCCTAACACAGCCATGAACATTGTGGCACAATTCTAAATTGTGAAATACAAATCCTCATGGAAGACCAAAACAAAACATTTATTGAACCACCAGAAAACAAAATCCATCATAATCTATACACAATAACATGCAGAGAGAAACACCATCCCCAAGTCTTCCCTCTGCTAGGTTTCCCACAAACCATCTCCCTTAAACAAATCACAAACAGGCTTCCCTTAAATAAAATGCCCTTCTCACACTCATGGTGAGTTGTAGGCTTGCCTCTTCAGTTCTGACTGCTCTCTCACTCCTCTCAGATCTGCTCTAGCTCCAACTCTTCCTATTCCACCCATTCAGCAAACTCCTCCAATGGCTCCATAAGATTCAGACTAATGGGACTCAGGCTTCCATGTGGGCCAGACAGGTCACATGGACCTATTAATGAATGAGAAAGATTTCTCCATTTAAATTACCATTATAGTTGGACACAGAAGTTAAAATTCAGAGAGAGGTAGGTATGAGTGTTCATTTTTGGGAAGGCCCTAGCAGTGGGAAGGCTTAGTGATGGTGTTGTCCCTTGCATTATTATTGTGTGTAGATTTTTTTGTTGCTATTATGGATTTGGATTTTTGGTATTGGATTTGACTTTCTGGAGTTTAAATAAATGTTTTGACTCTATCTTCTATGTAGACAATCTGTTATAGTTTGTTATTCAGAATTGTTCTGATATATTCATAACCATTGTAGGCACTGTTTCTGTCTGTCTGTGTTCATTCTTTGTTTTTGAAGAAGACCATGATGTCAGAAAAATGATGACATGACTTGAACTTAACTTTGTTTAGAGGGAGGGAGGGCTGTGCAAGTTCACCATCCTTACTTTCCCCTCCTGAGCCATCTGGATCACCTGACCAGATATTCATTGAATGACTGGAGAAGGCCCAGGATGCAAGTACTCCCAGGATGGGAGTACCTTCAGGGACTCACATAGAGTGAGGTAAGATCATTCAGTGAATAAGCTTCTCTAAGAAGTAATCAGGGTGTGGTCCCTTTAATGAGCAAAAGAAAAAAATATGTAAATCAAACTAGGAGGGAAAGAACAATAGTTACTATTGATAAGTACTCTGAAGCCAGGAAGGTCCAGAAAACAGCCATTAAGTAGAGTTTGGGCAGAGATCTTTTGGTGTACAATCTATGGATATCAGAGTGCACTGGGTTTAAGGTTTTGGGAAAGAAAAGAAAGAAAGAAGGAATGAAAGATAGAAAGCAGGAAGGAAAGAAAGAAAGAAGGAAGGAAGGAAGGAAGGAAGGAAGGAAGGAAGGAAGGAAGGAAGGAAGGAAGGAAGGAAGGAAGGAAGGGAGAAAAAAGGAAGAGAGAGAAAGAGAGAAAGAAAGAAAGAGAGAAAGAAAGAAAGAAAAGAAAGAAAGAAGAAAGAAAGAAAGAAAGAAAGAAAGAAAGAAAGAAAGAAAGAAAGAAAGAAAGAAAGAAGAAAGAAACAAAGAAAGAAACAAAGAAAGAAAGAAAGAAAGAAAGAAAGAAAGAAAGAAAGAAAGAAAGAAAGAAAGAAAGAAAGAAAGAAACAGAAATCTAACCAGTAAACTCTAAGTTAACTGAGTGTTCTCTGGTCATCTTAATGTTCCTTCCTTTGGAAAGGAGAAGGAAGGGGTGGGAGGTCAGAAGGATGAATAAGACTATGAGTATGGGTCACTCAGCTAGCTGGGTTCACATTCAGGCAGGTCAGTCTACTCACAGGTCTGTGTTCATCCTTTGTTTTCAAGGAAGACCATGACATCAGAGAAATGATGACATGACATGCACTTGACTTTGTTTTGAGTGAGAAAGGGCTGTGCAAGGTCACCAGCCTCACTTTCCCCTCCTCAGCCATCTGGATAAAGTGACCAGATATTCATCAGGATGACTGGATGCAATGGGATACCTTGACCTATTCAGGTACTCACTTAGAGTGGGGTAAGGCTATTCAGTGAATAAGCACTGTGATTATTGCAATGGCACTACACTTGTTCTCCAAAATTCATGTCACCTTTCGGTTTGCCCTGGTATTGAACTTCTCTGATTTAGAAACATTAGCCCTTGAACAATAGACATAGAGTATGTTGTTGAGGTTTTACTTGGGGCCTTTACAACTTCGTAAGACTTAAGATAGCTTCTGTCCAAAGTTATACCTGATAAGTATGAATGATGTTTCTACACCAAGATGAGGTATCATAGTGGTATTTCAATGCAAAAGAAAAAAAAATAAACATTACAAATTAGAAAAAAAGCAATGTTGATTAGTAGAAAAGGAACCAGCACTGAAGTCTGGAAAATTTAGTTTTAAATCTTGCTTCTGACATAAATCCTGACCAAATCATTCAACCACTTGGTATTTCCATGCAACTCTCTAAGACTGAATTGTGGAACTAGAGCTGATTTTTATTAATAGAATGCATTTTCTTAAGAGAAGTTCCCTATACTGGGGTAGAGTCAAGATGGAAGAGCAAAAGCAGGGACTTGCTAGAGCTCTCCTCCCAAACACAGCCAAAAACCTGCAAAAAATAATTCTAAACAAACTCTGGAGCTACAGAACCCATAGAATGATGGAGTGAAGAAAATCCCTAGACTAATACAGCCTGGAAGGTGGAGAGGAAGCATCTAGCCCCACCAGGCTAGTCCAGAGCAGTGTGCAGCATGAGCCAGGATGGCTGAGGTAGGACCGGAGCAGGCCTTGGGGGGAGTGAATCACTGTGACCTATGGTGGTTTCCAGACTTCACAATCCCAAAACCCTGAGGACAAATTTGAAGGACAGTATGAGAGAATAGAGTGAACTGGCCCCAGCCCCAGGGTGGCATATGGGACAGAGTCACCCATGGCAACTGCAGCAGCAATAGCAGCAGCTGTTTCTGGAATTCTAGGCAGAAAGACTGTAGGAGGATTGAACAGCTGTCAGTACACCCCCTACCTCCACTGGAAACAGAGAACTATCTTGACAAAAAGCTCAAAAGTCAAGTAATTGGTTGGGGAAATGAGGAAAAATAGAAAAAAAAAAAAACAATCTGACTATAGAATCTTACTTTGATCACAAGGAAGATTGAAACATAGAGCCAGAAGAAGAAAACAAAGTGAAAACTATGCATCCAAAGTCTCCAAGAAAAATAATAATTGATCTGCAGCCATAGAAGAGGTCAGAAAAGATTTTGAAAATAAAGTAAGAGGAGTCCAAGAATTACAACATGCACACAGCCCAGTGCAGGAAGTGTGGAGCACATGTAGCACAGCCCAGGAAGCATAGAGTGAAACCTGATATAGCAGGGACAGTACCTTAAACAGACTTCAGGGAGCTATCAGCAGCAGCAATTTCCAGATTGCTCAACCCACAAACACCACAGACAACTTCAAAGGTCAGTGAGAGGGCTCCATCACCCAGGAGAGGGGTGCATGGTATGGACCCCGGCATCAGCCATTGCAGATGCAGTTTCCATTTTTGGAGGCCATGCCTAGAGGCTCTGAGGGAATTGAACAGTTGATCTGAATCTCAGTCTTGCACTCCACCCTGTTAAAGAACCCAAAAGTCAAGTAAATGCCTGGGAAAATGGCCCCAAATGGGACAAAGAATAACAATAGAAGGTTACTTTCTTGGAGAGCAGGTATTTTTTTCCATCCTTTCCGATGAGGAGGAACAATTTAGGCCTTCAGAGAAAGACCTAAAAGTCAAAGATTCTGCATGCAAAAGTTCCAAAATAAATATGCAATGGTCTCAGGTCATGGGAGAGCACAAAAGGGATTTTGAAAATCAAGTAAGAGAGATGGAGGAAAGATTGGAAAGAGAAATTAGAGTGATACAAGAAAATCGTGAAAAAAGTTTGCTAAAGAGAACCAAAAACATGCTGAAGAAATTGACACCTTAAAAAATAGACTAACTCAAATGGAAAATTTTGGGCAAATGGCCCAAAAAGCCAATGAAGAGAAGAATGCTTTAAAGAGTAGAATTAGTCACATGGAAAAGGAGGTTCAAAAGCTCACTGAAGAAAATAGTTCTTTAAAAATTAGAAAAGAACCGATGGAAGCTAATAACTTAATATGAAACAAAGAAATTACAAAATAAAACCAAAAGAATGAAAAAAAAAATAGAAGATACTATGAAATATCTCATTGGAAAAACAACTGACCTGGAAAACAGATTCAGGAGAGACAATTTAAAAATTATGGGACTACTTTGAAAGCCCTGATTTAAAAAGACAGCCTAGATATCATCTTTCATGAAATTATCAAGGAATACTGCCCTGATATTTTAGAACCAGAGCGTAAAACAAATATTGAAAGAATCCACTGATCACCTCCTGAAACAGATCCAAAAAGAGAAACTACTAGGAATATTGTAGCCAAATTCCATAGTTCCCAGGTCAAGGAGAAAATAATGTAAGCAAGTAGAAAGAAACAATTCGAGTACTGTGGAAATACAATTAGGATAACACAAGATCAGGATAACACAAAGGGATTGCTGGGTGTGAAATATGATATTCCAGAAGTCAAAGGAACTAGGATTAAAAACAAGAATCACCTACCCAGCAAAACTGAGTATACTTCAGGGGAAAAAAGTGGTCATTCAATGATATAGAGGACTTTCCAGAATTCTTGATGAAACGGCCAGACCTGAAAAGAAAATCTGACTTTCAAACATAAGAATCAAGAAAAGGTAAACAGGAAAGAGAAATCAAAAAGGACTTTCTAAAGTTGAACTTTTTACATTCCTACATAATATTTGAAACTCTTTAGACTTGTCTAAGTATTTGGGTAGTTGGAGGGTTATATGCACACACACACATCTGTGTGTGTGTGTGTGTGTGCATGTGTATGGAGAGAGACAGAGACAGAGACAGAGAGAGAGGGAGAGAGAGAGATAGATAGAGAGAGAGAGAGAGAGAGAGAGAGAGAGAGAGAGAACAGGGTGAGTTGAATAAGAAGGGTCATATGTAAAAAAAATAAAATTAAGGGGTGAGAGAGGAATATGTTGGGAAGAGAAAAAGGTAAATGGAAAGGGGCAAATTATCACTCATAAAAGAGGCAAGAATAAACTTACTCAATGGAGGAGAAAAGGGAGGAGGTGAGAAGGAAAAATGAAGCTTACTCTCTTCACTTTTGACTTCATGAAGGAATAACATGATCACTCAATGTAGCGTGAAATTCTATATTACACCACAGGAAAGTAAGGGAAAAGGGGACAAGTGGGATGAGGGAAATGATGGGAGGGCAAATGGGAGAAGGGAGTAATTAGAAGTAAACACTTATGGGAATGGAAAAGATCAAAAGAAAGAATAGTATCAATGAGAAGCAGCATAGGATGGAAGGAAATACAGTTAGTCTTACACAATATGACTATTATGGAAGTCTTTTGCAAAACTATACAAATATAGCTTATATTGAATTGTTTGCCTTCTCAGTGAGGATGGGTGGGGAGGGAGGAAGAGAGAGAAGTTGGAATTCAAAAAATTAAGAATGAATGTTGAGAAACGTTTTTGCATAAAACTGGGAAATAAGAAATAAGGTAATAGGGCATAGGAATCTATTTTGCCCTACAAGAAAAGAGAGAAGATAGGGATAAAGGAAGAGAGGGGAGTAATAGAAGGGAGGGCATACTGAGGGAAGGTGTAATCAAAATGCAAGATTTTATGGAGTGGGGGTGGGGGAGAGATGGGGAGAAAATTTGGAACTCAAAATTTTGTGGTTATGAATGTTGAAAGCTAAAAATAAATAAACATAAAAAACAAAGTAAGAGAAGTAGAAGAGAAATTGGGAAGAGAAATGAAAGTGATGCAAGAAAATCATGAAATATGAGCCAACTGCTTGCTAAATGGAACACAAAAAATGTTGAAGCAAGTAACAACCTTAAAATAGATTAACCCACATGGCAGAAGAGGTTCAAAAAGTCAATGTAGAGAAGAATACTTTAAAAAGTAGAATTGACCAAATGGAAAAGGAAGTCCAAAAAAGATTTTTGAAGAAAATAATTCTTTAAAAATTAGAATTGAGCAGATGGAACCTAAGGACAACGAAAAACCAAGAAATTATAAAACAAAAGCAGAAGAATGAAAAACACCAGACAATGTGAAATAACTCATTAGAAAAACAACTGATTTGGAAAATATAACCGAGAGACAGTTTAAAAATTATTGGACTATCTGAAAGTCATGATGAAAAAAAGTTTTTTGACATCACTTTAAAGAAATTATCAAGGAAGATTGCTCTGATATTCTAGAACTAGGGGCTGAAAGAGATATTGAAGGAATCCACCCATCACTTCCTAAAAGAGATACCAAAAGGAAAACTCCTAGGAATATCGTAGCCAAAGTCCAGACCTCCCAGGCCAAAGAGAAAACAGAAGCAGCCAGAAAGAAAATATTCAAGTATTGTGGAAACATAATTAAGATATAAAAAAGATCTAGCAACTTGTACATTAAGCTCTCCATGGCCTTGGAATATGATTTTTTAGAGGCCAAAGGAGCTAGGGTTAAAACCAAGCAAAACTGGGTATAGTACTTCAGGAAATATAAATGGCCATTCAATGAAATAGGGGACATTCAAGCATTCTTGATGAAAAGACTAGAGCTGAATAGAAAATATGACTTTCAAATACAAGCACCAAAATAAGCCTGAAAAGTTAAACAGGAAAGACAAATCACAGGTGACTTACTAAAGTTGAACTGTTTGCATTCCTACATGGAAAGATAATATTTGTAACTCTTGAGATTTTTCTCTGTATTAGTGTATTTGAAGGGATTATAGATAGATAGATGGATAGATATAGAGATAGATACAGATCTATCTCTATATATACACACACATATATAATAAACAGAGGGCACAGGGTGAGTTGAATATGAAGGGATGACAACTAAAAAAATAAAATTAAGGAGTGAGAGAGAAATATATTTGAAGGGGGAAAAAGAGAGAAAGAGAATGGGGTAAATTATGTCTCATATAACAGAGGCAAGAAAAAAACCTTTTTCAAGGGAGGATAAGAGGGGGGAGGTGAGAGGGAAATAGTTAACCTTTCATCGGTTTTGGCTTCAGAATGGTGTGTTCAAAATGGTATGAAAACTTATCTTACATTACAGGAAATAACAAGGCAGGGGATAAGTGGGGATTGGGGAATGATGGAAGTGAAGTAGATGGGAAGAGGGGGTAATTAGAAATAAAGACTTTTGAGGAGGCACACAGTCAAAAGAGAGAATAGAATAAATGGGGGACAGGATAGGATGGAGGGAAAATATAGTTAGTCTTTCATAACATGACTTTTGGAGGAGTTTCGCATGACTACACATGCATAGCCTACATCAAATTGTTTGCCTTCCCAAAGGGAATGGGTGGGGATGGAGGAAGGGAGAGAAGTTAGAACACAAAGTTTTAAAAAGAAAGGTTAAAAATTGTTTTTATATGCAACTGAGAAATAAGATATAAAGGCAACGGGGTGTAGAAATCTATCTTGCCCTAGAAGAAAATAAAGGGAAAGGGGATAAAAAAAAGGAGGGGGGTGATAGAAGGGAGGGCAGACTGGGGGAATGGGTAATTTGAATACCTGCTGCCTTGGGGTGGGTGTAGAGGAGAGATGGGGAGAAAATTTGGAAATTAGTATCTTGTGGTAGTGAATGTTGAAAACTAAAAATTAATTAATTAATTAAAAATTTTAAAGAGTTCTCTATGCCACTGAAATAATAGATCTGGCCCTCTTCCCCTTACCTTATGTTTCCCCATGAGATAGATGAATAAAAATCCTAAACTATCATATGTAATGAACTGATCGAGGAGAAGTGGGAAATTATTGGGGTGGAGGGAGTAAAGTTTAACTGGATATAAAGAAATACTTATCAATTAGTGCTATCAAAAACAAAATAAGCTCCTTTGTGAGAAAATGAGCTCTCCAAACCAAAAGTTTTTAAAACTGATGCTGGAAAGGCACATGTGAGGTTTGAGAGTCTGAGAAGGCCAGCAAAGGTGAACAGCTGTGTATTCAAGATATCAGAGCAATGTAACATAGATGATCACAGGCATCACATATTCTTTAGGCCTATATAGGAAGGGTTAATAAAATTCTCTCATTTGCCTAAAGGTAGAAAGGAAAGGAGTGTGACCTGTGAGCTAATATTTTAATAAAACATGTTTACTTTGTGCAGAATTGTATTTTGTATTTGATAGAGGAAGAATAAAGGATAATTGAGAATCAGTTAAGCTTGTGGGAGGAAGTTTGGTTAACTTAAGAGGTCCTTCCACTTGTAATGGATTAAGGGAAATGAGAATGAATTTATAAAAGGAAGAGAAAGTGAGGAATTCATAGTAACCCCTAGAAGGTAGATTACAATCCTTGTTTTTTCAGATGGCAATCATTGTAGCAGGAATAATGATAATATTCTAGTATTTTTATAACACTTAATGATTCACAAAGCACTTTGCATATGTTGCTTTATTTGATTAGGTGAGTAAGTGAGGCTTAAAAAAGAACTTGTCTAGCTAGGGTCACATAACTTATACATGTCTGAGACAGCATTAGATTCCAGCTGTACTACACTATTCATAACGTGACTGCGTATGAAAACAATATAATATTGTCAAAAGACATCAATTGTCTGAATTATAGAAAGCATCAGTTATTCCTCCATTTGTGAATACTGGTCATATATGTTTAATAATAAAGAGAATATTGGATTTAACATCAGGAAGACCTGAGTAGGAAGCCAGCCTGGAGGCACTCCAAAGTTTTTTGATGTTGGGCAAGTCATTTAACTGCTTTTAGGCTCAGCTTCATTCAACCGTAAAATGGCGATGACAATACCACCTTCTTTAATCAATAAGTCATTAAATATTTTATTATGTGTCTCCTATGGGCCAGAAACATTGCTAAGTGGTAGGGATACAAATACAATATAAGAGACAGTTCTTGTCCTCTAGGAGCATACAATGAAATGAAGGAAGTTAACACACAGAAGTCTGAGAGTGGTGTTACCTGAGAGAGGAGGATGGTAGAGAAGTCCCAAAGTAATATAGCTAGGTGTTAAATAAGGTACATCCCCTGATCCCCCTCCTTATATGGAGGTTTTGAAAGTTATGTCTCTAACCTTAAGAGAGGTAAAGAGTAGTGAGGAGGAAGGAGTACCAAAGCTGATTACAACTTGCAGGATAATGAGATTTTCTCAATGATGAGCTTCTTAGGGCATGGTTGAGAATTCAGATAAAACCCAGAATAATGTAGTGAGTTGGGAAATGAGAGTTTTTGTGATATCAGATTTAAATGTAAAGCTTTTTCAAATCTTGAATCACTAAATAAATGTTATCATCATCATCACCATCCTTGCTACTCATATCCTGGCTACATTTATTCCCTAAGTGCATGCCCCTCTACACACATATCCCAATCAAACATGTTCCCTCCAGTTCCAATTGAGGTTATGTATATTTTGGGGAGAGGATATTTCAGTTTTGTAAGAATGGTGCTTTATTACTGATATATATATATATAGGCTAAATTGACTATGAACCAATTGTGTTTTCTGCCTGAATATACCCTATCATTCCTTCAAGGCATCATCCTATAACTCTCCTCCTTTCTTCAACCAAACTACTAGAAAATCCTCTCACACAATCCCCAGTTCTTTGCAGTATAGCTTCTGAATTCCATACGAACTGATATTCAAGTAACCAGTTATCTCAAAATTGCAAAATCTGAAGGCATTCTCTCAATCCCCATCCTTCTTGACCTCTGATGCATTTGTTTTTACTGACTACCTTCTCTTCTCTGAGTTTTTCTGATCCCACTTTTTATTAGTTGTACTGCTTGTCTAATGGGTCAATCCTAGTTTCCTTATCATACCCCAAACTATGGATTTGCTCAAATGCTCTCTCTTGAGACCTCTTTTTTTCTCTCTCTTCATTTTTTCTCAGTGACCACCTGAGTTCTTATGAATAGAATTATCATTTTTTCTGTAGATGACTCACAGAGCTATATCTTTAATCCTATTATCTTTTCCTCAGTTAAAATCCACAATATAAACTGTTTAATGGATATATCATAATTAGATGATCTTTCAAATTCAGTATTTCTGTAATTAAAGTCATAATAAAGCCCTCTTTGGAATTGATCCATTTCTATCAAGAGGACAATCAGTCTTGCAAGTTTGTGAATTCAGGACTATCTACGCCTTGCTCCACATGCCTAATCAAAAAGCAAATTTTGCTTTTGCTTCTATAACATCTCTTGCATGTGACTTCTCTATTTATATAACCACTACCTTAATTTTGCCCCTTATTACTTCTCACTTGGACTATTGTGATATTTTAACTTTTCCACCTCAAATCTCTCTCCACTCTAATCTACTAAGAACCAAAGTGATTTTCTTAAAGTGCCGTTGAGATCATGTCACTCCCTTACTCAAAAAATTGCAGTAGGAAACTCTTACCTTAAGAATAAAATGGTAAACTCTTCCATTTGGCGTTTAAAGCTATTCACAATCTGATCCTAATGTATTTTTCTGATGTCATAGTTTTACTCCCTGTGCTATGGGTTCAAGTCCAACTGGTCTTCTTTCTGCTCCTCATACACAGCAGCATTCCATTTCTGGTCTTTCTGCTTTTTCAATGGCCACCAATTCCCCAAACTTGAAATACATTTACTTTTCTACCTCCTGGAATTCCTCACTTAAAAATTCTAATCAAGAGTTCTCTTACAAAAGAAGCCTTTACTCATATCCCCAACTACTAATACTCTTTCTCCTTTATTATTTAAAATGTAATGACTTTGCCTTAATTTTACATTTATTTTCTACATGCTCATAAGTGTACAAGCTATCTCTCTAGAAAATATAAGGTCCATAACAATGGGGGTCATTTCTTTTTGCTTTTTTTTTCTTTCTTATCGCTAGTGTTTAGCATACTAAAAATACTTGTTGATTCAAAAAAAGTGAAAACATGGATGGAACTTGTCAGCCATTGTTTTGAACAGTAAATATAGTTTATCAAATCCATTTTCTTGCCCCAAGATGTCAACAAGTTCCTTCAAATCAGTTTCAGTAAGCACTTTATATAGCTCCTGTTATGTTCCAGACAATCTGCTAAACATTCCTCATGATGACACTAGGAGGCAGGTGTAATTATCCCCATTTTATAATTTAGGAAACTGAAGCAGAGTCACATAGCTAGCTAAAGGTCAGAGGTCTTAATTTGAACTCAGGTCTTTCTTACTTTACACCCAGTGCTCTATCCACTGTGTTACCTAACTTTCTGTTTTGAGCAGATGTAAACCAACAAAATCACTTTAATCTCATGTATCCTTTTGCAGGGATCTAACTGTGAACTGGGTTATATAACTAGGTATGATATCCATTAGAAATCAATCATTCAAAAATCATTTATGTATAACCTACTATGTATAAGGAGCTTTTGCTAGGTATTGAGAACATAGAAATGAAACAGCTTATGATCTCAAGGTACTTACATACTATCAAGGAAGACAATATAAATAAATTATGAGGTAAGAAATACCAGTCTCTTATCTTAATGGCATGGTCTGTGAAAGGGAAAAGCTGAGAGAATAGTGTCATAGTGGGGCTGACAGAGGTGATTCCCAGCAATGAGAGATCTTTCACTTGTATAGACATCATCCTGTCAAAGGGAAAGAAATTGGATTATATGAGCTATATGTCCATCTCTTTAAGATCCAATGACTTGTTAAAACTTCAGGAAATTTTGTTAAGTTGGGGTACTAGAATCATTGACTTAGAGATGGAAAGGACCTCAGAGATCATCCTTTAAAATCACTCATTTTATGGAAAGGGAAAATGAGAGTTTATATGGCTTGCTCAAGTATACATACAGCTACTGAGCACCATTATCCATTGGGACTGCAATATATAGGAGCTCTGACCCCAGAATCTTGCACCTTTTACATAGTACCACCCTAACAATTCAAAATATTTTGCCCTGCCACAATAAATATATCTAAATGTACATTTAACATTTTCAGCCTTCACATTTAATTAGTTTTATACTTTTAAATATTAGAATAAAAGTTTTTTTTAAACCTCAAGCTCAAATTTTCCCTCCATAGTACTATTCACCATATTTTGCTTCACAGTCCCCTCTTTTATAGATGTTCAAAATAATGAACTTCATTCTAATTTACACACACATAGTTATAAAAACTGAATTACTGAAGTACAAATTAAATAGAATATTATTGTAGTATATGTGTGTGAGCACACATTTTTAATGCTATAGATTGTTATCTATATATGTTATCATAGGCATATGATTATATATTATTCATGTTATATCACTATTGATAAATAACTCAGAAATACTTTTGAAAGTGCATGAACTCTTTCAAGTCACCAGGGCACCATTTTGAATACTGCAGCTATCATTTGCTAAATGGCATTATGAACAAAAAGGGAAATAGTGAGCCATTTGTTGTTTCCATAGCAGTGTTATAGAAAAATTCTGACATGTTAATGTGCAGTAGGGGAGAGGCTTAAATAAAAAAAAAAAATCTGCTTTCCTAAATCCCTATCCCAAAAATGTGTGCATATTTTAAAAATGACTTTCTAAACATGGGAATTGAACCTAGTGACAATATAGTTGATGTGATTTGTCACACATACAGAAATGATGCAGAGACTAAAAACAGCTTAACATACGGAGTTGCTCCAGACTGGTGGGTGGTCAGCAAAGTTGGAATGTTTTTAGGAGCAGATGGAGTTTCTGGAGTTTTGAAAAAGGCTAGGGAAATGGTTTGGCTTCTCATTTCACCAGCCCACCCACCTAAAAGATGCCAAATGACATGCCTAAAGTGATATAGCAATTATACTAAATTGAAGTAATAGTCAGTGACACTAGAAAGTCATGTACCCCCCAATTTTTAGGCTTTTAAAATTTTGCTGTCAGAGGAAGGGTGGTATAATGGAAGAAAAATGAGCTTGAGAGCCTGGGTTAGAATTATGCTGCCAGCTTTGCTAGCAACTTGCTTTGTTAGTTGGACATTTTGGGGCCTCAGTTTTCTCATCTGAAAAAGAAAAGGATGGGAAGAAATGATATCTTTCAGCTCTATAATCAGGAATATTTATAGTTTACCGCCTCTAAAGGATGCATTTCTCCAATGTGTCTTTTTAGAAAATAAAGAAAAGTATAGTTTCTACTTATTGGCCATTTGTGGAATGTTTTCATTTATTTGATCAATATGATCTCAGTAAGATTTTCATACACTGCTCTGAAGTGGGTTGCATCCAAAAAAAAAAATGATCAAATCAATTACAAAAAAAAAAAAACAAACTAAATAATTCTATCCAGTTTAGTGTTCATATACATATATATAAACTTTTATTCTTTGGACAGGAATTGTGATTTTATTTTTCAAGCAAAATTTGAGTGAGCATATTCCCTATATTCATGGAGATCAGAATTTGCTCTAATAAAAATAGTCTTAGAGAGTTACCTGGTATGAATTTAAAGCAACAAACGTTACATCCCAACCTACACACACACACACACACACACACACACACACACACACACACACACACACACACACACAAAAGCAGTCTCCAAATTTTTGACTTGTGTCTCATGTTCTAAGTGTACCTGTCCCAAGATATAGTAACATGAATTCTTTCCAATTCCACTTCAATATGAATGGTATTGAATAATTACTTCGAAACAAAACATAATCAGAGCCTCTGAGTTTAATAAATATTGCAACGTTAAATTCTTCTAAGACACGGATTGCTTTGGTTTTGTCTTTGTGTCCTCAGTATGTGTTAGAGTACCTGGCATTTAGTACAGGCTTCATAAAACTGATTTGATGAATGGATAAATATGCAACTATTTTTATATATGTGTGTATACAAACACACATATATGTTTGTATGTATGTATATACCTATGAATATACATTATATATAGAACGCTTTTTTTTTATCATCTTTAGTTCTGTTTTAAGCAAGCCATTTTCTCCCTTGGCAGAGTTTCTAACCACTTTTGTGAAGACTATGTCTGCATAAGGGTGCAGTTCTATGCATGTAAGACTATTCTTTGGAATCTATGTCCTCTCTCAAATCCAAGAATATTTATTTTATTAGTCTTTGAGGTCTGAGATTAAGTCATGAAAAAAAACTAATTCTTTTATTTGCATTATCCATTCAAACTATTCTGGAATGGACCATGTTCTTGACATAGAACTAGAAACTGTTGAGAACTATATGAGTGGGGAAAGTAGACATGTAATTTTTACATGGTCATTTATAACCAGAGAAGTCATTTACTGAAAACAATGAAGACATCTATAATAAGGAGAATCAGTCAGGTTGCAAATTTCTTTTTATCTTTTTAAAATTTTGTTTATGGATAATTTTTTATTTCACAATTAATTCAATTTCTTTAGTTCTCCAAATGACTTTTCTCCCATAGGCTGAGGTATATGAAGTACTTAAAGGTAAGTAGGGGATGTCAGAAAAGCCCAGAGTGAAATGAGTATTAGTCTTTTCTAATGTCTCTCTACGTAAATGTTAACACCTGGTGCCTTCTAACTATTTGACTGAACAGAAAAATATTCTTCCAATGTCTACACAAGTTGTTACAGAATAAGAGGATGGCTTGCTATCATTAAAGGATCAAGATCTTCATGTAGGTTTCATGAGTCAAGTCATTAATTGAGGATAGATTTCTTTAATTCTTCTATAAATGTGGCAACTTGTGTTCATTTCCTTTCAGTTTATTCTAAATTGGATCATTTAAAATATGCATGAAAGTTGAGTAATTTGCAAATATCATATTTTTTATACCACCTAACAATATAGTAGGCATTTCATAAGTCCTCTTGGATGAAGAGATTGAAATAAAATGTTTTAGAAAAGTTGTAAGAACTGGAGGGAGGGAGTATTTGATATTTTTTTTGATGCAAATATTTATGACAGGGTAAAATACAGTCAGTGAAGCTAGGTGGTGCAGTATATAGAGCACCAGATCTAAAGTCAGGAAGACCAAATCTGACTTCAGATTCTCACTAACTATGTGACTTTGAGCAAGTCATTTAACGCTGTTTACATCAGTTTCCTCATCTATATAATGAGCTGGAGAAGAAAACGGCAAACCATTTCATTATCCTTGCCAGGAAACCCCAAATGGAGTCACAAAGAGTTGGACACAACTAAAATGACTAAACTGCAACAACACCAACAAATTGTAGTGAGTTATTCTATGAAACTATAGTTAGGTATTTTCATTCACCTAGTAGCAGATAGCAGAATTGAAATTGCACAAGAAATCAAAATCATAGAATGTGAGAACAGGAAGAAATGTCAGAAGTGATCAAGTTCAGCCTCTTCTACAATATCCTGAACAAATGGTCTCCCAGCCTCTGAACACTTCTAGTGATTATGTGTTTATGACTTCATGAATATCCCATTGCAACTTTGAACAACTTTGACAGTTAAATTTTTCCTCATACTAAGCAAATGTCACTCCTTCTATATAAAACCACCTCTAACATCATTATACACTTGAACTAATATAAAAGAGAGGAAATTTTTAAAAAAGACAAATATAAGGCCTAAGAAAAAGAAAGTATGTGGGTTTAGATGTTTCTCAGGAAAGAAGTGTTAGTAGTTAGTAGTAGTCAGTTAGTAGTTAATGGCCCAAACTCAACTTGGGAAAATAATATCAAAGGTGCTATGAATTAATTATAATGGACAGAATTAAGTAATAAAGTCATTATCAATGTATAGAAAATTCAATCACTCATTAAAGAAGGACCAGTGAGAAAGAAAACTTTGACAGTAATATTTGGGCATAGTAACTGTGCAGTTACTAAAACAGAGATTGGTAACTGTATGGTCAAAATTTCTGAATCCTGTTTTGTTCAACAGTGGCTAGCAGTGAGATAATCCTGCTTCAACTGCTGAGATGAGTTTCCATTATATTTAGGGCAATGGCTGAAGCTTTTTTTTTTTTTTTTATCATATTCCTGATGACTCCAATTCTTTGAGGGACTGATGTCTTGAGAAGGAGATTATGGAATCCCAGAGGGAGATAAGAAAAGTCTTGTACAAGCATAAAGATCCTGAAAATACTTGCCCTTTCAAGACTTCTATCTCTTGCCTTAGAAGATTTCCTGCTGTGAATTCTAGGGTGTAGAAGAAAGAAGGAAAGAGGTAGTTCAGGTTCTGTGTTAATGATGACTGGTACAAAAATAATTAGGCATTTCTCACATACTGATCTTTCCAGAAGTGGCTGCTTCTGGCTTGTTGGCCAAAGTCCTATGATCCATTAATAGGATAGTTGGAGAGCTAAGACCTATTGCAGAAGTATTAGTTGTCTGCTTTGACTATGGGGAATAAGCACTGGCAAGGTGTGGATTATCAAGCAAAGACAGATTGCAGGGAGCCTGTGCTAGGATTTTGAGAGAATCACATCTGCTGGGAAGGTAAAGGCTAGTGGGAAAGGGCAATATTCCTTCTTCCTAAGTTTCCTTGACCCTGTTGATTGAAGTCCCTATACCTGGAAAGGTATACAGGACATGCAACTACTTCTCTTAATCCTTTCATCATTAGAGGAAACAAGAAGAGGTTTCACATTTCCAGAAATTGATGACAATGAACTATATCTGTTCTCTACATCCTATTCTTTCCTTTCCATCATCCTCATTTCTACCTTATTCATGTCCTACTCCAACTCTGTTGTTTCCTTTCATTGTGCTTTCTGAAATTCTGGCACCTTAACGAACAAAATTCTTCGCTTTTCTTTTTTCTCCCACACTCTTTCCATTTTTCTTTTCCTCACTGAGACACAACTTACCCCAGATGACACTGTGCCCATGGCCAGGCTGTCTAGCATTACCTGTGCTTTTACTCAAGCCTCCAATAAATTGTTCCCCACAGTCACTTCTAAAGTTTTACTTTGTCACCATTATTATCCTTTGAAATTCTCCCTAGATCATTTTCCATTTCTAAACACTTCCTCCCAATTCCACTTAAGACAACTTAGAAACAAACAACAAAAACAGTAAAAAATATTTCCAAAGGAGTGAAGACTACAGCATCTTCAATGTATAAAATCTTCCCTTAAAAAAAAAAAATATGTGCAGATTGAGGAGGGTAGAGTCAAGTTGGTGGAGAAAAGTCTGCAACTTGCTATAAAACCATAACTATAACTTTACCAAAAACAAAACTATAAAACCCTTTAAGCTGGCAATAAAACAATGAGTTCTATATTTCAAAAGAGGTTATCAAAGGAAAAGGACCTATATATACAAAAATATTTAAAGCAATTCTTTTCTGATGGAAAAAAACTGGAAATTAAAGAGTTGTGCCTCAGTTGGGGAATATAAGAACTAACCATGGTGTGTGATTATGTTGACATACTATTGTGTTACTAATGATGAGCAGGATGCTATAAGAAAAACCTGGAAAGATTCACATGAGCTGATGCAAAATGAAATGTACTATTGTACAAAGTAGCAGCAATATTGTAAGGTGATCAGCTGTGAAGGACTTAGCTATTCTCAGTAATACAATGACCCAAGACACCTCTGAAGGACTTCTGAGGGGAAAAAAAGTATCCATCCCCAGAGAAAGAATTAATCATATATGAATGCAGATTGAAGCATACTATTTTATTTTACTTTCTTTATTTTTCTTGAGATTTCTTCTTTTTTTGGTATATGTTTTCATTCACAACATGACTAATATGGAAATGTCTTGCGTGACTACATATATAGAAACTATATTAAATTGCTTGCCTTCACATTGGAGGTGGGGGGAGAAAGAATGAGAAAGGGAGAGAATGTGGAATTGAAAGTTTTAAAAATGCATGTTAACAATTATTTTTGCATATAACTGGGAGAAATAAAATAATAAATCCCCCCAAATTATGGAAAAAATAATCACAAATAAGGATATCTTGTCTTTTCAACTTGTTACAGTAACTTTTTTCCAGAACATCCATACTCCGGACTTAGGATCTGAACTCTAGAGAATCTTGCAATAAAATTAGAGACATAATTTTGCTAGTCAAATACAACAAAAATCTGTACATAATTGGAAAATGGAATTGAAAAATGAAGGTGATTTATTTAAGTAGGTTTCCAACATCATGTATTTTCCATTTTAGTCTATGCATCTTTGTGGTGTATCTTTTTCAGCTTTGACAGCCATTAAGACTAACATATCCCAATATATCACATTTAGAACCGGACATTTGAATCAATGTATCATGAAATGCAGAAAATCAATATTTTCAAAGGTAATCAAGCATATTCATTTGTAGTATTTACTAAAAATATTATGTATATGTACCTATAATGATGTTTTGATGGCACAAAATTACATTAATTACATTAATAAAATAAAATATCTATTTCATTTTAATGACAGTTCAACATTTCTATAAATTTGTTTCACAATTTATGTTTCTATGAATTTATGTTTCACAATATCACAATGTATATGATAATGTGTATTAATATGGTAAAATGGATATATAATTTCTGGAGAAATACAGATATCACTTATGTGACTGTTACTAATTTTTTTTTCCTGATAGGGTTCATGATTTAAAATGTTTGGCAGTCAGTAGTCTAAAAAACTCATGTTAACTAAATAATTTCCATTATCCTTTGTATTTTCTGTTGTCTAGAACCATAGTTATTATGAGATATCTGGGGTTTTTCCAAAGGTTCCCCAACCTCTGGTATTGGAGGAATGAATCATCCTTGCTTTTCCCTAGTGCTTTCTATGTCACTTTCAGGATCATAGTATCTTATCCCTCATTCCTAGGGTCTCCCTTTCTGCTAAGATAGTCTCACAGCCCTTTTTTCTCTCTAATTTTGTTGTGTGAGTACAACGTGAAGGTCCAGTCCTTTTCTTTACTTCATGTTTTTACCATAAAAGTTCCATCTAGGAGTATGTAGGACCTACTTTAAGTTTAATCTGAATTTTTAACATGTTCTCCATCATTTTCTTAAGTTTCAACAATTAACAAAATAGTAGGTGAAGCCTTAATTTGTAGTACTTGTTGACTTTGCTCACACTGAAAGTTTAGCCATCTCTCATGAACTGGAACAAACGGGCTTCAGCGCTACCCAGGTTCCAACTGTTCCCCTCATCTCCTGTTTACATATTCACTCAACATTTATGCCTTTATGCATGACTGAGCTTAATTTTCCTCTGTGCCTTGCTATTATTTACTTCCCCTAGAAGCATTGCAAGTTGCCATCTCTTTCTTCCCCCACTTCCTCCATCCTGTCTCAACATTTCCAGATAAATTCATAGCATTTGGGGGAGGAAGAGAGATTTCCTGATTTCACCACACACCCTCCCATCCTGCATAAGGTTGTCCCAGGTGCCTAGCCTGCAGCTGGGAATATTTTGTTGCATGCTCCTAGGTAGATGTCATTTCATAAGCACATCTAGGGATTAAGGCCCATCTGTTTAATCAGCTTTTTAAAAAATTTTTACTTTATCACTAGAGTGAAGGATAAACTCCACTGTTAGATAGTAGATAATTTATTGATCAAATCTGGGTAGCAATTGTTAATGCATGAAAAAGCACATCTACATGATCTCTTTAAAATAAAATATTTCCCTCAAGAAATTAATCCAATTTCTAGAACTACAAATGTCAGATACAGTTAAGCAGTGAAGGATTTTTGTTTGTTTTAATTTGTATGTGAGGAAAAAACAATATATTTGCAGATGTAAATCAATATATATTAAATAATATTTTTGCTAAAGGTCTTTTTTCTTCTTCCCCTAAACCTGTGTTTGAGTCAGCTCTTCAGAATTAAATTATATTTCTTTGTCTGAGCATACCCAAATATGATTATGTGATTTCAGTATTTTTTTGATACAGAATTAAAAATAAAATATTATTGACTTGCACAAATTATACAGACTAAAATCCCATTAATTTCATGGAAATCCTTAAAATAATAGGATCTTTATGTAACATTAAGTATAGTATATATTTTATATACTATGTTTGAGAATCAGGAATCAAATTACTGTTGGGTAGTGGTGTATTATTTTCAAAGAAATAAGAAATATTGATTAGCAAAATACAAACACTCAATTTTGGTTGTGGAGTGAACCATGATTTAATTTTCTTATCTCCACTATGATAAAACTTGCCCAAATTTTATTGTAAGAATCAGCAAACATCTTTTACTTGTGGACTTTGAATTAAAGGAATTGTCATCTCTATGCATACATGCAACCCTGGGAAAAGGACTTAGAGTTGGAAGGGGCCCATTTTTTCTGTCTCAATTTCAGAGATAAGGAGAGATGAGGCTTAGGGAAGTCAAGTGATTTGCCCACACAGGTAATAAATGATCAGGGTTAGATTAAACTCAAGTTCCCTGACTTCAAACTCAGCCATCTTTCCACAGTATCACACTATTTCAGGATATGAGTATTTAATATTTCTCCTTTCAAGCCAACAAGTACCTAGTTCACAAGTAAACTTCTGTTAAGGTCTTAGGGTTATTATATAACATGGAAAGGACTTCAGGTGTGCATATAAATCCCTTCATTCCACAAAATGTGGGAGGCACAAGAAGTAGCTCTATCTTGCCTGTCCATCTTTTTGTTTGGATACTATTTTGTATTCATTTAGGATGGAGATGATGAAGCTTATGGAGGATGACTAATTTTTCCGTTTTCTACATGGGTTTATTAAAAATTTTCTGAGCTATGATCTACTGTGCTCCAGATAAAATGAATTAAACGATTAAGAAGAGATTTCAGTGAGAACATCTTCCTTTTAAAAATATGGAAAGGTATTTCAAAGATTCAAAGTAAAAGATTTACAATTCCTCAGTGATCTCAACAGCAAATACTTGAGGCCAGATAGTTGTGCTGAATCCAACTTTCTCCTGCCCAACAGCACACAAAAGAAATAGATACTATTTATCCTTTCCAACAAAAACCTGCAAAAGGAAATAAAGTTAGGAGTTCCAAGGTAGTTTGCAGCTGTTTTCCTACTATCATGAGCATATCATTTACTCACCTTACAGAGAGACATCAGAAGCATACGCTGGGTGTTCAAAATGCCATCTGAACAAATAGTATCTGTCACAATTGCTTCCATGTCTCTGATCAATAGAGCAAGAAATGACTTGATAATCTTGGGCACAGGAATGGCTATGTAGCTTTGAGCTTTGAGTTCTCACTCATTCAAAGTATTAGATCACTGGGGTGAGAAGTCTCATTTTTCTAAGTTGTGACATTAGAATAAACATTATGATGGATACTATTATAAGATCAAACATTATCATGATTATCATATAATTGGCATTCAAATACACATTCTGTATTATTCAAGATTCAGAATTCCTCCACTTGAGGAATATTAGGATTGTTGCATACTAAAAGCATTGTTTAATAAGTCCTCTAACAGTTTTTTATACATACCTTATATTTCCATAATGTAGAGTTTGTATGGTACTTTCTACCAAATAAACTTTGGGATAGGTAGCATAAATATTAATCTCTCCATTTTAAAGACAAAGCACATGAACTTAAGTGACTTGACTGATGTCACACCACTAGTAAGAGACAGCTTTAATTTAAATCTTTACACCATTCAATGTTATCTTTGACACAGTAAGTATAGATGAAGGAAGACATACGGAAGAGAGGTAGGGAGGAAAGGAGGATGCCTCTTCTGGAGATAGGCTTATTTTATTGTTAACTAAGAGTTATAAAATGCTTTTGGGGGTTATTTTCTTGCTGCCCAGGCTTTAGAAACATCATAATTTAGTATAAAGGATATTAGACTTAGATTAAGAAGGGTTCTGAGTTCAAATCCTTCCTCAATAAGTAAACTTTATTAAGTACTTCATGCCAAGCACTGTGCTAACTCTGGGGATATAAATAAATGAAAAAGCAGTATCTGCTCTCAAAATGCATTCTAACAGACGAGACAACATGAGAACAAGCAAAAAAAAAAAAACTAATTGCAAATTATATAAACAGTAGGTGAAAGTTGAATTCGGAGGTGAAGACACTAGGGAATAGGAAAGGCCTCCTACAGAAGGAAGGGTTTCAGCTGTATTTTGAAGGAAACCTGAGAAGCTTAAAGGTGGATACAGAGAGGGAAAACATTCTACTCATGGAGGGGAGCTAATAGTTAAAAGTCGCAGGGAAAGGGGATGCAGTGTTGTATACAAAGAACAAATAACAGGTCAGTGTAAATGACTTGGAGAAGAAGTGAAGGAGGATAAAGTGAGAAGATAGAAAATGTTTGAAAGAACCAGGTTTAAAGGATTAAATGTCATAGAGGCCTTATATTTAATTGTGGAGGAATAGGGAGCCATTGGCTTTTTCTGAGTAGGGGAGTGATATGGTTAGACCTACTCTACAGGAAATTCACTGTGATAGCTGAATAGAGGAGAAATTGGAGTGAGGAGAGACTTCAAGCAGGAAATGAAATTAGAAAATACCTCATTTGTTTTCAAAAGGCATTTACAGTTATTTAAGAGAGCGGATAAGAGTTTGATAATGATGGGGTACTTGTGCTTGGGTCTCAGGCCTAAGATCATGTCTCTAGAAGTCTCCCAAACTTTCAGTAGGCCCTTGCCCTGTGAGAAATTTTTCCCTTGTTGCAGGTCAGACAGTGTAATTTTGTTTTCAGAACAGACACAGGCAACAAACAGACTCACTTTTGGTACCAGATCCCCAGAGTCCATGCCTCTGGAGGATAAACAAAAACTATGTTTTCTCCCTCAATGTCTGGAATCAACAGTTATCTCGGCAGACTCCCTGTATTTTCCCATCCTTAGATTATAGGCACCTGCTCCCAAAGATTCCTGGATCCCTAATATATTCCCTTGAAATCCCTAGATTACCTAATTAGCATCCTTGGCATTCTTTTTCCTTTTCCCTTTTCCATATAAGCCCAATGATGGGACTGATGGAGTGATATGACCCCTAAAAAGGGTCCTTTCATTTTCCCACAAATTTGGAGAACCCAGTCTCTTGTGTTCATCTGAAGCATCTGACCCATCCAAGTCTACCTTGATTACTTAATTATCTTACTTGACCTTCCTTAATCCCATCCAGACCCCTTTCTCTGCTGCCTCCAGACCGCTTCAGGGTACTTGCCTCTCCTTGATCCCATCCAGATCTTCTCACAGTCTTTTCGTATAAAAATATCAATCTTATCCACATTAGAAGCTCATATTCTTAAGGTCTGGCCCTCTTGTATTCATGCCACAAATACTGCAAGCTCACTAGGAATCATGCCCACCCAAGTGATGTTTCTTTTGTTTTTTTGTCTTTTTTGCTGAAAGAAGGCTTGAGTGGTTGAATTCTTTCAAGGAAGACCCCAACCCTGTACTCTTGCATTTCTGGGTTCCTAAAATCCCTAGACCACAGCACCAGTACCATGCTCACTAGCTTAAAGGTTCCCTGGAAATTTACACCTGTTTCCCTAAAGTGTTACAATAAACTTTGTCACTTGACTAAGAGATGACTTGAGTGTGTGAATTCATTCTAGAGGCAAATCCTTGGCATTCCCAGGGACCCAGCATTCCAAACCTCATCAATAACTTCTCATAATCGTATTTATTCCATTTTTAAAATGGGGACAATAATTTTCTAGCATTGCCCAAACCTAGTCCATATCCTCTGTAAATTATTTCTTATAAATCATGTATATAATTTTGCTTTGCATAGCTTTTTTATCTGCTGTCCTTCCAATTAGATTGTAAACTAGGGTATATGGGGTATTACAGGAGGATTGGCACCTCTGGTGAAAAGACTTGCCAAGCATTTTTCAGGGTTGCTTATTTACCTTTGGTGGCAAACCAGTCATTTAAGAGAATGATTATTAACAATCAATTATGGGTAGATCCAGGTTTTTACCCTTTTCTATTTCCTTACTCAAAGCCCAGACTTTGAAGTACATTACTGACCCCTACAAAAAATTGACTCCACATAGACCATCTCATGTAAGGTAGATTCCCTCCCATTTTGTTCCACTCAAGCAAGTTTGGGTCAAAGTATACCCTTTGTTTACCTTTCTCAAGGTTGGGGGCAGTCTGGGCTTAGAGAGAGTGTCTTTATCCAAGACATAGTGTCACTCTTTCAATTCATTATTAGAATAAGCTGACTTTTCATTGTAATATTCATCCTTTCATTAATTGTATCCAAATATTAGTAGACATCCTATTTTCCAGAGCTAAGACCTAGCAAACAAACTATGCCCTGAGTTTACCATAACAGTAATTCTTTGCACTGAGCCTTTGGATTATCTCACCCTCAACCATCAGCACCAGATATTCTCTGAGATTGGACAAGCAACTTCTGTATCCATACTCTGAACATGAAGTCCTGCTATGAAGCAAACTTGTCACACTGTTGCTGTTACTCTCCAATATCAGGGCTACAATTCAATGTGCAGCCATTGGCATAAGTATTGTCTCTCAACACTGCCTCGGCACCCCCGACTGTGGATGGGGCTCCAGCATATGTGTCCCTGCTTGTAAGCCATTTTCCTCACTTTGAAATTAAGCCTCTGTTTGATGCTTGACTTTTCTATCCGTTGCCTGCTTTGTTCATCTCTGGACAACTATAGGTTAAAGATCAGTTCTTGTCTGGTTGACATTTAAAATGGTGTCAGATTGGACATGGAACAAGGCTAAGTGGACTTTCTGGTCCCAGTAACAGAGGATTAGGTAACACCAGAGATTTCTCCAGAGTTCAACAATCACCATCTTCAACTGGTAAATCCTCTGCCCTTATTTCTACTCCAGTCCTTAGGCCTTGAGCTTTGCTTGAGTTCACCTTTGTGAGGTAAACTTCAGGGCCCCTCCTTTGATCTGGTTCATCACAAATCACTCTAGTAAGGATACCCTTTCTGGACAAGTCTGTTAGTTGGGCCCACTTCCAGGGTCTGTAAATTAGTGATCCTGTGCCTGTGGCTGTGTATTTTCTCTGCATACATCACCACTGTGTACTGGAAATTTGAGACCCATGACTCTTTTTTTTTTTTAAATTCAGCATGTGTTTGCACTATGTGCATTAGATCCAACCTGTTTACAATTAGAACTGAGTTTTTTCTTATGATTGCATTGTCAGCCTTCTGTTTGTATTTGTCTTGTCATTTTCTCTGTGTTTGTGTCTTCGTAAAATGTTTGTGTCATGTTTGTCTTGTGAGCTAGATTTTGTTATCGTGAAAGATTTAAAATGCAGCCAATCATAAAAACTTCTAAGGGCTGTTGTCAGAGTATTTAGAACACTGGGAAAAATAAATGAATTTTCATAGTTGAAGCAGTTGTTCCAGAAAGCAGGACTAACTCCCACTTTAAGCGTTTCATGGGATATAGATCATAAGAAAAGAGAAAAAAAAAACCTGTAAGACCAATTTTTTTCTGCCATTTCACAATTGATCAAATAGGAATTATAGTAATAAAGACAGATAATAAAAGTGTAGAAGTGATATAAGCATCTTAGCAGATGCTGGAAATTTGAAGATTAATCATTTTTAAGATTTCAGGAGAGAACTCATGAAACTTTGGGGTAATTCCAAAAACTCACTCCCTTATGAAATATCTTAGTACATTTTGGGTAAAACTGTAGAAGTTATTTTAAGGAAAAATAAGGATTAGATTTTATAGAGATTTTAAAAAGTAAAATGGCATTTAGAATTCCTTTCCCCTGAAGATTAAAATGAACAGTTTCATTGTTCAAGGCAGACCTGTACGACCTGTAAACTTCTTCAGGCAGCAGATAGGTTAGACCAGAGACAGGCTGACGATGACTGGTTTGCACAGGGACACATGACGAACAGGAGCGTGCACAGTGGCAAGCTTACGTTTTCTGGGGCCACCTGAGGGTCATATGGTGTGCAGATCTCTTGTAGGGCAATGAAGGAAGGCAGCTCGTTTGAAAGTAATCCTAAAGTGAAGAAAGAAAGAAAAAAACCCAAAACAATAAGCAAACAGATTGCACCTTATAGCACCTTATTAATTCTTCCTTAACTTTTCAGTTTTTATCCTGTTTTGTCAATAATCTTCACCTCTCCATCTCTAAATAATCTCTAAACAATTAAGCTGACTACTTCTGACTGGGAACATTCTGACACTGCTTCCTCCTTTAGATTGCAGCACAGCTAGCAGTCACTCTAGCTGAGCACGATGGAATTAGTAAGAAAAGAGATGCTAAAAATATTTTTTTTTCCTTGCAACAGCCCGTCTCTCCCCATGTCCCTTCTACACCATTACAAGAGGAAAGTATGGTCCCTTTAATCCCTAAGAGATGTAAGCTAGGAGTTTGTTTCTACTTTAAAAAAAGGAAAATCTGGCCACTGGAAAACAGAGTACAAAGTAAAGGCTAGGGAGATTGCTGAATAAAAAAGGAAAGCACCCCAGACAGTATTAAGGGACCCTTCCTATAACGTGATCACTCAGCCTGGCATGGCTCCACGGAGGGTTGGTAGGAAGGGTGGCACAGGGAGGGGGATACTCAGATCTTGCCGTCCATCCCTATGACGTGTTTTGGAGATGTCTCCTTGCTCATTCAGAAGCAAGAGGTACCCACTCTTGTTGACCTCAGAGCCAATTTTAAACCCTTCTGCCTTCCCCACTCCCTCCCCCACAGTCACGACTGTATCTCAGTTGTGTGGATGGCTAAAAAGATCATTAAAGCCCATGTCTGTTGGAGGGATTAGTGCCTTTCTTGCCTTCATCCTAGTCCCTAAGGACTCTAGTCATTTAGTACAGTGTGATCTACTATCTTCTGTAACTGTCCCACATGAGAGACCCTCTTCCTCTCTGTTAAATTCTCTTCTCTCAAACCAGACAATAATGCTGGAATGTACAGAGACTTGAATTATGTTTTGTTCCACCTGAGAGAGGGAGGGCCACAGCTGCAGTACCCCCGCACTGGTAGTAATCCTAATGGCCCTGTGCCCCATGTATCCTGAAGCCCACCTCTGTAGGCAAGCCTGGAGGTCACCTAGGTGTCAGGACACCAATGGGATGGTCCTGGCACGAGTCACTCCAGCCTCTAGGATATAGCTAGTGCCCTCCACTGCACCTCCCAAAGCCCGATCAGTTTTTTCAGGTTACCTAAGTCTTCAGCAGACCCTGCTCAGCTGCTGCCTAGGAAGATCCTGGTGCTGCTGCTATGCCTAGATTGGCAATATGACTTAGGGGAGCCAGACAGTCTCTGCCCTCATTTGAGCCCATCTTTCTCTGTTCTGGTTATAGAAACTTATTAGTTGTGTAATCTTAGGTATGCTATCTTATCTCAGTTTGTCACAATTCCTTTATCTGTAAAGAGAAAAATAATAATGGTTCCCACCTCCCAGGGTTGTTGTGAGATCAAAATAATATAATGATTGGAAAGTGCTTAATACAGTGACTGTCATATGATGAGCTTATATTATTGCTATTTCATTAATTGAATGTAATTGTTCCTTACCCGATCACCCTAAAGTGGTTTTAAAATGTAAAACTAAATGACTAAATCTATACATTAAATCACTAAAGAAATGACTTTATATGGAATAATTTGGAAATGCTATTGATATCATCTGAAGGTTTGTTTCATGTTTTAAATACATGATATTTTTTGTGCTGTTATTGTATTTCTAAATTCTCTTATATTTGAGAGACTATTGTAAAACAACGCTGTTATGAAAAGCAATTTTTTTAAAATTTGCATGCCTTTGCACATGAAATGGTCATTTAAAAGGATGTGATAAACATTAGATATTTTGTCCTAAAATAGATAATAATGATGATAATAACATTTAGTATAACAGTGAATTTTCATTTGAAATTCTTGACTATTATGAAAAACCATAAGATGGTTTAAAGATGTAGCTCTGGAGGCTTAGTTTTTGGAAGAAGGTTTGTGTACCAGACAAGACTCTGGAAAATTACTACACAGGCCTCTGGCTTTGAAAACCCAGATGTTTATGCTTCCCTCGCTGGTAACTATGTATGTATAGTCAGGCAGTTGTATCTGTCTGTTGAATTGTGATGTATGTATTGCTTACTATTAGACAGTTTGGAAGCACTGTCTGGTGAGTTAGATTTCTCTGTATTTTCTCTAAAGTACAGGGTACTGACCTTTTTTGCCTGAATGTGATTGATTAAAGTGATTGTTACCCCTTCAAAAGTTGCCTTTCCTTTTAGAGAAGCAGATCCAAGAATCTATGATAGCAGGCCCCCCTGTGTATGTGGAGGTGCTTACTGATACATTATGTTGATGAGGATGGGATCTGCATAAATTAAAAGGAAAGTATGAGATTTCGTGGGACTGGTATGATTGTCTGTTCTTTCCCTGTTGTGTTGGCTATGATTCTGTGGAGCCCTAGCAGGTGGTGGTGACCAGATCTGGGGCTTGAGTGGATTTGTCTGACTCAGGACTGTACTAGAGAAGTGAAGGGCCTGAACATGTATTGTATTCAGAAACAAGACCAGAGCAGGGAAAACTTGGAATGCAGCCCTGAAACCTGAGTTGAAAATTGCCTGCCAAACCACCCAGCAGAAGCAGAGAACGGCCTGTGTGCTGACCTTGGTGAAGTGAGAGGAATGAGAGCAGAGAGCTTTCAGTGCACAGACCCAGGCCATAGCTGGGAGTGGCTGGCTCCTGCTGGAGGAGGAGGAACCCAGGAACTCAGAGTTCAGCCATGGGGCAAGATTGGGACTGTGCATCAAGGTATTGATTGTGCTTTTTTGTAGAGTTCTCCCAGGAAAGTTTCAGACCCAGGGGGTAGAGGTGCCTATGGTGGGTGGGGGGAAGTGCCTTGTAACCCCAAGGACCCCACCCTGTTGGCGTTGTTGCCCAGTTGTCCCTCAGGATGTGCAAGCGGGGGTTGGGGCACTCTTAAGACAGCCTTGGCTCATTAGAGCCTGCACCTGAGAGTGCAGGGTGGGGAGGACACACCCCCAAGAGGACTTTTCTTGGACATTTCTGTTTCGGATTGAGGAAGGAGAAGCTGGTTTCTCTTTCTTCAAAGAACGATGCTTTGTTAGGCATATACCTTTGTGTTCCTTTAATGCCATTTGTCCACTTGGGTAATAAGTTGCTATGTTCTGCATATGAGAGTTATGTTGTATTAAGAAATGTTAATGTCTATTTGTTCCAAGATTCATGGTCATTTAGATTGTAAGGGTGGAATGGGAGGCCAAGCAAAGTAGGATCTTTTGCTGTTTTTGTTTTAGTATAATCAAGAAGTATAATGACCCTATTTGAATGTGATTAAAGAAGATCTTTCCCACCCACTGATGATCCTGGGAAGATTTGTAGGAGGGCCCACTCCTTTTGTTAATGAGGTCTTGGTTCTCCAGGAATATGATACCTTCTGGCTCTATAGAGTGTATAAAGATTCTGAGATAAGGTTTTACTTTGGGGCTTAGTTTTTAGAAGAAGTTTTATGTGCCAGATGAGACTCTGGGAAGCTGCTAACAGAACAAATAAAAATGCTTTTGATACAGAACAACACTCATTTCTACCAAAAAAGATTTGAAGATATATGTATGTTTTTTTTTTCTTAAATTGCCTAAAAGCATGTTTATCTAAAACTATCAGCAAGCATTATTTATAATGGGGATAAGCTAAAAGCTTTCCTAGTATGATCAAGTGTGAAACAAGGATGCCCACTGTTACCAGTATTATTCAGTATTGTTTTGGAAATTCTAGTAGTAGCATTAAGAGAAACAAAAAGAAACAGAAGGAATCAAAATAGGGAATGAGGTAATAAAATGATCTCTTTATGCAGATAATATGATGTATCTCATATATCACGAACAAAACTCTGAAAGAAGAGATAATGAGAGATGCCCCCATAGGTTCTCAAAATGAGATATAGTACCCCCTCGGGGGTACTGGAAGGTTCAGGGTTGGGGAGCAGTAGTAGTCTTATGTACAACTGGGGTTGTTGAATGAAAACCAAGTGGGCATTGGAAGCATAAGGAAAGAAGATAGGAGAAGAAAATTTTGAAAAACTGTACATGTTTCACCTACTGTGTGACCAGGTTAAAGTTGTGGTAATTATGTAATTTTCCAAATAGCACACAAAATGCAAGTTATTAGTGATCAGTGGTCAAGTTAGCTGACAGGTCTTAACAAGCAAGCATTGGCTGGTGAGCATGTTGCATATTGTCAGGAAGTCCAGCATGCATTGGCAGTAATATGTGAGTGTAATGAGTTGTTTATAATATGATACTATACAGATACTTAACACAAATTTGTGTCACCAAAATTTCAATATAGGAAACACCTCACAAATTTACAAAAAAAATTATTAAATATAAGATGAAACGGGAATTCCCTGAAGTTTCAAAATTTAAGAATCAAATTTAAATGGTTGTACTAAATTATATTGTCAGAATTATCTAGGAACCTCTGTATCTGGAAACAGAGAAGGAGAATCCCTATTAAAACTGTCCTGGGAATAAAGCCTATTGTCAAAGAAAAGATATCTATGGACCAGGTAACTGTGTGAGACATCTGAAATTTAGAATGTGTTAATTAAATGGATATTGAGAATGTGTCACTAGGAAACAAGTAGACCTGATGTTAGTTAAGAGTGGTGAACTCTTGGTATTGCTTTTCTTTTAAAATGTTTATGTTTAGGTTTTCTTGGTTACTCTGGTGATATGCAAATCTCACTTTTCAGTACTCCATTGTGATCCCTCTAAGTAACTTAAATAGTATATATTAAATTAAGTAGTTTGATATGTACCTGACTTAATATAATTATGCAATTAATTATCAATTAGCAAATTAAAATTTTGTTTGACTCCTGACTCCCCTGTCTCTAGCCTGTTTTGTTCATCTGTGACTATCCACAAGTTAGATGTCTGTTCCAGTTGGTTGACAACTGTTAACTAATTAGAGTTAATTGTCACCCCTAGGAACATTCACTTTTCCAAGGGCATATAAACTTAACGGGTGTTGCCTCAGACATACTGAGATGCGACAAAGAATTTAGCTTAAAAAGTCCAAGGTCTTCCACTGTATCTGTGGTCATCTCCAGTTATCCTGACATCTAGCTTGCCACTGGACTCATATGACTCTGGAAGAGAGTGAGATGATGATGTTTCTCAGCCTTGATTCACTTCAGTTCAATTCATTTGCAAGTCAAGACATCACCCTCCTGGTGTCATTTCCTTAGTCCTCTTCAAGAATGAAGGACAAACAACTATGAGTCCACTGCCATGTGGGAATCTTTGGCATTCAAGAGTGCCACTGATCCCTTGTATTAATAAAATGCTAGCATCATTAGTCAAATGATTAATTATCCAGAAACTGCATCACTTGAACTTTTTAAATCTTACACACTCAAGGTAACTGAATTCTTTCTTTCTGGTTGCTTGCAGCATTTTTAAAAATTTTAAACCTGGAAGCTCTGAATTTTCTCTATAATGCTCTTGGGAGTTTTCATTATGAAGTTCTTTTCAGGAGATAAATGGTGATAATACCCATAGACACAATTCCCTTCTGCAGTTTAATCCCAGTCTGTGACCCAGAACTCACTAGTGAACAACAAAGCTACCACTCAGTAGCTTTTTGGTCCCTCTGTTCTGGTTTTGAGACCTCTTGTTCTGATACAGAGTCTCTTCCTTTTCTTTTATATTCCATTCAGCTGTTCATGGCTACACTTTGTCACTGGTGTTTACTGAACTTATTTTTTTAGTCCCCTTATATCTATATCATATAGACATATAATTCACTGTACTTTATTCTTGAGTTTTCTGATCAGTACTTGGTATAGAGCATTTTCTAGATGTTCAAAAGGACAGTGAGTTAGAGACTGAGTCACAAAAGCTGTTAACCAAATATAAACAGGGAGAAAACTCAGGTCTCTAGAATTCCAGCCTCAAACTCATTCCACTAAAGATTTCTAAGAAACAATTGGAGTTGCCATGATTCAGTTAATAGTTTCTTCAGTGTATCTAGCAATGTATTTTCTTTATTTTTCTTTTTTTATTTATTTATTTAACTTTTTACACTCATTTTCACAAAATTTTGGGTTCCAAATTTTCTCCCCTTTTATCCCCTCTCCCCACCCCAATACACCTAGCAATCTAATTTTTCCTATCTCCAGTCTGCCCTCTCTTCTATCATCCCCCCTTCTCTTGTCCCCATCTTCTCTTTGGTCCTGTAGGGCCAGATGACTTTGTATTTCCCATTAACTGTATTTCTTATTTCCTAGTAGCAACAAAAATACTGAACAGTTGTTCCTAAAACTTTGAGTTCCAAATTCTCCCCATCCCTCCCTCCCCACCCATTCCCTTTGGGAAAGCAGGCAATTCAGTATAGACCCCTATCTGTGTAGTTTTGCAAATGATTTCAATAATAGTCATGTTATGTAAGACTAACTGTATTTCCCTCCATCTTATCCTGCCCCCCCTTGTTTCTATTCTGTCTTTTGATCCTGTCCCTCCCCAAGAGTGTTGACTTCAAATTGCTCCCTCCTCCCATTACCCTCCTTACCATCACCACCCCCTTGCCTTCTCCCCCACTTTCCTGTATTGTAAGATAGGTTTTCATACCAAAATGAGTGTGCATTTTATTCCTTCCTTTAGTCGAATGTGATGAGGGTAAACTTCTTGTTTTTTTTCTCAGCTCTCCTCTTTTTCCCTCCACTAACAAGTCTCCTGCTTGCCTCTTGAATGAGAGATAATTTACTCCATTCCATTTCACCCTCTTTCCTCCCACTACATTTCTCTCTTACCATTTACCTTCATTTCTTTTAAGATATGATCCCATCCTATTCAATTCACTCTGTGCTCTCTGTCTCTGTATGTGCATGCATGTGTGTATGTGTGTGTGCATGCACGCGTGTATGTGTGGGTGTATATGTGTGTGTGTACGTGTGTGTGTGTGGTCCCACCAACTACCCAGATACTGAAAAGTTTTAAGAGTTACAAATATTGTCTTTCCATGCCTTTGCTGTTTACTTTTTCATGCTTCTTCTCATTCTTGTGTTTGAAAGTGAAATTTTCTTTTCAGCTCTGGTCTTCTCAACAAGAATGCTTGAAAGTCCTCTGTTTCATTAAAAGACCATAGTTTCCCCTGAAGTATTATGCTCATTTTTGCTGGATAAGTGATTCTTGGTTTGAGTCCTAGTTCCTTTGACTTCTGGAATATCCTATTCCAGAATCCTTCAATCCATTAATGTAGAAGCTGCTAGATCTTGAGTCATCATGATTGTATTTCCACAACACTGGAATTGTTTCTTTCTAGCTGCTTGCAATATTTTCTCCTTCACCTGGGAATTCTGGAATTTGGCCACAATGTTCCTAGGAGTTTCTCTTTTTGGATCTCTTTCAGGCGGTGATCGATGGATTCTTTCAATACTTATTTTGCCCTCGGGTTGTAGAATATCAGGGCAGTTTTCCTCGATAATTTCATGGAAGATGATGTCTAGGCTCTTTTTTTGATCATGACTTTCAGGTAGTCCTATAATTTTTAAATTGTCTCTCCTGGATCTATTTTCCAGGTCATTTGTTTTTCCAATGAGATATTTCACTCTCTCTTCCATTTTTTCATTCTTTTGGCTTTGTTTTATGCTTGTTGGTTTGTTGGTTTCTCAGAAAGTCATTAGACTCCATCTGTTCCATTCTAATCTTGAGAGAACTATTTTCTTTAGTGAGCTTTTGAACCTCTTTTTCCATTTGGCTAATTCTGCTTTTGAAAGCGTTCTTCTCCTCATTGGCTTTTTGAACCTCTTTTGCCAATTGAGAGAGCCTATTTTTCAAGGTGTTATTTTCTTCAGCATTTTTTTTGGGTCTCCTTTACCAAGGTATTGACCCATTTTTCATGCTTTTCTTGCATCTCTCTCATTTCTCTTCCCAGTTTTTTCTCCACTTGTCTAACTTGATTTTCAAAATCCTTTTTGAGCTCTTCCATGGCCTGAGCCCACTGGACATCCCCCTGGGATGTCTGGGATACAGAGGCCTCGACCTCCACATCTTTCCCTGATGGTAAGAATATTTCCTCCTCATCAGAATTGAAAGGCGGGAACATCTGCACCCCTTCAAAGTAGCTCTCTATAGTCTTATTTTTCTTCCCTTTTCTGGGCATTTTCCCAGCCAGCTACTTGACTTATGAGATTCCTGTCCACCCTCACCTAAATCTGCCCAGCTAGTGCTTGGGGTCTGAGATTCAAATGGGCTTTCAGTGGCAGGCGCGGCTGCTATTCAATGTGAGCTTAAGTGCTGGTGCTCGGGTGGGGCAGGGCCGCCTCCCAGATTCAGTTCCCTCAGGGGCTTTATGCAGAGACCTTCAGTAATGGAGCAGGTGGGGGCAGGGCCATCTCCCAGGCTTAGTTCCCTCAGGAGCTTTATGCAGAAACCTTCAGTAATGGGGCGAGTGGGACAGGGCCATCTCCCAGGCTCAGTTCCCTCAGGGGGTTTATGTAGAGACCTGAGCTTCTGCTAGGGGAGTCCCGGACTGCCGCCACTGCCTCTGCCACTGCCCCTGCAGCTGCCTCCGGAGGGGGCCTAAGCCACAGAGACACCCCACTCCCCTCTCTGCCAGCTCAGATGTCTCTCTCACTGACCTGTAGCACCTGTGGGTGGAGGGACCTTCGCAGCCACCGGAGATTCTGTCCCTGAAGCCTGCTTGGATCTGCTCCTCTGGGGACGTGGCCAGGGCAGCTCAGGGGTGGACTCTGCTTTCCGGGGTGTGATGGACCCTGGGGACGGCTCTCCAGGGCTCTCTGGGACGGAAATGTTTTTCACTGTGTTTCTGAGTGCCTTGCAGTGCTCTAGAATTCATGGGGAGTTCTTCTTGCAGGAAATATATGGGCTGTGGGTTCAGAGCTAGCATATGTGAGTCTTTCTACTCTGCCATCTTTTATAGTCCTAGCAATGTATTTTCTAAAAAAGAAATTACAGTTGTAGCTCACTTAAAAGAAAAAAAAAGTAATTTTCCATTCCCTTGCCATTAATTACTAAAGACATATGCATGCACACATATACATATATGTATATACATGTATATATGCATATGCTTACGTATATTTGTGTATATGTATACACACATATTTTAAGGGAAAAAATCAACTTGTTACATTTGAGAGAATGGTAAACGATGATCATTTAATTGACTTAGGACAATTTCTGTGGGATAGAACAGGAATTTGTCTGGAAGATCAATTACAGGAATGCATAGTTGTTTTATTGGATTATATAAATTGACATAAAGTAATTTTACACCCTATTGATTTTCAGAAACACACTATTACATATTGCAATTATATTCAAGTAATAAGAAAGTAAAAAAAAACACAAAGGCACAACAACTCTGATTTGTAATTTACTTTCTTTTCTATTAAGTATTATAAGTTTCTAGATAATATTACTTCTTATAGTAGCATGATCATTAATTCTTTCAGTGGAGTCAAACAAAAAAAAAAAAGACAAGCATAAAATTAAGTTAGCCCCTGTAGGATGTTTGATTAGCACACAGAAATATCACTTAATACCTCAGTGGCCAAAAATAATTAATTTTACAAAGCCACTTAAAGCATCCTTGACTTTGACTATGGCTGAACAAGGTGACTAAAGCCATGTTTCCTGTGTAAGTTGTTCCAGGAGTATATATGTCTTAATATTGATCGCACACATAGGTCATCATGAAATGTAGTAAAGCAGGAATATATCTGTCTCCCTACCCAAACATTTTGAGCTCACCTAGTAAGGAGAATTTCCTGTCAGAAGCAAGTTTTAATTCAATAGCTCTAAAATAGTGTATTGCAGATACTATCAACTGAAGGAACTACTAGATTTTGTGGGGGGTGGAAATGCGGTGGGAGTGTGTAGATAGAATAAAAAGAATAAAGTATTCCAAGAAATGAAGAAGAAAAAGACTCCTTCACAACACAGGGTGGACACAAAAGGACCTGGGCACCTCATTTTGTGTGTCTGATTCTTCTACAGTAAATATTTGGTTCAGGTTTTACATGTGCAGTGCATAGCCCATTCCCTTTGATGTCTCTGCACCTTCCTTTCCCTGCCACCCTTCCTCATGCATATGTACAAACTAGGTTATTGGTGTTTGCACACTTATATTAAAATTATCTATCTACAAACACATACACCTATATATTATGTATATAAATTATACTATTCTTTCCCTTCTAACTTCTCTCAAGATCCCAATTTCTTTGTGTCCATTCTGAATATGTTGCTGTCGTATCATTGTCTTTTTCTGGAATCCTCCGGGCACAGCATTTCATCAGGTTTGGGTTAAATTTCTGGGGTCTTGCAACATTATTAGACACGTTTGTTAGAGAGATTTTGGTATCCATTTTCTCTCTGTTTTTAATGTCTTTCTTGCCGTTTTATCTGCTTGTGTTCATTTTTAAATTGCATTTGTTTGCTCTTGATACCTTGTCCTTTCAGCATTTGCCCTTTCTTTTCACTTTCTAAGTATCTGCCTTGGTGAATTTATCCTTGTGATCGGACGGGGAAAATCACTTTTCACCGTCCTTGGTCCTTGATCCCAAGTAACTTCTGAGAGGACAGGATTGACCCCAGTTGAATGCCAGTCCCTTGTCTTTAACTCTTCTTGCAGTCCCTAATTACAAACCTGTGCTCCAGTTTCTTTTGTCCTTTAATTTTCTGGACGATAAAGTCAGTAGTTGATATTCTCTGCAGGCTCTGTGGAGGACACAGTGTATTCTCTGGCCTTGCAGTTCCCTGTCCCAGGTAGCTGCTGCAGGCAAAAGCGAAGCACAGTTACCCTACATTCTTTTGCTGGTGGTTGTGCAAAGTTGAGGTCTGCTACTTTCTGCAACATTATGTGGGCATGGTGTATGTATGAAGAAATTGCAGCAAGAAGGAAATTCCTAAGTGAGAGGCAAAGCACAAGGATGTAAGAAATTTCATTGTTATTTTCTAAGCTATTACCTTGTTGAGCTTCTTGCTTTCTGGTTCTTTGGAAATAATTGTCATTGCTTTACCTTTGGTGCATAATTCCTTTTTGACTTTATATTTCTATCTTTCAGAGTTAGTGAGGTTTAGAAAAAATGTCTCATCCTATTTCTTGCTCTTCACATGACTTGAAAGGAAGAAATAATGTTATTTTAAATAGTGAATTAAAACCAAATCATAGACACAATTATATTTAATAGAATAATAAAACGTGTAGTAGGCTACAGTCAGGCTTTTATACATAATAATGGAGTGAGCAGGCCTTCAAATACAGTTAGAATTTCTAGGTGTAAAATCCTTTGGCTGTGGAGCAGATAAGATTACAAGTCGCTTGGAAAGGGATTCTCTGCACTACTAACCCTTGTCAGTTGGATATCTAAAGCACAAAGTTATCTTTATTCCATGCATAATTGAAGATTTTGCACTGCTGAAATAATATCTGGAAGTCCCATAGTCACATAAAAATTCAGGCTTCCAGGACTCTTCACACGTGGTGAATTCTCCATACTGCACAGTCTGCACTTGCCTACGTTACGGTATCTCTGTGAAAAGAAATGACACAAATGGCCAAGTGATGATGCTCATCATGACAGGACCAGAACTGTCAGTATGTATTCTTGTTCTGTGTTTGACAGTAATAAGCCTCTAAATTAAGTATACCTTTTATCCCACTTGCTTTTGTGAGTTCAGCCACAGACAAGGTTCAGAGTCCTGGGTGAGATCCTACTAACACCCTTCCCAAGACATATATCAAAATCTGCAGGAAGCAGTCAAAGAAAATTGTAAAAGGGAGGTTTCTATATCTGAAAACCATACAAATAATGAGAAGTAAAGGTGACTAATGGATTAAGGATCCAAATTCAACTAATAGAAAACTAAAACACTGACAAATTAAGAATGACAAAATAAGTAAAAAACAGATGGAAATATCGCGACTTTGAAAAACTGAATAAGATATATAAAATTAGAAATGAAAAGACTACTGAAATAATAAACAAGACTATAGATGTTTGTTGAAACAACAAATAAAAAAAATGTAAAAATAATTCACTGATTTAATTGCAAAGAGAGAAGAAAACCTAATTGTCAATATAAAAAAATGTGAAGGATTTCACAACAAATGGAGAAAAAGTAAATTATCATAAATCCAATTATGTCACAGTAGAAAATGTATTTATACAGTCCAAATGAGATTCATATAAAAATGCACAGATAAGTCGGAATTAGGAAAAAAATGATTACAGTTAAACATAAGTAATAAAATAATAGTCATGTGATTCTATTGATAAATGGAGAAAAGGCCATCACTAAAATACAGCACTCATTTATATTAAGTATCCTCTAAATCATATGAATAAATGACTTTTACTGTTAGAATTATCTTTCCAAAACAAAAGAAGACAATTATTTTTTATGGAACAACACAAAATTATTTCTTAAATAGATTATAGGTAAAGTAACAATGCTATTCATTCTGCACTGCTTTTTAACACAGAATAAGAAATGCTAGCTGAAGTCATAAGACAAGAAAAATAAATGTCTGGGTAGAGATAATAGAAGTAGAGGCAGAGATAAATAAATATAAAGGAATAGAGATCTAGTTCTGAACGTAGGCCTCCAATGAATTAAGTGGATTATCTGTGGAGAATTGATGAAAAATCTATTTCTTTCTCTAGAACTATATCATCTTTACACAGAAATATAAATTTGTGAATTCATATTACATATAATCTTATAAATGTCAATTCATGAAACATAGAACTAATGCTGAAAAGGATCTTAATTTTTAAAACCTATCAGTTTTTAAACTAAAAAACTTGGTTCTTACCTCATTTTCACTGGATTTGCATTTCCCTAGCCATAGTAAATCATGTAAACTTATTAAATAATTCAGCCATAGATGAGAAGCAAGCTGCATTCTGTTGTCAAAATTCATCTTTTTAATAACTCTTCTCTTGGTGATGACATATAGATAAAAATCAGAGAACACCATCATCCCAGAGGAATCCAAATTATAGGTGACCAAAAGGCAATGTAACAACACAGTGGGGGTAAGTTGGCAGAGCTTATCAACAAGGCTGATTTACATAAAAGAGTGGGCATAAAAAAATCATGGACACATTATGGTGAGGAAAAATAGAAGTACAGGCCTATGATTCTCTTAGATCCATGAAACGGCTTCCAGATCAGTGGTTAGATTTCCCATGAAGGATTTATGCAAACAAATGGATAAAAATATCAGAAAAGGAGAAGTCATGGATTGATTTCTTCTGCACTATTAGAGAAAGGAATGAAATCACACACTGATAGAATTATTAATTTGGCATTACTCTTTCATACTTTATGAAATTGTCATTTCTTCTATGTAATGATAGATGCATCACATTTCTGAGTTTAAGATTTCTGCAGATTAGTAGCATGTGAGGGCAGGAAGTCATTTTAAAAAGATTTAAATATTTATGTAGAGTAAAATTCTGGTATTTTAAATATAATTAATATCTCATCCTGGTTTTAGCTTTTCTGAAGAAATTTTGAAAGTGGCCATCAGAGAATTAGATTACAAATACATCTATATGTGCAGTGAATTACACATTTCACAGAATAGAATCTACAATCCCTATCAGCTTATTAAGATGGTTCTTTATATGAAACTGATCACAAGGGGGCAGTTTTCAGGACAGTTAAATGACAGATAAGTGAAGTACCTTGGACGGACAGACAATGGAACCCTGTAGACATTCTGTAACTGGAGTTAGTTGACTAACAACGTGTTGAGCCTGAGGCTTGTGTGTATGTAGACCATGGCAGCATTTACAAAGTCCTGTCAACTGCTGGTTATGCTACCATTGCCTGGGTGCTACCAGGGGAGTTTAGAGATGAAAAAAGAGTGGAGACCTTGCAAGTGTGAAAGGTCCAAAGGGCTTGTCAGCATCCATTTGTTCCACATTTTGCATGTGGCATCATCAGTGTATTGAGATATGGAGTGTGTAACATCACTCAGCATATGGTCTTTCCAGAATTAGAGGTTCAGCCAGCGAAGCACTGTGTCCCTGAGGAGCAATTTGGGTGTGACTATGAGAATCCAGAGTAGTTTTAGCTAAGATACAGATTAATTCAACAATACCATCACATCTGGACACAAACTTGGTAGACTAGTGCTATATAGGAACCTAGCCAAATTGTGGACCTGATCACTCTTCTACACACAAACCAAAATAGAGTAGTATCGAAGGATTGCAACCCCATCTGTTCACAGTTGGTCTTGCCATATCTCTAAGTAAATATTCCTTTGTAAAAGATAACCAATGTTAAATGGTTCCAGTGTAGTCTAGTCAATGGACTCCTATTGAATTCATTTCTGAATTCATTTCATCATTTCTAATAGGAATGAGGTTTCACCTCATACCTCAGAACTGTTTTAGTTTTGCATTTCTCCAATCAGTAATCCTTTAGAGCATTTTAAAATGATTAAATAACTTTGATTTTTTTCTTCTGAAAATTGCCTATTCATATGTTTTGAGTTTGTCAATTGTAGAATGACTTTTATTTTTATAAACTTGACCTGATTCACTAGACATTTGAGAAATGAGGTTTTTATCAGAAGAACTTGCTATAAAAATGTTTGATATTACTTCATTATTTATGTTACCTTTTAAAAAACATAGTTTCCTGGATTATCTCTTTTAACTATGTCTATTTTGATTTTTGCTAAGCAATCTTAGGTCATGATTGCTACGTCTAGTTTAACATATATCTCTTGTAGCCAACATATTAAATATGAAAGATTTTCCATTTAAATTACCATTACACCTTTACATGTCCCTGAATTTTAATTCCCTTCTAATTTTATTTCTCTATTGGGTAAGATAGATTTCTATACCCAAATGAATATGTATGCATGTATACATACACATATGCATATATAATATATATAATATATATATATACGTATATGTACTCACACATATGTGTGTGTATTGTTTCCCTTTCCTCTTTGAGTAAATTTTAGCGAGACTGGAATTCAAGCATGTCCCATGACACCTTCCATTATTCCCCTCCCGTCTCTTTCATTTGAGTTTTTCCCATTCAGCTTTTCCCTCCCCTCTTCTTTCGGTACATCCCTCTTTCTCATCTTTGGTTTTTCTTTTTCTCATTTTTGGAGATAATTTCAACCTAATCATCATACACTCCAGTCCTCTGTCCATGTAGACTCCTTCTAACTCCTATAATAGCGATAGAATTCTTAGGAGTTATATGTACTGCCTTCTCATAATGGAATGTAAACAAATTAACTTTATTGAGTTTCATGATTACTCTGTCATATTTAGTTTTTTATATTTCTATTGAGTCTTCTGTTTGAATGTCAAATTTTCTCTTCAGCTTTGGTCTTTTCGTCAGAAATGATTAAATCCTCCATTTCATTGAATATCCATTTTCCTTCCTGAAGGATTATACTCACTTTTTCTGGATAAGTAATATTTTGTTGTAATCCTAGCTCCTTGGCAGTCCAGAATATGTTGCAAAACCTCTATTCCTTTTACATTGGAGATGCTAAAACTTGTGTGATCCTGACATTGGCTCCACAATATTTGATTTGTTTCTTTCTGGTTGTTTACGATATTTTCTTCCTGACCTGAGATCTCTGGAACTTGACTATAATATTTTGGGTAGTTTTCATTTTTTTATCTCTTTCAGGAGATGATGAGTAGATCCTTTCACTTTCTGTTTCCCCTCTGGATCTAAGGTTCTGGGGCATTATTCCTTTCTTATTTTTTGAAATATGAGTTCTAGTCTCTTTGTTGGGTTGTGCTTTTGGGTAGTCCAATAATTCTTAGATTTGCTCTCCCGGATCCATTTTCCAAATCAGTTGTTTTCCCAGTGAGATATTTCATATTTTCTCCTATTTTTTCATTCCTTTAACTTTATTTGATTGTTTTGTGATGTCTCATGGAATCATTAGCTTCCTCTTGCTCAATTCTATATTTTAAGAAAATGATTTCTTCAGTGAGCTTTTTGTACTTATGTTTCTACTTGTCCATTTCTTTTTGAATAGTTCTTTACTTCACTGAAATTTCTTACCTCTTTTCCTTTGGCCTATTCTGCTTTAAAAGGAGTTCTTTTTTCAATGAATTTTTGTGCCTCTTTTACCATTAGAACAATTCTGTTTTTTGAGGTGTTAAATAATTTTATGCCTCTTTTACTAGCTGCTAATTCTCTTTTCATGATTTTCTGGTATCTCTCATTTATTTCCCCAGTTTTTCCTTTAACATTAATTACTTTCTTTAACTCTTCCAGGAATTTCTGTTGGGCTTAAATCCATTTAGCCTATCTTTTTGAAGCATTTATTGTAAATGTTTTTTTTTACATTGTTGTCTTTTTTTGAGTTTATATTTTGGTCTTCCCTGCCACCACAGTACTTTTTATGGTCAAGATTTTCTTTTGGATAATTTTTCCAGCGTATTTCTTGATTTCTAACATCTTAAAATTGGCCTCTGATCACCTGGAAATGGGGAAATACTGCCCCAAGCCTCAGGCCTTGTTTGTTGCTTTTATTTTTCAGAGGTAGTTCTGAGAGCATACAAGTTGTCAGTGTTTCCAAGGTGGCGTGATCTGGAGAGGGTTGTGGTGATTCCTCTTCTGGTCTGTGCCGGAAAAGTCTTTGCCTTTCGTCTGAAGTAAAGTGCTCTTATCTACTCTCGAACTGTGACCCAGAATTGTTTATGGACAATAGACTTGCCAATCAACATCACCTGTACCCTATCTTCTGTAATCTCTCTATGACCAGTTAGCTGACCTCCTTTCAATTTCTTGGCCAAGAGCTTTCACAGCTGCTTTTACTGCTGTTTTAGCTACCTCCAAAGTCCACCTCAGCTGCTGTCTCAATGGGGGCTCTGAGTTGGCTCATGTTCTGTTGTCACAGACTTCTGCTGTCTTCTAAATTGTCTTGGGCTGGAAAAATGTCTCACTCCGACTTTTTGTTGGTGCTGCAGCTCCAAAGTTTGATTTGAAAAGTTATTTTAAAGTTGTTTGGAGGGGAATGTTAGGGGAGTTCAGCTGAGTTGCTGCCTCTACTCTGCCAACTTGGCTCCATCTTTCTGAATTGATCCTTTATCTAGAATGACATTGCTAAATTTATGAACTGCTAAATTGACTTGCTCAGTTAAATGGCAAGGTTTTCTTTAGGCCACATTCTCATCTTGAATTACATTACTCCAGAGTTAAATTGATGTTAGTGCTTCCTTTAAATTCAGAGAGAACATTGCACTATGGGGAAACCAAAGAATTCCTTCCTTATGCTTAACTTGTAATTGTTACAATGATTATACTAATGAAATGGAATGTAATTGACTACTGCCAAAGAAATTCAAAATCTGTTCCTTCTAAAATGAATCTGTTACATTATATAGAACTCTCTCTTCCAAGTTATGACATAGTCTTCTTAATGAAAATTTAGATTAAAATTAAATTGAAATAATTTCTCCTACCAAAAATCCTCATGGTTGAGCTAAATTATTTATTGAGCCTACAATTACTCAACATGTCTTTGCACGTGCTTAAAGACCACTATCAAATACTTCTTAAACTTTCTTTTAGTGAGGTAAAGAATGCTTTGCTCCTTCCATTGATCAATATATGGCATCATTTCCAGTGTCCTGAAGATGCTTGAGTATATCAGTGCCTTTTAAAAATTTCATGCCCAGAACTGAACTCAATCTACCATATATGTTCTGACTAGGGAAGAGAATAGAACAGACACTCTTATTTTTGAGCGCTTTACTTAATTGGTTCAAAATAGCTTGGAATAGATCCTTTGGCTCCTATATCACATGGTTGTCTCATATTAAATTTAATTCTCTAAACTCCCAAATTCTTTTACACATGACTGTAATGTAACTCTACCTCTTCTGTCCTGTTTACGTACTGATGATTTTTGAAAAGGTTGGGATTTTTTCATTAATCTCCATTAATTTTTAACTTATTGGCTTTGACTTGATATTCCAAGATGTTAATAATTTTTGAATGGTAGTTCTGTTATGCAACATAAGCCATCCTCCCCAACTTTCTAGTATTTGTTGGAGTTAGGTGTCCTGGGTTGGAATCCAGTCTCTATGATTTAAAACACTGGAGTACTACTTTAAGAGAGTTATTTGATTTTCGTTTTGCAGTTTTCTCATCTGTGAAATGAAAGAGTTTGGAAAAGAAAATTTCTAAGATCTCTTTTATTTCTAAATCCTATATAAATATGATTCAAGTCATTGCTAAAAATGTTGAACAAACAGTGCCATTCACAGATCTCTGATATGCTTCTTTGGATGTTTCCTTCCAGTATACCAGTAGTAACCAGTTTTTGGTTTATTATTCCACCAACATAGTGTCTATCAGAATGTACTTTGTTACAGCTCAGATATTACCATTACATATACAAAGATAACATTAGAGACTTTATAAATCACCCTGTTGGTTGTTCAACATTTTTTCTAGTGAAAAAAATGAATCTATGACATCCTTCTGATTACAATTCTTAAGATTCTGTTAAGAGAATTTAGGGTAGTCAGCAATATTCTATTACTTGTTGAGCTTTAGTGATCATTATTCTCATTTCAATTAAAAACTCATCACATTAATAATACAAATTGTAATGCTTACAATAATGGCAGTTAAACAAAGAAATCTGTAGCTTGAAATATCATCCCCCAACTCCAAATTAGTGTAGTATCCCTGAAAAATGTTTTTCTCAATTTTTATTAAAAGATCACTGATAAATGGGTTGGCAATCACATTATCAAGTTTTTTCATCGCTAAAAGTTGTAGTTCATTGGGGTTGATGATTTGAAATTAATAAGGACAGTTAGATTCTCCCTTAGTATTTTCTTCTTTACTTCATTTCCTATTAACAATTTCATCCTTTCCAAATGCAGATCATTCTGTTTGGTAGAAAAGAGGAGGTAAATAGCTGAATAACTCTGTCTTTTCTCATCAACCTATCCTCCATAAGCAACATTCCTGAATCTCTCCTTACTATTTCTTTATATATAAAAAAAATCTTCCCACACTGACATGATTATTAATACTTGAAACATCACCAAATTGAACTGATTCTAAGTTTTAGCATTCCTTACAATATTGTTATAATACTGAGCCACTTTTTTGTATCCATCCACACTTAATTAATTTAACTTCTGACTACTGTACACATTTTTTTCTTTTCAGATAAAAGTGGAGCATTGAGATTTCAGTGAATCTGTTGGGGTCCCTCTAGATATCTCCCCAGTTTCTGGTTTCCAAGGACTAGTTTGTATGGTCAGTATTTTATTCCTAGAACTATCTCATCTTTCTCTGCTTAGCTGCTGTGGAATTTCAAATCTTGTTATCATGCATGTCTATTTTCTGAACCCTTACAAATTTATGCTCTTTTTTTTTATTAAATTTTCCTTATTTTTTGTTTCATTTTAAATTCTGAATTGGCTCTCTCTCCTTCCTTGCCCACCCAGAGAATGTCACCATTTCATACGCGCGCGCACACACACACGCACACACACACACACACACACACACACACACACATACATTTTTGTAAAACCATACTATGCGTACTTCTATTTATCAATGCTTTCTCTAGAAGTGGATAGTATCGTCCTTCACAAGTCCTTTGTAATTGATCTGAGTATTTTTAGTACACAAAATAACTTAGTCATTTACAATTATTCTTTGAGGAATGTTGCTGTTATCATATACCAGGTTCTCTTCATTCTACTCACTTCACTCTTCATTATTTCATGCAAGTCCTTTCATGTTATTTTTCCCTAAAATGAACCCGCTCATCATTACTTATAACACAGTAGAATATCATCACAATCATATATACAGCTTATTTAGCCATTCCCCAATTGATGGGTTATAAATGTATAGGCACACAAAGGTGCCTTTCTTTTTTTCCTGATCACCTAATTGTGGTATTGCAGGGTCAAAATGTATACAATTTTTTAACTGTTTAGACAAAATTCTATATTGTTCTCCAAAATGGGTGAATCAGTTCACAGTTCCACCAAGAGTGCATTAGTGTCCCAAAATTTCCATAACCTCTTCAACATTTCTCCTATAATTTTAGTCAATCTCATACGTGTAAGATTATATTTCAAAGTTGTTTTAATTTGCATTTCTGTAACCAATAATGATCTAGAATATTTTTATATAACTATAGCTTTGATTGCTTGATTAGAAAACTGCTTATTCATATCTTTGACCATTTGTCAATTGGAGAATTACTCATATTCTTATGAATTTGATCAAACTCTTTATCAATTTGAGATATGAGATTTTGAGAAGCTGTCTATAAAATTTTATCCAGTTTTCTGCTTTCCTTCTAATATTGTTCACACCAGTTTTATTTGTACAAATCCTTTTTAAATTTCATGTAATCAAAGTCATCCATTTTGTACCTCAGTGTTCTACATCTCTTACTTATTCATAAATTATTCTTCTCTTCATAAGTCTGATAGGTAATATATTCCATGCTCTTGTAATTGACCTATGATATTTCCCTGTATGTCCAGGTCATGTGAATTATGATCCCACAAGCTTAAGTTTTATATTTGTCAAACACAAGGTCTTTTTAATGTAAAAGCTGCTAAATATTGTGAATCCTGATTGCAACTCTACAATAATTAAATTGTTTCTTTCTGGTTGCTTGTAGTATTTTCTCCTTGAACTGGAAGTTTTGGAATTTAGTTATAATGTTCCTGTGAGTTTTCAGTTTGGGATTTCTTTCAGGTGATTATGGATGGTTTTGTGTTGTTTTCAATTTCTATTTTAGCCTCTCATTCTAAAACTTTGGGAAACTTTTCTTGAAATGTCATGTCTAGAATTTTTCTTATCATAATTTTCAGGTAGTCCTATAATGCTTGTCTTTCCTCCATCTGTTTTCCAGATCAGTTGTTTTTCTGTTATGATTTTTCACATTCTCTCCTTTTCTTTATTCTTTTTATTTTATTTTATTATTTCTTGCTGTCTGATAATGTCATTAGCTTCCCCTTACCCAATTTTAATTTTTTTACAGTTATTTTCTTCCACAAATTTTTTGACTCTCTTCTCCCCCCACACATATTTACAGTCTGGTTCTGTATCTGGTCAGTGCACTTGTTCCCCAGGTCCAGAAAAAAAATGAGAGCTCTGAAACCTTTCCATTATCAGTCATCTAACCCTACTCTGTCCTGGGGAGAAAGTTCTTTAAGCTGAGACTGATGCCAACATAACCCTTCCCAAGGGTTGTTTGTTGATTCATCTGTATATTCTTGGAGGTATTTGCACTCCAATCATTCCAGACCATGGTGAGGACTAGGGCACTTGCTCATTTGTAGCATCCTTTCAAGTTATCTTAGAATGAACAATTGATTTACCCTGACTTTTAATTATTTCTCCCTCTCTAAAATAATTTTGAGGCATTTTTTTCTTAAGAGTATTTTTTTTCAATTACATGTAAAGAGAGTTTTCAGCATTCATTTTTGTTAGATTTTGCATTTGAAATTTTTCTCCTTCCCTCTCCAAGGTAGCAATCAATGTGGTATAGATTATATATATATATATATATATATATATATATATAAAATCTTAAACATACTTCCACATTAGTCATGTTGTGAAAGAATGAGAATAAAAAGAAAAAAAATAGGAAAGAAAAAACAAAAAATCGAACAAAGATGTAAATAATATGCTATACTATGCATTCAGATTCCATAATTTGATGTGGTTAGCACTTTCCATCACAAGTCTTGCAATTGACTTGGATCATTGAATTGTTGAGAAGGACTAAATCTATCATAGATGGTCATCTCACAATGTTGCTGTTACTGTATACAATGCTCTGGTTCTGCTTTCCTCTCTCAGCATCAGTTCATTTAAGACTTTCCAGTTCTTTTTTTTCTGAAATCTGCCTGTTCATTGTTCCTTATTGAACAATAATATTCCATTACATTCATATACCACAACTTACTTTGTCATTCTCCATTTAATAGGCATCCCCTCAATTTCCAATTCTTTGCTGCTACAAAAAGAGCTGCTACAAATATTTTTATATGTCTTTTTCCTTTTTCCCCTTTTTAATGATATTTTTGAGACACAGACCTAAGAATGCTATTTCTTGATCAAAATTTTTATGGCCCTTTGGGTATAGTTCCAAATTACTGAGGTGCTATTTAAATTATTAGTGGAGGAATTTGGAAGAGCAAGGTAATTTCCTGCTTTATTCTGCCATCTTCTCAGAAAATTTTTCTCTAAAACTATAATGTGTGTGCCAATTATGACCAGTCTCATTTACCATCTTCAGCACAAGCTCAAAGACACATAAATCTATGTTGCTCTTGATCATGATTTAATCTTTCCCCCCAGATTATAATGATTTTTGTTTGGAGAATAAGTGGATCTTTAGTGTTCCTCTGTTATCTTCTATTTTTGGAGGAATGAAAATATCAGTTACAAACAATAAGATTTCATCCGAAGTACCACTTTTAGTAGAAATAAAAGTCAAGTGTCTTGGCGGCTTAGGGTTCTGATAATATATTATGTCCCCACATGAGTTTAATGAGTTGTTTTTGATCTAATTATTTATTTCCTTCCTCTGAATGAATGACATATAACAAATTACAAACACAATATGTGTTTTTTTCTGTCACCATTGATATTTACCCAGATATTCTGTACCACAGTTTGCTTCTTAATTTCATTATTTTACTCACATGAATATAGACAAAATATCTTCACTATACCTTTTATTTAATATTTTGCTTTTTAACAAGGTCTTCTTTGTCACAATTTTATCTCATCTGAGAGTTGTGTCTTATCAAATCTCAGTAATACCTATATCAATTTGACTTCCTATTAAAATACTGCTCATTACTAGCTATATTTGCATGGAACTCTTTTTTTTTAAAGATAAAATATAAGGACAAATATATAGATTTTTTTTGGTAGGCAGGTAATATAAGAAGATATCAAAGATCACATTTCTTAAAAACTTCCATCATCACCTATAATTGTTTCTGTACATACACAACTTTGAGTGAAAGCTCTTAGGTATTTGTTAAATGTTTGTACTTTACAAAGAAAGTCACACCATGGTAACAAATCCTTTCCTTTTATTTTTAATAAGCATTCTAATATTTTGTACATCTACTAGTCTTTTCATTTCTTCTCACTATTTTCCAATCTAGAGTATTAAGTGTAAATTCTAATTACATAAGTATCAGTAGATGGAAAATGTTGCAAAGGAAATACATTTGTGCTTGAGATATATATTGAACTTGAGAAAGAATGCCTTTTTTCTCTGTCCTGTCTATAATTTCAGGCTAATAGAGGACAAAAATTTGGATATCACTTTTGATTAATGTCAGAAAATATTGCAAATATCCTATGGACACTTTGGATAATGCAGCCTCATGCTTCAATAAGCCATTTCCAGAGGAGCCAGAAGTCTGGCAAGATTATGTGTGTCCAATCCACCCCTTGTTGCAAAGTTATGCTTTCATCATTTTGAGGAATTAAAAACCAATAAAAGTGTAATAAAACCCTATGCCTAGAAATGCCAGTCTCACATTGATGTGAATCAGTACATTAAGACTTCTTATAATTTAATTAAAAACAATGTATTTAATTTACTGTTAATATTGAAAGAAGGTGAGTACTTTAGCTTAATTATACTAATGAAGACAATATGGAGTGAGTCCTATACCTAGACTTCAAAGCTATGATCGATAAGGCCACTTTCACACTATAGCAATTATTCAGTTAATAGTCTTAATGCAATCCTAGTCTTTTCGATTATGGCTAGGTTTATAATGGAGTAATTATCCACTTAGCTGCTCTAGTGTGAACGTAGGCATAGTGATTTTCACAAATGTCTTGAAAAGTTTCTAAACATAGAAGATAAATCCAAATTATGATTTTACAATCTCCATGGAACCAAAAAAAGACGATATTACTTCTGAGTGAGACTACTGAAACTTTTAAAATAGAATATATTGCATACTTTAAAAAAACAGGGTCATGGAGGGACATGCTGAAATCTGACTAGCTATCAAACCAAGAATTCCTTTGTGAAGAAGATTCTTTTCAAATTCAGGTGCTTTCTGTATTACTAAAACTCTTAAGAAGGGAACAGAATCCATTCACATCATGTAGAAACACCAAATAAAATTGCCTCATTATTTTTTTACTGGATTTTGTATGAGCAATAAATAGGTTATGAAAATAGTGGTTATATAAACTAAATGTTCTTATTTGCCTGGTACTTTCTAAGCTACTTGCTTATTGTTCACCAATCAACAGAATATAAGTTGTGCGCTAGAAAGAACACAATAGATGCTCATTTTAATAATGATGGTTGGATGTAAGTATTCAATTGTATTTAACAGATATTTTATTTATCAAGGGCAACACAGTTTCTTCCTCTGAAGAACTTAGATCATAATAGTGAGTTCACACATGAACATGCACACACATACACATACATACACAAAAGTCATACTATGAAGAAAAAGGAGAGATCTAATGTGCTATGACAGTATTGAGAGAGAAGACATATAGCAAAGGAGATGAGTGGAGCTATTAAACAGGTATCTCATATTCTTAGCTCTGAATCAAATGAGTTCTACAGGGAAAGATGTGGATGGAAGGAATTCTAGGCAAAAGGACAGCTTATGTGAGTTCATAGTGATGGGAAATTCATAGAAAAAGAACGGGAGCTCCCACTTGCTTAGCTTGGCTTTAATATTGAGCTCCTGAACCCACCCCAGGAAAGCTAATACTGATTAGTATTTATAAAATGCATTACGATTTGTTGTTTGGTTATTTCAATAATGTTCATTACTCCCTTGGGGAATGGTTTGCCATTTCCTTCTTCAGCTCATTTTGCAGATGAAGAAACTGAGCTAACTAAGTGAAGTGACTTGTCCACAATCACAATGTTAGTTAAGTGTTTGAGGCCAGATTTAAATTCAGATCTTCCTGACTTCAAGCCAGGAATTCTATCTACTCTTCTACTTGGCTAAGAGATGTATACTTTAAAATAAAATCTTGGCAGGGCTAGAACTAGCTATGGACAGCTGGAACTGTACTCCAGCTGATAGCATCCATCTTGAAGAGTATAATTTTTCCCTCCACAGGGGATATCTTCCCCTTCTTCCTTTAATGACAGCTACCAGACCAGAACACTTCCTCTGTCTGCTGTGAGTTATTACCTTCAGGATTCTAGGACCAACATATCCTTGCCTGAGTGCTTTCTTATCATCTCAAAGTAGATTAAGCTTCTCTAACCCCTTCTCCTCCTCCTCCTCCTCCTCCTCATGTTTCTCAGAATTCTTTACATATTTCCTCCTCCTTCTCCTCTTCTCATAACTTTGGAGAAAATACCTGGTCTAGGCATACCCTCTCAGATAAGTAGAGTATCAGATCCATCCCTGCCTTTCAAAACTCATGCTTAACCCTCTGGTAGTCACTATCTTTCCCTGCCCCTTCCTTTATAACCTCTAAGAACTTTTCTCTGTTGTGGTGCAGTGGAATGATTGCTATGTTTAGAGTAAGGGAATCTCAGATTGAATCCAGTTCTTACCAATGACTCTGAAGCTACATTCACCTATCTGGGCTTGATTTTCCTAATCTACACAATGATGAGGTTGTACTAGATGACTTTCAGGTCCCTTTTAACCATAAATCTTCAATATATTCCTAAATTTCTTTCTTTTAGATTCCTTTGTATTTCTGACATCAATTAAAATCTAACTTTCTCCTGAAAATACCACATCTCTGTGACCCTCTTTATGGGGTCCCAAGGGCACACTCTGGGTGTCCTTCACCCTGTCACAGAATCAGATGGAGGAGCTGGCATCCTCTTTGTTTCCCAATACCCACTTAAGACTGACCCTTCTGTCTGCTACCATCATTCACCTCTTCTCAGTTAAAGTTCATTCCATTATACTTGTATCTTAGTGTTATCTTCTAAAAACTCTCAGATTTTAATACATCATCTTCAATAAAACTGAGCAACTGGTACAGTTTTCTTATTAGCTTTGCTCAGTGTACAAAAACATTGACCTCTTGCTTTCTTAACTTACTCAAACCTCTGACTTGTCTCTCCAGCTCACTTCAATTAGAAATAATATTGATAATTTTTAATTCTCTGCCTTTCATTCACTTCCTTCCACCACCTGAATTTGATTCAAGTGTCAAAAATTTTTATTGTAACTCAGTAACAACCTTATACATTGAATTTGACCATAATTTTTTGCCGATTATTTTTGTCTTCATTTATATTGCTACATACATGTTTTATATTGGTCTTTTGGTTCAACTTTCTTGATTGATTGATTTAGATCTTCTCATGTTTCTCAGAATTCTTTACATATTTTCTTCATTACATTGAGATTTCATCTATGTGGGTATTCCTCCCAACTTTGTACATCATAACTCATCCCTGCCTTCTCATCTTGTGCAATGTGCGTTGCTGCTTCCTGTACATACCCCACAGAGGGTCCACCTAATACTATTCAAGCCTTTACATTTTTTGATATTGGGTGAATACTAATGGAACATGTGGGCACATCTTTCTCACTATGTGATTGGTCTAATACTCCTTTTTCAATAATAAATATTTATATTGATATCTATTATGTTACTTCTGTGCATTTATTCACTATTTATGAAAGGGTAAAACCACTGAAAAGAAAGTTTGTAAGAAATAATAAGCAAAATTTTTCTGGTAGCAATTAAGGATGAAAATGGAAAGACAGCAAGGGAAAGAAAAAATTGAAATGGTGGTAACAGGTGTCATTATGAAGTCTGTAAGGAATCAATTCTCAAAGCATCTAGAGCAACATAAAATTTCAAGCCCCAGGCAAGGCATGTAGTGAAGAGGAAAATACCCAAGATTATTAATGTCAAGAATAGCTGAACATCAGCAGCTACCAACTTATATACCTATTTCCCATCTATACAAAACCTCTATAAGACTCTTTGAGATTAAAATATATATGAATTGAGAACATTCTTAGGAAGATATTGGTAAGAAACAAACAGGTTTTTGTAATCCCTATTAAACAACAGACCATAGGTTTACCTTTTCATATTTGACTCAATAGTGTAGACAGTATATGACCCCACTGTGCTTATTACTTTCTAATTATAAAAAAAAGTGCATTTGATTTGGCTTAACAAAACACCACTTTAAAAGACCCCTTTTATAAAATGTCTCAAACATACATCAAAATTATTCAAGATTGCTTAAATTTATGGCTATATACTTCTATTAACCCTTCCTATAATAAATATAAGGTTACCTTTAACAAAAGGAGAAAATTTTATTTATTATTTCATCAGGGAGGTTCCTTCAAGAAAATATACACTTTTTTTTGCTAAAAGCAATTAAAAACCTAGAGGTGGGAGGAACTTTCCTTTATATGATTAAGCTTCGCATCTTCATTCAAATTTGATACATAGCCCATCACATTCAAATAATAGATAAAATAAAGAAAGAACAAAGTGATATAACACTGCTTTTAAGACTTCTCTCCATATTCACACTGACCAGATCATTAATGGACTGTTGTTCTTTGGGTCAAATCATTCAGTTGATTCCAAATCCATTTGAGTTATCTACTAGGAAGCACAAGAAAGTTGAGAAATTCTTTGCTGAAATTCAGGTAACCTAAATCTATGAAATTTCTCTCATTTATGTGTGTAGCAAACTTGTCAAAAACTAAAATGAGATTAGTGGCACGTGACTTGTGTAGGATGAATCACATTGCTTCACACGGCTGCAATGTGATTACTTGGTAACCATGGCATATCTTTGAAAATCTCATAAATTCACATATTCTAGGAGTTGGGCAGAAATCTACATCAAGTTCAATATCATGTATTATTTTATGCTTCAACCATTTGTCTCCCCCTTGGAAGAATTGTGACAACTTTAGTCACTTTTCTATCCTACTATCCCTTTCCTTTTCTGCATGATTATTCAAGGATTACCAATGAGGTCACAGTCATGTCTATCATTTAAGAATGCAAGGATATAATTCATGCTGGTGAATTGAGCTCAGTGAAAGCCCTTAGGCACACACTTATCTTTAAACTCAAAGAATACTGAAATGATCAAAGGAGTTTATGCTCTCATGTTATTCTCTCCAATAATGCAGAACACAAAGTTTCTATAGCTGCCCATCTTATGTTATTGTTATCCATATCTTCTTGGGTATGTGTGTGTGTGTGTGTGTGTGTGTGTGTGTGTGTGTGTGTGTGTGTGTGTCTATTCATTTCTTCACATTTTCTTTTCCTTGTAAGGATAAGAAGAAAAGTAGCTAGAGCAAAATGAGTTTTTTAGTTCTGCCTTCTCTCTGTTATATACTATCATAACCCCTTTGAATTCTGAACAGAGTACTTCTCTTTTCTATAATCTTCTTGGATTAAATTGAGCTGAGAAAGTCCCCAATTTTGGCAATTTTCATTAATTTCTCACCTCAGCTAAATCAGACCTTTAGTGTACCTGAAGGTATTCTTCTGAGAATATGACATTTGCTTACATGTGCTCATCCTTCATTACCTAATCTTGTTTCCATTTTCTACACATGCCTTTTTAAAATGCAAATTGGTTGATGATTTGCTTATGCATCGACAAGTTGTTTATACAATCACCAACTTTCTTCAGTATTAGAGTTTTTTAATACTAGGACATTAAAATTACATTATTGAGAGATTTTCATAACTTTTGACTGATTTACCCAGTAGAATATTGGCCATAAGATCATCTAAAATTCACTGACTTAGCATTCACTAATACACACATTCCTAGAATTAAACTGTAACAAGGATTTTCTTATGAAAATTCTAGACAAATGAGTAAAAACTTTCTAAAATCATACCTATGCCTAGGAGCATTAGGGTAATATAAAGGGCAAGAATAGGTGCGGCATTTTAAAGTATGTATGAATTTATTAATATCAAAATAAATTCCTTATGGCACAACAATAAAATATTTGCACCAGAATGGGATTTTGTACTTGTTCACACTTCTGGTTACCATAGTTCCTTACTTTCAATGCTTTTATTTAAAATTGTGTGGATATGCAGACATGGAGATGTGTACCTATACACGTAATTCCAGCATTTTTAGGATCCTTATTTCAAGTATGTTAGTAGATCTATCCATGTAGTATGCAACTTCCTACCATCACCATCATTATATTTACATGGTAGCATAATTTCTATCCTCACTCCAGTCAGTTGAATTTCTTCAAATTTATTTTTGTAGTCAGTCAATAAACATTAAGGTCTTACTATGTGCCAGATGCTTTATTAAGCATTGAGAGGAATATGCACCATAGCTACAGGCATATTAAAAATATTTCCAGTTGGCATATGCTAAAGTTACTATAAAATTTTAATAGCTCGGAGGCGGAGCCAAGATGGCAGAGAAGAAGGATGCACGTTTATGAGCTCTGAACCCACAACCCATAGAATTAAGGTAAAAAGAGATCCCCATAAATTCTGAATCACTGCAGGGGGTGCATAAATACAGGGGAAGAGATTTCCGTTCCAGTGAGCCCTGGAGAGCCGTCCCCAGGGTCCGTCGCGCCCCAGAAAGCAGACCCCACCCCAACGCTGCCCTGGCCGCGTCCCCAGAGAAGCTGACCCGAGCAGGCTTCAGAGACGGAAGCTCCGACGGAAGCCCCGGCAGCCGGGAAAGTCCCTCCGCCCACAGAAGCTACAGGTCAGTGAGAGAGAAAGCTGGCCTAGGGGAGGGGAGAGGAGCAGAGACTCGGGCCCCCTCGGGAGGAAACGGCAGCGGCAGAGACGGGGGCAGGAAGCGGCGGAGGCAGAGGAGTGGGGGGAGGGTGAGGCAGCAGCAGCAGCAGGCAGGATATTCATTACTGAAAGTCTTTGCAACCTGAGGGACCTGAGCCTGGGAGACAGCCCTGCCCCGACCCCGCTCTATTACGGAAGGCCTCTGTATTAAGCCTCTGACGGAACTGAGACTAGGAGGCGGCCCCCCACCCCGCCCCCACCCGCTCCATTCCTGAAAGTCTCTGCATAAAGCCCCTGAGGGAACTCAGCCTGGGAAGCGGCTCTGCCCCCACCCCAGCGCCAATTTGAATCTCAGAGGCCAAGCACTAGCTGGGCGGATCCAGGCAGGGGTGGAAAGGAATCTCAGAAGTCAAGTAACTGGCTGGGAAAATGCCTAGAAAAGGGAAGAAAAATAAGACTATAGAGAGTTTTTTCCAACAAATGCAAATGATCCCGACCTTCGGATTTCATGACGAGGACGTATCCTTGCCATCAGGGAAAGATGTGGAGGGCGGGGCCTCAGTACCCCAGACACCTCAGGGGGGTGGTGGGTGGGCTCAGGCCCTGGAAGAGCTCAAAAAGGATTTTGAAAAGCAAGTTAGACAGGTGGAGGAAAAACTGGGAAGAGAAATGTCAGAGATGCATGAAAAGTATGAAAAACGGGTCAATACCTTGGTAAAGGAGACCCAAAAAAATGCTGAGGAAATTAACACCTTGAAAAATAGGCTCACTCAATTGGCAAAAGAGGTTCAAAAAGCCAATGAGGAGAAGAATGCTTTCAAAAGCAGAATGAGCCAAATGGAAAAAGAGGCTCAAAAGCTCACTGAATTTAATAGTTCTCTCAAAATTAGAATGGAACAGATGGAGTCTAACGACTTTATGAGAAACCAAGAAATCACCAAACAAAACCAAACGAACGAAAAAATGGAAGAGAATGTGAAATATCTCATGGGAAAAACAACTGACCTGGAAAATAGATCCAGGAGAGACACTTTAAAAATTATGGGACTACCTGAAACTCATGATCAGAAAAAGAGCCTGGACATCATCTTCCATGAAATTATCAAGGAAAACTGCCCTGACATTCTAGAACCAGAGGGCAAAATGAGTATTGAAAGAATCCAAGGATCACCACCTGAAAGAGATCCAAAAAGAGAAACTCCTAGGAACATTGTGGCCAAATTCTAGGACTCCCAGCTCAAGGAAAAAATCTTGCAAGCAGCTAGAAAGAAACAATTCCAATACTGTGGAAATACAATCAGCATATCTCAAGATCTAGCAGCTTCTACATTAAGGAATCGAAGGGCGTGGAATAGGATATTCCAGAAGTAAAAGGAATTAGGACTCAAACCAAGAATCACCTACCCAGCTAAACTGAGTATAATACTTCAAGGGAAAATATGGTCTTTCAATGAAACAAAGGACTTTCAATCATTCTTAATGAAAAGACCAGAGCTGAAAAGAAAATTTGACTTTCTAACACAAGAATGAGAAGAAGCATGAAAAAGGAAACAGCAAAGAGAAGTATTAAGGGACTTACCAGAAGTGAACTGTTTACATTCATACAGGGAAAGACAATATTTCTAACTCTTAAAACTTTTCACTATCTGGATAGTTGGTGAGACCACACATACACATGTACACGCATGCACACACATACACACATGCACACACATATAGAGACAGAGAGCACAGATTGAACTGAATAGGATGGGACCATACCTTAAAAGAAATTAAGGTAAATGGTGAGAGAGAAATGTAGTGGGAGGAAAGAGGAGGAAATGGAAGGGGGTAACTATATGTCATTTAAGAGACAAGTAGGAGATGTTTTTAGTGGAGGGAAAAAGAGGAGAGCTGAGGAAAAAAAAAAAAAAAACAAGAAGTTTACCCTCATCACATTTGACTAAACAAAGGAGTGAAATGCACACTCATTTTGGTATGAAAACCTATCTTACAGTATAAGAAAGTGGGGGAGAAGGAGATATTGCGGGGGGGGGCGGGGATGATGGAAGGGAGGGCAAAGGGAGTTGGGAGCAATTGGAAGTCAACACTTGGGGAGGGACAGGATCAAAAGACAGAAGAGAAACAATGAGGGGCAGGTTAGGAGGGATGGTAATTCAGTTAGTCTTACACAACACAACTATCAGGGAGGTCATTTGCAAAACTACACAGATATGGCCTATATTGAATTGCCTGCTGTCCCAAAGGGAATGGGTGGGGAGGGAGGGATGGGGAGAATTTGGAACTCAAAGTTTTAGGAACAATTGTTTAGTATTGATGTTGCAACTAGGAAAGAAGACATACAGTTAATGAGGAATAGAAAGTCATCTGGCCCTACAAGAGAAAAGAGAAGATGGAGACAAAAGAAGGGAGGGATGACAGAAGAGAGGGCAGATTGGAGATAGAGAAAATTAGATTGCTTGGGGTATTGGGGTGGGGGAGGGGATAAAAGGGGAGAAAATTTGGAACCCCAAAATTTGTGAAAATGAATGTAAAAAGTTAAATAAATAAATAAATTAAAAAAATTTTAATAGCTCTTTAAAAAATTGACATGATATAAATATGTTAATATATATGTGTATATACATTCATAAGCATATATCTGTACATATGTGTATATACACATGTATATATATATATAGCAAAATTTCAAATCCTTGTGTATATTGTTTTATTGGCTCCATTCCATTTAGTCTTCTTCTGTTCATATAAACCTTCCAGGATTTCTCTGAATCACTCACTGTCATTTTTTCTTATTACATAATTACGTCACATCATGTAATGAATCACTGTTTGTTCAGCCAGTATTTAGCTATTAAGCACCTTTATTTTAAAATTTGGCTTATTTGTTCCTTTATTGCAAAGGATGATCCAGTTGGAAGGGAGGGAAGAGGATGAAACTGGGAAATCATTTTGATTTTTTTAAAAGGCATAAATAAATGTTCTTAGTTGGGAAGAAGATGTAAGTACTGATCCTGTATTATTCAAGTTTAAATATGTTATTTGAAAAACATATAATATGTCAAGAAAAGGAAGAGTACAATGAAAAGAAGAGGTAAAAGGGCAAGAAAGGGACTCTTGGGAGACTTTCTTTAGATAAAAAGCAAAGAATAGAAATGGTCACAAAAAGCATTATCACACAGCTTTATCACTCCTTCTTTCAACTACTACCCAAAGGAAAGATCTCTACTTTCATTATTTACCCTAAACTTATCTTTATATTTAACCAGAATTTCCACTGAGATTGCTAACTGTACAGAATATTTTATCTTAAATGATTTATGTGTCTACTTTGTTGTTCTAGTTACTTAGAAGAGGTAGATCAAAATACAGTGAGTGACACAAAACTATTTTAAATATCCAGCAGTTCTGTTAATTTTTGAGCAAGAAAGGACACAGTTATGTCAGCAAACCATTTAAAATAGGACAAGTCAAGGAGTTTTTGAAATTGTCTATTATGTTTAAATATTTAAAGTTAAAGCTCACTGTTACTAATCTGGCTATAATTCATCTGATATCTTGCAGTGAAAGCCACATTTCTTTCCAAGGTTATATCAACACTCACTTTCCCCTTCTTTGATGGTACCTGCAATATCCAGGTAGAGCTACTAAGGAATTCATGGGTTGGCCATGAATATTATCAGGGCTTTTCTTAATTTCACCCAGATAAAGTGTAGATCATAGCTTGTAAGAGATATTACTGCTAGCACATTTTAATATATACTCTAGTACATTTCAATATATACTCTATCTTCACTCCTTTTCTCTCTTCTTCACTTTTGTTTTCCTTTCCTCTCTCTTTGTATGTGTGTGTCTATATGTGCAACAACGACTTCCATGTCACACTTTTAAGGTCTCTCTCAAGAAATTTGACTTTGTGCATCATGGGAGACACTAGCACAGGACCACTCAGCATGGTGTGCCCACATCAGAAAGGGTGCTGTGCTTTATGACTAAAGCAGAATTGAGACAGCACATAGGAAATGTAGGATTAGCAAATTTGGACTATCCACCCCAAATGTTCACAAGGACTATCTGTGCCCAATCTGTGGCAGAGTATTCTGAGCTATGAGTCTGATCAGCCACAGTCAGACACACTGAAACTTGAGTTTATCATGGTGATGTCATTTTGGTCCTCTTCAAGAACAAAGGACAACAGTCATTCAACCAACCAAACAATCGACCAATTCCAATAAAAAGCAAGTTATGTTGCCATTTTGTCTTATCACAATCTTACACCTGTGGATCTCTCTCCCTCTGTCCCCAGGATTGCCCTTCATTCCCCACTTAATTAGTTGCTCTATTTTTTTTTTCTCAAGAAAAAGTTAATCTTAGTGAAAATTTTTCAGACGATTTAAAAAGGAATCAGAGCATTAATTATTTGACAGAACTGTCCAATAAAAGTCTTGTCAAATCAGGTATAAAGAAAAAGTAATATAGAGCAAACATTTTAAGAAATTTCAATGGCTTTTCCTCAAATTTATTTATGTCTGGACTTTTGATTTCATCTCCTTAGGAAATTCTGTCCACCATGTAGATATGCATCTAATTATTGCACAACTTATGGTGGTAGAAAGATGCTTGGCAACTAAGAGGTTTAGTGATTTTCCCAGTCATAAGTCAGTATATGTCAAAGTCAGGATTTGAATCTCTGTCTTTCTCACCGAGGCCAAATCTCCTTCTATAAAGACATTGCCTCTGAAAATTTTTTAACATAATTTTCTGTATATTTAATAAAGATAACCTCTATAACTCTATATTTTGCATGGGATTAATGATGTTTTATTTAATAGGGTCTCTTAGCAGCTTATAAGGCAACCAGGCATCACAGTGATAGGCATCCAGTGAACTCAGAATCTAGAAGACCTGAACTCAAACCTTGACTCAGATATTTAATACATGGGTGACCAGGGTTAAGTCAGTTTAGCTCTATTTGCCTCAGATTCTTCATATGTAAGATCAGGACAATTATAGCTTCCACTCTACAGAGCTGTGAGGATTTAATGCGACTTTAAATATATATGTATAGACAGATAGATGGATATTTACATATATAGCTATAGCTGTGTAAATCTAGCTATTGCTATTATTATCTCAGATTCTAGCTCTGGTGGGACATATATTTGATCCATGTTATTCAGATAGGAATGATCAAGTGAGCATTATTATAGATATAATATATAGCATATGTTATACATATTTAACATACTTCACAGTGAAAGCAGTTCAAATTTCTGCTAATTTTTTTCCATATAAAGAATGCAGGCTCTTTAAGAAAATTACTTCTGAAAAAAATTCTTTAAGAGCTTATAAACTATAGTTCTTGTTAGATCATCAATTAGAGGAATCCTTTAATCAATGATACCAATTAAGTCCAAATATTTTATTTAAATTAGTTTATTCCCATTTCAAGGGGAAAATATTTTATGATGATGGATTTGGAGCTGGAAGGAATGTTAAAAGTAATTTAGTATAAATTCCTCATGTTACACATGATGAAACTGAAGCATGAAAAAGTTAAATGACTTTTCCAGGTTACACAGCTACTACTGACAGAGATGGGATTTAAATTCCTCCTACATTTTTCTTTCTATAGCATTCTCACCACAGTATCCCCATGGCTCCTCACAACTCTCCCTATCTGGTACACAAAAGGCCTATTGAGGTAACTGTGAGATTTTCTTCCTCACATCTCTCAATGATTGGTCCCCAAACTTGCTGTTAATCTCAAAGAGCCATATCATACTAGTTACTACTTCTCTTTGTTAAATTAGAGTGCATGAATTCCTTTTACTTTATATCTCAGAGTGCAGACGATGTGATCCTTCACACGATCAGTACCTCCCAGTGAGTCTTTTTTAGCTAGGATTAGGTACGTGAAGACATTTCTGAATTCATTTTAAATCACAGTTGATCATCAGATAGCTAGCATTTAGACACGCAAATTGTCTTACAACTTCAATAAGCTCCAAGATGTCATTAGTGACATTAGTGGAGAGAGGCATAAAATGACTGCTTTATGGCTGATTTTCTGTTCTCACAGCAAAATCTGTGTCCCCATAATGTAAGACATTACCACTTTCTGACTGGAAGAGAATAAAAAAGAACCGACAGATCCTTGTGGATTCTTCATAGCATCATACTCCTATATGGATAATATAATTAGCCTGTTACCTTTCTTTGCTTCATATAAGGAAAGGTAGTTGTATTTCCAAGAATAAAAGGATGGAAAAACAAATTAAGATCTTCCCTCTATTTGATTTAAGAAACCTAGGGAAGATGAATAATAATAGCTAATATCTATATGTAGATGGAAAATTTGCAAAGTACTTTTACCAAATAGTCACTTTTCATTCTCATAATTTTGGGAAGTAGGTGCTATTGTTATCTCACTTTATAGTTAAGGAAACAGAGGCAGATAAAGGTTAAGTGAGTTCAATCACACAGCTAGTAAGTGTATCGCATCACTTTTGAACTCGTCTTTCCAAATTCAAATTCCCACTAGACCATCTAATTTATAGGATTGTTGTGACGAAAAAAATGAGATAATGTACATAAAGTTTTCATAAACATTAAAACACTGCAAAAATATCAGCTACCACTATCATTATTATTCATATTCAGCCTCCTAGCTAGGGCTCATTCTCAGAGAAAGAAGCTCTAGGCAGTTTGACATTAAACAGCCACGAAGGTATACTGAGGACAAACCACCTAGGAGAGTTTTTAACTTAGTATAAATTAATAAAAGGAAAAGTAGAAATTAGTGCTAGAAAAACAGTGGATCCTTTAACATGCTTACTGTGAAAGAATTGTCCATTTTGCTAGTGCCAGTAGCTTAGCCATTGTAATAGCTTTTTAATGATAAAAGTTGGAAGAAGAATATTGATATTTCATCTTCTCACATGCATTTCATAGCTGAAGCTTCAGAGTTTGTATCTAAATTACATAATCTCAAGCAGTTGAACCTTGTGAAGAAGTGACATAGAGTGCTGTAAAAAGTAGTTGAACTGGATTATATTCGATTTCTGAAAGGAAATTTGATAAGTCACAGTCCTCTTCTACATTAAAATTTCTCATCTTTAAAGTGAGGGATAAACTAGATTATCTTTAAGGGAATTTCTAGCTTTGAAACTTTATGGTTCTATAAATTTTATACAATACCATTACCTAGTGGTTATGTTCCTAAATTGAAAACTCATCATTTTAAAGAAGTAAATAATGCCCTAAATACTAAATCTGTAAGACCTGGTGTCATAAAAGTAATAATAAATTGCCACTTAACTGTTTTTTAGGTTCTTTATTAAATGCAGACTTTTTTAAACGTGATTTTATTTTGCTATGTACCTTATACAGACTATATTAGCAACTTGGTCATTGTGTATAAAGTAGCAGTAAAACACAGGTTAATAATGATTGAAATTTACATACAGTAAAGATGACCTGAAAATCTCCATAGTGATTAAGACAGAGTTTCATTGAAAATATGTAGGAGTGACTTTAGTCAACACTTTATCTTTCTTTGCAGAAAGACGAAAGCATATCACAAGTATAATGGTTTTTTTCCCCTTTTCCCCCCTTTTTTCAAGTAAAAAGTACCTACAATGTTTTTAAATTAGATTAAATATTTATATTATAGTGGAATGCCATAGAATCAGAATCTTAGAGAAAGAAGGAGGCAGTCAAATAAAACTTCTATTACTCCTGAAATTATTAATCCCCTCAACAATATTTCTGGAATATTTTCATCCAAGACTGTTTCTCATTTTCTACATCCTTAAATATTAGGCACATTTCCTCATACTGAGCTGAAAGTTTCCACCCTGTAAAACTTCAATTAACCTCATAATTAAGTAAAACCAGTGAAATGGGAACTCAATTCAATTCTAAAATAAGGAACTAAAGCAGAGAATTAACTGCTATCAGGAATTTAGGATCAGCACATATTAATCTTATGCTGATATATTTTCTAAAGACACATCTAGCATATATTATAATGGTAAATGATGCTTAGAATGATAAATTTGAGGCACTGTAAGATTCTCTATCACCAAAATAACTTTTTAACTAATGTGGAAATATAGCCTAATGGACTTTAGAAAAGTTTTTAAGAGCAAGTGGGGAAAAACGAAAAACAACTGAGTAGGTTTTTGTTGGTGTTTTTTGTTCATTGTTAGCCATGAATTAAACATAATCTCCTGGATTGTAAACATTATAGTTAATAATGGTTACTGAATTCAAATTATGTCAGAAGCCCGAGAAGAAGTACTTTGTATGGAACATTTGTAAAAGAGTACTTTATACAGAATATTTCATATAAGATCTCTGGTCATGAGTATGCTCTACGCATGTTGGTAAGTGTGGGACTGTTTTCCTACAAAGTGACACTGATGACATATATAGTGGTCTATTGTTTCATCATCATCAGGATTTTTTAAATGGTTGAAATGTTCTAATATTCTCATTTCTATCTTATCCCCATAAGAGAAATATTCTAGTTTTTCTCTCTATATAAATATTCTCTCTATGTATTCAGTATTCTATATACTCTATATGATAACATAAGACTATGTAATACTAATATATCCATGTAGGATAATTATGTGTATATATATATGTGTGTGTGAGAATATATATATATATATATATATATATATATATATATATATATATATATATATATATATATATACATACAGAGAAAGGGAAACCAGAATATTAGAACATTTTAACTACACATGCACACACACACACACACACACAGAAGGGGGGGGAGAGAGAGTCAATTTCTTTATACTGTAATTTAATAATTTAATGAAGGAAGATTTGATATATCCTTTTGACTAAGGGTCTTTAATAACCTTTTAAGTACATTCTATATGTTTAAGCAAAAATTAGAACTGGGAAGGATTTTAAAAGTCATCTGCTCTAGGTCCCTCATTTTACAGTTGAGGAAACTGAGTCCCAGAGAGTTTCAGTGACTTATTCAAAAAACCTAGGTAGTTAATAAGAGAGCCAGTATTCAAATTCACAGCTTATGATTCCAAGTTCAACTCTTTTTCCACTGTGACTCAATTAAAGAACCTCTTTGTTCTTTCATTGGACTTAGACATTAAATATTTATAGCTACAATTAAGCCATATGCATGATACTATTTTAGTCTAGTTCAACTAAATATATTAGGATCAACTTTTAAATAAACATAAAATATTCTGAACTTCATTCAAGACCAAAATGAGAGATATTTAAGTCAAGCTATTATTATTATTATTTTTATTATTACATGTGCAGGAAAACTACAAAAATGAAAAATCCATTGGTGAAATTATAAATAGGTATAAATGTGTTTGAAATGCAGTAATTAAACAAATTATGGGCATGAATTAAATTGAAGGTGACATGAAGTACAAGATAATGCCCTGTGATAATTCTGGGCACCATCGGTTTATCAATCTTTTGAGTATCTATTATAGCAAACAAGGAATTTTCAAGTGTGTAACTCTTAAGAAACAGCTTAGACAGGACTGCAGGAAGTGAGCTGAACAGATTTTATTGAGTTGTAAAACAGGACCCCTGCTGTAACTAATTTGTAGTTAAGAGTCCTTTTCCAAAAAACCAAAAACAACGACAATAACAAAAACCCAATCTCTTTCTTCATTTGTACTGAAATTGCTATTGAGAAATCAGGAATAATCATGTTTCACAAATCTGAAGAAAGAGAAATGTTAGTTAAGTTGTTGGAACACATTTCATGGTACTATGTCCACCCTCGTATACACTGGGAAGGAATATTAGACTGAAACATATTTCTTTTATTTTTAATATAAATTTATTTATTTGACTTTTTACATTCATTTTCACAAAATTTTGGGTTCCAAATTTTCTCCTCTTTTCTCCCCTCCCCCAACCCCAAAACACCGAGCATTCTAATTTTCCCTATCACCAATCTGCCCTCTCTGCTATCTTCCCTCCCTTCTCTTGTCCCCATCTTCTCTTTTGTCCTGTAGGGCCAGATGACTTTCTATTCCTCATTAACTGTATTTCTTATTTCCTAGTAGCAACAACAATACTAAACAGTTGTTCCTAAAACTTGAGTTCCTAATTCTCCCCATCCCTCCCTCCCCACCTATTCCCTTTGGGAAGGCAGGCAATTCAATACAGGCCATATCTGTGTAGTTTTGCAAATGACTTCGATAACAGTCGTGTTGTATGAGACTAACTGTATTTCCCTCCATCCTATTCTGCCCCCCATTGTTTCTATTCTGTCTTTTGATCCTGTCCCTCCCCAAGAGTGTTGACCTCAAATTGCTCCCTTCTTCCATTACCCTCCCTTCCATCATCCCTCCCTCCCTGCTTATCTCCTTCTTCCTCATTTTTCTGTACTGTAAGATAGGTTATCATACCAAAATGAGTGTGCATTTTACTCCTTCCTTTAGTCGAATGTGATGAGAGTAAACTTTATGTTTTTTTCTCAGCTCTCCAATTTTTCCCTCCACTAAAAAGTCTCCTACTTGCCTCTTGAATGAGAGATAATTTACCCCATTCCATTTCACCCTCTCTCCTCCCACTACATTTCTCTCTCACCATTTACCTTAATTTCTTTTAAGATATGATACCATCCTATTCAATTCACACTGTGCTCTGTGTCTGTGTGTGCATGCATGTGTGTATGTGTGTGTGTGCATGCACACATGTGTACATGTGTGTATGTGTATGTGTGTGTGTAGTCCCACCAACTACCCAGATACTGAAGTTTTAAGAGTTACAAATATTGTCTTTCCATGTAGGAATGTAAACAGTTCACCTTTGGTAAGTCCTTTATGACTTTTCTTTGCTGTTTGCTTTTTCATGCTTCTCATTCTTGTGTTTGAAGGTCAAATTTTCTTTTCAGCTCTGGTCTTTTCATCAAGAATGCTTGAAAGTCCTCTGTTTCATTGAAAGACCATATTTTCCCCTGAAGTATTATACTCAGTTTTGCTGGAGAGATGATTCTTGGTTTGAGTCCTAGTTCCTTTGACTTCTGGAATATCATATTCCATGCCATTTGATCCCTTAATGTAGAAGCTGCTAGATCTTGTGTTATCCTGATGGTATTTCCACAATACTATAATTGTTTCTTTCCAGCTGCTTGCAATGTTTTCTCCTTGACCTGGGAATTCTGGAATTTGGCCACAATATTCCTAGGAGTTTCTCTTTTTGAATCTCTTTCAGGTGGTGATGTGTGGATTATTATTATTATGAGATATTTCACATTATCTTCCATTTTTCATTCTTTTGGTTTTGTTTTGTGATTTCTTGATTTCTCAGAAAGTCATTAGCCTCCATCTGTTCCATTCTAATATTCAGAGAACTATTATCTTCAGTGAGCTTTTGAACCTCTTTTTTTCATTTGGTTAATTTTTCTTTTGAAATCATTCTTGTCCTCATTGGCTTTTTGAACCTCTTTTTCCAATTGAGTGAGCCTATTTTTCAAGGTGTTATTTTCTTCAGAATTTTTTTGGGTCTCCTTTAGCAGCGTATTGACCCGTTTTTCATGCTTTTCTTGCATCTCTCTCATTTCTCTTCTTAGTTTTTCCTCCACCTGTCTAACTTGATTTTCAAAATCCTTTTTGAGCTCTCCCATGGCCTGAGCCCACTGGATATCTTTTTCGAATGTTTGGGATACAGAGGCTTTGGCTTCTATGTCTTTCCCTGATGGTAATCATTGTTCTTCCTCATCAGAAAGGAAAGGAGGAAACATCTGTTCACCAAGAAAGCAATCTTCTATGGTCTTATTTTTTTTCCATTTTCTGTGGATTTTCCCAGCCAGTTACTTGACTTCTGAGATTCCTTTCCACCCCCACCTAGATCCGCCCAGCTAGTACTTGGGGTTTGAGATTCAAATGCTGCTCCCCAGCCTCAGGACTTTCATTGGTGGGCGCAATGTGAGCTTAAGTTCTGGTGCTGGAGTGGGGGCAGGGCCTCCTCCCAGGCTCAGTTCCCTCAGGGGGTTTATGTGGAGATCTTCAGTAATGGATCTGAGGTACTGTCTGCTCTGGGAGTCCCTGACCGCCACTGCCTCTGCTGCTGCCTCTGCTGCTGCCTCCCGAGGGGGCCCAAGTCACAGAGACACCCTGCTCCCCTCTCGGCCAGCTCAGAAGTCTCTCTCACTGACCTGTATCACCTGTGGGTGGAGGGACCTTTGCAGCTGCCAGAGGTTCTGTCCTTGAAGCCTGCTCCGATCCATTCCTCTGGGGCCATGTGGCCAGGGCAGGAGAGGGCTGGGTTCTGCTGTCCAGTGTGCGAGGGACCTTTGGGGTTGGTTTTTCAGGGCTCTCTGGAATGGAAATCTCCACTGCATTACTGAGTGGCTTGCACTACTCCAGAATTTGTGGGGACTTCTTTTTACAGGAAATTTATGGGCTGTGGATTCGGAGGTAGCATACGTGAGTCTTTCTACTCCGCCGTCTTCAAGACATATTTCTAACAAACACTTGGAGTGTTATATCTTTATTGAATAAATAAAGTGGACTGTTTAGAATGACTCTAGGTGCACCATGCTGAGGTTTGGAAGAGGTGATTTTTAAATGCTTTGTCACGCCCAGAGTTGCAATCAAGGAAGAATACATGACCAGTGTGAGACTATCCATGATATCTTTTTACTTTAAAAATAAATTACAGGAATTCAGAAGCCATACATTAACTGAGATCGTGTGATGATTTGAAAAAAATCCTGGACTGGAAGTCAGAAGGCTTAGTTTTGAGTTGGAGCTCCTTTGCTTACTCCCTTTGTTAATTTAGACAAGTCACTTAACCTGTCTTAGATTCAGTTTATTCTTCCATTTTTTTAATAGAAGGGTTGTACTAGATCACCTGGCTAAGATCCCTTCTTGGGTTGTGATTCTGAGATACTCTAGAAAGAATGAAATCAGAGACAGAAGAACAACGTTCAGATTTCCACCCTGTTACTTACAATATATGAGAAAGTGGACAGAGTATTTCTTATTTTTGTGTCTCAGGCTTTTTTCCTTTGCTAAAATGGATGATCTCTATAGCCTTTTCTAAATCTTCTAATGCAGAATTATGTATTGGACATGTCTAGAATGATATTCTTCCTCATTGAAACTTGTTGGAATTCCTAGGTACAGGAGTATGGTAAAACCAGCTCAAATAATTTTCATTGTGAGCATTACACTTCAGAAATCATCAAGTGCTATAAATAATGACTTGATTTATCATCTTGTTTATTGTTGGGACTTAATAAATGGATAAAGACAATGTTAATAATGTGGATTAAGCATAAAAATCTACCGTGCATATATGTATGTATTTACATGTAATTTTTTTTTTTTAATCTGAAGAGCTGGTTGCTAAACATGTTGTTAGAGTTCTACTTCTTATGCAATGCCATTCTTAGTGTTTTCCACTGGGACCTGAAATTATTTTTTATTAGTTCATATTTATTTATTTTACACATGTTGTCCCTCTCCTCCCCAACCCTCCAATAGAATATAACTTTGAAACCATTTTGAGTTTCTGTCTTCAGTGACAAGCAGAGTGCCTACTTTGTATAAAGTGCTAGCTAAATCCTTTTGCATCTAATTTAGTAAGTACTATGTCAACTGTAGCCATTTTAAAATCCATAGTCTCAAAAATTTGCTACTTGAACATTTTACAGCATCTTAGACTTAAAAGAAGTTATTTAGTCCGATGGAAACCCAAATATGAATATATTCTAAAGTATATCTGCTAATTGAACATCAAACCTGTATATAAAAACCTTCAAGGAGGGAGAACCCTCTGTGTCTCAAGGCAACTCATTATGCTATTTATATAGCTCTACTGAAGTTATTGGGAAATTTGGAGAGGTTTTCCCTATGTAGGCAATTATTAAACCTGCCTCTCTGCAACTTCAACCCACTTCCTTGTTTTTTTTTTTTGTTTGTTTCTTTTTTTGTGGCCAAGTAGAACAGGTTCAGTTTTTCTTTTGCTTGACAGTCTTAAAATTTACAAACAGCTATTTTGTCTTCTTATACCTGCAACCCTCCTTCCTCTACCCCACAAATCTTTTTTTTTTTTTTTTCCAGGCTAAACATTACAAATTTCTTCAGCCAACACTTCTATGACATGAACTGTAGACCTTTAACCATTCCATTAATACTCCAGAGATTAACAAAGTACTTCTGATCTCATCCAACTATGTTAGAGAACATCAAACTGATTCTTCTCTTTCCTTCACAATTCACCTCCTCCCATACTTATCCACTCATTTACCAAAATCTTCTCTATTTTTAATCTAGTACTATACTCTTGTCTTCACTCACATAGCCTCTAGTCTACTTTATCCAACTTTCAGCTGGATTGGTGAAATTATTTCCTAATTGTTTTTTTTTTTTGCTCTCTACTTTAATCTCATATGCGTTTGCCACACAAGTGCTAAAATAAGCTTCCCAAGACACAAATTGAACCCTGATCAAAATTCCTCAGTGAATTACTATTTCTCTTATGATAAAGTAATTTTCATCATAGCATTTAAATCTCATCACAATCTTGTTTCAACCTACTTTTCCCTGATTTTTAATATGCCTTCCTTTTAAAGGAAAAAAAGTTATTACACAACCTTGAAATTCACTTTCCCTCTTTCTTCCTTTGTGCGAAGTACCTTATGTATACAGAATGCACTCCTTCCAAGCCCCTCCCTCTTTGAATTCCTGCATTTCTTTGAGGCTTAAGTGTCACTTTATACATATAATCTTTCCTGATCCACCTCTTTCAATTTTATTATTCTCTCCCTGCTCAAATTGTATTTTGTATATGTTTTATACCAGTAATTTTAAGAACCACAACACAATAGGCATACTAAGTATTTTTGCTTTTCTTATTTATTTATCAATAGTACTAGAGTGACATGATTTTATTTTGAAAATTAGATTCTCTTGTCAGATTACTTTGGAAGTCTTGGATGGGGTAATGCATATTGTCAAACAAAACTAGGTGGAGATTTCTCGCTATTGGTTCACCATTGCTGAATCTATTTTACAACTAAGTATAGTTTCATATTATTCAGTGTTCTCACATCATGCTCAGTTGCACCATCTTGAAAAGCAGAGTTTTTATATTAGATTTTAATCTGACCCATGAGCTATTATTGACATTGCCTTTCTATTACTACTCTCATCACACCCTCCCACACATGGAAAAAATCTGCCACTTGCTATTTCTATATGAGGAAAGTGTTATCGCTGTTACTTCTGATCATCCTAGAATTGCAACTATCACCCATGTGCCAGGAGCCACTTCCCAAGAGCACCAAGAGTCTAGTCTTTGTACACCGGAAATATTGAAATCATATTTTCCCTGTTCCATAGCAGGTCTTGGACATAAATTAAGTACCTATCACTCTTGCAGGATCAAATCATTGAGATGATAAGATCATACAATTTAGAGAGAACTATAACCATACAAATAATCCAAGTTGCATCCATTATGGATGAGGAATATTTGGAAAGACTCAGTGACTTTACCAAGGGTACATAGGTAGGACTAAGAGAACCTAGATTCGTATTGAATGTCTTTTATAAAATGCTATAACTGCTCTTTGCATCAGTCTTCTCCTTTGTTCTCTATATTCAGTTGATGATCAAATCCTTTAAAAGCTGGTTAGAAATACTTTTTGAACAACTGGTCCTTTCATTGTTGCTGCCTCCACTCCAGTCCCCAATCCTGAAATTAGAAGAATTTCTCCTTCAGGATTCTTGTTGCCACTTTGATAAAAGAAGGATTGCAATGGATAAGAAGTCCTATCTCAAACTTCTTAATATATCAATTTGTGAGAGAAAGCTATCTTTCCACTCCTTGTCTTCTGACTTATTCTGCATCCCTACATGTTTTGGTTCCAAATGCATGTCCAAGCACCTCCTTATCTCTAATCTTCCATGATTAGATAAAAAAATGGTAAAAAACAAAAACAAACCTTTCTATGTTATGAACCAGAACCATCCCATTCACTGCTATATTATTATAAGAAGAGGACACTGCATCAGTCTCTATTTTGAGTTTTCAGACATTGTTCCAGGAAATTCAAAGAGTATAAGACCTGTGAAATCAAGACTAGGAAAGAAGCTGCAGCTCTTGATTTGACAAACTGGTATATTTCCAAATTTTCCTCCTTCTGTTACTTGTTTCCAAACATGTGTACCTTTATCATCTTCTCTTGATTTCTGTAAAACTCCACTTTCTTATGCCACTTATGTATTCAAATTCTATATAAGGTTGCTGAAGCTGATAGGCTCTATAACTTTTCATACAGATGAGCCTGTTCTCTGAGCATAAATAAAATCTGCAGATAACTATCCCTGCATGTTGATTTGATGGCAACAGTAACTAATCAATGGAATCTGGTAATTTTTATTACATTAGCAATTAACAGCTATATAAAGGACAGCCTTCTAGTACAAAGCACCATTCCTTGCTTGTAGTAGCTGCCTAATAATATTAATTTTTGAATTTTGAATAATATTAATTTTGAATTTTTGAATTAAATTTGAATTTTTGAATAATAATATTAATTTGTTGACTCAATATATGTACTTACTGTTGGGGGTGAGTATAAGAAAAACTGAATTTTTTGCCACATTTGCTTTTTTCTACCATTACCCAACCGACAAGAATCTCTCTCTTCTCCCAACTATTATTTTCTATTTCCTATATTACTCTTAAGCTGGGCCAGAGGTAAAATCATGTTGGACATGTCCTGATAACTTACAACTATACATATAGATAGGTGCAAGAGTCCAAGAATTTAATGAATTAAGTGGCCAGGAAGTTTAAATTAGAAAGTGTGGAATAGAACAGAGGAACCATTCTAATATATGCTTCCTTAGGCAAGAGACAAAAATGAGAAGGGAGAGACAGGGCTTTGAAATTTCTTGCTAACTGTTTGATTTTGGAAGAATCAGAGTCTACCTGCCTCAAAGGATTATTATAATGATTAAATGAAGTAGGTTTTAGTATTTATCTTTGTGTCTAAGCATGTCTACTGGGTTAGGAGCTCTTTGAAGGAAAAGATAGTGTCTTCTCGACATTTATATCCAGCTTCTCCTCACTCAAATATTCAGGAAAGATAATTATTAATGCATGTCTTTAAGTTTAGATTGTTTTGCTTTGTTTTTAGGACTATGTCTCCCTATATTATTACACAGGTTAGAAGTGCAGTGACCACCCATCAACACAAGCCCAATACTGATAAATTGAAAAACTTAAACTTGCTCATTTTTTCCTAACTGGCATAAGACTTGATAGCCCATTTCTCCTGGGGGTTTACCATATTTATGCTAAATATATTGCAGATAATCAATCTACTTTACCCATACTCTGAACTCTCAGTTCAAGGGGACCCACTAGCCTAAGACTCCCAGACTATCAGGCATTATAGGTATGTGTCCCCCTGGCTGACTAAATAAATATTGTTGAAGTTAGAATGTTCAAAAATATGTAGGGGGAATATTTTATTATTATTTCTTCTTCTTCTCCCCAAAATAAGTTTTCTTCAGGATTTTTTTCTTGCTGTATGAGTGGGTGATTAGAGATAGGGAGGTGGTTGGGCATGCATTTGGGACCAAAACATATGCAGATGTGCAATGAGTCAGAAGACAAGAAGTAGGTAAGTAGCTTTTTCTCTCAAACTGAAAACAGAGGACCAGAATGGGGACACTGGAGGTTTTCTAATTCCATTTAATTTTTTTTCTCATACCTTAAGATCACATGAACACTATAAGGAAATGAATTCTCTCAGTAAATGTGTTTATTCAATTAAGGAAAATTTAACAATGACATTCTTGTGATTGGGTTACAGAATTGCTCAAATATTTCTATAAAGCAGAATGTCCTGGGATGTGTGAGGGAACGACATAAAGATAGGCTGCTGAATCATACTGACAACCGACACAGATTTAAATTTGGGTGCTCCTGGCATACTTGAAAAGAAACATGATCCTTCTGTTGTGTTTGCAGTCAGGCATCTCTCACGATATGTATTTTGGGAAAGATCAGAAATTAGAACAAATCTACTTGTACTTAGGAAAATTCAGAAGTTATTGAAATTCTCATAGCTGTTAAACTTCATGCAGATATGAAAATGTCATATGCAAATCATCCAGGCAGAGTAGTAAAACTGACTTTTCACTGAAATTTCGGAATGGCAATGGGACTCATACAATCCCCAATATCCTTCCCTAAGGGTATGAATTATAAGTCTTAAGGGGACCCTGATAACTAATTTAATATATACTTTTATGTCTAGGCAAAACTGCTTAGGGCTCCCATCTGCTTTACCGATGCTTTAAGGTTTTGATGGATTCCAGACTTTCCTAACTCAGCAATTTTTTCTCACAGACACATATGTCTTCTTTCTGTGAATTAGCTATTGTGCTTTCCTTGGCTTTTGCTTATATAAATAAATGCATTGTAAATAATGAAAATAACAATGACAGTACGTGGTAATTTTAGATCACTTCACAGTTTACAAAATATCTTCACATTTATGATTTTACTTCATCTATGGATCAGTAGTCTTATCAGACAGGTAGGACAGATAAGCCAATTCTGTTGATCAATCCAGTAATTAGCTAGAATACATTATGTACTTGCTACATGTCAGGCAATATACTATGATACAAAGATAAAAACAGTATGCTCTCTGCCCTGAATGAACCTAAATTCTAAAGGAGTAAAATACATATGCATTTTTGGTTTATACAAAATAAATACACAATAACTACCAATAATTTCAAGAGCATAGATGTAGTAGAACTAGTGTGCCAGGAAAGAACTTTTTGGAATTTGTCCTTAAATTTGAAAGGAGTTCAGAATTTTAAGAGGTGAAGGTACATTCCAAGTACAGGGGTTGTTGCTGTTGTGTTCATCCTTCATTTTTGAAGAGGAGCATGACATCACAGAAATGATGACATGAGTTGAATTTGACTTTGTTTTGAGTGAGGGAGGGCTGTACAAGGTCACTAGTCCTGCTTTCTCCTCCTGAGCCATCAAAAAAATAAACACAGGGGACATCTTAGGTGAAGGCTGATAGTATAGACATTATGTAAAAGATCAGGTTTTGACAAACCATAAATTTCAAGCTAGGTGAAAAAACATGGCAAAAGACTGTAAGTCACTTCCTCAGAACCAATAGCCATCTTCAGGAAATTATGAATGACTGGAAATGTTCACTGTTAATAATTGCAAAAATATAGAATAGAATCTCTAAACTATAAGGTATTATATTTAAGTATAAATGTAGTGTAGCCAGATGAGAAATGAGATGTTCTGAGCTCTCTCCTTAAATGGAGGCTTTAGAGTTCATAGTTCCATCCTCCAAGGGAGACAGAGGATCATGATGTGGTAGAGTGCCAAGAATAATGGGATCTTGGAGGGTTGTGATATTTTCCCAATAATGAGTTTCCTTGTTCATGGACTCAAAAACTATCCATGAACCATGTTAATAACACTTGACATTAAATTAAGTAAATAAGCTAAAATTCATTCAGAATGTTCTTTTAGTGCTTAATATATTGGAATGTCTTGTTTAAGATTTCCCAACAGAGAATTTCCAGGAATTAAGAGAGGTCCTAATACAAATGATCAATAGTTAGATGTCTCAGGCATTCTCCTGTTGGGGTTCCAGGTCTAAGGTAGATAATTTTCCATTTGTACTCTACATATATGATATACATACACACACACACACACACACACACACATACACACACATATATATATATATAATGCAGATACACATACACCTCCATAAAAATGCAATACATCTTTTCTTTGACTCTTCTCATCCCCAACACATAGGCCTATTTTATTGACTTATACATTGTGAGAACTAACAGTCACCTTCTTCACCCTGGAGTCTTTCTCTCCTATGACTAGCTAATCTCTGTGCACATCTTTTTACTCATTAGGTGAAAAAATATTCCTTCCTCTTCTGTCCTGCAAAGAGTCTTCTCCCAGGTGATTAACTTTTTTACACTCACCACTAGTTATCATCTATTTAACCATCTACATTACCTCAATCACTCCAGCCTTGGTATGCTCTACCTTGCTTTTCAGTTTACTCCTGTGCTTTGGACGAGAGATGAAAGCAAACTGGCTAGCTTTTGAAAGTTAGTAGAGGATAATGTTGGTTTAGAGTATATTCATTTAATCATCTAGTGTAGCAATAAAAGTTTCAATGGGCTATTCTCATAAAATTGGGGAATGTTTTCACAGAAATACAAATCCCTTCCTTCAGTGGGAAGAGTAGACACACACAGTGATCACATAATGAAGGTATATATGTAGGGAATGCAAATGACTAGCATACGTGGAATATAGTCATCATGTATGCCAAGGGCATATATATGTGAAACAGGTATAGAAAGAATATAAGTTTGGAGTAATTACTCATTACTTCTGAAAATTCAGGACTGGACTGCTTTTACTGGTTTGTCACCGTATTAACTGATGGATGTGCTCCATACTAGGTGTCATGTTGTATCTTTATTGCTTTCTTCTTTCTCTGTCTCTACCTTTGTCTGTCTCTGTCCCTTTCTCTTTCCTACTTATTTCACCTATTAGGCCTGTGCACTAGTCTCCAGCTGAGACATTGGTGTCTAAGAATGGCTTATTTTAATATCTCTTTCATTTAGCTTATATTCCAGATGCTAAGTCATACATAGCTCTTAGTGAGAAAGGCAACTTTAACACAGCTTTCTTACATAAAATAGAGGTCTATTAGCTCCCAGTGCCTTAGCTACAGGGTCTCATTCACTTACAAGACCAGTGATTTAGAGCTAGAGACCACCTTAAAAGCTACTTAGTCTAAAGGTCTCACTTTACAGATGAGGAAAATGAGGCCCAGAGTGGTGAAATGACTTGTCCAAATTCAAATAGATAGAAAGTGTTATTCCTGATTCCAGTACAGGTCATTTGATGATAGATCTGGTAATTTACCACATTCCTTTACTCTTTGGGGCTCAAACCAGTCAGCTAGTTGACTAGAAGCCCTAGGTATTAGTCTGTCTCTGAAGCTGTTTCTGTGTAATAGCAAGATCATTGTGTTCTCTCTTCTTTTTTTAAAAGAGGTTTTTAAGAAGGCTATTCTTTTATTCTCACCACAGACCCAAACCATGTGATACTTCATCACCTGTGCGATGAGCTCAAAGACTCCAAATCCCACAATTCTGTGCAGATCAAACCACTTTTACCCAAATCTAGAGAAGGTGTTGACAACAAGATCAAAGGTCTAGAATTAGAAAAAAGGTCTCAGAGTTCCTCCAGTCCAAACTCTTAATTTTACAGAACAAGAAACTGAGATCCAGAAAAGTTAAATGAAATATTTACCCAAGGAAATATTTTTAATCTGATGTTATCTACTTTGATATTTCTTTAAATTCTTCAGAATATTCTGAAATATTGTTGATACTGCTGTCAACCCATGCTGCCTTTTCTATCCAATATAATGACAATAGCTTACATTCAAAAAGAAAGATTTGCAAATTACATTCGTCACAACAACCTCATGAGATGTGCAGTGCAAAAAGTATCACTAATTTTACAAACTAAGACTACACTTAACAGTAAGACTTTACAGACTGAGAATAAACAGACTTTGCCAAACTAAGACTCTAAGAGGTTAAACGGCATGTCCATAATTGCTGCCAGTAAGATCTTGTGAACTCACTGGGATCAGTGAAAGAGTGCTATGGTGTAGTGTAACACCTAAAGATTTGTCTGAAATCTTTGTTTTGCAGATAGGTTTTTGTGGGGTTTTTATTTGATGCATGTAGAAACAGTTCTTGTTGCTGAAAAGCAAATATCATTACTCCAGAGTGAACTTTTTGAAACAATAAAAGTGTTTCAAAATAACATCCTTGAAAAATGTATTTTGTCTGAGAATATAGTTTTCAAGGGATTTCAGAATCTTCTCAGCTGGGCAGGGGTTATAAATAGCATCTCTGGACTTAATGCTGACTCATGATAGGAACTGGCTTAAAATTGACCGCAAAGACATCCATTTGAAGTCTGAATGATAAATGTCACCAAAAACAGAAAAGAGATCATTGTTTTCCCCTTCCCTCAGTCCAGCCTTTCCCTAGCATCCCTATTTCTGTCAAGGTCACAATCCTTTTTGTCTCTCAGGCAATCTTCATTTCTTCACACTCCCTCATTCATCATATCTATTGAGTTGCTAAGTCTTGTCAATTCTGCTTCCACAATATCTTTCATATGCATCCACTTCTTTCTGTTCACACCACTGTAGTTTAGGGTCTCTTTAACTGTCACTTAGATTACTGTATTATCCTTTTAATTGATCTCTATGACTAATCTTCCCTATATCTAATTCATTCTCTCAACTTCCAAGTTGGTATTTCTAAAGTATGGGTTTACTCATGCCGCTCCCCTTCTCCCAAACCTCCAAGCACTTTTTAAAAGTTGTTAACTAACACTAACATCCCCCCCACCACACACAGTCTCTATTTATTTTGTTTCTATTTTGACTTCATTTATCTTTGTTTACATTGTTTACCCCTTAAGCTCGTCAAATACAAATGATTAGTTTTTTTCTTTTATCTCACCAACTATTATAATTTTCCAGTAATAGTAGGTGCCCAATAAATACATATTGATAGAATGATTTATATAGCACTTTATAATTTATAAAGTGTTTTGCTCAAAATAGTCCTAATTTGGGTTATACTAGGGTTTCCAGTTTCCTAAAGTGTGCATACACCTGCATGATTCTCCCAGTAAAATGACCCGTGGGAAGATAGCCTAGGAGTTATCTGTGTTCATAGTTAGTATTCCCCTTCCCTGGATTTCCAGTGTTGTGGTACTTATGCTTGACACCAGGTTGTACAGTGGATAGAATGGGTCTGAGTTCAAATCAGCTTTAGACACTTTCCATCTGGATGATCATGGACAACTCTCTTAAGTCTTGTCTGCATCGGTTTCCTGAGCACTTAGTATGGTGTCATACAGTAGGTGCTTACTATATCTTCCCTCCCTCCCTCCCTCCCTCCTTCCTTCCTTCCTTCCTTCCTTCCTTCCTTCCTTCCTTCCTTCCTTCCTTCCTTCCTTCCTTCCTTCCTTCCTTCTTTCCCTCCTTCCTTCTTCCATCCTCCTTTTCTCCCTCCCTCCTTTCCCTCCCTCTTTATTGACTAGATACTGGGTGGGGAACCTGTGTGGAAGAAATCAAGGAGATTCAAGTTGTTAAGGACTGAAAATAAGTTTCACATGAAAAAGTAATTTGAAATTAATCAATTTTGAAATGAAACCTATTGGTTTGAACTGTGAAAGACTGCAAATGCCAGATGGAAGATACTGTCTTTTAGCCAACATTTATTAGGGAGATATTGAAACTTCTTGAGCAATTATATAACATGGTCAGAGATTTGCTTTGGGAATTTCAATTTGCTTACCACAAAATTTGTAGATTGAATGGGATACAGAATAGAGACAGGAAAACAAATTAAGAAGCTATTTTAATAGTCCAGGAGAGACCTTTAATAAAAAAGGTAGATGTAACTTCATTATAAGCTGGCCTGAATCTCTGATACGGTAACTATCTGAGACTCAGATTGTAATTTTGGATGCTTAGGAAGTGGCAATTAAAAATATTGTTATGCTCACAATGATTATCATTATTAATTACTGTTACTTGAATGCCTACTAGATTGAAAATTATCCAAGAAAACACAACTTTATAGAATGATATTATGAATTTTAGAAATTTTTGAGTTTAAGTTTTTGTTCGGAATAATAAGGCATCAAGTTTGGTCCAAGGAAAGATTGTTAAAATAGGCTACATGTATGTTTGATTTCTACCAAACAAATCCTCCTACTTCCTTTTCCTCTTCAACATGGTTTTCCCATCTTTCACCCGTTTAGACACACCTCAACTGCTTCAGGTGACCGTTATTTCTTGGTCTCAGAAGTAGCACTAAAGGTATAATATTTTTCTGGTCATACTACCCTGCCATTATTCACCCTATTTTCCACTCCATCAAAGACCTGTCTCCACCTTCCAAGATGCTAGCTAGTTAATTGAAAAAGCTAATCTATTTCACATGTCCATAAATATTGAATTATTTCTTAGAGAGGACTAAATACCCTCATGATCAGTTTCATATATGTTTAATAGAGGTCTTCTGGTACAATGCTGTTAATTCAGATGATGGTTATTTCAGGTATGTTGACAGTCAAAGGAGAGGAGGAGAAGTGAGGAGGAAGGAGATAGGGACTCTGGGTACTACTATTTCCAAATCACATTATGCTGTTAAAACACTTAGCCACCTAATATGGTATAAAAATGATCTTAGAGCCAATGATCTCTAAATTATAATAGTTTAGAGATAAAATTTTGTAAAGTAAATATTTTAAAAGCAAACTAACTTTTGCCTTCTAGGTACTTTAAAATACTGTCCAAAATAATTTAAAATTATTCCACTGAAAAATGTATTAACAAAAGGTAAAGAAAAAACAGGAATATGCATGATATGAGATGACCTTTTGAGGAGGTTGCATGTTGTAGAGAGCAACTAGGTAGAAAAGTGGATAGAGTTCTAAACCTGGAGTTATGAAGACCAGAGTTAAAATTCAGCTTCATCAATTACTAGCTGTGTGACCTCTAGTTAGGTCACTTAATCTGTCTTGTCTTCAGTTTTCTCATCTGTAAAACGGAAATTATAATAGTACTTACATATTAGGGTTCTTATGAAGAACAAATGAGATAGTATTTGTAAGACATTTTGTAAATCTTAAAGCATTATGTAAATGCAAACTATTATTGGCTAAATAATCCTGACTGATACTTATTATCTTTGTGATCTTGGTCATGTCACTATTTCTTTGGGTTTGTTTTACCTCATTCGATATAATGGATTGAACTAGATAATCTCTGAGGTCCTATGAGTACAATGACTGAACTTTCCCTTCAGTACTATGATGCTATAAATTCCATTTAAATTCTAGTGGAGATGAAGTAGAGGAAGACACATAAAACATCTTCCTCTACTGAAATTCCATTCCTGGGATCAGAGTAAGAGAGGAGGTCAAAGTTATTGTAAATATAAAGATCCCTGAAGTAGGTAAACAGAAAATCCAGTAACCTACAGATTTCCTTAAAAAATCATCTGACTTTTCCTCTAGAATGCCCAGCTTCCTTGTCTTCTCATGGGATTACCCACAGATATTGAGGGTAATTGAAGAGATGGTCTTTGAATTAGCTTGTCTAAATAATTTTAAAGGGAAAAGAAATGCCCTCCTATTAGGCTGAATTTGCATCATAAAATATATTCAGGTTACTTAAGGATTCTGCAGGCTCTGCACTCTCTTCTAATTACTGACATTGACTCAAGGACAGACACTTCAGAACCAGAAAAGATATTAGCCCCCTTTGGAGTATCTGAAGATAAGATGGCACCTTTTGGAGACCTCACAGAAGCTTTTATATGCTCAATTAACATCTTCTCTCTTCTTGAAAACAACCTTACTGCACATTTAGTTATCCTGGGTTTGTTAAAGTGTCTGGAGAGGGCTCAGTGGATTCTCATATAAAAGCTGAGAGTGAATAAATGTGTATGTTTTCTAAGATGTGTTCATTCCGTGAAATTCTAGATCCCCAAACTCCTAGGGTATTGTTAAAGGTAAATGAAAGGAAATAGTTCAAACCAGCAGGGCAGATCTCTCAAGTTGTAAAATGCTTTGCTAAAAGAAAGAAACTGAAACATATCAAGACAATCAAACTGGAGGCTAGTATTCCAGCCCTAATACTGCTACTATCTTTGTATATGACATAGGAACATCAATAGACTTTCAAAGGTTTCAGGTTATCATCTGTAAAATGGGAATGATGATAGCAGTAATCCATGAAAAACAATCAGGGGATTTTAGGTGATGACAAACTCAGCGAAAGTCAAAAGTATGGAAAACAACAAAAAAACCCCAAAACCTTGACTTCAATTCAGCTAGTGTAGTCCAGTGACTATACCTTATACTGAGAATTTTATAACTGAAATAATGGAATTCTAGACCTGAAAAAAAAAAAAAGGCTTTTGGAGGATATCTAATTCAAAACACTGGGCACTGAAAATATTTCCTTTACATCATTCCTCTAGAATTACTCTAGAAACTTTCCTTGAACACCTTTAGTAATGAGGAATTTTTCATCTCATAGAAGAGTCCATTTCATTTTAAGACATATTTAGGAAGCTCCTTTCTCCACCTCTCACCCTCCACTTCCTAGGAACAAGGTACAATCCAGAGATGGCCAATCATGGGTGAGGAACAGAAAGAAGATTACTATTACCAAATTTTAAAGTACATTTCACATTGTTTCTAATTCTCTCTCCATACTGGCTGCCCTCATGTTCAATGAACAGTGATGTCAAATTCAAATAAAAATGCATTCCTACAGGTCACACATTAAATGAGATAATCACACATTGACAATATTTTTGTTTCATTGTATTTTTATTGGTATTGTTAAACATAATCCCAATTAAATTTTAATCTGTTGGATTTCCTCACTCAGGTTTGCCTACTGCCTGTAGTCCAGACTGGTCTGATACCTCCAAATCTAGAATAATCTCCACATTTGATAGATAAATCGGAGAGATTAAATGATTTTCCCAAAATAATGCAGGCAGGAAAATGCAGAACTGGGATTCAAAACTATGTGTTTTGGCTTTAATCTAGTGTTGTTGTTTTTTTTCTTTCTGCAACGGGGTTTTCTATTGCTTCCCTTGTCACCTTGTTTAAGTAATCTTCAGTTAATTAATTTCTTTTTAAATTATGGTATCTAGTGTGAGTCATAGTATTCTATATATAGATCATTTATCACAAGCTCTCTCTTACGCATTTCTGATCAACTCTTGATTTGCCTTCCTTTATTCTTGTTTCCAATGGATAAATGTTCCCTCTCTTCACCAAGGTGTACCTGTGATCTCATCTTCTCTCTAGTCTTCAAAATTACATTATCAATTTGTTCCTTCCATGTTCCCCATAAATATATTTACTTCTCCTTTATCTTAAAAAAGCTCTCATTTAACACTAACATCCTTTAATTTTATTATCCCCCCTTTATAGGCAAACTACTAGAAAGATGATATCTATATTCATTGTCTCTGCTTCCTTTGCTTTTATCTACTTCTTAACCCCTTGCAATCTGAAGTGTGACCTCATCACTCAACTTTAACTCCTCTCTACAAAATTACCTGTTCTCTCTTGATTGCCAAATTTAAAGGCCATTTCTCAAGTTTTCACCCTATTAGATGTGTTCAATATTCGCTACTTTGAAAACCCTCTCTTCTTGGATACTGTCTCCTGTGTCAGTTTTCAGGTCATCAATAATTCTTTGTGCTATTTGCTGGCTTTAATGATTTCAAGGTATCTGGTCCAGATAAACTTCATGTACAGGTGCTTAATGAATTGATAGATATGATGTACTATCAGCAATGTGTGAAAGATCATGGAAAATATGAGAGCTACTTCTAATATTGGAAATGAGAAATTGCTGTCCTACTTTTAAAAAAAGGAAAGAGAACAGAGCCTGCAAACTAAAGGCCAGCAAACTCGATTTTGATTTCTGGGAAAATTCTCAAACAAATCCTTAAAGAAATAGTGAGTATCTTTAGATGATTTTATGGAATTTCTAAATAAATTTATTTAAAGAGAATGCTGTATATAGAGTTTATCTTTTAGGAAAGTTTATGATAATGCATCTTTTATTACTCTTCTGAGGAATATGGAGAGATGTAGACTATATATTGATCAGATTCAGAACTGTTTGGGTAGCCTGGCAAATTAATGGTTCAATATTGATATGGGAGAAGTTAACCTTGGAGCAGACTCAGGATCTGTGATTGTACAATTGCTGCTCAATATATCTGTCAGTGACTTGGTTAAAGACATAGATTGAATATCCGATTTATGGATGACACAAAGTTGGTAGAGGTAAGTAGCACACTGAATGACAGTGAAGGATCAAAAAGATCTTGACAGGGTAGAGTATGGGATCAAATTTAGTAAGATTAAATTTAATTGAAATTGGTATAAAGTCTTGAATTCAAAAGCTCAATTTCACAAATTGATATATGGAATCATTTAACATATCAATGGACTGAAAACAATCTGTATATTATGATGGATTTCAAGTTCAATGAGATTTAACAGTGCAATGTCCTAGGCAATTAAGTTAATATAATCACAGGCTGCATCAAGAGAGGCAGAATCCTCAGGAATACAAAGGTGAGAGTCCTACTATATCATGTTCTGGTCAGACCTCATCTGGAATTGTGTGTTCAGTTTTGGGCATCACATAATATGGAAACTGTTCAGAAGGGGATAGCCAAGATGGCGAAGGGTCTTGAGTTCATGTCATCTATGGGCAGTTGGAGGAAATGTGTATTTTTATCCAGGAAAAAGAAAAAAAATCTAAGGAATCATGAGAGCTACCTTTCAGTATTTAAAGACTGCAAAGTGTAGGAGGAATAGCTATTGATATGTTTGGTCCAAGGACAAACTGAGACAGTGGATAGATGGAATTTACAGAGGCAAATTTTGATTAGATGTCAAGAAAATTTCTAACCATTAGAGTTTTCTAAAAGTGAAATGAAGCACTTTAAGAGATGATTAGTTTCTACCCTCTACCTGCAACTTTCAAGTACACATGTTGTAGTTCCTTAAGCAAAAGTTAAAAGGCTAATTGTCATATTAATATATGTGTATACAATGTGCATATGTGTGCATACATATGTGTGCATACATATATGTGTATATATGTATATCCAAATGTGCATATGTGTATATGCAATTTTGTACATATATATGCATATAAATATGTAGGTATATGTGTATGTATTTATGTCTCTTTCCAACTTTTTACTTCTGTGATTCTAAAAGAAACTCCCATGCCTGACCTATTGCCACTAGGATAAAAAGCAAATTACTCTATTTGAAATTTAAAATCATAAACCCATTCCACAAACTATTCTCTTCAAGAAAGATAGACTTGATTTTCAACTCAAGGAAGAACAAGGACTTGGACCAGTATACTTCTATATTATTAATTTTTATAACATAATAAAGACCTTAGTGAAATATGGTTCTACATATTTATGTGGATATTTTCCTTCTTGCTTACTTTCATTTCCAAGACATCTTGGTCAAATTTACAAATCATTAGTGAAAGGTTTTTCTCCCAGACCCCATTAGATATTTACCACATTTCATATTCTAGAAATTCATGCTATGATACAAAAAATTAAATTATTTAATTATATTCCACTTATGTACATTTTTTCAACAACCTGATTTTAAATTTCAAGGAGGGATTGAAAGTGAAATCTCTTCTCCAAAGTACTCCATTATAGAATTTCATATTCATTAAGAATACACCCCAGCTTTCTTCTAGCTATGTCATTTTTCCTTACTGACTCATCAAAAGTATGTAGCAGTCTGTGACTTGATAAGTTTTGTCAGGTTCTTTGTCATATCTTGGATATGACACATTACAGGAACCAAACACATCTTCTTGTAATAGTGTCAGATTTCCCTATGAATTTTTTTCTTGCTTTATTTTGTACATAATAGATATACTATCATGATACAATAGCCCACAGTTATTGACAGTGAAGAAGAAATAAAAATGACTGACAAAATCACCATATCTGGTATCATATGCAACATTTTGCTCCTCTATTTCCTTGACTTTTTAAAGAGAAAAGTAAAGTAGGTTGACTTTTGGGATCAAGATTGATGTCTCTCTACAATAATCTGACTTTGCCTTTTAGTGATTTCATTTATATCATTATAATCATTGTCTATATTTCTTTTCTTGTCCTTGCCACTTTACTTTGCATCAGTTTGTATAAGTCTTCACATATTTCTCTGAATTTCTCATATTTGTCATTTTTGCCTTGTGCATTTATGTTCCATTTTAATTGTATAGTAAAATTTTTACCTGAATCTGTTTCCCAGTGGGAGCTCACCAAGTATAAAATGTCTCATATTTTAGGATAGAGTATTAGACTTTACTCATGAATCCTGTACTTATGAATCTTGCATGTATTTTGATAAATCTTGACCTTCCCACCTCTCATGATTGTAATTAGATAGCTTTGAAAAAATGCTTTGTATAATGTGAAGTATGAAATTAAATATAATCAATTACCATTACTTTAAGAAGTCTAAGACTAAATAAGAAGGGAATGGTATACAGCAGTAGAAAAATAAGTCTCTGGAGTAAGAAAACATGTGTTCAGATTTTACCTCTGATATTAGTTGTGTATTTTACAGCAAGGAAGTCATTCAACCACCTATGGACTTCTTAGTTTTCTCATATGTAAAATAATAGGTTAAGAATAAATGTTCTTTAAAGTTATATCCAGCTCTGTATCTATGATCCTATGAGTTTCTAAGGCCTCTGAGTTCTTTCCCAAATCTCTATCTATTTAAATGTGTCATGAATGTAACACTTTCCATCACTTAGTAGATTTGGAATTGCCAATATAGCCACAGAAGGTACATATTTCTTCTTATTATATGTTGATGCATTTCTAGTTTATTCCACCAAGTGAAAAGTATCCATAGCCTTAGGCTTCTACTGGGTAACAAAACCATGGATGTCCATAGGTCCATCTTTAATGTTAGAAAGTAGAAGCCTTAAGATAATTTTGGTACTAAAGCATTAAATATTATCTTTATTTTGTAAATACAAATATGAAGAAACCATTTTTTAACTTTGTATTTTCATATCTTATGATAATACGATCTTCCTTTTTTCTAGTGTGAAATCTGACAAATGTTTTGAAATTCCCTATCATAGGCAAAGAGCCCAGATAGCAAAGCATAAAAGCATCCAAGTAAGTTCTCCCAAAGTCTCCTTCAAATAGCTCTAAAATAATGACTCAAATACAATTCTGGAGTGGCAGAATTAGCAAAAGTTCAGGTGAAATAGTTTTCCAGCCCAAGAAAATGTAGAAAATCAGAAGGAAAAGTCCAGTCACCATATTGGTGGCCAAACCTGGAATTCAGTGAGGACCAAATATAGTATTCCACATTACAGTGGCAACAACATCTTCAGGAGCTCTCAGCCCCTGCATGGTGCAGGGCATTGGATAGCTGGACTGAAATACAATTGCAGAGGACCTTTTGTTGCTACTGGGTTTAGGAGCCTGTTGCCTTGCCCAGACACAGATCCAGAACCAAAAGGAGTAATACCACTTGCAGGTGAAGGGGACCAAGGACACTTGTCACAGATCCACAGTAGAGAGGAATAGTTGTGGTTACTTATGGGGAGTAGGAAATCTAGACAATTCCAATTCAAAGGGGATCACTAGTAATTGCAGCTGCAGAAGAGTGAGGGGCCTGATCATGGTCCCACCAGCAGAGGTGCTAGTGCTGCTAACTGTAGGGAACTGTATCTCCCCATGAGATAGCTGGAAACATTAAAACAACAATCAAAGAAATGGAAAGATAAAAGAAAGTGTTAAATAACTAATTGGGGAAAACAAAATAAAACAATTGATGTGGGAAAGAGATTGAAGAGAGATAATGTAAGAATTAATGGACTATCTGAAATCCATGCTAAAAGTCTAGATGTCATGTTCAAGAAATTATCAAGAAAACCTAGATATCCTAGATCAGAGGGTAAAATAGAAACTGAAGTAATATACCAAATACTTCCTGAAAAAGATCCCAAAATAAAAAACTCTTAGGAATATTATAGTCAAATTTCAGAGATTTTAGGTCAAAATGAGTAATACCACTTGCAGGTGAAGGGGACCCAGGTTAAATAGAAGCAGCCAAAAAGAAATAAATCAAATATTGTGGAGCCACAGTTAGGTTCACAAAATATTTCTCAACTTCCACATTAATGGGTCTGAGGGCTTGGAACATGATATTCTGGAAGGCAAAGGAAGTGGATCACAACAAAGAATAACCTATGCAGCAAAATCTATCCAGTGATCTTCAGGGAAAATATAGATATTCAATGAATAGAAGAATTTAAGAATTTCTGATGAAAAAGCCAGAGATAAACTAAAAAAAAAATTACTGTCAAATATAAGACTCAATAGAAGCATATAAAGGTGAGCATAAAAGAGAAATCATGAGGGATTCAATAAGGTTAAACTTTTTTACATTCCTATATAGGAAAATGATACTTGTAACTCAGAAGAACTTTAACATTATTATGGAAGTTAAAAGAAATATACATAGATAGGGGCTATCAGTGTGAGTTGACTATGATGAGATGATTTAGAAAAAGACATAAAGCGTAAGAAATAGGTACACACTGGGAGAAGGGGGAAGGGAGAGGGACAGTGGGGAAATTACCTCACAAAAAACGTAGGAATGGAAACATTTTTCTAATGGAGGGAAAGATGGGGCGGGCAGACAATATTTGAACCTACTCTAGTTGGTACTGGCTCAAAGAAAGCATAACACATTCATTTGGATATAGAAATCTGTCTTACCCTATAGAGTAAGTAGGAGAGGAAGGACATAAAAGAAATGGAGTAGGCCTGATAGAATAGGTGGGGGACAGACAAAGGGAGATAATGGCCTGCAGCAAAACCTACTTTTCATGAGGAGCAGAGTTAAAAGAAAAAAAGAAGCACAAACAGAGGGGAAATGGAATGGAGTGAAATTAGTAAGTAATAATAACTATGTTAGGGTAATAATAGTAATCATAACATTTAATGTGAGAAAGGTGAACTTACCCATTAAATGGAAGCAAATGGCAGAATGGAACAAAAACCAGAATCCAGCAATATGCTGTTTATGAGGACACACTTGAAAGAGACAAACGTAGAATAAATTTAGTGGCTGGAGCAAAATCTATGAGGCTATATTTGAGGCAAACAAGAAAAAGAGAAGGCAGATATAGACATCATAATTTCCACAAAAGCAACATTACAAATAAACCTAATTTTAAAAAAAGAAAGGCACATTTTGATAAAAATGTCATGAACTGTGAAGTAATAGCAATAATCAACATATATGCACAAATTACATAGAATTCTAATTTTGGAGGACCTCAACTCAATAGTAGAGTAATCTAACCATAAGAAAATTAAGAGAGAAGTTAATGAAATTAATAGAATTTTATAAAAATTGGATAAAATTGAATGAAAATAGAACAGGAAGTATATGACACCTTCTCAAAAATTAAAAAATCATTAGAGCATTAAACCTCACAACCAAATGCAGAAAAACTGCAATACTAAGTGCATCCTTTTCATGCCAAAATGCAGTAGAATTATATTCAATAAATAGACATGCAAACATAGATTAAAAATTAATTGGAAACCAAATATTCTAACTCTAAAGAATGAGCCAAATAACAAATAATCAAAACAGTAATTTCATTAAAGAGATTACCAAATTTAGACAATACACCAAAATTTATAGGATGCAGCCAAAGTTTCATTTCCTAAGGGAAATTTTATATTTGTAAATGCTTAGATCAATAAAATAGAGAAAGAGCAGATCAATGAGTGGAGCATGCAGTTAAAAATAGAAAATGAAATTTAAAATCCTTAATTAAATACTAAATTGGAAATCCTTGAAATCAAATGAGAGATTAAAAAAAATTGAAAGTAAGAAAACCATTGAACTAAAAAATGAAAAACAACACCCCCCCTAAAAAAAAAATAAAAGTTGGCTTCAGGAAAAAAAAAACACAATAATATAGATAAGCCAATGTTTAAATTATTTTTTTTTAAGAACAAAACCAGGCTACCAGTATCAAAAATTAAAAGTATAAAGTAACAATTCCCATAATCACCACTAGTGCCCAGTGTTGTACTAGAAATGCTTAGATGCATAACAAGAAAAAGAAATTGAAGAAATTAGAATAAACAAAGAGAAAACAACCAAAGAATCATTATTTGCAAGTGATATGATGGTATACTTAGAAAATCAACTAAAATAGTAGTTCAAACAATTAAGAATTCCACAAAGTTATACATATGAAAATAAAGTAACATAAATCATCATCATTTCTGTATATGACCAGTAAAATCTAGTTGGAAGAGATAAAAAGAGACATTTCATATAAAATGACTGCAGGCAATATAAAATACTTCACAGTCCACCTGCCAAGACAAACTCAAGGATTATATGAAATATATATACACATATATATATAATATTATTTGTTATAAATATTATTTATATAAATATTATATATAAATATATGTATTTATATATAATCAAAAATTACTTTTCACATAAATAAAGTCAGATCTAAACAACTGGGGAAAATTAATAGCTCATGTATAAGCCAAGCTAAATAATAAAAATGGCAATTCTTCCTAAAAAATTTGCTTATTCAGTGCCATAACAAGTTATCAAAAAATACTTTACAGAGCTACAAAAAAACATCACAGCAAGTTTAAGAAAAATAAAAAGACAAGAAAATAAAGAGAATTCAGGGGGAAGTGGTAGGGAGTGGAGCCAAGGTGGTGCAGTTGAAGGACTGACCTGTAAAGTTCTTCCCCATAGTCCATAAAATACTGGTAAAATTGACTCTAAACAAATTCTAGAGCAGCAGAAGCCCCAAAACAACAGAGTGACAGAGATCTCCCACCCCAAGACAGCCTGGAAGGCTGACAGGAAAGGTCTATTGCACTAGCACACAGTGGAGCACAGCCCACTCTTGGCCACACACTCTGTGAGGCATGGATAGGACCCCAAAAGGCCTCAGGGCAGAATCCCAGGCAGCAGCTATGGTCAGCAGATTGCTTAATCCACAAATGCCAAAGACTGTTTCAAAGCTTAGTAAGAAAGCTCTTTCATCTGAGTGAGAATGGAACACACTCTGGCCCTGCTGGCAGCAGCCACTGCAGTGGTAGTGTACATTTATAGAGCCCTCTACCTAAACACTCTAGGGGAAATGAGTTGCTGATATGAATCTCAGGCTTGAGTGGCCACCCTAAGATGAGGAGTGCCTGCATGGTGGAGCTGGAGGTGATTGTGTAGAGGGAATTCTATTCCCAGATTCTGGGCAGAAAAGGTTTTGGTTACCAGTGAGCAGTCCAGGAGAGGAGCAAACACCTCTCCCTAGATTATGCCACCTTGGAGAAAATGCTCTAGAAATCCCCTAGAATATATGCTCCTCTTGACAAAGGACTCAAAAGTCAAGCAACTTGTTGGGAAAATGATCAAAAAAGGGAAAATATAAGACTATAGAAGGTTAGTTTCTTGGTGAACAGGTATTTTCTTCTATCTTTTTGGATGAGGAATAAAAATGCATACCATTAGAGAAAGACATAAAAATCAAGGTTTCTGCATCCAAAACCTCCAAAATAAATATGTGATGATCTCAGACTATGAAAAAGCTCAAAAAGGATTTTGAAAATCAAGTAAGAAAGGTGGTGGAAAGAGAAGAGAAGTGATAGTGATGCAAGAAAGTCATGAAAAGTGAGTCAATGGCTTGGTAAAGGAGACCCAAAAAACTGCTGAAGATAATTATGTCTTTAAAAATAGACTAATTCAATGCAAAAGAGGTGCAAAAAGCCAATGAGGAGAAGAATGCTTTAAAAAGCAGAATTAGACAAATGAAAAAGGAGGTTCAAAAGCTTACTGAAGTAAGTAATTTTTTAAAAATTAGAATGGAACAGATGGAAGCTAATCACTATATGAGAAACTGAGGAAAAACAAACAAAAGAATGAAAAAATAGAAGATAATATGAAATATCTCATTGGAAAAAGAACTGACCTGGAAAATAGATCCAGAAGAGACAATTTAAAAATTTTGGGACTACCTGAAAGCCATGATCAAAAAAGAGCTTAGACATCATATTTTATAAAATTATCAAGGAAAATTGCCCTGATATTCTAGAACCAAAGGGTAAAATAATTGAAAGAATCCACTGATCACCTCCTGAAAGAGATCCTGAAAGAAAATCTCCTTGGAATGTTGTAGCCAAACTGCAGAGTTCCCAGGGAAAGGAGAAAATAATTCAAGCAGACAGAAAAAAAAGACAATTTTTAGTGTTGTGGAAATAAAATCAGGATAACCTAAGAACTAGTAGCTTCTACCTTAAGGGATCGAAGAGCTTGGAATATGACATTCTAGAAGTCAAAGGAATAAGGATCAAAACCAATAATGACCTATTCAGAAAAACTGAGTATAATATTTCAAGAGAAAAATGATCATTCAATGAAATAGAGGACTTTCAAGCATTCTTGAAGAAAATACCAGAACTGAATAGAAAATTTGACTTTCAAACACAAGAGTCAAGAGAATCATTAAAAGGTAAACAGGAAAGAGAAATCGTAAGGGACTTACTAAAATTGAACTGTTTGCATTCCTCCATAGAAAGATAATATTTGTAACTTGAAATTTTTCTTGGTATTTGGATAACTGGAAGGATTATACACACACACACACAAAGACACACACACACACACACACATATATGGACAGAGGGCAAGGGTGAGTTGAATAGGAAGGTATCATCTCTAAAAACATAAAATAAAGGAAGGGATAAGAGAGGAATATATTGGGAGGAGAAAGAAAAAATGGAATGGGGCAAATTATCTCTCATAAAAGAGGCAAGAGAAAGCTTTATCAATGGAGAAGAAAAGGGGGGAGGTGAGCAGGAAAAAATGATATTTTTCTCTTATCACATTTGGGTGAAGAAGAGGGTTAATATGCATACTTAATGTGGTATGAAAATCTATCTTACACTACAGGTAAGTAGGAGAGAAGAGGATAAGTGGGATGGGGAGGAACAATAGAAGGGAGGGTAAATGAGAGGAGGGAGTAATTAGAGGTAAAAACTTTTCAGAAGGGACAAGGTCAAAAGAGAGACTAGAATAAATGAGTGGTAGGATAGAATGGAGAAAAATATAGTTAGTTTTATACAACATGACTATTATGGAAGTCTTTTGTAAAGCTACACATATACAGCCTATATTGAATTACTTACATTCGCAGTGGGGATGGGTAGGGAGGGATGAAGGAAGAGAAGTTTGAACTCAAAGTTTTAGAAACAAATGTTGAGAATTATGTTCATGTGCAACTGAGAAAAAGGAAATACAGATCATGAGGTATAGAAATCCATCTTGCCCTACAAGATGGAAGATGGGGATAAGGTGGGAGTGGGGTATGACAGAAGGAAGGAGAGATTGAGAGATAGAGTAATCAGGATGCACGAAGTTTTGAGGTGGGGGAAGGGGAGAGATGGAGAGCAAATTTTGTGGAAATAAATTTTGAAAACTAAAAATAAATAAATATTTAAAAAGAAAATAAAGAGAATCAGTATAAAAAATGTGAAGGAAGTTAATTTAGTAGTATCAGATTTCTGACTGTATTTCAAAGTAATAATCATCAAAACAGTCTGATACTGGCAGAAAAAGAGTGATGTCTCAATGGACTACATTAGACATATAATACACAATATTGAACAATCACAGTAATCTAATGTTTCTCAAAACCCCAAATTCAAGATGTTGGGAAAAGAAATTACTATTTTGTAACAACTGCTGAGAGTACTAGAGTAGTTTGACAGAAGTATGTATGGTCTGAAATGTCATACCACATACTAACATCAGGTCAAAATGGATATATGAGTTAGATGTAATGGGTGTTATCATAAGCAAATTATCAAAGCATAGGATATTATACGTGCCAGATTTATGAGAAAACGAAGAATTTTTGATAAAAGATTGAGATGAATACTAAATGAATAATTTTTATTACATAAAATCAAAATGGTTTTGCATAAATAGAAGAAATACAGTTAAGCTTGGATGGAAAGGAGAAAAATGAGGAGAAAATATATAGTCTCATAAAAGTCTCATTTCTGAAACATATAGAGAAGTGAGTCCAATTTATAGTACTAGTCATTCCACATTTAATAAGTTGTCAAATAATATAAATAGGATGTTTATAGAAAATGAAATCAAAACTACCTATAATCATATGAAAAATGCTCTAAGTTGTTATTTATTAGAGAAATGAAAATTGAAACTACTCTGAAGTACCACCTCAAAACTGAGACTAGCTCATATAACAAAAAAAGAGAATGGCAAATATTGGATGAAGATATAGGAAAAAGGACACTAATGCACTATTGGTGGAGTTGTAAATTAATCCAACCATGCTAGAGAGCAATGTGGAATTATACTGAAAGGGTTGTAAAATTGCATATATCCTTTGACTCAGCAATAGCACTATTAGATAAGTATCCCAAAGAAATCAAAGAAAAATAAAAAGGACCTTTTGTACAAACATATTTACAGCAGTTATTTGTGTGTGTGTGTGTGTGTGTGTGTGTGTGTTAGCAAAGAACTGGAAATTGCGGGGATGTCCATCAATTGAGAAATGGCTAAATAAATAGTCATATTTAATTGTGATGGCATATCATGCTATAAGAAGTTATGAGCAGGATGGTTTTAAAAACCACTTGAGAAGACTTCTATGATTTGATATAAAGTTAGTAGAACCAGAACTGTGTATACAATAACAGTTATATTGTATAATCATCAACTATGAACAATTTAACTATTCTCAGTAACACAAGGATCCAAGACAATTACAAAGACCAATGATGAAAAATGCTACCCACCTATAGAGAAAGAACTGATGAAGTGTACATACTGAAGCATACTTTTTAAACATCGTTATTGTTTTCTGTGGTCTACATGTTTTCCCCAGCAACATTGCTAAGATGAAAATACTTGCATGACTGTGCATATATAATCTATTTCAAATTGTTTGCCATATCAAGGAAAGGGTAAAAGTTGTAAGGAAGGAAAATATTTGGAACTCAAATCAAATATATATATATATATATATATATATATATATATATATATATATATATATATTATATATGTTAAACATGAATAATTGAGGGAGAGGATCCTGGGAAGCTGGTGGAACTGGTCAGGAAATTCCAAGTTCTCAAGATCCTCTCCCACAAAAGAGTTGAACCTTCAGGCAAACAAAAGTGGAAATAAATAAGACTAGGGGAAAAACGGGGTTTTCCTGGGACAATTTGAGATCTGAAGAAAAATCCCAGGAACAGGTTTGGTCCCTGTGAAGAGTAAACACCTCCAAGCTAGGTTCTATTTTAACAGCAAGCAGAACACCTTAAGTAACAACTACCAAGTCCTGTTTGTTTGAGAGGAGGCATCAACCCCAGCTACAGAAACTTTTACCCCTGGATAAAGAAAGGAGTTGAGTGTTTGAGACTGCAAAGATAAAGTGAACCTCTGCTAACAAGGAGTGCCAGACACAGCAGTGCTGCAAAGTGGAGGGGGTAAGAAGGGACCAGCACATAGTTGGTGAGTGCAGAAGTAGGTGGGCAGAAAACATCTGGCTGTGGTCACTTACAGGAGGTTGGAAGTTTGACTTTGGTCTCAGGATAGAGGGGAGAACTGAAGATCTTGGCCAAGAGGCACCATTTCCCACATCTGAGGGCTGTAGGTGATTACAAAAATTAAGCTATTACCACAAAAAAAGAATGTAGAGGCAAAGGTGAAAGTATTCAACCATAGAAAGTTATTATGGCAATAGAACTGGCCAGTGTTAATCCTCAGAGAAGGATATTGAAGTAAAGAATCCCCCATAGAGTAATGTCAAATGGTCACCTGCCCCAAAAGAATTCATGGAAGATTATAAAAAATGACTTTAAAATTCAAATGACAGAAGTGGAGGAAAAACTAAAAACAAATAGAATAAGCCAAGAAAAATAAGAAGATTATGAAAGGAAAGTCAACCAATTAGAAAATGAGATCCAGAATCTTAAGGAAGAAAATGACACTTTGAAAATTAGAACTGGGGAAAGTGAAGCTAGTAAAATTATAACAGATCAAGAAATAATTAAACAAAACATGAAAAATGAAAAAAAATAGAAGAGAAAGTGAAACATAAGAAAAACAACAGATTTGTAGAATAGATCAAAAAGAGAAAACATAAAAAATAATCATCCTAACTGAAAGTTATGATCAGAAAAAGAATGCTGATACAATAATACAAGAAATAATTAAAGAACATTGTCATGAAGCAATAGAACAAAGGGGGAAAGTAAAAATAGAAAAAAAAATCCACCGTTTACCACTTAAAAGAAATCCTATGAGTAAAACTCATAGTAATGCCATAGTAAAATTCTGAAACCCTACCTTTGCAAGTCTCTAGGTTCCCTGTCCTGTAACCTTGTTTCCCAGTTTTCATAGGATCCAATGTTTTTAGCCCATCCCCTTATTAAGGAGGAATACAGTAAATTCTCCCATCTTGGGATATCTATTTCTTCCTCTAAATCCTTTATGCCTCCAAATAGAGATTTTATACCCTGCAATCCTGTTCATGACACAAAATGTAGTGCCCAGACAATATTCACAGCATGCAGGGTGACTAGGGATATGTTGGCATAGTTCAGAACCGCCAAGTATAACCTACTCTTCATATAAAAGACAGAAGAAAAACACTTATTCTAACACCAGAAAGCCAAATCTCAAATCCAAAAAGTCAGATCTGAGATATTAGCCAAGAAGCCAAGACACATTATCACTGCATGGGATAAAACCATTACCAAGACTCCCCCTACCCCTCCTTCCCACAAACAAAATCTCAGGAGCCTGCTTGCCTGTGTTTTCCCTTTCCACCCTAACTCTCACTCACTTCCTCTCAATTCTGCTCCATCCTTCCTGTTCATCAAGTTCCTCCCCTCCACATGTGACTGATGTTTCTATGTGATTTAAGCAGATCACATAGGCCTATTAATGAATGGGCAAGATCATCTCACTTAAATTACCATTACAATAGCTTGTAAGAAAGATTGTAGTAAATGTGAGTATGATTTGAATTTAAAAATAAAACCATTTAGGGGCAGCTGAAAAGTATTTTTTTTTTTTTATACAAATGAGGTACAAGAGGAGGAAGGATAAAGAGGAATTAGGTGGGGGAGGAGGGATGGTAGTTCTGGTAGCCTACTTTCACTGGGAATGAGTTTAAGAGGGAACAATACATGTATACATATATGAGTATATGTAGGTGTTTGTGTATGTGTGTATATGTATATATATATATGTGCATATATGTATGTGCATATATATGTATGTGTATATATTATATAGTTAAAAGAGAATAAATTCTTCTAAATTCACAAGAAATATAACAGTAAAAGCATAGAAAATGGGGAGAAAAGAATGAATCTTTAGATGGAGAATGAGGGAATAGGTAAAAGAGGGTATAGAATGGTGCTTAGATTTATGGAAATGGGAGGATAAGGGAAGGATCCTTTGAGAGGGGACTGACAAGTAATAGAAGGGCAAGGTAGTGATTAGAAGTAAAGTAGAGGAAGCAGGAGGGGTAGGATACAAGAGATATATGCAAAGAGAAAAACAAAGATCAGGAGTAGAATATGTTTGGGAAAGCATATGTCCGTATACGTATGTGTCTATATATATATATATATATATATATATATATATATATATATATATATATATATATATATATATATATATATATATATACACCTACAGCTATAGAGAACCATATGTAAAGTTTATTTTAGCTTCTGTGGGAATTGGGGGAGGGGCAAAAGAAGAAAGTTAAAAAATATATAGTATAGAACAAAGGAAAACTCACGAGGAAGCAAAGATGGACAGTTCCCAACATAATGTATATCATTTATCATACAGATTTTGTTAAAAGGAAAATTTATTGTTATAAATTTGGAATCCTCTCTTTCATTCTGTTATGTACATGCATGCTTTTTCTCCTTTTCTTACTTTATTTAAATTCCATATTTAGATTGATGATATGTTTTTGTTTCTTTTCTCTCTTTTGTATAAATAAATAAATAGATGAAATTTTAGAAAAATGTAATGGAAGGGAAAAATTAAATAAAAAATAAATTCCCCATGATGATTCTTTCTCAGTCCTTATACAGACATTCTTTACTTTAAGAAAACCTGAAATAATTATTCAAACTTATGCAAATGATTAATCAAGTTTTTATTTGATTGTGAAAATGTATATTCTATTTATAAAAGCATAAATTATGGAATTACTTGACATAAGAACTTACTTTAATACATTTAAATGTGATTCATGTTTTCAATACCACATATAACTTAAAATAAGAATGAAAGCAAGCAACGTGAAGTCACTTGATCAGAGTCACACAGCTGGTAAGGGTGTGAGGTAAAATTTGAACTGAAGCCTCCCTGACTCCAGATCAGGTACTCAATTCCTTGCACCACCTAGATGCCCTACCTTGGATTACCACTTTTTAGAGAAATTACAGAGATGGTTTCTTTTTACCTGTAAAACTCTGAGACTTTGATTCGATGATAAGAAAATTCTCAATGGGGCAGCTCTGGAATTCTCCAAACAGCAAAACAATAGTTGGAACCTTTGAAAATATGCCCTACATGTACCCACTCCATTCCATGAAGAATCAAATTTGTAAAGAACACTGAATTACCTTAAATTTTATGTCATTTTTTTTTTCAAAAAGGCTAGTCAATTTTCAGGAGCCACAACATAGTACATGGCTGCCAGATATCTCAGAAACATAGCAATGAAGCTTACAAATCCTGTTTCTCACAAGTATTAACAGATTTTCTTTTTCTCATTTACCCACTAAATATTATAAGAGGGTACTTTTCACCCCAGGATCTGTTCGCTTTTCCATTTACACATAGAAAGAGCTTTTTTCATATAAGGAAAAAACCGAGGCTATTTAATAAGGTGTAGTTTTCACAGTTCCTAAAATATCTACATGATAGAACGACTAAAGAGAGAAATGGTTTTATAAACAGGTGATTAAGCAGCTAGGTGGTGCAGTGGATAAAGCACCAGTGCAGGAGTCAGGAGGACCTGAGTTTAAATCTCACCTCAGACACTTGACACTCTCTAGCTGTGTGACCTTGGGCAAGTCACTTAATCCCGGTTGCCTCATCCTCAGTCATCTCCATGATGAATATCTGGTCACTGGATTCATATGGCTCTGGAGAAGAAGTGACGCTGGTGACCTGCATAGACTTCTCTCACTCAAAACAAAGTCAAGTGCAAGTCATGTTATCCTTTCTCTGATGGCATGGTCTTCTTTGGCAATGAAGGATGAACACAAATAAACACGTGAGAGGTAAAGGAGATAAGAGCTGCAGAAGTGACCAAAAAAGGAAGTGAAGAACTGATAGATAAACAAAAGAAGAAAACTCAGACAAAGCATCAAGCAATAGTTTACAGTTAGGCAAGTCAAAGCTGCAGTATGACAGGCAAAAAAAGAAAGAAAAGAGAACAGAACAGAACAGGGAAATAATTATATTAATCCAAGTAATTGTAGTCTTCTATGACATAAAGGACCTTGGTCACCTTTGGGAATTTATCTGTTAAATGACTTACTCTTTTTCTTTCAGAATACTAGGAAAAATTTTTGGCCTGGACTCTCCACATCTACCTTCAAATAGAGGCAATTTTGCTGTTACAAAAACAGAAAGGAAAAGAAATGAAAATCCCCAATGTTTTAATATCATCCCTACAACCACAATATTCCTAGATGAATGGCCTCTGCTAGTCATATTCTTAAAATCCCCAGTCTATCCGAGGACATCCCTTTAGATGCCTCTCCAAAAGCCTTGTTCTCCATCTAGTCTTTAGTCACAAAACAATTTACTGTGGTTGTCTCCATCCTGTTGGCTTCCTTTACTAAGAGTCAACATGGCATAGTGATGGACTTGTGGTCAGGAAGATTTGATTTTGGAATTATCTATTAACAGTGTATTTCTTTGAAATTTTATAATCTTTTGGAATATTAGTGTTTTCCTTTATAAAACGAGAGGATTAGTATTGGTGGTCTCTAAGACATAATATGCCTTTAATTTTGTAGTGCTATATGTGTCCTCTGGACATTCATGCAGCATTTTATCTTTACTATTTTTCTCTTACTTTGATCCCAAGGCTTCTCTTTACCCCTGCCTTTCCCTTTGTAGGTACCTTAAATGACTTCCATGGAAGGAACTTTAATATTTAAAATTTATTTGTTTTCAATTTTCAATAATTACTTTCATAATTTTAAAATTTTCTCCACCTCCTTCCCCTGACCCTCTCCAAGATAGTACACAGTCTAAAGTGAACACATTTTTACATTAGTCATGTTGCATAGAAGAATTAAAACAAATGGAAGCAAGCATGAGTAAAACTAAACAAACAGAAACATAACAAAAGAGAAAATAGTCTGCTTCCTTCTTCATTCTGACTCCATAGTTCCTTCTCTGGATGGCATTTTGTATCCTAACTTCTTTGGAAATGTTTTTGGCCCTTGCATTGCTGTGGAGTAATAATTCTATCAAAAGCAGTCCTTGAACACTGTGACTGTTACTTTGATTTCCTGGTTCTTCTCACTTCAATCAATATTAGTTCATAGAAGTCTTTCCAGGTATTTCTTAAGTCTGCCTGTTTGTCATTTCTTATAGCACAATAATAATACATTACACTTATATACTGTAACTTGTTCAACCATTCCACAACTGATAGACATTCCCTCAATTTCCAGTTCTTGACCACCACAGAAAGAGTTGTTATAAATATTTTTGTACAAATGGGTCCTTTTCTCATTTTTATGATCTTTTGGGGTTGTACCCCAAAATTGGTGAAGCAATATCGGTGCGTCAAAAGTTATGCACATTTTTATAGCCCTTTGGGTGTAGTTCCAAACTGCTCACAGAATGGTTGAATCAGCTCACAATTCCACCAACAATGAATTAATGTTCCAACTCTCCCACAGCTTCTCCAACATTTATCATTTTCCTGTTTTGTCATATTAGTCAATCTGATAGAGGTGATGTGGTACCTCAGAGTTCTTTGGATCTGTATATCTTTAATCAATAGTGATTTAGAGCATTTTTATATGACTGTAGAAAACTTTAATTTCTTCCTCTGAAAACTGCTTGTTTGTATCCCAAGAAAGAAACTTTAAAATCCTTCAAATCCAACTTAAATTTGTACAGGAATCACCTCTTTACCTTCTTCAACCAAAATTTTTTCATTCAGATTTTGCATGGAGACTAACAAGACTATCAAGTAGGAATACACTAGATGCCAAGAGAGTCCCTTCCAATCTTAAAGCCTTCTAATTATTAGGAAGTTTCTTACACAGAGTCAAATTTTACTTCATTGCAACTTTCTCCTTTTACTTTTGGTGTTGCAGTTGGGGTACAAGAAGAAAAAGTTGAATTCTTTTCACAAGACTTCAGTAATTCAAGAAACTTTATCTATACCTCATTGATATCACAAGGGGCATAGAAGATAATTGTGAAAAGAATCCACAAAGTATTGCTTAGAAATGATGTTGTCCTAGGCAAGAAAATAGAGACTCGAGGAATATAGATTTTATTTTCAGTACTATCATTGATCAAAATGTAGGGTTTCAGGGAAGAAAAGCAGATTTCTGAAGTAATGACTAAGAAAATGGAATCTGAAAAGCAGATTTATATTTGTAAACCATGGTGCAAAATATAAGTGTGATGGGTTAGTGGTCAGGTATGAATTTTAAGGGCTGGTAAGAATATATATACCTGAAATCTCAAATTTTATGTAGAAGATATCAAATGGTGAAAGAAATAGAAGGGAGAAAATTGGTAATGTATATCCACCAAGATAGATGCAACAGTTCTTAACTAGAATGTAGAATGATGAGTAGCAGAAAACATGCCAAGAAGTCTGCAAAATTTGATTTTAAAGCAAGCAATAAAACCTCATAGTGTCATATATATATATATATATATATATATATATATATATATATATATATATACAGAAATGAACAAAATCAGAATAGCAAGCAAGGTGAACTAGAGATCTGAATTCAAAGGGAGCATTTGACTTTATAAATAAGATGTGATGAAATAGTACTCAAAAATGTATAAATTTTGAGAGATTGTATATTTTCTTACAATAATAGTCTTGGCAAAGGGGACAGGGCAGTGTAGTGCTAAATTTTATTAAGATATACTCAAAAAGAGAAATTCAGAAGCTAAAGTAAATAAAAGCATTTGGATAAAAATGGTTGCTACGCTCTCCAAATACTAGTAAGGTGTTTTGCACATATTTGAATATTTTGATGTCTGTGAAATCGCAGTGATGTGGGAACCACTAACCACATGGACAAGAGAGGAAATAGATAAAAAGTTTGCACAATAGACCACAGGCTTATCATGGAGATATATTATGGCAGTGATGAAGAACTTCATTTATCCTATCTTTGGAAGCTTTCACTGTAGTAATGATTTATTGATTTTCCTTTAAGATAATTTACAACCTTTACAAGGTGGAGAAATGAGTGATGAGAAACGTAACAACAACGGAGAATAAATATTAGTCAGAGTGGACATGATGGTAACTATCTTGGTAAAGGAGGTTTCAAAGAGTTCGAATAAAGTTAGGTACGAACACATAGAAATAAAATCCTAAAGGTAAATTCAATCTAGAAGGAAAGAATGGATCAAAAAAGGAAGGAAAAGCAAGAGTTTGTATAAAGACTCTGACGTGAATATGTAGTGAACATGTCAACAAACTTGAATTCACAGAATACCATGACAGCTTTCCAGTCAAAATGGCAGGATGAGAGTTTAGAATGGAGCCAGGTTTCTTATAAGCTACTTCTCTCACTCAAAAACGAAACAAAACAACACCCCCCCCCAAAAAAAAACCCTAAACCACCACCACCAACTATAGCAGCAGCAACAAGTATAAGTACAACAGAAAAAAGGCAAAAATGCCAAAAGGAGGGGAAAAATGGTTAAAACTCCACACACACACACACACACACAACTAAGACAAAAATGAGCCCAACAGAGAATTGGCGCAATAAGTGTCAGAAATGAAATAGGTAGAAAAGTTATGTTTCAATTTAAAAAAGGAAGAAATTTCGAGAATATCTAGTATAACTCATCATTTTACAGAATAGGAAACTGATTACCCAAAGATTAGGTGATGTCATAAGTAAGAAAATTCTAAGACCCGATAAAATATGCACCTGAGAAAAAGTTTTAAAAAGCACGGGAGCAAATAAACTCCGAGTTTAAAGATACATTAAAAATATCTAGAGCAACCAATGGATACAACGAGCAGACACAAAAAACTATTAGAATATATGAAATAGACTTAATACAATGGAAAACAGAATCCCAGACAAGCTGAAATCAGCTGGAGGACATAAAGAGGAAGAAAGGCAACAATAATTTATCATATTGGAACAGATATAGAATCAAATCAAGACCAGAATGATACATCATAATGCAGAAATCTCAGGATTGTTGACACTGCAGAAAGTTTATAAACAAAGCATTCACATGTACATATGCAGATTTGAACATTATGTTATTTTAAAATATCTTCAGAGAATGTTGCAGTTTGCATTGAATTATACAAATAAAATGACAAGGAAGAGGCCAAATTTCAGTTTTCTTAAATACAACACAGTTAAATTCTAATTTAGAAAAAGTAATAAAAATGTTTTACTCTGCTAAAAGATAGAAATTACCTTATTAATTAACACTAACTAAGATCATATTGTTTTATAGAACAGGGAAAATCAGATAATTTGGAATCAAATACATACAAATTTACAAAGCATAAGCCACGAATATAGCACTGGCAACTCAGCAAAACACATACACTTTTCAAGATAAGAAATGAAAATTTGCAAAGCCATTCAACTTGGAAAAGTTTGTAGGATAATGCTACGTATTTAAAAAAAAGTCTTTGAACAGCAGTAAAGTTTTCTAGTCAAAAAGACTAAGTTTCAAAACAAAGTAATACTTCTCAAACCAATATCACACAATTGTTAAAAATGTGGTAACTATCAACATAATACATTGGCTAAATCACTAAGCATTCACAAGGGTATATTCAGAGAGGCAGATGGAAAAAGAGGAGAGAAATATTTGAGAACATCAAGAAGAGAACGTGGGAAGGGAAAGAGAGTAAGGAAATCTAAAAGTGAAAGTCCTATCCTTAATTAAAGATACCTATATTGCAAATAATATTCAGGGACCTTTTTTAGAGTGATTTTCTTATGTTTTGATTAAGAACAGAAATGATTTGAAAAAAGTACATATTCTTTTCTAACAGAACAAATCAAGAAAAGATGAATTTTAAAAATATAGATAAATAAAAATGAACAAAACTCTCATGAAATAAGGAAGGACAAAAAATACACTTGTTTCAAACAGGGAGAAAGAATAATTTTATCAATTATAAGAAGAATAGATAGATTGTTATTTAGTTCAATTATGTTTAAAATATTATTTTTATAACAAGAAGAAATAGCTAAGCCAAAAAAGAAAAAATACATTCAGGAAAAATAATATTATAAACAGATAAGAAATAACTCTAATTTCAGAATCAATAAAGATCAACTATGTATTTATAATGCAAATCCTGGAAGCTAGGGGGCATTATTAAAACCTTGTTGTCTGGACTAATAGACACTTTCCATTCCATCAAAAGTAAAAGATATGCATAAGTGTGAAGTTCAAAGTATAATAACAGGCACAAGCAAAAGTGTTTCTGTCCCCTAATAACTGGAAAAATGCATATCAAGACTTCTTCAACGACATATGCTTACTAGAAAAGAAAAAAAAATAGGGGAGAAATGATAAAACAATACTTATTGGTTTGGAGGTAACCTTTGTGGATGAGGTTGTGGATTGACATAGATATTTTGAGGAACATCTTTGCAATGACAGTAATTACAAAATTGATGTTGCCTTTATAGCTTTAATATTTTTAAAGCCTTAGTACAAAAATATTCACATCTACAAATGTGTGTAGACATATGTGTACACATGTATGTATATTCACTAGATATAATAGAATAAAACTTGTAGACAATATATGCATCAAAGAAAATTGGAGAATGGCTAAATAATTTGGGGTATATTAACATAATAGATTGACATGATATCATCAAAAGAAAAGTAGGTATAAATCTATGGAAAGATCTATATGAGGAGATGTATAACCATATTAAAATTGGTCCAGAAATTTATGAATATTATCCACAATTCTACACACAAAGGCAAAATAAGTACTTGAGAGACATTTTCTAGGGTGAGAAGGCTATTGAGATAGAGACAGAGAAATCTGGCGAGTAAGAGAAGCCAGTTCTCGGAACGGTTGATTATCCAGTTACACTGTGAAGGAGAGGACAAAGACTGGAACAAAGGTAATTATCAAGAGTGGCATCACCATTATATACTTGCATGCATACAAGGCAATGAAGTCCCTAGAAAACAACAATACTGAAGTATAAAAAAAGGACTCCTGCCCATTCATTTATTCTGTCATTACTCTGGCAATTAAAATTGTTTTACTCTTTTGATCATATCTCATCTCTATGCCTTTGATCTTTTGAAGAGAAGAAAAAAAAAACAAGGTGCTTTTCTTTTATGTTATTACTTAGGAATAGGAAGGATTGGTAGGTACTGAACAGAGCGTGAAATAGTCCAGCTAGCATTTCCACAGCAATCCACATGCTGTCAATGTACCTTAATTCTAACCTTTTTTTTTCTTTCCTTTTAAAGAGACCACCAGTGGTGAAGGGTTATGCTGTGAGCTTTATTATATTCACTCTTTTGTTATGTGATTAAGTGTACTCTGGAGATCAGATCGAGGCTATGATAGCCATTTTGTATTCATATTCAGGTCTCTAGTGGTGAAAAGATAAAACATTATGTTGCTATAATATCAGTAAACCTGGAAGGCATTCTTTTTTTTCTCCCCAGAAGTATTATGAAGCATGTTAAAGAGGTGGTACTCTAAAGACTCCATACCATTCACTATTTCCTGACAATATTTGGAATGGATATTTAACAAAAACTCTCAGAAAAAAAGATTTTTGAATACTTTCTAAGTATCATTCCAGAAGCATTTGGGAGTTCTGGAGGACAGCATTTTGGCTTCCCCATTCTGAAAGTTTAATATGATGATCATTGCAGAGAAAATTTGCTTAACAGAAAAGTAAGTGTAAGACATAACAAATCTGAAAACTTAATCTCAGACCTGTCCTGGTCCCCTGTTTTTCGGTCTGGATTTTAATGCTTAAAAAAAAAAATCCTTTCACTCTATTTCTTCACTAAGACTTAATACGTTAAAGTCAAAATGAAGATATGATTCTTTAAAATTAAACTTCCTCCATCTACTTTTTCTCTCTAACTGCAACCTGAAGGGAGCTGGATTCCCAATTTCAAAGTTAAATGCATTTAATATTTAGCAGAAATGCTAATAAAGATCAAAAATTAAGAAAGAAATTGAAGCAAAAAGAAGAAATTTAAGAATTGACTATCAAGACCGTCATAAGTCATAGTTAGTAGATTTGGTTTAGAAGCTTCTACTCTAATATGTGTATATTAAAGAAACATAGTGTGTGGGGTAAGATACCCTTACTCAAATCACACTCAGAGTCTTGTCAAGGCAGAAGGCAAAAAATAATTTATTACAATCTCCTGAGAAGAGGTACTTCCTGCAAGACCATAGATGGTGTCAGCAAGGAAGTGTACCTGAGCGGAACAGAGTATAGTGTTATATTGTCCCCAACATGCAAGCCCACTGGCCTCTCTTCCCATTGTCTGGGAATCCAGACATATAGTCTAAGTGTGTGAATCTACTCCAGAAAGAAAGAACACGGAAAGCATCCTTGCCCACCAATAAACGTTTTTGTTACCAAATACGGAACTTAAGTTGTGAAAGTGGTGAAGGGGAAGGCTATGCCAGGTCACATGACCAGAACTTGGTGGTTCCCCTCCATCCTGGAGCATTTTAATTGCCTAAGGAAGATACTTAGTTATTTTAGCTTTGGCAGGGAGGGTGGGGGTTTTGAGGAATTCTTGCCTGAGGGGTTTTCACTTAACCTGATTTCACTCAATAGTAACAGAAGAAGAAATGTATAATTCACCTTCCAGTCTCCATGTCTTTGCTCACAACATTCTAAGTGGAAACATTTTCTCTACCATCTTCACCTATTGAAATCCGACCTGTTCACCAGTTTACCTCAAATGCTGTGTTACATGAAGCATTCCAGGATTATATCAAAGTTAGAATACATCTCTACCCTCTGTGTATTCCAATAACATTTTTTTTTAAATCTCTTATGACATTTCAGTGTCTCATCATGAAATGGAAGTGACCTTATACTGTTGCAAGCTATTTTACTGGGACAAAAACTCTGAAAGATTTCACTAAATTGGACAAGTATCAGGAAGAAATTCTTTTCCCTTAGTGTATTCTTTTTCTCCTCCCTTTCAATTCTTTTAATATCATCAAAGCATGGAACCACTTCCAAACTTCTGTTAATTAAACATCTGAGTCTGAAGATTGTAGGGTTCTGAGAGGACACAAATCATCTCCCAATATCAAAATGAAAACAGTTTACCTTTGTTTATTCTTTTATGATTGGGATTATTCTTTTAACTTTCTTTCAACTCATGTGCTTGAATTTGTTTTGATATAGCTCTGGTCCTTTATCAGGAATGCTGGGAAAAGCTTATTTCCCCTCTGAAAGATGTTATTCAATCTTGCTAAGTAAATTATTCTTCATTATAAGACTGTATATTGTTCTGGAATAAAATATTCCATCCATCCCTCTCCTTTTTTGGTTTGTGGATGCTAAACTGGCTGTGGTTCCTCAGTATTTGAATACTTTGTTTTCTGGCTACTTATGACATATTTTTTGTCTTTAACCTGGAAGTTGTGAATTTTTGATTGTAAATTTCCTAGGAGTTTTCACTTGGAGATTTCATTCAATGGTTGTCTTTTTTGTTTGTGTTACTTCTCCCTCTGTTTCTGTGAAATTTGGACAACTTTCATTTGTGATTTCTTCAAATACATTGTCTAGGCTCTTTTTTTATCCTTTTTTTGGTCACAGCTTTCAAGTAGTCCACTGATTCTTAAATTGTCTCAAATTGGTACGTTTTCAGGCCAGGTTTTTTTTATTTATTTTTTTTTTTATTGTTTTTGCTGTTTCCTGCTATAAGATACCTTAAATTTTCTTTTAGTTTTTCAGTCTTTTAACTTTGTTAAATTTCTTAACACATGGTATCATTAACTTCTATTCCATTTTAATTTTCACAAAGTTTTTTTCTTTTCTTTTTGATCAGGGTAAGGTTTTATTCCTCTTGGGTCAGGCTATTAATTGTCTTTCTACTGTTTTTCTTCCAGAGTGCTCATTGGTTTTCCATATCCTCCCCTGCCCCAATTTAACCATGTCTTTTTTTTTTTTTTTTTTTGATTTTTGCATCATCTCTTTCAGGCATTCTAGATCTACTTATACCCAAGCTATGGTCCGCGTTAGCCTTTAACTTATAAATATTTTGGAGTTATTCTCCTTTTCCCAATGTATCTTTTTCTCTGTTGCCATAGTAGCTTTTTACAATAGGATTATTTTTTTCCCTTTTTTTTTGGCTCATTCTTTTAACCTAATTCTTGACTTTGGACCATATCTTAGGGCTAGGGTCTGTCCATTCCTGGAAGGAATGTCTGAGCTGAGCTTATATCCTCTAGGAACTTGTTACTGTTTTTTTTTGTTTGTTTGTTGGAAATGTGTTATTCTATGATCTTTAGTAAAGTTCAGATTAGGGATCTGCAAGCCTCCAGTACTCCCATGGTGATCTGAATCAGGGAAAAGACTGATTGCTTCCTTCATTGTCTAAAGTCTACAAGTTCCTGACCTGTGTATGGATCTGAGCAACGTAACTTTGAACTTTACCCTGATTGGTATTTCAGTAGTCTATGGTTATACTCAGCCACTATCATCCATCTGGAAAATGGTACCGGTTCAGAGTGACAGAAATGCAGCCTTCTCTTTGGTCTGGGTTAGCTGCCTCAATTATTTTGCCTCAGGCTTCAGATTTGACAGGATGGTGGAACTCAGATCATGTTCCGTTTCTGGGCTCTAAGCCACACCACTACCACTTCTTTTCCAGAACTTAGTGCAGTGCCTGGAATATAGTAGGGACTTACTAAATGTTCATTAATTGAATACTTCTCAACTACTCTTTCCCATTAGTTCTTCTTCCCCCATCAATATCAACTTTTGGTACCAGTCCTTTCCTCAGTCTGTCCTGCATCTGTAACTCAGAGCCTGATAGTAAATTATGGAACTGCCATTTGGCAGGTATTTATGACCTTTCACAAGTTCCTTCCTCTGTTCTGCATTTGGGATTTTTCCTTGCCCTTCTACAAAACTTTTCTCTTTGCTGAAATGTTCTGCACAGATGTTCCCACCTAGACTCTGTTTTTAGTGTCTGCATACCTCTCTGTGTGTCTGTCTTTGTGAGTAGGACTAGAAAAGAGAACCCCTGTGATCTTTTCTTGTTTTTTTGCCCCTCTGATCAGAACTCAATCTGTTGTACTTACTAAATGTGTGGGGAGCAGTTGTTAATAGAGTTTAGTTGCTCTTCTTTCGCTGCTATCTTCAATCTGCCTCCCCATATCAATTTTTCAAAGACCAGCCTAGCTAATTCTTCACAGCTGGGTGGAGTGATCCACATAATCTACAAAAATATAAGATGATCCTCAATACTCTGCAACTTTCTTCCCTGTCATGATGACAAAAGTAATTTTCATTTTTATTTTTTAAAATTTATTTATTTTAAGTTTTCAATATCTATTTCCACAAAATTTTGATTTCCAAATTTTCTCCCCATCTTTCCCCTTCCCTGATCCCAAGCATTCTGATTGCCCCTTCCACCAATGTGCCCTCCCTTCTAACACCCTCCTTTCCCTTATCCCCATCTTGTCTCTTGTCCTGTATGGCAAGATAAATTTCCATACCCCATTACCTGTATTTCTTATTTCCCAGTTGTATGCAAAAACAGTTCTCAACATTTGTTCCTAAAGGTTGGAGTTCTAGCTTCTATACATCTTCCTCCCTCCTCATCCAACCACACTGAGAAGGCTTACAATTCAATATTGGCTATATATGTGTCATTTTGCAAATGACTTCCACAATAGTCATGTTGTGTAAGACTAACTATATTTCCCTCCATCTTATCCTGCCCCCATTTCTTCTATTCTCTCTTTTGATCTTGTTCCTCCCCAAAAATGTTTACTTCTAATTGCTCCCTCCTCCCATTTTTCCTCCTTTTCATCATCCCCCTGCCCTGGTTTATCCCTTTCTCCCTTACACTCCTGTAGTATAAGATAGATTTTCATACCAAATTGAGTGTGCATGTTATTCCTTCCTTGAGCCAAATGTGATGAAAGTAAGCTTCGCTTTTTTCTCTTACCTCCCCCCTTTTCACCTCCATTGGAAAAATTTTTTCTTGCCTCTTCCATGAGAGATAATTTGTCCCATTCAGTTTCTCCCTTTCTTCTCCCAATATATTCCTCTCTCAACCATTAATTTTATTTTTTTTAGATATGATACTTTCCTGTTCAACTCACCCTATGCTCTCTCTGTCTCTCTTTCTCTATTCACCAAGGAAGTAACATTCTATAGTCTTATTTCTTTTTCCTTTTTGGGAATTTTCCTAATGAGTTACTTGACTTTTGGGTCCTTTGTCAAGAGTATGGTGTACTCAGGGGACCTGTAAAATCTCTGCTCCTCCAACATGGCACAATCAAGGGAGAGGAGTTTGCTCCCTGGCTGGGTTCTTGCCTGAGATTCAGATTCTCACTTTCTCCATGGGCTTTAGGTGGGGGAAGGGATGCCACTCAGGGCTGAGGTTCAGATCAGGCTTCAACAATTGATGCTGGTTGCTGATCCAGCCACGCTGCCTGGGGCCAGAGCTAAGGGAGGACCCTGCTTCCTTGTCCCAGAGGTGAAAAAACTCTCTCACTGACCTTTGAATTGTCTTTCTCACTTGTGGGTTTGAGGAATCTGTGAAGCTCCACTGTTGCTAGTGGAGATTCCACCCCCCAAGCCTGCTTTGATCCTGCTCTTCCTGGTGCCTTTCAGCCAAGTTGGGCTGTGCTCTATTCTGCCTCTGTCAATCTTTCCTGTCAGTCTTCCAGTTCATGCTGATCTGGAAATCTCCTCCACTCCATTGTTTTGTAGCTTCTGCTGTTGAGAGTCTTTCTTTCCAGGTATTTTATGTACTGTGGAGAAGGAGCTAGAGTATGTGCTAGAGTATGTCTTTCTACTCCACCATCTTGACTCTGCCTCCTCCCCCCAAAAAGTAATTTTTAAAAAGGGAAATAAAGTATGCACGCAGTTCTTGCAATGAGCCATATAAATACTGACATTCTTTAAAAGAAATAAGAATATATATTTCAGCTGCAGTTCAATAAAAGAATGGCTCACTTTGAGATGTAACTAAAAAGTTTTGTTCTCAATGTTTAGCTGAAGGTAACTGGAAGTATTATTTTATGATATCCTTATATGTCTCACCATCTAGTTCTAACGAGCATTACAATAACAACATGAAAATAGCTGATTATGTGCAATGTGCCCCTCAGGGGATGAAAATTATATGAAGAATTTGACAAAACCTTCCAAATACATAAACAAAAATTTGAAAATTACCAGTAAAGATTGCATTCTGGGAAGATAGCAGAGTAGGCCAGAAATTTCCAGCCTCTCTAGATTTCCTACACAGACAGAACATGTTTATGAAACAAATGTAAAGCAACAAAAATAACAGAGGGAAAGCACTTTTCTTCCTAGAACATACTGAGAGGACTTCAGAGAAGACCCCAGGATCAGAAGTTTTACTCTTAGAAAAATGTAAACACCTCTGGGCCAATTCCACTGAATCAACAAACATTGGGTCCTGAGGGGAGTAAGTCTCAGAAATTTCACCTCAGGAACTTTTACACAACAAACTTTCATCTAAAGAATTGTAGACAGTTGAATAAGGAAAGATTGAAAGATCCCCTGCTGTTTCTAGAAGCAAGGCCTAGTAGTACTGAGCAGATGGATCCCTGGGTTTGGCTGTGGGCAAGGACTAGTGATTGCAAGAAGCCAAACGAGTGCAGGGAACGAGAACACTTTCTGGACTGCATTGCTGGAGCTTAGGAGACAAAGAAAGGAGTTCCTGAGATTGAGTCATTTATAACTTTAAACAACATTAAGACTTAAGACAAACAAAAGACTTAAGAATTCTGAACAATGGACATTTACCAGGACTCCAGAGGAATGATAATGACATGTTATCTCCATACCTCCTGAAAGAGAGGTGATAGATTTTAGGTTCAGAACAAGACATATAATTTTGGACTTGACCAATGTGGAAATTTGTTTTCCTTGACTATGTGCATTCATTACAAAAATTTTCTTTTTATTTCCTTTCTTTTTTTCCTAATGGAGGCAGAAAGGTGTAGGATTGAGAGGCAGAAAGAATAGATCTTTATTTATTGAAAAAGGTAAATAAAACCTTAAAAAGAGAGAAAAGAGAAAAAGTACTAATAAGCTTTATAACATTAAATTGTTAGAACATTCTTTAAGAAGAAATGTAGGATATGATTATTATACATACAAAAAAAGATAGAGGGAAAGTGAGAGAGAGAGTGAGAGAGACAAAGAGAGAGAAAGAAGGAGGAGGAAAAGGAGGAGAAGAAGAAGAAGAAAAAGAGGAAGAAAAAGGAGGAGGAGGAGGAGGGGAAGGAGAAGGGGAAGAAGAAGAAGGACAAGGAGAAGAAGAGAGAGAAGAAAAGACTGATTAAGAACGTAGCAGTCATTGAGAAAACTATTTTTTGTATGCAAGAGCATCATTAATTGCTTAAATGAAATATTAAAGTAAATATTCAAATTAGAAAAAGATACACCAGGATCCCTGTGGGCCACATAATGCTTTCATTTTAAAATTTAATATTACCTACATTATCTTGAACTTTAATCTATTTTATTAAATTTCCCCAATTACATATTAAGTTAGTTTGTACCACCTTTAAGCACTTTTAAAGTGCTAGATACATTTCTAAATAGGGGCATTCAGGTGACACAATGGATAGACTGTTTGAATTGAACTAAGGAACTAAGAAATACTTATTTTCCTGGACTCAAATCTGACCTCAGACACTTACTAGCTGTGTGACCCTGGACAGGTCATTCAATCCTGCTTGGCTCAGTGTTTCATGTGTGAAATATGTTGGAAAAGGATATGGCAAACGATTCCAGCACCTTTGCCATGAAAATCTGAAATCGGGTCATGAAGTGCTGTCCATGATTGCAAGAACTGAACAACAAATCATTACTAATTTTTGGAGATATAATCAAAGCTAACATTCCCTGCTTTCAAAGTCTTTATATTCTAACAGAGGAAGTCAGTGATACAAGGGTGCGCAAAAGTGGGACAGAGATAAACATGGATTTGTATGTCAAGGAGACTGCTGGAAGTAGCATTGCCCCCCGCTTCCTGACAAGATAAGTCAAAAGACTCACCTCTGGGGGTTAGTGAGTGACAGTCTCTTTCTTTCCTGCTCCTCATCTGCTTGTCCACACCACCTGCCTCCCTCCAGCACCCTATCCCTTGTCTCCACATCATCTCCCTCTGTCTCCCTCCCCTCTTTTTCACTGCTTGTCTATGTATTTTCTGTGCTATTTTCCCTCACAGACTTAGTGGTTATTAAAATGTGATTGCTACCCCATTTCTTGTTGCCATTTGTGGTGTTTCCCAGACAAGGACCTAAAAACTGGCACACCTACCCCATTTCATAATTCCATAATTTAATTATTAATTCAGTATGGAAATGAGAAGAAAGTAGTCATTTGGTAGCAAAAATTGTAATATTTGAGACCTGTAGTGACCAGCTGTTGTAAGGTCAGCTGTGCCAGTCAGTCTTATGGCATCCATTGGAGTCTACTTGGGCTCCCTACCTGCTTGTATGGTCATCAATAAAGATGACAGAACACATGTGGTTTCTAATGATGCAGGTGACAGAGTCATGCCAGCTGTGGTTGCTTATTCAGAAAATGAAGAGGTTGTTGGTTTGGCAGCAAAGCAAAGTGGAATAAGAAATATTTTAAATACATTTATGAAAGTAAAGCAGATTCTTGGCCACACATGTGGTCTTTGGACCTGGTTCCACAGCAATTGATCCTGTGGAGGAAACAACTGGCTCCAAGAAATATACTGTAGCAGTAAGTACCCCAGCATACACAGGAGGGCATGCTGCACAGGTTCTTAGACCTACTTTTCTAAAAGGAAAGCAACTTTTGAGGGGTCAACAATCACTTTAATCAAACACATGTACCAACAGAGAAAATACAAGCAGGACCAACAGACCTGGCTTCCAACTGTCTGATCATAGGAAATAAAACTTCTTAAAATAGGTGCCCACATTCTCATCTGGCACACAAACCTTCTTCCAAAAACTAAGCCCCAAAGAAAAATTTCACCTCAGACTATATATACTCCTTTCAGACTTGGAGGGCTGGACCCCTCCTGACATAGTACTCCATTAGCAATCAGTAATAGGTGTGAGCTTCATACTAAACAACGTTCCCCTAATCAATCTTCCCTTAATAACACCAACTGAGCCCTATTAATGGATGGGAAAGGTTTTTAACTTCTGTAACATATACTGAGACCAAAAAGAGCTTCCCACAAGTCTTCATTGTTGCAACTTGATGCTCAGGAGCCTTTGGCAGTTCCTCATTTCACAATGGCTACTACCAATAATAGTGCAGGCACCTGCTGGTCCAGACAGGAGACACGTACTCTTCTGGCCACGCTGGGCGAGGCAAAGTACACACTGCCTCCAGACTGTCCACTATAATGCAATTGTCTATCAGGCTGTGTTAAAATGAATGCATCAAGAAGGTTTCAGACACAAAGGATGTCAGTACTGCTCCAAGTTTAAAGTTTTGAAAACTTTTATTTAAAGGTTTATGTTCCCCAAGCCACCAGTATGTGTGACCATCCACACTGTCCATTTTATGATACACTGGATCAGCTTCTCCGAAATCAGGTATTGACTGACTCAGATAATTTAATGGAGAATGCTGTCTAGACCAAGCAATGTGATTAGAACTTAGTAGCCTCTGACCTCTCAGGGGAAGAGCAAAATAGCAACTTGAAGACAAAGAGGAATCAAACAGCAGATCATCAGACTATTCTGAGTGCAACTAAGGAATCAGATGAGAATTGTCACCTAAGTGTTGGAATTGGTAACCAGCTGCCTGAGATCAATGATCTTGATTCCTGGGATGAAGTCTCAGGATCAGTCTGCTCTCAAGTAACTCCCAGCTTCCGCAGCTACCACAGCCTTTATAGAGGTTCAATTGCTCCCTGTCATAGTAACATCATGACCAGAATGGATCCCTGGGCCAATACCAGCTGCAATACCCTTGGTATAACCTGCACACAACCTCCTCAAGCCTCTTCCTCCAGGATTTTGTTTCTGGTGGGAATGCGACTTATACCAAATAACCACCTCCAAGGTGGGCATGGTGTAAAGGTGTCCAGTGGCCAAGATCATTGCTGTTGAGTAGGCAGAAAACAAGAGACTGACACAAGAACTTTCAGAGTGTGAGGAAGAAAAACTGGACAGGCTAATTGCTATTGGTGAGGCCAGTGCCCAGCAAGACATGACCAGTGAGCTCCACAGGGAAGCTGTCATTGCAGTCAGATGTTTGGCTGGAGTAATAAAAGAAGCAACTGGTTCTCTTCAGCTAGAACTAGAAAATTGCTTCAAATGTTAATTTGAGCACCAAAAGTTAGGAACCTCTTGTAAGAAAATTCTTTCCCAGATTAGTGGTAATAACATCTGCTTTCTAATGCCTGCTCTCACTGTTCCCCAACATTTTATCTTGTGAAACTGGCCCTCAGAAAGAGAGAAGATGAATCATATATTTGTGGAGCAACAGAAATGCATGCACAGGTCAGTTCCTTTCTTGGAAGTCTATTAAGAGTTAATGGATGACTCTACAGAAAGAGGTGGGCCAGCATGGTATTCAGAAAAAGTCTGGGGTTGAAAGTCAGGAAATCCCTAGAACTGCTTCTGTTGCTGACTTCCTGTGAGTCCTCAACATCTTAGGCAATTTAGATAATCTCCCTGTGCATTAATATCCTGATATATACAAAGGAGAATATACCTTTTACACTTACCTTACAGGGTTGTTGTGAGGCTCAAATGCATAGTAGCTGTGAAAGCATTTAGAAAAGTATACTGTGAAAATGTAAGGTATTATTCATAAATGTGACCTTGGCTGAGGTAAGACTGGGATGAGGCACATTAGATTGTCAGGTATAAAAATGTGGTTATTATCAGTAACCTTATTCTTTGAGCCCTGAACTCACCACTTTTTAAAAAATCCTACTTGAATGCTATATAGAGTGATTCCTTGTTTTATTTTAAATCCCTCTGCAATCATACAACTAATATAATTGGAAACCATATGTATCCTTTTGAATACATTTTTCACTGCTATAATTATTCACATCTTGACATGTTATACAAACTATAGTGACCAAATTAGCTCCTTCTTCACCTCTCCCCCTCTCTTTTTTCATTCAGCTAGTTCCTATTTTACCGCTTAAAGGGGTAAAATTAATGATTGACAGGAAACTGCAATAGTATAATATCATGTTTCCATATTGATTAATGATCCGTGGTGAAATGAAATATTGACTGCTATATAAAATTTTAAACATAAGTAAATACTTTGCATTTCACATTATATAGTTACTTTATTTGCATAAGTAAATATCAGTAATTATCCTAATTTGGTTTGTTACCATCTCTGCTTTATAGAAACAAATGATTTGCGTTGTTAGTTTCCCTGCTCTGTTTCAAGCTGATATCACTTCTCTAGGCTAGTAGCTTTTCTGTCTAGTGTGAATTAGGGGACATGCCATGGAAAACATTCCATCTAGGGAACCTGTTAAAATCATACTTTCTCCAATGTTGGTTCACCTAGTTGAATGGCCAATAATGTATGAGAGCAAAGCATAATACCTCCTGTACCTCTTAGAAATGAAGTGGTCTCCATTGGATACTTTCTGGAACAGATCACTGTTCTTTTGAAGCACAAACCCTAAAGCAAACCTTTTTTGTCCTTATTTTAAAATGATTTCTCTGTAATACTTAATATACCTTGAATTTCTATTCAGTGTTATACATTTACAAGAGACTAAAAGATTGCAAAAAACAAAACAACACAAAATAGCAACAAAATATTTTGTGGTGATGTGCCTATATCTCTAAATTTGCTTCTTAAAGGGAAACCTGTGCTCATTAAACCCACGAAAGCTCTTACATTTTATGAATTAAAAAAAATTGTAATACTTAAAAATCTTTTGTAGCACAAGGGATTTGACTTATCACATCAGACAACAACTTAGCATGGTCAAAAGCTCTATTGCTCCATTACTTTACTCAAAACTAGCCCCTCTTTAGGTCATAACAAAGTATTTGCAATGTGATCCTCCTATTACATTTTAGTATCAAAGTATGAAATTATCAACTTTTGACTTGAAAATAAGCAGGTCACTTTCTTAGGGCATGCGCTTTTATTAAGAAGCCTCTGTTTTTCCCCAAGTCTTTGTTAAGCATGTCAGATCTCTTGTGGATCATTTTGGAGATCCTCTAGTATTTTGCTAACAGCTGAGACTACCTGATTCTCTCTCCCAAACACAATCACAGAGAACATTGCCACACTTAATAGTTTTTGCTCACATGCATGAAATGGAGACTTGCTTTATTATTAACCATCTTTGTCTGTATGTTTTCTATTTCCATAAAAGCATGAGAAAGCATGAATTTTAAGAACAGCATGGCATTCTACTGCAATTTAATGAATCTTCTTTATATATGTAAACTTACTTGTGTGAAATTATATGTCAATATATACAAATGCAAATACCTATGAAAAGTAAAATATGCAAAATATGCATATGTGATATGTGTATATGCACATATGAAATCACATGTGTATATAATATATATGCATGCGTATGTGTATACATACACAAACAAATATGCCACAAATCACCAACTAAGGTCTCGAACATTTTGCAGGGACCCCAAGGGAGTCTCTTTTGATAATTGCCAGTTAAATAATCTCGTCCCTGCATGTTCCTCCCTTTCCTCCCCTGCCTTCTGATTTAGTTGCAGTCTAGGCTGATGGAAGTATAGATGGAGTTAGGGGTGGGAGTTAAAAAGGACTAAAGAACTCCAATAAAATCTCCAGGAAGTCAGATGAACATAAGGAGCTACAGATCAGCCTCCATTTATATATGCCATCTGTTCCCTAGGCTATCGGCAACACTACTAGATGATCATTATCTAGCAATCTTGGGAAATAAATATGAGTAGAGCAAGGTCAATGTCTTCACATACCATTCTCAACCATAATAAAAGAGGAATAACTTTCTCTGTTATATCTCTGCAACTGCCAGGGTCGGGGGGGAGCTCATTTCTGTTGCTCTACTCCTATTTGATGATTTCCTTATCTTCCCCAGGTTGAAATTGATTGAATCAGAATTTGTCTATGAATCTTTTTTTTTTTTTTATGTCAGTGTTGAAGTCAGTTGCTTCATAATACTATACTTGGCTAATTTTGCCATATTCACAGTAGAGAGAAGAGGATAATCAAGACTTAAAAGAGGAAACTAGATTTATAACTTTTCACAGTGCAAAAACAACAGAAATTACAGATACAAAATGATGAGTAGATGGGGTACTTTTGCCTTAAACTGTCCTGCACAATGGACTTCAATCTTTTACCAGAGAAATCCACTGACCAATCAACAGAGGGCATGGACTGTGCATGAAATTGTGCATGAAATAGAGAACAATGGCATAAGTAGGAAAATTCTCTCTCTCTCTCTCTCTCTCTCTCTCTCTCTCTCTCTCTCTCTCTCTCTCTCTCTCTCTCTCTATCTCTCTCCTCCAACTCTGCAATCCTATCATTCTTTCCTGATAAATGCAACGTTGGACATAACAGTGCAAAGAAAAGATCAGCTGATATTAAAAGCAATGCCTTCTACTCAATATTAGTGAAATATCTTCTTTGATTCTGAATGTCAAGCTTCCATCTGTCTTTATGACAAATGAATTTTTCCTACTCTATCAATGTTTTATTTCTCCCTTTCATTTCCTTTATTCTCATGAGCTAGGGTTACTAATTGTGAATGATTTTACTATACATTACTTGTGGAATTAATTTCGTCACAATCATAACTCCACCCTTTCTTCATGACTTGCCTCTTACTTTTCATATATCTTCCCAACTAATCTTTTCCTCCTCTGATTTCTACTGACTCCTCCTCTTTTCTTTCTCCCCCCACCTTTAGGTGAAATAATGAAGCAATAGTTTTTTTTAACCTTACTATATCATTGTTTGATTGGAAAATCTAAATTTCTTGTTAGTAATCTTTCAAGCAGCATTTTTTTGTCAACAACTGCCTACCTTTGTCTTACTTCCATACTCAGTCTTAGATGACTGCAAAAGTACATATCCATGAGAAGGTATTGAGGCCATTCTTATTCATCACATTTATTTACTTTTCAATATTTCCAACAAAGTTTCATGTCAAATTTCTCTCACTCTTGAATCTGCAATTCTTCTTTGTTATATTATCAGAAATTTACTTGTGACATTAAGAGGTTAAATTCATTTTTACAAGCATAATGTGATAAAACATGGCCTTGAACTAGGGTCTTCAGACTCCAAGGACAGCTTTTTACACATAGCATATAGGTATATCCTAAAATTAAGTAAATCATAAATACCTATTTTTTTTAAAAAAAGCTTAAAAATATTTAGGGTCTTAGATTTAGAGCTTAAAAAAAGGATAAAGGTCATCAATTTCATTCAACTGCTTCATTGTATGTATAAGAGAATTGAGTCTCCAAGAAAGGAAATGATTTCTCTACCGTAGTAAGTATTTTGCCCAAGAAGCAAGTGTCAGAATTAGATTTGAACCAAGTTCCTCTGACTCAAAATCCAGTGCTTTTCTTAGTCTACCACAGTTGAAGATAGGAGGAAGAATAAACTAAATACAGGGCTATCACAGGTCCAAAGGCAGAAGCCAAAGATTTGTCATGGTGATAATGAAAGACAGACAATTTCCAATGAACGGGGAAAAACATCAGAGTGGAACTGAAAATTTCTCTACCTTAGTATAGGAGGGAAGAGGTAGAGTGGACAAAAAGCAAAGGAAATGAAAACATGATTACAGGTTACACTTAGGTTTTGAAATAACCAGATTTGGGGGGAGATTTCAGTCCATATATGTGAAAATATACTATCTGTGCAAAAAGCAAACGACAAAAAGAAAGAAAGAAACAAACAAACAAAAAAACAACATATATCCAAAGCTGAAAAACATCAAGGTGCTGAAAAGGACTGCAATTTATCTGGATGACAATGGTTCAATCAACATCCACATGTAATTATCCTACCATTTGGCTTATTGTAATCTTTCACAGAGCTGGAGGATAATTGTCCACTTAGATGCATCTCTTCCTAAGAAAACTTCCTCCTCAATACAGTGCATGGAAAAGTCAATTGTCTTCCACGTGGTTTTCTTGAGAAAGATGAAGAAGATGTAATGATTAAGTACAATGGTATTTTACACAATTGATATTCTCTATTGTCATCTCATATTTGTTTGCTAAACCAGCCAGGGGGTCTCCCGGTTATTGCTCAGGTACTTCTCCCACACTAGCAAGGAAACTCAGTGCCATACACTAATACGATCATTCTGCTTCCACTAAAACAACTTTATCAGTCCCAGAGTTGCTTCTGAAGGGTAGATGCCAACTCACTACATCAATGCAATTAATTACTATGGTAATACCATGGGTTCTTTGTATTCTAACTCCAGCTTCATCAACATTATCTTAGCTGAGAGCTAAACTGGTGGTAACATACTATATTTTTGCCACCCTAGCACTCCTGGTCTACTATAAGCTCTCAGTTCAGTAATTACTGGGAAACTTTCTATCTTAGAGATTTTAAACTATTATTAATGAATTATTTTTCTTGGACCAGATGTGTGATTTCATTGCCAGCATGAACTTCCAATGAGAAAATTCCTTCTCCTAATGCAAATAACTTTGCAACTAAATAGTTTTAGAGAACTGCCTGGGGAAATTGAGGGGTTAAGTAAGTTACCCAACATCACGTAGCCATCCTGTATCAAAGGAAAGACTTGAACTCATGTCTTTCCGACTGAGTCTAGTGCTCTATCATTTAGACCAAACTTTTTCTTATTTATATATTAAGAATGATAAAACAAAAAATTTAAATATATATATAGTGCTCAAGGCTTACAAAGCACTATCCTTCCAAAAATACTGAATTAACTAGTTTATTATTTTCATTTTGCAGATTATAACTTTAATTTTAAAGAAAAAACTGAGGTTAATTAATATCAGTTAACCAGTTAACTTGACTGTGATCACAGAGATAGTATCACTTCCTAAACCCAGGTACTTTCTGTCATGTTTTGATACCTTTCCCTCTCTACTCTACTATTTTATTAATAAATAAACCAGTTCATTTCTGAGAGTCATTATATATGTATATATACATATATGTGTGTGTTTAATAAGGCTATGCATTTGTGCACATATTCACATATTCATATACATAATATAAACATATATATATATATATATATATATTTATACATGTTCCCCTTACCATATTCTCGTATTATAGGAAAGAGACTGTAATCTCCTTGAAGACATAACTGGGTTGTTTTTTTTTTGCCTTTGCATTTCCCAGCATCCAGTACAGTGCTTAGCATGTAGTAATTCCAAGAATAGTTTTCTTTCTCTGATATCATGCCAGAAGTGAGATACAAACAAAATGATGTGCCATTTACAGAGAGGGAAGACAGATTACTTTTCAATGGGGAAAACAAAGAAGCTTATAAGACTCTGGAATAAGTAAGGTCAATTTGAGAAGAGGTAGCAAACAGACAACCACACCATGGCTTACAATAAATGAATTTCAGGCTCCTGATCAGCCTAGAATACGCTAAGCAAGAGGTAGTGATGTGTATTTGTCTTAGTGGCTTAAAAATCTGATCAATAACCATAAAAATTATAACAATAATTAGAATGTATATAATACTTTTGTAGCACTAGCATAATACTCACAGTGTCCATGGTGACCATGAATATCCTGGTGCAATTCTGGATCAAGAAATCCAACAGACTCTCCGCATGGAAGACAGAAGCAAAACATTTATTCAGATACCAGAAAGCCAAATTCATCATAGTAACAAAAATCTATACAAAACAGCAATGCAGAAGACAACACCATCCCCAAGCCTTCTGATGTTAGGGCCTTTCCGCAAAGAAACCAACACTCAGTAACCCAGCTATCTACCTCCTCCCTGTCCCTCAGTTCTGACTGTTCTCTGATCAAATTTTCTCTCATCTCTGCTCTGCTCCCCCTCTTCCTGTTCCATGTGACTTAGACTCATGTGACTTGAGCTTCCATGTCACTTAAGCAGGTCCCATGGGCCTATTAATGAATGAGACAGATCTTACATTATAAATTACCATTACAACTTCCTATATGCCAGGAGCTGTGTTAATTATTTTACAATTATTAACTTGATCTTTACAATTCTGGGAATTAGGTGCTAGTACTATCACCATTTTATAGATGAGGAAACTGAAGCTAAGTAACTTGCCCAGATTCAAACAACAAGTAGCTATCAGGTCAGATTTGCTCTCCAGCTTTCCTAACTCCAGGACACACACTGTATTCACTCTGCTATCTAGTTGTCTCATCAAGATGATGATGAGGACAGTGTTAAAAATATTTTAAAAGAAGGAAAAAGAGGTGCCCAAGTGGAACTGTGTTTAGAGTATTGGGTTTGGTGTCAGGAATGCTAGAATTCAAATATAACTTCAGACACTTAGATTGTCATGTGACTCTTTTTGTCCCTGTTTCCTCAAACAAAAAATGGTGATAATAACAATATCTACTTCACAGGGTTGTTGTGAAGACAAGTGAGATAATATTTGTAAAGTTCTTAGCAGTGTCTATCACATATTAGGAACTAAACAAACACTTGTTCCTTTCTCCTCCTCTAAAAAAAAAAGGGGGGGAAGGAGATTTGGGAATCTGCTTATTCATGTTATCTTACAGAGCTGAAGAATTAACATGAAGAAGAAAAGTAATAGAGAGGGTGGGAAATTCACAGAAGAAAATATCCAAGCAGAGAGCCAGCAATGAAAAGACATGGTGTCAGAGGTCTAGGCTCAAACTCACAAAGAGAGATGTTCATATAAGAGGGCAAACTCAGTTTCATGGGTATCCCTGAGAATTGGTATCAAGGAACCTATTACTGGAAGATGATTGTGGAAGGATACACTTACTTTAAGAAAGAAAGACAAGACAAAAAGTGTGGTGGATGAGACTTATACATTTCTCATTCATTACTATTCACGAACTAGAGTAGGACAGCATGATGAAGAATCTTTTGGTGTGGATATGTAGAAGAATAAAGAAAAGCAAGAATAGAGGAGAATATATGACTGACTACAGGAAAACAGGAGATAAATGTAGAGTTCAGGAAAGAAATCACAATTCTGGCACAGAGCCATGATATAATAAGGATGAAGGACTTTAATTATGCAGACAGCTGCTCAATTTCTCTGTGTGCCAAAAACGAAGAAGTCTATAACTCCTTGACTCACCTTAATAATAATCTCTTTCTTTAAAAGGTGAAGGAAACAAGATGGGGAAATGTTACTTTGAACCTGATTCTGACTGACAGGGAGGAATAGGTTGCTTAAATAGAAATGATGGAAGTCTTTGAGGCAAGTGAGCACTGTATCTTAGAATTGGTCTTTGGAAAGCTAAAAGAAGGGAGGATCTCTCTCTCTTTCTCTCTCTCTGTCTCTCTCTCTCTCTCCCTCTCTCTCTCTCTCTCTCTGTCTCTCTCTCTCTGTCTCTCTGTCTCTTTCTCTTTATCTCTTTCTCTGTCTCTCTCTCTCTCCCTTATATACATACATACACATGACTATATCATTTTGTTTTTGAAAGTGCATAGAAATCAAGCATAATATCATAACTTTAATTGTAGAAAACTCAACCATAAATAGCTGAGAAGCCCTTAGAAATGAAATTATGAGGACAGCAGCAGAACCAAATCCAATACTAAAGAAAAGGAAGAGCCATCTAAAGAGATCACTATGATTTTTGAAAGGCATATTTAGAAGTTGGAAACAAAGGGAGTACAAAAGAAGCCCTGTTATTTTAAAAGTAATGTCAGGAACACTAAAGCTCAGAATTCAGCGAATCTTGCAATGATTTATAAAGACAACCAAAAGGGATTTGGGGCCTATGTTGTGGGTACAAGGAAGATCAAAAAGAGATAAGGTTTTAGATTAGTGAAGATTGGAAGATAACGGTTTCTGGAGAGAAATCAGAATCACTAAACCCTTATTTTGTTTCTGTCTTCTCTCTCAAGGAGAATGATTCTCAAACTGGAAGACAAAGAGCAAAAATGCTTATTAGCAAGGACTTGAGATGTAAAATAAAAGATATTAAGAGATAATGTGTAGTTCTCAGTGAGCTAAAAGTCATCAAACCTAGATACACTATATCCCAGGGAACAGAAAGAACTGGCTGATGTGATTACTGAGCCACAGTATATTTGATTTTTCAAAGATCAGGGGAAAAAGGAGAAATAGCACAGGAAGAAAGAATAAATGGGAGAAGGGGAGATAAAGGTTTATTGGCAGACTGACAAACTGATAGACTGATAAGATTTTAATATAACACAAATTTTGAGCCAGATTTGGATCGTTTTGCATAAGACTCTCTTAATTTGTAAAGAAAATATGGACATGACTCTTGCTTGTCTGCTTGAAGAGGTCAATTTGACTCAAGAGTTTTGGATAGGAAAGATATTTTTGGAAAGTCTCTCAGGGTTCCAGACTTTCCAGGACTAGCTCAAGGAAGAAGAAAGAAAAAGATTATTGCAAGCATGAGGAGCATCTTGCTCCTCAACATGTCCCTATTTTCCTTCTTGCTCCCCTGAGGACTTTCAGTATTTCCCCTTTGGTAAGATTAGTGCCTCCCTCTTGTTTGAACTCAAATATCTTCCTCTCAGAGGCAGAGGTTGTTCACTCTGTATATTTCTTGATATAATTTAATCTCCATAATTTCTTTTTGTAATCTGTTCACATAAATGGCCTTATTTGCCATTCACTATATATGATAATCATTGATACAATTAGTATTTGATAGGCTGCTACATTTGCCTTAAAACATTTTACTTTGTAAGTATAACGTGGCAAGATAAGGTCAGAGTAGAGGTCATGTAAAAAGGTAAAGAAAATTCAACAGGCTACAATCTCAATATGAGTCCACACTGTGCTATGATACCCCACAAACATAATAAATTCTTAGACCTCATTTGATAGAGTAATTTTCAGAACCAAGGAAATGTAGTCTTGTATTTAGTTTTATTCAAAGCATGTCTGGATTGTCACTTAAACAACGTTTTTCAAGGAAATCAACAATGGAACACATCCAGAGGACAGTGACCAATATGACGAGGGATACACACAATGACATTTCAAGAGTAGTTGAAAGACTGAGGATATCTGACAGAAGGTAACTTCAGGGGAAGGAATGAAAGCTGTCTTCAAGCATTTGAAGTTATTTGGGAATTTGTTTAATAAAAAGGAATACATCTCAACAATGAAGTTCACAAGAGAAGAAAATAATTAATCTTTGAAGAAAAATGGGAGCTGTCTCAAGAGACCAATGTGGATAAGCAGGGAACTTTTCACTTAGATTTAAAACAATACGCATGTTTAGGAGACATAAACAAGGAAAAGAAAAGCAACATAAATATAAAATCACACCTAGTACTTGTGTAAAAATATTGTCAGGGACACTACAATTCAGAATAAGACAGAACTGGTAAGAAAAAGTCAAGAACTAAAGGCATTTTAAATCTATTTTTCTTTTCTTTTTTTTTTTAACACAGTTTTTAATGGAGAAAGCAATTCCAACTTTTGGTCAGGTAATACCTCTTTTTAAAGCATTTACAACATGGACCACAAAATGATTTTTTTTTTAAAACATTAACCAACAGAGACACAAATAATATTTATGTTGCTAATTTCACAAGCTCGTGACCTAATTGTCTCCACGGTATTACTAAGAATTAAAGGACCCTAACTTATTGTTGTTGGTCTAAAGTCCTATGCCTAATAGCTTGATTTTAGAAAACTTCAGATGTTCCCCCATCCATAATCTATAATTGAATAGATGTGGTGTTAAGCTTACAAACCTTTTGACTATAGGAAATTGCCACTAATAGTAAGAACATTGCAGGAATACAATATCTCCCCAACTTCATGCCAGTTCCAGGCAGAATTAGATTATCCACTTGTATTCAGTCAGGCTTAAAGTCTGCCAGGTGTCAGTGGGGAAATTGAGTCAGGAGAATCCCACCTCAGCCCATGCTGAATAGCCGCTCTCCCACCCTTCCCTGGAGATCACCTATGCAGTTCATACCAGCATCTCATCAGCTTACTGGCATCATGGATTGGAGGCTCAGATTGCCTTTCTTGCTACCTATACCTGGAGTTAGACTCAGAAGAACAGTCACTTAATAGTCCCATAGCATCTAAAAATGGCAAGTTCCAATAACCAGGTTTCAAATATGATTATAGTTTCACTTTGGCTAAGGAACATCTTTTGAGCAAGTCTTAAAGGCCTTTCTATACATGTTCTGGTTCCTGAACAAATGGCGATCATAAAATCAAATTTATCATTAAAACCTTGACTTTTCCATCAATGCCAAATTTTACCTGAGGTAACCTTCCTCTAGGAAATTTAAACTGAAATTCTTTTCTCCAAACTAAAGATGTCATTGATTTATTCTCAGTAATTAATTCAGTCTATTGTTTTAATACTAATTGCTTTTACCTCACTTTGTAACATGTCCAATTTTTCTCCCCATCACTCTCCTCCCCCTGCTTCCTAATACCTTGTATTATGATTACTCCTTCCCTCAATATACCCTCCCCTCAATCACACCCCACCCCTCTCCTATCCTCATCTTCTCTCTTTTCTTGCAGGGCAAGATAAATTTCCATACCCCTATCCCTGTAGTTCTTATTTCCCAATTATATGCAATAAAAATTCTCAACATTCATTTCTAATACTTCGAATTCCAACTTCTCTCCCTCCTCCCCTCCCTCCCCAGCCCTACTGGGAAGGCAAGCAATTCAATACAGACTAAATATATGTTGTTTTGCAAAACACTTCCATAGTAATCATGTTGTGTAATACTAATTGTACTGTCCTCTGACCTACCCTATCCCCCCTTATTTTTCCTCCCTTACAATTGATCTTGCCCTTTCACTGAAGTGTTTATTTCTAGTGACTCCCTTCTCCCATTTGCCCTCCCTTCTAATATTCCCCTCGCTCCTCTTGTCATCTCCTCTCCTACTTTCCTGTGGTGTATATAAACTTCATATCAAAGTTAGTGAGCATGTTATTCCCTCCTTCAGCCACACAAGGGGATATTAGCTTTATTTTTACCCCTCTCCCCTTCTCCCTTATTTTTTTGTCCCTTGAAATATTATATTCAGATTTGCTAGGTAGGTAATTCTTGGCTTCAATCCCAGTTCCTTTGACTTCTGAAATATTCCACTCCAAGCCCTTCAATCCCTTAATGTTGAATCTACCAGATCCTGTGTTATACTGATTGTATTTCCACAGTACTCAAATTCTTTCTTTCTAGCTGCTTTCAGTATTTTCTCCTTGATCTGGGAACGCTGCAATGTGGCCACAGTATTCCTAGGAGTTTTTCTGTTTGGTTTTCTTTTGGGAGGGGATTGATGAATTCTTTCAATATCCATTTTGCCCTCTGATTCTGTAAGATCAGGGAAGTTTTCCTTGACAATTTCATGGAAGATAATGTCTAGGCTCTTTTTTTGATCATGGCTTTCATGCAGTCCAATAATTTTTATATTATTTCTCCTGGATCTATTTTCCAGGTCAGTTGTTTTTCCAATGAGTTGTTTCACATTATCTTCTTCTTCTTCTTCTTCTTCTTCTTTCAAATTTTTAGTTTTGTTTACTAACTTTTTGTTTTAAGTCACAGTCATTCATTTCCCTGAATTCCATTCTCTCTTTCAATGAATTATTTTGTTCAATGAGCTTTTGAACCTTCTCCTCCATTTGGCTAATTCTACTTTTTAAAACATACTTCTTCTTGTTGGCTTTTTGGACCTCTTTTTTCCAATTGAGTTAGCCTCTTTTTAAAGCTGTTATTTTCCTTAGCATTTTTTGGTTCTCCTTTACTAAACTGCTAACTTGTTTTTTAAGGTCTTCTGTTGCCTGAGACCATTTTAAGTTCCCTTTGGAGGCAGAGGCCTTAACTTCCTCTGATAGTATGCCTTGTTCTTCCTCATCTGAAAGGATGGTGGGAGATACCTGTTCCCAAGAAAGTAACCTTTTATGGTCAAGGCAGGGCTGGGCTCTGCTCCATGTCTGGTGCCCAACAGACCTTTCCCATTGGTTTTTCATGTCTCTCTGGAACAGAAATCTCCTCCATTCCGTTGTTCTGTGGCTTCTGCTGCTCTAGAATTTGATGAGAGTGCTTCTTTACAGGTACTTTATGGTCTGTGGGGTAAGAGCTAAGTGTATGTATATCTTTCTAGTCTGCCATCTTGGCTCCTCCCCCCTTTTCAATCTATTTTTCAAAAAAAAAAAGAGGAAGATTGAAATTTCTCAGGCTGGATAGGGTTATAATAATAGCTAACAACCATCACTTAGAGCTAATCACTTCCTATTTTGCTTTTTTTCTTTCTCAAAAAGAAGGATCTTTGTACTATAAAGAACAGAGTTAAAATGGCCAAAAGAAAGCTATTTCTAAGACAAGTAGAATGAGAGTAAAATAAAATATAGTTTTCTTAATGACTTCCATTCAGTAGTCTGAGATAAACAATTTCCCCAAATACTGAAAGAACTTGATGGCTAAGTCACTGTCAGTGATCTTTGAAAGATTATAGAGAATAGGAAAGAAATAATAAATTTAGGGTATAGATGTTACATCAATTAAAAATCAGGAAGGAAGTAAGGAAGGAAAGGAGGAAGAAAGAAAAATGTAATGATAGAGAAAACAGGAAAGAAAAAAATAGTGTTTACTGACAACTATAATGTAGTAAGCTTTATTTCTATTCCTAGAATGGAAAATATATCACATATTATAGAAACATAGCTATTAAGCTTGTAATAGGTGACATTTACTTGTTGATTTCAGGCTTACAAAAGTACTTAACATATGTCATTTTATCTCATTTATACCTCAGGACAATCTTTTGAGCTCAGGGAAAATAAAAGCAGACAATCTGAAGAAGCCAGTATGCCTTCATCAACAGCTAGCAAAATAAATTTAAAGAACCCTAAAGGATCAACTAAAAGGTTATTCAAACACTGAACAACTTTAGCAAGATTTCACAATAGAAAATAAACCCATGCAAATCATTAGTATTTCTCTGTATTACCAGCAAAACACAGCAGGAAAAGATGGAGACATTGCATCTGAAATAATTGCAAATAGTATAAAATACTTGGAAGTCAATCTTCAAAGACACACATAGAAAGAATATGAATACAGTTACAAAACAGTTTCCACACAAGCGAAAGCAGATCTAAGCATTTGGAGAAATATTCATTGATCATTGTTAGATTGAGACAATATAACAAAAAAATTTCAATTTTCCTAAAATTATTTACTTATTCCATGTTTTATCCAACTATAAAAGAATAATTTTTTAGAGCTAGAAAAATGAGAACAAAAGTATTGTGGAGGAATAAAAGGTCAAACATGTCAAGGGGATTAATTAAAAAATAAAACAATAAGGAAATTGGCCTAGTAGTACCAGATTTCAACATATGTCACAAGGCAGTAATCATCAAAACAATCTGGAATTGGATAAAAAGAATAGATTGGCTGATCAATGGAACAGTTTAGCCACAGCATACTCATAAGTAAATGACCACTGTAACATAGTATTTAATAAACCTACTAATCCAATCTATTTCAGAAAGAACTAACTATTGCACAAAAACTTCTGGGACAATGGAAAAGCAGTCTGACACAAAATAGGTACAGAACAATCTCTCACATTATAGAAAAAGTAAAAATTGGTACATGATTTAGACATAAAGGGTCATATAAGAATATAAGGGGAATATGGAAAACTGTACTTGTTAGATCAATAGATAAAGATAATAGATAAGTTCAAGATCAAATAAGAGAGAGTAACATAGGAGGTAAAATGGATGATTATTAAAAAAGATTTTTTGCACAAAGCCAATGCAGCCAAAATTAGAAGAAAAATGGAAAATTGGAAAAAATTTATGTTTTTCTGATAACAATCTTACTTTCAAATATATAGGAAAATGATCCAATTTTATGAAAATAAGAACCATTTTCCAATTAACTGATAAATGATAAAAGAACATGAAAAGACTATTTTCAAAGAAATCCAAGCTAGCAATAGTTTTATGAGGAAAAGCTCCAAATCACTAATAATTGGAGAAATACAAAGTAGAACAACTTAAATGCACTGCCTCTTACTCATCAGATTGGCTAACATAACAGAAAAAGGAAAACTACAAATGCTAGAGAGGATATGGAAAAATTGACACACTGTCAGTGAAGCTATGAACTGGTCCAATTATTTTGGGAAACAATTTTGAACCATGACCAGAAAGCTCTAAAACTGTCTGTAGCCTTTGACCTGGCAATACAAGATCTGTATGTCAAAGAGATTAAAAAAAAATGAAAGAGACTTGTATGTACAAAAATATTTATGGGAGCTCTTTTTTGTGGGGGCCAAAAATTTAAGGAATGGCTGAACAAGTGTGGAATATGATTGAAAAAAGTAATGTTACTGTGCTTTATGAAATGACAAAGTCAGTTGTTTCAGAAAAAACAAGAGAAGACTTACATGAACTACTGCAAAGTGAAGTGAGCAGAACGAAGAGAACAGTATACACAGTAACAGGAATATTATAACAAAATCAGCTGTGAAAGACTTGGTTACTTTGATTAATGTAATGATTCATGGCAATAAGAAAATATCCATTATATAAAATGCTATTCCAAGCAAGAGAGAGAGAGAGAGAGAAAGAGAGAGAGAGAGAGAGAGAGAGAGAGAGAGAGAGAGAGAGAGAGAGAGAGAGAGAGAGAGAGAGAGAGAGAGAGAGCTGGTGTACTCTGTGAAAGACTGAAGCATATTATCTTTCATTTTTTTCTTTTTCTTTTTTCTTTGATAGTATGGCTAATATGAAAATATAGTTTCCATGATTTACATGTATCGTGAACATTGTATTTCTTTTCTTCTCAGTGGGTTGGGCAAAGGCAAAAAGGAAGGAGGCAATTCAGAACTGACAATGAAGTTTTTTTTTTTTTTTTAATCTCATAATAGCACTCTTCATTACTCTCTCCTCATCAAGTATGCCCTTATCACTTTTGTGTTCTCTATTGTGCTGCACGCTTGAATGAGAACACTCTTCTTTTAGTATTTTGCTTTCCTACACATCATTTTCTCCCTTTAAAAAATACCTAAAATGAATAGTATTTTTTATTTTTTTATATAAATTTATTTATTTAACTTTTTACATTCATTTTCACAAAATTTTGGGTTCCAAACTTTCTTCCCATTTATCCCCTCCCCCCACCTCAATACACCAAGCATTCTAATTTTCCCTATCACCAATATGCCCTCTCTTCTATCACCCCTCCCTTCTCTTGTGTCCAACTTCTTTTTTGTCCTATAGGGCCAGATGACATTCTATTCCCTATTAACTGTATTTCTTATTTCCTAGTAGCAAGAACAATGCTAAACAGTTATTCCTAAAACTTTGAGTTCCAAATTCTCCCCATCCCTCCCTCCCCACCCATTCCCTTTGGGAAGGCAGGCAATTCAATATAGGCCCTATCTGTGTAGTTTTGCAAATGACTTCCATAATAGTCATGTTGTGTAAGACTAACTGTATTTCCCTCCATTCTATTCTGCCCCCCCATTGTTTCTATTCTGTCTTTAGATCCTGTCCCTCTCTGAGTGTTGACTTCAAATTGCTCCCTCCTCCCATTGCCCTCCCTTCCATCATCACCCCCCACCCGACTTATCTCCTTCTCCCCCACTTTCCTGTATTGTAAGATAGGTTTTCATACCAAAATGAGTGTGCATTTTATTCCTTCCTTTAGTCGAATGTGATGAGGGTAAACTTCATGTTTTTCTCTCAGCTCTCCTCTTTTCCCCTCCACTAAAAATTCTCCTTCTTGTCTCTTGAATGAGAGATAATTTGCCCCATTCCATTTCACCCTCTCTCCTCCCACTACATTTCTCTCTCACCGTTTACCTTAATTTCTTTTAAGGTACGGTCCCATGCTATTCAATTCACTCTGTGCTCTGTCTCTGTATGTGCATGCATGTGTGTATGTGTGTGTGCACACATGCATGTACATGTGTATGTGTGTGTGTGGTCCCACCAACTACCCAGATACTGAAAAGTTTTAAGAGTTCCAAATACTGTCTTTCCATGTAGAAATGTAAATAGTTCAGCTTTGGTAAGTCCCTTATGACTTCTCTTTTCTATTTACTTTTTCATGCTTCTTCTCATTCTTGTGTTTGAAAGTCAAATTTTCTTTTCAGCTCTGGTCTTTTCATCAAGTATGCTTGAAAGTCTTCAATTTCATTGAAAGACCATATTTTCCCCTGAAGTATTATACTCAGTTTTGCTGGGTAAGTGATTCTTGGTTTGAGTCCTAGTTCCTTTGACTTCTGGAATATCCTATTCCATGCCCTTCGATCCCTTAATGTAGAAGCTGCTAGATCTTGTGTTATCCCGATTGTATTTCCACAATGCTGGAATTGTTTCTTTCTAGCTTCTTGCAGTATTTTCTCCTTGACCTGGAAATTCTGGAATTTGGCCACAATGTTCCTAGGAGTTTCTTTTTTTGGATCTCTTTCATGTGGTGATTGATGGATTCCTATAATACCTATTTTGGCCTCTGGTTCTAGAACCTCAGGCCAGTTTTCCTTGATTATTTCATGAAAGATGATGTCCAAGCTCTTTTTTTGATCATGGCTTTCAGGTAGTCCCATAATTTTTAAATTGTCTCTCCTGGATCTATTTTCCAGGTCAGTTGTTTTTCCCATGAGATATTTCACATTCTCTTCCATTTTTTCATTCTTTTGGCTTTTTTTTTGTGATTTCTTGGTTTCTCAGAAAGTCATTAGACTTCATCTGTTCCATTCTAATCTTGAGAGAACTATTTTCTTCAGTGAGCTTTTGAACCTCTTTTTCCATTTGGCTAATTTTTCTTCTGAAAGCATTCTTCTCCTCATTGGCTTTTTGAACCTCTTTTGCCAATTGAGTGAGCCTATTTTTCAAGGAGTTATTTTCTTCAGCATTTTTTGGGTCTCCTTTAGCAAGGTATTGACCCATTTTTCATGCTTTTCTTGCATCTCTCTCATTTCTCCTACCAGTTTTTCCTCCACCTGTCTCACTTGATTTTCAAAATCCTTTTTTAGCTCTTCCATGGCCTGAGCCCATTGGATATCTATTTCACATGTTTGGGATACAGAGGCCTTGACTTCTATATCTTTCCCTGATGGTAAGCATTGTTCTTCCTCATCATAAATGAAAGTAGGGAACATCTGTTCACCAAGAAAGTAGCCTTCTATGGTCTTATTTTTCTTCCCTTTTCTTGGTATTTTCCCAGCCAGTTACTTGACTTCAGAAATTCCTCTCCACTCCTGCCAAGATCAGCCCAGCTAGTGCTTGAGGTCTGAAATTCAAATGCTGCTCCCCAGCCTCAGGGCTTTCAGTGGCAGGAGGGGCTGCTATTCAATGTGAGCTTAAGTTCTGGTGCTCAGGTGGGGGCAGGGCCTCCTCCCAGGCTCAGTTCCCTCAGGGGGTTTTTGCAGAGGTCTTCAGTAATGACCCTGAGTTCCCGTCTCCTCCTGGAGTCCCGGGCCACCACTGCCTCTGCTGCTGCCTCCCAAGGGGGCCCAAGTCACAGAGACACCCTGCTCCCCTCTCAACCAGCCCAGAAGTCTCTCTCACTGACGTGTAGCACCTGTGGGTGGAGGAACTTTCACAGCCACTGGAGATTCTGTTCCTGAAGCCTGCTCCGCTCCGCTCCTCTCAGGGCTGTGCAGAGAGGGCAGGGGCTCCGCTCCACTGTCTGGTGCCTGACAGATCTTTGGGGTTGGTTTTTCAGGGCTCTCTGGAATGGAAATCTCCTCCACTGCGTTGCTGTGCACCTTACACTGCTCCAGAATTTGTGGGGAGTTATTTTTACAGAAAATTTATGGGCTGTGGGTTCAGAACTAGCATATGTGAGTCTTTCTATTCCACCCTCTTGGCTCCTCATCCAATAGTACTTTTTAAAGAGAAAAAATTTCATGCCAACTGATCTACATATTGAAAACATTGTAAAAGATACAATGTGAACACTGGTGCATCTCCCACTTACATAAATGGATAACTTGTTGATGCAATTCTATATCTCTTTATTTTAGTTCTTCTTGAATTTTCTAATTTTGGTAGTCAATTTTTAATTTTTGGCACATAGCTTTTTTTTTTTTTTCCTTTCATTTTACATTGTTGTAGCTACCGTGCATGTTTTTTGTTTTTTTTTTACCTCTACTAATTTCACTCTATATTCACATTGATTTTCCAAGGTTCTCTGTATTCATAATTTCTTTCAATACAGTAATATTCTATTACATTTATGTATCACAATTATTTTTTAGCCATTCCCCAGTCAATGGACTTCTATTTTGTATCTAGTTCCTTGCTATCATGGAAAGTAGAGCTATAAGTATTTTAGAGTAAATAGGAACTTTCTTTCTGATGGCTTGTTTTGGATATGAGTCCAGTAATAAAGTCTCTGACTCAAAGGGTGTGGATATTTCATTAATTTTTTCATATTTCCATATTGCTTTCCAAAGTGCCTATGCAACTTCACAGCTCTAAAACCCTTCCAACATAGAGAATTGTCATTTTTTTTTTTACCAATTCAACAGTATGTGTGAAAACAAAATATTTTTTCAATTTGAAGTACTTATAATATTCATGATTTGGAGTATTTTTTTTCTTAACATTGTGAATATTTTACAGTTCTTTTGAGGATTTTTTCCTTACATCTATCTTTTACACAAGAGTTGTGTGTGTATGTCTATGTGTCTTAGAAAAAGAACGTGTCCTAGAGAAATTTGATAGAGTCCCCTCCCCCATTCATAACCATTTTCCTACTAATATTCAATACGTTAGTTTTTTGTTGTTGAGAAACTTTTCAGTTTCATCTAACCAAAATTACTATTTTATCTTTTGTATTTGTCTCTCTCCTTTATCTGCTTAAGAATGTATATTCTATGCATAGCTGTGAGAGTTATATGGTCTATTTCTCTTCTGATGTTTTTATTTCATTAAAGTTGTCAAAGTTGCATATTCATTTAGAATGTATTGTGGAATATGTGTGTTAGGTGTTGGTTTAAATATTATTTTTGCCACATTGCTTTCCATTTTTCTGGGAATTTTAAAAATTAAATGTGGATCTTTTTGCCTAAGCAATTTATGTTTTCACCTTACCAAAATATGATTTATTGAGCTCCTACTCAATATTTAAAAACTGAAATGAAATGATTGCTCATTCTTTTAAATTTTCATTGCTCCCTCTCAGGCTTTATGTTTTAAAGGTTCATATCTCAATATTATCCTAAGTTTTAGGAAATGCTGTCTATATTTCATAATTTATTGCTTTGTATTTGTCTGCTCTTATTTATCATGCAATATGATGAACTATAGCTTTTTACATTAGTATCTTAACTTACTCATAAACTACAAAATTCATTAAGTTCAAGTGCTTTGCCTTACCTCAAATTTTCTACTCTCATCTGTCAAGTAATTTACTGAATTAATGACAATGATAGGGTTCAAGATTTGGCAATCAAATGTGGTGTCCATTAAGTTTTTACATATTTCAAAACTATTTAAATATATTTGTTTCCTCTATCATTCTATATATTTCATTTCATGCATTTAACATATTATTCTAAGAAAAGGTATGGAGGTTTCACCAGGACATACAAAAATATTAAGAACCCTTGGTTCAGGGGTAGAGAACCTGTGGCCTCAAGGCCACACATGGCCCTCTAGGTCCTCAAGTGCTGTCCTTTGACTGAATCCAAATTTCACAGAATAAATCCCCTTAATAAAAGGATTTGTTCTGTAAAACTTTGGACTTAAATGAAAGACCACACCCAGGAACCTACAAGACCACATGTGGCCTTAAGGCTGCAGGTTCCCCACCCTGAAGTCTGGTCTAAATGTTGTATTCCCAAATTGTTCTAGTCTTAATTCCCATTGCATGCCATCATTTACCCTGTCATTCATTCAGTAAGCACACTGGATACTAGTGTTATTAAAAGAGCTGTGTAAAAACAGGATCTTAAATGGAATTTTTAGATATTTGGGCTTTTCTTTGACTGTGGAAAATTATTAGAAGTTGATCAATGATCAGAGCAGAGCTTTCAGAAAGTTAATCTCATGGAATTGTATTGGATGAGTTGGTAATGAGAAAGTTTTTTTTTTCTTTTTTTCAAGCAATCTTACTTTTAGTTAGTTCTAATCTCTGCTTAGTCAAAGACTCATGGTATTTTAATAACCACCTTAATTAAGTAGTACTATCTTTAACCTGCATTAGAATTTAATTAAGCATTTCTGATCCACTGGATTTTGGAGACTAAATATTGACTTTGTATCTCCTTGCCCTGTTAAGTAGAAAGAAGATTCATATGCAAAGAAAGGATAAACTACATGAAAACATACCAGAACATAGTAAATATGTTGCTTCTATGAATTATAATTTATCAGTAAATTAGAAGAGTATGAATTACCATGGAATTCACATATAAACCTTTAAATAGAGAGCTAGCCAAAGAAAATGAAATTTATTGTTGGGATTGAAATTTTAGAAATTTCTTTGAAATTATTTTAGCTGCTATTAAAAAGAACAAAAACAAACCTCCGTTGCAAATAGAGCTCATCACTTAGAAAATGAACATAAGCCAGTGACAGAAAAACAGAAGACTGAAAGAACTGAGTCTGTATAAATCAATGATGTTGTTTAGCTTTACGTTTTCAAACTTAAGTGCTATCTTTATCTTCCAACCAATGTTCTCTTATGAACACTTAGTGCTATACTCTATATCAAAAAAAAAGAACAGGACATTTATATTTTAAATGTTGTCTTGGAAGGAAACATACTAGCTAACAATTTATAGCATTTTTAGGTTTGCAGAATGTTTTACATAATATCTCATTTACATAATCCTCTCAAATATGCTGTGTTGGTTAGTTATATGATGAGAATAAATGTCTAATAGCTGCTCTAAGGCCAAATTAAGTGAGTGGTAAGATGGAAAATTGTGAAATGCACAATGGGGGTCTTATGCCCTTCATTTATTTCATATATCTTTCCTGTGCCCTGATTGTGCTACCTTTTAAAAAGAGCATTAAATGTTTTCTGTGTCTTCACAGAGGTATCAAATATGTAGTCCACTGGCCCCCTGCAGCCCACAACACTCTGGAGTGGAAGGAGATTAAAATGTAATAGGAAAATCTTTAATAAAATAAGTTAAAATATGATAAACTCAAATAATATTGCATTTTAAAGCAAAGTTGTACCGTAGCCCACAATGATCCTTATGTATGGATTAGTGGTCCCACCTATATTTGAGTTTAACATCATTGAACTTGAAGATTTTGTTAAAACATAGGCAAATGAAATATAGTAGCCTTGTATGTGATAGAATCATGGATATTTAGAGTTGGAAGAATTCCCTAACTTAAGCTCTAATTACAGGACTCTTTAGCATTCTCATAAAGGGTTGTTCTAGCCTGTAGTGGAAGACCTCCAGAAAGGACCTTCTAAGGCAATCCAATTTTAAACAATACTGAATTGTTAGAAAGGCTTTCTGTACAGAAAGCAGAATCTTCCCCTCTGCAGAGTAATGCTTTCCTTTGGGGCAGTTGCTTCAGCTACAATGATGGCTACATGCTTTTTTTTTTTTTTAGATCCAGTTACCTTTCTCTCAATCTAGCCATATTTTCCCCTAAAATGAGCTGAACCAAATGTATTATATCTATTTTTACATCACTTTAATATTTGTTCCTGTGATTTTTATTTTGTAAGTAGGGGTTAGTTCAGATGTGTGATTTCATTGGAGTGGAACTCCTGGTGTGGATGTTCACTTCACTGTTGTTGATCAATAGTCCATCTATTACCTATAGTCTTAGAGAGTTGTACCAGTCACTGAGAGGTTAAATAACTTTATTTCTACTTAAGTTTATTGTTCTGTCCTTTAAAGAAATCCGATGAGAGTACCTCTCAAACAATGATCATCTTCCTCCCCTCTTTCCCTCTACTATAATTTTGTACTTCTTCTTGTGATGTAATTTGCCATATTCTTCTTCTTCCTTTTCACACTTCCTATTACAATCTCTTCTCATGCTTAAATCATATTTTTAGCATGTTATCATTTGCTTTATACTCATTCCCTCTATGCATATCCCTTTTATATTTCATAATAGCCACACAATTCTCGAGATTAACATGTATCATCTTCCCTTATAGGGAGGTAAAGAGTTTACCCTAATTGAGTAACTAGTTGTTCCCCACTCCAGTTTACCTTTTTATGATTCTCTTGAGACCTGCATTTGAAGATTGAACTGTCTATTAAGTTCTGGCGTTTTGGTCAGGAAGCTCTGGAAATCCCTTACTTCATTGAATGACTTTCTCCTTGCCTGAAATATTATGCTGAACTTTGCTGGGTAATTGATCCTTGGTTGTAGTCCCAACTCCTTTGCTATGGAATATTGGGTTCCAATCCTTTTGATCTTTTAATGTAGAAGCTGCAAGGTCCTGGTTAATCCTGACTGTATCTCCTTGGTATTTGAATTGTTTCTTTCTGGCTGCTTGTAATATTTTCTCCTTCACTTGATAGCTCTGAAATTTGGCAATGATATTTCTTGGGGTTTTGAGTTTGGGATCCCTTTTGGGAGGGGAATGGTGGATTCTTTTGATGACTATTTTCCCTCTGGATCTAGGACTTCTGGGCAGTTTTCCTTGATGATTTCCTGGAAGATTGTGCCCAGGCTCTTTTCTCCATCATGGGTTTCTGGCAGGCCAATAATTCTTAAGTTTTCTCTCCTGGATCTATTTTCCAGGTCAGTTGTTTTTCCAATTATATATTTTACATTTTCTTCTATCTTTTCATTCTTTAGATTTTGTTTGACTGATTCTTGCTGTCTCATTGTTCCATGAGACCATAGAACCATTCTATGGTTCTTTCGGCCCTCTGTTTTTCCTGTTCATGATGTTGATTGAGTGTTGTGGCTTCTGGTTCTTTCAGTCAGAAACTAGAGAACTATTTGCTGAGTTGATTTGTGAAAAAGCTAAAAACAGGTTTTTGTTTGGTGTTTCCCTGATCAGCCCTGGGTTTACCTTGTTAAGTGTGGGGGAGGAGCAGTCTGGTCATAGGAGATCTCAGCTGAATTGAATCAAAGGTAAGCTCAGGAGATGGTGATCCCAGAATCCCTATTGTCTTTCTGATTCCCCTGGAGTGCTGAGGCATGCCTAGATGCTAATTCATGTTCCCACCCCTCCTGGAGCATATTCAAAATATATTCAAAGTAAATTAAAGATAATTTTTGATGAAACAAGGAACTATAAGTTGAGAGGATAAATAGACTATGTAGATGAAGTAGCATTTTAGGTGAACTTTGAAGGAAGTTAAAGATGTAGAGGTGAGGAGAGAATATGTTCCAACATAGCAGACAGTCTGAAGGGTTTGCTTTTTTTCCAATCCTTGACATAAAAGGAATCACTGGAACTTAATGAGCAAGGGAATAACTTGATCAGAACTGTGCTTTAAGTGTTATGTTTTGACAACTGTGTGAAGGATGAGATAGAAAGGGAAGAAACTTAAAGCAAGACTTCCAGGTCATGCAGCCAACAAGACGTGGGCTTAGAAATTTTCCCTAATCCTCATGATCTCTAAAACCTCTACAAAAAAGGAATGAGACACAAGTGATGAAGCAATCTTAATTGCCTTCATGATTGAAAACATCAAGAATGCTCATGAAAGTGAATCAACAGCAGAGAAGCCTAACCTTTGACCAGCAAACTGGCAATTGTTAAGTCTAGCCACTATCTTTTAGTTTGCAACATTGTGTGAGTGTGTGTGTGTGTGTATGTGTGTTAAGGGTCGGTTTTCTCTTATACTGAGGTGATTTATACATTCTTTTGATTGATACTTTGATTTTTGTGTTCAGACATTTTCAGGAATTTTTCTTTTTTTTCAAAGTTCAGACTTTTCACTTTGTCCTCTTCTGGTAAAATGATCCTTCATTTGTCTCTATTTTTCAGATCATTATGTTTGTTTGTATTCATATAATATTTTACTTTAACAATATTATTTTTTTCATTTTCTTCTAGATTGTCCTTCACTTTTCTGTATTTGAATTTCCATTCAGTTATTCACTTTTGTTTTTTGTTGAGGCCTTTCACCACGGATTCTAATTTGTTTATTTTGTTGGTTATTTCTCCTGTGTAGGCCACATGTTGTAGTTTTGCAAATGTTGTTTCTTTTTTTAAACCATTGACAAATATACTATTATGATCCCATGGTTTCATGGGAATCCAGTGGGTCTTGGGCATCATCAAATATTGATTTATTTTCCTTTATCTTGCAATGTTTATTCATAGATACTTGGACTTGTTCAGCAGAATTCTTCTTGTATTCACATCATTCCAGTTGGTTTAGCTGCATAAAATCAAATACCATAATGGAATATCCTGAGATCTTTGGTTATTTTTTTCTCCCCTTTTCCTTATATTCTGCTATTACTCATTTTATGACTCCATTTTTTATTGTAGTTTCTCTGGGGATTGGAAGTTGAATCAATCCTAACCTCCTCCCACACTGGGCAATTAATTCATAGTTAATGACTTTAGTCTCTGATTAAGATGAGTTCTGAAAGGGGAGTTTAGGAGGAAAGTCAAAACGGATTACAGAAACATGCTGAACACTTTTCTTCAGCCTTACTGGAATGACACAGCTACAGATTTTGGCATCCTATCCCAGTTCCCTGTTTTTCAGCTATCTGTTGTGGCATAAGAGTATTAGCTTGCAGCTATCCTAGCCAGCACAATCTACTTCTTGGCACTTCATGGCACTAGAGGATATGTATGGCGTGGTGGCAGTGGTGGGTGTTGGTGATATGTAATTGAGATTTGTTATAATTTGTGGTTCAGTTTATACTACAAGAATGGGTAGGTGGTTAGTGGAGAAGAGGTGCTGAGTGGCTGGTTTGCAGATTAGGAATTAGCTTTCCCTGCTGTTAGTTTACCTTCATTAGTACTCATGGGATCTTATAATATAGACACAGTTAAAATTGCTTGATCTCCTTTGCCTAATTTATATTTTGATCATGAAACATTGATTATAATGTCCTAAGTAAAGGAAACTGAGTGAAAAAGAAGAACACAAAATAGTGTCACAAAAATATGGAGAGTAAAGACTATCCAAGAGGAATTAATGGTCAGTAGTGTCAGACTTCAGAGACGTCAAGAAGGTTAAATAGTGACAAGAACCCCATTGCATTTGCCATTTAAGAGTTCAATTGATGATTTTAGATATAGCAGCCTTACTTGAGTGATGAACCTGGAAGCCTGATGGAAAGGGATTGCAAAGTAGATATGAGGAGAGGAAATATAGGCAATGCATGGAAACAGATTCTTTTTTCTCCTAGGATTTTTGTTGTCAGTGGGATGAGAGAATAAAATGATAGCTAAAGAAAATAGTAAGGTAAATGGAGGGGCTTTTAAGGATGTGAAAGAGTGAGCATTTCTTTGGAATTAGAAAGCAAGTCAACACTTAGGAAAAAAAATTGAAGCTTAGAGAGGGAGAGTGGATAATTGCCTTAGCAACCTGCTGGAGAATATACAAAGGATTGCATTCTGCTATCTAAGTAGAGGAATTGGCCTTGTTGAGGAAAAGGTTAACTTCTTCATCAGAGACATAACTGACTTCACATTTGATCAAAAGTGTTGTCAACAACTGAGGATTTCACATTTGATTCAAAGTATTTTCAGCCTTTCAGGGATGCAAAGCACTTTACGGATACCTATGCTATTGGGGAGGGCATGAGGGGCTTCTCATAGTCTTGTAAGAGGCCTGTCAGTGGTTAGCAGGATCTAGAAGGATCAAAACCAGTGCCTTTGGTCAAAGTCATGGTTGTGAAAGTACTTCTGGGATACCAGTTCATCACACATCATCAAAGTAACGCCTTGCAGAATAAATGCCAAAGAGGAGTACAAAATATGAAATGAAAGAAAAAATCAGGGATGGATAGCAAGCATAAAAGGGCATGAAGATACCAAGGAAAGTGGGTCAAATCAAAGTGGGTAGAAAATTTTAAAAAAAGTAGAATGGAGAAACAAGGAGTCAAAAAGAAATGGATGAAGCTGGGTGGATGTATATGAAGTTAACTCACTATTGAAACAAGTTGGTGAGAGATAAAGAGTAGCCCATGTTGTTGGACTAGATACCTATTAGTCATGCTGAACTCAGTACCTTAAGTAAAGTATGACAAAGAAAACTATAGGTCATCCTGATTATTAGCACATCTCCTCCCTTGCATCAAGCCCAAATCTGCAATTTCATATCTTCTACCTGCTCCTCTCTTTTGGGACCAATGAAAATGAAAAGAATTTCATAGCGTTTAGGTCTTCTCAAGAATTTAGAGGGACAGGGGAGGAACCAAGATGGTGGAGTAGAAAGATTCACATATGCTACCTTCAAGCCCACAGCCCATGAATTACCTGTAAAAAGAACTCCCAACAAATTCTGGAGCAGTGGAAGCTGCACAGCAACAGAGTGGAGGAGATTTCTGTTCCCGAGAGCCCTGAAAAACTGCCACCAAAGATCCGTTGCACACAGGACCTGGAGCAGAATCCAGCCCTGCCTTGGCCACGTGGACCCAAGAGGAGCAACTGCAAACAGGCATCAGGGAAAGAATCTCGAAGGTCCCTAAACCCACAGGCTCTACAGGTCAGTGAGAGAGCCTATCTGGCTGGCCGAGAGGGGAGCAGGGTGTCTCCATAACTCAAACCCCCTCAGGAGGCAGCAGCAGACCCGGGAACGCAAAGAAGACAGGAACTCAGATCCAATGTTGAAGGTCTCAGCATAAACCCCCTGACGGAACTGAGCCTGGGAAGTGGCCCTGCCCCACCTGAGCACCAAAACTTAATCCCACTTAAAAGCAGCCCTGCCCCCCACTGAAAGCCCTGAGGCTGGGAAGCAGCATTTGAATCTCAGACCCCAAGAACTAGTGAGGTAGGAGTGGAGAGGAATCTCAGAAGTCAAGTAACTGGCTGGGAAAATGCCCAGAAAAGGGAAAAAAAAAATAAGATCATAGAAAGTTACTTTCTTGGGGAACAGATATTTCCTCCTTTCCTTTCAGATGAGGAAGAACAATGCATACGATCAGGTAAAGACATAGAAGTCAAAGCCTCTGTATCCCAAACATCCAAAATAGATATCCAATGGGCTCAGGACATGGATGACCTCAAAAAGGATTTTGAAAATCAAGTAAGACAGGTGGAGGAAAAACTGGGAAGAGAAATGAGAGAGATGCAAGAAAAGCATGAAAAACTGGTCAATACCTTGCTAAAGACCCCAAAAAATGCTGAAGAAAATAACACCTTGAAAAATAGGCTCACTCAATTGGCAAAAGAGGTTCAAAAAGCCAATGAGGACAAGAATGCTTTCAAAAGCAAAATTAGCCAAATGGAAAAAGAGGTTCAAAAGCTCACTTAAGAAAATAGTTCTCTCAAGATTAGAATGGAACAGATGGAGTCTAATGACTTTCTGAGAAACCAAGAAATCATAAAACAAAACCAAAAGAATGATAAAATGGAAGAGAATGTGAAATATCTCCTGGGAAAAACAACTGACCTGGAAAATAGATCCAGGAGGGACAATTTAAAAATTATAGGACTACCTGAAAGCCATGATCAAAAAAAAAGCCTAGACATCATCTTTCATGAAATTATCAAGGAAAACTTCCCTGAGATTCTAGAACAAGAGGGCAAAATAAGTATTGAAGGAATCCATCCATCACCACCTGAAAGAGATCCAAAAACAGAAACTCCTAGGAACATCGCGGTCAAATTCCCGAATTCCCAGGTCAAGGAGAAAATGTTGGAAGCAGCTAGAAAGAAACAATTCAAGTATTGTGGAAATATAATTAGGATAACACAAGATCTAGAAAACTCTACATTAAGGGATCAAAGGGCATGGAATGGGATATTCCAGAAATCAAAGGAACTAGGACTAAAAGAAAGAATCACCTACTCAGAAAAACTGAGTATAATACTTCAGGGGGGAAAAATGGTCTTTCAATGAAATAGAGGACTTTCAAGTATTCTTGATGAAAAGACCAGAGATGAAAAGAAAATTTGACTTTCAAACATAAGAATGAGAAGAAGCATGAAAAAGTAAACAGAAAAGAGAAGTCATAAGGAATTTACCAAAGGTGACTGTTTACATTCTTATATGGAAAGAAAATTTTTGTAACTCTTAAAAGTTTTCAGTGTCTGGGTAGTTGAGGGGACTACACACACAGACACATACACACTCACACACACACATGCAAGCACACATGTGCATGCACACACACATACACATGAATGCACACACAGAGACGGAGAGCACAGAGTGAATTGAATAGGATGGGATCATGTAGTAAAAAAAAAAAATTAAGGTAAACGGTGAGAGAGAAATGTATTGGGAGGAGAGAGGGTGAAATTGAATGGGGCAAATTATCTCTCATAGAAGAGGCAAGCAGGGGACTTTTTAGTGAAGGGAAAAAGAGGAGAGCTGAGAAAAAAACATGAAGTTTACCCTCATCACATTTCGACTAAAGGAAGGAGTAAAATGCATACTCATTTTGGTATGAAAACCTATCTTACAACACAAGAAAGTGGGGGAGAAGGAGATAAGCAGGGTGGGGGGATGATGGAAGGGAGGGCAATGGGAGGAGGGAGCAGTTTGAAATCAGCACTCTTGGGGAGGGACAGGATCCAAAGAGAATAGAATCAATGGGGGGCAGGATAGGATGGAGGGAAATACAGTTAGTCTTACACAACACGATTATTATCAAAGTCATTTGCTAAACTACACAGATATGGCCTATATTGAATTGCCTGCCTTCCCAAAGGGAATGGGTGGGGAGGGAGGATGAGGAGAAGTTGGAACTCAAAGTTTTAGGAACAACTGTTGAGTATTGTTCTTGCTACTATGAAATAAGAAATACAGGTAATGGGGAATAGAAAGTTATCTGGCCCTACAGGACAAAAGAGAAGATGGGATCAAGGGAAGGGAGGGCAGATTGGTGATAGGGGAAATTAGAATGCTGGGTGTATTGAGGTGGGGGGAGGGGACAAATGGGGAGAAAATTTGGAACCCAAAATTTTGTGAAAATGAATGTAAAAAGTTTAATAAATAAATTTATAAAAATATGAATAAATAAAATAAAGTGAAAAAAAAAAGAATTTAGAGGGGCATCTTTCATATTTCCCAGAAATCTTTTCTTTGTCAGGCTGAAGATACATTTACACTTTCTTCAATTCATCACTTTGTATTTATATTCCTAGCTCTTAGCATAGTGCTTGGCACACAGTAAATACTCAAGACATTATTTTTATCCATCCACCTACCTACTATTAAGCACAGTCCCTCTTTCCCTTACTCTTTTAACTATCCTCATTAGAATGCACTTCAGTTTACCAGTATCCCTCCTATAATATATTATCTATGACTAATCACAATAATCCAAATACAGAATGATCAGAGCAGAATATAAAATATACTTCTCCCCTCTCTTTGAAAACTATTCCTATATCAATATGAGCTAATATCAATTTAATTTGGGGGGGGTGTAGGTGGCTGCTATGTTACATTGTTGACTCACATGGGACTGATAGTGTATTAAAAATACCTAGATGGTTTTCATAAATACTATTATTTAGAAATATCTCTTCCATTCTCTACTGGAAAAGTTGATTTACTTTCATTGTACAGTGGGATTTCACAATTATACCAATTTAATTTAATTTTATTTAAATTAAACAATTGTCCTAGCTTACTGCAGTTTGTTTGGCTTCTGACTGTCATCCAATATACTAAATATACCTCCTACTTCATCCCATCTGCAAAGTAGATATGCATGCATGCCATCTCTGCTTTCATATCTCCCCAAACCAGCTCTGTGCCTCATGGAATTCTAGTAGTGTCTGACACTTGTTTACATGCTGTTCCCTCCTGATTGTCATGTTAGTACCCAAGGAAAAGATGCTGGTAGTCCTTTGCCTTTAGGCTGTTCCTGCTTTGTGATTCTGAAGATTTTCTGTAGGTCAGGTATTGATCTTTGCAGTGACATTTATTCAAACAGGAAATTTAAAAAATTACCATGATCATCTTTGTACTACAAATCAATGAACTTCAACCCTGATATCCCACAGGCATTGTAATGCATAATACAAAATTTTGAAATGATTTTTTCAAATGTTAATAAAATGCCAGCATATATGAAAAGATCAATTTGTGGAATAGTAGGTGAACTTAAATATTAATATGTAATAGCATGAGTTAAAATATTTAATGTTTACTAAAATAGGGTAGAGTTTACTGATTACCTCTAATTTTTTTTAAATGTCAGTAATCTTTATTGATTTTATTATGAAAAGTGTTTTTGGAGAAATCATATAGTTCATTGTCTTTCACTTCACAGGATGTTCAAACAACCCATGACGATATCTCCACAACTAGTATTAAAATATTTCTAACAGTGTCACAGTTATGTAAGTGCATCTTGAGTTGGTTGTATTATAGGCAAGGGACTGTCATCAATCATGATTTAACACATACCTCCACATTCATATGGTAAAGCTCAATAGGAAACTTGTTAAGAAAAGTAATAGGTTTTTCAGCACCCAGATGCCTGAAATACAGCAAGATCTTTGTGAATGTTCTAAGACTTTTAATCCTAAATCAAAATCCTCTCTACTTATTATGCATAGTTTTTTAATTCTTGCTAATACAACAAAGTAGGTATTTCACCCAAAAATAGAATGAAGAATTAAATGTTGCATTTTGCCATAATATAATCACTTGGCATTCTACATTTTTTATTTTCTCACCTGACTTGTTCTGAATACTTTCCAGTTCATAAAATTTTTAACTTACTAGGATTAAATGCATGATCACCATTGATGATAGTATTATAAGTCCAAAATCAGTACAATGAGTGACCAAGTGTTATGTACTGGAAAATTGTTGAAGAGAAAAGGCATTCTAAGTGCTTCTAGAAAAGGAAGTAGGTACTTGTTCCTAAAAATCATAATGTACTAGAGTATAGGTTAAATGATCAACATTTTCTCTAGTCAATAGGTATAGATTGTTCACTAAAGGTAAAATTTATAGCTGGAAAAATTCCAGAAAATATCCCTTGCAAACCAACTGCAACACTTTTTTTTTTCTTAAATTGGGGTAGGGGTGTTGGTTCCAGAAATCTAGTGTGTTTCATTATCAATGGAAAATATGGAATAAAATCAATTATATGTGAATGTGTTATTTGATTAAATGATCATATTTAATGAGTATTTAATCAGAACCTATGTAAAGCACTATGCTAAAAATAGAAGATTGACTAAAAATATATACTGCCTATCCATGTTCAGCATTGTTATTTATCACATGATGCCATTTTAATTAGATATGAAGACCTTAGTTTTCTTTGAGGGACATATTTAAGAATGGAAGTCACAAGAATCTCTACTGAAGTTCTCCTCATATGTTTCTTTCTTCTTTTGAAATAACCCAGGATATTCAAAGCCTATGAGCAGAAGGTAAAATCTAATGGTTGCTGCCAAGTTACAAAGGTTTTAGTTATAGGTCTGGCCATGGGCTGTCCTCAAATCATCATAATCAAACAAGGAAATAAAACAGGGAGGTCTTTGTTTATGGATAGTATTTTCTAGCAGCCATAGAAGATGTCCTATGGAGTCAAAAGAGAAAATGGATTTCGTATAACTGTATGTTCCATATGCATCATTTTCAAAATGATATTATACTAATTTCATCAAGCCTCCAAGAACCCATATCTTTCTTAAGAAATGAATGAATTAAAGAAGGCATTTGAAGGACCAAGAAATTCTAGATAGATGCCAGTCCTCACAGGGAAAAAGAACTAAATAAATAACTTCTATTATCTAATGTAGCAAAGTCTTGGAAAATCACTGTGAATGGACCACACACTCAACTCAAAAGTTGAGGCATTTGAATCAATACTATGTGATACTTGTAAAATGATGTCACTTTGTAGAACTCCAAGTTGTTCTGTGACATAAAAGCTATTTTTAATACTAATATTCTCTTGATGATGCTATGGAGCTTCAAAATCGGGCAAGCAGTTCTGAAAAATCAGTTGTGGGCAGCACAAAATGCAAAGGAGAAAATTTGCATAAGCAGATTCAATCATAGACCAAGTGATAAATGACATGCAAGTAGTGGTGTACATAGGTCTGAAAAAAGAAATACGTGATTATAAAAGAAAGCTGAGTGCCTACATAATGATGGAGAAAGACATAGGTGTTCATTAAGTATGGAGAACATTCCCCTGAAGAAACGTGGTGATGCTCCCTCTGATGGAATGAATATCTACCAGTATGTTCCTAAGAATGGGTTAAGTTCATCCTACCTCATTCCTTTTTTTGACAGAGAACAGTTCCTCCTAAAGGGAAACAAAAAGGTCCCAGAACCTGACCAACTCCTCTTCCATAGATGAAGTTTCTTTCCCCTGTCTACATTGTGAGGTAGATGCAGGTTCCTCCTCTTTCTCTCCTCATAAAGAAAATTGTTTTCCCTAAAGGTAGACAAAGTTGTGCCTGAGACCTAAATGACACTATATTTCTGGATGCAGCTTCCTATTTATATAAGAAAAGAAATATCTTAGCCACATTGGAATTTGAGCTGTTCAAATGTAATGGTACCTGAGACAATGCAAGTAACGATCCCCTGCCCTGATGACCTGCTTGCATGTTTTCATAAAGAGTTAAGGGAGGCTGTATCTATCACAGCGGAGACTAAATTCCAACGTGTCCTTGTTGCGTATCCTTGCTGTATTGGAGTAAAGTGAACTTCTGTTTTGTTAACTATTCAGTGCTTTTTTAAATGATACATTTCATTCTCAAATTGAAGCTGAATTAAAAGATACTAACATCATACATGAAGGAAAGTATTGTATAGATTGCTGGACCTAAAGTCAGGAAGATTTGAATTCAAATCCAGACATCAGTACTTATTAGCTGTTTGACTTTTGGCAAGTCACATAACCACTGTTAAGATTAAGACTATGGCAAATCTACTGAAAAAGGAAATAGCTAACCACCCCAGTATCTTTGCCGAGAAAACTCTGTGAACAGTATTGGTGTGCTGTAGTCTGCAAGGTCATAAAGAGTCAAGCACAGCTAAGGGACTGAGCGACAAAAAGAAAGCATTGGACATGCCTCTTAACACTTGTTCTGTGTATATCATCACCACATTTTCATGTTCTATGCAGACTTGTGGAGAACCAATGGACAAATATTTATCAAGTGCCTACTGTTTTCTAGACATTGGGCTAAGCTCTGGGAATATAAAAAGAGACAAAAGACAGCCCCTACCTTCAAAGAGCTTGCAATGTAAGAAACATAAATGGGAAGTGTGAATTCTGCACTGGTTATAAAAGGTGTTGGAAGATATAAAGGAAGACCTCCAATCAGGAATGCAGATGTTCTGTTGAAAAATTATGGGAGAACATGAGTAAGAGAAGTACAGGAAGAGAAAATGTAGATGAATAGTGTTCGACTTTAAACAAGAGAGGACATTAATGAGATCTTATATCCATTGAGCTATTGAAGTATAATGGAATATAGAATTATAAGACAGGAAGGATATAGGTACACTGGGCTTCCAAAGTCAGACAAAGCAGTTTGAGTTACAATGAATAGTTGTAGAAAATCTTCATGTAGAGTAGTATCCTCACTGAATATATCCGTAAGAAGTGTACTGGTAGAAGAATGAAAGATTAATTCGAAGCAAGAGAAGGTGGTTGTGGGGAAACTTGTGAGGAGGTTATTTTGTAGTTCAGGCTGTTGGTAATAATGGCCTTCACTAAAGCAAGCAAGGCACTGGGAATTACAGAAATACAAGATTGGAAGGGCTGTCATCAACCAGCCCAGCTATCAGTTGTCTAAAAATCCTTTCCAAAATATCTCCAAGGGAACATCCAACCTTCATTTGAAGAAAGTATTCTAAAGTATCCTGCCTTTAAAGCAACCCATTCTACTTTTCTGTAATTCCGTTATTTCTTATTTAGTCAATCATTTGATAAATATGGGTTAAGCACTTAACGATGTACACTGGTACTGTGAGAAACAATGGAGATGGAAGGAAAGACAAAAAGACAGTCCCTGCTCTCCCAGAGCTCACACTCTCATAGAGAAGACAATATGCAAACAACCACATACAATGAACTTATATTCAAGATAAATTACAGAAAATCAACAGAGAGAAAGCACTAAGATGAAGGAGTAAACCTATATCTATAATTGAAACATCTTACTCTTGCTCATGACCCTTGTAATATTTGAAGACAGCTTTCATGTCCTCCTTTTTATATTGTACATATGTCTTCAGAAATCTGTCAACAATCTGAGCCTTATTCTCTTATGCCAGTTAAATCTCAAGGACAATTTCATTACCTTTTAAGGCAAAAACGAGTTCAACCTACTTGGAAGGACATTTGTATAGGTCACTTCTACCATAAAATGGGAAAGCATATTGCGGTGAAAACAACAACATCTTCACAGAATTGTGTGATCTTAGAGTTGTAATGAATCTTAATGCCTATATACCAGTTTCTTAACCAATACAAGGCTCTTTTTTATTCTCCTCATCCCACTGATACTACTTCTCATACAGAAGATCAATCCTTCCCCTTCCCCTGATGCTTCCATATTCCGATCCATTTCAAGCCTACCTATCCACCCACTCACCCCCTAAGTCCCACTCCAAATCTGTCTGACCCTATCTCTGTGTCTTCTGGAATTCCCACTCCAGAATTAGACTTCATCTCTGCTCCTTTTCCCCTATAGTGGTCACTAAGACTTGGCTGGTCATCCTTCACAAGATTGGTTGTACTTTCTTTCATATCCACTGACTCAGTGGTCCTGGTGAGGCAGTTGCAGTACTCCTATTTTCTCCCTTTACTATCACCTAGCAACTTCTCCTCCTTTGAGGTTCAAGTTATCCAAATTTATCTTCCAATCCAGACCATAGTGGCTGTTATCTCAATATAGATGTCGATGTTTCTTCGAATACACTACCTCCTCAATCTACTCAATCCCTATGACCTGCTTCTGTACTGCAAACCAGCTACATTCAGGGCTGGTGATATCCCTGATCTTGTTATCACCCCCAAGTGGGTTAGGTTCATATGTCAGAACTCTAGATTTCCTTTATCCCATGGTAGCCCACCTTTTTATCTCTTCTGCCCAAGAAATAAACATGTCAAGGGCAAAATTTACTGGTCAGAACAGAAATTTTCAGGGAGTTAAACTTTTACAATATATATTCACAACCAAGCAAAACAAATTTAAACATTGTTGTTTAGTTGTTTCAATTGTGTCCAACTCTTTATAGCTCCATTTGGGATTTTCTTGATAAAGATACTTGAATGATTTGCTATTTCCTTATCCAATGGATAAGGTAAACAGAGATTAGATGACTTGCCCAGAGTCACACAGCTACTAAACACCTGGGCCTGGATTTGAACTAAAGTCTTCCTAACTGCAGGCTCCACTGCACCACAAAGTTGTCCCAAATTCATACATTGGCCACGTCCAAAATTATGTATTTCTTTTTGTTTCTTGAGTCTATCACCTTATTGTCAGGAAGCAGGTAGCATGCATCATCTCTGATCTCTTAGAATTGTATTTAGTCATTGCATTGATCAGAGTTCTAAAGTCTTTGTCTTTATAATGTTCTTACTAAGTACATCGTTCTCCTTGTTCTCTCCATTTTTTGGTATCAGCTTATAAAAATCTGTCATTTCTTACTGCATATTATTATATTGCATCTACTATATTAATTTTTGATAATGTGTTTAGCCACTCTGCAATTAATAGATGCCCCTTTTACTTTCGAGTTTAGGTCTATGAGTGCAGGAGTCAGGAGGACATGAGTACAAATCTCACCTCAGACACTTGACACTCACTAGCTGTGTGACCTTGGGCAAGTCACTTAGCCCCAATTGCCTCATCCTGGGTCATCTTTAGTCAACCTGATGAATATCTGGTTACTGGATTCAGATTGCTCTGGAGAAGAAGTGAGACTGGTGACCTGCACAACCTTTCCTCACTCAAAACAAAGTCAAGTGCAAGTCATGTCATCATTTCTCTGATGGCATGGTCTTCTTTGGCAACGAAGGATGAACACACACACGCATAAGACTCTTTACACATCACTTAACAATTACTAACCCCTTTTGAATTAAATATTCCCATTTTTAGGACAGATCTAATTGTTATAAAATTCTCTTTCTTTGATGTCCAAACCTGCCATTTGTCATCTGTGAAACAATTTAAGTCATTTAACTTATACAGTTTCACTTTCCTTGTTTATAAAATAAGCAGCAGAAGTATCTGCTTCACAGGTAATTGTGATCATAAGAATTTCAAATTTTAAAATGATTGTTGAAATAATTGTTTTTCTAATTATGGTAACATAGCAATAATCTTTATGAATAATACATACTTCATGAAAATAGTTTCTTGGGCAGTGGAACTTTTGACAGGTATCTTTCAAAAAAAAATTCTTTCATTTTTGTCCCCATCCAATATTTGGGTCATTTACCATCAGCATTCCACTATTATTTTTTGAATGACTAGATGGGAATTAGACTAGCTTGGTACTTGACATGTGCAGATGGTGTTGCCAGCTGCTCCCTTTTTAGTTTTGTGAGTTCAACTGAACACATTGGTCCTTTTCATAGTATGCTTCGGGAAAGAAAATGGAAAGGAAGGTGAACTCAAGTACTGCTGCTCTTGCAAATCCTAGCTTTGAATGAGCTTGAGCTGTGAAAGACTAACTACTTGGGAAACAAACTTTGATAGGGGACCACAAACCATACATAGGATAATATCTGGTTGCCCATTTGATCAGAAAATGATGATCTATTTTGTGAAATTTGACCTGTAATTTTTCTCAGTTAATTTTAAACTAAAGCATAAATACACAAAGAACATAAATTATAAAAGGAATTGTAAATTACAATGAAGAGGGAGAAATGGACTTAGCATAGTGATAGGTAATATACCAAGTGCTTAATAAATCCTTGCTGACTTGACATGGAATGGATAGGGGACATGTGAAAGAGCATTAAATTTTGAGATACAGGATCTAGATTTTAATATTATCTTTCCTACTATCAGTTGCATGAGCTTGTCATTTTTTTCTCTATACTTGTTTCCTCTATTTTCTGTATCACATGATCTCTAAATCATTTTCCATAGCTAAATCCTATAATATGAAAACTAGCAGTATTAATAGTTAAGATATATGTGGTGTTTTAAATTTGCTAAGTATTTTATATGATATCTGATTTCATCCTCATAACAACTGAACAAGAGGTACTACTACTATCTTCATTTTACAGATGAGGGAATTTAGGCAGATAAAGGCTAAATGATTTTTAAATGGTCATACAGCCAGTATCTGAAAACCAGATTTGATCTCAGATATTTCTGATTCCAAGTCCAGCATTCTATCCATTGTGTCACCTTGCTAAAAGAAGTTTTTATTTCAGAATTTTATACTCACAATGTCAATTATTTTTATAATTATGACCTCATGATTTCCTTTGAAGGAAGTCATTTTAAGACTTTTAGTTCAATTGTATTGTTCTGTGAGAAGCAAATGAAACTCCTTTTCTTCATAAAACATACATTGCAGAAAAGGTTACATTAATTTCACTATTTATAGAATATCTACAGTTAATAAAGTCAAGAGGAAGATATGTATGTTTCTGGCAGAACTGAAATAGAACAAAAGTTAAAATGTTCAATGAAAATCCAACTTTACTAAGTGCAAACCTTAATCCTCAGAAGTCTTGACCCAACATAATTATATTATAAGCATATTCAATAAGCCTAAAACATTGTGGAGAAATGATTATAACAGTATATCTGCTTACAATCTCATAAAAGTCACATATTTCATTTTATGTTCTTTATAGTCACTAGAAATCAAGAGCCAAAGAATTTGGATTAATTTTATTTTAATGAACTGAGATCATAAATATTTCAGCTAAGGATTCCTACAGCAGGAACAAGTACCTGTGAGGGCACAAAGCATTAGGATCCTGAAGCTCTAAGAAAGGAAATTATTGAACAATTAATGAGGCATCCTTCTCATCATCCAGAAATACCTTGGGTTTTTGTACATTCTTCACTCTTTCATGACACTACAGAGTATGCTTGATTGCAGCTTAATGAGATGGTATCATTTATTTTTCAATTTTCACTGTGTGATATTAACATATTATTTCATACAATTAATTTAAAGCAAGAAGTTATAACTTAAACTTTTTGAGATATATATATACATATATATATATATATGCATATGTATGCGTGCCCATATGTGTGTGTGTGCCTAGGTGTGTGTACACATGCAATATGGTTATTAAAATGAATTCCTTGCAATATTTGATTTTATCATTCTTCTTAGGAAATAATATTAATGACCCAAAGTATCTATTGACATTTCCTCAGTTTTGAGTTCGAAATAATCATTTGTTTCATCAGCAAATAAGATATTCTGATTATTTTAAGATTGCCATGAATTTCTGATGTTATTCATTTAGAATGTTCCATCTAATCATCTTGATCAGGATATATTCCTGCTTTCTCTTCCTATGAAACTTCTTCACACTTCTTCCCACTTCCCACTTTTTTCACAGAAGGTCTACCATCTTGTTGCTTGGGGCCTACTTCTAGGTCCCATCAATAGTTTAGTGCCAACAGGTTTGTCCAGTTGTTATCTCTTCCTTTAAATACATGATAGGAACCAACTCCTTTCCCATTCGTACATTTTATGGTTTCTTTTATGCCATTCTGATGCATAATAATCTGTAAATAATCTACTGTTTCTTAGTTATACCCACAGTGGATTTCTCTGTTTCCCTTTGGGTGAGCCACATTTTAGAGTTCAAATTCCACTTCTAAAGCTTGCAACCTATGTTACTTTAGAAAAGTCACAACCTTCCTCAATTTAGAATTCCTTAATTTTAGGTGAGTGGGTGAGATATGAGGGCATCTGAATTCCTTTCCAGATTTAGTTCTCATGCTCATGATTTCTGCAGAAGTTTCTCTGGAGACTGCACTATTCCATGATTCGTTGTTCTATGAAAGATTGTTGGTGTGAAAAACAAAACAAAACAACAAAAAAAAAAGTGTGTGTTTCTACTTCATGGAAAAAAAAACTTGGAATGATCCAAATATTGAAGAAGTCCCTAAATGCAGTCAAATGCTCTTTCTCCCCCCGTTTGCTATCCGTTTTCAATCTCTATGCCAGCCGCACATATAAATGAAGCACTTTATTTTTGATTCTTAATCCTTTAGCATTTCCTAGATATTCTGTCATTTGCTCTTTGCTGTGTGTATAGTTAGGACCAATACTTTTGAGTGATCATGAATCTCATTTGGGGAGCTTTGTAATATTCTGGGGTTTGATGCAATGTTGCCATCTCTGTCAGAGGATCTTGCCACGTGGACCATGGAACCTTAAGGATTTTGTGAATTGATTTTCTAGGGTCCAAGAACTTAGCAAGAACAACATTTGCATGTTTTTGAAACATTATTCTGCGAAGGGCTCTCTAGATTTCACCAGATTGTAAATGGTGTCTCATGAGACATACAAACATTCAAAAGTTTAAGAATATTTTGTTTCTGTGGAATTTCTCTTCCATTTGGACTCTATTCTAGATAGATACCCTCCTTAACTCTGACAAATACCTTTGGAAAGTAGTCATTTTCTTATTTTATGCCTTGCTTCATCTTACCAATCAAAGACTTATTAAATAAAATTATTTCAAGAGACACTTTTTTGAGGAACAGTCTTTCAGGCTAGATTCACTCTACTAAATCATTTTTAAAAATCAATAAAAGTAAACTCAAAGGAATTTTGTACTCTTTAAAGTTGTCAGTCAATTTTGTGAACATAAAGATATGATCAGATGTAGAATATTACTTTCAGAATTCCTTTTCAAATTTAGATTAAGAATTATAATAGTAAATGAATTATTAAGAATTTTTTCTAAATTTCAAATTATATTATTGTGAATTAAAAAAAAAAGTTAATAATGAACTGTTCTGCCTTGATGGACAATAAGAGATTGAGAGATACAAAATTTGAGCCAGAATCTTGACTTGACAGCTTTCTCACTGAAATTCTGCAGTTGCTGTTGAGTAATTTTTTAGGCATGTCAGACTCTTTGTAAACCCATTCAGGGTTTTCTTGATAAAGATACTGGAGTGGTTTGCAATTTTCTTCTCCAGATCATTTTATAGATGAGGACATGAGACAATCAGGGTTAAGAGTGACTTGTTCAGGGTTACACAACTGGTAAGTGTCTGAGGCCAGATATTAATAATGCAGATGAACTTTCCTGAATCAAGGCCCATTTCTCTATGCATTGTTAACTAGTTGTCCTTTACTAAAATTAATCTCATGAAAATAATTTATTTTCACTCAACCCATTTTCTCATCTTTACAAATAGGATAGTAATACATCTTTATTAAGAGGGCTTTTGTAAAAATTAATTGACATAATACATATTTTTTTTAAAAGTTTGCTTAACTATTTAGCATTATATAAATAAGGGTGTTGTTAGCACTCAGTTGAGCTTAGTGAACAAAACTGAATATTTGAAGATTTTCAAACTTGAAATGTATAATTTTAAACATTGTTTCTTATTTCATAGAATTATAGATGCACATTCAAAAGTAGATGTTATTACATAGGAATTCATAATAAATATGTGTTAATTTGATAATATATATGTATAAACACAATATAATAACATAACTAATAAAATATGGTATATGATATAGTATTTGATATGTGAAGAGTGTAATATTGTACAGTAGAGCATAGCATAGTATAGTATGATATGATATAAGCATTATAAATAGATGTAAAGAGATATAAATATTATATACAAATATTAATTTTTGAATATATGGCTGGAATCAATGTGTTTTCTTGTGACCTTTCACTTACTCCTAAGATAAAGTACAAAATATTATTGTACCATTGGCGATGCAATGAATTCATACAAGCACTGAGGAGAGTACATTGGGATTACTTTTTCAAAAGTGATTAAAATGACCATTCACTTTGACAAAAAGATTACACTAATAGGGAAATATGGACTGTCTATATTTTATATCTTATTACATACTATATATATAATACAACTTTATATTTTATCATGAGTCTATAATAATATGGACTAAATATAGACTATCTTTGACTAAGGAGGTCAAAGATAGAAAAATAAGCAAAAAAAGTGAGGTGTTTTTTAAGATAGTAAAGAACTAGAAACAAAGCAGATGTCTTTTGATTGGATAATGACTAAACAAATTATAGTGTATGAATGTAGTGGAATATCACTTTGTCATGAGATGTTAATATGAAAAATTCTTTCAAAAGTATATGAGGTAATATAGAGTAAACAGAACCAGCAAAACAATATATATAATGACTCAGATGATGGGATTGGAAAAAGAAAACCTGAATGAATTATGATTGGCATCCACCACAAAATTTAGTCCTGGAAAAAATGTTGGGAAAATGTATCTCCTCTTCATTTCAGAGGTCAAGGACTTTAGAATAAAATATTGTATATACTTGGGGCGTCTAAGTAAAATAGTGCTTGAAGTCAGGAAGACACAAATCTAGTTTCAGACACTTATTATCAGTGTGATCCTAGGCAGCTTTCTTAATCCTTTTTGCCTCAGTTTCTCATCTGTAAAATAACCTGTAAAAAAACAGCATTACATGTTATGCAGACATGACGAAGAACTTGGTTAATTTTGATGTACTATTCTCTTCTTTCTCTTTAAATTTTTAATCTTTTTTTTCACAATCAAATCTAATATAATTGAAATTGGAATAAACAAGTAGCTGGTAAAATAAAATCTTTGCAGCAGTTGCTCTGATAAAGGCCTCATATACGAAATATATAAGAAAATGGTTGACATTTATGTGAATCAATCTCCACTAAATAAATGGAGAAAGAAGATGAAGAGGACACTTTCAAAGGAAGAAATTGAAGTTTTCATTTGGAACAAATCCAAACGATATGAAAAAAATGCTTTATATCATTAACAATTGGAGATATAAAAATTAAATGACTCTGAAGCTCTGCCTCATATTCATCAGATTAGAGAAGATGACAAAAGAGAAAAATGATAAATGCTTGAAGGGCTATGAAAAACACTCATACTAATGCATGTGAATTGGCTCAGCAATTCTGGAAAGCAATTTGGAACAATGCTCTGAAAATTGTTCAACTCTCTATAGCTTTGACCCAGTTTTATCACTAGTAGGTCTATACTTCAAACAGAGAACAGAGAAAAAGGAAAGAGGAAAGGGATCCATCTGAGGAAATACATATATATATATATATATATATATATATATATATATATATATATATATATATATATATATATATATATATATATATGTCAGCTCTTTTCATAGTTGCCCCACTGCCAGAAACTAAAAGTGTCCACCTATTGGGGAATGACTAAACAGTACATGGTATATTGATGTCATTAAGTAATAATAATTACATTCTTAGTACTACTCCCCCAAGGTCCCTTCTTTCCCTCTGATTGGAGAGGGTGAAGCATAGATACTGGACAGCATAGAAATTCTTCCAACTCTTGCATTTGAAAAGACACCCAGGGCAACTATCTCTTCCTTTCCCACTCAGTTGTACTCCTTGGAACTTCTATTTCTTATCATGATCTCATATTTACTGCTCCCTCCTTCAAATCTTTTTTTTTTTTAATATGTCATCTAGCACCATTAGATTGTGAGCTCCTTAAAGGAAAGGAGTATATGCTGCCTTTCTTGTATCCCCAAGACATAGCACAATGCCTCTCATGTAATAAATGTTTATTGACTGACTTTATAGACTTGTAATGAGATATAACATGTGCCAAAAATGGGAAAACTACACAATTTCGGAAGAAACTCTAAAGACAGCTACTCAAAGATGCATAGTTAAGTGAGTAGAAATGTCTAAACAATTTGTACAATGGCTATGCTATTTAAAATATACTTTAAAAGATGTTGGAATTGGATCAATGCAGTAGTAACCTATGAACCTAGGTCACTAAAGTTAAAACATGCTGCCCATCCCATATCAGAATGGGAACACATTTAGAATGCAGAGTTCATTTTTCTACATAGAGTTAATGTGGGAATTTGCTTTGTTGGACTCTAAGTATTAGTTAATGAAGGTTTTATTTTTCTCTTCTTTTAAATTGTTTAAGGGTGAGAGGGAAGAGAAAGATGAGGAATATTTATAAAAATAAACTTAAAAAAAGAGGAATGCTCATAGTTCAATTTATATGATTGTCCCTGACATTGTATGTATAATTATCCTAGGGGTGGACAGTCATCTGGAGGCAGAGTTGAAAACAAGAAAGAGAGTGAGCTAGCTTGCTTTTATGAAAGCATAAAGGATTTTTTTTTACTAACCTCAAGTTTCCAATAAAAGCAAAGACCCATCTTTTCAATGTTTGATTTTGCCAGTATATGTATATATCAGCCAAACATGGAACACCATTGCTTCTGAAGAAATGAAGATGAATGTCACACAAGGACAATAGCAAGGCATATGGTAGATTTAATAGGCTGCAACACATAGCCAACAGAAACTCTGAAGAAGGAAAAGGGTAAAGGAAATCATCAAAGAATTGTGTGGCTGGAAGAGAGAACAAGACGGTTACATGGCAAGAGCGAAGGATGATGGTTAGATAGCCAAAGTGTTTTTCTTGTTAATTACCTCAAACTTAAAAAATAACCCTGGAAATTATAGTTAAATACAGACATAATATGATTTAGGATGAAATGTGGAGACATTGATAAATGCTGAAACTAACAAGAATACAGGTTACTTCATTGCACATAATAATAATTGAAATTTGCATAGCACTTTACTTCAGAGATCCCACAGTGAGGAATGTGCAGAAGAGGTTGAAGACAGAACTTAATATACCAACTTTAAAAAAATACATATATTCATAGAAGATTTTTTGTGGCAGAAAAGAATTGCTAAGAAAGTGTATGTGTATAATTGAGAATAGTATCTCATTTTTAAATCTGAGCTTCACAAAAACCTTTGTGTGAGGGATTGCTAGTATTTTTAATTCTCAATTTAGAGACGAGGAAACTGAACCTAAAAGATGTCAAGTGACTTGCCCATAATCTCACAGCTAGTAGGTGTGAAAAGGAATATTGATCCTAGAATTTGCTGCCTTGAGGTCCAGTGATCTATGCTTCATACAGTTCTGCCACTCGCAATTAGATGAGGTGTAAAACTTTTACTCAGGGCAATATTGGTTTACTGCCCTGTAAATGCCAAGGTAATATGAAATTATGATAAATATAGAGTTCATTGCATATCTAACAGTGATTGATTGGTCAACAACAGCAGATGCCATAACACCGAAATAAAAGCTTTGGCTAGATTGGGAAATCTGAATCTAGGCTAAATTTGAAATTAATTTTGAGCATTGTCAATGACAATAAAGATATTTTTTAAGAGATAGTGATAAAGGAACACTAACATGTTTTATTTTGAATTCTCTCTCCATCTGTCTTTTGAGGATGGGAGGACTTCGCTTTTGTCATTCCTCTTAATCATAAGATTTTTTTCTTCTAAATTGGTGTTAAAGTATCTTACTGGTTTTTTTTTTCTTTTTTCACAAAGACCACGATAGCAACTCTTTGATTTTCTGGTTTAAATTCTTCAGAGTTCTCATAGGGTTAAGATATTTTCCCAATGATTTATTTACAAATTAATAATAATGCCTGAACTATTTATAGGTTGTTAATCAAATAATTTTTAAGAAGTAATACCCAGTGTTAGCCTGTTTTATAATGATTTATTTCTCTGTTCTAAATTTTGAGAATATTAAAAAAAATTCAGTTGAGAACTTCTACCATTTTTCTCTTCATCAAAGTTTACAGTAGTTATTTTATCCATCAAAATGATTCATTTGAGTAATTAATCTTAAAAGCAGTCTCAGTGATGGCTAGATAAATGCTAAAAAAACAACATAATTTGCGATGAAAACGGCATATACTGACAAGCAGCAACTGCAGTTGGAAAGCCTGCCAGGAGCCAAGAAAGATTCTATCCACTTCTTCAAATCTACATGGGCTACAATTCTTTTTTCTTTTTTTTTTGGAGGTAGGAAGAATACATGGAAAGTTGAACAACTCTTTAAAAATAATGTAACCACATATTAAACTAATAAAACTAAGGCTAACATTAACTCATATTATATAGCATTTCAAAGTTTACAGAGCACTTTCTTAAATACAATTCTTGGAAGTAAATAATTCTATTTTTGTTAGGTACAGAGTGTTATGTACAGACTTGTGCTTTTATCCACTTAGGTAACTCCTAGTGTGGAGGTATTCCCTCTGCCTTCTCTTATAAAACTCTGTTCTTTGTTCACATCATGATCTTGACTCCCCTTGACTCCTCTGAACTAATCAATCTCCCCTCTTTTCCCCATCTTTACTCCTTGATGAAGCAGTTTAACTCAATGCTCTCCTCCTTTCTTTAATTGCTAGTCCCTTTATCATTTCATCACTTCCACTCTGCCTAACTTCATACTTGGATCACTCCCACCATTCACCACCCCTACCATTCACCACCTTTGCTAACAAAGGTAGAGAAAACTGTTTTAACTACATTCATTATAAATTTATATTACATATTATCAACTGAGCTGTCTAGACAATTTCCCTATGCCCTCCTGCCTTATCAGCACCGTAATCTATTCTCCACGGTGACTTTTCCAAAGTTTTTCATCCTTCCTCAAGCATTACATTTTTCCCCCTCTCCCTACCCTCTCTGTTGAGAACCTTGATTCAGAGAACAATAAATATGGAGGTCATTTTCCATGAACTCCTTCTTCTCATCCCTTTTTCACCTCATATAACTCATACAAATTCTGCCACTAATCCCTCCTTTATCCCTGCTTAACGTTATACCTACTCAAGCAATCCCATTCTTCCCCTCTGTCATCCCCACTCTAATACTTATTTTAACATACTCTTGTCTACTGACTCATTTCCTACTGAGTACACATATGTCTATGTCTCTGTCCTAAAAAAAAAAAAAAGATAGTCCCATATCTTTTCTGATATTTGTGACTAAACTACTTGAAGAGGCCTTCTGCAATAAATATTGTAGAGAGGTGCTTTCTCTGCTCTCACTCTCTTCATAACCCCTTTTAATTTAACTTCTGATCTTGTCATTGCAATGAAACTTTGCTGTTCAAAGTTACCAGCTGTGTTACCATAGACAATGCTCTTTTTTCAATCTTTGTCCTTCTCAATTTCTCTGCAGTTTTTGATAGTATTGATCTCTAAAAAAGGATGACTAGAACACTGTGGAGCTTTTATTACTTCATAGGTATCAATTTGATATTTTGTCTATGCAACTGTTTTTCTTCATTTCAACAGGCCCATTCTACCTGCTTTCCCAGGTATGTATGTAAATCAAATAGTGATTAAATTTTTATATGTACAATTCAATGTTAATAATGTACTCCAACCTTCATAGATCTACTATGAATCTTTCTATTGCCCTTTGGATCACTAACAACACTGATTTTTATAAGAATATGACTTTCTCTAAATCTGAGACACATCATCGCTCAGAGAGAATATTGCTTGTAAGAAATGGACTTTGCAGAAAGGAAAAATTTGGAAGTTACAAAATTTTCTAAATGTTTTTTTTCTTCCTATTTATCTGGGTTCTAAGTCTAGAAACACTGGACATTTTTCCATTTTACTATTTCAAAGTAGAAAGAATGCTAATCCAAGGTTTATAACATTGATTTCTTTTGTTTATTTTGTTGGTTGTAGGTACTCAATTTGTTTTTTTACATATTTTGCTTTTTGTGTTTAAAAGAAAATGGTTCAAGGTTGGTAATAGCAAGAACATCATTTTCTATGAACAATGTTATACTAATGAGATATTTTTGAGGATCAATGACCTACATCTAAAAATAGATATAAAACATATATGTATATATACATATATAGATCTGTGTATAAGTATGTATGTATACACATATAAATATATTCCATATATAAATCACATCATATATTCATATATCTATATATTAGAATATTTCAGGGGATTAAGGTATAATCATATAAGAAAGATAGTTTTAGTTTTTTTTCTTTTAAAGTTGTTTTTTCTCCTCTATAACTATAATTTCACTTTTTCCTTTATTTTTATATTTCTTCATTATTAAAAAATAACCTTCTAGCCACTCTTAGTGTCCATGTACCAGTCTAGTTTCTTGTCTGAATACTTAATCATAACTCTTAATTATTTTTCTCCTAGAATATTTCTTGAGTTCTCTTAATCCACAGCATCTACATTAGATCTGTGAATATGTAGGACTGTAATCAGTCTCAGGTTCATTCGGCCTTACAAGAGTCATTGATGGGGTAGATTTTGAGACATTTATTTGTTGCCTCTTACACATTTCCCCTCAATGTAGTCCTAGCCTCTTTCACATAGAACATTGTTCTTTGATGCCTATCATTAATAACCACTATGCTTTAGGATTATTATATATTGTTGTGTACTTGATCTCAACAACAATTACATCACATTTGTGCCATAGGCACAAGCACATATTCAGTGGACCTGGGCTCATATCTAGTCTTTGACACCTATTCACTACTGATGTTGTACAGCTCTCTGATCTTCAGTTTTCTCATCTCAGGAAATTGCTTTAAATGATCATCAAGATCTCTTTAATCAGTTAATCTATGATCATGTTATAACCTTTACATGCCTACTATGTTCAAAACCCTTTGCTTTCAGGGAATTTTATGCTATCCTGGAAATGGCAAAGTTATAAATCATGATCCTTAGTAGCAATGAGAGGACCTGTAATTTCAATAATATGAGGAATTATCTGAATAAGTAAACTCCTTCAAGTAATGTAATTTTGCTCTATCTCTGCAATTTAAAATCATTGAGATTTGCCTAGAACACTGAGAGATTCATTGATATGCCCAGCATTTCACAGACAGTATATGCTGGAAATAGTACTTGAACCCAAGTTTTCTTGATTCTAAAGTCATCTCTCTAGTCATTTTGCCATCCATTTTGATTCTTTCCACAATCATAATTCTGATTTTTTTAAGAGATAATGCACTTTTTATTCATTTAACTTGACAATTAAGTGCACAAAATGTCTTCTATTGAGCCAAGGCAAAGGGCCATATGAACTCTGTACCCTATTTATGATATATGCATATATAGCCATTTTAAAATATACATGTACTTAAATTTTTAGCTATATGGGAAGACAGCTCGCTGGTGTGGTGAATAGAGTACAAAGCCTGATGTCAGAAAGACTCATCTTGAATTTAAATCCAGCCTCTGATAGAAGGTATCTGTGTGACCTTAGGCAAGTCACTTCGCCCAGTTCACCTCAATTTTCTCCGCTGTAAAATGATATGAAAAAGGAAATGACAAATCATTTCAGTATCTCAGCCAATAAAACCCCAAAGAAGGTCATGAAAATTTGGACATGACTAAAAAAACAGATTAGCTGTATGGTGAAAGCACTGATGAAATAATACCAGGCAAGGAAAAAAGGAATTACATGATTATAGCAAACGATGCCTACCTAAGCCCCCTGTTGGGTATTGCATTTCATGGAGGGCAAAGATCTATATTTTAGATCAGTTAAGTTGTCACTAAAGATGGCTTTTAGAATAAATTCTATTAGAAGCCCTTTGATAGGTACTTTCTCTGTCTTTATTAAATGATTGGAGATATATTTTTCTTAAGCAATCACAACCCTCCTACAGAGAATCCTTCCCCTGTTCCTCCTTTATCTTGTGATCAACCTTTACAGGCTTCACAAAATTCTTCTTCCCTGAAATCCCAGCCTGCTCAAGTAACTCTTGCAAAGATGAATGGAAAAAAAATCTTAATGCATAAGCATAATGCAGTGTACACGATTCATATTTCTCTGAGTGGAAAGCCTGAGGAAGAATATGAATCTGGAGATCTCTCCTGCCATCCTCAGGCTATGCTTTTTTTTTTTTTTTTTTGGTTAGAGAATCATGAAGGGATATTAGAAAAATATCTCCTCATTTTTTACTCTCATTCTTTCACATCTCTTTGACTCAAAGCAGCTAATTTTCAATTAAAAGAATTCTCAAAATTCTCTTTTCTTGGCACTTTCATAGAAGACATATTTTCCTTTGTTAAAAACTAAACAAAACAAAAACCACCTCAGTTTTCTCTAACTATACACTACCTAGGGGCCATAGTATTTGCTTTAGAAATTCATAGTAGATACTAAAAAATTTAAATACACAAAAAGATGCATGATATTTTTCAATCTGAATTTATTTTTCGATGACACAGATATTAATCCATCCATATTTACACATATTTTAAGTCTATTGTCTATATTGTCTCATAAAGTTAGCTAAAAGAGCTCTACTAATAAAATGGAGACCTCCCTTGATTTATGTCTTTTTTTAAAATTACTGAAGCTTAAACACAGAGTAAGAAAAAAAAAGGAATATATTATACAATTATTAAACCTTAAATGCAGAATAAGGAAAGAAAAAAAAAACGTCATGTACACAGTCAAAGGTACAAGAGGATTCGAAATATATAGCAATGATGTTCCTTTCAAGAAAGTCTATATGTATGACACTGTTTCCTGTTGAGAGTTGTCCATATTCCTTTTTCCTTCCTTGTTAGTTTTCTTTTATTCTCTGTTGTACAATTATTACCTTATTCTATTTTTCTCCCTTCTCAGCCCCTCCCCAACCCTAAACGTGCACTGCAACTAAATGTGGATATATTTATGTACTTATATATTTATGTATTTATATATATATATATATATTTATGTATTTATATATATACCTATATCTAGTCACATGCAAACATACATAAATAGACATACTTTCTCTAACAGATTCTATTGCTTATCTTTGTTTTTGTTTGTGCACATCTCTTATTTCTTATCTTTTCCAACTCCTCCATTTTAATTCTATCTGCTACTTTGCTCTCCTATTACTTAACCTACCCCATCTCAAAAAATCCCGTCCTTATCCTCCTTTTCCCATAAATGTAAACATTCTTCCATAGCCCTCTTTGACTGGTTCTCTCACCCTCCCATCTAAAGATCCCTCCCTTTTACTCCCATTCATATTTATTTAAACATCCTTTTATACCCCTCCCTTAACCTATACTCTTACCTTCCCCTCTAGAGATCTTTTCCTTCTACTCTCCCTTCTCCCTTTCCCCTTTGCATTTTATTTCTTTTTCAGTTTGCAAGACTTTTATACTCTTCTACACATACACACACATACACATGCATACACACGCACACACACACACACAGATATGTATATCTTGTTCCCTCTTGAACCCATTGCTGATGAAAGTAGGTTTCCAGAACTAACAGCCCTCCTCTCTCATCTAATTCCTCTATGTCAGTTGCTCCGCTTGCCCCTCATTTGTATAAAATAATTACTCATTATATTTATTCCTAAATAGTTTTACTTTTAAAGTCATACTTAGGTCTACCCAATCTTTTTGATGAACTACCCAATTACTAATCACAATCCTAGACATACATTTTACATATGTAAAAAAGAAACAGTCCCTCATTGAGTCTCTTGTAATAAGTTTTTCCTATGTTCCTTATATTTCCTTTGGTTCTTGTATGTCAAATCTATTAAGTTCAGGGTTTTGTTTTGCTTTTGTTTTTTGATAAAATCCCAAAGGACTGACAGTTCATTAAATGTCTATTTTCTTTATTCATGATTGTGCTAAACTTTGCTGAGTATGATATTTTCAAGCAGAACACCATTTCTTTTGCTTTTCAACATATAGTGTTCCAAGACCTACAGTCTTTTGGTGTTGCCACTGCTAGGTCTTGTGTGATTCTAATTGTGGAACTGCCATATTTAACATTTTTTCCGTTATTGCTCTTAATATTTTATCCTTGAGATGGTGATTTGAGAATCTGACTGTAATACTCTTATTGGTTTTCCTCATGGGATCTCTTTCAGGTGGTGTTTGGTGGAATATATATATCTTCCTCATCATGTTCTGTTTGAGAAGGCTTTAAGGTATTCCAGGATTTACAGCAGCTAAAGCAATGAAATTAAAACATAAAATCTTCTGAAGGATTTTTACCATCTACCAGGAGCCTATATCCAGTTTCTTGTACTTTATCCCTTTCATCACAATGGGTAACACCTTGAGTGGGTGTATGCAACACTCATTCTGATGTTTATGATGATGACATCATTATATCAGTCAAATAAATGCACATTTTATACATATATGCATATATGTCTAATGATACATATGTGTACATACATAATTTTCGAAATGTACATAATTTCTTCTGCACTTATTTTAATTAACAATTACTTATTTAAACAGTTCAGGATTGGGTCCTTTTAATTGCATGCACATGATTTTACACTTTTTTTCTTCCGGGCCCCTTCCAGTTCTAATTTTTGTTCTAACAAATCAGAAAGTTGATTCAGGCGTTGACTCTCTAATCAACAATGATTCTTTTGCTGCTTATTAAAATATAATCAATTTCTTTCCTTTTGTGTTTGTGATTTTCTTTCTTATATACTCTGCTGTGTATTTCTCTGCTTTCCCAGAGAAAATAGTGGTGATATAAAGTTTTGAAACTTCTATAAAATTTTCTTTTCTTTGGTCACTTTCATTCTTTCTTCCTTATCTATGACTTCTTGTGTATTTTTTAGTACCTTCATCTATTCCTGCAATTATGTTAAAGGTCCTGAGAACAGAATATGCATGTTGGTTTAAGAGATTCTTCATTGAATTCTTTGTGGAAGTTCTCTACATTTTCATTTTATGAAACCAATCAAATTTCCATGGTATTATTTAAATATTCATAAATATGAATAGTTCCATCAATAGTCAGCAACCTTTAAGTTATAAATACGTTTCAGTCTGTTGCAGTAGAGGCAATCCACACAATGGAAGTAACTGAGTCCTTATTTTGTGCTTTAAATAGTATTTTTCTCCAATTTACATATCTAGAAAATTTTTAGCATTCATTCTTACAATATTTGGAGTTCCAAATTATTCTTCCTCTCTCCCTTCCCTACTTCTTCTGAAAATGGTATGCAGTTTGATATAGTTTACACATATGCTATCACGTAAAACATATTTCCATATTCATCACAGTTGTGGAAGAAGAAACAGATCAAAAGGAAATAAAACCACTGAAAGATTAAAATAAGTGAAAAAATATGCTTCAATCTATATTTAGAATCTCTCAGTTCTTTATCTAGAAATGGATAGCGTTTTCCTTTGTGAGTTCATTGTACTTATCTTGGATCATTCTGGTGCTGAGAAAAGCTGAGTCATTAATAGTTGATCATTCACAAAATGTTGCTGATACTACATACAGTCTTTTCCTGGTTCTGCTGATTTCGCTTTGCATCAGTTTATAAAAGTCTTTCCAGATTTTTCTGAAATGTGTCTCTTCATCATTTCTTATTGCACAATAATATTCCATCAGATTCATATACCAGAACTGTAAATAGTTAGCTCCATTGAATTCATTATGTTTTCTTTTTCCCTTTTAAATCTTTTTATACTTCTTTTGGATCTTGATATTGGAGGTCTTGATATTTTTTATTTAGTTCTGGTCTTCTCCTTTATTATAGCTGGGAATACTTTTATTTTATTGAAAGATCATTTCTTGTTTCTTGATTGTAGTCCTAGCTCCCTTGCCTTTCAGAATATCATGTTCCAATAATTTTTCATTTATTATTATAGCTGTCATATCCTGTGTCATTCTGATTGCAACTCTCCAGTATTTGAATTTCTTTCTGACCAGTTGTAGTATTTTTTTTCCCTTTGCCTGATAGTTTTGAAATTTGACTAAAGTATTCCTTGGGGCTTGTATTTCAGCAATCTATTTCCCTAGGTGATTGGTAGATATTTTAATGCCTATTTTGCCCTCTGGTTCCAGGATATCACAACAGTTTTACTTGACATTTTTAGACATTTCGTAGAATTTCTATGCTATTCAGTTCCTTCTCTTGATTATGGCTTTCAGATAGTTCAATGATTCTGTTATTGTCGCTCCTGGATCTATTTTCTGGGTCAGTTGTTTTTCCTATGAGGTACTTTACTTTCTCTTCCTTTTTCATTCTTTTTATTTGTTTCATTGATTCTTGATGTCTCACAGAATCATTAACTTCTTCTTGCCCAGTTCTGTCTTTTAAGGTGCTATTTTCCCCAATTAGCCTTTGCACTTTCTTTTCATTTTGCCAATTGCACTCTTTAAGGAGTAGTTTTCTTCAATATATTTTTATATCTCCATTTCCATTTGGCAAATTTTGCTTTGTAAGCAATTTTCCAAGCTGTTGATTCTTCTTTTTTCATAATTGTCTTGCATTTCTCATTTATTTTTCTATTTTTTCTTCTACCTACCTTATATTATTTTAAGCTCTTTTTTGAGCTCTTCATGATTTCTTTCTGGGCTTGAGACCACTTCCTATTTTTCTTTAGAGTTTTTTTCCATAGATCTTTTCCCATTTTTATCCTCTTTGGAGTCTGTATCTTGCTATTCCCTGGCACTATTTTCTATGGTGAGATCATTTTTGTTGCTATTTTTTAAAAACTTTTTTCCTTTACTTTAAATCTGATTTTTGTTCCCAGGATGGAGGGGCTCAATCTTAGGCTTCTTGTGCCAATGACTACAGACCCTGGCTGCTTACCTGTGTTTTATTGATATTCTCCTAAGGCTCACAGAGGACCCTTATGTCATGTGCTCTGTTGAATGGGTGGAAAGGGGTGGTGGCTGGCACTGCTGGAGGTTGTAGGGGCCTGGCAGCTTACCTGATGTTGAGTTAGGGTCTTTGTGCTGGTGTCCAGCATGTATTGAGGCCAAGTGTTTTTTATTTGTTTGTTTAGTTTCATTTTTGCATTTCTCCCTGGCTATACTGCAGCACTTGGAGGTCTTGTCCCTAAAGGATGTCTGTCAGCCATGAACTGTACTGAAGCATGGACATCTAGCTGCTAGGGGGCACTTGCCTGTCAAGGGCTATGCTAAAGCACATATTGGTTCTTGTAGCTGGAGTATGCAGGTTCCCCTGGCTATGCTAAGGCATATGAGGGGTCCTGGTGTTGGTGCTTGCCTGATTCACCATATTGGGGCTCAGGATTTCCTGTTGGTTTGCTGAGGTGGAGCTTGCTGCTGGTTTGCTTGGAAGCTTCCTATCCTGGAATGGACTCCTCTTTTACCCAATAGAGACGAAAATTTCTTGTAGATCCTCCAAGTATCCTAGGCTAAAGAATGCTTTACTCAGTCTTTCCACTGCCTCTATTGTTACAAGATTTTTTCAAGGGCAGTATTTTATAGCATTTGGAGGTAAATATAAGACAATTACAGGCACTTACTATTTGCCTGTCTTGGTTCCCAGAAGTCTCCAATACTGAGTTCTGACAAAATCACAGTTTCTTAAAATATTTTCTTTTTCAGAACCAATAAATAGGTGAATATATTTATTGTTTCCACATCATGGGGTTTAAAAACATGGTATCCACACTGTCTAGAAAATTCATGTAAATTTTTTTGATCTTCCCTTTGTACCAGAGAAGACATCTGAATTATTATGGTATTAAAAATGAAATGTTGATATAATAAATACTATGCATATATTTATGCATTTCTGAGATTCTAAACTTTTTTCTGTGTCATCTGCTGGCATTTGTGTGTTGTTTGTCACTTCTGAAGGAATTTCCAAAAATTAGCATTTAATTTTTTATGCTGACTGAAAGCACAAAGGGAAAAGTTGCAATTTGCAGGGATAATTAATTCATCCTTTTTTCTAACAAATATTTCCTATTATCCTCTATATGCTGGGCACTAGCTAAGCTATGAGGATAAATCAGATCCAATCCTACTCCCTGTGAGTTTACAAATTGTATGGGGAAGTGGGGATAAACTAGTATAAAATAATGAGTCTATTCTTGTAATACTAGGATATTGCAAGGCATAATGAGTAATGAGAGTTCAGAGGAGGGAGAGAGAGTTTACTAACTGGGACGATCAGTAAAAACTTCATGGAGGGAACAACAGATAAGTGGTCTCTAAATGATGGCTAGTTGTTCTTACCTCCTGGTTGACTTGTTTTCTGTGTTTGTCCTTCTTCTTAAAGAGGACCATGTAATCAAGATGATGTCATGTCTTGCAACTGACTTTGATTTGAATGAGGGAGGGCTGTGCAAAGTCACCAACCTTACTTTCTTCTCCTGTGCCGTCTCGGTCCAGTGGTCTGACATTCATCAAGATGACTGGAGATGACCCAGGATACAATGGGAGACCTTGGCCCTTTCAGGCTAAGGTCTTATCACATTTTCACTTTGATTAAGATACCTGCTGGCTGACTATTATAGATAGAAATGGTGACAGAGATTTCTAAATGAATGGGAATCGAATTAAGAACATACAGAGATGGGAAAACTTAAGATGTATTGGGCAATAGCAAATTCACCAGATTGATTGACTAAGATGATCTGTGTAGACAAATAGGGGGACAGATGTGAAATTGTAGATTATAGAGAACATGGAATACTCAGGCTAAAAATGGAAAGGAAAGGGAAAGGCATGCATATTCATTAAGTGCCTACTACATGTTAGGTATTGTGCTTAGTATTTTACAAATATTACCTTATTTATTTCTCACAATTATCCTGGAAGCTGCATCCTATCATTGCTCTTATTTTACAGATGAGGCGACTGAAGTATACAGAATTGAAGTGGCTTGCCCAGGGTCACACAATCAGTAAATATCTGAGGACAGATTTAAACTCAGGTCTTCTTGATATCAGGCCCAGTGCTCTATCCAGGTCTTTAATAAATCCTTTGACTACTATTCTTTATAGGCTTTATTATCAAAGGGATAATGAGAAAGTAAAACTCAATGTAAGAGAGATTATATGGGAGAGGGCACTTTTTAGGCAATAGAAGAAACATCATGATGGTATTTGTCATCAAGGAATTTGAAATCCAATGAAATAGACAAGTGCTCAGGAAAAAAAAAATAAATTGGAATGACAATGGTTGGAAAGTGGGGGGATGAAGAATTCTGGGACACCTTGCCCGCAAAAGACTGGAGTAGAAGGATGAATCGTCTGAAAAGTATTTGCAGACTCAAGTATTCTGGAAGTCAAGATGGTAAAGATTTATTCTACTTTTCAGCATGCAAGAGTTGTTAGGGAACTTGAAACTTCAGAGAGGGATAGGTAAGATTTATATAGAATATTCTATAGCAAAACATCTGCCAAATATGCTAACTAAGTGTTTCAGAGTGGGATTAGGAAGTAGTTAGTTCTTAAAGGAGCATGAACTCTTACAATCCACTGCACAGGTATTTTACCTAGAATTAATTGAGAAATAGCCCAGGAGGTAGGGACTTACATGGAGGTGTGGTTTTAGGACTGAAAAGTCATTAAGTCAGGATTGGTCAGGGATGACTGAGAAATACCAATGCATTGATGGGGAGCATCAATGTCTTGTTATACAAGACAAACTTAAGGGAATATACATATGTCTAAGTCTAGGATTTACATGATTGATCAGTGAGTAGCAAATATCTTTATGACCCAGTATACAGTCAGTTCAACCAGTACATAGGTGTTTCAAACTAATAAACTTGATAGATGCAACTGGCTACAGTATCAAGGAGAGAGATCTAGGGCAGGCTGTCCTTGGACTATGGAGAATCTGCCTGGGATAGTATTTTCAGGCTAGAGAGAAATGTGAGTTTTAAAGAGACTTGTGATTTTAGAATTAGAATTGCATAGGCAGGCAAGCATCCCATCAGGAACACATATTAAGAAATAAAGGACAGCTAGGTGGCATAGTGCATAGAATGCCAGGCCTGGAGTCAGTAAAACCAGAGCTCAAATTCAGTCTCAGAGACTTACTACCTGGGCAAGTCACTTAACCCTGTTTGTTTCTACTTCTTCATCTGAAAATGAGCTGGAGAAGGAAATGGGAAACCACTCAAGTATTTTTGCCAAGAAAACTCTAAATGGGGTCATGAAGAATCAGCCATGAGTGAAACGATTGAACGATAACAAACAAAATCCAAGTAATACAACAAAAGTACAATGTGCACTTCAGTGCTTAGAAAGTAGCATAGGAAAGAGAACAAGACAGGAGCTTTTACAAGAACAAGCTTCTTGGTCAGTTTTTAACAGATTTTTGAAAGGAGGGAAATGCATTATTATCAGATAATGGATTAGTGTACTGACTTGGCGTTCTCTTGACACCTACTCAAACCAAGGACACAAGAGCTAATGCATTCTCTAGAATTGACCATTATTGCTACTGAAGGTTCACAGAAATAATTTTCCCAATCTTTTTGAATTATTTTTTTCTTCCCCTATACCAATCTAACAGATCCAAATAATCTTCTTGGCTCTTTGTTGAAAATACAATTGCAAGAAGCTTTCCAAATGAATATTTTATCCCGTAAGTTTCTTCTATGTCCTCCTCATCACTTATAATGTATTAATATCAAGCAAATTTAGTGTTCACTTTGAATATGATAAACTAATTGCATTCAGTTTAACAGATCTATCCTGAACCCATATGATCCAAAATGCTTCATCATTTCTAGAATTACAGACAATAGGAAATCAAAAACCATCCAAAAAAGATTATTAAGAAATGTTCTTTCAGCTGCAAAATAATATGAAGCGCTCCTTTCTGAAGGTAGGTTTTTACAGAATAATTAAAAGTGAAGACAGGTTAGAGCAAAAGGCATCGGTCATAGCCTACAATCAGAGAATTTCAATGAATGATCTTTAATTAGTATAATTATTCCTGTCTACATATCTCTATATATACACGTACATACATATACATAATATACATATTTACATATACATATATATGTATATGTATATAGGTGTGTATACATACACACCTATATATATCTAAGAGCTATAACTGTCTTGAACCTTGGCACAAACACATGCTTGGCAATAGTAGAAAGAGTTTGTGAAATACACCCTTGCAAAAGATTTCTACTGATAGGAAATGTTCCTTAGCTTTGTCTGTCCTGAGATGAGCAGTAATAGATAAGTTTTTTTTACTAGTGAATGAAACTGTAGTAATATTTCTTGCCTTAAAATTTGAAGAGAATGGTGTGGGAGCCCAATAGACACAGTTTACATGCTGCTTTCCTGACAAAATTTTTTTTCTCTTTCTTTGCATGTGATGGCAATATTTTCCCTTATAGAAAGGGCAGGACCTTCATACAACAAAGTCCTTTATACAACGTGACTTTCATTAGTTTCTCCATAAATATATGGACACCATTTCCAAAACCTAATTATTTACATGAGAAAAAATATATATTTTATAATCATTAACTAAATGGTTGCCATCCCTTTTTATTCAATGTTTCATCTCTTACCTCTTGCCCTGTGCCAGAACACGATGCAGCAAATCCCCACCTCTCTAGTTTGCAGTAGAAAATTGTGTTGAGTGATAAACATCAAAATTTAACTTTGTATACAAATAAGGTGTTGGGTAAGAATCTAGTTTCAAATTAGATTCCTATAATATCTCAAAGTAGCTATTTCTGTTCTAAAATAAATTGACAGCATATTTGGTGAAGGGGAGGAGGCTAACAGGGAACTTGTCAATGCTCCAATGTGAACTGGACACTTGCATTTTTACTTCTTGAGAAGAATCATTTTTGAAAGTCATATATATATATATATATATATATATATATATATATATATATATATATATTTCATTAAATTATGTAGAAATCTTTTTTTTTTAATCCTCCAAGAACTGTTTTGTTGAAAATCTCTGGTGTGTGTGTTCATCCTTTGTTGCCGAATAAAGTAATGACATCAGAGAAATAATGATATGACTAGTGCTTGACCTTATTTTGAGTGAGAGAGGGCTATGCTGATCACCTCACTTCTCCAAAGTCATCTGACTCCAGTGACCTATAATTTCCTATTTCATTAGAATGACTGGAGATGACCCAGGATGAGGCAATCGAGGTTATGTGACTTGCCCAGGGTCACACAGCCAGTGAATGCCAAGTATCTGCGGTGAGATTTGAAGTCAGATCCTCCTGAGTCCTGCACTGGTGCGCTATCCACTGCACCAGATCTCTAGCCACCTAATCAAGACTGATATTACAGACAATAGGAATGATAATCACCAGCACGAGGATAACAGCAACCAGAGCAATGATGGCCTTCATTTTGCATCCATGCCACTATATTTGTCTTTGAACCTGTTTAGATCTATTGCTTAAAGTTTTTGTATTATCTGATAAGCTTTCTGATTTGTGTTGCTGCTCATCCAGTTTCTCGCCTCTTTCAATCACTCTTGTAATAAAAAAGGGTAGAAAAGTGCAGCAAATTAAGAGACTAAGACTAAATCATTTCACAAGATGAGGTAATAAGCCATGAATGTTTGCATATCCCTGATGAAACTATATTTAAGATAAGGTTTCCAAAAAGATATATTCAGAATGCGTTAATGACTGGTGACTAGCTCTTATTTCCCCAAAATATGAGAGGTCACTGATAGTTCTGTACTCAGATGACATAGGAGATGCCGCCATTGGTTTATTTATATAAATTTAACCTAAACCTAAACAGCATGTGTTGACTGTATATACAACTGATTTACTCAATTTGATTAAATTTATTTAGCTAATAAATGGTGGAAAATATTTCAAAATTGATGTACTTAGTAATGGACATTTTATTGAATATAGACAATGTCTCACCAGTTTTCTAAGTAGTTATCCTATTTAATCTGGCCTCCCAAAGTTTATAATGGCTTTATTTTCCATAAAGGCATTTTGATTTTCTATTTCTTCCTTAATCTATACAATAATAACCTATGGGCTACATAGGTAAGATTCATATACTTTTTTTTTTTAGAATCATAGATCATAAAGTCCGAAATAATCTCAGAAGTCATCTTCTCCACATTCTCTCTTTTCAGACGAGAAGACTAAAGCCCAAAGAGGTAAAGTAATTCAACAAACTTCATCTAGGTAATGAGTATTGGAGATGGGATTTGAATCAGGTTCCTCTGACTTGAGAATAAATGTTGCCAACAACATTGCTTAATCGCATTAGGGCTCATACAACCATATGTAGGTATATGTGGATATACACATATATACTCTCATGCTCATTATGTATATACACACATTCTATATCACATTATATTTATATACCTAGGTACATGCATATATATATACACACATGCACATATGTGTATATTTATACATATATGTATACATATTCTATATGCATACAATGTGCATGTGTGTATCTATGTATATATATATATATATATGTTTATACCTTCTAAGAATCTTTAACTCTTGTGCTCTAGGGAATCCTCTCCATTAAGGTAGATTTCTGAAGCCCATCTTTCATTTAGTAGAGACAATCTACTGAGTTTCTAGAAGCACAGAAAGGTTGGGTATTACTCCAATGTGGGGTTATATCTGACACATCATATGTTCTTAAATTCTTTTTGAGTTGATTGGAATTTAAAAACTACGATAAAAAGAAATGGTACCTGATATGTTTCTTTGCAGCCCCAGGTCAGATACTAAAGCCTTTATTAGATGGAATAACCTAGGGCCCTTAGGGAATGAGCTATACTTTGACATTACTAAAGGTAACAAAATGAGGCCAATTAATTTAATGTAAAGGGAATATGGTGTTGAAATGCCTTTTTATATAGCTGTGACCTCATTTTGAAATGTGTGGTTAGTAAGATATTTTCAGTTAGCTTTCAATTATCTGTGATAATAGAGGGCAATTATCAACGTGGAAGATCCAAAAGGATTAATATTCTCATCTGAGCTCCTTAGTGGGGCAAGTGTCACAGACCCATGTTAACAGAAGGAAGAAAATGTAGGAAAGTGAGTGGTGAGTTCAAACCTTTTGTTGCATCATTTGAAACTGCTCTCTCAGTATTACATAGCATAAAGGTTTAAGAATCTGAGGTGTCAACCTGTATCAAACTGCTACTAAGTGTGAACATGTAAAAGATTTTTTTAAAAAACTTTCATGGACTTACCTTCCTCATTTTGAAATAATACACAATCCTTTAAGTCTAATAAAGTGTTTTCCTAGTAACTACCCAAAAAGGTAGCCAGCAGAAGTTTTATTATCCCCAATTTACATATGAGAAAACTGAGACTAAATGATGAACTGGATTGTATACTCACATAGCTAATAATAAGAGCTAACATTTCTATTGCATTTACTATGTTACCAAGTGTCTGAGGTGGGATTCAAACTCTGGTCTCTTGATGCTAAATCTAGCTCTACATTATACAATCTCTAATATAAAAAAGGAAGGGTTTGAATGAGGTAATTTATGAGAATCCTTCTAGATCTATAGAATTATATGATACTATGAATAGACAGAGGTGAAAGAAGACAAAGAGGGTGGGTGCCTCATATGAAAGATTGAACATGGTACACTGATTGGAAAGCATAGGGAGAGATTGGGGGAAAATGTCAGTAATTCATTTATCTGGAGCATAAAATACGTAAAGGGGAAAAGAGTATAATAAAACTTTAAAGATAGATTTGAGCCAGATTAATGAAAGTCTTTCAGGTATGAGTTTTTACTTTATCTTATAATAAACAGAGTCATTGAAGGTTTTTCTGAGCAAGTAATGGGATCATTAGAACTGAATTAAGAAGATTAATTTGACAGCTGTGTGATGGAAGGACTGGAGGAAAAAGTGACAGAAAGTAGTAAAGTTCTTAGAAAGCTACTATGTGAAAGATGATATGGAATACATTGGTATAATAGTAGTATGAAAGGTGAGGAGAGGAGAAGAGCAACTTGTGAACAATATTGTTAAGTTGGAATTGACAGGACTTGGCAACAGCTAGGCTATAGAGAGGAAACATAAATATGTGAAATAGACAGAATTTTACTAGAGTAGTTACCTAAACCTATTTTTAATTCTTTGGTCACAGAAAATGGTTCAAAGCAATATGAAATTTGAAGACTGGCTCCATGATGGAGCACATTTAAGATATTGGGTGAGCTGAAGGTTCTTTTTGACCAATAATAATAATATTTGACAATTTACACTGCAAGCATTTCTAAAAAATTCAGTTTAGGTTGTGTGATATAGCTAATGAATCTGTTATACCTGTTCTACAAATGAGAAAATAGAAAGTTTATACAACTTGGACATGGTCACACAGCTAATAAGTGACAGACATGAAATGTAATTATATATCTTTGCAATCTAAGGATAATGCTATTTTCACAATGCAATCCTTCTTGAGGTTAAGGTAAGGTATTTTAATGTCTTCTTAAGTAAATCCACAAGTATTATTGAAGCACCTATTATGTGTCATATTATGCTATTTTTTGGTATCTGAAATACAGCAAAAATCTTTAAAATTGTAGCATGTTGGTGGAAGTGAGTGGAAGAAAAGCACTAATAGCTACATTATGGTTGTCAAATCCATAGTTGGAAAAGTTTTTAATTTGCTGATTTATGATCACAATGGCCAGGTTATTTTTAGACACAGAGGTAGGCCCTGTATTCAGGTCTTCTGACTCCAAATTCAGTTAGAGATACTATGGTATAGAGGATATACAATTGGAATTTGAATCAAGAACTGGGTTTGAATTCTAAGACATTTATTAGCCACATAACCTCGGGCAACTCATTTTTAACTTTTCTGCATCTCAATTTTCTCATCCAAAAAAATGGAAAGGGAAGGGGTAGTGCCACTCAGTGAATTCTGAAGTCACTTCTAGTTCTAAATCTGTGATACTATGACTAGATGACCTGTAAGGAACCTTGTAATTTTTAATCTATGATTTCTTTGCCATTATACCAAACTACCTTTTTTATGCAAATAGACTTTGAGTGAAGGTATGCTGGTTTTCCTGGGAAATAAAGTGAAGTGACTTTACCATATGTCTTTAAGACAGGTTTTTCATTGCTCAAGAGTCTTTATATCTTCTTGGTACAAGACTACATTCTAGATAGTTGAGGGTGAAAAAAATTTCCCTTTTAGTTAGTCAGTTTTTATTATATTTAAAGATTTTGTAACCATATATTCAGAAAGATAAGTACCCTCAGAGGTCATCTAGTTCATTCCTATGTTTTTGTTCAAAGAGGATCAATGACATCACAAGGGTGGTATCTTGACTTTCAAATAAATTGGATTTAAGTGAGGCAGACATGTACAGTTATCAGTTTCACTCTCTCCTCCAGTCACCAGAGTCCAGGGTCAAGACATAAGTCAACAAAACTGGCTGGTGATAGCTCAGCGTGTAGTGGGAGACCTTTGCTTTCTTAAGCTGAGATTATTTCCCAGGTCTCAGTTTGTCTGAGGCAATGCCTATTCAGTGATCAAGGGGTAGGTAAGAATTGAGACAAAAGATGACTTAGTTTGCCATCACAAAAGAATCATTCTGGAATTGGAAGACCCTTAGAATTTCTGTGGTTATATCAGAAAACAATTGCTATGTGTACTCACTGTGACCCATCAAAATCCAAAGAGCAAGAGAGGCTTGAGCTACGTAGGATCTGTTATTGGCCAATTGATGACATCCAGAGTGATTTAGTCCATTCTTATCATCTTACCGATGAAGTAACAGAGGCCAAGAGATGTTAAGGTTCTGCCCATAAGTAATAGAATTTTCATTCTAACCAAGATCCTCTTAAATCCAAACCTGGTGGGGTTTTTTTTGTTTGTTTGTTTTTTTATTTTTATCGGAATCACCACAGTTGCCTCTAATAGGGTTTGATTCCATCATGCTCACTGTCTTAACATATTATATATTATAATAAGGACATGAGAGGAGAAAATAGGTCAGACATGAAGAATAAAAGTTTGTCAGAGGTAGAATTCTGGAATTCTGTTTGCTGGCTAAGCAGAGGTACTCAAGCATACATGAACACAAAACAGATGCTAACACATACAGGCACACACATTGAGGCTTAGCTTTAAATTCAGTCTCAGCAACCTGGAACCTTGATTTTCCTTTTCAACCAATGTTTAGGGGCCACTTACACTTGTATTTCTTTTAGATGAGAATCCAGGTGTCAAAATTATGATGTGGCATTTTTTCGGGGAGAAAATGATCTGTCCAGGAAGTGGTTCATTACAATTATAACTTTATTTATATTAAAAGGACAAAAATTCCTTTGATTTTTCCCTCGGCTATTTGTCTGGTTAGAGGTGAATATAGCAATGTATAGTATTTCTGTACTCATTATCCTTTCACATAACTCACTTTGCTGGCTTGAAATCCTACTGTAATACCTCTAGGCATGAAAGCAATATATAAGACATTCTCTGAAGTTGTCATAGATGGTTTAATATACCAGGAGGAGTACTGAAAAGAGAAGCAATAAGATCTTTCACATACAGAGAATCTATTACAATTCCATCTTCTTCTCTGACCCAAACAATTTCCCAGCAGTGACAGTGCATCTGCCAGAAGCCTGCAGCAAAGCAAGTCCTCCCAAAACCAAGTTAAACTCACTGAAAATTACCTGTCTTCATTCATAGCTCTTATCAGGTTGCATTATTATTTCTAGATCCTGGGGCAGTCCCCACAGAAAAGTCTTCTTTATTGTACTAAATTCTCAATGGGAAGATACACTGGAGCCTTCTAATATTCTAGGCATCAGATTGACTTCATGAGGTGAATTAAATTTGAACTAAAATGCCATATTCTTTCCAGATCATGTCACACTCAAGTAGTAAGCAAACTTTTTAATGTTTAATACCTTCACTCCTCCCACTTCTATTAATAGTAAAATATACATACTATATATATATATATATATATATATATATATATATATATATATATATATATATATATATATATGTAAGTATGAATCTCTGGAGTCAGAGGACTTGGTTTGTCTTTCAAACTTTCCTCTGTTTCTTATTTCCTTGATGATTCTTTAGCAAGCCGCTTAATTTCCCTAGGCCTTGGTTTCTTTCTTTCTTTTTTCCTTCCTTCCTTCCTTCCTTCCTTCCTTCCTTCCTTCCTTCCTTCCTTCCTTCCTTCCTTCCTTCCTTCCTTCCTTCCTTCCTTCCTTCCTTCCTTCCTTCTTTCTTTCCTCTCTCTCTCTCTCTCTTTCTTTCTTTCATAAACAAGCAGGGGATTGGACTGAATGGCCCTTGAGAATTCTATGATTTTTTAAGTGCTCCCTTCAATGGAAGAAACTTCTACTTAAGGTTCTAATTATTGAAAATGATCTTTCGAGACTATAATGTAGAATCAAAACTATCCTCATCAAAAATCATCTATTTTCCTGCTATTTACTGAAAAAAAGAGGGGGTTGATGTCACCACAAATTGTATATGCATTCTCCTGTTAGTAGAGCATAATTTATATTTTATTTTATTCTAGTTTTATTCAATTCATTTGTTTCTAGATCTGTTGGTACATAATCCTTTAATAAATTTTCCCTCTAAATCACCTGAAACAAGAACACAGGAGATTACAGTTAGTGTGTCACAAAGTGCTCCACCAAATACTGAAATGTTTGAGCACTAGACTACAGCACAGTAAAAACAGCTATGAAACGGATTGTAATAGTTTAATATAAAAAGATGAAAGCAGTATGGACTAATGATTACAAGACTGGCTTTAGAATCAAGGAAACCTAGGCTCAACTCCTGACTTTTAAATTTTTAGTGAAAATTATTTTAAGGATATTGGTGACCAATTGCCTGCCCTTTTCAGTGATGAGGGTTCAGGTGGTAAAAATCTCATGTTCTTAGTAGTTCTAAACTCTACATAAAATTAAGAAGTATTTAAGTGAAATGTCAACTTTTCAGTAGCTCTCAGAGAACTGGTATCCTCATTGTCCATTTCTGCACTTTTTGTAGGTGATAGAGTTTGTACTACTAGTCAAGGAGTGTGTTTTCTGAAGATTTCTCTTAACTTTGATCAGAGAACAAATTGAACTTTCTGTCACTGGGAAAAGTCTTCCTCTTTTACTCTATATTTCAGTGGATCTTAATCATCTCAGCATTGTAAAATGGAGTCAATCAAATTAGCATGACTTTTTAGTTATGATTAAAATAAGTAAAATAAAGGGTTTATATCAAAAACATACATATGTGTCCCCCCGATCATACCCTCCTTCTCTCTCAGAAGTTATAATTACATAAAATATAGTAATTGGCTCTAACTAAATTAATATACGGTCTCATAATTGATGAATTGGGTTGAATTGAATTAAAGTATTTGAGTGTCTAGTCATTTGCAGGAGGGTGGTTAGAGTGATGTTTTCTTTAGTTTTTGTTTTTCCTCAGATGACAGAGCTCTGGGCAATTGGCTTAAGTTGCAGAGAGGCAAAACTAAAGAATCGCAGTACAGAAATGAAGTGAAACGCTCAAGGAGATGAGTTCATCAAGTGAAAGCTGAAAGATGACAGGATTGTTTGGAGGGGAAGATGTCTCCTGATGAGTGAATTGTGGGTTTATTTAGACAACTTGTGGGATGTCTTCCAACTTTAAGATATATGATTTTATAATGGGGAGTATTCATATAACTTATGATCTGCTGAACTGAACTATTCCAAAGTATCTATGGATGAGATTTAAAACAATAAATGAGATTATTTACTCTAAAGAAGTTCAATGAAAAATAACAGATTTGTATTCAGATAACCTGGTTTAAATTGCTAACTCTATCATGTTGAGTAAGTTACTTTCACTTACCGATACTCAGCTTTCTCATTTATTAAATGAGGAATTTGGACAAGATGACTCTAAGGTCCTTTTGGTTCTAAATCTATGTGCCCAATGATTATCCAAAGGCAAGCTTTTCTTAAACAAATGAAGTTAATTGCTTCTCTACATCAAGTAAGAAAGAAAAAGAAATACGGTAAAATATCTGAAATATAAATATGTTAGAAATGAAGCAGAAAACAAAGAACAAGTGAATTCACTACCATTTCTCAAAAAAAAAAAAAGCCTATAAGAAGAAATTAATTAAAGTGAGTAAAATGAGTCAGACTACATGCCATGTTTTGGATCCATCCCAGCATTGATGCTTTTTTTTAACATAAATTTATTTATTTAAATTTTTACATTCATTTTCACAAAATTTTGGATTCCAAATTTTCTCCCCATTTATCCCCTCCCCCCACCACAATACACCGAGCATTTTAATTTTCCCTGTCACCAATCTGCCCTCTCATCTATAATCCCTCCCTTCTCTTGTCCCCATCTTCTCCTTTGTCCTGTAGGGCCAGATGACTTTCTATTCCCCATTACCTGTATTTCTTATTTCCTAGTAGCAAGTACAATACTAAACAGTTGTTCCTAAAACATTGAGTTCCAAATTCTCCCCATCTTTCCCTCCCTACCCATTCCCTTTGGAAAGGCAGGCAATTCAATATAGGCCATATCTGTGAAGTTTTGCAAATGACTTCGATAACAGTCATATTGTGTAAGACTAACTGTATTTCCCTCCATCCTATCCTACCCCCCATTGTTTCTATTCTGTCATTTGATCCTGTCCTTCCCTGAGTGTTGACTTCAAATTGCTTCCTCCTCGCATTACCCTCCCTTCCATTATCCCCCCCACCCTGCTTTTCTCCTTCTCCCCCACTTTCCTGTATTGTAAGATAGGTTTTCATACCAAAATAAGTATGCATTTTATTCCTTCCTTTAGTTGAATGTTATGAGGGTAAATTTCATGTTTTTTTCTCATTTCTCCTCTTTTTCCCTCCACTAAAAAGTCTCCTGCTTGCCTCTTGAATGAGAGATAATTTACCCCATTCCATTTCACCCTGTCTCCTCCCACTACATTTCTCTCTCACCATTTACCTTAATTTCTTTTAAGATATGGTCCCATCCTATTCAATTCATCCTGTGCTCTCTGTCTCTGTATGTGTGTGCATGTGTGTATGTGTGTGCGCATGTACATGTGTACGTGTGTGTGCATGTGTGTGTGTGTATGTGTGTGTGTGGTCCCATCAACTACCCAGATACTGAAAAGTTTTAAGAGTTACAAGTATTGTCTTTCCATGTAGGAATGTAAACAGTTCACCTTTGGTAAGTCGCTTATGACTTCTCTTTGCTGTTTACTTTTTCATGCTTCTTCTCATTCTTGTGTTTGAAAGTCAAAATTTCTTTTCAGCTCTGGTCTTTTCATCAAAATTGCTTGAAAGTCCTCTGTTTCATTGAAAGACCATATTTTCCCCTGAAGTGTTATACTCAGTTTTGCTGGGTAGGTAATTCTTGGTTTTAGTCCTAGTTCCTTTGACTTCTGGAATATCCTATTCCATGCCCTTCGATCCCTTAATGTATAAACTGCTAGATCTTGAGTTATCCTGATTGTATTTCCACAAAACTGGAATTGTTTCTTTCTAACTGCTTGTAATATTTTCTCCTTGAAGTGGGAATTCTGGAATTTGGCCACTATGTTCCTAGGAGCTTCTCTTTTTGGATCTCTTTCAGGTGGTGATCAATGGATTCCTTCAATACTTTTTTTTGCTCTCTGTTTCTAGAGTCTCAGGAGAGTTTTCCTTGATTATTTCATGAAAGATGATGTCTAGGCTTTTTTTTTGATCATGGCTTTCAGGTAGTCCCATAATTTTTAAATTGTCTCTCCTGGATCTATTTTCCAGGTCAGTTGTTTTTCCAGTGAGATATTTCACATTCTCTTCCATTTTTTCATTCTTTTGGTTTTATTTTGTGATTTATTGATTTCTCATAAAGTCGTTAGCCTCCATCTGTTCCATTCTAATTTTGAGAGAACTATTTTCTTCAGTGAGCTTTTGAACCTCTTTTTCCATTTGGCTAATTCTGCTTTTGAAAGCATTCTTGTCCTCATTGGCTTTTTGAACCTCTTATACCAATTGAGTTAGGCTATTTTTCAAGGTGTTATTTTCTTCATCATTTTTTGGGGTCTCCTTTAGTCAAGTATTGACCCGTTTTTCATGCTTTCCTTGCATCTCTCTCATTTCTCTTCCCAGTTTTTCCTCCACCTGTCTAACTTGATTTTCAAGATCCTTTCTGAGCTCTTCCATGGCCTGAGCCTGTTGGATATCTATTTCACATGTTTGGGGTGCAGGAGCCTTGACTTCTATGTCTTTCCCTGATGGTAATCATTGGTCCTCCTCATCAGAAATGAAAGGAGGAAGAAATATCTGTTCCCCAAGGGAGTAGCCTTCTATGGTCTTACTTTTTTTCCCTTTTCTGGGCATTTTCCCAGCCAGTTACTTGACTTCTGAGATTCCTCTCCACCCCCACCTATATCCTCCCAGCTAGTGCTTGGTGTCTGAGATTCAAATGTTGCTTCCCAGTGTCAGGGCTTTCCGTGGTGGAAGCAGCTGCTATTCAATGTGAGCTTAAGTTCTGGTGCTCAGATGGGAGCCTCCCAGGCTCAAATCCCTCAGGGAGTTTATGCAGAGATCTTCAGTAATGGAGCGGGGCTCCCACCTACACCGGGAGTTACAGGCCGCTGCTGCCTCTGCCACTGTCTCTGAGGCTTCCTTCCGAGGGGGCCTGAGCCACGGAGACACCCTCCTCCTGTCTCAGGCAGCCCAGAAGTCTCTCTCACTGACCTGTAGCACCTGTGGGTGGAGGGACCTTCTCGGCTGCTGGAGATTCTGTCCCTGAAGCCTGGTCAGATCTACTCCTCTCGGAGCATGCAGCCAAGGCAGGGCAAGGGTTGGCTCTACTGTCCTGTGCCCAATGGACCTTTGGGGTCAGTTTTTCAGGGTTCTCTGGAACAGAAATCTCCACTGCATTTCTGCATGGCTTGCACTGCTCCAGAATTTGTGGGGAGTTCTTTTTACAGGAAATTTACGAGTTGTGGAATCGGAGCTAGCATATGTGAGTCCTTCTACTCCACCATCTTGTCTCCTCCCCCCAAGCATTGATGCTTTAAGGAACAGAGACCTTAGGGGCACATATCAACGGGGCTTAGATGAGGACTTATCAGGCAGCAATGTCACATTTGGACATGAACATGGTGAAACTCAATCTATTCATGATACTTTTAATGCCAGTCTCAACAAACAGAAAGGTCAGAAAGTGAGCTATCTGGGTGTCTACTTGCTTAGGAATCAAGGATTATGAGTCATGTTTTGTAGTCATAACAATATTGATGCCGCAAGAGAAGAGGACTTCAGAGACCCAGCCAAGCAGAACCTGAGATGAGAACGACCAGGCAACAATTCTCATTTTTGCCTTGTGGTTTCAAAAACTGTTGTGGTTTCATGATGTGCTATGGCAGAACTTTCTTAAAGAATTCAGAGTCAGACCACCTCTAATTCAAATAAAGATATTTATTGAGATTGACACCACTCATGAAGTGGGCTAAGTATCAAGAAAAACCAGTGACTTCAGAGAAAGCAAGATGGATTTTTATAGTGTAAAGATCCAATTACATAATAGAAATTATAACTATTAAAAAGGCAGCATGGGTTTGTTAAGGGATTGGGTAATAGGGGAGGGGTCTTATCCACAGTGGAAATGCACAAGCAATTACCCACCATACGTGCAGAGAAATCTATTAGGTGGTATCTATCTATGATAATGACATTATAATAAACCTCTCTATGTCATAAGTACTCTAGGTCAGTTCTTTGTTATTACTTCTCAGCTGCCTGCTTAGGGAAAAGTCTTTCTATTGTTTTGGGGTCCACGATCTGCTTGGACATCCTGGTAGTGCTGCTTTCTGACTGGCTGACTATTGTGGTCCTAAGACTAGATGGATGTCATTTTTGTTGAACTCATGAACATACCTTCTGTTTCTGTGGAAAATATGAGGAATGGGTCTGGTGGCAGTCGCTAATAAGAGGAAGTGGATAGGATCCCATCACATGGACACATCTGCTGTTCTGTGAGAAACATGAGTTCATGAACATAACTCTTGTACTGAGCAGTGAGAATGAGACATATATGAAGAAGTTAGGATACTCAGTAGGGAAGTGTGTGAGTGGCTAGGTAGGGCAAGTGCATCTGCTGTTCAGGGAGGCCTGAGGGTAGCTTTATTAGGATCCCATCATTTGGAAAAGAATTTGCTGGAAGCATTGCTGTGTATCAACGGCAGTAAGAGTGAATTCACTCTCTCCAGAGACTTAGATGATTGAGGGGAGAATTATCCAAGGTTTGGAAAAATATTTGTACTTTTGTTCTTGCTATTTCTTTGAAACAGGTACATTTAAAAATGAAATATAAGTGATGTTAAACAGTTAAATAGAACTGACATATGAGTTACTTACTTAATGTTGGAGAGAACACACTTGACATAGAAACTCAAGCTGATGTCATTAGAGTAGGCACACAGAATGGAAGATGAAATAATATTAATCTGAGTTAGTATCTCAAGGTGTTCTCTCTCTCTCTCTCTCTCTCTCTCTCTCTGTTTCTCTCTCTCTCTCTCTGCATACACACACACACACACACACACACACACACACACAGTGTTTCCTGTTAGTTTTGAGGGTAATACAGCTTCCTAAAATAATGACAGCAGATCAAGAATATGCATTGTGTACAGGCCTACAGAGGCTATTAACAACTTTCAACAGTCCATTTCTTAAAATTGAAAACACTTTTCAGATTTAGATATGAGGTAGTAATTTTTCAGGATTTGATCAAATTGGAGTGGTAGGTCAAGGAGTGATTCTAGTAGCAAAACTCAGTTGGAGAGGAAATTTACAGTCTGAAAACCCTAAAAGACACATGTTCCATCAGAATTGAAACCTTAGTTCACCTGCAAAATGGAACGGCTAAATTGAAAGCATAAGATAAATATGATGTAAATAAACTTGCCTTGTGACTCATATATTTTCTGCCTCATTGATGGTTTCTAAAGAAATACGTATGAATGTAAATGAGTAGAGAGGGAAAATGAGAATGCCTTCTAAAAATGGGCTAATTCCTAAAGGGTATGTTTTTAAATATGGCATACTGTGTCATATTGCATTTAATGATATTCTTCAATAAAAGAATGATGGAAAATGAAAAGTAAGCTAGAGGTACAACCTGCCTCTCAATTCCCAAAGATTCCACTGAAGTGATTACATATGTGCCTTTTATACCCTTATGACTATTAGTAGAAGACTTACTCAGCATTTTGACCCCAAAATTCTACATTTAAAGAACTAAATGGAAGAAACAAAAATTTTATGGTGTGGCACAGGAAATAAAATAATTTTGAAGAATGTACTCTCCAAATCAATCATTTTCTTCAAAATAAGTCCAAAATTGAAAGAGATCCATCAAACAATGGACCTACTCCAACAGCACAGAATTTAATTTGAGAAGGCCACTGTAATTTCTCTTTGCCTTAAGGGTCAAGAAAAATGCAATAAAACTGAGGTGGTTTTTTTTTAAGAGTTAAAGCTGAGTTTATCATTTTTTTTTTTAATTCTAAAACAGATAAACTCTGTAGGCCAAAGTTATGTGCCTTTAAATCTATCTAAATACCATAAAGTCAGCTGATAGTTTGAGGCATTTCATTTTTATTTATCCCCAAAGCAGATAATGTGTGTTGTAAATTTTCACAACTTGAGAAATGAAGAAAAAAAAGACGTGAAAAAATTCTTTGCTTTTCTACTATGTTTAATTATGCATTGGTATTTACTTTCATAATATGAGAATCCCAGATATAGTAATGACTTTAGGACATCGTTTAGTCTTTGTCTCTAGAAAAAAAAATAACTGTAACTTAATCATTCTAGAAAAAATAGTGACAATCCCAGCGACAAGAATTCTATAATCATCCAGTATCTTTTTACACATCTTTACTGTCTAAAACTATAATAAAATAAAACTTTTTTTTTTATGTATAACCGAAATCTGTATAACTTCAAATTAGGTCATTTTTTGTGTGTATCCTGAGGAGAAAAGCAATTGGCGAGCATTCCCATTGTACTATTCCTTCATATAGTTGAAGATAAAAGAGAGATCAGATTTCTTTAAGAGCTTAAGTAGTCATTAGGAAACTTGACAACTCTGAATTCCCACTCTGGAAATGACGAGAGGTATTGAGTGAAATCGCACTAGTGTTTTAATTTTAGGTAACTTTCTAAATTCTCCCTCCATGAAGAAGGAATTTGGAAACTGCAACTTTTTTGTTATAGGTAGAATTACAGTAACATTCTGAACTTCCCATAATCCAAATGCTTGTCCTCTATCAAGTTTTGTCTCTGTTTCTCTGTTGCTATCTCTATCTGTTCCTCTCTATCTCTCCGTGTCTCTCAAATTCTCTCTGTCTCTCTCTGTTTCTGTCTTTGTATCTGTTTCTCTGTCTCTTTTTCTCTGTCTCTCTGTCTCTGTCTCTCTCTCTTCCTCTCTGTCTTTCATGCATACACACACACACACACATAAGCACACACAATTTATTGTTGATTGGACAAAATTTAAAAAGTTACTTACATATGGATCAGCATCTAGTATCTTTATATTTTTTTGTTTTGGTTATTGCTTCAAATCATGCAACTAAGTCTCTCTCTTGTTAGTCAATAAGATATATAGCCACACTAATGAATCAGAAAGAAAACAAACAAAACAAAGGGTGTGTTATAGATCTGATTGAAGAGATCATTCTGCAAACTAGGTTAAAATGTTAATTAAGGCCATGTCACTTTTGAGTATAAGCAGGGAATGAAGAATGTAGATTAAAGAGAATTCTACAACCATAGGCAAGAGGAAATCACTGAGCTATGATCTTAGAAATAGCATAATATCTCAGTGTTGTCTGAGGAAATGAAAAGCCCAAAGCTTTCAATATCTAGAATAAGTAGACCATGAAAGGTATAATAAAGTAAGAGGCAGTGAGCTGCCAGAACCGAGGTGGGAGACCAACCGACAAAATCAATAGAATGGAAAGATCTGCATTGAAACAAATGAAAAACTATCTCATGTCGAGCTACAAATTTGCAAATGAGCATAGTCATATTGAAAGACATGTGGAGTGTGTAGTCTCAGCTCCCAGTGACTTCAAGGAACTGTACCTACTACAGAAAACTATGATGTTGCATTAAAATAGCATCAAGAATATAACACGCATGTTGAAAAATGGCCAGGAAAATGAAAGAGAATTGTCACTATAAAAAGCTCTTTGGTCACTTGCATAATGTAATGCCATAATGATTTGCCTAACTCATGTTCTTTAGAAAAGACAACCGTAGGTTCAGCCTGAGCAGCCTGCTCTTTATGTCTGGTTCCAATTATTCTTGGTTACCCAAAACACTGGTACAAACTACTAAGCACAAGTCTTTCTAGACACCAAGTGCTCAATCTACCTCTGTTCAAGCTGTCATAATCATGTTTCTGATATGTCCCTGTTCTAGGTCATAAAACTTAAGTGACTCCCCACTGTTGATAGGTAAAATTAAAAGCTCCTCACGGAACTATTTAAGACTACCCTCAATCTAGCTCTTATCTATTTTGTCTCTCTTATTTTATATTAATTCCCTGTGTTTGCTCTGCATTAGAGTCCTGTTAGACTATGAGTTATATGTTGCTATTCTCAGAAGACTTCCTATCTTCTCATTCCCCTATATATTTGTGAAGGCAAATTCAAGGAAAAATAATATTATGGAGATATTAAGACAGTTATAAAAATATAATTGTCATTAGCATATGAAGTATGTAAGAGAAGTACAAACAGCTATCAGCCCATATCGATGAGACAGGATCATGAACTGGGGTGAAGGGAGAGGGAGATATCATGAAGGAGATTACATCTGAAGGATATATTGAATCTCAGTAGCTAATCCAGGCTTAAAGAATGATGTGAGAAAAGTCAAAGGGAAGTGAAATTCTGGAGTTCAAAATATGCAAGATCTTTCAACTTAGGTAAAAAAAAAATAAAACTTTTGAAGGGGAGCAATGTGTGAAATAATTCTGGAAAGACAGTATGGAGATGTGGTCGAGGGCTGTGAATGCCAAGATAAGACGTCTAACCTTCCTTTGGTAGGCAATGGCAAGCCACTGAAGGTTTCTGAGCTCTATGAAATACGTGGAACAAGGGGCAAATAAATGGAGGAATAAAGAACTGTCTATTAAAGGCATTATATGATGGAATTGAAGCCTACTTAGTGACAAATATTGATGAAAAGTAATATTTCCCATTAAATTACAAGGAAAGAAGAAAACCAATTTTAATATGAAGGTTTAACATTAAAAGATTCATTAGTAGGTTTATTAAATTACATTACTGCTAACAGAAAAGCTACTTGGTGACATTTGACAGCTAAACACACCACCATGCAGAAAATAAATTCAGATATATTATCTAAATACTTGAAGACTTTAGTGATGAAATTTAGATTTGGAAGGGTTAGGTTAAAATAACCTTTATTTTTATAAACTGGTTTTTGTGGGATAGAAAATAATAAATAATAACAAACAAGAATAGTATATCATTCAAAATTATCTCATTTGGCATCATTGTCTATATTTCTTGATAATTACTCTCACTTCTACTTTTTTAAGCTAACAATATTGTCAAAAGCAATGGGTAGTGACACAGTGGATAGAATGATGAAATCCCATAGAATGGGACTCTAAGTCAGAAACACTCATCTTCCTAAATTCAGACCTGGCCTCAGACATTTGCTGGTTGTGTGACCCTGAGCAAATCACTTAACCCTGTTTGCCTCAGTTTTCTCATCTGAAAAATGAGCTGAGAAGGAAATGGCAAAGCACTCCAGTTTCCTTACCAAGTAAATCCCAAATGCAGTCACAAAAGCCCTGACATGACTAAAATGATCAATAACTGCAAAGGTCTGGAATTAGAAATGAATTTTCTGACATGGGAAATGTGTTGATTTGTTTTGTTTAACTTTATATATGACCTCTCTAGTGAATTTCACATAATGGTCTCTTATGTATAATTTCTCTGTAGCTTGAATATCAACTTATCTCTCTATCTGTCTTTCTCTCTGTCTCTCAACAGCAATTATTTTCAACTTTAAAGTCAATTGAAATTAATTTTCATTTCTTTTTTATCCTTCTATACTCTAATTTGGCTGGTTAAAATTAAGTTTTAGTTATTTTATTTTTAACTTTTGGGATAAAAACATTTCCATAATATAGTTATGATTTTTAAAAAGATGGTTGCACATGAAACTGTAAATCTGTTATGTTCAAATTCCCATTCCTTTTAAATATATAATGGTTATAATCTATTTTTCTTCCCTCCCATCAACATAGAGATGGCTACCATTAGATACAAATTTGTATATATGTGTAAAGTCATTCTATACATACTTCTATTTATAAGTTCTTTCCCTGGATACAGATAGTAAATTCCTTCATAAGTCTGTTATAGTTAATAATGGTATTTATAATGGTCAGAATGGCTTAGTTACTCAAAGGTATTCTTTTTTTTTTTCTGGATATATAAATTTATTTATTTAACTTTTTTTTTACATTCATTTTCACAAAATTTTGCATTCCAAATTTTCTCCCCATTTGCCCCACCCAACCCAATACACCAAGCATTCTAATTTCCCCTATCACCAATCTGCCCTTTCTTCTATCATCGCTCCCTTCCCTTGTCCCCATCTTCTCTTTTATCCTGTAGGGCCAGATAACTTTCTATTCCCCATTATCGGTATTTCTTATTTCCTAGTAGCAAGAACAATACTCAACAGTTGTTCCTAAACTTTGAGTTCCAACTTCTTCCCATCCCTCCCACCCCACCCATTCCCTTTGGGAAGGGAGGCAATTCAATATAGGCCATATCTGTGTAGTTTTGCAAATGACTTCTGTAGCAGTCATGTTGTGTAAGACTAACTATATTTTCCTCTATTCTATCCTTCCCCCCATTGTTTCTATTCTGTCATTTGATCCTGTCCCTCCTGAGTGTTGACTTCAAATTGCTCCCTCCTCCCATTGCCCTCCCTTCCATCATCACCCCCCACCTTGCTGATCTCCTTCTCCCCCACTTTCCTGTATTGTAAGATAGGTTTTCATACCAAAAAGAGTGTGCATTTTATTCCTTCCTTTAGTCGAATGTGATGAGAGTAAACTTCATGTTTTCTTTTCCTCAGCTCTCCTCTTTTTCCTTCCACTAAAAAGTCTCCTGCTTGCCTCTTCTGAGAGAGATAATTTGCCCCATTCCATTTCGGCTTCTCTCCTCCCAATACATTTCTGTTATACATTTACCTTAATTTTTTTTAAGATATGATACCATCCTATTCAATTCACTCTGTGCTCTCTGTCTCTGTGTGTGCGTGCATGTGTGTATGTGTGTGTGCACACGTGTACGTGTGTGTATGTGTATGTGTGTGTGTGTAATCCCACCAACAGCCCAGATACTGAAAAGTTTCAAGAGTTACAAATATTGTCTTTTCATGTAGGAATGTAAACAGTTTAACTTTGGTAAGTCCCTTATGACTTCTCTTTGCTGTTTACTTTTTCATGCTTCTTCTCATTCTTGTGTCTGAAAGTCAAATTTTCTTTTCAGCTCTGGTCTTTTCATCAAGAATGCTTGAAACTCATTAATGTCATTGAAAGAAATTTTTTTCCCTGACGTATTATACTCAGTTTTGCTGGGTAGGTGATTCTTGGTTTGAGTCCTAGTTCCTTTGACTTCTGGAATATCCTATTCTACGCCCTTCAATCCCTTAATGTAGAAGTTTCTAGATCTTGTGTTATCCTGATTGTATTTCCACAATACTGGAATTGTTTCTTTCTAGCTGCTTGCAATATTTTCTCCTTGACCTGGGAGTTCTGGAATTTGACCACAATGTTCCTAGGAGTTTCTCTTTTTGGATATCTTTCAGGCAGTGATCGATGGATTCTTTCAATACTTATTTTGCCCTCGGGTTGTAGAATATCAGGGCAGTTTTCCTTGATAATTTCATGAAAGATGATGTCTAGGCTCTTTTTCTGATCATGGCTTCCAGGTAGTCCCATAATTTTTAAATTGTCTCTCCTGGATCTATTTTCCAGGTCAGTTGTTTTTCCCATGAGCTATTTCACATTATCTTCCATTTTTTCATTCTTTTGGTTTTGTATTGTGATTTCTTGGTTTCTCATAAAGTCATTAGCCTCCATCTGTTCCATTCTAATTTTGAGAGAACTATTGTCTTCAGTGAGTTTTTGAACCTTTTTTTTTTTCCATTTGGCTAATTCTGCATTTGAAGGCATTCTTGTCCTCATTGGCTTTTTGAACCTCTTTTGCCAATTGAGTGAGCCTATTTTTCAAGGTGTTATTTTCTTCAGCATTTTTTTGGACTTCTTTAGCAAGATATTGACCCATTTTTCATGCTTTCCTTGCATCTCTCTCATTTCTCTTCCCAATTCTTCCTCCACCTATTTAACTTGATTTTCAAAATCCCTTCTGAGCTCTTCCATGGCCTGAGTCCTTTGGATATCTATTTCAGATGTTTGGGATATACAGACCTTGACTTCTATGTCTTTCCCTGATGGTAAGCATTGTTCTTCCTCATCAGAAAGGAAAGGTGGAAACATCTGTTCACCAAGAAAGTAACCTTTTATGGTCTTATTTTTTTCCCATTTTCTGGGCATTTTCCCAGCCAGTTACTTGGCTTCTGAAATTCCTCACCAACCCCACCTCACCAGTGCTTGGGGTCTCAGATTTAAATGCTGCTCCTCAGCATTAGGACTTTCAGCGGGGGGTAGGGGCTTCTCTTCAGTGAGTGATTAAATACTGCTGCTCAAGTGGGGGCAGGGCCACCTCCTGGGCTCAGTTCCCTCAGGGGGTTTATGTGGAGACCTTCAGTAATGGCCCTGACCTCCTGTCTCTTCCAGGAGCCCCTGTCCGCTGCCTCCTCCACCACTTTTTCCTGAGGGGGCCCGAGCCACAGAGACACCCCACTCCCCTCTAGCCTGGCCAGATAGGGTCGCTCACTGACCTGCAGCGCCTGTGGGTGGAGGGACTTTCATAGCCTCTGGAGATTCTGTCCCTGAAGCCTGCTCAGATCTGCTCCTCTGGGGCCGCCTGGCCAGGGTAGGGCAGGGGCTCCCCTTCATGTCTGGTTTGCAACAGGACTTTGGGGTCGGTTTTTCAGGGCTGTCTGGAACAGAAATCTCCTCCACTCTGCTGCTGTACAGCTTTCACTGCTCAAGAACCTGTTGGGAGTTCTTTCCATAGATAATTTATGGGCTGTGGATTCGGAGCTCACATATGTGAGCCTTTCTACTCCACCATCTTGGCTCCTCTCCACTCCAAGGTATTCTTAAAACAATATTGCTGTTACTCTCTAGCCCATTCTCTTAATTCTACTCATTGTGTTCTTACTTACTTCACACATCTCTATCCATGTTTTTCTAAGATCATTGAATTCATCCTTTCTTATAGCACAGCAGTATGCCATCACAATCGTATACCACAACTTGTTCATTCATTTCCCAATTTATATGCTTCCTGCGATTTTCAATTCTTTGATACCACAGAGAGAGCTGAAATAAATATTTTAGAACACAGAGGTTCTTTTCCTTTTTCCCTCTAATCATCTTTGAAAATAGACCTTACAACTTATAATATAGTCTTTTCTGAACTTTTCTGAGTAGAGCTGACACTCTTTGAAGATAATTCATGCCCGCAACTATGTAATATTGTGTGTCTTTATGTTCCCTACTTGGTAGAGTATCTCCTACTTGAAAATCCTAAATGGGGTCCTGAAGAGTTAGACATAATTTAAAAAAGACTGAAATATCATTATAAGTAACAATTTATAGAATATCAAAAATAATTTTTAGAATTGCCTAAATATTACCTAAGCCCAGATTCATTGAATTATACATTATACAAAAATGTCTCCCTACACAAATCCATTTAATATTTGAATCATGTATTTAAGTGACAGATTGTTTTCTGCATTTTAACAATAGCTTATTTAGAGAAAACATTCATTGTGAATAAATAGAATTTGAAACTATTAAACATAGTCTGTAAAACTACCTGAAACATTGCAAGGTGATGACCAATGACATGGGACAGAGTCTATGAATATCATGTGATTGTCATCTTCATGAGATATTTAGACAAAAGCAATGCTTCTTTCCCTTGGAAATCATTAAAAAAATATGACAGAGAGATGTACATGTTCAAAACTATTTTGTGTAATTTCATGTTTCTTCGTATGAATATGTATGGATTTATACATGTATTAATAAGTGTGTTTCTATATAGATGCTAGAGCAGAAAGAGTGCTGTGTCTGGAGTGAGGAATACCTGAATTTAAATCCCACCTCAGACACCAGCTTTGTAACCCTTGGAAAATCACTTATTTGTGTTTGCCTCAGTTTCTTCACCTGCAAAATGGTCTGGAGAAGGAAATGATAAACTCCTCCAGCAAAGAAAACTATAAATGGACTCTTGTAGAGTCAGACCCAAGTGAAAACAATTAGACATAGATATGCCTATGAATCGATATCTAAATCTGTCTTCATTCTTTGTTTAATAGAAAATGGAAAATCATCTCAGGTTCAATTCAAAGCACAGAAAAAGAAAGAACATAAAATATTTAGACCAGCAATGTCTAAGAAAGACTCATCAGGCAGTGATGGCACATTTGTACATGAACTTAGGAGACCTAGGCTATGTGGAAATTATGCTAAGCATAAGTCCACTATCCTCAGAAACCAAGGTGGGATAAGGGAGAGTGTTACCAAGGTGCTGGAGAAAATATTTATACTTTCATTCTTTTTACATCCTCAAAATAAATAAATATTTATCCCACCATGTTTGGAAGTGGGATACTAGTCACCTTCAGGATGTACAACAGTGGAGGAAGCACAACTAATATGGCTTGAATACATAGCACTAAATAAGAAATACTTTAAATTTCCCAAGGTGCAGTGATCCTAGGTAGATAGATGGATAGACAGATAGAAGGAGAGAGAGAGATACACATACATGCATTCATACATGCATACATGGACTAGACTTCTAGATGTCGGAAGAGAATCAACGTTTCTATTTCTTATGCTTCCACCACCTCTTTATTTTTGTTCAACACTCCCTAAGGCTACTACTGGGCCCTACATAGTTCCAGAGCCCTCCAGGGGGCAGTATCACCCAATTTGAAAACCTATGGACAGAACATTGATAAGCTGTTTCTTTTTTAAATATAATTTATTTATTTTCAGTTGTTAACATTTACTCTCACAAGAATTTGAATTCAAAATTTTCTTCCCATCTCTCCCCACCTCCCCACCCCAGGACAGCATGTACCCCATCCAGTCCTTCCTCCAGTCTGTCCTCCCTTCTATTACCTACCCTTCTTCCATCCCCCTTTCCCTCTATTTGCGTGTAGGGCAGAATAGATTTTTATACTACATTGATTAGATATTTCAAACAGACAAATAAGACCAAAAGCAGTGCTTTTTAAACATTGCAATTTGTGAAATTACATGAGGAAAATCTAACCTAGGAATCAGAAGCAGAGAACTGAGCAACAAGGAAACGTGACGTGGGCACTATCAAGAGTAGCCTGAATTTGCATGCTTAGGGCTCTGTGGCCTTCAGGCTATTGTTAAGCAAGCGAAAATACCAGTCCACTCTTTACTAACCTTTAGTGCTTTTATTATAAGTGGATCCCTGGACAACAAGATATTTTAAAGATTAATTCTGCATAAATTCTGTGTGATATTAAAATTAAAGCTTGATGGATTTCAAATACCAAAGAAATAAAAAGGTTTTTCAGCACAGAGAACTATTGTAAATGATCTCCAGGGATGGAGATGCCAGAGGCTCTTTTGCAAACACATTCTACAATCTTACCATATTGGTCAGCAAAACACTTTTTCTCCTTTCTAATCTGAATCTTCCCTGATGACTACTTCATCTTTCTTTGCTAATGAAACATCAAATGTCACATTATCATAGAATTAGAGTTTCTGTGACATGGAAGCCCCAGATAACTCTCTCTTTTACAAACAGATATACACCACATATTCCAAGGCCAGACATCTGGCAACTTTAGTCTTAAGAATAGAAAAACTAAGCAAGGATGTAAAAGTAAGTGAAGAAGATGAATGTCATTTTAATTTCTTTTTCCCTTATTCAACTTCATAGGCATGTGAAGAATGTTGGCTACATCTAGCAATACTTTACTCATGTGTATACTCATCCCATTTATTTTTTCTTTTGTAATCCTCCCTGACAAAGTAACTCTTCAACCTTCTGCAATCTATATTTTTTCACTCTATTTCCCTTGTCCATACTTTACCTAATCTCCCAACCACTGGCTTCCCAGATTCTATAAGACTGTTGAGAAACTGGTCCCATACAATCTCTTTCTTTTATTTCAGAGAGAGAACTTACCCCTCCAGGAAATTCCTTCCTTATCAGAAACTGCCTAGATACAGTAGGGCAATTGAGTGAAAATACTATGGGACATTTTTTCCCACTACCATCTTCTTCCCTTTCATTTATTTCCAAGAAAAAAGTCCTAAGCCAGATTCTAAGAGTGGATGTCATGACTCCACATGCTGCTTAGATAAAAGGTAAATAAAAAAAAAATCTAACCTTTTCGTGATGTCAAGAATCATTAGGCCTTATTTGAATTGCCTCTGTGTCCTTAGATTTTCTAGGCTTTACCACTGAATGTTTAGTTAATTTTCCTTTATACCCAGATGCCTAGGTAGTGTCATCTTACCAACTGATAAAAATGAAGAACCCCTGGGCCTAGTGAAACTATATTTTCAAAGACTCTCTATAACTTTTTGGCTTTTGAATCCATCACTTTTTTCTTAATTTAAATTTCCTTGACTTCTATTGCATTTGATGCTGACCCTGTCTTCTGAATGCTCTATTTCCTTGGTTTATGAGACACTTTCTCTCCTACATTTCTGTTAATTCTTTTTCACTAAATTCCTTTTTTCCATCCATATGACTATTATTTGAAATTCTATTCTTGTTCATTTCTATCCATAAATCCTCTCTTGGTGATATCATCTCCAAAGGGTTCAATTGTCATCTCTTTGCAAATAACTCTCAAATTACATTTTCCATTGTTACCTCTCTCATGTGGTCCAGAAAATTCACCTACACATTTCAGCTCAATAAAAATAGTCAGCCTGGTGGTGCAGTAGACAGAGTACTAAACTTGTAATCAATACGACTGAGGAGTCAAACAGTTACTAGATCTGGGACATCGGCCAAATTGGTTAATCTCAATTGGCCATAGTGTCCTCATCTGTAAAATGGGGATAACAACAGCACCTACTCACCTGAGTTTTTGAGAATATAAAATGAGATGATATTAGTAGAGTGATTTGCAAACATTAAAGCACATTATTATTATCTTAATCTGGAAAGTTTGACAGCAACTTAATGTTAATATATCCAAATTCAGTGTTTAATCTTCAATATTTTATCTTCCAAAATGCAATTATATTATTAATGTTCTACTTCCAATCCTCCAGTCATCTATGCTTGAAATCACAGTCATTTTGACTCCATTTCCTTAATTCATATCCAACTGTTAGCAAATTTTGTTTTTCTTTCGTTGATATACCTCTTGATTCTTATTTCCTCCTTTCTATTTCATCTAAAAGCTTTGTTTCTCTTCTCTTCAGCATCCACAACAAAGTTTTGACTTTATGGAAGCACGTGATAAATGTTTGTTTCTCATCCAACAGCGGATTAGAGGGAGAAAAATACAAGGGATATATTGTATTAGGTTCCTCTCTCTGTTTCACTGGGATTCTTGCCAGCCCTGGGCTGTGGAAATAAGGCCACAGAAAGTGATCAAACAGAGTAATTACTTACTCTTCTTTCACATAATTCCATTCACAATAGAGCAAAATCTTCCTGCTCACTTTAAATCAGGACAGCGCTGGGTCATCTATACAGCAATTTGAGAGGAATATTGAAACTTGTAGGACTCTTTCTTTTGTATTAATTTGATACTATGACACAGACACAGAACTTTTATCTTTTCTATCTGTGCTATCAGTTTTGGACTGACACAAAATCTGTGTCAGAACTTGTATCTAGAAGGAGTCGAAATGGGTAGGGACAACCCAGCTGAACTCTGTCAATATTCCCCTCCAAGAGCTTTAAAATTGCTCCTCAAACCAAATTTTAGAGCACCAAAGTCCACTAAAGGTCAGTGAGATTTTTTTTACAGAAAACAATTTAACAAGTCAGTAAGAAGGGTTCCCTGACACTTAGGGTGGGAACCAGTCTGGATTAGAGCAAGAAGATCAGTGGTAAGCCTTTGATATGACCTTAAAAACACCATGACCATTAGCAGCAGCTTTGGTAGTTCTTACCTCAAAGACAGTAAGGAGAGTGGATAACTGGTCAGAAAGTTTACAGGGAACTATTTGCTCTCCCTAGGTGAAGTTGGTGCTGAATAACACCTCAGTGGTCCATATGCAGTTCTGGGTCACAGTTCCAGCACAGAGAGGAGTTCTTGTGAGTGATCACAAAGGAGCAAGGGATTTGATTAGAGTTCAAACATAGAGAGGAGCACTACTGCCTATCACTATAGAGGAACAGAGGCCTATCCTGGGTAAAGGACAGAAGGCAGATCAGAAGATTAGTGACCACACCTCTCCTCAAATCATTACACTGTAGGAGGACCCAAATCTTGCAGACCTCCAGAGCCAGCAGCCCAAAAAACCTTGATGTTAGGGACAGTGTCTCCACTCTCCAGGTGATTAGAATCCAGATTTAACATACAATTCAAAGTCAATAAAGAAGTAAAATGGGGAAACAACAACAAAAAGAACCTGACTGTATAAAGCTACAATGATGTCAATGAAGACCCAGACATAAACTCAGAAGGCAGTTACATGAAAATTGTTACAAAGAAAACCTTAAAGAAAATGCTAATTGGATTCACATGACTGTTCTTTGACTACTCATCTTTTTAAATAATATTTTATTTTTTCTAATTATACATAAAGACAATTTTTATCATTCATTTAAAATTTCTGAGTTCCAACCTCCCTAAGAAAGTAAATAATGTGATATGGGTTTTATATATGCAATCAATGTAAAATGTATTTCAATTGTATTCATGTTGTGAATGGAGAAATAGACCGAAATAAAAAAAAAAAAAAACATAAAATAGTGAAAATTGTATGCTTTGATCTGCATTGAGACCCGATGAAATCTTTCTCTGAATGTGGGTAGCATTTTCTGTTGTGAGTCCATCATGTCTTAGATCATCGTATTGTTGAGAAGAGCAAAGTCATTCACAGATGATCTTTGCACAATGTTTCTGTTACTATGCACAGTGTTCTGACTATTTACTTTGCATCAGTTTGTACATCTTTCCATGTGTTTTTTTCTGAACTCTGCTTATCATTTCTAATAGCACAATAGTATTTTATTGCATTCACATACCCAACTTGTTCAGCCATTTCCCAATTGAAAGGTACCCCCTCAATTACCAATATTTTTGCCATCACAAAAAGAGCAGCTATAAATATTTTTGTACCAACAGAATATTAGTGTCCCAATATTTCCAAATACTTTCCAATATGTATTATTTTCTCTCATGCTAGCCAAAATAATAAGTGTGTTGTGGTAGTTCAGAGATGTTGTAATTTGAATTTTTCTAATCAAGAGTTATTTAGAAAATTTTTTTTCACATAACTATAGGTAGCTTCAAGTTCTTCTGAAACTGCCTATTGACTTCCTTTGACCATTTATCAATTGGGGAATGAATTGTATTCTTACAAATTTGACTTAGTTCTTTTATATATTTCAAATAATTTGGTCAGCATCAGAGACAGTTGTTGTAAAATTGTTTCTGTTTTCTTCTTTCCTTTAAATATTGATTGCTTTGCTTTTATTCATGTAAAAACTCTTACATTTAATATAATCAAAATTATACATTTTATACCTTGGAATGCTCTCTATTTCTTGTTAAATCAAAAATTTTTCCATTGTTCTTAGATCTGACAAACTATTCCTTGATATCCTAATTTACTTAGGGTATCACCCTTTAAGTCTAATTCATGTACTCATTTCAATCTTATCTTGGGATATGGAATAAAATGTTGGTCTATGCCTAGTTTTGGTCATACTGTTTTCCAGTTTTCCCAGAAATTTTTGTCAAATTGTGAATTCTTTTACTAGAAGCTAAAGTTTTTTCAAATATTAGATAATATGGTGTAAGAGCAAGCAAAGTCAGATCTTTTGATGTTTTTGTTTTACTAAAAATGCCTCTGAATATTATGATTAAGGAAGATCCTTCCTACCTGTTTTTTGGGCCTGGGAAGATTTGTAGGAAAGCCTACATCTTTTCTTTTTTTTTTTTTAAAGAGGCACTGGTTCTCAAAGGATTTGATACCCTCTGGCTCTAAAAAGTATATCAAGACTCTGATGTGGGGTTTTATTTGGGGCTTAGTTTTTGGAAGAAACTTTGTGTGCAGATGAGACTCTGGGAAGCCACTAAGCAGTTTCTTGGCTTTGGAAACCCAGATGTTGGTGATTCCCTCTCTGGTAACTATGGTCAGAAAGTTCAACATGTCTGTTGAATTGTGATGTATGTATTGCTTACTGTTAGACAGTTGGAAGTGCTATCTTCTGATTTAGATTTCTCTGTATTTTCTCTGAAGTCAAGGTTGCTTACTTCTTTCCCTGAACTAACTGAAATGATATGTTTGCTTGATTAAAATAATAGTTAACCCCTCAAAAGTTGCCTTTCCTCTTATGAATGAAGATTTAAGAACCTGTGATAGCAGGGCCCCTGTGCATGTTGGGGTGCTAACTCTTACATGTGGTCATTTATTATTGTGTCTTGTATTGTAATCTATTCCCCAAATCCCCTATATTACCATGGAGTTTTGATGAATGCCATTTTACAGTATAGCTTGATATGTAGTATGGTTAGGCCATGTTCATTTGCACTTTTTATTTTCCTTGATATTCTTGATCTTTTGTCCCCCCAGGTGAATTGTGTTATTAATTTTTTTCTAACTCTATCAAATAGCTTTCTGGTAGTTTGATTGGTATGACACTAAATATAGTAATTACTTTAGGCAGGATTGTCACTTTTATTATGCCCAACCTACAGCATGAGCAATTGATATCACTTCATTTGAGTGAAGTGTTTTGTAATTGCGTTCACATACTTTGTAGATTTGTCTTGTCAAAACACTTCCCAAGTATCTTATTTTTGCTACCACTACTTCATATGCAATTTCTTTTTTCTGATTGTGCTGGACCTTATTGGCAATATATAGAAATACTCATGACTTATATGAGTTTATTTTATATCCTGAAACTTTGTTAAAGTTGTTAACCATTTCAAGTACTTCTTTAGTTGATTCCCTTAGATTCTGTAAGTATAACATCGCATGATTTGCAGAGTAATAGTTTTGCTTTCTCATTACCTATTCTATTTCCTTCAATTCCTTTCCTTCTCTTATTACTAGAGCTAATATTTGCCATATAAAATTGAATATTAGTGGTGATAATGGGCATCCTTGCTACATTCCAGATTTTATTAGGCTTCTAGCATATCCCCATGACAGATAATTTTTGCTGATGATTTTCAATACACACTACTTATTTTAAGAAAAGTTCCATTTATTCCTATGCTCCCTAGTTCTTTAGTAGGTATGGTTGCTATAATATATATAATTATATATTAATATATAATATATATATATATATATATATATATATAGTATGTACATATCATTTCTGTTGGTTTTGTTATTGATGTGGTCAATTATACTGATAGTTTTCCTAGTATTGAACCAAGATAGCATTCCCAGTAAAACTCCCATTTGGTCATAGTGTATTATCAGTGTGATAAATTGCTACAATCTCCTTGCTAGAATTTTATTTAAAATTTTTCACATCAATATTCATTAAGACATGTGGTGTACAGCTTTCTCTGGTTTTAGTATCAGTGCTGTGTTTGAGTGATAAAAGGAATTTGGTACATTTTTTTTTTCAAATTTTTGGCTCATTTTTTCCAAATCACTCATATAATATTGGAGTTGATTGCTCTTTAAGTGTTTGGTACAATTCACTTTTGAATACATTTAACCCCAAGCATTTTTTCTTAGGGAGTTCATAGATAGCTTGTCCAACTAATTTTTATAATGGGGTTAAGTATTCTACTTCCTATTCTGTTACTCTCCTTTTTATCCCCTTCACATACTACTTCCTCGTAAATTAAGATAGATCTCTCTATCTTAGTATGTGTATGTTATTCTTACTTTGAGCCAATTCTGATGAGAGAAATTCACAAATTGCCTGCCACTCCCTCATCTTCCCCTCCAATTGTTAAAGCTATTCCCTTTGTGCCTCTTTTCATATGAGATAGTTTTCTAGTTTTCCTCCCACAACTTCTTTCAATTAATTCCTCTTTCTCACCTCCCTATTTGATTTATTTTTGTAATCACCTCATCATAGTCATGGCAGAACTGTGCTTTCTGCCTAAGTATACTTCTATTAGAAGTATACTTCTAATAATGATAAAAGTCTTAGGAGTTACCATGATTATTTTCTTATATAGGAATTTAAAAATTTCAAACTTATTGAATCCTTATAATTTCTCTTTTAAGTTTACCTTCTTCATGCTTCTCTTGAATCTTATATTTGAAAGTCAAATTTTCTTTTTAGCTCTAGTCTATTTTATCAAGAATACTTGAAGGTCCTGAATTTCATGAAGTATCCAATTTTCCCCCTGAAGGATTATACAAAGTTTTACTGGATAGGTTACTCTTGGTTGCATTCTTAGCTCTGTTGCCTTATGGGATATCATGTTTTAAGCCTCCTGATCCGTTAATATGGAAATTGCCAAATCCTGTGTGATCCTGATTGTGACTCTGTTATATTTGAATTGTTTCTTATGGAGTGTGTGTGTGTGTGTGTGTGTGTGTGTGTGTGTATGTTTTCTTCCCCAAAGAATGTGAGCTCCTTAAGAACAGGAACTGTTTCACTCTTTCCTTTATATTCTCATTGTCTAGCACTTTGCCTGGTGCAGAACAGGTATTTAATTAATAAATTGTGATTTTTTTAAGGGATAGATTATTCCCAATAATTTAGGTTTTTTTTAGAAAATATATTTATATTTATGTGTACACATATATCCATACTTAAAACGCACAAGGATTTATGTTGTACAGCAAAAAAAAAGTAATGCCTTCAGGAGCTACTATGTAAAGAAATTTTCCCTGAAACTAAATGACCACATGCAATTTTTTGGTTGTGGACTACATCATTTCTCTTCTTTCTCTCAGTGTATCAGCAACTGTTTTCTTCTCAAGCTGCCAGCCTGCCTGCAAGAACCTTTGCTCTTGATGCTTGCTGTCCACTGTTTGAAGCATACATATATATATATATTGTTGGATGTGGATAAACTGAGTCCTACATATGTCAGGAGGTGTCCAGTGGAGTGTTCCTGGGATCTCTACTTAGCCTTGTTCTGTTTAATAATTTTCACAGTGATTTAAATAATGGAACACTTGACTTCCTCATCACATTTACAAATGATAAAGCTGGGAGGAGGCAACTTAAATACTGGATGACAAAGCCAGGATCCAAAGGGCTCTTGGCAGGCTATAATACTGTATTGAATTTACTAAGATGGAATAAAATGGGATACATATAAAGTTTTACACATTTGGCACACAAAAGGAAGACCTTCACAAATATAAGATGGGGAAAACATGAACAAATAGCAGTTGTTCTGAAACCTTTGTGAGTTTTGGTGGAGTAAATTTTTTTTAATATGAATCATCAAGATGATGTGGTAACCCAATTTGCTAAAGAGATGCTAGGCTGCATTAAGAATTCTAAAGCTTACAAGTGTAGGAAAGTAATAGATGTATCGTATCCTGACTTTGTGAGACGTTATATGGAATATCATATTATATTCCAATTTAGGCTAGATTATGTTGCAGTCCTTCATTTTCAAAGAGGACCAAAATAACCTTATTGTTAATGTGTCTGATTGTGACAGATTGGACTTATATGAGTTCAGAAGGGTCTACTACAGGCTGGGCACAAATAGTCCATATGAATATCTGAAGAGGAGATTAGTACTTTCTTTTGAGCTACTTCAATTTTGCTCATACAGCACAGTACCTTCTTCAATTCAGGTATGCTATGCTAGGCAGTCCTATCCTATTGTCTCCCTTGTCTCATAATTGATTTTCAAGTTCTTCAGAGTGACCTTTAGAGTGTTCTGGTCTTTCTTCTTCTGACTTCCTGAGTGCTTGTTTTGTGTGAACTCTCTATAAAATAATCTTTTAGGTTTGCCTTACTCTGGGAACTACCATTTAAAAAGAAAATTGATATAATGGAAAGTATCCAAAAGTATTAATTGATGAGCATCTAGTAGTCAGTCTATGCCATATTTTGAGGTTCAGTTAAAGTCCTACATCCTTCCAATGAACAAAATCTAGCAATAGAAGGAATTTAGTAAGTAAATGAATTTTGAATGATTTGCTGCTCTCTGATTCCATTTGGTAGAGGGTAAAGAAGCTAATTGGACTCCTCTAGTCAATGGAAAGCTATACTATTATTATATAACCATACCATGACTATGTCACCACCAATCAGTAGCCAAAAATGCCAGTAGAATGATCCCGACTAAGATTAACTTCATTCTTTTTGACCACTTCTTAGACTTATGTTCCCTGGTCTCGCTAAATTCCTTATTGTCAATCTGTATCCTCCAAACCCATTTTGGAAACTTCTTCACCATAGAGCCCCAGTAATTCTAGGGGGAATCTGGGGTTAGATACTCCCTAGGTGCTTTCCAGTTGACTTGGAAATAAATTCCATAAAGAAGAAATAATGATCTGTTGAAGCAATCAGAGAAGGTCATTGACTTTAACTATTATTCCACATTCCTGCTTTTATACACACATATTTATGTGTGTATATCATTTCTTTATGTGCACAGATATGCATTTATGCATTATACATACACATATTTGTATATATGTATACTTCCGTGTATATGTGTACATACATACATGCATGCATTCTTGATATTCATGCACAGTAAGCATTTCTCTGACCCAACATCACAGAGTTAGACTGCTGTATCTTTTTCCCTCTCAAGGCTGTAGGGACTTGTAAGCATAAGCAAAGTGGGAATTTTTTTTTTTTTTTTTTGAAGTTCAGTTTCCCAGTCTCAGGCTAAATGTATACATCTGAAGGATTAATCTCCTTTGAAACCTGATAATTCACAATTGTTCTGAATCACATAGGTTTCATGCCTTCTGGTTCTGAGACAATCAAGGGCTAACTCTTTGTTATGTAGTCCGAGAGGTGGATGTTTTGCTTTGGAGGGTCAGTCATAAGAAGGACCTTTTGATTCCCTGGGCAGGAATCTGAGTAGCCTTTGTTAAAAGCTACCCCTCCCACTACTCAGATGTTGGTGTTTTTCTAGTATAGAGAAATAAGTAGGTGGTTGTACTATGTTCAGACAGTTGGAGACTGAACCCTATCTGTTGAATCCCTATGATAATTTTTTGCTTGTATTTTCTATATTCACTTCTTTCTACTTATATTTAAATAAAGTAAGATTGTCAAGTCCTTCAAAATCATCTTTCCTTTAGAAAAACACATCAGACAAGATACAAAGATTGTGGGGTAAAAGCAGGGACTTACCTGAGTTCTTCTCAAAATTCCTTCAGATGCCTTTAAAAAGTGAATCTCAACAAATTTTAGAGTGTCAGAATCCATTAGGAGGCAGTGTGGCAGATTTCTAGCCCAGAACACACTGAAAAATCAATGAAAAGGATATGTTACACTAGACTGGGGAAGTGCAGCATGCACAGGCTGTACCAGCATTGACTGGGCCATAGCAGAGCAGGAATGGCCCATGGCAGTCTAAGTCACCAGTGGCTGTCCCAAGTACCAAACATCTCAGCACAGGACTGGAGTTAGGCAGAGCTGGGAGAGAGAAAAATTTGGGGCCCACAGCAATAATAGCAGCTACCCTTGGGGCCATCATCCCAGAGACTGAATATTTGAAAGTCACCTATTGTACTTCCAGGAGCCAAGATGATACAGTAAACTATAAATGCTCTCAACCTCCCTTGTTGACCTTGAAAAAGGCAGAGAAAATTGCCCCAGGAAAAATCCTGGAATACTGGAGTCAGCAGAAGGGAGGCAGCAGACTGTTTCCCATGGAATTTACTAAATTAGTTCTTTTAAACAATAGTCTTAAACAATCACTTTCATAAGTTCCAAATTTTCTCCCCTTACCTTCCCAAAATGGCATGCAATCTTACATGAGCTCTGCAGAAACATTTGAATTAAACTCATTTTCACATTAATAATGTTGTATAAAAGAGTTAAAATGAATGGAAGAAACCATGAGAAAAATCAAACATAACATAACAAAAGAGAAAATAATCACTTCGTTCTGACTCTATAGTTCTTTCTCTTTCATGTGGATGAAATTTTTCATCATGAGTCCTTGGGAAATGTTTTAGGTCCAAACAATGCTGTGAAGGGTGAAGTTTATCAAAAACAGTCCTTTCACACTGTGGTTGTTACTGTATATAATGTTCTTCTGGTTCTGCTTACTTCACTCAGCATCAGTTCTTATGAATATTTCCTGGTTTTTTTCTTAAGTCTGCCTGTTCAACATTTCTTATAGCACAATACTATCCCATTACTTTCATATACTAAAACTTTTCCAGTCATTCCCCTATTTAAGGGCATCCCCTCTATTTCCATTTCTTAGCAACCACAAAAAGAGCTGCTATAAATATTTTTGTACATGTGGGTCATTTTCCCATTTTATGATCTGTTTGTGATACAGAAGTAGTATTGCTGGGTTGAAATGTAAGCACATTTTTACAGCCCTTTGAGTGAAATTCCATCTTGCTCTCCAGAATGGCTACATCAGCTCATAGCTCCACCAACAATGAATTAGTGTTCCAAGTCTCCCAGTTCTTCTACAACATTTGTCATCTTTTTGTTCTTTTCATGTTAGCAAATCCGATAAATGTGATGCAGTACCTCAGAGCTGTTTTGCTTTGACATCTCTCTAATCAATAGTGCTTCAGAGAATTTTTTCATGACTGTGGATAGCTCTCTTTTCCTTCTGAAAACTGTTCATATCCTTTGACAATTTATCAATTGGAGAATGACTTCTATTTTGCAAATTTGAGCCATTTCTCTATATATTTTAGAAATGAGGCTTTATCTCAGACGCTAGTTGTAAAAATTCTTTCCCAGTTTTCTGCTTCCCTCTCAATCTTGGTTGAATTGGCTTTGTGTGAAAACTTTTCAACTTATTGTAATCAAAATTATCCATTTTGCATTTCATAATGCTCTCTATCCCTTGCTTGCTCTTAAATTCCTCCATTCCTTGCTCCCTCAGTTTGTTTATAGTATAAGTCTTTATAACTAGATTGTTTACCCATTTGAACTTTCTTCTGGTATATGATGTGAGGCGTTAGTGTATGGCCAGTTTCTATCACACTATTTTCCAATTTTCTCAGCTTTTTTTGTTGTTGTCAAACAGTGAGTTCCTATCCAAGAAGCAAAGGTCCTTGGATTTATAAACCATAGACTGCTATAATCATTGACTATGGCATCTTGCATACCTAATGTATTCCACTGATCTTTTCCTATGCCTTAGACAGTACCAAATGGTTTTGATGATTGCTGATTTATAATACAATTTCGTATCTAGTATGACTAGGGCACCTTCCCTAATATTTTTTTTTCATTAAGTCCCTTGATATTCTCGATCATTTGTACTTACAGATTAATTTTTATATTATTTTTTCTAGTTATTTAAAATAATTTTTGTTAGTTTGATCTGCATGGCACTGGGTAAGTAAATTAATTTAGGTAGAATTGTCATTTTTATTATATTAGCTTGTACTACTCAAAAGCAACTGATGTTTTTCCAATTATTTAAATCTGAGCATTTGATGCAAAAAGTGTTTTGTGATGGTGTTCACATAGTCCATGTTTTGTTTTGGCAGGTAGATTCAAATATTTCGTAGTGTCTATAGTAACTTTAAATAGTATTTCTCTTTCTACCTCTTGATGTTGAACTTTGTTAGTAATATATAGAAATGCAGATGACTTATGTGGATTTATTTTGTATCCTGCATCTTTAATTGTTTATCATTTCAAGAAATTTTTACATGAATGTAAAGGATTTTCTTAATATACCATCATATCATCTGCAAAGAATGATAACCTGGTTTCTTCTTTGCCTATTCTAATTCCTTCAATTTCTTTTTCTTCTCTTATTACTAAAGTTAACATTTCTAGAACCACATTAAATAGCAGCAGTGATAATGGACAACCTTGTTTCACCCTAGACCTTATTAGAAATTCATCTAGACATTCATCTATTCATCTAGATATCCCAATCACATATTATTCTTGCTGATAGTTTTATGAAGACCTTATGTACTATTTTAAGGAAGACTCCATTTATTCCAAAGCTCTCCAGGGTTTTCAACAGGAATGGTTACTGTGTTTTGTCAAAAGCTTTTTTCCGCATGTTTTGAGATAATCACATTGTTTCTGTTAGATTTATTGTTGATATGATCAATAATGCTGATAGCTTTCCTAATTTTTAACCAGCCCTGCATTCCTGGTATAAATTCTACCTGATTGAAGTGTATTATACTCATGGTAACTTGTTGTAATATTTTTTCTAACATCTTATTTAATAATTTTGCATCTATATTCATTAGGGAAATTGATCTATAATTTTCTTTCTCTCTTTTGGCTCTTATGATTGAGGTATCAAAACTATATTCTTATCATTAAAAAAAATTGGTATGATGCCTTTTTTGCTAATTTTCAGAAAGAGTTGACCTTGTATTGGAATTCACTGTTCTTCAAATGTTTGATCGAATTTGCTTCTAAATCCATCTGACTCTGGAGTTTTTTTTTCCCCCTAGGGAGTTCATTGATCATTTGTTCAATTTATTTTTCTGAAGTGAGATAATTTAAATATTTTACTTGCTCTTCTGTTAATATTGGCAAGTTATACTTTTGTAAATAGTCATCCATTTCACCAAGATTGTCAAATTTATGGGCATGCAGTTGGGCAAAATCATTTCTAATTATTGCTTAATTTCCTCTTCATTTGGGCGAATTCACTCTTTTCGTTTTTGTTACTTGTAATTTGGTTTTCCTCTTTTTTAATCAGATTGAGCAAAGTGTTATCAATTTCATTGTTTTATTCATGAAATCAGCTCTAGTTTTATTTATTAGTTCAATACTTTTCTTAATTTCAATTTTATTCATCTCTCCTTTGTTTTTCAGTATTTTCAATTTTGTATTTAACTGGGATTTTCAATTTGTTCTTTTTCAAACTTTTTCAGCTGCATGCCCAATTCATTGATGTCCTCTTTCTCTATTTTAACCATATAAGCATCCCGAGATATTAAACTTACCCTAAGAGCTGCTTTCACTGCATTCCATAAGTTTTGGTAGATTGTCTCACTATTGTCGTTCTCTTGAATGAAGCTATTGACTGTTTCTATTATTTGTTGTTTGACCACTCATTCTTTAGGATTACATTATTTAGTTTTCAATTTATTTTTGGTCTATCTTTCTTTCTGCACTGGATTGTGAGGTTTTCATTCCCTAGTACATTGTCAGTTTTTGTGCATGTGCTATATTCTTCTGAGGAAAAGGTATATTCCTTTCTATCCTCATTCAGATTTCTCCAGAGGTCTATCATATCTATATTTTCCAAAATTCCATCCATCTCCTTCACTTCTTTCTTGTTTATTTTGAGTTTAGATTTATCAAGTTTGGAGAGGGGGAGATTGAGGTCCTTCAGTAATATAGTTTTGCTGTCTATTTCTTCCTGCAACTCCCTTAATCTCACCTCTAAGAATTTGGATGCTATACAATTTGGTACATATATGCTTAGTAATGGTATTACTTCATTGTCCATGGTGCCTTTTAGCAGGATTTGGTTTCCTTCCTTATCTCTTTTTCGTAGATCTATTGTTGGCTTTTGCCTTATCTGTGATTAGGATTGCTACCTCTTTTTTTTTTTTTACTTCAACTGAAGCACAATATATTCTACTTCAGCCTTTTATCTTTATCTTGTTTGTATCCCCCTGTTTCAAATGTGGTTTTTGTAAACAGCATATTGTAGGTTTATGTTTTTTAATCTATTCTGCCATCTACTTCCCTTTTATGGGAGAGTCCATCCCATTCACATTCACAGTTACGATTACTATCTATTTCTTTCTCTTTTTTCTATTCCCTCCTCCCTTTCATGTTTTTATTTCTCCTTTCCTTTCTTAAAAACAGTTTTACTTTTGTCCACTACCTCCCTCAATCTTCCCTCCCTTCTATCTGCCCCTCTCCTTTTTACTGCCCTTTTCTTTTACTATTTCTCTCCCTTTCAATCACCCCCTCCCTTTTCTTTCCCCTTTCCCTTTCTACTGCCTCTAGGGCAAGTCAGATTTCCACACTTAACTGAGTATGTTATTCCCTTCCTGAACCAAATCTGATGAGAGTGAAGATCAAACAATGCTCATCTCCCTCCCTTCTTTCCTTCCACTATAAAATGTTATTTTATGGTTCTTTGTTTGATGTAATTTATCATTTTCTGCCTCCTCCTTCCCTCTTCTCCCATTGCAATCCTGTAATATCCCTTCATTAGGTTTTTTGTCATCACATCAGTTAACTTATACTCACACCCTTAATGTATGTCCCTTTTAAATGTCATAGTAAATGTACTGTTGTCAAGATTAACAAGTAATATCCTCCTATATAGGGATGTAAGTAATTAGCACATATTAAATATGTTTTTTCTTTTTTTTGTTGTTTCACTTTTTGTGCCCCCTTGAGTCTTGTATTTCAAGATCAAATTTTCTATTGAACTCTGACATTTTCATTAGGAAGGTGTGTAAATCCCTTATTTCATTGCATGCTCATCTCCTTCCTTGAAAGATTATGATGAATTTTGCTGGGCAATAGATCCTTAGTTATAGTCCAAGTTCTTTGCTTTATGCAACATTATATTCCAATCCCTCCAGTGTTTTAATATAGAATTGGCAAGGTCCTTGGTGATCCTGACTGTAGATCCTAGATATGTTAATTGACTCTTCCTGGCTGTTGGCAGTATTTTCTTCTTGACCAGATACTTCTGGAATTTGACAAACATATTCCTTCATGTTTTCAATTTGGGATGTCTTCCAGGAGACGATCAGTGGATTCTTTCAATGACTATTTTGCTTTCTGCTTCTAGGATCCCAGGTTAGCTTTCCTTGATTATTTCTTGGAAGATACTCTTCAGTATCTTTTTTTTTTCCTCATACCCTTCAGCGAGACAAATAATACTTATGTTTACTCTCCTGGATCTATTTTCCAGGTCAGTTGTCTTTCCAATGAGATGTTTTACGTTTTCTTTTCTTGCTTTTTGTTTTTGATTTTTTTTTTAACTTCTTGTTTGACTGATTCTTGATGCCTCATAGAGTCATTAGCTTGTACTTGCTCAATTCTAATGATTAATGAATGGCTTGCTTCAGTTAGCAAACTTCAGTTTCCACTTGTCCAATTCTTCCTTTTAAGCAGTTATTTTCTCCAGTTAGGTTTTCTCCAGTTAGTTATCCATTTGACAAATTTTACTTTTTAAGGAGCTGATTGTATTCTTAAAATCATTGGTAATTTTTTTTTTTTATCTCTCTATCCCCATAAAAAAATATTCTATGATCTTTGCTTTTCTATTTTGCTTCTTGCTCATGGTGATTGCCTTTTTACTGACTTTTGCAGTGAATCTGTGCTTTTGGGCCACAGGAGGCTCTGCCCCATATTTCTTGTGGTGGGAGCTATATGGCTGGTTACTGGCTTTGTATGTGGTGGCCTCTGGTTCTTTCAACTAGAAGCTATATAATGCTGTAGCCTACCTAGTCCTGAGCTAGCTGGTGTGTGTCAAGGTCAAGGTCAGATGAAAACTATTTGAGTTTCCTCAGGGATATACTGAAGCTCACAGTCTGAGGTATGAGGGAGAGGTGATCCAGTCCCTGGTAGTCTCCTACTTCTGTAAGGCTGTGCTAGAGCACAGGCAAGCTCAGTCACTGGTGAACCCTATCTTTGCAGATGTCTTTCTAATTCTCCTGGCTGTGCTAAAGCATCCTTGGGGTCCTGGTGTTGGTGATTATTAGCTTCACTACCCAGGGAATCTACTTTGGTCTGCTGAGGTGGGGCTTGCTGGGATGTGTTTGGTATTGTATTGGTTCCCTTCAGTCACAGAAAAAGGGACTCTTACTGCTATTCACCCCAGCCTCCTAAACTAAAAGATTGCTGTGCCCCTTCTGCTGGTTCCACAGAATGAAGCAGACTATTTTTTCCTTTGTAATGTTGTTGTTGTGGTTGTTGTTTTTTTTTTATGGCTTCTCCCATGCATTTTAACTCTTTAATGCACATGACTAAGGTGAAAATGTGTTTAATAGGAATGTATGTGTAGAATAAGATTGCATGCCATCTTGGGGAGAAAGATGGGAGGGAGAAAATTTGGAACTTATGGAAGTAATTGTTGAAAAGTAATATCAAATAAATTACTATAATTTGGGGACAAATGGAAAAGCAGATGAAAGAACCTATGCTAGCAGCCCACCTTGTGTGCTAGTGTGATTGTGCATTTGTATGGACCCTAACACAGTTGGTATGGCCTGCTTGGTCTGTTTTATAAAGGATATATACCTTTTTAAAAAATATATATTTTTATTAATTTTATTTATTTTCAGTGTTCTACAATCACTGCCATATAACTTAAACTTTTCCCCCTTCCTCCTCCCTACCTTCTCTCCACCTGTCTGAGACAGCATATAATTTTATACAGGTTCTACACATACATTCCTATTAAATACATTTTCACCCATATTTGTGCTGTATAGAAGAATTAAAACAAGTGGGAGAAATATAACAAACCAAAAGGTAATAAAAAAGAAAATTACCTGCTACATTCTGCAATTGAATTACATAGTTCATTCTCCAAACTTGGAAGGCTTAAAAGATCATTGGGAATTTTTTTAAGTCCTTGTGGTACAATGAAGTTCAAAGTCTACAAGAAGAAAAACAAAAACAAAAATCTCTCACATTGCTGTGCACAAGTTTCTCCTGGTTCTGCCCCTTTCACTCAGCATCAGATCATATAAGTCTCTCCATGCCACTCTGAAGTCTTCCTATTCATAATTTCTTATAGCAGTACATCATTACGTTCATATACCATAATTTGTTCAACCATTCCCCAATTGATAGGCATCCCCCTGATTTCCAGTTTTTGTCCACCATAAAGAGGGCTGCTATAAATATTTCTGTACATGTGAGAGCCTTTCCCATTTTTATGATCTCTTGAGGATACAGTCCTAAAAGCAATATTGCTGAGTAGAACGGTATGCATATTTTTGTAGCCTTTTGGGCATAGCTCCAAACTGCTCTTCACCATAGTTAGATCGGCTCACAGCTCCACTAACAATGAATTAGTATTCCAATTCTCTCGCATTCTCTCCAAAATTTATCATCTTCCTGTTCTATCATGTTTGTCAATCTGATATATATGATGTGATACTTCAGAGTTGTTTTGATTTGCATCTGTCTAATCAGTAGGGATTTAGAGCATTTTTTTTTTCATACAACTATAGATATCTTTAATTTCTTCCTTTGAAAACTGCCTGTTTATATCCTTTGACCATTTATCAATTGGGGAATCACTTGTATTGTTGTACATTTGATTCAGTTCTCTATCTGTTCTCGAATTGAGGCCTTTATCACAGACACTAGCTGCCAAAATTCTTTCCCAATTTTCTGCATCCCTCCAAATCTTGGTTGCATTGGGTTTGATTGTGCAAAAACCTTTCAGTTTAATGTAATCAAAATTATCAGTCTTGCATGTCATAAAGCTTTCTATCTCTTCTTTAGTCAAAAATTCTTCCCTTCTCCATACATCTGACAAATACACTATTCCTTGCTCCACAAATTTATCCATAGTATTGATCTTTACACTTGGAATGTGTACCAAGTTGGACTTTATTTTTGTGTATCATGTCAGGCATTGGTCTATTCCTAGTTTTCACCATACTGTTATCCAGTTTTCAAAGCAATTTTTGTTGAACAGTGAGTTCTTATCCCAGAAGCTGTGGTTCTTGGGTTTATCAAACAGGAGATTACGATATTCATTGCCTTCAATGTCTTGAGCACCTAGCCTCATCGACTTATCTACCCTTTTACTTCTTAGCCAATAACAAGTGGTTTTGATAATTGCTGCTTTATAATTCAATCTGAGATCTGGTATCACAAGGTCACCTTGCCTAGCATTACTTTTCATTACTTTCCTTGATATTCTGGACCAGATATCTTGTTCTACCAGAGGAATTGCGATATTACTTTTTCCAGCTCTAGAAAATAATTATCTACCAGTTTGATTGGCATCACACTAAATAATTGAATTAATTTAAGTAGAATTGCCATTTTTATTATATTGGCTTGACCTACCCACAAGCAACTGATGTTTTCTAACTTACTTAGATTTGACTTTATCTGTGTGAAAATTGTCTTGTAATTGTATTCATATAGTCCCTTGGTTTGCTTTGGCAGGTAAACTCCAAAATATTTTATAGTGTCTACCCTAGCTTTAAATGGGATTCCTCTTTCTATCTCTTGCTGTTTGGCTTTGTTAGTAATATATAAAAATGCAGAAGATATGTGTGGGTTCATTTTGTAACCAGCAACTTGTACAAAGTTTTTAATTATTTCAAGAAGTTTTTTTTTTTACTTGAATCTCTGGAATTCTCTATGTATATCATCCTATCATCTGCAAAGAATGATAACCTAGTTTCTTCTTTGACTATTCTAATTCCTTCAATTTCTTTATCTTCTCTAATTGATACAGCTAATATTTCTAATACCATATTGAATAAGAGTAGTGATAATGGACATCCTTTCTTTACTTCTGATCTTATTGGAAATGCATATACTTTATCTCCATTTCATATAATGCTTGCTGAAGGTTTTAGGTGATACTGCTTATTATTTTATGGAAAGTTCCCTTCATTCTTATGATCTCTTTTGTCAAAAGCTTTTTCTGCCTCTATTGAGTGGTTTTTGTTAGTTTTTATATTGATATGATCAATAATGCTAATAGTTTTGCTAATATTGAACCAGCCCTGCACTCCTGGTACGAATCCTACCAGACTGTAATATATTATTTTCATGATAACTTGCTGTATTCTTTTTCCTAAAATCTTATTTAAAATCTTTGCATCTATATTAATTAGAGAAATTGGTCAATCATTTTCTTTCTCTGTTTTGTCTCTTCCTGGTTTAGGTATCAAACCGATGTTTGTACAATCAAAAAAAAAAAATTTGTAAGTACTGTTTCTTCCCCAATTTTCCCAAATAATTTATATAATATTGGAATTAACTCTTCTTTAAATATTTGATAGAATTTACTTGTAAATCCATCCAGACCTGGAGATTTTTTCCTAGGGAGTTCATTGATGGCTTGTTCAATTTCTTTTTTCTGAGATGGGGTTGTTTAAGTATTCAACTTCCTCTTCTGTTATGTTGGACAATTTACATTTGTTAAAATACCCATCCATCTCATTTAGGTTGTCAAATTCATTGCCATAATGTTAGGCAAAGCCACTTCTAATTTTTTTGTCTTAATTTCCTCCTCATTGGAGGTGATCATATTCACCCCTTTCATTTTTGATATTAGTAATTTGGTTTTCATATTTATTTTTTTAAACATATTGATCAAAGGTTTATAAATTTCATTAGTTTATTCATAAAACTATTTTATTTTTTAGTTCAATATTTTTCTTAATTTGATTATATTGATCTCTCCTTTGCTTTTCAGTATTTCTAATTTTGTATTTATTTGGGGATTTTCAATTTGTCCTTTTTCTAGTTTTTTCAGCTGCATGTCCAATCATTGATCTCCTCTTTTTCTGTTTTATTCATGTAGGCATTCGAAGATTTGGTAGATTTTCTCATTATTTTCATTCTCTTGAATGAAGTTGTTGATTATTTTTATGATTTGTTGTTCAACTCATTCCTTCTTTAGGATTAGATTATTTAGTTTCCAATTAATTTTTGATTTATCTTTCCATGGCCTTCTATTACATATAATGGTTATTACATTAAGATCTGAGATGGAAGCATTAAATATCTATGCCTTTCTGTACTTGATTGTGAGATTTTTATGCCCTACAACATGGTAAAATTTTTGTGTATGTGCCATGTACTGCAGAGAAAATGGTATATTCCCTTCTGTCACCATTCAGTTTTCTCCAGAGATCTATCATATTTACCCTATCCAGAGTTTTATTCACCTCCTTAACTTCTTTCTTGTTTATTTTAAGATGAGATTTATCAAGTTCAGAGAGGGGGAGGTTGAAGTCCCTTAATTGTATAGTTTAGCTCTATATTTCTTCCTGTAGTTCCCCAAATCTCTTCTCTCAGCTATATCACTTGGAGCATAAATGTTTAGTAATGATATTGCTTCGTTGTCTATGGTGCCTTTTAGCAGGATATAGTCTCTTTCATTATCTCTTTTTATTGTATCTCTTTCTGCTTTTGCTTTCTATGAGATTAGCATTCCTACTCCTGCTTTTCTTACATCAGCTAAAGCACAATATATTCTGCTCCAACTTTTTACCTTTCCCCTAAGTGAATCCCCCTGTTTCATATGTGTTTCCTGTAAACAGCATGTTGGATTACGCTTTTATTCCATTTTGTTAGCCGTCTCTGTTTTATGGGAGAGTTCATTCTACTCACGTTCACAGTTATGATTACAATCTGTGTCTTTCCCTCCATCCTCTTTCCCACCATTTGTGCTTTCACTTCTTCTGTCTCCCTTCCTCTCTTCAACAGAGTTTTCACTTTTGGCCACCACCTCCCGCAGTCTTCCCTTCCTTCTTTCAGCCTTCCTCCCTTTTACTTCCCTCAACCCTTACTACTTCTTCCCTCCCTTTTACCTTTCCCACCACTTTCTTCTCCCTTCCCCTGCTACTGCCTATAGAACTAATTCCACTTATATTCTTAGTAAAGTTTATCGTTGCCTCCTTGTAACTCTCAGAAAATGTTCATCTCCCTCCCCTCTTTCCCTCTACTATCATATAATTTTATTCCTTCCTGTGAGGTAATTTATCATTTTCTCCTTCCTATTTTTCACATCTCCTGTTATAATCCCTTCACATGCTTCAATCACATTTTTATCATCACATCACTTATTTTATACCTGTTCCCTCTATCTAGATATACCCATTTTATATTTCATAATAGATGTACAATTCTCATGATTAACAAGTATCATCTTCCCTTACATGGAGGTAAGAAGTTTGCCCAAATTGAGTAACAAGGTTTTGTTTTGCCTTGTGTACCTTTTAATGCCTCTCCTGAGACCTGCATTTGAAGACTGAAGTTTCTATAGAATTATGGCCTTTTTGTCAGGAAAGCCTGGAAATGCCTTATTTTGTTGAATGACTATTTCCTTGCCTGAAAGTTATGTTAAGCTTTGATGGGTAATTGATCCTTAATTGTAGTCCTAACCCCTTTGCTCTATGGGATATCATATTCCAATTCCTTCAGTCTTTTAATGTAGAAGCTCCAATGTCCTGTTTGATTCTGACTGTAGCCCCTAGAAATTTGAATAGTTTCTTTATGGCTGCTTTTAGTATTTTCTCCTTCACTTGATAGCTCTGGAATTTGGCAACAATATTTCTTGGTGTTTTTAGTTTGGGATCCCTTTCAGGAGGTGAATGGTAAGTTGTTTTGATGATTATTTCACCCACAGGTTCTAGCACTTCTGGGCAGTTTTCCTTGATGATTTCTTGGAAGATATTGTCCAGACTCTTTTTTTTTTATCATGGTTTTCTGGCAGACCAATAATTCTTAAATTTTCTCACCTGGATCTACTTTCCAAGCCAGCTGTTTTCCAGTTAGCTATTTTACATTTTCTTGCATCTTTTCATTCTTTAGATTTTGACTGATTCTTGCTCTCTCGTAGACTCATTAGTTTCTCCTAATTTTTATCAAATTGTTTCCTTCAGTTAACTTTTGGATCTCCTTTTCCATCTGCCCAATTATTCCTTTTAAGGAATTATTTTCTCCAGTTAGGTTTTGTGCCTCCTTTTCCATTTGTCCAATTTTTTCATAGGATTCTTTTCTCATACTTTTTAAATCATCGACCAGTTTTTCATCTATTTCCTTCTTCTGCTCTTCCAAGAATGCTCTTTGTGCATGTCAAAGAGCCTTTCTCTTAAAGTGTTGTATCTCATTCAATGCCCTCAGTGAACAATTAAAAACAAGGAAATAGTAGCTAAAAAGAATGCAGTCAAAGTTGAAATGGCCAAGCCTTTGGTTATTTGTACCTTTATAAGGCAGTACCTGTTCTATCCAGCAAGCCCATAAAAAAAGGCTTCTCCTAAATACATCATTAGCAGACTGAAATCAATGATATGATGTCTATATATAGTCAAGTCCTTTTTAAACACTTCTCTTCAGATGGAGAGACAGAGGCATTCTGTGCATATACCAGTTTTAATTATTACTTCCTTTGCTATTTATGTCCTTGTTTATGAGATAGATATAGTAATGGATCATCTCTACATCATCTATCCTCAGGCAACCTCTCCTATCTGTAATTTGTGAAGTAATATTATGGGACTAAAAAGTGAGTTGACAAAACTTCAAAGGAATCAAAATGAGTACTACAAATTTTGTTCACATTACTCATAGTAAAATTCTTTTGGACATTGTTCAAAACTCATTTACTATTGCAGTTGTAGTGGGCTTGAACTTATGGTTCCTCAACCACAAATTGAGGAGAAGGAGAAGGGTTACTATAGTTAGGCCTAGTGACATCAGGAAGATAATGAATTTGAAAGGAAAGAAAGAGGGGAAAATATTATAACAAAACATAGATATAGAAAGAAATAAAAGCAAAATAGTTTAGAATCTTTAGTATAGTCTGTGCACATCTGAAGAGGTACCAAAGACACATCTATTTTACAACACATCATAATGAAGTGCTAGAGTTAGGTCCCTGAATGCAAAATACATTTAAATATATAATACTTCAGAAAAGGAAAGAAAAAAACATGAAATGGATTTAGAAAAAAGTCATCAGTGAAATGGTTCAAATTTGGAAAAAAAAAAGGATTAAGGTTTTAGCTCTCCAGAAATCTCACATATTCAGAATGATTAATTGACTGAGTTTTCTGGATAGCCACGGTTTTAATGGAACAGCATGACAGTATTTCATTAAGAAGCAGACAAGAACTAATTGTTCTATCAACATGTGGCAAAAAAGGGAAAAATGTGTTTGTAATGTCAGTCCATTTGACATATTTGAAGAAATAAAGCCTACTAAAAAGTGATGCCAGATACCTATGGTGCTATTCTAATTGTTTTTTTAATTGATTTTCTTACACTGTTTGCTAACTCATTTTTCATAGTTCTGAGTCATACAAACATAAGTTTCATATATCATACCTTTTTAATTGTGGACATAACTGTGTTAATAATGTAAGGGAAAAATTCTGAGAATTAATACCTTTTTTTCCCAAGAAAATTTTATTCACAGAAAATGGATATGTTATTGTTTATATACACACAGAAGCATGTGTTCCAAATTTTGGCACATAGAGAGCTAAATTATCTATTTGCTCACTAAATACTGTAAATACTCACTAAACACTTAACAGAACTTTTAAGTTTAGTGGAAATATAGAACTTAGCCTGAAAACTTTCCCTAAAAGGTGGAGAAATTAAATTTTTATGGTACAGATGCCTGGATCATGGATACCTCTGGCACAACCTCTTCTACCTCTCACCTCTTAGAAATCAAATCTCATCAGAAGCACTGGAATCACAAAGTGGTCAATTTTGTGTTAAAATTGTCTCATTTTGGTCCTCTTAATTACTGTTTCACAAATAACACCAGGGAAGCACTGGAGTTTTTGGATTCCAGCCTCTAACAGGTTCGCTCTTGATCTGGTCAGTCAGAAAGGACAGAAGGACAGCTTCAGAGGGGTTAATAATCTTACTGTATTTTAGTCTAGATTCCTCAAAGGGAGTTTGCTGATAATGGGAGCACCAACTCCTACAGTTTCCTCTACTCACCATTCTTGCAGGGACAGGAAAGAATATAGTAGGAACTCTAACCTCTTATGGGATCCCCTAAACTTCAACAGGAGTAAGTTGAGGCAAACATAGATTCTCCCTGAGCATTCACTGCAGACAATCAAGGTGTACACAGCATTATACTGTCATATTCCCCTACGGGTTCCCCATTTACTGACCAGTGCCCACTTGCTTTACTTGCTAGCAATAGCCTCACAGTTTTAGATTACCTCATCCCTACATCTCACTGTGCAAGTTTGAAAACTGTTTTGAACCATGATTGTAAGAATTGTTATCTAACACCTGGGGATTAGAGATTTTGTAGGCATGAATCCTGAGAAACTAAACTCTAAAAAGTATAATAAAATCCTCCTTACTTACAACTTCCCTCCCCCTTTTAGTCAATATAGTAAGTAAGCTTTAGTAGGAAATGAGATTGCAAAGAACTTAGAAGTCAGATGAAAACAGTCCCAAGAGAATGTAATCTATAAATTGTATCATACGTTAGCTGAAATTAGCATTCTGCTGATGTGTGCCAAATCAGGAGAAACCATCTAGGTGCTCCTTGTCAAAGTTCTGATTCTGTGATATATAAGTTCCAGACAAAGTCCAGTATGCAACTCTAGACCAGCAGAACATCAAAAAGATGCTGATAACTTTGGCATGATAACCGTAAAGTTTTACCTATAACTTTGGGAAAATGTGGATATGCTCATGAACTAATCCCAAGGTGGCACAGATAGCAGTTGGTCTGTTTGCCCTGCAAAAATCCTATAGAAATGAGACCTCAAAATCCTTCCTGGCTCCTCTTGACCGTGCCCACCCACCTCCTTCCAGCACTCTTCTATCTCTTACAGGTCCATCTGGTGCTCCTGATCAGGTGACAGGACCTGGATCCCTAAAAGGAAAAGACCATGTCTTTGAATACAGCTCAGTCTCTGAACTTTCATACACAACCTAGTCCCTTTCACCTGATGGACCTGCTCTATCTCAACCCACGCAGATACTCAATAATCCTTTTAATTGCCCTTTCACTGTGACTCTCTTTCCTAGCCTAGATCACTTAACTCCGCTCACTATTTACACCTGAGCCCCTCATACAGATGATTTATCACTCCTTAATCCCATCCAAATCTTCTCACATCTTTTTATATATAGATATATCAGTTCCCTTCTCATCAAATTCAAAGATTCACTAGGAATTCTGCCAACCATAAAGGTGTTAAAATAAACCTCACTGCTTTGATTGAAGGAAGACTTGAGTGGCTGAATTATTTTCAGATAGACTCCTCTGTACCTTTATGTTTTGGGGTCCACAGCACCCCAAATCTCATCATACCCAGGACTTTTCTCAGGAGAGTAATAACTGTACTTTACTGACATAACACACCACCAACAACTACACAAGACCACAAAAAATATGTTCTTATAACAAACCATATGAGGAGACTCATGTGTAGTTCTACTCCCATGCGCACAGTGTAAATTCTTACTCCGCCTATCCTGAAAACTTAATTAATTCATAAAGACTTCGAAAAGTATTCTTTTTTCCATGGATTGAAGAAAAACAGAATCAAAGTGCACATCTTTCCTTGTGAACATGAATTTTGAGACTTAAAAATAATCTGCTTCAAATAATTCTCTGTTGTTTACAACTAACCAATTTGACGAGATCTGAAATTGGGGGTGGTTATTTTTAACCACCTCAAATATGCCTCAAATATGACAAACAGACTGCCTGCAACTGACCAGACATAATCACTGCCAGCCTCTGATCTGTAGTTCTCAACTCTTCCCTCCAGAGATTCCCACACTTTGTTTGGCTAGTTAAAGTGAAACAAGTTACCTTATGAAACTGTGAGACACCAATAACCCCTTTCACTTGTGGCCTGGACATTCCCCCTCTGCCTAACCCCTCCTACCTGCAGTCTAATCATTCCTTCTGTCTTAGTACCCTTCATAAACTCTGTTCCTCAGTCTCCCCCTCAGTTACCTCATTTTTTCTGTGTGAAACCCCGATGTTATAACTCTCTTGCCTGGATTATAAGACCCTGATTTTGTTGTATTGCCTGTTTTCATTAAAAATTCAGATTGAAAAATATAGCTTATTAATAGGGCTATTGTTCCTAGTTGGCTTCAATGTGTACTTCAACAGGAGAGATATATGGTGAATTCTACCTGTCACATTTTTCTGTTTTCAATTTGCCCTCCTAGAGTCATATATTTTGAATGTGCTTGTACAGTAGTTAGGATTGAATGAAACTGGCCTTGCCTGATCCCAGGTCTGTGAATTGCCTGAGGGCAATTGAAACCAATTAAAAGAGAACTATTGAAATCAGTCAAAAAAGAAAAAAGAGCCCCAATTCTTCTCTATGGACTTTTGGCTATTATGTAAAACAATTTACTTTTCATCCTCTCAAGGATGTGCCTCTCTCAAGACTTCTTCCCTTTTGAAATGTATTTAAACCTGCTATTCTCTGTCCTTGTACATTCTTATACCCTGGTGCTGTGTGGTGACCTGGAATTGCAATTCTCTTGCCTGGATAAAAGACCCTAGTTTTTACTATTTTGACAGCTGTCTATTTCAGGTTGACATATCTGGTGTCAAGAAGCAAGATTCAAAGACTCTTGCTCAGCAGGTTGCAGCTTTCAACCCCAGACCCTTAGTACCAGCAGTCTCCCCTTGTGTTGTAGACTGGATTTGACTCAGTGGTTTGGACTGGGTAAGTGAGTCTCTCAAATTCCCTGAATTCCTTTATGTTTTTGTTTAAGTTCTTGGCTCTTTAGTGAATGATTTGTTAAAAGATCCATGGGCAATTTGGGGTCCACTCTGACAGGTCCTTCCAAAGGAATGGATGCTGAATAAATACGCTTAAATTATGGACCATGTATTTACAAATGCTTGGATAATTGCCAGAATTTAACCAAGCATGACTCTTGAAACTGATGGCCACAGTGGAGCTCCTTTGATCCCTAAAAAAATAACTTTTTGTAGTCTACTCTTGATTCTACTGGCCCCAAGATTATGGACCCTGAGTGCCTCCTTTTCCTAATGCCTCCTTGAAACAGCAAAGTAGTGATCTGAATCTGAACTCTTTTTCCTTCAAGAGGATATCAATAATTGAAATTAGGAGAAAGGGAGGTCCAGAATAGGTCTTCATCTTTCAGAAGGATTCTCTAAATTAAATGAGGAGAAAGAACAAATTGAAAGTCAGATTAAATTTTTACACAGATGTGTAGAAAAACTCCAAAAGAATGTGAAAGATAGTCTTGAAAAGCCAGTCTCTTCAAAAAATCCACTTTATTCAATCCTCATTTAGTTTGAGGACATTTTACTTCATTTCCCTTGAAAGTTAAGAAAATATAAAACATTAAAATGTTCTAAAAATCTTTCCCCACCTTGGATCAACGCTAAATTGTACCATGGACAAGTAGTTTCCTATGGCCCCCTAGGATCCTGTGGATTTTGCTTCTGAGTTTGAGATTAAGCTCTTAATGTATAAAGTTGGACTCTCTGACCTTCAGCTTGGACAGATCCTTGTATGCCCTGGAGATATTGCCCACTGCTTTCCAACAGCTCATTGAGCTAATGCCCTTCAGCACATAGATCACATAATAAATGAGAAAGTGGAACCTGACACACATCTCTGGAAAGCCTGAAAATTTGGGGAAGCCTTATTATAATCTATCCCCAAGTTTTCCCTCAGCCTGTGGATTGAGGAAAATGTTAATCCTGCATCCAAAATGTAGGAGAGTCAGTTTTTGTTTTTAAATAATAGATGCTTGTCTACCTTTCAAGATAATTCTGAACTCTCCTTTGATAGTCTGGATCTCTTCATCCCCTTTAACTCTTTGTGCAAGGCAGGATTGTTGATTTTATCAAGAAAGGCAAATTAGATTGGAAATAGTCTCCTAACTCTGATCCACTTTACTTAGCTACTAAATATTAACAAATCTTAGTGGAAGAAAGCATAAAGATACTGAAGAAAAAATATAAGAAAAAAGAATCAGATCTCATATTGTTGGAAGTGAGCCCGTCTAACAAGCCCCCAGCAGTGAGAAAACATGCTCACCTTAAACAAAGGACAATACCTGTTGTGCAATCAGGAAAACCTTTATTAATCTTTACATGTATTGCCCCTGAATGGCCCAGTAGCTTCCCCAGGAAGGTTATAGAAAGAATATAACATGTTCAGGAAGATGGGGTTTCTTATACTGTTTTCTGAACTTTGGATCTCCAGTGATACTGTCTCCTGGCCATGTGACTCCTTGTTCTCTTGTCTGATAGGCCCTTCCTCTCAGAGCTCCTTGGGCCTGCCCCTTATCACCTAGGAATGTGGAAAACTGAACTTTCTTATCTGCCACACATACTTTCTCCTCTGCCCTTAGAAATTTCCCCCTCTAAATATCAAGAGCTAAGCCCACAGGGTAACAAGACATGATTCTATTGTAAAAAGTTAGATAATTTGGAGAAAGACTGTTGCAAGCTAAAATACATTCAGGAAACTTCCGCCTCCTCTTCTGAGAGGCGCCCATAGAAAAATCCAAAGCTTGGAGTCCAAGCATTAGAGGGGGATTTCCCCTGTAGTTAGTGTCTCCTATAAGAGTGACTCACATTGTAGTAGCTTCTCATCCTACTGAGATCATCATAGATACTGACATCATGATGTCTTCAGCTCTAAACCCCACTCCATTTTCTGATTTCCTCCCTCAGAGTTCTAGAAATGTTTCAATAGTGAGGATCACTAATCATGTGCAATCTGCCTTTGTTCTTCACATCTTTCTCTTTATGCTTGGGAATTTGTCTAGAACCCACCCCTTCTTCTTTTTGATTGATACTCCCCTCTACCTTCTAGGCTACAATTTTCCTCAGGGCATATGAGGCCACAATTGAATTTTCTACCAAAAATGACATTGATCTCCCTTTCTTCCTCCCTGTCCCTCTCCTTCCCTCCCTCCATCCTTCTTCTACTTCCTCTCTTTTTACCTCTCTCCCCTTTGAAATTACCCCCACTTTCCCTAATATTCTCATCTCACCTTTGTTACTCTCCATCCGTTTTGGTGGTTTCACACTCCTTCTGGGTGGCTACTACTTCCCATATGTTATGAGTCTTTAGTGTACCCCAATTCAGGTTCATCTGGATCCCTTTTAGGCCTCTCCCTCATGTATCCCAGAATCCCTTTTCCTGAGAGGCAGTTGAGGGCGTCAAACACCTCATCAATGACTACTTATCCTTTGGCATCTTGGTCCCTTGAACTAAAATTTGTAATACCTCAATCCTTCCTGTTCAGCCACAGTGGCTGTGGGTAGTGACTTATCTAAGGACTAACTCAGCACCATTAATACTTGTGTGATCCATAGATCACCTGTTGTCCCTTAATTCCATACCCTCCTGAATCTTATCTGCCATGACTCTACCATTTTCAGCACAGTTAATTTGATCCCCATTTTTTCAGTGTTCCCCTTGACTCTTAAAGCCAGTTCCTTTTCACCTTAATCTAAGATGCCCAGCAGTATTCCTGGACTGCCCTAATTCAAGGCTAAACTAAGAACCTCACCTATTTTTCACAGATCTTGAAAGTAGATCATGCTGATGCTGAGTTTCTTTAAGGGTTCACACTCTTCCAATATGTAGATGATTTTCTTCTGTGCTCCTCTGATCTTGAAATTTTGAAGGCTAGTTGCATTTTACTCTTTACCTCTTTGGTCCACAAAGACCAAAAGGCATTTATTTGTTGATGAAGCACTAGGATTAAGTGATTTTCCCAGGGTCACACAGCTAGTAAGTGTTGAATGTCTGAGGTTCTCTTGACTCCAGGGCCAATACTCAATCCACTGTGCCACCTAGCTTCCCCTGACCATAAGGCATTTAAAGAAAAATTGAAGTTTGCTTACTCCCTGGTTCTGTTTTTAGGACATTAGATCTTTGCTGATGGTCTCTACCTTGATTCAGCCTAGTTGACTTTAGGGTTCCAGTATGAACACCTCAGCCAGTTCTCACTTGAACAAAAATATCAAGCAGAATGACATAACCCTACCTCAAGGGAACAAAGTCTTGATCATGTACCCTTGAATCAATAGCACTAGTGAGAGACTTCACAGTAAAACTTGGACTCTAGACAGTGAACAAAAGAGCATCAATGAAATACCTGAATGGAATTTTGATAGCTCTAGCACCTTTCAGTCTAAAGTCTCTAGAGTGACATGTACCTTATTCCTGCTGCTGTGTTCTGGAATCCCTTCTGAAAGGACCCAATAAATTGGTTTTCTGTGAAGTTTTCAAGTACAAACACAAGCCTCTAGAGACCAATTTAAGGCAAACTTGTAAACTGATGATGGATATGGTGACCAACCAGAAACTCTCATTTAGTATGGAGCAAGAGTATATTCTCCTGGGAACAGATAGACACCCTTTTGGTTGGATTTGCAATAGGTTACCTGAGCCCCAGGGTCCATATTTCTGGGGTGTGGCAGCCAACAAAGTCTATGAAAGATAGAGCAGAAGCTTATTACCATGCTTGTCTATATACTGGAGTCAAACTTGGAGGTACAAATGCTGAAGCAATGCCATCTCAGTGGGAGTTCCAGATAAGACTGTATGAAGGGATTGAAATAGGAGATCAACTCTGGATTGCCTGCTTCATTCTACATTGTGTTTGAATATTTTGGAATGATTGTAAGATTTGACCCCAAGCAAATCCCTGGAAACCGGAATGGAGATGGTTGACATACTAACTTCAGTACCAAGACCATAAAAGAATAGAATGGTCTAAAGTTTATTAAAGAAGCCATCAAGAGACTAAGTAAGAGACCCAAGTACCACATCTGAGCTTATGACCCCAAGGGGGGTGTGGAAAATATCTATTGCCTGACAGATTTCAATGAGACATCCAACATCAACAAATTCTCTGCTGGTGTGGCCAACTGTAGCATCAGCATCCGAATTCCCCCAATGATTGGACAGGACAAGAAAGGCTACTTTGAAGATCACCTCCCCTCTGCCAACTGTGACACTTACACAGTGACAGAGTGGCTTATCTGTACATGTCTCCTCATTGAGACAGGAGAAAAGCCCTTTCAGTATGAAAAATAATTGGACCAGACCTACAGATAGTTCCCATATCTCCCACCCTATAACCTTTTTCTCATGCCCTCTTCTACTCACCTCTCTTCTCTTCCAATTTCCCCTACTAGATGTAACTCAGGGAAGAAAATACCATGTATTTTTGTACCCACAGACAAAAAATAAAAAGACTCAGCTCCTCAACTTCTCCCATGGGGCAGTCTCTGAGGCTGCATTTTTACATTTCAAAGTGGTCTTCTTATGACCCCAGACTTTTAGCCACCCTAACTAATCCCTCCCCTTTCCCTTTTCTTATTGGAAGAAGGGCTGAAGAGCCTTTGTATCTTGTGATACAAACATGAGAACAATTTCCAAACATTTGGGTATATAATGAGGTCCTTGACCTGGTATCTAGAGACTCCTGTTGTGCTTCTGAGTTGTTGCAGCCCCTGACCATTTGATCTTAGTTGAAAAGGTGACTCTGGACTCCCTTAAAATCTCGCATATTCCCCATGCATGTGAAGTTTTGTTTTTTTCTAGTCTCTCTTCACACCCACCCTTTCTCCACCTGCTGCTGACGTGCCCATGGCCCATTGTAAGACTCTTCTTGACTGAGTCACCTTACTCTCTGACACAGACTACAGAAAGAATCATGATTGTGTTGAAATTGGGCATCCAGGAAAAAGAGCTAGAAAACTCAGATTATCGTGGTACGCTGACAGCTCCTGTCTTCAAAATAGAAATGTCTTCCTGCCTAATTTCTGGATAATGGACAATGCCCCAGAACTTTCCCAGTCACCAATGGAGTGAAACAGAAATGTGTGCTTGCTTTCATGCTTTTTCACATGATTTTTCTCTGATTGTTGTCAGACACTTTCTTTTGTTTTTTTTTTTTTGTTTTGTTTTGTTTTTTTTTTTTTTTTGAGCCCTTGGAAGTTTATTGATGCAAAAGCAGAAGGTCTGAGATTGCACCAGGAGCTAAACAAAGGCAGTAATATAGGAAAATGGTCAAACTTATATAGGATGATTTTAAGGTTTCCTTGTGGGGGTTGGACATCTAGGGTAACTCTTGCAAGATAAAAGGTGAGGACTGAATGACATAAGATAAGGAAATCACATTTCCCAGGATGAGGGGTAGGGACAGGGAATTTTATGGTCCCCCCAGGATGAGGGATGGGTCCAAGAAATTGTATGTTCCAGGATAAGGGGAAGTTTTGGAAAGGGGAGACTTTAGGTCACCAAGAGCTTCACAAAGTCAATCAGTATTATTTTAACTCTCAGGGTGCTGTTTCTATCCACATCATTTCCCTACTCAACCACTAGGTAGGAGAATTATTTCAGAGCAAAGGGGCAAAAATCATTGTCTTAAGTAGCTGCTTCCTGCTGAACAAGTGCAAAGAGTCCACTTCAGGGACCAGAATAGGTTGAGAGGGTTGATCAGCGTGGGGTGTAGACTGCAGTGCCAACTGAGTCCAGGGTGGAGAGAGGCAAACTACTTGGTGACATGAAGGGCAGGGCTTGGTATCCTAAAAGTTGCTGTGGGTGAGAAGACACAAAGCGAACCAGGAGTTTAAACAAGTACAGATCAAATATGTATAAGAGTGAGTAAAATGACCAATAACAGGGTCACAATGAGGGGAAAGAAGGGAGAGAAACCATGACCCCTAGAAGGAGGTAGGGAGAGATATCAGGCTAGAGTGGATGTCTTACATCCAAGAGGTTGCCTGTAATATCCTTGCAGTGCTCAAAGGAAGAATTCCATGTAGGATCTTCAAGGAATATGGGGGAGAATCATGGGGAGTAAACTAGTATCCTGGGCATGATGGTGACACACCTAGTGAACATGTACTCTGCCTTGCCCCATAGAGTGTCCTATTTGAATTGAGGCATTAGACTCCCAATCCTGAGGAAGCAGGCTTAACCCTTGGCAAAGGGTGGGAATCAGAAATTAGGTGGGTTAGGAACAGAAGTACCTGGAACCCAGCTTAGCTAGAAAGCACACAGGCCAGTCCCCAAGGTGAGGGGCTTCAATGCATAATATTTTCTGTCTAGTTATGCTCTGCATATTATCTCACATCTCACATCCTACCTCCTGTTTGCTTCTGTCTGTCTCATCATCCACCCAAATGTTTTTGGGAGAGGGACAAAGCATTGTTCCTGCCTGAATGAGGGTGGGGAGGAGAGATTTGAGGCTAAAGTAATGTGAGATATGCAAATTTGGAGACATCTCCACTCCAAATGTTCATATGGATTATTTGTGTCTGACCTGTGGTAGAACCTTCTGAGCTTTTATTGGTCAGATCAGCCACAGCTGGACACACTGTACCTTTGCCCCAACAAAGTGACATCATTTTAATCCTTTTTGGTTTGTAGTTGTCTTTAGTTCTCAATGTGAAAAACACTCTAAGTTTTTTAAGCTGACCACTATTCAACATTTCTGGAAAGTTGAAGTTTTTTAAGTTATAATAAGTAGAGGCTTTTAAGTGTCATTGTCAAGTAGTAATTATAACTATTGTTTATAAGGAGACTGAAAGTTCTCAAAGCTCTTTCCTTCCAAAAACACTGTATTTGTAAATTAGGAAATATTACTGTACTGGTGATAAAATTGTAGAAAGAGGTTGCCTGTTCCTTGTGGCAGGGCAGAAAATGATTTGTTTCAAGATGAGGTGGCTTGATCTCTAGGAGCACATATGTAAAAACATTTAGCAAACCTTAAAGCACCATATAGAGGCTATATTATTACTATGTTATTATCAATTAATTATATCTATTCAGGAATGACCTCCAATGATTCAGTTTTGCGGGTGGAGTGAATTAAATATCTAAGAATGCAAGGCTGAAATTGGCCAGGGATGAAGTTGAGAACATATTGAATGTAATCCCTAGGCTCAAAGCTCTTCCAATCAATCAGAAATGACAACATGTGAATGACTAAAAAGTAAGAAATATTTGTCAATGAAATCACAGCCTTTGTGAAAATGAAAAGCTTTGGATAAAAGGTAGTACCTCTTTGAAGGAAGCATTTATATTTGTTCATCTAAAATCTTTATGCTTTGCAAACTGTTTGAAGTGAGAAAGGGAATAATGGATGATACACTGTAAAGGGGAAATTATAGAATACTGTAAAAGACAAGAATGGTTATCTTCAGTGAAAATAAACAGTGTCTCCCATACTGTCTATTATACTATCAAAAGTTTGTGATATGTCCTTCACTCATTTTCCTGAAAAGATATCCTGCATTAATTAGGAAACTCTAGTCTTTTTGTTCTTCTCTTCATGTTTCCAGTGGATCAGACCTGAGTAGTCACTGTCATTAAGAATTTGAGAGGAGCTCCACTTGAATCGTGGAACTTTTGATGGAAGAGGGAAATCTTTGCTAAGAGATTCTAAGCATTTTGAGTCAAAGTTGCCCCAAAGGATGGCAATGCTGTAGTTTTGTAGCTAATGTATATAGTAGGACAAATAATCATCCCTGGTATCAATATAGGAATTCTACCAGCTGGGAACCCAGTTGCACCTTGGAGAAAGGTAGGCCTGGTGGGTATTTTAATGAACGTTTTTAATGACTCTTATTTTCCTCAGCATTTTTTTGGTTCTCCTTTAGTAAGCTGCTAACTTGTTTTTTAAGGTCTTCTATTGCCTGAGCCAAGTTTAAGTTCCCTTTAGAGGCAGAGGCCTTGACTTCCTCTGACAATATGCCTTGTTCTTCCTCATCTAAAAGGATGGGGGGAGACACCTGTTCCCCAAGAAAGTAACCTTTTATGGTCTTATTTTTTTCCCTTTTTTGGGCATTTTCCCAGCCAGTTACTTGATTTCTGAGTTTCCTCTCCACAACCACCTCACTTCCAATTCCTCCCAGTCAGCCCTTGGGGGCTGAGTTTCAAAAGAGCTTCTCTCAAGCTTTCCACAGAGGTGGGGCTGCTATTTAGTGTGAGATTAAGTTCAGCTGCTCAGGTGGGGCAGGGCAGCCAAACTGGACTTAATTCCCTCAGGGGGTTTATGAGGAGACCTTTAACCATGTATTCGGTCTCCTGCTTGCTTTGGGAGTTCCTGTCAGCTGCTGCCTCTGCTGCTGCCTCCCAAGGGGACTTGAGTCATGGGGCCACCCTGCTCCCCTCTTTGCTAGTCAAAAAAACCCTCTCACTGACCTTTGTCACCTGTGGATTGAGGGACCTGCGCTGTTACTGGAGATTCTTTCCCTGAAGCCTGCTCGTATCTGCTCCTCTTAGTGCCACGGGGTCAAGGCAGGCACCTCTGCTCCAAATCTGGTGCGCACCAGATCTTTCCCGTTGGTTTTTCAGGTCTCTCTGGAATAGAAATCTCCTCCATTCCTTTGTTCTGTGGCTTCTGCTGCTCTAATATTTGTTGAGAGTTCTTCTTTATAGGTATTTTATGGGCTGTGGGGTAAGAGCTAAGTGTATGTGTATCTTTCTACTCCATCATCTTGGCTCTGTCTCCATGAAGGTTTCTAATTAAGCAATCCAATATTACTTGGCAGGATGCCTCACTATAAATAATGTGGCATTGATGAGCATATTCTTGCAGTTTATTGATAGAGTAGAACACAAGAAGTAGAGAGAAACAAAAAAAAATGAGAGCAGACAGGGTGAGATATATCCGTGCAAAAACAATGAACAAAAAGCATTAAGATGGGAATGACCAGCTGGTAGTGAATGGCAGGTTTACCAGTCTTAACAACGCAAGACACACCACTTCCTTTTCTTTAGTCCTAGGTCATCTGGTTTATCAGTATACAATTGTCCTGAAATAAAAGGGAGACTTCCAAAAGACAGGGGAATAACAATGCCACAGAATCTCTGAGGCAGAAGGGGGTTCAGAACTCACAGAGTCCAATCCATATCTGAACAAGATTCCCTTCTAGAGTAATCCCCAACATCTATCTAAAGGTGAGCTAGGAAGAGCAGGGACTATGCTAGTAGCCACAGATGTCAATCAAGCAGTACATGATTGTTTTAGGGCTACTGCAACCCTATTTTGGGAATGATAATACCTGACCACCTATCCAAATGGGACACAACACAATGTCTGCTTTGATGGGAACTCTGAACATGAAAATCAATAGACAGTACTTTGGGAGACAGACTAACTTTGAAAGTCAGTCACATAAGAATCCTCTTCCCTTTTTGTTTATTAGGTCACCAAAGGTTTCTACAGGGAAGTAAATGTAAACCTCCCAAATATGAATGATAAAGGGGGGCGGTCTCTAAAGTAGACATATTGGGAGAACCTTTAGACAGGGAATAGGAAGGTAATAATGCTTGTTAACAGAACTACCAAGGAAGACCTTCTGCTCGTCCACCGAACTGAAGTTTCCTAGAGGAAGAATAAGCAATATAAAAGCAAGGCATTGCCTCAGGCTCTGGTCTAGTGTTTCTAAACTGATCCTCATTCAGAATCTGTAAGGCACATTATGGTGCAAGAAAAGAAAAATGCGAGCCAGTTTAGATCTTATAATAGTTTGGTGACCTGGGTTGCTTTCTTTATGGGTTTGTATTTTGCAATGTTATGGGTGAGTCCTGGAAAGTTTATTCACTGGGCTGTATGAGAAGTTGCCTAAGGTTTTAGAAACAGAGTACACCAAAAACCTCAACATTGAGTAATGAAGCTAGTGATAACATTTGCTGAGCCTGGTTGTATCTAGGGTCTGACAATCTTTTCATGTAGCCATCTCTAAGGCTTCTTAGACATCTTTCCTTAATATAGGAAGGAAGTTGATCAGCTCTATCACAATCAAGTGCTCCTCCTTCATTTAAACTCATCTTGGCAATTTACAGTCCCTCCCTGAGTAGATTTTGGAATTAATATGGCATTATGATGGACTTATGGCAGGTATTGCCAACATATCTTTTACAGGTTGACTCAGGTAACTCAGCATTAGCAGTTGAAGATCACTAAAAGCTTGTAATATGTTTTTCACTGTTTCTGATTTGAATTTTTTTTAAATCTTTGAGTCGAATTTTCCTTCTCTTTTTAAAGAATTGTTTTTTTCATTTTTTTGTAAGCTAATGCTATTTTTATTTATTCCCTCTGCCTCCTTTGTACTTTTAAGGTATCCACTAGTTTGCCTTTAGTACTGTCCCCAGGTGGAAACCTGTGTGAGAATAATCATAGGAATTTAATTTCCCTGGGATTTCTTTCCCTTTCATTAGACCTCTTGCCAGGCCAGAATTTCCCTCAGTTAAATAGGAGAATATACTTATAGATCCTCCTAAAGACCATTCCTTCCATTATGATCCCAGAATACCACCCTACTTTCAATAAAGATAATCAAAAATATCCATAAACTGTCTATAAAATTGCTAATAGCTCTCTAGGAAGTATAAAAAAGATCAATAACATTTTCACTGTTCATGGGATATGGTGAGAAAAAAGAAAGTGGCCAGTTCAAACATCATCTATCCCTATATATTTAAAGGGCATTGGTGAAATTGCCACAGGTACCTGAATGTGATTCTTCTGAATCACAAACCAATATAATATAATCTCTTGCAAACTCTGCAGCTGTTTTAACGGTCTGTGTATACCTCTACAAGAATGTCCAGATTTATGGCGCATGTGGGTGTGTGATGAAGGTAGAAATCATATTGAACATTTTGTAAATCTTGGATGCAGATTACAAATCCTAAAACAGCAGACTATGAAGACACTCCTCAATATAAAACCAAAAGAGAAAATATGGACAAAAAACTCATTTGAGTTCTGAATGAATGATCTTGCCTTCTTAAAAGACTCATCAAAAGAGCTCCTGTTCTCAGCAAATAAAGCTGAGGTTTATTTCAGGTTACAGACAGCATTAAGCAACTTCTTTAAAAAAAAAAAAAAAGTGAGTTCACTGTCATTAATAAAACTCAGACACTGTCTTGGCTTCCCTGATTCTTTGGGATTTTACTGTAGATAAGTAAACTTTCCAGAATGAATAGCTGTCTAGGGTTGCAAGCTGTACAAAGATAATCAGTGCTCCTTCAGAGAAACAAGAGTACATTACCAATGTGAAACACTTAATTTATGTGAACTTAAAGATCAGGTAACACTTACTGAGACTGAAGACAGAATGAATAAGACACAAAAAACATAAGAATCAAACTGGTAGAATAGAAATAATAAAACATTGTAGAGTTCATTAAAATTTTGCAGAATAATGTACAAACATCATTTCATTTGATCACTGAAACTCAAATAAGAATACTGGAGTTTAAATCACAGTTCTGTCAAGAAGAAACGTGTAATACTGGGAAAAACTTTTTACCCATTTTAGGTCTCATGTAGTTTCCTTAATGGTAATTTTTTTTTTCTTTTTTTCAAATTTATTTATTTATTTATATTTTTACATTCACTTTCACAAAATTTTGGTTCCAAATTTTCTCCCCATTTGTCCCCCCCACCCCAATACACCAAGCATTCTAATTTCTCCTATCACCTATCTGCCCTCTATTCTATCATGCCTCCCTTCCCTTGTCCCCATCTTCTCTTTTTTCCTATAGGGCTAGATAACTTTCTATTCCCCATTACCTATATTTCTTATTTCCTAGTAGCAAGAACAATACTAAATAGTTGTTCCTAAAACTTTGAGTTCCAAATTCTCCCCATCCCTCCCTCCCCACCCATTCCCTTTGGAAAGGTAGGCAATTCAATATAGGCCATATCTATGTAGTTTTGCAAATTACTTCAATAAAACTCATGTTGTGTAAGACTAACTCTATTTCCCTCCATCCTATCCTGCCCCCCATTGCTTCTATTCTCTTTTGATCCTGTCCCTACCCAAGAGTGTTGATTTCAAATTCCTCCCTCCTCACATTGCCCTCCCTTCCATCATCCCCCGCATTCTGCTTATCCCCGTCTCCCCCGCTTTCCTATATTGTAAGATAGATTTTCATGAGTATGCATTTTATTCCTTCCTTTAGTTGAATATAATGAGAGTAAACTTCATGTTTTTCTCTCAGCTCCCCTCTTTTTCCCTCCACTAAAATGTCTCCTGCCTGCCTCTTCTATGAGAGATAATTTGCCCCATTTCATTTCTCCCTCTCTCCTCCCAATACATTTCTCTCTCACTACTTAACTTCATTTTTTTAAAGATATGATCCCATCCTATTCAATTCACTCTGTTTTCTGTCTGTGTGTGTGTATGTGTATGTGTGTATGTGTATGTGTGTGTGTGTAGAATCCCACCAACTACCCAGATACTGAAAAGTTTCAAGAGGTACAAATATTGTCTTTTCATGTAGGAATATAAAAAGTTCAACTTTAGTAAGTCCCTTATGACTTCTCTTTGCTGTTTACCATTTCATGCTTCTTTTCATTCTTGTGTTTGAAAGTCAAATTTTCTTTTCAGCTTTGGTCTTTTCATCAAGAATGCTTGAAAGTCCTCTTCTGCATTGAAAGAACATTTTTCCCCTGAAGTATTGCAATCAATTTTTCTGGGTAGGTGATTCTTGGTTTTAGTCCTAGTTCCTTTGACTTCTGGAATACCATATTCCATGCCTTTCAATCCCTGAATGTAGAAGCTGCTAGATCTTGTCTTATCCTGATTGTATTTCAATAATACTTGAACTGTTTCTTTCTAGCTGCTTGCAATATTTTCTCCTTGACCTGGGAATTCTGGAATTTGGCCACAATGTTCCTAGGAGTTTTTATTTTGGATCTCTTTCAGGCGGTGATCAGTGGATTCCTTGAGTAATTATTGTGCCCCCTGGTTCTAGAATATCAGGGCAGTTTTCCTTGATAATTTCATGAAGGATGATGTCTAGGCTCTTTTTTGATCTTGGCTTTCAGGTAGTCTCATAATTTTTACATTGTCTCTCCTGGATCTATTTTCCAGGTCAGTTGTTTTTCCAATGAGATATTTCACATTCTCTTCCATTGTTTCATTCTTTTGGTTTTGTTTTGTGATTTCTTTGTTTCTCATAAAGTGATTAGCCTCCATCTGTTCCATTCTAATTTTGAGAGAACTATTTTCTTCAGTGAGCTTTTGAACCTCTTTTTTCATTTGGCTAATTCTGCTTTTGAAAGCATTCTTCTCCTCATTGGCTTTTTGAACTTCTTTTGCCAATTGAGTGAGCCTATTTCTCAAGGTGTTATTTACTTCAGAATTTTTTTTGGTCTCCTTTAGCAAGGTATTGATCCATTTTTCATGCTTTCCTTGGATCTCTCTTATTTCTCTTCCCATTTCTTTTCCCCCACCTGTCTAACTTGATTTTCAAAATCCTTTTTGAGCTCTTCCATGGCCTGAGTCCATTGAATATCTATTTCAGATGTTTGGGATACAGAGGTCTTGACTTCTATTTCTTTCCCTGATGGTAAGCATTGTTCTTCCTCATCAGAAAGGAAAGGAGGAAATATTTGTTCACCAAGAAAGGAACCTTCTACGGTCTTATTTTTTTCTCTTTTCTGGGCATTTCCCAGCCAGTTACTTGACTTCTGAGATTCCTTTCTACCCTCACCTCACCTCCAGATCAGCCCAGCTAGTGCCTGGGATCTGAGATTCAATTGTTGCTTCCAGCCTCAGGGCTTTCAGCAGGGGACCGCACAGCTATTCAGTGTGCGATTAAGTTCAGGTTCTCAGGTGGGATCAGGGCTGCCACATGGGGCTCAGTCCCCTCAAGAGGTTTATGTGGAGACCTTCACCAATGGATCTGAGCTCCTGTCTGGAGCCCCAGTCTGCTGCAGCCTGTGCCGCTGCCTCCCGAGGGGGCTTGAGTTATGGAGATACCCTGCTCCCCTCTCGGGCAGCCCAGAAGTCTCTCTCACTGACCTGTAGCTCCTGTGGGTTGAGGGACCTTTGTGGCTGCAGGAGATTCCGTCCCTGAAGCCTGCTCAGATCTGCTCCTCTCAGGGCCGTGAGGCCAAGGCAGGGCTCGGCTCTGCTCCAGGTCTGGTGCACAACGGATCTTTGGTGTTGGTTTTTCAGGGCTCTCTGGAACAGAAATCTCTTCCTCTCCTGTGTTTTTCTACTTCCACTGCTCCAGAATTTGAAGCTAGCATCATATGTGAATCTTTCTACTCCACCATCTTGGCTCCTCCCTCCTTAAAGGTAAATTAAGGATATTGGACTAGATGATCTCTAAGGTCATACATAATTTTTTGTCGTGCAAAATATATTTCTGTATTAGCTATGCTACAAAAGAGAACACAGAAAAAAGCAAAAAAATTAAATAAAAAATAAAAGTATGCCTCCATCCATGTTCAGACCTCAAATTGTTCCTTTTTTTTTTGAGGGGGATATTATTCATAATCTTAAATCCTTTGAAACTTTCTTTGATCACTGTATTGCTGAGTATAGTTAAGCCATTCACAATTGATTCTTGCACAATGTTGTTGCAGTTTACAATGTTCTGGTTTTGCTCATTTCATTTTGCTGCAGTATAGATAAGTCTTCCCAGATTTTTTTGTTTTTTGAAACATTCCTGCTCATAATTTTTTTTTATAGGATAACAATTTTCCATCACAATCATATACCACAGTTTGTTCAGTCATTCCCCAATTAATGGAAACACTCTCAGTTTCCAATTCTTTGCCACTATAAAAGAGTTGCTATTAATATTTTTGTACATATAAATCCTCTCCCTTTCTTGTTGATTCCTTTGCAATGCAGACCTAGTGGTGGTATTGTTGAGTCAAAAAGAATACACATGTTTGTAGCCCACTGGCCATAATTCTAAATTTTTCTCCAGAATGGTTGGCTCAGTTCACCACTTCAACAACAATGCATTAGCGTCTCAATTTTTTCATATTATTTCCAATATTTATCATTTTCAATTTCTGTAATATTAACCAATCTGAGACATATGAGGTAGTACCTTAGAGTTTTTTGAATTTGCATTTCTCTAATCACTAGTGATTTAGCACATTTTTACATGACCATAGGTTTTGATTGAGTTCTTCTGAAGATTGCATTTTCCCTTCCTCTGACCATTTTTCAGTTGGAGGTTGACTTGTATTTTTGTAGATTTTTTTAAGTTGTCTAAATATTCAAGAAATGAGGCCTTTATCAGAAACACCTGTTATAAAAATCCCCCCCCCCCCCACACCCCCAGTTTTCTGCTTTCTTTCTGGTCTTGGCTAAATGCAAATTATACATTTTACTTCCAATAATGCTCTCTATCTCTTTTTCTTTTTCAGCACAAAATTCTCCCCTTATCCACATATCTGACAGGTGAGGCATTCCAATGCTCCCCTAGTTTGCTTATAATATTGCTCTTTTTGTTTGAATCATATACTCATTTTGACCTAATCCTGCCATATGATGAGAGGTGTTGGTCTCTGTCTACTTTTTGCCAAACTGATTTCAAGTTTTCCAAGTGATTTGTTTCAAATATTGAGTACTTGTCCACAAAGTGTGGATCTTAGCATTATCAAACACTAGATTACTAAGGTCATTTACTGCTATATATTACATACCTAATTTATTCAGTTGGTCAACCACCATATTCTTATCTAGTTCCAGATTCACTTGACACTAAGCTGCTTCCTAATACAATTTGAAATTTTCTATTGCTATACTCCATTCTTTCACATTTAAAACAAATTTTTTCCTTTGATAGTCTTAACTTCTTATTTTTCCAGATGAATTTTATTATTTTTTCCCAGTTCTCTAAAAATAATTTTGACATTTTGATTTGCATGGCACTTAAAAAATAAAGTAGAATTGTCATTTCCAATATATTGGCTTGGCCTACCCACAAGCAATGAATATTTCTCCAAGTGTTTAAATCTGATGTTTTGTGAAAAGTGTCATGTAATTGTGTTCTTTTACTTTATGGGTTTGTCTTGGCAGGTGGACTACTAAGTATTTTATCTTGTCTGCAATTAAGATGGAATTTCTCTTTCTATCTCTTAATGCTGTACTTTTTGGGTAGTATATAGAAATGGTAATGATTTATGTGAGCTTATTTTATTTCCTGGAACTTTACTGAAAATGTTATTTATTTCAAGTCGATTTTTGTTTTTAGTTTATTCTCTAGGATTCTTTAAGTATATGGACTTGCAAAGAATTATTTCTATTTACTCATTCCTGATTTTATATCTTAAAATTTCTTTTTCTTTTATTGTTATAGCTAACATTTCAATACAATATGGGATGATAGTGGTGATAATAGACGTCACTGCTATAGCCCTGATCTTGGGAAGACTTCAAGTATATCTACCTTACAGACAATGTTTGCTGGTGGTTTTTGATAAATAATATACTCTATCTTTAAGAGGACCTTTTTGGTTCCTGTGCTTTCCATTGTTTTTAGTAGGAATGGGTGCTGTATTTTGTCAAAAGCTTTTTCTGCATCTTCTGAAATAATCATCATTCTGTTGATTTTGTTTTTGATATGGCAAATTACTCTGATAGTTTTCCAAATATTTAACCAACCTTGCATTTCTAGTCTAAATCCTGCCTTGACATGGTGTATGACCCTTGTGAAATATTTCTGTGATCTCCTTCCTCATAATTTATGTTTTAAAAATAATTGCAATGGTATTCATTTGGTAAATTGGTCTCTACTTCTTTTGTTTTTATTCTTCCTGGTTTAGGTATCAGGACCATATTAGTGTTGTAAAATAAATTCAGTAGAACTCCTTTGTCTATTCTTCTAAGTAGCTTTATGTAGTATTGGAACTATTCTTTAAATGTTTGGGAGGAAAACTTGTAAATCCATCTGCTCTTGAAAATATTTTCACAAGGAGCTTATTGATGACTTGTTCAATTTCTTTATTTCTAAGATAAGATTTTAACATAAGAATTCTTTTTCCTTTTCTGTTAATCTAGACCATGTATGAATATATAAATATTCATCCATTTTACTTAGGTTGTCTGATTTATTAGCAAATAATTAAGCAAAATAGCTCCTGTTAATTGCATTTATTTCTTCTTTATTGGTGAATTTAGCCTCTTTCATTGTTGATGGTGGTTCTTTGATTTTCTTATTTTTTAAAATCAAATTAGCCAAGGATTTATCTATTTTATTTTTCCCATAAAACTAGGTCTTCCTTGTTTCATTTATTACTTCAATGATGTATTTTAATTTTATTAATCTCTCCTTTGACTTTCAAGATAAAAAATTTGGTGTTTGAGGATTTAAATTTGTTCTTGTTCTAGATTTTTCTAGTTGAATGCCCAATTCATTGACCTGATTTTTCTCTATTGTAGTGATGTAAGTATTTAAAGATATAAATTTACCCTTAAGTAATGTTCTAGCTGCATCCAATACGTTTGGGTATGATGTCCTATTGTTGTCATTTTCCTTAATGAAATAATTGATTGTTTCTACAATTTGTTCTTTGACATTCTTTAGATAATTTAGTTCTAGATTTAGTTCATATTACTTAGTTCTAGATTAATTTCCATCTATATTTCCATTACCATTTACTGAATATAATTTTAATGCCTTTTGATTTGAAAGGTATGCATTTAATATTTCTGTTTTTCTGCATTTGGTTTTGAACTTTTTACATCCTAAACCATGATCAATTTTTGTTTAGTTGCTATGTAACTGAGAGAAAAGGTATATTCATTTCCATTATGATTCAGTTTTTTTCAGAGGTCTATCCTATCTAACTTTGCTAAAATTTTATTCATCACCTTAACTTCTTTCTTGTGTATTCATTCATTGGTTACTGACTGTGTTTCAGTGATCATATTTGCCAGTTTATTGAGTATTTTAGAATATAGTTTACCTGAAATAGGGTCATTGGGTGCTTTCATACAATGTCCTTACTTATTTTAGGTATCAGCTCCCTAAGTTCTGTTTTTTCCAGTCCAATTCTTCTAGAGAAAATCCAGAGAAACCAGAAGTTGAATAGCTTTGTCTTTTCTCTCTCCATCCCATGCTAAAGTCTCATCCCTTCTTTTTCCTTCTCTGGAAAAATGAAAAACAATAATAGCAACAACAAACCTTTTCAAATGTTCTGTGAAGTATTTTACAAATATTATCACATTTTATCCTCACAACTCTAGGGAGTAGGTAGTAATATACAGATGAAGAAACTGAGGTAAAACAATGTTAAGTCACTTTCCCAGGGACCCCTATCTAGTATATGTCTAAGGTCATGTTTGAATTCAGGTCTTTCTGAATTCATCACTCTATCCACAGCACTACTATTCACTTTACAGAGGCATGAAGCCACTGTAATGTCTGCCTATATGCTATCATGTAGTCATAGCTATGCTATTGGATATTGTTCACAGGTGTCTATGGCAGCGTATAGCCTTAGATCATAGTATTTCAATATTTATGTACAGTGTGTACCAAGGGGGAGGTGATGATATCAAGTCAACTTGAGTGTAGCACAGTCCATCCCAATTTATCAGCTGAGCACTTACTATCATTCTCTTATACTCAGTATCATTAGACACATGTAATTCAGGTAGTTTCATGATGAGCTAGATAGTTATGGACAGAGAATTAGAACATAGTTCTTATGATTTTGAGTTCAGTGTTTTTATTATCATACCATGATTCCTGTTCCAATTCAACTCATCTTCTTTCTCATTTAGAGGGATAGGAATCCCTAGAAATTTGTCCCTTCCTTCCAAGTAGATAACCTTTTATATAGATACTTATATTTATAGTAATGGCATTCCACATAATGATCTGTTACAAATGTACAATGTAGGAAATTAAGCCCAAACTTGAGCTTTTAACTGATTTATTACTACATGTTCTCAAACTCTCTTACCATCAATTTTACTCAATATCAGCAACTATCAGAAGATCTTTACTCTTTTCCCATATGCCCACTGTAAAACGTTCCTTTGGTTTTTTGTTTTTGTTTTTGTTTTTTTTTTACATTCTCTTTCTTACATATGGAAATCCTGCCTTGAAGCTTGGATGGCTTCATATAATTTTCTCCATACTATTTTCTCTAACTGTTGATTTCAAATTATGGATTACATTCTCTTAGAGAAAAATAGATTCTCATCATTGAAATGTATGCAAGTTTCAGAATTTGTTAAAGAATTTACAGAAATATAAAAATGTACAGAAAATTATATTTGATTTTAATAATACTTTACTATAAAATAGTCAAGGGACTTGCAATTGAGAGCTGGCATCAGGATTTTAAACAGTGTATTATAGCTTATTCTGAAAGTTTGCTGGCTTGGTCCAAAAGAAGTATGCTGCTTTGTAAAGAGTAACCTGAGCTTTATGTTCCATGGATATCTCTGACACAAAGTGCTAGACTATCTAATAAGAAAATGGTCTTCGATGTGCCATTAAGTCTCAAAAATTATGAAGTAGATATTATTTGTTTTTAGTAGCCTATTATCTCTGGCATTTCTGTACACTAAATCTCTGAAAGCTGAAGTGGACATTATTCCTCCCTAGGCCCCTAGGTTGAGAGATATGTTAGGTTGCTGGGCAGGGTTGGATAATCTGCCTGCCTAGTTGGGCAGGCAGATTTTGTTGGGCCCCTGTCAAAAAGTTACTCCCCTTTGGGTTGTGAAATATCTGATTAATTGTTAACAGTCATTTTTTGTTTAGTCTATTTGCATGGTAACAACCTGTGCCCACTTAATGTTAGACCCCTCTTGCCAGGCAACTACCTTTTGCCAAGCCCTCCCTTCCTTACAACTACTTTTTGTTGAATGACAACCAGTCTTTGATTGAATCCCTCTCCTGGCACCTCTTCTCTGTTGGGGTCCTCTGTCTAACAGTACCCTGACAACACCCTCTATTTTGGGGGCTCTTGCCTAACAACAAGCCCCCCACCCCCCTTGCTCTGTTAGAATTCTGTTTGTTGTGGAAACTTCAAGGCTGCACAAAGTAGTGCCAAAATGCTTAAAATGCACACACCCACCTCAGTTCGGGGCTGTCTCCTCTGGGTCTCTACATGAGGCAGCTGCCAGCCTGGCTAATAAATGACACTCTCGAAATTCCTAATTGATTTTGCCTGTGAATTATTCTTGGTCCATCCATTTCAAAAGCTACTCACTCCTTTTCTACTCCACTGTTACAAACTCTGTGTTGGCTCAACTTTCCCTCCAAGTCAGCAACAAACTGGGCACACTCATAGAAGAGCTCTCATTTTTTGACATTAATTCTTCTGGTAGTCATTTTGCCTTGAGGGCAGTGCTTTTGATGAATGCAAATATTTAGCTAGGAAAGGATAAGTCTATGATCAGTCCAGCACTCTGCACCACACATTGCCTTTGTCACTGTCACATCTTATCTGTCTCTTCTCCTTACAATCACATAGTCTATTAGATGTCAATGTTTGCTGTGAGGGTGCATTCATGAAATTTTATTGTGTTTAGGTAAATGGAAGACAGTTTTGGTGATGAGAAGGTCATACGATGCACAAGTATTCAGCTGAAATGACCATTACTGTTGTTTTTTTCCAATTCCATTCCTCCCTAGGACTCCCTGACAAGTCTTGTAGTCTGAGCCTATTTTAGCATTAAAGTTAACCCAGAATTATAAGCTTGTCCTCTTTTGGCACATTGATGACAAGCATCTGTAGGTCTTCATAAAAATTTTCTTTGACTTCATCAGTGTTTGTCATGGTGGGAACATAGGCACTGATGATGGTGGCATGACGTTTTCCGACGAGTGGCAATTGCATTATGATGAGCCTGTCATTCACTCTTTTTGGAAGACATACCAGCTTGCTAATTACATTTGTTTGTTTGCAAAACCCATTCCAACTTCACGGCACTACCTTTCACTGCATCCACTCCAGAAAAAGGTGTATCCAGCTCCAACTTCAGTAAGCTGGCCTCCATTTGCCAACCTTGTTTCACTCAGGACTACTACTTGGATGCAATACCTGTTGAATTATATTGCAACAAGAACAGGTCTACTGGATTTTTTGTTGTCAATTAGTGTGAGCACATGCATGTGCTGATGGTGAGTGAAATTATGTTTGCTGTTTTCTTTGTACATTTTGCATGCTTTTTTTGTGTATGTGTGTTTTGACCACATAGTGGAATTTCCTGCCTGCTGTGGTAATTAGGCCAAGGTTGGGTTAGCAGACAGTATTTAGGGCACCTCCTTTAGCCCCCGTCTTCACACCAGATGAGAAATATGATCCTTTAAAGGTTGCTCACATGTTCAGGGGACTTCCAGTGAGAAACGACCCCATGGCCTGGACCACTTGTGTGCAGGGTTGTGCACACAAGTGCACTACAGCTCCCAATGGATTTGCACCTGCTGCTTCATCACTTGCCTGTTGCCTCAGGACTTTGAGGCATAATAGTGAAATGGTATGGGTGATGTCTTTTGATTCATGAGTAAATTGAATTTAAGTGAGGCAGAGTTGCACAAAGCCATCAGCCTCACTTTCACCTCCAAAGTTATCACAGTCCAGTGACAGGACACAGTCATGACAGCTGGCAATGGCTCAGGATGCGGGAAATGACCATGGCATCTTCAGCATCTAACCAAGCTCTAAGTGTTCCACATCACCTGTGTCATTTGCCTTCATAGATGTTGGAACAAATTGTTCTCATCTGCCTATTCCACCACAGGAAGTCTTCATATGCTTGGGGTAAAAACTCCCCTACCTCACCAATGGGTTTGAGAACCCTTGGTTACCCTCAACCTGGTTTGGCCCATCTGTAGAAGCAGTTTACCAGGGTATGGCTGCTATGCATGCTGCAGCTTCTTTGAGCCACAGGGGAGAGTTAGGTGGAACAAGAGGACACTAAAGGTAGAAAGAGCCCTGAAAAAGGCTCAGTAGCCATCACACCAAAGGTACTGGTCTTGCACCTCATGTCAGATATAATAGGCTACTATGACAACAGGAGGTTATCCCCCAGGAATTCTGGGATGCCTCCATTGTCCATCTCTATAAGTGTAAAGGGAATAGATTGCCCTGTGACAGTCAGGGCGATATATCTCTTAGTCATTGCTGGCAAAGTTGTTGCTAGAGTCCTCTTTAATTGGCTGATCCTTCACCTAGAAGATGGCCATAAGCCTGAGAGTCAGTGTGGCTTCAGAAAGGGCCAAGGAACAGTCAATATGGTGTTTGCTGCCCAACAACTTTAAGAGAAATGCCAGGAGCAGGCCTTTGACACTCTTAGTTGTGAGGGTTTATCAAAATTATGTCAAAATTTGGTTGCCCAGAGAAGTTCATCAATATTGTACATCTATTTCATGATGGCATGTTTGCTAATGGATAATGGACAAAGCTCTCGTGCCTTCCCCGTCACCAACAGAGTGAAACAGGTCTGTGTGCTTGCTCCCGTGCTTTTTAGCATGCTGTTTTCTATCATGTTTACAAATGATTTCAATGAGGATGAACACAGCATCAAGTTCAACTACTGTACTGACAGCAAGTTCTTCAGTTTGAAAAGGCTGCAAGCCAAGACCAAAGTGGAGGGAGTACTGGTGCATGATTTTGTTTGCAGATGATCATGCACTGAATGCAGGCTCTGAAGCAGAGATGCAGCAAAATATGGATTAATTCTCTGCTTTCTGTCCTAATTTTGGTCTAATAATTAACACCAATAAAATACAGGTGCTCTATCAGTCACCACCACACCTCCATGCATGGAACCATTGGCTTCAACAAATGGAGGAGTTTTGAAGGCTGTGGATAAGTTCACTTACTTTGGTAGTGTACTTTCCAGGGATGTACACATTGACAATGAGGTTGATGCATGTGTTGCCAGACCTAGCTCAGTATTTGAGAGGCTCTGAAGAAAAGTATGAGAGAAAAGAGATACTAGACTGACTACAAAACTGAAGGTCTATGGAGTCATTCTGCTGAGCTTATGGTTATATACTTGTGAAACATGGATAGTCCACAAGCACTATGCCAGGAAATTGAATTGCTTCCATTTGAACTGTCTTAGGAAGATTCTGAGGCTCACTTGGCAGGATAAGGTACCAGACACTGAAGTCCTTCCTCATGCTGAACTGCCAAGTATAAAAACTTTGCTTCAGAGAGTGCAACTCTGATGAGCTGGCCAGGTTACTTGAATGCAAAATGTATACTTGCCAAAGAAGATTGTTTTAGGGAGAATTAGCATGGAGCAGACTATTGCATAGTGGCCAGAAGAAATGATACAAGGACACTCTCAAGGTCTCTCTCAGGAACTTTAGATTTGACTGCAACATGGGCGACACTGGCACAGGACCCCCCTGCATGGCATGCCCACATCAGAAAGGGTGCTGTACTCTTTGAGCAAAGCAGAATTGAGACAGCACAAAGTAAATGCAGGATGTGAAAATTTGGGATATCCACTTCAAATATTCATATGGATTATCTGTGCGCAACCTGTGATAGAACATTCCAAGCTCATATTGGTCTGATCAGCCACAGTCGGACACACTGAAATTTCACTTTATCATGGTGATTTCATTTTGGTCCTCTTCGAAGATGAAGGATAACAACCAGTCTCTGGCATAAGATCATATAATTTTATTCCTGGAGTAGGATGTAGAAATCATTTAGATTAATTCCCTCATTTTTAGATAAGGAGACAGAGGCATAGAAAGTTGAATGACTTTTCTAAAGACACACGGTTGTTTTTGTGAGAATTAAAACTCCTAACTCCTGAGCCTCCCTATTTAGCCAGACCCCGTTCCAAAGGTCCCTGCTCTCTCTCTTAGATAGCTGACTCTGTTGAGTTTCCTCATCATAAGATCAAGGGATACAATGAATGTCATCTTATTCCTTTTTTAACTCTAAAGCTATGAATCAACATTCATTTTATGGCATAAAATATTAAGTGATTAGGGTTTAAAATTATTTCTGACCATAAGAGAGATCTATATCTGTTTTACAATAATAAGAGACTAAAATTAACTTCAAGATTTCATAAACTGGCTTGCTAGTTATATAATGAAGAAGTCATGAAACTGAGTAAGAAACTTTTGAACAAACTTTTTTCTTTTCTCAATTAATAGTGTCTTATTTTTTTTTCCAATTACATGTAAAGATAGTTTTCAACCTTCACTTTTGTAAGATTTAGAGTTCCAAATAGTTCTCCCTCTCTCCCTTCTCCTCAAGAAAGCAAGCAATCTGATACAGGTTATATGTGTACAATCGTGTTAAACATATTTGCACATTAGTCACATTGCGTATGAAGAATCAGAACAAAAGGGAAAAACCAGGAGAAAGAAAAACATCAGAAAAGTGAAAACAGTATGTTTTAATACTCTTCTTACTCCATAGGGCTTTCTCTGGATATGAATAGAATTTTCCATCATGAATCTTTTGGAATTAGCCGGAATCATTTTATTGTTGAGAAAACTAAGTCTATCATAGTTGATCATCACATAATATTCCTATTACTGTGTGCAATATTCTCCTGATTTTGCTCACTTCACTCAGCATTAGTTCATATAAATCTTTACTAGTTTTTTCTGTAATCTGCATGCTCATCATTTCCTATAGCACCATATTATTCCATTATATTTATATGTCCCAACTTGTTCAGCCATTCTCCAATTAACAGGCATCTCCTCAATTTCCAATTTTTTGTCACCACAAAATATGCTGCAATTAATGGTTTTGTGTATGTGATTCCTATTCCCTTTATATGATTATTTTGAGATAGAGACCTAGTAGTGATATTGCTGCATTAAAGAGTATGCACAGTTTTATAGCCCTTTAGGAACAGATCCAAATTGCTCTTCAGAATGGTGGGATTCATCCACAAGTCCCCCAACAGTGCATAAGTGTTCCAAGTTTCCTAGATCTTCCCTAATATTTATCATTTTGCTTTTCTGTCATATTAGCCATTCTGATAGTTGTGAGAAGGTACCTCAGATTGTTTTTATTTGCTTTTCTCTAATCAATGTGATTTAGAGAAGTTTTCATATGACTATAGACAGCTTTAATTTCTTCAACTGAAAAATGCCTGTTCATGTCATTCCACCTTTTGTCATTTGAGGAATGACTTTTATTCTTACAAATTTTAATCAGTTCTCCATATATTTGAGAAACAAGGCATTTATCAGAAACATTGACCACAAAAATTGTTTCCAAAGTTTCTGCTTTCTTTCTAATTTTGATTGCATTGTTTTGTTTTTGCAAAACCTTTTTCATTTAATCAAAATGATCCTTTTTGCATTTCATAATGATCTCTATAATTTGTTTGGTTTTAAATTCTTCCCTTCTCAATAGATCTGATCGATAAACTATTTCTTGCTCTCTTAGTTTGTTTATAGTATCACCATTATGTTTGAATCATGTATCTGTTTCAACTTTATCTTGGTATTATTGGATGTGAGATGTTAATCTGTGACTTATTTCTGCCATACTATTTTTTCCAGAAGTCTGCCATACAGTTTTCCCAGGAGGTTTTATTAAATAATTCTTATTCCAGAAGGTAGAGTCTTTGGGTTTATCTAGCAGTTGATTTTAATAGTAATTGATACTGTGCCTTATGTATCTAATCTATTCCATTTATCTACCACTATTTCTTAGACAGTAGGAGACAATTTTGATGCTTTTCTCTTTATAATATGGTTTTACACCTGGTATTGCTATTCCACTTTCTTTTGATTTTTTTCATTAATTCTCTTGCTATTCTTGACCTTTTGTTCTTCCAGATGAAGGTTGTCTTCATTTTTTTCTAGCTCTATGAAATAATTCTTGGTAACTTGATTGGTATGACATTGAATAAGTGAATTAATTTAGGTAGAATTATCATTTTTATTACATTAGCTTGACCTACCATTAAGCAATTGATATTTTTCTAATTGTTCAGATCTGACCTTATCTGTATGAAAAGTGTTTTGGAATTGTGTTCATATAGCTCCTGAGTTTGTCTTGGCAGGTAGACTAACAAACATATTATATTGTCTGCTTATATTTTAAATGAAATTCCTCTTTCTACCTTTTGCTTCTGGGATTTTTTGGTAACATAGAGAAATGCTATTGAGTTTTGTGGGATTTTTTTATATCCTGTATCTTTTCTAAAGTTGTTAATTACTTAAATCAGTTTTTTAGTTGATTCTCTAAGATTCTTTAAATATAACGTCATATAATATACAAGGAAAGATAACTTTGTTTCCTCATTGCTTATTCTAGTAGCTTCAATTTATTTTCTTCTCTTATTGCTAAAGTTAACATTTCTAATATAATATTTCCCCCCTCATCTTACTGAAGATGTTTTTAAGTTATCCTCATTACATATAATGCTTGCTATTGATTTGAAGTAGATACTACTTGCCATTTTAATGAAAACCACATTTATTCCTAAGTTCTCTAGAGTAAAATTTTAGTGGAATATGTCCTGCCTTTTATCAAAAGCTTTTGCTGCATCTATTGAGATAATCACAATTTTTGTTAGTTGTGTTATTGATATGAGTAGTTATACTCATAGTTTTCCTAATCTTGAACCTGCCCTATATTCATGATATATTACCCATCTAGTTGTAGTGTGTTAACCTCATGATGAATGGCTGTCATTTCTTTGCTAATATTTTATTTAATGTTTTGCATCAATTTTATTCAGGAAAATTGGTATATAATGTTGTTTGTATGTTTTAACTCTGCCTGGTTTATATGCATAAGCACAATATTCATGTCATAAAAGGAATTTGTTAAGATTCCACATTTTTCCCAAATAGTTTCTATCATATTAGAATCAATTGTTCTTTAAATGTTTGGAAGAATTCACTTGTAAATACATCTGTCTATGGATATTTTTTATTAGAGTTGAACAGACAATCTTAATCAATAACTGTTTACCACATATGTGATTCTCTATTGTACCAAATTCTCAGCCAACTCTAACATCATTAATAACTTGCTATAAAATTAGTCAGGTAGAACTCATATGTGGGGCCATTCAAAAATTTATTTGTTACAACTGATTTGGATGTTGTATGTTTCCCCCCACACTATGGTTTATAAAGAAATAGCTGTGTCTGACAAACATCTCCAAAATTATTGTAGTGAAAAACAGCCTGTTTCTGCCTAGAAGACAGAAAAGTAAATATTCAGTAATTCTATAGTTAAACTGAACAATATAGAGTTAAATTAGATAATGCAAAATAATTCATAATATTTAAGTGAGTTGTCCCTCACACTAACACTAATAGAAGTGCCACACTTTATTTTTTTAAACAAGTGTTAATCATCAAACCCTGGAAAGTCTGTTCATCCACATATAAAAGTTGGCAGGAGATCCCCCTCTGGCACGTCTGCTACCTTGGCATGGAATGGCTGGAGGAGGTTAGTACTTATAATTTACTTAATTATCTCTGAAAGAATGAGTTGAGTGTCAGCAAATAAAGATGCAAACCCAAGGTTGAAAAGGCAATACAGATTTGATCACAGTATAAAAATTAAAATTCAGCCATTTTAAAGGACCAAGAGGCCACATGGAAGAATATGCATTCAAAGGATTTTTTTTGAAATAAATCCCTCCTGCTATTTTACAGTGCTAAATTATCTGATCATTTCAGTCAGTTCAGTTTGTACTGTAGCCAGTCACCATGATGTTTGGCCTATTTGCCAAATAACCATTTTTAATGGAGTTTTGACCGCAGTGACTGAAATGATTAGATGCTTACTCTCCTTGCAGACAGAGGGGCAGAGCGAATGAATATCAAACAATGACATTTTGATACATCAATGCTTCAGTGATTTAATTGACGTAGGTGTTCCTTTATATATTACTGATTGCAACTCATCCATGCTTACATTGGGAGCTCAGCATATTCAGTAGTTTACAAACTTAATGAGTGGATTGGCAGTAAAGTCAATCCTTATGAGAATACACAGTGTACTCTGCTTAGGTAATCCTAATGTGAGCTTTCATAGGTACTGCCCTTGCTCTGTGAAGAAAGAAACCTTTTTAATTATTTGCTGAGCTGGAATAGGGCATGCATCAAAAGCTCAAATTCTTTGCACTTTGCTAATCTAGAAGAGCTATACAAATGAAATATTTGGGGTCTCTTGAAAAGGACTCAACCATCATCAAAACAGATTCAGGCAAAGGGGCCTTGTAAAAAGAATTACTTTCCCCCCAACACCTTCACTACTAGAAAGTGCTCTGACTTCTGGTTATTGAAGCCTGCTCCTTTTAGATTAAGTAGTCTGTTCCTATGAGTATGCTGTTTATGTGTTTTCTGCCTTTTCTGAGGTATATTATGTCTCTATATATTACCTCCAAAAGCTTAGTGGTCCTTATCCTATTCAGGTAGGTAATAAACATTGACGGCACTTTGCACTGAACTCATTGAATACACTTTCAGCTTTTTATGTACATCTGATGCCATATTAAAATATAGAATTCTTTTAACTGAGAGTTCTCTCTCTGCATATGTGCTCCAAATGATAATAGAATGCTTTTATAACCATGGATCAGTAGATCTGGGTAATAAAAAGAACAACATCTTCTTGTGTCTTATTTTGTATTACTTATTGTCCAGTACAGTATTCTGTCATAGTACTCTAACTATTCTTCCCAATTCAACATCAGAGTACCTTCTGCATTGTTAAGGTCAAGTCACCAAAAGTAAGCTATTCTTTAATCAGCATGTGAAACTTCTCATTGACTCAGAGAGTGACTGTAGCATGATAGCCTGTCATCCAAGTACAATCAGAATTAGGCCAATTAATCCAAATCTAGAACCTTCACAGAAGAAACTACAGATTCACCATTTCATATTTTTTAAAATTGCATGATTTGATTGAGGATTTCACTTACACAATAATGTGTGTATTGCAATTGCTAGGTAGTCTTAAATATAACCTTTAGCTCATCCTCCTCCAAAAAATAACGTATTCATTATTTATTTATTTACATTGAAATTGTTGTTTGAAAATTAATATAATTATGTTTCTTAACTGTAGATATAAGTTTAATTTTCACCCATACCTCATAAAGCCACTTAGATTTGAATCTGAAAGATATTTCTCTTTTTATCCAAAGGATATTGAAAAGAACGGTCATTTCAAAAATTTAAAGTGAATCAAATTAGCTTGAAAGTATTTAATACATTATGTAGTTCATATCCTTCCTTTTAAAGGTGGGGGATTTTTAGCTCTCCTGGGTCATCTTTCTACAATATATCACATTGTGAAATAATGTCATCACAGTTCTGAGACACATGTAAAGCAGAGCTGTACAAAGTAGAATAATACTTTTGTAATCATGGAACCTATTAGCTAGAGAAGACTTGAGAATTCATCTACTCCAGTGATATAGGAATCCACTATTCAGTATTCCCAATAAAAATAATTTATTCTCCCCTTAGTAAGCTCCAATAATGTAGAGCCCACTACCTCTTGAGGCAGTCAGTCTCTTCCTGTTTTAGAAAGCTCTAAGTGTTAGAGTTCCTTCCCTCTTAGATTTGCCTTAAATTTACTCTGTATTTCCTCCCTTCCCACTGAATTTTTCCCTGTAGAATGGTCATAATATAAACTGACAAAGAAATTGCTGAATCTGGAAGAAAAAAGCAAAGTAAAGAACATAAAAATTGAGGAAAAACAAACAAATAAACAACTGAAGTGACATCACTATGGGGAATACATTCCAGACAATGTCTATATGCAAGAAAGGGTAATTATTCCACTAAGTATTTTTTAATCACACAAAGAGAATATACTGGATCAGTAAAGGATTTCATTTACCTGGATACATTCTGGTAGATATCTTTCCACTAAATAAGGAACTTCTGAATAATTCTAAATTAATCAATGAAGGAACCAGATACTCTGGAAGTGATTCTGAACAATAAATCACAGTTAGTTGAACTAAAAACTATCACAAGGGGGAGAGGAATAAGCGCTTATATAGAATCTACAATGTACCTGACACTGTGCTAAAATTTTACAATATTATCTCATTTCATCCTCTCAGTTATCTGGGAGATAGATGCTATTATTATTTTCATTTTAAAATAGAAGAAACAGAGGCAATTAGAGATTCAGGGACTAATTAGTATCTGAGGTCATTTTTGAACTTAGATTTTTGTGACTCCTGGTCTAGTGTTCTGTATGCTGAATCTCCTTCTTGCCTCATAAATCTGGCTACACTTGGCAATGTCATGTTGTTAAAGTTGATTGCAAAGTGAGACTAATGTGTAAAATTATTATGTCACAGGTGTTAGGGAACTTCCCCTCCTTAGTCAAAGGAAATAAATATTCCATTAATTGTAACTGTAAAATGAAATATGTTCCAAGAAAGATGGAGGGGAAGAACTCAAGGGTTACATCCTGATGAAACAGCATTAATAATCCTTAGCATTGAAGAAAAGGGACAAGTATCTATAGCATGTATTTAAAAATTTTAAGGGATCATATACCTCTTGGGCACTCCTATAAAGTATAAGGATGCCTTTTCAGGATATGGATAAAAAATGCATCAATAAATGCATCGGATTACAAAAGAAACCAATTATATTGAAATATATTTAATAATGGAAAGGGGAGTAGAGGCAGCAAACCAGTCAAACTCTCCAAACATTTCTCTCCAGATAACTTTAAAACAATGTTTCAAGTTGAATTCTGTAGCAGCAGGGCAAAAATGAAAGTCAGGGTAAAATATTTTTGCAGCCCAAGACAATTTTGAAGACTGGATATAGAGCTCTGTGACATTGAGGAGGGCACCAGTCCAGAATACAAGTGATGACAACACCAACAGTGGGTCATGGAGGAAGATATGACAGTGGCTTAGCAGAATTCAGGAACTTTCAGGACAGAGATGGAAAAGATTGAAAAACAAGTCAGAAAGAGATTACACTGACACCAGGCTCAGGACCTTGTTGCATTGCCAATCCACAATTATGGATCACGGTTCCAGGGTGAGAGGCACTTGTGGCTATAAGGGAGCATTTCATACACACCATGATAGCAGTGATAATACCTCTCCTCAGATCACACCACCCTGGAAACAATGAAATAAAATCCCCAAAACAAAAAGACAAACAAACAAAAAAACAACAACAAAAAATAAACTCTTACAGATCCCCAAAACAAGTTCTGAATTATTAACAAACAACATGAAAGAACCTAAACTTTTGGAAAGTTCCCCTCCTTCCTTCTCTTCCTTCCCCATACTATGAGAATAAAATTCAACAAAACAAAGTTAAATGTCAAGAAACAGACTTAACCCATCAACAAACAACAACAAAAGAATCAGACTATAAAAAGTCACTGTGGGGATCAAGGTACAAACTTAGAAGACGACAAGAGAGTTAGCACAGCTACAAGCTATGCCTCAAGGAAAAAAAAAAACAAATTGAACACAAGCTCAAGGAGAAGAGCCAAAGAAAGAGACAAGGGAAATAGAGGGGAAATTGTCAAAAGACATGAGAGTAATGCAAAAAAAAAAAAAATTAAAAGAGAATTAACAATTTGGTAAAAAAAAAAAAGTGGAGAAAATAACATCTTAAAAAACACAGAACTGACACATGGAATTGCTGCTTAAATTCTATTATTGTATAGATGACATTCTGGTTTTCAAAGGCTTTCCTGGCAAAGCACATCTTATAAAAATTTATATCAAGTTGGAAAGACTTTCAAGTAAAAGTTGTTCTGAATTAGAATTTAATATTAGCTCTATGTTGCTCAATCAGGGCATTCTCTTTGAAATCAGAGGAACTAGACTCAAATTGTATCTAACATGTATTGGCAGTATAATATGCAAGAAAACCTGCATATTGGAAGATACTAAGTGACAGGCCGATCTTTATTATAATTTTTGACAGGGAAACCTTTCCCATTTCTCTAACTTTCCTTTCCCTCTGTGATTACTTTGTATCCATTTTTTTTTGTATTATGTATACATTTGTATAACTACATGTTCTTTCTTCCAGTAGAATGTAAATTTGCTAAAGACAGCTGCTGCTTTTTCTTCTTCTTTGTGTACCCTGTGCTTAGTGCATTAACAATTGATTGTTGGGTGATGATTGTTCAATATCACACAGTTGGCATTTAAACCAAGGTTCTATGACTCTAAATCCACTGTACATTTTTTTATACCATATGTCTTTCAACTCTTGAACTGAATTCAGATGAAGTATATACAGCAAAATCAAACAGATATTGTACATTTTCTGCTTGTTTTTAATAAATGATAAATGACTATGGGGACTTAAAAGGTTATTTCTATTAAGAATTTAATAAGGCAAAAAAGGCAGTCTCAAAGAAAAACATACTTTTCTCCACATTCCCACAAAGCACTTCTACATTCATAGTATAGGAAAAAATTCATTTTTTGACTTATCTATCATATTTTGTTAATAACAGATATGGATATTCATTTGGAAAGCCAAATCTTTCATTTAAAATCTATTTTAATAAAATATTGATTACTTATATATCATGATAATTTGTTGAACTGTAAAAACATGCTCTCTCTTTCTCTCTCTCTCTGTGTCTCTCTCTCTCTTTCTTTCTCTCTCTCTCTCCTCCCTTTCTCTTTCCCTTTCCCTCTTCCTCTCTTTTTTTCCTCTCCCTCCTCCTTTCTCCACCCTCCTTGTGGTTCAAAGAGAAAGTACATTGGATTATATTCTAGCCTTACTTCTTCCTACATGTATGACCCTGGCCATTCTAACAACAAACAGTTACTAATTGTTTACACATGTCAAGTGCTACTATTCAGAACAGCACAAGCAGTCCCTGCCCTCAAATAATTTATATTCTGATGAGGTAGAAAATATATACCTACAAGAACATACAAGATTTTTACAATATAACTTTACAAGGGAAGGTAGTGAAGTGCTGGGGATATAGTAAAGGATTGGGAGTCTCCTGCAGAAGTTAACACATGACTTGAGTTTGCTATTTAATGCCAGTGAAGTGGACTAAAAGAGAGAGGAGAGGAAGAAGGATATCTTATATCAACATGTTATCATGATATGTTGATCAGTCTTTAACAACTAGTCTTTCAAATGAGTATTCATGTCCATTTGCTATCCATAAAATGTCATGGAGAACCAAGGTATAAATTTTGCCCTATGTTTCATGTGATTTCTTCTGAAGCCTTATTGAGTTTTGTTTTGAGGGAAGGGATTTGGAATAACTTTGTAAAACTATGGGGAAAGTTGTGATTTGTGTCCCAGGAATTATATTCTTGCCTTCCTAAAAGATTAAACAGCAACAATACTTAAATTTATTGTATACATTTACAATTTATGAAAAATAATAAGAAACATATCATATTGGTAATCCTCCAAATAGAATTTATACTTAGGTAGACATTAAAAAAAGATAAAACAATGAATTGCACAAAGGGCATGGAAAATAAATGCCCTTAGTAAAATGCATAGACCCACCAGGAGACAAATAAGGAATGTTTGGAGAGGTAAGTCAAATTTTGGCATTATACTATGTTAATGTATATATTGCTAATGTTTTATTTATGTACACATGGATATGATGTAATTAGTACCATATTGAAATTGGAATACTGAAAAGGATATATTGACATCATAATGTCAATATGTGATACAAATTCATCTAGTGTTTTGTCATGTGTTCCAATGCCTCATGATCAATTCAACATTTTTAAAAAGACACAAATATGAGTTAAAGAATGTGACATGAATTTCTATTTCTTTCTTTTGACATTTTCCAAGTTAAGAAGGTTTTAGTAGCTATTCCACTGAAAATGTCTGAAAACTATTTCAATGATCCTTAGGGAAAATTAAGCTATTATAATAATGTCTTAAGTAATGTTTTCTTTAAATAAAAGGTGTAAAAAGTGAATTTTGGCGCATAACTGAATTTGAAGAGACAGATTCAGCACTTGATCCAATTTAGCTATTATTAAGACAGAACAGCTGGCATGTGAAATACAGTGAAGATAAGCAAGTTTTTTTAAACTCTTGTACTTTTTTAATAGCCTGTCAATGAGCATTTATTAATCGCTTATTATATACTTAGCATTTTAATAAATACTGGAAAGCCTCATTTAAATGTGAAGTGCTGTAGAGTATTTTCTCAAAAAGGTAAGATAAGGAAGAATAAACAGTTGATTCTCTTCAATGTGTGACATCAGTTTCAGTACTCTTCCAATGCTTTCACTTTGCATGGTTTATTTTCTCTTGCTACCTTGAAGTCAAAGTATTCCAAAATTTTATCACATTTTTCTTTAATTAAGACAAACTGATTCTCATCATAATTATGAGCACCTCACTTAACCTTTTAATTTCAAGTCTAATTAAGTTCAATGCAGAAATTAGATTCTGCTCGTACACTTACAGAGTAAATTGTCTACTTCCAGATTAGGAGTCATCAATAAAATCACAACATATAAAAGAAATAGTAGTAAAATGAATAACAGAAAGAATCTATGGAATAATTCTCAGATTTACTATATGAAGATAAGTATAATTCTTCATAGATATTTTTTTTTCCATTGGGGAAAGTAATATCTTTCCAACTAGAAAGCTCACTGCCCCATTGTCATAAATTTCCTCCCCTTGTTTCTAACTCACTATCATAACTAATATCTGCTCACTCTTCGATTGCTTGTTGATTTGCCGTAGCTCTTTAGACTTTACTGGCATTGTTCTCTCACCATCCTACACACTTGCAGCAGTTGAAGACCTTGGTTCAACTACATCTCTGATGTTTAAAGCCTATGTGAATTTCAGCAAAGCAAGTCAAGAAAAGTAAGGAAATATTTATTAAATGATCACTAGATGCCAGGTGCTGTATTAAGTACGGCAAATACACATGTAGAAACATCAAAAAAATGCAGCCTGCTTTCTCTGTGTTCACATTTTAAGTGAATTGGAGTGGAAGACAGTACATAAAAGGAACCTAAAAAAGAAGGAAGGGAGAAAATACCCATTATGGATTATGGTGTAGAAAGTCCACAGATTCACCAGTAAAACTCAGAGAGGAATGAAGACATGGCTGGTCTGAGTACTTTCCTTTAGAAAGAGTTTCTGGAAAGAACTGAAAAACCAGAGGAAAGGACTCTAAGGATGGAGTGAAATCCCAGGATTAGAACTCACATGAACTCCTTTTTCTCATTTGTAAAGATAAGAGGCATATTCTTTGATGTCTATTTCAGGTCTGGATCTATGACCTGATGAATCTCATAGACACCTGTTCCAGCAATTACTCCAACTATCACCACTTAGGTCTATCTACTTGTTAAACATATCAATAGAACCATTCTTATACAGCAGCTCTGCCGCTTTTCCTGTGCTGAAATTTGTTCCCTCCACCTCCATCTGGGTATGGGCAGAAACATATCTTATTGTACTTCTATGCAGCTGTTCCAAAATTCTTCTTCTACCCTCTCTTCTCTGTTACCCATTCTGTTGCATTTTCCTTGATCTCCTCAATTCTCCACACTCCCTTTGGTTTTCTTCCTGTATCATTTCTTCTATGTTGTCCCAAAATGCTTTATCCTACCTGATAAGTGGTATTTCTCCAGCTCATTTGCCTCTTATTTTAGTTGAGAAACTAATTTTTAACAGTTTTCCATATAATTGTGGTTCCCTGTTGAAAACATAAAACCTCTCAAACAGTACCAGGTAGGTGGTGACTGGGGAACCTACCTGTTACTGATTTAGATGGAAAGTGAAAACTCAAATTCTATTGTTCAAATCTTCTGCTCTTCACTTGCTCTTTTCCCTACTGATTAAGGAAGCAGTATTCCTATTATTTACGCTGATCATCAGCCTCATGCTGATAATCTTGAGAACACTTCTTTTCCAATTCAGTCAAGAATTGGAAATTCTTATTCTTGCTCTAGCCAAGGAAATTATTTCCTTAAAAACATAATAGTTCCAAGACATTTACTATGCAACATGCCTTATCTATTCCTGGCTTCAATTTTATTTCACCCATTTTAATGGTTTCACTTAATTCAACTATATAATATTTTATTTTTCTAGTTAATTTCCTAGGCTCTAATTGAATTGATAGTAACACTCAATGAAAAGGGTGTTTAGGAAGCACAGGATATAATATGTTAATGTTAGAAATTTTATATGTTCAAATTAAAATAAAATTATGCTATAGTGCTGTTTATCAATTAAAGCAAAGTTATAAGACATGAAGGGAGTTTTATCCATGTTGTGCTCTGCAAGGTCCACTGTATATTTTTTTTTTGTTTTGTTTTTATAGCTTATAATTGTTGTGTAAGATACAACTAAAACTACTGTAAGGTAACTTCTACTTAGGTATTGCACTAGGTATTTCTGTACATAAAACAATATTCATAGGCCATGTATTAGTATGGATAAGATAATATTTATAGCCCATATCTTCTTCATCCTACTTTTTATCTCTCTAAACATTACTCCACAGAAATCTCTCAATTGACTCCACATAGTTCAATTTCTTCTTAGGGGAAGAAATGGCTACAAATGACTCATTTATACTTTTTCCCTCCTCTATCATTAGAGGATGTATGGTACAATAGAGAGATCACTCACTATTCCTATAGTTGGAAGGCCTTTTTTTCATTTACTTTGTGTGTGTGCTTTGTGAATTGGCTTAAGCACTCTGCACTTCAGTTTCATTTATTAAGCCAAGAGAAAAGTGATTCTCTCTCATTCATGACTTTATGGTCCTCTTTTATTTTCCTGCATCCCATCACTCCTTCTTAGAGATGAGCATAATTTAGATTTAGTGCAAGATAAGACCATAGAAATAACATAATCCAGGCATTCATAAGTTATTTTGTGTCATGGACTCCTATGGCAATCTGAGTCTTTGAATCCCTTCTCAGAATAAAGTTTTTAAATACTTAAAGAGACCAAAAGTTTACAAAAGAAACAAAATATATTGCAGGATGTTTATCATAATATTTTAAAAACATCAGTTTCACAGATCACAAGGTAAGATTGCCAGATAATCGAATTAACCTATTTTGTAGATGAGAAAACTCAAGCCAAGAGAGATGGAGTAATTTAAGGGAACAGAATCCTTGGCAAGGCATTGGCTGGTCTCCAAACCTGCTGTGATTTGACATTATTCCAAGTTGAGGAAGAAAAGCAACTATCTTAAATTGAACCCTAATACTAGGGGGAGAATGCAGAGTTTATCATACCTCCTAAATGAATCAAAGGTCAGAGTTTGGTGGATTCTTGAGAATGACGACACAAATGACAAACTGCTTAGATGTAGTTCCATATTAGTGGTGTGATCATATTACACTGCCTGTCATACTGCCATATCTGCCATATCTGCAGTTCCCTTTGGCGACAGATAATTTTTATCTAAACATATGGATTGAGAGGTGAATGTGATCGTGTTTGTTTTATCTTGGGTCCTCATTCCAGTAGCAGGAACACTGAAAGAAGCCATAAGGGTCTGTCTAACCCTCCTCCATTCCTATTTCCATTCTATTTTCATTTTTTCCTAAATTTCTTCTGTTAATAAATACATTGGGCAGATTTAACACTATTTTTAAAATAAATACCGATTTTTTATTTCATCATGTAGCTACTCCCCACCCTGCTTCCCTCTTTTTCTGCAGCATGAAGGCACAATGGGAGCCACATAATTATAAGTATAATTCCTAGACTGGGCTGGAAGATCCACCATTACCTTATTATTAAAAAGTTTTGCTCTTTAACTGAGGGCATAAGCACTAAGCTTTTTCATATCTTCCCTTCTAAGTGCAGAATTACTATGAATTTAGGCCCTATTTTATAAATCTGCCTCATAGATGCCAGTCAAAGGGGCTTGAGAGAATCTTGTCCTTGAACTATTTACACACCTTTCCCCCCAAATTATTCCTGAACTCATATAAATATTGTAAGAGTTTTTGCCTTATCTTGATTTTATTTTATTTTAAAAATTTTACATTTTTTTTCCATTATGATTAACAGTGGGTAACCTTAAGGCAAATGTTTAACTGGCATGAGTCTTAAACTGTTTGGGATTTTTTCTAAGTCAGTATACACTTTTTTTCTGCTGATTTTAGAACTGATGTGTTTTGAAGTTTCATATTACAAGGTCATTTTCTGCCACACAAAAATTTATGAATTTATGCTTTTTATTGGACTACCAGTGAGAATGTTACTGGTTCTGTCATTGTTTTCATTATTGTAACTATCACTAAAATGTTGCTAACATGACTAAATTTAATGCTTGTTATTATTGCTGCTGAACTGTATTGGATTTGGCTGAATTGCTTGGCCGACTTTATATTGTTCCTTGGTAATTAGTTAAACGTTGGCCTTATGCAGTGATATTTTGATTATCCAAAAGTACAATTGGAAAAATATTTCCACCTTGAAAATACTGATGTCCATAAAGTTTTACTCATAATTAAAGTAAATCACGTTTATGGGACTGAGAAAGATATGAAAGTTTTGAAGGACAATATAATTAGTTAGGGGACAATATGATAGTTTACTTAAGAAGGGGGTTAAAACTAGTATGCATTATTTAGAACAAGGAAAGATAAAAAGAAATAAATGTTAATTAAGCACTTACTATATGCTGGGTACTGCGATCAATATTGGGGATTCAAATATAAACAAAAAGAAAAGCAATCCTTTCAAGTATGTTATATTTTAATGTGGAAACACATAAAAAGGATACTTGGCCAGAGAAGTAATCTTATGTGTTGACCTGAGTTTTGAAGTGTAGAAGTGAAGAATAGGCTTATAGAAGAATGACAGTAAGCTGGTCAATTGTAGATCCAAATAGGAGCCTCATCAATGGAAGAGGGAGGTGGAAATAGAGGAAGAATTTCAAAGGTTTTCTTTTTCTATGTCTATGTATTTATTTTTAGTTTTCAACATTCATTTCCACAAAAGTTTGAGTTCCAAATTTTCTCCCCATATTTCCCCTTCCCCATCTCAAAATGTCATGAATTCTGATTAACTTTTCCCCCAATATCCCCCACCCTTCTATCACATCCTTCCCTTCCCTTATCCCCTCTTCTCTTTTTTCTTGTAGGGCAAAGATAGATTTCTACAGACAATTACATGTATTTCTTATTTTCAAGTTGTATGCAAAAATAGTTCTCAAAATTCATTCCTAAAATTTTGAACTCCAACTTCTTTCCCTTCTTTCCTCTCCACCCATCCCAACTGAGAAGGCAAACAATTCAATATAGGCTATAGATGTGTAGTTTTTAAAGACTTCCATCCTATTTTGCCCCCCATTAATTTTGTTCTCTTTTTTGACCTTGTCCCTCCCCCAAAAGTCTTGACTTCTGATGACTCCCTCCTCCCATTTACCCTCTCTTCTATCATACCCCTACCCCACTTATTCTTTTATCTCCTATTTTTCTGTAGTGTAAGATATATTTTCATACCAAATTGAGTGAGCATGTTATTCCCTTCTTCAGCCAAATGTGAAGAGAGAAAACTTCATTTTTTCCCTCTCACCCACCCTGTTTTCTCCTCCATTGAAAATGCTTTTGCTTGCCCCCTTTATGAGAGATAATTTGCCCCATTCCATTTCTCCCTTTCCCCTGCCAATATATTCCTTTCTCATTCCTTAGTTTTATTTTTTAGATATCATCTCTTCCTATTCAACTGACCCTGTGTTCTCTGTATACGTGTGTGTGTATGTGTGTGTGGGTGGGGTGGGGTGGGGGGGGGTGTCCTATGTCTCTCTGTGTGTCTATAATCCCTGAAACTACCCAAATACTGAGAAAAGTTTTAAGAGTTACAAATATTATCTTTGCATGTAGGAATGTAAACAGTTCAACTTTAGAAAATTCCTTCTGATTTCTCTTTCCTGTTTACTTTTTCATACTTCTCTTCTTCCTTGTGATTGAAAGTCAAATTTTCTATTGAATTCTGGTCTTTTCCCCAAGAATGCTTGAAAATCCTCTATTTCATTGAATGACCATGTTTTCCCCTGAAGTATTATATTCAGTTTTGCTGGGTCGGTGGTTCTTGGTTTTAATCCTAGTTCCTTTGACTTCTGGAATATCATATTTCAGGCCCTTCGATCCATTAATGTAGAAGATGCTAGATCTTGTGTTGTCCTGACTGTATTTACACAATATTCAAATTGTTTCTTTCTAGCTGCTTCAATATTTTCTTCTTGACCTGGGCACTCTGAAATTTGGTAGCAATATTCCTAGGAGTTTCTCTTTTCAGATATCTCCAGGAGGTGATCTGTGGAGTCTTTCAATATTTATTTTGCCCTCTGATTCCAGAATATCAGGGCAATTTTCCTTGATAATTTCATGAAAGATAATGTCTAGGCTCTTTTTTGTATCATGACCTTCAGGTAGTCTCATAATTTTTAAATTGTCTCTCCTCGATCTATTTTCCAGGTCAGCTGTTTTTCCAATGAGATATTGCACATTATCTTTTATTTTTCATTTTTTTGTTTCGTTTCTCATAAAATTATTAGCTTCCATATGCTCCATTCTAATTTTTAAATAACTATTGCCTTCACTGACCTTTTAAATGTCCTTTTCCATTTGGCTAATTTTTCTTTTTAAAACATTCTTCTTCTCATGACCCTTTTGGACCTCCTTTGCCAATTGAGTTAGCCTATTTTTAAAGGTATGATTTTCTTCAGCATTTTTGGGGTCTCTTTTAGCAAACTATTAACTTGCTTTTCTTGATTTTCTTTCATGACTCTCATTTCTCTTCTCAATTTTTCCTCCAGCTCTCTTACTTTATTTTCAAAATCCTTTTTTAGCTCTTCAATAGCCTGAGACCACTGTATATTTAATTTGGGAGTTTTGGATGCAGAAGGCTTGACTTTTAGGTCTTCCTTTGATGGCATGCATTGTCTTTTCTCATCAGAAGGGATGGAAGAAAATACCTGTTCACCCAGAAAGTAGCCTTCTATGTCTTATTTTTCCCTTTTTTGGGCATTTTCCCAGCTAGATACTTGACTTTTGAGTCCTTTGTCAAGTGGAGGATATAATCTAGGAACCTGTAAGTTCTCAGTTCCTCAAAGGTGACACAATCAAGATAGAGGAGTTTGTGCCTCCCCTGGCCTCCATACTGGTCTGGGGGCAACCACAAGCACTCTGTTCTGCCAAGGATCTACCTGAAGGGTTCTCCCTCCAGAGTCCCAACCAGCTCCACCACCAGAACTTTTATTCAACTCAGGAGAGCCACTTAGGGCTGAGATCCAGGTCAAGAACTAAATTTCCCCAAGGTCTTTAGACAGGGACCTTTAACAATGGATTCTGCTGCTGCAGTGACTATTTCTGGAAGATTCAGATCACATTCTCTTCTCACTCAAGTGACCTTTGAAGCTGTCTTTGACCCTGTTCTGGGTCCTGTATCTGCCATGCTGTGCAGCCCATGCTGGGGTGTGCTCCACTCTGTGCCCAGTTAGACCTTTCCTATCAACCTTCCAAGCTGTATTGGGCTAGAAATCTCTTTCACTCTGTCATTTTGTGGTTTCTACCGTAGAATTTGTTTAGAATCATTTTTACAGGCATTTCATGGGCTATGTGGAGAGCTGCTACAGGTCTGTCTTTCTACTCCTCCATATTGGCTCTGCCCCCTTCAGAAGTTTTCTTATTGAGTTTCCTGCATCTAGTTCCTCCTTTCTTCTAAACATCTTCCATATCACATGGACATTCCCAGAATGCTACTCTCCTGCTCAAGGATGTTCACTGATTCCTTATTACATTTAGCATAAATCAAACTCCTTTGGATTTTAAAGCTCTTTACTTTGTCCCTACACTGTATTTTCTGGCTGTTTTCACATGGTGTTCCCTCACATACTTTTATCTCCAAAAAAATTGGACTTCATGCTATTCCATCTCCTGATTCTATGAATTTGCATAGGTTGTCCTATATTTGAAACATTCTCATTTCTTGGCAGATTCTTCAATAAGTCTTCCCTCAGTCCCACAGATATCAGTATCACATAAAATGACAATATATTTGTATACATTTGGTAATTTTATTTATCTATAACATATTGCATTATTTATTTTGTACAATATAAGCTCCTTGAGAGAAGGAATTCTTATTTTTGCTTCTATCCTTACAGTGACTAACACAATTTCTGGTGCATAGCAAGTGCTTAATAAAAGGTTTCCAGTTAATTGAATTCAAGGTCCATTTCTTCTTTCTCAGGTTTAATTGACTCATTTTGTAATCATCTAATATATTGATCATGCTAACATTTTCTAGGATCTATACATTTGAATCTTCTGATTAGTTGTCATCTGTTTTCATTGTGACCATTCAGTTTGCCTGAAAAGAGCGATTACTCTCAGTTGTTACATCTTAGATTTGATTTCCCACTTCAACAACCTACAGAACTTTTTTCAAACTTAAAATCATCCCATGATCTTTTAAAACCATAAATAGTGTCAAAGAATCCTATTCTTTGATAATGGTTGACAGAGTAGGCTAAACTACACAACTCCTATTTTCTTATATTATTGCTGCTAGAAAAGAAGTATCTATAGACTAGGTAAGGTATTCAAATGACTAGTAGAGAATTAAAAAACAAAATCAATAAGGTAAACAATCACCAAGTTAAACTTTAAATTCAAGTCAACAGACTCAGATGAACTCCTTATGACATGATATCACCACTGGCAGATGTCATTTCAGAGCCATTGTCTGTGATTTTGAATGCACATAAACAATAGAAAAAGAGGTGAAAAGGGATATAATGGACAAAATTTGTTTCTATTTTCAGGAAAAATGAAGAAAATATTTTACAAATTTTATTTAAATTTATTTTATAAATTATTCTTCAGTAAGGATGTCAATTTATGCCAAAAGTTCCACAACAAAATATGAAAGAGATACTTTTTGAATATTTACACAGAGTAGAAGGCATTGATTGCTAACTGACAGCAAGACAACAAGAGCAAGTCATGCCATGTTGACCTGATTTTCTTTTATGATAGAGTTATAAAGCTAATAGGTAAATAAATGATGTGTATGAAATTTACCTAGCATTCAACAAAGCATTTGACAAAGTCTCTTTCTGATATCCCTGTAGACAAGATAAAGAGAAATAATTTGGGCAATAGTATGATTAAGCAATTTAAGGGCAGTCATTAGATGCTGGATCATCAATAGCAGAATGTAGTTAGCTATGCTTAGTCTTGAATTATTTAATGTTTTTTTTTATCAATGATTGAAAGAATAGATTGTTTATCAAATTTGTAGATAATATAAACCTGGGAAGGGTAGTTCAAAAGTTGCATGATGGAATGAGAATGAGAAATTATATTGATAAGTTAAAACATTGAGTCAAATCTAAAAGACATACAGGAAAAAATGTAGATGACTACAAAAAAGTTAAAAATTACCAAGTATATTATCAACATGAGAGGATATCATGATAAGGAAATAGCAATTAACTAACAAATGCTTATTAAGCACTAACTATATGCCATTCACTATGAAAGATGCTGAGGATAAAAAGTAAAAGTTAACATGGCAATTGTCCTCAAGGAACTTACATTATATTGTATATAAATATGTATGTACAAGATATAGGCACAATATATGAAAGATAACCACAGAGAAGAAGAAAATGCAAGTTCACATGAGAAAGACTTATACTAGAAAATGTCTCCTAAAAGGGTCATATTTGAACTAAGTCTTAAAGGAAATCATGAATTCTAAGAGATATGAGGAAACAACAGTTCACTGGATAAATCTTTGGAGATTTTAGTTGACTGTGCCTTCAGTATAAGCCGCAGGGCAATAGGGCAGCCAAAATTCATCATGAAAACTTGGACATCATTAACATATATTTCTATGTACACTATTAATCTCTGTGCTGATTAGGCCCATCTAAAAGTATTGTATTCAGTTATGGACTCCACATATAAGAAATGATATTGAAAAGTTGGAGAGAATTAAGAGTGAGAGAATGAGGTTGGTGAGCAGTCTTTAGGTATTCCCTCTAACAACTAATAGAAGGACTGAGGGAACTAATCATAGAGGAGAGAAGATGGTGTAGAATAGAGATGAAAAAATTGATAACTCCTTTCAAGTTACTGAAAGGCTACTGTATGAACAAAAAAATGCATTAAATATGTACTTCTTGGTCCCAGCACACAGATTTAGGAGCAATTTGGAGAGGAAGACTTTAATTTGATGTAAAGATAACCTTGGTGAAAATTTTGTAAAAGGAATTCTTGAATTGGTGTAATTCTATTCAAAATCTGACATTCTGTGATTTTATCCCTATCCCACTTACCCTAGTACAAAACATCCTCTTTCTCTCCTCTTCCCAGTTCTCTCAAATAAAAATTTAAAAAAAAAAAAAAAACAAAAAAAAAGTTTACTATACCATTTGTGGAAATTAAATTAGCATATTGGGGGAAAAAAATCTCATCTGTATTTAATTTAAGTTCAATTCTCCTCACTCCAGGCCATCTAATCCCCCCAAATGAGGTTGATATAACTCTTCTGAGAGGTTGTTAGATTTGAGGTGAGTTTTCAAATTGTTCAGAAATGTAGGTGGTGGGGATTCATTCATTGGTATGCAAATGGACCCAGCATCTGTAAATCATTCCCAAAATGTTATTGCTATCTTCATAAAGTAATAATAAGCTAGTAACCTTATTATTTTATATCTATTTCTCTAATTCTTTATTGCTCTAAATTTATAATCTGTGGTGCTCTTCACAGTTCGAAATACTGAACCATTCAATAGCATCAAGACAAACATTTATGGAATTCTTATTTAAAAATGCTACATCCTCTGTGAGAGTCTCAGTTGCAGCATTTCAATTTGGAGAAGTCTACTTCTGTTATTCTCATGGAGATATGCCCTAAGTCCTGAAGGCTCAGGTTCCTCTCTCAAATAGACAACGTTAATTAATTTTTCTAAGTTGATGTTCCTGGACTGCTTGGCCAGGCCTGCTCATAATCCACCCAGTAGATAAGCAACCAGCAAATGCTCCCCAAAATTCTTTTTGGATTGATTTGAATGTAACATTTTAGTTTATGCACAGCGATCCTTTCATTCATCTCCAATTGGCAATGGCTCTTCCAAACTTTCTACCTTGCTTACAAACAAGTTCAGGCTTCCCCTGTTTTGTTTTGCCTGGGTGGGATGAAAAGAGGGAAAACTCTTGTTACCCAAATAATTTGTATCCACATCACAATTATACTAAGCTAAGAACTTGAAAACTCTTTCCAGAAAAGGTGGTCATTCTTTAGTTCAAAATATCAAAAAGTGAAATTAACATGGAAATGATTCTGGTTATCATAAACATGAGAAAATATCTATGAAATAACTTGACTTTTTGTTTGATTTTATCTTTTGGTCTCTTTCTTAGCATAAATAAATGGGTTCCCTGAGGGCTTAGTGTAGGATTGGAACCTATTTCTGACCAGATTAAAATTTCTGTAAAATGGTAAGAAGGATTTGTTCATTTGGGATGATAAGAAAAAGAATTCAGTTCTTATTTAAGTCCATTAGCATTTGTAATTCAAAAAAAGGAATAGTAAACAAATATGTGACCCTTATGTTTTGTCACACTATGCTTATACATGAAAACAGGATCTGGGGTCCTCACATGGATTCATGTATCACTATACAAGTTCACCAAAATCTCCATGACCTTTCATAATTAATATTATTCTGAAATATACCTCACCTACCCACCTCTTGGCCAGACATAAGGAGATAAGCCAGCTATTAATCTATAATTCAATTTTTTGAATTTAAATGCTTAAAAAAAAAAGAAACTGATTCCACAGTGATCTGAAATATCTTATCTCTGAACTGTCAGTATTTTTCTCCTTCCCTCCCTATGTCTGCCACAACATATACTGAATAGTAGAGGTCTCATCCCTTCCCCAGCCCCAAGTCCTTTTGGACTTGAAAGCTTGCAAAAGACATGAATAATTAGTTCTAACCCGTCTTAATTCCTAAATCACCTTTGAACATACATAACATACAAAGAGGGAATTCATATCCTTAATATTGGCATACACAAATTGGAAGAACAAAACTTTTTATATGTGCCTTGTTAGCTCTTTTTATTTCAAGTACACATAAAAACAGACCTGAACAAGTAGGGAGAACCAGACTAACACATAATGAATAGAGCTCATTTGTTTACTTTTGTTGAATTTAAATTTGTTTATGCTTTTTGGGGGAGTCTCACTCTGTTAACCCTCTAAGTAGAGGGCAATTATTTCTGAAATCTTCTCACTCACAATAGTTTTGTCACTTTTACATTTTTAAATGTCTTTTCAAATCAACCAGCTCATTTGCCTGTACTTGTACCTTCAATTCAGACTCCCTAGCATTCTATTAAACCTCCACAAGGAAAGAGCTGCTAATTGTATGAGCTTTCTTATATTTTTCCAAAAATACTCTAATATCACTCTCCTCCCAATTTCAAGCCAAATTTCTCTGGGTTGAAATGTTATTGTTCTTTAATAAAAGGGGCTAACCACATATATGATCTCTATAGTACTAATGTGCTCTGTTTTTCTGTTAAACTCTCTCCACATCTCTGCTAATGCCAAGAAACGATCATTGTAGCCAGTGTTTCTGATAAATGCTTCATTTCTAAAATATACAGAAAACTGAGTCAAAGTTATAAGAATATAAGTTATTCACCAATTATTAGTCAAAGGATATGAATAGTCAGTTTTCTGAGGGAGAATTTTAAGCTATCTATAATCAATTGATTAGAAAAATGCAAATTATAATACTTCTGAGGAACCTCTCAGACTGGCTAATGTGAGAAAAAAGAAGAATGATAAGTGTTGGAGAAAATGTGGGAAAATTGTGACACTAATGCATTGTTGGTGGAGTTGTGAACTTATCCAACCATTCTGGAGAGTAATTTGGAACAATGCCCAAAGGACTATAAAACTGTGCATGCCCTTTAACCTAGCAATACTACTAATAGGTCTGTATCCCAAAGAGACTATAAGAAAGGGAAAAAGAATTACACATACAAATATGTTTATAGCAGCTCTTTTTATGGTGGCAAAGAATTGGGAATTAAGTAAATATTTTTCAATTGGGGAATGTTTGAAGAAGTTGCGGAATATGAATGTAATGGAATACCATTGTGTTGTAAGAAATAATAAGCAAGCAGATTTCAGAAAAAACCTGGAAAGACTTAAACTGATGCTGAGTGAAGTGAGCATTACCAGGAGAAGATTGTGTACAGCAACAGCATATTGTGTGATAATTAACTATTATATACTCAACTCTTCTCAGCAATACAATGATCCAAGAAAATTCCAAAAGACTTGTGATAGAAAATGCTAGCCACATTCAGAGAAAGAATTATGAAATCTAAATGCAAGTTGAAGCATACTATTTTCAGCTTTTTTGTTTTTCATTTTTGTGGTATTCCCTTCTTGTTCTGTTTCTTTTTTCACAAAATGATTAATGCAGACATATGTTGAACATTATTCTACTTATATTGAATTGTACCTATATTGAATTGCTTGCTGTCTTGGGGATGGTAAGAAGGAAGGGAGAGAGGGAGAAAAGTTTGGAACTCAAAATCTTACAAAAGTGAATGTTGAAAACTATATTTACATGTTACTGGAGAAAATAAAATATTATTAAGAAAAAAAGAAGCACATATCTGCCAATCTTCTTTCCTACTGCAAGATATTCTTCAACACATCCAGCTGTAGGGGGCAGTTGTGTGAAATGATTTGGCATTATTCATGTCATTTTGACAGCTATGAATATGTTCTTTGCCTATTCTAAAACTGACAAGTTCATAGAGTAGCATTTGGGAATTGTAATTCATTCTGTTGCACATATTTGGGGATGTGATTACAGGCTTCTGTTTAAATGATTTTTATAATGCTCTTATATAAAATTTATGTACTATCCTCAGATAAATAAAGATATAACTATATTTCTTTTTAGGTAGTTATATTTTTCAGAAAATGATTTGCAAGTAATTCTGCATCTATTTATTTAGAACACTTGTTATTAATGACTTGTCTTCATCTAGGCTAGTTTTGTTGAACCACTCCTCTCCTTCCCCTCTATCATCCAGGTAGAACTGGATACCTTGGCTTCATTACCAAGAAGCAAATAAAGAATGGCCTTGGAGGTAGAGTTGATGTAAAAGCTGTATGTCTTCTTCATAATTGTTTAGAGTAATGAGTCTGGATATGTTCGTATATAATAGAGAATGTTTCTTCTGGCTTCTAGGACTGTGCAATTATATATTAGGTTTGAAAAAGTTGTTGAACCATTTATAAATGCAACTAACCAGGCTATCTGCCATAAGTACTTTTATACTAGCAATGAGCAGTCAATTAAGGAGAAATTGAGAGGCTTATAGTATTCCTTTGGTATCAGGGAGCTGAACTCAAAATGAATAAATCACTGAATAAATATTTATTATGTATATATTATACATCAGGCACTGTGGTAAGAGCTGGAGATACAAAGAAAGGTCAAAAACAGCCCTTGCTGTCAAGGACTTCATAGTGTAATGGAAGAGGCAACATGCAAATAACTATGTACAAATTCTCTCTCTCTCTCTCTCTCTCTCTCTCTCTCTCTCTCTCTCTCTCTCTCTCTCTCTCTCTCTCTCTGTGTGTGTGTGTGTGTGTGTGTGTGTGTGTGTGTGTGTGAAATTATAGAGAGTTTCATAGAGAAGGAACTGAGATTAAGGAGAATTTGGCAAGGCTTGTTGCACAAGAAAAGATTGAATCTGAGACTTGAAAGTCAAGAAAGTTAGGAGGCATAAAGAGGGAAAGTAGAGTGTTCCCAAGAGTGGAAAACAGCCAGTAAAAACACTTAGAATTTAGAGATACAGTGTACTGTGCTCTAGTAATATGCCCTCCCTGTTATTTCCAGGGGAAAGTGTCTACTATACCTACTCTGTATCAACTGGTAAGACAATCTTGTACTAAATCTGTACCAAACGACCCTCTAAAAAATGAAACTAAGTAGCTAGTAACAATTACTTTAAACACATAGAGTCAGAATTATTGTGAAATCATTTCCTGAGAAGTACCACAAACCTAAAATAAAAAGAAACAGCAAAAAAAATTGACTTGACTTGTTTAATCTTTGAAGTTAATTGTTAGTTCAATATACTGTCATTCCAAAGGGCTCTCCTGTAACTAAAAATGTACACCATAGTGTGCAATAACAAGAAGCTAGCATTTACAAATTATTCTTTATTGTTTTATGCCTTTTTGAAGCATAAAAATAATGAACTCTGAATAGGAAGGTCATACATAGATTCAGTTTGTGTGACTTTTAGATAATCACTTTTTCTCCCCAAACATATTTCTTCATATATCAATTGCATATATCAAAAGCACGTTATACAATTCACTTAGTGGATATGTCTACACAGTGAGCTATATTTTTTTAAAATGTGAATGAATATACTTATAGCAAAGGGAACATTCTAGGAGATCTTTTTTTTAAGAAAAAAGTGGTTCAGATAATTTAAAAGAAATGAGACACCCCCTTCTACCTCTGCTGTCTTCAGCTTAAGACAAGATATGTAGGAAAGCCAAAGGTTCAGTTGGTTAAAGAAACAAAGATGTCCAAGGGGGCCTGTCCTTTAAGATGCTACTTATTTTGTTGATGGGAATAGTGAGTGGCACAAGTCATTCAAAACTAAGAAGAAATTAACACTATTGAAATCTTGCCTTGACATGTTAATAACATTCAATAAATCGTCCAGGGAACTAATTCTTTTTTTTATATTTATAAAACCACTAAGATTATTTTCCTTCTCTTGATTTACAACTTATTTCAGAAACATAGTAAACATAAAAACTGAAGAATGAAACAGTGTGTCCGAATTTCTTTCTACTTTGTAAGATTGTTCTTTGTCCAGGTCTGTAGCTTCTAAAATAATGACTGTATTTGACCTATTTTGCATTAATATTTTCCCCAAAGTTAAGCTTAAAGGATACTTACAAAGGCAGTTTGAGAGGTAGGGACTAAATATTCAGAGCTGAGTTTTTACTAAAGAACTCCTGACATCTTTTATTATTCATAGTTTTCTGAGTGCATTCAGAAGTGAAAAGAGAAAACATGCAGAAAATGGGGGAAAATACTGAAATTTTAAATGTTAATTTACTACATGGATTAACTTTTCAAGCAAAAATACCTCTAGTATTATCTGATACTGGAGGATATTTGCCTGTAGTCTAATGGGTCTCTTAGACTGTTGAGACAGAGACAAAATCAGCCTAACCTAAATACTTTTTATAATTCCCTGTGTTGTGTTGCATATTCAGATAACTTAACAGTTGCTGTCCCTGTGATTCCCCAAATGTTTCTCTACTGGAAAGAAATTTTCTCCCTGGCTAAATCTTTCATGCTTGCATGAAATTTGCAATAATATTTTTTTTAAAAAAACTGAAAAAAACTTAAGACAATCAACACCATCATTGCACAAATGAGGGAAATGAAACTTAAAAAGAAAAACTGATTTGCTTAAGTATATAGTCCTCATCTCTCCCTTAGCTCAGATACACTGCATGAGTACAGATCTGGTCTTCCATGGTTATACTAAAGAATAGTAATTGACCAGCACATGTAAATAGAAAATGTGTAAAATCCAGATATTTCCAAAGGTATTTTTAAGTTTTAATTTTGGATTACCAATTTTTTTTTTAAAGAGAGAATAGGAAATATACTCAATTGTTTTTCTTCCCTAACTACCCTTCTTCATTACCTGCAGCTTGGAAGTTAAATATACAACATCAAAAATGCTATTGTTTTTCAACAAAATTAAAGGATGTTATCTCAACAGATGAATATTGATGTTTCCTAAAAATACCCCAGTCATTGAACCAAATTGGATTTGAAGCATGTTAATATGTGTACAATCAAACCACTTTATCATTAAGATATATTTATGTATCTCTATATAGACATCTTTAGATATCTTTATCTCTATATACACATCTATCTATATGAAATAACATGAACTTTTTGTTGTTGATGAAGCTTCAAACATTCCTAAGACTAATCTGTACTTTTCTAGACCTTAAATCCTCCATTGGAAAGCAAATTCTGTCATTGTTACTGGTAGCGTCACAGAGCAATATAGTGCATGTGTGTGTGTGTGTGTGTGTGTGTGTGTGTGTATGTGTGTGTGTGTGTGTGTGTGTAAATGAAGTGAACAGATAATCATGGAAACTCATCTTATCTCACTTCAAAACTGCTTTGTCTGAATTTACCACTATCTCTTACATGTCAGATCCAATAACTTCTTATTCCTCATTGATCTCTCTCCAGCCTTTGAAAAAAGTTGATGGCCCTCTCCTCTTTGGTACTCACTTCTGTCTAGGTCTTCAGGATATCATTCTCTCCCAGTTCTTCTTCTAACTATGTGATAGCTCTTCTCTGATCCGTTTGCTGAATCTTTATCCAGATCATGCCTTCTAACTACAGGTGTCCCAAAAGGATCTGTCCTGGTTCCCTTTGTCCATCTTTGCTACTTTCTGATCTCATTAATTAAAATGGATTTAATTATCATCTCTGTGCTGAAGATACGCAAATATTTCTGTTCTCCTTAATCTTCTCTACTATCTTTCAATCTTGTGTCTCCAAGTGTCCTTTAGACATCACAAACTGGATGGCCAATAGTCATCTTAAATTCAACAAAACGAAACAGAAGTCATTATCTTTTCCCTAAAATTCACAGTATTTTTTTGCTATGACTTTCAGAGTGTCCAGCAATTCTAAAATCTTTTTTGATCTATTTACCCAGTCAGTTGTATTTCACATTATCTTCTGTTTTTTCACTCCTTTGATTTTATTTTATTATTTCTTCATGCATTGTCTCATAGAGTCATTAGTTTTCATTTGCTCAATTCTAATTTTTAAGGAAATATTTTCTACAGAGTTTTTGTGCATCTTTTTCCAATTAGCCAATTTTACTTTTTAAAGAGTTCTCTTTAGTGAATTTTTCTATATCTTTCTCTATTTGGAAAATTCTACTTTTCAGTGAGTTTTTGTCTTCAGTGAATTTTTGTGCCTGTTTTATCATTTGGTCCATTCTATTTTTAAACTTTAAATATATTTATTATTTAATTTATTTCCCTCCAAATCCATGTACAAGCAATTTTGCACAAGTGTTTAAATTTTTTGAGAGGTGATAATAAAATTTACTCTCTATTAGGTGAATTCTCCTCTGTAGAATATTTAATTATGCTATTAGAGAAAGTAAATTAAAAATTCACTATTTCAATAGATATAATTGAGAAATTTATCTTATGCTTAGAGGAATGAAATGCAATGAACTAATGTCAGTATCAACCGTACATGTACCATAAAGTATATCATCAAAATTCACAAAGGAAAATTTAACTGCTTTGCATAAATACTTATCAATATTTATGGCTATCTACTTACATACATACATCCACATGTACACATATGCTGCCTAGACCTACAATACTAAAAGGACACTTTTATTATTTATTGTTTTAGGGTTAAAAGAATCTAAGATGAAGACAGAAAAAAGTGAATATAAAATATAACAAAAATCGTGGAGAATTTAGAGTTAAAAACATGACATTTTCTGAAAGGGAACATTAAAGAATATAGATATCTTTAACAGCTCACAGCACCTTTAAAAAGAAACTGTGTAATAGGACAAAGAATAATTTTGAATAAATATGAAAAAGCTAGTGTACTGAATATCTTTTATTGATCATAATAAAATGAAATTAATTATTAGTAAAATGGAATTCAAGAAAAAGACCTAGATCTAAATGGAACAAAAAAAAAAAAAACACTATCACCATAAACAATGACTGGATCTTAAAGTAAATACTATGGGGAAATAATAAAACAGTGACATTATTTCAAAATATCTGGAATGCAATTTAAGGAATCTTCAGTGAAAAAATCACATCCATAAGAAAAAGTCTATTATACTTCTTTTGAGCCTTGCATTTGAAAATCAAATTTCTGTTTACCTTTTGTCTTTTAATCAAGAACGCTTTAAAGTCCTCTATTTCCCTGAATGTTGATTTGTTCACCTGAAGAATTATGCTCAGTTTTACTGGGTAGATGTATTCTTAGTTGCCACCCTAGCTCTTCTTTCCTCCAGAATATCATATTCCAAACCCTCTGATCCTTTAATGCAGAAGCTCCTAAATCTTGTGTTGTCCTGACTGTGACTCCATGATAATTGCATTGTTTCTTTCTAGCTGTGATATTTTCTTATTTCCCTGAGAAATCTGGAATTTGATTGTAATTATTTCTGGTTTGTGATTTCTTTCAGGAGGTGATCAGAACCTTCTTTCCATTTCTATTTTACCCTCTGGTTCTAGAATATCAGGGCAGTTATACTTGATAATTTCTTGAAAGATGATATCGAGGAGCTTTTTTTCATGATTCTTAGTTCAATAATTTTCAAACGATTTCTCCTTGATCTGTTTTCTAGGTCAGTTTTTTTAATGACATAGTTCATACTGTTTTTTGATTTTTCATTCTTTTAGTTTCATTTATTGTTTCACAACATCTTATAAAGTTATTACTTTCTAATAGCTCAGTTCTAATTTTTAAGGATTTATTTTCTTCAATGAGTTTTTGTACCTCCATTTCCATTTGGGCATCTATTTTTTAAAGTTTGGTTTTTTTTGTACAGTGAATTTTTGTGACTGTTTCCATTTGGTCTACTTTGTTTTTAAGATATTCTTCTCATTGGCTTTTTAAGCCTCTTTTACCATTTTCCCTACTCTCTTTTTTAAGGTGTTATTTTCTCCAGTATTTGTGTATTCATGTGTGTGTGTGTGTGTGTGTCCTTTACCCAGTTGTTGAATCACTTTTCATTATTTTCTTGTATTACTCTCTTTTCTCTTCCCAAATTTTCCTCTAACTTTCTTACCTGATTTTCAAAATCCTTTTTAAACTCTTCCATGGCCTGCGACCAATTCGTGTTTTATTTGTTTTCCTTGGAGGCTTTGGATGTAGGAATTTTAACTTTGTTTTTTTCTTCTGAGTGTGTGTTTTGATCTTCCTTGTCACCTAGTTACCTTTTATGGTCACATTTTTGTGTGTTTGCTCATTTCCCCACCATATTATTTGACTTTTAACTCTGTTAAAGTAAAGCTCTGCTTCCAGGGTGGAATGAATGCTATCCCAAGAGTTTCAGTGTTTTTTTGTTTATTTTTTTGGGGGATATTTTTGCAGCTCTTTTGAGAGATAGTTCTAGGGACCTAGATGTTTTCAGTTCTTCCAAGGTGATGTGATGTAAGGAGAACAGTTTACTCTTCTTCTGACCTGCGTTCTGGTCTGTGAGTGGCCACCAGTCATCTTTTCTGTCATGGAACTACAAGTAGATTCTTTATTGCACTGTGGTTACAAGCTCAAGTGTCTAGTGCTGGTCCTCATCCTGGGACTGCCACCCAGGATTGAAACCTGGATTTGAGTATGGGCAAAGCAACAGTGCTGACTCAGTGCTAGCAAACAAACCCCTCTAATCTCCATCTGAACAGTTGTTTAACCTTCTTACCATTTTGGACTGATAGCTCTGGAAGAAGCTACTGCACTGATCATTCAGTCACTCCAATGGTCAGCTTCTGGTTCTCTGGGGCCTGGTCTGCTCAAGTGAAGCCTAGAATGTATGGCTCTCCTCTCTCAGTTCAGTGCAACAGACCTTTCTTGCCAATTTTCTAAGTTCTCTTGGGCTAGAAAATTGTTTCACTCCGTCTTTTTGTGTATTCTGCTGCTCTAGAATTTGTTAAGTCATTTTTAAAAGTATTTGGAGGGGTTTAGGGAAGAGGTAAGATGAGTTCCTTCCTTTACTCTGCCATGTTGACCCTTAATGACAGAGATCCAGTGGTCTTCTGCATATTTTCAGGCACATAAGATTCCAAGAATTTTAAATAGTGATAGCTGACATTTTTTTCTTTACTATTAAAAAAATGTCTAAAGTTGTTAAACAACCTCTAGATTAATATGTAATTGAGAAATGTTAACAAAGAAATTAAAACAAAAATCCAACATATAAAAGGTTAATTTGTTGTTTTCTAAGTGAATATACAATTTCTGGGATGGTTCTGTGTGAATTTGACACAGCTGTGCAGACATGTTATTCCATTTTATTCTGAAAACCCTTTTATGTTAGTACTGAAATAATGGCCTGTTGGAGTCAGATTTAACTAAGTTGTGAGTACTGACTGATTTTGTTTGTTTTCACTGTGGGCATTTATATCTTGGAAATAAGGGAATGCTTTGAATCAAGACTAGATTTTTTGTTGTGTCTAGAGTTAAGATAATGATGGAGATAATAATGCAGATTAAGCTTGAAAGTTTTTTTTCTGGGTTTTGAAAAGTTTGTTGCCATATGTGCACAAAGTGGTACTGAATGTGTTATCATTTTACCTATGGGGAAACTGAAACTCAATCATTTTAAATGGCTTGTCAAAGATCACACTATATGTTAACATTTTAAACATAGTCTGAATCCAATTCTTTCCAAAATCTGTCAGGTTTCCAAAGTGAGTAATATGCTCCCTGGGGGTGCTAGAACAATCCAGCAATGATGCAAATTAAAAAACACACAGCAACAACATTAAAGCATTAAGGTAAGTAGATTTCTGGGGATCGGATGGGGTGGGCTGTCCTGAATAGTTTTCGTTTTGATTTTTAAAGAGAGTGCTAGGCCAACAAGTTTGGTAGCCTCTTCAGCATTTCCTCTATATCATTTTACCTCTAAATGATGTCATAGATAACCTAATAAAAGTCCTTCATTTTACAAATAAAGACACTAAAGTTTCTAGATATGTAGTGAGTTACTCAAGATCCCAAAGTATAACTGAAGGAGAAAATATATGTCAATGCTTCAAAAAATAATTTAAAAATCTCATATAGACTTGTTACTCTAGGACCAGGAGATAGAACTAACAAGTACATATAAATTGACAAAAAAAATTAAACATATTAGAAAATACTATAATAATCACAGATGTCATAACGTTTATCTTGAGAAGATATGCATGACTCCTCATAGGAAATCTTCAAATAAAAACTGAATAAACACTTGTGTTTTAGATGATTCTTTTTCAGCTAAGGTTCCACTAGGTGGATTAGAGTTCATGCCATATGAGGATTAGCTGAAAAAGCTGGTGACAATTAGACTAAAGAAGAGATCTGGAGAGAGAAAGAAAGGGTATTGTGGATTTGAGGGACTGTTATCAGGTTTTATTCATCTTCAGATGGAAGTTTGATGTACAGTGAATGAACTTTTTAAAGATGAAAATTTAAGCTTGATTTAAGAAAAAATATTCCTAAATATTATTATTATCCTGAAATGGAATGAGATTAATCTGAAGAAACTGTGTCCACTCTCACATCAAGTCTTGGTACAGAGACTTGTTTACCAAATGTCAGCTATGTTATGGTAGAAATTTTTTTGTGTTTTTATGGATAAGTTGGAAGAGGTCACGTATGATGTCCTTTCTAACTTATTCTGAGAATGGGTTTACATGTGGATGGGCCACGTTATTAAAAGACATGTATTGTGAAGGAATCCAAGCGTAAAGAGTGCCCAACAGAAAGATTAAGGCATTTCATATTCCATTTAATGTCATTCACTTCTAAATACACAACAAACATATTTTTTAACCATGTTAAATATACAGTAGTATTTCAATTACTGGCTGATTGCACACATAACTAATTGCAGTTGCATCATCATCATTATTGTGACTTTGATTTATTTTTGTCTTTGTTTTCAATATTTTCTATGTGCCACAACATCCAATAATTTAGATTGATTGCAAATGAGACAGCAGATGTACAAATGACTCTGAGATTCTATGAAATTCCAGGCACAGTGGGGTGAAGGCTGTAAAGGCATGTGTGTTATTTAACATTTCTTGACTACTTAGTAGTTAGAGGAAAATGAAGTTCTTTCATTATCAGGCATTCTTCTTAGCAAAAGAAAATCCGTATTTATATCACTTTGCAAATTAGCTGAAGAATTGCAGCCAAGAAAAGCAGTAACTTTCCCAAATGCTAAGAGAAATTAAAGTCATTTAGAACAATCTAGGTTGTCAAATTATGTAATATGACCATCTGCATCACAGGTATAGGCAAAAATAATGACCTGAGCATTTTGAAAAGAAAGAAATAATGTTTAGTAGATATTAAAAAAAATTAAAAATCCCCTTCCACCTTTTCTTTTGTTTTAGAAAACTGCATGTGATTAACTTATCCCCATCCAAATCCCTTTCTGTCCCAACTTTTACTTAGTAATTGGATTTGTGCTTTGTAAAGGAAGGTGACCAGTTATTCCCTTCTAGCTAAAAGAGAGCACATTGACTGATTAATGTAAAAAACATAAAATTAACTGTATAAATATTGAACATTAACTAAAACTGAATGATAATTTGAGTAACTAATGAGAAGCCTGACTTTATCTAGGATTTCACTATCATTAAAGAGCTGAAGATTCATGTAATTAAACAAACAATTTGATTGGTTATTTTTAAGAAATTCCTCAATTGAGAGGAATGACAAAATTCAATTAATTATTCTGAAATCATACACTTTTTTATTTTTTGTTGATCACTTAGGTGTTTTCAGTCTTGTCTGAAACTTTGTGTCTTCTTTGGGATTTTCTCTAGGATTCTAGCTTTAGATAGCACCTTGGACTGCCCTGCTGAAGCAAACATGTAGAAAAACCTGAAGATAAAATGACTTGTAAAAAACCTGAAGAAAATATGTTAATACAGGTCAGGAACTCCTGCAGCGCTTTGGGGTTTGGTTTTTATTAAATTGCCACAGGTAATATATTTTTTCATGTTCTTTGTTGTATATCACAATAATATGAAGAAATAACTATTCTAGGAATATTTTGAAATGGTTCACTAAGTACCGGTTCAATTAATTTGATAACATTAAGTGGCATAAATATGTAAGATATTGTGCCAGACATTAGAAAAAATGAGAACAATGAAATAGTCTCTTCCTTCATGGAGCTTCCCAAACCATGTAATCTTTTAATTGTATTTCTTCCTGATAACCATGGGACAGCCTGGAATCAACTGAAAATTTCCTCACTTCTTCAGCTCTGTGTATAAAAGTCCATCTCTCATGACCCAATAATGATAGTCCAACGTGAACTGCCTATGTGCACATACTCTAAGTGATTGGTATTTGTTGAACCTCATAATAAAGCTATTCTAACTTCCCTCCAACTTTGTGGACTGTGTTTGATCCTCCAATTCTGGAGGTAGTAATGGGATTTAGGTGAGACAGTTAAAGTCCAGGAAAGGATGAGGTGATAAATGGGCCACACACCAGCTAAAGAACGGATTCTGCAGTTTCTGAAAATGTCTTCAACTTTATCTTTCTTCATGAGGTGCTGAGATCGAATTGCAAGAACTCTATATAACTGAAAGAAAGAATATTTCTTGTATCAATCAGAGTTCTGATACTAGACAGTTTATTGCTAGTGTCTTCTCTGTCACTAGTGATTGAAAAATATAACACACACACTTTCACTAGACACATCACTAAGATTAGTACAGAACATGTGATGTAGACTGGGGGTAATTATATTTTGTAGAGAATGAGAGATTTATGTAGAATAACCAGCAGAGCAACAGTCAGGTTTTTTGGCCAGTCAAAGGGCAAACCTTGGTGGGTAGGAACTTCCTTGGAAGAAAGATTTCCTGATGCTGCAGTATGTGTCAAACATTGAGCTCTTAGTCCAAATAGTATGACAAAATTGGGATGAATCCTTTAGTTATTAAATATAAGTATGATACCTATTTTCCAAATGATAAGCAATGTCTGTTATTTGAGGACCAAATTGAGAAAATAAATTCAGCAATTCAGGAGTTAGAAAAAACAGGGGACAATTAAAAAGAAACATCCCACATTCAATACCCTTATCTTGTTGGTGAAGAAAAAGAAAGAAAAAACCTGATAAGAATGGTTCACCTATTTATCAGGTTTTAAAGGATTTTATCATTTTCTCTTTGCCTTTATGTATTCTTGGAATCTGGACATTCAAAAATATCTTCTGGTACTCATTTAGAGGAACAGATTTTTTTTGAATTTGTCAATGAAATAATATAATAATGTGTAATGCTTAGCATAGTGCCTGATGCATGATAAACACTGTATAAATATTAGTTATTATTTTAAGTGTAAGAACTCTGTACTGATCTTGAAAGGAATAAGTATAACATGCTAAAATTATAAAAAATGGGGTTATAGTCTTTATAGAATAATTTAGAGATGAATTCAAATGAATTTATGTCATTTGACTGTCAATAAGTTTTCTTTCAGGGCAAGTGGGTTGTTCAACAGATAGAGTGCTGGGTCTGGAGTTAGGAAGATTTATTTTTAGTTTTTCGCACTCACTTTTATAAGATTTTGAGTTCCAATTTTTTTTTCTCTTCCTTACCTACCCTTTTCCAAGACAACATATAGTCTGATACAGTAGATCTGTGTACAAATGTATTAAACATATTTCCACATTAGTAATTTTGGAAGGAAGAATCAGAACCAAAGAAAAAACAAAGGAAAACAAAGAAAGAGAGAGAAAATAGTATCTTTCCATCTGCAAACACACTCCATTGCTCTTTCTCTGGATGTGAATTGTATTTTCATCTTTAGTCTTTTGGAATTGTATTAGATCATTGCAATGCTGAGAGGAGCTAAGTCTATCAAAGTTAGTCATTGCACAAAAATGTTTTTACTGTGTATAATGTTCTCACTTCACTCAGCATCAGTTCACATAAGTCTTTCCAAGTTATTCTGAAATTTGCCTGCTAATCATTTATTTTCTTAAAATTTTATTTGTCTTTATTTTTTAATATACACTTCAATAAAATTTTGAATTCTAAATTTTTCCCACTTTATCCATTTCTTCCTTCCCAAAATAGTGGGCAATTTGGTATTGGTCTTACATGTACATTCTTATTTGATGTATTTCCACATATGTCATGTTGTAAAGAAAACATAGAACCAAAGGGAAAAACTATAAAGAGGAAAAAAATCATGAAAATATTATGCTTTGATCTGCATTTAAACTCCATCGTTCTTTCTCTGGATGTGGATAACTATTTTTTTTCTATCATGACTCTTTTGGAAAGCCTTAGATCTCTGTGCTGCTCACAGGAGTTAAGTCTATCAAAGTTGGCTATCACACAATATTGTTGCTATTTGTGCAATGTTCTCCTGGTTCTACTCACTTCAGTCAGCATCCATTCATGTAAGTCTTATAAGGTTTTTCTGAAGTCTGCTTGCTCATCATTTCTTATAGCCAAAAAAATTTCATTGCATTCATATATTGCAACTTGTTCAGAAATTCCTTAATTGATGGATATTCTTTCAATTTCCATTTGTTGGGCATCACAAAAAGCGCTGTTATTCATTTTTTTGTGGATGTGGATTCTTTTCCCATTTTCAGGATCACTTTTCAGCTAAGTGCGTGTGTTTGTCCTTTGTGGCCGAAGGAGAAGAAGACCATGCCATCAGAGAAATAATGATATGACTTGCACTTGACTTTGTTTTGTGTGAGGGAGGGCTTTGCAGGTCACCAGCCTCACTTTTCCTCCAGAGCTATCTGAATCCAGTGACAAGATATTCATCAGGATGAGTGGAGATGATGTAAGATGAGACAATTGAGGGTTAAATGACTTGACCAAGGCCACATAGCTAGTGAGTGTCAAGTGTCTGAGGTGAAATTTGAACTCAGGTCCTCCTGACTCCTACACTGGTGTTCTATCCAATGCACCACCTAGCTTCCCTCAACTAAGTATATTTGAAGTGGTATTGCTGGATTAAAGGGTATGAATAGTATTGTAACTCTTTGAGTATAGTTCCAAATTGTTCTCCAGGATGACTGGATCAGTTCACAACTCTATCAAACATGTTTTAGTGTCCCAATTTTTCCATGTCTTGTCCGGCATTCATCATTTTGCTTTTCTGTCATTTTAAAGTCAACCTATCTAATAGGTGTGATGGGGTACCTCAGAGTTGTTTGATTTGCATCTCTCTAATCAATAGTGATTTAGAGCTTTTTTTTTTTTCCAGCAGTTAAGCAGTTTAGCAGTTAGCCATAGCATGGAAAGAATACTCAACAAGGACACAGCAAGTATTCATTTGAATGAAAGTTCCTTGTCTTTGTCAGTCATGATGAGACAGTGACCAACCTGACCAACTAACTCCTAATTGACTGACTTTTTGTTAATCTTGAAGAAGCTATTTTGTGGCTAAGGGTTTGCCTTCAGGGCCAATTAAGTCTTAATGATGGTTATCTTTTTTTTTCATTAATTAATTTTTGTTTTCAACATTTGCCTTCACAAGATTTTGAGTTTCAAATTTTCTTGCCATCTCTCCTCTCTGCTCACCCAAAGACAGAGTGCATTATTCCTTCCTACAATTTGCTCTCCCTTCTATTACATCCCTCTCTTAACTTAACCCATTCTCCTCTATTTTCTTGTAGGGCAAGATAGATTTTTATACCTCATTACCTGTACGTCTTATTTCCTAGTTCCATGTAAAAACATTTTTTAACACTCAATTTTAAAACTTCGAGTTCCAACTTCTCTCCCTTCCTCCCTCTCCACCCACCCCCATAGAGAAGGCAAGCAATTTGATATAGGTTACATACATGTAGTCAGACCAAACCCTTCCATAAGTTATGTTGTGAAAGATGGACTATATTTCCCTCTGTCCTATCCTGCCCCCTTTTTATTCTATTCTCTCTTTTGACCCTATGCCTCCTCAAACGTATTTTCTTCTAATTACCCCCTACTCCTATCACCCACCCTATGCTTATCCCTTTTCCCCCTACTTTCCTGTCGTGTAGGTTAGATTTTCATAACAAATTGACTGTGTATGCTATTCCCTCTGTAACTCAAATCTGAAGAGAATAAAGGTTCACTTTTTCCCTCTCACATCCTCCCTCTTCCACTCCATTGAAAAAACTTTCTTATTGACTCTTTTACATGAGATAATTTACCCCATTCTATTTTTCCCTTTCTCCTTCTCCCAATATATTCCTCTCTCATTACTTAATTTTATATTTTATAGATAACATTCCTCATATTCAACTCACCCTGTGCCCTCTGTATATCCAACTACCCTAGTAATGAGAAGAAACTCAAGAGATACAAATATTGCCTCTCCATGTAAGAATGTAAGCAGTTCAACTTTAGTAAGTCCCTTACGATTTTTCTTTTTTGTCTTACCTTTTAATGTGTCTCTAGATTCTCGTGTTTGAAAGTCAAATTTTCTATTCAGCTCTTGTCTTTTCATCAAAAATGCTTGAAAGTCCTCTAGTTCATTAAATGACCAATTTTTCCCCTGAAGTATTATTCTTGCTTTTGCTGGGTATGTGATTCTTCATTTTAATCCTAGTTTCTTTGACCTCTGGAATATCATATTCCAAGCCTTCATTTCCTTAATATAGAAACTGCTATATCTTGTGTTATACTGATTGTGTTCCCACAATTCTCATATTTTTTTTTATGGCTACTTGGAATATTTTCTCTCTGACCTGGGTGCTCTGGAATTTGGCCACAATATTCCTAGGAGTTTTCCTTTCGTAATTTCTTTTAGAAGGTGATTTGTGGATACTTTCAGTATCTCTTTTAGCCTCTGTTTCTAGAACATCAGGGCAGTTTTGCTTAGATATTTCTTGAAAGATGATGTCTATGCTCTTTTTTCATAGTTTTCAGGTATTCAAATAATTTTTAAATTGTGACTCCTGGATATATTCTGCAGGTCAGTTGTTTTTCTAATGAGATGTTTCATGTTTTCTGCTATTTTTTCATTCTGTTGGTTTTGTTTTACAATTTCTTGATTTTTCATAAAATATTTAGCTTCTATCAGCTCCATTCTAATCTTTAAGCAATTATTTTCTTCAGTGAAGTTTTAGACCTCCTCTTCCATCTGGTCAATTCTGCTTTTTAAAGAATTCTTCTCCTCATTGACTTTTTGGATCTGTTTTGCCATTTGGCTTAATCTAATTTTTAACAATTTTTTTGAGTGTTTTTGGGTCCTCTTTAGCTAGTGTTTGACCTGTTTTTCATGATATTCTTGTATCACTCTCATTTCTCTTCCCAATTTTTCCTCTACTATTTTACTTGATTTTCAAAATCCTTTTTGAGCTCTTCTATGGCCTGCAAGCAATTCATATTTTCCTTGGAGTCTTTGAATGGAAGAGCTTTGTCTTTGCTGTCTGTTTCTATTGTGCATTTTGGTCTTCCTTATCACCTAAGTAAGATTCTATAGTTGGATTCTTTTTCTTGTTTTTACTCATTTCCCCAGTCATTTCCTTGACTTTTCAGTTCTTTTTCAAGGTAGTTCTCTGCTTCCAGTGGGAGTGTGGGTTGTTGTCAGTTGCTCAATCCCCCCTCCTGACCTAGAACTTTAGAACCTGTCCCTGCTGCTGTGACTGCTCAAGGCTCCACCACCGTTTCCCCTTCCTGGGGTGAGAAATGGGGGAGGAGCACTCTATTCTCTCACACAGGTCTGACAGGTTTTTTTCCACTGACCTTCCAATTTGTTTTTGGAGATTTGCAGTTGTGAAATCTAGAAACCACCATATGTCCAGTATTTAGTCCCTTGAGGCCTACTCAGCTCTCATCTGTGCAGGTGTAGACTATGCTGGACTGAACTCTTATCCCAGTGCAGCATGACCTTCCTGAATGTCTTGGGCTGGAGATTTGTTTCACTCTGTCATTCTGTGTGTTCTGCAGCACTAGAATTTGTTTAGAGTCATTTTCTGCAGCTGTTAATTTAGGTTTGGGATGAGAGCTCTGAAAATATCTGTTTTTATTCTGTCATCTTGGTTCAACCGCTTAGTTATAGATTCAGAGCATTTTTATGACAATAGGTAGCTTTAATTTCTTCATATGAAAACTACCTATTCATATCCATTGAACATTTATCAGCCAGAGAACTGTAAAGTGACTGAATACTCTATGTATTTTAGAAATGAGATATTTATCAAAGACAAAGACAGGTTTCTGCCTCCCTTCTACTCTTGGTTGTATTGGCTTTGTTTATGCAAAAGCTTTTTAAATTCAATGTAAACACATCGATTTTTCATATCATGATATTCTCTATTTCTTTGATTATAAATTCTTGCAGTCTCTAAATATCTAACAGGTAAACTCTTCTGTGCTCTCTTAATTTGCTTGTATTATCACCACTTATATGTTAACTATGTAGCAATTCTTTAACTTTTAAACTTTTAAAAATTTTTAAATTTATTTTTAGTTTTCAGCATTCATTTTCACAAGGTTTTGAGTTACAAATTTTCTCCCCTCACCCAACCCCAAAGCCATGCATTCTGATTACCCTTTCCCCCAATATGCCCTCCCTTCTATCATACCCCTCCCTTGATTATTCCCATCTACTCTCTTCTCTTGTTGGACAAGCTAGATTTCTATACCTCATTTCCAATATTTCTTATTTCCTAGTTGTATGCATAAAAAATTCTCAACATTCCTTCATAAAACTTTGAGTTCCAAATTCTCTCCCATCCTGTCCTCCCACCCATCCCCATTGAAAAAGCAAGCAGTTCAATATAGGCTATAGGTGTGTCTGTGTGTGTGTGTGTGTGTGTATTAATATATATATATATATATATATATATATATATATATATATATATATATATATATATATATATATATATATGCAGTTTTGCAAGGGACTTCCCTAATAGTCATGTTGTGAAGACTAACTCTGTTTCCCTCATTTCTGCCCTGCCCCCCATTTATTCTATTCTCTCTTTTGACCTTTTCCCTCCACTAAAGTGTATGCTTCTAATTATACCTTCCTCCCATTTACCCTCCCTTCTATCATTCCCCTACCCAGTTTATTTCCTTCTCTCCTACTTTCCTGTAGTGTAAGATAGATTTTCATACCAAATTGAGTGTGCATGTTATTCCCTCCTTAAGATAGATGTGATGAGTGTAAGCTTCACTTTTCTGCTCTCAATTCCCCACTTTTCCCCTCCATTGAAAAAGCTTTATCTTGCCTCTTTTATGAGAGATAATTTGCTCCATTCCATTCCTCCCTTTCTCCTTCCAATACATTCCTCTCTCACCCCTTAATTTTATCCTTTGAGACATCAGCCCTTCCTATTCAACTCACCCTGTACTCTCTGTCTCTCTCTCCCTCTATATGTATGTGTGTGTGTGTGTGTGTATGTGTGTGTGTGTGTAATTCCTCCAGCTGTCCAAATAGTTGCAAACATTATCTTTCCATGTAGGAATGTAAATAGTTCAACTTTAGTAAGTCCCTTATGATTTTTCTTTACTGTTTACTTTTTTATGCTTCTCTTGATTTTTGTGTTTGAAAGTCAAATTTTATATTCAGTTTTGGTTTTTTCATCCAGAATGATTGAAAGTCCTCTATTTCAATGAATAACCATATTTGCCCTGAAGTATTCAGTTTTGTTGGGTAAGTGATTCTTGGTTTTAATTCTAGTTCTTTGACTTCTACAATATCATATTCTGAGCCCTTTGATCCCATAATATAGAAGCTGCTACATCTTGTGTTATCCTGATTGTATTTCCACTGTCCTTGAATTGTTTCTTTTTGACTGTTTGCAATAATTTCTCCTTGACCTGGGAACTCTTCATTTTGGCTACAATATTCCCAGGAGTTTTTCTTTTCAGATCTCTTTCAGAAGGTGATAGAAGGTATCTTTCAGTATTCATTTTACCCTCTGTTTCTAGAATATCAATGCAGTTTTCCTTGATAATTTCATGAAAGATGATATGTAGGCTCCTTTTTGATCCTAACTTTCAGGTACTCCAATAATTTTTAAATTGGCTTTCCTGGATCAAAACCAGGTCAACTATTTAACCAATGAGAAATTTACATGGTCTTCTTTTTTTAAATTTCTTTGGTTTTGTTTTGTAATTTCTTGGTTTCTTATAAAGGCAGTAGCTTCCATCTGCTCCATTCTAATATTTGAAGAACTGTTTTCTTCAGGGAGCTTTTGAACCTCCTTTTCCATTTGGCTAATTCTGCTTTTTAAAGCATTGCTCTCCTCATTGGCTTTTTGGGCCTCTTTTGCCATTTGATTTAATCTATTTTTAAAGGTATTATTTTCTTCAGAATTTTTGGAGGTTTCCTTTAGTAAGATGTTGACCCTCTTTTCATGCTTTTCTTGCATCTTTTTCATTTATCTTCCCAATTTTTCCTCCACCTCTCTTACTTGATTTGCAAAATCCATTTTGAGCTCTTCAATTGCCTGAGATCAATGCATATTTATTTTGGAGGTTTTGGATACAGAAGCCCTGACTTTCATTTCTTCCTCAGATGGTATGCATTTTTCTTCCTCATCCAAAAGGATGGAAGAAAATACCTATTCACAAAGAAAGTAGTCTTCCATAGTTTTAATTTTTTTCACTTTTTGGGGGGCATTTTCCCAGTCAGTTAATTGACTTTTGAGTCTTTTTTTTAAACAGGAAAGCATATTCTAAGGACCTGTAAGTTTTCAGTTCCTCAAAAGTAGCACAATCAAGGGAGAGGTGTTTACTCCTTTCTTGGTCTGTGCTCTGTTCTGGGAGCAACTACGAACTTTTCCACCCAGGATCTGCAAAGAGAATTCCTTCTTCATAGCTTCCACCAGCTCCACCACAAGAGCTTGCTTCCTCATCCAAGGACCACCTCTCCAGGCTGAGAATCAGGTCATCTGCTCAATTCCCCCAGAGTCTTTACGCTGAGGGCTCCAAAAAATGAGTTCTGCTGCTACCACCTGGAGCCAGGGCTAAAGCAAGACCCTGCTCCCTTCTCACTCAAGTGAAAGAGCTTTCTCACTGATCTTTCAAGCTATCTTTGGTGTTTGTGGTTTGAAAAATCTGAGAATCACAGTTGCTGCTCAGAAATTCTGCATCCTAAAACCTGTTTTGGTCCTCTCCATGCCTGCCACATGGCCAAGGCTGGACTGCTCCCCACTCTGAAAGTGGCATGGTAGACCATTGCTGTCAGCCTTCCAGACTGCCCTGGACTGGACATCTGTCACTCTGTCGTTTTGTAGCTTCTGCTGCTCTAGAATTTTTTTAGAATCAGTTTTATACATATTTTATGTACTATGGGGGTAGAGATTCTTCAGGTTCATCCTACTCTGCCATCTTGCCTATGTCCCCCCAGTTACATAGCATTTTATAATTATCTTGTTTATTTGGCAGAAGATGGAGGTATATACCTAGTCACTGTAATTCTATTTCTCTGTTTCCTAGCAGTTTTTTCAAACAGTAGATTACTCATTGACTACTGTGTCTTGTGTGTCTAACCTATTGCGTTGATCCACCACTCAGTTTCTTAGCCAGTGCCAGAGAGTTTTGATTATTGCTGCTTTATAAAATGGTTTGAGACATTATTGGACTCAACAACCTTCCATTTTATTTCTTTTCATTAATGCCCTTGATATTCTGGATCTTTTCTTCTTCCAGATGAATTGTATTATTATTTTTTCTAGCTCTATAAAACTTTTTTGGTAGTTTGACTGGTGTGGACTTACCAAGTTAATTCTGTTGGAGTTGTCATTTTTATTATATTAGCTCAGTGTACCCATGAGCAACTGATATTTTATCCAATTATTTAGATCAGTCTAAATTTGTGTGAAGAGTTTTGTAATTGTGCTCATTTAATTACTAAGTTCGTCTTGGCACCTAGACTCCCCAATATTTTATATTGTCAGTAGTTATTATAATGTAAATTATTGATCTCTTACTGTTGAGTTTTGTTAGAAATATGTAGAAATGCTGACAACATATGTGGGTTTGTTTTGTATCCTGTAAATTTGCTAAAGTTGTTAATTATTTTAACAATGTTTTAGTTGATTCTCTAGGATTCTCTAAATATGTCATCTTATCATCTGTTTCTTCACTGACTCTTCTTAATCCTTCAATTTCTGTTTCTTCTCATATTGGTAAAGCTGGCATTTCTATTACCATATTCAATAACAGTAGTGATAAAGGCTATCCTTGTTTCACCCTTGATCTTTTTGGAAATATTTGTAGCTTATCCCCATTACATGAAATGCTTACTGATGGTTTTTTCGATAGATACTACTTGTCAATTTAAGCGAAAATTAATTTATTCCTGTGCTTTCTAGTGTTTTTAATAGGTAATACCTATTACCATGAAATGCTGTTGCACATTGTTTAGAGTTTTATTCTGCAACTATTTAGATAATCATATGATTTCAATTAATTTTGTTACTGATATGGTCAATTATGCTAATCATTTACTTAATTTTGAATCAGTCTTGAATTCCTGATATAAATCCCCCTTCTCATAATGTACTATAATTATGATAAGTTGCTGTAGTCTCTTTATTAATATTTTATTTAAATTTTTTTGCATCTATACCACACCCAAAGAAAGAACTATGGAATTCAATCGCAGAATGTAGCAGATCATTTTCTTTTGTGTTATGTTTTGATTTGTTATATGATTTGTCCCATTCATTTTAATTGTTCTATACAACATGACTATGGTGAAGATGAATTTAATAGGAATATATGTATAGAGAGGGAGGAGGGAGGGAAGATGGACAGAGGGGAGGGAGGAAAAAAATCTAAGTTATATGGTAGTGATCATAGAACACTGAAAATAAATAAAAGAAAAAATATAAGCAAAGAAAAAAAGAAAGTCAAGAGGTTGAAAACAAGGGTAGAATATTGAATTTATTGTTAGACTCAGTCACTGAGTTAACTGATTGCATCACAAGAAAAGGCTAAGTGAGGCATAAGAAGAAGAAAAGAAAACTTATTTCCTGAGAAAACTCTTTTCCCAATTATCTCTTGAAGAAACACAAAGAGAATTCTTGAGAAATTTTTGGAACTATCTTGAGAACTTAATTTGGCAACTGTGTTTTCCAAATTGAAAAAGAATTTTAGTAATAGTTAAAGGTAAATTTGTTAGTTTTACAGATAATACATCACAGATTATTTATATCTTGATTTTATTGTTTGTTATGTAGAGGGAGAGATGAGTAAAAGATTATGAGAAAATTAATTTGCCTATTAGATACTAATATTTAATAACCTAGAAAAAAAATTGCATCTATATTAATCAGAGAAGTAGATCTATACTTTTCTTTCTCTGTTATCCCTCATCCTAGTTTACATGTTAGCACCATATTTGTATCATAAAAAGAATTTGGCAGTGCTCTTTGCTTATTTTTATAGTTTTTATAGTATTGAGATTAATTGTTCTTTAAATGTTTGGTAGAATTCACCTGTAAATTTATCTATTCCTGGAGATTTTTTCATTGAAAGTACATTGATGGTTTAGGCAAATCCAAACCACCCCAAATCAGTTATTTAAGTATTTTATTTTATCTTCTTTTAATCTGAAAAATTTATATTTTTATAAATATCTATTTATTTCATTGAGATTGTAGGATTTATTGGAAGAACTTTTGGCAAAAGACTTCCTAATTATCACTTTAATTTCCTCTTCATTGGTGGGGAATTCACCCTTTTCATGATAAGAGCAATTATGTTTTTTTTCTTTTTTTTAATCAAATGAACAAAAGATTTTTTTTTGTAAAATCTGCCCTTAGTTTTATTTATTTATTCAATAGTTTTCTGAATTTCAATAATATTAAACTCTCCTTTGATTTTCAGAATTTCTAATTTGGTATTTAATTGTGAATTTTTCTTCTAACCACAACCTCATTTAATCTGCTCTTTCAGCCCCCTTTCCTTTTATTTTCCCTTTTCCTTCTTATTTCTTAAAGTGTAAGATGGATTTCTGTACCTAAGTATGTATGTTATTCCCTCTTTCTGTCAAATTCAATGAAAGTTTCAAAAAATGATCATTTCCTTCCCTTCTTTGCATTTTCATGTAATGTAATTAGACTTTTCTGCCTGCTCCTTTCCACTTCTTCTAGTGCTGTCCTTTTTGTTCAACTATAAATTATTTTTTGTCTTCATATCATCAACCTATACCTACTCCCTCTATCTATGTATGCCCCTTTTAAATGTCAAAATAAAGATATCATTCTTAAGAGATACGTATATCATCTTCTCATGTAGAGATGTAAGCAATTTAACCTTATTGAACGTGACATTTTCTTTCCTGTTTACCTTTTTATATAATTCTTGAGTCTTGTATTTGAATATCATATTTTCCCTTCAGTTATGCTTTTTTCATTAAGAAAAATTGTCCCCTGCTTCATTGACTGCCTCCCCAGAAAGATTATACTCAATTTGACTGAGTTTCTTATTCTTAGTTCTAATCCTTTGCCTTCTTAAATATCATATTCCATTCATTTTGATTCTTTAATGTAGAAGCTACTGGGTCATATATAATTCTGGCTGCAGTTCCATGATATTTAAATTGTTCCTTTCCTTTCTGCTTGCTGTATAATTTCTCTGATCTGGTGATTGTGGGATTTGCCTATAATATTCCTTGGAGTATTCATTTTGGGATCTATTTCAGGAGGTGATTCTTGGATTCTTCCATTGAGAACTTTACCCTCTGGTTGCAAGATCTCAAGAAAATTTCTTTGATAACTTTTTTGAAAGATGCTGGGTTGACCTATATTTCTGAAATTATCTTTCCTGAAGATATTTTCCAGGTCTGTTTGTTTTCAAATGAAATTTTTACATTTTTCTATTTTTTTCATTCTTTTGATTTTGTTTGATTGATTCTTGATGTCTTATAGAGTCATTATCTTCCACTTGTCGAATTCTAATTTTTACAGAGTTTTTTCCCAATTAGATTTTGTACCTCCTTTTCTGTTTAACCAATTCAACTGTTTTATTGGTTTTTTAAATTGAATTATTTTATTTGTTTTCAGTGTTTGAAAATCACTTCCATATATCTTAGAATTTTTTTCCACTCCTTTCCCCTTATTACTCCCTCACTCTCCACTACCTCCCTGAGAAGGTATAAAATCTCATAATCTCATACATTATTATTACATGCACATTGCATAGAAGAATTAAAATTCAAGGCAGAAACCATAAAATAAAACAAAACATAATACAAAAGAAAATGGTCTGTTTCTATCTGCGAACAAATTCCATAGTTCTTTCTCTGAATATGAAATGCATTTTTCCTCAAGAGTCCATTGGAAATTTTTTAAGTCCATGCATTGCAATGAAGTACTAAGTCTACCAGAAAAATTCCTTGCACACTGTGGTTGTTGCTGTGTACAAAGTTCTCCTGGTTCTGCTACTTTCACTCAGCATCAGTTCATATAAACCTTTTCAGGCTTCTCTGAAGTCCTCTTGTTCATGGTTTCTAATAGCAAAATAGTATTCCATTGCATTTGTATACTAAAAATTTTTCTGCCATTCCCAAATTGGTGGGCATCCCCTTTATTTCCAGTTTTTGGCCACCACAAAGAGAGCTGCTATAAATATTTTTGTACATGTGGGAACCTTTACAATTTCTATGATCTCTTTGGGATAGAGTCCCAGAAGCTATATTGCTGGGTCAAAGGGCATGCACATTTTTGTAGCCCTTTGGGCATAGTTACAAATTACTCTCCAGAATGGTTGGATCAACTCCAGCTCCACCAACAATGAATTAGTATTACAAATCTCCCACATCTTATTCAATATTTATCATCTTCCTGTTTTATAATGTTAACCAATCTGATAGGTATGATGAAGTACCTCAGAGTTGTTTTGATTTGCACCTCTCTAATCAATAATGATTTAGAGCATTTTCTCATATGATTATAGATAGCTTTAATTTCTTCCTCTGAAAATTCCTTGTTCATATTCTTTGATCACTTTACAGTTGGGGAATGACTTGTATTCTTGTACATTTGATTCAGTTCTCTACATATTTTAGAAATGATGTCTTTATCATAGACACTAGTTGCAGAAATTCTTTCCCAGTTTTCTGCTTCCCTCCAATTCTTGGTTGCATTCAGTTTGTGTAAAACTTTTCAATTTAATGTAATCAAAATTATCCATTTTACACTTCATAATGTTCTGTATCTCTTGCTGGGTCATAAAGTTTAGTATGGTACTGAATAAGTAAGTTAATTTAGGAAGAATTGTCATTTTATTTGTATTTGCTTGACCTACCCATGAGCAACAGGTATATTTCCACTTACTTAGATCTTACTTTATTTATGTGAAGGGTATTTTGTTATTGTGTTCATATGGTCCCTGGCTTTGTTTTGGCAGGTATACTCCCAGGTATTTTATCATTTTCACCTTAGCTTTAAATGGGATTTCTCTTTCTATCTCTTGCTGTTGGTCTTTATTAGCAATATATAGAAATGCAGAAAATTTATGTGGGTTTATTTTGTAGCCTGCAAGTTTGGAAAATTGATTATTATATCCAGTAGTCTTTTACCAGATTCTCCTGGATTCTCTAAGTATATCATCACATCATCAGCAAAGAGTGATAACTTAATTTCTTATTTGACTATTCTAATTCTTTCAATTTCTTTTCCTTCTCTTATTGCTACAGATAGCATTTCTAATACCATATTGAATAACAGTAGTGATAATGGACATCCTTGTTTCACCCTTGATCTTATTGGAATGGCATCTAGCTTGTCTCCATTGCATATAATGCTTCCTGATGGTTTTAGGTAGATACTGCTTATTAGTTTATGGAAAGTTCCATTTATTTCTATGCTTTCCAGTGTTTTCAATAAGAATCAGTGTTGAACATTTTCGAAACCTTTTTCTGCATCTATTGAGATAATCATGTGGTTTCTGTTAGTTTGTTGTTGATATGATCAATAATGCTAATAATTTTTCTGATATTGAACCAGTCCTGCATTCCTGGTACAAATTCTACCTGATTATAATGTATTAATCTTGTGATACTTGCTGTATTCTTTTTGCTAACATCTTATTTATAATTTTTGCATCTATATTCCTTAGAGAAATTGGTCTAATTTTCTTTCTCTGTTTTGGCTCTTCCTGGTTTAGATATAAGAAACATATTTGTGTAATAAAAAGAATTTGGTAGTATTCCTTCTTTGGCAATTTTTCCAAATAGTCTGTATAGCATTGGAATTAACTATTCTTTAAAGATTTGATAGAATTCGCTTGTAAATCCATCTGACCTTACAGATTTTTCCCTAGGGAGTTCATTGATGGATTCTTCAAATCCCTTTTCTGAGCTTGGGTTATTTAAGTACTCAACTCTCTCTTCTGTTAGTCTGAGCAATTTATATTTTGAAAAATAATCATCTATGTCTTTTAGGTTGTTAATGTTACTGGGACACAATTGGTCAAAATAATTTCTAATTATTGTTTTAGTTTCTTCCTCTCTGGAGTTTAGTGTACTCTTTTCTTTTTTATATTGGTAATTTGGTTTCCTTCTTTCTTTGTTTTTAATGAAATTGACCAAAGATTTATTAATTTAATGTTTTTTTATAAAACCAATTCTTATTTTTATTAGTTCAGTAGTTTTTGTAATTTCAATTTTATTAATTTCTTCTATGGTTTTCAGTTTTTCGAATTTGGCATTTACTTGGGGATTTTCAATTTGTTCGTTTTTGAGTGCTTTCAGCTACATGCCCGATTCATTGATCTCCTCTTTCTGTATTTTATTCATATAGGCATTCAAAGATATAACACTTCACCTAAGAACTGCTTTTGTAGTATCCCATAACATTTAGTAGGTTGTGTCATTATTATCATACTCTTGAATGAAGTTGTTGATTGTTTCTTTGATTTGTTTTTCAACCACTCCTTCTTTAGGAGTAGACTGTTTAGTTTCCAATAAGTTTTTGATTTATATTTCCATGGACTTTGATTACATATAATTTTATTGCACTCTGATCTGAGAAGAATGCATTGACTATGTATGAATTTCTGCACAGGATTGTGAGGTCAATTTTTGTGTATGTGCCATGTACTGCTTAGAAGAAGGTATGTTCCTTTCTATTCCTATACAATTTTCTCCAGAGATCTATCATATCTACTTTATCTAGAGATTTATTCACCTCCATAAATTCTCCCTTGTTTATTTTGAGGTTAGATTTATCAAGTTGGGAGAGGGGGAGGTTGAGGTCCCCTACTAGTATTGTTTTGCTGCCTATTTCTTCTTATAACTCCCTTAACTTCTTTAAGGATCTGGATGCTATACCACTTGGCATGTCTATGTATAGTAATGAAATTGCTTTGTTATTTATGGTGCCTTTTAGCAGGATATAATTTCCTTCCTTCTCTGTTTTGATTAGTTTTATTTCTGCTTTTGCTGTGTCTGAGATTAGTATTATTACCCCTCCTTTTTTTTACATCAGCTGAAGTACAAAATATTCTGGTTCAACCTTTTACCTTTACCATGTTTATATGCCCCCTTTTTAAATGTGTTTCTTGTAAGCAACATATTGTATGATTATGGTTTTTAATCCATTCTGCTTTCCACTTCTGTTTCAAGAGAGAGTTCATCACATTCACAGTTACAATTATTTTCTGTTGTTTTTTTCTTCCAAACCCTTTCCCTTTTTTAAGCTTTTGTTTCTCTCTTCTCCCTTGACCTCCACAAGAGTTTTAATTTTTGACTACTGCCTCCCTTAGTCTTCCTTCCCGTCTTTCAGTCCCCTTCACTTTTAATCCCCTTTTCCCTTACTTCTTCTTCCCTCCCTTTTAGCCTACCCTGCCTTTTCTTTCCCCCTTCTCCTCCTACTGCCTATAGATCTAGTTGTATTTCTATACTTAACTGAGTTTGTTTTACCCTCCTTGAATCCAATAAGATGAGAGTAACACTCAATGCTCATCTCCCTTCCCTCTTTCCCTCTCCTTCAAAATATTTGTGTGCCTCTCCTTGTGATTGATTTTATTTTTTTCTGCCTCTTCCTTTTGATATTTCCCATTACAATCACTGCTCACCCTTAAACACACTTGTTTTCATCACATCACTTAATTGATACCTACTACCTCTATCTATATATATCCCTTTTACATTTCATAGTAAATTACAATTCTCAAGATTAATAAGTATCATCTTACTTTATAGGGATGTAAAAAGTTTGTCCATATTGAGTGACAAGGTTTTTTCCTCTGTTTGCCTTTTTATGTCTCTCTTAAGAACTGTGTTTGAACATCGAATTTTCTATTGAATTCTTGCCTTTTCATCAGGAATGTCTGGATTTCCTTTATTTCATTGAATGCCTGTCTCCTTGCCTGAAATATTATTTTCAACTTTGCTTGGTAATTAATACTTGGCTGTAGTCCCAGTTTCTTTGTCTTATAGAATGTCATATTCTAATTCCTTTGATCTTTTAATGTAGAAACTGCAAGGTCCTGTGTGATCCTGACTGTAGCTTCTCAATATTTAAATTGCTTCTTTCTGACTGTCTGAAGAATTTTCTCCTCTACTTGATAGTTCTGGAATTTGGCAACGATATTCCTTGGTGTTTTTAGTTTGGCATCCCTTTCAGGATGCCAAGGATTCTTTCAATGCCTATTTTGCCCATGGAATCTAGGACTTCTGGGCAATTTTCCTTGTTGATTTCTTGGATGATATTGTTCAGGTTTTTATTTTCATCATGACTTTCTAGTAAACCAATAATCCTTATATCTTCTCTCCTGTATCTATTTGCCAGGTCTGTTGTTTTCTTTCCATTTTTGTTTTACCTTTTTTTCTATCTTTTCATTCTTTAGACTCTGCTTGACTGATTCTTGATGTCTCATAGATTCATCAGCTTCTACTTGCCCAATGCTAATATTTATCAAGTTGTTTTCTTCAGTTAACATTTGTGTCTCCTTTTCTATCTGTCCAATTTATCCTTTCAAGGAGTTATTTTCTCCAGTTAGGTTTTATACTTCTTTTTCCACTTGTCCGATTGTCCTTTTAAATTTTTCTACGATTTCTTTTTTCATGTTTTTAAAATTGTTGGCCAATTTTTCTTCTATTTCTCTAATTTGGCTTTTAAAATCCTTCTTCACCTCTTCAAAGAATGATTTTGGGGCTTAAGACTATTTCATATTCCCTTCTGAAGTTTCAGATGGGAGTACAGTCTCAATGCTGACTTCTTTGGTATTCATGTTTTGATCCTTGTCCCCGCAGAAGTATTCTATGGTCTTTTTTTCCCTTTGCTTCTTACTCATGATGATCTCACTTTCCTGTCTTTTAAAATAGATCTCTTCTTCTGGGGCACAAGGGGCTCTGTCCCACTGTTCTTGTGTCTTGAACTTGAGGCTTTGTGTGTTGTGACTTCTGGTTCTTTCAGCTAGGAGTTAAAATGCTGCAGCTTACCTGGTGCTGAGCTGGCTGGTGTTTGAAATCAGAGGCTAGGTGAAGTCTTTCTTTGCTTCCCAGATTTACTCTGGAGCTAGCTGAATTAAGTGTGTGGGAAGGGTGGTCTGACAACAAGAGGTCTCCTGTGCTGAGCTAAAGCATAGGCAAACTCAATGATTTGTGATCCAGTCTGCACTAGTGTCTTCCAGATTCCCCTGGGATGCTGAAGTCAGCCTTGGCTTCTGTTATTTACAGCTGTAGGCTCCACCTTTCTGCAACTCAGGACCTCTTCCAATTTTGCTGAGGTACGACTGTATGGGACAGTTCTGGTCCTGCACTAGTCCCCTTCAGCCACAGAAAGAAGGATCCTTCTTGGGAATTTTCCTAGCCTCACAGGCTAAAAGACTCTTTGCCCCTTCAGCTTATTCCACTATTCCAGGATGTTTCCTGGGGAAATATTTTATGGGTTTTTGAAGGTCAATAAGGGGAGGGGTAGAACATTTACTGACCATTGTGCCATCTTGGTTCCTGGAAGTTCAGGTAGGTTATTTAAAGACATTTAATCTGTGTGCTGATGTTCGGTGGAGCTGTCACTGCAGATTTCTGTGGCTCTGGGCTCTCACTTGCTCGATTCTGCTGCAGTGCCATTCTGAGTTGATTCTCCAGTATGGCTGCTGCCTCAGACTACCCTTGGCTTCCTGCTCAGCCCTACCATGGATGGAACTGTGCTGGTACAGTCTGTGGGCTGTGTACTGTGTGCTACTCCAGTCCCAACTAACAGATTCTTCCCATCGACCTTCCGGTCTGTTCTGGGCTGTGAATCTGCTACAGCCTGTCTCCTATTGGATTCTCTCCCTCCAAAATTTGCTCAGATTCTCTTTTTAGAGGTATCTGAAGGAGTTTGTCTTAGAGTTTTGATAATTAGTTGCTCTTAGTGCACCATCTTGGCACCACCCTGGAATATAATTCCAATTCTACTTTTTAAGGAATTGTTTTCTTCAGTCAGTTTTTGTCATTCCTTTTTCAAATTGTTGACTTTGTTTTGCATGCCTTTCATGTTTTCCCAAAATTGTCTTTTTCCTCTCTTATTTGCTTTTTGAAATTATTCTTGAGCTCCTCCAAGGAAGTATTTTGTGCTTGAGACAAATTCGTATTCCTGCTTGAGGTTTTAGTTGTAGATTTATTAACAATATTATTCTCTGCTGAATCTGTTTTGACCTTCCCTGTGTCTATAGAAAGTTTACGATTAGTGTTTGTTTTTGCTTCTTGCTCATCTTGTTTTTCTGTTTCCTGAGTCTTAAAGTTGAGCTCTGCTTCTGGGGGACAAGGGTTTGATCTCTGACATTTCCTGGGGTCTCAGGGGCTGGTTTATTAAGGTTGTAGGAGTCTGGCAGCTTACATAGTGCTGTGATAGAATCCTAGTGTTGTTGTATGGCATTTGCTGTGACCAGGTTTGATTTCTATATATTTCCCCAGGGCTATACTGAAGCATGTGGGTGTCTGGCCACTGGAGGATGCCTGCCCACCAAAGGTTCTCCTGAAGCACAGGTGGATCCATAGCTGGAGGACATCTACCCTGCCAAAGCCAGTATACTTTGAGCATTGAAGCATGGGGAGGTCTGGCTGCTGGTGAATGCCTGCTTGTCAACCCTGCCACTAGTGGCATACATGGAGGTACTACAATTTGGAATCTGTTAGTTCTCCTGTATATACTAGGGTACATGAGGTATAGGGATGGGGAGGTGTCCTGCTATTGGCTTTTGCCTGCTCAAACATCCTGAAGTTCAGGATCTCCTACTAATTTGCTGAGGTGGGGCTTGTTGGCTTGCTGGGATGCTTCCTGTCCTGGAATGCACTTTCTTTTTATCTGAGTGAGACAGATGTTTCTTACATATCCTCCAAGTTTCCTGGGTTAAAACACCACTTTGCTTCATCTTTCTACTGGTTCCACTATTCCAGGATGTTTCCTGGGGTGTTTTTTTTTTTCTGTTTCATTTTCAAGGTCAGTAAGGGAGACTGAGAGCAACTTACTGCTTACTTCATCATCTTGAGTCACAAAAGTGACTGTTATGTTTTTAATAGAATTGTACTGAGCTGATCATGACTCATTAGTGAAGAATATAAGATTTCTGGGAAAATAATTTCCTGTGGGCCACCCACAGGTATTAGGTAAGCTGTAGAATATGTACATATTTCAGGACTGAATTATTTATTTTCAAAAAAGAATACACACCCCTCTTCTCCCCTTCTCTCCCAAGGCAGTATTTGGAGACCTGTGAAATCTATTTTCACTCAAGGGACTTAATGATGAAATATTCCACATGGTAAAGTAATATCTACAGCGTTACTTGTGAAATGGCATTTACTGGAGTGATTACAAAAAAAAATAAAAATTACATGCTTTTGTAGACTGCCAATGTACTATCTGAATGATTTTGAGATTGCTCTAACAAAGCTCTCTCCAGATCCTTCACTGTCATATGGAGGCAATTCTACTTTCCTGAAGTTTATGAAAATAGAATGAAAAGTCTCAAAACTCCATTCTTATTTTTGAGGGCCGACCTAAGAAGCCCAGTAGCTAAGAAGTTGGCCTCAAATGATGAGTCCTTTGACAATGACAACCCTTCAAGGAAAAGAAATTACAAAACAGCTTCAAATCCAAAGCACCCCTACATGCTTCTATATGTATAGTGCTATAATGACAGAAGAGGGAACTGAAATTTGAATTAATTTTAGATGATGCATAATAATTAATTAATACTAAATGTGTGCTACCTGATTTATAAGTAATTACTAGGCATACTTCTTAAGGAACCGAATACTCCTTAGTTAAAAGTACTATAAAAAAGAGTCAATCAGGATCATAGTCTATGTAGATTTTTTTTCATTCAAAATATTTCTTTTTTATATTTTGAAAATTTAGGCTAGAAAAAGTACTGGATTAGAGTTTAACACTTCTTGAGCGTTCTTGCTCAATCATAGTTCAAAGAATATAAATAAATATATTTATTTAAATATAAATAAAATGTGATGATTGATCATGTTTCTACTGGCTCCTTTTGTAATGATTTAAACTGCATGGACAATAAATAGTAAATGAGAAAAATATCTGTTTGATTTAGGCATCATTAGACCTATATATCTTTGTTTTGTGTATAGACACAAACTGCAATCCTTAATTCAAATAATCTCTTTTATTTTATCAAAATAGGTGATCAAAGTTTAACCAATATACCATTTGATAAGATGACATGATTGAAAAATTCCAGACATTCTCTCGGTTCATTTAGTTAGTTGTTCAATAATTTCTAAGTAATTTCATAATATCATTTAAACCAGAAACAAAAATAACAGTAATATTCTTATTACATGACACAAATGTTTGCTAAAGAAAAGCCTTTCTAGATATTACATTTGACCAATTCCTTCAAAAACAATGTTATTTTGCATAAACAATAAACATATTATTAGTTATGCTTTCGGTTTCCCCTAACAGAACACTTCTCACAACATGATGTGGAGGTAAACCTATTTTCTTGAACTCTATGAAAATAGTTCCAAAGGTCTCACAGATTCTATCTCAGTAAAGTTTTTAAATACAGTCCTGCTTACAGAACATTTCTTATTTTTGAGTGCTAACATAGTTAAGCGTAAAGAAGCTAATATCCAAGAGACTGGTCAGGAAACAATAAACTTGTTGGGTTGAAAAACTACCAAAGGAAGTAAATAGATTTAAGCATTATTCATCTTTTTTTATTTCTGCTTTGATAGTAGAATGGAAGAAGAGGAAGAAGCAAATTCAATATTTTAGATGATCTATAATCATTAGCTTAATGCCTTGTGAGATGCTTGATTAATAACTTATGAGTAGGCATACTATATGAGGAACTGTTTACATTGGAATATTAACAATAATGAAACCAAAAGACAAAAGGAAATTTCTGTAAATGGAAGGATAGTTTGCTGAAAGTCCTTGGAAAGATGAACTGAGGAGTTGAAATTAATTTTATTGTGGGGCCCAATAAGTAACACCATTTAATAAGAAAATTTGTCTTCTCTTTTATTTCTAAAAAGACAACCTTGATGATATTTTCAGTGGGATATGGAGGATGAAAGGATAGGGGAATTCTAAAAAGATCTCAGTAAGGTCCTACAAATCAAATCAATGTTAATGAACGAATAAATGAATGAGAAAGAATTTATGTATTTATACATTCATACATACATACATACATATATATATATATATGTATATATCTGGCACTGAACAAAGATTTGTGGATATAAATACTGAAGGAATACAGCCTCTGCCTTCCTACATGCTACATTCCAATTGTGGGAGGTATTATATGTAGGAGAGTGGTGGAGTGGTAAGAGTTGTTGATTTGTAGAGTAATAGGGATGGTGAGTTGAACTATAGGAGAGTTTATTGATATGCATTTTCCCATTAATAATGGCAAATATTGATTTAATTATATTTCCAGAGATTGAATTTTGGAGTTAGGTATTATGTACATAGAGGACAGGTAGCAAGACAATGCTTGGTAGACCTTTATGTGGGGGTTATATGTTAGACTCACTTATCAGTACAGTGCAGGGTCCAGGTAGGAATTTTATAAGTTAGATTATTAATTCCCCAGAGCTTGACTCCTTGAGATCTGGTAGTCAGTAAGATAAAGCGGCAGGCAGGGCAGATGTCAAGAAGGTTGCCACTGTGAGATGTAAAGAATAATTAAATACAACAAGGTAAAGCTGCATGAAGTACACCTGTGTTCCTTTTGTATCAAAACAATATTCAAAATTCTGGAGGAAACCCACTCACCATCTAGAGGAAGTAATAAAAGTAGAAAGGATAATAAAGTTTGACTAGGTTTTAATCTGTAATATTGGAAAAATATCTACATCAATGAAATCATACATCTATCAATATAACAAGCTATATATTTCCTTAGGTATACAGATAAGTGATTTAATTCTGATTCCTAAGTTATTTTGCTGCAAAACATGACAAAGTAACAGTTTTAAAAGTTAGGTTTTAAGCATGTGACCACAGATCTTGTTTATTTTTTTCAACCAATACCAAAGAATGCAAAATAAAAGTAAATGATGTTAATGAAAAGCCATTTGGTTCTGCACAATGTAATCATACCATATCCTTAGGTGGTCAATTGATTCATATTTCATAGACCAAATGGTCACATAAGTATTTTTAATTTTCTTACTCAATTGAATTAATGATACCATTAATTGGAGAGTTCATCCCAATGCTACAGGTTAGAAATCATTCCATTCTAACGGAACCAGTGACTTGCTCATCCCATGTGAATCTTTGCCATGTTCTCCCAAAAGTTTTCTCCAGGGAATCTACCCCAAGCACTGCAGGTCCTCTGCAATATCTTTTGAAAACAGGGGGTATTGGTATACCATTCTAATGGTCCACCTGTCTTTCCCTGGTCTTGTTGCATGACCAGGCTATCTTCTCTTGTCAAAAACTTAATTGATTACATGTTTGATCCCATTCACATCAATCGTATTCTTCTCCATTGTACTCTTTGTGACCTAGTTTTATGTGTGTATGTATATGTATGTATGCATACATATACATACACACATGTATAGGCATATTGTGTAGCAATGCATTGTATCTTCTTGTTATATCGCAATACTGGTATGATATTATTGAAAAGATGATGGTAATTTTCATAGGGAGGTCCAAGGTCAGTCAGATTCAAATCAGACTTCATTATTCTTCTGTACTATCTGTCATATGTACACATATGTATACACACATTTGGATAAACAAAATAGAGGGTCTATCCAAGTGCATATTGAAATCTGGGTAAGAAATATTTTTTCTTCCTTATTTTGTATCAACAGGATAAATATTTAAATATGTGGATTTCTTTCAATATAATCTAAATCTTTCAATATAATCTAAAATATCCTGGTGCTAGATACAGTCAGCTCAATACTATCAGCAAGCAGATCTAAATCAAATGACCCCTGGAACTGGAAAGTCTAATTTAATCTAGACTTTTGGCTGCTTTCTCCATCATGTGAATGCATCTGTTGCACATGTATCTCTTTTTCTCTTTTTTGTGCCATTTTTGATGTTTTTTTTTTTCAAAGAGATGTTGAACAAGATTATTTCTCTTGTTAAACAGTCCAAAGAATATTGAATGATTTTGATGTTTGGATGGGAGGCAACTTGTTGTAAAAGGGCCTCTAAAAACGTTTTCCCATAATCAACAAACAATAAGCTTAATTGGATGTTAAACTTTCTGTAGCTTTCAGCTAATTGTGAAAAGGTAAACATATGTACCCTGAAATATCATTTACCAAAATTTGCTTGTTTCCTTCTAATACAAGCACTGGTGGTTCCTCTGATTTGGGCATAAATGACCTCTATAAAGATTTTATATAGATGGGGGAATCGATATATTGATTAATAGATATTAGTGTTCTTTTGGTTCTGATTTATGTATTACTAATGTTTGAGATATCTTTATGTGCCTTTTAAATTTTCATTTTCATATATACCTTGATATCAGTTCTTCAATAACGTAATAATTATATGAACTGTAGCAGACTTATTTTGTATGCATACTTGGTCTGCTAGAACTCCTTTTCATTTCTGAAAGGAGAAACAGTTTCAAAGGATATTCAGTGCCTACAAAAATCTATCTATCTATCTATCTATCTATCTATCTATCTATCTATCTATCTATCTATCTATCTATCTATCTACCTATCTACCTATCTATCTAATCTAACTATGTCATAACATCTCTCAAACTAAATGAATTGCTCCTGGGATTGTCCCTAATACATTGGACTCTGAGACTATCTCTATAAGAATAAGAAAATGAAGTAATTCCCAAGTCTTACATTTCTTTTTATTGGACAGTTCAAATGGATAGATCCACTCACAAAGCCCTTCCAAGAGTCTGAACTTACTAATTCATCTTTCAGTCCTTCTAGTTCCTGAGATTTAGTTATATGATGTTTATACTCTCAAGAAGATACTAATCAATGGGCATGTCTATCCCCAATAAATTAATCAAATCAAAAGCTTCAAGTAATACCAAACAAAGGTCACATAACACATCAAGTTCTTGAGAGAATACATGTATGGCAATATCCTCTTTGAAGTGAGCCTTGAACATCACCTTTTGCTGTATCAAGTCAAACTTCTTTTTTCAGTAGGCAGATATATTGTTTGCTATAACTTTTTAATCAACTGTGACTATTAAGATGTGATCTCTTATAGAAAGTTGCCTGTAAGACTCTGCCTGTTTCGTTCTTAGAATGCAATATAATGCAATGAAAGTATGTTGCATTTAAAATCAGAGGACTTGGGTTCAAACTCTGGTTAAATTTTACCCTTTCATAGATACCTTGTTTATCATTTTTAATAAGCTATAAATTATATCAATTGTAGCTTAGACTTCCTTTCTATGTATATTTGCTCCAATACAGCTCTTTTTTTTCCCCTTTCTCAAAGAGGAAGATGAGTATTTGAAGGACTTTCAGTGCCCACAAAAATCAGGCAGCAAAGGAAAAACACACAAATGAACTTTAGGACTTCTAGATAAACAACATGCTGACATTCCAAGGAATAACTCTCTCATCTTATTATGGTCTTATAAGACCTTTTAGTCTTAGATTCTTCAATTGTAAAACAAGAAGAATGAACTAGGTAAGTGATCTCAAAATCAAATGGAAACAGAGGTCACTAATTATACAGGATCTCAGCAGGCTGGATATTGAGTTAGTTTGAAAATGAAATGTTATCTATGTCTTATTGTATTTTTATTTATTTCATCAAATATATCTCAATTGCAATTTAATTTGGTTTGAAAATCACTTGGAAATGTTGTAGGCTGCATGGAACTTATGGACTGCCTGCTTGACACCTCTGTACTATATGACATTGATGGTACTTTTCACCCCTGAACAAATCTGTTGCCCCATATATATGCCATTTATTAACTTTTCTTATTTCTCAATAATACCTGTGATACATATGAAGATAATGCTAATATAAATTTATTGATATGAAAAGGGTAGCATGTTATTCAATAATTGCTCATGTCTTCTCTTGTTTTGTGTGTTTGTTGTGGGAAGGCATAATATAAGCTACAATTGTTTCCATATTTTTGTTTTCTTTTCTTCTTTGAGCTATCTGACAATCCTTTAGCACCCTAAACGTTGCATTATCTCCAGTGACATACATAGTTTCTTCTTTGTTTAACTGTTAGCATTGGGATATCAACTAAAACTCTATGTATTTTATCTCATTGCCAAATCAAATATTAGATTCCAAATATGACAGCTGCATGGTCATTGTAGAGAACAGATCACCACAGTAATGACTGCAAAACTGTTCTATTACATTATTGTCTTCCTTTCATTTCTAAGTGTTCTTGGAAGGGTAGATACAGCTTAGTTGAGATTCAAATCAAATTTCCAAATGTCTCTCCTTCTACTGCCTTTCATTGAATTATAAGGCAATATAACTCATAAACTTTAGAAAGCATTTTATCTAATAATTTTCAGACCAGTCACTAAATCAATAATCATATTTTCAGCATCCTCTGAGTGTCAAGATTTTAGGTAGATATGATAATTAATCTTTTTTTAAATTTTTTTATGAATGGAATAGAACATGCATTTACACAGCATAGGGCAATAAAAAAGATGGTTGCCCAAGAAACCACAAATCTACTATTCACAACTTTATATTCCTTTCAAATATATGACATTATCATGCACATTTCACAAAATTATCATGTGACTTTTACAGGTATATTACTTCATCTTTACATTCTTTAGGGGCAAATAATATGCACATGTATAAAAATATTCAATATACACAAAGTAGGAAGAAAATAAACTTTTATTAAGCACCTATTATATGTCAGGCACAGTGCTGTTTTTTACAATTATCTGATTTGCTAGAATAAATAACAGGTAATCTTTATGGTAGAGGTCCCTATGAAAAACTTCAATATTGATTTTGAGACATGGAAGACACCATCACAGGATCACCTGGAATGGCATGCTTGCATTAAATACATTAAATAAGGTAGTGTACGTTATGAACTAAACAGAATTGCAGTAACACAAGGAAATGTGAGATGTACAAATCTAGAGACATCTCCACCTTAAACATCCAAATGGACTATGTGTCCAAATCATGGTAGAGTTTTGTCAACTCTTAATGATCAGTCATAGCTAAATATTTTGGAAGTTGATGCCAACATTATGATGCCATTGCCCTTTTTGAGTATGAAGGACAAAAAGAATTAAAGAAGAAGAACCAGAAAATGAAGGGGTCAGGAATGGCCTCATATAGGAGAAAGTATGTGTATTGAACTTGTGAGGGAAAGTGGAGATTCTCAGAGTCAAACATAAGTGTGGAGTGAGTGTATTCCATACATAGAATATATGTATAAAGGCACAGAGATGATGGATGCAATATCATCAGTGAGTAACAGTAAGAAGGACAGTTTGATTGGATTACATATTGAGTGAAAAGAAGTAATATATAGAAAGAGTAGGTATGGAGATTATAGCTTGTTTATGAAGGACCTGAACTGCCCAAAAAGAGAATATTGTATTGGATCCTAGATGTAATAGAGACACTGGAATTTACTGGACAAAGAAAGGATCTGTCTGACCTGTGCTTTAGAAATATCACTTAGGGGAGAGGGGGTGTCGAGCCAAGATGGTGGAGTAACAGCATGGATTTTCTAGAGTGCTTCCCCCAGGAAGCCCAGCAAAGCAAGCCCAGGAAATTTCTGTAAAATACAACTCTGAACAAATTCTGGAACCACAGAACCCAAAGAATAATGGAGTAAAACAAATCTCCATCCCAAGACAGCCACAAAATTACCAAGAAGTGTCTATCAAGCCATGGCAGTGTCAGGGTGCAGTGCAGCATGGACTGCATGAGCAAAAATGAGACCTGAGTAGGTCAAAGGGGGACTGAATCTTGGGGACCTGTGGTGGTTTCCAGACTTCATGAAGCACTGAAGACAAAATGAAAGGTCAGTAGAAAAAACCTGTGAGGCAAGTGTGTGAGAGTGAAATGGTCTGGCCCCAGCCCCAGGGTGGCAGAGAGAGAATGGGGTGGACTAACTTGAAGAAGCCATAGCAGCAACACTGTTTCTGGAGCTCTAGGCCCATAGACTGTGGGGGAATCAAGGGCCTGACAGTCAACTTCTCATCCCCATTGGAAGCAGAGATCTACTTTCCAAAGAGCTCAAAAGTCAAGTTAAATGGCGGGGGAAATGAGGAAGACACTGGAAAAAGAATCAGACTATAGAATTTACTTTGGTGACAAGGAAGAACAAAACATGCAAACAGAAGACAACAAAGACAAAGACTCCATCCAAAGGATCCAATAAAAATATGAAATGGTCTCAGACGATGTAAGAGCTCAAAAAGGATTTTGAAAGCCAAGTAAGAAAAGTAGAACAAAAGTTGTGAAGAGAAATGAAAGTAATGCAAGAAAATTGTGAAAAATGAGTGAAATAAAAGAGTTTAGACATTACCTTTTGAGAAATTATCAAAGAAAACTCACCTGATATTCTAGAACCAGATGGTAAAATAAATATTGAAAGATCTCCTGAAAGAGATCCCAAAAGGGAAACTCCTAGCAATCTTGTAACCAAATTCTAGAGCTCCCAGGTCAAGGAAAAAATATTGCAAGCAACCAGAAAGAAACAATTAGAGTATTGTGGAAATACAATCCTGATAACTCAAGATTTAGCAGCTTCCACTATTAAGGGATCACGGGGCTTGGAATTTGATAATCCAGAAGTCAAAAATCCTAGGATTAAAACCAGAAATCAAAGTCCCACAAAACTGAGTATAATACTGCAAGAGAAAAAATGGTCATTCAATGAAATAGAAGTATTTCAAGCATTCTTGATGAAAAAACCAGAGTTGAATAGAAAATTTGACTTTCATATGCAATACTCAAGAGAAACATGAAAAGGAAAACAGGAAAGAAAAATCATAAGGGACTTACTAAAGCTGAAATATTTCTATTCTTACCTGGAAAGATAATATTTGTAATTCTTGAGACTTTTCTCAGTATTTGGATAATCGGAGAGATTATGTACATACATAAATACATACATACATACACAACTATATATACATATATACATATATACATATATACATATATATATATATATATATATATAATATATATATATACACACACAGAGGGCACAGGGTGAATTGAATAGGAAGGGATGATATCTAAAAATAAAATTAAGGAGTGAGAGAGGAATATAGTGGGAGGAGAAAGGGAGAAATAGAATGGAGCAAATTCTCACATAAAAGAGGCAAAAAATATATTTTTCAAGGGAAGGGAAGAGGGGTGAATCTTATTTTCATCACCTTTGGCTGAAGGAGGGAATAACATGCATACTCAATGTAGCATGAAAATCTAACTTACACTACAGGAAATTGGGGGAGAAGTGGATAAGCAGGAGGAGCTGGGGAGATGATTGAAGGAAAGGCAAATTAGAGGAGGGGATACCTAGAAGTAAACACGTTGGAGGAGGGATTGGAATAAAAGAGAGCATAGAACAAATGGAGGTACAGGATATGGTGGAGGGAAATATAGTTAGTCTTTCACAACATGACTTTTATGGAAGTTTTATGCATAACTACACATGTATAGTATATATTGAATTGCTTATTTTCCCAGTGGGGATGGATGGAGAGAGAGGAAAGGAGAGAGGTTGGAATTCAAAATTGTAAAATGAGTGTTAAAAATTGTTTTTACATGTAACTGGGAAATAACATGCAGGCAAAGGGGTATTGGAATCGATCTTGCGCTCCAAGAAAATAGAGGGGATGGGTATAAGAGAAGGAAGGGGTGTGTTAGAAGGGAGGTCAGATTGGGGGAAAGGGTAATTACATGCTGTCTTGGAGTGGTCAGAGGAGAGAGACAGGGAGAAAATTGGGAACTCAAAATTTTCTGGAAATGAATGTTGAAAACTAAAAATAAATAAACGAAAAACTGAATGCATGAATGATAGAATGAACAAATGAATGAATAAATAATTGAAAAATACTTTTCACCCTCTGTAGATGTATTTGAATTGAACTCACAAAGAATTAAGATTATATATATATATATATATATATGTATGTATGTATGTATGTATGTGTACTCATACACACAGAGAGAATTGACTTGGAGGAACTCAAGTTCTTTATATTTTTATATTAACTATAGCATAAATTAACTTGTCAGTGGCCTATTTTGTTCATTTTAATCATGAGAACTGCAATGTAAAATTATTGTTATTCAAATTTAGTCCTGGGAAAGAATATAGAAAATATACGATCCAACTCATTTATTTTGAAGATGAGGAAACTGAATCTTAGAAAGTTTAAGTGATTTGCCAGTCACACAGCACCAGAATTTAAAGCTAGGCATTCAATGTTCTTTTCACTGTAGCTTTCTGCCAAATATCCCATGAAGTTATATTTCTTATTGCTCTGCGGCAAAGGAAGATAGCAACTCTGACAGATCCTTTATTTGACTATGATAAGAATTTATGAATTGAACTGTATTCCTATTTAGATGCAATTTCTTTGAGTGTACTTGTTTCATTTAGAGCAAGTGTCAATATTGATGTTCCATAATTCTCCAGTAAACACATTACCTCTCTGGACATAGGATAAAGAATACCAATAGTTAAATTAATATTTTAGATGATAAGTCTCATGTTATAAGTACCCTCTTTCTTCTGCTTTTCCATTCTGCTTCAGACACTTTAAGAAACTGAAGTGACGTCTATAGGAATTATTTCATTTTGTAACTTTCTTTTTTTCTGAATTACATAGCCAAATTATCACTGAGTGAACAACCCACTGGCAATGTGTCTTTCTACACATAGCATGATTGGTCCTCAGACATCTAGTATGTAATTTCTCACTAGGATCATAGTCAATATCTTTGAAGTTTGGTAGAAGATACCAGAAATTTCATTCTACTGGCATAACATTTAAGACTCCAGGTTCATTTCCAATCTGTGAGGAAGAATCAGAACAGACTTTATTGAAGATGAATTAGAAGTCAATTATCACTATTGGGAGAAAAACACACAACAAAAGAAAAACTTGAGGCATATGTCCTACCATGTATTTCAGTATTGCACACACAGACATATATATATATATGCACATATTTATATAGATATGTATTACATTTATGCATATATGTGTATGTTTGTGTGTATATGCATATGTATCATGCGGTTCAGTATTACACACATGTGTATACATGTATATACATACACACATCTATGCACATGTACGTATATATTATATACATATGTGTGTATGTACTATATGTGTTAATTGTGATCCATTTTCCCTTCATACAATAGCATTGGTAAAGGAAATTTTCAAAATTAGGAGGTCTCTAAACTACTGAAATGAAATATCCATGCTTAAAAAACTCCACTAACAATAAGAAGCTTTCCTCAAGCTAGGTAGTATGTTCTAACTTGTAGGTGGGGAATTGTTTTTTCCTATGGAAAAAAAGTATCCTGTATTTCCCCCTTTTAAGAACGTTAAAAACGTTCTCACACTTATCTAACATTTCCATGTTATTTAGCAATTGAAATTTAATCTCCATTATTTTGGCCAATTCCACTACTTGACGTGTTTAGTATGTTTTATGAACACAATCTATTCTATCATCCAAATAATGAATGAAATAATTAATTGAACCAAATTCAATCTGCAGAACATAACTTGACATGCAATCAGATTGGTGCTAAACTGCTTTTTCAATACTGCTGTTTGCCTCATGTACTATCACTTAACAGGAGTATGACTCAAAATATTTTTCAATCATTACTGAGTATGTGTATTGCAAATGTATTTTTATTATTTTATTTTTTTAGTGTTCTACAGTCACTTCCACATAACTTAGATTTTTTTCCCATTCCTCCCCCTCCTCCCCCTACCTCCTCTCTCTCTCCCTGAGACAGCATACAATTTTATATAGGATTTACACATACATTCTTATTAAATATATTTTTACCTTACTTGTATTTCATAGAAGAAGTAAAATGAATGGAAGAAATCATAAAGCAAACCAAAATGTAATACAAAAGAAAATGATCTACTACATTCTGCAATCAAATTTCATAGTTATTTCTCTGGATGTGGAAGACATTTAGCCTTAAGAGACCATTGGGAATTTTTTTAGTCTTTGCTTTTCAATGAAGTTCTAAGTCTACCAGAAAAAAAAAATCCTCACACACTCTGGTTGTTTCTGTGTACAAAGTTCTCCTGGTTCTTTTCCCTTCATTCAGCATCAGTTAATATGTCTTAACAGGCCTCTCTGAAGTCTCCCTGTTAATCATTTCTTATAACACAGTAGTATTCCATTACATTCATATACCACAATTTATTCAGCCATTCTCAAGTTGATGGGCATCCCCTTGATTTCCAGTTTTTGGCCACCACAAAGAAAGATACTATAAATATTTTTTTTTTACATGTGGGACTATTTCCCATTTTTGTGATCTCTTGGGGGTACAGTCCTAGAAGCGGTATTGTAGGTTCAAAGGGTATGTCCATTTTTGTAGACCTTTGGACATAGTTCCAAATTTCTCTCCACAATGGCTGGATCAGTTCATAGCTCCACCAACAATGAATTAGTGTTCCAACTCTCCCATTTCTTCTCCAACATTTATCATCTTCCTGTTTTGTCATGTTAGCCAATCTGACAGGTATGATGTGGTAGCCAAGGTTGTATTGATTTGCAACTCCTTAATCAATAGCAATTTAGAGCATTTTTTCATATGACTATGGATATCTTTAATTTCCTCCTCTGCAAATTCTCTTGTTCATAACCTTTGACTGTTCATATCAATTGGGGAACGACTTGTATTCTTGTACATTTGACTCAATTCTCTATATATTGTAGGAATGAGGCCATTATCACAGACACCAGTTGCGAAAATTCTTTCCCAGTTTTCTGCTTCCCTCCTAATCTTGGTTGCATTGGTTTGTTTGTGGAAAACCGTTTCAATATAATGAAATCATAATTATCCATTTTGCACTTCATAATGTTTCTATCTCTTGTTTAGTCAAAAATTTTTCCCTTATCCATAAATCTGATAAATGCACTATTCCTTGCTCCACTAATCTGTTTATAGTACAAATCGTTATACCTAGATCATGTACTCATTTGGACTTCATTCTTGTGTATGGTGTCAGGCATTGGGATATGCCTAGTTTCTGCCACACTGTTATCCAATTTTCCCAGCAATATATTTTTAATGGAAGTGATGTGTTTTTGATGGAATGGAAAAATCTTTCCCATCCATTAGTAGACCTATGATGTTACATGGAAATATGAGTCACATGAGTCTAAGGCACATGAAACAAGGAGAGGTGGAGCTAGAGCACAGGTGAGAGAAAAATTTGGTCAGAGCAGTCAGAACTGAAGGAGAGAGAGAAAAGCAGATAGCTGGCTAGCATAAATGAGAGAGCTTGTTTGTGATTTGTTTAATGGAGCTGGGTTTTGGGAAGCCTAACAGAGGGGTAGGCTTGGGGATGGTGTTGCCCTCTGCATTGTTATTGTGTATGGATCTCTTTGTTACTATGGGGTTGGATTTGGCTTTCTGGTATCTGAAAAAATGTTGTGGTTGTCTCTTCCATATGATGAGTCTGTTTAATTTTGTGATTCAGAATTGCACTAGCATATTCATGACCACTCTAGGCACTGTGAATATTATGTAAACGATACAGTATACCATGCAGAATTGACTCACAAACCTTACTAATAAATTAATGCATATATTATACTGACATGACAAGAAATCATGTTACTGTGAAAGGAATAGTCCTTTAAAAACATCATTATTTTTCATTCAAGATCCTAAGATCTTCCAAATTTGCAAATCATTTTTTATGACAACTTCAAATATTTTCATGATTTCATAATGTGCTTTTTGCTTCTTTGGAGATATATTCCTTATTTGCTCTTTTCTAAAGTTTAAAAATTTTCCCTGCTTCTCCTCATTTCTCAAAACTAATTAGTAGCCTTACAATGACTTTAGTAAATTCGTAAAATACCGACACTGTCATGAAAGTGATTTAGAATGCTATACTTAAATATACCTAATTTATTTAAGTAATCATTTGTGACAATAAACTTGTCTTGCATTATATTGCTGCTTAGGGATTTCTTATCTATGTTGTCAAATAATAGTTTATTTTCTTTAAAATCCACACGTTTAAAAAAGTAATGAAAAACCTCTCTATTTTCAGAATTTACTTTCAAACAGTTTCCTAATGAAATATAACTTGGTTGAAAGCGTAAATGGCATATTGTGGATGGCATGAAGCTGAGGAACATAGATAGAGTCATGGATAATAGAAAGTTACTTCAAAAGAACTATGGCAGGCTAGAATCACGGAACCAATTGAATATGATGACATTAAAAATTAAAACAGAAAATGTTGTTTTTGGTTCAAAAATCAATTAAAAATATAAGATAGTGAACATGGGGGTAAATTTAAAGTTTCTTTAGGGAAAAATGAGAATTTTAGTAGATTAAAAGTCCAATGTGAGTTAATTACCACAATGTGGTGATTAAAAAAAAAAAAACAAAAAACTAATGCTATTAAGGGCTATGCTTGAAGTTTTTTTTTTTTTTTTTTTTTTTTTTTTTTCACTGAAGGTTATTTTCAATTCAACAAGCAAGTCAAGTTAACAAGCACTTGTGAGAACCTTATATGACAGGGACTTTGCTATGTGCTGGGGATAAAAACCAAAGAGAAAAAAAAAAGCAACCACCACCTAATTTCAAGAAGTTCACATTCTAATGTAGAAAACTACGTGCAATGAAATGTGTATGTAAGATCCATACAGGATAAATTGGGATAATTCCGAGGGAAGATGTTAAAATTAAGGAAAATTGGGAAAGATTTCTTGTTGAAAGTAAAACTTTAATTGCAATTTGAAGCAGGCCAGGGAAGCCAGAATCGGCATAATAGCAGTTTATCTTAAAAAAAAATGTAGATTTTAGTGGACTTAAAGCTCAATAAGAAGTGACATAGAATGATATTTAAGGAAGCCAAAGCATCTCTAGGATGTATTTGGACAAGTGTTACTGTTACAATATCTCCTTCCCCCCACACTTTGCCCTAGTCTGACCATAAGAGTAGTGTAAAGGGCATTACAGTATTAATAATGACAGTGAAGAAAATGATACATATTTAAAGGAACTGGGAATATTTAGCCTGAAGAAGAAAATAATAGGGAGGCAGCAGGCAAGGAAACTTTCTTCTAGTATATGGAGGAATATCACCAGCAAATTTTATTAGGCTTGGCTCTAAAAGGATGAAATGGAAGTAACAAGTTAAATGTGCAACAGATTATCTTTATGTTCATGTCAGGAAACATGAACACAAAGCTGTCCATACAGGTTGAATAGATGGTTTTGAGAAATGTTAGATTGTTTCACACATAAGGTATTCATTCAAAGTCTGGATTGTCATTAACTATTACGATATAGATAACGATTCCTCTTCATGTATGATTTGGATTTAGCAATCTCTGATGATTTTTCCATTTCTAAGATTTTTCTATTATGTAGTTCAGTGAAGTATTGACTTATATACCTAGTTTATAAACTGTTTATAAATTAGTATATCAAGCATACTCCTGAGATAAAACTTGAGAAGGCATAGGAAAGATTTTAATCAAGATTTTTCTATATCAGAACACATCTTACACTTATATAATTGACTGTAGCACACAAAGACCACAAGACTCTCTATATTTATTTAAAAAAAATAATAATTTGCCCAGTATAGAGCAAAATAGAGCATTGAAGGCTAATCTAACAAGAAATCTTTGTTTTAAAGATCATGCCAAATTTTCTGTTAAAATTATATAAGATTCCATGATAAATATAATCACAGAGATAGCTCTGTTTAATGAGCTTAATATAAGGCAAGACCAGAGTCATGGAGACATACATTCACAGAAATTGCTTGTCGCCATCTTGCATGATGTTAAGTTCAGAGACAAAATAGAGGAAGAATGCTTTATAAATGAAGTACACTAGATAATTGTGTTTGAGATGGAATTGGAGTTATTGTATTTTTAGCCCCAGAATATTATGAAGCCACCTCAGTGAAAAGTATGGTTTTCCAAACCAGGTCAGCTTAATAGGCCATATAGCAAATAAACAAATGGATGAAAAGAGTCTACTATTCAAATTATGACACGCAGTTGGATTTTCCTGCCCAATGAATTGTGTGTGTGTGTGTGAGTGTGTGTGTGTGTGTGTGTGTGTGTGTATACTTAAGACTGACATTATATAGATAGATAAAGAGCCGACTCTAAAATCTACAAGATGAAAGAGACTGGGATGACAAGAATTTGGCAAACTATGCTACTCTTTAAATGATTCTGAGTCATATATCCCAGCATATATACACATAGAATGAAGAAACAAAGAATAAAAAAGAACTTGTTAACATTAATGTTGTCCACATAATTCTTCATCAATGCAAGTCTTAGAACATAGTCCTGAAAAATTAATGTTGTAGACTCAGAGGGCAATGGAGAATCGTTTGATGAACATAAATAAAATATGACATATTCCAGTTATGATGCACACAGATGCAATGCTATTAAGGTTACTGTTCAGTACACCTATGCATGATGATAGAGACGAACAGAGATTGAGACATGAAAGCAAAAGTGAGAGGACACCATAATCAAGGGGAAGATCAGTTTGAAGAAATCATGTTGTACCTCTGTTTGTTAAACACGTTTGAATTTGGAGACTGAAAGGACTTTGTAGATCACCTAGTCTTATCACTGGACAATCAGTTATTTTTCTCAAGAGCTATTACTAAACTTAGGATTAGCTAATACAATTAATGTTTAGTGAGAAGAGTACCAAATTCTTTAATGCACTTTTCAAGTTGTTGCATAATTAATTTATATGTTACTTTAACATTAATGATCAGTTATATTTTAAGTAAATGACCTATTGAGTTTAGTGATTTTATTTATTGATAAAACATAAGGAATGGCAAAAAAATCTAATACTAAAATAGCGAAAACTGTGGGGTATTTTCTAGCTTGTATCATAAGGCCATGATAATAAAAGGTCACATTTATATAACACTTGAAGGTTTACAAAGTGTTTTCATTTCAAAAATACTATGAGGATTCAGACATGAAGATTATAATATCATATATACTTTACATGTGAGGGCACTGAGACTCAAAAAGACTATATAAAGTTTATAAGGTCTTGTGAGCAGCAAGTATCAAACCACAGATTGCAGTTGTGACTTCCTGATGTTAAATGTTGTGTGTCTGTCTACTACATTGTTCTGACTTTTACTCAGGGATCCAGTTTATCTTAGTATAAGTTCCCCACCTTGCAATGCCTAGAAGGAAAGAAAGAATCTCATACTTATTAATTTTACAGTCTCACATACACAAATTGATTACAAATATCATAGTAATAAGATTCTTTGAGATTGCATCCAATGGAGCATTGGACAAGTTGATGAAACAGACAGTTGACAAGCAACAGTTTTGATGAGAAACCCAAGTGACCTGAGGTCCAAGTAGAAGAAATAACATAGACCTTGTTCCTTTTGCTCTTCTATGAGTCTAGAGAAGACTAAAATAACTTACCCGGCCTTGAACTGGATACTAGTTACAATGTTAGACTAACAAGAGATGCATGATCCCAAGGATCACAACCTATTAGAGCAGTCTTGGGATTGCTCTGAAAAGGATAGTGATGTTAAAATGTTCTTTTCTGGCAGGGGGCATTTGATACCTCTACATTAACCTAATGCCAAGTCAACTGTGTAAAGTAAGACTTTCTATAATGGAAAGGACCAGGGAACAGTAAAGCTGGCCCTAAACCCAAAATCAAAATGCATGCATCTGTCTTTCACTTCCATACTGAATTGCTATCCATGGAATGGTCACTGAGTTTCTCTGAACCTCAGTTTCCTCATATGCAAAATGGGTAATATTTATACTTGTATAACTTACCTCATAGAGTTGTCATAAAGAAAGTTCCTTTTAAACCTTAAAACACTACAAAATTCAATCAACGAGCACCAATGAATGTGAGAATCAATTATTTTAAAAGCAATTATTAATGATCAACGACTGTATTTTAGATTCAGTGTTAAGTTCTGCGGATTCAAATATAAGAACGGAACAATCCTTGTTTTTAAGAATCTTGTATTTATATAAAGTTACTCTAAATAATTGTAAAGAAATATTATACCTATGTGCCTATGATTATTTGTAATTTTTCTCAGTTAAATAGAGTTTATATTGCAAAAATCCTATGATGTTGTTGTAAAGCTTATGTTGCACACTTTAAATAGCTATATTCTGGTCCACTGCAGTAAACAGGAGTGGATAAAGAATATAATATGGAACAATTAGAGTAAGGAACGTCAGTACCAAATAGCTACAGAAGAGTAGACACACATTGACTCATTAAATCTTTATCCTGGCCTTGTGGATTAGGTAGCTACAGTTTTGTTTTGTTTTTTGTCACAATTTTACAAATGAGAAAACTATAGTCAGAGAGATTAAATAACTTGCTTAGTTGCACAGCTAGTTAGTGAAGTGGGATTTCCATCTATCTTCTTGAACACATGTCAAACCTGTTATGCACTACAATATGTTGCTTATATTTAGAACATGTCACTATTAACAGAAAATACTCCTGCTCACTCCTTCTCTTTGAGTAGACAATAAAACATCAATCTAGAATTCATTTATCATCTCCACAAATTTGGTAAGCATTTGAAGGACTGTTCATAGGGTTTGGTTATGTCCCATGTTTCCTCACCTATTTAAGTGCATTATTTAAAATATTGCAAAATAGAGTATTGTAAATTTCAACCATATATTGTTTATTACTATATTTTTGTGCTGTAGCCTCATATTTTGTTTGTTTACATGTTTATTGGGCAGAATGAGAAACAAAATGTTATAAAGGATTTTGAAGAGCACAGTTGAAGAGAGGTAAAGAGAAAATTTGTTTCAGGGTATAATTTAAGAAGTAGTTACTCCAAGGTGTAAGTAACAGAGCAGTACTTGACAATAACGCTGTAGTGTGCAAAGTTCTCTAGCTCCAAATAGGCAGCTTAAGATTTCCATCAGAATTGAATGATTCTGGCTCATGGTTTTTTATTTCACAATAGACTAACCAAATCTGTCACTTTCATAACTATGTGTATTCTAGATATATCTTTTGTGTACTTCTTGTTCTCCTCTATATTCTAGTTTTAAATGTTCAGTTGTCATCACTGTCAAATGTATTTTCTTTTCTTGGTGAAAAAAAAAACAAACTAAAATAACCCAGTTTTACAAAATAATTCCCTCAGATGCTATATTTGATATCTATCAACTTTATGATGTAGTGTCTGACTATTTTCTTTCTATGTATTCATTATATATATTATAAATGTATGTGTGTATACACACATATATAATTAAAAAAAACAACAAAACACTTGATTACATAATTATTCTATCAATACTTTCCTACTGTCTCTTATATTTATTCAGGGATGTTAGGACAAAGTACCTGATTAAAATTCAAATAATTTATGCCCACAAAATATCCTTTTTCCTTTGATACAGCTTTTCATGAAATGACAAACCAGTCATAATCATATACCAGGCCAAACAGTATTACAATGATAAAATGCAATGCTTTGTCTTTGTTATTTAATAAGTGGTTTCACTTCTATTCTTTATTTAGAACGTGCTATCATGATGTTTATAGTTTTCTAACTGGAGAGTGGAGCACAAACTGCAAGGTAGCAGAAATATGACGTTCTTGAGACACAAAGGAATTTAAACCAAAACCTATGGTGTTTTCACAGACGTTGATGTTAATGAGCATGGTTATATTGACAACTACAGACAGAGGACTCAAACACAGCCATAAGGAAACCTATGGACAAGAATCCCGTGGCACTGTGGAATTTGACAAGCCTAATTACTTTGACTGCAAGATGAATGACTAAAAGCTTTTCCAGGCCTGTATTTGTATGCTATAGCTAAATTATTCTATCTTGTAAAACGGTCCCTGCATTAGAGTATTTCAGTGTAGGCTTGCATTAATTTTCATGCAGCTATTGGGATGTAAAAAGCTATTTTTACATTTCTGATGTTTTCATATGAAAAGTGCCACAACTGTAGACATCAATAAACATAAAGAACTTTAGGAATTTGAGTTAGAATAAAATAGTCCAAACAGTTATGCAAATGTTTCAGGTAGGAATGGTGGTTGTCACATTTTAAATTATGTAGGCTAAGAACATTCATATGATGTTATGTGAAAATTTCTATTGTTCTAAAAAGAGATGCTTTTATTTTTTATGGATTTTTTTTTACTTTTTCCTTCAGTTACATGTAAATTATATATATGTGTACATATGTAATTGCATATATTATATATATATATTTTAAATTTTACCTTTGAAATTTTCTCATGCCCCTTCCTCTCCTTTAGAAGGCAAACAGTTTGATACAGATCATACATGTGTAATCATGTAGCTTTGGAATCTTTTGAATCCTAGGACTTTCTATTTCATAACATAAGTTGCAATGACCATTAATTGTTTACAATGGCAAGATGAAAAGTGATCACTTCATTACCTCTGATTTTTTTTTCTTTTTGAATAATATTCTATTTTTTCCCACAATTACATATCAGGAAAAAATTTAGCATTCATTTTTACAAGATTTTGACTTTCAAATGTTTGTCCCTCCCTTCCTCTTGTCAGCTCTTCTGTAAATGGCAAGTGGTTTGATCTAATTTATGCATAGGCTATCATGTAAACTATATTACCATATTAATCACAGTTATGGAAGAAGAAACATTCATAGTTTTAATTATTTCCAGTGTACTTTCCTTCATACTATCCTTCCTCCTGTTTGTCTTTTCTCTCGTTTCACCCCTTTCCTGCCTCACCAGTGTTTTGCTTCTGTCTACCACCTCTCCTAATTCCCCTTCCTCCTTTACTTAATCTCTTCCCCTCCTACTGCCCTGCCATTTAAGATAGATTTCTATATTCAGCAGATTGTTTATATTACTCTCTCTTTGAGCCCATATTGATGAGAACAAGCTTTAAATGATGCCCATTGGCCACCCTCTCATATTCCATTCCTCTATAATAGGTCTTTCAGAACTCTTCATGTAATATAATTTACCCCATTCTACCTCTCCTTTCATTCTACACATGTTGCACTACTCTTTTTCATTACTTATTTTTAATACTATTCCCTCAAATTCATCTTACATTTATATCCTCTATGCATATTCCTTCTAGCTGTAATATCAATGACACAATTTTGAAGAATTACCAATATCCTCTTCCCATGTAGGGATTAAACAGCTGAGCTCCACGGAATCCATTCTCTTTTCTTTTCCTTTTTTTTACCTGTTTGTGATTCTCTTGGGTCTTGATACTACAAGTCAGATTTTGTTAATGTCTGGTTTTCTCTTTATGAAAGCTTAAAATCCTTCTATTTCATTGAATGGCTATCATTCTCCTTGATATATTATAGTTAATTTTGCCAGGCAAGTGATTCTTGATTGTAGTCTTAGCTCTTTTATCCTCCAGAATATCATGTTTTATGACTTTCAGTTCTTGTAGCTGCCAAGTCTTCTATGATCCTGATTGTGATTCCCCACTATTTGAACTGTTTCTTCCCACTTGTAGTTTTTGTTTTTGTTTTTGTTTTTTTTCTTGAACTAATAGTTCTGAAATTAGGCTATAATGTCTTTGGGTGTTTTTATTTTGGGATCTCTTTCCTGAGGTGATCAGTGGATGCTTCTAGTACCTATTTTGCCCTCTGGTTCCAGGATTTCAGGGCAATTTTCTGAGATAGTTTCTTGACAGATGCTCTCCAAGTTTTCCTTTTGATTATGTCTTTCAGGTAATCCAATGATTCTAGTATTGTCTCATCTGTATCTATTTTCCAGTTCTGATGTTTTCCTTATAAAGTATTTTACATTCTCTCCATTTATTTCCTTCTTTTGAATTCCTTTAATATATTCCTGATTTCTTATAGAGTCATTAGCTTTTACTTGCCTAATTCTACCTTTTAAAGTGTTGTTTTCCTCAATTAACTTATGTATGTTCTTTCATTTCATTAATTGTTCTTAAGGGGTTCCTTTCTTCAGTGGGGTTTTGTATTGTCTTTTCTATCTTACCAATTCTGCTTTTTAAGCAATTTTCCAAGATGTTGATTCTTTTTTTCAGAATTCTTTTGAATCACTCTCCTTTCTTTTCCTATATTTTTCTACCTCTCTTATATGATGTTTAGCCTCTTTCTGAGCTCTCCCATTAGTTCTTTCTGCACCTGAGACCATTTCCTATTTTTCTTTGGGTTTTTTCCCAAATGTTCTCTTTTGAGTTTATGTCTTGGTCTTCTCTGTCACCATAATATCTCTCTATTGTCAAAATCATTCTTGTTGTTTTTGCGGGGGGGGTTGGCCTTTTTCTTTTTTTTTAAGTTTGAGCTTTGCTCCCAAGGTGGAAGGAGCACTGTCACAGGTTTCTTCTGTCAGTGGCTGCAATTCCTACATGTTTACCTAGTGCTGTACCTATTTTGCTCTGAGGCTCCCAAGGGAACAATTCTGTCTGGTGCTATATTGAGGAAATCTAATGGCAGGCATGGCTGGCACTGCCAGAGTCTGTAGGAGTCTGGCAGTTTTACCTAGTATTGGTCTGGGATTCTAGATGTTGTGTCCTGCATTTTCTGAGGCCAGGTGGGGTTTTTGTGTTTCCTGAAGGCTACATTGAAGTTCATGGTGGGTTCTTTGCACAGGAGTTTGCTGGTTCATCTGACTAGGCTTAGGCACAAGGCGGGTGCTGGTGTTGGTGTTTGTCGGCTCCACCACAATGGGACTCAGAATCACCTACTATTTTGCTGAGATGGACATTTCTGTTCGCTTACTGGGGTGCTTCCTGTCCTGAAGTGTATTCCCCTTTCACCTTAGTGAGATGGATTTTTCATGCCAATCCTCTCAGTCTCTGGGGCTAAAAGACCTTGGAACTTTTTTTTTTATCTTGAATAAAATAAGGCTCATGGAGTAAGTGAGAGTTGGGACAAATTATTTGTAAGGTTGCTACATATAAGAAGACTAGATTCCCAGAGGTCAGTACTAAGAGTAATGGGTAAACGTCACAGAGAAGAAAATTTAGGCTAACTGTAACAGAACTATCTCTCCTTCCCTCTCTCTCTCTTTTTCTCATGCACACACACACACACACACAGGAATATATGTAACTTCACAGAAACAATAACAACACCACAAAAAATTTCAAGCCATTAGAGTTCAGCAAAAATATATGGAATGCCTTGGGAGACAGTGAATTTAGCACACTTGCCACAGTGCCTGGTTAATACAGAAACTTATTAGGAGCTTGTTTATGAGTTGTTGTCTTAAATTCTTCTGGCAAAGTTTAGATAACTACCTGGTAAGAATATTGCAGAAAGGATTCTTTTTACAGACTTAGATTGGACTGAAAAGACTCATGATTTTCTTCCAACAGAGATTCTGTGAGTAAAGAAGTGAGTTATTTAAAATTCAAGATAAAATTAGTTTTGTAGTTGTCTTTTTTGTTGTGGATAAACAGATGTTTAAATATCTCCCTTCTTACTGCAAAATATATTTAGATCATTCCTTGAAGGTAGTAAACTGCCACTTCAGAGAATACTGGTAAAACACATTGGATTAAGATTTTGTCTCTTAGAATTTTCTCAACAACATATTCAAGGCACTAAGGACTGGAAGTAAGATCAGAGTTACAGGTTTTAGAGTTGGGAAAGACATTAGAGGTTATCTAGTCAAATCCCTTATTTTAAATATATAGAAGTTGAAATTCAAAGATGCAAAATTTGAACTTTGCTTTGTACTAAAATCTAGTGATTTTTTCTCTATATCAATCTAACTCAAGAGCACTGAATGAAAAGAAAACAATCTAGCCAGTAATCTGCAAGTTAACTGGGCATCCTTTGGCCATACCAATTTACCTTCCTTTGGAAAAGAGAAGGAAGAGGAGGGTTAGAAAGATAGGAGAGGAGGAGCTGAGTTACCCAGCTAGCTGGGTCCCCAGGCAGCTTGGTCTGCTAACAGATTGTATTTGCTGTGTCCTTTCCCTGTTATTTTTCATGGAAAACAAGGATTTTGTATCTCTTTTTGTGGTATTCTAGTAGAATCAATTGATGAGACATAGGTACATGGCATCTCTTCAGTAAAAATCCTTTAACTTTATGTTGTATATGAATTTCACAGTGTGTTATTTACTAATACAATTAATTAGTTAAATCATAGTACCAACTAAATGAAGACCATCATTCTAACTCTATTTCTCAAGTGGATATTTCTAATTGAACAAACGGAGTAATCTTAATACTCTGATATAAAGCTATAGAAAGTAGCTTTAAAAATTAATTACAGGCTTCCTGCTCTCTTAAGGCATCATGTGACACTGCCTTCAGGAAATCCACACCCTTCCAGGTTATTAAACTGCTCTTTGAGGGCAGCAGAGAATTGGTGCTAGAGGTGAGAGGAGAGCAATAGTGAATCCTGTGTAGAACATGGAGAGGCAGGAGTGGAGGGGTGGAAAGTTTGAACCCAGGACAGTTAACAGCCACCAAACTGTCGAATAAAGTTACTGCCTATTTTCAATTGGGAATGCCTCTAAGAAAATACTGGCAGCACTTTAAGAAACATGACAATTGTTTCATGGCCTATGAAGGAGTAGATTGATTTCATGAACTATTAAGGAAGTGATGGAAATTTTGGTCCCCAAATTACAAGATAACAGACTGTAAAATTGTCAAGAAAATTCTGCAAGACTCATATAATGAAAGATATTAAAGGAGGAGGGGAATCAGGAAATTTTGATGACAGCAATCAGCTATTCAGATTTCTCCACTTAAAACTGTACCATACAGTTATCCAGAATTGAGAAAAAACAGGTTACAGATTATTTCTAAGGAGAAAAAATGGATCTTTACATTATGCACTTAGTTGGCAGAATTGTTAAAAATAAAATGTCTATTATATGACCTTCCTTACTGCATATTATATGCTCTGAAATTTCTAGTAAATTGGCCAACCTGAGTAAACAATTTATTTTGGATTTAAAGGAGATGTATTCTGAACCACTGCTAACTATATCTCTAGGTCTCTCAGAACTGCTACTTACTTTCAAATATTATAAATTATATGTCAGATATTGGTTTTACTATAGCCTCATTTATTTTTTATAAGTAATTAATTTATTTTTAGATTTCAGCATTCACTTTCATAAGATTTTGAGTTTTGAATTTTCTCCCCAACCCTAGCCTCTCCCTTCCCCAAGACGACATGCAATCTGATACAGGCTCTGCTTATTCATTCATATTAAACATATTTCACATTACTCATGATGTAAAGAAGAATTAAAACTAATAGGAAGAACCACAAGAAAGAATAACAAAATATAACAAAGCAACAAAAGAAAAGGATTTTCAATAGTAAGCTTCCATCTGCCTTCTGACTCAAAGTTATTTCTCTGGATATGGATATGTGAGTCTTTTGGAGTTGTCTTAAATCCTTAAATTGGTGAGAAGACCTAAGTCTATCAAGATCAGTCACTGCACAAAGTGACTATTAGTGTGTACAATATTCTCCTGGTCCTGCTCATTTCACTCATCATCTGTTCATATAAGTCTTTCCAGGTTTTTCTGGAGTCTGCCGACTCATCATTTCTAATAATACAATAGTATTCCATTACATTCATATAGCACAACTTGTTCAGGGATTCCTGAATTTAGGGACATCCCCTCAATTTCCAATTCTTTGCCACCACAGAAAGAGTTCCTTTAAATATTTTTGTACATGTGGGTTCTTTTCCTGGTTTGTACATGTGGATTTTGGGGATATAGACCCTAGAAATGGTACTTCTGGGTCAAACGGTATACAACAGCCTCATTTAGAGAGGATTTCCAATGACCCTTTACAAGTATGCTGCTTGTTCATTCCTCCACCAAGCCAGAGAACACTTCAATTTCTAAAGAGAATGATCTCTTCAATGAGTCAAAGATATGCCAAAACTTCATGATGCCATGAAACAAGATCACTAATGATGTAGAATTTTTCCCCAATATGTGTTCTGCTATTCTGAGGAAGTTGATTTCAACAAACTGCTTACTAAATGATTAGTTTCCTTTCTGATTAATCATCATCAAGAAATTCTTCAAGTGCCTTCCCACCTACATGTCACTGTGGAGACACACCTGCACTACCTGAGGAAAGGCCATATTATATTTCCTAGGGATGATCTGATTGCTGCTTTGCCAACTTACTCTTATTGGAAGTAGATAAGCTCCCAGAAATTTGATGAAAAGAGACATTTCTCTCTCTCAAATTGCAATTGCCAAACTTCTGGAGAATATTAGCAAAGATAAAAGCTTACATCATATTTACTGTATTTCTATCTGGTTTTTCAACCACTTGAAATGAGCTGATGTGCTAAGTATACAGAAGAAATAAACACCTTGGCCTGTGCCTCTGAACAAAGGAGGACAAGTCCCTGACTCCATCTAGCTTTTTTTTTTTCACGTGGATCCATTGTGGACCCAGTTTGAGGGAGCATCTTTCATAGGCACAAATCCAAGGTCAGGGTTAATGCCAACAGAATTATTTGTAAAATCTCAGTGCTACTTGATCTGCTTCTCTCTCAAAATACTGGTGAAAAATGTTCTTTAGAAATTTTAAATAACTCCTCACCCAGGAAGATGTCATTAACAACACTGAAATGAGGTTAAGCAGCTGCTTATAATGAGTATCCTCATGCTGTGGGCTTCCATAAATCCATGGTATACTCTCCACCTCTAGTTTGCTAATTTGTTCTCCACCCTAATAATTTGATTCTTTAAGTAAAAAATGAGACTTAATTGAGAAATATGAAACATTCAGTTTCTCAGTGGATTTCATGATGTCAATTGTTAAATGGTGGCTTTCTATTTAACGCTACTTTTTATTAAAAGTTTAGATAGTTTTTTTTAAAAAAGAGATGGTTTAGATTAAGCGTACATTTATCCAGATGCCTTGTCTCTAAAATTGCTGAAATACTGAAGTCCAAGTACATTGTACAAAAGTATTTTCACTGTTTAAAACTATGTGATAATACGATTCTGTTGGAAACTGAGGTAAAAATGATTATGTGGATTTTTTGTAATGGTTTAATTTTGTTTATTCCTATATTTAATTACCTTAATAAAATACAAGAAGTCATAGTAAAAACAATAATTACAATTTAGTTTTATTTCACCATCAAATACATGTGAATTCATGATAAAATGAAGTCTTTTTGCAGTTTTAATTGCTAAGGGTATGTAATCTGGCTTTGGTAGTCTTCCTTGCTATGAAACATTACACATGTATGTATATACACATGTTTGTGTATGTATATGTATGCGAAATAATGTTTCATAACTTAATCTTCAATTGATTCCATGATTAATACAACATGGATAAAGATAAAATATCACTCTTTTTTTCTGATACATCATTGAATAAGTAGGTTACAAATTAACCTGTTTCTCTAAATTGTTGAATCAATTCACTACATTTTTTTCGCATCATTCTTCTATATTTATACAACACCTTCTCTGTGCTACTAATTCTGCAATTAACACTTGTACTAGCAAGTTAGGTCCTCCAGAATGTGTCTACTTTCACAGGTACTGAGGTTACTCATGGATCTGCTTGTCATGAGTCCCCATGACACTGCTTTTCTTTAATATTTAACAATTAGACGTAATCATTTCAAAGGAACATCTTAGAGTCAACAGAGTAAAAATGATAGCTACAGACCATCTCCCTGTCATTTTCTTCACCTTCTTGGCCACTTGACAAACAGTCTCTAATAGATAAACCTAGTGCCAATGGGAAGGATAGGCACAAACAATGGAATGAGACACATGTAAGGAACGCAAGACTCCAGTATTACAAGGTCTCAATATCCTATCTTATCTCATACTTTTTGGTGAGTAGTTAACACTTTTCTTTACTTGGTGAACCTTCTTGCTTAGAAGGTTTCTCTGTGGAGATCCTTGGAGGTCTTTTTTTCCCTATAACTCAATTGTTGACTTCCAGGGTTGTTCTTTGTAGAAAGATATAATTATCTCTCTTCTTGGCTACCATAGTTCTTGATGCTTGGAGCCAACTTCTGTTTTGAATACTTCTCTGTGCTTCTGGGAGAGATGCAGGGTTCATATACCATAAAACTGCTTACTCTCTTCCTCAAATATCTTAAACACTTTTTTAACTGTTGCTCAGGATGGGCAGGCCTTATAAGGGCTGCCTTATATTTTTTTCTGTCAGTGGTCATATCTCTTTATAATACCTTTAAATTTATTATTATAATCATATACTATAGTCCTTCAATCTACTCAACACCAATATAGCCATCAAAAAGTTCAAGTGCTCAAAGATACTTTGGTGACAACAAAAGAAATTGAGGAAATATGGGTTGGGCAGACATAGATGATTTGTAATATACATTTTTTCTTGTTCATAAAATATAGAATTTTTATAAAAATAAAAAACAAAATACAACAGTGATAAACCAAAAAAAGCTGGATAGTTTCAGCACTGGAAATAAATAGAGGATACTGTTAATCTGTTGTGGTCTATGTGTGAAGGCACTGTTAGAATGAGTTCATATCCATAGAGAAAGACCATCTACTTTATCCTTATGCTATCCACATGGAGATAGCTAACAAAGATGTATTACCCATATTTAATTACTTTCTGTTTATCCAAAGAAGATTTCTTTTTTATTCACTTCACAGCATGACTGTTCTTCCACAGTAATACTTGCCCTTCACACACATCAGTTTCTTGCAGTCATAGATGTTTTGCCCGAAGCTGTTGAAATATAGTCTCAAAATATGTTTAAACTATTTCTGAGGCACATGGGAAACTTTCTGATTCGTTTATGTAAACCAGTTGAAATGTGGAAAATGTGCACTTATGAGTCATATCTTGTACAGTACCTGCAATGGAGCCATCAAATTTGGGTCTTGAGTAATTCAATCTTTGGTTTTATACTTTTAACAAAAGGTGTGTAATAGTGCAGTGCTGAACATTACAAAGTTGGTCTCTGTACATCACTCAATAGTAATATAGTGTTGTCAAACTAAAACTAAGGCTACTAACTGTGTATAAAGATCCCTAAAAGCTGCATATTGACTTAGAAAATCACCTGTCAATATTATTTTGTTCTATGATATTTTTATTTTGTTCAAAGTTTCCCAATTACATTTATCATATCACATCCCAATGCCAAACTTTACTTTTCTAAATAATTACAAAGAAACTACGTATTCAAAATATAAATAAAAACGCATGACATATTTTACAGAAATATAAAGCTGATTGTTAAATATAATGGACATATTTGAAGCGTGTAATAATGTTGAGATGAAACTCATGACAGAAAACATTATTTTTACTCCATAATGAGAATTTAACATAAAATATTGTTTAAAAGATGAATAAGTATTTCATCACTGGGTTGTAAGGAAATCCCAAATGTAGTTCTCAAACTTTTGTTTCTACTGAAATAGGACAAATGTGAATTTTGTAGTCTTTGTGTTCTACTTCTTTTGCTGATGTGAACTGAAAGTAAGGAGTGGGGAGGGGGAAGTTGTACAAAGGAAATTGCATAGTGATGAATTAGTCTCTCATTCAATAGCATTGCTGCAGTCCAGGAACTAGGATGCTATTTCTTATTTGTTCACAAAGATATATTGGGTGAACCCAGAAAATCACATTTTCTATCTATGATCAATATTTCCATGGATTATGAATGTCTTGAGAGGCAACATGCCTTATTAGGCAGAGGGTCAGATTTAGAATCAGGAAGACCTGGGTTCAAGCCCTACTTCTGACCCATATTAGCCCTGTTAATTTAGACAGGTCATTTATTCTCTCAGTGCCTTGGGAAATTCTCTAGACTATAAAGTTCTGATCTGGGAAGGGAAGGGAATTTATACTTTGGGGGATGCCTCCACATTGATTAAATCACAGTTCAGAGTTTTGCACCCATCCTGAAAAATGACCATTGGAAATGCTTTCATGTTAACTTAAATTATGTAATTCTGGAAGTTAGTTAATTCTATAATTCATTAACAAAATTGGTATTTAATGAGTTTTGTATCAGAAGTGATACATGTATATAATATATGATTGTGTTAGAATTTTATACAATTTAACATGTAATACATTTTTAATCTTGGTAGCAATGACTTGTTGTTCTAATTATATGACTTTGTTTCTTTGATGAGAAATATCTGAAAGTGTAGTTGAAAATAAATCCTTTCAAGTGATAGCCAATAAGAAAACAGATGTGAAATATTTGCCTTAACTTTTGTTCTACAGAGAAAAAAAAACATCCCAGATAACAATGATAATTTAACATCCTTAAGAATATCTCCAGAAGTTATCTTCATTGCTTGGATCTTTGTCCTCTTTCTAATATCTGTGAACAGGGATCACTGACAAAACAACAATCCATGTGCCTTCCAAATTTGACCTTCTGTGCCTTTTCAGAATTTAGGCTCCTAATAGAAGCATCAGGGTCATTTACAGACAGGTAAGAGTAAATCAGAAATGATATTGCCTAATGAAAGTGTATATTATGAGAAAAATTCTGAAAAGAAAGTTTGTCCAAAAAAAGAGGGAATGACTCCCCAAACCAAGAAATAGGAAAGTGCTCATCAGATACGTGTGATTTCCCCCAATGCTGCAAAACACTATACTTTGGTGCATACCTTTTCTTTACGTGTTAATAGATAATAGAGGTTGTTCCAAAAGTTAATGCAGTTTTAATTCCTTAAATATTATTTTAATTCAAATTAATAGTTTAAACTTAAGGCTTTTAAAAACGTAAGGTGCCAGTGGTTTTGTTTTGCTTTGTTTTGTTTATAATGCATTTGGTACGCAGATTTGTACAGGGCACCTAAATTTAAATTATGTTGATCAATGCTCTTCAAATGCAACTGGACATTGCTAAGGTTTTGATCTCTCTTTCCCTTCAACCCCATTCAGGGTCCTTTCACAAATGCCTGAGTTAACTGTATTTTCTTTTGAGGTTCATAAAATGAATATGGGGAGAAATAGCCAAAACATTTTAAATAGTATCCTAATTTTATTATTCAGTTATTTAGAGTTGATATTTTTATCAATAATTAATCAGTCAGCCAACATTGATTAAACACTTACGCTCCTATAAGAGGTAGAGTTGATTAAGTAAAAAATTTCAGTTATGAGACACAGCTATGTGATAAACAGGTTATTTTTGCTGAACCTAGAATACATGAAGGGGAACAATGAATGCATAATTCCAGAGAAAAAGAGTAAATTGGAGCCAAGCTTTGAAGGACTTTAAACGAATGGCCTCACTCAGTGTAAAATTTCTGTCTTTTCTTTTATAATTAATTGGGTTTTTCATTCTATGACTTCTTTTTATCCACTTTGAAAAATTAGTTTGCTGAATACTGGAGATAGTGCTTCTAAGTTCATAACTTATCTCTGCTATTTATAACTTCTGTGACTTTGATCCTCAATAACTTACAACCTCACTGGGCTTCAGCTTCCTAATCTGTAAATCAAAAGCATTAAAATAAATTGTCTCTAGGGTCTCTTCTATCTCTGATTTATGATCCTATAAATGTGATCTCTGTCATTTCACAAGACACTGCATAATTTTCATATCTCTCTCTAATTTGTTGCATAAATAAATCATATTTCCTAGGTTCTAACTTTTACCCTCTTCTTCTTTACCTCTATATTCTCTTGGTAAACTCATCAGCTTCAAGGGCTTAATTGTCATTTCTATGCAGATAACTCATAGATTTATCATTCTAACTTGGGTTTCTCTTCTAAGTTTCAATTACTGTTCACCAGCTGCTTACTGGGAACTTAAATTAGATGTCCTGGTGATATCTTCAAGTTAGCATGTCCAAAATATAGCTCCTTGTCTTCCTTTTAAACATTTCCAGTTTCAAATATTTCCACATTTTAGATGGTACCACCATCCTTCCAGCCTCCAAAGTTCATAATGAATCTTATGATCTGCCTTTCTATCCATCCATCCATCTATCTATGTACCTATCTATCTGTCTGTCTGTCTATCTATCTCTATTGTCCAATGTTTTATTACATGTTGTCACTTCTATTTTACAATATCATATTTGACTTCTGTCTCCATTCAAACAATCACTTCAGTTGAGTCACTTGCCATTTCTGCCTTACATTATTTCAACTGTTTTCTAATTAGTCATCCTGCCTGTAGTTTCTTCTCACTTCCATGCATCTTCCACATTGCTGTCCAAGTGATTTTTCTTAAGTGAATATTTGACTGTCACTCTCTACTCAGTTCTGTCCAGTGACTCCCTATTGTATGTAGGAAGAAGTAAAAAATCCTCTCTTTACCTTTTAAAGTCCTATACCACGTTTCTCCAGCCTTTAAAACCTCATTGTGTATTAATTCTACACTCTTGAGATCCAGCAAAGCTAGCCTTTTCTCTGTTTCTTACAGAACATTCCTTCTCATTTCTTTTACACTCACAGTCCTCTGTGCCTGGATCTTAGAACCCCTCCCTTTCTTCAAGAGTTGCTCAAGCACCACCTTCTTTATGGAGCTTAGATCCTCCAACGGCTAGTGCACTTTCTCCCAAATTGTGTTGTTGTTCTGTTGTTTTAAGCTATGTCCAATGCTTTGTCATTACGCTAGGGATTTTCTTGTCAAAGATACTGGAGTGGTTTGCCATTTCCTTCTCTAGCTCCTTTTACACATGAAGGAAGTAAGGAAAACAAGGTTAAGTGACTTCTCCCGAAACACGCAATTAGTAAGTATTTAAGGCCAAATTTGAATTCAAGGATACTGACTCCAGGCCCTGTGTGCTATCTACTAGACCATGTAGCTGCCAAACTACCTTGTACTTATATCCTTACTACTTAATCTCTTCATATTTATTCTGAAATGCATATTTATGCATGTCATCATCATTAAACTGTAAGATCATTGTAGTTTTATTATTTTATTATTTTTTATCCCCAGTGCTTAAATGGTGCTTGATACACAGATTGCACTATATTAAACATTTTCAGTGATTGACAAGTGTTCTAAAATTATTCTGTGGTAAACTATTGTTGAAATTTCTTTAATTCTTACAGATTTATATTCTCTGTGCTCTGTTTAATAAGGGCAAACGTCCTCCAAATTCAGCTTCTAGTTATGAAAATTCTGATAAGCAACAATTATGTGTATGGAGGAAAAGAAACAAAAACATTGAGTATAGCTTCTTTTGGCAATTTTTCAAACTTCATATGTTTATATGTTAGATCCATCTTATAAAAATAATGAGAAGCATAATAAGATTATGTGAAAAAAATATGTGAATCCTTTGTCATCTTTAGGTGTAAACTAAGTTACCAGCTTTCCTGTTTATCTCATGTCAGTTCTGACTAAGCCCTCTTTCCGCATGACATCTCAATATCTTATTGCCAGCTCTAATTGGCAAAAATAAAACTTTAGCTCCTTGTTACAGTACTGCTACCAACCCCTTGTTCCCTGCCAAGAACTACCAGGAGCCTATTTCCCTCACCACAGGGAGAAAAGCTGCCACAGCAGCAAGAAATCCCTTAGAGCAAGGGCTTCTGTCCTCCACTTTGTAATTTGTCTCATTGCTCTTCACCCACTTAGAACAGAGTTAATTGTGTGTTGATTTCGCTCTGCATTTGACTCAGCACTTAGCATCCAGGAATACATGCCCAGTATAATCTTACCATCCATATTCAGAAGTGCCAGCAGAGCTTTGTCTAATCACCAGAGCAAGGGAAAATCTAATATCGTTCACACAGAATCATGAAATAATGAGATTCAGCGTTTTAATATGCATTGTCTTTTTAGAGTTATCTTTAGCTATGGAATCTTCTGCTCCATTCTATTGTTCCCCAAAGTAATAGGTCATTGAGCTTTTATAAAAGATGCACAAACATAATATTACTTTAGCATGCAAAGATCTATTTGTATTTTGATACTTTTGCCATGAAAAAACTAAAAAAGAAACAAATATCATTTCAGATACAACCTCTGATCCTTTTATCACAATGTACATCTCATCAGTTCTCCTTCAGCTTTCTAAAGGCTTAGTTAAGTAAACATATATGATTGAGAAGTGTTTCTCATTTTTTAGGGACAATTAAGAGATTTGTTACTAGAATATTCAGTATTCTAGTTTATATATACAGAGAACACACACACACACATTCCTAGAACATGAATATATTCAGGTTTTTAGCTTAAATAACTTTAAATTGCACTAAGACTTTTGGAACATGTGTACATTACTGAGCATATGTATATATGTATTCATATATAAATATGGTAGGAAACATGTGGACATATATTTCCTAGTATATGTGTTTATTTCCTGGTGTATATGTTTATTTTCCATATATATGTGTGTGTGTGTGTGTGTGTGTTCCTAGTATATACCATAACAACATATATTCAGTGGCACTGACATATGCATATATCTTTATACTATATATATATATGCATATACATATCTTTTGATATATATCTCGCATACAGATAGAAAACTCCAATAACCTTGATCTTAATTTTCCAAAAAGAAAATAAGAAATATATGTATGGATAATATATATATATATATACATGAATGCATGTGCCTGTATATATGTGTGTTTTATAAACAACTGTACATAGCTTGTAATAACTAGGGAAATTTTTACTGTGTTTAATAAAATTTCAATGTAAAGAAACACTTTACTTACTATTACCTTAAAAGTAAATGAGAAGAAATAAATAACAGTATGTAATAAGAAAAGAATTACTTCAAAAGAAAAAGAAACGGTTTAACAATGATACTGGTTTGAGTAAAAAGATAGAATGGTGTGGGTGGAAAGATTCTGGATTTGGAGTCAATAAACTTAGATTAAAATTCTAAATTTTTAATTAATACGTGTGACCTTGGGCAATTCACTTTAGTTCTGTGGCCCTCAGTTTAGTTTCCTTAATTTTTAATTTTTTTTTTTTTTGCAAAATGAGGGAATTGGAATAAATGACTTCTAAAATCCTTTCTGACTCGATGATTTCATGGTATAAAGAACCTCTAAAAACTACTCATAGGGGAAGTCTGATAGCTTGTCACTCTTCCCCTTACCTTCCAAACCATTCGCCAGTAGAGAAACCTTTGGTAAAACGTCTCAAGACCACATTCATTCACTGTGGCTTGGTCATCTGAACTCATCTAATCTACTTTTCTTAGGAAGAGACTGCCCAGGGAGATACAGGTCATTTTGACAGTAGCGTGGTAGTAAAATGAGAAGTCATGGAGAGGTTGCTGGCTGCACCGAGAGAGGGAAGACCTACACTGACATTGATAGTGAAACTACATATCCATCAAAGGACTCCTACTAGGAGGAAACAGAATAAAATAAAACCAAAGTCACAATTAAGCAGCATAATTTACAGGTTTGTAAAAAATCAAGTTTGGAATTGTGTTTTCTTTCTTTTTTAATCATACCTTCACAACATGGATCCTAATCACTGTCACTAACATTATCTTCAAAACAAGGGCCAATTTTAGAAAGGAATGAGAAAGTAGTTTCTGCATATGACTTTATTGAAGCTTGAATTCTGTTCTATTTCTAAATCATGGGCTTGAGTGAGCGAATTCCAAATGTGGAAAGTTCTACTTGGCTAAGTATGGTGGCATAGATCTGCAATCCCTGTTCCTGAGGGAGGCCAAGTCCAGTGCATCCCTTCTTTCGGGAATTTCCAGCACTGGTTGACTAAAGTTAATCTGTGGCCTGCACTGCCTCTGGCATGAATATTGAAAGCCCTAAGGAAGAATCAGCCACCTACCTGCCTAACAAGAAGCACAGTGGCCCAGAACAGAGAAGAATGGAATATCCTGAAGCTTATTATAATTGCCATTTGAATCAGGCTTGCTATTAGCTTGTAATTATTATTGTAAGATTATTATAATAAATTTTATCATTATTTTAATTAAGATGATAAGTTTTTATACTTATGTACTTTAAACTCCTCCTGGAGAAATTATTGTAATAAATCTTTTAGCATCTTTTTCAAGACCTTTTTCTGCTCCCTTTAGCATGTCAGTCTGCCCCTTGCCTCGGATAACTAGCAATAAATTCCTATGATATTGCTACATTCTCTACCAACTACTATTTAAGTACAGAATGGAGAAACCATCTTCAGAGTTTCCCCTAAGAGTCTAGGTGCAAGGAGAGCAGAACTATTTCAAATCCTTATTGGTTAAGTTCCAATTCTAATGTGGTTGATAGGGTTTCTAGAAATGAGCCAAATCTTTCTTCCTTTCTTCTTAAGATTTTTCCTTTTTCATTCTTTCCTTTCCCTTCCTCCTAGTCTTTCTTCTTTAAGGATTGATTTTATTGGGTTGTGTCTGATACCCTAATTTTGACATTCAGTGTCTTCTCAGACTTTTATAGTTTGATTTAATCCGGATTTTACCAGGCCTACTTCTTTCCAATAAACCCCATAATTTAATGTTTTTCAAGTTTAGCAAACTCTTTCACTAACATCCTATGATCACTGCAGACATTGTTTCTGTGTTAATGATTGTAAATACTTGTCCTCTGATTTCTATGTCATTATTCTGAGGCACCATAGTGTGATACAAATGAAAATGCCCAACAAATGAATAAAAAAATTCATTAAATATGGAAAATGTTAATTTGTAGATTTTGAAATTAATGCATGGCCATTAAGGATCCATTTCTATTTGAATCTGACAACTTTGGCATGGAAAAAATACCACTGGGCTTGGAATCAGAAAGACATGAGTTTATGTGATAATGTTATTTCCTATAATTTCAAATGGAATGTAAAATGTAAGATGACTGAGAAAGCAAAGGTTTTAAATGCTGAAGCTATCAATTTATGAAACAATACATGACAATTGCCCAACAAATCAGCTCCAGTCCCTTTGACATTGGAACCTGATTACAGGGGGAACCAGATTTTTGTACATTAAAAACAACCTTTAGACATTCTTGAGATATCATTTATACTTATTAGTTTACCTAAAATAATGGAAGGGGAATGCAACAAATGGAGGGAATGTGGACAAATTGGGACATTAATTCATTGCAAATAGACTTGTGAACTGATTCAGCCATTTTTGAGAACAATCTGAAATTATGCTCAAAGAGTTGACACTTTGACCCAGAAACACTTGGTCTATTTCCAAAGATGATTAGGGAAAAAAGGAAAAGAGCATATATATTCTAAAATATTTATAGCATTTCTCTTTGGGGTGGCAAGAAACTGGAAATTTCAAGGATGCTCATCAATTGGTGAATGACTGAATAAGTGGTGGTATTATGATGCAATACTCCTGTGCTATAAGAAATGATAAGCTCAGTGTTAGTAGAAAAAACATGGATAGGCTTGAATGAAATAATGAATAGCAACATGAGCAGAACCAAATGAATGTTGCATACAGTAACAGAAATATTATTTTACAAAAAATTTTGAGCATTACCTCAGTTAAGAGTTTCTAATCATCATGGGGAGATGGTCCAGCTTCCTAGGCCCACGGGACTAGGTTCAAATAATGACATAAGTTTTTCTCCCCCTTACCAAAATTAAGTAAAGTTTTTCCCTCTATAGTACAGAAATTGAAGTATACCAATTGGACTAACTGAATAGAAAGGGGAAAAGCTACAGAACTGTATCACAAGATGGAGTTAGTATGTTTCACTTAATTCTCACAGTTAACCACTTTCTGTCCTAATCTCCTCAATAACTTCATTGGGCAATTCATATTACTTCTCTGAGTTTTGTTCATCTGTAAAAGAGGGTAAAAATGCTCAAACAAGATTGTGTTGATAAGCAAATGAGAAAACATGTGAAAGTATTAGGCAAATGTAAGTTGTTATTCATAGTAAAATACCTTGCTGAGCCATGTATGCAATATGTCACTGCTTTTAGAACAACTGTTACTTTTGCTTTGAAAATTTTAAAATTCTAAAACTAATCCCAAATGAAGTCCACATGGTCGACCACAAATTGAATTCCCAGACGGTGATTGTCTATTACTTCTCTCAGAGTTTCAAGACCACTCCTGAGGCGCTGGATTTTTAGAACTTTCATTCATACATCCTCACTGGTGTTTTTCACATGAGTATCAGAATCTAGATTCTAATTAACTTTGAGAAAGAATATTTACTGAGAAAGTTCAGGAAGATGTTCAGGAAGAGCAATCGTGACTAAACATCCCCCTTAAGCTAGGTATATATTCTGTCCTTGTACACACAATGTCCATGGTGAGAGTGGGCTTAAATGATACACAGGGGTGATAAGGCATATATGCAAAGAACTCATGTGGCAAAGATGCATTTGAAACTCTTAATTAATGGAAATCCTTTTCTCCATTTGTAGAGACCCATTAAGTTCCCCTTTTGTTTAACTCTCTATTATCTGCACACAGCAGTGCTTTTATAGAGTCAATAACTTGCATTCTTCTCTGGTGCAAGGAGTTATGATTTTTGAAGCTGCTTCCTCCTCTAAGTAGCTGTTGTGTACCTGTCCATATACCTACACTTAAAGACATACACCCAAAGGCCATTGACCATGATAAAATGCAAAGTCCCAAGAAGAGGCAATAGTTGAGAGTGAGTTACCAGTATGATTTGAACCAGTGGATAAATTCCAAAGGACTGTCTGTGGTACAGTTCATATTTTTGTATGATACTATCTCAGCACCATTAATTTTCTGCCTCAACTAGACTTAATGGACAACCAGGTGATTATCTCTTTCTTTCATACAAAGGAGAGAGTAATAGGATCCTACTATCAAACATCCAGACCTAGAAGGGGCCTCACAAGCCATGTAGTACAAGTGCTTCATTTTTAACAGATAAAAGTCAGCACTTTGAATTGCAGGGAAAATACAGAGGAATCAAAATCAACAGACATACTTCCAATTATCTGACATAGGCAATATATGTATCATAGTTCAGCAGACAGATTCAATTGTCTGATCATTACATACATACATAATTACCAGAAAAGGAAGCATCAACATCTCATTTTCAAAGCTGAGGAACTGCTTAGTGGCTTCCCAGAGTATCATATGGCACACAAAGCTTCTTCCAAAAACTGAGCCCCAAAGGAAAACCTGATGTCAGAGTATTTATATACTTTTTAGAGGCAGAGGGCATCAAAATCCTTCAAAACCAATACCTAATTAATAAAAGGCATGGACGTTCCTGCAAATCTTCTCAGACCCTTTAATGGGCGGGGAAGATCTTCTTTAATCATATTATTCAACCAGAGGAACTTGATTATACTAAAATAGAAACAGCAAGATCCTATTTTTCTTGCCATTACAATATAGTAGACCTGAAAGGAACAATTTGAAGCCAATGGTTCTAATTCCCAAGTGAGAATTTTTTCAGTTACGCTTAAACCAAATAACTGTTTGGTGAGGTGGATTTATTTTAGAACATTTTCTTAGCATTAATAAATAAATATCTAATTCTATATGTTTAATATCTTAATCCAGTTTTGAATTTCAAGAGCAATTCATTCATTGTTAATTTGATATTTTTTGCTGCACTAAGATCTTATAACAGTACAAAAGCTTCCTCTTTGCAACAGTGTGCTTTCTAAGATCCTGGGAGTATTTCCTTTCTGCTTCCCCTAATAAGATCTAACTTTTGTCCTCTATTCTCAGTGGTAGTTTATCAGTACTGTTCATCATCTGGAGACTGCAACAGGAAACTAAGTTTCTATTAAGAAATCAGCTGAGGAGTATGTACAACTCAGAAAGAAAACTACACATCACCAAACACATTCCAGAAAATGCTCCCTCCAATTCAGTCAGCTAAAGGATTTAAGAGAAATTTCTGGAAAAAGATGTGTTTTCTTTCTACTGGAAAATATTTTTTAACAATATGACTACACAAAAACATTAATATAATCAATTCTGCCATTAAAATAAAAGTCCAATGAAAAACCATCAATAGGATATCAATATATGTTTTATTTTATTTAAAAACATAGATTTCTCATTACTGAGTGGCAGTATTGTGTAATGGTGGGTAGACAGACTTGGAGTCAGAAAGATTTGTTTTTGAATCTTTTAACAGATATATAGTAGTTATATGACCTCTCTGGGCCTCAGTTTTCTTGTTTATAGATTGAGAGTAATAATAGAACATACTTCAAAAAGTGTAGGGATAAAATGAGATAGTGTATATAAAGTGTCACATTAATGTGAACTACATTACTTAGTGAAGTTTAATTGTTTTTCAAAAAAACATTTATTATTACTTCTTTTTATGTAACTCAAAATCATGAACTAATTAATTCTTTAAAAAATTTACCCTGAATAACTATGCATGAAACAAGCAAAATTGATCCTGAGACCTTTGTTTTATGCATTTCATTATTGGGAACAAGGAAAATCTAGTAAAATAAATCTAGGTTTATTGTGATATCCTGTAGATTTCTGGTTTTAGATACTGCCAAGAATAAGTGATGGATTCTAACTAATAGCAGAGTCACATTAAAATGGATGAAAAGGTACTCTGAAGAAAATAATATATCAGTATTGTTCATTTTAGTGAAGAATAGAATGGAACTAAGGGGAAAGCTCAGAGTAATAACTTAAACCATTGAAGAGCAAGGACCAAGTCCCTCTTTTCTTCTTAGCTCTCCAGTTCCTACTACAAAATTGAGCACACAGGAGATTTCTAGTACATTGATCTTGCTGAACCCTTGTAGAGCCTCTTAACCAAGCATCAATCAACTGTTTTTATAGTACATTAATTGATCCATCTACTTTGTCGTGTTTTGCCACCTAGTTTATCTTACACCATTTTACAGCTCTATTTTAATGTTCTATTCCCTAGTCCTCCTTGATCTTGCCAAGTACTCCTTAATCCTTTTAGAGCATCCTTAAATTTCTTCCATCTTTTTATCCATAAATCTGAAATTAACATCCTGGTAAATATTTAATTGATAAATTGTTCTTCAATTTTTTCCTCTTCTGAATTTCAAAAAATTCTCCCCCTCACATCTAATCTACTTCTAAAACCTGTCCAAGTCACCTGTGCTATTTTTCTTCTCGGGTTGCAATACCGCCACACTATTTTTTCACAATAATGTTAAAAATTGTTTTTACACATTGGAGAGATGGAGTTTATTTTGAATTTTTTGGTAATCTATATTTGGCAAATATAGATAGTTTATAGTACAGAATCTGATCTCAATTAAGTACAGAATATAGTATAAAGAACTATCTTGGAATCAGAGCATCTAGCTTTGAATTCTAACTCTGCGACATGCTACTAATATGACACTGCCGGGAAGCATCATCCCCTTTAGCACCTAAATTTCTTCACAACAAAATATGAATGTATTGAACTACAAATTCTCTAACATCTTTTCCATCTCTAAATTATGAGTGTGGATCTGAGAAAGAAAAACATTTCTTGAATGTTCTTTATAAATATCAAAATGCATGTTGTTTAACCCCCTCAGTCTTTAGGATTGTATTACTTAGTTTCCAGATAATATTTGGTCTCTCTTTCCATGGCCATTCATTTGTTGTATTGTGATCTGAAAAGGACACTTTGACTATATATGTCTTTCTCCACTGGATAGTGATGGTTTTAAAACTTAGCACATGGTCAATTTTTGCATAGATGCCACGTACTGCTGAGAAACATTTGTATTCCTTTTTGTTTCCATTCAGTTTTCTCCAGAGGTCTGTCATGTGTACCTTGTCAAGAATTCTATTCACCTACTTAACTTCTTTTTCTTTATTTTGTGGTTAGATTTATTAAGTTTAGGGAAGGGTAGATTGAGGTCTCCCACTAGTATTCTTTTGCTGTCTGTTTCGTCTTATAATTCCCTTA